>OY728144.1:395586201-400586201 GCA_963277665.1 Viscum album
GTGTCAACGAGGCAACGACGGACTTCCACACCGTTAAAGTGGCCAGTGATATACATTGGGCGAATGTGCCCCTGTATAGGAGGGTCTTCATCTTCACCAGAGAACGAGATAACCGCCTGACATTCGGCGTTTTCAATCGTCTCGGTATGGAAGGCCTCCGCAGCTGCCACTTCCGTCTCGAACTGGAGGGGGCTCCTTAGGGCCTCGGCAAGTGCCTCGCGCATCTCGGACGACAAGCGCAGGGCCTCAAGGATGGAAAGCCTCGCCGGAATGCCGGCTAAGTGCTTTAGGACATCATACTTGCGTGCCAAACGCGAACCTCTGCTTACAGGGGGTTTTTCGGGATTTGGAGGCATAGCGGGTCCTGCTGGTTGAACTGGCGGTCGGCTAGCACTGGGTACATCCTGCTGCCTGCTAGTAGAAGCCTGGGGAGTAGTCGCCGGGCTAAGGTCGAACAGCGGGGGATGGCCCGTCGCCGGGCGAGACTGGCTGTGATACGAACGAGGCGGCTCTCCCTGATCCAGCAACACGAACGGCGGTGGAGGTAGAGCCAAGGGCGCTGGATGGGTCTGCGCGTGCTGAGATCTGCGCTGAGCCTGCTGCCTGGTCTCGGTAGCGTGCACGGCTTGGTCACAAATGCCTGCTGACGTACCTCGGTGACCGGCGCGATTGCGATTCCGCTGACGTTGACGTCGGCTGGAAACATTGGGGCGGTCTGCCTGGGGTTCCCCTTCGTCGGGGGTCATATAGGGCTTTACCAGCTCCACGGTGTTAACCGAAGCGTACCCTTGACTGTCACTCGAAGAGTCATCCACCGCTGGGCGGATTATGGGGGGAATGCCCATTTCAGGAGGCATAAAGTCGCCGAGAGTGCGGGATGACGACGGCACTGGCGGTGCACGCTGCTTCTTCTTGCGTCGCCGCTGCTTGCCTTTTTGGGCAGAGGTCGACTGTGAAGACGATGCTGAGGCGCCAACTACTTCTTCTGAAGGTTCCGACTGCTTCAGGCGTGCCCGGATGATACCCTGGGCACGAACGACAGTTTTTCGAGCCATCCAGTTGTCGTATTTCTGGGACCCGCGGCTAGGGACCTGTTGCCACTCACCCTCGCTGTCACTGCCGATTTCCGATCCCGCGAAGATGCCTGCCACCTGCGCTGGCGCTGGGCCCGACTTGACTATGTTGTTGTTGACCTGGTCCTGAAGCCAGTCTTTAAACACATAGCATCGCTTGAGGGTGTGCCCCAGGATCCGGTGATAAGGGCAGTAGTTGGGGTGATCAGTGAGATGCGCCTCTGCCGGCCTCCTGCACTCAGGCAGACGCACAATCCCTTGCTCCAGAGCACTTCGGAAGTAACCAGGGACCTGATTTTCGTTAAACGAATAGGTATGGTACTTTCTTTCCGGGTAAGGAGCCCTGGGGGCCTGATCCTGTCGAGGGACCGGAGGGGCCTGTCGAGGGACCGGAGGGTCCTGCCGAGGGGGCGGCGCCTGGTTGTCTCGCCTAGGTGGCGGTGGCGCGTTGCGCGGGGGAACCTGTCGGTTCTGAGGCGGTCGCTGCTGGGCAGGAGCCTGTGCTTGAGGTGGAGGACCTCTGCGGGGTTGCAGGGGTGGTACCGCCGGTAGCAATTCCAGCTGCCTCAGGGCTTCTATTTGAGCCACTGCGGCGGGTTCAGCCCTGGCGGCCCTCCTGGCTGGGATCATAGGGGGCAGCAAACGTGCCTGACTAGCCTGTTGCAGGGCCTCCTCGAGGCGCTGGGCCTTATCCGGGAAATCTCTGAACCCCCCAGGGTAGTTCTGGGTAATCAAGGAGGGTACCAGCTCTGTCTTTACGTTCCCCACACACATCGTCAGTAATTGCTCCTGAGTCAGTGGCATATCGAGAGAATACGTAAGTCCTTTCCACCGGGCGATGAAGTCTGCAACCCGCTCATCAGGCCTCTGTTTGCACTTAAAGAGGTCCGCGATGCTGGTCTTCCGCGTGGTGGAGCTGAACTGGTACAAGAACTACCGGCGAAGATCTTCCCAACCGGTCACTGATCCGATGGGGAGCTGGCTGTACCAGACGAATGCCGGACCTTCCAACGTCTGTACAAAACATCGGAGCTTAGCGGCTTCTTGCTGAGCCGGGGTCCCCAACATGGGGCCACACCTGGAAGAGAAATGAGCCAAGTGCTGGGGTGGGTCCCCTGTCCCGTTAAAAGGCGAGAAAGTGGGGTTCCCAAAACCCGGAGGCGCGGGCATATCATCCACCCACGCGGGATAAGGCTTGCCATCGGGTGGGACCGCCACCTGCCGTGTCTCCAACGCCTCGAGGCGGGCTGTGAGTGTCGCAATAAGGTCCTCCGGGTGGGGGTCCCTGTCTTGACGGGGATCCCTAACCACAAGCGCATTGCCAGGTTCTTCAACACGGTAGACGGCTTCTGCTGCTCGCGGGTTGACTGGTTGGACGACCTGTTGGGCGACCGGGGGAACCCGGGTTGGGTTCTTCAGATTGCCCCGTCGATCAGGGGGGTTTGGCGAGACGTATCGCGCCCTCTTGCCGTACGTTCCGGCTTCCGCCCTGTCCGCGGCAGTAGCATGGTCAGGGTTGCCCGGAGGCATCTCACCGGGGGGAAATTGTTCCTGCCCCTGCTGTCCCGGCCTGGGATTACCATAGTCGGGTCGTCGCTCTGCGGCGCGTTCAGCCAAAAGTTCGTCAACCAGCCTCTTCTGTTCAGCAAGCTGCTGGCGCAACGTGGCTTTCTCAGTGTCTTCGTCCGTTTTCTGCACGGAGGCGGACGGGTCGGAGTGCTTGGCTATTCCGACGTGCTCCTTACCCTTGCCAGTGCTTCGACCGAGTGCCAGTGACTCGGTGGGTACAGGGAGGCCTAGCAGGTTCCTTTGATGACGGGTGACTCTCCCTGATGGGTCGAGTAGTGGCGGTACGCACTCGGATGGTAAGTCCCCATCAAGGAACTCAAGCTCATCTTCCTTATCTACAACGTCGGCCATGTGGACTGTGACCCCTCTTGAGGGCATATCCTCAATGTCGCATAGCGAATCAGGCTGTCGTAGGATAGGGTCGAAGAGGAGAGCGGCATAGCGTCCCCAACCACGGACTTGCACATGGGGGGTGGCTTCCCTGACAATCTTGCGGAGTGCCTTGAAACTCTGAACGCATCTTCGTTGGAGGGCACCCTGATGACCGGGCGACTCGGGGTGCTGGGCCACAAGGAGCACCGCTGCATCAATCAGGCGGCACTGTTTGCCAATTTCCTCGAAGTTCTCCCGACTCCTGGGGTACACTACCCGTTCCCAACGGAGGCGGAAGTGCGTCGCCCACAGGGTCCGACAAAAGCATCCCACTTCTTCAGGGGTAAGCGACTCGGGTATGCGGAAATTCAACGCTGCCGTGGGCCAGAACTTCTCTGGGAAATAGTCCGCTGCAAGAATACTCCAGAAGCTCCTGGGTTCATCCTCGGAGTTCGGCCCTACATTTCCCCACTCATCAACCGGGGGTGGCTGAGGGACCGGTAGCGGCACCGAGGCGGACCTCTGGGATAGCAAACTCGGCGGTGGAGAATACGGCAAGCGAGCAGACTGGCCACCGTACTCTGGGCCTTCCTCTGAAGAGCAAGGTGACCTGACCACGATGTCACGATAGGACGGGCTAATAGCCGCTACTTCGGGTACGGGAATCGCCGTTACCGGTGTCCGGTCATGTCGTGGCTCTACCACCGTTGACCCCCAAAACAGCTCCTCGGGATCCCGGGTAGAGGAAGAGGGCGCTTCGGGCGACGGTGGCGGTGACTGCGCGGTCGAAACCTGCGGAATTCCCAGGATTTCTTCCTCCTGGATGTACCTGCGGAGAGAGACGGGAATCCGGTGGACCTCAAATTCCGGGAGAACGAGGCTGACGCGTCTGGTTCCTGCCCCAGTCCTTGATACGGAGGAGCTGGGAGAAGGTTCCATCGCTGAATCGCATTCCGCTTCCGAATCGGAGAAGCGAGCAGGTTTGATCCCCCCCTGGGCCTTCCCAGGATTCTTCTTGTGGCGGCGACGACCCGCTCTTCTGCCCCTGGGTGGCTCTTCGGGACAGGGTTGACCCCTATCAGGTAGCCCTGGGGCGGCGCTAGCGCCGTGGCAGAGAGGGCCCCCACTTGAGACAGCCGAGGTGCGAGGGGCACCAGGGCAAATATCAAAGGGTACATGGGGAGGACCTCCATGAACAGTACCCACGTGGGCGGGGCCTCTGTTGGAACCGGCAGGAGCATGGGGAAGGCATCCATGGTCGATGCGAGTGGAGCGAAGCTGACCTTCACTCCTCGAATTGCTGGGGCGAGGAGGACCTTCGTCAGTCGCAGAGAGGACGTAGGGGGGACCCCCACGTCGAAGGACCGGATGGACAGTGCCTTCAGACGGATGGGCTTCATACCCTATACAGCGGGCGCGGGAAGTGTTTCCGCGCTGAGCATCACTGCCCCGGGGCAGGTCTTCCTGTAGGATGGGGGCGGCATGAGGCATGCCTCCACGACGAACCTCGGAGCGGGGAAGGCCCACGCTCTGTGGAGTAGTGGTACGGGGAGGACCTCCGTACGGAGTGGCATCACCGCGGGTTAGCTCGCGATGATCATCACTGGGGCCTGCAACCCGGAGCGTCAACCCAGCCTGCCCATGGGGCGGCTGGGGTCTCAATCTTGGTTGAGCGAAGGGGTGCCCCTGCTCAATGTAGGCGGGGGCTTCATAATGTACGTCGGCGGTGGCTCGGGCCACTGTTACTGTCGACGTGGACGCGCCTAGGCGAGCGTCCTCAGCCCGGGCCCGGCGCTGACGTCGGGTCAGGCGGGCCGGTGCAGGTGGTGCAGGGACATAGTCCGCCTGTTCTTCCTGCGGGACCGGACGGCGGCGCTGACGTGGCCGGACGGGAGCTCTCGCCTGGGAGTCCCGGGTCAGGGCCCTGAGCGGACTGAGCCGGACAACACCTGCCTCTTCAGCATAAGGCGAAGAGTCGTCAAGGCGTTCCGGGGATAGGCTCCCGAAACGATTGAATGTCTGGGTGGGGAGCGGGGGCTCCCTGCGCGGCCTGTTAGGGCGGCGTTGACGGCGGGGCCTGGAAGCCTCCAGGTCCAAACGGGCCATATCCCTGGTCGGGATGACCCCTTGTTCCTCATACCTGCGCACGAGGCTGTTGATCACCCATCGTTGGATGACCTCTGATGGGGAAAGGGGACGTGGACGTCCCGCATCCCGCGACGTGCCAGCCGTCGTGGAGGTAGTGGCGCCATGTGGAGTGGCCGTAGTGGTGTTGCCCCTGCCCCTGCGCGGGCGAGGAGCGGATGGTGACCGCATAGCAACCTGATTCCTGACAAACGAAGGGATCAACTCATCAGTACTGAGAGGAAAAGGATTGACAGCCAGTTCCCCAGCATTCTTCCATCCCCATGTCTGTGAGAAGGATCCACGCCAACACGCTGCAGAGCGGAGCGCCCCACGTTCTACTACCCCGACTTCCGGTGAGTTCCACGACAGGCCCGCCATTTTCTTGGCGGGACCAGGCACCGGATACCTGGATCCGGTGACACGTCAATCTACCGGTGTCTCGAACGCTACTAATCCCCATGCTGAGGAGAAGAATTTCACGTCGGGTTCACCATTTCTGTTTCCGACGCTTTCGCCGGGGCGCGCGCGCATCCGTCCGCGGAGGAGGGTGACGCGCGGCTTTGTTGCCCCGCATTCCCGCTTTCCAAAGGCGGGTGGCATTCGTTCCTTGTTCAGGTAC
Source organism: Viscum album (assembly GCA_963277665.1). Lineage (NCBI taxonomy): Eukaryota > Viridiplantae > Streptophyta > Magnoliopsida > Santalales > Viscaceae > Viscum > Viscum album. The sequence continues at coordinate 395,591,962 of OY728144.1, forward strand.
GTCTGCTCCTTGATCGAAACGGGATGATGGGATGTCGGTTCTTCCTCCTGTGGATTCCTCCTCAGAACTCGTCACCTAGTCCGGGTCTCCCTTATAGATTTAATACGTAGTTCGTGAAACTATTCCTAGTGCCATGTTTCCATGGACGCCGGTTAATTACGCTGCTTCTGTCGGGACATTCCAAAGGGTCCAGTCAGGGCAGCAACCTTCGGTCAGGGGAGTAATCACGTTTGAGGCATCAGTAGCGTGTCTGGATGCTGGGGTACCTGGCATGTCTGTCTGTTGTCCTTGATCACAAGGCTTCTCGAGGGCGTGGGAACCCGAGGCATCCCACATCGAGCGCGGGGGGTTACATGTCATAGACACGCACCTGAGGTTTTCCTCAGCTTCCCGTGTTCAACACAGGGTATGTTTGCAAGATTAACGTCTAGCAAAGACGGTTACGCCAAAGGCGTTCCATCCGAGGTTTTCCTCAGGCATCTCATGTTTACCACGAGGTAGGTCGCGAGTTTAACGTCTCGCGGAGACGGTTGAGAATGGAATGGGACCATCGCAGGGGTGGTGACGACGAAGTTGGGATTGAGCCTTGAAGGGGCTTCCTACGTATCCCCGTGGCAGGGAATCAAAGTCCGCGTAGTTCGGGATGGTGCCGGTAAACCGACGTGATGGTGGACCTTGGTCCGATGGGCATCGTCAGCGTACCTACATGAGGGTGGACCTTGGTCCGGTGGGAGTTGGGCTTGAACCTATGGGAGGATTCCTACGTACCATGCCTTGACATGGATCAAAGTCCTCGTAGTTCAAATGGGAATGGGTCACAACGGCTTACCGCTGGACTGGAATGTAGTTTAACGTCGTGCTGGACGTAGGTAGAACACGACGTGAATTGGGTGATGAGTGGGCTTGAACCTCATGGAGGCTTCCTACGTACCATTCCTTGACATGGATCAAAGACTTCGTAGTTCAAATGGTGGGTCGCAATGGCTTACCACTGGACCGGGGTGCAGTTTAACGTCGTGCTAGACGGGGGTGAAACCCGACGTGAAAGACGGGTGGGCTTGAACCTCATGGAGGCTTCCTACGTACCATGCCTTAACATGAATCAAAGACCTCGTAGTTCAGATGGGGGGTAGACCTTGGTCCACTGATGGTGGGCTTGAACCTCATAGAGGCTTCCTACGTACCATGCCTTAACATGGATCAAAGACCTCGTAGTTCAAATGGGGAGTAGACCTTGGTCCACTGATGGTGGGCTTGAACCTCATAGAGGCTTCCTACGTACCATGCCTTAACATGGATCAAAGACCTCGTAGTTCAAATGGGGAGTAGACCTTGGTCCACTAATGGTGGGCTTGAACCTCATGGAGGCTTCCTACGTACCATGCCTTAACATGGATCAAAGACCTCGTAGTTCAAATGGGGAGTAGACCTTGGTCCACTAATGGTGGGGAGTAGACCTTGGTCCACTAATGGTGGGCTTGAACCTCATGGAGGCTTCCTACGTACCATGCCTTGACATGGATCAAAGACCTCGTAGTTCAGATGGGGAGTAGACCTTGGTCCACTAATGGTGGGCTTGAACCTCATGGAGGCTTCCTACGTACCATGCCTTGACATGGATCAAAGACCTCGTAGTTCAGATGGGGAGTAGACCTTGGTCCACTAATGGTGGGCTTGAACCTCATGGAGGCTTCCTACGTACCATGCCTTAACATGGATCAAAGACCTCGTAGTTCAAATGAAAGTTTGTCGGTAAACCGACGTGAAAGCAGACCTTGGTCCGCTGATGGTTTGTCAGGGTCGGTGCTCACTCTAAGCCCACGTGAGTCATGCTCGGTGTGAGAAACAAGAGGTTGCAAGGACCTGACGATCACGTCGCGAAGGGTGCGTCCATGGGAAGCGAAGAGGGGCTTACGCGTTGAGCGGCCAATGGTGTTGGGACTTACTCCAGGATGGAGGCCCATGGTGCGACAAAGCGCGGGAAAGATGGACCTTGGTCCGACAATGGGAGGTGCCTCGTTCCCTATCACGTCCTCCACTGACCTTGGTAGTGGGGAAGTACCGAGATGCACAGGTGCAATCATCTGTACCAAAGGTTAGGGATTTACGCTCTGAGGCGACCCTTCCCCTGCGAACATACACCACTCCGACAAGGAGGATCTCATTCCATGTGCGGAAGAGTTCCATTCCCGTGGAGACGAGCGGTGTAATGAATGCTCGAGCAGGGGGGACCCTTCGTGAGGGAGACGAGGTTGGGTCACAGTTTAACGTCATGTGTTGGGGACGCGGTGCTTGGCAGTTTAACGTCCTGCAGCTCGGACGAGGTGGGTTCACTCCACACCCCTAGGGCTTACATAACTGGTACCCTCTGGTCCTTGGGGAAGGGAAGGTACCAGTAAGGCCATGGTAGAGGGGGGTCGAGGGAGGAGCCATCGAGGGGTCCACGTTAGCGTGGCTATGCGAAGAAGCAATAGCCGTTAGCGTGCCTATGCGAAGGAGCATTGGGTGAAGCAACGCTACGGGAGGTGTTGTCCATGGGACTTTGAAATCACATCGTGCAAACCTGGAGGGTCGCACGGAAGGAGGAATCGCTAAGCAGAGGAGTGTGCTTTGCGAAGTGGGGTGCCTTGGCCTTAGCATGGGGCAGAGGTGGGAGTGAGAGGTGCTTCGCGAAGTGGAACAGTGTTCGCGGAGCACTGCCTCGCGAAGAAGGAGTGGTTCGCGAAGCAGGGTCCTGCCAAGCAATGTGCTTCGCGATGCATAGTTATCCTGCCTTGGCATAGGGATTACTAGCATGGGTTGGGTGTTTCGCGAAGCACGAGTGCTCCGCGGCTGCCCGGGTTCCCTTGGGAATCCCCTTCCTTTGCGAACGCCCTTGGGCTTCGCGAAGGGCATCCCTCTCGGAAGAGGGGCTCGGGACGAAACAAATCAGAGTCGTCTCGCGAAGTAGGAATACCTCGCGGAGCTCATGATTCCCGGGGCAAAGCTTGCTTCACGATTCGGGAGAGGAGAAGCCGAAAGGTCGGGTTGTCCGTCTCGTGGACTCAGGGGGAGTCGAGTATTTATAGGGAAGGGGCGCCGCGAAGCAGGGCTCACGCGCTGGCTTCGGGGCTTCGTGGCGGCTCGCGAACGTCAAACCGGATCGCGGAGGATCACCGCCTCTGGAGCTTCGCGGCGGTTCGCGAACGTCAAACGCGCTCGCGGAGGATCACCGCCTCTGGAGCTTCGCGGCGTCGCTAAGGTCGGGCCGCTTCGCGGCGGGGCTCCGCGGACGGGCTCCGCGGCTGTGCTTCGCGGTTGTGCTTCGCGGCTGTGCTTCGCGGGGCAGCGCGCCTGCTCTCTTTTTCGTCCCTTCGTTTCGGGCCGGATTTTTGGCGCCAACAGAAGCATAATACACACCCTGTGGGCAGCCTATACACGTGTTTTACATTATATGTTTTCAAAACTTTATAAATTACTTCAATACTCCATTAGGCCTCATCAAATTTAATTCCATGAGAAATTTATTTGATAGTACACTTTGGTCATTAGGTTTTATATTATATAAAATTCCTAATTAATTTGGTGTAATATTTTAAACTCCAAGTTATATTTATTCACTACATACTCAAGACTCATCATGAATTAAATTTTATAGAAAATGTAATTATCATGTTTTCCATGTGTCATTTATATGATAGTACATGACATGAAATTATGACACATGCCATGAATGAAATATGTTGTGTGACTGCAGTGTATAAAACTAAGAACATACTGAGTAGTTCAAACATGTATACAACAAGTTACTTCTGAGTGTAATGTAATGCAGTATTTTTTTAAATTAAATAATTTATTTTATTTCGAAATCATAGTGGTTGAGAATCTATAGAATAATTATATTGAATTAGATAATGTTAATTATTTTATTAATATGATAATTAATCATATTAATTCATGCACATTTTATCTTATCAAAGAAAAATTGAATAGAGTTCTAGGAAATTATTTTTAATACAATGTTAATACAAGTATATGAATGGTTAGAAACTTTTAATAGAACTATATAAGAATTGGTTTAATTTAATTCAATTTTATTTCAAGTTATTTCAATTATTTATTATTAAATTTAATATGTCGTCTTGTGTGTCATCCCTCCCTCCATTATTATGTAGGACCTGCATGTCCAAGGTTGTTTAATGAAATTTCCCTTAACCAATCCTTTTATTCCCATAACCCATGTTAGTTATAAAACACATATAATGAAAGAAATATCTAAAGGTGAATGTAGTTAGTTCAAGGAGGAGTCGAGATAGAGGAGGATTAAGATATAATTTAGTTGAAACCAACCCAGGAAATATATTGGTGTATAGGTAGTATGTCATAACTCATGTCAAGTCTAGAACAAAGAGGTTTCCCTTAGATTCAAAGGTCTATTTGTTGTGCACTAAATAAATCAATTATCATATATTCTCATTATAACATATTTTATTTATATCTTATAAATGGTTTATTTTATGGATGAAATCCCAAGATCATATATATAAATAGATTTATATATAACTAAGTAATTAAAATAAATGAATTATGGGTAAATGTTTTATCAGAACATGATTAATCATTTATGTAAAATCATCACAATTTCAATAAGAAATGTAAAAGGTTAAAATAATAATATTTAACTATAATAAAAATAATTCATCAACTAAATATTAAGTTAGACTAATAATTTCATCACATGATTGTTAATGAAACCATAGAACCATTTTTTGGACTAAACCACATTGGGACACAAACTTTTATTAGGGAGTTCTTATGAAGGTTTTTGGTTTACATAAACTAGTAGACAACAAGAGAAGTATTCCTTTATAGACTTGATTTCATTTATAGGAAGGTGTTGGGGAAACCAAAGGGAGGGTTCCAGGATTGGGGAGCCAACTCAATGGATCATAGAGATCCAAGAGAATAGTTGGAAATGATTTACCTCCAAAATACCTTAAATTAATTGACAGGACCCTTGATCGAGTTATAGAAAATGGTATATAGATCCTTGGAACTAGAATTACCATGAAAATCAACATTCTGAGCCTAGTAGTGGGGGTTTTTGGGATTTAATAATATAATGGGAGACATAAAATTAATGTTATTTTTTATTGATTTTATAATTTGATAAAATACTAATAAACCCCTCTAAAATTTTATACCATCAAATAGAAATTTCAAAAACCAAAACTCTATCCTTGTGAACTATCTAGGATAAAAAGAACATAATAGTTGAAATAAACTTCGTAGAATGGTACATGAACTTGTGAAATGTACTATCTCAAGAATGGAAGTAATATTTGTCAGAGTCCCTAGTTCTTAATCCATCCACTATATAGGTGAGTGAGGAAGAGTTACTAGTCTACAAGAAACACTTAGGAAAAGTCCTATACGTCTATTGTTTAATTTTATATTCCATTTATAGTGAATAATACTTTGGATTCATATGAAATGATTAGCCATCTACAAGATATTTATTTGGATATTGTAAGATAACAATGGTTTGAGATCTCTAAGTAACTCTTCACATGAAATATTAGAGAAAGTGTGCCAACTGGAACTCAATTATTCAAAATGATTCACTACATTGATCGTATAGATATTCTAGGGTTTAATCCATCTGATTAATTGTGAACCAATTTCATTCTCAAATCACCCCATTAGAAATTTCATAACATTATTTTAAATTAGAAAACAAACAATATAGAGAAGCCACTACCAGATCCCATCATCTTAATTTTCCAAAACTATAACGAACTAAATCATGAAAATTCATTTATACTTATGGTGAATAAGATGAAAATAAAGTCAAAGAGCACCAAGTCCATGTCTAAGGATTCTACACACTATCCATATAAGAAGAGGATGATCAAAGTGGAAGTTGGGGAGCAAGCCTTTCTCTATTTCTAATGTGGCAAGAAGGTCCATTAGTTGAAAAAATGCACAGTGGGAAGGAAGCAAGATGTCACTTTAGGTCTGTTCAATATTGATGGAAATGTCTAAATTTATAAAAATGGGTTTTATATACTATTTGTAGTTATTATACTTGTAAATGGGAAATAACTGTCTAAGTCACATCAAGATAGCTATTTTAATTAAATCAAACTGAAATCACTTGGTATTTTTCATAAATGTTTATATGGTACAATGTCCAAAGCATCTTTAAGTGGAAAAGGTGAATGTCACATAGAGATTATAGAGTTAATTTGAACTAATGGGTTTAGACCATTTCTATTTGATAAAAGGGGTGGGTAGTCATAATTAAATATTTTTTATGAATATTTCACTAGATATATATATATGTATACTTAATGAATTACGATTTGGAATCCTTTTAGAAATTCCAAAAATTCATTAATTGGTTAGGAAAACATCTTGGTAAACTCATATTTTCAAACTGATATATATGGGGATACAAAGTGGTTTGCTGTGCCTCATCAAGAAAAAACCTTTCACCTTGAGTCAAAAAATATATATCTAAAAGATACCCCAAGGAAATAAGAGGATATTACCTATATAAACCCTTATATAAATAAAAAGTAGTGGAAATACATGCCATGTTCATTGAGAGGGAAAATGTATCTATAAGAGATAGTGGGAGTGAGATAGACTTAGATGATGTTTAATATAAATATATACATGAGTTGGTATAAGAACATGTTCCACAAAGCCCCATGGAAGAAAATGTTCTAGAGAAACAAGTACTACATAACAGTATAAGAGAGGTTAGAGAACCTGAAAGATATGGTTTTATATCCACTGAGGATAGTGACTAATTATTAGTAAATAATAATTTTTTCTAACCTAAAAGTAAGTAGTAAGTGACATAGATATTCTTAATAGAAATAAAGGATTGAATTCTGGAATAGATTCCACAAACAAAAAAAAGTTTAGATTTTGATGGATCCTTCAATAAACGTAAAGACTGTTGGTTTTATATGGGTATTCAAGAGTAAAATAGAAATGTGTGGTCATGTTTGTACCTATAAATCATGATTGGTTTCAAAAGTGTACAAACATTGTCAAGGTAACATCATTTCAAAACCTTTTTATCAGCTTCAATGCTTAAATCCATTATATTTCCACTTGACATAACAACACACCATTCCTATGATATTTTATAGATTAATTTCAGAAAACATTCCTTAATTAGTTCCTTCTAGAAGATATCTATAGGAAAAAACTATAAGGGTTTTGACCTCAGGTAAATCTAATAAAGTACAAAAGTTGCAGAGATACATTTATGGATTAAAAAAGCACCCAAGTCATAGAACATTCATTTTAATGAATACATAATGTAATTTTGATTCATAAGAAATGAATGTGAGCATTGTGTATATAAATAGATTAGTAGGATTTTATTGGATTTTATTAATTGTATATGTTAATGAAATTAAATTATTATAAATGAGATAAGTTTCTTAAAAACCAATAATGTGTAGTTAAGCACATGCTTATTTATGATAGAATTATGAGAAGAAACATATGGAATCATGATTAGGATACATTTTTATAGATCCAAGATTATCATAGTCTATTTCAGGGTGTATATATTTACATGATTCTATATAGGTTCTGCATGGAACAACCCAAGAGAGGAACTGTTTTCCTATATCCTATAGTATTCATCATTTCAATAAAATGTGTCCCTTAAAATATTAGCAGAGATTGATAATGAAAATGCTTTTACATGTTTTAGAAACTGGGTTAGTCATGAATACCATTTAGTGTAGTTGTTAAGATGTCTCTTACACCTTATCATTAGTATGAAAACATTAGGAAAATCCAAGAGAACACCATTGTATTTTTTCGAAACATTCCTTAAGTATCCGAGGTGAAATTTAGATATGTTCCTAGTATATGGAGGATATGAAGAGCTAGTCAGTAAAATATATATAGACTTTAGTGTCCAAATATATCAATACTATATGATATGACATTAAGAACACATATTTAAAATAAATATAGGGGTTTTGAGATAGAAGAGATTAATAAAATCTATGGTTGCCTTTTATATAGTAGAGTCGAAGTGTATTATGTCTTTTGATATATGAATAGAAGATGTTTGGATATAAAATTTATCAAAATAGATAGATATGTTAATAAGGATTAATGAACCTATCACAGTTTATTATGATGAAATTGAAATGGTGCATCCTGGAAATGAACCATGGTCACATATATAGGTGAAGCACATACTTCAAAAGTATCATCTCATGAGGGATTTTTCTCAATATAATGATGTTCTAGTGAGGAGAATTTTTATTGAAGACAACATGGAATATACCTTAAAAAAATTATTATAAAATTAGAAACATGATATTTATGTGAGAGCAAGAAGGCTAAAAATAATTATCAATTAGATGTAGTCCAAGTGAGAGTTTTTTAGATTTGATTTCCTAGAACCAACTGTTTTGGACTTCAGATTACCATTTATATTCAATGAAGTGAAAAATAAATATATCTTATCCCATATTGATTATTATTTATCATGAACATAATGTGATAATGTATTAAGGTATCTTTCACATCAAATATGTCCAAAATGATACCCAATATGATGGGTACCTTGAGATTCTATGATTATATCTCTTAAATATTATTGTCCTATGGTCAGGATAAAGAACACCAATGGGTCACATAATTTTCATACTATTGTGTGTTAGTGCTAGTAAGAGGATGAGACTTCATATAATGAAGTTCACACATGGTAATATTAAAGATGGGATATTATGAGAACAAACCAACCAATAGAAATTCTAAATTTATCTGTCAATAAAATTCTTATTTTTTACCATGTGTAATGGTCTTTAGGTTTTAAGATTATTATTAACACATATCGTGAATCATGTAATTATATGTTTTTATGATTCTCATGACACACTATATTCATGATAAGTAGGATACATTGGATATTTAATGACCAATATGTTATTAATGAATATGTTGAGAAAGGATTTGTCTCTTCCATTAATATAAATTGATATCTAAACCCTTTGATTTGAATGTAGATGTCAAAATAAAATTTATGGACAATAAATTATGCTAAAATCATTATTCAATGTTGGGTTTTTTTGGAATTTAGTAATGGTTTAAACTATCGCTAAATTATTTTAGGGTGGTTTTCCAAAACCCCCATGAAAACATCTGTCACTAACAATTTCATGAAAGTTATAATTTTTTTAAATCATTTAGAAGTGGTTTTTTAAAAATTGAGGGAATATTTTAGTAGCATTTTTTTTCAAAAATTATTATTTGTCAATTATTATTTATTTTTCCCGAAATATAAAAAATTGGAATATATTATTATTGAATGAAATTCAAACACGTTACATTTTTCTTATTGTAACAACCCATAGTTTAAAAATGATGTCTGTTTCTTGAAATAAATGTGTGTTATATAATATTTTATTGTATTATACACAAACAACACATAGAGAAACCAAAAAAACTTTAATTAATGAATTGAAATCATCAAATTAGTCAATAAAAAAATGTCTTGAATTTTATGGGGGAAAAATATAAAATATAAAAACTATAATGGGAATATATGGATTACCACGATCATCTTGAATCTTCCCTCCCATGAAAAACACAACATAAATGAAATAAAATATTATTAAACCAATCAATTTTATAGAAAATGGAATGTATAACATTGATATTATTTTTTATGAATAACTAATGAAGGAATAAATAGGTATTTATAAGAGGAAATTTGATCATTGGAATGGTAATGTGACCACTAGAATAATAATGTGACCATTGGATTAGTAAAATGATAGTTGGAATAGTTTTTAAAACTAAAAATAATAAAATATGATATAAATAATATTTATAATTATTAATTTATGTAAATATTAATATTATCATTCCAATATATATATATATATCAATATTTAAAATTAAAATAAAATATAAGCACATTTTTAATAAATTGTATTTTAAGGTATTTCATAAAAAATCATATTTTTATGTTAAAAAATAAAATTAACTCTTTTATAAAATTACTTTGATAAAATGGATTTCAATTTTTAAATAAGCACATCCATATTTTATAATGGTGATTTTTCCGTAATTTTCTGAAATACTACAACTTTTAGGTGAATAGTAAAAATGTAGTTTTTGTCTGTAATCAGTATATCTTGAGTTAACATCATTCATGATGTAAAAATGAAATAATAATTTCTTGAAATTTATTCTTGATAAAAATAAATATTTAATTTTATAAATGATTCATGTAAATACAATAAACATGATTTCCAAACCTAAAAAATACATTCCAAAGTCTAAAGTCAGAAGTATTTATTAAAAAAAAGAATTTCCATTAATTACACTTTCAATTTTATTAAAATATTGAATTCAGATTATAAAATAGTTTTAATTAATAAATATATTTCCTTTATTTATATATGATTCATAATCTCAAAATAATGTCTATTATAGGCTTGAAATTTTATATAGTATTTTATTCAATATTTTTTGTGAAAATACCCCTCTCGTCAAGTATAAATAAACTTTCTCCCACCCCTTGGAAAACCACTCCTCACTCAATTACCAAATCCAAATATATTATAAAATTCTCTATCTTAATCCCTTAAAGTATTTATATTTTCTAGAGAAAACTAACTCCATTAATCAAGGAACTGTTGTACTGTACAGAAGAAATAACATCGAGATAAGAGTATGTTTTTAACAACCCTTCTCTTATTTTCCTCCTATGTTCTCTTTTTCAAAATTTTATATCAGAAAATATATTTTATGATTTATTAGTAGGTATTTTAAATTTATATTAATGATTTTAACCTACTGTTAAATATATATTTTTGATATATATATATTTTATACATCGTTTTCTCTTTTGGACAATGTTCCCAATAATAGTCTGTTAACCACGGATGAGGAAGTTTCTAACATCTATCCTGATCAAAAAACTTATTTCCACTTATAATAAATTATTTAACATATATAAAAGTGTAAATATATTTATTTTATTCTTACAAAATTAATTCTACTAATGTACAAATTTCCTTGAACAAAAAATGATAAATCCAATAAAAATTGATTTTTTTCAAAGAAAACATTACATCAAAACATTATACACTTAACCTGGAGAATTAAGATATATAATAAATTAATAATAATTTTTAAATAATGAAAAAAATTTGCATAATACCCTTATGGTTAATGTTTTAACAAACCTAAGTTCATTATATAGAAGTTGAAAAAATGATAAAATAAAGTGGGATTTAAGGGAAGAGGATTCTTGAAACCAACTACGTTTTCTTGGGGTTATCCATAATTCTCCTCATTTTCAGTATGTATATTCCTCAAATAATCCTAAAATATTCATTCAATTTTATTAACTTTTATTTTCTAGGATATACATTTTTTACGCCTATCTAAAATGATTTTCAAGCCAAATAAAATGATTTTTTAAAAGGTCATTTCTTTATAAAACACATCTGTGAATTATCTTGATTTGTTTATCCTTTTTCTCAATAATGACGATTTTTTCATAAAAAATATTCCCTTATTATTTTTGGATCCCAAATTTTTATTCATGAATGTATCCTTTATGAAATCCTTATGAATCCCATTCCTTTCCATGGGTTATTTCATGACTATAATTGTTATACATTCTATATAGAGTGCAATATTAAGATAATTTTTAACGTTTTGGGTGGGCCCATAATTACATAGGCATTAAATTAATTCCGTAATGTGATATATATAATTTTATTATGTGTATTATTCATGAACATGATGCTAGATTTTTTCAAAATGATGATGTTATGATTTATGAACATATGTTATTCAAGGAAATAATTATAGCTTTGTTCACAAGTATGTGAGGTATTTAAAATGTATAACATGATGTTTCATTTATATTCATATACCAATTTCCATTACTTTATTACATTTTTCCATAACGATGCTGATGATTATCTTATTTTCATAACATGATGATTTTGTTTATGCTCACCCATGTTTCTTATTCCCTATTCCTCCCCTTACTGGGCTTTAACTCACCCATTTATTTGATGTATATCCATAGGTGAATATATGTAATAAGGATAATGTGATATCTTTATAAGGATAAATAAGTATAATTGAAATAATGTTTCCATTTTATTATGTATAATTGATATATGATCCTAATTTTCTAAAGACATTAAAACATTGGATCTTGGATTATATTGCTTTGATGTTTTTATCGTAAAAATGATGAAATATTAATTTAAGAAAATGATGGGTTGACATAGTTGGTATCAGAGATATGTTTTAGTTAATTCAAGAATTATGATTAGAACAAATTAATTAAATCCAGATGTATAAGTCTATGTATAGGTAAACATCCTAGAAGAATCATTTTTGAAAAAGATAAACATAGGGATCTCATTAAATATTCCTTTTGAGTTAATTGAAAAAAGAATAGATTATTCATTAATGGTTTTTTGAAATAGGTTTTTTCAAACCTATTCTATTTTATAAAATAGTGGGAACTGGGGGTAACTAGGTGAATAACCTATATGAGGGTCAATGGAACAATTTTCTAAAAAACATTCCCAATGCGATGGGATATAGAGGTCAAAACATCATGGTGACGCTTACCCACTAGTCTTAGTCTAAGAAAAATAACGAAAACAAGTTGAACATCCACCGTCACCAATGAAGGAGAAACTGGCTATCAATTCCTTAATGAGGAAATAAACAATTAAATTTAGTGGATCGTCCGATATGCTCTTCCTGAAACTATTGGTTAACTAAATGAAGAATATATTTCATGTACTCAACTATTCTGATAAATAGAATATGTATTGGACTATTTACCAATTATTTTGAGAGGCCGATCAATTTTGGGTGTTAATAAAGAATACGAATAAGAAATGACGAAAAGTAATGTGAAGACTTTATGAATTTATTCTTTAATAATTATTTCTGTAGAACTATTGAAAAAAATATAGAGAGATAATTATTAGAGACGAGGATAAAGGAGGGGAAATCAATCATAGATTATGAGAATACAATCACAATAGTAACTAGATACACCTCAATATTTTTTTTATCTAAAACGATAGGAATGTATGTATATATTATTTAGTAGTTTAAAACTACACCTCTGAAAGGATATAGCTATTTGATACATTGGGAGTTATTAAGAAGTAGTTCGATGTAATCTTAAATCAGAGAGAGATTTTGGTGAATGGTCTCATGGTTATAGTGATTAGATGATAATAATGGAGTTTCAAGAATTTGGGTAAAATTAAAATGGTGAAAATATGATCCAACCACCTGAATGTCAAAAATGATCAAACAAACGTCACAGTAATTGTCTCAAAGTGATGGGGAAATGCTGGAAGTGTTGGAGAGAAGGCCACCAATATAATGAATATTAAATATAATGAATAAACTGACCAATAAGATGGATTAAAGGAAAGAACCTCCTAATGAACCACCCATAATTTAATACTTATACTATTAGGAGAAAGTCAAATATGAGAGACAATACACTAAACTATGGGTCCTTGAGGGTGACCAGTATCAGCCATGACAAGAGCCAAAGGAGAAAGGGAATGATTATTCCACTACTACTACTTAAGTGGAGCATGAAAATTAATTCATAAAAGGTAAACATCCTATTCACTCAATAATTTTAGAAGTTTTATTTGATTCTGGTTTTATACATTCCTTTATATCCTACAAGATTATTTCAACTACTGAATTTAAGCCTTGATACCTTGTTGTAGTGATATATTTAAAAATACCTATTGGTGTGATTTTTACAAAACTAGTGTTTGGATATTCTCTTATTAACATATGTGGTAACATTATTCTTTTGAATCTAGTAATCCATCCAATATTGGAATTTGATACTATGAAAGGCATGTATTTTATCTCATTACATAATCAACACATTAACTATTAGAAAAACATAAATCACTTTCTCTATTTTGAACCATCCAATGTTCCTATAAAAATGTAATAAAGATCATGATTATCCTTAGGAGAATCCATCAATGTTATGGGTGATGATACCCAATGAAGAAGAATACATATCTCAAATGGTTGAGTTTAAGGATAGTATCAACATCGAAGAAATCCCTATGTTTAGGGAATACACTGATGTATTTCCAAAAGAGTTACCCTACATTCTCCCCAGATCGTTTGGTAGGGTTCTAAATACAGTTGATACCTAGAGCCACTACTACGTCTAAATTCCCTAATAGGATGGCCCATATTAAACTAGTGGGGTTAAAGAATTAGGTGTAATAGAATTTGGATGAATGTTTAATACTATATAGTGCATCGCATGGGGTGTTCCAGTTATCTTTATAAAGAAAAAGGATAGATCATCATATCTATGTATATATTAACAAGATTTAAACTAGATGACAAAAAATTAAAAGCATCCATGACAAAGGATTGCTGAATTTTTTGATCAACTAATAGGATATCTGTTCTTCCCAATGTTCGATCTTTAATCCAGATATATTCAGATATAGGTAAGGAAGGATGATATTCAAAAGGAATATTTTTGTACAAGGTATTCCCTTATGAGTTTATATTTGTTCCCATAAAACATAATAATTTCCATAATATTTTAATGGATTTGATGAATATAGAATTTATATACTATCTCTAAAGTTTTTCGGTATTGTTTATTGATGACAGTATCATTTACCCTAAGATAAAGGTATAATATGATGATTATCTAAGGATTGTGCTGGTGAAAACATGTAAGGATAAAATGCATGGTAATTTAAGAATGTGTCTTTTTTATGTATCAAATCACCTTCATGGGAAATATTATCACAAGTGAGTGAATTTATATAGACCCTTCAAAGACAATGGAAATTAGGGAATTTCCTGAACCCTCAACTATCATGAAAATCCCTAGTTTTCTTAGACTATCTGAGAAATATCGATGTTTTGTGGGAAATTTCTCTTTATTATATAAATAAAAAACATAGTTAACACATAAAGGATTAAATTATGTCATGATAGAATAATTTGAGGAATCCTTTAATTGGATTAATAAGTGATTAATAACTCCATATGTACTCACACTATCGACAAGCAGATAAGGATTTGTGGTATAAAATGATTATTTAGAGAAATTATTGGTTTGTGTACTTATATAGAATGATAAAGTGGTAGCCTATAACACATGAAAGTAGAAGATATAGGAGAAGAACTACCCATCTCATGATCTGGAGTAAATAGATGTTATCATTACTTTGAATATTTTGTGACACAACCTATTTGGTGTTAAGTGTGACATATATACAGATCATATGTCTCTAAAGTATAAATTAACATAGATGAATCTCAACATGAATAGAATAATATGGTTTGAGATAATCAAGGACAATTATTACTATATTCACTACAGTTTAGGAAAGGTGAATAGGGTACCTAATTCTATTTGTAGAAAATATTTGATCCTATATCCATGATGTAGATTGTGGAAGAACTTATCTTCATTGATATAAATTGTATGGATCTTAAAATCTTAACGGTAGAGAAGTTATCCTACAATAAAAAAATGATTTTACAACTATCTATCCAAGATAAGATCAAGGAGGCACACATGGATGATTTAGAGCTTTAAAAGATGGTGAAATCAGTAAATGAAGGGAACCTTCATGAATTCTATATCAATGATAACGTTGTCATTTGATTTTGAACTAGAATTTTTGTTAATTCATCACCAGAGAAAAGTAAGGAGTTATTGGATGATGCTCATAGTACCTCTTTCTCAGTACATCATAGAAGTACCATGATGTACCATTATCTCTGAGAGAACTTCTTTCATAGAAACATGAATAAGAAGATTGGAGAGTAGATATCAAGGTGCTTCATATGTCAAAAAATTAAATTAGAGTGATAGATGTACAATGGGATGACTAAACCATTGCCTATAACCACATGGAAATGGTAGAACATCACCAAGTACAATTTTATTGGTATCCCAAATAAATCCAAAGTAAAAAATGTGATATAGGTTATGGTGTATCGACTCAGCAGGACTACCCACCTCATCACCAATCAGGAATATTTCTCACTAGAATAACATTCTAAGATATGTGTAAAAGTGTTGATGAGGATAGATGGGGAACCAATTTCAATCATCTCTGATTGTGATCCAAGGTTTAAATATAAATTGTAGAAAATTCATCAGTATGGTTTGAATAATGACTAGAATTTTAGTCAGTCATATCATCCAAAAACTGATGGCCAATATAAAAGCACTATTCAGATAGTCAAAGATAACCTGAGAGCTTTCTCAATGGAATTTCAGTCAGAATGGTATCAACATCACCTATTTTTTGAGTTATTATACAATAACAATTTCCACTCAATTATTCAAATGGATCCATATGAATCTCTATATAGGAAGAAATTTAGAACACCTAATTATTTGGATGAAGTTGGTGAAAAAAAGATACTTGGACCTAATTTGTGAAACAATTGATATAGAAGGTTCTATCCACACAAAAATATATAAATTTTCCTCATTCTTAGCATAAGATATATGCTAAAAACCATAGAATGAACCTGGATTTTGAAGTCAGAGACAATGTTTTCTTTTGAATATCTCCAATGAAGAGGGTCCTGCTATTTAGAAATAAGGGAATCTTAACCCTAGGAACATACAACCCTTTGTAATCCTTGGTCTCATAGGATTAGTGTCCTATCAGCTTCCAATTCATCATAATATAGATCATGTTCATGATATGTTCCACATATATCTTATAAGGAAGTAAATACATGATACCATAGATGTACTAAATTCATTTGTGGTATAATTGGGGAATAACCTATCGTATGATGAGAAGTTTCTAAAAGTCTAAGACTATAGAGACAAAGACTTACACAACAAGACAACTCACATTGGAAAAGTGCTTTGGTGAAACAATATGTATGAAGAAGAAATATGGGAACCAGAGAAAACAATTAAATATAAGTACACTCACCTATTGTTAACATATAATATGAGTTTAAATTTTAGGGATGAAATTTATAATGGGGGGGGGAGAAAATAACAACCCAGCGTTTATAAATGTTTTTTGTTTCTTGAAATAAATGTGTGTTATATTATATTACATAGGATTATCCACACACAACTCATATAGGAACAAAAAATACATTAATTAATTAATGAAAATAATTACATTAATCAAGGAATAAACCCATTCAAATGAAAAAAATTATAATGGGGAAAAAATAAAATAAAAAAACTATAATGGGAAAATTTGGATAACTCTAATTAGTTAAAATCATTTCTTCCACCAAAAACACTATAAAAATGAAACATAATATTAGTGAACCAATTGAAATTATAGAAAATTGAAATGTATAACCTTGAGAGGAATTTGGGTGAATAATGAATGAAGGAATTATGAGGTATATATAGGAGGTAATACATTCATTAGAATATTCTTATGACCGTTGGAATAGTTATGTAACCATTAGAACAGTAACCTAACCATTGGAGAAGTGATTTAACCTCAAAATAATAAAATCTGATGTAAATAATATTTATCACGAGTAATTCAAGTAAATATAAATATAATAATTCCATAAAAATAAATATCAATATTAAAAACTCAACTAAAATATAAACACATTTTTAATTAACTATATTTTATGGAATTTCATAAAAAACCATAATTTTTATATTAAAAATTAAAATAACATATTTTAGAAAATTATAAGGATAAAAATAAATTTTATTTTTTAAATAAATAAATTTAAAATTTTCATGTTTTATTTTTTTATAAATTTTGGAAATACTTCAATTTTCCAGTGAATAGAAAAAGTATAGTTTTTTATATAACTAGTGTATCTTCAATCACATCATTGATGATCTAATAATGAACTAATAATTTATAAAAATTTAGGCTCAACCAAAAAAATACTTAAATTTCTAAACGAGTCATTAAAATACATTAAACCTAATTTTAAAATATTAAAATTACCTTCTAATGTCAAAATTCAAAAGTATTCTTTTAAAACACAATTTTTCAATAGATCCAATTTCCTATTTAATAAATATATAAATTAAATTTATAAATGGTTTTAAAGTCCAATTTTTTTAAATGACTAATAATTTATAAATAATAAATATTCCAATGTTTACCCTAGATATATTATTTTATTTAATATTTTAACTCATAAATACCCCTCTCCTCTAAGGTTCATATCTGCTCTCCCTCCCCTTCTAGAATTAGTTATACTAATGTATAAATGGCCGTGAATAGAAAATGTGAAATTAAAGGAAAATGGGAAATTTGTAAGTGAAAAATGATATCAAAAACATTTTCCATTTTACCGAGGGAATTAAGAAATATAATAAATTGAATAAAATTTATAAATAGTGAAAAAATGAAAATAATATACTTTTGGTTAAATTAATTAATAATAATATGTTTATTTTTATGGGGTTAAAAAAATGATGAAATAAATTGAGGTTTAAGGTATGCAGATTCTTGAATCTAACTCCCCTTTCATTGGGTTACCCATATTTCTCAACATTTTCATAATAGATATACCCTAAAATTTCTTAATATTTTTTCACTATTATTTCCGTTTCTTTTAGAGTAAATAATTTTTTCTAGAATTGCAAAAATTATTTTTAATTTAAATACAAAGATTTAGAAAATGACTTTTCATTCCAAAACATATGCTTGTCTCATCTTGATTTATTTCTTTTTCACTCAAGAATGATGTTGTTTATACCTAATATGTTTTCTATTATTCATTTTGAAACGCTAAATTTCATTCAAGAAATAATTATGTAATAAATCCTTATTAAATACATTCCTTTTTATGGGTATTTTAGGACTTTGATTTTTATAAGTTCTATGGGACATACATGATTAGGAGCATTTATGATGTGATTGGTGGTCCCAAAATTATATATTACTCAAATGCATTGGGTAGTATGATATATATCACGAGATTATGGGTATTGTACCTGAACATGATCGTGTATTTTTTATAATGATCATGTTATGATTTATGCACTTATGTTATGCGTAGACGTGATGAAATCTTTGTTCATAACTGTGTGGGGTATTTGACCACTATAACATGATGTTTCATTTTTATGCACATGACACATTTCATGCCTTTGTCAAATGATTCCCTCACAATTTTGTTTTTTATCCTACTCTTATGACATTATGATATTGATTATGCTCACCCATGTACTATTGATTTATGTCCCTTATTCTTCTCTTTATTGGGATTTTAGCTCACCCATTTCTTTGATGTATATCCGTAGGTGAGTACATAAACTAAAGATTTGTGAGAGCATTTAAAGGATAGAGAAAAATAATTTAAATAATCTTTATGTTTTATTATGTATAATTAATGTATGATCCTAATTCTTCCAAGATAGTAAACCTTAGGATCCTAGATTGCATCACTTTTATGTTTTTTTAATTTTAAAAATGATGTAAAAGGCACGTAAGAAAATATCCGGTTCTCTATTGTTATTTTGAAAGGACATTACCACTCCAACAAGAGAATCAAGTGGTGACTTAACAGACTTCAATGTACTTATAAATATATATAGATAAATATATTTAAATTTGTAATAAATGATACATAAATAGTAAATAATAAATAAAAAAAAATTAATGAATAAATAAATTCTAAATAATAAATAAATAGTGAATAAAGAATAATGAATAATAAATTGTAAATAATAAATAATAAGTAATAAAAGATAATAAATAATAAATAATAAATAATAAATAATAAATTAATGGTAAATAAATAATAATAAATAATAATAATAATAAATAAATAATTAATAATTAGAAATAAATAAAAAGTAATAAATAATAAATAATAAATAATAAATAATAAATATATGAATAAATAAATAATATACACTAAATAATAAATAATAAATAATAAATAATAAATAATAAATAATAAATAATAAATAATAAATAATAAATAATAAATAATAAATAATAAATAATAAATAATAAATAATAAATAATAAATAATAAATAATAAATAATAAATAATAAATAATAAATAATAAATAATAAATAATAAATAATAAATAATCATTCAACATATCATAAATAAATAAAAAATATATAATAAAAAAATATAAAAAAATAAATAAAAATTAATTAAATAAGTAAATAGATAAATAATAAATAATAAAGTATAATAAATAAATAAATAATAAATAAATAAATCAATAATGACTATTAAATATAAATTTATTTATATAAAATTATATATATATTAAAAAAATTATAAATATAAATAAATATATATAAATTTATATAAATATAAACACACGCACACAGAATGATATATATATATATATATAGATGTATATAAATATAAATAAATAGATACAAATATTTATACATATAACTAAATTTTGAAAAATATTTATAAAGACACACACACAGACACAGATATATATATTACATAAATATGTATAAACACACAAACATACACATAAAATTATATATAAATATAAATATAAATTTAGATATGTAAACATATGTAAATATAAATAAATATAAAAATACCAAAATATGTATAAATATCTATTTATATACATAACCACATAAGATATAAAATTATATGTAAACATATATAAATACATATAATAACACTCACACACACACATATAAATATATATAAATGTAGAAAAATATACATAAGTTCAAAAAATATCTATAAATATGTACAATTATATATAATTATAAATGAATATAGATAAATATATATAAATTTTAAATAAATATACCTATATTATAAGGACCCATCCTTAAAACATTACTTAATATTTAATTAAATGAATAATTAACATTGAGGATGTTTTCAGGTTAGGAGTTTTAGAGAATTAAGACATAACTATTACATCTCAAAAGATTACAAAGTAGACACATCTATTCAGTTTCCATTTTTTTCACAAAATAAAAACTCATGAAAAAAGGGTCATGTCTAGTTCCTTGTTTTATACAACATGACTTTTACTGGTCACATCCTTGACCTAATTCATCTTTAATTCCTGTGAAAAACATATCAAAACATGGGATGAGCCTAAAAAGCTCAGTAAGGGTTATAAAAAAAAGAATAAAAACATTATTTCATCATTACATACATAACATAAGCTCTTTAACATACCTCATGAATTCTTAAGATTTATGAATAACACATAGAAAACATAAATCATAAAGGTAACTTGTGGCATCCATATCATACTTACATTGTAGCTATCACAGCTACGTAGGGAGTTACATTTGGGATACCCATCACAGTGTATTCCCTAAATATCTTAGCAGAAACATTCACATTTTCCTCTGTCATGTTACACAATGCATTGGAGAGCTATATCAGGCTCACTCGCCCTAGTTTTATCATTTAACCACTCATATATAAAAACAATGCCCAAGAACCATAACATATTAATAACACATAAAATAAACATAAAGGAAAGATAAAATTTCCACATTGAAATCACAATATATATTTTATATATATTGACATAACAAATCTATTATCAAAACCATATTCAATACCAAAATACACAAAAGAGTATATGTTATTTATTTTCCCTTCAAAAACATTTTGTCTTGTTAATGAAGCCAAAGATCAAATAATACCCGTGACGGTAGAAAATGTCATTGTCATTGCTTAAATTAAAAAGAAACATTATTTTTTTGTCTTTTAGTAAACTGCCTAATAGGAAAAGATTACCTTTTAATGTAATGAAATTTAAAAGGTATTTATACACCGTATAAATGAAATTTGAGAATAACACAAAATATTCCTCCGTGAAATGGGATTGAGATGAAGTCCCTTACCACGTGTCCGAGTTGACCTGACCATTCTTTAATATTATGAATAACAAACTAAAGTTAATTTCTACTTTCTTAAGAACCCTTTTAAAGTTTATTATTCCGTTTAAATCACTTATTACCATGTTATAAACATTATTTAATCATTTAAGTTATGAACGGTTGTTTTGTTAATATTTGGTACATGAGTAAAAATGAACACCTTATAATTACAAGTTGTCCATGTCGTCAACAATCCATTATATCTAGAATAATATTCATGATTTAGATATCATATAAATCGTATATATCTAGTATATATATATTTGTATTTATAATATTACATAACATGTGGAGATAAGAAATGAAATGCACCGTTCATGGAGATGGTAAGTCGTACGTACACATGAATGATACTTTCATTTATATTTCGTACTTTAATAAAATTAAAACATAATTATAACTAGTTATATTATAAATACAGTATAATATCATATATAATACCATTAACTCTATCCTTTATATGTCCCACATATGGCATTAATAAGTCATATCACTTTGAGGGGGTGGTAGTCCGCACTTCCTCAAATGAATTTATCACGTTCACCCACTATGGAAACCAAAAAGGTATGATATAAAAGAAAAATAAACTAGAATAAAGAAAATATAAACATAATATATATCATATATAAATATAATTCCATCTTAATGGAAACCATGAGAGGCAGTAGGAGATAATTGAACAATCATCGCTTCGTGAGGTGTTAGTTTTCCATTCACAGAAACAATATGTTCTTCACCCATTAGATGGAGGTGTGTGTAAGTGTAGTTTGAATCCTTCTCATAAAAACATCCTCGTATATCAGTGGTTTTATAAAATACAAGAATAAAAAGAGTTTACGGGGTTGGAGAAGTAAAATAAAACAAAAGAACTTAAGAGAAGACGTTACCTTTAAATCGGGTAACTCCATTTGGTTTGAACCAAAAGGGTTTCTTGAAGTGCTTTCTGTCTAAGGTAAGGATTCTAGGATGATGAGAGAGATCTTGGGAGATTATTTGAGTAGATGTAGTACGAGCCAAAGGCTTGAGAAGTGTGAAAAATGGGTAGGAAGTGAGGGCTTTTTATAAGGGAGATGAGCGGATCTTTAGGATAGTTTGAAACAATTATTTTATTAAAAAATAATCTTCAGTTTCAAAATGTAAACTAATCATTAACGTAAAAGTTAAGATGAATCATGGTTGAAATAAAATCATCCCATAATAATTGGACAGGTTTTGGATGTTTTTTTAATATTTATAATCTTATTTATTTATATCATTTATTAAGGATGTAAATATTGCATCATTATCATGTCATAAATAATTGAATTTATTTGATGTCCAAAAATTATAAAAAAATACCATGATGTAGGAAATATTTTCATATTTTCAAATAATATTTATAGTTGAAAAGATAACTTATATAACCCCATGTAAAAATTGATTTACTAAAAGATACTTGTTTATGTCATTTTTGTCTTCACTTTAAATTAATTAATATAAAGTGCCTTTATTACTCCCATGTGGCTCCATGGGGTACCAAATTTGACCCAAGTATGCCCATGGTAGGATATGTATCAGACAATAGGATCAAGACAATTTTTAGGGTGAATTAATATTTTTATAATATTATATTTGACCCTTATTTACTATATTTACCTTTTAATCAAGGTAAATAAAATATTTAATAAAGTAAATACATAAAATGTATAAAAATAAAAGGTAACTATTTACCCAATTTGGACCTATGGATTCCAAATATGGAATTAATTTTTATAAATTCAAAACACAGATGTGATAGAAATTAATTTAAAATTATGTCTCGCTTTGAAAACAAAAAGCATGTTTTTAAGAAATAATAACTATCAAAAGATTGACACATGTTTATGTAAAACTTCAAATTGAAATTAATTCCAATGTCAAAATTTAGATTAACTAGTAAAAATATATTCTAATTAAACTTTATAAGGATACCAAAAAGTTACCTAAAGTAAATTTTTATGGCTAGAATCTAAAGAAGAATTATATTTTGTCAAATCGAACATATAAAAATGACCAAAACTAGATTTAAAGATGGTTCCCCAATAAAAGGAAGTAAATCGACTGTTTAATGAATATTAGGGTATTTATTCTTAGATTCATTCAACTTTTAAGCCTCTAAAATTTATTAGATAAATGTAAAAACATTTAACAAACATGTATAATCATATTTTAGTTAGTTTCATTCATTCCTGCTGATACAATGGCTAGGAGTTAACTACCATTTAAAATTATAATATTATATTATTAGTGTGTAACATAAGATTTTAAAGAAACCAGCTGTTGTGTATTGGGTATGCTATCGAACATAGAGTCCCCTTTAAAGTAAAATTAATATTTAGTTCACAAATATTAGTAAACAGTCAAATGTGTTATTCTTTATTTACTTGGGATGTTACACACACACACACACACACACAAACATATAAATACACACATATATAAAATAAAAAATAAATCATCAAAATATGTAAGACCACTGAAATTGAAACACCATCACATCAATAGGAATGTAAAAACATGGAATAAAATCATACAAAACCCAAAAAATATAAAGATACCCTATAAAAAAATATTGGAATGCCATAGAATTTTAAAAAAAGTATGGAATCACAACAAATTTTTTTTGTAGGCCTTCATTGCCTTTTTGACCTTAAAAATAGTGACCAAGGTCCCCAAAAGTGTATATAGTGCATATTACTTTTTAGGATTTCAACTGACATATGGCATAGCCAAAACGGACACCGAGATCAACATTTATGGTTATTTCATGTTGATGTTCACATTTCACCTTCTCTCTAAACATTAGTTATAAAGGCCACTTTCCCCTTATATATATATATTAATTTTTATTTGTAAATTAATAATAGCAACATTTTAATTTATAATAAAGAATAAATAATAATTATTTTTAATTTTAATTAGTTATGTATAACACCCACACACCCACACCCACATATATACAAATTTTTATGAATATTTTTCATTATATATAAATTTTTAATAATTTTTAATCTATTTGTCTTTTGTTTTTTTAAAAACACAATTAAAATTAAAATAATTTTTTTAAAAATTAATTTATTTGGATTTAACAATTTTTTTAAAAAATAAATACTAAATGATGTATAGTTTTATAAAAATTACTCCTCTATTAGCAGATGTTTTTCAAAACCACTGCTAAAAAAATAAGAACATTAACAGTGTTTTTGAAATGAACCACTAAAATATGATTTTTGGAATAGTGTGTTCATATAGAAAAGTAAGTTTTTGATAATAAAATAAAGATATGTCAAGAATTATGGTTGATAACACATGTATTCAACAAGCTTGATGAGATATCAATAAAAATATATTATATTACATAGTGGACACTGGTATGTGGTTATCAATATTGCAACATTTACTTCTTCCTATTGGTTCATTGACCCATTGTTAGATTTTAATCTTAGATTATGGAAATCTCATCTAATGATAATGAGGAACAATTCTAGAGGTTCACACTAGGTGTTTTTATTGATCTTAAATAGATTATATTTGAATTTAATTATTGGATTAAATCTTATTCTAAAGAATATATACAAATTTTATTCAGGATTTATTGATCACATAAATTAAATTAATATTTATTTTTATGTTAATTTTTTAATTACATAGATATATAACATTTAATTATTTATTTACTGAATAAATATTTAATAATAATATTTATTTGGTTATGTTGACACAACATAACATGTTTCATGGAAATTGTCACTGAATTCATGGCTATATTTACATTTTCTGCGAGACTTCTCTATAATGATGGATAAGCAGAAATACCCTCCTATCCAAGAGTAGGGAGTGGATTTCAAAGAATGATGATAAAAAGGTGTTGATGAAGAAAAATTTAATTTATGAGTTTATTTCATGAAGACATAGTGTATTTACATTCTCATCATGTGTACTTCTCTATAATAGCTTTGATTTGACTGGTTGCAGATCCCAACCGGACTTACAGATCAAAAGTTTTGGCACTCGGAAGATAGATAAACTTTACAAAGGGATCTACGTAGAGGATCTACACAGAGGACCTACACAACAATATAAATTCTACACCCCTATGTGGCAGAGCTATATGGGGGAACATTGTGGAGGACCTATGCAGACAACCTCCCTCCATCCAGGTACCCACCTTGCCTATAAATAGGACCCTTGGGCTCCCCGGTTAAAAGGTGAAAAAAGTTGGAAGAACTCCCAAAGCTCTCGTTGCATAGCTTCCATTCAGATTGGGTTGATGAAATTTTCCCCTACACCCTTTATGTTGCCCAACTTCCAGCCATGCAATACGATGATATGACACACTCCATCACACTTAATGAGGTTCCTTAATCTGACTTACTCCTTTTGGTTCATATCACATGTTACAAGTTTGGACTCTCTTTATGGATTCCTCGAGTACCTTGAGTCGATAAATGCCTCAAGAAACTCCTCAAACATCATCACCCGACTCCTCTTCCACGTTAAATCTCAAATGTGCATCGTCCTTAGGAGTAATCCTTAACCAATTCCCAAATGGGAATCATCCTAAGGAGTTACCCCATCAAATTCCTTAATGGTCATCTTACTTAGGAGTAAGCCCCAACCAATTCCTAAACAAGAATCCTCCTTAGGTGAAATCCCCAACCATATCTAAAATGGGAATCCTCCTTAGGAGTAACCTCCAAACCGAACCTCAAGAAACTTTCACTTAGGTAAGACCCTAATATTTCGAGAGTTGGTCCACATGACCTCTAATGTCACCCTATATTGAAAGTTTCATCACTCCACGCTCTCGACCACCGTCGCGTTGACTTCTTTTTCCATAGGCCCACCCTCTCCCATCAGCAGACAAGAGAGAGACTGTGGGTTGTTAAATATTTCAAATCCTCTTATTTCAAATACTAATTATGACTCACGTGGTCTTAGAGAATTGTGATGATCTCAAAATCCACACAATCCATGTAGGAATGAACTACAAGAACTCTGACTCCCACCATAATTGGGATATATCGGAACCCTTCACCGGGGCCTGAGCTCATTGGATATCCTCTTCATGAATCCAACCCTAATTACCTTAATTTGGGCATCATCCTTAAGTGTAAGCCCTAAACTATTTCTCTCAAAGGGTCATATACCCCTGTGAGACACATCGAACTACGTGGGATTTGATTCTCATTCGAATGGGATACATTGGAAACCTCCCTAAGGTTCAAACCCAAAAACCCAAAAAAATGTTTTTCTTCTAGGGACATATTCCCAATGAGGGTGTAACCTAACTTGGAAAAACATATCTCTTCTAGGTTCTTTGGGCTGCTTAGAAATAAGTCCCTCACCAAGATTTGACTAAGCACCTTTCTCTTGGATGTACATAGCACATGAAATTAAACTTTATGTTTAGGTCCTCATCAAATGACCTTATGATGTATGATTTTTCCCATTAAGTGACACTAAACAATAAGCGTTATGATTTATTTCACAAGTATACATAGGTAGACCATTATGTGTATCATCCCAACATCAAAAAAAATTTCTTCTCCCTAGACAATAATAAATTCCATAGTTCCCCTCTTAGTTGCTCAAAAACCAATATTATGATAACAATGGTTAAAAGAATCTATAATTAGTACATGAGAGGATAATATTGATAGAGAACATCAAATAAATAAGGATGTCTCCATTAATGAATAACCTCAAATACATACAGATTATTCTAAATTTTAGACATGCTAATAATTGATTGAACATTCCAAGGGATACATACATTATACTTGGTAAAATAATAAGGATTCATGAAAATATCTAAAACCTACAAGAGCGACCTGATGTAGGCAATAATTCCCCCCAAAAGTGTGTGATGAGTCCAACCTCCCATCCTCTCGACCAATGCATGTTCTTAAGTATCGTTGGTACAAACCTAACGAATGCATACCTTTGGAAAGAAGGTACCTTTAGATATAGAACAATTGGATGTTTCTGATTCCATAAATAAATCCAAGGGAAATGTAATGGAATTAGTGATTCCTAACCCTAACACACGTTCCAAGGGAGACAAAAGAAAAATGGTGAAGCCGATGTAAATCCTTAACCAAGTTGATACTGTTACCCATATGTCAGGACCCTATAAATTTATAAAGAAAGGATAGACAAAGGAATTAATGAAACTTGTGTCTATATAAAAGGAACTTCTTTACTGATGTTCATTATTTTAATTTTCTCAATTTTCACCAGAACTCCCATCACTCCAAATAGCTACTTTCATGTTTTCACTTGTGAATTCCTTGACAAATGATCAAGTTGGATCCTCATCCACTAGATGGATGTCATCACCAAGTCAATGTATTCAATGCTGGGTCTCAAATGTAATGGTATGGGAATACCATAAACATAGTACTATCACAACCCTAGAGGCTGCCTGACAGGATCTCCAAGTAAACAACAACCCCCGATCGTTCGGTCAGCGACGACCAGTGGTGATGAAGAAGAAGTTTACAACCACATTCTTCAACCATTTTAGTTCTTTATCCCTAGAACAAAATAACTAGTCCCTCTCATTATATAGGATGGTGGATTAAGAGGTCACTCATGGACTCAACTCAAAGATACATGGTTCCTTCCCAAGGGGTCCCACCAATAATCTTCACCAACAAAATCATGCGGTTGTGAACCCCCAACATGATGACGGTGTTGCATTTGATTTTTTAGCCTAGGTACCTTAGACCTGGGCATGCAAGATTAATAAATGGGGACACAATTATGACAATTGGGAGCAGTTTCTTACATTAACCCCTTAGAAAAAGTCTATTAACCTAACTTGGTGGCAAATAATGAACGTGCACATACACTCGTCCTCCCTAGTTCTACCATCCAGTAGACTCATCTTGTGGCGGCCAACCAATCCTTCAATTTATATATAGTGGGGTACCATGAGAAGGTACAAGAATATTCTTAAAAACTATCAACTAGTCAGAAGGCTCATCTGATTGCATTCAAGGAAGCCTACCAATCAAATATGGCTGCAGCTGGTAAGCAAGAATATATACCTGCCTACACTCACCAATCATACAAAAAGTCTCAATTGTTAGCATTGAAATAAATCCATAAACCATGCTTGGAGGAAAACATTAGCTGGCACAAACACCTTTCAACATTCTTCAAGCATGTCAGTAGTCTCGTTTGGCAGCACCATGAGAAGTCAGTCAGAATGCTCCGATGGAAAACTTGGGGAATACTCAACTCTCTACCCCATACAAGAGTACTATTAGTATCCATTTACAAGAAAGGGAGGACTGGAACATGCCCATAAAACTACTCCTAATATTTAATGGATGTATATTCATTTTCTAGCCAATAAATTCACCAAAAACAATTTAGAAATTGAGAAAGGGAAGACACAAATTCCTACTCTTATTCTAGAAACCTTCCATAATATAATTACAGCAACTTTAGAAGTACCTAGGGGAAAACACGTAATTATTTCCACACATCTAAGATGAATCGTCAGCATGACATCCCAGAGAATATACACACCTCTGTTTCTGTCCAGGAGGGTTATAGGGCACACTCCCCCATATCATACAGAAAACCATATCAGGAACATAAACTCATTCCATTTGGAGATAATTGGCCTATTCTGAGGACCACTCCAAGGTAGGCACAAAAACCTACCAATGCTAACCACATATCCCAACAAGTTTCCCCCAATACATGTAAAATATCATCTATAAATTTTTCATTCTAAAAAAAGTTGTAAAATCAAGAGCCAATATGCGATCTAGCTCCTTTTAATGCTGAAGTTCTTGAAGCCCTCAGGAATTTAACTACTGCAACTAAATATTTTAATCTACAATTACCATATTATGGGAGTAGTAGCTATAATATGAAGTTCCCCATTGGAAACTTATTCATGGAGGATTGATTCATGAACATTTTTTCAATCTATAATGCTTATCTCTAGATGAGATCCAAAGTAACCCTCTATGTTTCCAGAAGACTAAAAAGAAAGATGATTTTTCCCTTTATGTAATCCAACATAGTGGTCCTCCCCATAACAGAATTTGTTTCGAAAGTTCTATCTATAGTTTTTTTTTCATATTCATGATAATTATCTAATTGACAATGTAGCGATGACAAAGACCTCTCATCTTAAGGCACATGCCAACATAAGGCTAGTAATATCTGATGCCTTGTAACTGACAGGTGAAATACATTCTCAACCAGAAGAAATACCAAGGTGACATTCATTCTCCGAACCTCCCTTGGGTCATCTGTCATTTAATATAGTAGAGGAAAAAACTACTTATTCTATTTTTTGTAATAAAACAATCGAGATTAATATACTCTTGTCGGAAGAAGTTTATAAACCTATAGAAAAATATGATTTGTGGATATTTTGAATATGAGAAAACAAGGGGCTAAAGGTGAAATATCTGTCTTGTTATGGCCTTTTGAAACCTCTCAATACAACATTACAAAATTAATGTAAGAAGATTTCATTCATGATATTTGCCTCAACATATGAAGGAATGTTCATCATCTGAAAGAAAAAGTATTACCATATGATGAATATTAAAGTCATTTAAATGTAATATAAGGGTTACAATTACAAATTTACTTGTCATCTCTCTTAGTTTTCTAAAATCCAAAGGTCGATAAGAACTAGGGATCCCATCAACGTGCATTCCTCGGTGCACCAAAGTGACTAATATAGTTAATTATTGTTACCCCATCTCGTGTTTGTATTATAGGATGAAGTGCATAAGGAGCATTGTATTTAACTGCGCTCCAAAATTATCAAAGACTGCCAAATGTGATCTCATGAAATGTTATTGCCCGTGGCTGGATATAATCAACACATTTTGTGTGTAATCAAAGACATGCCGAAGAATAGGCCTCAAATACCTCTCATAAATGTCTGGACTAAAGGGAGAAAGCTGTTGCGATACTTTTGCATCAAGAATATGAGAACATTAAGCAGGCATATCTATTAGGGGATTTCAGCCATCTGATTGACCAAATGTTTGAAACAACATAGAGAACTTCCAAAATAGGCAATTTAAGTGGATGTCGAATAATTCACCCAGCTAATGTTGGGACCCAAATTCGTAAAATCAGAAGATATTCTATGATAATACTTTCCTTAACAATTCAGGAACCACCCCATCCTATATGGATGGGGTCTTGTTTAACTCAAACTTCAAATTCAATAAACAAATTTCTTCGGTTTGAAGAATAAGAACTGCCCCAACCTATAGTGCTGATGGACTTTTCAATCTACAATCCCCTCCTTAATAAATGCTAGTTTTCTCCCGATTAGAGAATAAGCCACCAAGTGAATGCAAAAATGAACATTCCAAGGATTCCCTTTAGGCTACAATCCTTCTAACAATTCCTGAGAATTCAACAAATAGGATAAAAAAGTCTCATGGAGGATACAAAAGGAGACAATCTTATATAGATATAGACAGAATGACACCAATGCATTACAAGTCAGTAAATTTCATTAATTCCATTGCGAAAGATCCTCTATAAATTGAATCCAGTTTAGGGGAGTTAGAGGATGGAGTTCATATCTATAATACAGTACACACTAAAGCAATTGAAGGTGGTGTGCATACCAGAAATCATAATCTTACCTAGAATCTCAGTATTCCCTCAAGTAAAAAACTCATACCTTTTCAAAAGGCATCTAACAAGGGGAAAAGCAAAGGTAAGATCACGTCTCAATTTTCCACTAGATATGGTCAATCTAATTCTCTTGATGAAATATCTTCCCATAAAATAAGAGGAGATGAATGAGTTAAAAAGACTCAATTTAGAGTGACATTAAAGAACCATTTATTCTAGACATACCCCATAAGAAGATCCTCAACCTACACATTCCGTACAAACTCCTCAGCAAAGAGGACTTGTTGCTACTACATATGGGTATAATGAATTCTCTCCATTGGGTGAATATCTAGGAAATGATCAAACATATCCATATGGGAATGTACTCATGAGTTATTGAAGACAAATACCAGCTGCACCACCACTAGTGGTTTTTTCAATCATCGTGCGAGTTAAAGCTTCAGATGCTATACCTGTATAGGTCTCATATCATCAAGATATTCCCCAGATTGGTATGAATACTATTGAGTAATTATTAACTTGATTGGATGATATGGAAGAACAACATGCACCAGTATGTCCAGAAAAAACAATTACCCTGAATGGGTAGATCCAATCCCTCCCCAACAAAACATTGTGAATATAATATTTCCTATCTTTAATGGTTAGAGAGATCGAAAGAAGCACTTGGATAATTTTGTTTCTCATTTTGATCCCATGATGCGAACCCCTATACAATAAGAAGCAGTAAATCTCAGATATATTGTGCAATCATTATTGGGGCTGCCCTTTGTTTGGTATACAAGTTTTCACTCTCGATAAATTACTGGATGGTAAGGCCTCTGGAAAAAATTCATTCTCCAATTCTTCTCAACACTGCCAAAGACAATAGTTTTTGATCTCGAAAATTGAAAAAAAGGTAGAATGAAAGAGTTTCATATTTCATTGCTCGATGGAAAGGATTAACATATTCCTTAAATCTATCACTCCCTAAAGAAGATTTGTTGCCAATTTCTGTGGAAAATATGTGTGATTAGTTACACAGAACATTAATCTATGTGAAATACATAAGAGGGTTTTGAAGCTTGGATTAAATCACCCAATAAGTGGGGGATTCCATTGTGGAAACCAAATCTAATTATTATGTAATTACATCATCTCTATGAAGGATAACAAGGAAAGATGAGGCTAATATAGTAACACTCAAAAAAGAAATTGTACCGGCTTTTACTTTAAAACCATCATCATACTGAAGGGATCCACCTCTCAAGTTTCCGCAGAAACAACCACCTCATCAAGATGATCAAAAATATCAAAGGAAAATATATTTTGAGGATTTATTGAAAAAAATTTATTGTGTTCAAAATGAAAAGGTTCCTAGTTACTTCATTTTAGATTTGGAAAATAATTTGTTTCAATTGACAAGGTCGAAGAAACCGAATAAAGAAGGAGAATAATATATCCCAAATCATTTCCCATTTTATCAAATATTGGGGTATGCTATCCAAGAATGTTTTTTTTAAAAATCATCCTAATAAAATTGGAATTTGGACAAGTGAAACAAAAAATCTTATCATCCCATATAGGATGTGTTACAGATACCGATCTAGAGGAAGAAGGAAAATGAAAGGAAATCAAAATAAAAAATGTACAGAAGTGTGATCATTAGATGTATAGAAAAATGATCAACCAAACTCATTATATTTTACAAAAATATTTGAAACAATCAACTATGTATCCTGCCACTTCTACTACAGTGAATCCATCTTCATCAAAAGGTAAATCCTCAAAGAAGCGACACGATTAGAAAGATAATGTGAAGTCAGAAGAAGATGAGCTTGTGTTGAGGCCAAAGTTGTTGTAGAATTTGGAAGATTTCATGCTATCTGTCTCAAAAAACAAGGACCCCACCCCACCAAATGGCACAACCAGAGAAAACATTTCTAGTATAATTTTTATAACATGAAGAATGGATCTTTTTCTCTGTTAATGTGATCCACTTAACAAACCCCTATAAAAGTGATGATTCTGGTTATGATCCTCAATTACATGCACCTGATTAGGGAACTAGAGGAATCATTAAAGTTCAAGGATACAGGGGAAGAAACAGACATGCTAGAAACTGATATTTTAACTATACCCCTGCTCGAACTGTTTATGCAGCAGAAACTCTCGAGAGATCCCTTCAGAGGGTTTAGAAAGAATAAGGAAATTCTCTAACAAATGATAGGATCAACCCAAACATGATCTTATTGAAAGACCAATTAGAGGATATACCATCACTATCTCAATAAATAGGTAGACCTAGTTAGTCTAATCTACTAATAAAATAAGTATTTCACACTTCTTCCCCAAAACATGGTACTTCTACTTTAAGAGCATCAACATCCATGGTGCCTACAAAACCGCATCTCCATGCTAGAAAACATAGACCTTTGGACCAAAAGTATGATGATTTTAAATAGTAATACCACATACCATCAATGTTATTAATCCTAGATGCCTTATATTTTTCAAAATATCTATGAGAATCACTTATTGAGGCTTTGTCATGTACTCAAGAGTTTGATGCGAATTTTTCTGCTGTTATGGTTTACCATATAAACAACGATCCTAAAGAATTTCATGCAGTTATATCTTTCATGGATCAACAATAGGATGATGTTATACATAGACACATCAGGCCCTTGTATCTATCTGACATGTTTAATGATACAAACATCATACGAGCCTTCATTGATAATGGCTCAGGGGTCAAAC
Organism: Viscum album; assembly: GCA_963277665.1. Classification (NCBI taxonomy): domain Eukaryota; kingdom Viridiplantae; phylum Streptophyta; class Magnoliopsida; order Santalales; family Viscaceae; genus Viscum; species Viscum album. Next base: position 395,626,275 of record OY728144.1, read on the forward strand.
TCATTCCCATCCATACACTTCGTCAATTTGGTCTCACTAAATCTGATTTATCTCCTTGCAATTTGATGTTTCAAGTTTATGAAAAGAATTAATAAAAACATCTAAGACTGATTACACTTAGAAACTAGTTTTAGGATCTTCTTTCTAATTCATACTTTATGGTTTTCTGACAGTACACAACCTTCAACATTCTTCTTGGAAGGCCTTGGATAAATCAACATGCGGTCATCCCTTCATCATACCACCAATGCCCCATGTATTTCTTCAATGGAAAAATTTCTACATTATATGATGACAAATATCCATTCAAAATATAAGAATCACAGCATATTGAGACATAATTCTATCACACAAAGGGAATGAGGTCTATGGGAAAAAAAATTAACAAGAATTAATACTCCGAATGGTATGGAAAAGATCCCAGCTAACCCATCAAAACATCTAAGTATGGATTACATGTTTCTGATCAATAAAATTGAAATGATAGACCCAAATCTAGGAACTAATTTAGTAACTTCCATAATATCGATTGTGGTAATCGAGCATGAAAAAATGGGAGATGTTGTTGATAGTGAACACTTAAATGGAGATGTTCTAATTTCATACATTGAACTTTATAAAGTATTTGATTTATAAATTAGGATAGAATAAGTTATAGAATTAATAAATGAAGATAAGGATTCTGATTCACAACCCATTAACTTTTCATTAATACTTTATAAAGACTATTCATCATTAGTAGGATTAGAAATGATTGCCTCTTCTTCAGGATGTACAAATACTGACTCCTCCCTGAGTTCTACAAGTTTTTCATCATCATCTACTCTCCAAGAAGAAACAAAATAAGTGACACCTAAAGAAAAAGATGAAGAATATCTCATGTTCACTCCACCAAAATTTGAAGAAGGTGTATCCACCACTGTGGATGAGCTAAAAGAAATAAATCTGAGTACAGAAGAAGATCCACACCCTACTCTAATTATTGCATCCATGACTTAGGAAGAGAAAGAGACGTATACATAATTTCTAAATAAACATAGGGATATATTTTTTTAGAACTATATAGAAATTCCAGGCCTTAATCCCAATGTGTCTAGTAATAATTTGGGTTTTCCAGAAGAGATTCAAGGGTTTAAGTAGGCTGCAAGAATAACTCACCCATCTCATGCCTCTAAAATTGAAGTTGAAGTCAAAAGACTTATCAGAACTTACTTTTTCAAGGAGGTACAACATCCCAATTTTCTGGCCAATATTTTCCCATTGAAAAATAATAATGGGAAAATTAGAGTTTACATTGATTTCAGAGATCTTAACTGGAATTGTCCCAAATATGACTTTCCAATTCTGATAACAGAACTTTTGATTGATGCAAAAACTGGTTATGAAGCTCTCTCTTTTATGGATGGATACTATGGGTATAAAAAAATCCAAATGGATCTAGAGAATGAGGAGTATAAAAAATTCATATCCCCTAATGGTGTGTTTCTCTATCGGGTAATGCCCATTGTCTTAAAGAATACAAGTGGAATGTATCAACGTGACATGCACCATATATTCCAATGATTCCTGATAAAATTTTTCAAAATGTTATGTGGATGAAATAGTGGTTAAATTCCAAAAACGTTTTGATCTCATGACTGATATGGAGACCATATTCGGTAAACTTTGGCAACATAGTCTAGAGATGAACCCCTAAAAATGTGATTTCGGGGTTACCTTAGGAACATTCGTCAGCTTTGTTGTTTTCCCTTGTGGCATCAAAGTTGATACTGAGAAGACAAAAGAAATCCTTGGAATGTCACCTCCTCAAAATTTTAACGAATTAAGAGGAATTCAAGGACACTTGGTTTATATTTGGTGCTTTATCTCTAATTGGTCTAGAAAGTGTTTACCCTTCAACAAATTAATGAAGAGGGGAGTTACATATCAATGGATAGAAAACATCCAAGATGCATTTGATATCCTTAAGAAATATCTCTTGAGTCAATTGGTAATAATACCACCAGTTGAAGGAAGGACACTTATTATCTATGTGACAACTTTAGAGTGATCCATGGGTTCCTTCCTAGCACAAAATAATGATCTGAGGAATGAAAATAGTCTTAAAAATCTTAGTAGAACTATGATTGACATAGAGACTCGATATTCAAGTATTGGGAAATGATACCCGATATTAATCATTTAATTTTAGAAGGTGAGGTACTACCTACAACATCACGAGGTCAACTTGGTATCTCGTAATAACCCGCTCAAATTTATCCTCAGTTTTCTTATGCTTATAGGACATTTCATACAGTGGAATGTTATTTTTTAATAGTTCAATATCCAATTTGGTCCTCAGAAAGAAATAAGAGGCCAAGACTTGGCGGATGTCCTTACTAAACATCCATAGGCAGAAGATACATATTTGAATACAGAACTTCCTGATGAAGAAATCTTCTCTATTCAAGATAATACCCTAACATGGGAAATTTACTTTGATGGTACTTCTAGAAGTCCAATGGGAAGATAATGGAGAACCTTAAAATCAACAATTTTGGGTTAGGAATTGTGCTTATCTCCCCAAAAAAGGTAGTGTTTTCATATTCCATTATGTTATTATAAGGTGGTAAAAATAATGATGAAAAATATCAAGCTCTCATTACATGCCCGGAATTGGAACTCCAAGTATAATTGAATCACCTAAAATTGAAATGTGATTCAGAATTGGTAGTCAAAAAGATCGATGGAGATTATAATATAAAAAATAAGAGTTAATCAATTTGTGTGATTATGTTAGAAGGTTAATGGATGAATTTCCCTTAGATCCAATATTGTGTAATGTTTCACAATCACAAAATTCCCAATATTATACACTGGTTGATACATCCAAAACCTTGGAATATCCAAATTGGGATGAGATAATCATCGATATTTCCCATCTCCATGTGGTTTCACCTTTCGTTCAAACTAGAATGGAGAAAATTAATGAAATCCACCCTATTTCCAAGTCGTATGGTTGTACTACAGGATGAATGACAACTATAATGGAATGCCTTCAAAATGGAGTAATTCAAAAATATAATGATTAAGAAAAATAGGTCTGATGATGTGTAGCCAATTTCCTTCTTTATGATAGTACATATCAAGAGAAGGTCCTCTACAAATGAGGCTTTGATGGAGTCCTCTTATGATGTATCGATGGAGAAGAAACATCAACTGTCATGAAATAAGTAATTGAAGGAGCTTGTAGTGCTCAACAGTATAGGAATATGCTTTCGGATAAAATCTAAAGGCATGGATACTTATGACCTTCAATGATGTATGATTTCATAGATTTCCCAAAAAGTGTCACCCATGCCCAGTACATACCAAACTCATTAATCAACCCTTAACTTTACTACATACATTTTAATACTCTTGGAAATTTTCTACACGGGTAATGGATGTAGTAGGATCTTATCCTCTAGTTATGGCTACGAAGTTAAAGTATATTCTTATTGTGAATGATTTCTACTCCAAATGGGTTGAGGCAATACTCCTAAAAAAGTTGGCTTCAAAATCATTGTTAGATTTGACAATTCTAAAATCATTACTAGATTTGGTGTCCCTCATACCACATTAATAGACAATAGTACCAATTTCTATTCTGCTGAGATAAATAAGTTATATCAGGAGAAAAATATCAAATTCAACCATTCATATCACTATCATGCAATAGCCAATGGATATATATAGGCTTTCAACATGACCCTATCAAATATACTCAAGAAAATAGCAGATAAAAATATTAAATCTTGTCCTGATAAACTTTCACATGCTTTATCGGCTTATCAGACTACTACTGGTAATGCCAATCAGGAAACTCCATATTCATTGGTGTATAGAGAAGAAACATTTTTTCCTATAGAAATTCAATTACATTCACTCTATGTTGTAATTTGTTACTAGTTATCTAAAAATGAATAGTATCAGAAGAAATTAGATGAGTGGGAATGATTAGATGAAAAGAGATTGCATAATTTGCATCATTTGGAAGTATATCATAAAATAATAGAACATGATTTTAATATGAAAGTTAACATCAACTCATTTCTTCAAGGAGAAATGGTATTAGTCATCATGATTCTAATGATACTAGGAAAGAAACCTCTAAAACTTTATCCAAAGTGGGAAAGACCTTTTTCTATCCATAATGTCTACTACAATAGAGATTATTCTCTAATTTCAATGGATAGATAACTTATTACAACTTAATCCAATGCAAGATTATGGAAGAACTACATTGTCTAATTACACTTCATTTGACCTTGCTGCTTGAAATTAAACTGAACAACACAACATCCTAGTTTCATGAAATTAAACTGCATAACAACCATATACATCCATGATGCCCAAAATTAAAATGGGTACCATCTATTTCCTTTTCATACGTTGTTAAACTGTATGGAATCATTTTTTCTTCATTACACAACATTAAACTTTATTGTTAATGTATTCTTAATTTGATGTTAAGAAATCCCATGAGATACCAAAATTTTTTATTCCTTTTGGTTCTTAATAAAAATGAGTTGCTTCCATGCACAAGCATTATTCACATTATTGCTACTCCTTAGAGGCACATGAATTCCATTACTCTCTATGTTTGGATCAGGTTATCATAGACACCTCATCTCAAGAACTACATGTGGATTTATTCTCTCCATATAAGATATGAAGAGATGTAGGGATCTGTAATATTTGGCCCAGATGAAACCACAAAGAAATTTATTTCCCTTTTCTCCTCCTGTATATGAACCATATCTATACAAATTACACTTTCAGGATACATGGTTTGATCTTCATAGAATTTTTTGTATTATGTTTAACCATTCTTCTAGAATGTGTTTAAATCCCCTATCACTCACATCAAAATCTATTGGTGTGGGAAATGATTTTATGTAGAATTACATTTGGCTTGATTCTCATTTCAATGGGATATGTAGAGACACCAAGTTCCCCAATCAAGGGCCCATCCATGATAAAAAAACCAGTTATTCCTGGTGTGTTTGAATTAAACCTGCATTGGAAATGTTTCAATAACTACATGTGGATTGATTATCATCCATATGAGATGCATAGTGACATTTGAGTTTAATTATCTAGTCCAAACACAATATTTCTTTTTCACGTCTGAATCAATTAATGTCCTTGTTGTATGACATTAATCTGAAATGTACCCAAAGAACTATGTATGTCTTAATTCTCATCCCATTGTGATATGTAGTGAAAACTATGACTTAGCTCCTTGTCCAAGCCATGAGATAAAATTTTCCCTCTCCTGTATACTATTTAGCAATCAATGTAGGAGTATTCATTTTGGGTCCCCTATATAATATCCCACCAAGGAAACAAGAAATATCACCATTTAACATATGAGTTAGATCTATATAAGGGACTCCAAAATCATGGCCAATACTGATTTAAATATTTCTCCTATGTATTGAGCATTACTGTATTTCATATTTCACAATCCTAATCATGAATATTTTTAGATATTAACAATATTCCTTACGGTTTTTGGTTGTATATTTTTTGATACCTAAGAGATATTTTGCCTAATTATGCAGTACATTACCCTAGGTGGCCTTGCATAAGTCACCTAAAAACAGGCCTATCATTCAAAAGATTCCACTGTTTGTCTATAAACCATATTCCCTAGTTGGACCTACAAAATAGAAACCCCATAATTGATTCTTCAAATAATGGTAACTTTTTTCTTGGTAAAATCATATTCTATCCCATTAAAACATTAATGGAAATATCAAGAATCTGTATCTTCAACTGGTCATTTGTGCGTATTTTTTCCATTACCTTTCTCTCAATCTAAAAGTCTCTAAGACCATTGTTTACAAATTTTCCCTCTCCATGACTTTGAAGCATATTGAAATAACCTTGGATCATTTTAACACATATCATCTTCTATTTCCATTAAATTTTTGTCCTAGTTGTATGACCTAAAACTATAGACACCATACTACCTACATTTGGGTAAGACCTTCTTAGAAATATTATTCCTATGATTCTTTGGGAATAACTATTGGAAATACTCTTTCTGTATTCATGTAACTTCTTCCATAAAGCAAACTATATTCTTAAAAAAATATCAGTCTCCATAAACTTTCTTCAAATTTTAGAAATAAAATTTTTGATACCCAAGAGATCTTTTTTTTAGCTACATTGTACGTCCCCTATGTGGCCTTGCATAAGTAACCTACATAATAGGCCTATCCGTCAAAAGATGCCACTATTTGGCTAAGTAACATAACGATTAGTCGACCCTACATAATACAACCCCCATAACAAGTTCTTCAAATAATGGTAACTTCGTTCTTGGAAAAGACTTCCTCTAATCCATTTAGACCTTTTTTTGATATCATTCTTTGGATATCGAAATTTTGAAATCATAGATGATCCTTTACCATTATAGCCACACAATGTCCTCGCTGAATGAGTTGAAACTATACAGTACAATAAACACCAAATTTGGGTATAAGTGGTTTCCCCATTCATGACCTATGTCGACATAGATGGTCCTTTACTATTAGATACCTTTCCTTGGTAAAACCACCCAATATTGTCATAATTCCCCAAAATATTAATTTCCTTTGTCTATAAATAATAAAATGTCAAATTTTTGAGATCTATATTTTCTAACTATTTAGTGTGTGCCCTTAGGTGGAATTAATTTAAATTCACCTACTTGATAGGCCTATTAGTCAAAAGATGCCACTGTTTGGCTGTAAAAGTTTTTCTCCAGTTGGCCCTCTATAATAAAAACCCTATAATGAGTTTTTCAAATAATGGTAACTTTGGTCATGGAAACGACCTCCTCAATATTTATACTTAGAGTTTTACATTTGGTGGTCATAAATATCATGACTCTATATTCCCCTTGGAAATATCTAAAGAATATTTGAGCAATTACTTGCCACTATGCCTTGTTTGTGATCTGATTTCAAAATTTATGATCAAAGTTATTCAAATATAAACACTATCCTTATTCTTCAAACATGTAAGACAATAAACTGCTTATAAAAAGAGACATTATACTCACTAGGTTGAAAACCATAAATGTGAACCCTGGACAAAAGTCAACTCTTAGCTCGCTAGACCTACATTCTGTATAGTTTAGGAAATATCAAAAAATAAAAAAAATTCAAAAGACATAATTTTTTGTACAGTTGTCCACACAAATCTATAAAAATTCTAACTATTTTCCCTAGTCCCCATGGATTTGTAAAAAATTTGAGCATCCTTCCAAACATGATGTAGATCCAAATCCAAAAAAATAACATTGGAATGCATCAAAGTTACATATTGTTACTATATTACTTGATTCTGTTCATTTTGAATGAATCTAATTCAAAGGGGGGAATTTTTTGACACCACAGAATGTGTTTCATGAACTTTATAGCTGAAATTAGCGTTAGATTTAAATTTTATGAGAGAATTCTTGATGCTTGCCTATCACGGGGCATGGAAAAAAGAAATTATTCTTTTCCTAGTGAATAATAGTTCCTGAATATGGTCATCTATCTTGAGGATCCTTTCAATGTAGATTAATTTCTTTATATAATTAACATATTCTATCTCTTTTTGTGGGTTTTTTTTATGAATGAATGTGATGAAAATATTTTTGTGTTTTTGATTATTTAAAATAATGACATGTAAAATGATAATTTAAACTATAATGAAAATATAAACAGAATGAGTTAATAAGAAAGAACATGGTTTTGGTGGATTATTTAATGTTTAATAATTATTCTCTCATATATGTTTTATTTCATATTGATAATTTGAACATGAAATATCATGCATTAACTACTATTATTTATTTATAAATTTTGGAATATCATTGAATGTTTCAGCACTCTCAATTCCCCCTCCTCCTTTAATACAAGTTGATTACACACCTTTGTCTAGAATGTGTCATCTTCCAGGACCCAGTTCAATCAAATCTTTTTCATACATTGATTATCTCAACACCAACATGTGAATAACTAACAAATGGAGAGAGGTAAAAATAACTAAATATGAAAATAGAAATAGGTTGAGTTGCATTTCATTGGAGGCAGTCACAACATCAGGGACATTCGCCTTTCCGGTAAATGATGCTCAATTCTATGTACAAACATTAAAATAAAAATTAAATAAATCTATGATCACCTTCACCTCCCCATGAGCCAAGTCTCATGGTCAGCCTCTCATTTCTGAGAGTATGAGATTACTTGGTGGAGTGGGTGGAATAGTAAAGTGAGAGAGGGAAAGAAATTAAGAAAAGTGGATGGAGAAACCCAAAGGCATGGATTAATAAAATATAAATTTAAATTAAAATTGAAAACCAATACAATAATAAAAAGAAAATCAAATTAAAATAATAAATGAGAGGGGGAGTGAAGATCAGCCGTAGCCCATGCCCCGGTGGGATACCTCCTTGGTTGTGGGGGTTGAGCTGATGATTTGAGAAGGAGGTGAGGGCCTCTATTTATAGTTAGATTTCTATCCACTGAATGTTGATGCGTTGTTGACCCATTAATCATCTGATTAATGCATGGAACCCTTCATGAATGTTTTTCATAAATATATTGGGCGTTGACCATCCAAATATAATCTCATATGGCCACCAAATGTATGAGTAATGATTTTTTTATTAGAGGTTTCATTTTTTGGATGAAGGCTCAAGGAAGATTCCTCTAAATGCGTAACCTCAAATGGAAGCCTTAATGAATTCAAAACTCCTTCAAATTATTTTTAAGGCACTCAAATGTGTCATCGTTATATCCCAAGTGTAGTCATCTTCGTTGATGGAGTGTCGGCAGAGATGTGGTTGAGTTACGATGGTGGGATCCACATTGTCCGCTCAGAAAAATCTTCAAATTCATTGATTTTAAAGGTCTCTAGATGGACGAATAAGATCCTGGTCTTAAAGACCTTGTTGGAGGAATTAAAATAAGGATTATAAAAAAAGTATCACTAAATTTAGAATTATACGTTTTAGGAAATTACGAAATTACCCTTGATGTAAAAATCTATTGAAAATCTAGAATTAATTACTTTCTACAATTCAGACCATTTTTATTATAAAATTGAAATGACACATTTTTTTATAAAAAAAATAAATACATTAGTTTTATCAATTAAAAAATTAAAAAATAATCATTATTTGACTAAAGATGCGCACATAAATTTCTTCTGTCAAATACCCCCACACATAAACCATGCCTGTCCTCAAGAATAAAATCTCAACATGGAAACCAAGGGACACCAATGTTATTAATATTAAAATTCCAATGCAATAAAATTAAAAAATGTCAATTTGCTATTAAAAATTAAAAAATCTGTTTAAAATATCAAATTAGTTACCATTTTTTTAAAGAAAAAAATAATTCACATATTTTAATTTTCCCCTTTAAAATTAATGTAACTTCTCTTTTCTTTCATTCAAGATCCATGATACATTATTATTAAACATTCCAAATCATGATTTACCTCACTTTTGATTATTTTCCCTCATAACTCATAATACAATTCATATAGAGTTATTCTCATATCATGAAAACATGATCCTTGTAGATAGGATTTTAAATGAACTACTTTCATTACATTATAGAGGCAAATGACAAATAAAATCACGAGGACTTGTAAAAAGGTTCCAATGAATTTGAGGCTTAAGGTTGGCAGAATTTGATGCTTTAAAAATTAAGGCCCAAATAGGAGGTTTATCTCTTAAGTAAAATGCATGATATCAAAAAGTGTAATGAAATTATCCCCTTTAAAGTAGCAACACCTACTTCCCCAAAAGTCAAAGTAAATATTATGATCAAGATAGCATAATGAATGATTTGTAGACCCTCTTGATTTTTTTCTATTTTGTACTATTTTTTTCTTTTTTCAAATGTTATGATTAGATTAAACCTCACATCCATCACCTAACAACATATGTTCGGAAGAAACTTAGTCTGGAAAATGGTGATTTTTGGTTCTCCCAAATAACAACTCTTTTCAACTTTTTTTGGTTTTTTTTCATTTTTTTCATTTTTTTCATTAAAGAGGGGAATGAATAGATTATAATTAATGATTCCACAACAATTTACAATTTCCACAATAATACCCCTACACTTATTCCTTACAATGTGTAGCATCCCATCCACTAGGATTCCATTTACTCCCATAATTTATCTTTAAAACAACATGCATATACCAAGAGTAGGGTATGAATGGATAAAAAAGGCTCGAAATATGGTTCATACCTCTAAAGGTCATTCATGGTCTCTATGGGATAAAATAAGAATTTATGTAATGGTGGCCATTTTAGGAAAATTAGCTTTTCAAAGGATGCCTCAATCATTATTAAAGTGTTTTTTCACAGTCACAACTTTTTCATGTTTCAATACAAGTTTTGGTATGTTACATGTCCCAAGATCATTCAAGAACCATTCTCAAGAAAAATCGGGAACACTTGGTTTATAAATGCTCTCAGGAATGAGACATATGATTTGGGACAATCACTCAATAAAAGATTAACAATAATAAATCAATTCACATGAATTTCAAAAATTCAAAGCATCAAAGAGGGTTAGGGAATTTCTTTTATATGAATAAATTAATTCCTTCAAATCATGGGACATGATTTCTATATTCATACTTAATTTTAAAAATTCAATTCTTCGTTTCAATTATTTAATCATATAAACATTGAAATCTTAGATATGGAATCACTGGGTTCTAAATAATGTTATGTCTCCTAGATTAGTCAAGTAAAGCATAATTAATGTGTGGGAATCCAATTTTATCATTAAAGATCAAAACATGTTGTGGAAAACAATATAGAGTGTTTAAAAGATAAAATAGTAAAAGTGAACTCACTTTTTCCATGAAACTTAGTCCTTCCCCTCCACTACCTAGGGATGCATTCTACCATTAAGAACCAACAATAGAAAATAACTTAATTAAGCATAAGGATGATGTCATTTAAGATAAATAATATAGAGGGGTGGGATGAATAATACACTAATTACTATGAAATTGACATATAAATTCTTTGAAATTATGTAAAGATAATTTTTGGTACGATCCCCCAAGTGGGCCCAGAATTTTTACTACCTCCAGTGGACAGTTCCAGCTGTTATCCAAAGTCTGATACAGGTTGAATCATCTTTGATTTAAACCACCACATGTGGATTTTCCCATCTTGTGCTTCATTATTTTGGGTGAGGAATGATCCATGGGAAGATTATACTAGATCCTCCCCCTTCACAATGATTTATATCATTCATAGTGGGGGTATGATGAAGTATGGACTATAATCCTACTTGGTTTCTACTTGTGCAACCCCTTCTTCTCGGTCTAGTGGATCCTCATGGTAAACTACATCAAATGAATAGTCACAAGGAAAGTCAGAGTGTAATTCTATTTTAATAAAATTAAAACACGGAGAATCAAGATAAAATTATTCCCCATCAAAATAGGAATATTTTTTCATTGATTACTTAGGGAACTCCACTAGCATCTCTTCATTAACTACCTTCAACAAATATTCAACATTTTATGTAAGCTCCATATGTTCCTCAAAAAGTGCACATACAGGTTCTTCATCATCCCCAAAGGAATGGCTGATATTGTCTGATTTTTTATAATCAAAACTAAAAAGAGTAATGTAGAATTTATATTCAGTAAAATTAGAATATATAGAGTTAAAGAATTATTCAACTTCCTTAGTCGGTTCAGTTTCAACATCTACCTCAATGGTAAGGGCCTCTTGGAGTAGACTCTCTCCGGATGGAGGCAAGTAGTTGGGCTCCTCCATCTTGACATCAAATTCCACCACTTGGGTGGTTTCTTCCTTCTCTGATGTTGGATATTATTCATTGTATTATATGGGGATATTAGGAAATTCCTCAAAATTAATCAAGAACTCATCCAATCTTTGTGGATCTCCAAATTTTAGCTCAACAAGTATGTATTCCTCCATTGCCACCTTAGGTTCTTGATCCTGCTCAGGGTTGCGTTGCTCCATTAATGCACAAACATAGTCAAATGATAATTCAGATTTTCTCATCAGTTTTTCAATTCATTATCTATGTTCTTGCACCTAAACTCTTCTAAAATATCTATCTTCTTCTTGTTGTTGTTTATACACCAACGAGTAAATTTTATATGCATAATATTCTGAATTTAAATACATCATGGAGGATTTTGTTAGTTTTTTTATACGTACAAAAATGTAACTAAGATGTGAAAATAGAAAAGTTAATTTAAAAAATGATTAGACCCCTGGAAATGGTGCCCATTTTGACACATTCTGGTCACAAGGTGTGAACAAATGTAATTATATTTTTTCTAGTGCAACACAATGGCTGACTAGGATCATCTCACTTGAGGATCCTTTCAATGTAGTTCACTTAATTTATATAACTCACCAATTCTATATCTTTTTCTGGTTTTGTTTTATGAATCTAGGTGATGATAATTTTTTTTGTTTTTCTATTATTTAAAATAAGGGAAAGTAAGATGATAATTTATATAATCATTTAAATATAAAAAGAATGAGTTAATTAAAAATAATATGGTTTTGGGGGTTGGTTTAATGTAAAATCATTATTATATTTTATATGTTTTATTTATGTTTGGTAATCAAAACATGAAATCTCATGTTTGACCAATTATTATTTATTTAAAAATTAGGGAATATCATTTATTGTTTTAGCACTCTCAATTCGACCACCATATTTTAATCCAAGTTGATGACACACCTTTGTCTAGAATGTGTCATCTTCCAGGACCCAGTTCAATCAAAGATGTTCCATACATTGATTAACTCAACTCCAAAATGTGAATAAATAACCAATGGAGAGATGGAAGAATTATTAAATAAAATAATATAGATAGGTTGAACTGCATGTCATCGGAGGCAGTCACAACATTGAGGAAATTTTCCTAACATGTGTATGCTACTCAATTCTATCTAAAAACATAAAATTAAACATTAAAGAAAATTCATGATCACTTTCACCTCCCCCAGTCCATGTCTCAGGGATAGACTCTCATTTTTGAGAGTAATAGATTACTTGGTGGAGTGGGTGGAAGAGGAGAGAGAGATAGGGAAATAAATGAAGAAAATCAGATGGAGAAACACAAAGGCATGGATTAATAAAACAAAAATTTAAAATTAAATTGAAAACAAAGAGAAAAGTAAAATTAAAATAACATTAAAATTAGAAATTAGTGGGGGGGGGATAGAGGATCATCGGTAGCCCATTCCCTAGTGGTATCCCTCCTTGGTTGGGGGTATCTAGATGATGATTTAAGAAGGAGGTGAGGACCTCCATTTATATGCAGATTTTTGTCATCTGAAAGTTGATGCGTTGTTGACCAAATTATCAGCTGATTCACACATTTCAACCTTCTGGAATGTTTTTCATAAATGTCATGGTCGTTTATCCTACAATGTTCAGCTCATTTGGCCCTCGTATGTATGAGTAATGATTTTTCATTGGAGGTTTCTTTTTCTTGACGTTGCTTGAAAGAAGATTTGTCCAAAAGTTTATCAACCAATCAAATTATTAATGACTTCAAAACTCCTAAAATTTAATTATTGAGGCTCTCCAATGTGTCCTCGTTCTATCCTAGGTGGAATCAAATTCATTTAATCTGTGTAGGCGGAGATGTGGTTCTGTTACGGTGGTGGGGTCCACAATGTCCGCCCGGATAACTCTTCAACTTCATTGGTTTTTTATAGCATCTAGATGGATGAATCAGACCATGGTCCAAAAGATAATGTTTTGGGATATAAAATAAGGATTATAAAAAAGAGAATCACTCATTTTTTATTTACATATTTTAAGAAATAACCAAATTACCATTGATCTAAAAATCTCTTAAAATCTATAATTAAGCACTTTCAACAATTTAGAGCATTTTCATTCTAAAATTAAAATTACACATTATTTTTATAAAACAATTAAATACATGGGTATTATAATTGAAAATAAAAATAAAAAACATCATTATTTGATTGAAAATATGAAAATAAATTTTCTATGCCCAATACCCCCACACGTAAATCATGCTTGCCCTCAAGTATAAAATCTCAATATGGAAATCAGAGGACACCAATATTACTAATATTCCAAATACAATGCAGTAAAATCAAAAAAAATCAATGTGAAATAAAAAATTCTAAAATCTGTATAAAATATCAATTTAATTTCCTATTTTTAATGAAACAAATAATTTACATATTTTACTTTTCCCCTTGACAATTTATGGAACTTCTCCTATCATTCATTCAAGATTCTTGATTCATTATTATTAAACATTCAATGTTATGATTTACCTCACTTTTTATTCTTTTATCTCATCACTCATGATACAATTCATGTAGAGTTATTCTCATATCATGAGTACATGCTCCTTATCTATAGGCTAGTAAATGAACAACTTTCTCCACTTTCTAAAGAAATAAGACACATAGAATCATGAGGACATGCAATAAAGGTTCAAATGAATCTAAGGATTATGGTTGGTAGGATTTGATAATTAAGAAATTAAGTCTCAAGGAGGAGGTTTATCTAGTAATAAAAATTCATGATATAAAAAAGTGTAAGGAATTATCCCCATTAAAGTAGGAACACCTACTTCCCAGAAACTCAAAGTAAAGGTTATAATCAAGAATGCATAATAAATGATTTTTTCACCCTCGTTACGTTTTTTTATTTGTACTCTTTTGTTTTTTTTAAAGATATGATTAGATAAAACCTCACATATTTCACCTAACCACATACGATCAGAAGATCTTTGGTGTGGAAATTGGTGATTTTTGTTTATCCGAAATCAAAACTCATTTTTCTCATTTTTTGGTTCTTTTTTTAATTTTTGTCATTTTTTTAATTCAGGAGGGGAAAGAAATAGAGTATAATGAATGATACCCCAAACCATTAAAATTCCCACAACAATACCCCCACACTTTATCCTTACAATATGTTTCATCCCACCCACCATTATTCCCTTTACCCCACACTTTAACATTAATATATCATGCATATACCAAGAGTAGGGTAGGAATGGATAAAAATGGATTGAAACATGGATCATCCCTATAAAGGTCATTCATGATCTCTGTAGGATAAAATAAGGATTGATGTTAAGGTATTTTTTTTGAGGAAAAGTATCTTTTCAAAGGATTCCTCAATCATTTTAAATGTGTTTATTCACAGTCATATCATTTACAAGTTTTAATAAATGTTATGGTCGGTTTCACATCCCAAGATCACTCAAGAGATATGCTCAAGATAAAAAGGAAGTACATGGTCTCGAAATCCTATCAAGAATGAGATATATGATTTGGGAAAATCACTCAAGACATGATTGAAAATATTAAATCAATTCCAATTAATTTCATAAATTTAATATATGAAATGTGGTAGGGGAATTTCATTTATATGAATCAATTAATTCCTTCAAATCAAGGGAGGCATGACAGTTTATCTTTAAAGCTCAAAAAATGTTGTGGAAAAAAATATATAGAGTTTAAAAGATAAAACACTAAAATTGAACTCCATTTTACCCTGAAACATAGTCTTTAACCTTCAATTTCTGAGGATTCCTTTTACCATTAGGAACCTATAAAAGAAAATATCTCAATTAAGCATAAGGATCTTGCTATTTAAGATTAAAAAAGATAAATGAAGTGGGAGGCATGCTACACTACTTCATAAGAAATTGACATCTAAATTCCTAGAAAACAAGTAAAGATAAATCTTGGTATGTTCCCCCAAGTGGCCCCTGAATTTTTACTGCCTCATGTGGGTAGTGCTAGGTATTATCCAAAGTCTGATGGTGGATGAAGCTTCTTTGATTTGAACCAACCCATGTGGCTTTTCCCATTTTATTATTCATCCTTCTAGGTGAGGAATGATACATGGGTAGATTATACCAGATCCCACCCCTTTATAATGATGTATAACTTACATGGTAGGGTTAGGATGAAGTATGGACCATCATCATCCTTGGTTTCTACTTGTGCTACCCCTTCTTCTTTGTCTAGTGAATCCTCAAGGTATACTGCAACAAATGAACAGTCATAGGGAAAGTCAGAGTGTAATTTTATATGAATAAAATTAAAACATGAAGTATCAAGATCAAGTTCTTCTCCATAAAAGTAAGAATCATTTGTCATGGTTTCATTTGGGAAATACACTAACATATCTTCATGAAATCAATTCAAAAATAGTCAACATGTTCTGGAAGCTCCATATGTTCCTCGGAGGGTGCACATCTAGGTTATTATTCATCCTACAAGGAATAACTGAGATTGTATGATTTCGTATAATAAAAACCAAAAGAGGTGATTTATAATTCAGATTCAATAAAATTATAATACATAGAGTCAAATAATGGTTCAACTCCTTGAGTGGGTTCACCTCCAATATCTGCCTCCATGGTAAGTGCCTCTTGGAGTAGAATCTCTAAGGATGGAAGTAGGTAGTTAGTATCCTCCATCATGACTTAAAATTCCACCACATGTGGGGTTTCTTCCTTCTCTGATGCTTGTTATTTTTCTTTGTATTGTAAGGTGAGATTAAGAGATTCCTAAAAATTAATCAAGTACTCTCCCGATTTTTTTGATCTCCAACTTGTAGCTCAGAAGGTATGTCTTCATCCTTTTCCACCTCAGGTTCTTGATTATGCTCAGAGTTCGATTTATCCATTAATGCACTAACATGGTAAAATTACTTTTTAGATTCTCTCATCATTTGTTCAGTGATTTCTTTATGTTCTTGCACCTGATCTCTTCTTAAATCTCTATCTTCTTATTCTTGTTGTTGTTGCACCTGTGAGTAATTTTTCCATGCATAATATTCTGAATTTGAATACATCATGGAAGTTTTTTTGGTTTTTTATATGAAATGAAATCTAACTAAGATGTGAAAATTAAAAATTTAAATAAACTAATGATTGTGTCCCCAGCAATGACGCTGGTTTTGACGGACTCCAATCGCAGTGCATGGAAAAAAGCAATTATATTTTTCCTAGTGCAGCACAGTGGCTGACTAGGGTCATCTCCCTTGAGGAGCCTTTCAATGTAGTTAACTTAATTTATCTAATTCACATATTTTATCTCCCTTTTTGGTTTTGTTTTATGAATTAAAGGGATGAAAATATTTTGTGGTTTTTGATTATTTAACATAATGACAAGTAAAATGAAAATTTAAACTATCATGTAAATCTAAACAGAATGAGTCAATAAGAAAGAACTTGGTTTTGGGGGTCAATTTAATGTTCAATAATTATTCTCCTTTAAATTTTTTATTTCAGTTTGATAATACAAACATGAAATATGATGTTTGAACTACTATTATTTATTTATAATTTGAGGAATATCATTGAATGTTTGAGCACTATCAATTCCACCTCCTCCTTTAATCCAAGTTAATGACACACCTTTGTCTAGAATGTGTCATCTTCCAAGACCTAGTTAAATCGAAGAAGTTTCATCCATTGATTAGATAAACTCCAATGTGTAAATAACTAACCAATGGAGGGAGGTCAAAATTATTAAGTAAAATAATAGAGATAGGTTGAGTTGCATGTCCTCGATGGCATTCACCACATCAGGGACATTCACCTTACCCCTATATGCTACTCAAATATATCTACAAACATAAAATTAAACATTAAAGAAAATTCATGATCACATTCACCTCCCCCCGAGCCAAGTCTCCGGGTCAGCCTCTCATTTTCGAGAGTATGAGATTACTTGGTGGGGTGGGAGGAAGAGGAGAGGGAGAGAGGGGGAAAGAAATGAAGAAAAATGGATGGAGAAACACAAAGGCATGGATTAATAAAACTAAAAATTAAATTACAATTGAAAACTAAGAATAAAATAAATTGAAAATAAAATTTAAAGAAGAAATGATAGGGGAATAGAGGAGAAGGAGTGGCCCATGCCCTAGTGGAATCCCTCCTTGTTTGTGGGTGTCAAGCTGATGATTTGACAAGGAGGTGAGGACCTCTTTTTATAGGCATATTTCTGGCCTCTGAACATTGACACATTGTTGACCCATTAATCGGCTAATTCATGATTGGCACCTTCATGAACTTAGTTCATCAATATCTTGTCCATTCACCCTCCAAATTTCATCTCATTTTTCCACCAAATGTATGAGTAATGATTTTTTTTTATTGGAGGTTTCTTTTTCAGGAATATTGTTCAAGGAAACATCCTCCAAACATGTAACATCCAATAGAAACCTTAATGACTTCCAAAAATCCCAAAAATTATTTTTAAAAGATCTATAATTTGTCCTAGCTCTGTCCCAGGTGGAATTCCCTTCATTGAAGGAATGTAGGATGAGATGTGGTTCCATTACGGTGGTTGACTCCACATTGTCTGCCCAAAAAATATTCAACTTCATTGTTCTTTAAGGCCTCTAGATGGATGACTCATACCTAGGTCTAGATGAAAAATTTGGAGTAAATAATATAATAATTATAAAAAAAATGAATCACTCATTTTGGAATTATATGATTTAAGAAATGTTGAAATTACCCTTGATGTAAAAATCTGTTAAAAATCCATAATTAAGAACTTTCAACAATTTAGACTATTTTCATTCTAAAATTCAAATTACCCATTTTTTTTATAAAAAAATAAAATAGATAGTTTTTATAATTGAAAAAATTTAAAAACAATCATTAATTGATTAAAAATATGCACATAAATTTTCTCTGTCAAATACCCCCACACTTAAACCATTCTTGTCCTCAAGCATAAAATCTCAACATGGAAATCAGAGGACAATAATGGAACCAATATTCAAATTCCAATGCGATAAAATCAAACAATTTTCAATGTGAAATTAAACATTAAAATACAATATAGAATATCTGTAAAATTTCCCATTTTTCAATGAAACAAATAATTCACATATTTTACATTTCCTCTTGAAAATTGATGGAACTTATAATTTCATTCATTCAAGATCCTTCATTCATTATTATTAAACATGGAAAGTCATGATTTAAATCACTTGTGATTATTTTATCTCATAATTCATGAAACAATTCTTGTAGAGTTATGCCCATATCATGAGAAAAATCTCTTTATCTATAGTCTAGTAAATGAACTACTTTCTCCACATTGTAAAGACAAAATACACATAAAATCACGAGGAATTGCAATAAAGGTTCCAAAAACTTTGAGGCTTATGTTTGGTAGTATTTGATGTTTTAAATATTAAGGCCAAAGAATTAGGATTATCTCTAAAGTAAAATGCATGAAATCAAAAAATTTAATGAAATTCTCCCCTTTTAAAGTATCAACACCTACTTCCCGCAAACTCAAAGTAAAGGTTACGATCAGGAAAGCATAATGAATGATTTGTGCACTCTCTTTATTTTTTTATTTTGTTCTCTTATTTTTTATTTTTTTGATTGTTATGAATAGGTCAAACCTCACATCCATCACCTAACCACATACGATCACAAGATCTTCGGTTTGGAAAGTGGTGATTTTTTTATCAAATCAATACTCATTTTTCTATTTTTTGGTTTTTTTTCATTTTTTACATTTTCTAATTCAAGAGGGGAATGAAATAGAGTATAATGAATGATTACAAAAGCTTTTACAATTACTAGAATAATACCCCCACACTTCTTCCTTACAATGTGTAGCATCCCATCCACCCTGATTCCCTTTACCCTACACTTCAAAATTAAAATATCATGCATATACCAAGAGTAGGGTAGGAATGGATAAAAATGGATTGAAACATGGCTCATCCATATAAAGGATATTCATGGTCTCTATGTTCTAAAATAAGGATTGATTTAAAGGTGGTATTTTAAGGAAAAGTATCTTTTCAATGTATGCCTCAATCATTTTAAATATGTTTTTACACAGTCATAGATTTGAAAAGTTTCAACACAATTTCTGGTTGATAACATGTCCAAAGATCAGTAAACAAATATGTTCAAGATAAATATGAAGTAATTGGTCTAGAAAACCTCATATGAATGAGACATATGATTTGGGACAATCACTCAAGGCATGATTAACAATAATAAATCAATTCACATGAATTTCTTAAATTCAAGTATGGAATATGGTTTGGGAATTTCATTTATATGAATCAATTAATTTCTTCAAATCATGGTTCATTTTTTTCATATTCATGCTTTATTTTAAAAATTCTATTCTTCATTTCAATTATATAATCATATCAACATTGAAATCTAAGACATTGAATCAATGGGTTCTTAACAAACTCATGTCTCCTAGATTAGTCATGTAAATCATAATTGAAGTGTGGGCATGCAATTTTATTTTTAAATCACAAAACATGTTGTGGAAAAAAATATAGAGAGTTTTAAATACAAAACACTAAAAGTGAACTCCCTTTTTCCCTAAAACTTATTCCTTACCCTTCACTTTATGGGGATTCCTTCTACAATTATGAACCTATAAAAGAGAACCACTCAATTAAGCATAAGGATCATGTCATTTAAGCTCAAAAAATATAGAGGGACTGGGATTCATGATACAATACTTCATAATAACTTAACATCTAAATTCCTATAAAGTAAGTAATTATATATATTGGTACGATCCCCCAAGTGGGACCTAAATTTTTCTGCCTCTAGTGGGTAGTACCAACTGTTATCCAAAGTCTGATGGTGGATGAAGCTTCATTGATTTGAACCACCGCATGTGGCTTTTCTCATCTTGTTCTTCATCCTTCTGGGAGGGGAATTATACTTGGGTAGAATATACCAGACCTTACCCCTTCACAATGATGTAGAGATTTCTTGGTTGGGGTAAAATGAATTATGGACCATCATTTTCCTTGGTTGATAATTTTGAAACCCATTTTTCTATGTCCAATGGATACTCAAGGTATACAACATCAAATGAATAGTCATAGAGAAAGTCAGAGTGTAATTATATTTGACTAAAATTAAAACACGAAGTATCAAGATCAAATTCTTCCCCATCTAAGTAAGCAGATTTGGTCATGGTTACTATAATAACCTGGATCATATTTTCAGGTATGTATTTCTTTTCTGGTTCTTTTTGAGAAAATTAGGAGTTCTAGAAATTTTAGGAGTACATGCCGTGTTCCTGGTTGCCATAGCTGACCATGTACGGACTATGTAACGGCCGAGTACATGGCCTTGTGGGGTGAACTTGTGACTACTTAAAGCAGAAACCGATTAAAGCATGTACACACAATGTACCCTTGAAAACACACTATGTAATTTATTTTTATTTCATTAAATGTACCAGGGTCGTATCCAATTAAGAAAACACCATTCTTCTCCTTCCATCTCACCTTGGAGCAAACGAGTCCCCTGATTCTCCTCTGAGCCCCCAAATCACCATCTGTTCTTTGAATTGACAACTGTCGATTGCGTTGGAATCGCCATGGTAAGGCCTTCCTTCATCTAGATCCTTGTTTCCTGATTCGTCCTCTTTCGTGAAATATATTAATTTGATTGTTTTTAGTGTTTATGTAGATCGACGGCGTTCTAGGTCTATTCAAGGCCTAAGGTTCACGTATATCAATCGTACAATGCTGAGGTAGGTGGTTTGTGTCTTTACGTAGTTAGTCTTTGAGTTATATGTGAAAATGTTCCCAATACCCTTGTTCGAGTACTCTGTGTTTATGGTTTTTAGCCCTGTGTTTTCCTGCTATGACTTGTGTTCATGATTAGAGGTTTTATGAATGTAAATATGGTTATTTACATTGTTATGGATGTGTTGACCATTTTTTCTTGTTATTGACCATTTGGTTTGGCTTTTCCAGTTAGGCTACTTTGTTTTGCATTACTTGAATTGTTAGGATGGGGTAAATTTTATCCAACATGCTCTGATATGCTATAGACGTTTTTTACAAGTAGTTCTTGAAGTTTACTCTTGATTATATATACAATTTGTGCATGATTGATTACATAGGGATGTGGGAACCATGTGTAGTAGACTATAGGGAGAATGGACGCTGAGGGGTTCTCCAGAGTGCCTGTTTACCTTTATGATGCGAGACCATCAGGGAGAAGGAATTTGTGCTCCCTCAGTGTGTCTATAGTTCCTCTTCATGAGACCACATGGGGAATTGGACTTTGAGTGCTTCCCTAGAGTGTCTATAGTCACAGATACAAGACCTCATGGGGAATTGACAGTGAGTGCTTCCTCATAGAGTCTTTTCTCAAGCTGAACCGAAGGGGTTAGACTATTAGTTCTTCCTAGAGGGTTTCCTATGTTTGATTAGTTGAGCCATAAGGGTTATTCTATGATTACTTCCCAGTGGGTTACTTATGATTATTGGTTTCATAACTAATAAATGGAAATAGATGTAATTGAAATTGTATGATTTTTCTCTTTTAAGTATTTCATTTTTATTACTTCATTTTTCGCATTGCTTTCCATATATATTCACTGACTGTTAGGCATATATATTTAGGTGGTTGCCTATTGGTATTCGTCTCACAAACTATTTGGGTCATGAATTTTGTCCCAAATATATTATATTGTTGCAGTTCTAGATAAGGGCCAACACCCTTCTTCTTCAGGTACATGATTGTTGTGGAGCTAGAGAGCATGGTCCCAAGATGAGGCTTGCAATGCTCTTGGAGTTTATTTGTTTCCTTTGTACATTGGTTTAGTACTGTATTCCTACATTGTGACTTGTTTGTCTATTTTCCTAGAAATATGTATCATGAATCATTTATATATGTGCTATAGTTGTTTATTTCCTCAATCTTCCACTATTCATTATTGCATGTTAATATTTATGCTTCCGCTATTGTTATCTATTTATTTCCGAAGCATTACTCTTCTAATGAGGGAATTGTTTTCAAACTATCACACCAAAGACCCTCGCTGATAGTCTAAAGCCTCTGGCATTTGGGGAAATGCGCTTAAGGCAATGTGACCAACTCGGTTTGGGACACCTCTTGGTGGCACCCAGAACTGAGACGTTACAAATTGGCATCAGAGGAATTATTTTCTTCTTGACTTAATATTTAAAGCCTATAGTTAGGGATAAGATGGAATAGGTTCTTGGTAATAATATGTTCCTGAGAGTAGCTAACCCTAGTATATGGAAAATCCAATTGACCTCGTTATTGCAATTTTTTTTGGTTTTTCAATTTTTATAGTTGACTTGATTTCACTATTGGATGATTCACATGTTTTGGGATATTAACATTGTTAATATTGAGGTTCTATTTCTATTTCCTCCCGATGAGATGAGGTATTCCATCCCATGAATCATATAATAACTTTCTAGAGATCACATGTCATGCATTCTTTCCATGTCATTTAGAATGCATTACCGATTTCATGTTGTTGTGACATATGTTGTGCTAAATATGCATGAAGTTGTGATAGATTCTTTAATAGAATACCTTATTTTTTATAGGATATTTAATTTTTTAAGGTTTTGTTTGAATTAACACCAAAAATTAGTTCTTGAGGTGTTATGGGCCCTCATGTATTGAAATTTGGTGGATCATTACATTGTTATACCTGTGAATTAAATGTATAAGATGCCAATATTTGATTACTAGGGAGTATGGACCCCCATGGATCATAATTTGGAACTTTAGTGTTCATTTCTATGTTATTCTGGGTTTTGGACTAGTTTTTGAGGCTTACTATCTGAAAAAACCAAGAATACATGACGTGTAATGATAAATACATTCTATCTATCCTTCTATTCGGGAATGAACTGTTTGTATTATGTACACACAATGTATTGTATGTACACACTGTGTAGTCCCTAACCGTGTTACTGCCTTTGGGGGCTGAGACACAGAGTTTTAAAATCTTAGGTGGAATACGATGTGTATCAGATGTACACAATGTGTGCACAGACCTTGTGTCCAACAGTGTGACCAATGAAACTGGTGGATAATGGGTAGTTAGTACACACTGTGTCTAACAAAAACATGCTGTGTAGAGTTAGCTGTGTAACCAGCTGTGTGACTAACATCACGGTTCGGTGAAGTTCGTCTATTATATGCCTGGTCTAGAACAAACACGCCTTGTAGAGTCATCCATGTTACCGACCGTGTGACTAACAACACGGGTCAGTAAAGTTCGTCTAGTACACATCGTGTATGGCACAAACAGGTCGTGTAGTCATGTTCTAGGGTAACCATGTGGGTTAGTCGTGTAGAATAACTCTGGCAGGGGAGCATGATTCAAGTACATACATTGTCTTGGAGATACACATCGTGTGTATGGGATGATACATGGAATGTTTTTCTAGAAGTAAATGCCCGTGTAAAGTCTTAAGGGAACACACCGTGTAAGGGATTATACATGTCGTGTATCCCTATTTTAAAAATAAATAATTCTTTATTTTTCCTATTCCTTTATGACCCTTCTAAGTTTCAATCCTTGATAATATTAATCTAATGTGTGCACTTGAACATGCAGAGTCATGACCCCTGAGACGTCCTTTGGTTGTATGACAGTTATAGTGTAGTGACCAAACACTGGATATAGAAGACCTGGAACTGCCAGCAGATCCTCTAGTCGTGACCGTCTTTCCACCAGACATTATCCAGAATATTGGTGCTGATGAAAAGTTTCGAGAGGTCTTTATGAGTTTCATGAAGACCTTCAAGGGATTAGCTTCTCCTACCCCATCTATGACAGAACTGACGCAGGTATTTCCACTACAGCACCCTCCCACCTTTACAGGGGAAGGAGGAACTGAAGCCGCAAAGTCATGTATAGAATCCATGCTATCTATATTTGAGCATCTACAAATACATCCATAGAGGATGGTGAACCTCACTACGTACATGCTACGGGATTCCACCAGGAGATGGTGGGATGTGATATCACAGGCAGGACCCCAGTAGGTTATGGAATGGGATGAGTTATAACATGCCTTCTATGATTACTTCTACCCAAATAATTTGAGGGCTGATTGAGCTTGAGAGTTCATGAGTCTGGATCAGGGTACTATTTCTGTTATGGAGTATTCTTCTCGCTTCATAGTGCTGCAGCTCTTCACACCCATCTTAAGAGGTGATGAGTTATTCCAAGTGAGGAAGTTCAAGGATGGTCTCTAGAACGACATATAATCTCAGGTGAACATCTTCTAGTTGACTTCCAGAACTTCTATAGTCAATCAGGCACTGATCACAAAGTGTGACTTGAGGGATTTTGGAGTTGTGAGCTTGGGTGGTTCGACATCCAGAGTTGGTACCCCTCAAAATGACAGCAAGAAGAGCCGTAGGGAGTCTACACAAAGAGATCATAGTAGGTGAGATACTTCTTCTAGTAGCTAGTTTGTACACTACTAGTGTGAGAAGAGTGGGAATACATGTCCACATTGCCTGAGATACCCAGTCGAGTGCCGATCTTATGGCTATATGAGCCATATTCAATGGTTCTTTACGTTTTTCTCACTAGCAGCTGGTGATCAGATTTCTCCTATGACCTGGTATTCAGGAGTAACACGAGATATTTCTCATCAGTCTAGGAACTGGAGTTCTTTATACCGTTCAGGCTGAGGTGGAGGTTGTGGTTGTGGTAGCTAGTCAGAAGGCTTTCAACGACTATAGTGTGGATCATCTTAGGGTGGTCAGGTAGGGTCCTAGGGTTGTGGTACAGTCCAGACATTTGTAGTGGAGCAGACGCAACAATAACAGGATCTCGGACCCTCTACAGTTTGAGGTACAATCCTTGATACCTCAATTTTAGCTTCTTCTCTTTTTGAAAAGGGGATTCCCATAGTTTCATATCTTTATCTATTTTTGAGATACTTGGGCTATGTATATTTTCTTCTACTGATGTCTTAATGATGGACACTCTGTTGGGGACAAGAACGACTAGTGTATATCAATGCAGGGAGTGACATCTTGAGGTTTTTGGGTGTCACTACTTATGGGACCTTTATGACTTATAGATGACAAGCTATGATGTCATTATTGAAGTGGACTGGTTAGTCCCCTTCTAGTCCGTAGTCGATTTCTATCACTGTAGGGTGAGTTCTACATCACCAGAGGGTGGTTTGTTCTTACAAAAGGGAGAATGGGATGTCCAGGAAAGCAGAGCGGGACCCGAGAATCATGGGTAGGGAGGGGATACAACCTATATTTCTAGTCTATATATGTATGACTAGTGGACTTCACAGTTGGACTTTCCTCTAGTGGTGAACATTTCAAGGATATCTTTCTTGGGGACTTTTCAGGTTTTCATCTAGAGTGAGAGGTTGACTTTTCTATTTATCTTATTCCAAGAGCAGAACCGGTGCCCATTCCTTCTTATAGGATGGCTACAATAGAGTTATAGGAGATCAAGAAGCAGTTAGAGGAGTTACATGCAAAGGGGTTTATCCGACCCATTACTTATCCTTGGGGCTCTCCTATCCTTTTTGCGAGAAGGTGGATGGTACCCTCATACTTTTTGTGGATTATCAGAAGCTGAAAAAGTTAACGGCCAAGAAAAAATATCCCTTACCAAGGATTATGATCCCTTTGATCAACTTCATGGTTCCTGGGTGTTCTTAAAGATTGACTTGAGATCCAATTATCATCAGTTTCACGTTAGACCATCTGATATACCTCTTACATCCTTTGGGAGCAGGTACGGTTTATACAAGTATGTGGTTATGAAATTTGGTCTGACAAACATGCCTATAGTTTTCATGGTACTGATGAACAGAGTGTTCCATCATACTTGTATTATTTCATGCTAGTCTTCATGGACGATATCTTGGTGCACTCTCACACTCAACACGACCATGACACGCATCTTGAGATCATTCTGAGTACACCGAGGGAGCATCAGTTATATTCTAAGCTCTCAAAATTCCACTTTTGGATGGACCAAATTCACTTCATGGGTCATGTTATATCAAAGACATAAGTATCAGTAGACCCAGAGAAGGTGTGAGTAATAGTTTCCTGGGATCATCCGAAGAACGCCTTTGAGGTATGAAGTTTTATAAGGATGGATGGTTACTATAGACGTTTCATACAGGACTTTTCATGCTATGCTACTCCACTGACCGGCCTAACTAAGAAGGGTGAAAAGTACTTATGGTCAAATTCTTGTGAGTCAGCCTTTCAGAAGCCGAAAGGGAGGTTGAATTCATAAACAATACAAGTTTTTCTAGAGCTGGGAAAGAGTTATATAGTTTACTATGATGCATTAGGTATCGGGCTGGGAGCAGTGCTTATGTAGGGAGAAGGAGTCGTTGCGTACTGGTCTTGATAGTTGAGGCCACATGAGAGGAATTATCCGGAACATGACATCGTGTTTTCTGTAGTTCTTCATGCTCTGTGATGTTGGAGACATTATCTGTTGGGAGATCATTTTGTGGTTTTCACCAACCAAAAAAGTCTAAAGTATATCTTCACTCAGCACGTTCTGAATTTGAGATATTGAAGGTGGGTTGAGTACCTTCATTCCTTTTACATTGAGCTTGCCTACACAGCTAGGAAAGTCAACACAGTAGCTTATTCATTGAGAATGATGACGCAGATACATGCAATTGAGGAAGACAGTAGTGAGGGGTATCTTATTGCTATGTTCTCTAAAATGCATTTGATGGTGCATGGCAGACATGGGTAGAAGTTTATTTCATCTATAGCTGTTACCTCTACTCTACTTAAAGGAGTGAGAATGATGTAGCTATTAGATGATAAAAGCCTATTCTTACGTGAATGTGGGTCATAAGAGGACCCTATTCTTGGATGGACCATAGGAGAGGATGAGATCTTGTGTTTTCACGGCCGCATGTGGGTGCCAGAAGATATACATGAGAAGCTAATGTAGGAATTTCAATCCTCAGTTTGGGCAGTTCATCCTGGTGTTACCAAGATGTATTGAGATATACTCCATCAGTATTAGTGTCCATGAATGAAGAGAGATGTCACTGGGTTTGTCATGAGGTGTTCCACCTGTCCGCAGGTGAAGGCGGAGCATCAACAACCAACATGTCTTTTTCCACAACGACCCATTCCAAAGTGGAAGTGGAATGATGTCACGATGGACTTTGTGATAGGTTTACTAAGGTTTCTTAGAGGTAATGATGTAGGATTGGTTGTCATTGACGAGCTCATGAAGGTTGCTCATTTCTTACCGATCAAGTAGTCCTTCAGTGTCGAAGAGCTGTGAAAGTTGTACATCTAGGATATTGTACGTCTATATGGGGTTCCACACTCCATTTCTTCATACCGGAACGTTCTTTTACTTCTCAGGCCTGGTAGGGATAAAAGATGGATTTGGGTGAACAAGTACTTCTGAGTACAGCCTACCACCCCCAGACATATGGCCAATATGAGCGTACGATTCAGGTACGGGAGGAGATGCTTCGAACATGCAGCCTAGATTTTGGTGGTTCTTGGGAGAAGGACATACCTCTTGTGGTGTTTTCCAACAATAATAGTTGTCAAGAAATTTTTCTGATGAAACATTATGAGGCTTTTTATGGTATGTCATGACGATCACCCTTATGCTTACTAGAGGCAGGCGAGACACCTATGTAGGGACCTCATCTTGTTCAGGAGACCACACAACAGATAGAGTTGATTCAGGAGATGATAGATACTGAAAAATCATGACAAAAGACTTATGTTGATCGATGGAGACAACCTTTGGAGTTTGAGGTTGGAGATATGGTTTTTTCTGTGTGTCACACTAAGGTTGGGACATAAGAGAATTAGGAGACTGGGCAAGCTTTCCTCGAGATACATTGGGCCTTTTGAGGTACTAGAGAGTGTCTGTCTGGTTGCATATCAGTTTTAGTTACCTTAGTTGTACTGGGATATGCACAACGTCTTCCATATTTCTCAGCTTCGACATTACTTCTCAGACCCGTATCATGTCTTTCATCCCAATGAATTTGAGTTGGAGGTGGATGCATCATTTAAGGAGCATCCTATCCGAATTTTTGATCGTAGTTAAAAGGTTCTCTATGTCTGGTCTATTTATCTAGTATGAGTGATATGACAGCATGGGTGAATATAGAAAGAGACTTGGGAGAGGGAGGCCGATGTACGATTGTAGTGGCTGGAGTTGTTTGAGGTTTCTTCTTCTACAACGCCTTACTAGGGAAGTTCAGGGAAAACTTTCTTTCAGAGGGGAAGTTTTTAAGAACCCAGATCTCCTTTTCAGGTATGTCAATCTTTTTTGGTTGTTTTTGAGAAAAAGATGAGTTTCCGTAAATGTTAGGAGTACACGCCATGTACTTATAAGTACACACCGTGTACCTGGTTTCTGTGGGTGACCATGTACAATCTATTTAAAGGCCCAGTATAGGGCCATGTGGGGTGATCTGGAGACTACCAAAAGTGGAGACCGGTTAAATCAAGTACACGCCATGTAACCTTGAAGAAAACATTGTGTACTTTCTTTTAATTTCATTAAATGGACTGGGTCATGTCTAATCAACATAACACCCCTCTTCTCCATCCGTCTCATCTATGAGTGAATGAGACCACCAATTCTTTTCTGATCCCCCAACTCACTATCCTTTCTCAGAATCGACCACCATCGATTGTGTTGGAATATTCATGGAATGATCTTCCCTCTTCTAGAGAATTGTTTCCTCATTCCTCCACTTTCGTGAGATATCTTTGGTTGAACATTTTTAACATTTTTATATATCTATGACATTCTAGGGAGATTCAAGGCCCGAGGTTAACGTATATCGATTGTACTACACTGAGGTTGGTGGTTTGTGCCCTTCAATATTTATTCTTTGAGTTATATGTGAAAAATATCTTAATACCCACTTTCGAGGTATTGCATGTTTATGGTTTTTCCCTGTATTTGATTGGTATGTCTTGGGTGCTTTAGTAGAGGTTATATGACTATAAATAGGGTTATTTACCTTATTATGGATGTGTTTCCCATGTTTTCTTGATATTAAATATCTGGTCTAGCTTTTCCTATTAGGATACTTTGTTTTCTATGCCTATTATTGTTAGGATGGAGGGGATTTTATCTGACATGCTTTGATATGCTATAGAATATTTATCCAAGTAGTTATTGATGTTTAAATTGTCTTCCATATACCGTTTGTTCACAATTTATTACACATGGTTATGTGAACCTGGTTTAGAAGATCATAGGAAGAATAGACACTGAGGGATTCTCCAGAGTACCTATTTTCTTTTATGATGTGAGACCATAGGGGGATGGACATTGTGCTCCCTCAGAGTGTCTTTAGTTCCAATTCATGAGACCATAGAGGGAATTGGATGTTGAGTGCTTCCCCATAGTGTCTATAGTTACCGATACAAGACAACAATGGGAATTGATTGTTAGTGCTTCCTTATAGAGTCTTTTCTAAAACTGAACTAGAGGGGATAGACTACGAGTACTTCCAAGATGGTTTCTTGTGTTTTATTGGTTGAACCAAATGGTTTAGGATGTGATTACTTCCCAAAGGGTTACTTATGATTGTTTTTTTCTTAAATAAAAAATGAAAATGGATGTAATTGAAACTGTAGGATTGTTCACTTTTGAGTACTTCCTTATTTATTGCTTCATTTTTCATATTGTCTGCCATATATATTCACTGACTGTTTGGAACAATTATTTGGGTGGTTTCTTACTAGGATTCATCTCACACCCTGTTTGGGTCATGATTTTGGGCCTAAATAGATTATATTGTTGCAAGTCTAGATTAGGGAAAATGCCCTTATACCTCAGGTACTTTATTGTCATGGAGTTGGAGAGCATGGGACCAAGCTGAGGCTTACGATGCTGTTGGAGTTTATTTGTTTTATTTTTAATTTGGTTTAGTACTTTTTTCCAGTATTATGACTTGTTTGGATACTTTACTAGACATATGTATCATGCATTTTTTATATATGTGTTGCAGTTGTTTATTTCTTCTATCTTCCACTATTAATTATTGCATGCTATTATTTCTATTTCTGCTATAGTTATCTATTTATTTCTGCTACATTACTTTTCCCATGAGGTAATAGTTTCCCCACTATCACTCTTACGTCCCTCGTTTCTGGTCACTATCATTGGGAGTTTAAGGAAATGCGCTTGAGGCCATGTGACCAACTGGGTACGGGGAACCTCTAGTTGGAACCCATAACCAAGATGTTATTATTTCCTTTAGGAAATCATCTGGAATATATTCATGAACATCCTTAAACAAATATTCAATGTATTAGGGAATCTCCCTATGTTCATCGTAAGGTACACATCCGGGTTCTTCTTCGTCCTCCAAGGCATTGCTGAGATTTTCTAATTCAATATAATAAAAACCACAAGGAGTGATGTAGAATTCAGATTCAATAAAATTCAAATAGAAATAGTCAGAGAATGGTTCAACTACCTGATTTGGTTCAACATCAATCTCTGCCTCAGTGGTAAGTGCCTCTTAGAGTCGACTCTCTGAGAATGGAGGTAGGTAGTCAGGCTCCTCCATCTTGACTTCAAATTCCGCCACTAGGGTGGTTTCTTCCTTCTTTAATGCTGGATATTCTTCATTTAATTGTATGGGGAGATTAGGAAATTCATCACAATTAATCAATAACTCATTCAACATTTTTTGGTCTCCCACTTGTAGATCAGAAGGTATGTCTTCCTCCTTTTTCACCTCATGTTCTTGATCCTGCTCATGGTTGGGTTGATCCATTAATTCCGGAACATAGTAAAATTCTCTTTCAAATTTTCTCATTAGTTTTTCAATTATTTCTATATCCTCTTGCACCTAATAACTTCTAAAATATCCGTCTTTTTCTTATTGTTTTTTCTGCACCTGTGATCAATTTTTCAATGAATAACATTATGAATTTGAATACATCCTGAAATTATTTTTTTATATATTTTAAAAAAATGAAATCTAACTAATATGTGAAAATATAAAAAGTAAAATAACTAATGATTGTCTCCCCAGAAATGATGCCAGTTTTGATGCATGCATATCGCGGGGCATAGAGAAAAGTGATAATATTATTCCTAGTGCAACAGAGTGGCTGACTGGGGTCTTCTCTCTTGAATATAATTTCAATGTTGTTAAATTACTTTATCTAATTCAAATATTCTATCTTTTTTTTGTTTTGTTTTATGAATTAAAATGATGAAAATCATTTTTTGTTGTTTATTATTTTAAATAGTGATATGTAAAATGTTAATTTAATCTATCATGAAAACTGTAACAGAATGAGTTAATAAGAAAGAACATGGTTTTGGGGATTGGTTTAATGTCAAATCATTATTCTCCTTTATATGTTTTATTTTAGGTGGATAATCCAAATATGAAATCTCATGTTGGAACTAATATTCATTATTTATAACTTTTGGAATATCATTGAATGTTTGAGCACTATCAATTCCAAATCCTCCTTTAATCCAAGTTGATGACACACTTTTTTCTAGAATGTGTCATATTCTAGGGCATAGTTCAATCAATGAAATTTCATCCACTGATTATATCAAATCCAATGTGTGAAGAACTAACCAATGGAGAGAGGAAAAAATGATTAAATAAAATAATAGAGATAGGTTGAGTTGCAGGTCATCAATGGTAGACACAACATCAGTGAAATTCTCCTTACTTGTGCATGCTACTCAATTAAATCTAAAAAAATAAAATTAAACATTAAAGAAAATTCATGAACACATTAACCTCCCCCAGGCCAAGTCTCGTGGTCATCCTCTCATTTTTTAGAGTAAGAGATTACTTGGTGGAGTGGGTGGAAGAGGAGAGTGAGAGATAGAGAGGGAACGAAATGAATAAAAGTGGATGGAGATAAACAAAGACATATATTAATAAAAATAAAATTTAAAGTAAAATTGAAAAAAAATGAAAAAAAAATGAAAATTAAATTAAAATATAAAATGAGGGGGTAAGAGAGGAGCAACAACAGCCCATGGCTTGGTGGGATCCCTCCTTGGCTATGGGTGTCATGATAATGATTTGAGAAGGAGGCATGTGAGTCCTTTTATAGGTAGATTTCTCTCCTCTAAAATTTGACATGTTGGTGACCCATTAATTTACCAATTCATGAATGGAACCCTTCATTAATGTTGTTCATAAATGTCTTGGATGTGAAAAAGACAGATTTCAACTCTTTTGGTCACCATATGTATGTGTAATGATTTTCTATTGGAGGTTTCTTTTTTTGGATGAAGCATCAAGGAATTATTCTCTAAAAGTGTGACATCCAATGGCAGTTTTTATGACTTCAACCACCCTAAAATTATTATTAGAGGCGCCCCAATGTGTCTTCATTCTATGACAAGTGGAATCATCTTCATCAAAGGTGTGTAAAATGAGATATGGTTACGTTACAGTGGTGGGTTCCATGCTATTTGCTCGGAAAACTCTTCAACTTCTTGATTTTAAGGCATCTAGATGGAAGAATCAGTCGTTGGCCATGAAGAAAATGCTTGGGAAAATAAAATAAGGATTATAAAATAAATACTCACTCATTTTGGAATTATATGTTTAATGAAATGAAGAAATTACCCTTGATGTAAAGATCTGTTAAAAATATAGAATTATGAACTTTTGACAATTTAGACCATTTTCATTCTAAAATTCAAATTACCAATTATTTTTATAAAACTATTAAATAAATTGGTTTTATCACTGAAAAAAAAGTTAAAATATCATCATTATTTGAATAAAAATATGCACATAAATTTGCTTTGTCACTGCTCCAGGATGAGAGATAAGAAAAAATATCCCCATCTCGAGGAGTAGGTATTGGAATTACAAGAATGACGATAAAAAGGTGATGATGAAGAAAAATTCAATTTAAAATATATTATTGTGAATAAATGTTGTATTTACCATCTTTTAAAGTGTATATATCTTTTCGAACATTGATTTGAATGATCGTAGAGCCCAAAAAGACTTACAGATCACAAATTATAGAACTCTGAAGATGGAATTTTTTTACAAAGGGACCTATTAAGAAGACCTAAACAGAGGTCCTACAAAGAGGACCTACCCATATGACCTGTGTGACAGTATAATTTCTATACCCCTATGTAGAAGAGTTACACGTAGGACTTGCATTTTGGACCAGAGTAGAAAACCTCCCTTCAACCAGGTTCCATCATTGCCTATAAATATGACCCTTGGGCTCCCCATTTAGTAGTTGGAAAAAGTTAGAAGAACTTTTGAAGCTCTCGTTGCATAGCTTCATTGACTAGGTTCTCATAAAATATCATGTAATTCTCCGAAACATGAGATAAGAGAGAATTAAATTGGGAAAATAGGTTTAATGTCATATCAAGGTCTAAAACACATGGAGCTGCGCCAAGGACCTGTGCCCAGGATCGACGTGGTGCACCTGCATAGAGCACCTGCAAGGAGAAAATGTGCGACACAATCGTGCGGAAAACTTTGGTGGATAACCTTTATAAACCTATTGGTCCATACCGCAAGGGCTACATCCCCACACCCCCACTTGACATCAATGTCGAGATGCAGTCCTAACTCTTCGTCCAGATCCCTTTGCTTCGGTCACTGACCCCCATGAAAAATGGAAAGTCGCACCATGTACTTTTTAGATCGGGTCGATGAATTTTTCCACTACTCCCTTTATGCGGCACGAATTAAATCCTTATAAGACCATGATTAGATACACTCCATCACACTCAATGAAGTTTCTTGAGTCAACTTACTCCTCTTGGTTCCTTTCACATGTTATGATTTTGGACTCTCCTTTTGAATTCCCCGAGTACCTAGAGTCAATACACTCAACAAGAACCTCCTCAAACATCATCACCTGAATCCTATTCTAAGTTAAATCTCAAATGGGAATCCTCTTTAAGATTAATCCCCAAAACCAATTCCCAGATGGGCATCCTCTTTAGGAGTTAGCTCTAACCAATTCCTAAATGGAAATCCCCCTTAGGAGTAAGCACCAACCATACCTAAAATGGGAATCCTCATTAGGAGTAAGCCGAAAATCGAACCTTAGGACACTCCCACTGAGGTAAGTCCATAATCGTCTAAGATATATGCCACATGACCTCCAATGTTATCCCACATTGAAATGTTCATCGCTTCGCGCCCTTTACCACCATCACCTGACTTATTTCTCCATAGGCCCTCCCTCTCCCATATGTGGAATAGAGAGTGTGTGGTTTGTTGAATCCATCAAATAATCTTATTTCTCACACAAATTATGACTCATGTGGGCTTTGATAATAGTGATGATCTCAACATCCACACAATCCATGTAGGAATGAACTATGAGAAATCTATTTCCCACTATAATTGGGATATGTAGGAATCCTTCACTAGTACCTGAGATCAATGGATATCCTCTCTAAAAATCCTACCCTAATTAACTTAATTCAGTCATCCTCATTAGGAGTAAGACCCAACCTATTTCTCATAAAGGGTCATATACCCCTGTGAGACACATTAAACTATGAGGGATTTAATTATCATTCCAATAGGATATGTAGGATGCTTCCCAAACAGTTAAACACAACAACCCAAAAAAACCCTATTCTTCTTGGGTCATATTCCTAACAAAGTCTAATCTGACTTGGAAACTTATATCTATTCTATGTTACAGAGTTCCCAACTGAGTGGCTTAAAAACCAGTACTATCATAACAATGGTTAAAATAATATATAACTAGTATATGAGAGGATACACTTGATGGAGAACCTAAAATACATAAGGATGTATCCATTAATTAAGAACATCGAATTCATATGGATGATTCAAAATTACACACATTATAATAATTGATTAAAAATAACAAGAGAAAAATATGTTACACATGGTGAATTAGTAAGGATTCATGAAAATATCTGAAATATATAAGAGATTCCCGGAGTAGTCCATAATTCCTCTTAGAAAGGTGTGATGAGTCTGAACTCCCATTATCTCAACAAATGCATGTTCATAAGTATTGAAGCTCCAAACCTAATGAATGAATGCCTTTTAAAATCAGGTCCCTTTGTATAAAAAAACAATGGATGTTTCCGGTTCCATAAATAAGTCGAATGGAAATCGCCTAGAGGTAGTGATTCTTAACTAGAGGACACATTCCAAGGGAGAGGAAACAAAAATGGTGATCATGACGTGAATCCTTAACCATGTTGATAGAGTTACCCATATTCCCGGCCCCTATCAATTGATAAAGGAAGGACATACAAAGGAATCAATGATGAATGAGTACATCTAAAATACACTGATTTAATGGAGTTCATTGTTTGAATGTTCTCAATTTTCACCAGAACTCCCTTCACTCCAAATGGCATCCTTCAAGTTTTCCCCTATGAATTCCTCAGCCACTACTCAAGTTGGATCCTCATCCAATGGAAGGACGTAATCACCAACTCAACTTCTTCAATGATGGGTCTCAAATGTATTATTTTTGGAATACCATCAACACGGTACTATCCCAACCCAGGAGTCTTCCCAACAAGCTCTCTATGTTTAAAAGAGCCCTCGATCGTCAAGAAACATACGATGCCAACCACTATCTTCAACCATTTCGAGTTATTATCCCTAGAATGAAATAATAAGTCCCTCCAAAACTATAGGGAGGTGTATTAGGAAGTCACTCATGCAATCAACTCCAAGATACCGAGGTCCATCCCAAGGGATCCCACTAGTAATCACCGCCAACATAATCATGCTTGAGTGAACCCCCAATATTATGGGGATATTGCCTTCGGTTATTTAGCCTAGGTCACTTAGGCCCTGTCACACCCATGAATTATTTTAATGGTAAATTTCATTTAATTTTCATTCATACTTTGTTTGGGGGGGTCCAATCTTTTATGGAGGAATGAGAGAGTTTTCATGAATTGGGCCAAACCGTGAGCCCAATTCCAGATTTAAAAACCAATTTTGTTTCATTTATAAATTTTTCAATTTTTAATATTTTTCACCCATTTAACTTCCTAAATTACCTCCCCTGACCTATTAACATCACAATTGTAATTTGGACCTTTTAGAAATCCATAACTAGGGTTTATTTAGGTTTTTATCTAAGGGGTTGGGCCTGCCCGAAAATCCAATTCCTGTTTTAAAAATAAATTTTTATTATGTTATACCTTATTCAATATTTGGGATTTGTCGGTGATTCCAAGTCTCACCAAAGAAAAATTAACCCCGTCACGTGTATGAACTCTCTCCCACCTTTTTGGAGCTTTGGTTAATCGCGATGTGGTGCTGAAATTCATAGGCTTCCTCAAATAGTCTAGATTTGAAGAGGTAAATGATTTACTTCATAACTCTCTCAATTCTCAATATTTTTCCTTCATTCCAGTTCCTAAATGATCTAATAAATCTTTTTCAAACGAACCCAAAATTTTGGATATTTAAAATTTCAGATACCAGTGATTTGGAGTGATTACTTAAAGATACTTCAAGTAAATGATCCCTTTTCTTTCCTCTTCCAAACTACTTTGGGTTTCATTCATTGTTCTTAGGGTTTGATTGGTTATAATTGAGTCTAACAATGTAAAGAAACTATATTTTAGAACCTAGGGTTTAACATTGGGCTTTCTTGGCCAATTTTTTGGTTTTAGGTTTGATCTAGGTCTCTCTTGGTGCGGTGGGGGTGCGATTTGATTTTCGCATGGAGATTCAAGGGTTTTGGTTACTTTGGTAGGTGATTCCATTGTGTATGCAATTTTTGTGAATTAGTTTGCTATTTTCATGGTACATTAATTTTTCTTTCACTTGAATGTTTCTGTAAAAATTGGTTTTAGTTTCATTTATAATGCAAATGAATTTTAAGTTCCAATTTTTGGTGAAATTGGGGGTTTTTCATTAAAATATTTTATTGGTTCATTTTGGGCTGACCTATAATTACTTAGTTGATTTATTGAAATTTATTAGGACTAAAAATCATGATTTTAATCTTTATTCTATTTCGTTTTTGCTGTGAAATTTTGTTTAAATGGTGTTTGGGAAGCAAATGGTCTTTAAGTGCCATGTTTGTGTGAAAATGGTGTGTTTTAAAATATATAACTTATTTGTTCACATTGGGCTACCCCATAACGGAATTTCTGGTTTCATTAAAGGGTATTGAACTGAAATTTTGTTTTAATTAATTTCAAGTGTTCACATAGTGTGCAAAGAGGATATCTTAAAGAGCTTGGGGTGAAAAACAATGTGATGTTTTGAGAGGTTGTTTTATTGAAAATAAAATTATTTTATTGTGTGTTTTAAATGGTATAAAATGTGTGTAGATAATACAATATTTTTTTTGTGAACATTAGTGATATTTTATATGCAAAAGGATGTGTGTTGTCTGATGAAATTTTTTGAGCACAAAGGGGAAGCCCGAGTACCTAGGTGCGGCGGATTTGTACTAGTACAACTAGTGGATCAGATGGGTTTTGTCCCTATTCCACTTAGCATTTGGATAACGAAAACTCTAACTAAAATATATGGATGGTGATTGGGGACCACAAGGTTAAGGGTATGTTCCATACTAGTGTCTCGTTCATGAGAATGTATTTTTCTATGG
Organism: Viscum album; assembly: GCA_963277665.1. Lineage (NCBI taxonomy): Eukaryota > Viridiplantae > Streptophyta > Magnoliopsida > Santalales > Viscaceae > Viscum > Viscum album. The sequence goes on from OY728144.1 coordinate 395,664,750, forward strand.
TTACTCTACACTGAGTTACGAGGTACATATGGCCCGTGATAACCTAGTGCTTAGGGGTGTTCCTGATTTTGATGCTCATTGGATTTGTGGTATTTACCCTTGTTGTGGGGTGTTTCTGGAAGTACTTTACAGTATCTCACATGTCTATTTAATGTTCTTTCATTCTGAAATTCTCTGATTTAAAACTGTTTTCATTTGAAAGTTGCATTTCTTTGAATTTTGACACTGTTTCACGTTGTGTATTAAAATTGATTATTTTGTTCACATTGTATTGCATGGTCATTGGAATAATCTTGGGGAATACTCTTGGGATTAGGATCACACCCTACTTACACCCCTTGGGTGTAAGTAGACCTGCTTATGCTTAACTCAGGTAAAGGGAAGGCTAAGGGTGATGGCGGTTCAGTGTGTTAGTCCCCATCATTGGGGCGGAGTTTCGGAGAACGCTTGTGGGTGATGACCCACTTGTCATGTGGAGTCCATGGGGATGTCTTTATGTTGTCATTATTTGATTTTAGACCACTTGTAGTGTCTTTAAACATATGTATTCAGTTTTGGTTTTTGTGTAAACATCGTTTGGTTAACATTTTTCAGATTCAGATTATTGATTGTTTTTAATGTTTTATGCCTTCATATTCGGGTAAATCATTCCCAAACAAAAATAAATGATACCTGGGAACTTGTGCCAGCCCATGGGGATAGGGAAAGACCTTCAGGTCATGTCACAGGATGGGTTTGGTGCCAGTTTTGGTGGCGACCAGATTCGGTTCGTGACAAAATGGTATTAGAGGAGGTTCACTCCTTGGGTCATGTTATATGGAGAAGAGTCAGGATAGTCTGGAGCTAGGAGTTTCGGGACTTGAAATTTTAGTCATGGGTAGCGTGCCTGGCCAGCACACCTCATGAAGGGATTCATGTCACCAGGGGAAGTATGGATTTATCTAAGTCCTTTGGTTTTCTTAGTTTAATGATGACTATGGGAAATGAAAAAAAGAGTTGGGTGAATAATCTCAGTGAGCTCACAGGGCCTGAAAAGATATGTGGAGCCATGGATATTTCCCTAGAAAACTTTCTGTGATGGTGAAGTGATTGGAATATGGCTGCCAAAAATATGTCTAAGTCACCCAGTGAAACTAGTTTCCTCTCACATTGTCTTGTATATCTTTGTTTTGGAATCTTGGAAACTTGGTTTTTTTAAGCAAAAAAAAATAATGACTTCACTTTAAGGAGTGTGAATTTTTGTTATGTTATTTTCTAGTAAATTGAAAATGGTTTTTTTAAAAGTCTATAAATGAAATTTCATAATTATTTCAAAAGGGTAAATTACGTATTTACACCTATTTTAAAAGTATGAACTATGTTTATTGGGGTTTTGAAAATATGTTTCTAGTGGATTTTTTTTAACCATGGGAAAGTGTTTTGGATTGAATTAGGTGTTCTAGAATTTTTGTATGGGGGTTGAAGATGGATTTTGGGTTTGGTGACTACTGAACATTTGAAAAAAAAATTATGAACTTTTAAAACCTTGTCTTGAAATGAGAAGAGTTGAGTTCGTAATTAAATCAAGATTTATGAAAAGGTGTTTTTCATGAAATTAGAAGTGTTTTGAAATGGGTTGAAATGTTTTAAAACAATTGTGAAAGGCATGAATATGTTCTTTTATTGAATTATGCATTATTTTCTAAATTGGTTTGTGAGATGAAAAATTGGGTTTTGATATTATGGTTAGTGTTTTTGAGAAATGAAAATTGTGGTTAAAAGTTTGATTTTAAAAAGAGGAAAGGTTTTATTTTTGGTATTTGGTATTATCAAGGGTGTCCACATGCATAGGTTTATTTGGGAATATGGATGGATATGAGGTGGGTTCATAGTGTGGAATGTAAACATGCATGTGTGAGGCTCATGAGATACCATCGGTAAATGTGAAACCGACCAACACTATTTTTTTAAATAATATTTTTGAAGGAAAGTGTTGTGTTTTGATAATGTATGGTTGGGAGGTATGGATTATGTGTTTTCGGCATTATTTTTGTGGGATGTTTTGAGTTCAATAACCCCTCTCGTTTGAACGATGTTTTGGGTTTGTGTTTCATTGATAAGTTGTAATGAAGTGTTGGTTAGTGGTCTCTTTTGAGGAAAAGTTTTAGAGGCCAATGTGGTGGCTCCCCTCATGTGTTCGGTTCAGGTTTGTGGTTTGTTGTGACCAAATAACCAAATTGGTTGGGTCCATGGGTTTTACTGTAGGATATGGTACTCCCTCATAATGTGTTAATGGATGATTCATGTTTAGCCTATGGTGATTCACCATTGGATGATCCTCCAATTGATCAACATAAAGACTTTTTCATGAGGTTTGGAGATTGAGTTTACCCCTCTTCTTTTTCAATTATGTGGATCCCCCTATAGTAGGAGAGTGTTTGTGGGAGGATAAAATTGACCTTAGTTTCTTATGTTTCTTAAGTTGTTGAAGGTCAATGATGTTCAGGGTTGTCAATGTATAATGATGTCTTAAAGGGCCTCTGAGTCTTTCGTTAGTCTCACTGAAGCAAGAGTTCATGTTAGGCCACTAGTGTGCAAGATCTGGCCATGAGTGGCTATTATGGACACTTGCTGGAATAATATGCTCTTTGGGACTCAGTACAAGGTCCCTCTTCTTGTGTTTTTTTCCACAATGGTCATGTTCGGTGACGCCATTCGATGTCATGTGTTCATTTGACTATAAGGGTGAAGATTGTGCAATCTTATGAGAGTAACTATTTTGTTGGATGTGTGTCTCCCTATAGAAAATTCTAAATCCTATGTTCTAGAGGAATGTGTTTCTATATGTCCTTTCATTCTGCTGTTTAGCATCCGAAGAAAAAAATGGGTGATGTGTGTGCATCCCCTAAGTTCTTTTTTTGGTAACATGATGGGTTGGGGAAAAGCGGGTTTGAAGTGTGTCATGTCTCAATGAGACCATCTGAGATTAAAATATAATTGTTTTTGGCATTGGATGAAGATGTTCAGTTTAGGGGTTTCCAAATCCTAACTGCGAGGCCGAAGATGCTTCAATCCATTGAGCTCCAGCCATAGGCCCTGGAGAGAAGCTGGCGTGTAGTTAGGGGAAATCCTATAGTCGTTCACACTTTTGGTCAAGGTCATATCCTCAATATGAAAGATAAGAATAGTTTAAACCTCTGATGTCATCGTCTTGTTCCAATTTCTCCCATTTTGTGGAAAGAGGTGTGAGTACCTTGTTCCCATGTCATACCCTGAGTTGATTTTTTCCCTTTGGGATCCCTTGTGTTTTTGGATAACAGTTTAAAATTTGGGTTAAGCAGGTTGAAGTGCGTAGTTTGTGCACGGTTATCAGTAACCGTGTGCCAACCCAGGGGACTGTGTGATAAGAGACAGTAGCTACCGCATGGTATCCACACGTCCATGATCATTGGCCAAGGAAACTGTGTGAAGTTTCCTCTTTGGACAGAATGATCCGCACAGTTAACTCACGGTTTCCCAAACCGTGTGAACCAACCGTGCGACCATGCCAGCTCCTTAAAATTATGTTTTTTTGTTGTTATCCAATAATAGTTAGTTAATATGTTTGTGTTTTGTTTTGGGTATACCCACAATGGGTCTCAGGTATGATTCATTGGATGAATTCTGATATTAATCTACCCCTAATGCGGGGAAGTCCGTTCGAGGCCCCCTGTTAGTTTCATGATTTTGTCTTAACAAAATTTGTGTTCGTTATTATGGTGGGGAGACCCATCATGGGTATCATGTATATTCTCTTGGAAAAGGAATAGTGTTAGTTTAACCCTTATGATGGGTAGATCATTCGTTCCTTCCCCAATTGTTATCCTTATTCTGTCTTAGAAATTGAGTTGTCCCTAGTGGTGGGATGTCCTGATTGGGTCACCCCGTACTAGTGACTCAGTTTTCTCCTTGGTGTATTCTAGGTAGGATGTAGTATCGTTTAAGTCTATATATCCACAAAATTGTTACTTGGGTAAATTTGGGGTTGGAGAACAGCTAATGGTTTTTTTTACATAATGTTGTGGTAGTGTTATTCGAGTTTGTTGTTCATTTCAAGTGGATTGCTTGAGCATCATCTTGTAGTGTTTGAGGTGTTTTGTTTTGGGATGTGTTTTGAATGTGTTTCATAATATTAAGTAAGTGGGGTTATTTTTGGTTGGTGGGAGTATTATCTTCGTTTTTTTGATCAACTGGAGATGTTCTTCCTTTTTGAAGCAGGTTAAAACGTGGCAAGGAAGTCTGTCTTGGTCTATCGTCTGGGCTTTGCTTTTGCATCTGGTCTTGTTGTGGAATTCCAGGGGAGGAATGCTTTATGGTTAGGAGAATTGTCACACCCATGAATTATTTTAATGGTACATTTCATTTAATTTTCATTCATACTTTGTTTGGGGGGGGGGGGGTTCCCAATCTTTTATGGAGGAATGAGAGAGTTTTCATGAATTGGGCCAAACCGTGAGCCCAATTCCATATTTAAAAACCAATTTTGTTTCTTTTATAACTTTTTTATTTTTTAATATTTTTCACCCATTTAACTTCATAAATTAACTCCCCTGACCTATTAACACCACCATTAAAATTTGGAGCTTTTTGAAATCTATAACCAGGGTTTATTTGGGTTTTTATCTAAGGGGTTGGGCCTGCCCGAAAACCCAATTCCTATTTTAAAAATAAATTTTGATTTTGTTATAACATATTCAATTTTTGGGATTTTTTGGTGATTACAAGTCTCACCCTAGACCAATTAACCCAGCCACATGTCTGAGCTCTCTCCCCCCTCTTTGGAGCTCTGGTTAATCGCGATTTGGTGCCGATATTTAGAGGCTTCCTCAAATCGTTCAGATTTGAAGAGTTAAAGTATTTATTTTATAAATCTCTCAATTCTCTATATTTTTCCTCCATTACAGTTCCTAAATAGCCTAATACATCTTTTTCTAATGAACCCTAAATTTTGGCTCTTTTAAATTTCATATACTGGTGTTTTGGAGTGATTACTTCAAGATACTTCAAGTAAATGAGCACTTTTCTTTCCTCTTCCAAACTACTTTGGGTTTCATTCATTGTTCATAGGGTTTATTTGGTTATCATTGAGTTTAATAATGTCCATAAACTAGTTTTTCGAACCTAGAGTTTAACATTGGGATTTCATGGCCAAATTTTTTTGTTTTATGTTTGATCTAAGTCTCTCTTGGTGCGGCGGGGGTGCGATTTGATTTTTGCATGGAGATTCAAGGGTTTTTGTTACTTTGGTAGGTGATTCCATTGTGTGTGAAATTTTTGTGAATTATCTTGCTATTTTCATGGTACCTTAATGTTTATTTCACTTGAATGTTTCTGTAAAAATTGGTTTTAGTTGCATTTATAATGCAAATGAATTTTAAGTTCCAATTTTTGGTGAAATTGGGGGTTTTTCATTCAAATATTTTATTGGTTCATTTTGGGATGACCTATAATTACATAGTTGATTAATTGAACTGTATTAGGACTAAAAATCATGTTTTTAATGTTTATTTTTTTTTTGATGCTTTGAAAGTTTGTTTAAATGGTGTTTGGGATGAAAATGGGCTTTAAGTACCATGTTTGTGTGAAAATGGTGGTTTTTAAAATATATAACTTCTTGGTTCAAATTGGGCTGCCCCATAATGGAATTGTTGGTTTCATTAAAGGGTACTGAACTGAAATTTTGTTTTAATGACTTCCAAGTGTTCACAAATTCTTCAAAGAGGATATCTTAAAGAGATTGGTGTGAAAAGCAATGTGATGTTTTGAGAGGTTGTTTTATTGAAAATAAAATTATTTTATTGTGTGTTTTAAATGGTATAAAATGTGTGCAGCTACTGTAATATTTGTTTGTGACCAGTAGTTATATTTTATATTCAAAAGGATGTGTGTTGTTTTCTGAAATTGTTTGAAAACAAAAGGGGAAGCCCGGGTACCTAGGTGGGGCGGATTTGTACTAATACGACTTGTGGATCAGATGAGTTATGTCCCTATTCCACTTAGCATTTGGATAACGACAACTCTAACTAAACTATATGGATGATGATTGGGGACCACTATGTTATGGGTATGTTCAATACTAGTGGCTCGTGCACGAGAACAAATTTTTCTATGGTTACTCTACACTGAGGTACGAGGTACATAGGGACCGAGACAACCCAGTGCTTAGGGGTGTTTCCGATTTTGATGCTCATTGGATTTGTGGTATTTACCCTTGTTGTGGGGTGTTTTTGGAAGTAATTTACAGTAGATCAGATGTCTATTTAATGTGATAACATTCTGAAATTCTCTGATTGAAAACTGTTTTCGTTTGAAAGTTTCATTTCTTTGAATTTTAACAGTATTTCACGTTGTGTATTAAAATTGCTTGTTTTGTTCACATTGTATTGCATGCTCTTTGGAATCATCTGGTGGTATCCTATTGGGCTTAGTCTCACACCCTAATTACACCCCTTGGGTGTAAGTAGACCTGCTTATGCTTGACTCAGGTAAAGGGAAGGCTAAGGGTGATGGCAGTTCAGTGTGTTAGTCCCCATCGTTGGGGCAGAGTTTCAGAGAAGGCTTGCGGGTGATGACCCCCTTGTCATGTGGAGTCCATGGGGATGTATTTTTGTTGTAATTATTTGTTTTTAGACCACTTGTAGTGTCTTTAAACATATGTATTCGGTTCTGGTTTTTGTGTAAACATCGTTTGGTTTACATTTTTCAAATTCAGTTTATCGATTGTTTTTAATGTTTTATGCCTTTATATTTGGGTAAATCGTTCCCAAAAAAAAATAAATTATACCTGGGAACTTGTGCCAGCCCGTGGGGATAGGGAACGCCCTTCGGGTCATGTCACAGGCTGGGTTTGGTGCTAGTTTTGGTGGCGACTAGATTCGGTTCGTGACAGACCCGGGCAAACAAGATGAACTTCTGGGTAAAACATCCGGCCAAAAGGTAGTAGGTTATTACCTTTTACCTCCCCGGATAAGTCCATAAACCTATCTTTGTGGAAAATAATGAAGGAGAACATACACTCATCTTCCCTAATTACCCCATCCCGCAGATTTTTTTGGTGAAACACAACTGATCCTTCCATTTAAATTTAGTGGTGTACCGTGATTAGGTATATACATCTTCTTATGAGCTATCAACCAGTCATCATGCTCATCTGAGAACATTCAAGGAAGCCCACTAAACAAATATGGTATCAACTCATAAGTAATAACATACACATTCCTATACTCACCAATCATTCCAGTATTATCTTAAGTCATTATTTAAAGAAATACTTCAACCATGCTGGGTGGAAAATTTCCAGCAGGCACATATACCTGTCATCATTCATCAAGCATATCAGCAGTCTCGTTTTGAAGCATCCGAAGAAGTCATTCAAAAAATACGATGAAAAACCTGAGGAATAATCAACTCTCTACCCCCATACATGAGTACTATTAGTATCCATTTAGAGGAAAGGGAGAATAGATGCAGGGACATAATCCTACTCCAGATACATAATGGATTTATATTCCCGTTCCAGACACTGAAGTCACCAAATACATTTTAGAATTGGTGAATGGGAAGAAAAAAATTCTTTCCCATATCCTGGAATCCTAACAATATATCATTATAACAACTTCAGTAGTACCAGGGGAATATACACATTTATCTATCCCCACACTTGAGATGAGTCATCGACATTCCATCCCGAAGTAGATACACACATCTCTTTTAGTCTAGGAAGGTTATGGGTCATACTCCATCATATCATATAGACAACTGGATTGTGATCATACACATGTTCCAATAAGTGATAGTTGGCATATTATTATAACTACTCCAAGGAAGACATATACACCTTCCCATGTTAACCAATTCTCCTAGTATGTGGCCCCAACTACGTGTAAAAGAGAATATAAGAAGAAGTATTTAAAAAAAAGTTGGAAAATCAAGAGCCAATCTGCGATCTAGATCCTCATAATGCTAGATTTCTTGAAGCCCTTAGACATTTATCTATTGAAACTCTAGATCCTACTCTCCCTTTACCAAACTATGGGAGTATTAGCATTAATTCTTATATTCCCCATCAAACACTTCATCATGAAGTATTTCTTCATGAAAATTTGGTCAATCTAGAGAGTCTGTCTCTGAATATGAGCCACGACATCCCTACATGTGGCTAGAAGAATAAGAATAAAGTGGATTTATCCCATGTTGTAATCCACCATGATTTTCATCCCTGTGATGGAATTCACTATGAAATTTCTCCTAGTAGTAGTGTTTTTCATTTTCAAGAAAATTCTACAATTTACAATGTAGTGATGAGAAAAACCTCCTATCTCGAGGCACTTTCCAACATAAGTCTAGTCATGTCAGATTGCTTATTACTAAATGGTGAGATAATTTCTCAACAATAAGACATCCTACAACTACTATCATTATCCAAATCTCCCTTGGGTAATTTTCCTTCTAATATAGTAGAGAAAAAAATAACTGATTCTATTTTTTACAATAAAACAATCGAGAAGCATCCACTATAGTCAGAACATGTTGAGTAATCTATAAAAACGATGATGAGGATATGTTGAATATGAGAAAACAACTAGATAAAGGTGAAATACTAGTCTTGTTATGGCCTTTTGAAACCTCTAAACAAAACATTATAGAATTGATGGAAGAAGATTACATTCATGATATCCACCTCAATATATGGAATCTAATAATCATATGAAAGACAAAGTATTACCATATGATGAATATAAAAGTCATGTAATGGTAATAGATGGGTTACAACACCCAATTTACTTGGAATATCTTTCATTATCCCGACATTAAAAGGTCGAGAAGCAGTAGGGAGCTCTTTAGGATGCATGCCTCTATGCACCAAAGAGGCCACACCAGCTAGTTACTAATTCCCCATCTGGTGTTTGTATCAGAGGATGGTGTGAACATGGATCATTGAATTTTTCAATTACCCAAAATTAGTAAGTCCCACTAAAAGTGGTCTCATGCAATGTTATTTCCCATGGCCGACTACAATCAATGGATTTTGTTTGTAATGAAAGATATTCTCATGAATAGGACTTGACTACCTCCCATAAAATTCAGGCCCAAAGAGAGAATGATTTTGAGATAATTTTTCCTCAAGAATCTAATAACATTAATTAGGCCAGTCTCATAGAGGATGTCAACCATCATATTGCACAAATTCCTGAAATAGAACATACATCTTCTGAAACAAACAATTTAAGTGGTTGTCGAATAATGCACCCAACCAATGTTCATACAAAAATTATCAAAATAAAAAGAGAATATATGCTAATATCAGCCATACAAGATCAGAAACCAACCCATCCTACAGGGATGGGGCCTTGTTTAACTCATCTTTCAAATTCAATAAACAAAGTTCAATGTTTGGAAGAATAAGAACATCCCCAGCCTGTAGGGCTAGGTGGATTTTCACATCTAAAATCCCCTACTCAATGAACATTAGTTTTCTCCCAATTAGGGAAGAAACTACACTGTTAATGCACAAATGTACTATCCAAGGATTACCTTTAGGTTACTTTCAGTCAAATAGTTCCTAGGAATTCAGCATATAGGAGAAAAAGTCTCAAGCTTGATATAAAAGGGGAATATCTTATAAAGATATGGATAAAATTCCACCAATGCATTACACATAAGTAAATGTCATTAATAAAATTATGAATGATCCTCTAGGAAATTAGTCCTGTTCAGGGGAGTTATAGGATGACATACTTATTCATCATACGGTACACACTAAATCAAATGAAGGATGTGTGAGTACCCAAAATTAAAGGCTTACCCAAAATCTAGGTATTCCCTCAAGTAAGAAAATCCCTCCTATTCGAAAGGAATCTATCAAGGGGAATGGTAAAGGTCAACTCACATCCCACTTTTCCACTAGAGAAGGTCAATCTATTTCGCTTGAAGAAATGTTTTACTAGTAAGAAAAGATGATGAAGGAGTTAAAAAGACATGATGGGGAGTTATTTCAAAGCATCATTTCTACCAGACATGATCCACAAGAAAATACCCCACTTTCACATCATATAGGAACTCCTAAACAAAGAGGATGTGTTTCAACTATAGATGTAGATAATGAATTCCATCCATTGGGTAGATAGTTAGGACAAGATCAAACAAATCCTTATAAGCCTATCCCCATGGGTTATCCAAGACTAATACTAGCACTACCACCACCACCACCAGTTTTTTTCCAGTTGTTCCACCAGTTCAAGATTTAAATTCAATACCTATATAGGTCACAACTCATCCAGATATTCCCCAAATTCATATGAATACGATCGAGGCATTAACAGCTCGATTGGAAGCTATGGAAGAATGGGGTGCACTAGTACAACTAGAAAATAAAGCTTATCTTGAATGGGTATATCAAATCCCTCCCTACCAAACTTTGTCAATACCACATTTCTAGTATTTAATGGTTTAGGAGATCCATAGTAGCACTTAACACATTTTGTTTCTCATTGTGATCCCATTATGGGGACCCATGAACAATAGGAAACAGAAAAGATCAGATGTTTTGTGCAATAATTATAGGGGATATCATTTTTCTTGTATATAAGTTTTTAGTCTCAATAAAGTACTCGATGGGAAGGAAACCATAAAAAAAATTATTCTCGAATTCAGCTCAACCTTTCCGAAGAAAATAAATTTTGATCTTACAAATTTCAAAAAAAGGGATAATGGAATAATTTCAGATTTCATTGCTCGATAGAAAGGATTAATATATTCCTTAAATCTAGTACTATCTCAAGAAGAGTTGATGCCAATTTGTGTTTAAAATATGCATGATGATTTACACCCACCATTAATCCCAATGAAATAAACAGAGGGACTTCGAGACCTTTCTTCAATCAGACAACAAGTGGAGGATTACATTGTGGAACCAAAGTTAAATATCATGTAATTACATCAGCTATGGGAATGAGAATAAGGAAAGTAGTGGCTACTACATTCACACTCCAACAAGAACTTGTACCTACTTCTACATCACAATATTCATCATACCAAAGGGATCCACCTCTTGAGCATCAGAATCAACGACCACCTCATCAAGATGAATAGAAAGATCAAAGGAAGTGATAATTGGAGGAATTAAAGAACAATGTTAGTTCTTTTCAGAATGAATTGGTTACTGATTACTTTATTTTAGATTTAGAGAAATTTTGGATCAATTTCATGGTCTAAGAGACCAAATAAAGAAGGAGAAAAATATATCTCAAATTATTTCACCTTTCATCAAATATTGGGGCATCCCATTCCAGAGTTTTTTTTTCAAAGACCTCTTACAAAAAATTGACAATGCTGGAAAAGTGAAACTAAAAAGTTCATGAGCCCCAGTATCATGTGTTACTACTACCTCTCCATAGGAAGAAGGAAAATGACACAAATTCAAAAGAAAAAAATGTGTAGAAGTATGATGATTAGAGGGTCTGGAAAATGATCAACTGATCTCATTAAATTATAGGAAAACAGTTGAAACAACCAACTATGTCTCCTTCTACTTCTACTATAGAAAATCGATCTTCATCAAAAGCTCAATCCTAAAAGAAAATATATGGTCAGAAAGTTAAAAATCTGTCAGAAGAAGACAAGATCATGTCAAGCCCAAAGTTGTCCTGGACTTTGGAATATTTCATGCCATATATCTCCAAAACATGGGCACCGCCCCACCAAATGGAACAAACAGAACCGACTTGTCAAGAAGAATATTTATCTAATGAATAATTGAGATTCGGTTTTGTTAACGGTATCCACTTAATAGACCCCTGTTTAAGTGATGATTCTAATTATGAAATTGAATTCCCTCCACTTGATTAGGGAACTGGCAGATTAATCCAAGGTTGAGGATATAAGAGAAGACATAGACATTCTAGAAACCAATTTTTAACTATACCCCAGATCAAACTGTTTATGCGACAGAAACACATGGGAGATTCCTTTAGTGAGCTTAGAATGAAAAAAGAAATTCTCCCACACATGACAGGATAGGCCATGACGTGATCATCTTGGAAGGATGGTTAGAGGTAACACCTTCACTCTATGAGAAAAAATATAGACCTAGTCAATCTAATCTTCCAAGAGTATAAGTATTTATAGCTTCTTCCCAGACACATGGTACATCTACATTAGGAGCATCAACTTCCAAGGTGCTGGAAAAACCAAATCTCCTTGATAGAAAACACATTTCATTGGACAACAAGTCTAATTTTGGAATACTTTACCCCATGTACTATCAAATATTATCAATCCTAGATGCCTTGATTTTTTCAAAAGATTTTCAAGAAGCACTTACTTAGGTTTTTTATAGTTTTTAAGAGTTTTAAATCGAAGTTTCTACAGCTATGGTTTATCATATAGAGAATGATCATGTATAATGTCATGAGGTAATATCTTTTATGGATGAAGATGAGGATTATGTTGTAAATAGACACATCAGGACCTTGTATCTATCTGAAAGGGTTAATGATACAGACATCTTATGATCCTTCATTGATAATGGCTTAGGAGTCAACCTCATTCCCATCCGTACACTTCAGATATTGGGTCGCAATAAATCTGACATATCTCCTTCCACATTGATGATGTAGGGTTACTACAAGAATTAAAAAGACCCTCTAGGTGATATTACACTTATAACTCAGTTTGGGGATCTTATGTCTAATTTAAACATCACGGTTGTTCAACATGACACAACCTTCAACACTCTGCTTTAAAGGACTTGGCTACATCAACATGCATCCATTCATTTTTCATAACACCAATTTCTTTATTATTTCTTCTGTTGTCAAATTGGGACATTATATTGTCACAAAGCTCCATTCAAAATGTGCGAATCTCAGTATATTGAGTCATAATTTTATCACACAAATGGAATGAGGTCCGTGAGAAAATATGTAACAAGAATTAAAGCTCTAAATGGTTTTCAAAAGATCTCGAATATCCCATTCAAACATTTGAGTATATATTAGGTGTTTCCTTTCAACAAAATTGAATGGATAGACCCAAATCCATGCACTTTTTCAGTGACTTCCATATGGGAAATTTTGACAATTGAGCCTAACAGCATGAGAGAAGTTGTGGATAGTGAATACTCCAATGCAGATGTTTTTATTTCATCCACTGAACATCAGTAAGTATTTTCTTCATATATCAGGCTAGAATAATTAGTTTCATTAATAAAGTAAGACAATTATGTTGATTCCTAAACCATCATCTTCTCTCCAATACTCCAGGAAGACCCTTCCTCACTACTAGGGTCAGAAATGATTGTCTCATCTTCAGGATGTTCAAATACTGACTCCACCCCTAGTTCTAAATGTTTTGCTTCATCACTTAATATGCAGGTAGAAATAGAATAAGTGACACATAAAGAAGAAGTAGAAAAATATCTCAAGGAAACACCACTAGTATTTGAGGATGGTGTCTCCACCACTGTGGATGAGTTCCAAGAAATAAATCTGGGTCCATAAGAAGATCCACGCCCTACTATAATTAGTGAGGCCATGAATTTTGAAGAGAAATAGATTTATACATCATTTATATAGAAACATAAACTTATATTTTCATGGAACTATATTGAAATTATAGGCCTTAATCATAATGTGGCCACTCATCATTTAGGTTTTCCAGAACAACATCGAGGGTTAAAGAATGCAACAAGAAGAATTACCCCAACTCAAACCTCTAAAATTGATGCTGAAGTTAAAAATATTATCAAATATAACTTTTTTATAGAGGTACAACATCCAAAATTTATGGGAATTTTTTTTCCATTGAAATATAATAATAGGAAAATCAATGTTTTCATTGATTTCAATGATCTTAACCAGTATTATCCCAAAGATGACTTTCCAGTTCCAATCAAAGAACTTTTGATTGATGTAATAACTGGATATGAAGGTCTATCCATCATGGAAGGCTACCATGGGTATAAAAAATTCCGAATGGCCTCATAGGTTAAGGAGCCTATAGACTTTATATGCCCTCAAGAAATGTTTTTCTATCGCGTAATGCACTTTGGCTTAAAGAATGCAGGTACAATGTACCAGTGTTCCATGCACCATATCTTTAATACCATCCTAGATAAAATTTGTTGAATGTTATGTGCATGACATAGTAGAAAAATACAGACAATGTTATCATCACCTAATTTATCTAGATACCATATTTGGTAAACTTTGGCAACATAATATGAAGATTAACCCCCTGAAATGTGCCTTCGGGTTTACCTTATAAAAATTACTTGGATTTTTTGTACTCCATCATTGACCCCATGTTGACCCTAAGAAGAAAAGGGAAATTCTTGGCATGTCACCTTCTCAAAATTTTAAATAATTAAGAGGAATTAATGGAAATTTTTCTTATATTTGGTGCGTTATCACCAGTTTTCCAGGAAAGTGTTTACGCTTCACTAGATTAATGATGAATGTAGTTACATATCAATGGACTAAAGGCTACCAAGAGTAATTTGATACCCTCAAGAAATATATCTTGAGGCCACCATTATTAATTCCACCTATTGAAGGAAATCCACATATTCTCTATGTTACAACTTTAGAGAGATCATTGGATGCCTTACTTGTACAAAAGAAAGATGTTTGGAATGAAAATAGCCTTTACTATCTCAGTTGAACTATATTTGGCAAAGAGAATCAATTTTCAAGTATCAATAAGTGATAGATAGAATTAATCTTTGTAGTTATGAAGTTGAGGCACAACCAAAAACATCACAAGGTACACTTGGTATCTCACAATAACCTGCTCAAATTTATCCTCAGTCGTCCTATACTTACAGGACTTTTGGAACGGTGGGCAGTTATTTTGCAAAAGTTAGATATCTAGTTTTTTCTTTAGAAAGAAATAAAAGGCCAAGCCTTTAAAGATTTCATTGCTGAATAACCATATGCATAAGATACATCTCTGAATAATGAAAATATTTATGAATAAATATTATCTATTCAAGATAATCCCCAAACCTGGTAAATGTACTTTTATGGTTCTTCTAGAAGTACTATGGGGAAAAGAATGGAAAACCCTAAACTCAAAAAAGTTGGGTTAGGAATTGTAGTTATATACCTAGAAAAGTTAGTGTTTCCATATTACATTCTGTAATCAAATGGTGGTTCAAATAATGAGTTAGAATATCGAGCTCTCATTACAATCACAGAATTGGAACTCCAGGTAAAAGTGAATCACCTGAAAGTGAAAGGTGATTCAGAATTGATAATAAAAAAAATAACTGGGATTATACCATTAATAAATAATCATTATTCCCTTTGTGTGATTATGTCAAAAGGTTAATGTATCAATTTCCCTCAGAGATAAAATTGTCTTATGTCCCACGATCACAAAACTCCCAGACTGATGCACTGGATAATGCAGCCACAACCATGGTAGATCCAAATCAGGATGAGAGAATCATCCATTTTTTCCACCATCCTATGGTTTCAACTTTTGTTAAAACTAAAATGGATGAAATTTCTAAAATAAACAATATTTCCAATCCATATGGTCATACTATGGGATGAATGACATCTCTCATGGAATACCTTCAAACTAGAGTACTTCCACTAGAAAGAGATAAAAAAGAATAGATAAGACAATAAGTAACCAATTTCAATATTTATGATTGTCCAGGTAACTAGAATATCCTTTAAAAACAAGGCTTTGATGGATTCCATTTCAGATGTATTGATGTTGAAGAAACTGTAGCTATCACGGAATAAGTATATCTAGGAGATCGTAGTGCTCACCAGTCTGGGCATAGGATTTCTGATCAAATCTAAAGGTGTGGATTATTCTGGGCTTCAATGATATAGGATAGCACATATTTCAATGGAAAGTGTCACCACTACCAAGTACATGAAAATTTCATTCACTATCCCCTGGAGTTACTACATAGAGCTAAATACTTTTGGGCCATTTTATATATATGGAGTTGATGCAGTAGGACCTTATCCTCCATCTATGACTAAACAGTTCATGTATATTCTTACTTCTACAAATTTCTTCTCCAAATGGGTATAGAAATTCCCCTCAAGTATGTTGGGGATAAAATCATTGCTAACTTTTTCAAAGCTAATATCATTACCAGATTTGGTGTCTCTCATAACATATTAATATACAACAACACCAATTTCAGTTATTTTGAGATAAAGAAGTTATATTAGGAGAATAATATCGAATCCAACGATTTATATAACTATTATGTAGAATCCAATGGAATGATATCGACTTTCAATAAGACCCTATAAAATATAATTCATAAAATGGTGGATAAAGATAAGATATCTAGTCTTGATAAACATTAACATGCTTTATGGGATTATCAGACTTCTACCTGTAATGCCACTCAGGAAACTCCAAATTTATTGGTGTATGATATAGAAGCAGTTTTGCCAATTAAAATTCAAAATTTTCACTCCAAGTGTCAATCTGTGATCAGTAATCTATAGATGAATAGTATCATATGAAATTTGATGAGCTAGAATGATTAGACAAAAAGAGATTGCATACATTTCATCTTTTGGAAGTATATCAGAATATAATAGCATGATATTTTAATAATAAAGTTTTCTTCTACTCATTTCATTAAGGATAATTGGTATTAGTCATCAGGACTCCAGTGATACTAGGAAATAAACCTCCAAAACTTATTCCAAATTGGGAAGGACCTTACTCTGTACAGATGTTCTACTCTAATAGAGAATATTCCCTAATCTAAATTGATGGATGACTTTTTAAAACACCAACCAATGAAAAATTCTTGATGAAGTAATTTGTGTAATTAGAAATCATTTGTACATACATAATGATATTAAACTACACATCAAAAAGTCATAGTTAAAAGATTTTAAATTTCATAATAACCATTTGTGTCCATGATCCACGACATTAAAATTTGTAGCAACTTTTTCCTTGTCGAACGACGTTAAACTACATGACACCATTTTTCCTCGCTACACGACATTAAAATTCATGGTTAATGACTTCTTCATTTAACGTTAAAAAATCCAATAAGATACCTCAAATTGGTATTACTTATGATTCTAAAAAAATGGTAGCTTCGATTCCCAATCATTACTCACATCATTAATACTCTTAAGTGGCACATGAGTTCCATTATTCCCTATGTTTGAATCCGATCTGCATAGAAACCTCATATCAAGATCTACGTGTGGATTAGTTCTCATCGATATGATATATGAAGAGATACTTGGGTCAACAATCATAGGACCAAACACTACCATAATGAAATTTATTTCCCTTTTCTCCTCCTGTATGTGAACCGGATCTATTTAGAGTACTCTTTTAGGAAATATGTTTTGATATTTATACAATTTTGTGTCTTAAGTTTAACCATTCATCCAAAATTTGTTTATAGACCCCATCTCTCACATCAATCTCACTTGGTGTGGGAAATTATTTTATCATGAAATACATTTGTATTGATTCTCATTTCAATGGCATACGTAGAGATGCCCAGATATCCAATCATGGGCCCATCCACGATAAAAACCAATTATTCTCTAGGTGAAAGAATTAAACATGTATAGGGAATGCTTCATGAAATAAATGTGGCTTTATTATAATCCATATGATGTATGTAGTGACATCTAATTTTAATTCTCTGGTCTAACCGCAATATTTCTTTTCACTTCAGAATAACTTAATGGCATTTATGTACAACATTAAACTGGAATGTACCCAAATAAATATGAATTAATTGATTCTCATACCATTTAGATACGTAGTAAAAACTATACACTATATCATTGTCCTAGCCATGAGGTAAGTACTTCCGTCTCCCACGTAAAATTTAACAATAAATGTTGGAGTCTTCGTTTTGGGTCCTCTCCTAGAGATCTCACCAAGGAAACAAGAAATGTCCCCATTTTACATATGGGTTAGTTATTTTTAAGGGACTCCATACTCATGGAAAATATTGATTCAAATATTTCTCTTGTGAATTTAGTAATACCCCCTCTCGTATTTCACACACCTAATCATGAATACTTTTAGATCTTTATAATCTTTCTTATGGTTTTTGGTGATAGAGTTTCTGATACCTGAGAGTTCTTTTTCCAAACTATGCATTATGTGCCCCTAGGTGGCCTTGCATAAGGCACCTACAAAAAGGAATGTCAGTCAAAAGATTACACTATTTAGATATGGAAAATATTACCTAGTTGGCCCAACATAATACAACCCCTATAACAGGTTCTTCAAATAATGGTAACATCATTCATAGTAAAAGAATCTTATGTCCCCTTCAATCATTGATGACAATATTCAAGAACCCATAACTTAAAGAGGTCATCTATTCATATTTTCCCCATTACCTTTCTCTTGATTTGAATTCCTCCATAACCATATTTTACATATTTTCCCTCTCCATGTGTTTAATGAAAATTGAAATCACCTCAGATCATTTGACCACATATTATCTAATATTTCCATTATATTTTTGTCCTAGTTATATGAAATAAACTACAGACACCATACATTCTACACTTGGGTCAGAAATGCATAAATATCTTATTCCTCTGATTATTTGGAAATCATGATTGAAAATACTATTTTTGTATTCAGGTACCTTTCTATATAAACCAAAATCCCTACATCAGAAAATTTGAATATCCATAAACCTTTTTCGTCTTTTAGAAATTGAATGTTTGATACCCAAGATCTCTTTTTATTGACTATGAACTACATTCCGCTAGGTGGCCTTGAATAAGTCACCTACATAACAAGCCCATGAGTAACAAGATTACATTGTTTAGCTACGCAGCATATTCCTTAGCCGGCTTGGCATAACATATCCCCCATGACGAGTTCATCAAATAATGGTAACATCTTTCTTGGTAAATACTTCCTGTAAATCCTTTAACCATTTCCATATTATTCTATAGACCCAAAAATACCCATATCACAATTTAAAATTATTACTTTCCATACCTAAATATTAGTAGTATGTTTTGAGAAAAATTATCTAGAAATTGGAAACTCATGAATCATTGGTCAAATATAAAGACCTTAAATTATAGCCACACAATGTACTCACTTCATGAATTGAAACTGCACAATACAATACACACCATATTTCTGTAGAAGTGGTTTCCCCATTCATGAACTATGTCGGCATAGATGTACCTTTAGTTTTAGATCTCTTTCATTGATAAAACCACCCACTGTGGTCTTAAAACAACCAAATCTTAAATTTACCTTGTATATCAATAATTAAAATTTAAAATTTTAAGATCTTTTTTTGACTATGCAGTATGTGCCCTTAGGTGGCCTTACATAAAAGTTTCCTACACAAGAGACCTTTCATAAAAAAGATGTCACTTCTTGGCTATCCATTATATGGCCTAGTAGGCTCCGACTAATACATCCCCCATAATGAGTTGGTCAAATAATAGTAACATAATTATTGAAAAATAACTCCTCTATATTAATACTTCTTGTTTTAGATCTATGACCATAAAAATCATGACTGATGATTCCCCTTGGAATTATATAAGAATATTTGAGGAATTCCATGCTAGTTAGCCTTGTTTGGGATCTAATTTAAAAATTTATGGTCAAATATATTTGACATTAAACATTATCCTTATTAGTCCAACATGTATGAAATTAAAAAGCCAATACTAATAGTCATAAAAATCACTAGGTTGAATACCCTCAAGGGAACCCTGGGAAAAAGTCAAGTCTCTGCTCTCTAGACTTACATTCTGTACGATTTAGGCAATATCGAGAAATAAATAAAGTTAAAAGAGGAAAAGTTTGTAGGGTTTTCCACATGACCCTAGAAAACATCAAACTATGATCATTAGTCCCCATGTATTAGGTAAAAATATGAGCATCCTTGTAAACATGAAATAGATCCAAAGTCAAAAAACAAAGTTGTAAAATATCAAATTTCCATATAGTAACAATATAATTATATTATTTTAATTATGAATGGATCTAATTAAAGGGGGGGGGGGGTTGTTGACACCATAGAATTTGCTTCATGCCATTTTCTTCTTAATTCTGGTTGAATTTTTATTTTTATGAGACTTTTTTTACAAAGAGGGATAAAAATAAATAACCCCTCTCCCGGAGTAGGTAGTGGATTTTGAAGAATGATGATAAAAAATGTGTTCATGAAGGAAAATTCAATTTACAAGTTTCTTTATGAATACAAGGTGTATTTACCATCTCAATGAGTTCAAATATCTTTTATATCTTTTATTTGACTGGTTGTAGAGCCCAAACGGACATACGGATCAAAATTCATGGCACTCAGAAGATGGATTAATTTTACAAAGGGAACTACGTGGAAGACCTATGAAGAGGACCTACACAGAGGACCTATGTATAGGAACTTGGTGGAGGACATTCACGGTAGTGTAATTTCTAAACCTCAACATGGTGTACCAACATTGAGGACCTACATAGTAGTATAATTTCTACACACCTACATAGAAGAGCTACAAGGATGACCTACGAGGAGGACCTGGGAGGACAACCTCCCTTTGAATAGGTACCCTCATTGAATATAAATAGGACTCTTGGAATCCCCATTTAAAAGGTAGAAAAAGTTCGAAGAAATCCTGAAGCTCCCATTGCGTAGCTTCTTTTCCTATGTTCTCAAAAACTCTCATGTAATTCAACGAAACATGAGAGAAGAGAGAATTAAAGGAAGAATAGTGGTTCAAAGTCACATCATGGTCTAGAACACATGGATTTGTGAAAAGGACATATGCCCAGGGCCGGTGTGGAGAACCTGCATGGAGCACCTGCGTGGAGCACTTGCGTGACACACGCTGGCAGATCACCTACGTGACCCCGCTGGTCTGTACTGCAGGGACTGCGTCCCATACCCCTGCTCGACATTAGTGCTGGGTTGTGGCCTCAACCCTTTCGGGTAGGTCCCATCACTTACTTCAGTAACCCCCATGAAAAATGGAGAGTCTCATAGCAAACCATTTTGGATCGGGTTGATGACATTTCCCACTACACCCTTTATGTTGCCCAACTTACAGCCTAGGAATTCCATGATTTGAGATCCTCTATCAGACTCAATAAAGTACCTTGAGTCAACTAAATACTCTTGATTCCTTTCAAATTTTACAATTTTGTAGTTTCCATATGGACTTATTGAGTACCTTGAGTCGATACACTCCTTAAGAAACTCCTCAAACATCATCAGCTGACTCCTATGCCAGGTTAAATTTGAAATGGGTAGCCTCCTTCGGTGTAAGCCCCAACCAATTCCAAAATGGGAATACTCATTACAAGTAAGCCCCAAATTATTTCCAAATGGAAGTCCTCCTTACGAGTAAGCCCCAACCAATTCCCAAAACGGAATCCTTCTCTGGAGTAAGACCCAACCATACCTAAAATGTGGATCCTCATTAAGAGTAATCGCCAAACTAAACCTTAGGGAACCCTCATTGAGGAAAGTCACTAATATTTCAAGATCCAGGCCATATGAACTCCAGTGTCACACCCTAATGAAAGGTTCATCGCTTCGCACCCTCAACCACTGTCATCTCAACTTCTTTTTCCATATGCCCACCCTCACCCAGCAACTGTAGAGAGAGTGTTTGGTTTTTTGAATCCTTCACATCCTTTTATTTATCACACAAAGTATGACTCACATGGTCTTAGATAATTGTGATGATCACCACATCCACACAATCTAGGTAGGAATTAACTATGAAATATCTTATTCCCACCATAATTAGGATACATAGGAAGCCTTCACCAAGGCCCGAGGTCATTGGATATCCTATATAGGAATCCAACCCTAATTATCTTAATTTAGGCATCCTCTTTAAGAGAAAGCCCTAAGATACTCCTCTCAAAGGGTTATATTCCCTTGTGAGACACATCAAACTATGTGGGAGTTTATTCTCATTCGAATGGGATATGCTGGAAGTGTCTCTGAGGTTCAAACCCAACATCCCAAAAAACCCTGTTCATCTTGGGCCATATACCCAACACGGTCTAATCAAACATGGAAATTTATATCTCTTCCCGGATTTTTAGGCCTCTTAGATAGAAGTACCACACCAAGCATTGATTGAGCACCTTTTTTTTGGATTTACTTACCACATGAAATTAAAATTTATGGTTAGTTCCTTATCACACTCCCTTAAAAGGTAAGATGTGTCCCATTAAGTGGCACTGAACTACAATAGTTTTGATTACTTTCACAATGATATATAGGTATCCCATTTATGGGTATGATCCCAACATCAAAAACAAACATCCATCTACCTGGATGATAATAAATTATAGAGTTCCACACTAAGTGGCTTAAAAACCAATATTATCATAATAACAGTTTAATGAATTTATAACTAGTAGATGAGATGATTCAATTTATAGAGAACCTAGAATACATACGAATGTCCCCATTAATGAAGAACCTCAAATACAAACAAATGATTTTAAATTTCAGTCATGGTAATAAATGATTTCAAATTCCAAGTGAAACATACATTATAATTGGTTAATTAATAATCATTCATGAAAATATATAAAATCTATGAGAGGGTCTGGGAGTAGGCAATAATTTCCCCCCAAAAAGGGTGTGACGAGTCCGACCTCCCATTCTGTCGATCAATGCATGTTCTTAAGTATTGTAGGTCCAAACCTAACTAATGAATACCTTTGGAAAGAAGGTCCCTCTGTATAAAGAATCATTGGATGTTTCTAATTCCATAAATAAATCTAATGGAAACTTCCCAGAAGTAGTGATTCCTAACCAAAACACACATTATAAGGGAGACAAAACAAAAATGGTGAACCCATTATGAATCCTTAACCATGTTGATACTATTACACATCTGTCAGGCCCAAAAAAATTGATCAAGGATGGTTAGAAAAAGGAATTAATCACACATGTGTCCATCTAAAAGAAACTGCTTTAATGGAGTTCATTGTTTGAATTTTCTCAATTTTCTCTAGAACTCCCTTCACTCCGAACAGATTCTTTCATGTTTGCACCCGTGAATTCCATGGCCGCTAGTCAAGATGAATTTTCATCCACTAGAATGATGTCATCTCCAAATCAAGGTATTCAATGATGGGTATCAAATGTTTTGATACCGGAATACCATCAACAAGGTACTATCCCAACCCTGAAGGCTGCCTGACATGCTCTCCATGTAAACAAGAACCCCAATCGTCCAGTTAGTGATGAAAGGTAGTCAAGAAGCACACAGTTCCAACAACCATCTTCAATAGTTTTTGGTTCTTATCCCTGGAATGAAATAACCAGTCCCTCCCATACTATTGGGTGGTGGTTCATGAGGTCTCTCATGGGCTCAACTCAAAGATATAATGGTACTTATGAAGGGCTCCCACCAACAATCGTCGCTAACAAAGTCGTGCGGCAATGAACCCCCAACAGGATGTGGGTGTTGCATTTGGTTGTTCTTCCCAGGTCCCTCAGACCAGGGAACACAAGACAAACCATTGAGCATAACATCTGGAAAATAGGGATAAGGTTCTTACTTTTGAACCCTCTAGATAAGTCCATCAACCGAACTTGGTGGCAGACAATGAATAGAAAGATACACCCTTTTTCAATAATTCCACCAGCCAATAGAATCATCTGGAGGCGCCCAACCAATCCGACCATTTAAATTCAGTGGAGTACTGTGAGTAGGTACATACATCAACTTACAAAATATCATCCAGTCAGTTGGATCGCGTGACTACATTTATGGAATCCTTCCAATCAAATATGGAGGCAACTAGTAAGTAGGAACACGCACCTACCTAAACACACCAATCCTTCCATCAGTATCATCTGTTAGAATTAAAAGAAATCCATCAACATTCATTGGTGTAAAATATCCAGCAAGAACATACACCTATCAGCATTGATCAATTCTACCAGTTGTCTCATTTGGAAATACCTAGAGAAGATTGTCAGAAACTCCGATGAAAAACCTGGGGAAGACTAAAATATATTCCCCCATATATGAGTAATATCAGTATCCTTTGATTGGAAAGAGAGGTTAGGAGTAGGTAAATACACCTACTCCTGATATTAAATGGATGTATATTCCCATTTTGGCCGTTAAAGTTACCAAACACATTTCAGAAATAGTGAAAGGGTAGATAGACATTTTTTCCAATATTATGGAAGCCTTACAGAATATCATTACTACATATTCAGAAGTACTAGGGGACCAAACCAACAATTTTGTACCCACATGTTGGATGAATCATCGTCGTTCCATATATGAGCGGATACACACCTCTGTTCTAGTCCAAGAGGGTGATGGGGCATTCCCCCCATATCGTACGAACAAACGGATTGGGAAGAAACACCCATTCCAATTGGAGATAATCAGCCTATTATTATAACCACTCCAAGGTAGACACATAAACCTTCACATGATAACCACTTCTCCCAGAAAGTAGCCCCGTAGATCCAACTATGTTTTAAAGAGAATAAAAGATGAAGTCACTCCAAACACAGTTCAAAAATAAATATCCAATATGAAATCATGATTCTCTTAATGTTGGAGTTCTTGAAGCCCTAATACATTTATCTATTACAACTCTAGATCATACTCTCCCATTACCAAATTATGGGAGTGGTGGAAATAATTATGAAGTTCCCCATCAGACACTTCATCATGAAGGCTTTCTTTATGAAAATTATGTCAATCTAGTGTGCCTCTATCTAGATGAGAGCCACAAGAATCTCTATGTGGCCGTAAGTATAAGGGGACAGAGGACTTATCCCTTCTTGTAATCCACCATGGTGGTCCTCCCCATGATGAAATTCACTACCAAAGTTCTCTCCGTAGTAGTGTTTTTCATTGTCAAGATAATTCTCTAATTGACAATGCAGTGATAAGAATTCTTTGTTATCTCAAGGAACGTGCCAACTTAAGGCCATTCACCTATGTTGCCTTGTTACTAATAGGTGAAATACGTTTCCAACCATAATATATTCCAAGGAGAACATATTTCTCCAAACATACCTTGGGTCATTTTTATTCAAATATAGTAGAGGAAAAAACAACTGATTTGATTGTTTGTAATAAAACATTCGATAAGCATCCACTATGGTTGGACCAAGTTGAGAAACCTATATCAATAGATGATGAGGGTATTTTTAATATGTTAAAACAAATGGGTAAGAGAATAAATACCAATCATGTTCTCGCATTTGGAATCCACTTAATAAAATATTTCAGAATTGACAGCATAAAACTGCATTCATGATATCCGTCTCAACATTTTGAAGACACGTCATCATATGAATGACAATGTATTACCATATGATTAATATCAAAGTCATGTACAGGTAAAATAAGGGTTACAATGCCAAATTGACTTGTCATATATCTTAGTTTCCCAACATCCAAAGGTCAGAAAGCAGTAGGGAGCCCTTAAACATGCATCATTCGATGCACTAAAGAGGCAACTCCAGTTAATTACTAATATCCCATCTTGTGTTAATATTAGAGGATGGGGTGCACATAGATCATTGCATTTTAATATTCTACAAAATCAAAAAATCCTACCAAAAGTTGTCTCATGCAATGTTATTTCCCATGGTTCGCTATAATCAATAGATTTTGTGTGTAATCAAAGATATGCTCAAGAACATGCCTCGACTACTTCTCATCAAAGTTAGGACCAAAGGGAGAAAATGTTACGATACTTTTTCATCAAAAATATGAGAACATTAAGTTGGCCTATCGCTTAGAGGATTTCAGTAATCAGATTGTGAAAATGTCTGAAATAACACAACGGTCTTCTGAAACGGGCGATTTAAGTGGTTTTCAGATAATACACCCAACCAATGATCATATCAAAATTTTCAAAATTATAATTGTAGCTATGATAATATTAGCCATAGAAGTTCAAGAGACACCCCAACCTGCAGGGATGGGGGAAAGTTTATCTCAACATTTTAATTCAATAAACAAAGTCTGAATGTTTGAAGAACAAGAACTTCCCCAACCTATATGGCTAGCGTATTTTTTACATATATAATCCACTCCTCAATGAAACTCAGTTTTCTCCCAATTAGGGAGGAATCCATAAAGTGAACAAACAACTGAACTATAACCTTTAGGTTACCATCTGAAAAATAGGTCCTAGGAATTTAGCATATAAGAGAACAAAGTCTCATGGGGGATACATAAAGATATGATCATATAAATATACTTTCAGAATGCCTCCAATGCATTAAATGCTAGTAAAGGTCATTAATACCATCAAAAAATATCCCTTAAAAATGATTCTATTTTAAGGGAGTCAGAGGATGATTTTCTTATTCATAATACGGTACACACTGAAGCAAATGATGGAGGTGTGCATACCCAAAATCAGAGGCTTACTCAGAATCTAGCTATTCCCTCAATTAACTAACTCCCACCTCTTAAAAAGGAATTTATCAAGGGGAAAGGTAAAGTTCAGATCATGACTAAATTTTACACTAGAGAAGGTAAATTTATTTTGTTTTAAGAATGATTTTCCATGCAAGAAGAGGAGGTGAAGAAGTTAAAAATACTCACTGTAGAGTTACTTAGAACTATCATTTCTGCCAAAGATGCTTCACAAGAAGATTGTCAAATTGCACATCCTATAGGAATAACTCAGAAAAGAGGATTTGTTTCAACTACTGATGTGGACAATGAATTAACTCTATTGAGTACTTATCCAGGACTAAATCAAACCCATATTTATAGGTCTATCTTCATTGGGTATCCAAGACAAATACCAGCAGCACTGCCACTAGTGGTTTTGCTAGTCATCATGCTATTTCAAGATCCATATGTTGTACCTGTATAAGTCCCATCTCATCTAGATATTCCGCAAATGCTTATGAATAATATTTAGAAATTTACAACTCGATTAGAAGCTATAGAAGAATGGTGTGCACTAGTTCAACTAGAAAAAGATGCTTACTCCGAATGAGTAGATCCAATCACTCCCCCACCAAACATTTTTAATACCACATTTGTAATATTTAATGGCTTGGTAGATCTGGATGAGAACTTAACACATATTGTTTCTCATTGTGATCTCATTATGGGGACCCTCAACAAAATGAAGCATTAAAGATAAGATGTTTTGTGCAATAATTATCAGGCCAGCCTTTTTTGGTATACATGTTTGCAGTCTCAATCAATTACTAGATGGGAAGACCTCTTTAAAAAATTCCTTCCCAAATTCAGCTCAACACTCTCAAAGACAACCATTTTTTACCATAAAAATTTCAAAAAAATGGAGAAAGAAAGAGTTTCAAATCTCATTTCTCAATATAAAGGATTAACACATTGATTGAATATAGCACTCCCTCAAGAAGAGTTACTACCAATTTCTGTGGAAAAGGTTTATGAAGAGTTATGCATACCATTAATCCCTACGAAATACAAAGGAGGGTTTTGAGAAATTTCTTCAATCGCTAAACAACTGGAGGATTCAATTGTGAAAACCAAATCTAAATCTCATATTACTCCATTAGCACTGGGAAAAAGAATAGGGAATGCAGCAGCTACAATAGTGACACTCAGACAAGAACCTGTACCAGCTTCTACTTCAAAACATTCATCTTATCAAAGGGATAAACCTCCCGAGCATTAGCAGTAATGACCCTCTCATCAAGATGATAAAAAATATCAAAGGTCGAGACAGTTTGGGGAATTAAATAACAAATTTTATTCTTTTTTGGAATGAACAAGTTCCCAGTTACTTCATTTCAGATTTATAAAATAGTTTGGTTCAATTTCTAAGGCTGGAGAAACTAAATAAATAAGGAGATGAGGGTCTCTATAATTATTTCCCCTTTCATCAAAAATTGGGTCATCACATTGAGGAGTTTTTTGTTTTCAATGATCTCCTACAAAAAAGGGTATACTCGAGACAAGTGAAACTAAAAAGTTAATCAGCCCAAATAGCATGTGTTGCTGCTACCAAAAATGAGGAAGAAAATAAATGATTAGAAGTCAAAAGAAAAATATGTGTAGAAGTATGATGCTTGGATGGTCAAGAAATGATCAACCCAAATCATGCCATTTTATGAACACAGTTGAAACAACCAAAATTTTATCCATCCACTTCCGCTACAACAAATCCATCTTCATAAAAAGGTAAATACTCAATGAAATGAAATGATCAGAAAGATAATAAGCATTCAGAATAAGATGAGATCATGTCAAGGCCAAATTTGTCTTTGACTTTAATATATTTCATTCCATCTATCTTAAAAACACAAGAACCTACCTGGTAAATGGAAAAACCATAATTGTCTTGTCAAGTAGATTCTTTATCAGATAAAGAATTGATATTCGGTTCCATTAATGTTATCCACTTAACGGACCACAATGCAAGTGATGATTATGGTTATGAACATGATTTCACTAATCGTTTTTGCGGAACTAGAGAAAGAAGTCAAATTAGAGGATATTTGTGAAGACATGGATCTACTAGAAACCAATGTTTTAATTATACCCCTTCTAGAATTGTTTATTTGGAAGAAACTCATGGGAGAGACCTTTAGTGAGCTCATAAAGAACAAGGAAATTCCCCCACACTTGACAAGATAGGCCAAGACATAATCCTCTTGGAAGACTGATTATAGGTTTCACCATCACTCTCTCAAAAAGTAGATAGCCCTACTTAGTCTAATCTACCATGAGTATAAGTCTTTGCATCTTCTACCCCAACACATGGTACATCTACATTAGGAGCATCAACTTCCAAGTCACCTGGAAAACCGCATCTTCATGATGTAAAATTCCGACCTTCATACTAAAAAGTATGATGTTGTGAAATATTTATCCCATATACTGGCCAAGTTTTGAATCCTGGATGCCTTTAATTTTTCAAATGATATACGAGAATCCCTTATTGAGGCTTTGTAAATTCCTCAAGAGTTTGAAATTGATGTTATTGCTTTTAAGTTTTACAATATAGATAATTATCCTTTATAATGTCATGTGGTTATATCTTTCATGGATGAAGATGAGGATGATGTTTTACTTGGACACATCTGGTCATTGTATATATATGGCATGGTTAATGATACATACACTTGATGAGACATCAACGGTAATGGTTCATGAGTCAATCTCATTCCCATCCGAACAATTTTTCAATTGGGTATAACCAAATCTGATTTATCTCCTTCCACATTGATGTTTCAAAGTTATGAAAAGAATGAACAAAAACCTCTTGGTGAGATTACACCCAGAACAAATTTTGGGGATATTGTGTTTAATTCAGACTTCATGGTTGTCCAATAGGACACAAAATTCAAAATTTGGAAGGCCTTGGCTATATCATCATGCGACCATTCCATTTTCATACCACTAATGTCTCAAGTATTTCTTCAATGGTCAAATTAGAACATTAAATGGTGACAAATATTTTTTCAAAACATGTGAATCTCAATATATTGAGGTAGAATTCTATTACACAAAGGGATCAAGGTCCATAAAAAAATACATAACAATAATTAATGGTCCAAATGGTTTACAAAAGATCCCAGATAACAATTCAAAAATATAAGTATATATTACATGTTTCGTATCAATCAAATTGAAAGGATAGATGCAATTATAGGTACTCTTTTAGTGACTTCCATAATGTCAATTGTGGTAATCAATCCTGACAACATGAGAGAAGTTATTTATAGTGAAAGCATAAATGGAGATTTTTTTATTTCATCAACTGAACTACAGATAGTATTTACATCATCAATCAATCAAGAATAAGTGGTCACAATAATAAAGGAAGATAAACATGTGGATTCCCAACCTATCACCTTATCTTCAATACACTAGAATGACCCTTCATTATCAGTAGGGTTAGAAATGATTGCCTCTTCTTTAGGATGTTCAAATACTAACTACTCCCCTAGTTATAAATTTTTTTCTTCATCACCTACCCTATATGCAGAAATAGAAGACGTGACATATAAGGAAGAAGAAGAAGAATATCTAAAGGATGCTCCTCCAACATTTGAGGAAAGAATATCCACCACCTTGGATGAGCTTCGAGAAATAAATCTTGGAAAAAAAGAAGATCGACATGCTCCTCTAATTAGTACGGCCATGACTTCTAAAGAGAAATAGATTTATACGTAATTTCTAAAGAAACATCGAGATATATTTTAGTGGAACTATAAAGAAATTAATGGACTTAATCCTGATGTTTCCACTCATCATTTTGGTTTCCAAGAAGAGAATCGAGGGTTTTAGTTGGCAGTAAGAAGAACACACCCAACTCACAACTCTAAATTGAATATGAATTCAAAAATATTATCAAATATAACTTCTTCAAGGAGGTACAATATCCCAAATGGATGGTCAAAATTGTCCCAGTGAAAATGAAGAATGGTTAAATTAGAGTTTTAATTGATTTTATAGATCTTAACCGGCATTTTCACAATGATTACTTTCCAGTTCTGATCACATAACATTTGATTAAGGTGACAAATAAATATTACGATCACTCTTTTACAGAAGGATACTCTGGGTATAATCAAATTCTGATGGCCCCAGAGGATGTAGAGTCTATAGACTTCAGAGCCCCTCAAGGTGTGTTTTTGTATTAGGCAATTCAATTTTTCTTAAAGAATGCAGGTGCAACGTATCAATGTGACATGAACTATATCATCAATCCCTTCTTGGAAAAAATTGTGGAATGTTATGTGTATGATCTAATGGTTAAATCTAGACAACGTTCTGATCACCTAACTGATCTAGAGACCATATTCGGTAAACTTCAACAACACAATATGATGAAGAAACCCTTGAAATGTGATCTTAGGGTTACCTCAGGAAACTTCCCCGGCTTCATTGTGTGCCATCATAGAAGTAATGTTGATCTTGAGAAAACAAAATCCATCCCTGGAATTTTCCCACCTCAAAAATTTAAATAATTACGAGGAATTCAAGGACACCAGGGTTATATTAAGCACTTTATCACCAATTTGGGTGGCCAATGTTTACCTTTCACTAGATTAATGAATAAGAGAGTTAAATATAAATAGACCAAAGGGTGGAAAGTGGAATTTGAAACCCTAAATAAATATCTCTTTATCCCACAAATATTAATGCCACTAGTTGATGGAAAGCCACTTATTCTTTATATGATAGCTTTAGAGTGATCATTGGGTGCCTTCCTTGAGAAAAATGACGATGATAGGAATGTAAATATTCTTTAATATCTCAGTAGAACTATACATGAAATAGGGACTAGATATTCAAGTGTTGAGAAGTGATTCCTTGAATTAATATTTTCATTTCAAAAGACATGGAACTAACTGCAACATCACAAGGTCCACTTGGTATCTCACAATAATCTGCTCAAATTTATCCTCTGTCGTCCTATTCTTACATTATGCTTTCTAGGGTGGAAAGTTATTTTGAAATAGTTTGATATCCATTTTGTGCCTCAGAAATAAATAAAAGGCTAAACTATGATAGATATTTTTGTTAAATACCCATCAACATAAGAAACATCGCTGAATATAGAAATTTCTGATAAAGAAATCTTATCTATTCAATATAACCCCCAAATGTGGGAAATGGACTTTGATGGTGCTTCTAGAAGTCCAATGGGGAAAAGAATAGAAAAACCTCAACTCAAAAAGTTAGGTTATGAATTGTGCTTATCTCCCTATAAAAGGCAGTGTTTCTGTATTCCTTTCTGTTATCAGATGGGGGTGCCAAAAATGAGGCAGAACATGAAGCTCTCATTACAGGCCTAGAATTGTAACTTTAGGTACAAGTGAATCACCTGAAAGTGAAAGGTGATTTATAATTTATAATAAAATAGAACAATGAGGATTATATTATCAAAAAATAATAGTTAATCCCTTTTTTAGATTAATCTAAAAGGTTAATGGTTGAGTTTCCCTCCGAGCCAACAGTGTCTAATTTCCCATGATCACAAAATTCCCAAGCAGATGCACTGGCCAATACCGGCACAACCTTGGTAGATCCAAATTGGGATGATACAATCATCAGTATTTCCCATCCTCATGTGGTTTTACATTTCATTCAAACTATAATGGAGGAAATTAATTAAACCATCCCTATTTCCGAGTCGTATGGTCATACTATAGGATGTGTGACAATTATCATGGAATACCTTCTAGATGGAGTACTTCCATGATATAGAGTAAAAAAACAGATCCAATGTTAGGTAACCAATATCACTCTTTATGATAGTCCAGATCACCATAAGATCCTCTATAAACAAGGATTCAATGGAGTCCTCTTCAGATGTATCAATGGATAAGAAACTGCTACTATCATGAAAGAAATATATTCAGGATATTGTGTTGCTCACCAGTCTGGCCACTTACTTTCTCATCAAATACAAAGTCTTGGACACTTATGGCCTTCAATGACACAGGATTGCATATATGTCACAAACACGTGTCACCCCTACCAAATGCATGTCAAAATCATTCATCAACCCCCAAAGTTACTACATATAGATAAATAATCCTGGACATTTTCTACAAGGCGAATTAATGTTTTAGGACCTTATCCTCCATCTATGACTAAGAAGATCTAGTATATTCTTACTGCTACTGATTTCTTCTCCAAATGGGCTGAGGTAATACCCCTCAAATAAGTTGGGGACTAAAGAAATGTTATCTTTGTTAAAGATAACATCATTACCATATTTATTGTCCCTCATACTATATTAACTAACAACATCACCAATTTATATTCTTTTGATATAAAGAAGTTATATCAGGAGCACAATATCAAATCCAACCATGAATCTCACTATCATTCAGCGACCAATGGATAGATAGTGGTTTTCAACAAGAACCCTATCAAATATACTCCTAAGAATTGTGGATAAAGATAAGAAATAAAATTTAAATAACTTTCGCATACTTTATGGAATTATTGGACTACTACCCCTACAACCACTCAAGAAAATCCATAATCATTGGTGTATCGAGGAGATGCAGTTTTTCCTATTGAAATTAAATTCCCTACACTCCAAGTTGCAATCTGTTATCAGTTATCTATAAAAGAATAGAATCAGATGTGATTTAATGGTATGGAATGATTTGAAAAAAATATATTTCATACTTTGCATCATTTTGAAGTCTATCAGAATAGAATATCATGAGATTTTAATAAGAACATTCGACTCTTCTCATTTATTCAAGAAGAATTGGTATTAGTCTTCAAGACTCTGATGATACCTAGATAGAAACCTCCAAAACATGAGCCAAAATGGGAGTGAACATACTATGTACATAAGGTATACTCGAATGGAGCTTATTCCCTAATCTCAATGGATGATGATCTTATTACAACTCCAAAAAATGAAATATTATTGGAGTTGTACTTTTTGTAATTACAAATCATTGGTCCCCACTACATTACGCTAAATTGCACAACACAATATAATTGTTAAATGAAATTAAAATACAAAAAAACCTTATACGTCTATGTTCCATGATATTAAAATGTTTATCATCTTTTTACATTTCACACAGAGTTAAATTGCATGATATCATGTGTCCTCTTTACACGACATTAAAATGTATGGTTAACATCTTCTTCATTTGATGTTAAGAAGTCCCATAAGATATAGAAAATTGGTTTTCTTTATGGTTATTAAAAAATTGAATAGCTTCCATGTGGAAGAATTATATACATCATTGATACTCTTTTGTAGCACATGAGTTTCATTACTCCCTTTTTTTGAATCAAATATGTATAGAGACCTCATCTCAAGAACTACTTGTGACTTGATTCTCATCCATATAAGATATATAGAGACACCTGGATCTCCAATCATTGGCCCATCTACAACCACAAAGAAATTTATTTCCCTTTTATACTCCTATATATGAACCAGATCTATACAATGTACCCTTTCATGATACATGGTTTGATCGTCATACCATTTTGTGTCTTATGTTTAACCATTCCTTCGGAATGTGTTAAAATCCCTCATATATCACATAAAACTCAATTGTTTTGGGATATGATTTTATCAAGAACTACTTTTTTGTTGATTCTCATATCATTGGGATATGTAGAGATGTTTATATCTCCAATTTTGGGCCCAACCACGATGAAAAACTAGTTATTCCCTATGTGTATGAATTAAACCTGTATAGTGAATGTTTCAAGAACTACGTGTGGCCTGATTCTCATCCAAATGAGATACATAGTGACATCTAAGTTCAATTCCTTGGTCCAACTACAATATTCCTTTTCACATTAGAATCACTTAATTTCTTTCTTGTATGAAATTAAACTGAAATGTATGCAAAGAACTATGCATTAATTGATTCTCATCCCATTGAGATATGTAGTTAAAACACGACCTTAGAACTTGGCCCTAGCCATGGGATAAATTTTTCCCTCTCCCATATAGAATTTAACAATATAAGATGGAGTCTTAATTTTGAGTCCTCTCATAGAGATCCCACTAAGGAAACATGAAATGTCCCCATTTTACATATGATTTAGATCTATGTTAGGGACTCCAAACTCATGGAAAATATTGATTCAAATATTTCTATTGAGAATTGTGCATTACACCCTTTTTTATTTCACACTCCTAATCATGAATAATTTCAGATCTTCACATTCTTTGTTATGTTTTTTTGTGGAAGAGTTTCTGATACTTAAGATATCTTTTGGCTAACTATGTAGTACGTTCCCCTAGGTGGCCTTGCAAAAGTCACCTAAAAATAGTCATGTCAATCCAAAGATGCCACTATTTGGCTATGAAACACATGCCCTAGTTGGACTTGCATAATACATCCCCCTTAACGGGGTTTTAAAATAATGGTATCTTTATTCATGGTAAAAGAATCCTCTATACCCATCAAAAATTGATAAAAATATACAAGAATTCATATCTTATAGAATTAATCCATCCATATTTTTCCCATTACCATTCTCTCAACCTGAAAGTCTCTAAGACCATAGTTTGAAATTTTTACCTCCCCATGTGTTCAAAGAATTTTGAAATTACCTTGGATAATTTGACTACAAATTATCTACAGATTCCATTATATTTTGGTCGTATTCATATTGTAGAAAACAACAGACACCATACTTTCTACATTTGGGTAATACCTTGGTAGAAATATTATTCCCCTAATTATTTGGAAGTCATGAGTGGAAATAATCTCTCTTTATTCAGATACCTTTCTCCATAAACCAATATCTATGATTCTGAAAATCTTAACATCCATAAACTTTCTTCGGCTTTTAGAAATAGAATGTTTGATACCCTAGAGCTCTGTTTTCTTAATTATGCAGTAAGTTTCCCTAGCTGGCGTTGCATATGTCACCTACAAAAAAGGCATGTTAGTCAAAATATTCCACTACTTGGATATGTAATATATTCCTTAGTCGACCCAGCATTATAAAACCCCTATAACAGGTTCATAATATAATGGTAACTTCGTTCATGGAAAAGGCTTCCTCTAATTCCTTCATCCATTTTCCATATCATTATCTAGATCCAAAAATTCCCAAATCATAGTTCATTTTTCTTCCTATCAATGATTAAACAAGGTAGTATGTTTCCCAAAAAATTATAAAGAAATCAGATACTCATGAACCTTTGGTCAAAGATAAATACCTTAAATTAACATGACACAATGTCCTCACTACATGACTTGAAATTGCACAGTACAATATATACTAAATTTGTATAGAAGTGGTTTCCCCATTGATGACCTATATTAGCATAGATGGGCCTTTACTCATAGATCTATTTCTGTGGTAAAACCAACCTCTGTGGTATTATGTCACCCAAATCCTAATTTCCCTTGTATATCCACAATAAAATGTAAAATTTTTGATATCTCTTTCGTCTGACAATGAATTATGTTCCCTTAGGTGGCCTTGCATAAAATTTTCCAACATTACAGGACTATCAGTCCAAAGATTCCACTGCTTGGATATGAAACATATTCCCCAGTTGGCCCTGCATAATTCAACCCCCACAATGAGTATATCAAATAATGGTAACTTCTTTATTGGAAAAGACCACCTATATGTTTATATTTCAAGTTTTATATTTGCGGACTATAAAAAGCATCGTCTATGATTCCCTTTGTAAGGATATAAAGAATATTTATGAAATTAGTAGACACTAAGACTTGTTTGGGATCTAATTTCAAAATTTATGTTCAAAGATATTCTCCCTTAAACAAAATCCTTATTAGTCCAACATTATTGACATTAAAATACCAATAAAAAGAGACATAATACTCACCGGGTTGAAAAACATCAAAGGGAACTCTGGAAAAAAGTAAAGTCTCAACTCGCTAGACCAACATTCTATATGTTTTAGGAAATACATAGAAATAAAAAATTGTAAAAATAAACAATGTTTTTTGGGTTTTCCATACAACCCTACATAAATTCAAACTATGCTCGCTAGGCCCCATAGATTTGGAAAACATTTGATCATATTTCCAAACATGACGTAGATCCAAAGCTAACAAAATAAAATTGGAATGCATCAAAGTTCACTATAGTAAACTTATAAAAAGATTATTTTTTATTCTGAATGAATATAATTCTCTGGGGTGTATTTTTTTGATACCACAGAATGTGTTTCATGTACTTTTCTGTTGAATTGGTTGTTGGACTTCCATTTTCTACATGACAACTCCACAATGAGAGATAATCAGAAATACACCCCCT
The DNA here is from genome assembly GCA_963277665.1 of Viscum album. NCBI lineage: Eukaryota > Viridiplantae > Streptophyta > Magnoliopsida > Santalales > Viscaceae > Viscum > Viscum album. Next base: position 395,701,490 of record OY728144.1, read on the forward strand.
CTCTAGGAGTAGGCAATGGATTCTGAAGAACAATGATAAAAATGTGTTGATGAAGAAAAATTCAATTTACGAGTTTCTTTCATTAAGACATGATGTATATTCCATCTGAAGAAGTATAAATCTCTTTTAGAGATTTTATTTTACTAGTTGAAAAGCCCAAACAGACTTACAAATCCAAATTTATGACACTTAAATGATTGATAAGTTTTACAATGATACCTTTGTGGAGGAACAATGTGGAGGACATATATAGAGGACCGGCACTAAGGACCTATACAGTAGTATAATTTCTACACCCCTATGTGGGGGACCTACGTAGAGGACATAAATGGAGGACCAACATGGGGGAACTGCATGAAAATATAATTTCTATACCCATACAAAGAAGTGGTACATAGAGGACCTATGCAGAGGAAATTTGCAGACAACCTCCCTTAGAATAGGTCCCCTCCTTTCTTATAAATAGGACCCTTAGACTCCCCATCTAAAAGGTGGAAATATTTGGAAGAACTCCCTAAGCTCCAATTGTGTATCTTCCTTTCCCAGGATCTAAAAAACTCTCAATTAATTCTCCAAAACATGAGCGAAGAGAGAATTTATGGGGGAAATGTGGTTCAAATCCACATAAGGGTCTTGAAAACATGGAGATGTGCCACAGACCCACACCCAGGGCCTGTACGGAGCACCTGTGTGGAGCACTAGCACAATGAACCTTAGAAGATCACCTACGCAGACCCACTAGTCCATACCATGGGAAGATGCGCCCCTTCACCCCCGCTTAGCATCAGTGACGGGAAGCAGTCCCAACCCTTATGGGCAGTCCCTTCCCTTGCATCATTGACCCCCATTGAAAAATGAAGAACCACACCGCAAAATTTTCAGATAAGGACAATTCCATTTTCCATTTCTCCCTTTATGTGGCCCATAATCTAGCCCTGGAATACCAGGATTTTAGACACTCCATTAAAATTAATGAATTTTTGTGAGTGGACTTACTCCTCTGGGTTCCTTTCACATGTTTCATGTTTGGACTCTACTTATGTATTCCTCATGTACCTTGAGTCAATACACTCCTAAAAAACTCCCCAATCATCATCACAAGACTCACATGCCAAGTTAAATCTAAAATAGGCATCCTCTTTAGGAGTAAGAACAAACCAATTCCTAAATGGAAATCCCCTATAAGATTAATTCCAAATCAATTCCCAAACGGGAATCCTTCTTAGGTGTAAGTGGAAACCATAAATAAAATGGGAATCATCCTTAGGAGTAAACCCCAAACCAAACCTCAGGGCATGCCCACTGAGGTATATCCATAATATTATGAGAGGAAGGCCACATGAATTCCAATGTCAAACAAAATTGAAAATTTCATCACTCCACACCCTCAACCACCATGGCCTTGACTTATTTCTCCATAGGCCTTCCCTCTCCCATCAGTGGAAGAGAGAGAGTGTGGTTTGTTGAATCCTTCAAATCCCATTGTTTCTCACACTGAGTATCACTCAAATGGGCTTAGATAATTGTGATTATTACAAAATCCACACAATCCACATAGGAATAAATGATGAGAAATCTAATTCCCACCATAATTGGGATACATAGGAATCCTTTACTAGGTCCCTAGATCATTGGATATACTTTTTTGGAATCCAATAATAATTCACTTAATTCATGAATCCTCCTTAAGAGTAATCCCTGAACTATTTCACTCAAAGTTACATATACCCTAGTGAAAAAACATTAATCTACATGGGATTTGATTCTCATTTGAATGGGATACGTAAGAAGCCTCCCTAAGGTTCAATTCGAACACCCCAAAACTACCCTATCTTCTTGGGATATATTCCCAAAAGAGTCTAATACATATTAGAATCTTATATCTCTTCTAATATCCTTGGGCCGCTTAAAAATAAGTCCCACACCAATCTTTGAATAAATACCTTTCACTTAGATAACATTACCACATGACATTAAACTATATGGTTAGGTCCTTATTACATGAACTTAAAAGATATGCTGTGTCCCATTAATCATCACTAAACTAGAAGGGTTCTAATTACTTTCACAAGGAAACATTGGTAGTATATTTATGGGTACCATCCCAACATCAAAAAAAAATTCCTTCTACCTGGATGATAATAAATACCAGAGTGCCCCACTGAGTGGCTTAAAATCTAGTTTTTTCATAACAACAGTTACAAGAATCTCTAACTATTATATAAGAGGATACCATTGATGGAGAAACTCGAATACATACATATGTATTCATTAATGACATACCTCTAATACATACAGATGATTCCAAATTTCACACATGCTAATAATTGATTGAAAATTCTAGGGGAAACATACTTTATACTTGCTGAATTAATAATATTTAATTAAAATATCTCAAATATATAAGAGAGTTCTAGAGTTAGAATTAATTCCCCCAAAAAGTGAGTGATGAGTCTGATCTCCCATCCTCTTGACCATTGCATGTTCTTAAGTATTGTAGGTACAAACCTAAAAAATACCTTACATTGAAAAGAAGGTCCCTTTTGATAAAGAATAGAAGGATATTTCCAATTCCAAAAATAAATCCAATGGAAACCACCTTTAAGTAGTGATTCCTAACAAAAAACAAGTTCCAAGGGAAATAAAATAGGGTATTAAATAAATACATATGAGGATGAATTTATCAAGATGAGGTTTGATGAAAAATATTAAATTGTAATACAGTAAAATAATATTTATCATTTCATGAGATAGTGCACACACTAAGTCAATAATAATAATATTATATAGAATGATGTAATTTTAAATATTAATATATTAACTTGGACCTTGTAAAATTAAATAATATTTTAATTCTAAACCTAACTATATAAATAAATGACTATGTCTATTATTCTATGGTTGATCAATTATTGGAACATAATTGAGCCCAATGAAATCTAGAGTGAAATCTCAATATTGAAGAATTATATATAGTTTCTTCTCTCAAGATAGAGAGATTATTCTTCATCCCCCAATTTCTAAAGAGTTATAGGGAAATTATTCATGCCTAATGGAACAACTATATAAATCCAAGAGAGCACCACAGGATATCACGCCAGCTCAAGCGGTGTTGTTTGGGGATCAATGGATCACATGTGTATCACCATGAGAAGGATTATACACTTAGATCATTTATATGATGACCCAATAATTTCACACAAATTATTACATTATTTTATCACAGACCTTCATTAATAGAACATAAGGACCATAAAGGACTACTTTTGTTGGATGACTAGGTTCATAAAACTTTTTTTGTAAGCTATATAAGTTAACCTTGGGAATACATAGACAAAGGGGTGAGATAAAAATACTAGTATGAGAGTAAACATGATAAGGAAACATATTTTGAAAGTCAAAAAAATAACATGATATCATAAAGATAAGAATCATGAGTAATCATATGGAATCATAACATAAAGAATATGGTATCGTAATATCATCGTAGTATAGAAAATGTGCCAGAAAAACTAAACATTACATAAACATGAGTCAATACTAACCGCCGAGAGAAAACTACAAGGTAGACACAATCCCATAATTGATTAGGTTTAGTCCCTAACCCCTCACATGAATCATCATGAGAATAAAGGTTTAACCAATCCAATGGATCACTCTATGTGAGAACCCATCATAACTTTTTCATGTTATATATGTGTCACACAATTGAAATCAATCATAAGACATAAAATAAAAAATGACCCTAGAAATAAAATGGGTTCACAATCTTTCTTCATATTGCAATCAATGAAAATTTCATAATGATGACATTTGGGAGTTAAAAATAAGTAAAATTTTAACCAATAAAAAGAAGATAGAATAAACTAGGTAGGTATGTTAGATAATATTTAAAAAATTTAGAAGTAATATATGGAATCAAAGGTTATTCTATTTTATAAATATAAATAATTTTAAAAATATTTTTAAAAAACAAATTTCTATAGGAAAATAACCTTTCTACTTTTAAAATAATTTTTTGATCTTTTATAATGCACAAATTATTATGAAAATTATTTTATATAAAAAAATATTTTAAAATTATAAAATAATTTTTAAAACAATGATTATTAATGGAGGGAAATTTCATACATGAATAATCATTCAAAAATATTTTTAAAAAATAAAAATACGGTATAATTGGAATTAAAAATTAGTATTGTAATACGATTTTTTTTAATTTTTTTTAGAAAACGTGGATTTGGGGAAAAAAATTATTTTTGACCGAAAAGAGAAATAAAATCAGATTTTATGAAAGACCATTTCTCAATAATTCTGTGTAACAATGAGAGGAAACTTTTAATATTACTTTAAAAAGTTAATTAATAACCATATTATAATAAAATATATTTATTTTAAGATATAAATTCTAAATAATTCCCCCAATGGTGACTTAAACATAAACAATCCCAAATAATGTTGAGATTATGAAAGACACCCTTAGAACATTGATAATTTTTGAATCATAAGACCAATGAAAAAAATAACATAAAATTATACATTAAATAACATGAATATAAAAAAATTCTTGATATAATATATTGATGGGGTAGCACATAAAACCCACAAATGAATAAGTGGTGAATATGACATATGCCAAACAGAAGTAAAAGTGAGATGAGAAACACATAAATAACGTTGGAATTCTATTATATGTATCAAAACCACATGTAAATAAATAAAGGTTTATTATAAATCTGTTACATAAGCATAATTAAATATATCATACCATATATGATTTACTTATGACCTTTTGTGACCCATTTATTAATAATCCCTTCTTAAAATCATGTTTTTGGTAATAATTGATTCTTTTTAGGGTATATTTTTATTTGGAATTTTACATCCAACTATATTGATCATGGATCAATAATATCTATAAAGTTAAACATGATATAGAGATTTTATATATTTAGTATATAGGTATTGACATTCATCCATAAAAATTTGAGATAGAAAATGAAATACACTATTTATAGAGATGATATGCCGTACAGATGCATAAACATTTTTCCATTTTCTCGATGATCATATATTTAAAGGATGATAATTATATCAAAAATATAATATTTTATAATAATACCATTACATATTGTATCCATGTGATTCTGTAATAAAAAAGAGTCTTATCGCTTTGCAATGCGGTAGTCCACCATACACATGAACGAAGCTATCATTTATTCAATGGATGGTAAGTTAAGAAATTATATGATATATTAAATTGAAAATGACTAATATTTAATTAATATAATATATAAACATAAAATTAATCCTTATTACCTTCCATGTAAAGAAAAACTAAAACAAATCACATCGCTTTACAAGGTGGTAACCCACCACACACATGGTCAACATTATTATATTCTCTACGGAATAGAATGCAAGGAAATATATAATAAATTATAAAATAATAAGTATATTTATATCATAAATATAAAATATAAATATTATATACATAATTATATTGATATGTGAGAAGTAGTGATGAGAAATTAATTATATTGGTTTTTCAAGGAGGTAGTCCACCATACACACGATCAACGATTTTGATTCACATTTTAGGGAGGAGGAGACGGTTTTAGGTAATGAGATTAATATAAAAAATGTCACTATATTTAATATAATTAGGTTATTATATTATTATATTTTAGTAATATTTTAAGGATGTGGAGGAATGAATGTTTTAAAACGCTCGGTTAAGAACATTACCTCTTTTTGGACAACTTCTTTGGGTTGAATGAAATGCCTTCATAGGATAGATTTATAACCAAAAAGGGATGTTAAGATTAAAATAGGGAATTAAGGATTTTATTTGGGTATTAATGTTTTTATAAAATTATTGTCATAGTAGTAGAAATATGTGGAGAGGGGGTGGTATTTTATAAGTGGGGGTGACAACACACTTGATATTTTGGAAAAGAAATAATTACACCATTGTTTTTCTCATTCCACAAGTGTAAATAACTGACACTTTTATATCCTTATAAGTTATAAGGTCTAAATATGACCATAAAATAATAATTATAAATCTTTGGGTCAATTCAATCCCTTATCTTTTATGTTTAACCCCTAGTAAACCCATTTTTAGTTTAATCGTAGAAAATAATTTTAAATGCTTAACTATTCATTATGTTAAAAAATTAATTTGACCGTAATATATAGTATAAATTATTCCAATTCAAAATATTGATTCCATTGTTCCATTTTAATCTCACATATTTTGTATAAATTCATTAAAAATTAAACCCTGAGTTGTGTCAAAAAAATCCTTTTAAAAAAAACCTTTAAATTTTAAAAAGTTTTTTTTATAAGAATTTAATATGAATTTTTTTTAAAAGATATAAATTATATTAATAAATAAAAAATTGAACTAATTTTAGTTCTTAAAACATATTAAAATCAAATTTTTCTTCTAAATGGTTTAATTGAAAATAAAATTTTTAATGAAAATCCGTACTTTCACTATTCATTGAAAAATGATACTTTTCATAAAAATCCCTATAATTCACCCTAATATAATTTATATATTATTATTTCAAAAATTAAGTTAATTTTTTAAAATAAATAATCTAAAATTAGTAAAAATAAATTTTAAATAATGTGTGCCAAGATAGACTATACCACTTTTTAGAAATACATTTTTTCAGAAAACATTTCTTTTTCATTCAAATGGTTCTTATTTTATTTATAATAAATTGATAAATGAGGAATTTATTTTATACACATGTAAAAAATATAATTTTCATAGTTTTTATAAAAATTATTTCCACCAAGTTAATCACTAGTTTATAATACTTATGTTTAAATAATAATATTTTAACGGAGTATCACATTTTTTTAATCCTAGTGTTGCGTGCATCAAAATCTATCGAAGAGATTAAATTTATTTAAAGGAAAATATATAATAAAGTATTATAGTGTTACATTATATTCTAATATTTTTTTGTGTGTCATATATTTAATTAAACACGATGTTCCTATTTTAAAATGTTATGGTGTTACATTATATCCCCTTAAATAAATTATATCAACATAATTTAATCTGGATCTTTGAAATCAAGGGTTTGACATTTGAGAACTTCTTTTTTTAAAAACACACATTTTAAAAAGGGTTAAAAATATTTATATTAAAAAAGGGGAATGTAAATATGAATGTAAGTACATAACTTGGTTTACAAAAAGGAAAACATTGGTGATAAGAGATACATACCTGGAATAGAAGAATAAATAATTATAGAGAGTGATAATTATCATTAAAAACATAAAATTTTATGATAAATATAATGACAAGTACATAAAAATCATAAATATTTGACTATTTAAAAGATCATTTGATTCCTCATATATGGAGGTAACATGATAAATTTTTTGTTTCAATACGATTTTCTTAAAATTGGGGTGTTATTTTACTGTATATGAATATAAAGAAATATAATTACTTGATATAGTTATATTTACTAAGCATAAATGTATCATTTTTATACTTTTATCAATTTATAGTTCATTATTTACTCTATGAAATGAATATCTAAATTTTTTTTATGCTTGAACCACCACAATTATCTTCTAATGGATCATAAGATCCGAAAAATATTAACAATCTATTCCTCCTATCTTAACTAAAACCTGAAATTTTAGAACAATGTAATATAATATAAAAAATTAATATAAATATATTAATCTCCAAAATTAACAAATTAAAACAATGGTTTAAGATAAACCATTCCTTAACAAAATGACATAATATCCCAAATAACATCTATATGAAATAGGGTTTCAAACTCAAAGTCTATATCATACTCTTTCACCATAAATCTCAAAATCACAATATAATTTTTTCTAAATAATCCTTTATGTTAAACTAAAAGGTTATATATACTTAAAACCAATAAAAAATCTTCTAAAATATCATTATTCATCTGAAATTATAATGACTTGATCCCATAATATGTTTACCAAAATAAACATAATATTAAACATTCAAAACTTCTTAGTAAAAACTATTTTATACTAACCAATATGTCACATGGTCCAGTGTTACGTGTTGCACCCTTGTGGCCCTTTGGATGTGGGTTGAAGTCCCCATGACCCTGCTAGATGAGATGGGTTGTCCCCCAACATATGGGTTGTCCTTTTTTATAATACGATGGAAAATCATAGGTGATGTTCATATTCAGAATTATCCATGATCCTATAATGTTCTCAAAAAATATTATGGTCATATTAAAAAATAAAATTATTCATCATAACCCCTTTTTAACCATTATATTTTTCTATAAAACTAATTATTTTACAAAAAATCAAATAATTACCTCAAAAGCAATCAAATTTCAATAATTATCATTTCCTCCCTTAAGATTTTTTTATATAGGGTATCACCTAATAATTAAGTCACATTTCTAGGTCATTTGTACCATTCAACATTATCTTTTAAATCAATAATGCTAAAATTATATTGAAAAATCCTTATATATATATATATATATATTTCATGAGTCACATAATTAATTATTTCCAGTATATAAAAATTACAAGAATACACATCATAATAAAACTATTGACTATGTTTCATTATCTTATTCCTTAAAAACTCCTTAGTTTGAATATTTTTTACGTCTCTTTTTCACCATAAAAAAATTACCCATAAAACATATTTGATCATCTTCTTAATATTTCTCCCTAGGAAATAAATTTTCAAAATTACCATTCTTTCCAGGCCTGAAATATTCATTTGTTGATGATTCCTTATGGAAACCATAATTATCCCCCATTTTATTAATTGAACATTTTATTTTAACTCATAAATTAATTACTTTATTCCATTCTTAAAAACATAAACCATCTTCTGATTCCTTTTAGGCATCCCCATGAGTGATTCATCCCACGTTATTGACATATAGGAAATTGTATCTTCTTCCCTATATAGTCTCCACCACCTGAACTCTTAGAGAACTCTCTCCTTCTCTTCCCTAGTCATTCCAAGAATTTATTATGGTGCAAGCTGTTAGTCGTATATATTGATAACTAATTAGGAATAATTTTAATGTCCATTACTCCAATAATCATCCCATTTGGTTGATCATTAATAAATTATCTATCACATTCATCATTATCCAAATTTATTATGGTACCCAATTTGATTAAAATCATAAATCATAATAAGAGACACAATATTCATTGTGTAAAACAATATAATCATGAATTTTCTATATCATTTTTGATTCATAACACCATCATTTTAATTTAATACACCCATGATTTACCTTTAGACATCCAAGATAACCATATATTAAAATCATTCATGATGTTTGCTAAATTGTTTATGAAATTACAAATAAATTCCCTTGGGAGTGTCAAACAAGGTGCATTGTAAGGCTCGTTTTCATGTACCATGTCACACTTGAGTCAAGACCGATGCACCATTTTCCCATAAATTACACCATGGTATATATGTTTTAGTATCACTCCCACATTTAGTATCCAGACAGAGAAGTAATTTATAAAAACCACTAACTCTATACATCACCATGATTCTGAGATATTTGTTCTATACTTATTCTTATCCATAGACTTCTTCCTAGCATTCACACTAATGTTTTCTCATACGTGTTCCAAATGTTTAACTAAAAATTTCTTTGAGGACAACTATGATGAACCATGTATTCTATACATATTATAACATGTATTTAACCTACCTATCCATTAATACAATATAAGTATCCAAAATTCCTATTGTCTTTTGAATACTCGGTTCATAAAACATCAAAGTGAGACTACAAATTAAGAATTTTATTTTATTTTATACAATGATCTCCTAAATAATTTAGATCTCCTAAAAAAATATGATAACATAGGAAATACATAGACAAAATTGGTGAGATATAAAGCTTCGTAAAAGAATAAACATGATTCAAAACATGACATGTGAGTGAAAAGTATAACATGATATAAAGAAGAGATGGCTCATGTTAAATTTCATAGAAAAATAAAATAAAAAACATGGTATTATAAGATCATATATTCCTAGAAAAAGAGGTATCAATAGAAAGCATGGCATACAAACTATTCATGTCTTACAACCAAGACAAAATCACATAGTGGATAATGTCCCATAATGGATTAGGTTTACTTATTAGTCCTATATATGACACATAATGAGGCTAAAACTATAGAAAATTAATTAGAGAACTATATGGGAAAACCCATCCTGAAATTATAATGATCAATAGTTTCATAATAAAGTAAATAAATCATAATTCATAAAATAAAAATTTCTCATGAAAATAATATGGCCCGCATAATATTGCTTCATATCATAATAAAAAAATTAATAATAAAGGAATTTGAGAGATGAAAATAAGGCATGTATTAATCCATAAAGGAATAGATAATAAGCTACTTATATATATTGGAGTAATATTTATAGAATTTATAATCAATCCATGACTAAAATTTGTTTTTTTTGTTTTTGAATATAAATACTTTTAGAATGATAACAAAAAAACATTCTAGAGGAAAATAATCATTCATCCTAGAAAATAAAATTTAGAAAAACTAATGTTCATAAATTATTTTTAAATTCTCATTATTTTAAAATAACATTGTAAAAATAAATATTAATATTCAAAACATTGATTGATCATGATGGAGGGAAATTACATTTATGTCAGACAAATTTACAAAAAATATGTTTTTTCACATTTTTTGGAAAATCCAAACATTAATTGATTTTAAAAATGAAAGGAATATTAAATTTAATTATTTAATTATCCAAAAGGGTATAATTTACATTAAAATAATAACATATGAACATTATTTTTTTTGGAAATAATATTTAGGAAACATGGATTTATAAAAAACCATTTTTGATCAAAATGTTAAATAAATTCAATTTTTTTATAAACATTTTTACAATTGTTTTAAGTATAAAAGAGAGAAAAAATGGTACTATTATTTGAAAATATTAATGAATAATTATATTATAAGACAATATATTGAGATTAAGATTGAAGTATCAAATAATATGTCCATGGGAGATGTAAACATAAACAATCCCTAATAACGATGAGATTGTGAAATACACCCTTACAACTTTGGTAACATTTGAATCATAAGGCCCATAAAAGAAATAACATAAAATTAATGTTTATATTCCATGAAAATAATTTTTTTCATGATATAACATATCAAAATGGGCATTATATACACAAAAAAGGAATATGTGGTGAATATGGTATTTGTATCTGAGACGAAAAAGTGAGACGAGAAACTCTTAACTCATATTTAACTTCCTTAATATTTGCCTGAACATGATATATAATAAATACAGGTTTATTAAAAATATATTTTAGTGCATAAATTATATATATTATACCATATATGATTTAGTTATGACCTTTTTTGATCTTTTTATTAACAATTATTTGTTAAAATGACGTTTTGGTAAATAATTGCCTCGTTTTTCATATATGTTTGGATTTTTTATTTTTTTTCATATTACTTTGTTCATAGATACATAATCTCTAGAATTTTAAATATTATTAAAATATCATATATTTTCATTATATTTTTATTTATGACATTCTATTAAAGATATAGATACAAAATTAAATACATCATTCATGGAAATGGTATGTCATGTATATGTATAAAAACTATTTCCATTTTGTTGATGATCATGGTGAAAAGAAGGTAATTGTTATTAACTATTTACTATATAATAATTATATAATTAAAATCATATTATTTTTTAAAATAACCATACATACACCATGTAGGCGATGTAGTAAATAAACGAATCACACCAATTCACATGGCGGTAGTCTTACACACAAACAGATGACATTGTTATTTATTTAATGGATGTTAAGGTATGAAATTATATGATATATTTATTTTAAATAATTCTTAATATTTCATTAATATCTTATATAGACAATTTTTTTTATTACCTTTTATTTAATGTTTAAGTAAAAAATAAATCACATTACTTTGCTAGGTGGTAGTCTAATGTACACACGAGTGATGATATCATATTCTCCATGGAATGGAAAGTAAGAAGGAATATTTGATAATAAAATTATAAATGTATAGTTATATCATAATTAAAATATATAAAAATTATATATATCATTATATCTATCCATGAGAAGCAATGAAGGAAAACAAATTATGTTGGTTCGCGAGGTGGTAGTCCACCGTATACAGATCAACATTTTCATTTCACATTTGGGGGTGGAGGAGATGGTTATAGGTAATGAAATTATAAAAAACAATCTATATACTAAAGATACATAGTTAATTAATTCATAAATTTTCACTAACATTTTAAGTAAGTGTAACATGAAATAATATAAAATGCTCAGTTAAGGACATTACATCTTCTTTAGACAATTTATTTTGGTTTCCATCAAAAGACTTACTATGTTCGATTTATGACTAAAACAGACTCCAGGATTATCTAATGGAATTAAGGAAGTTATTTTTTTAGTTATTATCTAATCCAATGGGGGTTTATTTGATAAAATATGAAGATTTTGGGTTTCTGTTTATAAGTGGGGGAGAGGACATGCTTGGTATTTTGAAAATAAAGAAATACACCTATATTTTTCTCTATACAATAGAACAAATCATGGACCATTTAAGAAATTTGGAAGAGATAAAATCTAAATATGACCATAAAATTTGAATTGTACAGGATTTGGGTGAATTTTAACACTTATATTTGACGTTTAACCCCCGTAAAACTCGTTTTACCTAAATTATTGTACATAATTTTTATGGTATCAGTAGTAAATGTTGTTAAAAATTAAGTTAAAATTATTATATAATAAAATTTATTCTTATTAAAAACATGGAATAATGTGTTTTTAAATTCAACTAATATAATATTTATAAAGTAATTTATCATTAAACCTCCAGTTATTAAAAAAAATGTTTTTTAAAAGAAACAATTTCTAAAGTTTAAAATGTTTTTATATATAAATTCAATATGAAATTTATTAAATTGAACTAATATTTATAAAAAAATCTATAATTTAACTAATTTCACTTTTAAAATAATTTTAAAATAAAATTAATATTGTAAATTCTTTAAATGGAAAGATAATTTTTAATAAAAAGCTATACCTTTCAATATTCATTACAAAATGAAATTTTTAGACAAATCCAAAAAATTTCCCTATTTTAATTTTGATATTGTTATTTAAAAATTCAAGTTAATTATTTTAAATAATGTTTTATAATTTGGTAAAATTACTTTCAAATTATTTTTTTAAAGTGAGGTTATACCGCCTTTAAGAAAAATATTATTTTTAGCAAACATTTATTTTTATTATGATTGGTTCATATATTATTTATAAAAAACATATAAGAATTTAATTTATTTTATACATGTGTTAGAAATATAATTTTTATAATTTAGTTATTTCAATTCATACCTGCCAACATAACCACTACGTTATAATTGTCACGTCTAAATAATAATATTTTAATTGTATATGATGTTTTTTTTAATTATGGTGTTGTAAGAAACACAAGCTACAAAAGATATTGAATTTATATAAATATAAATATATCATAAAGTATAGATGTGTTACATTATCTTATAATCATGGTTATCTATTCTATATAAAATATCAAATATGATGTTCCTCTTTTTAAATCTCAGGGTGTTACACTGCAAGTGCAATGATGGTAATAGAAATGGTTTTATAAGATCAACATATTCATTACCGAAATATACCATGACCGATGTATTAATTATTAAAGTCTATTTAAATTAATTATAAATTTAACATGAAATATCCACTATGTTTTGGTGTTTCTATTATGTTTAATTGGAAACATTTTTATTGGTCAAGGATTCCAGGTCATGTATTTTGCAGAATATCCATTGAATTTGATAATTTTTGAGTATGGTTGGGACCCATAATAACTTCCATTACATCTAGAACATTCATTTAACTTTGATGTTAATCTTGAAACCACATTCTAATAATTTATTAGTTCATCCTTTTCTCCAATAAAAACAACATTTAGTGTGTTATATCGCTTATCAAGATTTCAATAAATTTTGTAAACATACATTAAATATTCCTTCATATCATCATATGTTTGGGGCACTATATCTTCCTAAACATTATCCCCATTATATGATGATAATGGGAGTTTAAATGTTTATGATAATTTAATTAATTCTTCTGCCATCATTTTTCTCATAATTCATAAATTATTTTGAGGAACCTTTTCATAGAAACTATATATGTTATAGATATTATTGATTTGTGTTCCACTACTATCATCAAAAGAATAATATTAAATGGTTATAAATGTGTCCAAATTAGTAGTAAAATGTTTTTTAACCTTCTCTTTTAAAATTTTCTCAAATTGTTTACATTTTTTAACACCATAAAATAAGGTCTAATGTGATCTGGCTTCTTTAATTCATAAAATATGAGTTTTAAAGAATCATTATTCTCATGTTTATAATTATTGACCTTCCCATTATAATGATAGCATCTCTAGAATTTTATAATACTATACATCATTTATCCATAAATTGATGTTCACCATCATAGTATTTTATATCACTACTATCTAGATGAAATTTATAATTTCTTATAAATTTGATCGACTTTGGTAAATTTTTATTATTAGTTTACCCTCCAATAGGTAAATATATGAATATTGAAGAAAAAGAAACATTAATTTTCTTTATCTTTTTTTAATCCATTTTCAATTGATTCTCATATTTCATTAGTATACCAATGAAATAATCTAGACTAAATTTATTAATATTCCATTAAAATCAATTTACAATCTGCTGGATTCCCATTACTTAATCATAATGTTAATAAGTTTCTCTAAATGTTTGTTATATGATAATTATCACTCTCCATGTGAATGAATTATATTAATGTTTTCCAAAAAACATTTATTCAATAGAGTTAAATATTCAATAATTCAAAATAATAATTAATACTCTAATAATCTTTAATAAGAATCACTCTTTTCATCTCTAAAACATTAGAATTTATGAAATGATAAACTAGATTCATATTTAAAATTAATTTATCTACCTGATATGAAGAAAATGGAAAACCTATATTTCATTAGATAATATATAACAATTTTTTTGAATGATACATTAATTAAAACTCCACTCTCTTATCATAAGAATAATTAAAAACTTAATTATTTAGTATATTTTTTAAGTAAGAATAGGATAAGTTTTCACAAAGGTATTAATCAAACACATCTCTATCCAGTCAGTTCAATATTCATAATTAGTACCATTGAATTTAGGTGGATGGTTTTGATTTATATTATCTAAACATTCGACTCATATAACACCTCCTATATCAAAAACAAAATGACCTACTCTCTTCTACATGGTTATTATAAGGAAATGCAATATAAAATATATTATAAATTAATGAAAAGAGACAGAATATGACAACATATTGTTTCCAAGTGAGCATATGAAAGTTTCTAGATGTGGGATTGAAGTTGAAAGAACAACTCATTTTTCATTCCCCTAAAAATAAAAATTGATTAGAAGTTACCAAATCTGATCAAATCAAAGTAACATGTTAAATATAAAAAATAAATACGTCATATATGTAGTGGAAACCAATACAATTGGATGCTAAAAAAAATTACTAACATACAAAAATATAGTCCAATAACAAAATAAACCATTGAGGTAAAAAAACAAAGAGATAATGAAAGAAATCATAAAACTTATAAAAGTATATTGTATGAACAAACAATTTTAGTCTCATGAATTATTTTATTTTACACCAAATAGGTTGGTGGATTTTAAAACCAAAAATATTGTATCAAAATGATTAAAGAACTATATATTCTCAGAAAAATCTAGTCAAAACTAATAAATTTAACACATGGATGTTATTTAATAGGAAAAAGGATATTAGGTATATTTATCCCTAAGAACCTCCTTGATAATTCCAATTGAATATAATTCCATGCACCATTTAATTCATAAACTACATGTTCTAGTGGAAATAAACTCCTAGCCCTAATTTCTCATTAATATAAATGATTTAAATTAGTAAATTTATCATTGGAACCTATTGATCAAGATGATAATAAATAAATTGATTACAAAGGGAAAACTAAGACATTTTCCATGATACCATTCATATTGGTAGTTCTTTAAAGAAACAATGATGAATGAAAAAATTAAATAGAAAGAAATCTCGAAAATAAGATGATGTGGGATTCAAAAAGGCTCACAATAATAATTTAGTATATTTTTTATGTAAAATTTTCCGTTTCACAAATAATTTATTGAATTTATAGTAAATTTCTTAACAAAATTCCTCGATCATATTCTAAGATCTTCAGATATGATTGTAATAGAATTTTAATCACACTCCATATTTTTTTTATTATAATTTTATTTTTTAACAATTTTTCCAACAGACTTTACAAATCTTAGAATGTATTCACAGGATTCTAGAAATTAAATGTACCATTCAGTTAAACAAATCATATATAATCATAATTATAAATCAAATTAAGCAATAATGTATTGTGATTTTCAAATAAAAGGATATGAAATTTTTATATTGACCAAACACCTATCTTATAATTTCTTCAGCCCTACATCTTTTTTCTTTAATTCCTTGGTTTTCACATTATTATTTTATCAATTTCATGTTAAAATTCTAATACATTATTTTTTATTCTGTGTTCATTTATTTATTGAATTTGTTTTCTAAAAGTGAATGTTTATTAAAATTAAAATATTTAATGCATTAAAATATTTATTTAAGGAATATTATGAAGATATTTTTACCAAATATTTTTAAAATAATGATAGATATTATTTAAGAATGAAATATACCATTATGAATAATTAAATTATTAATGAAATTCCAAAATGTATAGAATTATATTTATTTAAAAGTTATATATCTCAAAGTTTAATAAATATAAATGTTTCATATATATTACAATCTCAAGTGAAAAGTAATCATATTATATATCCAACAGTTAAAAAATTGATAATTTATTATATGGCTAATTCAGATTTAGAACATTATTTCCCTAATGATGTCATAATTGGGTTAAATATTAATGAATTTCTTGTAATATTGGAAATATTGTTGAATATTTATGTTTTCATCTTTAGAAAATTGGGATTATTTAACCAATTTATTTTCGATATTTTTTTTGAATCATCATTTTTTGAGTTAAGTAGTTCATAGGAAAATAGTATTGTGATCTTATTTAAATTATGGGAAATTTTTTAAGGGGGCTTATTTAATTTGAAAATGTTTTTAAAAAAATTATTTTATGAATAAAAATGTTTAATCGTTGTATAATATCAATAAGTATACCTTTTTAAGAGGGATATATCATATTTATAGAAGAATATATGTAACAAGGAATCGAATATATGATCAAATAGAAAATTAAATTTAGATGGGGGTATTTATGAATAAATATTATACTATTTTCAACAAAAGCATGTATCAAAACGTAATTTTTTAATAAATATAATATTTATGTTGACGTAGGAAACACATAAATAGAATTAATTTATTCCTTGATGTTAACATCCCTTTTTTTATTAATTAATTTTTATCATTTTAAATCCCAAATTTTACTTTTTATTTTAATTTATTACATGAATGTTTTACTAACACTCTTTATGAATTATACCCACGATATTGAATGTATTTAAGAATTAAAAGAAAAATGTTGGATATACAAGGGTATATGTAATGTGATGATATATGATTTATAATAAGTAGCCGTTGTTTTTTTATCAATTATAACTAGTACAAATGAATCTAGAGTATATTTCAATATAGAATTTTTTTTTTCAAAGTGATTATAACATTTTTAAAATGGAAAAGATATTTCCTTATATAAAAAAATTTAAGTTTTATGGTGTGGTAATTTAATATAAAAAACTACCATGTAGTTATTTAAAATATTTTAGCAACATGATTTTCTTAGAGAATCCAATAAAACTGAATATATGAGGTAAATGTATTATTTTATTAACTTACACATTAATTAAAATTTATTATATTATTTATATATAATTTTATAACATTATTTTTCATTTGAGTTTGTTTAAAATCAATTAGTAATAGATAAATGATGGATTACATTACCTCATGACACACCTCAGAATATTAACTATTTGGAGATGTTTTGAAGTTTTTTAATTTCAAATCAATACATCAATGAAAGAACAAAATTCATGTGTTTGTAATAAAAATTTAGAGTACTACTGAAGGGATATGAAGTATTTAAACAAGTGATGATTAAAAACTTTCATACTCACTAAATGTTATGGATTTTATATGGAGAATTATGCATTAAAGAATTATTGAGTAGTGATGTAAACAGTTAAAATGAACATGTTAAAGCTCTAAAAATGGATAATTAAATCTTGATATTAATAAATGATGTTTTTGGAATAGTAGGGAAGCACCACCAATATTGTTACACACTAGTTGATACATGCATTGGTGCTATAGATATTAATGATTTTTTCAGAACTAAAGTAGAACTTGATCATGTTGATAATATATTAATGGATTATGTTGTCATAACTAATGCAAGGTAGAAATTAAATGATCAATGAAATGAAATTCTTGATTTAGTTGTAGAGAGTAGTCTTGAACTATATGAAAGATGTTAAGAGTATTAAAAAATAAAAATTTTGATAATTTTATACAACATAAAGTGTAGTTTTGGAATTATAAATACAAAAATTTCCATTATATTATAGTAATATCATGTTGTATTTTCTATAGCTAAGATTCATATATCATTTTTTATGATGAATACGGTTATTATATATCTTGGACCATGTTATAAAAATATATAATCATATTTTAATGATTGAATACTATATCGGGAAAAATATTAGAACATAGTGGAGTAAAAATGAAGTTTTAATTCTATGAAAAAGACAATAAATCATGATTAAAATTTGAATTAATTGATATACTTGAAAGAAAATAAATAATTTTTAAGGTTTAGTGTCATTTTCCATTAAAACAGTGATTATAAAGACTCTTCATGAAATATAATGTGTGTAAGAATATGAGGTGCCATGATATAAATAATAATAATGATAAGTTGTTGTGGTAACTAAGATATTTAAAGAATATAATACCTTCAATTTTTTATATTCATATTTCTTATCTGACCTTAGAAATGTGTACATAGGATTTCTAAGTGATGGATTCAACTCTTCTATGACATTAAATTGTATTGATAAAAATATTCTAGTTTTTTGTACACTCATAATCTACGACAATATATTTTCATTAAAAAAAATTATTTCATTATATAAATTATAATTCATAGAAATAATATTCTTGTGAATGAACTTGATGTCTACTTTAACCTATTATCCAAGAATTGTAGGAATTTTGGATTGATCATTATAATCATATAACTCTACCACCATATAAATATTCAAATTTTTTTTAATGTAGACTATCAATGAGTTTCTTGAACTAGAATATTTTACTAGTTCAGAGACATACTAGTTTGCACTATCTAGTTTATTTTTTCTATGTTAACATATTATGAATTACTTATAGAAATATTTGGGTATTCATGTATTGTTATTGATTCCTTAATAAATACCATCAATTTTGGTATATAAAAATCAAGGATCAATGGAAAAATTGATGATAGGTTTCTTGTAGAATTATTATCAGGATCATAGATATTGGCATAGTTGTTAAATAATGATATAGATCCATGAAAATAGTTTTAGTTTATTAAATTTTGGAGAAGGGATCAAACTACGTTAGATATAATTTAAACACAGAAACAGATTAAAATGAGTATTTTTCTCAAATTTATATAGGTAATTTAATTTTTACTACATAATGTGCATGATGTGAACATTGAATAGAATGTGTTTAACAATGTGTTTTTTAAATTACATTACAATAATTGGAAATAAAATTAATATAATATTTTATGGAATTATAAGCACTTACAATCAAGAATGAATTATTGGAACACAATAATAAAAAGTAATAAAAATGATTTTTTCCCTACGAAAATCATAAAACATTTATTTTCTTTCTATGGATAAAAATGTGCATGTACCAAATAGATATTCATGTAACATTTCAACATGTGTTTATTTATATTATTATAAATTAAATGGATCAAAATTCTTGAATCATATATATTTTTGAAATAATTATTATGATTGGAAATATGTAATTCACCACATAATAAAATAACTTCTATTCTAATGAAGTTTTATACATTCTTTAGAAACCTTTGTGAGAAACAATTTGACTAAATTTAATTATATAAACTTATACATATAATTTTATAGACACTTTGTCATTTATAGATGATCATTACCTCTCTTTTTTCATTCTGATGAATCATTTAACAATCAATTTTTCTAATGAAGTAAATCCTGTAGGACCTGTAAATTATTAATGGATATATGCCATTTATAGGTACTTAATTTTGTTATTATATTATGAAATATTTTATAAATTTAAAATTCAATACATAATTGGATTATTTATTAATTTATTACTATTATACATTATGTATATTGGTCATTTGAATTACTATGTGAAAAATAAATCTTAACAAAGTGGTTTTATTGTTGATGGTTACCTATATGAATAGTGACTGACTTACTATTTGAGTTTTTTAGATTCCACTATGAAATGGGTCAACTAAATATGGGTATGTTGATGATAATATAAGTAATTATCAATGAAATAAATTATTTTTCATGTATCCATCTCCAAAATTTATCCCATGATTAATGAAATATTATAGTTCTTATTTTTGTCTCTCAAAGAGGTTTCTTAAAATGATTCAAAACCATCACGTTTTTTATGTTTTTAGAAAAAAATAAAATTTTCATTTTGATGGGTTTAATGAAAAATAAAATAAAAAACACAATTTTTTTTAAAAAATATAACTTTTTGATTTTTAAACCAAGGAAAAAGTGGTTTGGAAAGACTGTGAAATAAGATTATATGATAGCAGTTATGGAAAAGTTTTGACCCCTTAGAAAATTATTTGTTCCTTGTCATAATATATTCCCTACTTTAATATATCATTTCTCACTAAATGGTATCCATGTTAACGCACAATGTTTCATTAAAATAATACCAATCCCTTATTATGAATGTTGTTCCTCATATATAAGTGATTCAACCATCCAGAAAACATGGGGAAGTCAAAACAAATTAAAACCACTATACTCCAAGGTGTTGGCTCACTTACAGAATCTAATTAATGAAATTAATCAATTTACAATATAAATTGTAAAACAATAAAAATAGATTATAATGAGGATCATTTGAGAAATAAAAAGTACTTTCATTTGAAGATATAATTTCCAGATAAATTTTCAAAAACATATAAAGAAAATAAGAATAATCAAAAGGAAAAATATTATATTTATAATTCTCATAAACCCTTGGGAGTTTATACTAACCTTGATTAATTTACTCCCATATATTCTTATTACTTGATTCATACTCAAATTCCCAGACAATAGTCGCACCATGTTTGTAATTCCCTAATGAGAATCTCTCACACCACTTTAGTCACTCTTCTAGTTTAGTTCATGACTGTTCTATAATATAAAAATGCAGTGAATTTTTTAAATGTGTCTATATCCTCCAAAACTCCATTAGGAATGCTCTATATGCATTCACCACTTTTCTATAATCATTCCCCAATTAAAATTAAAAACGATAGCATGTTTCCAAGGTATGATTGCATAAGATAATAATATGGGTTTTGACTTCAACATTATTAAATCATTCCACAATCTAAACACTATTTAAATATTTTCAAATTATATCATCTGTCCATGATATGGTTTGACTGCAATTCTTGTGGCATGAATTCCTCTTCTACCTAAGATCCTTACATTTCACAAAGTAAAATGGATTACAGGAGAAGTACAACCATATGTTAAAACTTTATTCCAAAGAAATTAATTTTATAGAACTTTAGAAGCATTCTATAATAGAATTCATAAGTGATCAAGTTTCTAAATTTTTACCCCATTAAAATTAATATTCTCAATTTCCCATGAAATAAAATTGGAATGTCATTCGAAAACTATAAGGAAATATGAAATGGAAATTCCATTGGGAATTCTAGTATCATAGGGAATTCCATGAAAAGTCTTATAGGTTGGAAAGTAATGTACTATGATTTAGTTGGAAGTATTATGGAATTAAACTCCTATGTAATTCAATATATTATTAAAATACATTGACTTATAAGGACTTTAGAAGTCATAAGAAATCAATTATTTCATAATAAATAAGTCTCAATAAAAATTAAATACATTTATTTTTTCCAAAATGACTTTTCTAAAAATAAAAATGAAAACATGGATTGTTAAATTATTGTCTATAAATATTAAAACAATAAAAAATAAAAAATAAATCCATTTTAACAATAAATCATGAAAAATACCTAAAAACAAAAAATTATTTAATTTCACTAAATACAAAAAATTAGCTTGGATTTATTCATTGAAATAAAGAGAAAAAATGATTCAAATATCATCTTATCAATTCCCTCACACTCATGAGTTAGAATACCTGACAAGTAATAATCCGAAACCACATCAATGCAAATTTAAAATAGAATCCCATGATATCTACTAACTAAATACCAAGGCACTTAAAATTATTACACATCTTAAACAAAATTCCTCTCAATTATATATGTAGTTAAATGAATCTATTTACATGTTATTTATCCTCCCTTTCACACAAAATACATACCTCAAAATAAATTTTCTTCTTCACATAGAGATTTTAAATTAGTTACGAAATGTTTTTCTCATCCAAACAAATGTAAGTGTCAGCATAGGCTTAAATGTTTTCATAAACATCCACTCAAATAAGATAAATGTTTTTGTTGATCATAATAAATTTTTATGGATGTTCATACATTAAGGGTTTATAGGTTTTATATGTCAATAATATTTGAGGCAATTTAAATTTTTTTCTCTTATTGAAGAAAATATTCATGATTATGTTTTTACTCATGAATGGTCTTCTCCTTAAATCTATTAAAACTTAATAAGCTCTCTAAATGTTAAAAACATCAAGGATAGTTCATAACATAAATATTTCAGTATAAATATTTTTTCCTAATCAACTAATTTCTATATATTTTAATACATTAATTTTATTTTTACAAATGATGAAAAGATTTAATTTTTAGGACAACAATGGTTATTTGAATATTCAAATATTATTTTGATTTACAATCTCATATTTTTAATAATATGATCTATTTTTAGCCTCTCAAAATTTATTATTATTTGTTTTTATACAAAATATTTCTATATAGAAGATCGATACACATTTTATTTCAATAAACTATTCTCCAAGTATCTTTACAAAATACATATTCAAAACACTATTTCATCCTTTTATTTTACTCACAAAGTAGATCAAAATTATGTAAAATCCCAAAATATTTAAATCCCCCACACTTGAGTTTAGCTAGGTCATGCCTTTCACTTCCAGAACAGGTTCGATGAGGATTTTAGTTCTGAAATATATCTCATTAACTTATTTTCATGTCTCCAAAAGAAAATATATGGGAAAAAGGTAAAGGTAATTCATAGAAAAATTGTTTATTTTGAAAATAATGGTTTTAAAATAAAATAATATTTTAAATCAGATTCTAAAAAATTTCATTAAGGCTTTATGTTTTGATATATTAAAATCATATACTAGTTAAAATAGGTAGTGTTTAATTTTCTCAATAAATGATGTCATTGTGAAAAATATGTAAAAAGTTTTTAGAGTTTTACTTCGATAGTGATTTTGAAATTTTCATTCATGGAATGAAATTCAATATTCTAGAGGTATTTTCATCAATTACCCAAAACATTGAATATAAAAAATTTTATTTGAATATTTATTTAAATTTAAATCGATGGATTAAATTAGTTTTCACATTGAAATTGGTTTGAGAAATTACAAAGGTATTATTTTGAGTTCAAATGTTTAAAACAAGAAAAATGGAAAAGGGACATGCAAAAAATGAAACAAAAATAGTAGTACAGAAATGAAAAAAAAAGAAAAAATAATATTACATATACTAGAAAAAATATTCGTCCCTCAAAACTTATTTTATGAAATTTAATCTTGGTTATAATATTAATAGGATAAATGATAATAAATAATTAAATATATAAAAAAACGTGTAAAAATAATGAACACAACCTAATCTCAATTTTACTTAGCTTCATGAACGTGAATATCGTACAAAAGAGACTCTTGAAAAAGAATAAATATTTTCCCATTAATAGTGAATAATGATTCATTATAAAATTATTTAATATAGATAACTTAAAAGGGAGAAACTTGAGAAAATATAAATTGTCATTTCAATTTTAAATGAAATTTACCAAGAAAAATATTGATTTTGGATTAAAAAAGTAACATTTTTTCTAATTTTTAACCCTCTATTGAGGATCATGAAAATTTGAAAATCACTTAATCTATCCTTTTATAGTTTTGTGTTTCCATATTCTATGTTTATTATCTTATAATACTCCTATAATAAAAATTTATTTCTTTTATAATAAAAAACGTAACCATGTTATAAATTTTAATCTCCCATAAATCATTGTTTTCTAACTCCATAGGTAAGTGAGAAGTTTTTATATACACATGTCTGACAGGTAAAATTACAATTAGAGTTTTGAAGGTATTATTTTATGACTAAATAGAATAATCTAATCTTAATATGTAATCATCTCTATTTTGGTGAACAATTTTCTCCAAAATGAGTATGATTTTTTAGTTTAAGAACTCATCCATTTTAGTTTTTATGGTCTCTAGGGTGTAGAAACCCTGTAATGAACTCTATAAGTCTTTTTAAAATGTTATAAAGTTAATGTAGAAAAATTTATCCCTTTATCTAGTATAAGAAAATTTAGACACCAAAATATATAACAGAAATTTCCTCTCACAAATATAGAACAACTTATTCATCATTACCTATAGTGGGAATAGCCTCAAACAACTTGGATACATAATAAAAAATAAAATTTAAAGTTATAAAAAATAATAATGAGATAATACCATAACATCCATACCCCAAACCCCCAAAAAATCACATAAATTTGTTTTTTGAGGAACTTCATTTTTTATAGAAATGCTACCTTAATATTGATAGTTTTTAAATGTTCTACAAAATTAAAAATGTTATTTGAAATTTGTGGTCCAACACAAATTTTAATCAATTACTCTTCAAGATGTTCTTTGGGGTATGTAATTTCCTACCCAACGTAATGTATGGGAATACTTCAGAACTAATTATATTTCAAAATATTGAAGGGATCTGAATATTATTTTATCATTTCTAAAATTTCATAAGTATGGATGATCTCAAATGTATTTTCATTCTTAATATAAATGATTAAAAACTTGTTTATGAGAAAAATGATTGGAAACTTAATTAACTACGTGATAATTCCAAATATTAGAAAACTATGGTCTCTCACTGTTAATAATATATAATTCCTCATCAAGAAAGGATTCTTTAATAGGCGGATATATCTTAATTTTCTTATAAAAAATAGCTTTTAATCTGTGTAAATGGTTATCCAAATATTTTTCACCTCATTTATTATCCTTAATTTAAAAATTTAACTATTTAAATAAAAAACTGATCCCATAAATCTTGGGTTTTCATCAAGCTTATTCATTAAAAATCATATTGTAGAATGGTTTTTGAAAAAATCACTTTAGAGATAAGAAAATGACATCTAAAGATATTTAATAAAAAAAATATATCCAAAATCCCATTCTTAGTTATTGTGTAGTTGTATTGATATTTATATAATTTCATAGATGTATAATCTTTCACATAAGAATTATTTTCTAATTTTTGTCTTAAAACCTCTAAAAAGAGAAATTAGATGATTTAGTCATAAATTAAAAGGGTAAGCAGTTTTTGTGTGGTTGAATAATTAGTGGTTATATTAGATTATTTATTCGAATCCATAATGTATGTTTTAAAACATTATTAAAATTCAAATTAAAACTATATTTCATGAAATTTAGATAGACTAAAATCTTTCTTGATAAAATATTTTATAGATCTCTTGTATAAACTAGCTTAGACAAGAAAATATCCCAAATATCTCACTATTTTTGGGAATTTAACAGAAGAAATAACCTAAAACAATGATTTATCTACATAAATTTCATATTTATAAACAAGATAAATTATTAAAATTATTTTATCTACCATGGAATTATATTCTTAATATTCGAGAAGTAGTTTTTATGAATGAATGTTTTGAGAGAAGTTGTGAAAAGTTTCAAATATATGTTAAAAGATGAACTATAAACTGTAAAATCATCCATAAAATTACCGTAAATATTTCTGGAAATTATAATGGAAATATCATCAAAAAATTTAATAGTTCCCAAGGAATTATAAAATACAAACTGAATTCTTCTACAGGAAAAACTACTTAAAGTACATATGAATGTAATCATCCCTTGATCTTTTAATGATATGTGAATTTGAAAATAAACCATAAGTCTATCAAGAAAACAATTGTGGGTCTATCTAGATAATATTTCAAGCACTTCATCAATTTATAGAATAGGAAATAGGCCCTTCATTATCACTAAAATGATATTTACAAAACCAATGTAAAATATATATTTATTTGGATGTCTAAAATGGAAAATATTAACGGATTAATTCTTCAAACATATGAATAAAATATTATTTAATTTTTTTTTGATAATGATGATCCATTGGCTATTAAAATTGGGATATGTAATTACAACAACCACTAAGGTGGTCACTTCCTTTTAAACGTTATTTAATAATATCTATTTAAATATACTTTGAAATTTCATAATTGTTTTGGAATTGTCCACGAATATAGTTATATATAAGGAAAAGTAAAGACTAATTCTTATTAAATTTGATAAATTTCATCAAAAAAATTATTATTTTTTGTAATGACTACTAAAAGTTGGTTTTTTGGTCTTTTTAAAAACCCCTTTTCTATGATTACACTAAATTGATCATTTTCACCTTAAATGAAATCCTTTATATTTTCATGAATTGGTGTCATTTCTAGATCAATAGAGATATTTAAATTTTCCAATGAAGATTTATGTGGCACAAAAATATCAATTTCATCTCCAAATTCATTCCCAAAATGAGCATATTATTTATTTATGTATGTGATAACAAGTTGTGTATAAGTGTATTTATAGGAGTAATTTTCAAAAAAAATGTAGATTTGATAGAACATAAAAAATTTAAATTTTTAAGAGTATTTATTCTTTAGTTTTATAGTACTAAAAACTTTTTTCACATGGAAGAATTACCATTATTTTCAAGAAAACAATAATATTATTCAAGATTTTTTAAATTTTAATATTTTCATTTAATATAGAATAAAAATCATAAATTACATAAAATTTACATGGAAAATTTCCAAAACATATATTTTTTTATACCTCATTTTCATTCTCAAGTACATCATTTTTAATAAGAAAATTTCATGACCCAACCCACCAGGGCTCGTTAGGAATGTGGTAAGCTGAGGGTGATGCCCAAAAATTGCTTCCAATTGGCTTGGGGCTAGAGATTAGCACTGAGTGTCATATATCACAGATATTTTTCATTAAAATAATGTGTATGTATGCATGTACACATGTCAATACAAAATTAATTTACTGAAATTATAAAAAATTGATACTATAATTGCATGAACCTCAACTAATCCTACACTAGAGTATGTAAAAGAGTACGATAAAGTAAATGTCCGAATATATGATCACCATAACTATGAAAGGAGTACAATATTATAAAAAAATGGGAATACTTTTAAGATGATACTCTTGTAACATACCACGTTACATATAGAATACTAAGCTCCACCTACTTCTGGTTCTCTTTGGACTTCACCAAAATGCTAGTTATGTGTATATTCCATGAAGCATATGGGCATATCCATTAGAGTGGTGAGTAAAAAATAGCTATTAGGACACCTCCAAATCACCAAACATATCATCAAATATTGTCAAATCAATATTACAAGAAAGGGGAATAAACAAGAAAACCAAATATTCTCATAGATAGACACTGAGTCTCAAAATATGGCCATGTCATCTATGTTAACCAATGACTCTTCTTGAGGATTCAAGGTAACACTTGGCTATGAGAAATCACTACATGGGTATTCAAAACACTGATATTGATTATTTGAAAGAATGTTATGATCAAGAATATCTATAAATAAGTATAAACTGGAACCCAAAAGGTGTTGATACATTGGTAGGGGATCGCACCCAAGGCTAATGAGGGATGCCTAACCTTATCCTGAATAACCCAATATGATATTGATCACATGACTTTAATGTCTACAATGGGCTTCCTAAGCTAATATAGGGAAGGGTGAGAGAGTATCACAACTTAGGCCACATGGAGGGATACTAGAATCATTCCATAACTAACCCCAATAGGGGACCAGTTATCCAATTCTTAGGAAAAGATGCATAACAATACGCTCTTAGGAATGGACCAAGGAAACACACCCAACAGATAAAATATTATACTTATGAGAATGATGGATTTAAACTAACCTAGATGGGTATATTTCTTCAAGGACAGTGAAGCCTAGGCAACACATGGAGGCAGGTTTGAGGGTGTCTACTATTTTTGGCCAGCTAAAGCATGATCTGGGTGTTTATGGCATTGGTGTGGAAAGTTCCTTAGCAGCGGCTATGGTACCCCCTTTAGTTCTAGATCTCTCAACTGAAGAAGGCGAGGGAATATTGTTAGTGAGTTAGGTTCAGCAATACAAAAGATCAGAATTGGTCTAGGGGAAATCCTACCTATCGGCTACAAAATCCATCAGTGGACAAGAGGAGTTGGCAGAACTGAATGTCTTGAAGCCCTTAAATCCAAACTCCCTCAGTGCGAAGGCTGGGTCTGGGGGAAAGGAAAAGGCTTATAGAAAAATAAAAATAAAAATCATACCATGTGTATGTCGAGTCATTGCAATGAAGGCACTCAGTTACAATTGGAGAATCGTTTTGATGTCTTGGATGTTCAGGAGCCTCCATTCTCTCAGGAGGACGAGTCTTCAGGTGATGACGCCTACAGGCTTCCTTAAGTGGGTAGTAAGGACTGGTGGAAAGGTCCTCACATCCCTCGATGGAAGAAAGGGAAAAAAGAATTAGAGATTCAGGAAAATGCATTGTGGTACAGGGGAAGAAGTCTAAGGGGCGCAAGGATTATTCTCATCTACCAAAACCAATGGAGACTAGGTCAATAAAGAAGGGAAGGAATAAAGTAAACAAAGACATAGAATATGGGGAATGTGAAGGTCCAAGTATCCTCATGAGAGTTAATAAAGAGGAAGATGAGGAGTGTTTGAAACTCATCCCGCACTCCATGGAGGAAATGCTGGAGTCAAATATACGTCCCAATGTTTCAGAAGATGGGATCAACGAAATTTATGAATGAAGGCTGCATGTTGATTCCAGAAAGGAATAAGAAGTGTGGTTGAATAAACAAGATAGAATACTTGCACTAGGTTTAAATCAATATATAATTAACTCAGAAAAATTTGTTCAGACAATAGAAAGGATGATTACCTACCTTGAAGAGCTTATCAGAGTGGATCCTGACCTTTAGGTCGGTATGATACAATGGGAACATTACAGAGTAGCTGAGTTAAATAATATTAGCCTTATGTTTAACCATTTTGTATGTTATTTTAGCACATAGTTCTATACTGCTAGTGTACTCAGGCTTTTCCATTTTTACTTAAATGGCATAATAAAAAATTTAATTGGGAGGATGATGAAAAACCTCTATGATCACACATTTTTACCCAAACACCAAAAATCATGTGTCTACCTTCATATATTCAACACCAAACTTTCATCATCATAATTCGTCATTCCTCACACATGAAATCCTAAATTAAAACATGTTGTAATGATATATAATGTCAATGATTTTTGGAACAATGATTGGTTCCTAGGTAATGTCTAACTACTATCCAAATGAAATATCAAAAATGAATGTTCTATGAATGATGAGAGAAATTCATGAAAAGAAAAAGTGAGTAAACATACATTTGACAACCTTCAATTTATACTTCATCCATTGATTTAGATTTTGATAAATGGGAAAGAACAACATGAATGAATAATTCATATTTCTTGGTATTATAAATAGTCGACCATCATTCATAAAAGAGGCCCATGAATTATTTTTTAAAAGAATTAATTTGGGTTTATCATGGAGAAAATAGAAATGAGATTAATCAAAAAAATAAAATAAACAAACTACCTTGAAAATATATCAAATAATGATGAAAAAGGAATATATATTGTTGTTTTTTGAAATATATAAGAAAATCATTGATGATGAAAATCTCCTTGGTAATGATCGTTGATCAATGATTCTGTTTCTATCTACCAATGCCCTCCCCACGGTCCTCTCCTACAATCATTATGTTTATATAGATAACCCTTGGAGACTTCCATATGCATGATTAAATTGATTATATTATCTTTACTTTAATTTAATAGATAATAAATTATTTAATTGATAAATTATTCCATAATTCTTCTCAAGACTCCATCAATATGAAACACTCAAAATACAAAATGATTATATTGTTTATCGGGTAAAAAGTATTACTTAAATTCAATGGAGGTAGTATTTTTATTATCCGATACACCATTCAGGTTATATTATAATATTTGAGAAAAATTACATTCATTTATATATTATTTTTAATATTTTTAATAAATCAACCCCATGGGTATACGGGCCATAGAATCCTATGCCAACTCCTTGGATAACTCTGAAAATATTATTTATAATATAAAAAATTGTTTTATATAAAAATAGTGTTGTAAAATACACCCCACATTAGGAATTTTCATTTTGAAAAAATGAATTCATAAAAATTTAGGGATACTAATCACGCATCTAGTTCTCCTACTTCAAGTACTCTCCTAATGATTCCCATGCTTACTATAGACACACAGAATTAATCACTCACCCTTTAAGGGTCTTCTCTAGTGGACCCTCGATGGTCAATGGGTACTCCGAGATGTGGATCCATGTTCAAGGTATTGTTCATTCTAGTTTATAATATATGGTGAGTCGTGCACATATCTCCTCATCCATGACATGGGGAATATATCATCTACATAGTCTAACTATGATAGTAGGGCTAAGTAGAATGTCACCTTTTTGAACTTGTATAAAATATGGAAAGCGATAAATAATCTTGGTGATAACTAGCTTCCTTGAAATAATATCCACAATCTACACAGAGGAGAGACCTTTAAGAACACATGGTATCTCAAATTGAACACCAAAGACCTATTTAATAGGTCTTCATTGGACTTTTGGTGGCTCTAAGTATTCATCATATGCTCTTTGATGATGTGAATATTCTCTATCATCACCTCCACGAACCCAAGGCTTATAAGTGTTGACTCCTATATTTATATCCAATATAGTGGTGACCTATAATGTCTCATATATAAGGAATTTTATAGTAATATATTGATGGTAGAGTGGTAAATATTGTTATACAGAAACTCCACCATGGGTAGATGATCATTCCATCTTGGCGAATATCTTACATGTAATCCTGAAGCATTTACTCTAAAATATGAGTGGTCTGCTCTATATGGATACATGTATTATAGTGTAATATCTTGGTAAACTAATATTTGGTACAAAATACCTATTGTAATCCACTGTATAATCATTATATGAAGAAAGAATTGTGATCTGAAAGGACCATTGAGGGAAATCTATAAATTTAGAGTAGCTCATGTATGTAAAAGAATCCCCAGCCCTTCATTAAACCATTCTATCATATGGATAAGAAGTGGGATGACATGGTGAGTCGGTCTATGATCACCCAAATTGAATTTTGACCTTTATATGATAGTTTAAGTCCTCTCACAAAATCTATATAGATACCATTCCACCTCCACTTTAGAATCTCAAGGGGTTGGACTAAAATTACTAGAACCTGGTGCATAAACTTCACCTAGCGGGATATGAGGTATCAAGAGATGAAATAAAAAACATTAATATTCACCCTAGGTCACCAAAATTGACAATGATGGTTTCATTACATCTTATACACACATGGATGTAACAATAAATGGTATACATTGAACTCCCTCAGTGTCAATTATCAAAAAATGATAGTACCATCACCCATCCATAGAAAAGGATGATGTACTCTCTACTTTAAGAAAATCGTTCAGGGACATGAACTCTTGATATCTAGTCATGATTTTCCTAATATTTGATATCTTTAAACACTGATTCCTAGATGTTCTAGAGAAGTGGTGAATTCAAAACCAATTATTATAGATATTCTTCTACACTCTCATCCATAAGGGATTACTATGAGGATACCTTGTGATATGTTTTCTTGACAAAAAACTATGAACAAAATTTCCTATTGAAGGAATATTTCTCTATATTCACTTTAATAGGATTATATACTATCTTAAAATCATAGTCTTGTAGAAACTAAAGTAATCACCATTACTTTCAGTTATGATCTGTCTATTAAAAGGTATACATACGTCTATTATGGTTAGAGTAAATAGAGAATTTCTCTCCTATAAGATAGTTTCACCATGTATTTCAGGTAAAGAATACCACTACCATCTCCAAGTCATGGGTCAAATAGTTTTTTCCATGAATTCTCTACTATAGGGACCTATACGTAATCACCACCTACTTATCCATCAAAACTCTTCATATACCAACTTTGGAGGTATCCTAAAACACCCATTACACAATATTCTCCTCTAGAAGTCTCATGATGTGGGCACTCAACAACCTCTACCACAACCCATAAAAAGAAAGCTAGAACACCTCTGTTTTACACCCAAGTCTTCCCATTTTATATTAAAGTAGTCTAGGGTGATGTGTTTCTAGATAAATTATGTACCAATCTATAACAGTATCCTTGAAACCAAAGTAATATCCTCACCTCTGTCACACTCTTAGGTGGCTTATAAGCTATAAATAACTCATCCATTACAGATTATACCACAAATACCTCATTAGAGATGACATGTTCCTATAAGTGAAACTATAGAATCCCTAATGAGCAGTTTGAGAGATTCCCATAAATTTGGTACTCTCAATGTATGTCCAGAACCATCCCCAAATGTCTCATGTTCTCCTCATCAAATGTTGAGTACACGGGGATGTTATTGATGATGACTACCATAAACTAGTCCAGGATGGTATGAAATATTTAGTTCATGAAATCCATGATAATTATCAGTATGTTATTTATTTATTTGGGAAACACTAAATTCTTATAGTGCCCATAGCAACACCAAAATTATTTATTTGGTATATTATCATCTATAACATGAAGCTAGAAAAAACCCGACCTATGCTCAATCTTTATGTTGATTCCACTGTATGTATAATTTGTATTATATGTCTAGGTATTAAAATAGAAGAAATTGGATACAAATGAAATAAAAATATTTCATTGATGTTAATATGTTGAAAAATTTATAAATAAAACGTTTTTAGAATGTTCACTTATAGTATCAATGCCTGGTAAAACAATTGATGTAGCTTGGATGGAAGATGAATGAAAAAACTAGTCCTCAACTATTACTATTTTAAGAAAGTTATTTCAAGACATTGATTTGAAATTACCATGATTTATGATCTGTTCTTATGTCATACAATACATGATATGATTTTTATAGAAGCACATTTTCTCATCCACAAGAAGATGTTTCCTTAAAGAGTTTCCTTAAGAAGTTTAAAACGCTGAATGGATATTGAATTTTTAAGGGAATATGATGATAATTTAAGGAAATAAAAACCTATATAAGGGTGAATATTACCAAAATAAATGGAAATTATAAATTATAATACTTATTCATGGGTACATCGAGCATTTCATAACAGTTTTCATTAGTGTTGGGAAAATGGACTTGATACCTACATAAGGGTATCAGATGACCGGACAGAGGATTTTATGTCAATGGTGATCATAAAAATTTGATTATACTACGGTAATCAGATGAATATTTCTTGGTAGAACAATTAAATGGAGTTTCCATCATAAAAAAGTTCTAAATTCAATTCATTTATTCCATGATATGGCCAATGATGTGAAAGTCCAGTCATAAAATGGTAATCTTTGGCATATACTAAAAGAACGTTCACAATAATATTAGAATAATGTAAATGAGCCAAATCAATCAGAATATAGGATGTAGTAAATTTTTGACTGATTATATTATTAGATACATCACATAGAAAATTATCACATTAAAAATATCAGATGATTCTATGCGATGTGTTCTTCATCTATGAGATAAAGAAATTCCTTAAGGGTAGGATTTAAGATGAAGTTTAGAAGTAGATAATAGTATCTAAATATGAGATCAATCATATAATTGTAAACATTATGAAAATGATGATTCATTTTGAATAATGTGTTGTATGAATTAAATCTTATTGATATTTAAAAAAAGGAGTTGTGAAGTAAAGAAGCTTCCATGTGACTAGAGAGTAGTTTTTGAATAATTAAACCTAGAATAAAATTTTTGGAAGAATGTTATTAGATAGTATAATTTTTAAATATATCATATAAATGTTACTGAATGGCCAAAAAAAGTTCCTTAATAAAGTTATAAGAAAGATACAAAGATAATTAGACATAGGTTATTGGTAATTTTTGAGTTGAGGAATTGGAGAAAAGAATTCCATATGATGTTATCAGATAGAGGATTATGAATAAAATATATCAGACCAAGGATTCCATGGAAGATGACCATAAAATATTTGATGTGGTTTCCAAATAAATTGAATTGGATAAAAGTTTTTTAGTGATCTCATCAGACCTAAATTAATACAAAGATACCCGGATGATTATCACAACATCATCTAATTAAGTTTTGTGAATTCATTAGATAGAGGGTAGTATGTCTAACACATGATCATTTATAGGATCATTAGACAAATAATTCCATGTGAGGTTTATCAGATAATAGTTTACAAAACAATGAAACATGCAATGATTTACGAAGCATTTAAATGGTCAGAGGAAGGTTCATGAAAAATAATTTGTTAATGTTCCTAAAAATTAGTAAAAGAACTATTGATGATGTTTCACCAGATGGAATATGTGAAAGGTAATTGTACTAGATATAATGTTCAAAGAACTTTTTGAATATTTGGAAAATTTATGGATAGTGGAAATTGTGATTTAGAGATTCAAAATTTCAATAATCACCAAGGTAGATATTTATTTGAGATAGATTTGAAGAGAGTTATATAAGATCATAGACATTATAATATAAGGATGTTTCAAATAAATATTTTTTGAATCATATATTTTATGATATTTGATGGTGGTTAAACACTAAATGCTTTTAGCAGTATTCTCAATGAGGATGTTGAAGGTTTTTATTTTAAGTACACACTTAACCCAAAAGATATAGAGAACCGATGACTATATAAATGGGTGATGATTCATTTTGAATATGTGATTTTAACCAGAGTATCATGGCTTTGCATTATGATGAATAATTAAAGAATCATAAGAAAGTTACAACCACCAATATTGAGATTATTTTTCATTTGGTCTGGTGTATCAAGTGATTATATTATTGACTAATAAGTGTCTACCACACAAAGTAAACTAACCAGACATAACAAGAGTTCATCGATCAATGAGAGAACAAGGAAGGAATAGTTTTACATGTATAAAACTAACAGGAATGAATCCAAAAAAGAAGTAGCATCCGATAAACATGTACCATAATATCACGAATAGAAATGGTTCTAATAGATACCAGTTATAGATTTTATTATCACATTGTATCATCTAAATAGGGTGAATAAGAGGTAATGAACAAACTATCATGAAGAAAACCATAACCAGGAAATCATTATAAAACTAAAGAATCCGATAGATATATCAGATGTATGTATCAAATGAGAAATATATATATAAAGATAGATGAGAAGCTTTTGGTTTACTACTAAAGAATAAAAAATAATGTTTCTTTATTACTGATGTGAAAGTAACAGGTAAATAAGTTAAAGAGAAGGATAAATAA
Organism: Viscum album; assembly: GCA_963277665.1. Lineage (NCBI taxonomy): Eukaryota > Viridiplantae > Streptophyta > Magnoliopsida > Santalales > Viscaceae > Viscum > Viscum album. Next base: position 395,737,711 of record OY728144.1, read on the forward strand.
GAACAATGACCTTTGTTAGAAGTCTTAACAGGTGGACTTCATTCTTGGTGTTACAAGGTATTGTAAGAATAAATTTAATTATATATTCATTGGAATTTTAATGAACCAATGTGAATTTAATAGTTAGACAAGTTCATTACTAGAATAGGTAGGTAGTATTATTTACACCCCTCTTAAATTGTAGGGACTCACACTCAGTAGAAGGTTTTCTTTCAATCCATCCCAAAATAATTATTTCTAAAACATAGTATAAAATTTGTGTACAAGCCATTGACATAAATAGAAAAGACTAAATACTCTTATTGAGTAGTGAACCTTTTAAAAATATCAAGATACATCTTTTAATTTCATTTATACACTTATATATTATAAAGAAAAGAAAATAGGAGAATCAATATTCTAATAGTTCTATGTGGCATCAGTATGAGAATTTATAATTGGTTAAAAAGTTCCTAATAACGATAAAACCACCTCTCATTGTTGTCTATATCTTGATGTGTTCTTTACAATTGGTATCAATGCCATGGTTCATCTATGTTGGATTCTATACATTGAATATATTCTATACTAATGATTTGTGATTCTTATATACTGTTACAATGATGACTAGTTTTGTTGAAGATTAAGCTTTCTCTATTAAGTGTTATATTTTTTTTCAAAACCATGATGAATATGAAAAATAAATAGAAAATAAAGTTGAAGTAGATATTCTTGTTTCCAAAATAATAGAAAGTATTAGTATCTTAATGTCATGAAAAAAAAGATAAATATAGTTCAAAAAGTAAGGAGCAGGAGGCTGATGTTTCTACTAAAGATAAGAAACAACTTCCTACCTAATGTAAATAAATAATGACTAGTGGTAATTATTTATGAAAAACCTCTTATACAAATTGTTATCAAGAAGAATATTCAAGAAAAAGTGGCAATGATGATCAATCTTATACCTATAAATATATGTCTGCAGATTGATTAAGATAATGTTTTTTATTTTTTTCCAAGACGACATAATATATCTTGTTTGTATAGTATTTCAAAATATATAGGAAGTGATCACCCAGCTGTATGGGAAAGTAGATTATTTAGAGAAGGATTTACATGGAAAATTTATAAATTTTATAAATCTCTCTGAATAATAGAGATCCTTTGAAGAAAAATGTTTGGATCTTGAAATAATTTCCTTAGATTTTGAATTTAAATGGACCAATGAATTTTAAAATAAGGTAGGAATCTAGAAGATACTAGAATAAAAGATACATGAATATGGATAAAACTTATAAAATTCTATTGATTTCAAGGATTTTTAAATGGATATGAAATCCATGAAAATAAACCTGTTTGAATATTTGTTACAAAACAATGTCTTGTTATATGAAGAGGAAGTAGAATGAATGAGTAAAGATAGTAAATATAAGTTGCTTATGATTAGATATCAGAAAATCACCCTCAATATGAAATTTATAGAATTATAATTTAATATTTAAATTTTTTAAAAGATATATATTAATACTTAATAAAGGAGGGATAAATTTTTTGCTACTACTTAACGATCGTTAGAGGATGCTAAGGATAACATAACTCCACCATATGATATTAAGATCATGACATCATTCAATGATCTATCTAAAGAGGATGAGAAGAAATATGTACAATCTATACTATATTTTAATAATGTTTTTAAATATATTTTCTTGACTTGTGAATGTTGGGAAAAAATATATATATTTATAGATAAATAAGGTTTATTATAAGCCTACTACCATGAGTAGGGTGGATATGAAAATGAGCATGGATTATCTTTATATACCAAGATACAAATAATATATAAATAATAACCAAAAAAATTATATATATGAAATTATTAGATCAAAGTGTGTGATTAAATGTTAGTGCTATAATAAATTCTGGTATTTTGAAATCGATTATTAGTAAAATACTCTAAATTATAAATCACAAAGGATACACAAGTTATGAGGGTGGAATCTAGATATAAAGAAGAAACATCCAATGGTTAAGAAAAACTAGAGAACATACAATAAATTTAGAATGTTTTCAACTACTAGTTTTTTTTTTAAAATATGGTGGCCACATGGTTGATACACAATTATCTCAAATTATATCAACCGTTGATAAGAAAATAATAACAGAGAATATTGTCAATAAATATGAATAATCTTTTGTAAGTTATAATAATAATGGTGTAAAAAATTTCTCATCAGAATATATCACCTAATATGACCTTGGATTAAAAATCTAAGAAGCTGAATAAAATTGTATCATCAAAAAATTAGAATGATTCCATATAGAAGGTGTCCTGTAGAAAATACAAACCTACTTTTAATGTTTCTAAATACATGTTAGTTATTTGACGTGAAGATTTGGAAATAATGATGGAAATGGACATAGAACAACTAAATAATAGTGATAAAGGAAAAGAAAATATTCTATATAAAGATAAATAAGTTTTGTGTGTGAGGCTCAACATAGATATACACACTCATAATCATTGTTCTACAATAATTAAAACATAAGAATAATTGTTTAATAAGATTAATGGTTCACCAAGAGATAAAACTTCTATAAAATATATTGAATAATGAAGGATCACATTAAAATAATTGAATAATTCATAATGTCTACACATCAATAATAAAAATTGAATTTGAGATCTGTATGGGTGAAGATTGGAGGAAACGGAGCAACATAGTTGGGGAAATCAACTGAACCATATTGTTCACAATAAGAAGGAAAAAATATTCATCATATTCCCTTAACATTCATGTATTTTATTTGTTCTTTAAATACATATAATAAAATATGAGGTGTATACTCAGGGGGAGAAAATGAGAAGAAGGAATTTCTACCACCTTTGGTTTCCCAGGCTAAGGAAGTCTCAATTCTGGAATGTTTCCAATGTTTTATTATAAAAATGAATTTTATGAAAGTATCATGTTTTTAAGATGTGGTAATTTTAAAATATATTCACTCACATAAGAAAATATTCTTTTTGGTTCTTTCTCAGCATTAATTTCTCCAATAACATTTGTTTTAAGAGATTAATCACTATGAAAAATTTTAAGGCATGTTTTTTAAGGAGGATACATTTAAATAAAGTTGAAGATGAATATAGAATCATTATCTATAGGAAATATATTTATTATATAATCTTATTGAAGGAATTTCCTTAGAAAAGGTACAAATTTATTAATATATCATCCTTCATTACTGAAAATAAATAACAAAAATGGTGATAAATTGATTTAATCAATGAGATAATAAATGTGAATGTTTTAATTTTCTTATATGCCATTTATCCATTTTAAAAACATGAATGTTTTAAATTCGTTTATTAAAGTGAGTGTATGAGTTTCATGTTTAATATTCTTTAAAAATATTATATCTAATTTAGTATCATTAGCCTAGAATAAATTTGGATAACCCTTAAAGGTATGTTTATGTGTTATCATTCCATGAGTTATCATGAGGATTTGGTAAGGGATAACGTTTTTGTGTAAATAATATCCTATATTGTTGAAATGATAATTGATTACATATAATTAGAGTGCAATGAATGATAAAAAATTTCTAAAGAATGATATGATACCCTCTTCCAATGATATATTATTTTATTTTCATTAAGGGAGAGAGAAAATTATATGAAAGGAAATTTTCAACAATAATTGGGGAGAGTAAAGCTTTATTATAAAGGGCTATAAAGAGTCACATATTGACATTTTCATTTGGAATTAAATTTGACGATATTTCCAATAGATATAAAGGGGGATATTTTTGAACAACTGATAAAAAAAATTTTATTGAATATTTTATTGATAATAAATTATTAAATTTCCTCACTTTATGGTAACTATGTTCATTTATGTAATATTTGGGATAATATAATTAAATTAAACATTATATGAAAATACTAGTTTTACCCTTTAAAATTTAACTATAGTATTTTGAATATAAATAATTTTATTTGAATTATTTGAACATTGTATTTTTTAAATGTGTTCCTGACATACGTGTCAACACCTTTCATTGAGGACATTGGAGCTAAATCATGCATTTGGTTGGTGAAAATGGTCCATGAAGTCAATGATGGGATGGACTCGCTAGATTGGTCATTATTTTTGTATTTGGACTATACTATCTTCATCATTTTTTATATTAAGCCCACATTTTTAGAGGATCTATAAGGCCAATTTTCACAAAAATCCTTATCCGTGAAGGAGAGCTGGTTCACTCGTTTTGGTGGTCAAATGGGTGGTACAATTTGACTTAAAATATTTGGCCGAGATTCCCCATTCACACTTGAAACCACTTTTAACCAAGAATACCCTCCATTATATAAATTGCTTTTCCACTATTTAGGGGTGGGGTCTTGAATTAAGAGATTTATGGCAGAGGATATTTTGTTTCACTCCAATTATCCAACCATTGTTTGAGGGGTAGCTCCTGAAGCGAGGATCCCCTCATCGAAGACTTCTTCTTCCTCTTCTTCTTCATGTTCTAATGTTTTCATTTGGGTAATAAACTTCTTTGTTATTCTTTTATTTATTATATTTTTCTAGGTTTTGTTCAAATTTTTTGTTCTTTCTATCTTCCTAATTGGGATGGAATCAAGAGTAGAAACAATATTGAGTTGTACCCTCTCTAAACCTTTTCAAACACAAAATGTTCATACGATGATTACACCGCCCATGGAAGAGTAGTTATTTTTGGTGATCAGTCTACCTCTAACCTCATTATTTAATTTATTTTTAATCAATGAGAGAATTTAATTCACATAATATGATCCATTAATTTATTTTTTTATTTAAATTAAACCAAGCATGAAATTGAACAATAAACACAAATCACACGAGGTCGAGAATTGTGTGAATTGTTAGAGTATGAACGTAATTGGTAATTCAAAACCACACAGGATACATTTAGAGTGTTAAAATGTAATCCCTAAACTAATTTAATTCTAATTTATAGAGAGAAATTGTGACTTAATTGAAAACTGACCATAAGTTATGCTTAGAACATCAATCAAAGTAGGGTGCTATGATTGCATGTTCCAAAGTTAGCCAAGGGTTAAATTCACTTAATATTTGAGGTAATTTTAATTACCATAGGGTTCAATATTTAACAAATTAAGGGATAATAATTAATTTTATATTAATTTAAATTATAATGATTAATAATTTATTGAAGAGGTAGAGTTAGATCGATTACACTTTCTAAAAATTGTTTTCTAAAAAAACATCTTCTCATTGTTCTTTGTTAATCAAATTTAATTTCAAAAAAAAATGAAATATTCTTCCAGAAAAATTCTTCTAGTTTTATAAATGATAAAAATCCCCTCATCCTTTTAATTAGTGTTTTTATTCTCTTTTATTTTATTTTTGGAATACCTTTAAGAAGTTATTTTAATTTAATTTCTCATTTGAGAGATGACCATGGTCATCCACTCTACTGCACTTAAGTACCCCAAAATCACACTCCATTTGAGGGTGCCCAAAATAGTGACTTTAAAATTTGAGCCTTTTCTAGGGAGGTGAGTATTTATTTAAACCAATTAGAGGTATTTATTTTATTTTACATTTTATTCTCTACTTCTCTCTTTTCTTTCTTCTTTACCCAATCTGATTTTTTTATTCCTTTATTTTCTTTTTCTTCTTTCTGGACCACCAACTCAAACATATCATTTTTACTATGGTCCACTTTCCTTATTTTTTGTATTATTTGATTTATGATACTAAATAATCCTAATGATCTTTTAGATCTTGACCCTGAGATTTAACATAGCCTTAGGATTTGAATCAGAAATTCTTAGTCTATGGGATGTTTCAACATTTGACCGGTAGAAGAATTCCTCCACTCCAAAACATTGAAATTGGAAACAATTCTATGACCAACATAAAATGAGAACTAATGGAAGAAAACAATATCAATAATCTTAATAAAACTATTCGAGAATTGGATGCACCTGATATTAACAATCAACCAAATTGTACTGCATACCCAAATCTCGAATCGGACCTTGAACTGAAATCTAGAATAACTCACCTTCTTCCAAAATTTCGTGGCCTCTCTGTTGAGGATCCAAATAAACACCATAAATAATTTAATGTGGTCTGATCAACCTTAAAACCAAAAAATGTTTCTCAATATCAAATCAATCTAAGAGCATTCCCATTCTTAATTGATGGAGATGTAAAGGATTGGATGTATTATTTACAACCTAAAGATGTAACTTGTTGGAACAATTTGAAACATATTTTCTTGTAGAGACTTTTTTTTAGAATTAAGGACCAATTCCATTCATAAGGAAATCTCTGGGATCAAACAATAACAAGGGGAGTCAATGTATGAGTACTGGGAGCGATTCTAGCGGTTGCCCACAAGCTGCCAACATCACAAAATCTGTGAGAAAATTCTCATCCAATAATTCTTTGAAGAAATCACAGCTATGGAGTAGACCATGGTTGATGTTTTGGATGGAGGAGCATCGGGGGAAAAGACACCAATAGATATACATGAATTTATGGAAAAAATGACCCAAAATTCCAAACAATTTAGTGATCAAGGTACACCCCATGTTAGAGGAGTACATTAGGTACGTCCTTCTTATCTTGAAATTCATTTGATTGATAATAAGTTAAAAGAATTAAAAACCATGGTTTGGTATATTTCATTGGCTCAAAATACATCTAAAACGCCTCATTCAAGGCTATGTGGAATATGCAGTAAAACAGACCACCCAATTGATTGTTTCCCCCAACTACAGGAAATAGAAAATTTTTCATCAGTGTTTCATGGGAGAGCATATTATTAGTTACAAAAACCATATCCCCAAAATAAGTTAGATTCATTTGGTCAAACATACAACCTAGGGTGTGTGGACCAATCAGACATGAGGTATGGCTCTGGGCAATAACTAAGGCCCCCTTTTCAAAAAAAACTTCTAGCAACCTCCACCTTACCAACATGGTTTCCAACAACCCCAAATGAAATTTGAAGCTCAAGAATCAATAAGTCAACAATAAGGGAAATATAAACCAAAGGTAGACTCTAACACTGATGATATTTTGAAACAAATTGTTCTTAATCAACATTTTGAGTTAAAGAGTCCAGGTTCAGAGCTGAGGGAGTTGAAGACTCAAATGAGCCAGATTGCCACTGCCCTCCCTGAATTGGTAAGTAATAATTATGGAAATCTACCTTCCCAAACTACTCTAAATTCCAAGGATAATACCAATTCCATTATATTGAGATGTGGTAAGCAAATGAATGATACATATGTTATTACCATTCCATTGGGATTCACCTCAACTCCAGAAAAGCCCCATTCAATACCAACTATTCAGAAACCCAAGGAGAAAGATAAAGGGAAGAAAACGAATGATTATATTCCTCCTAAAACCCATACTATTCCAAATAGAGTTTTTTTAAAAAAATATGGATGAAGAGGTGTTTCAAAAAATAATTTTTTTGGATATATTCAAGTGTGTGGAGATCAACATCCCTTTAGTTGAAGCCACCATGAAAATCCCAAGGTATACCAAATTCATAAAAGAAATTGTACCAATAGAAGAGGGCTCACAAGAAATGGGAGGATCAATATTGTAAGTAATGTGTCAGCACTCATTACACCAACTCTATAAATTACAACAAAGTTCAAGGACACAGGGACATTCACCATCCCATGAACCATAGGGGAGTTACACTTTTCTGATGCTTTATGTGATTTAAGAGCATCCATAAATGAAATGCCTCAATCTGTTTTCTCTTCTTTATAGGTTGGTGAGTTGAAGCCGAAGAGAGTAGTGGTGGAGTTGGCGAATAGAGCTGCAACATATTCAGCAGGAGTCCTTGAGTATTTACTTGTTTTGGCAAGAGATGTTATCTTACCAGCTGATTTCTTCATGCTTAACATGGTGGACGATCATGTAGGTTTTCATGATCCCATTATATTAGGTAGGACCTTCCATGAAACTAAAATAAGTATCATAAATGTCAATGAGGGTACACATTCCATGGAGTTTGGAGATGATGTTGTGATATTTAATGTTATGGACTCCATGAAGTACCCCTCAGAGGACCATTCTGTATTTGTTATCTGTTATTTTGAACCAAAAAATGAAAACCCCATGGAATTTGATAGTCCTATTCTTAAGTATATTATAAGTATTAGTTATAGTTTAATGTATTGGAGTACTTAAAAACTTATTTCTAATGAACAAGAATCTCTTAGATTTGATTTTTAAATGGATTCATATTCTTATTTTGATAATGTGAACTCTTATTATGACATGGATATTGAGTATGCTGATGGATTCGAGGCTTTATTCTATGATTTTGATGATGTATATTATAATACTGAAGTTCCTTGTGTAGATATTTTACTTCCTTCAATTTCTCAATCAATAAATCACCCCCTTCGTTGGAACTCAAGACATTACAACCATATCTCAAATACTCATACTTGTTAAGTAGTGAGAGATTGCCTATTATAATGGCTTATAATATTCCTTTTGAACACATAGAAAATGTTTTGAATCTTTTGAGGGAGAACATCAGGGAAATTAGGTGGATCTTGGATGACATATCAGGTATTATCCCCTCAATTTTCATGCATAGGATTCTTTTGGAGGATGAGGAAAAACTAGTGGGACATCCACAATGGAGACTCAATCCAACCCTTCTGGAAGTTATAAAAGAAGATGTTGTGAAATTTCTTGTGGTAGGTATAATATTTCACATTTCAAACTCTTAGTGGGTAATTTCAATTCATGTTTTTCCTAAAAAAAGTGTTTTTACAGTTTTTAAAAATGCTAAAGATGAGTTAGTTCCAATGAGGGTACAAAATAGTTGGCGTGTGTGTATTGATTATAGGAAACTAAATAAATGCACTCACAAGGACCACTTAAATATCCCATTTTTTTATCAAATTATTGAGAGACTAGCTGGGAAGACACATTAATATTTCATGGATAGATTTTCTGGATACTTTCAGGTTCCTATTGCTCTAGAGGATTAGGAGGAGACAACATTCACTTGAACATTCTGTACATTCACCTACTGAAGGATGCCTTTTGGACTTTGAAACACCCAAGTAACTTTCAAAGATGCATGGTGAGTATCTTTTATGATTTTATTTTGACCTAGATGGAAGTATTTAAGGATGATTTTACAGTGTATGGATCCTTATTTAATGAATGTCTAAGTAGTTTGGGAATAGTTTTGAATCTTTGTATTAAGATAAATCTGGTCTTGAACACTGAAAAGTGTCATTTCATAGTAGAGAATGACATTGTATTAAGAAATTTAGTGTCAAAATATAGGATATAGGTTGATATATCAATGATAGAATTTATTTCATCCTTTCCCTATCCTTCATGTATGCATGATATTAGATCATTCCTAGGGCATGTATGATTTTATCGGTGGTTCATCAACGATTTTAGTAATATTGCTATTCCTTTGTTGAGATTAATACAAAAGGAATATGATTTTGTGTTTTATGATTCATGAATGGTAGAATTTGATTAGATGAAGAAGTGTCTAACCACACCACAGGTCATTCAGCCCCCACAATGGGAAATTCATTTTGAGCTTATGTGTGACGCCTCCAACTTCGCGGTTGGAGCTGTCTTATCTCAGAGGGTGGAGGGACGTTCACATGTGTTTTCCTATGCATCTATGACACTAGATTAATCCCAATAAAACTAAAAAACAATGAAAAAATTAGTTTATTACGGTCATATTTTCTTTAGATAAATTCCATTCATATTTATTGGGCTCTAAAGTAGTTGTTTTTTCTAACCATGCAGCACTGAGGTACCTCTTGAAGAAGCCTGATGCAAAGCCCAGGCTAATCTAATGGATTATCCTTCTTTAATAATTTGATATTGAGATAAATGACAATAATTGGTTGGAAGACCTCGTGGTAGACCACATGAGTAGGCTTACTCATACACTATAGGATGTAACCTTGGACAAGATACCACTTTGAGACAATTTCCCCGATGAGCATGTTTATGCCATCTCAGGTATGAATCCTTGGTATGATGATTTATTTAACTACCTTGTTTCCTCTAATATTCCTGTAAATTTAAAGAAACATCAAGTCTAAAAATTTTAATGTGAGTCTCGATATTATGTGTTTGATGATCCATACCTCTGGTGCATGTGTAGTGATCACGTTATTAGGAGTTGTGTGCCTAATCCTGAGTTTGAGTCTGTTTTAAAATTCATTCATACACTTGATTTATGTGGAAAATTTGGACCCCAATGGATAGCTATTAATGTTTTGGACTCTGGAATGAATTACCCTTGTCTATTCCATGAAGCCCATGTTTTTGGTACTTCATGCTCTCATTTCCAACACACTGGGAACATTTCTAGGAGACACGAGATTCCCCAACAACCCATACTATTCTATGACATTTTTGATGTATGGGGCATCAATTTCATGGGTCCTTTTACAAGTTAATTTTGGGTTTTTTATATTTTGGTAACTATTGATTATGTGAGTAAATGTGTGTAAGCTAAGGCCACCAGGACTAATGATTCTCATGTTGTAGTGGACTTTGTCAAGACACATATCTTTTGAAGGTTCGGTGTACCAAAGTCCATAATCAGTTTCCAAGGGGCACACTTCTACAATAGGAATTTTTCCACCCTCCGTCAAAATTATGGGGTGACACAGAAAACATCAACACTATACCACCCCCAAAGAAATTGTTGGGCTGAGGTTTCAAATTTAGAGTTGAAACAAATTTTAGAGAAAGCTATGTACCCAAATAGGAAGGATTGGACCAAGCTCCAGGATGATGAATTATGGGATTATAGTGTAGAATAAAAGACACATATTGATTTATCCCCATTTCATATTGTTTCTGGGAAAGCATTTCCTCTCCTTGTGAATGTTTATCATCAGGCTTATTGGGTTATAACGAAATGCAACATGGATTTTTACCTACTAGAATCTAAAGGAATATAAAAATTCAAGAGCATGAATAGATTATATTGTCTTCATTTGAGAAATCATGAGTCTATATGGAATGTTCAAAATAAACTCATGAAAAAATGATACAGAAAAGGGAATTTCAAGTTGGAGAGAAAGTCTAACTCCATAGTTCACAAATAAAGCCGATGGCCGGTAAGTTGTGTTCCAGGTGGTTAGGTCCTTTAGTTGTGACTAATGTTTTTCTATATGGTGTAGTGGAGATCACATAATAGGACACATGAATGAGATTTCTAGTCAATGGTCATCGTTTTAAGATACACAAGGAGCAACATTCTACTAATGTAGTGGATTTCATAACATTGCATGACCCCATCATCATTTCTGCATATCAGGCTCTTCCTAACCCTTTCACTTTTTTATTATTTGTCCTATTTAAAATTATAAATTTAATGTGTATATATAATCTCATGGGATCACATTTTATACAATTAAATATTTTAAGTGTGGTGGAGGGAATCTTTTAGTTTATTAATTTCAATTGTTTTCTTATTTTTCAATGATTTTCAAAAAAATAGTGTGTTTTTTAATGTTTTGTGTGTTTATTTTTCAATTTTTTGTGTGGTTTTGAAACTTTTGAGATAAAATGATTCTCATCACCATTTTTAAATTTATATCACTATGTGAAACAATTAATCCCATGAAATCGAGCATAAATTAATTCTAAAAATAACATGGTTTCAAGTTCAAATCTTTAGTAATTTCATAATAAGTAAGACTAGTTTTGAATCCCATTCCACATCTCACTGTCTTTATATTTGAAATAAATTTCTTGTGAGTCTTATAAACCATTATTTTCAAATTATTTTTATTTACCGCACTTTTTGAGAGAACCAAACCTTGCTTCATTTAACCAGAATTTAGTTTATTCCTATCAAAACATGAGGGTTTGAGGTATTTATGTTTTAAATTATTGATGGATTTGTTTGGTATTAAATCTCCCATTTTAAATAATCCCTTTTTTATAATGTCCTACCATGAATATTTAATCCTTTTATACCTTATAATCCATGAAATACATATTATGTTAGACACATTACAAGCCAATTGTCCTCATCCAACCAACTCTTAATGTGAAACTGCATAATCTAGTTGAACTTATGTGTGGGGGAAGCTGTCTTGTGTTTTCCTACCACATTTGGTGATAAATTGGGTGGATAATTAAAATCCAAAGAGATGTGTTTTCTTCTGAAGAAATAATTCCATTGAATGTTGTGCCTTTCTATAGCTTTCATGATAATAGATGTTGTGCCTTTCTGGAGTTTCTGATGAAGAAATAAAGCTGTTCCTATCCAGAGCATTCATGAAAAACTATGTTTGAGAGGATTGACATTTTTTTACTGAAATGATGAATGGTCTAAAAATTCCATGAGTTTTCATGATGATGAAGCTGAATAGATACTGAGTGGAGTGAGGGGGAGACCATCCTTGAGTGACAATTAAAATAATTCAATATTTCTTCAAAAAGAGTCAAGCCCTCCTCATTCAGCCTCATATTTTTTCACAATCAAATCCTACCAACAGAAACCACAGAACAACCCTAAAAGTATTCATGATAGACATATGTCCTTGAATCACATCAGGTGGTGATTTAAGAATTTATCAAGCCTATGGTGACCCTTATATGAGTTTTGATGAGAAATAGATCGCTAAAAAATTGACATTTCTGTGATAAGAGAAAATTCAAGTGAGGTTAGTGTTTTGTGCACGAGAGGATAAATGAAGATGAAATATATTTAATGATATAATTGGAGAATTTGAAATAATGTTCTTTATGGGGTGTGATATCTTTTTATTCTCGGTGTTGAATTATTGGGTCTCAAGGATATGAGTTCTAAAATTTTATTTGATTTGATATTGATGTTACTTGTCACAATTTTTTAGAATACACGATACAAGATTTTGATGAATATTGAAAAAGGGTAAGTGTGGGGGAGTTGATAAAACAAAATTTTATTAAATATTTTATTCATAATAAATGATATATTTTCCTCACATTGTGGTAACTATGTTCATTTATTGAATATTTGGGATTAGATCGTTCATTTCAAATTTTGAGAAAATTTATGGTTTTAACCTTTAAAATTTCTCTATTGTATTTCGAACATAAATTAATTTATTTAAATTATTTGAAATTAATATTTCTAACTTTGTTCCTGAATTAATTTTATACAACTTTTATTTAGTACATTGGAGCTAAATCATGCATTTGGTTGGTGAAAATGGGCCGTGAAGTCAAAGATGGGCTGGATTCGCCAGATTGGATATTGGTTGTCTATTTTGGCCATAAACTCTTCATAAGTTATTGGATTAGGCCCAAACTTTTAGAGGAGATCTAGGAATCATTTTATCACAAATCACCCTTCTAGAAGGTGAGCGGTTTCACACGTTTTGGTGGTCAAATGGGTGGTGCACACTGGCTTAAAATATTTGTCCGAGATTCCCTATAAGGCCCCGACCTTAAACCTTACTTAATCTTGAGTTATTACAAGATTACAAATTGAGGATCTTTTCAGGTTTAGAGTTTTAGATAATTAGATCATAAAACATGCATTACATTCCACATTTAAACAAATTGGTTACATAAAAGATAGAATTCATTTTCCCCATCAACGAAAACATATTTAAAATAAAACATGGATTCTTTCTTGACACTTCCTTGACACTATCATCACATCATGTACCTTTCCCTTGACCTGTGAAAATCATTTCAAAAACTTGGGATGAGCATAAAAAGCTCAGTAAGGGATATGAGAATATTGAATGGAAACATGAGTACATGTATACATAAGAATCAATGAAATCATACTTTACTCATAAAACATAAGCACTTTAACATACCTCATAAAATCATGAATAAATCATAGAAATCATAATACACAAAGGTAACTTGAGGCATTCATAACATTCGTACATAGGGAGTAACCCTCTTGGTTACGTTTGGAATACCTATCACAGTATATTCCCTAAATCTCTTCGGAGAAACCTTAACGTTTCCCTCCTTCGCATTACCCAATACATTAGAGAGCTATATCGGGCTCACCCTCCCTTAGTTTATCACAGAACCAACCGTCTTCATAATAATTCCCTAGAACCACAACATAATCATATCACATAAAACATGCATAAAGGAAACATAACATTTCCACCTTTCAATCACAAGATATCAATACAACACATTGATATAAAAACATTATGAAAACCATTTTCAATACCAAAATAAAAGAAAAGTAAAACATGGTGTTTAATTTTCTTTTAAAAAAATGTATGGCTTGTAGAGGAAGCCGATACTCAAATAATAGTCATGGAGGCGGAGAAGTCGTTGTCGCCGCATACGTACGACAAAACATTCCATTTTTTCGTTTAGTAAAACACTTTGTATAAAAAAATATTCCTTTGGGACAAACAGAAAAGTCAAAAGGGTTTATACACCATATAAAAGAAGGTTGTATATAAAACAAAACATGCCTCAATGAATGGAGATTAAGACGAAGTCCCATACCTCGGGTCCGACTTGACTCGATCATTCTTTAATGTCATGAATAGTAAACTTGATTTAATTTTTAATTTCTTAAGAACCTTTTTCATGTTCATTATTCCTTTTATATCGCTTATTACCATGTCAGGAACACTATGTAATCATTTAAGTTAATAACGGTTGTTTTGTCGATAATTGGTACTTGAGTCCAAAATAATCTCTTTATAATTACAAGTTGTTCATGTGGTAAAATATCCATTATATACAAAATTATATTAATGATGTAGATATCATATATGTCATATATATCCAGTATATACATGCATTTAAAATATTACATAACATTTAGAGGTAAGAAATGAAATGCACCGTTCATGGAGACGGTAAGCCGTACGTACGCATGAATGCTACTTCCATTTCTATTACATATTTAATGGAATTAAAACATAATGATAAATAATAGTGAAATAATTCCAGTATTTTATCATATATAATATCATTAAATACATCCTTTATACGTACCACATCTGGTATTAACGAATCAAATCACTTTGAGGGGGCGGTAGTCCGCACTTCCTAAAATGAAGATATCACGTTTACCCATAATGGAAACCATAAAGGTATGCCATAAATGAAAAACATAGAATCTTAAGTAAAACATAAACATATTATATATACTATATAAATATATTGTCATCTTAATGGCCACCATTGAAGGTGTTAAAAGAATATTGAACAATCATCGTTTCGTGAGGCAGAAATTTTCCATCCACGGAAACAATATGTTCTTTAACGATTAGATGTAGGTGTGTGTAAGTGTAGATCGAATCCTTCTTATAAAAAAATCCGAGTATATGGAAGATACTGGTGTTGTTACAAAATAAATGAATAAAAAGAGTTTAGGGGGTTGGAGAAGCAAAATAAAACATAAGAACACAAGAGAAGACACTACCTTTAAATAGGGTAACTCTTTTTGATTTGAGGTCAAAGGATTCCTTGGGAAGTCTTCTGCCCAAAGTGAGGCTTCAAGGAGTAAGAGAGGGATGTGGAGAGAAACAATGGGTAGGGGTTGGCCGAGCCAAAGGCTTTGGAAGAGTGGGTAAGGTGGTAGAGGTGGGGGCGTTTTATAAGAGGAGAGGAGGGGCACTCTTGGAAAGGTATAAAAGGATACTTTATTATAAAATGATTTTCAGATTTAAAAGGTCCCAAAATTATATATTTCTAGGGTAAGGTGATAATAGTTTGAAATCCACCCATCCAATAGGTTTTTGACATGTGTATGTCTTAGATTTTACATTATCGTTTCATTTTATTTAAATCATTAAATAATGAGGTCATCGCTGCATCATCATGATGTCATAAATATTTTAATTTATATAATGTATAAAAATTATAAAAAAATATCATGATGTATGAAATCTTTTTATATTTCTAATTAATATTTATAGAAAAAAATATTACTTGTATAACCCCATTTAAAAATTGTTTTAGTAAAACCACTCATGTTTGTGACATTTTTACTTTTACTTTAAATAAAAGGCATTAAGGTCATTATCTTACCCAAGTGGCTCCATGGGGTCCCGAAAATCAACCCATGGGTTCTATTGGTCGGCCATGACACATCCAATAAAGTTAGGACATGTGTCTATGTCATTTCATATTATTAAAACATTATTTTTACCTTAAACTACACTAATTACCTCTAATCGCGATTAAAAACATAAACGTCACTATTCACCAAAAATTATTTTAATCCCATTGAACCAAATTTTACTT
The DNA here is from genome assembly GCA_963277665.1 of Viscum album. Classification (NCBI taxonomy): domain Eukaryota; kingdom Viridiplantae; phylum Streptophyta; class Magnoliopsida; order Santalales; family Viscaceae; genus Viscum; species Viscum album. The sequence goes on from OY728144.1 coordinate 395,753,982, forward strand.
CTTAATGACAACCATATATGTCGGATTTTTGAAATTCAAAACACAGAGGTGGTAAAATTTCATTTAAATGAAAAATCAGGTTTTTAAGTACCACTTAGTGGTTTCACTATTCATCAAAAATTGAAGTTTTTCAGAAAAATACCAAAACATCACCCTAAGAAATATTTGATATTCGAAATTCAAAAATGATGTCTATTTTAAAAAATTCAAGACATATAAGTTACATTAATTAATTTAATAATTAATTTCCGCTGGCAGAGCAAATAGCGTGTTTTTATGAAACAATAAGTAGCAAACGATTGACACTAGTTAAGTCCAATTTCAAAGTGAAATTAATTCTAACGACCACTATTGGATTAAATGGTAAAAATATATTCAGATTACACTTTAACACCAATTAAAAAGATAATCTAACCATATAATTAAATTAGATGAAAAAGCAGTTTTGATGTAAAATGCAGTATTTTTCACTATTCATTTAAAAAATGAACATTGTCAGAAAAATACCAAAAATTTATCCAATGTAAATTTCAATGTAACAAACATAAAGAATATGTTTACTTTGACAAATAGATCTTATAAAATTGTCAAAATATTGATTTAAAAATGGTTTTCCATCAAAAGGCAGTAAAACAATCTTTTAAAAATATCAGTGTATTCCATGCTTAAGATTGGATTTATTCTCATTTTAAGCCTCTAAAAAACTATCTAATTCATAAATAGACATAGATAAAAATATCTATTATTCATTACTTACTTGGGATGTTACATCCTTCCCCCCTTTAGAAAATTGCGTCCCCATAATTTATTTCTTTATCGAATAAGTGGGGGTATTTATCCCTCATCACATTTTCAGATTCCCATGTTGCCTCTTCAATCATGTGGTTTTTCCACAAAACCTTTACATGATGAATTACCTTATTTTGTAACACTTGCTCTCTTTGGTCAAGAATCTGGACGGGTTGTTCTTCATAAGAGAGATTCTCTTCCAACTGAACAACCTCTGGGCTCAAAACATGAGATGGATCTGGCATATACATTCTCAACATCGAAACATGAAAAAAATTGTGCACCTGAGATAAACTCAGAGGTAAATCCACTCAGTAAGCAACTGATCAAACTCTCTCCAGAATTTCATATGGTCCAATGAACCTTGGACTCAGCTTTCCTTTCTTACCAAATCGCATCACACTTTTCCATGATGAAACTTTGAGAAAAACATGATCACCTACCTCAAAAGAGAGATCCTTTCTCCTGTTGTCTGCATAACTCTTCTGCCTACTCTGAGCTGTTCTCATGTGTTTCTGAATCAAATGAACTTTTTCTGCCATCTCTTCTACCAATTCCGGTCCCATCAGCTTCCTTTCACCCACTTCATCCCAGAAAGCTGGAGTTCGACACCACTTCTCATATAACGCCTCAAATGGTGCCATCTGTATACTAGAATGAAAACTGTTATTATATGAAAATTCAACCAAAGAAAGATGTTGGTCCCAACTTCCCTGATAATAAATCAAACAAGCACGTAGCATATCCTCCAAAGTCTGGATCTTTTGTTTTGACTTCCCATCTGATTGAAGATGAAAAGCTGTACTAAAATTTAATTCAGTACCCAATGACTTTTGAAGGCCCTTCCAAAAGTTAGAAGTAAACCTGGGATCACGATCAGATACAATGGATAGAGGAACTCCATGAAACCTGACTATCTCTTTAAGGTACAATCGAGAAAGTTGATTTAGAGAGAAATTATCTCAAATAGGAAGGAAATGGGCAGATTTAGTCAAGAAATAAACAATAACCCAGATTGCATTATTACCTTGAGATGTCTTCGGTAATCCCACAACAAAGTCCATGGATATATTCTCTCATTCCCACTCTGGCACTGGTAAAGGCTGAAGCATCACTTTCGATAACTACCACTCTACTTTAACCTGCTGACAAGTCAAACACTTCACAGTAAAATCAGCAATATCTCTTTTCATTCCATCCCACCAGAAATACTCCCGCAGAACTCTGTACATCTTAGTACTGCCAGGATGAACTGAAAACGGAGAACTATGAGCTTCACATAACAACTCTCTCTTCAACTGTGAATCACAAGGCACACAAAATCTCTTCCCAAATCTAAAAACACAATCACTATCAATGTTGAATTAATGCAACTTACCTTTCTGAACCAGCTGTACCTTTTTTTGCAACTCACTGTCTTGCTTCTGTGCTTTCTTGATTCTGTTTGATAGAGAAGATTTCACTGATACCTGAAATAAAACAGAAGGACATCTTGCACCAACAACTTATATTCCAATGTTCATCAAATCCTTAACCAAAGGATAACGTTCCAAATGCAACATTGTTAATGAAGCATTACTTTTTTGACTCAAGGCATCAGCCACTTTATTTGCTTTTCTCGGATGGTAATGAATTGTACAATCATAATCCTTGATTAATTCTAACCATCTCCTCTATCTCATGTTAAATTCTTTCTGAATGAATATATACTTTAAACTTTTTTGATCGGTATATATTTCACACTTTACTCCATACAAATGATGCCTCCAAAATTTTAAAGCGAAAACTACAATAGCTAATTCCAAATCATGTTTATGGTAATTTACCTCATGAGTTTTCAACTGACGTGAAGCACAAGCAATTACCTAATCATTCTGCATAAGGACACAACCAAGTCCTTTCAATGAAGCATCACTGTAGATAACAAAGTCACCATTCTTGGAAGGATGTGCCAAAACTTGAGCATTCACCAATCTTCTTTTCAACTCCTGAAAACAATCATCGCATTCTTTTGTCCAGATAAACTTAACACCCTTCCGAGTTAGCTTCGTCATTGGACTAGATAACTGTGAAAAATTTATATCAAACCTTCGGGAATAGCCTACCAGACCAAGGAAGCTACGAATATCTGTTACATTTGTGGGTCTTGGCCATTCTTCCACAACCTTTGTTTTTACAGGATCAACAGTTATCCCATCTTTAGAAATAATATGACCAAGGAAAGAAATTTGTTGCAACCAAAACTCACACTTGCTGAATTTCCCATACAATTTCTTTTCATTCAAGGTTTGTAAAATAACCCTTAAATGTCTTTCATGCTTCTATTTACTTTTAGAGAACACCAAAATATCATCAAAAACACAACCAACATTTATCACATGATTTAACTGAGCCATCACTGCAGTAAACTGCTCAATTCTGATTCTATCCATCTCAGTATGCTGATTTGGAAGGTCATTTCACTCAGTATGCCTTCCCAAAAAGCTTCTCTATTTCCTCTATAGAAAACCATTCTAAACACTGAAATACCTTAGGTGAAGTAACATGGTAATATTTAAATGATATATCATATCAATTTGACCATAAAAAAAATATTTTTAGATAATCATTTAATAGAATTATAACTCCTAAAGTTATCTAAACCGAACTCTGATACCAACTATAAGGCCCCAACCTTAAACCTTACTTAATATTGAGTTATTACAAGATTACACATTGAGGATCTTTTCAGGTTTATAGTTTTAGAGAATTAGATCATAAAACTTGCATTATATTCCCCATTTAAACAAATTGGTTACATAAAAGACAGAATTCATTTTCCCTATCAACGGAAACATATTTAAAATAAAACATGGATTCTTTTTGACACTTCCTTGACACTATTATCACATCATGTACCTTTCCCTTGACCTGTGAAAATCATTTCAAAACTTGGGATGAGCATAAAAAGCTCAATAAGGGATATGAAAATATGGAAAGGAAACACGAGTACATGTATACCTAAGAATCAATGAAATCATACTTTACCTATAAAACATAAGCACTTTAACATTCCTCATCAAATCATGAATAAATCATAGAAATCATAAGACACAAAGGTAACTTGAGGCATTCATAACATTCTTACGTCGGGAGTAACCCTCTTGGTTACGTTTGGAATATCCATCACTGTATATTCCATAAATATCTTCGGAGAAACCTTGACGTTTCACTCCTTCGCGTAACCCAATACATTGGAGAGCTATATCGGGCTCACCCGCCCTTAGTTTATCACGGAACCACCCGTCTTAATAATAATTCCCAAGAACCACAACATAATCGTATCACATAAAACATGCATAAAGGATAATAACATTTCCAACTTTCAATCACAAGATATCAATACAAAACATTGATATAAAAAAATTATGAAAACCATTTTCAATACCAAAATAAAAGAAAATTAAAACATGGTATTTATTTTTCTTTTAAAAAAAATGTATGGCTTGTAGAGGAAGCTGATACTCAAATAATAGTCACGACGGCAGAGAAGTCGTTGTCGCCGCATACGTACGACAAAAACATTCCCATTTGTCATTTAGTAAAACACATCATATAAAAAAAGATTCATTTTGAAAAAACATAAAATTCAAAGGGGTTTATACACCATATAAAATAAGGTTGTGTATAAAACAAAATATTCCTCAATGAATGGAGATTGAGACGAAGTCCCATACCTTGGGTCCGACATGACTCGATCATTCTTTAATGTCCTGAATAATAAACTTGAGTTAATTTCTACTCTCTTAACAACCTTTTTCAAGTTCATTATTCCTTTTATATCACTTATTACCATGTCATGAACACTATGTAATCATTTAAGTTAATAACGGTCCTTTTGTCGATAATTGGTACTTGATTCAAAAATAAACTCTTTATAATTACAAGTTGTTCATGTAGTAAAATATCCATTATATACAAAATTATATTAATGATTTAGATATCATATATGTCATATATATCCAGTATATACATGAATTTAAAATATTACATAACATTTAGAGGTAAGAAATGAAATGCACCGTTCATGGAGACGGTAAGCCGTACGTACGCATGAATGCTACTTCCATTTCTATTTCATATTTAATGGAATTAAAACATAATGATACATAATAGTATTATAATTCCAGTATTGTATCATATATAATATCATTAAATACATCCTTTATACATACCACATATGGTATTAACGAATCAAATCACTTTGAGGGGGTGGTAGTCAGCACTTTTTAAAATGAAGATATCGCGTTTACCAATAATGGAAACCATAAAGTTATTATATAAATGAAAAATACATAAGCTTAATTAAAACATAAAAATATTATATATACTATATAAATATAGTTTCATCTTAATTTCCACCTTTTAAGGTGTTAAAAGAATATTGAACAATCATCATTTCGTGAGGCAGAAATTCGCCATCCACGGAAACAGTATGTTATTTAACCATTAGATGTAGGTGTGTGTAAGTGTAGCTCGAATACTTCTTATAAAAACATCCTAGTATATAGAAGATACTGGTTTTGTTACAAAATAAATGAATAAAAAGAGTTTAGGTGGTTGGAGAAGCAAAATAAAACATAAGAACACAAGAGAAGACACTACCTTTAAATCGGGTAAATCTTTTTGATTTGAGCTCAAAGGCTTCCTTGGGAAGAATTCTGCCCCAAGTGAGGCTCCAAAGAGTAAGCGAGGGATGTGGAGAGGCAAAATGGGCAGGGGTTGGCCGATCCAAAGGCTTTGGAAGTGTGGGTAACGTGGTAGAGGTGGGGGCCTTTTATAAGAGGAGAGGAGGGGCACTCTTGGAAAGGTATAAAAGCATACTTTATTATAAAATTATTCTCAGATTTAAAAGGTCCCAAAATTATATATTTCAAGGATAAGGAGATAATATTTCGAAATCCACCCATCCAATAGGTTTTTGACATGTGTAGGTCTTAGATTTTAAATTATCGTTTCATTTTATTTAAATCATTAAATAATGAGGTCATCACTGCATCATCATGGTGTCATAAATAACTTAATTTATATAATGCCTAAAAATTATAAAAAAAATATCATGATGTAGAAAATCTTTTTACCATTATAATGAATATTTATAGTAAAAAATATTACTTGTATAACCCCATTAAAAAATTGTTTTAGCAAAACAACTCATGTTTGTGACATTTTTACTTTTACTTTAAATAAAAGGAATTAATGTCATTATCTTACCCAAGTGGCTCCATGGGGTCCCAAAAATCAACCCATGGGTTGTATTGGTCGGCCATGACACATAAAATAAGGGTAGGACATGGGTCTATGTCATTTCATATTATTAAAAAATTATTTTTACCTTAAACTACACTAATTACCTCTAATCAGGATTAAAAACTTAAAAGTTACTATTCACCAAAAATTATTTTAATCCCATTGAACCAAATTTTAATTCTTAATAAAAACCATATATGTTGGATTTATGAAATTCAAAACACAGAGGTGATAAAATTTCATTTAAACGAAAAATCAGTTTTTTATGTACCACTTTGTGGTTTCACTATTCATCAAAAATTGACGTTTTTCAGAAAAATACCAAAACATCACCCTAAGATATATTTGATATTCTGAATTAAAAAATTATGTCTATTTTAAAGAATTAAAAACATATAATTTACATTAATTAATTTAATAATTACTTTCAGCTGGCAGAGCAAATAGCGTGTTTTTATGAATAATAAGTAGCAAAAGATTGACACCAATTTAAGTCCAATTTCAAGGTGAAATTAATTACAACAACCACTATTGGATTAAATGGTAAAAATATATTCAGATTAAACTTTAATACCAATTAAAAAGATAATATAACCATATAATTAAATTATATGAAAAATCCATTTTGATGTAAAATGCAGTATTTTTCACTATTCATTAAATAATGAACATTGTCAGAAAAATTCCAAAAATTTATCCAATGTAAATTTCAATGAACCAATCATAAATAATATGTTTAATTTGACAAATATATCTTATAAAATTGTCAAAATATTGATTTAAAATTGGTTTACCATCAAAAGGCAGTAGAACAATCTTTTAAAAATATCAGTGTATTCCATGCTTAAGATTGGATTTATTCTCATTTTAAGCCTCTAAAACACTATCTAAGTAATAAATAGACATATATAAAATATCTATTATTCATTACTTACTTGGGATGTTACATTCCCCATTCACACTTGAAACCACTTTGAACCTAGACTCCCTTACACTCAATAAATTGGTGTTATTCTCCATTGGATGGGTGGGGATGTTCATTAAGAGATTCAAGGAAGAGGAGATTTAGTTACACTCAAATTCCTAAAACATTGTAATAGGGTTATCTCTTGAAGCGAGGATCCCCTCATCGAGGCCTTATACTTCTACGTCATGTTGTAATGTTTAATAAAATTCTTTGTTATTCCTTCATTTATTCTATTTTCTTCAAATTTCTCCTTTTATTAATATTCCTAATTGGTCTGGAATCAAGAGTATAAATGATATTGGGTTCTACCCTCTCTAAACCATTGAAAATGAAAAACGTTACTACGATGACTACACCACCCATAGAAGATTAGTTATTTTTATTGATCGATCTACATCTAACCGTCTTCATTCATTTATATTGAATCAATGATATACTATAATTTACATAATATGATCAATTAATTTTGTTTTTAATTTAAATGAAACTAAGAATGAAATTCAACAATAAACACAAATCACGCAAGGTCGAGAATTGTGTGAATTGTGAGAGCACGAACTTAATTGGTAATTCAAAACCACAACGGATCAATTTGTAGTGTTCGAATATAATAACTAAACTAAATTAATTCTAATTTCTAGAGAGTAAATGTGATTTATTTTACCAGTGACCATAAGATAACCTTAGAACATCAATCATGCTCGGGTGCTACGATTTCATGTTCTGAAGTTAGCCTAGGGTTAAATTCACTTCATCTTTGTGGTAAAGTTTATTCTCACAGGGTTTGGGATTTGACAAATTAAGGGATCATAATTAAGTGGAAATTAATTTAATATATAAATATTAATAAAGGATTGAATATGTAGAGTTAGATTGATTATACATTCTAAAAATAGTTTTCAAAAAAATAATAATATTCTCATTGTGCCTTGTTAATCAACTTTCATTTCAAAATAAAAAAAATGCAATATTCTTCTAGAAAACTACTACTAGTTTTATAATCGATAAAAAACACATCATCCTTTTAAGTAGTGTTTTTATTCTCTTTTATTTTATTTTTAGAATAACTTTAAAAAGTTGTTTTAATTTACTTCCTCCTTTGAGAGATGACCCTGGTTAGCCACTATGCTACATTTAAGTACCCCAAAATCCATTAATCATTTGAGGGTTCCCATGACCACACCTTTCATCCACTTAGTTTATAAGTTTTTTTAAAATGGATGAATATTGTCACTGAAATATAAATATTTGAATGATGTTAATATGTGGAATTAATTATAATGAAAAATATATTGCAAAATTCTGGTGAGTTATCCTAGATGGGTAAAAAGGATTAAAAAAATGGGTGAAGTCAAAATAAGAAGAAGTTCTGAAGTCATGTTCTCTTCAGAAATTTATTTTAAGAAATTTAGTTTAATCTATAATGATTAATGATCTATTATTAAAGTCTATAAGTTGTTTTATTCTTATTAGAAAAGTATATCTATTATCCATAATATAAATTATCTTTAAGTAGTTTCGTTATGAAGTTTACAAATATGTACATATGAAGAATTATAAAGGCTACATAATGTTATGTTGAAGAAATATAACCTACTTAAGGGGAAATATAATCTATTTAAATGTAAATTGAAATTTACACAACCTATTTAAGGGTATGTTGAAAACCATGTAAATATTCTCAGGGGTACTACATAAAAAAACCTGAGACTTGAGTAAGAGTATCTGATGATCAGATTGAGGATAACACATCATAGGTAATTAGAATATGTTCATTGATCTGAGGTAATCATATCAAGATTTTCTAGAAGTTCCATCAGATGGGGTTTCCAACAGAAATGTTTTCCAAATTCATCTCTCATAGTCCATCAGATAGTGAAATATGTAAAAGATCAATTAAAAAAATTAAGGTCTTAGAATCCACCAATTAAAATTCACACCAAAATCAAAATGATGTGAATGGACCGAGTCAAACTGATTCAATATTCAAGTGATTTTTGATAAATTATATTCATGGATATTTCAGATAGATAATAATCAGAAAAAAATATCCACAAATACCAAGTGGTGTGTACTTCATTGATGAAAGATCACAATTCATTTTGGATGTCATTCAAGATTAAGTTTAGAAGAAGTGGAAAGTATATATATGATTTTATAGTTAGATAAATTCAAACATTGTGAAACGTTAAATTGAGTTTAAATAAACTACTACATAATGGATTTCAAAATGAGTAGAACAAAGAAATAGATATGATATATAGAGGTTACCAAATTTTTAGAGAGAGGTTTCACAATCATTGGAAAGAGAAGAATGTTTTTGGAGTATATTATTAGACTGTATAATTTTTGCAGATAATATGTACAAGTTTACAAATTATAGGGAACATATTTATTAATAGTGTTAGTGGAAACATTTAAAGATCATTAAGAAGAAGTTGCTGATAGTTTTCAAGACAAGTCATCGATCATAATTTTCTATATGAAATTATGAGATAGTGGTTTTTGAGTAATTTTCAACTAACTAATGATTCCATGAAATATGACCGGATTAAGGATACTAAGTTTTAAAAAAAATATTGTATCAGATTGAGGTATTTGAGTAATGTCATCAAAGAAAATGTGTTCCAGAGACCACGATCTAAGTATTACAAATTAATATAATGATGCTTAATGACGTCAATAGGTAGAAATTTGTACATAATCCAAATGAATATTTGTAGGGCCATCAGAAAAATTATTATGTATGCTGTTCATTATACAATGGTTACCAAACCAAGGAAATGGTAGAAGATTTATGTGGCATGTCTATGGTTAGAGAATGAATCTTCTGAAAGAATTATTTGATGTTCCTATAAAGGTGTAATTGAATAATAGATGAGGTTATATCGAATGGAATATATGAAAGGAAGTTTTCTATGAAATAATTTTTGAATAACATTTTAAATATTTTTTAAATTTTTGAATTGTGGAAAACTTATGATACATGTTCAATATTTCAATAATCATAATGAAATATTTTTATTCTAGTGACATTTTAGGATTTTATAAGAAGATCATTAATGCTGATAAATAAGAAGTTTTTTAACAAATATTGACTGACTATATCTTTTAGGATGCATGGAGGTTGTAGAACATTGAAAGCTTGGAGTGGGATTATCAATGTATAAGAAGTAAAATTTAATTTCAAGTACACGCCTCACCTGAAAAAAACAAAGAAAAATAGATTCTATAAAGGTATGATGATAAATTTTGAGTGTGTGATGTTAATCATAGTATCAAAACATTAGGTTATGTTAAATAATTAAAAAGCCTTATGAAAATTTCGGCCACCTATCATTAGAGTATTTCTCATTTGGGATGTTGTTTCTAGAGATGATGTACCAGATGAAGATGCTGGTACCAGACATAGTAGAATCACCATATAGAATAGGAGTGTATCGAACAAATGGTGAAAATTTAAGGATTATATGTACGTGTTTCCTGATGAGAAGAAATAATTAGACCAAGTAGTAGCACCAGATGAATATGTATAAGATGATCATAAAGAGGAATGGTTATTCTAGATATAGAACATAGTTTTTTATTATCAATTATTCTTATATGAACATTTTGAATAAGAAGGAATGAACAAAATATCGCTGGGTGATCTAGAAATAAATCATTATTATTAGGGAGAAGAATCAGATGAACAAACCAGATGAAGTATTCAGACAAACAATCTTTGGATAAAAGTAGAGGAGAAGATTTCAGTTTTTTATTTAGATGAAGATAAGTTTCATTCCAACCACAGTGTGAGTAATAAATAAATAAGAGTAAGATAAGACCCAATAAATAATGTGACATCAAATATAAGTCCCAATAGGAGGATACTTTCTTAGTGTTACAAATTACATTATTAAGAAGGTGAAGGATTTCCTTCGAGGCAATATAAAGAAACAATGAGAAGTTTTTAGTTGTATGAGGTTATAAATATTTTTGGGTGTCATGATTATTTATATCCCCCTCCTAATGTGTAATGACTCACACATAGTATAATTATTTATTTCATGTGAACCCAATTTACATGATATTTAAACATAGTCGAAAATCCATCTACTAGTCATCATTATATGTGGCAAGGACTAACTAATCATAATGAGTAGTAAACTTATAAAAATATCAAGTTATATATTTTAATTTCATTCATAAGAAAGAATATTATTGAAAAAATTGAATCTAAGAATCAAGATCCCAATAGTGCATAGAGGAAAAATGTTAAAAGATTGTAATTTGTTAAAAAGTTCCGAATAATAATCGACCCACCCTCAAAGAGTTGAGTATATCTGGAAGTAATCCCGACACATCTAGAACCACCATGATCCTTTATATGTTCATAGAGTTCATAAATTCTAAAATGTGAATAATTATTCTTGATGGTTACCAGATTTTGGAGATTAGAATTTAGCCATAACGACAAGACCCAATTCTCATTCTTAGAGAATAATAGCGGGGACATAACTTCCAATAAAAATCATCCAACTGGACTACCATATCTTAAATCTTCATGCGGGCCATCTGGTATGTTAGTGAGGATATCATGTTGTTCAATGTATTCCGGTCTATATAGAAGGGGATCAATCAAAGGTTAGGTAATCCAGATACAACCATAGTAAATATGTCTTCATTATCCTATACCTCCATCTAAATATGAACTATCATAACATCTACTACTCGAAGGGTTATTCTAGTCCACTAATGATTAATTAGTTTCACCCTCCTACATATGATCCAATCCAATTCTACCTTAAATTCTTTCTCTCTAAAAAATGAAAATCTCATCTAATCTACTTGGGCACATCACTTCCTCTACCAAAAACAATAATTCTATTCATAAACCTCAAGAGATTGTCCATACCTTGAAAAAAGTAGTAAGTTATCATTTTAGTTACAAAGTGACCCTATAAAATCTCCCCCAAAGAGTAGGGTCACAATTTCATAAAATGTGTGTCCTCAGTAAGTGTCTCCAAACAAAAAGGTTGAGACACATGTTGTACTAGAAAATCTAGATCACTGAAAAAAGATATCAAAAAAGAAAGAATGGTTTTTAACTATGTCAATAAATATTGTTTCTAATGTATAGGGGAAACTGACCTTAGTTCACATCATCCTTGGATACTAGGGGTCATAATCATTTACTTCCTCCAGGTGACCATGTAATTTTCTACAAGCTATATGATCATGAATGGGGACACATGGGAGTGGTAGTGGAAACATATCTCAACACCAGACACCTCCAATGACTCTCCCATAACCTCTACCACATTTTCTACCCTGTAGACCTCCTGATACAGACCATTTACTTTTCTTTAATGGCGCTCCAACCGATTCCCTAAATACTTCATGGTGAGTTGAGAAATCCCACATGATATTAGCTTTCCCATTGGAGGAGTGGCATATCCTCTCCCTTGATTGAAAGGACCAATCCTAATATCCATAAGTGGTAGATTTCATGACTTGTTTATGTATTCAAAATTCATCTAATGATTGAGTCCCTATGCCTATAATCGACCACTAGCTATTGAAGCCTTTGATCCATGGATTTCACATATAGAACAAACACTAGTTGTATGATATTCTAAGAATCTATATCTAGCCAAGCTACCCTTCTTCATACTATTGTAATTTTAATGGAAATGAGAGACCACTATAGTCAATAAATCTCATAGGAGGATACATTTAATGGTTCACAGTAAATGGTACCCTTGATGAACCATATCCAAGGAGTACCATGAGAGGATAATATACCTTGAAATATACTTTTCAACTAACATTCTACCATAATGGAGCTCCAAAAATATCACAGATACATAATTCCTAAAATTTCACTATATACAAATTCTCTCTTCAATGTTTAAAGAACTCTTCCCATGAGAGGGTCTCCTCATCAAGCCTTGACATCCCAAATCTCCACAATCTCCCTATTGTGACATGAATAAGGAACATTTATAGAGACACCATATGGATGTGAGAGGTCCTCAAAAGTAGGAAGAATCACTAGGAAACCATGATCCAATCATCTTATTCTTGGGGGTTGCGTTTTTGATGAAACTTGAGTGGTATCTATCTTTAAATCTCAATAAGTTCATTTAGACTTCAAAAATCATCTAACTATATCTCCATAATAACTAGCTACTCTATAGTTGGTGGTGATATTATCTAGCTAGCCAGAGGAACTTTCTATTATACATTCCCATGTACTGAGACAACATTCGTAAGAAGATCATAATTATGATATTATATATTATTCCAAGATGGATTTATTCATGGGGTTATTGTGGAATAGTAATGATGAATCACAATGAAAGAGATAATATCAGGGTAACTGACTCAAGAAGGGAATAGAATCCAAAAACCATTATTATATGATGCGTGAACTGACATTACCCTTGGAACTAGTGCTCACATGTACTGTGTCAAAAAGGTTATTAGAGTCTTAGTGATTGGATAAAATTGCCAAAATAACATCACTGGGTTCCATAACATGAGATTCAAACTCAAGACAAATCAATAATATTACTTTATTTCCAAAACAAATCCTTATAGAAAGAAAATATTCATTCTCCAGTCAAAGGTATCCTCTTTTGATGTAACATTTTCACGACGCAAACCAACATGACTCATCTAGCAGGTGATAAGCCGAGTATGACACATCGATACCACAACTAATAGGCTAGGGTATGGTTATATGAGCAGAGTAGGTATATCACGCTTATTGGAGACCATAACCTAATGTAATTTTACACACACACACACACATATATCCATATACTAATAAAATTCATAAAAGATAATCAATTGATAATATATATGCATGGACCACAACTAATCCCACACTGGAGTATGAAATTGTTCCTAGTAAAGAAAAGGGATGAATAAAAAAATGCAATAAAATTAAAAAGACACCAACCAACTCAAAAAGTGTATTTTTTTTCAAGATGAAACACCTAGAACCAAACATGGTCTATCTAGAAGAAATATCCTCCACCAGTTCCAGGTAATGCTTGGAAACATTCAAAGGGACTTCCTTTTGCACAAGGTATGACATGCATATGAAGATCCCTTAAAGGGGTGAGTATAAACATACCTAGTAAGATACCCCAAAATAACTAAGAATATAATCAATGATTGTAATTTCAATATCACATGAATGGGGAATAAAAATGATAACCTTGTTTTTCTCATAGATATACACCAAGCCTAAATGTAAAGGAACATCCTCACTGTCAACCTAGAATATTTCTTGAGGATCCAATGTAATGATGATGCATGAAAATTAACTCATTGTGACTTGATAAAAAATATATAAATCATCCAAGAGTATGCTATCCCCATCCCTGACCATGAATAAGTACATGTTGAAACTCATAAGGTGCAAATTCATAGGCAGGGGTTAACCCCTAGTGCTTATGAAGGATACCTAAGTATATCTAGAATAAAACACTTGTGTACTCTAATTGTACCCATGTATACTATCCATGCCTATATCTATGGACCCAGGGGAACATGCTGTGTTTTTGAATCAAGGGTTAAATGGAATGTTATATATATATTTTCATGTAAACCATAACCACCATGGAAGGGGTCTACATGATGTGTGGTCTACCAAAATACACTTCGTGTGTATTATGATTTTTATAAAAATACTTATTTCTCATGCATCTCACCCACACTGCCACTAAAACCTATTACACTATCGATTCAATTGAAACAATCATATAGAGGGTTGATTAATATTGATAGAATAATGATGAATAGATTCCATCCACCCATTGAATGAAAAATTTCTCTCACCTCCATGCTTTTCCCTAATTCTAAAACACATGAATCGATCTATGTTGAAGCAACAATGATATTTCATCTTCGTTACTATAAATCTATCACGCCTTCAATGCCAAATACAACCCCAAAAAAATTATCCAGTGTTCATAAGTGTAATATCACAATGATCGTTTCCTTAGTATAGTCAAACCATTAGTAAAATGAAATACTAATGATGATAATTTGAAGAAATAATTGAGAAATAAAAAAACACCAATGTGAGGAAACATATATTGGGAATGTTTTTGGTTATAATTCATCCATTTATGGCTAATTCTGAAAATGAGTCAAAAAAATTAATCAATGAATCCATGTTTTGGGGATTAGAAATAATTGACTACAATCCACAAAAGTGATATTTGAATTATTTTCTAAACTAGTTAATTTTTATTCATTATGGGGAAAAATAATAATAATTAATACAAAAATATTCCTACCTAGAAAATAGATAAATCACTGAATAAGAATTTTTATACATCATTTTTGTTAGTGGGATCCTTGAACTCCATTAACAATAATAATATCCTTGGTACCAATCATCCATCAATGATCCCATTATTGTCCCCCCAACACTCTCCCCATGATCCTCCCATCTAATCAGTAGGGTTATGTGGATAACCATAACATTTTCACATGACCATGATTAAATAGATTAAATTTAGTTCATCACATTTTAATAGTAATTATATTATGTTATTAATTTTTTTTCTTTTATTCCACCAATGGTTTCATGAAAATGAAACCTACGATGTGTATAATGAATATGTTATGGTTAGGGTAAAACTGATGTTCCATGTTTAAAGGTGGTCTTAATTTTCAAATTTGATACATGGTTTAGTATATAATCCATTATTTCATAATATAATTGTGAATGTGATATCTTATATATTATATTTTTTTATATCAACCCAGAGGCTCCACGGACCCCAGAATCCCACAATGTCTCTTCTCTTAATAGAAAAAATAAAATTTTAAAAATTCCAAAGTGTTACATGGGAAAAATAGAGTTGATATAAAATTGAAGGTTTTTTTCTAAAAAATATTTGGTAGTTAGTTACTTAAAAAATATGGTAAAAATTGTAAAAACAATCATTCATGTTCAATTTATGGAATTAATGATTTTCCATTGGGGTTTTCATAGATTGAAAATTTTTAAATTGAAATAATTCATCATAGAATTTAAATGAATATATTACATTTTAAATATTTAATATTTGCTTTATAGTTTTCATAAAAGGTATCCCAAGAATAAGATGTTCATGTATTCTAGAGAAATCATCATTTATATCTAAATTAAAATAATACTTAGGGATAATCATTTCTATTAAGAGAATGACAATATTTTATATAACTCATGCATGTTGAATAGTTTTTTTAGATAATTAAATGACATTTTTAGTAGGTTACGTCTATCCAACTAGTAATGTAGAATAAATATAATGAGGAATATAATTTATTAAGGCTCCTAATTCTATCATGGAATACTTGAACTCACACCATCAAACATGATTAGGTAAGTGTATATAGATATTCATATTTAATAGAATGTGAATATTTAATAATAGAGAATAAAATTCTACCAAATATTTATTTTTATACCCCATTAAAAATTCTCTTAGGAGGAAACATTTCTTTTAAAAAATTTGCATACCATAGAATCTATTTAATAATATAAAATAATGGAAAACTAGCATTAATTTTATTTAAAGTATCCAACACTTCTTTTTACAGTTAACATTGAACACTATTCCTCAATTTTTGGTTACTCCAAGGAAAAGTAAGTGGTGGTATGCATACATCAGGATCATTTTTAGAATTTATCTGAGAAAAATAATATATTTTTTTACATCTACATTATTTATTGGTTCCCTTATGAATATATTATTGTTATAGAAATAATTTTTCATGCAAATAAGGATTTTAAATTCAATCAGTTCGATAAAAAATTATTCCTCCATTAACAGAGAATATGTCAAGTGAAATATGTTTAGAAGTATTATAATCATGTTCATGTTGATAATAGTTTTTCAAATACTCAATATGAGGGTTATTTAACAGAGTACCACTTATAATATGTTTAAAAATCACATTTATCTTCCTTTGTCCTTAGGATTCACATGAGGATATGAAGGAAAACCTCCATTGATATAATTTATTATGTTATTGATATTATAATTGAGCTAACCCATTAATTTCATCACAATGTTTATAATAATATGTTATTTTCAAAAAATTTCTCAAAGTTATTTTTTGATTTTTAATGGGTTGTGTAGGATGCAACTTCCTCCCATAATGATAATTGTTTTGTTCAGTGCAATATTTTGGTTGAGAATTACTTGATTGTCCTTCAAAACATTTGGTTGGTTTTTAGTGATATTCAAATCTATAATGAGAAATATTATTCTTAATATTATTTAAATTTTGGATGGATTCATAATTTTTTTATCAGTTTGATAAAAATGATTTCTAGGGAATAAAAAATTACCATTTTTTGTATTTTCTTTCATTTGTTAAAACTAATCCAGAAAATATTTAATGGGGTCCAAAATTACATAAATAACATATATTTAAAAACTAGCTTCATGTTTGGTTTGGGTTTGGGAAGTGTTGGAAAACATCATTTACCTAACTATATTTGTAAGATAACTTTGTTTAATCAAAATCATAATATTATCATTGGGAGAGTTGGGTACTTATTTCAATACTTTTACAAAAATAAGGTCACTTATTCATCATTTTTTAGTATTTTGGGCCATGTTTTCATTTATATTCCTTGAATTAGATTGGGTTTTCTAACTAAATATACTCTTATAATATCCTAAAAAATTATACTATTAGTTAAATGATTTCCCTTATGAAAACTTTAAACCAATGGGTTTTCACTCATTTAATGTATAGGGGAACTATGAAATAATCCTTGAAATATTTCCCAATATCCATGAAATGTATCACCTTGAGTTTTATTAATCTAAAAAATCAATTTTCTAATTTCATCATTTATTGAAGAAGGAAAACATTTATCAAAAAAATACTCTTCCACTCATTCTAATTCTTAGTCAAATTAGTCTATAAATTTAAATGAAATTATTCGGAACCTCCTTATAAAGAAAATGGAAGATCTATAAGTTTAATTTTCTCTCCATATATTCCATGGGGGGGATATTAATTTATTTTCAGACCTATCTATGTGTGGTGTGTGTGTGTTTAAATGTGGTTTTACCGCCACAAACCAAATATAATTATTGTAAGAACTTGTGTGGATCCTGACATGATATTAAATTGAATTTATATATAGGTCAATGAAAATAGATTTTATTTCAAATCCCCAAGTGAATCTCGGTATCAAGATTTTTTTAATTTCTTTATATGATAAATGAAATACTTTCAAATATATGTCTTTAAAAATTGTTATATTAGTTTTTAAAAAAATCCTTTTAACCATTTCAATAGATCAATTTAAGTTTCTAGTTCATCTACAAGAGTTTCCTTACTCATAAGGACAAAAAAGTTGGTTTAGTTTCAAAAAATCTATTATCTGTATATCTACGATTGTGGTCTCGATCAGCTTCATTGTCTATAGGAAAAAACTGTGTCTAGAAAATTTAAACATATAATAATAGATTAATCAACTTAAGAAACCTCCCTTGACAATTGAAGAAATTGAAATTTTGTTATATCAATAATACCTTTTCAAAATGTTATATGCTAAAGAATGTAATATAGTGGTTCCAAGGTTGTTGATAGAGGTGTTTGCTTATATTTTTTCCAAAATGTTACTTTTTTGTTTTTAAAAAATAAAATAAGAGTTATTATTTGATGGATTTTATGAAAAATAATATAAAAAAACATAAAATTATAAATTAATTAAAAATTGATATAAATATATGATATTTAACACAATACCATAATATTTTTGAAAGTGTTTGAATTTAGATTCTAAAATAGTAACTATGGGAAATTTTAATCCTTCAACCACTCCATTTTTTACTTATCTAAAAATACTACCTAATTGAATCACTAAAGTCCCAATCAATGATTTTCATGAAGAAAACTAATTCTACTCTAAAATTATAGTAATACTAGAGTATAAGTACTATTTCTCGTAGAGATGTTATTCTACCACTTGAATATCACCCAAAATATATATACTATATTTACAATTTTTGGAAATTTCTAATTACTAATACGTGATTAAATATTCTAATCATAGGTACTAGATGCATGATATACAAAGGAAGATGATGACCAAAAACCTCTATCTAGATGTGTGAAGGTAAAACATTGTAGTATATTATTAGGTGCATTTTATTTTTGAACAATATCAGTTTATTATCTAAATCTATCATATGTTTTTATTATCAAAAATCACTATTTACATTAATAATTAATTATTTAATTATTCCAGACATGTTTATGAGTTTATATTTGTCTATATATATAGATACTGTGTTGAAATATTTTTCTATTTTTAATAAAAATTTCATAAGTGTCGTATTATATTTGTGAGGTTCAAAATGTTCCTTACAAATTTAAAAATTATACCTATGATGTGGTGAATGATCGTTATGAAAATTTGGATCTGGAAATATTTCCATGTATTGATCATCATTGAATCCAATTTATCTTTATAGAAATTGATATTGACTATAATGAATTCATGTTAATGACTTTTATTGAGTTAAATGAAATCACTCTTCTAGGAATAAAGGAAATAACTCTTATGATGTTATAGGGAATGACTCTTAAACATTTGTTGGAAAGGAATTTTGAGGAGTTTTATGAGATAGATATTATTGAATGAAATAGTATTTTATAAAATGAATTAAAAAATTTGAAGCTATAATTTTATATAATTTAATGGAAAACAAGGCTATTACTGATTTATTGGAAAACATTACTCTTGAATCATCATTATTAAACGGGAAGATCTTTCTAGGAGTCTTAAATAATTTTAACTAATTTTTAAATATTAGGATGGTTAGAGACTACTATCAATGGTTAGAAAATTATCTATTTTCAAGGAGTATTTTATAAAAAAAATTGAATGATATTATTTCTAGATACTTTCTTATCCTCAACCAAACTACATAGACCAAAATAATGATACATTACCTTATTTATGGGATACATGTGACAAAATATTTTAAATGATTAAACAAATTTTAATTTTCTTACTTCACTTACGAGTTCTTTTTATATAGAGTGAATAAGAAATAAAGAAGAGGAAATTACTAATACATAAAAACATAAGAATTACAATTAGTATAGTTATGTAATATTTCCAAGATCTTCACATTTTATATGGAGTCAGTCTCTAAGAGTTTTCACAATCTTTTAGTTGTATTTGTTAGTAATTTTACACTAAAAACTGGTGTTTCATTTTTACATCTTGGTATAATTTTTTTTTACATACACACCCCTTTTACTATGTGTGGTTTTAAAAACTATGTATAATTAATATTAAAAAGTTCTGATGAAAATATCTTGAATATTTGTAACAAGTAATAGTTTCTTTCACTCAACTGTTTAATACCCGGGGAAAAGATCTGAATAAAAATTCCAAAAAACACATAAAGTGTAAGTGGAGTAGATTAGGAGAGGTAATAATAGTCCTAACCAAATATGAAGAATTATTATTTTATTATCTTTAATTTTATTTACTTTATATTAAATGGTATATTTAAATAAGTATAGATATAATTATTTATGAAGAGGGTATATTTATTTTTGTGTAAAATTTTGGATCTCAATTTACCAACTCATGAGTCATTACAGAATTGTTTTGGGACAACACTAGGTTTGAAAGGTTGTATTTTTAGATTTATACATTGACCAGTTTAAGTTAAATTATAAGTTTCTATTTTTAGTAATTATTTAACCATGATAAATTTTTTTTTATTTCTAGATCACCTGACTTTAATGGATATAACTATGGCTGCTAAAAATCATGGATGGTTATTTATCTAATGAATATTAGATTAAATATTAATGTGAATGTTGTTAAACCCTATAGAATTAATTCTAGGGATACAAAGATACAATTTTTATAACAAGATGAAAAATATTTTCTTAATTATATATACATAAATTCTATTATTTTTGGTTTTGATGCTCCTCACAAGAATAGTGTTTAATAATTAAAAATAAATAAATACAGGTGTGTAATTTTTTAGTTTCTTATGAAGGGGAAAAGAATGTCAGAAATCTAAGGTATAATACTCTTAATTGTATGTTTGAAACCTTAAGGACTTTTTATGGGTAAATAATATAGAGGCCTAGGAATAACATACATGGTAATTACATAATTTAAGATGAAAATTCAGAACACTAAGGAAATACATGTTCAAGGATCATAATAGTAAAGTGTATTTAAAAACTCTAAAAATATATCCTAACTTTGTGAAATATATTCAATGTTTCATACTATGATATTCAACTTTAGTATTTCTACTTAAATCATTTTTTTCATAACATAGGGAAAGAATACATAAGAAAGGGGTGAGCTCAGATGCTCAGAAAGGGTAAACAAATGAGATACATAATAGAAACATGAGCATAAAGGTATGAAGATGTGGTAACAAAATTTTAAGATGACACCACTCATCATATAAATGAGTCTTTGCATAAACATTGGAAGTTCAAAAGTCATTAATTATAAGGGAATCAAGATCATAATCCTAGAAATCATAACATTGGAATAAGATATAGACTTTTTGGCAGACACATAAGGACATAACGTTGATTTCCATGGTACTCAAGGATTAATTATAAGGACATATTAGTGGAATGTTTTCACTATCTGAACCATCTTAATAGTCAAGGTTCACTCCCAAGACCATCTTTGAAGGAACGATCCTTTACTAATATGGCTTCACTCCCCATTCTATCCTAGTATTCCTGAATGGAGTTCACTTCCAATTCTAGCCCTATATTACTGATCTGTGTTCACCTCTCATTATAGCCATGTATTACTAAACTGATATTATTTTCTATTATATCCTTGTATTACTTAATAGAGTTCAATCCTCATTCAATCCAAGTATTACTAAATTGGGTTCACATCACATTCAATCACTGTATTACTGAACTGGGTTCACTCCTCCTTCTAGAAATTTCTATATCATGAGATATAAATCATTACCCAATTATTTGGAGGGAGATAAATGTCCCACCCATATAATAATTTAATAATACATAGATATTCTACAAGATCATAAATAATCATTTCATATCCAATGAAATTAAATGTGTATAACAAATCTGTAGTTAGATTACAACATGTGGAAAAGGGAAAGGTTTCGTAATCATTATATCAAATCATAAACCATGGAAAAACGTTGGGTTCAAAAGAATATAAATCATGGAGGAGAAATCAGTTTTGTAAACATATAACCCATGAAATAGAAATGTTTTTTGTAAAATTAATTCCATCAAAACATAAATAATTAAAAGAAATAATGTGAATTGAACACCTTGATCATATCCCCAAGAACGAAATTAGTAACACCAATGGATTTCATCTTAGATGTAAAATAAATTTTAAATAAATCTCAAAAAACAGTTCATTAAGAAAATACCCAATCTTTTTTGAAAAATGCTTTTCAAATCAAAAAAACATTTGAAAACCATTTTATTTGAAAATAAACTTGAAAAATATAAATGGATATAGAAAAAATTTTGAAAACATTTTTCCTTGAATAATTATAATTGAGGCTTGATTTTTTTTAAAATAATTTTTTTAAAACTTATAAATTATTTCTAAAAACGTTTTAAAACCTTTTTCATTAAAATTAAATTGATAACATATAGAGAGTGATTACAAACTTTTTGGAAACATTTTTATTTAAAAATAATTTGAAAACTTATAAATAATGATTGAAAATATTTTGAAAACCTTAATCTTTGAGAACATTAGTTTGAAAACATATTAAAAATATTTGAAAATAATTTAAAAAACTTCTTAAACATAAAACAGTTTTTAAACAATTTCTCTTTTAAAACTAATATAAAATCAAAAAAATCCAAAATATTAGGAAAACATTTAAAGTTTAAAAAATAACCTTGTAAATATAGAAATTAATTATCAAGGAAATGACATCTATTATTTTGGGTATGTTAGAATATACCCAACATTACATTTTAACCATAAATGTTTGGAAGAATTCCTAGACCAGGAAATGATAAGAAGATTAAATATAAAAAAACCATTTTTCTTTAAAGGTGAAACATCGATAAAATGATTTTTAAATATCATATCAGGAATAATAGAATATTTTTTATATCTTTTTTAGAAAATATAGTTTGAAAGAACACATAATTCCGAAAAAAGAGAAAGACAAATTCAATTTTTCATAAAAACTTATTATTAATAATATTAGGCACAAATGAGTGAATAAATTAAAAAACACATTAATTTATTACTACTAACTATAGGATAAAAAACTTCATGAATTTGATAGAGAGTTTCTTCATAATATATGATAAATTGAATAATAATCATAAATTATCCCGATAAATGATGAGATTGTTTCAATAAAATATTACCACCTAGTAACCATGAATTATAGTCCCTATGTTAGAAAATTAAATTAAAGGATGATTAAAATATCGTGAAAAGAATTATATTCAGGATATAAATTTTCAAATATAATTATATACACCTCTTAGAATAATATAGAAGGATACATAGAATGTATCTCAAAGATATAAATTGAGACAAAACTACATTACCGATTTGGTAACATTGTAACCATAAACCATATCCATGAAATATCATAAAAAGGATATTTAAATAACATTAAATTTATTTATATGTATTGTAGAATAAATGAATTGTAAACATATATACCCCATAAATGAAATGAGTGGTGAACCTGAAATGAATCTCATAGATATGAAAAGTAAGATTAGAAAACCCTTATCTTAAGTCTTGGCTCTCATTGAACTCATTAAAAACTATTTTATAATAAGTAAAATATTATTATATGAATATAGTAGGACCATATTTATGAAGTCAGTTGAACATACGTACAAATGAATGATGTTTCCATTTTCTTATCTTATCGAAAGAACGAAAGTACATAACATATATATATTATCTCTTTCTAGTATCATTAATATTTTATATATTATATATTTTTACTAAAACCATCCTTAATATGTTCCATGTAATGTGTGAACAAATCACATCACTTTGAAGAGGTGGAAGTCCACACTTCAAAAAAAGAAGTTATCCTGTTTTCACATATTAGAAGACATGAAGGTATATTTAATATAATATTTTTAGAATATTAAATACATCATAAATATCATATATAAATTTAGTTTCTATCATAATTTTTAACCATGATATTTGGTAAATGAAAAACAAAAAACATCATTTCATGAGGTGCTAGTCCGCCGTACAAAAGAACGGTAAGTTAGTTACCCATTAGATGGAAGTGTGTCTATGTTTAGGTAAAGACATTAGAATGAAAAAAATCATATTATATTTAGGATAAGTAGGTCATTATATAACCATGTAATTGGAATAGTTGATAAGGTGGATAATGAAAATATATTAATGGTGCTTGATGAATGATTTTACCTCTTATTTCTGTTACTCCTATTGGATTGCACCAAAGGGATACCTTGGATGGATTTATGTCAAATGTTATACTTCTAGAATGAATGTATTTATGTTGGGAGATTATAACATCTGATTTATTGAGATCCAAAATTCTTTAATGGTGTGAATAAGTGAGATGGGTGAGTTCTTTTTTATAATAGAGGAGGAGTTTCATTCTTGTCAATTTTTGAAAAGGGAGTTAGACCCACATTTTTTAAAGAACAAGTGGAATCAATAATATACAAAGTTATATAAAATAGATTATATGTTAAAAATATTTCCACAAAAAGTAATTTTTACAAGTTTCTTTGTCATTTTGGCTCTTAATTGTAAGGTTTAGTTCCTTGTTATACTAATTTTCATATTAATCATTGTAAATAGTTTTAATTACTGTCACCAATTTTTTTGTAAAAAACTTATTTGAACATATGTGAAATTATATATTATTATAATTAAAAATATGGAATAAATATTTAAATAATTCCACTCACATATTTGGCAGAAATTAATTCAAATTTAATCTTGGAGAGGAGATGATAAAGCTGGGTTTTGAAGAAAAAATGTTCATATGTTTTTTATGTTTTTATATCCAATTTCAAAGTTAAATTGATTAAAATGACCTAAATTTTATCGAAATTTGTATTAATGATTCAATTTAAATTTGAGATCAATAAAAACTTAATTTTTAATTATAAATATATTAGAAGAAAAAATAGATTTGAATTAAAATTCACTATTATTCACTATTCATAAAAAAATTGAAACTTCACATAAAAATTCCAAAAATAAAACTAATCTAATTTTTCAGTCCAAATTTAAAAAATGATGTATATTTTGTCTAATAAAAATTATAAAAGTATAAAATATCATATTTAAAATGGTTTCACACTTAAAAGGTGGTAAAATGACATTTTAGATAAATATATCTTTTTATTCATACAATTGGTTTTATTTTTATCTTATACCTTAATAATATATTTCCTAAGTATAAAAAATAGTTATTTAATATAAAATAAATATTTTTTATAAAAAACATTAATACTTTTTTTTCTAAATTATTGATATACAATTGTGTCTGAACATAAAAAAATTGTTTTCATAGAAAAAGAATCACTACATTCTCAAATAATTATTAATTTGATTTATAACTAGTTGAAAACCAAATGATTAATTTTATATAAATGTTTATATAATATTTTCACAATTTAGTTAATCTTTTTCACAAGTTCCATTCCAATGGCTAGGTGGTAGAAATAATAAAATTTTAATAATTATATTAATACTCTATTGTAGTTTAGTAAAAGCTCATCATTTTTTGTAATGAAAACTATTGAAGAGACTTGGTATTGTGTGTAATACTAGCCAAACATTGTTTTTATTGTACCAAAATATATTTTAAGTGTTTCATGAGGAATACTATTAAGTTGGTGTTATATATATTGAAAGAAAAACATTGGTATTTTAAATATATAAAAATCTATATTAATTGTTTCCTAAAAAAAGATTAAAAAATTATATTTATTTGATGAAAATAATTCACAAAATCTTAGCGTGCTACATTATACCGACCTTAAAATTATTTTCATCATTAAAATTCATCCAGGGTATGAAATATTTTATACTAGATAGTTTTTTTCATATAAAACCACAACATAAAATATAATACTAATAACATATTTAAAAAGGGAATTCTGGAAACAAACTTGTAACCCAAAGTATCACATAACTTAGATTTCACATAAGAGATTGTAGGTGGTATGTAAAAATATGTACATAGAGAAATTACATAAATATTTATTTGGACTGATGAGTTCATCAATCACAAATAACTAAATTATCAATGGAATGTTAAGGGAATAAAACTCTTATAGTTGTGGTGTTTTATAAGGCTACAAGTTCAATAAAAATTAAGGTAAAAGGAAAATTTCTTTCTAGATAATTTTACTAAAGATGAAAATATTTCATGAAAATATATACATGAATGATTTCAGGAAAACCTCACTCTTTGGTGTTCCTTGGTCGCCATTCACTTCATCTCTTATTTTAAGAAATGAAGGTGAATATGTCATTCCTAAAGCATTAGTTGATCATGAGATCCATAAAGAGAAATATGGCTCATTTAATTCATCACAAAAAAGGGTTATCAAATGTTTTACAATATTCATAAATCCACATTTTGTGAGATAATAATTTACTCTCTAAAACAACATACAATGTGTAATATAAACCATTCCATTAATGGTTAACCTTATAACCCTTTCAGAAGATGAAAATCTAAATCATTAGAAAGAATATCATGAAATAAAATGATTATTGATCACCCATATATCCTAATGTAGCTCTTGGTCACCAAATTCATGACATGTGAATACCCTCATTGTAAATTATCTTGAAACATGGTAATAAATTGAATTACCATCAATTCTTTTGGAAAACATGCACATTTACTTATTCAAAATATTACTAGATATATTACATAAGTCCAAGAAGTTGTAATCTTTATCTATGATGATATAAACCACCTTTAAAACAAATTAATAATCAGTTCCATTTTAATAATTTATATCCACTTTATATTTTCTATATAAATAATCTCTTTATCCAAGATAAACCTAATTTTTTTAACATCATGGAGACATTAAGGGTTACAATTACTTAATCAGAATCTCACTTTCCCATTAAATAAATTTTATTGTTCTTCAGCTCAATTCGATATTTTCTATGAAAATCCTTAATTGAAAACATATACTTCATTATTCATATAACATAATTCTTTAATTCCTATACATATGAACTTTAATCATCTAACTTTAATCTTAAACCATTACCTAAGCTTCAATATATTATCCCTTGATACACCTTTACTATAGTATGAAATATGAATCTTTTTTTAAGGTTACTCAAAATAAATCAAATCATTATTATTTTCTGGATGGCCATATCATACCTTTCCCATGTCTTTTGTGGTCTCTTTATCCTCAGCAGTATTACAAAAAATCATGGACTTTTATGATTCTCTTCATGAGATTTCCTCTCATGAAATATATTTTCATAATGCCTATAATTTCCACACCTAATGAAATCAATGTTAATTCAATTATTTATAGTTACCTCTATTGACTAAAACTAGAAATCATAGGGTGAGAGAAGAGTATCATAGTAGAAAACCACATAATCAAGAAAAAAATTACTTTTATGTTGTCTAAATAATGAAGAAAAATTCTTTAAAATATGAAACCCTAGGTTTATCCAGGGTTATTCATAGTCAACTTCTATTTAAATACATCATGATAGTTTGTGAAGAGTATATGAATTTCTAATGCATATCCCTTGAGAGTGTCAAACCCATTGTGAAACAAGGAATGTTGCTCGATACTATGTTATGCTTCAGTCAGGCATGAAACACCTTTTTAGAGTTGTTAACCCGAGGTGCATATATTCTAGATCTATATCTAGTTAAAGTTCCCCTATATTGATATATTTCTGGGAAACCACTCGGTCTATCCTTTACGAAAATTCTATGACATTTAAATATACTTTTACCTATCCTATGATTAATCCTTAGATATGTGATCAAGGTTATCACTATGGATTTATCATCATAGTTTCTAATGGTTGGATTAAAATTTCATCTTATACCAACTATAGAGACCCATCCTTAATTGACATTAATATTACATCATTTTAGATGAATATTTATCCTATTACAAAAATAAATGCCTGAGGACCATAAAAGTTTAGAGTCTTTGGAAACATGGAACCTAATATTAAAACTATATGAAATATGTTCATTTTTTTCAAAAAAAATATTACCATTTATTAATTATACATAAAACCTTTATTAATAGCATGGGGAAAGGAAACATTAGAAAAGGGCTAGCTCTGATGCTCCGAAAGGGTAAACAAATGAGATACACAAGCATAACATGAGAATATGGGTATGATAACATTAGAATAACATTTATAGATAATACTGTGTATATCAAAATCATATACATGAGTCATGGGATAAATGTTTGTTGTTTATAATACCTGAATCATAAGGGATTAAAGGTCATAATATTTGATAGCATAACATAAGAATTTGGCAAGAAATTTGTGGTTTACACATAATAGTATAATAATGATTTCCATGGTAGTCAAGGATTAATTTCAAGTTTATCTTAGTAGGATGGGTTCAGTCTCAAAACGATCTCAATGGTTAAGGTTTGCTCCCTATACCATCTTAGAAGGTACTGTCCTTTACTAAACTATGTTCACTCTTTGTTCCAACCCAATATTACTAACTGATTTCACTTTCCGCTCTACCATTGTATTACTAAATTGATTTTAATCCCCATTACATCCATGTATTATTGAACTGGGTTCACATCCCATTCCATCCCTATAATACTGAACTAATATTACTTCTCATTCCAGTGATGTATTACTAAATATGGTTCACTTACAACAAATTCCTTTCATTAATGGACCATGCCCTCTCCTGATTCTAACCATTTTTATACCATATGTATAAATATTTACCAATTGCATTGTAGAGAGATATATCTCCTAGCCATCACAAAATAAAATCAAATAGATATGTTCTATAAGATCATACAAACTTATATCATAACCCATGAATTGGAATGGGTATCAGGAAAATTTAATCTCATCATAACTTACTGAAAAGAGACTTGTTTCATAATAATTTTATTAAAGTATAAACCATGAAAAGAAGTGGGTTTCAAAAACATATATCCCATGAAAGAGAAACATGTTTCATAAACCTATAACCCATGAAAGAGAAATGCATTTCATGAAAATCATGCCATCAAAACATAAATCATTTAGGGAAATAATATAAATGAAAACCATGGATCATATCCCTAGAAAAGGGATGATTAAAAACAATGGATGTCAGATTATATTGAAAATAATTTTAAAATTTCGTTAAAAAACATTTCTTGAGGAAAATACACTTTATTCTTTAACCAACTCTTTTTAAATTATAAAACCTTATAAAACCATATTAATTGGAATTTAACTTAAAAACATATAATGGGATATCAAAAAAAAATTTAAAATCTTTTTTCTTGAAAAATTATAATGTGTGATTGAAAATATTTTTGAAAACATCCTTCATGGAAAATATATAAATAATTATTGAAAAAAATTAAGACCCTTTTATTTGAAAATTCATTGAAAATTTAAAAATTAATCATTAAATTTTTTTAAAAACTTTTTCCTTTGAAAATATGTTGAAAACTAATACTGAATTCTTGGAAATATTTTTAATACCATTTTATTTGAAAATAACATTTTGAAACCATATAAAAGAATCATTGAAAATTATTTTAAACACTTTTTGAAACATATTTTTTCTAAAAATAATTTTCTATAAAAACAACATTAAAATCCAAAATTTTCTACAATATTAGTAAAACATTTAATTTAATAAAATAAAATTTTAATCATACAAAGGAATAATCAAGGAAATGATGGTTAGTGCAACATGTTTTTCTGTACATTCCGTACACTCATTTTGCACCTTAAATGCTTCGAAAAGAGATTTGATCTGAAAAAGACCAAAATATTCCATAAAAAATAGTTTTTAAAAATAATTTACATGGGTAAAAGTTTAGTTTAAATATCATATATAAATAGTAGAACATTTTTGGAAACATTTAAAGAAAATATGGTTTGAAATAACAATAATTTACGATCAAAGAAAGAGATAAAGTCAGGTATTCTTAAAAACACATTCATTGTAATAATAAGTAACAATGAGGTAAAAATTGGTAAAAATGTATGAAGATATTATGACTGACCAGAGGAGAAGAAAAATCATGAATTTTATTGAGACATGTATCATAATATTTTATCTATGGAAGAATAATCATAAACAATCTAGATAAATGATGAGATTATTTAGACAAACTAATACTACATGGTAAACATGATTCATACTCCCCATGTAAGAAAATTAAATTAAGTAAATATTAAAATTAAAAATTAAATTAAATAAATCTTAAAATATCATTAGTGTATGTAAATCAAGATATAACATGTCAAAGGGAACTATATACACCTCTTAGAATAATATAATTTTCCCAACTGGCATGTGTCTCAAAGAAGGAATATCGAGATAAAACTACATTAACTATTTAGTAATATTTGGAACCATAAATTCAATGGAATAAATTTAATAAAATTGTTATGTAAATACCCATAAATTTATTATTATGTTTCATTTACTATATACATGGGAAATATATACACCTCTTATAAACACCTTGTTTTTCGTACATGTTTTGACTTATTATTTATGGTACTCTTAATTGGACCATTACATCAAAATTTATAGAATGTATAACTTGATATAAATATCAAATATAGTCATTATATATGTATGTATAAAAATCTATAGAATATTTAAAAATTAAATAGAATAAATCATTAATAGAGATGTTAGGTTTTATGTATGCATGAACCTTGTTTCCGGTTTCATATCGTATTGAATGAATTAAAGTAAAGGAAATATATGTATATATATATAGTATAATTTCAATATAGTAATTATTTCATATATATCACAAATAATTACTAAAACCACCCTTAATATGTTCTATCAAAAATGTTAACGAAACATATATATTTAAGTAGGCTGTAGTACACACGTCAACAAATGAAGTTATCGTTTTTGCAAAAAATGGAAACCTTGAAGGTATTATTTTTATAATAGTTATAGAATATTAAATAAATAATAAATATCATATTCATAATATAAAAATTTATTTTTCATCATAATTAAAAACCATTATAGTTGGTAAAGGAAAAAAATCCCAATATAGTTTAATGAGGCGGTAGTTCGTTGTACACAAGAATAGTTGGTTCGTTACGCATTACATGAAAGTGTGTGAAATTGTAGGTGAAAAAAATGAATAAAAAACTATAATTATATTTAATTTAGTAAGTTTATTATATAATCATTTAATAAGTAGAGTTGAGTGGTGGATAAGGAAAATAAAACAAGGGAGCTTGAGAAATGATGTAACTGCTTATTTGGTTTTCACAAAAGGGTTTTTAGATGCATTTATGACCAAAGGGAGGATTATAGGAATAATGGAGGGATGTTTGTGTTTTAATTGAGCATATTTGTGTGATGAAAATGGATTTAAATGAGTGAAGAAGTGAGAAGGGTGGGTACCTTTTTATAATAAAAGAGGAGTTACATTCTTTTAATTTTTTAAGAGTGAATTACACCTATGTTTTCCCTATAAAATGTGGCACCCATAATAGATCCAATTATATAAAATATATTATATGATCAAAATATGGCCATAAATTGTATTTTGTGCAAGTTTCTAGGAAATGTTTCCCTAAAGTGTATGGTTTAGTTCCTTGTTATGCTAATTTTCATCTCAATCATTGTAATTAATTGTAATTAATTTTTCAAATATTTTATTTTTAAAAAATTAATTTAAAATTATTTGAAATTATATATTATTATTATTAAAAATATCGAATCCATTTTTATAAATTCCAATCACAATAGTGCATGAAATTAGTTCAAATTTTGACTAGTAGATGAGATGCCAAAGGGTGTTTTTAAAGTAAAAAGGTTCAAATTTTTGGTATCTTTTAAATTCAATTTTGAAGGTAAATTGATTCCAATGGCCTAAATTGGATATATTTAAATATAATATATCCAATTAAACTTTAAAAACAGTAAAAATCACAATTTAACCATTTAAATTATTAGAAAAAATAAATTTGAATTAAAATTCAATATTGTTCACTATTCATTAATAAATGAAACTTCGTAGAAGAATAATAAAATTCATACTAATATAATTTTTATGTTATGATTTCATAAGTGAAGTTAATTATTTCAAATAAAATTATAAAAGTGTGAAAATTCAAATTTATCATTGGTTTTCCATTAAAATACGTTAAAAATAACTTTTATAAATATACATATTTATTTGAATAAAATTGTATTTATTCTTATCTTATAACTATAAAATATATTGGATGACTATAAAAAATATTTATTGAATATATAAAATAAAAATTCAATTTAAAAAATCAATAATTTTTTTTAAATTATTTAGATTAAATCGTGTTGGTACATAGAAAAATAGTTTTCTTAGAAAATAATATGTTACTCTAAAATAGTTCTTATATTCATTAATAACTAATTAAAAACCAAAGAATTAATTTTATATACTTTTATATATAATATTTTACAATTTATTTAATGTTATGAATAATTTCCATTCAAATGGAAAGGTTGTATCTATTATAATATTTTAATAATCATATTAATAATATATTTTAGTTCGATAAAAACTCAGCCTTCAATGTTATGAAAGATATCAAAAGAACTCAGTATTGTGTGTAATACAAGACAAAAATAGTTTTTTTATACCCCGAGCTAATCTATGTGTTAGATGTGGCACAATATTAACTTGGTGTGGAATATAATGAAACTAAATTAGTTATTTTATACATAAGAGATACATATTTATTGTTTTCTAAAAATGAAAAAAATTAAATGATTAAATAAATTGCAAAAAAATAATTGAAAAAATCTCACTGTATTATAAATAAATAATAAGATGAATTTCATAATTATAGAAATAGTTAAAATTATTGATATCATGGGTGATGTAGAAATGAAATCTAATATGGATTTTAATTTATATAGTGTATTACCTGAAAGGTGGAGTGGAATCTTTGCAACTATTAGACAATGCACACTCATAAAAGACATAAAAATGAGAAAAAAAATACTTGGACACTTATGATGTATGAAGTAGGAATGAATGATAATGAATATGATCAAAGATAAGTTAAATATGAAACTAATTCTATTAATGTATATACTTAAAAAGATAGGAAAAGGATAAATATGTATTATATAATTCTTACAATGGAGGATAATCTATCTAATATAATTTGAATGATGAAATTTATCAGTTTTTTATTATTTTTAATGATTTTTACATGATGAGAATAATATTTAAGAAATAATTTAACAAATAAAAGAAAAATACTAGAAATGTCAATGAAGTGAGTTGTATGAGTATATTTTTTTGGGAATATCAATCTCTATTGTCCAAAACTTTCATAAAATAAAAATCACAATAATTAGTTTAATTGAAAATTAAAAAATAATAATAAATGAAAAATAGCTATGAAATCCACCTAAAGTAATTCTACAGACTATAGTGATGATACACACTCTGGTTCTAATGATGAGAAATTAAATTATAAATCTAACTTATATTTTATTGGTCAAACTAAGGAGGTACACTGTTTCTATGCTCATATTCCTAATTATGATTCCCAAATTGATTCATTTGATGAACTGAATGAATATAAATTTATATTATAAGATAAATATGAATTCATTTAAAATATACATAACTCTCTTAGAAAATTTAATGATACTTTTCATACTGAAAAAATGATTTATTTAATCATATTTTGGATTTAAAGGAAAAACATGAAGATGGATATAATTTCCTTTTCATGATATTATCATTTGAGTTTTTAAATTAATTTGAATATCGATAATTGTATTAGAGTATGATTATTAAGGGGAATACAATATTAATCATATCACTAAAGATAATAGATGAAATTAAAGGAAAACATGGGACATGAAATAATAGAGATAAACTAAAACTGAAAAAACATTTTATGGAGGTATATAAAAGATAACTCATATCTACAATTGATAGTCCCTAATAAGGTTAAAAACGATGATAAGGGCTATAAATTATGGTATTATAAATTTCCTTTCTCAAACATTACTAATGATGTTATTTCTTTTGAGGAGGAAGATCTCTCTCTTCCCATTATTTTATATAAATAAAAAAAATTATCTGACCCACATGATTTTAATTGGTTCAATAAAAATTGGATAATATAAGGAATATTAATAGAAATATTCTTGAATAATAAAACCTATGCTCAAAGATTTTCTATATATTCAGATGAGCCACATTTACCCTCTATGTTAATAAACCTCATGATTTCAAAGATGCATTCTCTTAAATGCTGAGGGAATGCAACAATACTCTAGGAATTGTTTCTTTAATCAAATCTAATAGATAATATGATAAAACAAATAGAGGTGTGTCAATCATCGCTTATTTATTAAACTTGATTAACTCAAAAATATTCCAGTGAGAATACATCCTTGATTTGATATTTATTTTTTCTCTATTATTCCCTCACTCCTCTATAATACCTCTCTCATATTTTTTTAATATATTTATATGTTGTGAAATCACTTCTCTTTTTCCCAAAAACCAATATAAGTATTTGTTTTATAAAATCATTTGGAATCAAGCCAAAATAAAATGGTTATACAAACTTGTCCCTTTTGTAATAACCATAGATCATTCAATATGTCCCCAAAATTTTAATATGTTCATTACTATCCAATAACCTCAAGTTAACCCCTTGAATATTGTGAATTATCATTAAATTTAAAATCTTTATATACTCATAATAACATTATTAAAATGTTGAAAAATTATTCACTATGATATAGTGTTAATCAGCTTAAATTATAATATCGTATTGCATCCATTATATAATGTGGTGTTTGGTCAAATATTAGAATAAAAAATCCACTATTTTACATATATATTAATTAAACCTTATTAATATCATGATAAAATCAATCCCTTGATCAAAAAACTGGATACATCTTGGTCTTTTCCTCTATGTTTAATCTAACCAACTGATCAAGACTGCTCTAGTGTTGAAAGACCATAATGTTTAGGCATCCCTAAAATTTATGGAGAAAAAGAAAGATTCAATTACCCATTGGGGCGATGTTCATTATCTAATGTGAAAATATAAAGTCTCCAAAACCAAAAAAGTGATTCACACTGGACATTTTTGGCATGGAGCCTTCATAATGATGCAGAGGTTCCCCAATTTGTTAGAGTCATCGAATGTCATCTTATTAACATTAATGTATGGTAATCCTTACATAGGTAATACATATAAAAAAATTTAGGTTAGGTAAAAAAATTATTTGATTTTATCGTCATTGGTCCATATACACCCTCAATATGTATGAGAGACTAAAATCCACCAAACCAATCCAATGATGTATCTTATGATCTTATGGTATGGTTTCTATCCCATATATGTATTTTAGTCTAGTTTATTCCAACCCTATTCATCCATCATTATCAATTTTGGAGTTAATTTGGTGAATATTGTTTTATATATAATTTTCAAAAAACACAACCCAAAAATATAAAAATTGGGTTTGTCAAAAAATAATCCCCATTGTATTTTTGAAAATTCAAAAATAGATTTAAAACATATTTTTCTTTGAAAATTTCATAACTTATTATATCTAATATTTACCACTATCTAAACCTCCAATCATTGAGTAGTGAATTAATAATTTACTTGTCACCAACTCTAATCCCAATTGGGAATAAGATGAATGTAAAAAACACCAGTTTTTTTAAAACAAACTGAGATCCTGCTAAGAAAAGAAGGGCCCCTATATTAGTAGAAAATAAAACTAACACAATTCTGAAAGAATAATATTTACAAAGATCCTTCATATAGAGAGGAAGGAGATCATCTAGCACATGATCCAACCAAAGATAATCATTACCAATCATGCCCTTATTAGCAATCCTATCTTCAAACGCATTTGCCTCTCTGTAAACATGAGTTACAAAGTGATCCTTGGAGTAATGAGAATCCAGGAATCTAATCTAATGATTAGTGAGCTTCCATGAAAGGTGAATGTACCCAGTTCATAAAGAAAAATAAATATCCATAGAGTCACACTCAATCCAAATTTTTTCCCAACCTCGTGCTTCCGCTTTCTCCATAGCCACAATAACACGATGCATCTCCGCTTAAAGAGTGGAGGCAATACCACATGAGACATGAACACATTCAAGAGCATTCCCCTGATAATCCCTAAAGATAGAACCAAAACTAGAGGGGCCTGGATTGCCCCTTGAAGCACCATCAGAGTTAACTTTAATCCACCCACATAAGGGTGCCTGCCAGATGACATCCATTGTCCTAAGAGGATGTCGAAAATTACCTTTAATCCCAATCCGATTCAACACAGATAAATCATGAATTGAATTATTGAAAAACACACCTTTAGGTGTTTCCACCTCACGCACAGCAGAAATGATACCTGCAAGACCAGCACCAACCCGAAAATGATGTGACTCATCTCTAAATTTGTTCCTCTAAGACCAGATAAAATGAATAGTTTCCTCCGCCGCAACTTGAAAAAAATTCCAGATTTGCGTTGACAATTTCAGAAAATTCCAGCTCTTAATGAATTCACATATTGAGTTGGTTTGAGGTATAACAACTTCAAAAATATCAGAAACCACACTCCACAATGCCGAAGATACTGCACAACTAAGGAAGAGATGATCCACATCTTCCCTATGCTAAGAGCATAAAGCACCAGTAGAGAAAATGTAGATTCCACCGAAAAAAATTATATTGAAGAAAACACCATGGGGAGTGGGGTTCCCTTGTCCAACTCATCTAGTTGAAGTAAGTAAGTAGGATTCTGAAAGAAAATTTATTCCGTTTTAAAATCTTTATAGGATAATACCTTTTTAATAATATTTGTAATAATAATTTCAATTGGAATCCAATTTCTCCATTCATTATTAAAACATCCTAATGGTAAAATTCTTTTTGATCATGATGTTTTTTTCCATGAATAATGGATGATATTGTTTCCCAGATTTATAGAAATTGAGTTGTCGCATTTTATGAAAAGAGGAGGTAGAACATCCACTACAACATTATCGAGCTATTATATAATCCAAAATTCACTGCATACTTGAGTAGGTGAAATATATTCATCAGTAATGGTTCTTATGGAAAATTTTCCATTAAACTTACTTAACCATGAAATGAAATAACATCCATGATAGAAAGAACCACCATATGCCACATTCCTATCATCGGCTAAAACCAACCAATCTGCATTCAGGTATTTCAATAAACCTCTCGTAATGTCCTATAAAAAAATCTCTAAATCAACCATATTATTAACATAAAAAAGGATCCTCTTCACATATAGCTTCTAAATCCCCTTGGGATAAATTTGGTATTGAGAAACTTCACATTGGTAAAACTATATTTGCATGTATACAGATTTTATTTAATAAATTTATGATAATATATAGATACTTTATCACATTGACCACCTTTTAATTCTCCTACATTGAATGTTTAATTCAGGTAGATATATTAGAATCAATCATCTTTGAATCCCTCATTTATTACTTATCTATTTTTTCCTTAGAATATTGATTTTGAGAAATAAATGTTATAAACTCTATGTGGATCATTTGTGAGATAAGTAAAAATGTAAATGCTCCAATACTAGATATCTCAAATTCATACCATGAAACATGTAAAAAAATATTTAATTGTGAATTGTAAGATCTTCCAAAATATATTTCATTTATCTAGAAAATAAAAGAAAATTATTCAATAGTATTCATTCTTTTTATAATAGTTAGGATGAAGTCATCCTATTTGAAATCCAGGAATCTTAAAACAATGGTCGAGTGTAAAACAACATTTTCTAATTGAATGTTTTAGTTTATTCAACAATTCCTTCAATCAACACACACTTTTTAATGTTGGTCAATAATAAATCGATTAGGAAATTAAATTTTTACATCCTCCCTGAGTACATTATAGAGTAATAATGATTTAATATCCATCAAAATGTTCCTTGATTCTTTTTAAACCTCCACAAAATAAAATAACATAGATTAAACTCATGCCACTAGTGAGAATTTCTAATACAACTATATATAATTGGATTGGAAACACCCCTTGCACACAAGATATTATTTGTTCAATGTTACTTTTCTATATTCATTGATCTTATTATAAAATTTCATCATGGTTCCTATGATGTTGTTTTTTTTCATCCAAAGAAGAACTTCCCATGTTCGATTCTTCTCTATTTTGTTAACCGAATAAAGATTAAACATTACCCAATTATCATACATAGATGCCTTTTATAAAATTTTAATCGTCAATTGCGATAAAATAGGGGTTTTATTTAGATATTTTATCCTTCCATATTAAACTAGAGAATTTCATTCATCAATAATTTGTTGATAAAGGATTTCAAACATTTTCCCCAATTTATATATAATGTTCTAGTATATTTTCTTTTTCGTCAATTTCATCTTCTCAATATTCTAATTCTACATGTTCTCCCCATGATGTTTTCAATTTAACTTCTCTATGTTCCTAAATAACATTAACATAATACGATAAACTCTTCTATCTATTTGTTTTAATTATTCTCAATTTTAATGATGGTGATATTTTGTATTTAGATGATATTACAAATCATATTGTTATAATATTTGTAAGACTTTATTTTGGATTAATATCCAAGGAAAATTACTTCATCTCCAAGAGAATAAATTTTTTTATTCTTATTCTTAGTGAGATTACAACATTTTATATTGAACACTTGAATGCAGTTGACTGTTGAATTCTTCCCATACCGAATTTGATAATTTGTTTTTTCTTTATTAATACATATTAAAAACCTATTTGAGATATAAAATAATGTATAAATCACTTCCTTCTAATATGTATCGATAATATGTTTCATGATGAGAGTCATCCAATAAATTTTAATAATGATTTGGCTCGTCCACTTAATGTATTTTTTAGGATTCTTCTCGTCTAAAATTTGATGTTGAATTCCATGTTTTTATAGATATTCCTTTAGATGGGTGTTTTTAAATAAAGTACCATTTTCAATTTAGATCTTACGAATTTTTA
This sequence comes from Viscum album, assembly GCA_963277665.1. Lineage (NCBI taxonomy): Eukaryota > Viridiplantae > Streptophyta > Magnoliopsida > Santalales > Viscaceae > Viscum > Viscum album. Next base: position 395,793,329 of record OY728144.1, read on the forward strand.
ATCCTAACATTATTTTCAACATTACTCCCATATCATGATGTTATTTTGAAATAATTGGATTTGTGAATAATCAAAATAATCCATTCAATCCTGCTAATTTCATCAATGATCACAGAACAATTTCTCTTTCTATCCATGGATTTTTGTATTAATTTTGGCCATAGATCCTTATACTCTATCTTGAGAATTGTTTAAGTTTTAACTTTTCATAGATTATAGGTCTTTTAAATGATCTTCCATTTTTCATAAGTATTACACTCGTGAGTGTGATTATGCGTGATCATTGGGAATTTCCAAGGACTTATATTTCTCATCATGTTATCCTATGATATTTTGGAAAATAGATAAGATAATTTTTCCACATTTGGTTCTGTGATTAATTGGGTAACATGAACTTTTCCTCTCCTTCCTTTCACTATAAATGATCCATCTATTCCTTATATAATAAAATTCTTCTTTTTTGACTTCACTTATATAAATATTCATATCATTTATAAAACAGAAATCACGATTTATTATATAAATACACACATATTAAAATAAATAAAGATAAAAAATGCCTAGTTTATTTCGGTAATTAATGAAATAACATAATAACGTTAAATAGGGATAAAATAACATCATTTTAAAATTATTAAAATTATATTAAAATTCTATCATTCATCTAACACTACATGGGATAACCTAAGGAGATACATTAGAAAGGGGTGAGATATAAAACATAGTAATGGAATAATCAAAGAATACATTGATGAGTTAATAAATGTTAGTCAAGAGGCATATTAAATCATTCTAGATAAATATTCATCACATTATAAAAATACATTCTCGAGGACCGTAATAGTTTAGTGTACTTGGAAACATGGAACAAAATATTATAACTTATTGAAATATCTTGAATGATTCTCACAAAATATTCTAACTTTCCCGATTCCCGTCCGGCCCCATAAATGGATAGGGATTTCTTCGGCGGTATGGTGATGCTATGATGGTCGGGATCTACAGTCTGAGGGTGCGGCTTCATTATTTATTGGCATGGAGCACAAGGGGTGGTCTACTATGGTCTTCGTGTGAGGTTAGATGGTGGTGAAGGGTTTGCGATTCATCTTCTGTGACGTTCGGTAGTCTTCGCGGATCAAGGTGAGATTTTGAGTTTTTGATGTTTGCAGTTTGGATTTGGGGGCATCACCGTCACTGGGGTACCCTTTATCGAGTCCCATGGAGGTAGCGGGGGTCTCAAGCTTCTCTCGTCGATCTGGATGATGGAACATTTTTCATCGATGAAGGATTTGCGGGTAGTCTTGTGGTGATGGGTTTTTCCCGTGGTTGTCTCCTTTACTTTAATCTGCTCATGGATATGATTGGTCTTATTACGGGGCTTCTCTAGATGATGTTTAGATTTGAGAGTTTTCATTTGATCATATTTGGAATCAGATGTTCGAGAGGGTTTCGCTTTTTTCCATCGGTACCAGGCCCGTGCATCACTGCACGAGACAGCTAGCCGAATAGCGATGAGAAGGTGGAAGCTGGACTGATTGTTTTATGCAGGGGAGGGGATTCCCTTGTTGATTTGATTTAGTTTTATGGATTTTGATCCATTGGGTTGCAGTTTTATGTCCTATGACTTTGAATTCATGTTGGGTTCCCATTTAGCCCTTAAAAGGGGGTCTATGATATAATAAAAAATTATGTTTCAGTCAAGGTATGAGAATATGAGAATGACATTTGAAGATCATTCCTTATATATCAAAGATCATAAAAATGAGTCATATAATAATTTTCTGCAGTTCATAATAAATGAAATTATAAGATAATAAAGAACATGAACCACATGATCATATTAGAGGAATAATACATGGAATTTGTGGTAGAATCATAAACATGTAATATCATTCCCTATAAGTCAAGGTGCTTTTCCAAAACATAACAAGGCACATCATGGGAACTACACATATAGAGAGGTAAAAAAAACCATTCCCAGTCAAATCCCTTTACTAGTATGAGACCAGGTTTCCCTTTCTTCTCATAGTGGATCTAGTTTCCCTATCTTCTCATAGTTTATCAGGTTTCCCCATTTTCACATAGTGGATCAAGCTTCCCTATCATCCATAGTGGATCAAGACAATTGAGTTTTATTCCAATAAATATCTCATTAGATAAAAATCTTTACCCAATTCATTGGAGAGATATATATGGCCAACCTGTCACATAATAAAATCATAAATAAATGTTCCAGAAGAAAATAATACTTTAATTATATCATGAAACATACAAGGATATGGGTTTCATAAAAATGATATCATAACCCATGAAATGAAATGGTAATCCTAACATTTTATCATATCATTACAAATGAAAAATAAATAGTTTCTATAATAATATAATTAAATAATAATCCATGAAATGAAATAGGTTTAAAAAGCATAAAACCCATGGAAGAGGAATGAGTTTCACAAACACCATTCTATCTAATCATAAACCATTCATGAATGAATATGTATTGTATTATTTTATCATATCCCTCATAAATAATGCACTATAACTATGTATGTCAGCTTAAATGGAGAATTATTTTTAAAGTTAACATGAAAAATTTCTTATGGAAAACAACCTCTCTTTGATAATCATTTTTCTAAAACCATTTTAAAATCTGTTTATTTTAAAGATAGATTTAAAATTTAATCTAAAATATTTCTTGAAGAAATTTTTTTTCCACTATGAAAACATATTTTAATGAATAATGTATTTTAATTTTTTCCATATAAAATATATTTGAAAAGTTATAAATGAAGCTTGAAAATATGTTTAAAACCATTTTCTTTTAAAAGTCCTTGAAAAAAAATAAATCTCTAAAACCTTTTGAAAAATTTTTCCTTTGAAAAAAATTGAAAACCTAAAAAGAAGGGTCAAAACTAATTTTGAAAACATTTTTCTTGGAAAACCACTTTAAATTCGAAAAATATCTAAAATATTAAGGAAAATATTATTTCAATGTTTTTAAACATATAAATGAAACTTCAAGGAAATGACAGACTTCACGGTGGGTAAGTCTGTATATGCTAAACATTCCTTTTTCAAATTGAATGTTTAGAAAAGTTCCTTGATCATAAAATGAAAACATTATTCCTTTTTAAAACCATTCTTTAAAAATGATGAACAATTTAAAAAATTACTCTATGAAATATATTATAATAGTAAGCAAAAATTTAAAAAATTTAGTTTTGAAAGAATATAGATTTCCAACCAAGAAGAAAAATAAAGAAAGACTGCCAATTTTTTTCTTAATTATATTAAGTAAAAAAAAATGAAAAGTTGGTACTAAAACATGAATATATATTGGATAACCATTTTATAAAGAAATTAAATACATTTCTTTAGATATAGATCATAATATTTCATCAATGTAAGTGTAATTATAAACAGTCCCGATAAGCATTGAGATTATACAAATAAACTGTTACCACTTTGGTAAATATGAATATTAATCACCTAGAAAGAATAAAATTATATGAATATTAAAATATCATTAATTAATGGTGATTCATGATATGACATGTAAAATGTCAGTATATACACCCCATAGAAAAATATAGGATTTAACATGGCATGTATCACAAATATTGAAAAATGAGATAAACATACTTTACCTATTTAGTAACTTTTGAAACATAATCCCCATGAAATAAAGATAATAAAATGGGCGTGTAAATACCAAAAAATTTATTTATAATTAAAATATAATACATTAATTGGAATTATATACACCTCAAAAAAATAATTGAGTGGTTAACTTGGAATGTATCCCAGAGATATAAAAAGTGAGATGAGAAAACCCTTACCTTTAGTTAAAACCTCCTTAATAAAAAATATATGTCTATTATGAATCTAGAAAAGAACCACATTCCTATATATAATACCATATATGATTCATTTATGACTTTATATTACATGTTTATTAAACATTTAATGTTAAAGTAACGTTTGGGGAAATAAACGCTTTGTTTATCATAAATGTTTTTACATTTTGTTCTTGTTCCTCTTACTTAGATAAAAATTTAATTATATTAATAATTTAATACATGATTTAAATACTATATATATTTAGTATGTATATATTTATAATATTCTATAAAATATAAATATATTAAATGGAATAAACCATTCATGGAGATGGTAGTACTTTAGTATGTATGAACATTGTTTCTGTTTTCTTTCCATATTGAAAGAAAGCTAAATGACATATATATATATATAATATCATTAAATTATCATTATTATTTCAAATATATAATATAATATTTATAGACCCATCTTTAATACATTTCATGTATATTGTGAACGAATCACATCACCCTGAAGAGGCTGTAGTACACACGTAAACAAACGTAATAATCGTATTTACAAAAAAAGGATAGTATAAAGGCTGGTTTTATATAATAATTATAGAAGCATAAAGAAATCATAAATAAAATATAAAAATATATTTTATACCATAATTTCCTACCATGAGTGGTGCTAATGAAAAAAAACAACATTGTTTAATGAGGCAGTAGTTCTCCAAACACAATAATGGTAAGTTCATTAACCTTTAGATGGAAGTGTGTGTAAGTTTTGGTCTAACCATTAGAATAAAAGAATCTCATAATATTTGGGATTCTAATTTTATTATATATTAATTTAACAATAATTGTTTAGGGGGTGCATAATGAAAATAAAACAAAAGAGCATGAGGAAGGATGTCACATATTTTTTTGGTAATGCATTTCCATTTTCACCAAACAGATTACTTGGAAAAATCTATGCCAAAAGAAAGGATTATATGATTAATTTAAGGTTTTTTTTATATTATTTGAGTAGTTTCTTATCAAGAAAAATGCCTTGAGATGTGTTAATACGTGGGGGGGGGGGGTGAGTTCCATTTAATAGTGGAGTAGGAGTGACATTATTATAAATTTTTGAAAAGGGAATTGCACCCACATGTTTCTTATGAATAGTTTCTCACATAATGAAAGGAATTTGATCTAATGTAATATAGTGTAGATATATGGAAATTCAATAGATTTTAATGATTTTATAGTTTATTTTTCCCTAAGGTAAAGGTTTTGGACCCTTATTAGACTAATTTTCTTCTTAATCGCTGTAATTAATATTAATTACTTTCACAAATACTTTTTTTTAAAAATTGAACTTATATAAAATTATATATTGTTACGAATCCTAATATGGAATATATTATTTCAAATTATAATCATATAAGTGTAATAAAATTAATTAAAATTTAATCCCGTTGATGGTAAGACAAAGTGATTTTTTATAGTAAAAATGTTCAAAATCATGGTATGTTTTTATTTCCAATATTAATGTGAAATTGATTATAATGACAAAAATTGGAAAAAATAGATTTATATATGTAATTTATATAAAATACTAACCAAAAAAAATAATTTATCCTTATAAATAAAATATATTCAAAAGAAGTTTTGAATTAAAATTCAGTATTATTATTTATTCAACGAAAAATGAAATGTCATAGAAAAATTAAAAAAAATCAGCCTAATATAATTTTTCTATCCCAATTTTAAAAAATAATTTTTTCTATGTAATGATTATTCATGTGAAAAAAAATCAAGTTTAAAATTGGTTCCCCAATAATTGAGGTAAAATTACATTTCAGAAGAATACATTGTTTTATTCATAAAATTATAGTTATTCTTATATAATACCTATCAAATCTATAGGATGAGTATCAAAAGTATTTATTGAATATATAATATAGAAATTTTATTAAAAAAATGAATCTAAATTGGTTTTTTTATGTTTTTGATATAAAATCGTGTTTGTACATAGAAAAATAGTTTTTTTAGAAAAGAAATTTATTTATTTTCAAATTGACATTACATTACATTATACTAATTGATAACAAAAGAGTTCATTTTAAATATTTGTGTAAATAATATTGTCACAATTTAGTTAATCTTTTACAAAAATTACATTCTAATGTCTAGGTGGTAACTATAATAAAATTTTAATAGAAATATTATTTGTATATTTTAGTTCGTTAAAAATAGGCCTTGCGTGAAACACAATCTATCGAAGGGACTCAATATTGTTCGTAATTCAATCCAGATATAGTGTTTCATGTACTTAAATCCAGTATAAGTGTTTCTTGTAGTGTAATATTGACATGTTGTTATATATATCTCAAGCCAAAATTAGTTCATTCAGATAATAAAATCTATATTTAGTGTTTTTGGAAATGAAAAATATCAAAATAATTAAATTAATTTGAAAAAATATAATTAAAAAAAAATATAGGGGTGTTAAATTCCACCCCAATTTAAACGAATTTATCCTCTAAAATTATTCTGGGTTATAAAAGTTTTAATACATTAAAATAATATTTAAAGAAACCCACATCATAAAAATGAATACTAAAACATCCTTTTAAAAGGGAAAGATGGGAACACAATGGTTTATAAAAAAACACATAACTAGGATTCCACATAGGAGAACATAGGTGGGATTTGAAAACATGTGCATTAAATAATAGCATAAATAATCATAGATGCCGGTAAAGATCACTGATCACAAGAATGTGTGTGATCTAGAGAAAAATAACAATCACCAAACCATAAAGTGAAGAATCATGAAAGAGGCCCTTGATATCATAAAAAGTGATGCTAATATGACAAAATTTTATTTCAATACAATTTTCCTAATGTTGAATAACGTATTTTTTCACAATAAGATACAATTACTTGATTTCAATCTATTTCACAAGTAAAATCTCACTCTTTGGTCATGTGCTAACCGATTTTCACTTCTCCTCTATCTCCAAAAAGGAAAGTGAAGTTTTCATTCATATAACACTAATTGACCGTGATATCCTTGAAAGGTCATCCCATATATCATCAATTACCATCAACAAAAATTGGTTATAACAAGTTATCCATTATGTATTAATCCTCATGTGGTGAGATAGTAATTTAATCTCAAAAACATCATCTGAAGTTTGACATAAAAATTTCATAAATGGTTAAACTTATAACCCTTCTGAATGATGAAAATACAAAACTTTAGAATGAAGGACATGAAATTAGATTAACATTGATCCCCCATATATCACATATTATCTATTGGTTTTCTCATTCCATACATGTGTATACCCTCATCATATATTCTCTAGAAACTGGGTAATAACATGAATTACAATAAATCCTTTCAGAAAACAAGCATACTTCCTTATTCTATGGATTGTTGGATATGTTCTTCAAATCCAAGAGGTTCTAAAATTCATCCATGATGACATATATTTTTTTTTAAAAAAAATCAATTATCTAATCCAGGGTAATCTGTACTATTCAATTTACTTTTTCCACATCAATCATCTCTTTATCCAAGCTAAAAAAAATATTTTGAACAACAAGGAAATAGTAAAGGTTACCTTACCATAATAAAAATATAACATTTCCACTAAATCCCTTTTCTATTTCATCAGAACCTTTAAATATATTTTTTAAATCCTTAATGAAAAAAATATACTTCATGATTCATATAAAATAATTGTTGAATTTTAATATGTATACACCACAATCAACCCGCTTTATTCATAAACTTTAATTTATCCTTCATCATCTTTTCCCTTGATTTACCTATCCTATAATTTCAAATATAAATCATGTAATGATGTTACAAAACTTCCATCCAATCATTCTTATTATTTTTAGTGTAAATAACAATGGAAAACATTCAATACCAGTCACATGCCCTTTTGGCCTCTTTATATTAACCAATATTACTAATACTCATGGACCTTACTAATTCCCTTTAGGATATTTACACTTAAATTTTTTTTTTTCATGATTCCTATACTTTCCACATATAAAACATTCAATGTGAACCCACTTTCTTCTATATCCCATAATTGACTAAAACTAGCAAGTATAGTGTGAGAATCACTTATTGTAGTGGGAAGCCATATAATCATGACAAGAAAATTACATATAAGTAGTATAAGAAATGATAAAAATAATTAATCTATAACATATTAATTTTATCTTAGGTTATTCATAGTTATATTTTATTGAAATTATTTTTGAGGGTTCATAAAGAGTTAGTGAATTCCAAAATAATATACCCCGAGAGTGTCAAACCAGGTGTGTAAGAAGGACAATTGTCAAGCACCGGTTCCCAAATGAGTATAAATAAATATGGTGTTTTCATGTTTTTTACCCCTATGTATATTTTTTACAGATGAACATCCACTTGTTATATCTAGAGAGATATGTATTTCTAGGAAACCACTCATTCCATCCTTTAGAAAAATTATTTTACAGTTTTCAATACATTAACTTATACATAGAGTTATACATCGAGATATCCCAAAAAATATCACTATAAATATGTATAGTGATATAACTAAAGTTTTATCATCAAATTTTCTAATGGTTGACAACTCATTTCATTTGATTCTAACTATATTGACCCAAACATAAAATACATTTATATTACATGATTTTATATGAATATTCATTAAATTACAAAAATACATTCTTGGGGATCCTAATAGTTTAGTGTCTCTGAAAACATAAAACAAAATATGCTTACTTGGTGAGAGATCCTAAATGATTCTCCCAAATATCTTCCCCATTATTACTTCTACTTAAATTCTTTCTTTATAACCTGGGGAAAGTAAACATAATAAATGGGTTATCTTTGATGCTCAGAAAGGTAAAAAAAATGATATACCTAGGTGTAATGCGAGTATAAGGGTATGAGAATATGATAATACAATTTTATGATTATACACTGTATATGAAATATAACATACATGAGTAATGGAATAGATATTGGTTGTTCAAAAGACATGAAATTATATGATATTCTATAACATGAACCTTGTGAGCATATCAAATTCAAATGACATAAATTTTATGGTAGATACATTAATATGTAGCATCATTCCCTATTAGTCAAGGTCCATTTCCAAAACATAACAGGGTACATTATGGGGAGTACACCTATTGGGAGTGATGCACCATCATCCTGAGTTGTATTACATTCCTTTTAAGGGATCATGGTTCCACATATTCCCAAAGTGGATTGAGTTTCCCCATCTTCCCATTGGGTATTAGGTTTCCCCATTTTCGATAGTGTATTAAGACCATTGACTAGATTACCATCATTATATCTTGATATATAAATCATTACCTAATAAATTTTAGGGATATATAAGTCCCAAAAATCACATCATAACATCATACATATATTTTCTACAGGATAAAAAAACTTCCATCATATCATGACCCTTAAAAAGTTATTGGTTTTATAAACATCATATCATAACCCATGAAATGAATGTGGTATCATAATAATTTATCATATCATTGACTATAAAAAATATATATGTTTCATAATAAAATCATTAATGAATAATCCATGAAAATAAAAGGGTTTCAAAATCATATATCCTATGAAAGAGGAATATATGTCATAAGTATAATTCCATATAAACATAAACCATTCATAAAATCATATTACTGTAATTAATGGATCATATCCACAGTAAAGCATAACTTTTATCAAACTATTTAATAATATATGGAAAAGGATGTTGAAATTTTAAATGAAACAATTTATTCTAAAAATATAATTTATTTCATAGTCTATTTTAGAAAAAACATTCGAAATCTGTTTCTTTTAAAGGAAGATTTAGAATTTATTTTTAATCATTTCTTGAGGAAAAATCATTACCTATATCAAAAAATCTTTTTAAAACATAATGTATTTTTAAATATATTCTCTTTTAAATTATCTTTGAAAAATTATAATAGAATCTTGTATATATTTTTAAAACCTTTTTACTTCAAAACAGCTTTAGAAGTGATAAATAAATCATCAGGACATTTTGAAAACATATTTCTTTTAAAATACTTTGTAAACCTAAAAATAATGATTAAAATCATTTTGTAAACCCTTACCATGGAAAGACACTTTAAATTAAACAAATATAAATAATATTAATAAAAAAATCAGTTATATATAAACATGTAAAATTACAAATTAAGCTTCATGTAAATGATAGTCATGATGACAGGTAAGTCTGTACATGCAGAAAATTCCTTTTTCACCCAAAAAGATTAGAAATGTTCCTTGATTAGAGAATTATAAGAAGATTAATTTTAAAAACATTTTATAAAAAGGTTAAAAATGGATGAAAATATCCTTCAAACATCATATGATAATATTAAAACATTTCCAAATAACTTTTCTGTAAAACATAGTTTTGAAATAACATATATTTCTATTTGAAAGGAAGAATAAAGCCAAATTTTCCTAAAAACAATTTCTTTACTATCTTAAGTACCAAATAGTAGAAAAATCTACTAATACATAAAGTTATCAATGATAAATGTAATATAAGTAAATTTTTTAGTTTTCATGATATATGGATCATAACATTTTATCAATGTATGCAAAATCATAATTAGTACTGAATAATGATGAGATTGTAGAAAATAATTGTTACAACTTTGGTATCTTTTAATCATAATCCACATGATAGAATAAAATAACACGTATCATAAAATATATTTAAATTAAGTATATACCGGATAAATCATATCAAATGGAATTATATATACCCCATATAATAATATGCATTCATAACATAGTATGTTTCTCAAACAAGAGAGATTAAGACAAAGTTACTTTACCGATTTGGAAACTTTTGGACCACAAAACCCATGAATGAAATTTAGTAAAATTTATATTTAAATACCCATAAATTTATTTATTAATATAATATAATAAAATAATGTGTACAATATTCACTACACAAGAGAAACTATTGGTGAAAATGACATGTAGCTCACAAATATAAAATGTGAAATTAGAAAACACTAACCTTAAGTCCTGACTTTTTTGTACATATTAAAAACTATTGTAAAAACATATAAGATAATTATAAATCCTCTATAGAATCAAATTACTTTATATAATACCATATATGATTCATTTATGAATTTATGTCACCGAATTATTAACAATTCCTTCTTAAAGCAATGTTTCAGGTAATAACTACTTCGTTTATCATACCTATTTTTACATTTTCTTCTTAATAATATATCTTGGATAATTATTTAATTTTTTAAAGAATGTAAAAAGTCATTTATATAACTTATATATCCAGTAAATGAATATTTATAATAATTTATAAAATATCGATATATGAAATGGAATAAACTGTTCTTGGTGACAGTAGGCCGTACATATGTAAGAACGATGGTTCCATTTTCTTGTAATATTCAATTAAATGTAAATGAAATATATGTATATAAATATATATAATAAAATTTAAATAGAATTATTATATAATATATATCATATAAATTCACTAAACTCATCCTTAATACATTCCTTGTAGAGAGTGAACGATTCACATCTCTTTGAGGAGGCGGTGGTCCACACATCCACAAATGATGTTATCATATGTACACAAAATGGAATGCATAAATTTTTGTTTAATATAATAATTATAGAATAATTAATAAATCATAAAAATCTTATGTATCATATAAAAAAATATTTTCCATCTTAATTTCCAACCATGATAGGTGGTATAGGAAAACAAATAACATCATTTTGTGTGGCGATTGTTCACCATTCACAAGAATGGAGAGTTCATTAACCGTTAGATGTATTTTTTTGTAATTTTAGGGAGAAAAAATATAATTTTAAAATTTAACTATATTGATTATACTTTGTTTATTATATAATTATGTAATAAGAAGTGTTGAGGGTTTGGGGAATGAAAATAAAATAGAAGTGCTTATGGAAGGATGTTACAACTTCTTTGGGTAACCCCATTTGGTTTCAATAAAAAGAGTCCTTGTATATATTTAATCTAAAAGGGAGGATTATATGATGAATTAATGGATATTTGGATATTATTTGATAATATTTTGGCCGAGAAAAAGGGATTTGGATGTTTGAATAATTGGGAGGGATGAGTTCATTTTTATAGTCGTAGTGGAGTGACATTCCTATAAAACTATAAAAAGGGAATTACACACAAGTTTTTCTGATGAAAATTGGATCCATTAATGAACCCAATTATATAAAATTGATTATTGGGTCTCACTAAAGTAATAAAATGGACTTTTTACAAGTTCATATGTAATTAATTTTCGAAAAAAACTAATTAGAAATTAATTCTCATTATATATTATTACCATTCCAAACATGGAATCCATTTTTTAAAATTTAAAATCATAGAAGAGGCAGAAAGTAAATCAATTTTAATCCCATCGAAGGGATGACAAAGAAGGGTTTTAAAGTAAAAGTTTCCAACAGTTTGGTAAGTTATTCTATCTAATTTAAAATTTCAATGTATTAAAATTACCTAAATTTGATTAGTTTATGTATAATTGATCAAATTTAACTTTAAAACGAATCAAAACCAAAATTTAACCATCTAAATAAATTAGAAAAAAGGAGTTTTGAATTAAAATTCAGTATTATTCACTACTCATCAAAAAATGAAACATCATAGAAAAATAATAACAATTCAAACTAATCTTATTTTTGTGTTATGCTTTCAAAAATGAATATAATTTTTTTAAATGGAAACTATAAAAGTTAAAAAAATTATTTAAAATAGTTTCAACATTAAGAGGTGGTAAAATTACATTTTATGTGATTACATCTTTCTATTAATAAAATTAGATTTATTTTTATAATATACCTTTTAAATTATATTCGATGAGTATAAAAAATATTGATTGAATATATAATATATAACTTTTATTTAATACATTTATAAAAAGTGGTTTTTTAATTTATTTATATAAAATTGTGTATGTACATTGAAATATAGTTTTCTTAGAAAAACTATTTCTTTATTTTCAAATAGTTCTTACATTCATTTTTACTAATTACAACCAAAGGATTCATTTTATATACATGTGTAAATAATTTTTTCAATTTATTTAATATTATTTGTGATTAGAATCCAATGTATAGGTGGTAACTACAATAATAATTTAATAATACTATTAATAGTATATTATTGTTTTGTAAAACTCGACCATTCATGTAACACAGTCTATCGAAGGGACTTGGTATTTTGTGTTATATAATACAAACATAGTTTTTCATGTAACACAACAAAATATAAGTGTTTCATGTAGTGAAATATTTACTTGGTTTGTGTATAATGAAAGCCACAACCTATACTTTCCCATACAAAAATCGATATTCAATTTCATGTGAAATGAAAATATCAATAATATTAAATTAATTGGAAAATTAATATTTCCAAAAATCATGGGGTATTACACAAAGTGAGATTAGAATACCCTCCCATGATACATACATTGTATCTCATTATATAAAATAATTACCTTATACATTAGAGAGTTATATAATCTCAAGCCTCCCCATCACATTTATATCATGTAGATGAAGTTGTGTTCCACATAGATCATACAACATAAGGAATAATTTCACATATCTCAATATGATCATTAAGGAGTATGTGTTAAATACTAAGATTTAACTAATAAATTAATCCTAACTATCTATAGGTGAATAACCATGATTTTAATGAGGATGGTTATTCAAAAAAACATTGGCATTGAAGAAGTTATATGATAATTTTGGAAGCATATCATCTATACTAAAATATTCAGGGAATAGTTTAATGGGATCGAAATGTTTACACTTACTATTTGGGAATTATAAGTATAGTAAAATTGATTCATAAAATCAAATAACAAAATGAATAAATATAGATAAAATGGATTAAATTTTCTGCACTGATTCTTGCACAGAGTTGTAAACGACCATATTTAAGTGAACCAAAGACACCATCTGACTTGACTAAGAATCCCAATGTCACGTAGGAAGGCACATGAAAATTTTGGGGAATAAAGACAAGATTTAAATCTATATATAAATCCATTGTGAATCCAATGTGATGTCAACATTCATCCTCTTATCTTGCAATCATTAAATGGATAATTGAGGTGTGTGTAAGTGGGCCCCTACACATATAAGAATTTCATTCCAAGTGCAAGGTTATTATGCTTCCAATATGAAATAAACTTACTAGTTTTCACACCCAAAATCTTGTGAACAATTATGGAAGTAAACACACACACACACACACACATACAGACACACACACACACACACATATATATATATATGTTCACCCCTTTCTTTTGGGTGATCCTCCTAATGTCTAAACGTCACTCTATTGTGTGTAAGACAGATCATCTGTGATGATGAAAATGAATTATGGTCTCATAGTATAAGATCCTATTCGATATGTTTTTCAGGATTCTCTTTTACATGTTCCCATAGTATCTTGACCTTTGCACATTTATTTCAATACTAAGGAAACATAAAATAATAATTCCCTCTTCTACGCACCACATGGTCTTGGGTGCACCCAAATCTTGCATAGAACCCTACACCTTTCATGTATTCCTCCAATCATGCTTATACACAGATTTTTATTCTGTATGGGTTGCATTTGCCCTAAATAACCCTATTAAATCCATTATTTCACACAATCCTAATCTCTTGTGTAATCATCATCAACACTGCCATCCAAGATTGTGTGTTGTAATTTTTTGGTCCCTCACATGGTTTACAATGTTATGTTTTTCTAAAGATTACATTTCATCATAGGTACGATATTAGATTTTTTTAGCATAGCTATGCTAACATGGAACCCTCTATCAACTACTCCTCAACACCCTCTCCTTATGGAATTTATAATTCCTTCCCTTCCCAAAGGGTTGATGAACTACAATTATTTAAGTCCATGGGGTATGGAGTGATTACCCCACATCCGAGCTGTAAGGCGTTAAGCTGCCTTGAACCAATGTACTCACAAAAATATGTTAAACTATGATATGAACCTATGAGGAAATCCCAAGATTTATTTGTTTATTAATCACATGGAATGATATCATCCACACAAGATGAGAGAGGGGATGGGAACTGAGAACATTTCACTTCCCGAAATCGCAATTCTCCATCCCCTTCCCTTTAGGCTTTGGGTCCATGAGAACCTCTAAAAGTTTCCATGTTTAAGACCCACTACATCCATCAAACTATACGGTTTTTGTTCCCTGCCTCCAAGTCAGGGTACATAAGATTCCTCCTTGGGGTTCAATCCTCCCCAATGGTAAACCTTGGTGTCTTCCTCATTGATGTGATCCTCTCTGGTCTGCCCTCAGTTGTGTCTAGATCATACTTCAAGTATTGGAACCCTATCTTTATGAGACACACCATCCCAAGTCCCCCTACATAGGCATTCTAATCCTCCCATTTGTTAAACCTTCCAAGTGTTCCCTCCGAGGGACATAACTCTCTCAACTACCAAGATTAAGTGTTCTTACTAGCCCCACTCTATCTTCGAATGTTGTTAAACTTTTGGATTACCCTGTGTAAACAAGGTATGCATGGGGAAAACCATGAAGGAAATTCCTCTGGAATACAATACCTCTTGAACAGAATGGGATTTCTTGGGTTTTGTGCCCATGAGAATCCCTCTTATGAGGAATAATACAGGTGACCAATGTTCCATCAACCAAACATTAAAAAATAATTCCCAATTTGGTTAATCCAACATATAAAGGCTTTTTCCCTATTCAAACCCCTTGGAATGTCCCAATAGATGTTGGGTAACAAACTAGTTTCTGAAATGAGATGGCATAGGGAATGATATTAATGACCACATGTTAATCTATGAGGGACACGCAGACATAGTGAATAATTCCAAGGAGAAAACCATGGAAGGTGGAACTGACATCCCATGATACCATTTGGATCAAGGTTCAAACATTGATAGGAAAGTGATAAATTCATCCTACATTCATAAGGAGGTAATGCATGGTATAACATAGTTTTTTTGTATCATAATAATGTGGGAGGAGGATGTGTCTTGGAAAAAGCACCAGAAACAGAAATGGTAAACCAATCATGAAAATATTATCCTAAATGTGTGGACTAGTAGTTATCAAGAAACGAGTTCAACAGAGAAGAATGTCACTAGATCCCTCTATTTGGTGCCATGGCCTACTATGTAATGATTGGGATTGATGTAGATCTCACTGTTAGTTGGGGTAGTTAAATGCTGGGAATCTTGGCCTGTGTCATCATCAGCCCGGATCCCTCTATCTAGCCATGGAATATTGAAAAATGTTTGGGAATTTGGAATTAAATTCCTAGTATTTTTATATACATATGAACATACGTATTTTCATGAACCAACTAGTAGGGAATCTCTCACGCAATCCTCTCTAATGGATGGACAAGAGGCCTTTCGATGTAACAATCCAACATGAACCCACCTATACTTGAACATACACTATTCCATCAACTACTGAGCACCCACGCTCTGTCTCACCCTCTGAGATCATCAAGAGGAGGGTTATAGACACCCTCATATGATAGTACGACTAGGATAGAGTCACTACCACATGGTTATGGCTCTCTAGGACCTAGAGCTTTTTAATCCTCACCATCACTGCTACCCCAAGGGCTATGCAAGGAGCCCCTTCTACTCACATTAATGATTAAATGCTTCAATAGCCTATCCCAGATCAATATTTTGACTCTATTCTCTATGGATATGAGGTTTGGGATGTTCAGGTCAACCCAACAATGACCACCACCTGGGAATCACCTAGGAGGGTTCCCACCATGTCACATAAACAACTCCAATGACTATTATTCTAGAATAAGGTATAGGTGGATCATTCCCCTTCTCTGTGGGCCCAGGTTTGATCCAACTGAAACCTATTGTGAGACGTAGCTCTAGAGGATTTCCATCAAGGGATCATATTCCACATCTCTATTGTCCACAACCCCTATTATCACATTCTACCAAACCCCTACCAATATTAAATAGGGACTATGCAATGATGGATT
Source organism: Viscum album (assembly GCA_963277665.1). Classification (NCBI taxonomy): domain Eukaryota; kingdom Viridiplantae; phylum Streptophyta; class Magnoliopsida; order Santalales; family Viscaceae; genus Viscum; species Viscum album. Next base: position 395,810,276 of record OY728144.1, read on the forward strand.
GGTATCGATCCCTAAACCATTTAAAATGAAAGTTTTGTTTCCTATTTGAACCATTAGTGTCCGTAGCTTCCATTTCAGGACAATCCTTGAACTTGAGACTAAGTACTAAGGTCTTCCCCCCCAAAGTTCTTAGTCAGAGTGGAGGTCATCCCTGCTCTCACACCCCACATGGAGGTCTTCCCCATGTTCCTAGAAACATCGAAGGCAGAGGACCTCCCCACATGTCAACATTCATTTTGAGGTTCCTCCCCTTGCTTATGGATCCTGATATGGACGTCCTTCCTATGTCTCTAACTAGAAAAATGAAGGTCCTCATGTCATCATCCCTACCTCTAGCGGTGATAATCCCTGCTAATGATTGAACCAATGTAGAGGTCCTCCCCACATCATTGGTGATCATTATGAATGTAATCCTCATGGCATCATCACCGACCATGATACAGGTCATCCTTGAGCCATTACAAAACATAGTGGAGGTCCTACCCACTCCCATGAAGGTCCTCCACACACATCAAGAAATTTGTACATATTTTCTCCCCATACTCATGCAGCCAGATAGGGAGGTCCTCCCCTTGTTCCCGAATACCACAATACAGTTCCTCCCTATTATTTTAGCATTTCTAGTGGGGGTTCCCACTTCTTTGATGATAAAAATTGATATGGAGGTCCTCCTCGTATATAGAAAAACAATATAGAAGTTCCTCCCCATGAAATAAACCCACAACATAAAGTTCCTCCTCATGCCAAAAAAATACCTACCATGATGAACCGTACCAGTTCGGAAGGGAGAACCATCATCACATAAGGAATAACTCAGGGGTGTTCCAAGTCGTTGTCGATCCTATTTGACTCTCAAATTATGAAGTCGTGTTTTACTCGATGATGGGGAATTCCCCCATTCATTTGTTTAAAAGTATAGGTATTGATCTTGTAAGTGAGATTAATCATCCATGAAGGTGAAGTTCACCAGATCCCTGAATCTTTTTACTGGTATAAGTAGGTGGGAAAGACAAGGATTCTTTCTAGGTTCTGGTGGCGTAGCCATATCTATCATAACCAGATTCATTCTCTACCTCTAAAAAATATCAAAAAGATTATTTCTATAAATTATGGAACTGGAGAACCTAGTTAATCCATAGATGACAACTTCTACCCTTACACATGTGGTGATTGGCACCCCATCCCACAAGGATTTGATGATTTAGTCGACACCACATCTGAGTGATGATTAAACCTACAATTATCAGTTAGTCCATGCAGTTATTTCTCCATTGACTACTCTACCACCACAAAGTTCTATATCCATGAATTTTCTAGTTTCTTGGTTAGTGCTGATTATAGCTTAGGGAAGCCAATAGATGAGTCCCACTTCCAAGAAGGGAATCTTGTGGGACACTCTAGCCGCCAACCATCTATCAATGGTTTTCTGGTCGAATGTGGTTCCCCACATTGACATTATAGAGAACCTCACTAGGGATGAGATTTCTTTGTTTCATCAAAACATATGTGAAATACACTTTTACCTCATTTAACATCAGTTTGTTTACCCTTATAGTAAGGACAAATTCAATGACTTTGGAAAATATGCCATATGTTTGAGTAGGTAGAACTCTGAGTGGTGAAAATATTATATAACCTGGTCACCATCAGACACTTTAATGTAGATGCATTTAGAGCTTTAAAATGCACTATAGAATCATTTAAGAATTATCACCCCATGAGAAATCATGTGGTTTGAGATAGTATGCTACTATCCTATTCAGCCCTACCATGTTGAAGCTTGATTAACCTAGTTGCATCGAGGATAGTCCATGTGTCATAATAGTGAACATGGATGAAATTAAATTTCCAAATTAAAGGGATATATGCCCATGATCTAACTGATATAACCATCATACTGGGGTAACAGAGTATGTGGAACCTATATGAGTTCACACTCTCTAGCAGTGGTAGTCCCTTGGTCTAGGGTAACCTTTTGCATTATTAGCCATCAGTTGGAATATAAAAAAATGTAAGAAATAACTTGAGGGACTATATCATCCTAAAACTGGAGAAAAGAAAGCAGATGATCCTGGAATTGTCACTTTATGATAATGGATTACAGATCATCACCAGATCATCATTGATCTCCCTTCTGAGAAGCACCTAGATTATGGTGATCCTAAGCAGGACCATGTTCCTCGACCATTGGGATAGAAGGGGAAGATGAATTTCTTCCTCATACAGTTTCTCCAAATCTAACTTGTTGATCTTGTGCACCCCTATAGGTATGAAAATATTACATGGTATGCATCACTAAATCATCCTAAAAAATGTAAGAATACTATTTGGGATTCGTTTTAAGAAACTCTGAATGTCACTCTACATATTTCTCCATGATCCCTTGAGCCTGTCTACAAATTTTAAGATCCAACTAATGCCTTGGTGGTTATGAATACTCGATAATATTGGAATCCCCCTAAGGAAAATCCGATAGCTTCTCTCACTAATCCGATTAAAGACATGGAAATATAGAACCTGGAAATCCCACCTAATGTCAAGCCGTATCCAGCATGGGTAGACAATATGTGAGCACCCCCAGAGAAGGAATCCAACCTTTTCCCCCTTCAATAGAATGTGAAACCTACTAAAATATCTTAATCACTTCAATTCTAGGTGCATATCTACGTTGGGAACACCAGAGAAGTTGGAAGCATCCATGATCCAATGTTTTGTTTAGATAATGGAAGGTCCTGCATTCGTCTGGTACAACCAGTTACCCATTGGGTCCATCACTATCTTGGAATACATTTATAGTCAGATTCATTATAAATTATGCTCCAATCCATGTAAGAGAAGTAGTTTTGATATCTTAAAGCACAAAAATAATCTAAATGAGCACATCATGGAAATCATCACTAGGTGGAAAGGCTATACTAACTCGCTCGATATGTCCCTGAATCAGGATAAGATGTTGAGAATTTTCAAAAATAATTTCAAGACAAATTTGGTACCCACCCTAATCACTCAAAATTCCTCAGGTGGATTCTGATATTTCTTTGAAAAGTCACATGTTCAATAAAAATACTAGCTTAAATCTGTGCAGGTGCTCCCTTTGCCTCATCCATCTCATGTGAGAAGATCCGCCATTGCAGAATCTTCCTTCTTAGTATAGTTGGTGCCCCAGATCCACATGAGTAGTTATCTGTAGAATCTTGATAGGCACTGATTCATCCAGGAAAATATCCTCAATAATAACTACATCGCTATCCATAGAATCAACAGGTACCTCTCAATTAGGTACCCCTACCATTTGAGGGAATTTGGTTCCAGACCGTCCTCCACATCTACTCCCTAGCTAGAGATAGTCACCTAGATTTACCAATACATATAAGAGAAATTGAACCTACTCCTTACCATAGGAAAAGGTCCCCAACTATTTCCATAGTGCTTAATATTTAGGGATTAAAAAACTATTATAATGAATAAACCCCAGTATGCTGAGATCACTGATCGACCAAATCACTTCCCTTACAACAATATCCTTGAAAATACCCTTAAGAAGTTATGTGTGTTCAAAGAATGTCTCTAAGACTAGGTAAAAAATATTTTGGTCAGACTAGGTGATGTTCCATCATAGGTTGACCATATCTTTGTCATTCCCAACATTAAATGTGAAGGTAATGATTAACGGAAGTAATTATCCATCCATGGAACATAGAAGTTTGATGATTGGTTTCCTCAGAGGTTGGTATCTCACATCCACAGCGTTATCCATGTCTATCTAGGCTAGAATAAACCTTCATAAGTTGATACACCTTCTCAAGTTGTTGTTTATATATAAAAATATCATCCTTACCCATATCAAAAAATTTAGAATTGAAGATGAAATAGAAATCATGTTCCCCCACCCGTGATGAGGCCATCTTTTACTCTCAGTGATTTCATTCCATCAGAGACAGAAATCAAACCTAGTGTCCACCTAGCATTGGAAGACTCATCTAATGATAATAAAGAGTGTGTGTTTTTGAATAATAACAAATTGGAGGATTCCTACTTGATTATTGATGAATAAGAGTATTAGTTGGGCCCAACAAATGTCCCTAGATGATTCCATCAAAAGAGAAGTTGAGGATAGATTAGCTATCATAATGGCCACTGCAGTGCTTCAAAAAAAGATGGGCATTCCATAGAGAATAGAGTGAATGTGCTTTGTAGAGATAAAAAAGAAAAACATTATAGGACTCTTTTCCATACTCTCCACCACCATTGAATGTTCTCATCAACATGAAAAAACATCCACGATTGTGTCATCGTCAGCTGCATCCAGCTTCAACCAAACCACAAATAGATTATAGTCATCTACTGGTAGTTCATGGAAGATTATCTGATATGAATTAGGATGTTACCAACACCAGTCAGAGTCCAATGGTTCATCAAGTAGTGCCAATTGTAATTCCAGTTGCAGAGTGACCAACTGCAGGTAGAAATATTAATTTGGTGAGAATTTATGTTGTGTTTAATCACCTGAATAGAATTTCATCCAGGCTATCGATAATCAAGGATCTACGTCGATCATAATATATGCAATAATTCCTTGCAGAAGACTTAAAAGTAACATCTAGTTCTAAATAGAGGTTGTAGAATCTGAAACATTTTATGAAGAGGGAGCTGAGAAATAAGAATTTTTTCCCTTCATCTCTTTGTCAAATGAAGATGAGAGTTCTCTCATGCAGGGGAACATCCACCCATTGTACATTACCATCTAGTTCACCGACATATAGGTTCCTTTATTTCTATTTGACATAGGTTTTGTGATCAATATCATTCTATCTCAGATGGTCTATAGGTTGGGACTCTCCAAAGAAGATTTGGCCCCCTCTAAAATGAAGAGTTAGGGGTATGCCATGACCGAACATAGACCAAATGTCATTAGCCTTTTGAAGACCCTATTTGGAAGTTTGGTAGTAGGCATTGAATTCATTTCTATCCCACAAGACAATAATTATGATGTATTGATGGGTAGTCACTGGAGTTATCTTCATGAATCAGTCCCCTCCTTGTATCACCAATCCCTCAAGTACTCCCTCAATAGTTGAGTAGGAATCCTGTAAGATGACACTTCACCCTTTTCCTTCTGTGAATCCCTCTATATGGATGAGGGTTATTACTTAGGAAAGGAAATGAATTCTTAGACAAATTATGTTGATCATGCCTCTTTTGCATCCAGCCCATGGGAAAATCTTGAAGAAGAATTCATACTCTCTATTCACCATTTGGAGCCAATAATAATAGACATGGGGACATAATTTTTCTTTTCTAGAAGGAAAAATCCCTACATCCCAAGGTTCAATGAACATTGAAATATTATATCATATTCCTAATAGGGCCAGGCTCAGGTAATATCATAACCCCTCTACTCCTGTCAGGTATCAAGATGTTCATCCCATGGCTCCTACTATTTTCTCGAGCTACTAGTTCTATCGAGCTAGGTTAAACCATCCCAAACTGACATATCAACATAAAATTGAGATCATTCATGGGCCTCTTAGTTTATGGACTGATTAAATCAGCATGATAAGCTCTATGACCATGATTGTATCACCAATGCCTCAAGTAATCCCTCAATATTTGAGTAGGAATCCTGTAAGATGACACTTCACCCTTTTCCTGTTGTGAATCCCTCTATATGGACAAGGGTTATTACTTAGGAATGGAAATGAATTCTTAAAAAAATTATGTTGAGCATGCCTCTTTTTCATCCAGCCCATGGGAAAATCTGGAAGAAGAATTCATACTCTCGATTCACCGTTTGGAGCCAATAATAACAGACATGGGGACATAATTTTTCATTTCTAGAAGGAAAAATCCCTGCATCCCAAGGTTAAATGAACATTGAAATATTATATCATATTTCTAATAGGGCTTGGCTCAGGTAATATTATAACCCCTCTACTCCTTTCAGGTATCAATATGTTCATCCCATGGCTCCTACTATTATCTCAAGCTACTAGTTCTGTCGAGCTAGGTTAAACCGTCCCAAACTGACATATCAACATAACATTGAGATCATTCATGGGACTCTTGGTTTATGGACTGATTAAATAAGCATGATAAGCTCTATGACCATGATTTTAATAGTGTGAGGGTCTCCAAGTAAATTGTCCACCACCACCCAAGATAGAACCAGTGTGCCTTCATAATTAGTTGATTTGGAAGAATAAATTCTTCTAAATGAACCCTCTACCTTAGAGCATGATGAATATTGAGAAGATACCCCTCTTTCATTTGAGGAAGACTTCTTTACCACCGTCAATGAGATAGTTCAGGTGAAAATTGTTATCAAGGAAGCACCTAGGTCAATGTTGATGTCAAAGATGAGTTTTTTATTTTCATTTTTAGATATCAATTATTATCTTGAGTTTTGAGTGTTTTGGGATTATATTTTGAGATTATATTTTGTTTATAATCACTCATAAGGATATCCACTAGTTTCTTGATGAGTTTTTAATTGAAAATTTGATTCTTTATGATTGATAGAATGTGGTGCATTGTTTGAGCACAATTAGATGGAAGAATGCAACATGATACAAGAAACTATGTGGTCCTTAGGATGCTTCTGGTTGAGGGTGAATAAACTACGCGTAGTAAGAGAAACCATGTAGTATGTGTGAAGTGCGTTTTTTATCAGGGAATAACCATCTCCCACTATTGGTTCATGGTTTACCAAATCATGTATCCAAATGATATTATCTACCCATATATTAAATTGTTTTGAAATTTTCATTCTACCATCTCAGGATTTTTATCGCAAATCATCTCATTTCATCCTCCTCCATGATTTTTTAGCACCTGGGGATCTCCAATATTGCTCTCCAAGACTTGTTCTCCCTCCCAAGTTTATATGTAATGTGATTCTTAATGATCTGGGGCTATATTTTATGGAAATATCATCTCATCTATTCATTCTTCTACTATTTTATCAAGAGATCTACTTATTCTTGGTCAATGATATATTGGATTCATTTTCCCATGAATTATGCTCAGGGTTTTGTGTGTTTTGGGTTTCTCTTGGTTGTTCTTGGACCATGGAACCTTTTCGAGGTTGTTTTTGTTTTGTGTTGTTGATGGTCCATGAGATTGAGGTAGGATTGCATTTTCACATTACCTCTAAATTTAAGAATCATTGGTTTCATGATTATCAGACCTTCTTTATATTTTAAATATTGAGTAATGATATTTGGAATAAAATTTAGTGTGGAAATTTGTGATTTCTTTCTTGTTATCTGATAAATGGCATTGATTTTCTAAATGTTGCATAAGAAGTGATTCATAAAATGACAGATTGGATCTTTCAGGTGATTTTTGTTTTTTGAGGAATGGTTTGTCTGGGAAAATGATTTTGTAACACCATAAAATGTGGTTTGGTTTTTGAAAATGTGTTTTCTAAATGTTTTTATTCTAAAATTTTGATGGTTTCAGTGATTTTTATGGGATGATGGTGCGTGGCCAGATTAACACATTCATGAAAATCGTTCTGGATTGCATATGTGGTTTGAGTACATAAATGGGATTTTCTAAATATTTTTAAATAGAAAATTATATGTTTTTACTCTTTTGGAATGATGTATTTAGTTCTTTTGAAAGTGAGGGTTACGTAAATCATGCTTGAGGTCCATTTCTCATTTTCTGCTAAAATGGTGAATGTGTTTATCAAGAAAACTCACCTTAGATAATTGTTTTTCTTTGTTCATATTATGTGGATGGGGTTTACTTTCTATGGAATCATCGAGATCTATTTATGTGAATGGGTCGGACATCCTCACTATAAACATCTCATGACCCATTTAATAAATGTAGAAATGGGAGATTATCGATGTAAACTCTTTTGATATATATTGATTTTAAGGAATGATATTTTCTATTGGGGTGAATTAGGTGAATCATATTGTGTGAATTATTAGTATATGTTTTCATGTGATTAAATTCTCAGTAGGAATCAGATAGCTCAACCTATTTATACCATGATAGGAAACTGGAAATAGTATCAAATATTTGGAGAATGATTATTTCACTATCTAGGATTACACTTTGGATAGTGTACCATAAAAGGGTATATATTGAGTCTTATTGATATGGGATAGTATATATTAGTCTCTAATATGTAGGGTGTATCCAAACATGTGTGTCCATTATTGATGTAATCAAGTGAGGCGTACTTTCTTAGATGATTCTAAATATACTAGTATGTTCTGGATTATTCATGAGAACCTAGGATTACCCATGTCTATAGACACATAGTTTCCTATGGTAGATTATTGAGAAGCATGTTTTTTTTCATATTCTATTGTATGATTATTTCCAATGACCTTATTGTGTGATCATTTTTAGTTCTCTCATGTATCATGTATTTATTTGTAAAGTAATAAGTCAGTTGTCATGGTTTTATGGAAATGTTTTTTGGAAATGTAATACACTCATCTTCTATTTTCAAATGAAATTTTATTATTCTTCCATGTAATTAAAGTGGTTTTCTCTTTTAAAGGTAATGTGGGTTTAAAGTGGGAAAAAGGGAAATTTACTATGTAACAATGTAAAAAATATTTAGAAAATATTTCTTTCACATATTGTATTTCAAACCTCATGTGAATGTTTATCTAAATTTTAAGGAAGTGAATTAGGATTATACATCTTCGGGAACAGCTAATTAGTTTCAATTCTTACTCCAGTATCCATTTCTTGTTTGTAGATTTTGGGTCACGTTTTCATATTGGTCTCGGTCGACGTGGTTGATGGTGGGTTTTGAATCTTCCTTGTTTATGAAAATAGTCTAAAAAACTCTTTTTTTATGCTGGTTTTCACCCCTTGCAAGTTAATTCGAGTCTTCCTTGATTATTTTTTTTAGAAAAATATTTTTTTTGAATTATGAAAAATGGATTTTTAGTGGTAATAGTTGGGGTTTTGATAAAAATTCAAATGAATTCTCATAATTAATTTTGAAGAAGGATCAATATTTTGAGACCGAGCTTTATATTGAACTTCAGTTGAAGGTGTTAAAGTTTTTTTAATCTCTTTGGAAAATTTGGGGAGGCATGATATTAATTTTGAGGCTGTGTTAATAGTAGATCATGAGGAAACCAACCTTCCACCAGCTTCTATAAGTGGTGATGGGAATTATAGTACAGAGATCAGAAAAAGGCTGGAAGATTTTGGTACGAGTCATGGGATAAAATGACCTATGGATCTCTTTTCAGCTTCTCTAAAGTGATGGATCATCATGTGTCATCAGTGTATCAAGATAGTTCATAGAATGTATTTATGTTCCAATACTATAAAATTCTATCAGGCGTATGGATTCTTGGGTCACATTTTATGGTTTTGTTAGGGTGTTTCTAGGAACTGATCTTGAGATAGTTTGCATGATTAGTGTACTATTATGGCTCAGTTTAATTTCAATTTTATGTGTTCTTCATTATTTTAATGGATATATCTAGTTGTGTTTAATATTATTTAAATAGTAAAATTTTATTTTTTTGATATCCTGAGATATTTTTTTAATGGAAGCTTATTTCTCTTTTTGAAGTTCTAAATTCATTCCCTCATGAGTGGAGGCATGTTCTTTTTTTTGTCTCATTTAAATTGTTTTTTATGTGATGTGGATAAAAGATGACTCTGTAACTTATAAAACACATTTTCTAATTTAATTAAGTAAATTCAATGATGGATCTTCAGCTCCTAACTTCAATTATGGGGATGATTCAAACATCATGACTCAAGAAATATTCTCTAGAGTGAAGTTTTCATGTAGTCATGAATCATGGGTGTGAGTGACCTTGATATATCATTGTCGTTAGTGACAGAATGGGAATAGTATAAGTTTTTATATAGTAGTTTCATTGTCCACTCATGTCCCATTTTGTAGAAAAAAAAGTGTAGAGAACTCATTTTACCATTTCATTGCTTGTGGTCTGTAATTTCATTGTTGGTTGTATGGAGGTGTGATGGTCTCGTTTTCTTGAGATTTTAGTGGTTGTGGGGTTTTAATGGAAAATATATTTTTTTACTTACCTTCTGTGGTTTCCCCTTGTGATGGGGGTTTGTTTCCTAGTGTGGGAGAAGATTCATTGTTTCCTGATGTTGGGTTTTCCATGCAGGTCTAATCAGGTCAGTTCATATATGGTGAGGAGACCCACCATGTGTATCATGGAGGTTTATTTAAATTTTTTTATAGTTTTATTGGGTCCTTAATTGTAGGGATCCCATTCTATCCCCCCTTTCTGAATTTTTATTTCCTCTCTATTTGGGGGAACAATTGGATTTTATAGAAATGTGGTTCGAGTTTCCTTTATGTTTTAGGAAGTGGTTTTTGTTCACAATATCATTGGACCATTATGGATAAGAGAATTGAGTTTCCTTGGGTGGTAGCTGAGATGTTCATGGTTTGAGAGGTCGTATCTTGTAGTTTTCCTAATCTTTTTTCCTTTATCAAAATCTAATGATTATTGTTCCTTTCTGACCATGTAATGTGTTGTGGTGGGGAGAATTGTCACACCTAAGTTTTTATGTTCATCTTTGACTGTAGTTCATTTTTGGATCTCAATTTTCCTCTTGAGTTATAGGTGTGATGGGTCTAAATCATAAGGTGATATTTTGTTTATCCTTGGTCAAAAGGTTATCCTTTAGTTTCCTACAGAAGTTTTAGTACAAAATTTGAGTTTTTAGGCTAGACAGTAGGTGGTGAATGGTTAGAGGGAACCATGTAAAATGATCTAGGAAACTAGGTAAGCCATGGAATTGTTCTAGTTGAGGATTAATAGCCTATGAATAGTTAGAAAATTCATGTGGAAAGAGTGTCGAGAGTTTCTATCTTGAGGAAGAATAATCACACACAGTTTGAGCACAATTTATGAAACCATGCATCCAAACTGTCAAGGCAACAAAAATATTAAAAAATTTATGGAACGCCCATTCTATCCTTTCATATTTTCCCCAATCCACCCTTTTATTCCTCTTCGTGGTTCGTATATCCCTATAGGAGCTCCATTTTTTCTCTCCAATCCATGTCCTCCCTCCCAAGGGTATATCTAATGTGATTCATCAAGATTTGGGGCAAGATCATCTAGGTAATATACTATCTTCTCCTCCATCTTCATTTTTATTCAATTTTCTCTTGAGATATTCTTCTTCATTGGTAAAGGGGATCATGGGTTTATGTTAATATTAATTTAAAATGGTTATTCGGTGTTTTTATGATTCCTCTTGGTTGTTATGGGATATTGGATCCTTTTTAGGTTGTTTCTAGTGCGTGTTTTTAATGGGCCATGAGTTTGACAAAGTTTCCATTGGAAATTTCCCTTTAAATTTAGGATTCATTGGTTTCATTATTTTATCATCTTCCTTATATGTTAATTATTGATTCATTATCTTTGGAATATTGGATTGGTTCGAAAATTGGTGATTTATTGCTTATTATGTGATACATGGAATTATTTTGTTAAATTTTGCGCACTAAGTGGTTGATAAAATGACTGATGTAATAATACATGTGTTTCTTGGTTTTTAAATAATGTATTAGTGTGGTAAGTTAGTTTTTAACACCATCAAGGGGGTTGGGATTTCTCTAATGGGGTTTCTCAATGTGTTGTATTTGAAAACATTGTTTATTTCTTGGTTTCGTATGTGATAATGGTGTGTGGACTGATTGGCACTTTGATGAGAATAGTATTGGTTTTCACATGTAGTGTGAGTACATAAATGGATTCTACTAAAATTTTGTGAAATAAAAAATGAAATGATTTTAACATTTTGGAAATTTGGACTGAGTTTTATTAAAATTAGTGGTTTTGTGAACTATGCTTGAGGTTCATTTGGATTTTTTTGTGAAAATGGTGATGGTGTTTATCAGGAAAAATCTACATGGATAATTGTGTTACCATAATAAAATTAAATGGATGGTATTTACTCGCTATGGAATACTCATTATCCATTTATGTGAATGGGTGGGACTTCCTTGATGTGGACTCCTCAGGACCCATTTACTTATTTCATAAATGAGAGATCCTTGGTGTGGACTCTTTTGAGATCAATTGATTTTAAGGAAAAATATTAATCCTTTGGGTGACAAGGGTGAGGGCTATTGGGTGAATTTTTATTATATATATTCATTTGATTGGATGATAGGCTGACATCGGTTGTCTCACCATATTAATGTTTTGACATGGGAACCTGACATAGTGAGCAAATTTTTTGATAACTACTACTATGATAGATAAGATTATCCTCTATTTAGTATCCTATAGTATTTGGATATATTTATTTTTATTATAATGGGATAGTGCACCTTGGTCTGTACTAGGTAGGGTGTCAAAAAACATGTGTGGGTATTATTGATTTCCTCGAGTGAGGCTTTCTTTATAGGATGTGTCGACATGTGTTTGTATGCTCTAGATTATTCAAGAGTTCCTATATTCACCCATGTCTATCATAACTCAGTTGTCTGTGATAGATGATTGAAATTAATTTTTTTTGTTGGATTCTCTTGTATGCATATTTCTATTTCCATTATTGTGTGGTCATTGTTAGTTCCATCATGTGAGTTGTATTTATTTGGAATGTAATAAGATTGTTTTTAAGTATTTATTGAAATGTGTTTGGAAAGGTTTTACACTATTTATCTCTTTTAAAATAAAATTACATTATTATTATTTAGTATGTGATTGGTTCTCCCCTTAAGAAGGAATGCAGTTTTAAAGTGGGAAAATAGAAATGGGCTGTGGTTTTTTTAAAAAAGTGGAAAATGTGTGTAAATGTTTACATCCATTTGTCATATTCCAAATATGAAGTTGATTTTTGTTTTATTTTAAAGTTATTTCATTGGGAATAGAATTTTTTTGGCACACCTGTTGAGTTTTAATACTCTCTCCTATAGTTCTTTCTTATTTTAGCTTATGGAGAAGGTTTTCAGATTGGTCCCTATCACCATGGTAGATGTTTGGTTTTGGTAATAGAGAGTGATCCTATAAGTCATATTGAGATGTTGTGGTTGTCTGGTTTATTTTGGAATTTGATATTTAGTTGTTTTATATTCATCATTTATAAAAATGATGTTTAGTTTATATATATATATTAATATATATATATATATTTATTTGTATTAGGATGCTCCATTCTATTTTAAATTTTATTCATTTATATTGCATGAAATCATTCCCTTTGTCTCTATATTGATGCCTGTGACTAGTTTCCAGCCTATGGGGATTTGGAACGCAATTTGAGCATTGCTATAGATCTGATTTAGTGACCTGTTTGGGGTTGGAAGGGGCTGGTTTTTTACAGCTGATCAGTATACCCATACCTATAGAAGAAGATCAATAGTATGTGGATTTCTTGAGGTAGATTCATGATGTTTTTACCTAGAGCTATAATGAGATACCATTTATGGACCCTCAAGTCACCCACCACTATATTAGTCTCCTAGAAAGACATGGTGGGTTCAAGCAGCCTCTCAAAACGATGTACCCATCCCATGGTTCCATGGTCGAGGCTGAAGTTGACAAGATTATCAAAACCAACTTTATCATAAAATTTCAGTACCCCATGTGGCTAGCCAACATAATACCAATCAGGAATAAGAATGTGTAGATAACAGTCTGTATTGATTTTTGAGATCTCAACCACTACTACCCGAAGGATGAATTTAACCTGCCAGTGAAAAAGCTATTGATGAACACCCTAGATGGCTTCTGGGATCTATTCATCATGGATGGATATTATTAATATAATAAGATCCATATAACCATAGAATATTAGGATTCCACTACCTTCAGAGATCTATATGGTAGTTTTTGTTATCAGGTAATTCCCTTTAGTCTAAAGGATGAAAGAGGTATTTTTCATTGATCTATGCACCTCAACTTCAAAAAGATCCTCAGGACACTAGTGGAATTATACATAGATGATTTTTTTTCAAATCTCACTAGTGTTGGGACCATCTCAGAGAACTTGAGAAAGTGTTCAGCTTCCTCTGCTCCCAGCAGTTGAAGATGAACCCCATGAAGTGTGCCTTCGGGGATACCTAGAGAATTTTTAACATCTTCTTCATCATATATAGAGGCAACAAGATCCACCAAGAGAAGATCAAATCCATTAGCTAGATTCCTCTTTTGAGTATCCTCTAGGAGCTCTGAGTCCTGCGTGGGAACTTATACTACATATGTTGTTTAAACATGAGTTTGGATGGAAAGAATACTCTCTTTTCTAGAATCATGAAGGTATCATCTACCAATGGGATGAAGAGTGATAGATCTCATTTGATGATATTAAGAAATACATATTATAACCACTAGTTCTGAGGCCTCCCATCTCAGGGAGGATTATATTCTTCTATTTGACTACACAGTAATTATCCCTTGATGACCTAATCACTGAAATAAATAATAAAGGGACATAGAACATTTTATACTATCTCAGTTTCATTCTCCTCGAAATAGAGTCCATATAATCACCCATCGATAAGAGCTACATCATGCTGTTTTTTGTAGTAAATTTTTTTTATCACAACCTACAACATCATGGGATACTATTGGTGTTCAATGTGGATCCCATAAAGTATATATAGAATCTAAAAAGTTGACAAGACACCAAGAACACTAGGTGATGATTCATCAGCAGTTCGACATTAGATTCATTCCAGAAAAGGACTTTAAGGGTCATGAATTTGCATAATTCATATCCGATCATCTGGCCCCTAAGAAAATGTGTATGGATATTGATTTCCCTGATGAGTATATCCTTTCCATGGACCACTAAATTTTGTTATGGAAAATTAATTTTGAAGGTTCCCCTAGTGTCCAACTGGATGAAGGAACAACGATCCCAAGCATAACATAGTCGGTTTAGGAATCATTTTCATCACCCCGTTAAAGGTTGTCCATCCATATTCATTCATACTATGAGAATTATTCATGAAAAATGAGGTAGAGAGTCATACATCATTACTAGTCTCGATATGGATCTTAAGACTAACGTTCCCCACCACCACATCAAATGGGTTTTAAGTTTTTCATCAAAAAAATCAACGACGATTACATCATCACGAACCCAGAGCATGTTCCCTTTTTCAATCATGCTCGCTAGATGATGGGCAAATTCCCTTTTCAATGAGAGGTAACTCCAAATACCATTATAAGAAAGAGGCAACTCATGTTCCCCGATTATTGATTGGTCCAGATGACTCCATGTCCAGTTTATCCACTTCTCTTACATAGGTTGACCATGAAGCTCTGTTAAATCATGTGGCCATATAAGGGTTAGCACACCCATAACTTATGATAAATATGATAACAATCAATAGTTAAGAAACCTCACCACTGGTGCCTCCACATTAGGAACAATGGATCCCCCTGTGGATGAAGAGGCCACCAATTAGATGAATCCCTTCATTGAGTATCTACACTATGGAACTATCCCTTTGGAAAAATATGAACGTGAGCTAATCAGTCAACACACTGTGTAGTTCACCCTACAGAGTGGTCCCAACCTAAAGAACACTCTCTAAAAATGTGGTTTGGATATAATTCTCCCCTGTTTTTTTTCAAGGATATTAAATTCTCCAAGTTATGAAAGAACTACCTGATAGGTATTGTGGTTCTAATCAGGTAGGGTTGAAACTCTCCAATCATATTTGAAGATTGGAATTCTTATGGCCCACCACAGTATATGACTGTATTGATTTCACCAAGAGGTTCCATGCATGTTTGATCTATGCCAAATTCATGCATCTACCACCAAATATAGAAAATTACTCTTAGCCCTTTGTTATCTAGGGACTCGATGTCATGGAACCACATCTACAAGAAAAAATTCACTAGTGTAGGTTTATTTTGACCATGAAAGATTTATTCTTTAAGTGGGCTGAAGAAGCTCATCTCAAGGATGTCAAAGATCGACCAATTGTTTAAATTTTGAGATCCGATATCATCTATTGAATCAGAGTTTGTTACTCCTTATTTACAGAAAATAGCTCTAATTTCCATGAATCTAAGCTGAAGAAGTTGTATACCACGTACAACATTCGGTCCAACCATAGATCCCAATACCATGTGAATAGCAATGAAAAAATAGAGGCATTCAACAAAACCCTTTCCAACATTTTTTAGAAGATGGTGGTACATAATAATAAATGATGGCCATAAAATTATCCCAACACCCTATGGGCTTAACAGATGATGACTCTGAGTTCCCTACATGACCCCATATTCCCTATTGTATGTAATAGAGAAAGTCCTACCCATATAGATTTAGATACCTTTAATCAGAATTGCTTTCTAAGATCATCAAATTATATAAAAGATAGACAAAGTCTATCTAGCTGAACATGAACCCCTTGATGAGAACAGAGTTTGGGCCTTGCATAATCTAGAGAGTTATGAGAACAAGATATCCATATATTTCTCTACGAATGATCATCTCCTCTCTTACCTCCAAGGTGATACATTTTTTTCTCTTTGAACACCATTGATACTTGGAGGGAAGTCACCAAAGTTTTAACCCATGTGGGAAAGACCATACAGAATTCACAATGTCTATAGCAATGGTGCATAATCTTTTGTAATCATAGATGAGTAGCGAATCACTTCTCCAATAAATGGAAATTTTCTCAATAAATAATTTTCTTGAGGAGTTATTCATCCCAAGAACATGATGTTAAACTGGGGATTCAGTCCAAATTACATGACCTTAAACTAAGAAATAACTTTCTGAAAAATAAGACCCTAAACTAAAAACTCTACAATCCATGAAAAATGACTCTAAAATACATAACATCGACATCCTGTATACATAATGTCAAATAAAACAAAATTAATGGTTCAATATTCATAACCATAAAAAGAAAATTATCCATTTTCCTTGGAACATGATATTAAAGTGGGTGCTAGAGCCCAGACATCATGAATTTAAAGGATGTGAGGGTTTTCCTTTTGAGTGTGTTGTGTGGTGTGGGCTTCCATAGTCCAAATTCTCTTCGGTTTAAAACTACCACACCATAAACATCCACTTTGGAACACCTCTCTCCCTAAATTCATTGTTTCCAGAAGAAAACTATGTTATAATCATCATCCTTACCCCATAATGATAAAATACACAGTTTGGTCCAATCACATGATCTTAAAATGTGGTATCATCATCACGACCGTATGATGAAAAATGACACAACATTTTGGTGTTGTTTCCTGAGAGGACATCACCTATGTAAAATGTCATTAACGATTCCACCATTCAGAGACTATTTACCTCTATATTACCATCTTCATGGGATAGGTATTGACACCAGATTTTTCCATCCTGGTCCATCCACTCAAAAAAAATCAACCATAAATGAAAATGATTCCTCCTCTCTATGTATGGGTCATAACTTTGTAAGGATATTTATCCTAAAGAACTATATGTATATTTACTATTGTCCTCATGGGGTATATAGTGACTCTAGTATCATCACTCATGATCCCAAAAACAACATTCTCTTCCTTTCATGTTGGATCACCTACGTCCTTACAACATGATGTTAAACTACATGGAATCGCATAACTCTCTGTGTCTTGATTCTTACCCTCATAGGATACATAGCAGTTCACAAACAATTCTTCTTTGGGTCGATCTGAAAATTCACCTCCTATATTTTCATTTTCCCTTAGGCCCCATTTATGTCACATGTACCTCATTGGATTACTGATGTTAGATGTTTCTTTCATCCATAATATATTGGTGTCTTTAAGATCAATCTCAAAAGTGGTCCCTATAGTTAAATGTGGCTCATAATGAATCCTTCAATTTTATCTTTCATTTATAATTCATTACTCTACTTTGAAACAAATTCCTATTTTTGGGAGCCTCCTACCATGAGTCTGAACTCCATAAACTTAAATTAGGAGCCTATAGTCCAAGCATTGTCACTTTAAGCTGTATGTAGGTACCATTCAAGATATGTTGTGCGGTGTTGGGCCTCCTAGGAAGTCATTCACATCAGGTTTGTTAAAACACCACAATACACATACCCATTTGAGATATCAACACTAATGGTCTGAGTGTTATTATCTTAAAATAATATCTAACACACTCAACACACGATAATGAATAGCATCAATGCCTTTAGAAACATCAAGTTGCCTCATGATAATAGTGTGTTGCCTAAAATCACATTCAAGAGAGGATTTCCCCTACCAGTTTCATCCATCCACCCCACAATGCTCTATAAATATGTCTGTATTGATTCCCATCCTCCTGGGATACATAGTGTTTCCCAAACATTTTTTTAGGCCTATCTGAAAATCCTTAAAACCATCAGCCCCTTTTCCTTGATTCACGAGTTTGGCAGAACTACCCCAACAACTCTATCATAATGTCAGAGAACACTATCCCATATAGTCTTTTTCATGTAGCATATAAGATTCAATTTATCTTCCCATGTTCTCCCTCCTCATCAATGGCCTCTGAATGATTCTCATCAGCTATAACCTATGCTTATCCCCATTCATTCTAGAGATTAGATATTTGAGCAATTTTTTTCATCATTTGTTTCTAAGCCTCAAAATGTTGAGCCTTTAGATTGCTGAAAATCCCTACTCATGTCCTTTAAAAGGAATTTTACTCACTCTCTTGATCCTATTGTTATTGAATCTCCTCATTAACCTCTTGGAGCTTGCACATGCATTCATAATTATCCCATATCTAAGAAAATTATTAGTGTTGGAGACATTTTTTCATTTTTTATGGAAGGTAATAAAGGAATAGTTCATGAATATATTGAGTATCATCTCCTCCTCCACACATATTGCACAACCAATGGTGAAGAAACCCCATCCAACTCAGAAATCTGTGGCTCCAAATTCTCGATTTATTATTTAATGCACCACCATGTTCGTTAAAAAATGATGTGGTTGTCTTCAGCTACCACAAGATCAGAGTCACCCAACCCCTAATGATATGTATTCTTATATTATGGGAAGGAATCCTTGAGTTTAAAATAAGGTTTCACTTATAATATCCTATATGAAGGACTAGGCTCTATGATATGGGAGAATCCAGCTTGGATTGGTTTCTCGTCTTCCACAGCCTCATGCCAGCCAGCCTCATGGTCATCCTCTCCAATTTCATCGCTATAAGTTAAAGTCACCTATTCTAGTAGGACTAGAGTTGGATCATCTTGGATGACTGACTCCTCATGGATTTTCACAACTATCATAATTAACATGGATAACCCATCCTTATCTAGATGTTAGGTTTACAGTCTCATGACTATTAAATTTGATAGAACTTTAGTCATCCTATTAAGTAAGTGACAAGAATGATTTTAACAAAGAAAGACTTACAATATTTAAGCACCACTGGGTTGAGATATTGATTTACAATAAGGAATAGTGCCATATTATTGGATTCATCACATGAAATTTAAATGATTAGTTCTAATTCTCCTTGTGCCATCAGGCTAAGAGCTACACAAGGTAGGCTTGCATGTTAATTATAAATCTTTTTGGTAACCCATATGTTACTGGGTATTCCCTGATCCACTCTTAATTGGAGGAGGAGGGATCTTGATGACAATAAATATTCATAAAATTGTCTCTATGATAATGGGAAAAACTAAAAAGTTTCCAAGTAAAGGCCACCAATAAACAACCTGGTGGTCCTGGGACTCAGAAGATGTCACCACATTAGTTTCAGTTCATTCCTACCCACCACCTGCTTCATCCATAGGCACTATCTCTAGATAATTATCCTATTTGCCTATTTACAAACCTTCACACCTTATGGTAGTGATCTCCTAATTTTACTAAGATTCCCCTATTCAAGAAAAGTTTTGATTAGGGGGCCAACATGGTGGGGCAGGGATCAAGGAAACATGTAAGCTACCACTCACCTTGAAATAGTCAGCTAGCTCTTACATGGAGTTTTCAATCTCTCTAATTTTAAAAGGAATATCTTGATGAGTGGATGTCCACATGGATTACTTTTCACATGAATCCTCTTATTCTTCTTCTTTCTCCTCACTAGTCTATTACTCATATGTTATTTCTTCTGGATCTCACTCATGATCGAGAATCACTTTCAAAAGGATGTGTTGTTTTTATTATTTTCCCCATTGGTTTGCATAAATATCCACGAAAATCAGGTACACATACCACAGATGGAAATTTACAATATCTGCCGCCTGGATGTTTTTGAATTCTGGCACCTGCACTCCACCCCGCTCCGGCTTCCTCCCCAGGTCCTCTACTAACAATGATGTCCGTAATGTCCAACATGAAAAAACATAGGGGAATGAATATGGAATCTAACACTGGTTATAAGAATTATATCAAATTCAGCCCATGTAACACTCTCATTTTCCCCTGAGGAGGATTTCAGGACCACTCTCTTTGGTGTCTGATGGCACACCAACATCCTATGACGTCCCTTCCATCACATCACCTGCTTGAGTTTCCCCTAGGTTTTGGATCATCCCTTGAGAAGCATTCCGCCTACTTAACCACTAATCGGGATCAAAATTCACTAGATTAATTACTCGGATGCCCTTATATAGGATTTCCATTAGATACGATACCACCCATTTTCGACATATCCCATCAAAAACCCTTTGTCAATACAAGTTGGAAGACACACAATGGTTTCGCAGGAGATTATAATCATCAACATGCACCATAATTGGAGAGATATTCATGGTTTCATTACTCATGTAACTTTTTATATACTTTATCCACAACCCATTCAAGTTATCTAACTTTCATTAAAAGTGTTATGGCATGCATGGATTGCAGATGAAATTATCGTCAACACAAGCCACCAGGACCCCACCTCAGAATCTCAAAATGTATTCCTTTTTCTCCCATTATTCTTACATTTTTTTTATCTTTGTACCTACCAAGTTCGTAAAGGGGTGTATGTTGAAGTTCTCATGGTTTCTGATTTAGACATTGACCTTAGCATCATCGATTCTCATTGGATGGACCCCAGAAATGTTCAGTAATGGTGACCGCAAACAAGCATTCAATGGATTGATGGAATTTGGTAATTCATAGCCTCCAAAATGTGTAGTGATCCTTCCATGAAGAATATGGAATCACTCGTAGACTATCCTCGGGGTAAATCCCACAGAGATGCCTCCGATGATGATCTATACCCTAGGTAGCACAAGTAATCCCAATTTAACTCTGTTCTCAATATACATGATCACTTCTATTGCCAAATTTCCTAGGAAACATTTATGTTATTGTGTCTTTAACTGGGAGTATCCACCCTATTAAGAAGGTGGTGATGAAGGTGGTGTATCATACCATCATCTCCTGGTCTACTACTATGTTGTACACCCACTTTTGGTATACTTAGGACTCAATGACAAACCAATCCCTCTTGGAGAAATGATTGGAAATTACATTCCAATGCATGGAATACACACCCTCTCATCCTTCATTAGTAAAACATTGAACCATGCATGACATGGAATTCCCTTACAAATGAATTTTATCTTCATATTTTCATTGAGAGATTATAGGATGTTTCGTGTCGAGATTGGGGTCTGTTAATGATTCTCCCATGTATTCTGTAGTGGCAGGAATTCATCATATTTAATTCCCTCCAGTAGGATGCCTCATACACAATGGATATCCAAAAGGATAATATTGAACTTCCAATAATGGAGGAGGAATGTGTTCATATACATAGTCCACAATCTAAGGAGTTCCGAGACTATCTCATTTTAATGACAGAAATGGAGCTGCGATGTCCACACCCCTTCGTAAAGCCTAATGCCACACAGTTCCTCCCCTTAATCCTGACACATGAAGCATAACTAGTACTCCGACACACATTCACTGGTAATGTTTACCCCAGATCACCGATCCATATCTTTAATCCATACCATGTTGTCATCCCTAATGCTGCACTGAAATGTGGTAGTGCAGTGAGTCGGGAACTCCCTTGCCGCTAGTTCATTTCCAACGACCATCTTGGTCCTCCCATTCAAAGAATAAATTTAAACGGACCTATGATCTTGATATACATGGAAATGAATATTTATTTTTTTTATTATAGGACTTACTCTTCGAGAGAGAACCATTATTGTGACACATCTACTAAAGATGCCTGAATAGTTACCTCATCCAGGATTCCAATGTCTCATAGTAGCATATAGTCACTCAATGGATTGTCTTTATGTTCATGTGTTATCATCCCCATTAACATATAATTTTATGATACAAACCTTCTATATAGAAGGATTTTTGGGTTTATTCCCATCACAGACCTTCAAGCAGTGATAGAAGCCTCAATTTGGGTGTCTTCTTGTGTATTGGCCATTTCAGATGATTTGGGAATTCCCAAGGCATATAAGCATAATATTTGAAGTTTTGTGTGCATAAAAAGAGGTTTCTTACAAGATCTAATAGAGGTAATGAAAAATTAAATTGATTTATTAATGGAAAGTGCATGGGAAAGGAAACCTCTGCATGAAAGAAGTGAACACATCTCAGTTTGTTTTTGTTCAAGAAGGACTATTTTTCATATATGAGTGCGAACATGTAGAGATTAAAATTGAAATACATAAGTCCCACCTCAAATATTTATATGTGATGAGCTGGGTTTTCATGCGTGTAGAATTTGATATTGAAATTTACCATGGAACCAGACCTTTTGGTTCCCCAATTAGCTTAGATTCCAAGGGGGTATCTGTTGGCCCAGATTCCTACCTCGAGCCACAAATGGCCATATTTAAGTGAACCAAAGACAAAATCCAACATGATGAAGAATACCTAAAGAAAGTAGAAAGGTGATCACATGTTTTTGGGAATGCACACAAGATTGAAATCCATGCGGAAATCCCGTGTACATCCATTGAGATGTCAACCATCCATCTTCTACTCTTACTATCTTTAAGTGACTATGTGATGTGCGCGTAAGTGGGGATCCATAGAAGTATGAATTTTGATTTGTGAAAAAGTTTCTTATGTCGCCACTATGATGTCAAACGAATTATTTCTCTTCCCAAAATATTTCAAAAAATCCTTAAAGTCCTTGTCTATATATTGAAGTGCACCGCCTTCATCGATGTGATCCTCCAGATGTTCAGACGTTGCTCTGCTGCACATAAGACTGATCTTCCACAATCTCATGAAAGAATGATGTCCTCAAGGTATAACAACTTGTATGACATGTTATCAAGTAACCCAATATCTTGTCGTCTTTTATAAGTTTACCATAAAACAATTATTTCAATCCTATGGAATATTCATGAAACAATATCCTCTTGTGCACACCTCCTGTTCATAGGCACACCCAAATCTTGCGCTCCCCACCTTTTCTGCACATTCCTCTAATATTTCACACAACCCTCCTTTTATTATCGATGGGTTTACTATAACCTAATGCACCATGTTAGATCAATTCTTGTGTGAAATAATCATTTCTTTGGTGAACATATTCCACATTACCCTCCAGGATTACGCATTGTGATTTCTTGGTCCCTCACATGGTTTCCCTGGTTTCATCACCATACCTCTTGGTTTCCAGTATAGGTATGATAATGTATTTTTCTTTTCATCATAGATAGTATTACATGGAGAAAAATAATGACCACTCATTCAAATACTCATCTTATTGATTGGATGATGCCTCCCTATCACCTTGGGTTGATGAGAGGTAGTCATGTAAGTCCATGGGGCAAGGAGTGAGTCCCCCACATCTGAGCTGTAGGATGTTAAACTACCT
Source organism: Viscum album (assembly GCA_963277665.1). Lineage (NCBI taxonomy): Eukaryota > Viridiplantae > Streptophyta > Magnoliopsida > Santalales > Viscaceae > Viscum > Viscum album. The sequence continues at coordinate 395,834,012 of OY728144.1, forward strand.
AGCACCAATGTCCTCAATATTCAACATTAAACTATGATCTAACCCTATGAATCCAGACAATGATCTCTCTCTATGTGACTCACATGTAATGATATCATCCGCACATGATTAGATATGCGATGGGAATCTAGAACCTCTCACTTCCTATGGTCTTAATCTTCTATCCTCATTACTTTTGGATTTTTTCCATGAGATCCTCTTATAGTTCCTATGTGTAAGAATCCCCTACATATATCAAAATTAATGGGCTTTAATCCCTACCTCCTTAGAAGGATATGTAGGACACTTCCATCGGGTTCAATCCCACCCAACAATAAACCTTGGTGTCTCTCTCTTTGAGGTGAACCTCTCCGATCTGCCCTCAGTGGTGTCCACATCAGCCTTCATATTGTGAAAAATTCTCTTTAAAAGGCACACCATCCATTTCCTAAATCTATGGGAATTAGTATACATCCATCCAAAAAAAATCTCGGTGTTCTATCCTTGGGATATACCTCTCTGATATGCCTCTATCGAGTTTTTGAACCATCCCCACTTCATCTTTGAAAGATGAAAAACTCAAATCTTGCCAGATGTTAAACATGGGATTCTTATTTAAAATCCTTGAAGAAATGCATTTAGAATAAGATACCTCATGAAATACATGGGACGCCTCGTGTTTCACACCCTTGAGAATCTCTCTTATGAGGAAGAATAATGGTGACCAATTTTCCAATTTCTAGACATTACAGAACGATTCCAAACATGATTACTCCCCTAGACAATGATTTTTTTTCCTATAAAGACCTCTTAGAAAGTTCATATATAAGCATCATAATTAACTGAAATCCACAGATAGATGGCACCATGAAAAAGTTTCATAAACCAATCTAAATTTATGATGGAAACCTGAACTAGGCAATGGATCCTATGTAAGAATCCCTAGAAAGAGGAATCCACATCCCATTACTCCATTTTGATCAAGTAGCAGACAACACTAAGAATGTGATGAATGTCACCAACCTTTGGAAAGTGGTAATGAATGGTAAAAGCTATGGTCATCTTCAACACAATGCATGACGTGATCACGCCCCAACTAAAGAATCCGAAGAAATATTACAAAGAAAGTGCATGAATAAAGAGAATGGGAGAATCCCTTACCTTGAAAGGGTGCCTCTAAATTTTGGGGAAGATTTTTAAGAGACTGGAAACACCATTGGAAATATTTATAGAGGGATAGGGATAATAGTATCCAAATCAATGGGTTATGAGATAATATGAGTGGGAGTATGGGTGGGTATTTATAATTATTTAGGGGGGATACTTTATTAATTTCTACATCTAGGTTTTGGGCTCCATTTAATAAAATAAAAATAACCACATGTATACCCATGGTTTATAGGAAAATAGAAGCGGTTTTTATTATATTTTAAGGCCATTAAAAGAACTGTATAAAAAATACCATTAGTGATGTGGATGTGAGTCATGTTAATTAATAATTGATTTTAAAAACATACAATATAATATGGGTTACAAATGAATCATTAATAGTTAATTATATTAATCAAATAAAATCAAAAATAAAATATTTTAATTTATAAATATATTTTGTCTATCGATGAATTTTATAGAATTTATTACATCCCATTTGGTGTTATTATGATTTCATAATATAGAGCATATATTTATATTGTATATAATGTTTATCCAAAAATTTAAACTATATCAGTAAATTAAAAAAAACTAAAAATTGACTAATTTTAATATTGGAATTTCATAAATAATCATTATTTTTTTAAAATATTTTTCTAAATATGAGAGTTTTCACTTAAAAAAATCCATATTTATTAAAACATATAACTTTTTTGGACATCAGAAACTTCCTGACCCTTATGAAAATCCCATTGTAATTCGTTACATTAAATTAAAATTTATATTTTTAAAAATTATTATTTCATATGAATATATTATTAAAAATAAAATTTATATAAAAAATAATTGAAATTCTAAAATTTGATTCTTAATTGAGATTATATATTTCCCGAAAATATAATTTTTATTTCTTCATATAAAAATATAATTTTTATTAGACTCATTATATAATTATTAATAAATTAATAAAATAAGGGGATAAATATAGTCATCATTTCATTAAAAATAAAATATAAAAATTCATATTATGAAGGTCTAGATATAAAACACTTATTACAATAGTGTGCTCCCTAAGGGTAAAGTGTGTGATGGTGGTTCTTTCTTAGTCCGGTTCAAGGAACATTGTTTGACATGGGATTTTATTAAGTGAGAAATTATCCTATAACCAATATTTATTGAACTTTATTTGATTAATCTTATCATGGTCTTGGTCAAGGAAAAATCACAGTGATTCTATCTCCCTCATAATATTTGACAGATGAGCATCTATGGATATTATCTTATAGGTTGATCATATCATATTTTTTATTTTTATTAATTATACTTTATCATAAACCCCAATATATAGTAATACTAATGGTCACTGTAAAAAATAATTTATGAACATTTTAAATTCATAATGTCTGTTTAATAAAATTGTCTATATCAGTCCAAAAATAACAAAAGTAGTGCATGTGTTTTCTTACAATAATTTACTCAATGATTCATTTATTCATTCAAAACGAACATTCATTTATAATAGTTTTGGTCAACCAAAAATTATCCACTATGTGATATAATTGTCTAAAACTATGAAAGTTGTGTGTGAAAACATCAATAAAAAAACATCCTAGAACATTAGGTCTTTCCCACAAATTTTATCATTTCTTGAGACAATGATTTTCATCCCCTAGTCATTATAGAAATAGAAAACCCCATCTTTTTCATATCTAAAAATAGATACAAGATCTTCATTACCCATAATGTAGAAAGTACACCCGCTATCCAATGGCCATGTTCTAGATCTTTGAATATCCCTCTTCGAAATTTCAATAATGTTGGAATTCTTAATTTGTTTTTCTTGGACCATATGTGTGGCTTTATTTCTTTTGTTGATGGATAACATTGTTTCACTACCATCCCTATATCTTATTTCTCATAGTAAAAAATTTATATTTTTATTCTTATTTTTATCTGTCTTGAGGAGGTCTCTGATTTCATATTTTTTTCTTCTATCCATGTATAGAAATACACTATCTTATAGTTATACCATTCATACAAAATACAATAACAATTAAAAAAATAACAGGATTATGAAAATAAACATCACCACATTGTTTATTCTTTCACACTAAAATATTATTTTTCAATAGAAAAAATACTGGGTATTCCCTATCATTTTATAACAATAGGACTATATTTTCATTTAAGTAATTTCATCTGTGTTCGGTGTTTCACTTATAGAATTTTTGGGTATTAAGGGTTTTAACTTAGTAAATATTATTTTAGGGAGTGGGTGCCGGTATATTTGAACCAACATACACTAATTTATTCTTATGATCAAGAATAAAAACTAACTGTCCATTGTCATGAATCACTATACTTATAGACAAGGAACAAACTTTTCAAAGAATATCTCAAAAACATCATTAGCTTATTTAGTGGGTAGTGAAATAAAATATTCTATTATCATATGAATAGTTAGAAGTCTTTCTTAATTATAAAACATATAACAAAACATCATGAGTTAAAATTTTTCCCAATTATTAATTTGATCCATTCTTTTACTTGGTTATATCATCGATAATTTAGTCATGTTCTACAATATTGTGCTAGAAGAAAATTTCCTTCAATTAGTTTTTATAACTTCTTGATTTATTTAATTTAATATATGGATTCAACTTTGAATTATTCTTTTATAATAAATTTATATATAGAGTTTTAGTGTGGAAAACACCATTATAATGTTTTACCTACAAACATTGATTTCATTTGTAGCTACGTCAAATTAAGCTTCATGGTTAACTACAACCTTGAATTCATCACCTTAATCATTTTTATCTTCCAATTGTGACATATTTATAATAGCCACCATGAATTCGTGATCGATGTCTAAAAAATCCTTAACCTCCATGACTTCTATCTCATATGATATTTTTCAGTAAATATATAATAAATTTCAATTTTTAAAAATTTATTTTATTGTTTTACCCTATTTTTTTATACTTGAAAGGATAATTCAAATTTTATTCATTGTCCTCATCATCATGAAATTTATTATGACACATGGATATATGATACCCAATATTACTACATTAGATGAAATAATGTGGACGATTTCCCTTGAATTATTCCTTTCTAATTTTCAAATTTGAAGATAAGAATGTATTTACTCCATCAAATGCTTCTTCATCAAGGCCATTAGATAATGAATGTTTCATAATTAAATTGAAATCCACATTTGGAGTTCTTTTATCCATGGTATTTATCATCATTCCTCATATCCTATAAAAAGAGATTATTATATAATCCAACCGAAATCCCCTAAATTAGATCTTTATCAACAAGCACATATATTTTTTATTAAACCATTGAGGTCATCTTAAAAGGAAATAATCATTTTTTACATTATCAATGATCTCTCTAAGAATTCAAATGTGTTATATGATAATATTTATCTTATCAAATATTTCACAAAACTACTCATTTATAGTTATCGTTATGTCTTTATTCTTGTTCCATAACACCTATTACTTTGCTTCTTGAACTTTTTAGTCACCTTTATAAATATTGTGACATTTCTCCTAAACAACATGAGAGGATTTCCGATAATGGTCTCCTTCCATTTATCAATAAAGGTAAATATATTTCTCTTGGATGATCTAATTAAATAAAATAATATGTATGGGACACACAAATATTTACTTTGTTCTCCAAAATCAGCTAATTTAAGTAACCTTAATAATATTCCTCTGAACCAGAAATACCACATTCTTAATTTTGTAAAACATTTGAAGTGTATTCAATGACCCTACTGATTTATAAACCTAATTAGTTGAAATATCACTACAGTAAAATTATATAGGATCAAAATTATTCACTAATAATTTATTCTTTTGGAATCTTTAATATAGTATAATATGACACTATTAATGGTGGATCAACTAACTCTAATTGAAAACACTTTAAGAACTCTACAAATCTTCTTGATAGAATACCTCTTGGATGTATTATTAATTATTATTTAAATTTCCATAACTCTTATATAATTTTTCTCATAGTTTTTTCAATGCTTTTATAATGTTAAATCTCTTCTCATTTTTCCAGAAAATATATTTTAACAGTTTTTTAAAATCCATAGGAATCAATATTTAATATAATGGTTATACATATTCACCCTCTCAAAATCCTATAATGTCATTAAAGGTATTCCAAAAAATTTATTTTGGTCATTATATTTTTATAACATAGATTCAAAACTTAATACTTGTTCATTATCTATAATTTATAGTTACTTATATTCTTAGAAAAAATCCCCGATCATGATTCAAAATCATTCACCATGGCATGATGCGACTAATTTTTAAAAATACTATAGTGTTTCTATGGAATAGATTCTGGTACAAGATTATATCCAAAAAATATATTAACTGTATCGTATTTCAACTAACCCATATTTTTGAAATGGATCTATCACTACTTCAATCACAGAACCGGCTACATTGTGGCCCTTTCCTTTTTAGTTTGACCAACTAGTTGATCGAGACTACAGTAGAGTGGATTTATCTTGTAGTTTGGATCCATTAAAAATGGAAGAGTCCAAGAAATCCATCCAATAACCCTTTTTGGTGTAGTGAATTTCATAAAACACTTATTCATATACACGAAAACTATAAATCTAATACATTGAGAATTATCAGTGTTTCACCCACACTATGGTGTGGAGGTGCTCGATTTAGTTGAACAACTGAATATAACCATAGACACTTTGAAGCCTGCAAATTAATTCCATGATGGAATCATATGAATCATAAAAATATGATATACTATAAATGATGATTGTGCAGAAAAATCCCCCATTTTAGATTGGACACGCTCAATATAGTAGAGAAACAAACACCCAACCCATCCCATAATTTATCTTAAGGTGTTTCAACATGGTCTCTTTACCTTTTATAGATTTCACTCCAACCATGTAAATACTTATTCGGCCATCTTCATGACTCTGGGAGTTCCTTTAGAAGGCTTACAAACATCGTTCACTCACTATTGTAAACAAACATGACCCAAACAATACCCTAATAGTATTTTTATAAAAATAATTACATTATTTTATTGTGTAATTTCTTACCACAAAGATATTGATTGTATCTTTTAAAATCATTAATTTTGTATGATTAAACATGAAAATATTTATAAAATTAAATATGAATTATTTTTGAATTTATTCCATATTAAAAAAATGGCTTCCAGAATCCTTAGTTTCATAAATGTTGGATCTGAGTGTACATGTCTAAAAAAGAATATATATTTTTTGGGTTTTTATAAAAATGATCTAGAGGATTAAAAAATAGAATTGGTATATATATAGTGGATTTTCATGATATATGAGTGGGGTTTTCTCAAATAATTATTCATTATTAAATATTGATGGAGGATATGTCACCTTTGGAGACAATATGAAATGGAAAACCATTAGATTCAAACCCATTGGAAATCGTGACTAAATCCTCTTTAACAAAGTACTATTTGTACAATTCATAAAGAAAAACCATATAAATCTTTATCAATTTTTTGTTGAAGGTTATATTATTGATATATTCATGTTCTATTTTTAGATATAGTTTACCAGAATTCATTGAACCTAGATCATAAAATGGATATACATTACAACATAATTATTTTTATATACAAATTGGAAAATTTGTTATTTCAAAAATAAATGATTCTTGGATAAATAATTAATACTATGAAATTGTAATGTTTACTATTTGATGAACTTATTTAAGATAAATTTTATTCCTTATTTCCTATATATATTTTTTGAAACAATAGTCTAGATGATTATTTTAAAATAGTAAAGAAGAAAAAATCCTTTTCTAAATAAATTAATATAATTTATACTTTAATTATTTTAGAATTTATAAAAATGGATATTTTTTGCCTTCAATATTAGCTACCCTCAGTTGAAATTATTTTTTATTTATTTATTTTTAAATATTTTTCTAGATTTAGATGGGGATTAGTTTTTGAGGCATAACAGTAATGATTGTGATATATTCTTAAATTTCTATAAACAAGTATAGTAAAAAAGAGGAAAGTTTTTTTCTTTCAGAAGTGGCCATAGATTGGAAGATGAAAATTAGGAATTTAATTAATTTTTTTTCAAATAATAGTATTAAACATTAAATAAATAATCATAGAAGTTATTTTTTATAGAGAAATAAGAAATTATAATAAATTTCAGGATAAATCATAATTGAATACATAATGCTTTTAAATTTTTGGACTGAAGCTATTAACACATGATACTATGTTATAAACATAGTTATAATAATACATATTTTAAGGAAAAACATAAGTGAGTTATATAATCAATGAAATCTAAAATTTGGATAGTTTAAATTTTTTATTCAATGTTTATATCTTGAATTCCAATGATAATCCTGGTATGTTTTTTGAAAATAATTATGATTTAATCTTTCTTGGTTATTATACTACATATAAGTTTTATTTATTTTTCCAAAACAAGTTAATGAGAGTTAAATAATAAATTCATGTGAAATTTGATAAAAGTGATACCATTGATCACACGTAAATTTAAATTGATAACCCTGATGACTATTTGAATAACCTCATACCTGAGACTCCTATTAACAGTAAAAATATTGATGATATGGAACATGTTCATGAAATAACTAGTCCTAAAAGGCTACATTTTTTTTGAACTAAATGTTTGTTTCATAGAAATCCTTGAACCTTGAAAAAATATCCCTTGAAAACATTTAAATTGATAACCCTGATGCATCTATTTGAATATCCATTTATTTTTTCATAGCTTGAACCTAAAACCATAGATATAGGATTCAATGATGAGAATTGTGCGTTTTAAATGATTGAATAGTTAATCAAGTTCAAGAGGAATACATTTCTGGGAATTTGTTGATAAACCATTATATTATCCAATTATTGAATGCAATTTTATTTTTATAAATAATCTATATGATCTAAGAGTTATTATAATAAGTAAGGATAGATTATTTAATAAGTATTATAAATAGGTGTCTGGAATATATAATGAGGAAACCTTTTAACCTATAGCAAGATTATAATATTTAGTTTTTTTATCTTAAGTATCTCATATGAAGTTTAAACATTTCCTGAGAGATATTTAATATCATTTTATAAATTTATAACTTATAGAGGAAGATTAAGTTGAACATACTCATAGTTTTGGAAATTTACTATTTGAAAATTTTATTTATAAACTTACTAAATCATTGTATGTAATTAAATAAGAATACAGATCATGGTATTAAAGGATTAGTTCATTTATATTGCCAAATATTTCTTTTTAAATTCTTTAAGATCATATATTATTAAAATAAAATCATCATAACATATAAACTTGTTCAGATATATATTTAGGATGTGATATTTGGTTCAAAAATTGGAATCTATAAAATGAATTTTCTAATCACATTCCATAAGAGTTTAAAATGAGCATAATGAGTGAGATTTTTTTTCTTGGATTTAAAATCATTCAAAATGGGTTTGGAATGTGTTAATAAAAGTAAATACATTCACGTATTAGTTAAAAGGTTTGTTCATAGTAATTGTAAAATATATGATGAAATTATGATATCTAATATTATTCTTGAGCTAGATGAAGCTATGAAACTGGTTGACACTATTTTATAGATTAATAATACAGAGTTTCCTGTATCTAAATGTAACTATACCAAACATTATGATTATTGTATGTATTTGTGCCATATTTATAGATAATCCTAAAGAATCTAAATTTTTAGCTTCCAAAACAATTTTAAGATATTTTAAAGGATCTATTTATCTTTACCAACCATTTTAAAAAGACTATTGTATTTGATTTAATTTTATACCATATTTCTAAAATTTGGGGCTGTAGACTAGATAGAAAGAGAACAATGAAAATATAACAATTTTGAGGAAAATATTACTTTTATTGGTCTAGAAAGAAGAAACATTTGGTTCCATTATCAAATTCTTAAGTTGAATACATTGTAGATGGTTTTTGTTTTACATATTCATTTTTGATGAAACACACCGTCATTGATTTTAGTTTTAATTTTAGACATGTTTTAGTCAAATGATATAAAAATAGTGATAATAACAATTTAGGATATCTAATAACCCATTAAGGAAATAAAAACATTGATATTATGCACTATTTCTGGAGAGATCACACTAAAAATGATGAAATTTCATCATAATTTATAGATGTTGGACATTAGTTAAATATTATATTTACTAACCTTATTTCTTATGATCATTTTTTATTAATAGTGAATTGTTATTTTTTTCATTTTTACTGATTATTTACCTAATTTATACTATATTATACATATGAATTTACTCATATATTTTATATTTTTTTTATTTCCATGGAATGTTTTTTATTTTATTTTAATTAGTGTTCCACATCAAACTAGCGATGATTGTAATTATTTCCAAGAGTTTTTATAACGTTTTTCAAATGTTTTGGGTGAAACCTCCCTAATTTGTAATTTTTTGGAAATATATCTCTCTATTAGTGTCTATTAATCTCTACCTCTCTCTCTCTATATATATAATGAACCCTATACCATCAACATTCACCCGTATTCTATCATGGGAATGCTAAAGAGAACAGATTATTATGCATCCAAAAGTGAAAAAATGTGTAATCTATTGGTTTACAAAGGTGAGACATACAATGTAAGTCTACTTACATAACATGGTTAAAACATTCAGATTGGGTTTTGAAGAGTGTATTATTATTTCATAGGATGTGAGTTCATTTTTTTTGCAATGACTACTGAAGATGTTTTTGAGAATTAGGTTTGGATGTTCTATAGGAATGTATAGTTTAAAGTTACACATAGTGATAATTAAATTATTTAAAAGTTTAATGGATAATATATCACTATTTCCACTATAGATATGGTTAAAACCCTTAATTATCTTCATGAATTTTTATTTTTATTTAATCCATAGTTTGTATGTCATTAATATTATCATCATGAAGACATCACGTTGTATTTATATAGGACTAGTAATATTTGGATGATTCCAATAGATAATTTCAAACCTATTGGAAGGGTTATAATAAAATTTATTAGAACTAATTTGGTATAAGGATTAATAAAATTTAATGTGATTATTTTTCAGTTTCTTACTATATCTGTCACTAAAAAGGAGGAAGTTAATCTAACTTGATACATAATTTGTTATATATATCATTTAAATTAAAGGAAGAATCATAGTTATTACCCAAGTTGGATTATTATGATACAACTGTTAAGAATTATGATATAGACAATAATTATCTTTAGGATGTAAATTTTCATAAAAATAATAATTTAATTGCTCTTTTACCTAATAGTTGGATTCAATTAGAATGGATATCAAAATATTTTTGTTGCTATTAAGAAGAAATTTTTAGGGTATGAATAATAGGATGAACCTACCCCTGTTAAGGGGTATTATTCATGGGAAGGGATTGTAAAATAAATGGACTTTCTTAAGCACAATAATTAATGACTCATTAGACCTTTAGTGGAACCTACAAATGTAAACATTATTGACTATAATGAAACTATGGTTGCTGAGGTTGAGGTTACAAGAGTTTGTGATGTTGTTTAAAAAGTTATAGCTATTGATTATGTGCTAATTGATTATTCTCATTAAGATACTATACATAGTCCTACTAAAAATATAAGATAAGATATTAAGGACTCAAGAGAAGGAGATACAGAAATTCCATTGGTAAAAATGTACAATGAAGTATGGGATGAAAAAAATTCTTCACATATTAGTGATAAAAGAGGAGAATATGTACCCTATGTTTACAAGGATGAAGTGTGTTCTGGTTGTAATAAACAAGTTTAACAGTTTTCTTCTAAAGTGTTCTCTAAGTATAATTTAATGAAGGAAGAGATAAACTGGTTGAATTCCAAATATAACAAATCAAAGGAGGAGTTAAATAATTGAATGTAAATTCAATTTAAAAATATTTTTATGAGGAAATAGAATCTTATATGGGTTTTGAAACCTTTTTTAAGAAATAAATAAGTTTCCAAAATCTCATTATGAAATTTTAAAAAATATGCAACTAATATAAATAGATGTTTGATATTCTCTATTAAAAGATATAAGATTATTTAGTGAAGAGATTAATGTTATTTAATATATTTTAATTATATTGAATAATATTATTTAAATTTTCCTTGGGATATAGTAACTTTTGCTACTTTTCAATATTTAAGGAGTGATTTAATTGCTGAGGCAAAAAGTACGAATTTATATGAGAAAAAAGATCACGATGATATTGATAGACCCTTGATAGTGTTTCTACCTTTGGTTTAAGATAAATTTGTTTCTCTTCTGGAAATGCTAAAAAAATGATGGATAATTTCAATGTATTTTTAACTATTTCAGTAATATGAAAATATTTTAATACTAAAATTGAAATTTTTGATGATATACCAAATATAAAATTTTTAGATTATTAATCAAATATTTTCTTTAGAATAAAATTCATCATCTAAATAAACAATTCCAAAAATTCCTAATATTCAAAAAAATACATCTAAAGTAAAAAAGATTGTTGTATACAAATGTAAACAAACTATACCTAATTCCACAACACCAGTTATTCATGATGCTTTGACAGATATTATTAAGGATTTACATATTCTATGTGTAAGGAAACATGTCATTTATAAAATTTTAAAAAATATAGATATTATTTAATTTAAGTGTAGTCAAATATTTATACTTTTTCAAGGATGTGATTGTGAAGAGGTTGGAAATATGTGATAAACCACTTTTTTCAATTTTGTATGAGATAACCCTTATAAATAATACTTGAAAGAGAACTAAAATAGAAAGATTTTGGAATATTTTTCTACCACGAAATATTAGTAGAAACATGTTATGGGAGTTTTCTTTCCACTTCTCATTGGCAAGATGCAACTGCCTCTAGATCTATAGTTTATGATGTAAAATTTTACTTCCACTATTCAAATGTTTTTGAATAAAATATTACTAAGATATTTCATGAATTAATCATATCCTTCATTGAAAATACTTCTAGAAGAACTATTATTCATTGTGACTTTAGAGATGAACACAATACATCCTTATATAGGTCTACAATTTTCATCAGAGAAGATCAAGAGCCACAAACTAAACAACACCCACAACATTAATATTGATATTTTTTCATATTTATTTATGGAATTATCTTTTCTACTCAAAATGGTTCACTAAGTATTTCTATTGTAATTATATTAATAAGATTTTGTTCTATTATTATTATTCCTTTTAATGTAATGTTAATGAAATTAATCATTTTATTGTGCTATATTAATTTTCCTAACACACTACAATTTCATTCTTTTTTATACCACATAACGAGTGAGGAAATAATGGAAACACAATATTTTACGTTCTACTACTATTTTATACTAATTTGTTAATTCTTATTTGAAGTCCATATTTCGTAGATATTAAATCTATAAAATTATTTCTTTAAATTTTATGGTCATAGATATCTTTAAAAATATGAATACTGTTGGAGAAAGTGGTGATGGTCAAATATATTGGAAATTATCATATGGTTTGATGCTGACAATTCCCTTTTTATTTTAAAAATTAATTATATCAAAGTTGTTGGATGGATTTATGAGTTTGTCTCTATATTTATTCTCCGGAGAAAGATAATATTATTTTGGGTGAAAATTTACTAATCATTAAATGATCATCATGACGTTAAGAATAATCCTCATAAAACATGATTTGGTCTTTATTAAGTATCAAATGTTGCATAAAAGAAAAAAAATTATAAATTTAACTATGTATTGATCCTAATAAAATTGAATTTAGCCTTTCAAAAATAGATACTAAAACCAAAAAATTCATGGAAAATCAATATAAAAGAGTTAGATGAAATTAAACTTATATATCCAGAATAAATTAATATTAAATGTTAGAGTAGTTTAATATCATGGAGTTTAAAGAAATGACTATTATGATGTTTTAATAGAGAAATATTATAGAATAGAGGAACATTATTAAAAACTGACTTAAGAAAAATCAAATTTCAAATTCAAATAATTTTGTGGAATAAAGTAATTTTTATGAATTTAAAAAATGATTACTCAATTTTTATTATATAAAACAAGAATATCTCTTAAGGAATTTAGAATGAGTATAATTTATTATTTATTTTAACGAAGGATGAATACATATATAAATGGTTATATATTTATCTATTTTAATAGAGTATTTTGTGAACATCTTGGACTGAATTTATTTTTGGATATTGTATATATTATTCTCAATAAAACAAAAATGGATTAAGGATATACAATTGATAGAATATTTTCAATGAAAATATTTTATCCTTTTACACATACAAGTTCCACCTATAATGTGTGACTAATAACGGAAGAAGATTAATTTTACTATAAGTACTTCTGAGATGTATAATTTCATCAGTCAATGAAATTCTTTTAGATATTTTCTTTGAAGAATAATTCATTCTTCCTCAATTTTTCTCATTTACCAGTTATTTTTGTTTGTAAATATGTGTTGTCAACTATATTTTCATTTAATTAGGTTTCATTATATTTTCTAGGTAGAAACTCCTGGTAACATGTGTAGTTATTAATACAATGTATAAATCCTAGAAAGAAATTTCCAAGAAAATATATTAAATCCTTGTAAAATGAAACATATTATTTCACTCAATTTTTGCATACCTATTAATAAATGATAATAAAAATAACAAAACACACATCAGGCATTGGTGGAGTGAACAAGGGGAAGTTCTTGTAGTCCCAAATGACTATAAAAAATTCATATGTTCTGGTATTTATTTTTATTTTATTTTCCCTATAAACAGTTAAAATAAAATAATAGGTTAAATGACTTAATAATAGATATGTTTTATTTTTTTGTGAAATTTAATAACTCAATTAAAGCCTATCATGAGTCATTGTAGTATAGTAATGAAATATTTTTAAACAATTTCTGACTTATAATATTAATGAAAATTTCAATTGTGAACATCTCCTATCTTCAAATATTTTATTGAAATTTTATATATATTATATTTTTAATTGTTGACGGTTGAAATAATTTATCCTTGAATTATATTGGTTTAATATATTATACAAAAGTTGGTTATTTTTTATGTTGTGTGGAATATGATATAATGATGTGTATTTGGGATGTTTGTTACCAAAATACAAGAATTAGATGCAGTTTTAGCCACCAATAATTATTTAGAAGTATTTTTATTGCTTTTCTAGTTTTTGGATACATTATTATCCCATAATAATTATAGTGAAAACCCAATCATATGGAATTTTTTTGAAGTGTATTGAAAAACTATTGATTAGATAATTAGTGTTGGTTTAAAAATAAAAATAAATTTTATAAAAATAAAACAATATGTATGAAAAATACATTCATAAGTTGATGTAATATTTAGATGATATTTTTAAACTGATAATAAAAAATAAAAAATGTAAAAAATAGAGGGTTTGAGAAAATATTTAAAAATAATCATGAAATAAAACAACCAAAGTTAAATGAATATTAAAATATCAATACATGATATTTTATATAAAACATCACAAAATCATATTTTAGTGGTAAAACCTATCAATAATAATCAAAAATCTATCATTAATGATGTTATTTCATGAAATATCATCCACTTTAGTGAATGATATGAGATTTTTTCATCTATTTGATCAATCTATAATTGGATAACCAAGAATGTATTATTATTTTTATAATATGGGAATAATTTAGGTCTTGTGTCCACTCGATGGAATTAAATAAGGGATTAATGATTTACATTATTTTATATGATACATCAAGTGGATATATGTATAATGGTACATGTTTTTGATAGAGATCATGATGATATTACATTGTAAATTGTGTAACATTGATGATTTTTTGCAGTCTTCTATTTTCATACATTAATGGATTAATTTTTTTTTCATATCCACATTGTCCCATATGGTCAAAATTTTTGTTTTTGGGAAATATGATTAATTTGTATTTCAAATTTTCTATATAAAACAATGAATAATACCAGGAATGATTTTTGGAGGATCCCAGAAAGAAATTTTTAATTTTTTTATATTGTTAAATATATTGTAACATTGGGTGAAAATTAATGATAGATTTTAAAAACTTATTTTTAGAAGATATATAAATGGACTTTTTTAGATTATTTCACAAGTTGTTATATATGATGTGATATAGGGATAATTTTCTTAAATCTTATGAGGCTATATAGAAATTGGAAAATTATTTAAAATATACACTAATTTAATGACCATGACATATCAGTTTAGACCATATCATGGACTGTATTAGGAATGTCTATGTTTTGGTGAACTTGACAACAGAATGATTTTATTCATAGAGTTTTACATGTTATATAATAATGAAAGTTTCATAAATATTATCCGATACCAATCTATCATAATTTGGTTATTCATACTAGAATTATTATTTAAGGAGTTTTGACATCAAAATTATAAGTTTTAAAGTTAAACTATTAATCATAAAATAATTTAGAAGTTTCAAAAAAGTTTTTACTCATATAAAATTTATGAAATGATTCATTAAATAACATGAAGCATTTAAAATTAAAGGATTATCCTTTCACTTGGCCTAACGAACATTAAAATATTTATGTTTTATAATCCTTTTTTATGTGGATTTAGAGGTAATCCTTAAATAGAAAAAATGCATAAAGTATATTTCCCAAAGTCCAAGTGAAAAAATGACCATTTTACATATTTGAAACAAGAAACTCATACTCAAAACCCCTTCTTGTTATATATTCCTTTCTCAATACTGATGATAAAATTAGACTTTTAATTTCAGCACATAGATGTTTGTGGGTTTTAAGCCCAATGGTTATTTACTTGTACCTGTTAGTCTACTCCAATAAATTCATTAGTGACTTAAAACTACTATATATAATTCTTATATGTTGTTCCTTCTACCCAATATAATTTAATAAATATATATTCATGGGCAAAAAATAGCTTGAAGTCCAATGATGGATCGGAGGCCTCATGGTAGAACATCCAAAAAATGTGGAAAAAAAATACAAATCTATGGGAATATAACCATTTATATAGTACCATAAACAATATTTTCACTTCTATATTTCTACAAAAATACTATAATTCCATATTAATACATTACCTCTAAGAATTGGTCCCAGGGATTGGATGCATGATCACAGAGGTTTACCATACGGGTGTACCCCAAACTGTAAGGAATCACCTTTGATCATTTGAATTCTATTATAATATTTAGGTAAATCATTTCTTTATCTCAATCAATTAATTATTTTAAATCATAGTTCTAGTGGGCCTTAAATTAGAGACAATTCTTCCTATATTTTAGTATATTTTCATATCTCATGGAATGCTTGTAGGTAGATGTGTATTGATTTATTTGTAATAATAAATATCAATATAATTTCAATGAGGTTTGAAACACTAATTAAAAATAGGAAAATTATATAATTCTTAATTTATTTCATTATTTACAAATTAAATGAAGGATATTATGGAATAATGGTCTTTGTTTTTCAACTCTCATAGTGTTAGGTTATGTTTTTTCCATGATAAAACTCGTATACTTTTTTTTGGATATATAATGGGTTCAATTAATGTTTTTTATCTTCTATACTCCATTTTTGTTTTAAAAATTAATATTTATTAAGAAAATATCATTATACATGTAACTATCAATAAATTAAAATCAATTATAGTGTACCTTAATTGAATCCTCATCTAGACGGGAAATTAAAGTATACATATATGATTAGTTTATGTTGTTTTCATATATTTTTTGTTGATGTGATTTTACATTCCTCTCAACCTAACTAAGTTGACATAATGTAACATAAAATCGAAGTATTTCAAGAATATTTATAATAATCCATAATACCAATTTCATCATATAATATTCTAATATAAATTTACTTTTTAAGGAAGAATGAAAAACAAACCAACATTTCATTATCATATTTTTTAGTTAAATAGAAATGTATAATAAAATTGTTTCTTCAATATTGTCCCAAATGGTTTAATTGTTTATTAGAATAACATTTTTACATGTATCTATATCAATTAAAAAAGGTATTGATTTACTCAACCTAATGTAACTAATTCAATTTAAATAGTTTTGGACCTTATGATAACAAAATGCATTCCCCCAAAACATATTAATTATATCCTCTACATCTCACATTAATAACTTTTTCTAACACTATCATCCAATAATAATCATGTATTTTTTTAGTTTTAGTTGATTAATATTGTTTTCCTCCTCATCGTTAAAAGGTTTCTCATCGACATTTTTTTATCCACCTTCATCATTTTTCTCACATTTATAAAGTATCACATCATCGAGATTATTAATAAATTATTTCTCAAGACGGGTAATGTGGGTAGATGTAGAAGCCATTATCTACCCAATCAATTAAATATATAACATAAAATATATGAACTTGTTATTAATTATTATTTTCATATAGAATAAATTAGATATAAAAATTTTCTCTAAGAAATAAAACCCATTTCTTTTAGAATCTATTTGATTTATTTTTCAATGTTATTTCCCACCTATATCAATAATAAAAATACTATCCATGTTTCCTATATAACATAAAAGAAACTACCTATATATGGACTACCATTAATTTATCATTATGTAGCAATAAATAAACTATTCTCCACAAAATCATCATTTGATTGAACTAAAATTTTATTCAACAACAGAAAAAAATGGGAAATTTTATTTTATTGTACCAATACATTAAAATATAATTACTATTATGATTCAATTAAAAAGGATCCATATTTGTACTGATCTTTATTTAAATTCACATTTAAAAATATATTTTTATGAATTTTAAATACACTCTTATTTTTAACCCATTTACATGGAAACATCAGCACCAATAATATCATTTAATCCAATTACCAATTTTTTATGATAAAAAGGAAAGATATATTCATATAAATTTTTGTTCTATTCTTATTAAAATATATATGAATCATTTCCACTCTAATAGAAACTATGAAAATTTTGACCATACTATGCTAATAATGTTTCTTATAGAATATAAAACTATTAATTATGGAACGATTGTAAGATAATACATGTACACTTGTTCCTCTAAAAAACTATAATAATTTTCCAAAAATTAAATTTTAATTTTAATAAAAATACTTAAAAATATGGTCAGGTAACGACACTTTAATCAATTGAATATATATTTGACGTTTATCTTTCAACCCTTGATTGATTCAAATTATTAATAATTTATTTGGGAGATTTAGTACATGATGTAGAATTTTTTACTGTTATGTAAAATTTAATGATGATATTTCTCCCAATATATAACGGTAATTATAAATATATCTTCAATTCTCATACCATATATTCCTAAGAGGGAAAACAAGAGTGTTTGGAACTATTATCGCACCATGATTCTTGAGAAAGACCTCTTAGTACTCAAATTTATAGATCAATGATGATATAATTTAGAACTATTATATATATATATATTTATGTCCACTGAAAATGATTCCTAAGAGGTGAAATTCAGGAAATAACTTTCTCAATGATTTTAGAGGGGAGATGAATGAGAGAATGAGTGATTATTTATAAAAAATTATGGATTTTTTATTAATTTGTAAACATAGGCCATGAACATTAGGTTTTTGTAAAAATGAAAACCATTGTCCATACCATGATTACAATACATGTTATTTGACATTTTTTCCTATTTTAATATTTTCTATGTTTCAAAACTATTCTCTTTTATGATATATAATTATGGTAAAAATATATATTTATTTGTTAAGATTTTCTGAAATCTAAAAAAATATTTATGGATTTACAGACTTCTATAGTGTTTTGGAAAACCAAATCTATATTTTTAGATACATTATTTTAGAAAATAAGAATATTATTAGTTAATAAATCCATTATAATATTAATTACTTCATTTTTAAGTCTTTATGATGACATAATAGTTATCATATATTAAAATCCTAAATAATTATTTATATAAAAATTTATCTGCCTTGGAATATTATGAAAAACTTTATGATGGGATAATTTTAAAATTCTGATTCTAAATTTGATGTCCTTTTTATTAAACATTATGTTATATATAGGTATTTTTTTAATTAAACTCTTAATATATTCTAAAATCTTTTATTTGTAGAAAAAAATTAAAAATTCTTCTTTAAGAAATCTTATTTTTATTAATAGACATATTTGTATATTTGTATCAATATTCATTGATTAATATAAATTATTAATAAGTATTTATTTTATTATTTTAAAAAAGATTCTATTTATTTTAGTAGACACTTATATGTATATGGGGTATATTATTTTTACTATGGTCATATATATGTTAATATTATAACTATCAGATTCGCAATATCAAGATTTTAGTGATCATCTTTCCCTTTGAATTTTTATATTAGACCATATATATAAACATCATTATAATCTATTCAATAATTAATATCCATTAATTAGTTCATATACCATGTCTATTCCACTGATTATTTTGTTTTCATTATAAAAATTCGACTCATATACTTGACATTATTTTAAGAGTATGATCCGTTAGAGTTTAATATTACGGTTCTACAGTATATGATTATTTATTATTTTGTAGAAGTTATAAATTTTATAGTGAAATTAATATTTTGGTTTTTTAATAATATTATATTAAAATAATAAAATATTCATTGTAAAAATGTTTTTGTGACGAAGTATTTATTTACTCAAATTGAAACTGAAGTCTTTTATTCTACTAAATAAATAATGCTATCCTCAAAATTTCTTATAATAATTAATCCATAAAGTAATTTTGGTTTACTCTTCATCATTTCTTCCTTTATATCCCATGAGTCTTCCATTAACTAGTAATTCATCTATTTCACTTTCACAAGCTAGGTTATCTAATTCTGAAACACTTAATCTCTAGTATATAGAATTTTGAAATGATATTGATTATAAGATAAGTCGTGTTCCAAATATATTTCCTTAGTGGTGATTGTGAGTATAGGTTCTAGCATGTAATACCTCAATAACAAGTCATGGATAATGTCATGAACTTTAGATAGGTTGGGTGGAATAGATAAATGTTAATAAAAAACTCCAATTATATAAAAATATTTTAAAATTAAAAATGTAACTTGGGATGAGTTTCCACTTATTATTAATCATTATCACTCATTTATATGGTAATACATTAAATAAAATTGGATCCCATACTTGAAATTCATAGTAATTCCTCTGATTATCTGCATATCTCTTCTACGATCTTCGATAAAAATTGATATTATTATAAATAGCTCAAATATTTTTAGTGGTATCCTTAATGGGTTCTAGACATACTAGCCTCCTTTTCATAACTTCATTTAAAAAATTTTGTTATGATATAATTTCCCATTCAATGATTTATATAGTTTAATTTGAATTATTGAATGGACGCTAGTATTGTAGGAAAATTTCACCAATAGTTGATACTAGTCCCACATTCCTTGGAAGTCATATGATCATGACCTCCATGTTTCTTATAGTGTGTGGATAGTTCTTTTAGACTTCCCATCAATTTTATGATGATAAACGATGATCAAATGTTTCTCAGTATTAAAATAAATTTGAAATATCTCCTAAAATTTGGATGTGAAATTACCAAAATGATATAATAAATTTGTTATAGGTTGACCATAATGTATCACAACTTTATTTATATATATATATACATACAAGATGCTCAAGGGGTAGATCATTTTAGTTCTACATAATTTTAAAACATTATATGGTAATCCATAATAACCCTTATTGTGTAATTCCTCTAATATTTGTTGGAAAGACTAGTAATAGAGCCCATTGTAATATTTTAACTCATATAAAATGGTATAGGTAAGGGTTTCATGACACCTATAAGATATTGTTTCTCACCCTTTACATGTCAGAACACCAAACATCTTGACACATAGCCCATAATTTTCTAATTCATGTCATGTCCTAAGGAATTTTCTCTAAAATAATTGTATATCATTATGCTAGAAGGCTATGAAAAGAAATTTGAACAATGAGCTTCATCTAGAACATCCACATTCAACTCATTTAATGATGCAATAAATAGCCTCTTTATAAACTGTAATACATTTTATTCATAGATAAAATACCTAATTCCTCAGTTAGTTAAAGATTTTACCTTCTTTTATATATCATTTTCATCATTATGAGACTAATTTTTCATAGCTAGTAATGATGATTGGAAAATAAATTTTATAAGGAGGGATTTTTCCTCCCTAATAGTTTTCATATATAACATTTAAAAATCCCTAAAAAATTTCATTTTATTATCCTCATCATGGAAACAACTCCAAGATCCTTCCTACCCAAAACATATATCAAATTTTTTCTTTCCTAAGGTTGAATTGTATTAAATTATCATTGTCCTTGTGTTCTTATATCTATCTTCATAGTTTTAGGTTGACAAAGTTCCATGCGAATATGAATTTATAACTTTTAGGATATTTATTTATATCACATCTTCCATCATAGAGGTTGTGTCTTCCGATCATCATGAAAAATATTATAATTTAAAACTAAATATCTTGATTTGTATATTTTCATTCTTGGATCATTAATTTCCTTAATAAATAAGTAATAAATATATCATTTTGAATAAGGAGACACTATAATCCTTTCTTGATGGGTAATTATGAATAAAAATCCTTCCTTTTTTAGTGGTACAGTTAAAAATAGTATATTTACTAATATAATATTTAGTTTCAAAAAATGTTCTTCACATTCCATTAACCTTTAGAATTTGACCCCTTTTTGTGTTAATTTGG
The DNA here is from genome assembly GCA_963277665.1 of Viscum album. Taxonomy (NCBI): domain Eukaryota; kingdom Viridiplantae; phylum Streptophyta; class Magnoliopsida; order Santalales; family Viscaceae; genus Viscum; species Viscum album. The sequence continues at coordinate 395,856,094 of OY728144.1, forward strand.
TTAGAAAGTAGTCCAATAAAGAATATTCCATGCGAATCATCGATAATAACCTTCTAATTGAAGTAAACTATATATCATAGTTATATTTTTTGGTGTGCGACATTATTTAACCACATTTAAAATTTAAGGGAAACCCTATAACTTATCCATGGGGATAATTTATCCAAGAATAGAAATTTTTTGAATACAAAATTCATATTTTCTGAGTATCATATATAACAACTTTTCTATTAGAGTCTCCAAAATAATTAAGGAATTGTTCCCATGTTCTTCATATATTTTATAGTATAGTAATATATGAAAAATAAATGCCATTACATATTTATTAATATAATCCTTGAAAAACATATTAACAAATTCCAACCAAATTTAATGGAGTGTTAGTTATTTTAAATGCAATTATTGTAAACTCATAATGTCAATACATAAAAAATATTCCATATTTTGTATATCAATATGATTCTATATTATCTGATAATACCCAAAAAAAATATATATTTGGGAGGAATCAAGAACCATGAATTTAATAAAAAAAGTCATAAATTCATGGTAAATGATAATTTTTATTTACATTAATTTCATTGATTTCTATATAATCGATGAAAAACCTCACAGTTCAATCCTTTTTTAAAAACTATATCGGTACACCCCATATTGAGAAACTTGTGAATATAAATCATTTATGACAGAACCCCTATAACAGTTTCTTCAACTCCACTATTTTTATTAGATACATTATAAAAGGTTGAATATATATGGGATCATAATTAGGGGTGAATTTAATACAATCCTAAAATTCATATTCAGGTGGATGTCCTTGCAATTCCATAGAAAATACACCATTATATTCATTCATAATAGGTATATCATATTTATTATGATATCCTTCCCATCCATATAATTTGAATGTTATTATTATTCTCATAGAATTTTATTAAGGTTAGATACTAGAGGTGGATCCAAATGAAAACTAGATAATGATGTATCTCTTATAGAAACAAGGGATTCTATGCCTCCTTCAAAAATTATAACCTCATTATATTGGTAGTGATTAATGTGTTATAATTTTAGAGTCAATTCATCCAAATGATTATGTCATATCCTAACATATGTATGATAATCATTTTTCTAACTATGATATCTAGACGAATCTTAATAGAAATTTCCATGTATATTATTATTGAAATAATATTTCCACTAGGTGTTTAGGTTAATAACACATTCCATAATGTACCAATGGATGATTCAATTTTATTAAGAAACATGAAATATATTAAAGATTTAATATATCAAGAATAAAATCTGGAATTAGAAATCATTGAGTTTATACAAAAAGTACCTACCAGAATGCCATTAAAAACATTAACTTATGCTTTTGTAATTTTATAATCATATCTATTCTTTTTTGACCTATTCTAAGGTGGATTCTATTGAAGCATGAACATTGATTTGGATAATTTTTCACTTCAATGTATTTGAATTTTGGGAAATTAGTAGATAAAATATTGATATTATTTTCTAGATATCTATAGAATTTATATCTACACCCACAGAAAAATTCCATTCCCTTCGAGAAATTACTAGGATGTTTATTTCCATTATTATAATATGATTTGAATTATAACCCTGTAGAATTTTCATTTTCCAAAATTTTCTCAACATGGAGACCAACCATCCTATTCTTATTCTGAATTCCTTTTAAAATACATGACTTCAAGAACTCTTTATTATTCTTGATGACACTTTTCATTTTCTTTTCATATGATGAAAATGTTTGAATGACCAATTCTCTTTGAAACCATGCATTTAGTTTATAATGAAATTTATAGATCTTGTGTTTGAGATATCCTTTATTTTCACAAAATATTTTTCTATACATGTATTTATTTCCACATACTCAATAATAACTTCTTCTTATTTTTTTGACTTAACGTTTGAGATTTCATTTAAAATGAAAGTAGAAATATAGTTGGATTTATATTAAACTGGTACATTTTTAAAAATCATAATTTATATGAAATATAAATTAAATACTAAATTTTTTTATAAAAATGCACAGTCAAAATAATTGCTACTATGAAAATGAAAAATAAATCGTTTCAATGTTCAAAAGTAAAACATATAGAAAATTTAGAATTTAAATAAGAAAACATTAACCTTTCATGTAAAGGAAGTCAATAACCTTAACATAATGAATCTACAATTTTAACCAAAATATATTGTCTATTATTATTTAAAAAGAATTAACTCAATCCAAATGAGGGGAATATCCTCTGTCTTCGTAGTCTTTAAAGACCTTAATTACAAATATCAGATTCAATAGTCATCATATCCACTAATTCCCTTGATTAAAAAATATTAAAATCAATGATTTATAAATAAAACTATTTTTATGGAATTTATAATCCTCAAACTGATTCCATAGAAAAAACTATCTAAAGGTTTTAAAAGAGAAAGTATCAATATTCTTCAACTGAGTAAACTTTAGAAATGTTGAGTTGTGAAGATAAACAACTTCTATGAACTCGACTCTATTTATAGGAACACCTCCAATAGTTATATACCATTACTATCAATGTTTATTACAATAGACTTGGTCAAGCTCCATCTTGATAGCATAACATGATCTATAAAGACAACATCCGATGATTTCATTTCTGATCTCATCCTAATGCTGTAAAATATGATTTTTGATATAAAAAAACATGTTCCCTCAAATATAAAAATTATTCATCCAATGGTATAAAAATCATTTTTTTCATGGTTTAAATTTTATTTTTCCGATGGACCGAACATAATTTGTTTGATGGAATAAACATATTTTTTCCAATGGAATGAAATTTGTTTGTTCGATAGACTAAAATTAATTTGTTTGGTGGGATGAACTTCTTTTTTCCAATGGGATAAACTTCATTTACCTTATGGATTTAGTTTTTTTGCAATGTAATTAACTTCATTTGTTTCATTGACTAAACCCATTTCTTCTAATTAACTAAAATGATTTCAAATGATGGGATAAACATAGTTTATGCAACGGTCTAAGGTTTTCTAATGGACTAAATGGATTTCAACGGATGGAATAAACTGAGTTTGTTCAATGTAATAAACCTGTTTAATTATCCAAATACAAATTTCATATTCTTTATATCATAATTTTTTAAAATATGGTAAAAATTAATGATTTTATGCATAAAATTTCCTAAATCATGGATGTATAATTTAAAAAAAATATAGTTTTTAAGAATTTAAAATTTGGTTATAAAATTAATTATGAGAAATAGTTGAAATTGGAACTTTTGAATCAACATAAATATTATATATAGGGATTTGATCCATTTCCAAATACTCATGTATTCATTGTTCCATTGAAGCATAAATGTTGTTTCGTTATAAAATTGTCTAAAATTTTTACACATTTCAGGGAGAATATATTTCACCATATACGAAATGTTATTGGTAGCAACATGACTCAACAACCATAATACACAGATACTATGATAAAACCTAACACCCTCCTAAATAAGTTTCTGTAGTTGAAAATACTTATGTAGATTATGAGTGTTGACATGGTATATATTCTCTCTATTTAATTGCAGTTATAAATGATGGAATATACATGATTTGTTCATGAATAATATTAAGAATAAATATATCCTTATTCAGCATATATTCTAGATGTTCTTTCCATAAAAGTTTTTAAAATATCTATATTATATAGCTATATTCTTCTAAATTTAGTTTCTATGGTTTATACTAAACTTGCACTAATACAAATCTCAAAAACATAGAATCCATTAATATAGATCCAATTTTTATTTATTCTCACAGTACTAAATATAAGAAATCACATTATATATGTACTATTAGTGTAAATGTTTTAAGATACTAGATACATAAATGATCCTTACATTAAATTTATAAAGATAAAATACAACATAAAAATTCAATGAATCATTACTATTCCTATAAGATTACCCTTAGATAATTCTTAGTATTCTTCTTTTTTTCCTATAGAATAAGGACACGAAATAAATGGGTAATATTAGAAACTCGGTATGGGTTAGTGTATACTAAATATTTTTTTGGTATAAATGAGGAATACATAATATGGAAGAAAATATAATAAAAAAATAATTCCATATTACTGATAACATGATCATGAAATATATTCATTATAACACTGTAAAGGAAATAAATTATCACAAAGATAATAAAAAAAATTTATGGGGATAGAATTATTATTTTTTAAATCCTAAACATACTATCACAACCTCATTCTAAGATAGAAAACATCAATTTGTATGTTATAAAAAATACGCAATAATGTTTCTTTCATGAGACCTACCAATACATTGAGAGGATATATAATTATAGGCCCAACTTATCCCATCATTATTATACTATATATATAATATGAAAAACAAATTATAGTATTTATCATAATGTCCCACAATTAATTTCTCCTATTAACATGTTTAAATAATCAATAAATCATTGTATAAATGTAATGGGTATATTCATTACCAAAAGTTCCACAATAAATTGAAATACATATCTATCTAGGTTAATATCGCTAAATACATTAGGAATCATAGGATATTTATAATTCAAGCTAATGTATCATTGATAATTATTTAACTAGGTTGGATAATTTCATCGCATACGGTTAATAATATGTAATAATGAATACAATTTTTTCAGATTATATAAAAGATATAAAAATTACTTCTTGAATTAAGTTTATAGGAATATATTTCTTTATGATGGTGTTATAATAAGAGTTTATGAAACATTAAAATTCTATATAAAATCATTGTTTTATAATATTGAAGCATAATATCCTTAAATATAGAAATGAAAAGGGATGAAAATGGATTTAAAAATAGGAATGATTCTGAAACTATTGAAAACCTTTTAATTCTAGATCCCTTTAATTATATTTAGAATAAAATCCTTATATCCTTAATGTTGGGGATCTAAAAAGAGAAATTTAGAAAAGGGTATTGTGAACCCAGATGTCACTATGTATCTTGAGATAAAAACTCTTCGGAATAACCTCAATAGAGAAATGTAGAATGATTTTTCAACTATTAACTTCCTAAGTCACTTCCCATAAATTATTGAGTTTGATAAATAGGGAAAATGAATTCTCAATGTCTTTTGAGTGGAGAGAAGTGGGATAAGGGTTTAATATTTATAGAAAACGAGGGAAACTATTTATTAATTTCTAAAAATTTATTGAAGGAATTAGGTTATGGAATTACTAAATAATATTGGTTTAGAAAACCAACCTAGGTCATTTTGAAAATACACATATACTGGCCTATTACGTGATATGGGTAAAATAGAAAAAAATAAACTAATATTTAAAATAAACAAAATAAGACATAAAACCAAGCTTTGAAGAAAAAACATACAATATATCAAAATTACATACATTCAATACAAAATAATAATGTACTATAAGGTAAGACATACACCGACATTACCAAAAGTCGCCTCTAAACCAAATTGAACTAAAATCAAAAACAAAAAGATAAACATCATTCTACAAGATGCTTTTTGATTTTCCTGAATCCTTCAATACAATATCTATAAATTAACAAAGTGACATATAATGTGTGATCCAAAGACCTATAGGATACCTCTATAGTGTCTAAAAATTTTATCATATCAAGAATGCATAATTAATGATTAAAAAAATTAAAAAAGAAATTCATAATTCTAAACCATTTATAAATCTTGTTTACTTTTATTCCTTTTGTATTTATAAATAATTTCATATTCTCAAACTAGAAATATGAAAATGAAAAGTGATAAAAATGAAACAATATCCATGAATTAGGATTTAATAAGAAACCACATATACATGAGTTAAAATATAATGTGAATCAGTGTAATACAACCTCAAATAAAAATCTCTGAGTAAAATATGTGTTATAAAATAATCATGTGAAAAATAACCATAAAAAAATGAAGAGAAACCTTGTATAGAGATCAAACCTATGGGATAGTGTTTAATAGGCACTCAAAATCCTAAACAAGAAGAAATTAGATCAAAATGATATTTTTTCATAGTAGTCTATAACACAAAAAGATACCTCATTGTGGTGCAACACACTCTAAGTCTACCCATGTTTCTATCAAAACACACCAATGGTACCCAATGTGAAATTTTATAATACATTTAAAAAAAATATAATACAATTTCATAAAACATTTTCTAATCCAATAAAATAATCTTTAGAGTTTGAAAACACATTTCTATATCATGAAAATCCATTTTCAATGAAAAACCCCTTTTTGAAAACATATTCCATTCCAATAAATCATTTGAAATGTTCTTTCTATTGAAATAAATGAACAAGCTAAAGTAATTAATCAATAAAAACATTCAATTCATCAAATTTACACATTTTATAGATAAAAATACATTAAAAAAGAATATACCTAGAAAATTTCAACAATGGTGTCCGGAATCCAAGAGAACGACCTTCGTAGGAAAACTAAAATCAAAAAATGAAAAAGGATTGATAGAAAAAAATATCCTATCACTAAAAACAGAGCCAAAGCATAACGGAACATATAACCATAGATGAACCAAAAGGGTTACATACTCATAGAGAAGGAATCCAACCCCAATGGTGATCAATCACTAAAAGATGTGATCCATACAAGAAAGAACCACCCAAGGTCACCTAGGAAGATCCAATAGGCTGAGAGACAGGGACGTATGAATGCATTATCATTTTAGAAATGATTTTATGTTAAAACTAACCATCATAAATTTACAAGGTGTTTAATCCAATGACACTTAATGATATCGTCATCTCCTAGATATTCTTAAAAACACATCACATTTTATTAAAAATATGATATTTTATCCTCACATGACATGTAACATTTACACAACGTGTAATGTTTTCTTATTATGTAGCAATTTCATGGGATCTGTTAGGTAGGCATTACATGTTGGGTATTCCCATTACACATCTTGTAACTACCCAGCCAATACATGAAACTGAAGGTTTTATGATGAATATTCAGATAAATCACAAACATAACATTTACAAATATCCTCACAATTTCCATTTCGACATACTACAACCAAATGAAATGAAAACAAAAATCTAATGTCAAAACATTCCTTATAGAAAGGTAATGGGGTGTTATAATATCCCCACTATAAACTCTTTCTTTTCATAAATATACCTCTAGATCATGGATCCACAAAATGATAAGTCCATTGTTTCCCCATCAAAGAGTCCTACTCTGACATCTCGTGGATATACCTTCTACAATGCCATAGTACATATACCAAGGTGATCATTCTACCATGAAGTGCCTTATCCAAGAAGTACTAATCTAAAATGTCTACTCAACCAATGTAGTATTAGGATTTAGATCAATTCCATTGAATTTAATCACATGGGAGGGATATGGTATATACATCCTCAACTAAAAAACACAAAATATTTCATGTATATAACTCAATATCGATGGTATGTGCAATATATATAGGCCACCCTCCCTTTTATTATAATGATATCAAAGGAGTCTAAAAACATCGGTTCAAATATACCCTTCTTACCCAAACAATGATTTCATAAGATTGGTGGAACTTTGAGAAAGACCGTATCACCAACCTCAAACCCTAGTGGAAAATTCCAATGGTCCACATAATATTTCTAAGGATTCTATGCCATGATAAAACACTATTGGGTCATCTGCACCGTATTTTTTATCTTCTTAAGAACACCTAGCCCAACCTAGGACCTCTCTCCCAACTTAAAAATATATAAGGATGATCTCCATGACCACATATACAAATCCTCATTTTAATCCTTATTTTTCGAAGCATTATAACTATTTTTATAGTAAAACTCAACCAAATAAAGATTATTTTCCCATTATCCTATGAAATAATATACGCAAGCCTAGAAAATATCTTCTAAAACTAGGATAACCCTATATGTTATTCCATCCATCTGTGGATGCTAAGCTGTGCTTAATTTAATCTGAGAAAACATCACCTCATATAAACCTTCCAAAACCTGGATGTCAACCATGTATCCAAATCAAAAACAAATATTTAAGTAACCTCATGAAGTCTCAAAATATCTCAGACAAACTAGTCCCCATGATGTTCCCCTTCCATCACCTTTTGGATCAGATGTAAATAAACCAATTATATGAATCTATCAATGATCAACCAAATCCCATATTTAACAATTAGAGTATATGGGAAAATAATGATTAAATTAATGGAAATATCACCCCACTTCTATACCAAAATGGATAAAGGTTTCAAAAATCCCACATGTCTCTGGTGTTCTATTATAAATCTCTAACAAGTAAGGCAACAAAAATCATAATCTGGTATCAACTTCCACATCCCCTTCCATAAATATAGATGCCTCAAATATTGATACATATTGGTAGAGCTAGGGTGAAAAGAAAAACAATAATGGTGTAAATTTTAAAAAAAATATTGTCTCGATGAAAAATGAATGGCCAAACTACTATAGAATGCAAATTATTGACTTGGAGACCAGACCACTCACTTGATGTCTACCCGCCATAAAGGATTTGACTAAAGCATTGTAAATCAGTGTTTGGTGCCATCTCAATCCAAAATACCTCATCTAAATATGTGTGTTACTTCATTGATGCTAAGAATGACATTAAAATATCCTCTTTCACTCACAATTTATTATTAGAAATAAATCATTATAGATCACTACTCAAACGTTTCCACCATGGATTATGTCTATAATATTTTCCTCAATATATCAGAAACCAAATTTCCTTTTCTAGGGGTATAATAAAAATCAAAATCAAAAGTATAAAGATACTCTACCCAGTTTCTTTGTCAAAAATTCAGATCCCTTTGTGTAAAAATATACTCTAGGCTCTTATGAATAGAATATATCATAAACCACTCAATAAAAATATTTTTATTCCATTTTTTTAATGAATGCATAAAATTTTCAAAAATAATATTATGGGTAGGTAAGTTCTTCTTATGATGGAGTAATTAGTGAGATCCATAATCCACAACATTTTTCACTTGCATCAATACTCATTCATAACCAAATTGAGAAGAACCATAGAAAACATTATAACCAAAAAATTAGTCACCAATGAATCAAAACTGATTTTGAATTCAACCTCATCTTCATATCCTCAAAATATCTATGAATCATTCCTTCTCATTCATACATTACACCATTAGGGGTTAAATTTTTCATCGAATAATCTATTATGAAGAAGTACTATGAAAACCATATATAGTAACCTTCCAAACCCAATAATGTCCTGATATCAAACCCATTTCTGTGATACTCATAAGAAATAATTTTTTTACCTTTTTAGGTTCAATTGAGATGCTCATATCAGATATCACATCCATCAAAAAATTAACCTTATGGATACAAAACTCACACATGGAATGATTACCATACAGATGATGTTTTTTCAATATTCAAAAAATTATATCTAAATGGCCCTAATTCTCATTCTCTAATATGATGTAAAAAATCATCCATGAAAACAACAAATAAAGTGTCCAAAAACACATGAAAGATCATGTTCATAAAATCCATAAACCCCATAGGTGCATTACAGAGACCAAATGGCATCACTAGAAACATGAAATGCCCATATCATCTCCTAAATTATATCTTCTGTATATAATCTTATTGGAATATCAATTGGAGAAACCCTAAAAACAATTAAATAATTAAAAATCAGTGCCCCTATAAGATAATCAAAGTGATCATCAATTTTTGAAAAATTATATTTTTACTTAACGGTCACCCGATTCAACTTTTGATAATCAATACAAATTATATGGATTTTGTATGAATTCTTATAAAATAGGACAGGTGAATCTCACAATGAATGACTGGGATGAATAAATCACTTAGCCTTTATGTCCCCATACTGGAGCATAAGTTCTACCATCTTAGCAGGTTCTATATGGTAAGATGATATAGAAATATTTATCATACCCAACAGAAGGTAAATAGTAAACTCAACCTCTATCTATGGATAAAAACACAAAAAATCACCACGAAAGTGCTCATGGTACTCACACATTACTTTAGGAAGTCAACCACCCCATCAAGGGTAAACTTCATCAAGAAACATCTCTGAAAACTGACATGAGATTACCAGAAAACAATGATCAATATTCCCTTACCTTCAATATCTATAGTATTATTCACCATGAGAAATATGAGTGAATTAAATGGAAGATAATAACTAAAATATATTTTGATAATAATATGTAGTTTCATAGCACTAATCATTCTATCATAGCTAATAATCAAGTTGACGATGTCAAGATCAAGCACTAAGAAGTACAACTCCACCTAAAATTTGGCTACCATTACTCAATCTAAAAGTCAACTAAAAACTATTTCCGACCTATTAAAAATTCCATGAAATGATAAAATTGGATTAGAATATGTTTTGAATGAAAAACTAACATGTAATCTTATTTAGACAATTTAAAATAATTAGTAACAACCAAATTATATAAATCTATCACCATAAAAGATGAAATAAACACCGTAACTATAATAGTTTCTGGACCTACATGAGATTACATCGACACAAACTCTTCAAAATAAATTTATCCATTATTAGTTATAGTAACATCTCCATTGATATAAGGATTATACAAACTACCATTAGAATAATTTAAATGAACATGTAAACCCTTGGTGAGAGGGGATCCTTCCCTTCTTCCCTGAGACATAATTTGACAAAAGCCATGTAAATGGAATGATCATCCACCAAGATGAAAATTCACCAGACCCTTCATGTAGTTAGGCATGATATGAATTCACTTTACACTCTAGTAGAAAAAAACTTGTGCTTCCTAGTTTTCACCCCGGATCCTGGTCTGGGAAAAAATGACCATTCTTAGGAAACATTTTCAAACCTGAAGATACACCTTAAATAACCACTAAAACATCTGAATCTCCACCATAAAGGTTCATACCATCTATGTATGAAACATATAAATCATTCTTGTCAAATACCTCTATAGAGGTCGAATGGAACATGAGTATCAACTATATATCAAACCATTATTCTAGCTCAAATATCAGTTCCTTTAGTTACTTATTAGTGGTAAACTAGGGTGCTAGATGCACTGACTAAAAAATGGGTATATTATTATAGATCTGTACACGATCCTATATCTATGGTTGGAAACTCATGGGTCTTCACCACATGAAATCATTCATGACAAAACATATTTTTAATGATTTTTGTGAAGGAATCCTAGGTAAGAAACCTGTGTAGATTAACCTGCATAATAGAGTCCCAACATCTCTTTCCTGGTCTGTCAATCATATATATGGAAGAACCCACCATAGATTATTCATGAGTCTTTATGAAGTTTAAGATCCACTATATAAATTCCATTCACTCATCATATTCTTGGGGTCACATTTAACCATAAATGATGGTTGGATACTACTTAGTAAATTTAGAGTAATGATCCATTACACATCTTGGGTTACCACCAAAAACATGACCCAAAGATTGAAAATTGTGGATAATATCTTCTACCAATGTTAGGTTAACTAGTGAGATCATTTTTGAAAAATGTATGACATCTTCCTCTCTCAGAGTTGGTAGAGATCTCCTCAGAGAAATTTTCTTAAAAAACCAATAATTCATGAGAAAATTCCAAAATCATTCGACCAATTTTACATATTGATAAAAAAATGATTTAAACATAAAGAATATTAATAAACCATGAATAATAGTTAGTTAAAAGGGAGAATTTCCACTTAAATAATCCTTCCTTGTTTATTGAAATGAACTCAAACTCTAAGTCACAATACTGGTAAAAATCTCGGGCCACCCGTGGTAACTCTATTTCAGTCATAGAAGTAAAGTGTATAGACCTGTTTTATTTACCAAATATCTATTTTCTAATAGTACTAAATAATTTATACCCAATAAACATAACCAAAATTATGAAATGATAACACACTACAGACTAAGCATCCCCGTTGATTCAAAATTGTAACGAATGAACCCGAGTCAACTTGATAGGCCACCAAAACCCTCCCATCACATGATATATATAAAATATGATAGAGTAAACTAGTATTTAATATAATTACAAAAATATATAAAACCAATTTACAAATACCAAATTTAAAAGATATCACAAATATATAATATCCAATCCAAAACAGGCTATACCAGAATTTAATTCAGATCCTCACATGACAAACAATCACCTCCAGAACAACCCAAACATAATGAAACTACAATAATAGAAGGAAAAAAGATTAAATATTTTATTCACATTACCTTAATACTATAATAAAAAAATCTAAAAACTCCCAAAATAAAAAGTAGGCTATGAGCCAATGCCCTGTATGATACTACCATAGTTTTTATAAAAAGGTCCATTATTATGAATGTAATAATTAAATAATAAAAAATAGTTTGACAATAAATTATGATAAATAAAAAAATTGTAAAACATTTACCATTTGACTTCCATTTTTTTTCAGGTAGTTTATAATTTTCTCAAAATAGAATTATGATAAGTAGATGTGACAAAAACATCAAAGAATATCCATGCACCCAAAAGTAAAGGGTAAACTCATATACATGAATAAAACTATCAATAGAATCTATGTTAAAAAAAGATCATATAAAAATATGTGAGAAGCAATCCATGATATAAAAACAATCATGTGTTAAATAAACAAAAATGATAAATGAAAATATTCTCATATTTGGATCATGCCTATGTGAAACTAAGTACTATTGTAACATCCCAAGTAAGTAATGAATAATAGATATTTTTATCTATGTCTATTAATGATTAATATAGTGTTATAGAGGCTTAAAATGAAAATAAATACAATCTTATGCATGGAATACACTAATATTCTTAAAATATTGTTTTACTGCCTTTTGATGGAAAACCATTTTTGAATCTATATTTTTTCAATTTTATAAACTATGTTTGTCAAAATAAACTTATCCTTTATGATTGGGACATCAAAATTTACCTTGTGTGAAGTTTTGGTATTTTTCTGACAATGATCATTTTTTAATGAATAGTGAAAAATACTGCATTTTACATCAAAACTGCTTTTTAATCTAATTTATTTATATGATTAGATTATGTTTTGAATTGGTTTTGAAGTGAAATTAGAATATATTTTTACCATTTTATCAAATGGTGGTCATTGGAATCAATTTTCACTTTGAAATTAGACTTAAACTGGTGTCAATCTTTTGATACTTATTGTTTTGTAAAAACACGCTATTTGCTCTGGCAGCGGGAATTAATTATTAAATTAATTAATGTGACTTATATGATTTTAATTTTGTAAAACAGACTTCATTTTTGAATTCGCAATATCAAATATAGCTTAAGGTGAATTTTTGGTAATTTTCTGAAAAACTTCAATTTTTGATGAATAGTGAAACCACTAAGTGGTAATCAAGCAAACTGATTTTTCAGTTAAATGAAATTTTACCACTAATGCGTATTGAATTTTGAAAATCCGATATACATGGTTGTCATTAAGAAGTAAAATGTGGTTCAATGAGATTAAAATAATTTTTTGGTGAATAGTAACTTATTAAGTTTTAATCGCGATTAGTGGTAATTAGTGTAGTTTAAGGTATAAATAATGCTTTAATAATATGAAATGACCTAGACACATGTCCCAACCTTATTGGTTGTGTAATGGCCGACCAAGACAAGCCATGGGTCAACTTGGGGACCCCATGGAGACACTTTGGTTTGGAAATGACATAAATAACTTTTTATTAAATGTTAAAGTAAAAATGACACAAACAAGAGATGTTTTACGAAAACAATTTGTACATGGGGTTATAAAGCTCATATTTTTTATTATAAATAGTCATTGGAAATATAAAAAGATTTACTACATCATAGTATTTGTTTTATGATTTTTAGACATTAAATAAATTAAATTATTTATGACATTATAATGATGCAGCGATGACATCATTATTTGACGATTTAAATAAAATGGAAATATAATGTAAAATCTATGAACTACACATGTCCAAAACTTATTGGATGAGTGGATTTCGAAGACTTATCACCTTATCCACGAATTAAATCAATGTGGGACCTTTTGAAACCGAAACAGATTTTCAAATAATGTAATATTTCTTTACTTTCCAAAAGTTCCCCTCCTCTACTCTTATAAAAGGCCCCCACCTCTACCTCATTTCACACACTACTCAAGCCTTTGGCTCAGCCAACCCCTGCCCATTTACTCTCTCCACATCCCTCTCCTCATCCTAGAGGATTCCCTTTGGGCATAATCCTTTCAAAGGAAGCCTTTAGGCTCAAATCAAAAGGAGTTACACTTTTAAAGGTAATTCATTCTCTCATGTTCATTTGTTTTATTTTGCTTCTCCAACCCCCTAAACTCTTTTTATTTACTTATTTTGTAACAACACCAGTATCTTAAATATACAAGGATGTTGTTATAATATTTATTTGAGCTACACTCTCACACAGCTACATCAAATGGTTAAAGAACATACGGTTTCCGTGGATGGCGAAATTCTACCTCCCGAAACGATGATTGTTCAACACTCATTTAACACCTTCAAAGGTGGCCACTATGATGTCAATATTTTTATATATGATATATAATATGTTTATGTTTTCCTTAAGCTTCTGTTTTTTTCATTTTGGGCATACATTTATGGTTTCCATTATGGGTAAACACGATATCTTCATTTTAGGAAGTGCGGACTACCGCCCCCTCAAAGTGATTTGATTCGTTAAATACCATATGTGGGACATATAAAGGATGGAACTATGATATTATATATGATATTATACTGGAATTATAATATACCTTTATATCATTATGATTCCATTCTATAAAATACGAAATAGAAATGAAAGTAGCATTCATGCGTACGTACGACTTACCGTCTCCATGAACGGTGCATTTCATTTCTTTCCTCTAAATGATTATGTAATATTATAAATGCAAGTATGTACTGGATATATATGACATATATGATATCTACATCATGAATACCATTCTGGATATAATGAACCTTTGACCAAATTAACAACATGTAAGTGTAAGAAGTCTATTTTTGACTTAAGATCCAAATACCGACAAAATGAACATTATTAACATAACTGATTACATGATGTTCATAACATGGTATAAAAGGAATAATGAACTTGAAAAATATTCGTAAGAAATTAGAGATTAACTCAAGTTTATTATTCAGGAGATTAAAGAACGGTCGGGTCAAGTCAGATACTAGGTATGGGACTTCGTCTCAATCTCCTTTCATTGAGGCATATTTTGTTTTATACACAACCTTCTTTTATACGGTGTATAAACCCCTTTGACTTTTACGTTTATTCAAAAGGAATCTTTTTTATACGAAGCGTTTACTAAACGAAAAAAGGGAATGTTTTTGTCGTACGTATGCGGCGACAATGACTTCTCTGTCGTCGTGACCGTTATTTGAGTTTCGGCTCCCTCTACAAGCCATACCTTCTTTTTAAAAGAAAAAATAAATACCATGTTTTACTTTTCTTTTACTTTGGTATTGAAAATGGTTTTCATAATGTTTTTATTATATCAATGTGTTGTATTGATATCTCATGATTGAAATGTGGAAATGTTATGTTTCCTTTATGCATGTTTTATGTGATATGATTATGTTATGGTTCTTGGGCATTATTACGAAGACAGGTGGTTCCGTGATAAACTAAGGGCGGGTGAGCCCGTTATAGCTCTCCATGCATTGGGTAACGCGAAGGAGTGAAACGTTAAGGTTTCTCTGAAGAGATTTTAGGGAATATACTGTGATGGGTATTCCAAACGCAACCAAGAGGGTTACTCCCTACGTAAGAATGTTATGAATGCCTCAAGTTACCTTTATGTATTATGATTTCTATGATTTATTCATGATTTTATGAGGTATGTTAAGTTGCCTATGTTTTATGGGTAAAGTATGATTTCATTCTTATGTATATATTAACTCATGTTTCCTTTCCATGTTTTTTTTATAACCCATACTGAGTTTTTATGCTCATCCCATGTTTTTGAAATGTTTTTCACAGGTCAAGGGAAACGTACATGATAAGATGATATAGTCAAGGATGTGTCAATAAATAATCCATGTTTTATTTTAATTGTGTTTCCATTGATGGGAATGAAGAATACTATCTTTATGTAACCACTTTGTTTATATGTGGAATGTAATGCAAGTTTTATGATCTAATTCTCTAAAACTCTAAACCCGAAAAGATACTCAATGCGTAATCTTGTAATAACTCAAGATTAAGTAAGGTTTAAGGCTGGGGCCTTATAGTTGGTATCATAGGTCGGTTTAGATAACTTTAGGAGTTATAATTCTATTAAATGATTATCCAAAAATATTTTTTTTGAAATGATATAGCATTTAAAGATTACCATGTTGCTTCATCTATGACATGTTTGTTCAGAATGGTTTTCCGCAGAGGAAATAGGGAAGCAGTGCTAGGAAGGCATACAGAAGGAAATAACCTTCCGAATCAGCATCCAGAAATGGTCGGAATTGGAACTGAATAGTTTGTTGCTGTAATGGCGCAGTTGACTCAAGCGATAAATGGCGGTGGTATCCATACACGAGATCAGCCAGACCAACCGCAGAGGAACATGTCAATGGTGGAACATTTCATGAGGCAACATCCACCATTATTCAGAGGATCATCTGACCCTGTGCTAGCTGAAGGGTGGATTAAAGAACTGGAGAATATTTTTGATGTCATGGGGTGTTCAGACAATCAAAAGGTTAGTCTTTCTATTTACCGTTTGGAGGGTGAAGCAGATTAGTGGTGGTCTATGGTTAAAAATATCAGGGACGCCGATGAGATTGATGCTCTTGACTGGGATGAATTCAAAGGTATGTTTCTTGAGAAGTATTTTCCAAAGGCTGTTCGACTTAGGATGGAAAATCAATTCTTGGAATTGAGGCAAGAGTAAGACTCAATGGCTGCCTATGAAGAAAGGTTCACTCGATTGGCAAGGTATGCTCCAAATTTTATCCGGGACCTTGATAGTAAAATCAATTGTTTTTACTCAGGATTAAAGCCAAAGTATCGAAGGGAATTAGCTTCTCGTGAGTTTAAAAGTTATGAAAAGCTTGTTTGATGTGCTGAGAAGGTGGAAATTGAGTTTGCCGATGACCAAGTTTTCTATAACAACCAGCAGAAGAAGAGACCGAGGTGGCAGGAGAAAGGTAAGAATTGTTCAAAAAAGTCTGATGGTAAGAGAACTAAGTTTCCAGTTTGTGATAAATGTGGCAAAAGGCATGCTGGGGAATGTCTTCTGAATTCTGGGAAGTGCTACCGATGTGGTCAGATGGGACATAAGGCTCGTGATTACACTGAAAAGGATCAAGGTGAAGGTAAGAACAAATTTGATTTACAGTTAGTGAAATGTTATAAGTGCAATGAGATGGGTCACTATGAAAACGAGTGTCCGACAAGGAGCTTGAGTGATGGGAAGCAGTTAGACTACAAGCAGAAAGGGGTGGTGAAATCCTTTGAAACTACTTCAGCAGATGTCGGGCCATTAAATGAAGTTGTATCAGGTACTTTGTTTGTTTTTTCAGATTATGCCAGTGTGTTGTTTGATTCGGGGTCTACACATTCTTTCATCTCTGAAACCTTTTCTAGTAAAATGGGAATACCATCTCAAGAAATGACTCATGAACTTTTGGTAAGAACACCTGAGGGAAATGTCGAGGCAAAAAGAATTTATAAGAATCTTCCTATCCTTATCTGTGGAAAGAACCTACTTGCGAACCTTATTGTTCTACCTCTAGTAGAGTTTGATGTTATCCTGGGTATGGATTGGCTATCTATTTACCATGATAAGATTGAATTTAGAGCTGAAGAAGTTTCTTTTCTGAAAGACTTTCAGTTTGTTTACAAGAATGAACCCTTACTTTTGATAACATATCAAGAGGCCGAGAAACTTGTAAAAGATGGAAATGAATGTTACCTTGAAAACGTCGTTGAAAATAAAGGAACTGCTCAGATTAATGATGTGCCAGTGGAAAATGAGTATCCTGATGTTTTTCCTGATGAGTTGCCTGGAATAATACCAGATCGGGAAGTTGAGTTTACTTTTTACATAGTTCCTGATGCTAAGCCAATTTCAAAACCTCCTTATCGAATGGCACAAATTGAACTTTTAGAGTTGAAGGAGCAATTGCAAGATTTATTAGAGAAAGGTTTCATTATACCTAGCACATCACCATGGGGTGCTCCTGTTTTATTTGTTAAAAAGAAAGATGGTTCTATGAGACTTTGCATTGATTATAGAGCCTTGAATAATATCACTGTTAAGAACAAATATCCTTTGCCTCATATCGATGATTTGTTTGATCAGCTCTAGGGAGCTCAGTTTTTTTCAAAGATTGACTTGAGATCGGGGTACCATCAGCTGAAGGTAAAGGATACAGATATTCCGAAGACCACGTTCCGTACGAGATATGGCCATTATGAATTTGTAGTAATGCCTTTTGGGCTAACCAATGCACCTGCTGTATTCATGGACTTAATGAATAGAATTTTCCATGAGTTCTTGGATAAGTTTGTGGTGGTTTTCATTGATGATATTTTGGTGTTTTATAAAAGTAAATAGGAGCATGAAAAAGATTTAAGGGTTATCTTGAAAACCTTAAAAGAAAAGAAATTGTATGGGAAATTCAGCAAGTGTGAGTTTTGGTTGCAACAAATTTCATTCCTTGGTCACATTGTTTCTAAAGATGGAATAACTGTTGATCCTATAAAAACAAAAGTTGTGGAAGAATGGTCAAGACCAAAAAATGTAACCGAGATTCGTAGCTTCCTTGGTTTGGCGGGCTATTACCGAAGGTTTGTTAGAAATTTTTCACGGTTATCTAGTCCAATGACTAAGCTAACTCAGAAGGGTGTTAAGTTTATCTGGACAAAAGAATGTGATGATTGTTTTCAGGAATTGAAAAGAAGATTGGTGAATGCTCCAGTTTTGGCACTACCTTCCAGGAATGGTGAGTTTGTTATATACAGTGATGCTTGATTGAAAGGACTTGGTTGCGTCCTAATGCAGAATGATCAGGTAATTTCTTATGCTTCACGACAGTTGAAAACTCATGAGGTAAATTACCCTACACATGATTTGGAATTAGCTGCTGTTGTTTTTACTTTAAAAATTTGGAGGCATCATTTGTATGGAGTAAAGTGTGAAATATATACTGATCACAAAAGTTTAAACTATATATTCACTAAGAAAGAGTTAAACATGAGACAAAGGAGATGGCTAGAATTAATCAAGGATTATGATTGTACAATTAATTACCATCCGGGAAAAGCAAATAAAGTGGCTGATGCTTTGAGTCGAAAAAGTAATGATTCATTAACAATGTTGCGTTTGGAACGTGATCCTTTGGTTAAGGATTTGATGAACATTGGCATAGAAGTTGTTGGTGCAGGAAGTCCTTCTGTATTGTTTTAGGTATCAGTGAGATCATCTCTATCAGATAGAATCAAGCAAGCACAGAAGCAAGATAGTGAGTTGCAGGAAAAGGTAGAGCAGGTTCAGAAAGGTATGTTGCCTGAATTCAACATTGATAATGATTGCGTTTTGAGATTTGGGAAGAGATTGTGTGTGCCTTGTGATTCACAGTTGAAGAGATATTTGTTATGTGAAGCTCATAGTTCTCCGTTTTCAGTTCATCCGGGCAGTACTAAGATGTATAGAGATCTGCGGGAGTATTACTGGTGGGATGGAATGAAAAGAGATATTGCTGATTTTTCTGTGAAGAGTTTGACTTGTCAGCAGGTTAAAGCAGAGCGGCAGTTACCAAAAGGGATGCTTCAGCCTTTACCAGTGCCAGAGTGGAAATGGGAGAATATATCCATGGACTTTGTTGTTGGATTACCAAAGACATCTCGAGGTAATAATGCAATCTGAGTTATTGTTGATCGCTTGACCAAATCTGCTCATTTCCTTGCTATACGAGATACTTTCTCTCTTGATCAACATTCCCGTTTGTATCTTAAAGAGATTGTCAGGTTACATGGAGTTCCTCTCTCCATTGTATCAGATCGTGATCCCAGGTTTACTTCTAACTTTTGGAAAGGCCTTCAGAAGTCGTTGGGTACTAAATTAAATTTTAGTACAGCTTTTCATCCTCAATCAGATGGGCAGTCAGAACGAACAATTCAGACATTGGAGGATATGCTACAAGCTTGTTCTATGGATTATCAGGGAAGTTGGGACCAACATCTTTTTTTGGTTTAGTTTTCATATAATAACAGTTTTCATTCCAGTATACAGATGGCACCATTTGAGGCATTATATGGGAAGCGGTGTCGAAGTCCAGCTTTCTGGGATGAAGTGGGTGAAAGGAAGTTGATGGGACCAGAATTGGTAGAAGAGATGGCAGAAAAAGTTCAGCTGATTCAGAAACACATGAGAACAGCTCAGAGCAGGCAGAAGAGTTATGCGGATAACCGTAGGAAGGATCTATCTTTCGAGGTAGGTGATCATGTTTTTTTCAAGGTTTCTCCTTGGAAAAGCGTGATGAGATTTGGTAAGAAAGGAATGCTAAGTCCAAGGTTCATTGGACCATACGAAATTTTGGAGAGATTTGGATCAGTTGCATACCGAGTGGCTTTACCTCTGAGTTTATCTCAGGTACACAATGTTTTTCACATTTCGATGTTGAGAAAGTATATGCCAGATCCATCTCATGTTTTGAGTCCAGAGGTAGTTCAGCTAGAAGAGAACCTATCTTATGAGGAACAACCGGTCCAGATTCTTGACCACAGGGAGCAAGTGTTATGGAATAAGGTGATTCACCAGGTAAAGGTTTTGTGGAAAAAACCACATGATTGAAGAGGCAACATGGGAATCTGAAAATGCAATGAGGGATAAGTACCCCCATTTATTCGATAAGTAAATAAATTGCGGGGACGTAATTTTCTAAATGGGGGAAGGATGTAACATCCCAAGTAAGTATTGAATAATAGATATTTTTATCTATGTCTATTAATGATTAAGATAGTGTTATAGAGGCTTAAAATGAAAATAAATACAATCTTATGCATGGAATACAGTAATATTCTTAAAATATTGTTTTACTGCCTTTTGATGGCAAACCATTTTTGAATCTATATTTTGTCAATTTTATAAACTATGTTTGTCAAAATAAACTTATCCTTTATGATTGGGACATCAAAATTTACCTTGTGTGAATTTTTGGTATTTTTCTGACAATGATCATTTTTTAATGAATAGTGAAAAATACTGCATTTTACATCAAAACTGCTTTTTAATCTAATTTATTTATATGATTAGATTATGTTTTGAATTGGTTTTGAAGTGAAATTAGAATATATTTTTACCATTTTATCCAATGGTGGTTATTGGAATCAATTTTCACTTTGAAATTAGACTTAAACTGGTGTCAATCTTTTGATACTTATTATTTTGTAAAAACACGCTATTTGCTCTGGCAGCCGGGATTAATTATTCAATTAATTAATGTGACTTATATGATTTGAATTTTGTAAAATAGACTTCATTTTTGAATTCGGAATATCAAATATATCTTAGGGTGAATTTTTTGTAATTTTCTGAAAAACTTCAATTTTTGATGAATAGTGAAACCACTAAGTGGTAATCAAGCAAACTGATTTTTCAGTTAAATGAAAGTTTACCACTAATGCATATTGAATTTTGAAAATCTGACATACATGGTTGTCATTAAGAAGTAAAATGTGGTTCAATGAGATTAAAATAATTTTTTGGTGAATAGTAACTTATTAAGTTTTAATCGCGATTAGTGGTAATTAGTGTAGTTTAAGGTATAAATAATGCTTTAATAATATGAAATGACCTAGACACATGTCCCAACCATATTGGTTGTGTCATGGACGACCAAGAAAAGACATGGGTCAACTTGGCGACCCCATGGAGACACTTTGGTTTGGAAATGACATAAATAACTTTTTATTAAATGTTAAAGTAAAAATGACACAAACAAGGGATGTTTTACGAAAACAATTTGTACATGGGGTTATAAAGATCAGATTTTTGATTATAAATAGTCATTGGAAAGATAAAAATATTTCCTAAATCATTGTATTTTTTTTATGATTTTTAGACATTAAATAAATTAAATTATTTATGACATAATAATGATGCAGCGATGACATCATTATTTGACGATTTAAATAAAATGGAAGGATAATGTAAAATCTATGAACTAAACCTGTCAAAAACTTATTGGATGAGTGGATTTAGAAGCCTTATCACCTTATCCACGAATTATAGCAATGTGGGACCTTTTGAAACCGAAACACATTTTCAAATAATGTAATATTTCTTTACTTTCCAAAAGTGCCCCTCCTCTCCTCTTATAAAAGGCCCCCACCTCTACCTCATTTCACACACTACTCAAGCCTTTGGCTCGGCCAACCCCTGCCCATTTACTCTCTCCACATACCTCTCCTCATCCTAGATGATTCCCTTTGGGAATAATCCTTTCAAAGGAAGCCTTTAGGATCAAATCAAAAGGAGTTACACTTTTAAAGGTAATTCATTCTCTCATGTTCATTTGTTTTATTTTGCTTCTCCATCCCCCTAAACTCTTTTTATTTACTTATTTTGTAACAAAACCAGTGTCTTAAATATACAAGGATGTTGTTATAATATTTATTTGAGCTACACTCTCACACAACTACATCAAATTGTTAAAGAACATACGGTTTCCGTGGATGGCGAAATTCTGCCTCCCGAAACGATGATTGTTCAACACTCATTTAACACCTTCAAAGGTGGCCATTATGATGTCACTATTTTTATATATGATATATAATATGTTTATGTTTTCCTTACGATTTTGTTTTTTTCATTTTAGGCATACCTTTATGGTTTCCATTATGGGTAAACACGATATCTTCATTTTAGGAATTGCGGACTACCGCCCCCTCAAAGTGATTTGATTCGTTAAATACCATATGTGGGACATATAAAGGATGGAACTATGATATTATATATGATATTATACTGGAATTATAATATACCTTTATATCATTATGATTCCATTCTATAAAATACGAAATAGAAATGAAAGTAGCGTTCATGCGTACGTACGGCTTACCATCTCCATGAACGGTGCATTTCATTTCTTACCTCTAAATGATTATGTAATATTATAAATGCAAGTATGTACTGGATATATATGACATAAATGATATCTAAATCATTAATACCATTCTGGATATAATGAACCTTTGACCAAATTAACAACATGTAAGTGTAAGAAGTCTATTTTTGTCTTAAGAACCAAATACCGACAAAATGAACATTATTAACTTAACTGATTACATGATGTTCATAACATGGTATAAAAGGAATAATGAACTTGAAAAAGATTCATAAGAAAGTAGAGATTAACTCAAGTTTATTATTCCGGAGATTAAAGAACGGTCGGGTCAAGCCGGATACGAGGTATGGTACTTCGTCTCAATCTCCTTTCATTGAGGCATATTTTGTTTTATACACAACCTTCTTTTATACGGTGTATAAACCCCTTTGACTTTTACGTTTATTCAAAATGAATATTTTTTATACAAAGCGTTTACTAAACGACAAAAGGGAATGTTTTTGTCGTACGTATGCAGCGACAACAAATTCTCTGCCGTCATGACCGTTATTTGAGTTTCGGCTTCCTCTACAAGCCATACCTTCTTTTTAAAAGAAAAAATAAATACCATGTTTTACTTTTCTTTTACTTTGGTATTGAAAATTGTTTTCATAATGTTTTTATTATATCAATGTGTTGTATTGATATCTCGTGATTGAAATGTGGAAATGTTATGTTTCCTTTATGCATGTTTTATGTGATATGATTATGTTATGGTTCTTAGGCATTATTACGAAGACGGGTGGTTCCGTGATAAACTAAGGGCGGGTGAGCCCGTTATAGCTCTCCAATGCATTGGGTAATGCGAAGGAGTGAAACGTTAAGGTTTCTCCGAAGAGATTTTAGGGAATATACTGTGATGGGTATTCCAAACGTAACCAAGAGGGTTACTCCCTACGTAAGAATGTTATGAATGCCTCAAGTTACCTTTATGTCTTATGATTTCTATGATTTATTCATGATTTTATGAGGTATGTTAAGTTGGATGTGCTTTATGGGTAAAGTATGATTTCATTATTATGTATATATGAACTCATGTTTCCTTTCCATGTTTTTTTATAACCCATACTGAGTTTTTATGCTCATCCCATGTTTTTGAAATGTTTTTCACAAGTCAAGGGAAAGGTACATGATAAGATGATAGAGTAAAGGATGTGTCAAGAAATAATCCATGTTTTATTTTAAATGTGTTTCCATTGATGGGAATGAAGAATACTATCTTTATGTAACCTCTTTGTTTATATGTGGAATGTAATGCAAGTTTTATGATCTAATTCTCTAAAACTCTAAACCCGAAAAGATCCTCAATGCGTAATCTTGTAATAACTCAAGATTAAGTAAGGTTTAAGGCTGGGGCCTTATAACTATTCACTCAAAATACTAATTAGTCATATGTTTGATCCAAAATATATCGAGTCATACCAGTCGATACAAAAAAGAGGATACCTCCTTGTAGTGAAACACAAACTAAGGATACTCTTGTCTCTATCCCCATGAACCTATGGTTCCTAATATGAAATTTCCCACCACATTTTCAAAACCATGCTCACAATTTCATAATAAAATTCAATGCCAAAATTACTTTATTTAGAGGTTTAAAACCCATTTAAAAATATAGAATAACAATTTTCAACCCCCATTTTAAAATATTTTTCTTTCTATGAAATCACTTGAAATAATTCATCACTTCAAACCAATGAACAACAAAAAATAATTTATCAAGAAAAACATGAAATGAATTAAATTAATTTGTTGTGTTGAAACTTATAACTCAACATAGTATAAACATAAATCCTTTTAATTTTTTTTAGAAACTAGCATAACGACCGTCTTAAGACATGGAAAACCAGTAAACCGAAAAGGACCAGTAAAAAACACAATCTGATCATAGGACTGCATCAAAAAAATATTTTCAACCGAAATATAAGAAGAACCAAAAGGTTTAAATACCCGAAGAGAATAAATCCAACATAAATTATTATAAATGACTGAAAAATATGATCTGGATGGGAAGGAATCACCTAAAATCTCATTGGAAGAACTTCTAGGTTGAGAGAAATAAATCCTATTGGAATGAAATGAATATTTTAGCTGAAACGCTAGCTGAAAAAGAAACACTGATGATTTAAATGAAATTTAATCTAATTAATCATTGTGAAATACTCTTCTCTAAGATACAATAAAAAATACATAAATTTTTGTTAGAAAACTTATATTTTCTCATTAAACGACTTGTAAACGTTAGACGACATTTAATGTGTTCAACCTAGGTATCCATTTCAAAAGATCTATAACGAAGCCATTACACATCCAATATTCCAATTACATGTTTAGTAACTGTGTATCCAACATAAAAAATATAGGTTTTATGTTGAAAATTCCAATAAATCACTGACTTCCCCTTACCAATATCCTCCCAATTTTATTTATAGCATACTGCAACCAACGAAAAAGGAAGCCAAAAACAAATGTAAAAACATACCTGACAGAAATGTACTGGGTTGCCATAGTTGGACATCCCATGGATTGAAACCAGGAAACATTAAATTTATGGAATTGTTTATGAAATTTTAATGTTTAAGAAACAAAATCCTTAAAACTATATTATTTTTTAATTGGAAGAGATATTATTCGAAAATAATTTTTATTAAATCATAAAATATACACTCTTCATTAAAACACCTACATAGGTTTGAAAAATTAAATTTATTATTTTAAAATAAATTATTTATAAGAATAATTTATTTCATGATAATTTCATTATATAGTTTAATGAATAAATTTTAGTTCCAATTATGTCCTAGTACATACAATATATTCTTATTGTATTTTCATACTTTCCAAAAAAATCAACAGCCTTAGAAAATTATAAAAAAATAAATATTTGTTAATTTTAACATTATAATTCTAAACTTGAAGTTATTTTTATGAAAATAATTTAATATATATAATAAATATAAATTTTAAATGAAACCCTATGCGTTTTTTAAAAAATTGAATTTGGTACAATTGATTAGAAACTCTTAATTAATAAATCTTATTTTATATGACATATGTGGATAATTAAATTAAATTTTGTTGATAACTATATATTATTATTAATTAGTAATTATATAACAACCAGTTTATTATGTTTATTTTATCGAAAAAATTTATTTATAAGGGATACATTACTACTATAGTTTTATATATGGAAATAATTGAAATAATGGTTTTATTTCCAATGGCTAGATTCCAACTTCCATATTACCCCTCACATATATGGTTCCTTGTAATATGAAAAAAATACATATCCTTATCTTAGTCCATATACTATTTATATTACAGTAAAATTTTTTCTTCATAATAACAATG
Source organism: Viscum album (assembly GCA_963277665.1). NCBI lineage: Eukaryota > Viridiplantae > Streptophyta > Magnoliopsida > Santalales > Viscaceae > Viscum > Viscum album. The sequence goes on from OY728144.1 coordinate 395,882,704, forward strand.
AATCTTGTATACATTTCATTCATTTTTGAGTATGATCCTCTAGAGTTAATGGTTGTGGTCTTGATCTATATTGTTACTTGTTCTATGATACTAAATGCAACTATTTTAGGGAATACAATATTCTAGTTTTTTATCTATCAATTGTGATGAAATAATATAATATGAATTATGCATTAGTTAATGTGATGAAGTGTCAATTTACTATAGCTGAATCTCATTTATTACTGTTATATTATTTCCTTCATCTTAATATTAATATGTCACTTTCCCAACAACCATACTATTTTAGTGTGATTCCTCATAGATCACCCAATGTCAAACACCAAAACAACATGCACCCTTAAGCCAAGTATCTATACTATAACACACACACACACACAGATATATATATCAAAACATATTATTAACTAGATATAAAAACACTAACACACAATATTAATTATATTAACTATATATGCAAATTTCATTTGAAATTTAGTTTCTATGATATATAATGTAATTTAAAATTTTAATTAATTGATTTTAATATTAAACTGACAATTTTTTAGTTTATATTATTAATATTTAAATCCATTTAGTTAACACATACACAGACATTGATACATAAGAACGTATATACATTCATATAAACTAGAAATATTTATTTTAATATTTTTTTTTAATTTAGAATTTAAATTTAATATAATATCATAATTAAAAGTCATTATATAATAAAAATTCAAATATATTTATTGATATATATATATATATATATTTATGTTTTGTTTTATGAGATATATGAAGAATATCCTTACTCACTTGGAAATCAAACTACATAAGTAGGTGTGTGTGTGTTTGTGTGTTTATATTTATTTTTACTTTATATGATTAATTCTTCATTAGTGCTAATATTAGAGTTGATAAGTATATTTTTTATTACTACAAAAATAAACACCAATAATCGATATATTTTATTAGTTATCACTTTTAACACTAAACATGAATATTATTAACTCATATTTAGAGTGTTGATAAATGAAACCTCTTGATCCTCTGGTTTATATTAATGTGAATTTAAATATGTGTATTAAATCCAAAATTTTCCCATTTTATCTCATTTCTGTAATTTTTTATTATTTAATCTTTTATTTTGAAAACATTCAATATATCTATTGAATAATATATAGAATGTAATCCTATAAATTTTTTTGTAAGTAATGACCTTGGAAATTCTCTACACCACAATGCCTTAAGTGAGGTACTCGATGCTCTATGAAAGGTTTACTTGATATAGGGTGTTTTATTATCTTTTTATATTATTTATTTATGAAGGTTTAATTTACCTTTTTAACAATTAATTTGTCTATTTTATTTTATATATAAGTATAATAGTTATAAATATATATTGTTATTTTATTAGTATTAATATTTTATATCTACTTTATAATTATGAAAATTATAATAACATTAAAATATTATTATATTAATAGTTATATATTTATTAACAACTATAGTTTTTAGAATATTATATTTAAGATATTTAACTAAAAATTTATTATAGTATATTAAATATTATAATGTATCATTTAATATTAGTATATTGTAATTAATATTATTATATATAATATTATTATATAATTATTACTATTAAGGTGACATTAATTATAATTATATAGTCTTTGGAATCCAATATATATATTATAATTATTATAAATATATTTAAATTACATTGCAATACCCTGAATATTTATGATATATTTTCCTTTAAATATAATTGTTAACATGCATTACACAGAAAAATAAATTTAAATGAATCCTGATACACTATTATTTAAAGAAACTATTATCAAATATTACTTTTGTTAGAGGGTAATAATATGAGTATATAAATTATAAAAAATATACGTAAAGGTTTCCCTAAATAAAAAATTTATTTATTAATGTCTTGGAAACAAGTTCTCAATTTTTAATGATAGAAAAATATCATTTTATGATGAGAGATAACCTTTTCAATGTATTTATTTATATATATATTATGATAACTAGTAAACAATGAATTTTATGAAGTAAATTTTAATTTAATGTAAAATTTTAATAATTTTTGATACATTTATTCTCAATTGGTAATAAACATAAATAAAATCAACTGAAGTTAAAAGGATGATTTTTTAGAAAAATATGTTTATGTGTATAATGTATTTTTTTCATAGTAAATTAAATTAATAAACATTGATGTATGATTTTTATATATTTTGTAGATAATTTCATTAATTAAATTAATTAATATCTATTTAATTGTGGTTACTATGAATAGATTTAAAGGAAATTCACCATAATATTGAATTTGTTTTCCTCAAAACGTTTCTAGCATGTTTTAAACATTTACATTAGAATTAATTTCAGCCACCTAAAGGAAATAGATATTGTAAAATGGATTACATATTTTTAATCATCATAATTAATACTTGGTAACAATGAAATCATATATTTTTACAAATAATGAAAAGTTAACATGGTATAATAATTTTTTAAACAATAAAGGTTAAATGGGTTAAAAGAGATGTAAAAATAAGTGGAATGTTTTAGAATATCATTAACATTTGATTCATTTTATTGGTTGAAGATATTTCGACTATAAACTTATTATCTTAAAATATTAATAATTTTTTGGTCTAATTTACTTGAGTAAATCATATATTTTTTTAATAATTTTTAATGTATTTACAAGTTTCCAAGAAACCATAATTCTAAAAGAGAACCTATTCTTAACACTTATCTATATAAAGTGAATCCTTTAGGATGACCAATATTTTCCCAAATACTCTCACAAAATTCTTATCTATGACGTTGAATTTTTTTCCTTTGAAATAGTCTCATCTAAAAAGAATTAAGGATCTTTTCGAAAGAAGACACCCAAAGAAGAGGCATACGTATGTATCCACTATTTTGTTCATGAAAACCTTGTTTAGTGGGAATGGTTTTTAGTTGTGGTAGAATGCCCCCATTACATCATAACCATATTTCCAAGTAATTTTTTGGATGGATTCCAATTAGATTTCTTTATCAAGTTGGAAACAATAAAGATTTATCTTATTTGAGGAGTTTGAAAAACTAGCTTTTGAAAGGAAGGATGGTATTAAGAAATGGTTCCAAACAACATGGGGACTGAAATTGGTCGATAGGATGGTTGGATGAGATCATTACACCCTTTTTGGGGAAAAAATTTCCAACTTTAAGACTCTCATAAATATTTAAGACATATCTGTGAATTATTTATTATACCCCAAATATAAAATAGGTTTCCATTTTGTTAAAAATTAATTATTTAAATATATCAAATTTATAATAATCTATATGTATCCATAGATCTTCATTAATAGGGAAATATATATGCATCCAAGGATCCCAATTTATAGTACAATTTATTAAAATTACAATATATTAGTATGTCAATTATTATTATGATAATGACGTTAATCCACACAATGGTGTGATCTGGAATGTATCATCATCCAAAAAGACCATATTTCTTTTGAAATCGTTATTGGTCCCCTGAGAAGAGATTCATGCACATCCTCATGAATTGAATGAGAACCCATGTAGAACTATTCTACATAATGGGACACATTGTACCTTCTAAAGTCATGTGATGTGGACCAAACAGTGTAGTTTAACATCACACAATAATATCATATAAGAGAAGGTTTCCTAGGTTGGGGATGGTATCATATTTTTGATAAAGTATGCCAAGGTACCTGGAATATATGTTTCCCCCTCTATGATGGATGCGGCCCTACTAGGTATATACAATAGAAATGATTATGGTTGACTTTGGGGTGTAGGGTTCATAAATTAGGGAGGATTCCAATGTATCACATTTGGATAGTAATCAAAGCCCACATAGTTCAGAATATTTTTGGGAATATGCTTTAGAAGGAGGACCAAGGTCCTGGAAAGAGGAAGATCTCAAAATGGAATCTCTACAAATATAGGTTAGTCGTTCCCCTATGTGATTCCACATTTACGACATACATGTTCACTTCCCACACACATCTGGGAGGGGTATGGTGTAAACACTACCATGGAGGAGTTGAAATATTGAGGTAAATGGGGTTTCTTTATTAAGAATATGTCCCTTTTAGGTGAGGACATGATTTTTTGGATTACACCTAATAGGAGGACCAAGTTCAAGGAAAGATGAATATTTGTAAATGGAATTTCTAATGTGATAGGCAAGCCATTCCCCTCAGTGTTTCCACCATTAGGGATTATTTTTTCACTACTAAAGATCCTATGGGAGGCGTATAGTGTAAACACTACTATGGGGGATTGAAAATCATGAATTACATGGGTTCACCTCATTGGGAATATGGAACGTTGAGGTAATGATGAAATTTTAAGGCTTACTCTGAATATGTGACCAATAGGGAATTAAATAGGAATATCTGAGAAGGAAATCACATCACAGGACTGATAATTGATCATGTGGATTTCATGATCATAACTAAACTCTATGCCCATGTGATTCAAGATCATTTTGAGAAACAATTTGATATAGAAGATCTAGAAAACCATATGATCACCTTCATCTATTAGTGGATGAGTATGGGGAAACATATTCTGGGGTAATACCCCATAAGAAATACTAGGGGCTTACTCTAGGGGATACACCCTATAATAAAGTGAGATTAAGATCCATAAATGGACTTCATGCCTAGAAATCTTACTCCTCATCTCCATATAGATGTGACTAGAGCCAATTGAGGGTATTAGAGAGAGATAACATGATTTTATTTCCCATATCTTCTCTTATTATCAGCCTCCGTGTCCTATAATTATCCATAATGTTGATATCCTAATTTCAAAAATATTTTATAATAAAACAATTATTAGTATCCCACTAATTAGGTTGGATAAATGATGGACCTTCATTACTATAGGAATTTATAATCATGAAGACACACTAATGTTACATATTCTCTAATTATACATATGTAGAAGATTTGGGAGAGGCCTTATCATCGATCCCCTTAGAAGAGGGGTATAAGGAATGTGTTAACTAACATTGGTGGTAGGAAATATGGCTCAATGGTTGGATCATAAAGGTGAGTGCCGGTTAGATAGATGGAATCTTGCATATGTCAGACCTAGGCATGTAGAATGTGTCTCAAATAAGTAAGGAATGGATGAAAAGAAGGTCCTTTATGTAGAAAAGTCATATTAAAGTGGAAGATGTCTCACCATGGGAAACCTGGGTATGCTAAAGCAGTATTTTGTGGATGGTAAACCTAGGAAAATACACTTGGGTGAGGCCATTCTCAAGTATCCAAGGGTCTTTTTAGGTGTATTTGGATGTATAACGCTCATGTTTTGAGTAGTTAAAGGGTTATTTTCTGAGTATTTTAGACTGTGGGAGTATTTACTATCAATTATCTTTGTATTATATACATTTATTGTCCTCAATACATTTAGGTATATTTATTTACCTTTATTTTTTAGGCATGAGATACTACGTGATAGCTTGAAGGACTTGGGAGAAAGACATGGGCGAGAATAACTCTAAGTAGTCTCTTCATCATTCAATCATTATGAATGAGGGATATAGAGGTCATATTAATTTTCATTTTTTGGTAAATTTGGTGAATAAGTTCACTCCTGAAGGTGTGTCATGATGGCTATAATGCTGGTGGGACCCACTGGGTATCACATTGGCAATATCACATGTGTAACCTGCATGAATTTTTTTGTGCGCCTATCTTGGAATGTGTGATGGATCTGTCCTATATGCTAGACTAGTGTGGTGGAGTTGGGAACATAGGATGGACATATATGATGACACCAACTGGTCATTGTTGGATATTTCTTGGGTGAACACATGTTATACTAGATCTCTTTCACTTTAGTTTTACGTGAGTTATTTACCAATGAAATATTTTATTCTCATTTGAAAAAAAGTGTTTTCATAAAATAACCCCCCAAGATTAGATCAGATTGAAATAATAGGGACTAATCTTGAGGTGGGGAAAATGGATGATCCTTTATTTAATGGCCTCTATAGGTTCATGGTTTTTTTTGATTAGGATTAATGATCATTATAATATAAGTACCATGAAAGGGATATGTTAAAGGGAGATCCGCACATATATGTCGTGTAGGTATGTCATGCTGGCATGTCATGCTGTGTGCCTCATGTTGGTCATCTGTATAGGTATCCCTGCATATATAAATAGAATCTACTTTTTATTTGGTTTTTCATCAATCCTTATTACCAATAATACACATTGAAACTCTATTTTTACTAGTCTTCTAGGCATCCCAAAGCATCTATATACTCATTCACTACACATTCATGTACAAAATATACAAATTCATCAACGTGACACTGATTCCTAGACAAGTGACCCACATGAAGTCACCAAGGCGAGTAAACTATGTGAGGTTACCTAGGTGAGTCACCTGCGTGATGTTATTTATTTTATAATTTAAATACCTTTTCAAACCATAATTATCTCATATATAAATTTTATAATTTCCTTGAATATTTCTGATGGATGATTAAAAGGGTGAAATCTCGAATGAATGGGACGGTAATCATATGATGGAGATGATGGATGTCTTTAGGCCATATTATTCTAATTCTTGTGAAAACACTCTCTAATACATAGAAAATAATTTGAAGAAACGTCATAATTAATACCTTTCAATTTATTATCTGTGACTTTACACCCAAGGGAATTTATGTAATGTTCTTATCGTCAAGCTAAAACATTATCTGCCACTTTCCTGGTTCGAAGAATTCATGCATTTTACCAAAACCAACTTCCCTACTAGGGGTGTGTATATCAATGAAGAACACCACCATATTCCTTCATCATGCAACAAAGTATCTTCCCTAGATTTAAATCCATACAATACTGAGTCAAAAACTCATGATGGAAGACTCATAACGTCACACATGAGGAGGTGTCAAACCAGAGTGGATTTGGGTGTAATAGGTGAACTAGACTTGTTCCAATTTCTGGATCAAGTTACTGGGATATAGAATTTATGAAACAATCTAGGTGGCCTATACATATGTATAAAAGTTCCCAAATATTATTATTGTGTTATTATGTGAATGAAACCCACATTCAAACACCTTCCATCCAACACAAAATGAAATTGTAATCATATTTTGGGATATATAAATATCTCAAAGGAACCCATTCTCTGAGAGATGTATGATTATTTCATTCTGCCAAATGATATATGGGATGATGTTGAATGGATTCCTATTTTAGATTGAGAGATATCAATTTTATTCCACTACATTAGGAATAAATGTCCTCACTTAAAGGGGGTATGTCCACTCTGAGGCATGGATGCAAGATTTTTTAGAGACCAAGGGGGGGGGGTCCTATCAGGAATAAATCCCATGTATGTACCATAATGGAAAATATGGGTGTTCCTGGTAGATTCTTTTCCTTGTTAAAATAAAAACAAACAAACTAGTGGTGGTATATATTCAAGTTGGACGTAACCACAAAGAAATCTATATCTATATTTTTCTAAATTTTGTTATGAATCTAAATGCTACCAATTCATGAATATATGCGATGTGTTCGACCGGGAACATTATTCATAGTTTCCAAGCTAGCATGGGGTAATCACATCGGGTTGGAAGCCCCTATCTCAGTGACGATTCACTGGTTCTTATTACATGTTAATATGGGAAATTACACCATCATAAATTTAGGTCCATTTCATTAATTATGGTTAGAAATTGTATAAAATATTTCAAATTATTCTAGGTTGAGTGAAATCAGAGTTCCTACATGATAGTTTCAACCTTTTCGTTAGGATGTTTCTGGATTCCAATCCTTGTATTTGAATTGTTGTTAATTTTTGATAAAATTGAATCCATTGGAAGAAATCAAATTCCTTTCACATGGAGATCAACCCACTGGGATGTTCAATGATTATAAAAAAATTTAACAATGAAGTGAGATCAATCATGATTTATTTCAATGATGGTGTACTAGAAGCCTGAATTAATGGTGGGGTTACCCGTGAAGCCTATGGTACTTTCAGATTTTCATATAAATTTATGTTCATTAAGTAACCAAAAATTTACCCCCACTTTCATGTCTTATTAGAGAACAACCCAACGGTGGAACAAAAAATTTGGGTTGTTGTGGATGTGGAGGTAACTCAAGATGTAATTAAAGTACCACGACAAAGTGAATCCATTAGGATAACCTCTTTATATGAAGAATCCTGGATCCCATCACACCCTTAATGGATTTTGACAATGATTGTGACCCAATTCTAAGATGAAATGACTAATGGGAATGGGAAGTGTGGTGGAAATTTTTATCCCACTCCAGAGAGTGATAGTGGTGAGGCCCCAATCTATCCCAAACAACCCCATGCATTGGTAACTTAGACTATCTAGATTAAAAGGTCTACACCAGTTGGGATTGAGCCTATATAGTCATGTCGCCTTTTTCTAGAGGAAACATAGTCTCATGTTTCCTATCCTTTGAACACAAGAGAGAGAACTGGGAATCCAGTGCAATTGATGAGTGTTCGGTATAATTCACAAATGATTAAAACTCAAATTATGTGTGCCCAAAGGTGGTTCTATTATGGAAGTACATGCCTTCTAATTCCAAGGACCTCTTATCATTCATCTTTTCCATCCCACATATTCCAAATATTGGAAATTATCAATCTAAAATCAACCAACTCGTTGATTATAACTTTATTGAGGATGGAATACACATCAATGAACATAATATTATTATATATACCATGGATGATCAGATCCCTACTTTGAGGTGAGTGGAGGATATGATGGATCCTGGTCCTCTGAAGAGTTTGATGAATTGTCTATTGATGAATGTGATAACATCATCAATCCTCAAGATTTATGTCTTTCCACCTCATATTCCATAATTTTTATTATTTTGTTTTTTTTGAACAAAATACAGTTAATGGGAAATGGGTGACCTTGACATGCAGGGAATAGAGATAGAATCATATGGGATCACATAACTACAATATGCCCTGATAGGCACTCCAAGTAGGGCCTAGTGATCAAATTCAAAAATGGCGGATCTATATTCATTCTAGAGAATGATGGAAGATGATATGGATGGAGAGTATTCTAAACTACCCCTTTTAGTAACTATATTTGAGCAGGCATGTTCTAGACTTCCTCCTTCATAAGCGATGTGATGATAGAGAATAAAGTCATTTTAAAAGCCCATTGTTATTCTTGGAGTGTTTTTACACCATTAGTTATTATTAATGTTATATAATAAATTATTGATCTTGCTATTTGGTTGAATAATCCACTCCCTTCTCCAATCTCAAGTGTATTAGAGATGACCCAACAAGAACGAATGAGGATATTCTAGATGAGGTGCAGATTCCTACTATAAAGTCCATTATTTTGATAAGAGAAGTTTAAATAGATGAGTCCAAATAAGTTTCTTTCACTATAAAGATGGAGGATAATCTTTGTAATGTCAAATTCACACCATACAGTGTCGTGTACCAATTTCTGACTTCATTTTCTTTTGATACGCAGATATGTCCCATACACTGCAGGACCTGGCTACCACCACCGTTGGTCCTTTCACCACATATAAAGAGGCTAACATGGACACTATAACAACCAATAATAGTTATGATACTGATGTTGATTAACAAGGGACTGGAAGCATTTTTCATGTCATTAAGGTGAAGAGTAGTACATATGGAAGATTCAATTTGGATCCTGATATCAACATCTTAGATAAAATTAATATTGAGGATTATATAAGATTCAACATACTATATATTAAAATGATGTAAAACTTTTATTGGTATATTTATATTCCTAGCTCTTTTTAGGTGTTTGGGTAATTTTATAATTATATTTTTATGTATGTGAGTTCCTCTGGTTAGTGTTTTACCCCAAATATGACCATCCTACATCTAATTCATTAAATCAATGTCAATGACTGGTGCACCATTTTTTGAAAAAAATGCTTCCATGGTGATCCATTACTGGGGAAATGAGGTTCATCTTGCTGCTATTTCTAGAGGAAGACTTGCTAAGGGCCCCTAAGTCAGAGATTCAATAGAGACTCCCATCCCAGTCCTTGAGAAAATCTAGGAGAGAATTCCTGAGAAGAAAATATCAATCCAAAATACTTAGTCTAAAGATTCTTTGGAGGAATACAACCAAGAAACTGACTCATCAATAAGAGAGTTCCATAAACTACATCGATATCCCTTTTTTACTTTCTCCTTAATATCATACAATTTCAATGACTAATTTCATTTTCCATTCAAAACCATCAGTATCAGTTTTAGAAAATATAGGGGAATCTTATGTCTGAACACAAATGACTATATAGAGAGAGGGAAACATCACTATAGGAAGGAAAATAAAATTCACTTCCAAAAGTGATGGAATTATAAATTACCCCTCTACAATGGATACTAGATCTACCATAATCAAGGTGGCTCACTAAAATATCTAGGATTTCCATCACTTCATAAGGTAGGACTTCTAGTAGTTATTCATTAGGACAACCATGACAGATTTACCGTCAGATATCTATCATCTATAGATCATGATTTTCATGTTGGGGTATCTTTTATTTGAAAACTTAATGGTCCACATATCATGAAGGATATAATTTACTAATGGGAGAAAGAGAATGAGTCGTAATAACACATTGTTAGATAAATGATTTCTAAGTAACATCATTCTATGAGGATCTCAACCGTGGAACAAAATGTTTTGAGTGAATGATACGAGTTAGTGAGAAATCCATTCATATATTTCTTCCCTCATAATATATGAATACCACTAGAGGGGATACCATACAACTTCATCATTTTATTGACAGTGTTCATGATATGGGTAAGACTACCATTACAACCACCGAAGAGGAAATCCTGCTTAGTGAGGAGGCTGGGAATATCCAGCAAGACGAGTTTTGATAAGAAATCAATGATTCTGGAGATAACCTTAAACAACTTAAGATATATATATACAGTATTTTGTAGAGTATTATAGCGAGACCCTAATTTGTGGATACTCCACTAAATTTTTCTCTCTAGGAATGAAATGAATTTTTTTTCCAATCATCAATACTTGAATCCTTGTTTTCCTCTTCAATTATTACATAACACTGAATCTAGTTTTAAGTTAAATTTTTTTCTTAAATGTGTTTTATTAACAATGATAAAAACACTAATTTTCTTTAATTGTTTCCAAGGCCTTTTGACTAAGAGAGTGTATGTTGACTCTTTTATAGTCATACGAAGGACCCTACAAACATAATATATTTTCACAATTGTCTTAATTTTTTCCTAATAAAGATTGTATGAAGACCTACTAGGTGAGTCTTAACATTTTCTTATTCGTCCAATTTTGGGTTTTCAACCTAACAAGTTTTATCTATTTTATTTCGTAGTTCATTTAATTTCCCTAAACCATGCATAATATATGTCTAGTGAGCGAAAACATGAATATCACTCAGGTAAACCTTTAGAGAGTTTCCAAACTAGAGATTAATATGCCTCAATTCATTGAAAATTTAGAGTCTTAGAATCCTGAATAATGGAAATTGTGATTATGTTGAATATTTTTTACCATGAGTTAATGGATGATGACCCTTGTAGGGATTACAGGTCGAGAATGATTTGACATTATTCAGACACAAAAAGGGGGATTTAAATTCATAATTTTTTATCAACATATATATAACATGATATGAGACATTCATGTAGTGAATGATCAATGAGAATAGAGGGAATGAATTTTCGAAGACAATGTTATTGGGGATTACAGAGATAGAATCAGTTTCTCTTCAAGAAAAAGGTGCATCTAGTTGACAAGAATTTTGGGGAGATGTATATTGAGATAAACTAGGGAATATTATGATAGTCATAACAAGGTTTCATTAGGAATCATTAATTCTATTACATATGGTTGGAGAGTTAATGATGATCTATATTTCTCAATACCTGGATGGGTAGTTTATGAAAGGTAGGCGTTTGAGAATGGAGGAACACTGAATTTTTTGATATTGTAGTATGAGGTCCTAGAATAGAGGATCTAGGTGTCACTACATGTCTTTATATAATGAGTATCAATTCAAAAAATGTTATTTAGGGTGATGTTATGACTGCCTGATCCTAGGAGAAAAGGATCCTCCCAATTGAGGGTTGGAGCATCATGCTAATTAATGTCATGATACTGGAACATAGACCATGTAGTTAAATGTCTTACAACAATGAAATTGAGAGTTATAATTTATGTTCACTTATAATTTTCTAAAATATTAGTTATTTTCTACATCTTGGTGATATGTCCATGATTTTTCAATCATTCATTCGAAATGAACAGGGAAGGCTTTAAGGAATAACATGGGTGATTCTAGATCTGAAAATTGATAAAGGACAAGTACATAGGGAATGACAAAAAATCATATTTAAAAAGGGGCTTCAACGTAATGTTGTTAGTGATTATGGATATAGAATAGGTGTCTCCCAAGGATGATCGTTACCCTAGTTGATAGTCCTTTTAGGCGTGACTTATACAAATGTTGATTAGGGAATATGAATCCATAGTTAGGAATTAGGGTCCTATGGTATTAGAAATTTTATTTCCAATGGCTATTTAAATCATATAGAGATCTGGATTTCCCCATATGTAGTGTTCGATCTGTGGAAGGAAGGTGGATGAGTATGGAAGTATAATTTCATGAAGAAACCATCCATTAAAGGGTAAAATGTTTTCTATGCAGGCCTTCCCCCTACGTAGTGAGGGTGATTGTTTTTCATTTTGTCTAGGACCATGATATAGGATGTTGGTGTCACTATATATCTCATCAAATAAAGAATCAATCAACACAGTTATATAGTAGATTCCACACACTAATCTAATTCTTATGCGGATATGTGGATTTTTTTACAATATGAGATCATCAATGGTGAGAGAACTCATACTGGTTTCTCTTATGTAGATCTAGCTCACACATAGGATCATGGGTGAATTTTTATTTTGAGGATGAAGCATGATGTTGGATCTGTGAATTCTTACATACCTCATGAAAAAAAGAACCAAACCACACATAGTTATTATATGGAGGGGTGGTTGGTGACTAATTCCTAAGATAGTGGTCTTATTGAGGGAGGGCAATGAAAATGCACAATTTTACGTCATGTAGGCGATGCAAACTATATAGCTTAATTTAATGAGATAATGTTGTTTGGTGTGACATTTATGGTCCTTCATCTAGGACCATTCTATCACTATCATGAATTGATATTCCTTAAACAAGAGGGAAATCCATTACCAAAAGTCCTAACTGCACCTGATATATGCTGTTGTGAGAAATAAGTAGTGGAAAATGTTTCATTCACCACTGTTTCCAATGCTTTCAGTCATGGAATGGATCCATCTGTTGGTATATGCTCGTTTTTTCACTGAATTCTCTCATTACGAAGGTGGGTGGAATTATTAACTTATTCATATATGATTTATCCTTGATCATAGTTGGATGATGTGCTTTCGGTCACTCCTTCAACGGATTCCTCCTCATAATTCATTGCCTAGTCCAGGTCTCCCTTAAAATATTAAGATGTTGTTCATGAAACTCTTCACAGTGCCATATCTTTGTGGACAATGGTTAATTACACTGCTTATATTAGGATATTCCAAGGGTTTATGTTATGGTAGTAACCTTCAATTAGGGGAGTAGTCACATTGGGCATCACTGGCACATTTGGGCACAGGAACATTGGCACACCTAGATTTTCCCCTTATGATAGAGCTTCTTGAGTGTGTGGAAGCACAAGGCATCCCCCTTCGAGTGTAGGAAATTATATTCCACAGACTTATCTCCATGGTATTCCTCAGCTTCACATGTGTAATATAGGGTATGCCACCAATTTAATATCTATATGATACATATTAGACAGATCAGAATAGTGTTGAGGAAGGATTATATGGGTACATCCATTGGAGGGAGCACCTGGAAGGGTTTCTTGGTGGGTGGATCAAAACACCAAATGAGGATGGATCTGAGGTTCTGTGTCCCATAGTGGGAATACATCACACCGTGATGGTTGTTCTGGAATCTTAAAAGAGAAGATTAGAGGATGATTGGGTCCCGACAAAGGGGACCCCCGAGTCTTCCATTGGCTGAGATTGAACCTCGTGGAGGCCTCCTACGTACCTTCTATAGAAGGTAGGGATCAAAACCCACATAGTTAGAGAGGGTGAATCATGGGATTGAGGTGTACACAGTTAAAAAAAAACAGAATACATTTGGTGGAATACACATGATTAGTGGCCCGAGTGATAAAAATGAGGAATGAGATGAATGGGAATTACACATGGTAAGCTGCCTAAATGGATGACATGATCTCACCAGGATGTTACCGCCTGGGTGGTCTCAAGATGAATATGGATGGATTTTTGGAGGATGAAATTAGTGTGGATGTAACCTAAGACCTGTTTGAAGGAGAATATTTTGGGCTTGAACCTCTAAGAGGATTCCTAAATATCCCCACAGTAGGGAATCAAAGTCCACATAGTTCCAGAACGGGGTGATGAGTCACCTAAGGAGGAAGCTCGTGAGAATTGTCACATGGATGGGGACCCGAAGGGACTGGAACAAACCGGTTAAGAGAAGATCCTCTCAAGAAAAAAGGCTTAAGGGAGATACCTAGAAGGGACATTAGTGGTGTTCTTGAACCTTAGGGAGGCTTCCTATGTATCCTCGTGGTAGGGAATCAAAGTCCACATAGTTCAGGATGGGGCATAGAATTGGAGTGTACACAAAGGACATCGACAAAACGAAATGATGCTGCTTACTAATGGATAGTAGATCATCGTAATAGGGACACCATTTTGTAGATGATTATTGATTATGTATGGGGATTGCACATGGTTAGGGGCCATGGAACAGATCTCACACCACTAAATGGTGGACCATGGATGTGGGTCCAAATAAAGGTGACACTGAAGATTACCAGTGTTGGGGTTAAACCTTGAGGAGGCTTCCTTTGTACCCTATCTTAGAAGATAGAGATCAAGACCCATGTAGTTCGAAAATAGTTTAACATAATGTAGGATGAGAGGTACATAAAATTTATTGTCATGAATGACACGTAGTGAATCCACGGGAAATGGTAGGGACAATGGGATAATATGCTTGAACCTCAGAGAGGCTTCCTACACACCGTTCTTGGAAAGGGAAAAGATCAAATTCCACTTAGTTCAACAAAAGGGGCATGTGGAATACACACCATTGATGCCCGTAGAGGATGTCATGGTTGATGCTCAATTTAATCCCACATGATTCATGACCAGTGTGAGAAACATGAGTTGTAAATAGACCTATAGATCGTTTTGCGAAAAGTGTGTCCACAAGAGCTGGTTTAGGGATTAGACATGGCTAGCATCCCAAGTAAGACTAAGAATTACTCCATGATGGTGGCCTACTAAAAATGGAGGGTGTCTAGACGTACAAGTAGGATATAGCCATCGTACCTGAAACACCCCATCCGAGGGTGCTGAGACTTATGCAGAGACTACATGTTGTGTGCATGGTGATGAAGCATAATGGGAGAGGGGAGTGAAAGGTTATTGGTTCCCATCCCATTCACGGTCTTATTGAGGCTTGTCACTTATTCGATGATCATAGTTTACCTTCATGTATTGATGATGAGGGTAGTTGGAAGTTTAATGTCCTATAGATCAGATGATGAGGATTCATTCCCTACGCCTAGGACATACATAACATGTACCAATCTCCTCACGAGGGAGAAAATGAAAAAGTAATTCTAAGTGGTAACAGGTTTGTGGAGTGATCCATTGGGGGTCCATGCCATCATGGATATGTGAATAAGTAATAGCCCTTAGCATGCCTATGAGAAAAATCATTAGGCAAGCAACAAAACATGAAGCACTACCAAAGGGACTTTGAAATCAATATGTACAATTGTAGAGGGATGCATAAGAGAAGGGTTCATGATGAAAGAAGGATTGTAAATAAGGGTTTTTCAAAGCTTAGGGGCATCCAAAGAACATGGATTTGGAGATCTTGTGGGATATCAAAGAACATGGGCTCATAGAGAACATGGCTTCACAAAACTCACGGGCTCATAGAGCACATGGGATCACTTAGAACATGGATTCACAGAGCTCAAGGAATCATAGATCTCATGGGATAGAAGAGCTCACAGGCTTGCATAGCACATGGAATCATAGAGTACATGGATTCAAAAAGTGGAGAACATTATGAAGCATAGATTCCCAGCCTAATCATAGTGAACCCATATTTTTGTAGGATTTTCCCCGAAGATTGGGTGATTTGAAAAGTCATGAGTACCCAAGAGGGGTCTCCTTCCTTTGAAAAATCTAATATGCTTTATGAAGGGAATCCCTTATTGAAACTGGGGTAGGTTTGAGCAACTGAAAAAGGTTTTTGAAATGCTCAAGTACCATAGATTATTCCTTTTCCTTGTCTGTTCATAGTGGAAATAATGCTATAGGATTTGGGAATTCAGAAGATGAATAGTCTAGGTCCTCATCCTTTGGAATGGGGGAGTCAAGTATTTATAGGCACAACAGGGGTGCGATGCTCTTAGGGCACTCAATAAAGTATCTTGTGCTCTTCCATCAGAGGCATATTTATTTAAGTTTATTAGAGTCACTAAGTCAACACTGATCCCCTATGTGGAGGAGAGGATTCCTTGTTTCACTAAACGATAATCGTAGAGGCTTCCATTAATTTTTAAGGACTCACGGGGGAGACTGTCTATCCCTCCGCAGTGTTTAGACTTCCACCAAGTTCATCATAGCTGCAGATCTGACCATCACTTTTCTTTGGAGTGGGGGAAGATAAGTCCTCGACTTTGCAATGACCACGGTACTAAATGGATTTGTGAGGGTGCATTTCAAATTATCACCTTTGGAACCATGTAGTGTTCTTTACTTATTTTTCCCAATAAACATATTTCGGCACAAAAAAAACCCCCCTTCATAATTGGATTGGGGAGAAAACGAGTGTCAGATTTTGAAGGTAGATCACCAATATTATGGCAGATCTAGAAGTGGAAATGAGATGAGGGCACACAATGTGTGGTTTGAGAGCACCACGAAGCATTCCATAGTGGGGCGTTCCCTAAAGCATGCCACGGTGCGACCTGTGGTGAAGCTTTCTATGGAGGGTCATTCCACAATGCTTACTACAGTGAGGCATGCTATGAAGAATACTACAATGGGGAGTGTCACGAAGCATGGGGGTCATTTCCTATAAATAGAGGATGAAGACCCATATTTTTTCCTCACCTATCTCTATATCTACATGCGTGATCTGTATATTTTAAAATATAAATGTGTTCAATGATCTCTCTTTGAGAATTGGGTTTTTTTACTCTATTCCGCACAATGAGTACTTAGACTATGTGATCATGCGCTCCATGAGTTGTGCCTATGAGCCATGTGGTAGAAATATTCGGCCGGTATTTGTAATGGAGCTTTGAAATAAAGCTTTGCAATCAAGCTCTGTGAACAAGAAAAAAATACCAATTCTTGGAAAAAATGGCCAACCAAGAAGCTTCTTGGGGGTCCTCACAAATGCTACCTAAATGGAAGAGATGGCGGATAATATAGGCATCAGGGAATTTGTGGGAAGCCATTCAAAACATGAATCCCTAGTGGAGCCCCTTTTAGAAAGCCAAAGGATCTATCCCCTTTTCATGTGACTAACTCTATAAGGTTTAGTCTTAGGGATGATGTTCTCATCTTTATAGAATTTAGGGATGAACCATATTACTAGTTCAGGAGTACACCATATCAACTCCAGTGGTTCAAGGCTACCGATGATCATACACTGGAAGACAACAAGCCTATCAATTCTATCTACTTGTACAACTATGTTAATAGTCTTTATGAGAAGGCACTATATCCATAGGTATCTCCTATACAGTATCGAACTATCCTCATGGTGGCTTTGGGGAACCGAGAGAAGGGGTGGACCAATTATTGGGACCTATGCTATGGTGCTAAATTTAAGGAGGACTGGGCTTTGGCTTACTGGATTTATACATCCTAAGAATAATTTGAGGCAGAGAAGAAGTGAGTAGGAATGTATGAAGTTGTGGTGGCCTCCAAATTTTTTATTTATAAGCCGAAACACATGATGCCAGAGTTTTTGATCATGTGGTCATTGAGGAATAGTACTTTTCATTTTCATCACGAAGAGGTCGGCATCAGCTTTTGATACATTCAAAACATCATTGGAACTACATTCTTAGAGTAAATGTACGACGATTACCTCCCCATAGAGAGCACATGGGAGTATCTGCACAAGAGGTTTTGGATGGGAAATGCATTGATGGATATTTTTTCTGGAGAGGACTAGCAGTTGGCGAGGGACATCCATTTCAAGTTGTGGTTTATTAATTTTATAAAAATCTCACCAAATCCTATCGCTAAAGGAGAGGAAGCATATAAGAAGCTACCAAATAGGCCTCCCACCTGTCCAAAGTGATCCCAACATAGTAAAAATAATTGCAATTGGTGATGCCTAGAGTATACCCAATTGATGCTATGGGGGTACAATGTCAAAACCGAGTAGAAAATGGTGGTTAGGGTGGATAGGTATATCTCTATAGTTGTCTACAGTAGGATATATTCAATCAGGGATAAAAAATGGTTGTGCGACTGAGAACATTCATTATAGAGTCTATGCTGTTGATGGGGGAGAATTTCAATTTTGGGATCTCGGTGTTGCCTAAGCTATACAAGGTGTTGTGGCACATCAGTGGGGGAAAGAATCCACATAGGATGGGAGGACCACCAAATATTTTTTAAGGATGGATAATGGTGCCCATTAGAGTTTATGAATATCTGAACCCTATTTCCCCCCCTGTATTAGAGTTCCGAAAAATCATTTTGAGTGTAGTGGGGAGCTTTCTGGAAAAGCTGACACCCCCACTGGTGATGAACAGTGTTAGTAATGTAGATGAATTCAAATTCAATCCATTAATGTTTCCAATATGTCTATTCACTAATGATGGCCAGGGAACTTAGGAGTATCTGTCTTATATCCTGGCCTTCTAGGGTGGAGTTCTGGTGGCACAAATCGATGACGATCCTCTTTTTGAGCCATACACCCTGCACCGCTTTGGGAGGCAGTCCGGGTGCATGCATAGGATGACCGTTCAAGTCTTCCTAGGCCAACACTCTGAGGAAAATCATTGTTTTATTAGGGATATGTGTCTCATGTTCATGCAGAATGATGGAAGAATGTTGAATGAGCTACCTATAACCAAAACTGTCAATGGGCTAGTCAATGAATATGAAAAAAGTTGGGAGACAACCAACCTAGGGGAAATTTTGAAATGACTAAACGTTCGTGATGGTGATCGAGTGCCTCCACAACCTCAAGGTCATGCTCTGAAAGTGTAATGAACAATCTGTGATGGTGGGGTTATAGTAGTGACAAGTTAAGAAATTCTAGGACCAACACTAAGTGGGATGCCAGCAGTAGTGGTAGACCAGGTAGTCCTAGATGAGAAGAGCTGGTAGCATGGGATGCCACCTAGGGGGTTCCACAAGATATCCAATTGGTCTCTTGATAAGAAGCTACATCACATAAACATGCCTGAGTACACTATTTTTCCAATGTATTGGGACACATTAGACATCAACATAAAATTCATCATTCCTTCCCAGATGTGGAACCCCCTTAACTGTATAAGGATGGATCTATTAGATATCATCCATGCTAAGTCCATCTTTCTGGTGTCTTCAGGGGAAGGGGAGCAATACGCCACCGGGATAGAGGACTTTTTTCACTCTCAGGGTACTCAATGTCCAGCGATATACCATGTGAAAGTTCTTCTTAACCAAATAGTCCCACCATAGGGTTTTTTCTTCTTATTTAAAGGAGAACTTCCCCTTACTCAAAGAATCAAAAAATTCCTCCTGGGGGAAGAGGATTGCAGAGGGATCCCTTTAGAGGAAGGATAAGATGCAACCTCAGAGTTGGAAGAGTTTTCTGAGTCTTTGGAGGTAATACCTAAACCATTTTGTTGTGGTCCTAATTCATGTCCCCTATAATTTCTAAACTATAATTTTCCTTGTGCAGAAGAAACTTATATGTAAATCTTATCCCCATACGATAGCTAATGTAGCATTGGGGTCTGTGACTATAATAATGGTGATTACTGAATCTAGCAGTGCTGCAATACCCTGAGTGATTCTTTAGGAGTCACTGGAGTTCCCAACCATATATGGGGGGCCATGTCCTGGTATTCTAAAACAAGTAGCTCACAGGAAAGAACAATTCTTTTATCT
Organism: Viscum album; assembly: GCA_963277665.1. Classification (NCBI taxonomy): domain Eukaryota; kingdom Viridiplantae; phylum Streptophyta; class Magnoliopsida; order Santalales; family Viscaceae; genus Viscum; species Viscum album. The sequence goes on from OY728144.1 coordinate 395,903,045, forward strand.
CTGTAAGTCATCTATTTCAAATAATCTGTAACTATTTTCCATTGAACTAGTCCAGCTATCATATGTGTATTTCTACAAGAATAGTTCTTATAATGGTGTGGGACACCTAGAGAGGATAGTTGAGGCCCCTGGAACTCTTTTTATAAGGGGTACACTGATATTCAATAAATTATACACTCAATATGACCATGTTAATGTGATCACATCAATAGATATGACCACTGGCAGGACAAATCCTTAGACTATCAAGGTGGGATTCGGTGATGAGGATCTACATGATGATATGGTAACAATCCTATCTGATAAGGCATCTGAAGAAGACCATATTGATGAATTTATAGAGGTTTTCCCTACATACAGACCTAATGATCCAACAGACTAGGACGAGACTGCATCCAATGAAAATAATAACAAGGATTTCTATCAATGGTCATGGGAACTAATCAAGTGCTTCATTAAGGAGACACCAAAAGAAGATAGGATAAAATAGATCAGAAGACTTTGTTCCTAATTGTGCTAACTATGAATTCTATGATTGGATGCCTAACATCCTCATATACTCATTCAAAATTATATGTTTTAGAAAATACAAGAATATGACCACAACCTCAGTGTGAGATCGCAGTGATATAAGTCTCTCAATATCAAGAAAATTTAGGAGGCTGAGCAAGAGATCCAACACTTAAGGTCATGGGTGAATGAACACTCTACTTTAAACATTTCTAAATTAGAACTCATATTTATATTATATTCATAGTCGATAGAGGATTAGGAACAGTTGAGGTAAAAATCCCATGATATGGCTATTATCAGAGATAAGGATGATTAGATATAGATTAGGGATGATGAAATATGGCACATTTCAATCGAAGAGGAGAATGATCTTAATTGGTGACATGCATCCTGGGTGACACAAGCCAAAGAGTGGTGGAGCTGGAATGCTTCATTGAAGAGGTCAACCTATTTATCAGAGGGGTTAATCAATGTGGTCTATAATTTTCACAAACTCACAAACATACTTTCATGATTAATTGTTTATTTTGGTTACGTTCATGAGTCCTTCTATCTAATTTGATTACTATAACTCAATTGTATCTGTGAAAAATACAATGATCAATCCTTATTCCCATGTGGGTTGTGACTGATGTCAGAAACAAGGGATGACCACATCATTATTTCCCTTACATACAAGTGTTCCCACCAATCTCCCGACATCCATGGTCTGAATTACAACTCCATGTTTTCTAGAAGAAAGGGGGGGGGGGGTTAGGGCATTGTTAGAGAATAGTATTCTAAAAAAATCCAATATTCTCTCCCATGACATTCTCTATCGCACATGGAGGATAGTTCTAGGGGTTATGGAATAAATATGAACTAAGGGGAATAAAGAATGTGAATTACGACACCAAAAATTCGAAACATAGTGAGGATGGTTTGACGTCAAATCATAGCTGTTGTCCAAATTTAGAACACAACATCTGCATCATGTTAGCCTGAAATGGGAACAAACCAATGAGTTCCAACCATTGACCACATTCTAAAGCACATGACCGAACTCGAAGTGTCATCTAATGTCCATTGGAACGTTGTCCAAGGATGGTAGGCGAGCCTTAAGGGCATGCATCATAACCATTTGGGGGTTCACTCAGATGTGAAAGGGAATGGGGATCCAAAATAGAGGGCACAAAAAGTTTGGTGATGAAATGATGGGATGTCTGGATAATGTCCAAGACTCTTGAAATTGTGCCACCGTGAGAAATGTGCACTGGTTTAGTGTATCAGTATGAATCAAAATCAGGGCTACATTTTAGAGGTACCACTTTGGTGAGGACCTAAGATGGTCTACAATTTTACGTTGTGTAAATTGTGACAATAAGTGCACAGTTTACCATCATGCAGTGAGGATGATGAATGAATAGTATAATGTCGTATGATCATGACATTGAAAATAGTTTAAAGTTTTACTTCTAGGACCCTATTAAATAGTTTAAATTCATGTTACATTGACTAGGTTCGCTAATTTTATGGTCATGGAGTTCAAATATTTATTAGGGGAAAATAACTAAGAGTGTTAATAGCCTTGGGGCTGGGAATGAAGTGAAATTTTTGGGAAACACTATGTATCCCGTAAGGATGAGAATCAATCCAAACAAAGTTATTTAGCACATTATGGTCAGAGAAGAATCATGATTGGAGAAATTCTCACTTGCGAGGAAGATGACGCATCCCATAATTATCATGGGGAATCCGGAACATTTTTTGGGTAGTGATGTAGTTTAATGTCATGTGTTGAGGACATGGGTACCCCTGAATGAGAAGTGTGTGGTGTGGTTCATAACCTGATGTGAATGAGGACAAGAGATGTCTGCACCACATCGCACATTCCAGAATGGGATGTCAAGGTTCAGAAGGCCATGCGAGGGAGTTTACAATTTAGTGGCTTCACTCGAGGATTAGATGCATAAATGTCACTATGTATCCCTTAATGGTAGTAATCAATCCTTACATAGTTTTTAGTATTCCAAATAGTTTAATGTCATGTGGTGAGGACAATAATGTCGCATTTTATGGTCTGATGGCATGAAAAATGGGTGCAACCATATTGTATATTGATATTCCCCTACCACAACCCCCAATCATACATGATCCATGCCTGGTGTGGGAAACATGGAGTGTTTTCAAGAATTTCCAATATAATGAGAGTGTTTAATAGTGGAAATGCAATTTTGGGTTGGAAAATACCAGACAACCCAACATCTCTATTGTATGCATGAAAATGTGTGGAGTTATAACACATGGGGTGTCGAGGGTCCATAAAATGGAATAGGGAACTAAACATGTGATTCACATCATTTGATAAATAATATGCAATGTGAGTGGTGTGACGATGAAGGATAACTATTGACCATGTTCAAAACACATCATCCATTTCGTTTTGGCCCAAAATGGGAACAAACAAATGAGGGTTGAACATTAACCAAATTTGATACACAAAAAATGTCACATAATGTCATTCAAAATACATTGGGATGTAGGACCATGATGGTAGAAGGGCACTAAGGCCAAGCATCCATTCCATTTTGGGGTCCCTTTGGATGTGAAAGATAATTAAAACCCAAAATTAAGAAAATGTATGAAGTGCAAACATTTCCCATGCGGTTTAATCATAATGGAGGTTGAATGCAAGGAGCGGTAATCTTGAAGGAAGTACATGGATTAGTTATTATAATCCTTATATGAATGAATATCGAAGAAGTCTATGCGCCACCATGTACTTCTGGGAGGACCCAAGCTAGAGAGAGTTACGGTGACGAATGTTGTCACTACTAGACCACAAATATGAATTTTGGGAATCACTATGTATCCCATGAGAATGGGATTAATTCCACATATAGTTATTGGTGGTGATACGAAAGGTCAAAAATACAAAAAATTGTGTGATATGCACTTTTAAAGAGGGAATATCATAATTTTTATAAAGTATAACATCATGAAAACATAGATGGTAAGAATCTTAGTTTAAGGTCATAGAGCTCATACCATAAGTTTCGCAGTTTAATGTCACGTGTGTGGTACATTCATTTTATTTTTATTGTACCAAAGTAAGGATAGATAAATGGAGAACTCTCTCGATAGGTACTTGTCGTGGTTACTGGAAACCCAACAAGAATAAGGATATATGTCCACAACACACCACATACTCCCTATGAAACTCATGCCTAAATGGAACAAGAGTGTTCATGGTGATGTGTTTGGACTGGAAACAAATGTCTGGGAATCACTATGTATCCTATAAGTATGTCAATCAAGAAACACGTTGTTCTTCATGGTGGTATGGCAGGAAGACAATACCAGAGGGAATATGTCTTCTTGAATGAATACATCATATGGATGGGTAGTTATCAATAAATAACCTTGAAGAAGAAGGCATAGTTTAACATAATATAATAAGGATATAAGAGAACTCAGATTATTGTCATAGAGCTTGGACCAAAATGGGATGATTCCCGAAGTGAAAATAGGTGACACAGTGCCATAAAGAAATTCAATGTGAATGGGGAGAAGATATTCCGCACCATACCAACTATTTTCAAAAGAACACACACAGGTTAAAGTCATGATGCCATGACTATGAGACCGAAGATCTTAGTTTAAGGTCTTAGAGTTCAAACCCAAAGGAAGTGTGGTTATTTTATACACGCATAAACCTTACCCTTTCCCAAATCCCACGTGAACTGTCCTTGGTGTGTGAAACAAGAGTTTAGAAGATCTTTAAAACACATGTAATACTCATTAGTGGTAGACTGTGTGGAGTTTCAGATGACCCCATGATTCGGATTCATCCTCTAAATGCACAAAGATTCATGGAAGGACAACACCAATGGTGTCAAAATTTCACTTGAACATGATGGAGTTGAAATGGATGTGAATCACGGGGCCAATATTTAGGGAATAATGGTGGTGGAATAACGATGGAGGATAACTGTTGACCATGTTCAAAACACTACATACATATCATGTGACCTGAAATGGAAAAAATAGGTCCCACTACTGATTCAATTATCTACCTATAACCTACCTGATAATGTCATTTAAAATCCTTTGGGACGTTGGCCCAAAGTGGTAGGCGATCCATAAGTTCGGGGATCTATACAGTTCAGGTGTCCTTTCAAATGAGAAATATGTTGGAAACCAAAATAAAGGGAGGCATGAAGAATGGAAAAAGAAGAAATCATGCCCATGCAGAATCCCACACTTTAATTCCTAATCCATAATGAATTTGGGCATGACGATGAGGAATAATAGAGGTCGTGAAGTCCAGAAAAGAAGGGGGAAAATGGGTTGATGAACCTCGGGTGGGACCCGAAGATCAAATTTCAAGGTATTCCTATTTATCCTATGATGGTGGGAATCCAAAAAGATGTAATTAATGAAACTGTCATGGTAGGATACTAATTATAAGGGCAATACTTTCGTGTAGTTCTAGCCCATGCACCGAAAAAAGAATAATTCAATTGATCTTGTTTGTTCATTAGTGTGGGTGTGTTATTTTGATCATCGAACCTAGGACTAAGAATCATGGCATTTACACAAAAATCAAGCCATATGTAGGCCTTGACAAATAGCATGGTGGGTGGTAGATTCCAGACATGACGTATCCTTTTCCAAGGACATGACAATATGGTTCCATTTTTCGTCATGTGGACAAAATGATAGTATCATAATTTAATGTCACATGAAAGGACAACCCATGCACTTTAACATTGTGTGACAAAGAGTCAACAGTTTAAATTCATGTTGGATGAGTTACCATAGTTTAAAATCTTATGGTTTGGATTCTAATGGAAGAACAATGTTCTAAAGTGAATGAAAATGGCATGATAATGCATACCCGATGTGAAGGTGGAAAAAATTCCACACCACATCACACAGAAACACAGGGGGGGACTCAGGCTAAGGGGATAGAAATGATCAAGGGACCTATAACTGAAACAAATGAAAAAATGTTAGGGCACTCCTACATATCCCATAAGTATGGGAATCAATCCATACATAGTTATTGAAATGTCATGTAGTTTAACGTTATGTAATAAGAACACAAGGAAAAGGGGGTGCTTTAGAAAGATGGAACATGGTGCGACAATTGCAAACCTGAAGAGAATGAGGAAAAAAATCCTACACCATGACACATGCTCCCAGGATAATTAGGCTATGATGATGGAAGAAAGTCATAACATGTGATACCTGGGTCTAAACCGAAAGAAGAAATTTTAGGTCACTCTTATGTATCCCATAATGATTGGAATCAATCCACATGTACTTCTAAAAATGTCATTCAGTTTAATATCATGGGGTAAGGCCATAAGGAAAAGGTGATGGAGATATCTTGAGAGAGGAATGTGGTGTGAATATAGTAAAATCGATGTGAATGAGGACATAAGTCCATACCACACTACATACCCCAAGGTTAACTAAGGCGAATGGTCCAAAAGGAATAGATGGTTTCTAAAAGCCAAGGATAGTCCCAAGGAAAAACATTCTGGGAGTTTATACGTATCCCATAAGGATGGGAATCATTCCATTTGTAGTTCTTCAAATTCCATTCAATATAACATCATGCGGTTAGGATGTGGAAATAAGGATGTTCTGGAAGGAGGATCAAATGATGCGGCTGTTGTAAACCCAATGTGGATGGGTACTGAATATGTACACACCACACCATATGAAATCCATGAAGAGAACTAAACCTAGGGGAGAAAAGGTTTGGTGGAATGGAATTTAAAACAAAATGCCTTGGAGTTATAACATTGTAGAAGAGGATGGGAGTTGAGCCATATGTATTTCTGAAAATTTCATGCAGTTTAATGTCATGTGTCTAGGACATGGTAGATCTTAGTTTATGGTCATAGATCTTGAACTGTAGATGCACTGATTAATGTCATGGGTGTGGGATAGAATGGAAGTTAAAGGTAAACCACCAGGATCATCATTTGGGAGATCATGTGGATAAAAATAATGATTCAGGATAACTACTGACCACATTCACAACATAGTATCCATCTCATGTGACTTGGAATGGGAACATAAAAGTGATCATCAACCACTGACCATATTTGAAATGTGGGACTTGTGCCAAATTTTCATTTGAGATCATCAAGGACATTGACCCCAAATGGTTGTGAGCCAAGGTGGCATGGGACTCAAACTCATGGGGGTCCTTTAGGATGTGAAAGATGGTGGAGACCCAAATAAATGGGCACACGAAGTGTAGTGGTACCTATGCATTTTAATATCCTATGGTAAGGACATGGGTGATCATAGTTTAAGGTAATAGATCTGGGACCGTGAGGCATATTCACTATTTGCAGATTATAATCATGTGGGATGAAAGTGGTCTTTATAGAGCTCAGACCATAGACTATTCTTACAATTTATATTTTATCATCATCCGGGATGAGGATGAGGAGGTAAAAATCTACCAGGATAAGGATTCCCTCATGCGAAGTGCTTCTTGAATAATTTGGCATTTTTTGGTGGAGTAATATGCTCATCACCCATAGTGACCAATGCGTATGGACCATTGGGGTAATCCATGGGAATGGAAAAAGGTCCCTCCCCATTGGTCTAAGGCTTCAGTGGCTTCCTACTAGGTATCATTAGAATAATTAGTGCCAATACCATGTCACCTTGTAAATAATAGTGGAGGATAATTTTTTTGAAATCCCTACCAATCATGTTCTGTTTCCTCTCCATATTGTGCATGGAATGAAGCCTGTTCTCTTCAATCACTAATAATTAATACAGATGGATTTCAGCTGATTTATCTAGTTTCTACTGATTGTAGATGGATGTTCATTGTGAGGGTAATTGAATATCTATGGTAATTAATGCCTCTATTTCGTACAACAGAGAATATGGATTCACCTGGGTTGAATTACGATTCGTCATCTTGTAAACCTAAAGATAATTGGGAATTTTATCGATCCAACTCCACCTATTCAAACAATCCATCTTCTGCAAGATGATAGAGAGGGTTTTCTTAAAATCCTCACTCTACTTATTTGTGTGAGAATGAAATGGAGAGGTTTGATTAGAATGGATATTTTACATGGTTCATTGATTCTTCAACTTAGCTTCCCTGATGTTGGTGGAATTTTCAGTGATAACATCATGATGGACTCCAAAATGGTGGATGATATTGGATCTCACAAAGTCATTGATATAACATGCCTTATCTTCTTTGAGTAGAACTATCTATTCCCACCTGGAAAATAAATCCCTAGAGGTCACGATGAACCTACACTAGAGAACTGTTACTAGTGGTTATGTTCCCACAACATTATGTCCCCAAACACATAAGGCCAAGAGTACTTGGTAATATGGAGAGGCTCTGCCAGCTGATCAACAAAATTATCATGGATCTGTCATGCATGGAACCTCTTGGAAAACACGATATAGTCACGAATCATGGTGGGCCATAAATATGACAATCTATGGATATAATGAGATTATTTCCACCCTTCCAGATGTTCCCTGTAGGAAATATCATGAATATACTATATAACCTAGGAAATCTAATATCCTTGAATTCAACATAGGAAGATCCCATGAAACCCACGTCTAAAAAAATCTGCTCAAGATATGGACAACTTTGGAGGGTGGACTACACTACACACCATCAGAGTTGCTCACATTCGGCTCATTATTCCAGGATATTATGTTTAAGGACATAATTGATAAAGGGAGTAATCCAGTCAGGGCTCTCCCCCAATACTATGTGAAGGGGAACTGTAGGTCTCGATGTGGAGGCATTGGTGGTAAGGTGGATTACATGTTGGTTATCATAATTATTCGGAGTAATGGGAGATATGAGTCATCAATGCTCCACATGGATAATTAAATGATCCTAGTTAGGATTTGAATGTGATTCATGAAGGGTAGCCCATACATTATCTCAACTGTTCTATGATCGAGGGACATTATTAACTTTTGGATGTGAATGGAACTGGGCCATTAGCTAGAGAGTATGCTCTAACGGAGGAATGAACTCTGGCTTCCTGATGACATAGTCACCATAGATCTACTTGATTACCAGTTTGGAGTCCCATTTCTCAAGTAGGTGGGGAACAAAAATATCAAGGGAAGATCAAGTCCAATGATGAGGGAATGATACTCCACCTAAATTTTGGTTACTCCTTATAACAACTTGAAAAAATGGGAATGGAAGAAATGTGCAGGGGTGATGAAGATGGTACCCAGGCCAACACTGTTGAGTCTGGGATCCTTGAGTCTCCTACTAGTATGGCTTAGGGAAGTTCCATTGAAGTGAAGTTTCCAACACAGAATTTCTTGATCCATGGAGAGGATTGCCTTATCTGAAAATTCAATATCTAGAGACTACTCTAAGGGTGATGGATAGGTGGTAATAAATTATTCCAATTCCTATCCCTAGATAGCATTCCAAGGGACAAACATGATGTCGAACTGTTGAAGGATCACTACCCATTGAGCTATATGGACTATCCACATGGGATGGTTTATAATGTACTTCAGTAAATCTCTTCAGGAGACCTAATATATCTCATGGTGCTACAAGTAATGTTGTATTTTCTGTACAATGAATACCAGTTCAAGGTATCTCTTCCTGATTTAGGAAAATCTGGTATCTATATGGAAGAGCATGCGAGTAAGATTTTATAAACTATTCTCTGTTACCTCATTTTTCACCTTGGTGTGAAGGGATCCAAGGAACTATTATATAGTTTTCATATAGAGGACCAATAACTTTATGGAAAGGTTGACATCAGAACTGGTGTCTATATAAGGTTCTTCTTGATTTCCTAAAAATATTTCTTACACTCCCCATAAAACTGATAATCGAAAACTTTATTCATATGTTAGGAGAAGGGTTTACACTTATTGGAAATATTTTTAGTGAATAAAAATATATAAGATATGTGTCCTTGAAAGACTAGGAGATCCTGAATATTTCTCAGAGGAGACATCTGACTTATGGCCTTGATATTTTCTCAACCGATCTCAATGCCTCTATATCTAAAAATGAAGTTGATAAACATTTTAAAGGGGACCCCAAAGTCACACATCAAAGGGATAATCATTAGATGGTAGGAATGAAAGAAGATGAACACTTTCTAATGATCTTTGATATGGTATTAACATTAGAGAGATTTATCCACCAGACCGTCCATGTCACATTCAACTAAAGTCCCTATGATAATCTTTAATATGTAGTGCATGGAACACTAAAAGGTGGAGCCTGCATTCTTTAGATGGAAATGATATACCTGGTAGCAGAATTTACCTTTTGTTTCGTTAAAATTTGTAGACTCTTAATCCTTGGGGGCCAATCAAATTTTATTATATCCAGAATTCCCATCCATTAAGGAGAGATCTTAGAATACATCTGTGGCATCAATCAATAGTTCTATCATAGGAAGGGGAAAATCATCCTTCAGACAGTGATGGTTGGGATCCCGAAAGTTGATGCATACATTGATTTGTATATTCTTCTTCCTGGAGGGCACAATTTTATCTAACCATCTGGGGTACATGACCTCCTTTATGAAGTTTTCATTTATGATATTATCATCCTCAACCTCGAACATATAACCTTGATAGGGGTGTTTCTTTATGAGAGGTTGTTTGAACTTGTGATGGTTTTTTGGGAGACTGAGATGGTGGATGAAGACATGGGGATCCAACCATGGTATCTCATCATAACTCTAAGAAAATACATCAAGATGATGCATTAGGAAATACCGGAATCACTATTGATCTTATTTACGCATACCTATAGTGATTAGTGTTAGTTTTTAATCCGTATCAATACAGAGTTTCACCTATACCAATTCATCGACCATAGTGGAGAATACCTCTTCAAATTTGGGAGGGGTATATTCCAAATACTATTCATCATCCACAGCAAGTGGAATAACAATAGGAGGAAAGTCCTTCATGTAGACTGATCCTGACAAGGCATTGGTGCTAGCCAGAGTGGAAGAGGAAATATCATTTTGGGACTCCTACACTGTTGAAACCATGGTGGTGAAAGCTATTAACCTGATCCCATCCTTTCTTTGACCCAAGGGGCCGTGTTTGATAATATCAAATCTATAGTGGTGTGTCATCTTGATCCGCTTTATCCCAGACTGACGAAACAAGAATGTATGATGTATTGTTATTGCCATGGGGTGGACACCCCAATACCATATAAGGGAATGTGGCTCTGGGATTACCCAAGCCTAATTTGTGTAGGAATATGAGGTGATATTACAGTGTTCCTTATACTAGAAAATTTTCCTCCCCCTCATCCCCAATACAATAAATAATTTCCCCATGTCTGGGGTCGTGCCTTCCAGTCACTGAATTAGGAAAATATTGGAGTCATCTAGGTCTTTCTGTTGTTCAGTTATAGCCATAGCGTGATCCAACTCATTATCCTGAATCTTCTTTTCCATGATCTTGTAGTAGCTGACATCAAGGTTTCAAGACTCACAAGTGGAAAAGGGTGACACAACATATAGAAGTATTCCTACTAAAATAATAAGATAGTATTTAAGGCATTGGTGATATGAGGAATAGACTTCCACAGTCAGGTGGAGCCATGGTCTACCCATCAACACATAGTAAATGGTGTCTTGTGAGAAAAGCATGAAATCAGTGTTGAAAACTAGGCCACCAAGATGAGTTTTAGGAATATCATTCCAACTGGTGTCTACTCAGTCCTGTAATAATCATGAATCTTCTGGACAGAGGGACTCATATTTATTTTAGATAGCCCCATATTTTGGAGTGTTAGGGTTGGGATAAGGTTGATCCCAGATCCTATGTTGAAAAGACTATGGAAAAACTCCATGACATTGAACTATCCTATGATGTACAGTGGATGGATGTTCCCCATTATAGGAGAACCTTCATCTTTTTTAGATAATGTAATGATGGTCTGACATTCTGCATGCTCGAATTGATCAGTGTGGAAGGATTCTGTGACAGCTACTTCTGTTTCTAATTGGAGGTGAATCCTTAAAAACTATATGAGGGATTCACACATATCTATAGACATGTAGAGTACCTAAAGGATTGAGATCCTCACATTAATTCTAGAAATGTGACTGATCATATCATACATCCATGATCGGTACACACTTATTCACACATGTGGTTCGTCAATTGAAGGGGAATAACGGGTGCTATTGGTCAAACCAGTGGATTCTGACAGGTGATTGGGATGTACCACTGCTCACTTGTCAAACCATGTAGAGTGGATATCATTTGGAAACCAGATGACTGAGGTCCATCTACAATGGAATGTGTCTAATCATATCACACCATGGTGGCTCTTCCAGATCAAGGAGTACAAATAGAAAAGGGGGTGAATCTGATGAAAGGAGATGAGAAGGCTATGTATGTGGTGCTCCACACTAAGCCTAATGCCTTTTCTTGGTGGCCCACATAGCTTGGCTGGAAGCACTGACCAATGCATTCTAGATATTTACAAACACATGGATTTGTTGACGCTACCATCAAATGTGGATGGTCTGAGACTCTTCCCAATGCCCTTCATCATTGGGTACCATGTAAGGTTTTACCAACTCCACAGTATTGACCAAAGCATACCCCTATATCCTTACTCAAAGAACCCCCCATTATTGAACAGATTATTAGGGAAATCCCCATATTCGTGGGAATGAAATTACTGAGAGTATATGATTTATTTGGCACAAACATAGGGCTTTTCCTTCCCTTGTGTATTTGTTTCTTGTTCCCTTGAGAGGAAAAAGGTTGAGAAGTTGATGCAGAGGTAGTAGCTGATAGTATTGAAATGAATTATGAAGGCTGATGTCGATTCTAACATGATAAAATAATAAAATGGGCATGATTGATTGCCTTGTGATCCATCTAGTCATCATATTTTTCTGACCCATGTTTAGAAACCTGCTGTCGTTCACTCTCATTGTCGATGTTAGGATTTATAAACACACATTCCACCTATGTCTAGGCTGGAACCAACCTGACTATATTGTTATCGATATCTTATTTGACAATGTTATTAAACACATAACATTTCTTGAGGTTTTTCTAAAGGAACTGGGGACAAGGGGAAATAATTGGGGAAATCTTTGAGGTCATTCTCTTTGTGCCTCTTGTATTCGAGAAACCACATGATTCCCTGGTTGAAGGAACTTAAAAAATAACCAGGAAGCTTGGCCTCATTAAATGAGTATGTATGGTTCCTCCCATCTAGGAAAGTAGATCTGGGAGCCTAGACCTTTGATGACGGGTTGGAGGAGCATATAGAGAAGGTGGAACCTGATTATCTCACCAAAGTGGTAGTGGAGTGTTACATAGGGGCACTTATTGATTATGAGGCAGGAACAACTAAGTTTGAGGCTATGCCAGATGTAATGGGACTTAATGAAACTATAGATGGGGCTCTACCAGTAACAATTCTAGGTACCTGGGGGCCTATATTTGTACTATTGTGGTGGTCTCAGCCTTTTTATCTCTTCTTTCAAGAGCTACACGAGGAAATGGATATGTCTTCTTAGCTTGTGTCAAGGCTTAATCTACCAGTTGATCCCTGATAGAGAAATCCTAGAACCCACCTGGGAAGTTATGGGTGTTGAGAGAAGGGACCATTTTTGTCATCACGTTCCCCAAGAACATCCTTATCAACTGTTCCAGGCTTAGCATCATATCAGGGGAATATGTGAGGCCCTTTCACCTGGTGAAAGAGTCTATGACGCATTCATCGAGCCTGTTCTTTTACTTGAAAAGGTCGAAAAGGCTAGTCTTATGGGTTGTGGAACCAATAATGTAGAGAAACTTCCTAAAAAGATCATCCCAACTGGCTATTTACCTAATGGGTATCTAGTTGTACTGGACAAATGCGGGCCCTTCCAGTGTCTATATGAAGCACCAGATTTTGGTTGCATCTTGTTGCACTTGAGTTCTCAGCATGGGTCCACACTTTGAAATAAAGTTGTCTAGATAATACAACAACACACTCTTCCCATTAGGGGGGGTAGGATTTATGAATCCCAGTGGTGTTGGCCTATATTCCACCCATGTTGAATATTTATTTCCATCATATGTGATTTCCACTTGTCGAGTTTTTAGTTCCTCAAGTAGAGAAATAAGTGCTTCTATCAGATCATCAGGATGAGGATTCTGATCATGATTAGTTTTCCTGACCACCAATGTGTTGGAAGGTTCTTCAATGTCAAATGTGGGCATAGTAGCTTGTGGGGAGACTTCTGGAATTACCCGAGGTGATGGGGGAATAACCTGTAGAGCGACCGATGACACCTATATAGTGGATAACATATCATGAGAAGGTTCTTTGTGAAACTCAGGTGGATTTGGTGATGCATATTGCGACCGTATGTGATAAACACTGGCCTCTACCATCCCTAGATGGCCTGGGTTGTTTATATCACCAAAATGAAACTCACTTATAGGATGTTGTACCTTCTTGTGCCCTAATTTCCCAATTGAAGATTATCATAATCTGGATTCCATTTTGTGGTGTGCTCGATGAGGAGATCATAAAAAATTCTTTATTCAACAAGATGTTGATGCAACATTACCTTTTCAAGGCCATCCTCCATCTTTTTCACTAATCTAGATGGATTTGAGGGTTGTTTACTACCAATTTTTATCCTTTTTTGGGGTCTCGGTCAAGAGGCAATGACTTGGAAGGTGCAGGAAGTCCATGAAAAGTTATTTGTTGGCATGTATGCACACCTAGAAGATATTACAGGAGTTTTACTTCTCTATTGGGATATTCCTATTCTCCAGGTTGTGTGCAAGTACTCCCATTTGGGTATATCTCAGGAACAACCATGTTCAATGTGACAACGCCTGGAAGAATATCCTTGATATCACCTGTTAAACTAGGCTGGTGTAGGTATGACTGAAATGTAGGGTATCATACTACCCCCAACCATAGATCTAGACATTCAGGGAAGCCTCCTTGATAACTTTTAAAAGAACTGTGTAGCTCGGTACATGTTATTTCTAAATGATCTGATGGTAACCGGGTGATTCATGATGCTGAGCAATATGAAGTCCAGCCAACTCAACTAGGAATCACTGTTGGAAAATGTCATCGAGGAGTTCTTGTATATTGGGGTAAGATTACCACTAAAATTTCAGACATAAATGGATCATCCCTAAGGGTTTTCATAGGCACATAACCTCGTCCTGTGTAAGGGACTCTGGAATATTGATGTTTGTAGTTGAAATTGGCCCAAAAAACTCTATGATATGTTCCATAGTGAGAATGTACCAAAATATTATCAGATCAGACTTAGGATCCAGCCCTCAATTACCACACTCTTCATCTAGAGTCAGTTGTGGGACTAGAAATGGAATTAAATTAGACCATTTTGGTAGGACATTGGCCGAAGGAGAGTTCGAAGCATGATATGACAAGCTGCTATATCTTTGGTTGTCTTCCGAAGAATGCAAAGATTTCACCACCACATCCCTTTAAGACAGACTAATGACCATAATTTTTTTGCAGGGGCTAGGGTCGTTGTTGGTGGGTCATACTATTTCTCATACTAAATTTTTCCCCAAAACAACTCTCCATGACAACTTGTTGAGGTTGAGAATAATCTGGTTGAAGATAAGAGGGATTGCATGGATAAGCCCTAGAAAGGGGCCAAAAATTCCTCCCCCTATTTATATCATCAGAGTGATGTAGGAATCTTGTGATCCTTACATTATGAAAGGATGAAGATGATATACCTAGTTACTTCCCCACCCCCTGATGCAGAGGATTGGGGTGAAGGTTCCATCATTGAACAACACTCTTATTCAAAATCAAAAAATAAAATGAGTTTGATTGTGGTTTGGGGCTTCTCAAGATTCTTTCTCTGGCGGTGAAGACCTTACCTCCAACATCGAGATGGTTGTTCATAGTAGGGTAGGTATAAGACATGGGGAGGACCTCTAATAGGGTTGGTGCTAGAGTGGGGATGACCTCCTCTTGGACAAACCACGGTGCAAGGTGAACCTATGAAAATGTCAATGGGAACATAGGGAGGAACTATGTGATTGAGGGTGATAGAGAGGGGAGGGACTCTACAAGACCTGGCTACAACATAGGGAGGACCTCGTTGGTGATCATCCATAGCACGAGAAAGACCTCCATGTCAGTTGGCACTAGTAGTTTTTGTACGAGGAGGGACTTCATATTGACCATAACAGATATGGGAAACACCCTTGTAATGACCATTGATGAAGTTGGGAGGGCCTCCGTTGGGGTTGGTTAGAACAAAGGGGGGGAATTATTGTAACTAAAAGGGAAATGATGATCCTTCTATTGATAACATGGTGGCTAGGGGGATTCTTCATAACTAAGACAAAATGTATGAGGAGGACATTTGGGCTGAGAATTAGCAGGATGGGGAGGACCTCTACTCTAGCTGATAATGGTGGCATGGGGAGGACATCCATACTAAATGAGGGAGTGTGGTAGACCTCCACTATGTATGATGATGGCATGGGTATGACCTATGCAGTAGACTTTATCATCATCGGTCACCCCGTGATGGGTGCTCCTAGAACCGATATCCTGGAAAGTCAACACAACCTGCCTTTGTGGTGGATTGTGCTTCAATATAGACTAGGCATGAAAGCTTCCCAACATTGGGAAAATTAAGTTCCTCTAGTCTGGGACTAAAATAATGGGCTAAAAGCATGTTCTAGTGGTGGATCCGACCATAGCACCCGCAGAAAATGATGCCCCCTAGCGGGCATCTTTTGAAGATTTCACTCGACATTGATGTCTGGTTAGCTGAACTAGGGTCAGATTTGAAGAGGTATGGACCATCTACTGCTCAGTCTCTGGGATGAGATGGTGACATAGTTGTGACCGAGATGGATCCCTCTTATGTGGCTCCCTGGCTTAAGTCCTTTCCAGTAGGAATCATACATACCTCACTGAATCAGAATAAGGTATGGAATTGTAAGAGCAGTACGGGGATATGATTTAGAAGCTTATAAAGGTTTCAGTGGGGAGCAATGACCCCCAGCGTGACCCATGGGGGTGGTTGCACTAATGGGGAACAAAAGCCTCTAGGTCTTGATGGGCCATGACCCTTTTTAGGATAACCCCACCTTTTTCACATCGACAAACGGGAGTATTGATAACACTCCCTTGAATAAATTTAGAGGGTGAGATGGGGCATGGGTGTAACAGCCCAAAATTTGGAATAAATCTTGTTTCCTAATTTTATGTGTTATTTTATTTTATTTTTATACACAACAAAAATGTTTCATTTGATAACATGAGTATAATTAAAATGAGACCGTTATTTTTTTACTGTTATATTACCATTAGTCAATATGACCGCTGGAAACTAAAAGTTTTGATTATTGTCTCTAAATACAAGTAATCTTGGTTAATTAATATAGAAAGAAGATTCGATGGCCTCACCCAGTAGTCTTGGACCGATCGAAGCCCATCTAACAGAACTTGGAAAGGAGGTAGCACCACTGGGCTTTGCTCTGGACCAAATCCAAGCTGAACTTCATCGTGTGAAGCTAGAACGAGATCGCCTTCGTGAGAAGTTCAAACTAATAGAAATTACTACTCGTGGGATGTTGGCTAAGCCTCCCTTAGATTCTCTCACCTTAGCACACCTTACACTTAGGTCCTATGCTGCTGTGATAAGAGGCTATGTAAGGAGACCGTAACTGCCTTGTGTAATCCTTTGTTTTAAATAAAATTTGGGATTTCTTCTTATGATGAAGTTTATGAATTTTCAAATGTTCGGATAAATATAGTATGCATATTTTCTGATTAATTTTAGAGAAAGGATATTTTAAAAATGTTTATGTAAACCTTAAATAAATAAAAATGTGTAATGATTTTCAAAAAATGGTCTTCTTTAATTATGTTCAGTACGAAATTTCGAGTCTAATAAGATCAACATGATTTTTGATGAATAGTAAATTATGACTAGTGATTTTATGATTAGGATTAGTAATGTGTCCAAATAGATTAGTAATCTCACTTAAAGAAAGTATTAATATAATCTAGGCACCTCTATTAAGTAATGTGATTCAATAAAATGGTTAAATAACTGTTTCATAAAATTATTATTCAAGTATTAGTTTTTTCGGGTGAATAGTGTTTTTTAATTAAAAATTTAATTAAAAATATTTAGAAAATTATTTTTATAAAACAGATTTCATTTTTGAACTCAGAGCACCGATATTATGCTATGGTAATTTTTGGTGTTTTTTCTAAATAAAAATGAATTTTTGGTGAATAGTATTTTTATTTAAAAATTAAATTAAAAATATTTAGAAAATTATTTTTATAAAATGGAGTTCATATTTGTAATCAGAGCGTTGATATTTGGTTAAGGTGAAATTTTGGGATTATTCTGAGAAAGTTGAATTTTCGATGAATAGTGAAAATACAGTTTTTAAGTTACGGGTGTCTAATGACATCATTAAATGATTTATTAAGTATGTAATCAATATGGTCGACTTATGAATAGTAATATAAGGTATGAGGTGTCTCAAGTGGCCAATACCATGGGAAAATACCACGGGCAAGCCCCTGGTTTTTCCAAAACCACTAATGAGGTGTCCCTTGGCCATTAATGCCTTGTCCCCTCACTTTCCCTATATATACCAAGACATCCTCTCAACCATTCGACTCCCCACTCTCCCCCAACGAAGTTCTGGTCTCATTACCTCCCAAGGAGTCCTACCAAGGTGCCCCCAAGCCCTCAAGGTCCAAACCATTGAGTTTTAAGAGTTACATTTTAAGGTAAGGGATCCGATCTCTCCCTTTCTTTTCAAGAAATCTCTTTTATGTAATTTATTTTATGCTCCATGTTCTTAGGTTGGATGGTGTTATTTTATACTCCTCTTACTGCCCTTTTCATGTTAATATAATTAGATATTCCCTCTTACTCTCATTATTTCGTTTTATGAAGTTTTAAGTGGCGCTGTTAGGCTGCCGAAGTTTTTGTAACATATTCTTTCTCCCTTCTCATTTTTTTCAAGATCTATTTTCATGTAAAGTATTTCATGTTCCTTATTACTATATTGGGGTATGATATATAAATTTATCATACTGATATTTTATGATCATATGATTAGAGACCCCATTTGATCTCTTCAATTCAGTATTTTGATGTTTTAAGTGGCGTCGTTAGGCTGCCGAATTTTTAAGTGGTTCTTCACCCTTCTCGTTTTGAAGTTCTACTTTCATGTCAATTATTTCAAGTTCTTTTTTGTTATTTTGGGGTATGATCTCTATATCTATCATACTTGACTCTTATGTTCATATTATGAGAGACCCTATTTGATCTCATCATTTCATTCTTTGTTGAAGTTTAAGTGGTGCCGTTAGGCTGTTGAATTTTAAGTGGGTCTTCACCCTTCTCGTTTTGAAGTTCTACTTTCATGTCAATTCTTTCAAGTTCTTTTTTGTAATGTTGGGGTATTATCTCTATATCTATCATACTGTAATCTTATGTTCATATGATGAGAGACCCTATTTGATCTCATCAATTCATTTTTTTTAAATTTTAAGTGACGCCGTTAGGCTGCCGAATTTTTAAGGGATTCTTTCACCCTTCTCCTTTTCAAAGTTCTAATTCAATGTCAGGTCTTGCAAGTTCCTTTTTATTATGTTGGGGTATGATATCTATATCTATCATATTGATCTTTTATGTTCATATGATTACATACCTTATTTGACATCATCAATTCATTTTTGGTTGAAGTTTATGTAACGCTGTTAGGCTGCAAAATTTCCATAAGAGAAATCTTATTTTTGTCTTCCTTTCAAGTTCTTCATTTAATATGGTATATTTTCAAATTTAATTACCATGTTCTTAAATCCATTAAATTCTATACCTCTACTATTTTATGGGTCATTTATAAATGTTTGGCCCATGTCCCCTCTCTTTTCAATGTTTTCTAAAAACCTTGTAACATAGCTGTTATGCTGCAAAATTTTCGTCTCAAAATGCCTCTCTCTTTTCTAAAAATTATTTTATGTTATAAAGTGAATACTCAAAGATATTATTTCTACAAGGGTATTCACATATATATCAAAATGTTCTATTTTAAATTCTGGGATTTACATACATAAGACCCGCTTTCCCTTCCGTGGGTTTAAAGTGACGTAAAGATCATGTCTTTAAAGCAGTTTTTAAAACGTTATGATTATGAAATGAAACCCATTTATTTTATGCTATATGGGTTATTTATGAAATGTTTGATGATGATATATGTGGCTCACATGATAATAAAGACAAATTAAGGGTGTTCCCTGATAGCGCTCCAATGCATTGGGTAAAGACTTAATCTCTAGAGATGACCATTTTAACGACGCCTTGGTGAATAACCTTGGTAATTTTTAACGACACCTTGGGGATGGACCTTGGTGAAACGAAACGATTGTCAATATTAAATTTCGTAGCCACATCTTCAAGATATGAAAAATGTTATTTTTATTCTGATGTATCTCATGATTTCTTTCTCATGCCGTAAGTTCTTTTCATGTCCTTATTGAAGTATCTCAAGTTCACATGTAAAATGTTTCTCTTGTTTCCCTTACTGGGCTTTCTGCTCACCCTTTCTTTTGATGTAAGTCCCCAGGTTATGAGATGCATTAATGAACCTAGGATGAAGTTAAGGAGAATCCTTTCAAGTGTTTAAGAAGCGTTTTTTTCTTTTCATGTATTATGTTCCTTGTTTCCAAGACACTAAACCTTAAAGATCCTTAGTTCCGTGTAATGAAATGAAAGTTATGTTATAAAAAGACGGGATTCTATAGTTGGTATCAAAGGATGGTTTAGTTATTTGTGGAAATTAGGATATTAAAACTCTAGGAATAACCCTATAGAAAAGTTTAAATATAGGAAATCTTCCTGGTATTTTGGTGAGTATTGAGTAAGGGGTTTCCAACCAAATACATCCATGTCTGGATACGAGCAGGTAGAGGTGGCTCTGGCACAGATGTACATAGGGGTAAAACCTGAAAACACCACTTTGAGCTAGACTCAAACGGAAACTGGTACACAACAACGGGCCTTGCTGCACTCTTGGTTACGACACTCCTAGGGGATATGCTTTGGTAAATTAATAAGCTTAGTATAAACCATTATTAAAAGAAGAAAGATAAAATAAAATAAAGGTTCACATAATAATATATGATCATGGATAACCTATATTGGAAATTAGGGGATCACAAGTTAGGGTATAATTTTCTACTATATGTTATCCTTATATGCTTTAAGTTTCTTTTCATGATTATTTGATAAGTATTTAATCCTCTAATTATAGATTCTATTCTTAGTTAATGGCGGGAAATAGAAGAACATGTCCCCACATCCAATGTGATAGGAAATTCTACGATTTTCGTATTAATACGACAGATATGATTAGGGGATTAAAAGGTGATTATTATTTTGGAAGACGTTCACTATTTTGAGGACCCTATATGATCGAGGTAAATAGATTACTACAGTATTTTCATTGAGGAGTAAGTTGGACTTATATTTTGAAGAATCAATGAATTTAAGGTGGACTTATAGTAATTTAGGTTACTTATGGAAATGATTAACCTATCTTGGGTAAAATATGTTTAGGTTAGCTACTTTTGTTATAAGATGTTAGGTGTGGTTGATGTTGTTTGGAGATGAACAATGAAGTTAATTTTGGAAGACTATGTAATCAAATCCCTCTTGTATTTGGGTTTCAATGTTAGTTTGGTTTATTTTGAGGAATTTTAAGGACCGTTATTTATGGGATGGTCTATGATGAACTTTGGTAGTACCATGGAACATTGAAGATTTAAATGTAGTCTCCATTCCTATGGGATTCTTTTTGAAAAGTTGTTTTACCTTACCCTTTCTATTTTTGGGATAATGTTTAAAGATAGAAGAAATACATAGTTGATCTTTTGTGGATTATGTGATTCTCTAGAAGATGATTCTTGTGTTTTGAGGAGACCAAGTTGTTTTGAATGCTCATCATTTGGAGAAAAGATTAGTTTTGGTAGAAACTTATTAAAGGATGAGACTCTACATGAAGGTAGGTATATTTTCTTATGTTTTGTTCTATGTAGTAAATGAATTCCTCAAAGTTATGAATAGGAACGTAAAACAAAAACGTTGTTGGTTTACGTTACCTACTGGGTAATCAAAGACCGCTTACACACATCATAATTTTGGGATTTTCTGGTGGTTAACTTCCTCCTAATCATGTTTTCTATCACTCTCCTTTAGAACGTGACCCTTTGTTTTCTCCTCCATGTCCATGTTTCCTACATGGAATCCTAGTATGAGTAAAATCGGGTGACCATTGTAGTTCCTCTTCTTTCTTTTAAAGTAATGGTGTTACTGACTCATTTTCCGATGTGGGACTTTCAATGAGATTTCAAAACCCAATTTTAAAAATTGTGAGGATGCAATTTCTTAAGGGGGGAAGATTTTAATGGCCCAAAATTTTGAATAAATCTTATTTCCTAATTTTATGTGTTATTTTATTTTATTTTTATACTCAACAAAAATGTTTCATTTGATAACATGAGTATAATTAAAATGAGACCATTGGTTTTTTACTGTTATATTACCATTGGTCAATATGACCGCTGGAATCTAAAATTTTGATTATTGTCTCTAAATACAAGTAATCTTGGTTAATTAATATAGAAAGAAGATTCGATGGCCTCACCCAGTAGTCTTGGACCGATCGAATCCCATCTAACAGAACTTGGGAAGGAGGTAGCACCACTGGGCTTTGCTCTGGACCAAACCCAAGCTGAACTTCATTGTGTGAAGCTAGAACGGAATCGCCTTCGCGAGAAGTTCAAACTAATAGAAATTACTACTCATGCGATGTTGGATGAGCCTCCCTCGGATTCTCTCATCTTATCGCACCTTACACTTAGGTCCTATGCTGGTGTGATAAGGGGCTATGTAAGGAGACCGTAACTGCCTTGTGTAATCCTTTGTTTTAAATAAAAATTGGGATTTTTTCTTATGATGAAGTTTATGAATTTTCAAATGTCCGGATAAATATAGTATGCATATTTTCTGATTAATTTTAGAGAAAGGATATTTTAAAAATGTTTATGTAAACCTTAAATAAATAAAAATGTGTAATGATTTTCAAAAAATGGTCTTCTACAATTATGTTTAGTACGAAATTTCGAGTCTAATAAGATCAACTTGATTTTTGATGAATAGTAAATTATGAATAGTGATTTTATGATTAGGATTAGTAATGTGTCCAAATAGATTAGTAATCTCATTTAAAGAAAGTATTAATATAATATAGGCACCTTGATTAAGTAATGTGATTCAATAAAATTGTTAAATAACCGTTTCATAAAATTATTATTCAAGTATTAGTTTTTTCAAGTGAATAGTGTTTTTAATTAAAAATTTAATAAAAAATATTTAGAAAATTATTTTTATAAAACAGATTTCATTTTTGAACTCAGAGCACCGATATTATGCTATGGTAATTTTTGGGGTTTTTTCTAAAAAAAATGAATTTTCGGTGAATAGTGTTTTTATTTAAAAATTAAATTAAAAATATTTAGAAAATTATTTTTCTAAAATGGAGTCCATATTTTTAATCAGAGTGTTGATATTTGGTTAAGGTGAAATTTTGGGATTATTCTGAGAAAGTTGAATTTTCGATGAATAGTGAAAATACAGTTTTTAAGTTACGGGTGTCTAATGACATCATTAAATGATGTATTAAGTTTGTAATCAATATGGTCGACTTATGAATAGTATGATAAGGTATGAGGTGTCCCAAGTGGCCAATACCATGGGCAAATACCATGGGAAAGCCCATGGTTTTGCCAAAACCACTAATGAGGTGTCCCTTGGCCATTAATGCCTTGTCCCCTCACTTTCCCTATATATACCAAGCCATCCTCTCATCCATTCGACTCCCAACTCTCCCCCAACGATGTTCGGGTCTCATTACCTCCCAAGGAGTCCTCCCAAGGTGCCCCCAAGCCCTCAAGGTCCAAACCTTTGAGTTTTAAGAGTTACATTTTAAGGTAAGGGATACAATCTCTCCCTTTCTTTTCAAGAAATCTCTTTTATGTAATTTCTTTTATGCTCCATGTTCTTATTATGGATGGTGTTATTTTATACTCCTCTTACTGGCCTTTTCATGTTAATATAATGAGATATTCCCTCTTACTCTCATTATTTCGTTTTATGAAGTTGTAAGTGGCGCCGTTAGGCTGCCAAATTTTTGTAACGGATTCTTTATCCCTTCTCATTTTTTTCAAGATCTATTTTCATGTAAAGTATTTAAATTTCCTTATTAATATGTTGGGGTATGATCTCTAAATTTATCATACTGATATTTTATGATCATATGATGAGATACCCCATTTGATCTCTTCAATTTAGTATTTTGAAGTTTTAAGTGGCACCGTTAGGCTGCCGAAATTTTAAGTGGTTCTTCACCATTCTCATTTTGAAGTTCTACTTTCATGTCAATTATTTCAAGTTCCTTTTTGTTATGTTGGGGTATGATCTCTATATCTATCATACTGGACTCATATGTTAATATGATGAGAGACCCTATTTGATCTCATCAATTCATTCTTTGTTGAAGTTTAAGTGGCACCGTTAGGCTGCTGAATTTTAAGTGGTTCTTCACCCTTCGCGTTTTGAAGTTCTACTTTCATGTCAATTCTTTCAAGATCCTTTTTGTAATGTTGGGGAATGATCTCTATATATATCATAATGGAATCTTATGTTCATATGATGAGAGACCCTATTTGATCTCATAAATTCATTTTTTGTTGATGTTTAAGTGACGCCGTTAGGCTGCCGAATTTTTAAGGGATTCTTTCACCCTTCTCCTTTTCAAAGTTCTAATTCCATGTCAAGTCTTGAAAGTCACTTTTTATTATGTTGGGGTATGATCTCTATATCTATCATATTGATCTTTTATGTTCATATGATGATAGACCTTATTTGACATCATCAATTCATTTTTGGTTGAAGTTTATGTAACGCTGTTAGGCTGCAAAATTTCCATAAGAGAAATCTTATTTTTGTATTCCTTTCAAGTCCTTCATTTAATATGGTATATTTTCAAATTTCATTACCATGTTCTTAAATCCATTAAATTCTATCCCTCTACTGTTTTATGGGTCATTTATGAATGTTTGACTCATGTCCCCTCTCTTTTCAATGTTTTCTAAAAACCCTGTAACATAGCTGTTATGCTGCAGAATTTACATCTCAAAATGCCTCTCTCTTTTCTAAAAATTATTTTATGTTATAAAGTGAATACTCAAAGATCTTATTTCTAAAAGGGTATTCACATATATATCAAACTTTTCTATTTTAAATTCTTGGATTTACATACATAAGACCCGCTTTCCCTTCCGTGGGTTTAAAGTGACGTAAAGATCATGTCTTTAAAGCAGTTTTTAAAACGTTATGATTATGAAATGAAACCCATTTATTTTATGCTATATGGGTTATTTATGAAATGTTTGATGATGATATATGTGGATCACATGATAATAAATACAAATTAAGGGTGCGCCCTGATAGCGCTCCAATGCATTGGGTAAAGACTTAATCTCTAGAGATGACCATTTTAACGACGCCTTGGTGAATAACCTTGGTAATTTTTAACGACACCTTGGGGATGGACCTTGGTGAAACGAAATTATTGTCAATATTAAATGTCGTAGCCACATCTTCAAGTTATGAAAAATGTTATTTTTATTATGATGTATCTCATGATTTCTTTCTCATGCCTTAAGTTCTTTTCATGTCCTTAATGAAGTATCTCATGTTCACATGTAAAATGTTTCTCTTGTTTCCCTTACTGGGCTTTCTGCTCACCCTTTTTTTTCATGTAGGTCCCCAGGTTATGAGATGCAGTAATAAACCTAGGATGAACTTAAGGATAATCCTTTCAAGTGTTTAAGAAGAGTGTTTTTTTATTTTCATGTATTATGTTCCTTGTTTCCAAGACACTAAACCTTAAAGATACCCAGTTCCGTGTAATGAAATGAAAGTTATGTTATAAAAAGACGGGATGCTATAATGGGCACCCAAAAGATGTGGTTATGACAGTAATTATAGAAGAAATGAAGTCATGTGGGACCACCATGTTGGTATTTTCCCTACCCCTACATCTATAGGATAGATGTGATCGATTACATATATATATAACTTGTGTCATCAATGGTAGGAAAACTTATACATCACTACAGATAGTAGGAAAGAGATGCTCAGTGTTCTGACATCATTTAGTCATATCTGGATGGATACAAGGATCCACAATAAAGACATCATAGACTGGGATTCCCAACAATTAACTGGCCCAAAACCTAGTCATTTTCACACTAGGCACACTATTTTCTTGGTGGGACTTGGATCTGGATAACGGGATCATGTGACATGATCATCTTCTGATGAAACGAATTCTACTAATCCCCATATTGAAGAGAAGATATTAATTTTGGGTTCACCATTTCTGTTTCGAACGCTTTACTCCATGGTGTGAATTTGTCCGTGGGGACACGCTGGTTGTATTTTTCCTTGAATTCCAGCATTCCATTGGTGGGTAACATTCACCACTTCTTTAGATATGTTTTATCCTTGTTTGAAATATGATGTTTGGAATTTAATCACTCCTTCTGTTGATTCCTCCTTTAAAAAATTTCAACTAGTGTGGGTCTCCCTTAATTATTAATATGTTTTTTGTGAATCTTTATGGTGTTCCATATCTTTTTGGACACATCATAATTACACTGCTTCTATCAGGACATTCCAAGGTGTCAAGTCAAGGAAGCAACCTTCGTTTAGTGGAGTAGTCATATAGGTATTCACTGGTGTGTCTGGAAACTGGAACACTAGTACACCTAGATTTTCCCCTTATGATGGATCTTATTGATGGTTTGGAAGCCCATGGAATCCCACATTGAGTGTGGGGAATTTTATTCTATAGACTTTTCTCCATGGATTTCCACAGATTCATGTCTTTAACATGTGGTATTCCATGAAGTTAACGTCTAGTGGAGGTGGGTCAGATTGATCAGAACACTGATGAGGGAAGATTGGATGGGTAAATCCCTTAGGGGGAGAACCTTGATGGTTTATCAAATGGGTGGAATAATATTCCCAATAATGATGGATCCAAGGCGGTGTGTATCATTGTGGGAATATATCACATAATGAAGGATGATATGGACACCTCAAAGGGTGTATTAGAGGATGATTTGGTCTCGATAAAGGGGATACCATGTTTTAACAATGGCTGAGATAGAACCTCATGGAGGCATTCAATGTACACTATATAGAAGACATGCATCAAAAACCACATTTTTAGAGTGGATGAATCATGGGATTAGGGTGTACAGAATGAAAAACAACCCAATGAGATGTTGGGGCCAATGTGAGATAGAGGCATGGGCTCTACAAATGAGCATGGAGAAGAATAGGAATTTCACATGATTTTCTGCCTAAATGGATGGAATGATTTCACAAGGATGTGGAGGCCCAGGTGGAATCAGGATGGATATAGATAGAGTGTCAAAATATGGAATGAGTGGGGATGGAACTGAGGATTGTTGCGAAGGTGAAAATGTTTAGATTGAACCTCAAAAAGGGATCCTATTTGTCCCCATTCATGGTAATCATAGTCCATGTAGTTCTGGAATTGGGATATGAGTCACCTGTGGAGACATCCTTGGATATTGGACGCATATATGTGGACCCGAAGGGAGAAGAACCAACAAGTTAAGGCATGATCTTATCGAGAAAAAGTCTGAAGGGAGAGACCAGGATGAGACATGGGTGGTGGTCTTGAACCTTAGGGAGGCTTCCTATATATCCTCGTGGAAATGAATCAAAGTCCACATAGTTTCGGATGGCACATGGAATCAAAGTGTACAAAAAGGATAGCAACCTGATGAGAAGCTGTGGCTTATGCATGGTTAGCATCCCATCACAAGAGGGAAACTCTTGTTTAGAAGATTGTAGATTAAGTATTGTTCTTACGCATGGTTAGCTACCCATGAATTGATTTGACACCAGTAAAGGGTGGAGTAAAGATGTTGGTCACAACAAAGGGGATGATGAAGATTACTAGTGTATTTTGTTGAACCCCAAGGAGGCTTTTTAAGTACCCTATCTGAAGAGGTAGGGATTAAAACCCATGTAGTATTGATATACCATTTATCATCATGTGAGATGAGAGGGGAATACAGTTTATTGTCATGTGGGATGACTACTGAACTGTTGTGAAATATCCAGGATAGAGGGATAATGGGCTTGAACCTCAAAGAGTATTCCTACCTACCTTTCTTGGAAAGGGAAATGATCAAAGTCCTCTTAGTTCAAATAAGAGTGGAATTATGAATACAGACCAAGATGGCCCATAGAATATTTTAGGGTTGATGGTCACTCTAAGCCCACATGATTCATGATCGGTGTGAGAAACCAGGGTTAACAAAAGACATGGATATCAAGTCTTGGAATGTGAATCCATGAGAGATGGTGTGGGGATTATGCATGGCTAACAGCCCAAGGAACATTGGGACATACTCTAGGAGTGGGGCCAATGAGAAAAGAAGGTGTCTATACGTACAAGGAGAATATATCCATCATATCTGAAACACCCCATTATATAGTGCAAGATATTACATAGAGACTTCCAAAGGTGAGAATGGTGACAAAGAAAAGAGGGAGAGGGGAGTGATAGGGTACTGGTGACCATCCACTTCACGGTCCTCTTAGAGGTTGTAACTTATGTAGTGATCATAGTTTAACGTCATGTTTTGAGTATGCGAGTGGTTGGAAATTTAATGTCATGCATCTTGGACGGTGAGGATTCACTCTCCATCTCTAGGACATCAATTACTTCCACCAAACCAATCATGAGGGAGAGAAGGAATAAGTAATTACATGTGGTAATGGGGTTGTGGAGTGAACCATTGGGGTGGGGGGGGTCCATACTAGTATAGTAATACACATAATCAATATCCATTAGAATGACTATACGAAGAAGCATGTGACAAAGAAACACAACATGATTCCCTACCCAAGGGACATTGAAATCACTTCATACAAGCCAGCAAAGTCACAAAGGAGAAGGGTTTAAAAATAAAGGGGACTCAAAGAGAGGGGCTTCACTAAGATCAGGGGATCACAGAGCACATGGCTTGGTAGATCTCATGAGATCACAAAGCACATGGGCTCACATAGAACATGGCTTCACAAAGCTTGCGAGCTCATAGAGCACAGAGATCAGAGATCATATGGCTTCATAGAGCTCACAAACTTGTAGTTCTCATTGCCTCACAGGGCATAGGGGCTTGTATATATTATGAATTCTAAAATAGATGAAATTTGAAAAGCATAGTGTCCAAACCTAATAATATAGTACACATATTTTTGGAGGGTGCATCGTGAATCCTGGATGCTTTGAAAATTCCCAAGTTCCCAATGAGGTGTAATTACATTTCAATTGCCAATAGGCTTCTTAAAGGGAATCCCTTTTTGAAACATTAGTAGATTTGGAAAAAGGAGAATTTTTTCTCAATGATCAAGTACCTCAGATGATTCATTTTCTTGGTCGGTTCACAGAGAAAAGAACACTTCATGATTTGGAAATTCGAAAGATGAAAGGTCTTGGTCCTCATACATTACAATGGGTTGAGCTGGGTATTTATAGGCTCTAGGGGTGAGCTATGATATGAGGGAATTCCATGAATTAAATTTCACTCCACCATCGGAGGATGATTTTTTCTAGTTTCTAAGAGTCATGAAGTCGACCATCACCCCCTCCGCGGCACAGAGGATTCCATCGTTCCCTCCATAGTGGTTGTAGAGGATTATGTAAATTTGTAAGGACAAGAGAATGAAAACTTCTTTACCTTTGTGGAATAGATACTTCTATCATGTTCTTCATAGCCATCAAGTCGACTGTCACTTTTCTCTACAGTGAGAGTAGAGAAGGCCTTGACTTTGCACCTGCCACAATGCTGAAGAGATTTGCGAGGGTGCATCATGAAGCATCCCCATTTTCATCATTTATTGTCCTTTTATTATTTTTCCGAATGCATATATTTTGGATCCAAAAACCATATAGAGGTGAAAAAAATAAAGGACATTGGAATTCGGATCATGTGGTGGCTAGACAAGGATATATGTCCCGAAAATTGCTATATATCTCATAGGGGTGGGAATCATGCCGAAAGTAGTTCTTAGAAACATCAAAATGTAGAATAGGAGGGAAATTAACCATGAATATTATTGTCATGTAGTAAGTATTAATGGTGTGTCATATATTAATGTTGTTTGAATATGACCATAAATTATGGAAAATATGAATGAAATAAAGAATACTAGGCCAAGGATGTTCCAAAATACTTTAGTTATGAGGAACTAAATTATAAAGCATGGTCTCAGGGGTTATTAGATAAATAGAAATGATATGAGACAAGTATTTAAGGTGTAACCATATACAATGTTTGAAAATGAATTCCATGAACAATGTTTATGGGTTTACTGAGATAAAAGAATTTTATCATGAGGATGATGGTTCATCTTGTGTATAGTTCTTTTGTGGGTTATTTATAAAAAAATATAGTAGGGTGTATCAATACATATTCAAAAAAAGGTTTCCTCTAGTATTGTACATTCTACTAATCATGGTTAGGGATATCTTATATAGATATGAATTAATCCAAGATATGAATTTTGATGTGCAGAAGGAATGTATATGAGAACAAGGGAAGGATTTGGACTGAAATTGTACATAGAGTGTGATATTTCCCACATATATGTTTTTTCATAATTACGGAAAGGTATATTTTTTTTATCCTAGATGGGATTTTTGATATGGGAACCCAAATTAAGATATCCTTCATGGAATGGGGTTATATAAAGGAGTAAAGGGATATTTTTCCCTATTTTTTCACTGTGAATGGGATTAGTTAAAGGAAACTGGGTTCCCCTTCATATACTATATGGGAAGAAATAAAGTTACATATAGTTCCCAATATTTAAGATGAGACCATAAGTGAAAATACCTATGTTGGAGTCTCTTACCTAAACCATTATTTGTATGTAGGTTAATTGGAATTTTTGATACATCATGGTAGGGCCTATGATACAAGGTATGGGCATCACTTCCTATTCCATTAAGATGAGAATGAATCTATAAATTGTTCTATAAAATAGATGTGGTGGGAGAACAATAAAAAGGATCATGATATACTATATCAGTCGTAAAAAAGTAATGTAAGTTTGCATCATGAAACAAGGATGTGAACCATGTAGGTTTTCTTCATGTGATGAGGACATTGTCATACAGTTTGATTTATTGTGACTTGGATGTTAGGTTATGCTGATAAAAGACTTAATGATTAGACTATGATGTCCTATAGTTTTAAGTTGTATGACTAGGACCATATGTCACTCCTTTGAGGGTCCATGCGATGAAGACCGTTTTGTGTCCATTATATATTATTTCAACCAAGGCCAAATGTCATGTAGTTTATCATCGTACTATAAGGAGGAATAATGGGGCATTTTTTCATGAAATATTTGTTGAGAAATATTGCATTTTTAGGGGTCTTAATAATCTCTCCATTCATCAATACCAAGGAATAAGCTCTGATAGGGTGGACCTTGTGTATGACAAAATTTCCTTTGCACTTTTCATCATGCTTCATAAGTTTCAAACCCTATATCATCGGGTTCCTAACAACCTATACTATCTGCCTTTGAAGGAATGAGTAGAGGTGAACCTTTTACTCAATGGTTTAGGCAATATGATTTAGAAGGACCTCTATATGATGGAAATTATATAGTATCCTCTCATAATGACTCTCTAATTCATCCAATCATTTTTGGATAACTGACAACATATGGAATTAAGAATTGAGGGAAATTGGACCTTAATGGGGAAGTCTACTTTTTCACCATATACAAACAAATACGGGGTCCCCCATGATGTGGTGTGGGTTATATACTGGAATTAATATATGGAATGAATGATATTTTCAAGAAAATAATTTTTTTATTGATCCACTATCTTTTGGATTGTGTTTAATAAGGTGTCGTTGAATCCCTCTTCTTGACGATTTTCCTATATAGGATAGTGAGATGAATGGATGAAATTGATATTATACTCCATATATAGATTCTCTAACACATTATGACTTAAATTGGTTCAATCGTCAATTAGTAACATATAAGGAAACCAAATGTTGTAATTCAATTTAATCTCATAAAGATAAAAATTATTTTATCCCCAAATTTGTTGAGGTGTATTACATTGGTCCATTTTGTTACGAATTTTATAGTAGTGATCATGTATTTCAATAACATGGTCATAGTAGTAGGATATGACTAGAAAATATCCAATTCCCATAGAATAATTGGATAGGAGTATTTGTCTATGTGAAAAAATAGAGACGGTCAATGGATGAAGATGTTGTTCACATGGTAGGAATGAAAAATTTTGTGAGTGTCGTAGAATCCTATGTAATTGAAGGAGAATAGTATCAAAGCCTATAAATTTTCTTGAAAACCACCAAACCTAATTGGTGGGCACTATAAGATTATATATGTACTTCTTTGGTAATAGGAAAAATTTCTTCTATGAAAATTCACCTCATAAAGTGTCCATTAATGCCCCATTAATAGAGGATTTGCTGTTTATTTGGTTCATATTATAGGGTAAAGATAGTCTTTCATTGTTGTTTTTCAATTTTCTATATTTTTTAGAGGCGAGAACCCAATTTGTAATGTAGTACAAAATGTGAATCATCCAACTGATTATTGTGCATCTCGTTCAGGTTTGGATTAAACCTCTTTGTTATCTTCAATGTTGACCTGAGGAAAAGGCCACACCATTTGGTGTTGAGAAATGATAATGAATGAATCATCCTAATCTGGATCAAACAAATCAATAAATATATTTTCTAATACAACTTCCTAGGTATCTTGGATCATGGAATTCAAGTCAATTTCATATCTGATGGGAATTATTCCATTAATCTTAAAAAATATTCATATAGAGGGATTATATCTTCATATCTAGTAAAATAATCCCAATTGATCTTATTGACTACCAAATTTGAATAGCATTTTACCTTCATGTGTTCCACTACCATTTGAAGTTCTATTTATAGACTTATCACTGTGGGCTTGATATTATTTCCCATTGATTATTCATCCTTTTGATAATAGGAAGGAGTAAGGGAAGTCCACCTTTTATGGTGATATGAGAATGAATCCCAACCCATCTTTTTGAGATTGGGGTAGGCCACTCTCTTACCAATTCGGATTCAAGATGTGAAATCATAATACATTTACCATGTGTGGGGACCTTATTGAATAAGTAAGATCTCTTCATTAGGTAGTTCTATATTTAAGGATGTTTTTTTGTGGATGGATTTTATGCAAAGAAGTCAGCCAAATTCTGAGATTTTACCACAATTTTTGGAATGATATTAATGTGAAAGTATTACAACATAACCCTCACTATGCCAAAAATCATGTAAACATAGTATAGCTGGGGATATACTTGAATTGGTTGTTATGAGAGACCGGATGGACCTCCTGGTGGTACTGGCAGTGCCTCATCTTCTAAAATGTGAATATTAATTCCATATAGCTCTTCTCTATATCTAAATAACATGTATTGTTATCTAGTATGGTTTGATTGAGATAATAATTTTTTTTTCTTTTAAAATATCATTATTTTATTCAATGAATGTATGCAGTGATTGTTCTTGTGATATCACATAAAAAATGAGTTGTTTACCATCAGCAGGTGGAATTAATATAGGTGGACTCAAAATATATTTCTTGAAACCATCGAATGCTTCATGACAGTAAGAAGTCAACAGATATGTTACACCTTTTTCATCATCTTGGGGAAGGGGAAAACATATCCTATGAGGTTTTACATAATTCTCTAATTATAAGAATTGTTTCCCTATAGTCCCATCAACACATTGAGGTTTCTAGGAGGTGAAATATTTAGGATGCCATTTTGACTTCTTGAGATCCAAATTGATGCCACAATTGATTTCAAAAAAGCCTAGAAACGTTCCCAATGTAACTTTTAAAGTGAATTTCTAGGAGTTCATCATTAGGATGTAGTTCCCCAGTTTATTGAATATGGTCTCAAGATCATCCAGGTGGCCATAACATTATCAAAATTTGACCACTTGATCATCAATTTAGAATTTGATATACCATACTAAAAAGGGTATGATGATGTTATTCACAAAAAATTGGTACATATCTCTAGCATTCATTATGATTATGGGAAATACATGATAACCAACAAGACATTCGGTAATCTGAAAAAAGTGGATTAATCATCTCTAGTGGACATTCAAATTGAGTTGTATCCATAATATTAATATATGAAGAGAATTTCATTGTATCCAGTCACAGAATCAATTAGTTGCTCTATTATTAGAGCTAAGAAATCACCTTTCAAACAATGGTGGTTGAGATATATGATGTAACTTTAGGCCATAATTTCCCATTATTATTCATTATTGAGACTCCATTTTCTACACATTTTTATATTGGACTTTCCCAATGAAATTGTCCTTGATAAAATTTTCATCTTCACCCTAAATTTTGGAGGTATGAGTCTGGTGAGTCCTTCAGGATATTTTTTTGTAACCCTAATGGGGTTTTCTTGAAGTTCCCAATAGGTGAGTGGAAACCTTCAAATTGAGGTCCAAAAATTTTTTGTAAAAAAATGTTATAACATCCTAATGATTCTTAAAAATGTTTGTATATATCTCTTGATCTTTATAGGACAAGGACACTCAAATCAATGATAGTTGTGGTTCCTCCTTTGTACCAGAATTTATTTTTCCAGGTTCTTCAAAAGAGGTAGTGACATAATTTTCAAATATTGGATGATAATCCATGAGACCCTCCTCCTCCTCCTTCTATTAATATTCAAAGTCCTATTACTCTTCCTCCTCCTCACTCTATGGGGAAGTATGTGATAAAATAAATTTTCTATTGTTAGGAGAGTAGCCTTTATTTTAACATCTAAATGATGAGGAAAGTTATTATAAACCAACTGTAAATGTGGTTATTCATTGAAGATATAGAGAGGATACAAGGTTTGAAGAATAAGTAACTTCACTCCATCTTAGTGACATGATAAATTTTCATGATTAAACTTTTGGGGTACGGATCTGTTCAATCATAGGGGGTAAAATGAGGTAATATTCCTCCATGATTTTACAACTATTTAAAGGTTTGATGATCTTTTCTGTGATTTTAGGCTCATTTTTAATTTCTATTATCATAGAGGTCATTATATATGTAACTAAATCACAGATTATTTATTTAATAATAATGATAGTAATAAAATATTGTTTGATAATATTTTGATGGAAATTTTTAGGTCACTTCCAATCCATTCGGGTGGTGATCTGAGAAACACATTCTATCAGGGGTTGT
Organism: Viscum album; assembly: GCA_963277665.1. Lineage (NCBI taxonomy): Eukaryota > Viridiplantae > Streptophyta > Magnoliopsida > Santalales > Viscaceae > Viscum > Viscum album. The sequence continues at coordinate 395,938,066 of OY728144.1, forward strand.
TTACCTTCCCTATTATACAATATTAGATTAATATATTGTGATTAACATGATTAAAATTGGTATTTACAACTCTGAAATTTCTTAATTTTACCATTGATGTAATATTTTATGCATTGGTTTCATGATGTGGGGGTTTTCATGTGCTGATGCAACCAAGGCCTTCTTAGAGGAATTTTGATCGTTGTATATTGCGGGAAGACCAAAAATTATAAATATGAAATGGGTCCCAAAACTTATCTTTGAGTTTTACTCATCCAGTTGGATTTTTCTTAAATTTTTATACACCTATAGGGTCTATGAGTAAGGGGACAAATGGTGCTCTAACCCTTCTAAAGAAGTGTTTATACTGAATGAGGTTATCTCTAAATCCATTTTTAATGAATTATTAATTGATTTTAGGGTAATATATTCTTATTGATACATATAGGGGCTTGATGAATCCCTGTATAACATCATCTATTCCCTATTCAGTGAAAGGGATAAATACATGAAATTCTATATGAACAATCTATGCACGATATACCTCTTTAACATCAAAATCAACTTCAAACTGTCAATGTCACATCATAGCATCTATTAGTTATTCCCACATATCCTCTAGAAAATTGACATCATCCAAAATTAAAATAGAATAAATAAATAAGGCCAATGTCTTCAGAATGTAATGATTTTGGGTCAAAGTTATATGTTTACCTATACGGAACTATTTCCCAGAATGATATTTTGATCAAACATGTCTAGAGAAAGTATGTCATGTGGTTGAGAATATGTGGAGGTAATTGTTTCTACTATTAGATCAGGTCCCCTTAGCCTCCCATATTATATGGGATAGTGAGGTAATTGACTATTCATCAATATTTCTTCCCAAATGATCGGTTCTAAATGATTTTTTACATGGTTTGAGGCATTTTCCAATTCATGCTATTCTGGTCGATGAAATTTACCATATATTTTTAAAGTATATATGGATTCAGAATGGATTCATTGGATATATTGTGTTCAACCACAATAACACATCCATCTATTTCCTCTTAACATGTGGCGTCAATTCATGTCACCCCAATTCGATATAGGAATCTCAGGTTCATAACAAAAATCATTAATAGAAAAAGTAATCAATAAATTAATGAAAATAATGGATCCAAAGATCAATTATTCTTTTGATAAGGATTAAATTTTATTGGTAAATTCCTGTTATTTTATTTTTTGAGTAAGAACCCATGTTTTCCATACATAAGGCATGATATCTAAAAGATTAAAATATAACAATATAGTTTTTATAGGTTTATCTTCCAATATTTATTTTCAAACCTTCCTGCAATTCCATTTTTTAGTTGACAAACCTTTGTAGGGATATTTGTTTAAAGGTTTTGGTTGGGCCTTAATAGAATTTAATGAGAGCATAAATGGTTTCCTAAAATGTACTCCAAGGACAAAATGAGTCAGTATAATTTTTTTATAGTCATCAAGAATCTGAGCTTCTATGCATTCTTTCTTGTAACTTCCAAACATTCTGCCTCTATATTAGAGTAGTGGTGGAAAGACATAAAAAATATTAGGGTTGTTTTCCTAGATTCACTTTCCAATAATAAAGCATATTTATTAGAAAATGATTGAAAAACATTATCTGGGATGGTTTTCACCAATATTAAGTGAAAGGATAAATAATTCAACTGAATATCAAGGTCCACATAGTTGGGGCTTTTGAGTTCTAGCATGGTTAACATGTTGTTTTACAAGGCTGCTAAGAATTAACAAGGAACTTGATTAACATAGATGTAGTATATATTGTTCTTACGATATCTATATTGAGAGAATTTTGAGTCGTTCTGTTCAATTCAATATGGATACGACTGTTTACATTACTATGGAGATATATTGAGATCCACCTAGATATTTTATCATGATAAGTGGTTTTTTTTGTTTTTAGGATGATTTTAAAATAAAAGTCCCAACAAATCTTATTTAGGAAGCTTTATGTTTAGAGAATTAGCCAAAATATTCCACAAGAAAATGAAATATGACACCCTATCATTTTATCACTATCCATATTTTGAGAAATTGAAGATAGTTTTATTCATTCATATAGAGATAAATTGATAGAGGAATTGTTTGCGATTATCTTCAAATCCATTTTTTTATCATTATGTTAAACTAGTCTACATGGTAAATGCCTCCGTACAAAAAAATTTGATCTTAGAGGCTTCTTGGAAATTTACGGTCCCCATAATGGGGCCACACCTATATATGTAGTGTGTAAAATGATACTCTAGATCCCATGAATCACTAAAAAATGGAAATGTAGGATTGAAAAATTTCAGTGTGGGAAGATTTGTATCCATCAATTCAAGGAAATGTTTCCTCTTTGGTTAAACCAGTGCACATCATCCTTCCAATACTTCTATTAAATCCATAATTGTTTCAATAGTGGTGATAATATGGGGAGGAATTTCCAACATGATAGATGACAGTGTAAGGGGAATAATAGTTTGGGCTAGCTATATATTTTCAACTTATACTCATGGTGGGTTACCGAATGGGGCTGGTCTGCGAGGATGTGTCAAGCATGGATCTAGTTGTATATCCTAGGGAGGTAACTCTTAATATCTTGGAACAATGGGGGTAAATATATATATTTTTGATTTCACCCCCCATTTATGGGATATTCCAGCTTTATTTCAACTTTTTGGAGGAAAATTATTTGTTCAGCTGCGTTGTATAAAATCATGGGGTAAGGCTCTACTTGTTTAACATATCCCGTTGGGACGTTTCCCTAGAGTAGTTCTATGATGATATTTCTCAACAACTTCATCTATTGCTCCCATATAAAAAATATTTTCACATGTGTGAGGGGTTAAAAACATTTTGGTAACAGTTGAGATTGAACTATTTCATCAACCATTTCTTTGGTTGATTCCCATTAAAGAGGTATTAGTGATATCATGACCCGTCCCCCGGGGCCCGTGCCATGACTACCCCAAGCCTTCCTTCCATATGTCAGGGGCTGCTGACTATCACCGAATGTGTATTCCATAAAACTGGGAAGGAATTGCTTTTATATCCTATTAACATACTCAACCAAGAACCCAAAAAGATAGAAACACAAGTAAACTATATAGAATAAGAGTGCTAAAAGTAAAAGGGGTCGGAATACAAGCCCAACAGTAAGGTACAAGTCCAACTAGTAAGAAAGAGTAAAACAACTATCGGATCGTCCTCCGAGCTTCATACCTGAAGGGTAGGTACATATCACCTCCTCTGCACTCTACATCTGTCCATCTTCTCTGTGCACTTCCACGCCGAATTGCCCACCTCTGGGCACCATCCAGACCTAGTAACCTCATCCTTGATTAATTATGTACATCATCTACACCAAACACAACATCGTGAGGGAATATCCATTTCAGGGGTGAGTATAACGATACTCAATAGGGACTCCAAGACCCTTGAAGGTCTCACAAACCCAAAAAGGATAAACCTCAAAGCATTAAAACATATGACAAGCCTACATAGGTATATTCCCATGCATATACCTATGTTATCATGTATACCCATATCAAAACTAAGGAAACACAAGGTCCAACTCAGAAGCCCAAAGCTCAACTGTTCCATGAATGAAAGATTACCACGAAGGTAAGTACCACACAGGTACACCACATAGAATAATACCACCAAGGTATCTCCATGAAGGTAAGTAACACACATGTATGACACATAGAAGAATACCGCAAAGGTATCACCATGAAGGTAAGTACCACACATGTATGCCACAAGGAAGAATACTTTAATGGTATCACCATGAAGGTAAAGACTCATCTCACACCAGGTATAACTTATGTATGGTAGTAAAGATGATTAGATGAAACTATTGAATGATCTTACTCAATTAAGAGGAAAACCCACTAAGGATCCTAAATCATCAGACCCATATATGATCCTAGTACATCATCAGATGCACATAGGATCCTGTTACATCATCAGACCCATATAGGATCCTAGTACATCATCAGAACCACACAGGATCCTAGTACAGAAGACCCACATAGGATCCTAGAGTAGTCCAACATAGATTCCTAGAGAGGATCCTAGTGACACTCTCGAACACATGCCAACAAAGGATCCCAAGCATAGACCATCATAAGATACCTTTCTCATGTGACATCCAGCTACAATTTTCTTGCACTATGCTCATTTGATTCTGGGAGGATCTGCTCCTCAATCCACAGGTCGATACTCCAACTACCACAAAGTCCCAGGAAGAAGTATCCCAAAGGGCCTCCATGTAATAGGGGACTCAACACAACAGATGGTGCGTCCATCGGATGATCCGATCTGTATGTTGTTATCCTTTTAGTTCCGGGGGCCCAATTGAATTCATGCTCGATCCAACCCAGCTGTACCCCAACATTATCCAAAACTCATGTGGGGTATACCAGAAAGGCCTTCTCGATCCAAGGTTTTTGGCGCCATAGACGGTTCGTCAAACGGATTCCTGAAGCTCAAGTCATGGATGAAAGAGAAAAAATGGGTCGACGTTGGTCCGGGTCTGGTCCGACCCAGCCCAAACTGACTTAGGGAACCCAACCCAGTTCGGGTTGATCACGCCCACCAGCGTGGCTCGACAGGTGGTGCGGCGGGCTGCAGTGCAGCGGCCCACTGGGCTCACAATGCAATAGCCCGCCCTGACTTGTTGGATGTCCAACACCCTCCTCTGCGTGGTGCGGTCATGCATCGCGCCTTTACCAGTGGATGGCTCGGCCAACCGCCCTCCCTTTGCTGCCACAGCTCAAGGTCGCAGCTCTTTCTCACCAGGCCACGCAGACACTCGCTGCCTCCCCCTTCATGGGGCCAGCCTTCGCCAGCCGCTACCCTTACTCCGCCGTGACCAATGGGTCACAACCCTTCTTTGGTGGTGCGGTCGCATTGCCACCTTTATCGCGGTCGGCTGTGGTGTCAGCCACCACTCTCAAGTCGCACCAGTGCTAATCGCCAGCACCAGTCACTTTCCTCCTCAATTGTGAAGAACACATCATAAACCACACAGGATTGTGGAGAGGTTGGGCCAGGTTCGTTTGTACTATACCCTCCACGTTAGAGCAGTAACAAGGAGCTTATTTTTTCTTGAATCATGAAGAACATTAAGAATAGGTAAGGGGGTATTCAAAACAATAAACCATACCTTTTCATTATTTAGAGGATATCGCGAGGAATAAGTCGAAGTAATTGGAGAACATCAGCATTCATTGACTCCACAAGGTGCTGCCGATCCATGCTCGGGTTCAGTTCCTCGCTAATCATTGGAGTGGAAGAGTTTCTCCACAATTATCCCATGATTCTCCATTTGTCCAACCCTTCCCCAAATACCACAAAAAAGAAATAGCCAACATGTTTAATTATGTTTTATTAATTTAATAAGAGTTAGCCATTAATTATCTTTATGTTGGCATAATTAAATGTTGACACATTTAATTAATTTTAGTTGGCTCAATAAATTAAATGGGGATTTCAAAGGTTTTCTCCCATTAAAGAGGGTTCTGGTGGTCCCCAACACTATAATAAAATTTTGGAGTTTTTATTTTGGGTGGTCCCCACCTCCATAACCCATGTAGAGAGGCTTCAACAAAAATAAAAAAAGTTATTCTTTATTTTATTTTTATTTCCACAAAATAATCGTAAACTAACTTCCAGGTTCAACCTACTACAGTCTAGGTGAAGGTGTCATTTTGTGAATACCGGTGATGTGAGTTCAAAAATGTCCTCTTATTTCAATTCCGAGCAATGGTTCATAAGTTAAAAAAACCTGGTCGCATGTTTACTAAACGTACATGAAAAAAAGTTCAAAAATTCATTTCGGGAACTCAAGGCCTCAGAATTACGCGCTGTCAATTTTCAACGACTTCTAAAATTCCCATATAATTTAAAAAACATTACATGGAATTTCCGAGTTTTTTAAGAGGAGAAATTTAGAAAATACAACAATTAACAGAGAGACTGTGGTTTTGGGAACACATTCATTATTTAACCATTTAGGTGTGGAATTCATTTCAGATGGAAAGCTCCTCCTTCTATTCCGCCACATAATCTTCACATTATGTTGTGTCTGAAGGGGTGGATCTACCAAATTTCAGTAATGCATAATTCATTTGATGAAATTTATTAGCCTCCTTGAGTGTTCTCCATTGTTTGTGTATACCAAAAGACCTCATTTCTAGCTTTGTTGATCCTCTTGGAATCATTTGATGAATATAAATATATACATAATCACTAAAACAAAATCATCATATGTGTTATTAGTGAGTAATTATGGTCATATTATAGGTTGAAATAGGAGGATTCATTTTATTGAACTCCCCCTAAACAAGAAAATTATGAAATCCATTAAGGATGAGGTTTAGGTAAAAGAATACCCCTACTCTATGATCTTGAGATACACCAATTCCATTTTCACAACCTTTGGAGATTTGTTTTCTAGCCTCAATGGCTGTGCTAACAACACCCCTATCATTACAGGATGGGTTCACTCCTAGATTTCCTAGGATGATGGTTTCATGATAGATCTCTTGATTTTTATAGGTTTTTTGGAATGTGGGATGAGGGAATTGTATGATTTTCACTCGGAACACATAATTTCAACGATATTGAAATTATTATATAATTAAAATTAATTTGGTATGATGATTTATATATATTTTTAGATGCATGATGCATGAGTCATTCAATGACTCTCTCTCTTCAAGACCTGTGTTTTTTAGTGATTCATGGATGGGTTTCACTAATCATACCATCTATTGTAGGAAGATCCAATGTCTCCAAGATATTTTGATTCAAACACCTTACATGATTTCACATTTGTAAGGATTCACTAACCAGGGATCAAGGTGAAATTCAACTCCCAGTGTTTTACCCATCACCAGATTTGAACTCTAAATGGGGTGTTAGAAATTTGATGAAAAAATGTTTTGTTTTTAGGAGATGAATATTTTTCCATATATTCCTGAAGTTTTTTTCAACAAAATATTCTAAAAACTACTTTTTAATTCTATATTGGAAACATGATTTGTGCTAAATAATGAATTGTATATTGTAAATAGGTAACTATAACCTCATAAAAAATATGTCTTCTTTGTATTTGTCCTAACATTCCTTAACCAGATCAGATCAAAGTGGACATTTCCCAATTTATTTATTTAAAATAAAATAATTAGATGGTATTTCAATATCATATTAAAAGGAAATAGATCCTAGGGTTGTTTGTTGAACTACTCATTTCTATGTGGTATCTTCTAGTTGAGAAAGGATGCCACATTTCTGTTATGAGGCCTCCTGATTTACATGAATAATTTTTCCAAGTTCCTCATGATTGTTGGGATTTCTCATAGTTGATTTAGAAAAGGGAGGAAATAAATGATGAAATGAAGTTTCAATGTGGATAGGACCATAAAAAAATACATTTTTGGGAGGACTGTCATCATAGATTAATTTTCGACTATAATAGAAATTCCTATAGCGTATACCAAAGGGAGTACCTTAAGTTTAAATGATAGTAAGGGGAGGTCCTCATTTTTATTTGAACATGTAGAGATCAGGGGGTTTTCTATGATGTCATCAAAAAATGGGATCTCCTGATAAGTCAAATTATGGAGATGAACTATGCATTCATGGTAAGATGTCTGAAGAGGACCTTCAGAATTCATAGCAGAAATGTTTTAAGGAGCACATTCACAATTGCATCTATTAACTTCTCAGTTTGGAAATTGATGAGTAGGATATTGAGCCTCCATATATAAATGAATTTAGAATTAAAGACAACTAACATTCAGCAGAGTAGGGTTGTGGACCGAACCTTTATATTTTAGTCACCTTTGGTGGGGATTATTTTTGGACGCTCCCTTAGGGGTGAAAAGGGTAACTTGCTTTGGATATAGGATTTCATATATAGAATTATATTTTATTAAATACAAAATTTATGATAAAAGTTTTAATATATTACTATATTTTTAGTATGGTTATAGGACTAACATAGATTCAGCACTAGGATAGACCAACGAATTCCAGTTGGAACGCAGGTATGGGTGCGATTTAGTTTTCCATTTATCATGGGATTAGGCCTACGAATCTCTTGGATGAGTGTAGGGAAATGGTTTTTCATTAGAGTGACCCTCATATTGTAATGATGAGGCACCTCAATTTTGGGGGATGAGGTTTCTGTCTTCCCATTAACCACAATCACTTCCGTTATTATATCATGACCTATTTTTAGGATATGGGAATGGACTTATATCATCCCTATCATAATATCCATGTTATGTTGAGTGAATTAAGAAGTAATAAAGGGTATATATTCCAATTATTTTGCTGGGTTATGGGTGTGACACTATTCCTCTCCTCCATTTCCAATCGGTATATACCGAAATATTTCTACTGTGGGGGTGTAGATATGGGTATTCCCCCTATATGTTGATTGGATTCATTGGATAGTTTCTCCATGTTCTTATAGAATGTGATAGGATTCTTGATATGCATGATAATGAATTATCATCTTCTTATTGGTCGCCTCTATGTTTTGTAGGTGGTCTTCTTTGGTTTATTTGAAACATCCATAAATGTCTTGAGCGGTATGGGTAGGGGTTTTCATCTTCCCATAAGTTTCCCCCACATTTTATGGAGGATGTCCATGGTGAGCTCAAGGATGTGATCCTATATTATATTATTTAATTTTATACGTTGATGGATTTCCCTAGATACCCAATCTTAAATTCCCAATGTTGAAGTTTTTGGGGTAGTGTCCTCAACATGATAATGGTTTTATGCCACACATAGTTGATGATGGATGTTACAAGTAGGAGTACCTTGGTGGGGTCCATAATTTAATGGGATGATGTTTTTAGTGACCTTAGGATCCACCAAACTATGATAAGAGATGAAATTGTTGATCTATTCTATGGATAGAGTCTTAAAATAGTTTGAATCTACAACTGGTACCATTTTCATCATGGCCACCATCAATCGCAGATTGGGTGGTTAGTGGGGGTTCTGTGCTAGATGGATTTTAGACGAGCCTCTAAAATAGGGATAATAAGATTTAGTTGGAAATATATACTTAATATATATGAAAGATAAAATTTTATATGCTGGGTTCTAGAAGATATCCTCGGTTTAGATGAGGACCCATATTTTGCAGTATAAGATGCATATGTTCTTAACATCTAAAGGGAAATAGTTGGATTGAAGGTAGTTATTGTCTTAAGATTCAGTAAAATTAATGACAATAAAAAACAAGAAAACTATATCGAAATGTAATCTTTATGAAATATAACATACATTATTGATTCTTTTTTATCCATTTTTGGCCCATGTACATTTTTTTTGACAGTGTGAGAGGAGCATATATTGTGTGTTACACATTCATTTTGGTTAATAATTCATGTTAGTTTAACCATTTTTGTTTAATTTATGATAGCTATGTGGGGTGGGAATATATTTGTTTATTGTTGGTGGCATGAACCTTCACACATGACACATATTTTTATATCCTTTTTAGGGAATTTCTAATCGTTTCATTCTTATATTCGGAAAAACCCAATGATACCGTCAGTCTAGATGTTTCAAAAACATTATTTCCAATGGAAGGAAGCCATTGGGGAATGATTCCAATAACACTTGGGGAGTCACATTAGTCGAGAGGATGTGGGGTAAGTATCATACCACCATATTGGGGGGAAATATTTCCTTCTTCGGGACCCTCTTATATATTTATGACATAATCATGAATCATTTAATAAATTCAAAATATGGAACACGACACCACTATATTGAAAATTTATTTTTACGATGTATTGAATTTAAAATCATATATATGTATTTGAGGTTCTTTATTGATGGTGTTATCTGCAAGTTTACAAGGTTCCCTGTTAATGGTACTCTTTTTTTAAATGGATTAGTTATTCTTATGTAATTTATTATTATGATGCTAATTTTATTCCATGCAATGGGATCCTCTAAAATTTATTTACATCAAGAAATATTGGAGTTTTTTTGATGTTAGGATCTAGCCCAGGAGATTGAATTTCTACACATCATTGTGAAATGAATGACAAACCACAATGTTTAGTTAAAATTAATGAGACAAATCATTCCTTTTAAGGTTGGGTGATGAGGTCCAAACCATTAATTTTAATGTCATGTGACAAGGAAATCTAGGTGAAATGATCCTAGTCAAGGGATTGTATAGGAATTACACTGAATTCGACCCGAGGACCTTGAGAAGATGCTTCCTCCTAGGTTGGATGTGACCCCACTAGGGATTTCAACCCAATAAGATTAGTACTGATTTTTGGTTATTTGTTTTGAACACCAGGGATGAGTCCTACATATCCCATTTGGTTAAGAATCAAATCCCATATAGTTTTTAAAGGTTTGTGCACTATTCTTAATAAGGAGTCCTAATGTCAATAAAAGTGGTATATCCTAAAATGGAATCTCTTCAAAGACAGTTATGTTGTTCCCCCTAGTGATTCCACCATTAGGGTTTATGTGTTCAATTACAGTGTTCCATTGAGTGGGGTATGGTGTAAAACTACCATTGAGGAGGGTAAATGAAGAGTTCAAATAGGTTTTCTCAATGGTAAAATAATCCTTGGAGGCGATAAAATGTATTTTGGGCATACGCTAAATTAAGGGTAGGCTGGGGGGAGATCTGTAAATGGAATATCGATGAAGAAATCTATGTACCCTCTCTCAATGATTCCACATTTTGAGATTATGTGTTCACTTCTTGTGTTCCTCCAAGAAGAAAATGTTGTAAGAAAAACCATGTAGTAGTGGAAATCACGATGTCCAAGGGTTTTCCTCATTTGGAATATGGCCCTTTGAGGTGAATGTATGATTTTGAAGCCTACCCAAATTTAGAGTTTTAGAGGTAATATGACAAGAAGATATAAAAATGTAATGTCTTCCAATGATTGCAATTTCATCATGAAGATGTTATTATTTACACTGGACCCTAACCCCCATGTGAGTTATGCTCATATCGCTATCCCTATGGTTGATATCTTCATTAGACAAAGAATTTATAATTTAAAACAATATAAGGATCCCACCCATTAGGTTGGATATGAACAAGACTCCATTATTATGGGGATGTATAATTGTGATGAGACACTGATACTCCCTATGAAGTGAGTATACATATTTGGAGGATTTGTGGGGCGGGAGATCATCTTTGTCCCCATGAAATGAAGTATCTATCGACATATCTTTCAATCCATTGATAGTATTAAATAGGGGTCAAAGGGTGGATCAAATATGGTATGAATTGGATTAAATAATGTTGTTATCATAGGTAAGTCCTTTGGGAATATCAGTTGGATCACATAGGTATGTCCTGGGTGAGAAGGAGTTCCTTAACATACGTAAAACATGGTTGAGAGGAAGAGGTCCCATATAGGGTATACCTGGTTGAGCTAATGAGGTCTTTGGGTGATGGATATACTGGGAAAAATAAAATTTTTGAGCCTTTGATCTAGGATCCAAGGGTCACATAAGGGGGTTTTGGATGGCTGATTCTCATGTTTGGAGTAGTGGAAGAGTTCTTCCCCCTATTAGTTTTGGTTGGGTGAGTATTTCCACTAAATTGTTATATCATTATAGACCTTGAGGGACCATATCACATTTATTTATTCTAATTTACTATTATTTTGAAGTATTAAGTCTTTACATGAGGGTTTGGAGGACTTGGGAGAGATACTTGGGGAACCAAAGAATCACGTAGTATCTTTGTCATTCATTCATTAAAAATGAGAAACCCATGGGTCCTGTTTATAAGAATGTTTCAGACCCTAGATGATGGTGGTAACTCGGGAAGCTGTGTATCATGAAGGTGTGTAATGATGGGTATGGTGCATGTGTGTCGTGTTGGGTATCACAGACGTGTAACTAGTACATTTTTATTTTGTGCACCTCTTTGGGCATGTGTGCTAACACTGCCGTGAATGGTGGACCACTATGATGCCAAAAGGTGCACATGATGGACATGCATGGTGATTTTGGTAGGTAATTGTATGGTATTTATTAGTAAAATTCAGGCGATCCATGATATCATTCACTTTAGTTTTACTCGAGGAATTTAGCTTTGAAAATTCTTATACTGATGTGTAAAAGTTATTGTCAACAAATATCATTTTCAAATTTATTTCTTATTAATCCAATTCCAATTATTCAATAACCATATTTAAATGATCTAATAATTATATTTACATGTATAATTTTGTTTTATTTTAATGCTAAATCCATTTTTAATCACATTCCCATTCTTTGGAAAATGATAATGTCACTCGTGTGTATATGTTGAGTAGCACCACCATAATGCATTTTGATTGATTTTTTTATTTCATCTTTACATGGATGGTAATGAGTATAGATTTAAATAATATATATGATATAATTATGATTCTTTATATGTGATTTAGTGCTAAAATTTATTTTCTTACATCAATGTAAAAGAGTAAACATTACTCATGTATAAAATGAAGTAACATTATAATTTTGACATTATTACAGTTATGGGGATGATTAAATAATGAAAAAGATGTATGGTTTAGAAATAAAGAATCTAAACATGAATGGAAAACAAAAAAGTTTTTGCTAGAATTTCCATTTTAATAATTTATTGATAATAAAAGGGTAATTGGAAAATATAAGGGATTGATATATTTCATGTTTTGTTTGAATATATTTCTTTAATATATTTTATTAAATTTATATATATTATATATGAGTGTTGGATGTGTATGAATCATGACATGACTTGAGGTAAGGGTTTATGCTATAAGCCCATATCATTTCAAGATTTATATAATCCTTATCCATTTATTATAATTTATTTTATTTTCCTCGGTTCACTTAAGGAACTTTCAATTATAAGTTACATTTTCTTTCCTTTGGTACATAAATTGATTAAAAAAATGACTTCATGAAAACCTGGTAAAATATTTTCTTTACGAGATGTGAATATTTCTCCTCCATATCAATATTTTTAAAAATGTTTTATGTATGTTATAAACTGTATTTAATTATTTTATAATGATTATTTTATCTACCTTCTTCAATCATTTTGAATTATTAAAATCAATGTTTTAAAATGATTAATACAGGATTAACTAATTAATTTTTACAAAAATTTTAAAATAAAATTATATTTTAATTTATAAGATATGAATATAATTTTTTAATATAATGAATGTTATTTTATATGAATAGTGTTCTAACTATTTCCATGTTTATTTTGAAGAAAATAGTTTTGTCCATATTCTCATAATTTTTAGTTTTTAATGATACAGAAATACAAAATTATTTTAGATGTTTTCAAAGAAATGTCAAAATGATATTTTAAAGATATTTTCAACCATGAAAACATCTTTTATGTATATTTATTCATCACCAGGGAAAATTTATTATGATAAAATATAATTCCATTCTCTATATGTATTATGATGATGTAGTTTTATGAATATATCTATGATGCCATTTTCTTCCTATATGTTTATTATGTTATTATGAAATCTTTACGAAACATGTTTGTTTTCTATGAATTATTATATAACGAATAGATGATTGGTTTAATTATATTATGGAAAATATATGTGCGGGTTTTACTATGTGATCTGTGGGACCAAAAATTATATATACATAAATTTCATTAACTAATGATTGATATTTCATGACTTAATTTGAACTATAATGGGGAGTAAACCATGTCCAGTAAGAGACAATGATCACTATTATTGTGTTAGAAGTGATCCTTTTCTATGGAAATTCTAGAATTAAGAGGGAACACAATATACAATAGGAATATATCCACCATCATAGTCTTAGAAGTGATCTAGAAATAAGAAAATGTTTTTCTATACTTATGTGACTGCCATATATTTATCGCTTTTCCATATGAAAAAGGGATCATGATTGAATGTTGTTTATGTCACACTCATTCGACCTAGGGTGATTATTATAAAAATTAATTATACAATGACTCATGATTTAAGATCACTAATTTATTGGGTACTATTTTTGTATGTTATGATCATTTGGTCATAACATTATGCCCATCATACACTCAACTATGATCATTGATTGATATATTCCAGGTTTACTCTTACTAATCATCTAAGATCACCCTTTCTTATGTTTCCATTTCTCAAGGTTTTAAAGAATGGTTTTAAGAAGGATATGTCCAGGAAAGGTACTTTGTGTTATGTTTTTAGGATCTTTCATGAAATATATTGATTATATATGTAGTCTCCAATGTTACTAAACATTTATGATTATGAGGTTCTCAATATAATTATAATTACTGAATATTCATCTAGAATGAGACAATATTTATGCATGTAATTCTAGGGTTAACTCATATATTAAAATAATTATGAAATTTATAAATTTAATAATTAATTTATTATTATTAATAATAATACTATTATTCATTTTACCAATTATATTATTATAAGTCTTAAATAGTTTAAATATTATTGGATAAAAATTATTATATTATATTTAAATTATTTTATTATTTATTAACCATTTTGATTAGGTGTAATAGAGAAATGGTAATAGTGTATGAGAATTAAAAATCAATGATGATTATTATCATTTATTATTGTTTATCATCTATTTATGGTGAAATTTTGAGTATTTTATGGCCACCTATTTAAGCCAATAACATAAACATTATATTGAGTGTAATATATAGAATAAAAAATATATGAAAAATCAGTGGGGTGTATAAAATAGACCCTTATGAAACCATTTAAATTTATATGATATATGTAACAATTTAAAATTCAATATATTCTATAATAATGAGATTATACAGATTGAGATTTATTTTGATTCTATGGATTTTGAAAATGATTGACCCTAAAGCTTACCAAGGTGATCTATCACCACATGGGACATCTTGGAAAAATATTTCATAGAAAGCTATTTTACATCATAAAAATAACCAAACACTATAATAAAATTTAAAATAGATATAGATGGGCATTGAATTGACTGTTGAAACATGGCAATTAATTGGAATGTTCACTAAAAGGTTTCCTCACTATAGAATAAAATTGTTGTTATACCTTCATATTTTTTTTACTCTGGGTTAAAACCCAATGCTCATGTATTGATTTATTCGTATATTCACTAAAATTTCATGATGATGGTAATTTAAATAGAAATAATATTGAAAGAAGTTGAAAGAAGTTGTTTTTCATATGTAAAAGAGTAAAAGAAAACACATACATGTGGAGTCAATGAAAAAAATAAAAAAATTCAATGGATTAAAATTTTACTCAAACTAAACTAATATAACTCTTTTGTGATATGTATTGTGCTATAAACCTAATTCCTGATTGAATATTTGGATCAATGTGTAGTCAACCATTGGAATCCATATTAATTGGATATAATACACATAAAAATCAGTTTCAAACCACTTCTAATCAATATTATAGAGTGGAAAATATCGATTATGGGCATAATAAATAATTATAAAGGAAATAATATGGATGTAATAAATTTATTTTGGTCAATTAAAAACTTCAATGAATATTTAGGGCTTTCAAACAATAATTTTAATTTATGAGGTTAAATATTTATCAACCTTATAATAAGTATAAAAACAACCAAGGGAGGAAATGTCATAAACCTTCTCTAGTAAAGCCCCCACTAGATAGGTAATGAGGTTGTGTGTGACTTCTAAATACCTCATCAAATAGACCTTGTGTTGGTGAATAATTCCTAGGATATTTATCAGAAATTACAAAAGGCATTTCCCATTTTAGTTATAACAAAGTTAAAAAAACGATTAATCAAAACCATGAATGATATATAAAATAAACAAAAAAATACCAATAATTATAATAAAAATAAGTATGTGATTTTAAATAAAACAAAATGTATATAAAATTTGAAAATTCTCTTCCCAAAAAACCTGTATCCTACGAGAAAACTAGCTTCTCCAACATCCATCGATCACCATATCAGATGTTGTTAAGGTACAAGCTATTCTATAACCCATTAGTGAATATCTATAATAATAATAAATAGATATAAGGGTGAATATACAAGTATAATTAGTTGTTTTTTCCATGTAATTCCTATGTAAATATATATTAACCACAAAAAATGATAAATAAATAAAAAATGAATCCAAATCGTGTCCTATAACATGCAAATGAAAACTTAATCTCACCATAGGACCACCCTCCAAATATGAATATAATATAAATAGAGTAATTTATGAAAATATATTAAATTAGGTAACCTACAAAAACTTCTCAACTAATCCAATAACCCTCACATCCTATTGGAATATATCTTTGCAATCTCATCACTTCCAATATATATATATATACCACAACTGGATATAACTATCACATGCCATAGCCACATACCATAACCATATAGACCTATCATTTGAACCACATAACATATCCAAGCCTACCATATATCACAACAGGTCGTCTACTAGAATACCACAACATGGTTAAAATGAAACGTGAGAGATCGATAGTAGTCATCCTTCTATTTTAAATATATCTTATATGTTGACAGTTCACCTGGTTCCAAATACCACATATAGATGTCATTTAGTTTATTCATCTCATGTGGTGGTGTGTTAGAAATAAAAAATATAAAATGAAATAAAATAGAACACAAAACCAATCCTAATGTAATCATATTATTAAATCCATATGTATAACCATCCCATCACACACATAATAATGTTTTCACAAAAATAAATCTCTTCACCCTAATAAATCAACTAACATATCAATTTACTACATCTTACGATATATAAGAAGCTATAAATCATAACACTATTTTTTTCATCATCGTATAATGGATTTCATCATTACATCACTTTATTCCTTACAATACACTTTATCTCGTTTAACCACACTAAACATTAATTACAATGAATACTGATTACCATATAATTCACTGTATAATTTTTACATAATCTATTAAATTTAGTAATTAATTATTCATTCATTTTCCTATTACCATATGTATTTACCAGTTCATTGAAAAATTAATTCAACACTTCATTACCCATTTATAAAATATATTATTCTGTTTATCGTTATAATTTATTAATTAATTCATTTTATATTTATATCAATGATAAACAATAACACTATATCCATATCATACAAATAAAAAAATAAACCAAATTCATTATGTTTTCATAGTCATCAAATACCATTATATTATTAAAAATAACTCCATCTACTATAGAAGAAAATTATAAAATTAATGGTATTAAAAGGGAAACAACAATATTATATGCATGTTGAATAGTTTTATTCACCTCTTAAGACCATCTTTAATTTGTATAATTAGTCCAATATAAACAATCTGCCAAATTAAAAAATCCTGAAAATTCATTATAACTTATCAATAAATAAAGGATAATTTTAGAATAACATACCCCAAATGGAATTTCAAATCATAAAGAAACTAAAGGATGATTTAAACTTTATTAATATTTAACATTATTATAAGTATCCATCACCAAACCTTTATCCTATCATCCTCACTTAATCCATCATCATAAAAACACAAACATACTATCTATAATATCATTATAGGGAATAATCCAGATAAAATGAGGAAAAAAGTGAAAAATGGTACCTTAGATAATGTGGTTTGGATCCCGTGATATTTGAGCTCAAAGATGGACTAAAGGCTATATTAAAACAACAAATGAGGGATGTTATTCATATGAGGAGGTTTGTTTTTGAATCAAATGGGAGGACAAGGATATTTAATTTATGTATAAAATATTGTGTCCCTAATGATGAAATAGTTCTATATACCATGTCAGGGTTGAGGGTATATGAAAATCATAAAAATATAAACCCTTATAATCCTTAAATTTATTTAAAAATTTCTATTCAAAACAACTTACTTGAAAAAAATTCAATACATAAGAAATATATCATGATTTATTTTTCTTGAATTACCTTCAATGTAAAATTTATAGTAGTGATTCATATTTACAAAACATTATGTTTCATCAATGATCATGAAGGAAAATGATGTATTTATTCCCTCTTTTGGACATAAAAATAACCAATATACATCCCCAATCCTTATATAAGAATCAATTATTTTAATTAGGCCACATCCGAGTGAAGAAAACCATGATGTGGTTTAATCATTATACTGAAAAAATAATCCACTTATCTTCCCAAATAAATGAACACACAAACATTATTAATATAAAAATATTGATGAAGGAAACAAACCTTGGAATAATGACCACTAAATCATAAACATCTCTATAATAAAATATAAAAAGAAAATCTTCTTTCAGAAGTCACTGACAAAATCACTTGTACAATATATAAAGACCCATTAACACAATGTATATGGACGTTAAATTTGGATTATATATTTTTGGATAGGAATTATGGGACATATTATCAATATAATTGGAGAGATTAAATAATATTCTATAAAATCAAATTTTTTTAAGGAATCTAGTAAACTAAATATAGAATATAGAGTTATATATGGGAAATATTTATAACTAACACTCAAAAAGAAATACATATACACTATTATATATCATATAAACTATATATGATTAATATGAATAAATCAATATAATGATTTAAAGGGTTTGGAATTATAGTAGGAATATAATTATAGTTTTAAAGAAAAAATATTTATTGAAAAAATAAATGAAAAAATATAGAAAAAGAAAATAAGGAAGCTACAATGGAAACATTTTCCAAATAAAAGAAGAAACAACAAAATAAAATGGATTAAAATACTTAAGTGAAACCATAAAAACAGGTTATTCCATTATCTATGATGGTATGAAATGGAATGTTTTTGGTTTAATATAAGAATTTATAATAAATATTTAATAAATTTCATAATAACATCCATTTTTTGAAACAAATATCACATATTTTGGCATCTGTAATGTTTAAAGGGGGTTTACTATTAAAAAAATGAATCATGATGACTTGGGGGGAAATTCTACAAATTAAATAATGACAAATGTTATTAAACTTAAAATACATTCAAAATTACAACAATTGATTATTTTTTCAATTAATTATATAATAACTTCATATATTTTTGGTAAATTATTATGTGACCTAGTGGTATACATATGTTTAATACCATTTTAATATTCTGAATACCATTGGATTAATATAAATAAATTGAATAAGAGTTTGGTTTAGAAATTATAATATATGAATTAAATACCATTATGGAGAATTAGATGATGTACTAGTAAAGTGAAATAAATTATTTTTTTCTGTTAATTTAATAATACTAGAGAGAAAATATTATAATTAAGTTCCAATGATATTTGAAATAAATTTCATAACTACTGGGTGAGAAATTATTGATGTATACAATAATGTGAAATTAGTTCATTTTAGTGAATAAAAAGTGAAATTTAGCATTGGAAAAATATGTTTGTAGAAGAATAAGTAGCTTAAGACTTAATAAAGGATGCATATATGAAAAATTCATAGAAATAGATTATTTAAAATAACAATGAAGTTTAAATTAATAAAATGAAGGAATAATATACTTTAATTATTGATGTTGATTCGATGACTATGAGAGTGATGAAAAAAACAGATAGATAATCCTAACGAGTACCTGAAATAGAAAACAAAATAAGTCCTATAAAATTTTCATTATTAGTTAATCTATTTTTTAATTTTGTGAGATTTGTTTATTATTGTATAGTTGAAATACCTAATCAAAATAAATGAAAAAATATAGAATAAATAGAAAAACAAAATGTTGAATATGATAACATAATTTAATACAGTTTAAGAATTTTGAATTATTTGAACATATAGTAAAGGTAAAAAATTGTATTATCCAATAAAAAAATATAAATCCTTTCGATCTTTTTGAAGTAATGGTTAAATATTTTCCCTCCTCTACCACAATATAGGAAGCATAAGAAATCCTTTCTAAGGACTATATATCAATCCCTATATGAGAGTAAATCCATCTATAATTTTTAAAATATATATTTTTTTATTTTAAAATAAAATATTGAGTTTTTATTTAAATTTTTAGGATATTGTTTAGGTGGTTCCCTATATTTTGTTCTATGATGATTATAATTTTTAAAACTAATAAAAATGGGGTATTTTTTACATGATTTAATTGAAAATAGATGTTATATTCTTGAAAAAAATTATATATCATTCATGATCATTAATGTTATTAATAATTAATATTTTTTGGAGTTTAGAGTATAGTAATTTATTTACATTTATTTACATAATTAAATTTCACCAAAAATAATTAAAATGACAACTCAAAAGGAAGAGATATAAACCATAAAGGATTATTTAAATTATTTGTTTTCTAATTACATTAATAAATATTACGGTATACAGTTTGGAATTCCAATTAATATTGTTGAGTGAACCCACACAGTAAAGCCCCACTCAGAGAAATAATTAGGCACAGTGTTCCGCCGCAAGGGTGCCTCTAATAGGTCAGGGGTTGGTGACCGATACTAGGAAGGAATTGTATAAAATGATAGGTATTTGACCATTTATTATATGTAACATGATTACATATCTCTAAATAATAAAATGAATAATTTTGTAAGAAAAAATATTATTCAAATTAGTGAGAGTAGGTATTTTTTGTTAGAAAATGATGAGAATGATAGAACCCAATAGATTCAAGTGTCATGTATTTTTTTCCATTCATATTTATCATACATTGACATTTTATATAATTTTAGATGTGATATGAATATTTTAGATATGTTTCTATGAATAAATAAAATATCACAATGCAACGATACTTGGAACACCCTACAAATTTAGAATACTATTCTCAATGGCTTGCTTAACATGAAACACCGAGCTTTATGTGGGCCATGATATATTATTAAACAATTATTATCTAATATAAAAGTTATATCATTGATATTCGATTGGTAGGTATTAATATATTTAACCATATAATGAAAATTATTCATAATGGTTTTAAATAATTTATTAATTAAATATATATAAATATATAATTGGTCATAAATGGCTTTTCCTCAAAAATAATATTTATTTTATTTTTTGTTCAATTTATAATTAATTTCATCCAATTTTAGAAATTTTGTTTTATGGAATGATAATAATTTTTGAATTATTTATATTAAAATTATCTTTTTTTTATATTTTTCTAAAATGATTGTTTTTTATTGAATATGGAAAAATATTGATTTTTTTATTTCTTTCACTTATTTTCATTAATTCATATAATTTAAAAGCCCAGCTATACTATATATTTAGTCCTAATGTGAAATTTGATCATTTTTATTTATAATAATCTAATTAGAATCAATAATTTTTAGCATTTTTATGACATTTAACTTTTCTACATAAAACACATCTCTCAAAAAACTTTTTTTCATTGTGTTTTACAAATTTATATTAAAATTAATTTCTTCAAATTTTATAGAATTTATATTGAAAAAAATGGCTTCCTTGTATGGAATCAGTAGTTTCAAATTTGGGGAATATTACATTTAATTTTTTTGAAATATAAATATTAACTGTGGAAAAATTTATCACACCAGTAAAGTTTAAATAGTGTAATTGAGAATAAAAATAATTTTATAAGGCATTAAAAATCAACCAAAAACATTCAATTTGTTTATTTTTTTCTTTTGTGTTAGGAATTAATCAATATACATCCAAAATTATAATATATGGCATTTGTGTGACATTTATCATTGGTAATGGAAATTATTTTCTTTTATGTAAAGTAAATTTGAAAATGTATTTGCCTTTATTTTTTTTATGTTCACATAAGGATAAAAATATTATATTAACTAATATAAAATATAATTTTTAACATAAATTATATATTTTTATCATGTAAATTTATTTTTAATATTTAATTCTTTAATAATTATCTTAAATACATATGCAACTTTGTTGTTGTATTTATTCAATTAATCGAATAACAATGTCAATGATTTTAAAAATGTTATATGTAATACAATTTGAGTAAATAATTGTTTCCCATGATTGGTATAGACATTTATAACATATTAGGGATCTGGTAAGTAATTATTTTCAAATTATATCTTTTTATTGATGTTATAAAAGTCAAATAAAATGAATAGTGAAAAAACATACCTTAATGATATTTTATGAAAATATTATTTATTAAATTATTTAGAAGTCATAAAATTATTTAACTATAAAATGATATATTAGATATGGTATAATGTATCCTAAATTATCAATGTATGGTTTTTTTATTTTATGGTAACATTATTAGTCATTATTATGTAGAAAAAATTAATATAGAGGTATTTTTCAAAATGGATAATTAAGGGTTAAAACAAAATGATAAGGGTTTAAATATAAGCCAAAATTTTCATAATTTTATTGGATGAATTTATTTATAATCATAATAATATTTTTTTAGTATTTATATCAATTTTGGAAGAATTTTTTATAGATTGAAAAATTATATTAATTCTATACTTTATGAAATTCCAGAAATTCCCCTCCACTCACTTAAAAATGGAGACCCCTTCTCTATTTTCATTAAACAAATTTGGGAAACCCATCTCAACCAATTCACACCATATTTTATAAAAAAAATCTCTTTTAATAAAATAGAAACTATTTTTTCTTTGAAATATTCCATTCCAAGGTTTATTAATATGTGATTTAAAGAAATCCTTTTATAGAAGACATAGTCCGCTTTACCTACTCTTTCTAGTTTATTTCTGATAAAAATTCCAAAAAATATATTTCACACATACTAAAATAATAATTTGAAGATAATAAATATATTTATATGTTATATTATTTTGGGTAAACCATATCAAATATATTATCCATCATAGTAAAATGGAAGACAACAGTTGTGTGTATGTACGACATTACCTCTACATTGAGCGATGAAATAGTTTTTCATCACCACTTTACATGGATGGTTATAAAGAACGAAATAATGAATACATATGATATTTAAGAAATACTTAGTCTTATTTAATTATAATTTAATATAAACCTATAAACATTCAATCTATTGGAAAATGATAATGGCACTCATGTGTACGTGTGGAAATTCTATCTCCATGAACAAATGTGATCTGTTTTTTATTTCATTTTTTACATGTATGATAATAAAGATATATTTAATGAATATATAAGTTATATATTCTACAAAATTGAGTTTTTGTGATTTAATGTTTTTGATTGAAATTAAATTACTTTGATGACATTCATTACATGCAACAACTATCTAAGATTATGCTATAGGAAAAACCAGCTTAGCTTGTGTTATGCACAACACAGAGTTTTAACAAAACCATGATATATTATTAATTTTATTATTTAAACATGACCATTATAACATAGAAGTTAAAATTAGTGATATTAATAGATTTTTTTTAAATTATGAAGTATAATTGGTTTATATGAAAAATCAATTGATAAAAAAATAAATAACTTTTGGTAATGTCCTTATATGTTTCAACAATGCTATTTTCTAAAACAATATTTTTTTTATTTCTATGAAAAAAAATTAAAAAATTAAAATTTCATAAAATTAATTTTATAATTTAAATTTCTAATTTTAATTGATAATTTGAAATTTACCTTAGGGTGAATTTTTATGTTTTCTCTGAAAAGTTTCATATTTTGATTAATAATGAATAATATTAAATTTTACTTGAAAAATGACTATTCATTTAATTTATTTATAAAGAAAATATATATTTTCACTATTTTTAATTTATAATGATTTTAATTATACATCTATTAATCCAATTTATTTCATTGGAATTTTTTTTTTCAAAATCGGATATAAAAATATTACAAACTTTTGAACATTTTTCTTTTTAAAAACTTGATTTCTCATCCCATTTGTTGGATTAATTTTAAATTATTTTCTCCACCTCTATCAATGAATTTTTTTTGAAAAAAGATTTCATATTTTGAATTAGAATAATTTATATTTTTTAGTAAGTCCAAATTAATCTTTACCAAACTGAATAATAAATACGGTGAAAAATAATTATCGTGGTCAGGGTAAAAATGTCTTTATTAGGGGGGGGGGGAAGTAAAACGATAAGGATAAAAACAACCAATAAATCTTTATAAAAATAATTTAATGGAAATATTTCGACCATTACACTTATAAGGATATATAATTTTCCATTTTAGACCTTTTCGATATAGGAAAAGTACATGAGTAGTCAATTATTTTCACTAAAACCAATTTTGTCATCTTCCCCACTTATAAAAGTCCACCCGTTACCCTATATTTTTCATAAATATAATCCTAATTGATTTAGATAATAACTTCAAAAATTAATTCAAAAATTCACAACACTAATCCTAAAAGCCATATTTTGGAAGAAAGATATTATAAGAAAATGTTTATACACAACTGAGTATGATACCCGAAGAAGAGGTAACCTTCATAAGTGATAATTTTATTATTTATTCCTCCAAAACCTTAAATTTATATTATATAGTGATAATAAAATAAATTATCTTACATATACTTAATTTTTTATTGAATGTCATACAACGATATCCAATTCAGTCAAATGGGCTATGAAGTCCTTTTGTGTGTGTACGGAGGACTACAACTTTCCAAATTGATGCTTTCCATTTTTCCATTATAACCACTCATGGTTGCACATAATTAAGGATATATTGTTTATTTTTTATATCTATTATGATTTTGAGGTAATTATTATTCTTTAATTATTATATCACAAAAACCATCATACTCATTAATTTGTGGGAATAGGATTGCGTCACTTTTGTGTATGGGGGACTGCCTCCTTGTGAAACGATGTGATACGTTCACTTATTACATGGAATGTAATAAGGATTTTTTTAAAAGGTTTTTTATTTATATTAAAGAATAATTATTATATAATTGTAATATATATTATTTACTTTTCCTTATTTCAACCCAACAACAAAAATGAAAAATATTGTCTATGTTTACGTACGACCTACAGTCTCTATGAACCCAATATTTTGTTTTCGATAAATAAATTTTATGGGTTACTATGAATAAAGATATAATAAATATATATTATATTTATTTTATGGTAATAATATTTTATGTTATTGTACCATGACCCAAGTAAGAGGATAAAAAATATGACAAATCTAAACATATATAAAAAAACAGAGTAATTATTACCTGATACATAACATTGAAATAGAATTGTTAATAAATGGGTAATAACATGTCATAATAAAAGAATATATGGTAACATATTTATGAATATGATTTTATAATATATTTATAGTAAATATATATTTATTATACATGAGGGTTGAAAAAGTTCAACAAAAATCAAGACTTATGGAAATGAATTTAAATCTCACTTTTTAATTTTGTGACACACATTTAATATTCACCATCTATTTCCTTTAATTTGGGTATATTATAAAAATTAATGTATTTTATGATTACATACCTGTAAATTATTTGGATCTTTATTTACATTTTAGGATCTCCCTTTGATGGGGTTTTGTATTTCAAAAGTTTTCAAATCGTTATGGTAATTATGCCTCAATTATCAATTTTTGAGAAGTATGTTTTGTTAAAAAATTATATTACTTAATGAGGTGTATATTAAGCCATTTAACAAGTAATATAAGGAATTTATTTATGCTCATGATATTTAAATTTCAATTTTATGTTACTTCTTTCATGGGGCTATTGAATCAAGGTTACTAATGTGGTATGTGTTTGAAGATAAAATTACATTGTTTATTTGGATTGTTTATGATTAAGTATCCAATATTGATATCTTATGATATAATTCCAAATAATTCTAAATAATTGTATTATAATCTTTTTATCCATGATATATTCAAGTAATGAATCCATTTTTCTTTCTTTGTTACATAAACTTTTTAAGAAAAATGATTTTATTAAAATTTAAATTTATTTCTATGTTCGGTTGGAAATATTTTTTCTTAATAAATATGTTTTTAGAAAGATTTTATTAATATTTTATTATTTATAAAAAACATTTATACCAATGATTTAATTTTTTCATAATTTTTTATTCGAATCTTCATATTGTTTTACAAACAATTTACATTTTTATTTTTAAAAAAATTTGAATGTAATATTTGTTTTAACATGTATGACAAGAAAAAAGTTTTGGGACATCATGAAATATAATTAAATTTATGGTAACATTATATTGTTTACATGTTTTATTAAAGGAAATGTATTTTAAAATAATTTATATTTTAAAACTATTTTTCCAAAGAGGAAAATATATTGTCCTAAATCGATGTTTCGAGAAATTTTTAAAAGCTCATATTATAAGTATTTAATGTTATCTTCAAATAAAAGGACTTGAATATTGTTTTATGTTATAAAAATTGTTTTTTAAGTAAAATATATTTTCCTTAAGAAATTTCCCATTTAGTTTAAAAAATTATTTTCCATATAATAATATACTCTTATAGGTTATTTATTCATTACTGGGTATATGATCCAATGATACGATTCATGTTATTTCTATGAGTGGTTTATTTTTAGGATGAAATGATATTTATGAAACCCATTTCTCTTCAATGGGTTATACCACGATCAAATTCTTATGAAACATACTTATTTTTCTATGGGTTATGTTTTGATGAAATTGTGAAATTATTATGAATACATTATTTTACACACTTTTTAAAATAAAGAAATGTTTATGAAATCCTTTTTATTTCATGGTTTTTGATATAAAGATTGTATTATGATCTTGTGAAACACATATGTTTGATTAATATTATGTGAATGTGGTTATATTATAACCAAAAATGGTATTTATGTTTTAACTAATGATGGTGGTTACATTATAACAAAAAATATGTGAGACCTATATCCCCCTACAATGCATTGGTTAAGGATTTATATCTCAAGAGATAGACATGAATTCAATGGAGAGTGATCCAAGTTCAACATGAGAAATTTTCTACTATTATTATCTTGTGAGTGGAACTTTACAACTACGATGTTATGCATAGAACATTCTTCTATGTCCATAATGTTATTCATGAACCATATTACATGTTCATAATTCTATGCATGAACCTAATTACATGTTCACAATGTCATGCATGCACCGATATTTGATGTTTATAATTTTATGCATGGACCTGGTTACAAGTCTATATGTTCATGCAAGGTAATGATTTCATGTTCATAACTTAGTGAGTGAACCTATTTCTATTTATAGATGTTCAAAGTGTTACATGTTTATGTGTATTACAGAAATCTATGTTTCATGACAATGTTATTATCTCAAGGATAATATTTTTTTATTCTCTTATGATTAATGTCTTATAAACTTCTAATATTTGAACCATGAATCAGGTTTATGATATAAGGAAGGTTGGGTTTCAACTTCATATGTTATGGTCAATACCATATACCCTTATACTTATCTCATAATTTTATATGATAATATAATTATAACTCTTATGTTTACCCTCACCGAGCATGTGAGTTCTCCCTTTCAAATGATTAATTTACCATGTTGTGAATAGAGGTTCCTTGTAGTCTATGTACATGAAGTGTACTAAATGTGATGATTTTTGTGTGAAACATTTAAGATCATTCAATCGAATAGAATATCGTGTAATATGTTTCATAAGTTACTAAAATATTATGGTCCTTATTTGTGTGTTTATGCAATGTAATGAATATTTATATAACAATATTTATATTAAAAACCGTATTTCATGATTTAAAAATCATAAAAGAATTTTTAGACTAGGTGATTTTACATTATGATTACTGTTTCTCAAATAATGATTTGTGGTCTTATTAAATGACTAGAATCCAAAGGAACCATGTGAATGAAAAATGAAAAGGGCAATGAAATGTTTGTACCCATGATCAACCAATTGTTACGGGATGTGGAATGTAAATCCTCATTGTTATGCTGACACAACATACTCAATATATTTATCATGGGAACATAAAAACATAAAAATAAGGGAATACCATTCTGTTGAGTCCTTAATAAGGATACACTAACCATATTCTAATGGTTTTATTGATTTTTTTCTGAAAACTGTAATAGTAAAACTAAAAAGTTATATTATACTCTCATGTTTTCAATGTATTAATATGTCAATATTGTTTTCTACCAATTTTAAGAAGATGATAATCAAGGTTAGAACCTTATTAATAATATGCAGAAATATGAAGAAATTGAATCCTTGATGTTGGATGTGTTTAAAATATTATTTTTCAAAAATTAATTTACTAATGTTGTAAAATAGATAAATAATTTCAATAGTTTATGTAGAAGGATAATGAACCTGTTGGTTCCTATGATGAAAATCTAATAGGAGGTCCAACATACTCTTTAGGTATTATATTTCTTATTTAGTGTTCTATTAACCAATTATTCAGTGTCTTGAAACCAATTCTCTAAATGGATTTAGACACAAGGGAGCTTTTATTCTATGAATAAATAATCTTATGTCTACTAAAAGTTGAAATGAGAGCATAAAACCCTATTAGTACTAGTGATAAGCAATATAAAATGGGGTTAAATGAAATATGCAATGATATGTTACATGTTTAGAAGAAAATGTTTCAAATAGATACTTGAAAACATTGTTGGATGGAGAACATATGTGGGTAACTTAAAGGAATAAGAATATTTTTTCAAGTGTGGTAATCATAACCATGAAGAAAAATAATGTATATGAAATGTGAAGGGGTGTGTAAATGAATTGAATATAGATAGAGATCAATAGAATGAAACTACCTCAATTTAGTGTTTCTGGTTCAAGGTGTTTTGGAATTATGTGATTCAATGAAACAATGAACATGATAATATATATGGCCAAGAAAAAAAACATTTTTCAATGATGGAAAATTGAAAATATTATTCCATCCCAATTAATTAAGTTAATCATGAAAATTAGGGTACACATATCCTCCCATCCTTAGTTGGAAATTTCATGTTTTATTTTATAGGGACGAGCCCTATGAAAATTTTATTTTTCATCATTTTTTGATATTTCATGTGATTATATCAATAAAATATTATTCACAAATATTAAAATCACATTTTATATTCTATTGGTATAAGTATGAACCTAATATTCCAGTAAATTTTTAATAAGATAACATATTATTTAAGGAATAATGTGTGAATTATATTTACAATACAAGTATGTCCCTAGGTATAATTAGTATATGAGTTATTGATACTATCATGGGTTTATGAGTTTATACATACTCAGATGTTTAAGGTTTTTAAAACTCCCTTTTTGAGGTTTTATGTGATTGGATTTCATCCATATCAAGGATATTTTATGAGACATTTTTATCAATGAGGCCCTATTTTATTAAATGTAGTGAAAATGTTATTTTATGAGTATTTAATTTAAAACATTGGGAAATATTATTAATTATTATAAAAGGAAATTTTTCAATATACATAATAGGTTTTTAGATGAGAAATTCCTCTAGTTTAGTTTTCCTACAAAAATGTCTTTCAATCAAGCATTCAGATGGCTCTTTATAATGTCCTTTTATTGAAAGAAGTGAAGAACTCCAAAATAATAGAATTAAGATGATGAATGAAATATATTGATACCTGATAATTATGATGATATGGAAGAGAAGGACATATCCATTCAGTAATATGTAAGGAATGATAAAGTTTATGGAGATTTTATACTAATAATCATCTATTTGATCTAGAAGATGATATTTATGAGAACATATTTCTATGAATTCCTCAATGAATTAAAGGAGAGAAAAGTAAGACATAAGTGTATTAGTTCTATTAAAATATTTGTTCATATCAATATAGTATATAATCATTTGGTTTTTCTAATGAATATCTCTCTTATTCATGGTGTATTCTATGTAGAACTCTTAAGGAATTACAAAGAAGATCCATCACATGAATGACATTTAGAGGTCGTACCACTGGAGCTTGAAATTTATTATGAGGGATGGGAAATAAAAACAATACATTTAATAGATAAAGTTATAAAAAACAAATCCACACATCTAGTTATTTTTTTTGTTAAATCACAATTTTGAGGATTCTATTTTAGAACATGAAGATATTATGAGGAAAAATCATCCTAATTTGTTTGTATCATAGTGATGAATTTGAAGAGTGAAATTTATTTTAAGGGTGGTAGAATATAACACCCTATGTTTTTATGAATTTATTTTTTATTAAATTTAAATTATTTAATGAATTTCATAACCTATAACAAAATGTTATGCTTGATATACACACAACACTGGCTTAGCTTGTGTTACATGCAACGATGATATTTCAAAAAACCATGATATATTATTAATATTAAGCTTGATATTAACATGAATATTAATAAATTAGATTTATAATATTATGTATCATGGTTTTATTAAAAAAAAACATATTGATTATAAAATAGTTTCTTTTTGATAAAGTCTTTATATGATTCAAAAATATAATTTTTTTAAAAATGCTTTTATATATTTTTTAGGAAAATAATAAAATTTTGTAACTTTTTGAAATTAATTTAATAAAATGAAAATTATTTTTAATTCATAATTTGAAATTTAACATAGGTTCAATGTTATGTATTTTTCTGAAATGTTAATATTTTTTATAGATATTGAAAAATACTGATTGTAAATTGAAAATTTCTTTTATGCTTAATTTGTTCATAAATATTAATTCAATATTAAATTAGTTTGAAGGTGTAATTAGTTAAATTACACATAAATTAGTCCAAATTAGTTTATTTTAATCAAATAAATATTGAAGTTGGATATATTATATTTATGAAAGTTTGATAATCTTCTCTTAAAAACACGCTTTCTCATCACTACATCGAGATTAATTTTAAAATAATTTTTTACACTTATATGAATTTAATTTTTATAAATAGAAACCATATTTTTAATCATTATATTTTATATTTTTTAATAATTCCAACTTAAAATTTTACTATAATGAATAGTAAATGAAATAAATAAATAATTACTACTATAGTGACATATTAAAAATGTTGAAGAACTCTATTATTTTCAAAAAATACAAGGTGCATCTTATCCCCCACATATAAAAGGCCACACCATATCCTCTCTTATTAAAACCATTTAAAACCTTTATTTTGTCCATGATATACCCATATTACATTCCAAATTACCTCTATTATTAATAGGAGAATTATTTTCACAGGAAAACCATTCTAGGAATGATTTTAGTGAAACCTAAAGAGGATACCCGAAGAGGAGTCAACACTCATCAATGAGTGTCTTTATATTATTTATTCCTGCACTCCCTTAAAATTTAATTATACAATTATTATATAAAAAAATTAGTATCACCATTTAAATATATGTTTCTTTGTTAAGGTAATTACCTAAAACCATCTACACTTCTATTAAATGGTTTGTGAAATTATTATTTATGTGTACGAAAAACTACAACCTCAGGAACCAATATCATTTGTTTTTTGATTATGAAATTTTGATGCCAGACATAATGATGGATACATTGTTATTAAAAAATATATATTTATATATATATTGTTATGTTATTATAATTTTGTATTTTTTATATCACACATAACTTCATAATATTAATTTTATAGGAATACTATTACGTTGCTCATGTACAGGGCAATCGACCGCCTCGTGAAGCGATATGATTCCTTCATCATTCAAATAGAATTTATTATGGATGTTTTTAATAATATTTTGATATATGTGGCATAATCTTGATTATTTAATAATAATATACATCTCTTAATTTTTTTTGTTTCATCCAAATAATAAATTGAATAATAATGTTCATGAGTATATATGATCTACCGACTCAATGAACTATGTATTTCATTTAAAATAACTTATTTTTATAGATTAATATAAATAATTTTATAATAAAAATATATTATACTTATATTATTTTTATAATTATGTAGATTATGGAACCATGATAAAAATTTGATGAAAAAATCTGTAATAAATCAAGACAAAAAAATAAAGCATTTATTACTCGAAACATAACATTCACATGGAATTGATAATAATAGGGTAATAAAATGTCATAATAAAATAATATATGGTATAATATAGATGAATATTTTTCTTTAATAGTTAAAAATTAACTTATGTTTTTTATACTAGACATTTTTATGAGTATAAAGGATGTCAAGAATTATTGTATGGGATTCTATCATAGTTTTTACTTATATGAGACACATTCCATATTCATCATCGATATCCTTTATGTGATTTATAAAATACCAATGAATGTATTATATTATTATTATCCTAAAAATTATTTGGATTTAAATGTCTAATTTAGAATATCTCTTTCATGGGGGTTATAGTTTCAAAGTTAACAAATCAGTAATGTATTTTTGTCATAATATTTCTACATTGAGACAAAGGTTATGTTATGCACCTATATTCCTTCACAAGATGTATATAAATCATATTTAATTAATAATATCGATAATTAGTTTATCCTAAAGATATATTAAGTTCAATTTTAGTTAATTTCATTCATGAGTATTAGGATTTATGGTTTTCAATTTAGTATTTTTTTACATTAAAATCTTATCATTTATTTGAATTGTTTATGATTAAGACTTCTATAACGATATATCATGATAAACCTATCAATAATTTGAATTACTTATTTTCCCATATGTTATCCATAATATTTTCAAGTAATAGGACCATTTTCCACCCTTTTATACTTTCAATTTTTATTTAATATATTTTTATGAAAATATGACATTATTTATCTCTTCACTCGATACTATTTTTTCATCGAAATACATGTTTCTAATAATGATATCAAAATATTTTATTAGTATAATATTTTTTATAACTAATTTATACCCATTTAATAATTTTATAATTTTATTTTAAATGTAATAATCATGAAGTTTTCTAAATAAATTATGTTTTAATTTTACTAAAAATGTTAATAGAATATTCATTCTAACAAGTACGATATGAACTGAATTCATTGATGTGATGAAAAATCAATATTTAGAGTAATCCATTATATGTTTTCAATATTATATTCAATGAAAATGGTTTTTTATTTTCATTATGTTTTAGAATGAAAATTTCAAGTAGAAAAGATATTTTCTCAATGAAATGTTTGAAATGTTTTTAAAAGATTCATATATATTTTTTAAAGGTTATTTCAAATGAAGATGATTTTCATAATGTTTTATGTTTTTTAAATTATTTTTTAATGAAAAAATATTTTCATCACGATATATTCCAAGTAGTTTTATAAAATTATTTTCTATATAAGATGACATTCAATGATGTTACTTATGGTTTAGTAGGGGTATGATCTAAAGATATCATTCTTATTATGTTTCTTAATGGTTTAATTTTATGACGTTAGGATATTTTTAATACCAGTAAATCTTGCATAGGTTATACAATGATAAAATTATTATGAATATTACTTCTTTTTCCATAGGTTGTTCTTTGATGAAATTAATAATTTTTTAACTTACTTATTTTCTATAGGCAATGTTTTGATAAAATGTTTATGAAACCCATTACTTTCATGGGTTCTGATATGATGAATATTTATGGTATTTTTTCACATGTATTTATGATTTTAATTATGTGATTACATTTATTTAAAAAAAGGAGGGTGGTTCAATTATTACGAAGGAAAATGGTTACATTATAACCATATGAAATATGGACCTGTATCTCCCACCTATGAATGGGGTAAAGATTTATATCTCATTAGCTAGACATGACTAGAATAGAGAGTGAACCTGGTTCTATAAGGTAAATTTTCTACTTTGATAATATTGGTGGTGATACCGTACTAATATGAAATTATGCATGGACCTTCCTTACATGTCTATAATGTAATGCGCGAACTTGATTAAATGTTCACATTGTTATGTGCAAACCTGATTACTTGTTCACAATGTTATGGATGATCCTCTCTTTCTTTTCCATAATGTTTTGTATGGACCTCATTTCATGTACATATGTTTATTTGTGGGCCTTATTTCATTTTAATAACTTAATCTGTGAACCCATTTCAATTTATACATGTTCAAAATGTAATAAGATTATGTGTATACCACAAATCTATGTTTTATGAAAATTGTTTCCTATCATTTCTCATATTATTTGATTACCTTATAAATAATGTATTATAAACTGCAAATCATTATTACCTGACACATATTTATGATCTATGATCAGTTGGGAATGAACTTCAGAAGTCATGTTCTTAAAAAAATTCCCATATTCTTATCTTATTCTTTCATATGATCATAGATTTTATATCTATTATGTTTACCCTTACTAAGTATCTGAGATCACTATTTATTATGGTTCATCTCCCCATGTAATGGATATTTTTTGTAGGGTTTGTCTATGATGATTAATAAATGGGAATATCTTTGTCGGAATAATTTAAGACAATTCCATATATTAAAAGATTGTGTTCTTAGATTTCAATGACACTGAACTAATATGCTCCTCAAAAGGTGTTCATTAAATATAATGTATATTTATCTAAAAATATATAATATCCATATATGATAAGACTAGGTCCCTATATATATGATTAAACATGATCCTATAAATGTTAATTATTATTTACATTTCTTTTATTCCATCATTTCAAAAAGTGAAATAATGTTTACATTTATGTACAAGCTACCATATTCATTGACAGGGTCATTCATTTTTCTAGCATTATATATTATAAATGACACTAAATATCTATATATTGATTATATATATTATATGAGTATTATTAATAAAATTCTACAGATGATTTAATGTTGTGTAAGATTTAAGGGCTGAAACAACAGAATCCCAACATACAAGAAAAATGAAGTAGTTAACACCCTACATAATGATAATAAAGAAATATTATCAACAAAAGTATTAATAAATGTTATAAATGGAAAATATATAAAACTAAATATATTAATATTATTTTTCATTCAATTATAATAAATCTATATACAGTATACACGAGTTTAAAAAAACGTATGAGATATGTCAAACTTTAGGTAAGGGGTTTCTTAAATCTAATTCCTTTAATTAGTTTATATCACTGATTTATTGATTATACTATTTCAGTATTATGTACTATTTCATATTTTAATTCCACTGATGTTGTTCTTATTTACATTTTTACAAATAATCTCTTCATTTGACAATTCTCAATTAAATGATATGATCATAGTAATGGATTCCATTTCAAAATCTAATTCATTAATACATATTTTGTATTATGAACCTGTTTAATTTTATGTGGGATATATAGTGAATGTTTTTGGAATTTAACATGATATATCCCTACACATGATGATTAAAGTTTCATTCCATTTTTAGTATTTTAATGTTTTAAAATTTTAATGTTACCAAAGATTTAAGAATTTATTTTACACTCTCATTTATTTGGGTTTTATCGTATTTTCAGTGAAGGAATCCTATTATTTACCCTTCTTAAAATCCAATAATTTAATATCCTCTAGATATTTAATTAGTTTACTTTTTTTCCAAATTTCACTATGTCTTATACATTAAAAAAGCTATTTTTTTTAAAATATATGATGATATTGATTTAATTTTGATCTTTAACACACTAATATTTCTTTGTAAGTTATTTTCATGAAATTTAATAGCTTACGCTACACACAACACCGAGTTCGAGCGCACCCCGACTTGTCAAACTAGCCGTTCAAAAGTGGGTATGAATAGTATAAACTAGATTTTGAATTTTATATACTCCATATAATTTTAACTTTTTTATTATTTTTTTCTCAGACATATTATAAGAACAAAATCAATTTTTCAGATAAAAAATGGATTGTTAAAAAAAATTCAATTTTACCACATTTTAATGGATAACCCTTTTTAAATCCAATATTTGACCCTTTTAAATATTCATTTTGAAAAAATAAAATTCTTCTTTAGAATCAGGACATCAAAATTTACTTTGGATAAATTTTGGTATTTTTCAAATTATATTCAATTTTTAATGAATAGTGAGAAATAATGTATTTTATTTCAAAACAGCCTTTTAATAAAATTTATTTATATGGTTAAATTATATTTTGAATTGGGTTTGAAGTGTAATTAGATTATATTGTTCCCCTTTAATCCAATGTTGGTCATTGGAATTAATTTTACTTTGAAATTATACATAAACAAGTGTCAATCTTTTGATAATTATTGAATTTTAAAAACAAATTATTTGTTTTGACAACGAGAATTAATTTTAAATTAATTAATCCAATTTCAATGTTTTGAATTTTTTTTAAATAGAAATAATTTTATAATTAATATCATAAAAAATAGATTAGGATGAATTTTTGGTATTTTTATGAAAAAACTTCAAATAATGATGAATAGTGAAACCACTAAGTATTAGTTAAAAATCTGACTTTTTCATTTAAATTAATTTTTACCATTTTAGTGAATTGAATTTCTAAAATTTTAAATACAAGGTTGTTATTAGAAATTAAAATTTTGTTCAATAAGATTAAAATATTTTTTTATAGAATTGTAACTTTTGACTTTTATTTATCGCGGTTAAAGGTAAATAGGTTAATTTAAGGTAAAAATAATATTATAATAATACAAAATTACATTAATAGTTGTCCTAGAATTATTTTATGAGTCATAGACGAACATTGGAATCCTTGGGTAGATTTTGGGACCCCATGGAGCCACTTAAGAATGATAATGACACTTTATTTTAATTAACTTAAAGTAAAGACAAAATGAAATTAACAAATATCTTTTAGTATATGAATTTTTACATGGGTTTATTTAAGTCATATTTTAAGCTATAAATAATCATTGATAGATAAAATGATTTCCTGAATTAGGGTATTTTTTTTTATAATTTTTAGACATCATATAAATTAAATTATTTGTGACACAATAATGATGTAATATTTACCCGTTTAATAAATTATTTAAAGAAATATGATTATTAATATTAAAATAAAATCCAAAAACTGTCCGATTCTTATTGGATGATTTTATTTTGACCATTAGTCATATTATATTTGACATTAATTAGTTTTGGACCTTTTTAAACTAAATATCACTATATAATAAAATAATATTTTCACACTTTCCTAAAGAGCCCCTCCCCCCTTATAAAAGGAAACCACTTCAAACCCATTTCACACACCTATAAAGAACTTTGGTTCATCCAAACCATACCAAAGTAATCTCTCATGAACCCCATATTCCTCTTAGAAGCCTTTACATAGGCATAAGGCACTTTAAGGAGTCCTTTTGGTTAACACCAAAGAATGGTACCCAAATTAAAGGCAACACTTTCTATTAAATTTTTTTATTATAATTATCCAACCCATAAACACTTTTTATTACATTATATTATATAAAAACCTGTATCCTCTATATACTAGGATTTTTTTATGAGGAGGATTCGAACTAAACATACACACACCTCCATCAATGGGTGAAGAACATACTATTTCTGTGGATGGCAAACTAACGCCTCCCGAAACGATGATTGTTTGATTATCTTCTACCGCCTCTCATGGTGGACATTAAAAAGGAATTTTATTTATATATGATATATATTATGTTTATTTTTTCTTTATGAATCTATATTTTCCATTTACATCATTATTTTATGGTTTCCATTATGAGTAAAATGCTATAATTTCATTTGAGGAAGTGCGGACTACCGCACCCTCAAACTGATATGACTCGTTAATGACTTATGTGGTTGGTATAACGGAAGGAATTAATTATATTATATATTATATTTTACTCTAATTATAATATAATTATGTACCATTATGTTTTAATTCCATTAAAATAAAAAATAGAAATAAAAGTAGCGTTCATGCATACATACAACTTATCGCCTCCATGAACGGTACATTTCATTTCTTATATCCAAATGTTATGTAATATTATAAATAGATATATATACTGGATATAAAATATATATATATATGATATCTAAATAATTTATATAATTCTAGAGATAATGTACTTTTTACCACCTGGAAAATTTGTAATTACAACAAGTTCATTTTAGACTCTAGTTCTGAACATCGATAAAATATCCAATACAAACTCATATAATTAACTAATTGTTATAGAAATTTAATAAGTGATATAAAAAGAATAATAAAATTTAAAAATGTTCTTAATCAAGTTGAAATTTACTTATGTTTATTATTCAGGAAAACAAGAAGCATGCAAGACAAGTCTGACTTGAGGTAAGGGGTTTCTTATCTCTCTTTTAATTCCATGCGATTTCCATTGTTCGCCACTTATTTATTGCATGTGGTGTATTGTATACTTCCATTTGATATATATTATCATTATTCACTTTATATTTATTTTATTCTATGCTTAATTTTATGGTTATTAACTTTTGGTCATACGACTTGATTGATTACAACTAAGTAAGGGTTTTTTATCTCACTTTTTATTCCCGTGAGATTCATGCTATATTGCAACTATCTCATTTTTTGTGTTGTATGTAATGCCCATGATTGTATTCCTTGGGTAAAATAATTTCAATTTATGGTTATTTATATCTTCATTATATGATCCTTCTTTCATGGGGTGTATGATTCGTAACTACCAAATCGGTAATGGAATTTCAAATTTCAATTTCCACTCATTGGGCTTTACGCATAATTCATTGATTATTTTAATCCATGATTATGTGTGGAATCACAATTTATTATTTTTGAAGTAATTTCCAATCCCCTTTCTATGTATATACTTTTGATACACATAATCACTCCATTGATAAATTTCCAAGTCATCGATATGAACATGATAAGAGTAATTTTAACTCAATCTTCATTTATTGAGATAAACATCCAATTCAATGGTGTTGTTTTTACAAGAATATGTGTGAATGTAATCTGATTGATTTACACTGAATATCCAATCATATTGAGTGTATTTATATTTTTCACACATAATTATGTCATTGATTTATCCTTAACCTAAGGATACAATATATATAAGAGATTTCAACTCAATTTACATTTCATTGAGACTTCGTTGTTGTCATACACCAATTCACATTTATATAGTGTATATAATGTACATTGACGTAGTATACCATGAATCCATTTATTCTCATGATATTATAAAGTTTTTATTATCTAAATTATTTTTATTTCAGTGTCTCTCTTTTGGTTAGTAAATCTAACTAAATTATCAATTTTTAATGTTCTAAAGATTTATTATTCTAAATATTTTTCATTAATTTCCATGTTTTAAAAATAGTTTTAAGGATTTATTTTATGGACATTATAATTTTAAAATTAAAATTCCTTTTAAATTTTCCAAATTGGTATGGGAATCTTTGATTTAAAAATCTATTTTTAAACAGCTTCTAGACAAATAGTGTGAGTTTTAAACGTTTTGAAGAAAAAAGGGGGAAATTTCTCTAATATAATTTTGAATATTATTTTCATCTATGTCAATATCCTTCATTATTCTAGATTAAGGTTAATCTGTTAAAATATAATATTCCATATTGTATTGAATGAGTTATGTTTTATTGTGTATGTGCTATTTTTATACCATTCATGGTTTGTGGATAATGTATTGACATTTCATATGATAGTTTTAATACAAATGTTCATTTTATGTTTCAAACATTTCATATGAGGAATCCATTGGACTTAGTAAGTGATGGGTGGAGCCCCCTATAGATCCTTGATGCATCGTTAGGTCTCATGAGACAAAATATAGTCTTGGCACAAGGCCGTGATAAAATGTTATTTGCAGTCTTGGTAGAATGCCTTGACTATGTCGTTAGGATGTCCGACATTATTAATTCAATAATTATGAGATTAGATATTCATATTTCATGGGGTTATTCGACTAGTAGAATATCCATGACTATGTTTTATTATGGAATTATTTACTCAACTCATATTCCTGCAATAAAGAGTTAATGTTTATTATTTGTAAGTTCATGTCATTTCAATTATATCACATGCCTAATGTTTATGTTATCTTCGGTTGTATTTCTTTTTCTTACTGAGCCATTGAGCTCATCGATTTCTCATGATTCATTTTCCCAGGATATGTAAAATTTAGTTATGATTGAATTTCAAGAATAATCTTGGAAGCTTGGATTTTTCTAATGGAATAAATTAGTGTCATTTTTCTTTTCATGTTATAGTGTTG
The DNA here is from genome assembly GCA_963277665.1 of Viscum album. Classification (NCBI taxonomy): domain Eukaryota; kingdom Viridiplantae; phylum Streptophyta; class Magnoliopsida; order Santalales; family Viscaceae; genus Viscum; species Viscum album. Next base: position 395,978,323 of record OY728144.1, read on the forward strand.
AATTTATATATGTGGCTTGTTTCCAAAACTACTAAAAAGATCGGTCCTTCGGGATATGATTCCTTGTAATCATTGAAATGTATTAAAATAATTCACTGACCCCTGGATTCTAGGATTAGGGTGATATATAATCAGGTATCTTTTTTCCATGTCCATATCTGTCAAAATTATTTTAAAAAAGTCATTTTTATTTACTCAAATGATTAATTAATGAAATTTTATCGTATAACATAATTTATATGTGGTTTTAGAAGAATCTATCTATTGTTTTCAAAAAATGTTTATTTTAGTCTTTCTTAATTATGATTTATATTGAATGTATTATGTTAATATATATAGAGTTAAAAGTTTTATCTCCTACCAAAACCATTGTACACTCTTTAGATTATTATAAAATATTTCCATTGATTTACAAGAAAAATATTTAATGAAAGATTATTTTAATATTTCTCCCCTATTTGTATAATTTTTTAATGAACATTAATTTGTTACAATACTAATATTTTAAATGAATTGATTATTGTATTTAATATATTATTAATTTTATGGTCAACAACATTATTTTGAAACATCCAAATTATTATAAATGTTGGTAATTATGTTTTTGTTAAATAGTTATTTTATTTATATCATAGATATGATTATTTACTAAACCATATACAATATCAAAATACGGTGTATTACTTGGAAAATTATTTGATTATACCAAGAAATATTGATATTTCATTTTCTTTATAAAATTTTGGAATTTATTAATAAGGAATATGGTTAATTAATTAAATATATCATTAAATATTTTGAAGAATGAATTGGAAATGTTGTGATTATTGTGGTCTAGAATTATTTATACCCTCAATGAAATTATATGACTCATGAGACAAACTAATTGTCAAGCCCTATTAATTGTTTATAGTGTTTGCCTACACATAATTAAACAATATGTGTGCAAATTCTTGATTGAAAATATTTCATGATTTCTACAATCATGATGACCAATATTAAGAACATCATTCGTTAAGAATTATATTATTAATATCTGTTATATTAAAATATTGACATCATCTGTGGATGTATTTGAAGCTCTAGTTATTAATTAAATAAAATGTGTTTCTAGTTATTTAACTTCCCATATTGATTATTCCTTATTTACTCATGATTACTTATATTTTACTTAACACTTACGGATAATTTGAGAACACCCTTATTTTATTTCCATTCCCCAGGATATAATGAATAAATATTTTAATGCGTTTTAATAATTCCAATTTTTTTTAAATATTTATATATTATTTCTAATATAAAAAGGGAAATCATGAATGTAAAAAAGTTCATCTAGACTAATAAACTAATCTATCTTTTAGGATGAGATACATTGTATCCTCTTCCAATGTAATAGAGTACACATCTCCCCTATATTTCTAGGGTGGGGTTTTTTATAGTCATTATCAAAAGAATTTTTATATAAATCTCCCGTACTATATTTATGAAAACATAGATTAGGGATTATAACCACATGAATAACCTTAAGGATATGTTCACTTATAAAATAATATCATAATGTTTTTGGTAAGGTAAATATTATGAGTTTTTCTTAGGAATACATCAATTTTTGGATACAGTTTGTTGATGTGGTTTTTCTTTATATCAATCAGGGGTTAATAACCTTTAAAATAGTAAGTCAAGTATATTTCAGCCATTATTTTGGTTCCTAGTAAATGTTTGGTTTCTGTATAACTATCATGAAACTCCAGATGAATATTCTTGGGTGAAATAATATTTTATTTTTGAAAAATGAATATGAAATTTAATATATGATAACAAATCCAAGACTAGGATAAACTAAGGTGTCATAGAGTAAAAAATAGGTATCATAATTTAGATTTCTTATGAATAATATTTCATTATTTCCCACTACAAATATGATTGTTCATAATATTATATTTCATTTTAGTAAACGTATGGAACCAGAAAGAACTGTGATAATGTTGAATGTGATAGACAATGTAGCGAATATGAGTAACAAAATGTGATGATGACTAGAGTGAATTATATTTTGATTACCCATAATCAGCTATCAAGATATATGATTACCAACATGCATTTTAACGAACTCCCAGACACACCAAATAAGAGAAGGATACAGTAAGATGAGAGATTAGGTTTTGGCGACCATAGTGAAAAGAAGGATAATATTACTTCATGTAAAAAACTTTATAATTTAATCCTATGATAATGTATCAAATAAATGAGGAAATTATTTAATTATGGAAATGAATTGGTATATATCAATAAAATTCAAGTAAAAATGATGATTATGACGGAAGGAAATCAATTTCACAATATAAAACCCATTATAGTTCAATGAATTATGTAGGTTGAATTTGTTAATTACTAGATTCAATGACCTAATCCAAGTGTTAAATCCAATAACAATAAATTACTTATTCCATTTTATTGAAGTGTAATGATTGAAGTGTATATGTATTGGTATTTGAGATTTATATGATAGATTTTTTATATCAACAATATTATGATTATAAGAATCATGAATCATGTAAGGATTGTTATGAAGTTGTAACACCCCATGAATATAAAATATTATAATTTTTAGAAAAATTTAATTGTTATTCATTCATTATTTATACATGACCCCATATTAGGCATATGTTACACACAAAAATGATCTTTCATTTATACAACATAAGGCCAAATTTTATTGAAAACAAAAATAATTTTTAAATTTTATTATTTAATATAATAAGATACAACCCAACCTTTATTATTGTGTTTTTAATATAATTATTTTACTTATGAAAATATATAGTTGAATTCATTGGTTAATAATTAATTACAAATGAATATAAAACCAATTGGATATATATGATTGTTTTTATAAAGAGTTAATTTTATAATCGGAAAGTCCTTTTATCCGAATAAATTAAATTATTGACAATTATTTAATGATATTAATTTAATTTATATTCAATATAATATTTTCTACACTTATCCAGTAGATTTAATATAAATAAGATATGAACAAACCTATTTTTACGCATAAAATCCAATATTTTTCTAAATGGAGTTTTACCACCTTTTAACGGAGAACCCATTTTAATTTCGTTTTTTGATAGTTTCATATAGTTATTTTAAATAAATAAACATCTTAATTTAAATTGAAATATAATAATTTAATGTGATTTAATTTTATTGTATTTTTTGAAAACATTTTTGTTTTGCTGATCAATGATAAAATATTGTATTTTAATTGAAACCAATTTTATTGACTGAAAAATTTATTGTGTTAAATTAAAATTTTAATTTATTTAGAAGTATAATAATAATAATTTATTAACATTTAATATAATAAATTTTATTTTATCCATCTTTAAATTGAATTTGGATATAAAAACATTTCCATCTTTTCAGCATTCTCTCTTCAAAAAATCCTTTTCTAATTCCATCAATGAGATTAATTATATTTTAATTAATGAATATTTCGGGTTTTTAATATTGAAATTTTATTCTATATTTTGGAATCATTGGGTCTAAATTATAGAAAAATGCTTCTTTTATTTTTCTGAAATATAAATAACATCATTACTAATCTTTTAAATTCCCACGGTTAAGGGTCAATTAGGTAAATAAGGGCAAAAATAATATTATAAATATGATAAAACTATTATAAAATTTGTACAAATTTTAGTAAATGATATTTTTTCAACATAAACCATCCTTGGAGGATTTTATGGCCTCTTGGAGCCACCTAGATGACTTTAATAATTTTTTTTATTTTATTATAAATGATGTCCAATATGTCACAGTAATGTTTTTAAAAAGTACAAATTTATATATATATGATTATTAATAATATATATTATACTATGAATTTTAATTATAAAGTTAAAATATAACATAATAATTATAATATTTTTTAATTTTTATGAAATATATATTTAAATTAAAGTATTTCATAATGATGGTGAAGTAATTGTTTAATTAGTCGATATATCAAATAAATGTTACTCTAAAGATTAAAATAAATATAATTTGAAATAAATAATGTCATCCAATAATTTTATATATTTCAAGACAAATTATAGATGAATTAATTCTTTTAATAATGTATATTGTGTAGTGATATTTTTTTAGAAATTCAAAAAATGATTATTGTAAAAATTGACATTAATTATATTTAGAAATAAATAATAATTTTTTAATGATATATAATTAATAAAAATATAAAATTCTACCAATATATTTTCATAATGTTTAAAATATATTCCATTACTCATTTATGGATCATTTTTTATTTTATAATAACTATATTAACCCTTACTGAGTAAAAATTCATGTTGTCAGAGTAAGTGGTAAATGTTTTAACTATTGGTTAAAGATGAAAAATAGGGGAACTAATGTGACAAAAAATAACATAAATATTTTGGATGAATGTATTGAGACTCATACTTATTTTATCTTATAAATAAATAACTTTTTATCCATCTCAAATAGAAAATTAATTTCTTTTTGTTTAGTATTTTTATATTTTCTAAAAGTACCCCTCACCTTAATTATAAAAGAGCACCTCCTCCCTCACATCCTCACCCAACATAGATCCATATAGATCTAAAAAACCATTCCAAAATAAGCTCCCAAATTCCCTCCCCTCATCCAAAAATCCTAACATTGAGAACAAATCAATCCAAGGTAGTATTTTGGTATAGACCAAATGAAGTTACCCAAAAATGAGGTAACATTCTTCAACAATGAGTTTCATTAATCTGTTTCTCAAACCGTTACATTATTCTTATTCCATGATTATAAAATGAAAAATGTATCCTAAATGTACTAAGAGGTTTTTAGGTTAAGGGTTCAACCTACACCTATGTACACTTCATTGAAATTGGTAACCAGATTACCATTGTTTTATAGAGAACTACTGCCTTACGAAACGATGTCATTTGTTTTTTACTTTTCCACCTCGCATGGTTGGGAATTATGATGGACTCTCTATTTTCATAGGATATATATTATTTCTAGACACTTCTGTATTTTATATATAAGACATACCAATATGCGTTCCATTTTTATAAATATGACAACATCCATTGTGGAAGTGCGGACTACTAGCAGCTCAAAGCGATGTGATTTGGTCAAAATATACATGGAACATATAAAAGAATTTATTAATAATAATATGGGATGAATTAGATATAAATTTAAAAATATAAATTTAATATAATATATATATATATCATTTACTTTTTAATAATTTAATACGTCAAAGATATGGATATAGCGTTCATTCAAATGTATACCCTACCGTTTCTATGAACAGTGCATCTCATTTCTTATTTTTAAATTTCATGGACTATTTTAATACATATTCATTAAATATTTATGATATTTAAATTAATTTTTACATTATATATGTCATTAAATCATGATATAATTAATAGGATCAAAAGGTAATATGTCAAAACAAACATGAAAAAATATATAATTTGCACCTGAAATAGTGAAAATAATTAACGATTACTAACAAATGGGTAACAAGATATAATAATAAGATAATATATGACATTAAGAAACAAAATATGGTTTTTTATTATTTAAAATTTATCTTAAAACCATTATACGAGAGGTTAAAGTACATTCACCATTAAGAAACACAAGGTAACATATGTTTGTCTCATTTTAAATTCAATGTGACACATGACATTAACACTACATGTTTTTTTGTGGTGTATATAATTCACATGAATATATTTTATTATTATTATTCCTAATATTACATTATATTCCTATCCATATAGGTTTAATTCCTAAATCATACAATTCTACTAATTATAAAGTGGTAAGGGGTTATTTCACAGTGTCATTGTTATTAGGTAATGTTAATATTTAGATTTCCATTGTGAAATATTTCTATTCTATGTTATAATTTTCATTAAAAAATAGATAAAGTTTTCACTATAATGAAATTCTTTTTAAAGTCATTTTACCCCCTTTATAATTTTTATAAAAAATCTTTAAAATGAATCTTTCTATAATTTTATAAAACATGGTAATTTATAACATTACTTCAAAAAGAAAATGGAATGTTTTTTACTAATAAATAATGAATAGAATTTACATCCATAATTATTCCTTAATGTTTTAAATATTATTTTATATGTTTACAAGGTTATTTTGAAAGACAATACTTTCTTTTATTATTGTCAGGATAGTTAATTAAATGATTAAAAAGTTGTAAGGTATTTTAATCTCAGTTTTTACATTTGTGAGATAAATTTACTATTCACAACGTAATTATTTTGTGTGGTGTATCTACTAACCCTTTTGAAATATCATATAATTAATCCCTTCATATTCATGGTATTTAATGTTTTATTTTGATAATTATTTTTATTTTATAAATGTTATGCTTCAAATATTTCACTGGGGTATGAGAAACTTCAATTTAAAAATATATTTTTATATAAATTATTCAATATATGTGGAATGATTTGGACATGTAAGAAAAGGTTTCGGGACTTGTTGATGAAACCCCCAGATGCATCAATATTCTCTTGATATGAAATCTGTTAGAGAAAAAACATCGAGTTGGTTTCTAATCTGAATTGATGGGTTTCATCCCACATATTGAAATTGTCTTGAGATTTGGTTATGACAGTAATGACATAATGTGCCAAGTCGAATTGATGTCCAATAATTAATAATTTCCTTATCTTTAGTCATTATTATCCATGATATTGTTTTTAACAATATCTATAAATTAATTTCTCTCTCAGTTTATTAATGAAATTGCATGTGTTTTCAGTTTCATACCATTCCATATTGACATTTCCTTATATATTTATTTGAATGGAATGTGTTTCCAGTTATATACCTTTCTATTTTTTACAAAATTCCTTATCAATTTATGGATTATAGGGAATGTGTATTATTTTATTTCTATTCTATAGTGACAATTATCATTTATTAATTATTTATTCTTCTGGACATGTGACCTACTGTGAATTTGATCAGACTCGTATTACGTTTCCTTTATAGAGTAATCCAAAAAGGGTGAAAAGAAATATATTCATGGATCCATTAAGTAGGAATAATGTTTCCTTAAAATAAAAAATATGTTGTAATTAGTATATTCAATTTAATAAAAAACTCATGTATGTATGTAAATTACAAATACTACTAAAATATTAGGGAACATGGTATTTGATGCCTTGTAATTAGGTAAATATTGTAAAATAATGCTCCATCACTAGGATTCGGGGGTCGAATAATTACACTTGGTACAAATGGGAGTTTAGTAGTAACCTTGGGAACTAGATTTATGAAAATATAGATTATAGAAGATGAACCTATGTTATAATTTGATGATAATTATAGGATAAAATCCTAATGTTTTTGTTAGATAGATATTATGCAGTTTTCCTAGAAATATATCCCTATCTAGATACAATTAGTATATGTGGTTCTGGAACATATGTACCTAGGGACAAAACACTCAAATCCTACATGGGGCCTGAATCAAGTGTAACCTAGTACACGATAATGGCCATTAATACTAACATGTTTTTCTAGCCTGAGGGGATATGCTTAGGATATTTTAACATTAACAGACAATCCATTTTGATGGATATGAATAACTAATGAAAATGAACAACCTATGATAATCCATTAACCAAAGAATGAACTACAATGAAAAAAACAATTGTGTTTTTATGTATAGAGGTTGTGTAGAAAACATTAGTTAAAAAGATATTTAATTGTTAAACCTATTTAATAGAATGAATTATATATATTTTGAAAATTACATTATTAATGTTTTATAAAAAGGAAATAATTGTATGTTGGGTGACAACCCATTATGTATGGAATGTCTGTGTGACTTAAACCCATGACTGATGGAAGAAACGAATTTAATTCCCAACTCTCAACTACCCAATTCCCTGGATAATATGTCATTGTTTTTCATTAAAATGATTGATGAATAAATATTAATAATGAACTAATTTTGTTACTTTTTCTATTTATTTATTAATATATTAACCATTCTAGATATGTAGAATAGTTAGTGAAAAATGGAAAGAAAATTTAATGTTTTATAGTCCTTACGAGCAGTTAAAAGTGTATTTCAGTTCTTCATGCTTAAAAGCAAATTTTATGGATATCAATTTATTGATGTAATGGATTAATTTTAAATTAATCAAAGAAAAAACAAAGGATTAAAATTATTTTTTTAAAATAGAAATATGTAGTGTAAAAATATTTCTTTATATTCTTAGGCAGTAAAATAAATACACAACATTAGGTAAATGATCAAAATCGTTTTTCCATGTAAGATAATTTTTTTTAGACTATTGGTATTCTTAAATCATCACTAGTTTATTAATTGGGGACACTAAAAAACCATTGGTCCTTCACTTGTTTGTGATTTATAACTTCAATTCGCCCATATGAATATTTAAACATTTTATCCAAGTCCATATTTTTGCAAGAAAAAAATGTTCCCCTATGAAAAAACATAGTTATATATTGTTCCATGTGACCTATTTAATTATCATACTCTCTTATTAAGGTATTCTTTTATAAAATATTCAATAATGTTGGTTTTTTAATAGTGTTATTTTAATATATCAAACCCTCAATTTCTGAGATAACATTTAAATTGCAAGGATAGAATTTAATTAAGATAGGGAGAATGTGACACCTCAATACATTACTATATTGTATTTTTGAATAATTTTTATTTTTTTCTATCTTTATTTATATGAAACACCATGTTTAGATTACAGTATTGAAAACAATGAATTGTCTTACAGAACACACAATACCGAGTTTTCCCAAACCACTATATATTATTAGAATATTAATTTTTAATATAATAAGATATAACCTATCCATAATGTTGGATGTTTTGAATAGTATTAACGAACTTATTAAAATATATGGTTGAATTCATTGGAAAAAATTAATTATAAATGAATATAAGAACCAACAGAATATATAGGAAGTGTACTTATAAAGAACTATTTTTATTCTCCCAAAGCCATTTTATCCTAAAAAATTAAATTAATTACAATAATTTAATGATATTAATGTAATGTATATTAAATATTTTTTCTTCATATTTATCCAGTAGATTTAACAAGATTATGATTATAATAATCCTAGTTTTAGTCTAAGAATCTTATATATTTTTTTAAACGTAGTTTTTCCCCATTTAGCCTAATTTAAATCCAATTTTGGATAGATTTATATATTTTATATAAAAAAAATTAACTTCTTATTCTAAATAAAAATATAAAAATTTACTTTGGTTGATGATTTTTTATTTTTAGGATAAATTTCATGTTTTGATGAATAGTGAAAATATATCATTATAAATAAAAATAGATTTTTTATCTAAATAGTTTATAGTGTTAAATTATGTTTTTAATTGTTTTTAAAGAATAATTAGATCATTATTTTATTATTCAATCAAAAATATGTTATGAACCATCCTTGTGGGGACCGTACCAGGACTCCCCAATCCAGCCTCCAATAGGCTATGAGCCGATTACTTTCACTGAGTAGACATATCACGAACATGGGAGGCATTTCCTTTGTACATGTACATAAGAACCCATATCCAAACCCAAAAATTGATGAAATGAGAAATCCTCTAAGTAATAATTTCAGTCATACCTCTATATCCCAACCAACAGAGTATGACATGAAAGTAAAGTGAAGTGAAATTGGGGAAAATACAAGCCCACAAAAAATTAGTATGTAAACCAGAAGTCCAACCTATAAACTAAAGGTACTAGAAATATTCTCTATAGTAGTAGGAATACACCTCGGTATGTCCGGTCTCAAAAATCACTATCTAGTCTTGGTCCACATAGGACTCCATCAAAAGGCAACTCATCAACAGAAGATAGGACATGTGTGGGAAAATCTAGTGCATGGGAGTGTATAACAATACTCAGTAGGACATCTTGAAACTAAAATGAAATATATATAAAATCAAAGTAAATTCATCTCTATACAAGTATATATCTACATAAAAAATATAAATATACATATATACTCAATTAAAGACACATATTCTAGATGTATGTATTTAATACTGCATACCAACACTAGATATCAAGCTCAAAGATTCCATGAAGCACTCATCCAGTAGAAAAAACTCATGTTTCTGATAGCACTAGTGACATACATATAAGAAGTACTTCTAATAAAGTCTCACCATGAGAAAGATATGATTATAGGTCAAAAGAGAGATATAATACAACAAATGAGCATCATAGTAAGAGCCCATGGGTGATACCAATAACTAAATCTGGATTGACCCACTGTGTAGAGGATCAAAGCCCTCTATAGTTGGTCACATCAATTCCAAAGACTCAAACAAGGGAACCTAGAATTAATTTAGGATCCCATTATCAGACTCTTGAGAAATTCCTCAACTCTATCAAGCAAGTTATGCTGAAGGGATCATATTCTAATGAGTAGAAAATGAATTATACATACCTTCAGGGATAACGATAAAGTGAATTAACCCTAACAAAACATGTTCATGATATAAAAGAATGGAGATTAAAGCCTTATATAAATGGGTAGAAAATTACTAGTAGTGTGACACTTTCTGTCCCTTGTACCTGGGTACTGCATGTGAATGAAGACACATGTCACTAGAAAATTTAATGAAGAAGATGGTTACAAGACATGTAGAGGGAGTCACACACTCTGCAATTGTTTATGGGGCCTGCCCATGTTCTCTGGTCACATTCAATTACATAATGTCAAACCATGTAACCTCTCCCATGTACCAATACATGGGGTAGCCCATGTATCCGATTCAATCCTTGTCATGTGTTGAAGTACACGCAATGTTGGAAACCAGTGCACTCCACCCCGTGTATGTGCATATCTCGATATACACACTGAGTCTATGGGGAGTACCTACATGGAATGTGATAGGGGTCCCAGGCTATGGGATATTTTATTATTCCCCAAAACCCTAGCCACCACTCAGTGGGGGCCACACACCATGTAACCCTTGGATATACATTGTGTTCATCTAATTTTTCTAGAAAGTCCCATTCTTCCTCCATGCACCTCATCCGATGATCAATATATCATTTTGGTGGTCTTTTCACATCTAAAAATCTTATCCAGAGCCATTTCACCACCCTAACATAGAATTGATGTGTTTTGTCCCTTTAATCAACTCAGAAATATATTTAATTCCATCCTAATGCAAAAAATCGAAGAACGTGTTCTTAAAAATCACATTGATTCATCCTCCATTATCATCATCACAAATATGTTAGGTCATCCCAACGTCGGGTCAACAATTTCATATCTTCTCTTTTCAAAAGATGAAGGAAAAAAATAATTCATTCAAAACTAGTAAAATAACGAAGAACTTTTGGAAGAAATAAGTTGAAAAAAATTGACAAGAAATAAATCTGAGGAAAAAACCCCTTATATTGTTTGTTTCATCTGAGATCCATTTATGAAAGAATGATCAACATATCAAAAGAATTCTCTATTATCAAACCGCGTAATGTATGCTAATAAAAAACACGCCTCATGGTTATGATCGAATAATAGATTAATCGGTTCATTTGTTGGTATATGTTCATCATTTAATCCTATAACGGGGAAAGAAAATCCAAAATAACACAATATACTAGGTAAATGGATCACTCACTCTTAAGGATTGATTAGCTCTATCAAGATCAATCCTGAACAATGTTTATGGATTTTTGATCCCCAATTCTGTTGTCTCCGCTAGAGAGAAGTCTTCAGGGTTTCCTTTCTAGAGCCACCAGTGAAATCCTGGGTTATGAGCCTAACTATAGATCCCTACCTAATGTATTATTTAAAATAAATCCATCAACATGTTTTTACTTTGGTGAAAAATAAAAAAATTATATAAATTTATTTTATTCATTAAAAACGGTCAAGACAACCTTTCATAGTTGTCAAGCACCATCCAATGTTAGGCTACACGTAGGTTAAATATGCTACTATGAATGTAATGATACCCTCATATTTCTGATCTAGGAACCTATTTCGATGTTATTACTCTTTCTTAGGAGAACCACATGTGCGTGATGTTTAATATTTTATTATATTATATATTTTTTCAAGACACAATAGGCCAAAATATTTCATGCCATCATGGAAATTGGTCTCAAATATAATGAATATAATACTTAATAATAATATACGGAAAATTTGAGACATTAAATTCTCCCCACATTAGGGATTTACGTCCCCAAAAATCCAAAAAAGGATACTAAAAAAGATGTGTGTATTGTTCTTGAATCAGAACCTCCCACTCCCATGTGATCTCTTGGATATTCTTGTACTTACACAAGACATGTATCAAAAGGATCCCTTTACCATGAAGGATCCTTCCTTTCCAATATTCGATCTCAATTGGGTACTCAGAAAAAGTCTCTCCATCATAAATTTCTAACTCACCCTAGTCGATGACATGTGAGGGGTTATGAACGTACCTCATCATCTACAACACGTGGAAGACATCATGTGCCCAGTCAAACTACGATGGCGGATTTAAGAGTTACACCACCTCATCAACTATATGCAATATCAGAAAAGGGATGGTAAACCTTAGTGTTAACTTGTCTCCCTAGCCAAATATTTGTAATCCATATCGTGGTAAAAACTATAGGAATATGTGGTCTCTTTTCTGAAACTCCTAAGGAATCCTTCAATTGTCCACATAAGACATATGAAGGCTCTGTATAGTTTTCATCCTGTCATGGATGATCTACACCTTTTCTATACCAGCTCATACAAACTTTGATCCCATGAGTGCTGACTCTCCTTGTCAGTCCACTAATGTGGTGACCGGTAGGGTAGCCCATGAAATCCTCGAATGGTGCCATACCAATGGTGAAATTGTATCTATTGGAGTATGTGAACTCCAACAAAGGTATATAACCCTGACAACTATGACCAACGTCCAACATACATTCTCACAGCATGTACACTGGGACGTGAATGGTCCTCTCCATCTAGTCATCCATCTGTGGGTGAAAGGCTGTGTTTAAGCATAAATGGGCCCCAAATGCCTCCTGCAATCCCTTTCACAAATGGGATGTAAAATGAGTATCATGATCTAAAATTATTTTCTATGGAACTCAATGTAGTCAAACTATCTCCTACACACAGAGGAATCCTAATCTCTCTACTAAACCCTTTTATCTGATAGCTAGAAAGTGGGACGACACAGTGAGTTGGTCAACGATCACCAAGATGGAATCATGTTACCTTGATGTAAATATCATAAGTTACATTGATATGCCATAAAAAATTCATTCTAGAACCTCCAGGGGTTGATCTAACCCTACTAGAACCTAATTCCCAGCCTTCACTTGTTGACAAGTAAGTTAGCGAGAAACAAACTCTACGACACTCTTCTTCTTCCTAGGCCACCAAAAATGATGTCGTAGGTCCTAGTACATCTTCACCATACCTTGATGTACCACCAATGGGGATATATGAAAATCCCTTAGAACCTCCTCCCACAATATCATTGGTAATAGTTTTCATCCTCTAAAATGAAAGTTGTTCTCCCCACCTAGATAATTTCCATCGGGAGCATGCCCTATGGATATCTAAGTACGTAGGGTCTCATAGTCAATATCCTAAAGTTGAACCTCTAAGAATCTCTATAATAGTATAAGGTTAACAATCATCGACTGTAGGTAATCTTTTCCACCTCCAATTATAAAGCATATGCGTAATGAGCCCAACTTCTCTAATGCCTCATTCAACAACTGTAAACAAGATCTTCTTCTAAGAGCATCTCCCACCAAATTCCCCTTCCCAAAAGTATAAAAATTCTCAAAATCACAATCTAGGAGGGAATCTAGACATTTCCTCTCTATCCCATTCATATAATTCTAATAGAATACATACAAGAGAATATTGTGATCAAATTATATGATAAAACTCTCACGCATCAGGTAGTGTCACCACATCATTAACACGATGTCCATTGATTCAAAATAAAGATCATGGGTCCCATAGTTCTTATCATGTGGCTTTAACTAGAATGAACCATTGGAAATCACTTCTTAACTATTCATTAGGAAACAACCAAGACTGGTTCTGAATTTATCATAGAGCACATCATACTTGACACCCTCCCCCAGAAATACCATGATCAGAGCACACGTTAGACTCAATCTCAAATAATGAGAAGCCTATAAGAACTTTTCTTTCCGTGCAAAAGGCTTATCATTTTAATTCATATATATTATAAGTGATGTTGTCCTATAGAAATCATATTTTAATCTCAAATAATATCATTCTATCATGAGGAATGTCCATACCTCTGTTGAGTAATTAGGTGGCTCCCATGCTAACACTAAATCGGCCTTGGTCGGGTCCACTTACAGTCTAGCCACTAAGATAACACACCCCAGAAAGTGTGACACATGATTATAGAATAAACGCTTCATGAGTTTCCTATAAACCTGGTGCTCTCAGAGTATGTCTAAAATAAACCTTAAGTGTCTCACATTCTCCTCCTCATACAATGAGTACGCAAGGATATCATATATGAATACTACCATGAACTGGTCATATCCAAGATGAATGATCTAGTTTTTGAGTCCCATGAAGACATCTTAGGAGTTCGTCATGCTGATGGTCTTCACCAAGTACTCATATTTACAATAACAACATCTAAAATATTTTTTCAGTTTGTCCTCATCCCATAATCACAACTCATGATAGCCTGATCCAAGGTAAAACTTTGAGAACCATCGTGCCCCTCTCAACAAATCAAAGATGTCACCGATCATCGATAGTGGATACAGATTCTTCAAGGTAACATAGTTCAAGAGATGTTAGTCAACACAAAACCTCAATAACCGATATTCCCTTTTGTAAACAAAACTTGGGATTCCAAGGGTGAAGCACTAGGTCTCAAGAAGCACTTCTTCTGAACATCCTTTAATTTATCATTCAGCTCGTGAAGCTCAGAAGGATCCATACAAAATATACTAGTGTAGATATATATGCTTTCCTAGGGTGTAAATCAATGCAGAGGTCTATTTTCCGATTGGAAGGTAATCCAAGAACATCTTCAGGAAAGACTTCCTCACACTCCACCACCGCCACTAGAAACTGAAAGCACATAACATATGCTGCACCAAAGGTTAGGCTACCAAACTGACGAGTAATCATTTTCACCCTTTTTTACAAAAGTTTATCATTGGATTCTTGGATCTCCTTTTCATTGATAAAAGAAAACATCATTCCATCGGTGCAGACACACCACATCCTTAATCTAAAACAGTGAATCTAGGCCTGGAATGTAGATAACAAATCCATACAAAGAATGTTGTCGTAATGAATAGACGAAGACACTAATAGGTTCCAACTTAATATCTCACCTCCAAGGTTTAGGTAAAACTATCGACATAGATGTTTGATCATCGAGTCTTATCCAATAGGTGTCTCTAATTATAAATATCGAGTCAATTGTTAAATCAGAATCTCATGGTCTCAAAAATGATATGTGGCAATAAAGGAATGACTAGAACCTATGTCTATCAGTACTATATATAAATTAGAAAATATACAGATCATACCTCAGATCATTCATGGAGAACATGGGTCATATTTCTTGACCAAATGTAATTTTTCCCTCCCCAATCCTTTAGCTCCCTATGCCTAGTGTGGTCCTCTGTAGGGTGGTGGGGTTAATACGATGAAATGTCGACCACCTCTTGTTTCTCTCCCAACTCCATGAAATCATCTACCAATATTCGTATATGCCTACACATGTCACTATCTCTATCTCAGTGTTTCATCAATAGTCAATTTATCAGTAGAATAGTGTGTCTAATTATCTCGAACAAGAAATACCCTACCATAACAAGAATAAAAATGCCTCTCCCAAGGCTAATTGGACCCACACTATGAGACTCAAAATAAAAATCCACTATTTTGTTATCTCCTCTTGAAACGTATCCCATATTCATTTCCCTAGGACTGATTTCAACTCCCTGTTGTTGAGGTCTCTACTCTTTCTCATCCACTGCTTACTATAACCAGCTGTATCTTCTCATCCAAGAAGCTTTCAAACACCAAATCCCACTAAATAACACCAGTGTAAGTAGGAATGAATATAGGGAAAAACAGATTGTATGTTTTTACATAGAACGCGATTGAAGGTTATAACCTTGATGTAATGATCTCTAACCATATCTATCAACTTACTTGAATGGATAGTGAACCCCAATGAATAATCATACACTATCACACTACCCAACTAGAGCTAATGAATCTCATATATACAAACATCTCTCATCACAACTGTTGACAACTCCTCCCTAAAGAGACACTCGAACTCATTCAATGAAAGAGTCACCTCATGGTGAGTTTGGATAGCTAAATGCCATAACCGCCCTGCTGAGCCATGTAAAAGGCTTTCCCTAGAACAAACATCTGATCTGCTAGTGACTGGTATAGGTGTCAAACTCATGTCACTGTCTCCAGATAGTCTTCGACCACCTAAGGGTTCAGATCTCCTTGGAACATATGGGGTCTCTATCTCTAAAACATGTTTATTGTGTTATCATGGGCTCTATGTATGAAAGAACTACGGGTACCATGTGTTTCTCAACAGGTGATGGTATAGCTGGTGCACCACCCTGTGGTTACATATGGAGAACTGGTCCCCTTATCAATCCTTTTCACTGAGGGTGTCATCCCTATGATCAAGCTTCCGAATCCTTACTGGTATGCATTATGGAGGCATCCTCTATGAAAATATGATCTACCATAGTCAATGAGTATATTTAGAGAGAAAACTCAATAAGGGAAAGGACACCACAACACATTCTTATATGATTCATGCACCATTTTTTCCCTATTAACCAGTGTTCTTATATATCGAGTTAAAAATGAAGTTATTGGAGTCCTTCTGTATTGATATGTGAGCTTCTCGTACCAACACTGGAGTCCCTAGCTTGAAATAAGATCCCGAAACACATAACATTATTACCCAAATCTAATCTCAAAGAATCTCAATCCTAAAGTATAACCAAACACATATGATACCACTTTGTCATGACCCATCCATGTGGGTCTATGCGGTGACTCCCCTAGACCGCCTCCAATAGGCCAGGGGCTTGTGACTATAACCAAGTAGGTATATCACTAAAATGGGAGGCATTTCCTATGTAGATGTACAAACACACCCATCTCCAAGCCTAAAAAAATACCAAAATATAAAAACACAAAGTTAACAATGCATAAATACCACTATATCCAAACCAATAAAGTACAATAGGGAAGTAAAGTAAATTGAAAATGGTCCAAATACAAGCCCACCGCGTTGAATTCTTTAAACCACATGTCTATCTAATAAACAAAAGGTAATGGGATAGTTGTATGTAGCTACAGGAACACACCTTGGTCTGTCCGATCTCACAATGTACCATTAGGTCCTGGTCCCCCTAGGAATCCATCAAAAGGTATCTCATATACTAGAGACAAAACACGTGAGGGAAAAGACTGTGTATTGGTGAGTATAAAAATACAATTAGGACACCCCAAAATTAGAATGCAATATAACAAAAGAATGTACGATCCTATCTACATAAGTGTATGTCTATAACATAGATTAGAACATACGTATATACCAAATCCAAGATAGGAAATCTAGAGGTATGTCATGACTATCACATACCAATACTAGGGATCCACTTTAAAGATTCCATGAAGCAGTCCTACTAGATATCACACTCCTAAGTTTGATAGCAGTTGTGATGTACATCCTAGAGGTACTGGTTGTTGGATCACTCCATGAGAGAGAGAGAGGCACTAATAAATCTAAAGAGAAACAAGATGAAACAGATGAGGATCACAACTTGTGCCATGGGGTGATACCAACAAATCAATTAGGATTAACTGACTCTATAGAGGATTGTTGCCATGTAATGTTGGTCCCATCAATATCAAAGACTCTACCTAGGGAAAAAATAATAAATTGAGAATCCTAATCCGGGTGTCTCGGGAGATTCTACCACTCTATCCAAAATATCTTACTAAAGGGATCATATTTCTATGACTATGAATTGACTTGTACATACCCGTAGGTAATATGATAAAGGGAACAAACCATACTGAATTTTCCCATGAAATAGAGGACAATAGAATCATCCATTTAGAAATTGTTACCCAATGATTAGTAGTGTCACATGTAATTTCCCCTTACCCATGTTACTACCCGTTTACAATGAACAATGTCTTTTGATCATGTAATGTAGAAGATGGGTAAACAAGGTGTAGAGGGAGTCACATGCCACCTCCATTCACATGAGGTATTCCCATGTACTTTGTCCAGGTGATAGTAAATGAGGTCCACCAATGGATTTTTTCCCATTTACCAGTACATGAGGTAGCTCGGGTATCTAGTTCAAGCTATGCCGTGGGTTAGAGTTCATGTCCTAGAGAAAACATGTGTTCTCCACCACGTGTTTGTGTATCTCCTGAGCTACCCACTACGTCTCTAGTGAGTACCTCCACGTAGTGTGACTAGGGGCACACACTGTGTGATAATTAACTATTATATGAAACCCTAGCTTTTTTTCAGTGGGTACCACACACCATGTAACCTTGGGTTTCATGTAATGTTCATTAGGTTTTTTATAAAGTCGTATTATTTATTCGCATGCTTCATCCAATGATTAGGATCTTGTTCCAGTTGTATTTTCACCTAGAAACATCATATCCAGGGTTGTTTCTCCACCCTAACAACAAATATATGTGTTTTGGGAATTCAACTGGAATATAAATCTGTTTAAATCCACCCCGACGTAACCCAAATGAAGAAAACATTCTTTCCAATTGGTTAGATTCATCCGCAATTGTCACCATTTCACATGAATTATGACATCCCAATGTCGGATCTTCAATTTGGGATCGTTGTTATTAGAAATGATGTTTAAATGATCATACATCGCAAACTTGTCAATGAATGAAGTACACACACAAGAAAGTAGGGGGGATGCACAAAGAACAAATCCATGGAACGATTGTTGGTCGTCATTCATTCTGGCCACCATCCAGTCTCGTAAGAATGATCAATGAATCAACAGAGTTGTCCATGATGAAACCCCGTAAATTTCCCAAATAAAACAAATCCCATAGGGTAACGATCGAACTAACAATCAACATGTTCATTGGTTGGTTTGCATTAGTCATTGAATCTTTGAATAAGAAAATAAAATCTAACATAATACACCCATGTTGGATCACATGCTGTTGAAGATCAATTTACACTAGTGAGATATGTCAAGAATGACATTCGTCAATTTTAGATCCACAGTTCCATTGTTTTCCGCCAAGAGAAATGTCACGGGTTTCCACTCCAGTGCCACCAGAGAATTCCATGTTAATGAGCCTAACCCTGTATCCCTACAGAAAATTTTGTTTAAAATAAAACCATCACCATTTCACTCCGTCTATGATACAAAATTAAATAAAATAAATATTTCAATTTATTTTATTCATTAAAAATGATATTGACAACATTTCATAGATGACTCATGCTAGCCAATTTTAGACCGAGCCAAAGTTTAAGATACTTCTTTGAAAGAAATGGTTGCCTCATATTTTTTATATAGGCACCCATTTAGAATATATTCCATTTTTTTTGAAAATCATCCTCACATGCTATTTAATATTTTAGTATATTTCAATCATTTATTTCGGGCACACCAGATCTTGAAATCGCATGTCCTCTCACCAAATGGTCTCGAGTATAATCTATATAACTTTAAAAATAATGCATGATAAATTTTTGAAATTAAAATATAGGTCATTAGAATCAATTTAAATTTGATTTTGGATAAAAAACATTTCACTATTTTTAGCATTATCACATTAAAAACTCATTTAATAGTTCCATCAATGCGATTAATTTTAAAATAATTACTATAACTTCTACATTTTTTCAAATTTTAAAAAGGTATTAAATATTTTTAACCAGTGGGCCAAAATAATGTAATTAGTTTTCTTTAATTTTAGGGAAATATGAATAATAGCATTAGTGTTTTTTTATTTCTATGGTTAAGTTTAAATCGAGTAAATATGAGTAAAAATATTATTATAAGTATTAAAAATAGACTAAAAATTGTAGTCATTTTGTTTGATGTGTTAGTTTTGACAAAAATCATCAATGGGACGATATTATAGCCTCTTGGAGCAACTTGGTTGACTTAAAGAAATTTTTAGTATTTTATTCTAAGGGAAGTCCAATATACCACAATCATGATTTTAAGAAGTATTGCATTTTTATATATGGTTATTAAGAAGATATATTTTATTATAAATATTAATATTAATGATAAAATATTTATATTAATCATTATAATATTGTTTTAATTTTAATGGGAAATATAAATAAATTAAAGGCTTGAACTATGATGATATAATAATTGTTTAATTAATGGAAATATCAAATAAATGTTTTTAAAAATTAAACATGATATCATTAATATCATCAAAGTATTTTTTATATTTCATAGAAATATTATAAATGTATTATTGGTTTTTTTTAAATTTACATGTGTATTGATTTTTTTTAAAAAGGCATGAAATGAGTATTGTCAAAATTGATGAAAATAATATTTTAAAATAAATAATATTTTATTAAATGATATAAAATTAATAAAAATATAACATTCATCTTAATGAATGTGATAAAGATTAAAATTTCATCCATGAATCATTTATGTTTTTTTGTAATTTTATAGTATCAATATTAACCCTTAATGTTTAAAAATCCATGTTGTCCTGAAATGTTTTAAACGATTTAAAAATTGGTTAAATTCAAATAATAAGGCCCATAATGTGATCCAAAATTATCTAAAAAATGTAATTTTGGAGAATTTATACCCATATTCAACTGATTTTTTAAATAACGCACATTGGGGATACTTGAAAAAATATGTATTGATATTAATTTAATATTTTGAGAGTTTCCAAATGCAACACTCACCTTAATTATAAATGGCTGCCTCCTCCCTTACTTACTCACACCACATTGAGACTTATATCTCAACCAAACCCCAAAAAAATAAGATAAAAACATCCCCCCTCATACTAGAGTCCTACCATTTGGATGAAAACATCCTGCCCCTTCAACGATCACATTCATTTTATTTATTTCTAAAACAATTAAATTATTATATTCCATGCTTATATAACAACACCATTATCCAAAATATACTTATATGTTATTATTTTAAGGGTTATACCTACAACTTCAGAAACTTCAATCAAATGGGTAACAAATATTCCATTTGTGGACTTTGAACTACCGCCTCCTGAAACGATGTTGTTAATTTTTTCAATAACACCATTCATTGTTGTGAATTATGGTGGACACACTGTTTTTATATGATATATATATATATATATGATATTTATGTTTTATTAATACCTTTCTAATTGATATATAAAACATACCTCTGGTATTTAAATTTTGTGTAAATATGAAAAAAGCTTTGTTAGAAGTGTGAACTACCTTCTCCTAAACACTTTGTGATTCGTTCAGACTATACATGGAACATATAAAAATGGTTTTAATTTTAATATTTGAAATATGAGAAAAATTATAAATAACTATGATATTGTAATTATAATAAACACAGACATATATATAATTTATTGAAATTCATTTAATATGAAAAAGAAAATAGAAGTAGCGTTAATGTGTTTGTATGACCTACAATCTCCAAGAATTGTGAATTTCATTTCCCATATAAAAATTTTATAGATTTTTATAAAAATATATACTAAATATATATTATATTTATACCATGGTTTCAATTATGGATAAGATTAAATAATTATCTAATTAATAGGAATAGTAGGTAAGAAACCAAAACATACTCAAAAAACAATGTAATTAACATCCCAAATAGTGAAAATAATGAATGATTACAAAACAATCATTTATAAAATATTATAATAAGATCATATATGTTATTATAAATATGATTATGAGTCTTTGATAAGTTAATAAATTTCTTAAAACCATTAAAAAAATGTTAAAGTACATTCAACAAAAAGGAAATTCAAGGTAAGGGATTTGTGTCTCACTTTTATTTTCATGGGACACAAGTCATTTATAGAACTTTCTTAGTTTTTGGGGTGTATATAATTCCCAAAAATGTATTTTATGTTCATAATTATAAAAATTTTGGTATTTTAATATCCATTTTTTTTATTTCATGGGGTATACGATTATACTACTTATAATGTGGTAAGGGGTTATTTCACAATCACATTGTTATTCAGGATTTTTAATGTGTATACTCTGGAATATTTATCTTCCAAGTTAGTTTTTTGTAAAAAGATTTCTAAAATGTTTTCAATTATCTAAAATAATTTTTAAAATTTATTTTCCTCCTTTTCTTACATTTTACATAATTATTTAAAGTGAATCTTCTTGTTATTTTTCAAAAAAGGCACATTTAACATTCCTTATAAAATTGAAAGTAATGTTTTTAACATATATACTGTGAATGGAAATTCACACAATCATTACACCATAATGTTTTAATGATTTTTTTCAATGTTTACCAGGTTTCTTTCAAATAAAATATTTTATATTATAAAATATTGATTTTCTGAATAAATGATTACAATGGGTAAGGTATATTTATCCCACTTTTTAGATATGTGAGATAAATTTCATATTCACCAATTAATTCATTTGTGTTGTGTATTTACTACTTTCTCTGACATATCATATCCTGATTCTATTTATCTTCATTGTATTTAATGTTTCATTTCATAATTATTTACTTTTATGACACTTATGAATAAATTTTTCAAAGTGATATTGGAAAATTTGAATAAAAAATACAATTTTAAATTAATTATTCATATTTAATGAATGATTTGGACATGTAAGACATAGGTTTTTGATTGGTTAATGAAATCCACTCCATGAATTTATAGTCACATGAGATAAAATATATTGGAGACAAAACCTTATAGTTTTTTCTATGAAGAATTGACTAGTTTGTACCCACATATATAAACTTTCTAGAGATTAGGTCTTGATGGTAAAGGTATCATGTTCTTGGGAAACATAATGTCCAATAATTATGCATTTTCTTCACTGAAGTTATTATTTTACATGATAATTTTCTTTGATCTTATCTATGGATTCATTTTATTGTTATAGTATTAATTTAATGTAATTTGTTTTCAGTTTCATACTGTTCCATGTTGATTATTCTTTTTCTAGTTATTTGAAAAACATATATTTCTAGTTATTTTTCATTCCATATTGTTTATAAATTTATTTTCAGTTTATCAATTACATGGAATTTGTCTTATGTAATCACCATTACATATTTACTATTATAATTTATTCATTATTTATATTACTATAAATTACCCTTATTTAGAATTTGAGCTTATCCTTGTTATGTTTCTCTTCCACCTAAATCCATGAAGTGTGCCAAGGAAGATATGAAAGGATATTATAGGCGGGAATAATTTTTCCCACAAAAGAAAAAAATTAAATTTTAATAATTATATTTGCTGTAATACTAAACTCATGTATGTATATGGTTTACCAAGACAACAAAAATCCGTAGTCCTTCTGATTTTGATTTATTTTAATCATACCAACTTAGTAAAATTCTGTACTAGCTCTGGGATTATGTTGTCGGGGATTTGCAAAAAATGTTTTTATTTAATGATTTGAAAGCATATTTTGAATGCTACTCATAACAAAGAAATTCAAATTAGTGGTAAGGTGATATTTTGTATAAAAAATGATCAATGGAAATATAAATATTTTGGGATGGTTGATTTAGGTTACGTAAATGAAATTTATTAGTAACCTTAACATTCATTATTTATTTGATTAATATTTTATTTAGATCATATTTGATGAAGTTTATTCATTTCTAGATTTATTGAAATTATTCAATAGTCTAGGATTATATTCGATGAATAAGGAATGTGTTAAAATTTCAAGAATATATATTTTCATTGAGGTTTAACAGTGATTTAGTATATTAGAATGATTTATGAGAATTTTTTATTAACTAATTTGATGTATCATATGTGACATTATGAACCACTTTATGTTGTCTATATATAAATGAATGATCAAATATTTCATATTTTTAGGTGTTGAATTTAGTTAGACATAATTTGGAGGATTTTTTATGTTAAATATTTATGGAGTGAATAATTTTCAAAATTTAGGGAAACTATTTAGGTTTTAGCGACAAATTGACTTTGGTCGACTATGAAAATACCTCCAGACGGGGGGGGGGGGGTGAATTAGGGTATGACATAGTCAAATAACAACCATCAATTATTTCAATGTTACATAAATCACTCTTTTATATCTATTTGCTACAACAATATATGAATATAAATTAAAGAATGCATATGACACAATAATTTTACTTGGTTTTATCACAATGGGCTATGTTCGAGGAGAATAACATATCGATTTTTTGATGTACCAAATCCTCTAAAAGTACACAACTTTTTATAATGTTTGGACCACACTCGTTGTCCCTCTTAATTTATAACCAATCATAATTTTAAAGATCATTCCTCTACCAAATGATGTGTGCTCAATAATTATTCAAAAGATCCACTCATAGTTTATAGACTTTTAGGTCTTTTAAATATGAGTAATTAATGCATCCTCTATTTAATGTAGATCCTATATTGATGTCCCACTTTCATCCACTGATGAATACCACATTACCACAAATATACTATATAGTCTTTAAATAATTTATACAACCCTTACCATGCCTTGAAAGAAATTTTTATCCTTTTCATGAAAAATCTACTATTACATGCATCTTCAATCTTATGTACAACATTAATCTTACGTGAAACTTTGTTCACTTGAGTGTAACTTCAATTATTTCATGAAACTCTTATTGCATAATATCTTATGCTATTCAGAGTTTGGATTGGAACTATGTGTTGAGATACTTCAAATGAGTGGGGTTACCTCTTATATATAGGCATCATTGACCCCTATGTGGATGATATGATGTATCTCCCAAGATCCCCTCTATGTGTGAAAAACCCAATTTGACATCATATTGGGATCACAAGCCTATTTAACGCAACCCCATCTTTTATTCACATTTCCAATCATGTTATCACTTCATACCTTGTCCAAATATTGATGTTCTCATCCTAAGATATACCTTAGTTTCACATTTCCAAATCACCTTCAATATTGTGCATAACCACATTTTCCGAGAACATGTTCTTCCATTTTTGGATTTTGAGGCCCAAATTTTTTGGCAAACACTACAAAATGAAACCATAATATATCAGTAGTTCTATACTTCCTCAAGAGTATCCATTATTTTTTCATGGATCATTGTCAACATAGATTGTCAATAATATATCTGGAACTCCATAACACACCACAAAAACCCTCTATGTCAACATACACAAACAACCTAAAAATGCTTCAATGATACCTTTTGTGATTTTTACACAACAAATGTATTAGATTTAAACTTATTAGGGAACTTCTTATATCCATTTTGGATTTATGAAATATTTATAAATAGAATAAAACAACATTACATTCCTCTATAGATATTATAATATGTTAAAATTTTATTTTTATGCTTTATACGTGAAAAATATATCTTGAATATTGTTTTCATGGAATATGAGACGAAGTGGAAATTCATCAAATCACAACAAAAGTATGGAATCAATCTTATGAAATATAGATAAATCATGCAAGGAAAATTATTCATTCCATGTAGATATATAGTAAATTAATCCCATCAAATTTAGGAACATGATCTTGAAATAAAATTTTTATCCTTTTGACTTAATTTTTGATGAGTTAATAATCTTTTCACCCCTCATCAATTTAGGTTTTGTGGTATTTAACTTTATCATCACCGTTTTATACATCACTCTCTAGTAGTTATTTCATTTTTTCCACTTAAATCGTATATTTTATTTCATGTAACATATTAAACTGGGTTCCACACACCGGTTCCTAGAGGGGGTTGGTCACATGACATTATTTGTCCTTACTCATATGCTAGAGGTGGATAACGAGAAGAAAAGATCTAGGATCGATAATGAGGATTCTATATTCTCTTTATCCATGTAGCACAAGAGAGGAAATAAGTAAGAATAACCCAATGATATAACTAATAACTAAACTAATGAAAATCAGAGTCACATAATGACCAAAAATGGAAATACAATATCCAAATATGAAGGTGTAGATATGTCATGAAAAAAATGCATATCACAAGTCAATATGAAAATACCAAGGTACATAATGATTCTAAAAAATCCAAAGAAGGTTCCAAATCCCGTCTAGTATCCTCATCCATGCTCTATCACTAATCATCCATCTAATAAAGGGCTCCTTCTCGTATAATTTCTTGCAATAAATGAAACCAATTTGGGTAATGACCAGAAAGTCTATGTAGGGTCTAATAACAACACAGTAGAACACCACCAACAATGTATAAAACAATATCTAGTCAATAATAGTATATTAATTTATATAAATTATAATGTCAAATTCATAACAAATCTGTTATTAAATTTAAATTGTTATATAATTAACCACATAAACCCCCTGAGTTCCCGATGAAACTCGAACCCCCAATGCCTGTTTCATCACAAACCATTGTATGAACAATATCACTAATTAAATTCATATTCCCAGGGTTTTCATTTTCATTTCATTTTAATTAATATTAAATCAAATTGGTATCATAGTCTAATGCCAACTTTTGGGCTTACATTTCCATTCCCAGGACCCCATGGGTATTTGATGTAGAAGTTTATGACACAAAACACATTCATAAAATAATCACACAAGTGACCTTTTTAATAATCTATCTACGTCCCAAAATCATTTATAAATATAGGCTTTTGATGCAGAATTCCATGTCTAACAAATGAATATCAAAATATCACTGTGTTATTTTGAAGTAGCAGTCTATTTCCCATACATGTATATCACATCAATAATGATTATTCAAAATTAATACTTTTACCAAAATTTCCCATAATGCAACCATCATAATTTATCACAAAAACATGGTTCTCCAATTTAATCAAATGGAAAATATGAAAAATTAAAACTTTTCCCATTTTAGATAATTTAAACCATATAAACCATTAACCCATCAAGGATACTCCACCCATATCATTATACCAAATTTTCAGTTAATTTATATCACATTAAATATAAAATTACCCTATAACATTTTCACAATAATTAATTCACTAATTAATTATTCCAATTCCTCAATCCCATATGAAAATACCAAGATACATAAAGATTCTAAAAAATACTAAGAAGGTTCCAAATCACTTCTGGTATCCTCATCCATGCTTCATCACTAATCATATATCTAATAAAGGGCTCCTTCTCGGATAATTTCTTGCAATAAATGAAACCAATTTGGGTAATGACCATGAAGTCTATTTAGGGTCTAATAACAACTCAGTAGAACACCACCAACAATGTATAAAATAATATCTAGAATATAATATTATATGAATTTATATAAATTATAATTTCAAATTCATAAAAAATCCCTTATTAAATTTAAATTGTTATATAATTAACCACATAAACCCCCTGAGTTCCCGAGGGAACTCAAACCCCCAATGCCTGTTCTATCCCAAACCATTGTCTAAACCATATCACTCATTAAATCCATATTACCATTGTTTTCATTTTCATTTCATTTCAATTAATATTAAATCGAATTGGTATCATAGTCTAATGCCAACTTTTGGGATTACATTTCCATTCCCAGGACCCCATGGGTATTTGAAGTAGCAGTTTATGACACAAAACACATTCATCAAAGAATCACACATGTGACCTTTTGAATCATCTATCTAGGTCACAAAATCATTTTTCAATATAGGCTTTTGATGCAGAATTCCATGTTTAACAAATGAATATCAAAATAACACTGTGCTATTTTGAAGTAGCAGTCAATTTCCCATACATGTATATCACATCAATAAAGATTAATCAAAATTAATACTTTTACCAAAATTTCACATAATGGATCCATCATAAGTTATCACAAAAACATGGTTCTCCAATTTAATCACATGGAAAATATGAAAAATTGACTCTTTTCCCATTTTAGATAATTTAAACCATACAAACCATTAACCCATCAAGGATAATCCACCCATATCAGTATCCCAAATTTTCAGTTAATTTATATTACATTAAATGTAAAATTACCCTATAACATTTTTACAATAATTAATTCAATAATTAATTATTCCAATTCCTCAATCCCAATATCCCAATTATTAATTGTCCAATTAATTAATCCAGTTGCATAATCCTAATAAATTAGTTAACAAATTAGTTTATTCAATTCAATATTCAATCGATAATTATTCCAACTGAATTTTAAAAAACATATATGCAATTATATTTAATGACTACAAGATTGGAAATTAGACAACTTACATCAATATTAATGAAAAACCCCCACCAACAAACTACCCCAATTGAAGTGGAATAATGTTGATCATGAAGAAGAATGAAATCTATATTTGAAATTTGGCTCTATGATCAAAAGAATCATGATCCAAAAACTATGTATCTATATCCACCAAAAATAGAAGAAAACATCACTTTAAAGGATGTGTGAATGAAATTAGGGATAGAGGAAAACACAAGGGATGAGATACTCTTACCGATAAAGTGAATATCTTCAAGTTGTTCATAAAACAACCCATAATTGAGTACTTAAGGTGTTAAAAATACATCCATGAGCCTAAAAAATGGGATAAATCATTTAGTTCCATGGTGGGTAAATATATAGTGAATTTTTGGGGGTTCAAGATTTAAAAAACCAATTTTTAGAATATTGACAACTGTAAGGAAATGTTTATTTGGAAAAGGAGCAATGTCTTCCAAACCATGTACCTTAACCGTTAACCTCTCTGGGGGGGGAGTAATGGTTACTCCTAGGTGGGCACATGGTTTCAAAAACTATGCTTGAGAAATGAAAAAATCCAATGTATGTGTTCACTTGATTTTTTAGGATTAGAACATGGTTTGGGAAAAACCGTCTGCTAAACATATTATTCGTATATTCATTCCAAAATTATCTAATTTGACCTAATAATTTTCCATGGTAATACCCAGACAAGACATACTCAAAATCTAGTAATTGAGTACCTTTATAAGTACTTGAGACATTTCCAAAAAAGGTCAGGATCTTGTAATATCCCCCATATATTAGCTTATCCTCCCACTGTACTATCAATAATCTCTATGATTCAAATGTAAAATGATTGGGCTAATTATCCCATATATTCATTCCTCTATACCATGTTGCATCCTAAACACACCCATGTTTCCATCTTTCAATAACTATCAGCACAACCTTTCCTCAAACCACTTTATACCTGTGATCCAACACTCATATTTAATGATCCTTAATAGATGCATCAATATGAAGATGTATGTCATCCACATTGATAATAATAGAAGTGTAGGGGTTATACCGTCAAGGTTGGGAAACTTGAAATATGTCATAAATAGCATTGCACCTATGTGGATGATCCAATTATCATGCCTCCGACCCGATTATCACCACAATCGGAAATGGTCCGACAAACCATGGGACCAACATACCTTGTGTCTATATCATCAAAGGACCCATTCTAGGAGACAAATAATGGAATAAATGATCACCCTATGAAAAAATTTGTGGTCTTTGATTTTAATTAGTAAATGAATTTTTCCAACACTGAGGTGTATCCATATGTTTCCGAATCAACCGAACATTCTATAAGGTCTCATGCACAGGATTTAGTCCCAGCAACTCTGAATCACATGCATCCATCCATCATAGAGTTATACATAATGGTTTATAATAATGATCCATATTTGGTTCTATCTTTATAGTTTCTACATAACTATTGTTTTATGTGAACTCCAATAATTATGGGTTCTTCTCCCATGTCCCATTAAATTCTATGAAACATGTTCATATCATATCCTCAAGAACCTATATAGTATGTTTAGACTAACTATCTATCTGTGTGTGTAAAGATATACTTGGAAAAAAATATGTACCACATGCCTTTGGAAAAAACATCATCAAGTGTGACGTAAAGGGTGATTCAAAATATAAAACAATAGAT
Source organism: Viscum album (assembly GCA_963277665.1). NCBI lineage: Eukaryota > Viridiplantae > Streptophyta > Magnoliopsida > Santalales > Viscaceae > Viscum > Viscum album. The sequence goes on from OY728144.1 coordinate 396,008,569, forward strand.
TGTGGCACCCTTGAAGATAGACTATATCTCAGACAGACAAGTTTCCCAACTGATCCACTGATAATATCTCTCATACAAGTAAGAAACATGACACCATTTTCAAATGTTCTAGAATAACCCAGATAAAATCATTCATCAAATGCATACTTGAGAGACCCACCACAAATTCTATGGTAATGTCGTTCAAATTCCATTCATGAATGGGAAATAGCTATAATGAACCTCTTGGTTGTTGATGCTCAACCTTCAACTATTGAAAAGTGTATAATCATGTCACGAACCCTACAATCTATTTTTTCAAGCCCACCCACGAATACTTTCATCAGAGGTCATGATACATTGTGGTAACATATGGATGCACCACCCACTTTGATGCCTGATTTTCTAGCATCATCTCATCCAGAAAAATCAAAGGCACAAAAACATGATTCGTAACATAGATGATCTCAACCTCAACTAGGGTCCAATCAAAATTTGTATCCACACCCTAAAGGATTTCCCTCAAGGAAAAACATTCTTGATCATTATACATCCTATACCTAATCCGAATCAAATGTTTAGACTCTATTGAAACTGATATGAGAGTCATATGTTCATGAACTTCCTGAACAACAACATGCATCTCATTCTATAAATTTATCATCGTACACTAAGAACTAGAATCTTAAAACTACACGATTTTTTGATTATCTATTTTAAGCGTCAATAAAACTATTTCATTTTCCTACCATATATGTTTGGCCAAAGTCAAATTACTAAATATACTTAACCCATTTATGCTACCAGAGACTCAAATATCATTACAAAAATATATACCTCAATATCTTGTAATTCGTATAGACAATAATCTTCTCACCCAATAGATAATGCCACCAAAAAATCAAATCATAATCCGATATATCTATCATGAGGCCAGGAATGGGGTATTTCTATTCATGTGGAATCAGGTTTCAAGAACCATATGCCACAACTCGATCTCCCCACCCTAACAATACTACATGAAAATCCCAAAAGTGTCACAAAATACCATATACACCTCACTTGGATTCAGTAAGATCAAGATGGGTGCCTTTTTAAAATTCTTATTCAGATCCTAGAAAGAATCTTCATATGATCTAGGCCCCTCAATCATTAATTTATTCTTGTTCGAGCTCAAATGAGGTGCTTCCAAATGGATAAGTTCTTATATGTACCTCAAGTATTATCCAGTTAATCCCATAAAGGTAAGGATATTGAAATTTTTATTTGGTTTATCCAATGAAACCATTTCCTATTAATTATCTAAGTCCAATGAAACACCTTCCATAGAGATGATGAGACCAATAAAGTGTATCTAATTTGTCCAACAGTGACACTTAAATAGTTTGGCACATAAAAAATGCTATCTTAGTTTCCACAAAATGATTTCAATAAGGGGGGAATCATCTACCTAAATATTGGAGTACACCAAGTTGTCATCCATAGGATCTTACACAATCTAATCCTGGTATGGGTGGAATATTTTATTCATCAGGGCCATAAACCATATTGGTGAATTTTTAACCCAAAAAGTATTACGAATAACTCATAAATGAAATACCTACTAATGAAAGGAGTTCCTATTATATCATAAGGTCAACATATCAACTAATGATTCCCATATCTCAATTCACTCTTTTAGGAAACAGATGATCCCCTAAACTGGTTGAAAATAAAATCGAAATGTAGAGAAGGATACAGATTCTTTAGAATCATGCAGTTCAAATTTTGGTAGTCAATAAATAAACATAGATACTTTTCCACATTTGTAGAAAAAAATAGAGAACCTGAAGGTGATATTCATAGAAAAATAAACCACATATCCTTCCACTATTCCAATTGATATTTTATTTCCTAATTTAATATTAGTTCCATTACATATAGTGGAATAAAATCTGGCTAAACCCCTGACATGAGCTCAATTGTAAATTCCACATCTCTCCCTAATGTAATCCCTGATAAGTCCATAAAAAACACATCCTAGAACCTATCCACTACTGGTGGGAATACATCTAGTTTTAAAAATCCATCATTAAAGAATATTCTAAAAATATGGGTAGTGAGCTCACCCAGTAGTTGTTGAACTATTCTGGAATGTTCATCCTAGATATCCCACTTTGCACTATGAATATACTTGTCACCATCAAGTGACATAAATTTAACTCTCCTTTGGTGAAAATAAATGTGGGATCTGTATGATACTAACCATTACATAACCGTAATTAAATAAAATCATTTGATGTTAATGATATAAAGAGACCAATAGAAATGGTACTCCCAATCATTTATAGAACATCCCTTTTAATAATAGATACCCCACGACTATAATCCAAATGGTGTATCTATCAAAATAACCCACACACTATTTCCTCCCATGGGATCGAACCATTCCCATTTTGAAGATATAAAATAATGAGAGGAACCTGTATCAAATAAGTCACTTGATAGTGTATAACCTTCAAGAATAGTACCTCTCTCTATTGACGATCTAGCATCAATGTCCACCAAAATAGGATGAATAACATGAAACTATTCTTCCATTATTTTATATTATGTTGTTTGTGTCCCCTGATCAGTATTACTCTATAGATATGGGTGCTTATGCCCAGAAGAACCATGTCTACAACCTCTACCTTCACACCCAGTACAACCCTAGTTTCCAGACTATTATGGTGTAGAAGATCCCCTCCCTTCACCCTACTACTATCTAGCTTCTCCATAAATACCCATATTATTTGGGTTCTTATATAACCTCTATAGATATCCCATTCTACCACAATATATCCACTCCACATTTTTTGGGAGGAACATTCTATGAATGTGACTCAACCTACCACACTTGTGAAAGATCACTTAAGGAAGACCCTGTGTAAACTATCCTTACCCTGTGACACTATTATTTCCACTAGTATGGTCTATATTTTGGTAATTATAAATAATTCTCTCAAATTTCATACATAATTATCTTCAATTTGATATTACCCTCTATCAATAGAAAGCCTCATTTAGTTTCCCCTTAGAAATGAGAGGCTGAGTTACCACTTCCAAAAACATATTCGGCCTAAAGATATTCACTTGGGACTTATTTTCACATTTTATCCCATCCATAAATCATTTTATTGTAGTTTCCTCATCACATTAAAATATTGAAAAAAAATTAAAATAAATTAATATACTAGCATTGTCTATCATGGAAATATTCTTCTAAGTGATCATAAAAAAAAACATTCCTCTCCTGCCTAAGCATCTTAGGGAAAAAGTGATCAACGAACTTCTACTCAATGACCATCAACTAAATATTTTCCATCTTTACATTATCATTGTTGATGTCCCACCATCACTTCTCAAGGACATATAACATATATGTATCCAATTGTACCCTAATCTAAACATGAGTCACCATGTGGTCTCATATATCCTTGATAGAATCAAACGATAACTCAGTTTCCTAAGGTCCACCCTCTATGTTAAACATCATGGTGTTATACATTTAAAACTACCATAGTATATCAAACATACACTTCACACACTTCCCTGAGAATCTTTCCATGAAACGTAAGGATTGAGAGAAGTTCTCTCATAACATCAATCTAATTTCCTCCACAAACATTATCATTTACTTGGGTTCTAAAACTAGAGGGTCATTTCGAGCCACTACCTCCTATTATCCACTATAAACTATCATCGTGAGGGAATGTCTCTAAATTTACAAATACATATGTAAATAACTATAAAAAAATATTAACACATTTCAAAAGGGGGTTTAATTAAATCCATTATAATACATTCCCACCCTTGACCTGCCACACTGTCAAAACTAAGGTGAAATTATTAAACATATCCATCCAATATCTTGGTTATGAATGAGAAAAAAGTTAAACTCATTCTCTTCCTTCGAGATTCTCAATAGACACACATTTATTATTATATTTCTTGATTTTAAAAATTTCAGTTCATAATAAGAACCTTTTTTATTTAAATTATCCAAGATTGGAAAAACACTTGAATTTTAACAACTTATCCAAAAGGAATTTTCTCATGCATGACTAATCTAAAGCTTATCACAAAAAAACATGTGTTCCTAGAATGATGCAATATTACTATAATCTCGTGCCATACAGGGCACGAGTCAAAAATTAGAAAATATCTGATTCAATAATATCACATAACAATTGAACAAATTGAGTTGAAATAACATCCAATTTTAACAAAACACATTAATTACAAAAATACCACCATGGTTACACAACTGTTACCCTTGTAATTGGGTTAACTACTCCCATGATTAAGATTTTTAGAAAGGCCTGAGTCATCCTATTCACATGTCTACCTTTCCATAACATTAAGAAAATTGAAATGAAATGAAAAAACTATCACCCACTGGAAACACATTGTAACGTCCCAAATATGGATCCACACACTTGTTACCCAAGTTGGTTAGTCAAATGACCACAGGAGGGCCACCCCATATTCTAGAGGCGACTGAATATAATCAAGGGTTTGATATTGATCATGGGAAGGCTATATCTTATTTATCAACGCATAAAAAAATTAAAAATAAATTATAATAACAAATTAAATAACCAAAAACCAAACCAAACCATTATCACATGATGACCATAACAAGAAATGCATTATCCATAACTAAAAAGCACATAAGTCATTCCAACATATGTTTTTTGTGTTAATGTGAAAAAACAAAAATAAAAAAGACACTAACACCTCTCAAGAGGGTCATGAATAATGTATGGTTACCTCATCCATTAAACATCCAAAATTAGCCATATAACATAGAGATATTTCCACTATTCTGTCTTGTAAACATCAAGCCTATTAAGGTACTGATAAGGAAGCCAAAATAGGGTGTGATTATAACTTCATAGGCTACCACCAGCAACGCCAAAAAATATATAGTCAATAAAAGTGTATGATGTTATATAAATATTAAATGATAATGTTTAATTAAACCCTTATCACATTTGAATTACTTTAATGAAGAAAATAATGGTTCCAAAGGACACCCAAACCCTCAATACCTACTTCAGATTGTCCTGGAGTCTAAACTATATACATTGTTAAATTCAAAACCCACAATGATCATTATAAATTAATTTAAATTCATTTTAAATCCAATTGGAATCATAGTCCAATTCCAACATTTTGGGGCTATATCACTATGCATAGAACCGTGAGGGTATTTGAAGCATCGGTTCGGAAACAATATCACATTTATAAAAAATCACCCAAGTGGGATTTTGAAGCAGAACTCAATGTTCGACCCTCATTTTTTCTAATAGATTTTGAAGAAGTAGTACATGTCCCACACAAAAATATAATTTTATCACTTTGGGATTTAGAATGAGTACATGTACCACACATTTATATCACATCAATAAAGATTAATAAACATTAATTATTATTCCAACATTTCATATTATGTTATGATCAAAAGTTTTTACAACGAAAGGGTTCCTTGGTTTAATAATAAAAAATATATGAGAAATTTACTATTATTAGATTTTTCATTATTTAAACCATATAACCCATTGAAACATTATGGTTAATCCAATAATCTTTTAATCCCAAATTTTAAAATACTTTACATTAAATTAGTCGATCAATTACACAATCAAAATTTCCCATTAATTAATTCAATAATTAATTAGTGAAATTCCACAATCCCGGTATCCCATTAATTATTCCCCAATTAATTAAACCAACTCCATAATCCCAATAAATTAATATATAAATTAAATTATTTAATTTATAATTCAATAGTCAAAGGTTACAATTGAATTTCAAAACACCTACATGTAGTTGGATTTCAAGAATAAAGGATTTGAAATTAAACCACCTACCTCAATGTTGACAATGAACTCTCCGCATTTGAAAATACAAATTGATGTGAAAAAATGATGATCATGATGAAAAATTATATCTATATCCAAAACCGAGATCCAAGATCAACTGAATCAGTATATTATAATCCTAGATCTACTTCCACAAATAGTAGTGGAAAAAATACCTTTAAATAATGATATAAAGATGAAAGAGATTTAGAAAACCCCACATGTTGTGATTCTCTTATCAGGAGAGGTGTAGATATTCATTATGGGATTAAAATCACAAAAAATAGAGATATTATGGCCTTTCAATCAGTCCGGAAGACTAAAAATGTGATAAATATTTTATAACCCGTATTGTTTGAAATAGGGTGATTTCCGAGGGGATTGGGATTTCAAAATCCAATTTTAATAATATTAAAATCCACACAGATTGATTAATGGATAAGGGAACACAATGTTCCAAACCTTTCACCGCTGATCTGAAGGGGGGGGGGACAATTACTACTACGAGGGCTCACTATTTAACAAACCATGTTTATCCATGTAAATATCCTCTATTTGGGTTCACAAGGTTTTCCAGGGTGGGCACACGATATAGGAAAATCATAAAGAAACTGTGCACTACCAAACTTCCATCCAAAATTCTATAATTTCATCAAATAAATACCCAATCTAAAACAAAACAAAGATATACTAAAAATGTGGTAATGGAGTACCTGTAAATTTTCATGATACATTTCTATAAAAATATGGTATCTATAATTCCTACAAACATTCTCCTTCTTTGGGAACCATATTATGTGTTATTTGAAGTTACCGTTACATTCCCCACATTCTCTTTTTAAATGAAGGATTGATATCCCTATCTTTGATGTTGGGTTTCAAAAAGGTTATTTTCAAATAAAAATAAATTATTTGGCAAGGATACATTTCTAGGGGATAATTTTTTCAGTGTGTGTAGAATGTAACACCTCAAAAATATATAATACAATTATCAATAGTTTTCTTAACATGTAACCCGAGCATTAAGAAACCTACAACATACAGTTAAAATATTATTATGTAATGTAACTATTATATTCTATCCATTTATTTAGAGGGAATTAATTGTTTTTAGTACATTATGAAATATATCCATAATCATTTTAAATAATCTATTGACTAATAATAAATAAGTGCTCAACATTTTAGAAATTGTTTTTCGTCAATAATGATTTTATTGCTTTTTGTGTGTAAAAATTATAATGAATTTATGTTACTTTTATAATTTATATTTAATAAAATAAAAATAAATTTTAAAATAATTATATTAATGTTAACTTTAGGACAAATATTTCAATTTATCTAAAATGATTGATCTTTTAGTGAATAATGAGGAATAATGATTTTTTAAATAATATAATTTTGTAACTAATTAATGTAATTTTAAAGTTTGATAATTTTTTTATTAATGTATCATATGATTAATTTTATTTAGAATAATATAATTTTAAGGATCCAATTTAATTATTTTTATATGAAATAATTTTTATATTTAAAATCATATTTTTATAACAACTATTTTTCCCTGTGTTTTAAGAATTAGGTTAAAATTATTTTACACCACTTTTAGAAACGAATCTTGAAAAATGGATATCATATTTGGGAATCGTGTGGTATTTTATTGAATTCAGTCATTTTATTATAAATAATTATTAATTATAACCATGGTCAAATGTATCGCATTATTAAAGGGAAAATTTGATAATTAATGTTAAAATTATGTGGTAATGATATAAAAATAAACCCAAAAAATAAAATTATTTTGTTATATGGTATATACATTTCCAAATCAAAACCACATTCAAATATATGTCATTTTGGTTCCATTTTACCTTTCAAATGTCATTTATACAATTTATAGTAATGAAAATTCCATAATATCACTCTTCCACTTTTAAATTATTATATATTTTTCACATAGGGACAAGAATATTTTCTTAATAAATATAAAATAATTTTTTGAAAATAATCTATTTATTTTTATCATGGAATTTTATTTCTATTATTAACTATTCAATAATTTTCTTAAATTAATATGAAACATCGACAAATCATTTACTCAATTAAAAGAAATTTTTTTTAAAAAATAAATATATTAAATGTAATATAATTTCAGTGAATTGTTACCTAAAAAATATTATTTGATAAATATTACTTATTATGTAAGTGTTATAGGATTATAATCCAAATCATGTTTCTTTTGATGATTGTAAAGTCAAAATAAATGAAATAATGATATTTTACAAAAATAATATATTATTAAATTATTAAAAACCCATAAAAATATTGAAATAAGACAATGTTAATAATATATAGTATAAAAGATCATCCACTTTCCTTCTATGTGTTTTTCCCTTTATAGTTACATTCATAGTCTTTAAATGGTATAAAACATTAATAATGTTGTAATTGTAAAACGATTTTACGGGGGATTAAAACTAAACTATACTGGTAAAAAAAATGAAAACCTATTAAAATTATATTTTATGAGATAATTTAGAATTATAATAATATTCTAATTGAATTATATTAATTAAAAAACATTTGTAAATGAAAGTTACTTATATTAAATTAATATATTTGGAAATTAAAATAATGTTAGTCCACACATTTGTAGAAGGAGAATCCTCTCATTTATTTACACCACATTTAAAATACTAGATAAACCAAACCATTACCAATTACAATATATGAATCTCTACCTCTGAGTTATATGACTTTTTTATTCTTAAAAGACATTTCAAATGTTCCTTATGAAGGGAACTAAATGATGTCTACCGAAGAAGAGGTAATCGCCTTTACTGAATCATTTTAGATTATTTCTTCTTTTACCTTCTCTAGATTAATTAAACCCATTATCAAATAATAACCAAAGTACCATTAATATACTATTATGTTATTATTATTATGGGACGCCCATATTCCATCTCATTTCCATCTTATAATAATAAAGAACATCACTTGTGCGCACATACAACTTATCATCTCCACTTAGGGATGCAATTATCGTCATCATCACATTACATAGATAGTTATAAATATATAAATAATGAATTAAGTGATATTTAAGACATAATTTGTTTTTATAAATTAAAATATCATATCATCCATCTTACCTTCCAATCCATTGGAAAATGATATCATCAATTGTGCGTACGTGTGAACTTTTACCTCTATAAAGCGATGCGATATTTTATCATTTTCACTTTACATGGATGGTAATAAGGATATATTTAATGAATATTTATGATATATATGAAAAAAATTATAATGTAAAGATTATGTTTTCTCTACCTTTCTTTAATTATATCCATATAAATTGAAGACAACGTTTATGTGTACTTAAGATCTATCATCTCCAAGAATGATGTAATTCATTTTCATATATCTATATTTTATTGATTACTTTAAACATAAAAATATTTAATATATATATATATATATATATATATATGATATTAATATCATGAATAATATTTTATTGATTACCTATCCAATATAATGATATAGAGATTGAAACTACTGAAAACAAACATATATGAAAAAAAATTAGTAATAATAATAATAAAATATTGTAAATAAATTGGTGAAAATATTTTATGAATGGATCACATTTGATATTATATATATTATATTTATATGTTTTTGGTATATAATTATAATAAAGTCAATTTTATTATACATGAAGATAAATTCAGTTACAAGAATAGGGGAACTTCAGGTAAGGGGTTTCATAAATCAATTTCCTTTTGTTGGGTTTTACCAGTTATTCATTAATACTATTATGTCAAGATTATGAATTATGTTATGTTTTATTCCAATTTATCTTGTGTGGATTTTATTTTAATACACTTAATATCTTTATTTATTATTTCCCATTTCAATGATATTATATTCTCATGTGATTTCTTATCAATTTTAACTTTATTGAGACATATTTTTTATTATGAACCTGTTTCTTTTCATGTGGTATATATAACAGCTAATTTATTTATTTAACATTAATATATATCTCTTTATGATGATTAATGTTTAATTTTATATTTAATATTTTAATGGGTTATATTTTTATTATTACTAAACAGGTAATATTGGTAATACGATCTAATTTATTTTGGGTTGCTATTATTTTTCATTAGATATATCATATAATCTATCCTTACTAAAATCCATAATATTTCATATCCTATATATATTAAATGGGTTCTATTGTTTTTATAAAAATTTTACTATATTTAGAAATTGAATCAATATATGAAATTTTTAAAAGAACACCTGAAATTATTATTCTTTTCATCAGGTATAAATTTATTCCATGTCCATATTTTTTAAAATTATTTTACCAAAATCATTTTAATTTAATCAAATGATTATTGAAATAAATTTGATGATATGAATAACTTTATAAATTGGTTGAATGAAATATTTATAATTTATTCTTGATTGTTCCATATACAAATTTCATTACAAAAATTAAAAATTAAAAGTTTTCTTTCAAAATATACGGTATTTGAAGAATTTACCACCATGAAAAACATTTTACACACATTGGATTGTTCTACCTGTTTTAAATAGTTTACGAAGAAAAGTATTTAATAAAAAGGCAATTTCAAATTTTTCTTCAATTTCATTTATTTCCCCAAAGGACATTATTATTTTATAAAAAATATATTTCCAATGGATTAATGGTCATTTCTTTCTCTGACTAATTTTACGGTCATTAAATATATTCGAAAACATTCACTTTCTTATGATCATGAAACATAAAATTTATATTAAATATCCAAATTCATTATATGGTGAATATTTTCTTCCTTAATTGTAATCCATTTCTACATACAATGTTATCCATTTGAATTTTATTTGATTAACTAGGGAAATAATGATATTATATATTTTTTATTGAATATAACTTTTTATTAATAAAGAATATTTTTACTGAATTAAATCTATGATTTAATATATGAGGAATGAATTAGACATGCGGTTATTGGTGGGGCTGAAAATATATAGCCTCTTTATGTATAGATAGATCTTACAATGAAAAACATTTATCTAGCCTAATTAAATGGGTTGTTGGTGTATATATACACATTGTTTGAACTATAATGGCATAATGTCATAAAGGTAAATATATCATGTTGGATGAGATAATTACAAATACTATTAATCATTTCATTCCATAATAGTTGAATTATTATTATTCATGATATTACTACATTGATATAATCTATGGATTCATTTTCTACTCATGATATATATTAAATGACAAGTGTTTCTAGTTATTTAACTTTCCATATTGATTATGACATATTTACTCATAAAATAATTTTATGTACTTAAAAATTACTAAGAATTTCAGATCACCCTTATTTTATTTCCTTTCCATAATATATGAAGAAGAAATATTTGAATGAGTTTCAGGGATTTGAAATATTTTTTTTATTTTTTTTATATTATTTAAAATGTAAAATTATGATTAATGTATATACTGAGTAATTTAATACAACTAAATTGACCAGTCCTTTAGGATGAGATCCCCTTTATCTTATGACAATTTAAAAATATATACACTATATCTATTTACTAGAGTTGGGATTGTTATAATATTAGACATAATAGAATATATTCTATGAAAAATGAAAAGGATATTGAGATATAAATCATTGGCAAATTGATATAAATATTCCATAGAAGGAAAATTTACACTTTAATTTTAGAACCATGTGAAAATATGTTTGATCATTTTTGGATGAAGGCTTTATGATGTGACAATTAATGTAATGAAAAAATGAGAATTATTATGGAGATGAGGAAATGAAAAACATGTTATAAAGTAACACGAACAAATTGTTTTACAATTTTGGTTAACTCTGGTTGAATTATATATTATCATAACTTAGTGTATCCTATTTTTTCTAGATTTATATTTATTCATTTTTAACAGACTATGTCATAAATTTTATTGAGTTGAAAATCAATTTTCAAACCATCTGAGGTTGACCTGATGTCTGAAAATAACATGATTTTTTACATTATAATTTGTTAAAGAGAGAGTAAATAAAGGTCGTAATAATAGAAATTAAACAAGTATTTGGTGAATTACATAGTTATTTGAAAATTTTAACTTTTTAAATTTTAATTTAATGAGAAAGTTAAATGATTTTTTAATATGGATGCCTTCGATGATTTTTTGGGCCAATAAATAGGTGACCTGTAAAAATAATGAGTGGGATGAGTTTATTTTATATTTTGAATAAGGAAATTGACTAAAAAGGCAGATAACAGATTTATTAGTTTGAATTAATTCTTAATGAATTGCTTAAAATTTACTACTATAAAGAAGTACATCTTGACGATATATGTTTGAAAAAGTGGTTAAAGTTAACTGATTACAAATTAACAAATCATATGAATATTTCATAATTTTGATATTTTTGTGACTGAGCATTTTTTTTAAATTTGGACAAAACATTTCATAAATCAGAGTAAAAATAGATAAATTTAGGGAGTGACCCTTGGTTTGGTATTGAACCCATCCTAATCATTTGCAATACTGAAAAGTGGTTCTTTTGGTAAATATAAAAATAATCTATTTTTTATTTTTAGATGAATCCTATGTTTGATAAGAATGTAAAATATCAAATTCAATAAATTTAATTTTAGAGTGTTCATTAAAATTTACATATATGATCTATTTGTAGAGTAATGTTTCCCCATAAATCACACCAATTAGAGTATGTTTGGAATTATTTATTTACATTAGGTGTTTTAAGAGCCACATGGTTTCCCTCCGTGGAAATATGAGTGAAATATTATTGATATAAATAAAATTTTGACTATTAATATAGTTTTTATTCGATTTATGTAACTAAAACGAGGAATAATTTTACTGATATTGTATTCATTATCAATTGAGATTTATTTTATCTCTACTTATATACATGGAATAAATATTATAGTTCCCAAAAAATTAACAATGACTGAAACAGGAAAGAAGTTTCTCAATATTGACACAAAAAAAATATTATTTATCCATTTCTTTATAAAATTATATATATTTTCTGGTTATGTGATTAATATTAGAAAAAGAAATGTGGAATAAACTGGTATTGAATTGTGATGGTGATATGAAAATGAATGTTGTAATTTGATAAAATGTTTACGGAATTTAAGATGAATCCAATTGAAGAAATTGATAGATTCTTCAACCATATAATTGAAGTAGTCAGATATATTCATGAGATCTTATACGAAATAACGGATTTATATATTATTAAGAAAATAATTTTGAGATTAACACCTTTTTATAATAACTTTTTTAGAACATTCCCTCGATGATCCACAAAGTATAATGGTTATATATGAGATGCATATGAAGTCAAATGTAAGGAAGAGTCATTTATCCAAGGATATATAAATAAAATACACAAAAAATCATGATGTTCATGAAGTTGATGATGGGTAAAATAAGGTTAATGTACAATTATAATAACTGAACATAATTAAAATTTGGAATGGAAAAAATAATTTTGGAGGTAGAGTTACCATTTGACTAATTTTGGTGTGGAAGGGTTGGCATCATTTTATCTAAATGTTTAGGGTGGGAGTAAAATGAAGAGTTTGAAATTGAATATTCACTGATGTATAAAGTTATTTCCTTCTAAAGAAAAAATCAAATTGGAGAAAACATCTAGAAATTGGTTTCAATGTAAAAAAATAAATAATGAAGAAGAATGATAAGGTATCTAGATTAAATAAAAGGTGGATCTTAGGTGACCCGAACCATTAGGCCCAAACCCTTACAAACATTATGTTTGGTGTGCCACCATAACCCAATATCAAATAGTCTAGGGTGTGGTGACTACCATCGTGTAATAATATCTCATAATATTTTATTTGTTTTATTATTTCAATCTATAATAGATAACTATCTCCAATGAGCAAAATAACAAGAACCCACAGAGAATATATATAAACAAATAAAAAATATTGTGACATCCCAAGTAAGTAATGAATAATATATATTTTTATCTATCCCTATTAATGAATTAGATAGTGTTTTAGAGGCTTAAAATGAAAATAAATCCAATCTTAAGCATTAAATACACTAATATTTTTAAAAGATTGTTTTACTGCCTTTTTATGGAAAACCATTTTTAAATATATCTTTTGACAATTATATAATCTATTTTTATCAAAATAAACTTATTCTTTATTATTGGGACATCAAAATTTACATTGTGTTAATTTTTGGTATTTTTCCGATAAAGTTCATTTTTTAATGAATAGTGAAAAACTGTTGTATTTTAATTCAAAACCTCTTTTTAATCTAATTTATTTATATTATTATATTATCTTTTGAATCGGTTTTAAAGTGAAATTAGAATATATTTTTACCATTTAATCCAATGGTGGACATTGGAATCAATTTCACTTTGAAATTGGACTTAAACTAGTGTCAATCTTTTGATACTTATTGTTTCATAAAAACACGCTTTTTGTCATGACAATGGGAATTAATTATTAAATTAATTAATGTGACTTATATGATTTGAATTTTTTAAAATAGACATCACTTTTGAATTAAGAATATTAAATATAGCTTATGTTGAAGTTTTGGTATTTTTCTGAAAAACTCCAATTTTTGATGAATAGTGAAACAACTAAGTGGTAGTTAAAGAAACTCATTTTTCGTTTAAATGAAACTTTGTCACTTCTATGATTTTATTTTCCAAAATCTGACATACATGGTTTTCATTAAGAAGTTAAATTTGGTTCAATGAGATTAAAATAATTTATGGTGAATAGTAACTTTTAAGTTCTTAATCGCGATTAGAGGTAATTAGTGTAGTTTTTGGTAAAAATAATGTTATAATAATATGAGATGAGCTTGACACATGTCCTACCCTCATTGGATGTATCATGGCCGACCAATACAATCCATGGATCAACTTTGGGACCCCATGGAACTAGTTTGGTTTGGAAATGACATAAATAACTTTTTATTAAATGTTAAAGTAAAAATGACACAAACATGAGATGTTTTACTAAAACAATTGTTACATGGGGTTATAAAAGTCAGAGTTTTGACTACAAATATTCATTATAAAGATAAATATATTTCCTACATAATGATATTTTTTTATAATTTTTAGACCTTAAATATATTAAATTATTTATGACATCATGATGATGCAGCGATTACCTCATTAATAAATGATTTAAATAAAATGAAACGATAATGTAAACTCTATAACCTAGACAAGTCCAAAACCTATTGTATGGGTGGATTTCTAACCATTATCACCTTAACCTCAAATTATATCAACGAGGGACCTTTTGAATCCGAAACTCATTTTATAATAAAGTAACTTTTCATTACTTTCCAAGAGTGCCCCTCCTCTCCTCTTATAAAAGGCCCCCACCTCTACCTCTTTACCCACACTTCCAAAGCCTTTGGATCGGCCAACCCCTGCCCATTTTGTATCTAAACATCCCTCTATTACTCCCTGAAGCATCACTTTGGGTAGAAGTCTTTCCAAGGATGCTTTTGAGTTCAAATCTAAGAGAGTTACCCGATTTTAGGGTAATGTCTTCACTTGAGTCCTTTTGTTTTATTTTTCTTCTCCAACCCCCCTAAACTCGTTTTATACATTTCTTTTGTAACAAATATATTATATTAAATATAATTGGATGTTTTTATAAGAAGGATTATAGCTACAATTACACAAACCTACATCTAATGGATAAAGAACATACTCTTTCCGTGGATGGTGAATTTCTGCCTCCCGAAACGATGATTGTTCAACATTATTTTAACACCTTAAAAGGTGGCCATTAAGATGACACTATATTTATATATGATATATAATATTTTTATGTTTTCCTTAAGCTTCTGTATTTTTCATTTTGGGCATACCTTTATGGTTTCCATTATGGGTAAACGCGATATCTTCATTTAAGGAAGTGCGGACTACCGCCCCCTCAAGGTGATGTGATTCATTAATGCCATATGTGGGACGTATAAAGGATTGATTTAAAGTTATTATATATTATATTATACTGGAATTATAATATAACTCTATATCAATATTATTTCTTTCCATTAAAGTATGAGATAGAAATGAAAGTAGCGTTCATGCGTATGTACGACTTACCGTCTCCATGAATGGCGCATTTCATTTCTTATCCCCAAATGTAATGTACTATTATAAGTACATATATATAATGGATATATATGATGTATGTTACATCTAAATGATTATTATAATTCTGGAATTAAAATATAAATACCTCTCATTTAGTTTTAATTCCATTAATATGACATAGAAATGAAAGTAGCGTTCATGCGTACGTACGGCTTACCATCTCCATGAACGGTGCATTTCATTTGTTACCTCTAAATGATTATGTGATATTATAAATACATGTATATTCTAGATATATATGATATATATGATATCCAAATTAGGAATGACATTCTGGATATAAATAACCTTTGACCACACAGACAACATGTAATTGTAAGAAGTCCACTTTCGACTTAAGAACCAAATATCGACAAAACAAACATTATTAACATAAATGGTTACATAATGGTTATAACATGGAAATAAGTGATATAAAAGGAATAATTAACTTAAAAAATGTTCTAAATAAATTACTAATTAACTCAAGTTTATTATTTAGGAGGTTAAAGAACGATCGAGTCAAGTCGGACCCGAGGTAAGGGACTTCGTCTCAATCTCCTTTTATTGAGGCATATTTCGTTTTATAAACAACTATCTTTTATACGGTGTATAAACCTCTTTTACTTTTACTTTTATACAAAAGGAATATTTTTCTATGAAGCATTTTACTAAACGACAAAAAGTAATGTTTCTTTTAACGTACGAGGTTACAACGACCTTTTCCGCCACCACGAGTATTATTTGGTCTTTGGCTTCCTCAACAAGCCGTAATGTTTTTAAAATAAAATAAATACCATATACTCTTTTATGTATTTTGGTATTGAAAATGGGTTTGATAAAGGATTCTATGATGTTAGTATATTTAAATGATATATTGTGATTGAAATGTTGAAATTTTATCATTCCTTTATATTGGTTTTATGTTTTATGATTTTATATTGGTACTTGGTCATTTGACGGCTGGTTACGTGACAAACCATATGACGAGTGGTTCTGTGAATACTAGGATGGGTGGTTACGTTATAACCTCCAATGCATTGGGTATGGAAGTCGGCCGTATGGCTATTCCATTAAGTATGTATGGATGTTGGCCGTATGGCTATTCCATTAAGTGATATGTGTGGAAGTCGACTGTATGGTTATTCCACTTAAGTATGTTTATTTCACAAGTTACCTCTTTATTTTATGTGACCTTTTTATGGGTTTTATGGTAATCTTTTGGTTACAAAGGGTAAGTAATGATATTTTATTCGATGAAGAGTTTTTATTACTTCATAAAGGAGAAAAGTATTACTTTGATAAAGTATACATGGTTTACTTGTTGTTTTGATAAACTAACAGTTTTCATTCTTTGTGTATCCCTTACTGAGCTCTTTATGCTCACCCCAAGTTTTTTTGAAATGTTTTTCACATGACCTAATGTGGAATAGGGTCAAGGATGGGATCAAGGGAAAGTCATGCTATATAAAACTTGGAACTAGACATGTTTCTTTTTAAGAGTTTTTTTTCTATGGAAACTTAGTAGAAGTGTCTACTCTGTAAACATTTGAGATGTAGTAGTTATGTTGTAATTCTCTAAAACTCTAAACCTGAAAAGATCCTCATTGTGAATTATTCATTTAATTCAATATTAATATATGTTTAAGGCCAGGGCCTTATAAATATAATGCACATGAATGATATCAAAAGATACATGTATAATTCCACATAGGAAAATATATTAGGAAATTTACATCCATCATGACATAACATCAAATGAACAACGGACTCCAGGGAGCTCCACCACATTGAATAAACTCCACGACTGACCTCTATCCACAATAGTCACCACCACTATTACAAAAAAGCATGATTTAAATCATGAATAAACAAGAATCACTTGGAACTAATTCCGAAATTGACACACATAATGAACAAGTAAAAATATCACCCCTAACACCTTCATCTCAAATAAAAACATAACCGGTCTTTGCATAAGTAATATATTTTGGTGAATATATACATGCTCAATAGGACACCCATAAACCACAATGAAAAATTCAAGAAAACAGTCAGATCATAAACCTTACATGTGAGTAAAACTAAGGATAAAATTATTAAAATACACTATAAGACTTAGGGATACAATAAAGACTTACTTATCTCAGCTCAAATCTAGAAAGATTTTAATCTCTCAAGAAACAAAGGATACTCCATTCAAAATATGTATACAATGGTTGAAGACTATAAATCAACTATATATCACATATCGAAGGAATCCCATAGGTGTTTAAAAATTACAAACTATATCAACGTTAGATAATTTGTACCAGTCAAACTTCCACATTAATACTTGATACTATAGATAAGGACCCACACCTTGATAATGTATGCACATTTGATAAGGGTATTATTTACCCAATTATTTAAAAACATTGATACCACAAAAACATTCAAGAAACCAAGGGGTATCCCCCATATTGATAAATAATAAATTTTTGTCAATGAAAGAATTGATCCCTAGTATTATAACATCAGAAACTCTTTATTTTTAAAAATAACACATTCTTCAATTTTGTATATGACAGGAAACAATGAGCTTACACAAACAATTTAATATTATTATTTTAATAAGAAAATTATAATATAGGTATTAAATTTCTAGAAATTTATTTGAATAACTACTTTGTGAAATATATATAATGGTCTAACTCGATGCGGTTTTTTGGAAAAATCCAGACTATATAATCACTCATCCTTTAGTTAAGTTGTTTCATGCTTCAAAAATACATTTAAAACATTTCTATTGTTTTTTGGGTAGATAAATTAATTAATTTATGATATTTTTAGAAATTTTTTTTTATAAAAATTATTTCATTTTTTTAACATATCACATAAAAATTATCTTAGAGCTAAACATTGAGATATTTCTGAAAAGTATGATTTTTCTACGACTAGTGAAAAATACTGTTTTAAATGAAAATTTTATTTTGTTTTCAATTATTTACAATTTAAATTTCTGTTATTTTTTTATAAAATCTTATTTTTTATTTTTATTAAAAATAATCCCATTACAGGCTTCTTTATTAATATTATACTTTAAGTTGGTATAAAATATTTTTATACATTAAATGAATTTTTCTTGAGAATAAATTTTCAACAAGATTTGTGGTTTTAATTTTATATTAAAATAATGAATTTTTGTAAATAGAATATGAAAAAATTGTATTCCATATTGTGTATCAGGAAATAAAAATTTGTAAAAAAATCCCTTTTATTTTTCATCACTATGAATAGTAATAAAAGTAAATGTTTTTAGCTCTGTAAAAGAAAATTGGGTTATTTAATGTTAAAAATAATCGGATAAATAATATAAAGTGACCCTAATACTTGAGTTGATTATTTTGATGAATATAAATTTTATCGTAAGAATCCACAATTAAAATATATTTCCTTTGTTTCTATAATATTTCGTTGATTAATAGAACAATAAAAATAATGATAATAAAAGTATTAAATGTGATATTACTTGATAGAATTTTTATTTTTATAATCTTTGATGATAAAAATGATATATTATATTATTATAAGGAATTATGTTGGAATTTATTTCTTTCAATGTCATTTATATTTCAAACTAAATAAATTGTTACAAAAGTGACATTAATGTTATTTTATAATAAATAATATTTTATTAAATGATTTAAAAATTAAAAAACCAAATTTCAATCCATGGTATTTGGATATGGTTTGTAATACCTACCATGGTCAATTTATAATCAAAATTCCTTTTTAAAGTAACTTTCACCTCCCATAAAAAAATTCATATTTAATACTCTGGTAATTTCCAAAAGGTTTAACAAAAGATTAAAAACATTTAGGGTAAAAAAAATAAAAAATGTAAAAAATTTATTGGATGAGATTATTTTGATTGATCCTCATATTATATTCTCTTAATATAAATTTGGTTTCCTTTTAATGTGAAAATGAATTTATATTTATTTAACACTTTTAGAAATTCCAAGAGTGCTCTTCCCCTCTCGTATGAAAGTTCATGTAACAGCCCAATATTTTATGAGAACTATTATTTTTAATTTCCTTGATGTCTGGTGTTGTACGCAACACCAAAATTAGCTTGTCTTATACACAACACCGTATTAGCTTGTAGTATACACAACATAATCTAGGATCATGTTAAACACAATTTTAAGTTTGTTTGATAGAAGTTATTTTACGCAACATTGAGTGTATATATATATATTCAATGTATAAATAAAATATTGTTGGATTCTATTATAAGAAAAAACAAACGAATCTTGCACTACATGCAACCCTATCTTGGATTTCATTACATGCAACTACGGCCTTCCACGATAGCGTGTGTTATACGCAATACCATGTTTCATTAAACGAGATATACTTATAATGATATTATGAACTAGCCATTATGAATAGTAATACAGACTTTTTGAAATTTTATAAATTTTAACTTTCAAAATGGACTTCATTTTTGGATTCGGAATATCGAAATTAGCCTAGGGTGAATTTTTGGTATTTTTCTGAAAACATTCAATTTTTGATGAATAGTGAAAACACTAGGTTACAATTTAAAAACAAACTTTTTATTTAAATACTTATTTATTTTATTTAAATTTATTTTATCTCAAAATTTATACATAATACCAATATAAGTTCTATGTAATTAATTGGATTAATTTTATAATAATTTTAGATATATAAATATTTTATTGAACTTTTCACCGTCTTTTACCCACCTCCTAGGAGAATTTGGAAATTCACATAAAACATAATTGTACCACTTCTGTGATTGGAATTTTGAAAATCCAAGAGACACGGTTAATATCAAGGACTAAAATGTGGTACAATGAGATGAAAATATTTTTTTGTGAATAGTAACTTTTTACTTTTATTTACCATGATTAAAAGTAAATAGGGTAATTAAGGGTAAACATGATGTTATTATTACCCTAAAACATGTCCTAATTCTTTTGGATAAGTGTAATTCAACCAAAAAAAACCTTAAGAATAAAATATGACCATTTAGGTCCACTTGGATTATATTAGGACATATATTATTAATTTATTTAAAGAAGGGTTAAAATAGTTAAAATCAAAGTTTAATAATTAAAATTTTTTTAATATAGGGTTATACATAAGATAAATTATACTATAAATATTCATTAGAAAGATAAAACAATTTACTACCTAATGGTATTTTATTTATTATATTTAGACATTAAATAATTTAAGTTATTTATGACACAATTCTGATGCAGTAATTAGCTAAATAATGATATATTAAAATAATTGATGTCATAAATACACAAATAAATGTAATTTGAGACATTCTATGAAATACACAAATTTTATAGGTTAATATGACATGTTAGTATTGAATTAATTAACTTTTTTCTAACTAATCAGGCTGTTACAATTTAAAAAAAAATCCATTACCAAATAGTGTCAAAATAGACATAAAATAGTTTTTATAACAAATATTATATTATTAATTGTTAAAATATTCATAAAATTATAAGGAACTTCCAAATGACTTATATTAGGATATATATATTAATAATGAACCACTTGGGGTTCTTTTGGCTTTTTATAGTAAGTTTATTAACCATATAGTGTAAGAAAACAAAAAGACACGGTAAAAGTTAAATTATTTAACTTAGAGTTAAATCTAAATGATAAGGATAAAATAGTAACCAAAACATGCCTAAAACCTATTGGTTGAGAGGAATTAGACCCAAACCCAACATAGATTCAAATTAAATAAATTTGGAGCTAGTAAAACCGAATATGAATTTATTATAAAATAATATTTGAAGTTTTCCTAAGGTTCCCCTCTCCTCCCGTATAAAAAGGTCACCCATCCCTCTTCACTTCCAACCCTTTTGAGACATTATACTCGGCCAAACCCTGCCCATTTCTCTTCTCCACTTCCCTATAAACATTCTGGAGGTTTTTTTCTTCTCAAAAGACAAACTCTACTTCCTTAAGAGAAGTCTTAAAGGAGGTGCGTCGAAGAAGAGGTAGTCTCTTCTTCCGATTCTCTTAAGTTTCTTTCATCTTCTACTTCTTCTTCATTAATTGTATAATTATAAAGCAAAAACAACAGTATTACTTATATAATTATCTGTTATTATAAATATGGAACAACCCTATTTCGCCTTCTATCCATCCTATGGAAAAGGAAATCACCGCGTGTGCGTACGTACGAAATAACGTCTCCACGCCGTGGTGTAATCTGTTTTCGACCACCACCTTACATGGATGAGTATAATGGTGTAAATAAATAACTATATATTATTATTGTAAATTGATGTTGATTATGAAATATTATACATACACTTCAATCCTATTTCACGATCATAGGAATGATATCATCGTTCATGTGTACATGTGGACTACTGTCTGCACGACGCGATGAGATTCATTCTCCATGTTAACCATTCATGAATGATTATAAACTATA
Organism: Viscum album; assembly: GCA_963277665.1. Classification (NCBI taxonomy): domain Eukaryota; kingdom Viridiplantae; phylum Streptophyta; class Magnoliopsida; order Santalales; family Viscaceae; genus Viscum; species Viscum album. The sequence goes on from OY728144.1 coordinate 396,031,149, forward strand.
TATAAAAAGTAATAATGAAATATATGACATAATAATGATACTTGATTTATGTATATATATATATATATATATATGTATTTCATCTACTTAATTCAATAAGGAATTGAAAACAACATTCATGCGTACGTACGACCTACCGTCTCCATGAACTGTGTATTTCATTCCATTTATCGATATATCATATATTTATGTATATGATGAATATATATTATATATAAATCATGTTTTACATTATGGAATTAAGTAAATCAGTATATATGTAATAATATCAAGAACAACAAGTCCAAACACGTACGATAAGTAATTTTTTTTACCCAAAACGCTACTTTAACATTGAACTTGAAAAAGAACAGGTAATATAAAGTCATAAGTGAAACATATATGATATAATAATAATGAATATAATTCTGTAATAAGTCAATGAAATTATTCAAATCATTATACAGGAGATTCAGATACGTATGAAGCATATCAGACCTAAGGTATGGTATAACTATTCCAATCTCGTTCTTATCTGAGATTGTTTATTCGTAAGTATTTACTGGGGTTATTGTTATCATCCTTGTCCATGTTTTCTAAAACAAATAATGTATGTTTAAGGTCATTTTTACCCATTTTATAATTTTACCACATGTTATGAATGAAATCTTACTTTTGTTTACCACACGAGGAACATTTTGACTTCTACGAAAAAAGTACGAGGATAATGTCATTTTTAACTTATTCAGTGTGAACGGATTTTTACAGTTACTTAATACCTCATTTTCATGAAGCTTCCTCTACAATATTGCATGATTATTTTCACCAAAACCCTTTTCTTTTAAAATTTCTTTGCATTTTGTGAAAAGAAAATGATTTTGAAGAAGAAATGATATTTTCCTCAAGAATTCATTTCAAGTGTTTTATCAAAACTATTTTCCATCTAAAATGACATTATTTAATATGTTCATGTTTCAAGAATAATGTATCCATTATTTACATGGTTTGATTCTTCTTATGATGAAACGATATCCATTTTTATATGGATTATGTTATGATGGCATGATGTTTAACAACCCCATTTTATTACATGGGTTATGCTATGATGTATGATTTATGATTTTGTGGAACAAGTAAAAATGATTTCATTATGAGATGGGTGGGACCTATATCTCTCTAAAATGCATTGGGTAAAGATTTGTATCTCATGAGATATACATGACTATAATGGTACATCAATCTGGTTCAGTGTTACAGGACAAAAATGAGGGGTGAACTAGATTCAGAAAGGTACTTCGTCCACTAAGATGGTCTTGGTAGAAATGATTTGGCTACCGTGAAAATCATATCATGTGCTTAATGGTTGCCACAATAACAAGTTTTATTACCATGATATTTTATCATGATTGATGTTCCTTTATTATATATGCCTTACGTACTTCGAGGATTTATGTCTTTGCTCAAGATTTTGATGTTTAGATTTAATGTTCATGTTTTTGCATTCAAATGTTTATGGATTGTTTTATGTTCACTATGTTTACCCTTACTGAGCATTTTAGCTCACCCTTTTTATGTTTTCTTTTCCCCAAGATAAAAAGAAAGGTTTTAGGTAATAAAACCAAAAGGTGACGATCTTTAAGGGAGATGCTGAAGATCTTTCACCATGATTAGAAGCTTACGTTCTATGTTTCCAAAGACACTAAACTAATATGGTCTTTGGGAATATGTTTTTGTTATGTATTATATATTCTACAAAATTAATGTAATTTCCATGTACGTCAGGCTTTGGGTCTCTACAGTTGGTATCAGAGTGAATGTTTAGTTAACCTTTGGAAACTAGGATGCAGAAACTTTAGTGAAATGCCTAGAGATATTTCTAAGGTATGTCTAGGGATGTCCCTAAGGATAAGTATATATAAAAGTTATAGTCCTTTTAAGTATGATAAAGATATTATAATTAAACCTAAGATGTTAGATATTGAAGGTACTCCCCCTTTATTATGTTGTTTTCTGAGCATTATTTTTTCCTCTCACACTACCCTTTTTGGGTTTTAGAAAATGGCTAGAAACAGGAAGATTCATGATAATGGAGGATATGATGGACAATGGTATGATATTCTTCATAATAACCCAAATGTAATGGGATTTTGAAGTCCAGACATCGTTATTATTCCTAATCAGTAATCTCATAATATGATCAATAATCTGAACATTGGTAAGTTTCCCGACTCAGCTAATAAGTGAAATATGGAGTCTCATGATGATCATAGAGGAATGAAAGTTCAATTTCCCTCATGTAAATCATGTGGGAAGAGGCATCGAGGAGATTGTTTCAAAGGAACTGGAAGATGCTTTAGGTGTGGAAAAGGACACAGATCCAGTAAGTGAAAAGGAAAATGTTCAGTTAACACCATGAAGAAGGATACTGGTATTGCCAGGACATCTACAATGATTAAATGTTTTAAATGTGGAATGTATGGGCATTATGAAAACCAATTACCTAAGGGAAAATATCATGAAGAGAATCCGCATGGGCATATGGGTAGTATTTATGTGGATGATGATGAAGAGATTACAAATAAAATATGAGATGCAAGAAATAATGAAGCTGAATCATTTGTTTAAGAAGTTAGTGGAATGATTGTATGTTTATCAAGAATAATGTATGGTACTATGGAATAAAGAATCATCTAAGGATGGTTACACAATTGTTACTCCCAAACTATTTGATATTATATGTTGAATGGTACTGGTAACCATGAAAGGTTATTCATATATTTTTGGAAAGAAGATGGTATCCGCATAATGAATGGATAAGGAGAAAATAATATGTTTGATAGTATTCATGAGCTCATGATTGCTATAAGGACTAAGTGATATCATGGTTGGAGTATATAGAATTTTCTGGATTTTGGTATGTGGAAATTGTTAACTTTTAACTACATTAATGTTTCCACTAAGGTTCAATGGGTATTTATTTTTCATGATAATACATGATTATGGCCTTCGAATGTTTGGAATGTGACCAACAAGACATATCTTATGATATATGGGAATAAATGATGGTATTCACAGGCTTCGTTAATGACATTTCTAGTAATAATCTTCTTTATACTATGATATTGGATAAATGTATTCTGGATAAGTCTAAAGAATATAATGGATTATGTCAGACATCAGATAGTATTATTTAAGGCTAGATCTTTTTTTATAATAGCCTTGTTTTAGAAAAAGGACAACCTGAAGAATGGGCGACAACCCATCACATCAGACAAGGTCGTAGGAATCGAACCCACAACTGAAGTGCGACATGCCTTCATTTCCTACCACTGGCCTACAAGAAGTCACTAGTTAGTAGAAACTAGTTTTATTATTAAGCGGTATGATATATGTAGTATAATTCAAATCTTGGAGCCATATACGTTTAATATTGCCATATATGGACTTATGTATATTGAATAACTTTTTCTAACCTTTCTTTTGAGAAAGATGGAATGAACCATCATTCTATCACAGGATCTTCTAACACTTCACGGAAGACAAATTCAACTTCATTTCATTAAGAGATGAAGTGGAAATTGTTCAAGGCATAAACAACAGCAATATTGTACCAAAAAAAATTAAGTAAGTATTTCTTTTAATTCAACAATTCTTGAACATTAGGGAAATGATCTTGAATACCAAAAATGTTGTGCTAGTGCCCTTATATCCGATGAATCATATGGAACCTTAGATCATCACAAATTTATGGTGTTGTGATTGTTGGTTTTTTCATAGCCATGTTCTATACCACTCTTCATCCGAACATGACTGTTAGATATCTCTTCCATATCCATATTATCAACTATGTTCTCTTATGTAGAAACCCAGGGATAAGTTAATTTGGGTAACTGTTACGTTTCATAGATCAGTTTTTAAAATTAATCTTTAGTATTCCTTTTTACGATGTGGGTTTCTATTAAATAAAATTTCAAGTAGTAAATGATTTATAACCCCGACGAATTTCGAGGGCGAAATTCATTTTAAGGGGGGTAGAATTTAACAACCCGAGATTTTATGATAATTATTATTTTTATTTTCATTGATATCTTGTGTTGTACGCGACACCAAAATTATCTTGTTTTATACTCAACACCGTATTAGCTTGTAGTATACACAACAATAATTTTGGATCGTGTTACACAGAATTTCAAGTTGTTTTGATAGAAGTTATTTTATGCAACATTGAGTGTATATATATATATATTTAATGAATAAATGAAATATGGTTGGATTCTATTATTCACAACAACAAATGAATCTTGCACTATATGCCACACGGACTTGGCTTTCATTACACACAATGACGACCTTCCACGATAGTGTGTGTTATACGCAATACAATGTTCCACTAAATGAGATATTATTATAATGTTATTATATATGAACTAGCCATTATGAATAGTAATACCCACTTTTTAAAATTTAATAAATTGTATCTTTCAAAATGGACTTCATTTATAGACTCAGAATATCGAAATTAGCCTATGGTGAATTTTTGGTATTTTTTTGAAAACTTTCAATTTTTGTATGAATAGTGAAAACACAGGGTTACTATTTAAAAACTGACTTTTTATTTAAATAAATATTTATTTCATTTAAATTAATTTTAGGTCAAAATTGATACATAATACCTATATAAGTTCTATGTAATTAATTGGAGTCATTTTATAATAATTTTAGATATATAAATATTTTATTAAACTTTTCACCGTCTTTTACCCACCTCCTAGGAGAATTGGAAATTCACATAGAACATAATTTTACCGCTTCTATGAGTGGAATTTTAAAAATAAAAGAGACACGGTTAATATCAAGGACTAAAATGTGGTTCAATGTGATGAAAATAATTTTTGGTGAATAGTAAAGTTTTACTTTTATTTGCCACGGTTAAAAGTATATACGGTAATTAAGGGTAAAAATGAAATTATTATTACCCTAACACATGTCCCAATTCTATTGGGTAAGTTTAATTCGACCAAAAACAACTTTAAGAATAAAATATGACCATTTAGGTCCACTTGGATTAGATTAGGACATTTATTATTAATTTATTTAAAGAAGGGATAAAATAGTTAAAATCAAAGTATAATAACTAAATCATTTTTAATATAGGGTTATACATAAGATAAATTCTACTATATATATTCATTATAATGATAAAAGATTATCAACATAATGGTATTTTATTTAGAGTTTTTAGACATTATGTAATTTAGGTTTTTTATGACACAATGGTGATGCAGTAATTACCAAAACAATGAAATATTAAAATAATTGATGTTATAAATACCCAAATAAATTTAATTTGAGACTTTTTATTACTTCAAATAATTGTTTAGGTTAACATGACATGTTAGTATTGAATTAATTAACTTTTATAGAACTAACCATGCTGTTATAATTTTCAAAAAAAATCCATTACCAAATAGTGTCAAAATTGACTTAAATAGTTTTTAAAACAAATATTATATTATTAATTTCTATTTTATTCCTAAAAATCTAAGGTTCTGCAAAATGACTTAGATAAAGATATATATATTAATAATGAACCTCTTGGGGTTCTTTTGGCTTGTTATAGTAAGTTTACTAACCATATAGTGTAAAAAAACAAAAACACATTGTAAAAGTTAAATTATTTATCTTAGAGTTAAATCTATATGATAAGGATAAAAGAGTGAACAAAACTTGTATAAAACCTTTTGTTTTAGATTATTTCCACCCATCCCCACATTCCCTTTGAAATTAATCAATTTGGAGTGATTAAATACCGAACATGACTTTATTATAAAATAATATTTTAAATTTTCCTAAGGTTCCCCTCTCCTCCCTTAAAAAAAGGGCACCCCTTCCCTCTTCACATCCAACCCTTTTGAGCCTTGAAGCTCGGACAAACCCTTACCATTACTCTTCTACACTTCCCTAGAAACATTTTGGAGGTTCTGGTATTCTCAAAAGACCAACTCTACTTCCTTAAGAGAAGGCTTAAAGGAGGTGCGTCGAAGAAGAGGTAATCTCTTCTTCCGATTCTATTAAGTTTATTTCTTCTTATACTTCTTCTTATTTAGTTGTATCATTATAAAGTAATAAAATAAGTATTACTTATACAATGATATGTTATTATAAATATTAAACAAACCCATTTCACCGTCTATCTATCCTACGGAAAACGAAATCACCGCACATGCGTACGTACGGAATAATGTCTCCATGCTGTTATGTAATCAGTTTTCGACCACCACCTTACGTGGATGGGTATAATGGTGTAAATAAATATTTATATATTATTATTGTAAGTTGATATTAATTCTTAAATATTATACATACACTTCAATACAATTCCATGATCATGGTAATGATATCGTCGTTCGTGCGTACGTACGGACTGCCCTCCAACACGCGATGAGATTCATTCTCTATGTTAACCATTCATAAATGATTATAAAGTATATATAATAGGTTATAATTAAATATATGACATAATAATGATACTGGATTTTTGTATATATATATATGTATTTCATCAACTTAATTCAATAAGGTAATGAAAACAACATTCATGTGTACGTACGGCCTACCGTCTCAATGAATGGTGTTTTTTATTCCATTTATCGATCTATCATATATATATATATATGTATATTCTGAATATATATTATATATAAATAAAGTTTTACATTCATAGAATTAAGTAAATCAGGATATAAGTAATAATATCAAGAACAACAAGTCCAAACACGTACGATTAATAAAATGATTTAACCCAAAACACTGCTTTAACAAGGAACTTACAAAAGAACGGGTAATATAAAGTCATAAGTGAACCATATATTATATCATAATAGTGAATATGATTCTATAATAAGTCAATGACATTATTTAAATCCTTATACAGGAGGTTCAGATACGTACGTAGCATATCAGACCTACGGTAAGGGATAACTATTCTAATCTTATTCTTATCTGAGATTGTTTATTCATTTGTATTTACTGGGGTTATTGTTATCATCAATGACCATGTTTTCTAAAAATGTTTTCATGTATGTTTAATGACATGTTTACCCAATTTTCAATTTTACCACATGTTATGAATTTAATCTTAGTTTTGTTTACCACACAAAGATCCTTTTGAATTTTCCGACAAAAGTACGAGGAGAATATTATTTTTAACTTATATAGCGTGAACATATTTTTATGGTTTCATAACGCCTCATTTTTAAGATGATTCCTATACAATATTGCGTTATCATTTTCAAAAAAACCATTTTCTTTTTAAATTGCATGGAATTTTTGTGAAAATAAAATGATTTTGATGAAAAAAGGATATTTTCCTCAAGAATTCATTTCAAGTGTTTTATCAAAACTATTTTCAATCTTAAATGACATTATTTAATATGTTTTTGTTTCAAGCATAATGTCTCCATTATTTACATTGTTTGATTCTTCTTATGGTGAAATGATATTCCTTTTCTTTATATGAATTATGTTATGATGTCATGATGTTTAAGAATCCCATTTTATTACATGGGTTATGCTATGATGTATGATTTATGATTTTGTGGAACAAGTAAAAATGATTTCATTATGAGATGGGTGGGACCTATATCTACCGTCAATGCATTGGGTAAAGATTTATATCTCATGAGATTGACATGGCTGGAATGGTAAGTTAACCCGGTTCGGTGTTACAGGATTGAAACGAGAAGTGAACTCGATTCAAAAAGGGAATTTTTCCACTATAATAAACTTGGTAGAAATGCCTTGTCTACCATGGAAATAATATCATGTACTTAATGGTTTCCACAATCACATGTTTTATTACCATGCAATTTTATTATGATTGATGTTCCATTATTATATATTTCTTACGTACTTCCAAGATTTATGACTTTGCTCAAGATTTTGATTTTTAGATTTAATGTTCATGATTTTTCATTAAAATGTTTGTAGATTATTTTATGTTCACTATATTTACCCTTACTGAGCATTTGAGCTTACCATTTTTATGTTTTCTTTTTCCCAGGATATAAAGAAAGGTTTTAGGTAAGAAAACCAAAGGGGATGATATTTATGGGAGATGTTGAAGATATTTCACCATGATTAGAAGCTTACGTTCCATGTTTCCAAAGATACTAAACTAATACGGTCTTTGGGCGTCTGTTTTTTTCATGTATTAAGTATTCCGCAAAATTAATGAAATGTCCATGTACGTCAGGCTTTGGGTCTCTACAGGGCACCACCTCTTCTATTTTATTCTATATTATGAAATATTTAAATTGACCCATTACCTACAAAAATCCATTCCTTACATCCGAAATCATGTTCAAGAGGCCTTTTCTTGATATGAAACTATCTAGTGAATGATTTTGGTATAAACATTAATAGGTTGTCCGTAAAAGAGGTATATCTCTTAACCAAGACTTTTAGTTTTATTTCTTATTCAATAACCTTGAAATGTTCCATAAACAAGATAAAACAATAAATTCTTTTATTAAATATAATAATATTTTATTATGTTAATCGAATAACCTATATTAATACCCTCTTCCATCAAAAGGGGCAATAAAACCATCATTCACGCGTACAATAGATAACTGCCTCACGAACCGATGTAATTAATTTTACATCACCACATATTATAGATTACTGTGAGAATCAATTTAATTTATTATATTATATTTAATAATTTTTTATAATTTTTAAAATATAATATATATTTTAATTTATTATATAAAATTTACTGAAAAATTATAATTTCATTCATGTGCACGTGTGGAAAACCACCTCCTAGAAGCTATCTAACTTTCTTTTCATCAACAAACAACATGGATTGTATATATAAGTGAATTTAAACAAATTATATGATATTAATGATATATTTATCATCTATAATGAAACAATTGTACAATTTTCTTTTTATAATTATCATTGGACAATGGAAACATTACTCATGCTTACTTATGACCTTCGATATCCAAGATTATAGTGTAGTACATTTTTCTAAACAAAATTTCATGGTAGGTTTTAAAAATATAATGATGTTAAAAAATAATAATGTATTAATTATTATAATTCATGTTGTTTACTAATAATGGCCTATTTGGTCAATGTCAACATACTGAAGTTATTTTTGACAAATGAGTCAAATATCAGAAAAATTTATGATGTGGTCTTATTTGTTTAAGTGATTATAAATAACAAGGTATTAAATAAATAAAAATAAAAATTAACTATAAAAAGATTCTAAATAAAATGAATAATTAACATATCTTTATTATTTAGGATGATAGAGAACATAAATTATGAGTTAGAATTGTGGTAAGGGGCTTTTCATTTAAAAATATTCTTTTCATATTTCCCATCAGATTATTAGTTTTCCATGCCCATATTTTTTTAATAAACACATAATTAATATATTTATAGCTATTTAAAATAATTCAAAAGGTTATTTAATTTCTCTTATTACTTTATTTAATTGTTTTTTAAAAGTAATATTTTTATGAAATGTTTTCCTTTTTTTATAAAAGTCCAAATGAATGATTTAATTTAATATATATGGAAGTGAATTTTCCAATAGGAAAGTCCACTATTTGATTTTTTTATTAATTTAGAATATTAATTATTTTATATAAAAAAATTAATATTCCCATTTTCTAGGTATTTTGGATTTCAAAATGGGATTTAAAAATAAATGATATTCTATTATCTAAACGTGGTTTTCAAATCGGTTAAAAATAAATTTTCAAAGGTTTCATGAGCCAAAAGTGCAAGTACAATTTTTTTATTCATGATATGGTAATAAATAATTATATATGATAAACATGTGATCCGGATTTTTATTATATGACTCATTAAACCCCATTATGATCATGAATAATGATGATCCGAATTAATCTTATATGAAGGGCCATCGCCATTATAGCTCTCCAATGCAGTGGGTAATGTTTCATGCCCTAATAGCCAAGAAAGTCGGTGTTTCCAAAGAGGATTCTCCAATGGATTTCACTGGGATCTAGTTATTTCTAAAATGGGTTATAAATATAATGGTCTATGATTCATGTTTTTATTTTATTTTTATATTTTATAATGATTTTCACTGAGCCAACAGGTTGAGGTAATTTCTTGTGTATTTTGTTAATTCTCTCAAACAACATCGAGATAAAGGAAAATATTTAATGGGTTTTTATGTTTTCCCATGAACTAACAGATATATTATTTTTCATATACCTTACTAAGATTTTTTGTGATCATTCCATAGTTTTAACGTAATTTTAATAGTGTTTAAGTTTTTATAAGGGAAACGATGAATACAAGTTGAATGTCATGAGGAATTTTAATAAAAAAAACACATCTCATTTTTAAAGAATTATATTTTAGAAAAAATGGATACTTAACCAAAGATAAATCTTTGTAAAACATGGTTTTTATGTTTGAATTGTCACCTATTTATATAAAACTATAAAGGAAAATCATATTCAAGATTTTAAGAAAATATATTATTTACTAAAAATATGGATTATAAATTCTTATGTTTGAGTCCTAATTATTGGAATGTGATAAAATATTAAAATAAATATATAGTCCATGATTTTATATCATAATAATTTATAAGTTTCATATTACTAGAGTGGATGGTATATTAGAGTGAATTGTAGTTATTTTGGAATAATAGAAAGAATTATAGATAACATGGTTTATGATACATTAATTTTTATCCTCTTTATTAAGTGATTTATTATGATTTTATTGATATGGTCATAGTAATATTTTTTGGTTTTAGTAAATGTATGGATATAGAAGGAACCGAATTAACAATGGTTGTAAAGGAAACAATAGTGGTTGTTAGAATGATAAATCAAATGGAATAGGAGTTTTAGTGAAAAATTGTTTTTTATTGTTAACATTTTAACATGAGTTATTATTAACATCATTAACCAAGGAGAGTTTAAAAATACATTAAATTTTTGAGAAATGAATATACATACAATTATTGGTGATATAGATCACAAATGTAAAAGTATTTAATGAGCCATGTGTCTTCAATGTGAAAAGAATCACTTAGGAAAATGAATTTAATGAATCATAAAATTTATTAAATGTGGTAAAGGAGGGAATAAATAAATAATCTTTAAAGTAATAAAAAATATTAGGTGAACTCCATGAAGGGGAATAAATTACGAATTGAATTTTTTAATTGTGGGGACTATGATAATTATAGAAAATGTCTTCCTAGGGGGAAAGATCAATAAAGGGATCAACAATACTATATAGATAAATTTTTAAAAATATATAATTCTATTACAGTTAAATATGAGGAAAATGTTAGCGAAATATAAAAGTAATTGAATATATATTGAGAAAATTATTGGTATTGTTGAATCAAAGGAAATGATTCTTATATTTTATGTTATAATAATGAATTAAGGAAAAATATAGAAAATAATAATAAATGGATTATGAATAATGTATAGTGATAAAGGAATATACATATAGGGATTCATGTGTTATGATATAGTGGTAGATTTATGTTTGTTCAGAATATAATATTTTTAGTCACCAATTTTTTGTGAATATGTAATTAGAATTCATTGGGAGATATTTATTTCGTATTGAGGTACATGGAACTCTAATAATTAACATGTTAAATAGTAATTTGATGAATAATGATCATTTGTTTTTATAGAAATAAGTTTGAAAATATTAATAACCTTTTGGGTTTATTTGAACTTTTATGATTAATGTTATATTTTAAGGAATGTTATAAGAATTTTAGAGTTTTATAAAAAGAAAAAACTTCAGGCTTGGTGAGAAACCATTTCAATAGAAAATGATGTGGGACTTGAACCCAAAACCTAAGGGTGAAAATAGTGAAATGTATTCCACAATGCTATGTCCTTGAAATAGTTATTAATTAATGATACTATTAATTTTTTTTCAATGGTCTCATAAGGAGTAATTATTTCTTTTAATGTTTTTTTGTGATTGACTAAATATATCATAGTATATAGAGTAAAACATTCCTCTATCTATGGGATGTTATAACTCCCATGAAGGATCCAGAATTAAAATATTTTTAATTTTATTATTTGATATTTTTATAATAATTTAAATTGGAGATGATCGACCTATATTATATATATTGATGTGTTCATCTTATGAGGAATTTTAATACACAAAATATATGATACATACATTGGAATTAAAAGGTTGTTTTATTAAGTAAATAAATTTTTAGATGTATATTTTTTGATCTATTAGATATTAGTGTTAATATTTCTATCACTAGTACCATTTCTTATTTTTATATCTTTTTTTCATGTTTTAAAAATCATTTTTTGAGGATACACTTTATAGACATATTTTTTTAAAATAATTTTGAGATTTTCTATAATGTTTCACAAGTAAATCCTACATGCAATTGTAGATCTATGTGATGTTTTTTTTATGATTTTTGAATATCAATTACATCTATCATTTGTATTCTCAATCTATGATTGAAAACTATTTTCTCAATAAAATTAATCTCAATAAATTTAATAGTGTTTTTACTTTTAGACACATTAATGGTGGTGGAATATTAGATAATTGAATAAATATATGGTGAATTTGGTTCCTTGTAATAGAACATACTATCTTTTTAAAATTATTATTGTATAGGTTTCAACTACCTACACTCAGTTGTTTTGGTCTTGTGATAAGATGTCAGGTCTAGTGGAAATCACGTAGCTCAGTATGAGTCCATTAAATGAGTGGACTGGTTGATCATTGTTCGTAAATACACAATATTTTTTTGTTTTATTCTTTTTTCTAATTTCCACTTCTCACTCATCTTTAATATAAAATCAAAGATACACTACATAATAGGAGATGTGGTATGAATATGTCAATGATGTTAAGGAACCCCAATTCAACCCCCCATCTTCTGTCTAATTCATAATAATACTACCAAAAAGAATTATATATAGAATAATATTGATTTTTTAAATATAATGTTTTTATATAATATAAATTGTTGTACCCATTAATGAAATAATATCATGGATAATGGATCACATCGCTTCGTGGAGACGATAGGTTATACCTAAACACATGTGACGTTATCATTTCCTTTACAGGTGAAATGGAACTAAATATGGTGATATATTAATTTTATAGAATAAATTTAATATTATATATCTCAAATATAATCATTATATATATCCATATCACCTTCTAGGTAATATGTAAGTGAAAATGATTTACATAACTTTGTAGGGGGGTAGTCCGCCATACCCATGGGTGAAATGATCAGAATTTAAATATAATGGAATGCAGGATGGTATATGTGATATTATAAAGGATTAAATTTTATAATTTAATTAATAATATTAATATAAATTAAATTCATCATTTAATGCAATCATTATATGCATTTATGGTTTGTGATTTACATCATTTCTCAAGGCAGAATTCTGTCGTCCAAATGATCAATGATTTAGTGCCCCATTTGATGGAGTAGGTGAATGATAAATTTGATTCCATAAACATAATAAAAAATATCTATATGGGAGATAATTTTATTTATTATAGTGTAATTTTTAACACAAAATTGACTGTGGAAAATGAGGAATGAAAATGAAATGGATCCATTAAGACAATTACCTTCTCTTAGAGAAACCTCATTTGGATCTCCACTTTTGAACCCATGGGTTTGACTTTTTTGAAGAGCAATAGATATATAATATGGTTAATGATTTTAGGGAAATATTTTAGTTGGTTTTGGTTAAGAATAATTGTTTTTATGTTTGATTATTTGAATGGAGGGACTGAAATTTTATATATTGAGTTGAGGACACACATTGTTTTAAAAAATGTGTAACCTCATTTGTCACATTCCATAAGTCTCAAAACAGACCACTATTGATCCTTATAGATTATTAGGTCCAAATATGTCCTTATAATTCGGTTTGGACATGTTTTATGTCTTTTTTGACCCTTATAGACTTAGTTTAAGCCCTAAAAACTTGTTTTACCTTAATTCTGAAAATTAATTTTTATTTCTTTTACTATTCATAATGGTAAAAAATTATGTTGAACTTATTAGATAATATATATTACTATAATTCAAAATATTGAATCAATTTTTTAAAATCAAATTCAATTATGTGGCATAATATTGTTTGAAATTAATCTCTTATGTGTGTCGAAAGAAAATTTCCCAAGAAAAACATTAAAAATATAAAAAGTTATTATATTATAATTAAATAATAAATTTATTCCAATTATATAAATTAGTTAAATTTTAATAAAATTGAACAAATTTTACACCAATAAAAATTTAAAATAAAATTTATCCTTTTATATATTTTAATGAAAAAGCATATTTTAATTAAAAATCAGTATTTTGAACAATTCATCAATATATTAATCCTTTTAAAAAATTCTCAAAACTTTACCCAAGGATATTGAAAAAATTTATATTTAAAAAATAATGTTTATTTTTAAAATATATTTTGTAAATTATTTAAAAATTAGTTTGAAATTATGCATTTAAAGGGAAAATAAACTACATTTATGAATTTTTTTTGTTTTTTTAGAAAAAAAGCAATTTCCTTCGAATAATTATTATTTTATTTACAATATGATGATAACCAACAAATTTCTAGATAATTGTGTAAAGAATATAATTATCAAAATTTAGTTATTTCTATTCTTACATTTTACCATAATTTCAATGTTATAGTGGCCACATTTTAAACACTAATATTTAAATAGAGTATTGTGTTTGGTTTAAACATGGCATTGCATGCATCACTAGTTGTCTATGAAAATGAGTTTAAAAAAAAATATATCATAAATATACTTATTTTTATATTATTGTATAATCTTATTTTTTGTGTAATATATTTTATCATACTCAATTTTCTTCTTTTAATATGTTAGACTGTCACATTCTATGCCTTCAATAAATTGTGCCCTCACAATTCACTATTGATATTAGTGATCAATCGTTTAATAGTCGGCAATTTTTTGTATACCCATATCAAAAAAAAAAAGTTAAGAAAACATCATCTTAATAAGGTGTGAGTTTTAATGAAGTCAATAATAATACAAAATAGGTGAACAAATTGGTTAATATTTGTTGAATATGAAGATATAAACATGGAAAAAAGAGTAAATAATAATAGAGTGTGATAGAGGTATTTGATCACAAGAAAGTGAATGATGAAAATAAATTTAAGGACCTCAAAACCATAAATATTTGATTATTTAAAATACCATTTTATTCATCATATCTAAATTTAATAGGATAAAATTATTCATTTAAGATACCCTTCCTAAAATTTTAGGAATTCTTTTACCTTATAAAATATGAACATTAGGAAATATACAAACATGATATCATTCTTTTTGAAAATAAAATTTTAATCATTTGGTTTCTCATTGATTATTTTCTACATATTCTCTTACTCTAAGAATTTATTATCCATGAATGAATATTTTTATGGTTTAAGCAGTAATAAGAACATTTAATCGATCATAAAATCTATAAAAGATGGAAAAGTAATGTCTTTCTATAAATATTATACAAAAAAGATGGTTTTCAGGATTTATCCAATATAATATAGTAATATCTAAAACTCAAAAATAACATCATTAGTTCTACATTAGCATTTATTCATAAAATCCTTCAAGTAAAGATAATTATAGATTAAACAGACCATCATGTAGGCCTTTGGAAGTCACATCACCTCTATCTTCCTTCATCTAGGTGTTAAAGCCCCAATACCTTCACTAAATGTAATTTTTTGTCACTCAACATACAAAATTCCCTTTTTATAAAACCATATTAATGTAATTTTTAAAATGTTACCAAAGTGTAATAACCAATAATTACCTCAACATTAAGGATAATATAAACCCTAAAGGATACCTATACCTTTAAATTCATCACCGTAGAAATGTTAGTTTTTTCATCTTTAAATAACCTTTTGAATAACAATTATACTAAACCAATATATTGAATTACGATAAATATTTTTTCAAAAAATATCCTTAATAATATTTTATTCTCACTATTTTTAAAAAAATTATTATTTATGAATTTAATCCTATGATCAATCATAAATTTATTAAACCAAGACAGAACACATATCTATTAAGATACTAAGGAAATATATGCTTCTAAAATTTTAAAACAATTCTATGATGTTACTTGATACTTTATCCAATCTACCATTAGTAAAACACACATAAATTTATTTATTTAATCCCAATAAATAAATACTTCATTCATTTTATTTGAACAGAGGTATTCCCATAGTCTAGATATTAAACTTTATAGGAGATAATTTACGTGGATAATCCATTGGTTCTCCAAATTTAATGAAGTAAATTTTAAATATATACCTTGGATGAAATTTATCTTGTTTCATCTTACTTTTCATTTTTATATGACAATTAATTTCATTATGGAATTTTACTATATTAATAACTACATTGTTCCCTTGAGACATCATCATGGGTGTCTATTTCCAAATTTATAACATCATGGAAATCAATCCATTTTCCTCCATGGTCTTCATCACATGAGATATTAGATAAATCCATCCTTAGGGAGTTTATGAGTTCATTAAGGCATTGGTTGTTAATCATATTTTGCAAAAACTGATAAGGTATAATCCTGATATATTTCACTCTAGTCATCATTACTTTTGGTTTATAATACTCACAACATTGTCCTTGATATTCAATGTCAACTCGATTCCTTTGTGTTCTATCCATTGACTGAAACAAAAAAAAGAATAGTTTGAGTAATAATAATCATATTAGTAAAACCATATAATCATTTATGTTATGTCTTTATCATGAATCCTTATTTTCAACCTATGTCGCTTTATTTTTAACATTGGTAATTAATTTTAATCATCTATTCAAATCCATCATAATGTTTTATAAATAGAATATGAATTATTGAAATAATATCCCATGGATGTGTCAATCTAGGTGAATAATATGACCCATTAAATTATTATAGGTCATGATCAATTCAAGACTAGTGATACATTTTTAGAGTTATTACACCTAGGTAAAATTTTCTAGACGCACGTCCACATGTTGTTCCTAGATATGGATGTATTTCTATTAATAACAACCTAAAACATTCCTTACGAGAACATTATGGTGTTAATTTGTACATTTCCTCAAGGTTTATTATAGGGTTAGGTTCCCTAATCTACGATGTCCTTAATATCGTTCCTATGTATTTTACTAAACCATTTTATGATGTTAACTACAATGAAACCATCCCCAATATCCCTAACATAGTGGTAAGTTTATTAGACTTGAACTACATAAAACTGATCATATCCCAATGAACCAAAAATTTTAGTAGTATTGTTAAACTAGATACATACATGAGTTTTGAATTACATTAGAAAAAAATTACAACATTTTTTTATAGGAAGATAAGTGTTCCCTATAGTATATAATTTTATATCAATCACAGTATACTTAATATATTCCTTGAGAAGGGAAAAAATAATGATGAGATCATATTCTCAAAAAGATATACATAAAGTGGAAGCTATCAAGAATCAAAAAACATAACCAACATTGTATGATAAATAACCAAGCACACGGTCCGTTTGAAGAATTTGTCATTCATAATAAGATAATTCATAATCAAAATGGAAAATGAAGTATCTGAAAACAAAATAAATTTAATTAATAACATGTCCATCATGATTAGATAAGGCAAAATCAACATAGAAAAGTAATAAATTGAAAACATATACCATTTAATCAATAAATTTAGAATTAAATATATATAAAGATAATATAATTATGAACATATCATAGATAATAATAACTTAATTCAAAATGAAGCAAATTCATAACTATTTGTCGTTATGATTCGATGAATCATTATAACACGACGGTCAATACCTTTTAATATGATGTTTAAAATTAATGGGTAGGTATACACAAGAAACCCATTTGACTAAGGCTAGATATATTATCTCATAATGAGACTAAATATTCATTAAGGGACTATAAATAATTGGGCCCCACTCATATCCAATTCTCAAAATCATTATCCATATGTTGAATAATATATTTAATTCAGGAATAATGTAACTTACAATAAAATTTCATTCTTGAGTAAAATAATACTAATTTATAAATATTTTCCCTGAAAATAAAATAAATTTTAATTTATAACACTTTTTATTGAAATGATTTATGGTTTAATTATGAAATATATGCATGAAAATTAATAAGTTTATTTATGGGATTTTTAATTTTCAATGAACATAGAAATGTGAATATTTTAAGGGAATGTTATTGACTAAAAAGATTAATCAATAATGTGAATGTCAATAATTTTCTTTTTCAAAATAATCACAAAAAAACATTAAATATAATAAGGATCATTGCATTACTACATATCCCCAATGTTGTATGTTTAAAATAAGTGGTTTTTTCTGTGATTAATTAAAATAAAATAAAAACTCATTAAAACATTATTTTCAAAAATAAAAAATTGTAATTTAAATTTTTTTAATACCTAATGTTCACAACATATTTTATAATTTATAAGGGATCGAATAAAATCATACTAGGGGGTTGAATCAATTTTAGACTTGTAATATGTTTCAAGACTATTACAAACTTATGCCCTACAACTTGTTAATGATTTTTTGTTAAAATTTATTTTTGGATTACTCATGCATGAAAAGATAATAAATAATGTAAATCACTAAAGATTTACAAGGATTAACATCAATATAATAACCTGCATCGTTTTCATATAGACTGTTGTGGTTATATGTAAATTCACTATTTTGAATAAATGAGGACATATTTTTTCTTAATACCATTAGACACCTTCAATATCTTAATTGGAATGATTATACTGACTCATGTTGATTTTCATTATTTCTTACCTAAAAATTGAGAAACAAATAAATGTTTTCTTTAAATTTATAAAAAAAATTCTAGATCTGATGATGCTGAGTCCAATGCACTTTAGTAAGACAAAATCAATACAGTTGACTATATTCAATCCCCTCACTAATATGCCCACTCTTTAAATCTACACATGAAGAAATATTTAATTCTATTATAATAAAAAATGCGCTTCTCAGAAACTACTAAAAATTAAATCTGAATGTGCTCAGTATGATGAAATCAGTACAATAGACTTAGTATGATGAAACCATTCATAATTTAAAAAACTAAAACTCTACTCAAATTCTCAATACAATCATCCATAGTTTGGTTAGTAGATATTTCATGTGTACGACCTTCTTAAGAGGTATTATTCCTAGAAGATAACAATGACATGAATTATATAATGCTCTAAATTTTCTGCTAATGTGAAAAAAATTCAATGTATGAATGTCAAGAACATTTATTTATTGCCATTTACAAGTGAAAAAGGAATTAAACTAGTAATATTTTTTTCTTACCCATACATCAATTCATAAAAAACAATCGCATTTAAACATCATCACTGACTTCATCAATCCTTCTCACGATGTATTTGAGATTATTCTTCTCGAACAGACTAACTTTGTAACAGCCCGAGATTTTATGAATAATATTCTTTTTAATTTCATTAATGTATTGTGTTGTACGCTACACCAAAAGAAGCTTGCACAACATGCATCATTGACTTGCCTTTCATTACACGCAATCACGACCTTCCTCGATAGCGTGTGTAGTACGCAATAACGAGTTTCACTAAACAACAATATGCTATTAAAATATTAGTAAAACTAGCCGTTATGAATAGTAATAAACACTTTTTGGAATTTTTTAAATTTTATTTTTTAAAATGGAATTCATTTTTGGATTCGTAATATCAAAATTAGCTTAGGGTGAAATTTTGGTACTTTTCGGATAACTTTCATTTTCTGATGAATAGTGAGAATTACTATATTTTAATTAAAAACAACCTTTTTAATAGAAATAATTAATAGTGATAAATTATTAATTTGAGTGGTTTTAAAGTATATTTAGAATATATTTTTACAATTTAATACAATGTTGTTCATTGGATGTAATTTCACCTTTAAACCAGACATAAACAAGTGTCAATCTTTTGATAATTATTATCTCTTAAGAACACGCTATTTGTTTTGAAGAAGAGAATTAATTTTTAAATTAATTAATTAAACTGATATGTTTTGAATTTGGTAAAATAGACATAATTTTTGAGTTCATAATATCAAATATAGCTTAGGCCTAGTTTTTGGTATTTTTCTGGAAACTTTCATTTTTTGATGAATAGTGAAACCACTAAGTGGTAGTTAAAAAAAATGAATTTTTCATAAAAATTAATTTTACAACATATGTGAGTGGACTTTCAAAAATCATAGAGACACGGTTGATGTCAGTAAGTAAAATGTGGTCCAATGAGAGGAAAATAATTTTTGGTGAATAGTAACTTTTTACTTTTTTTACCATGGTTAAAAGTAAATAGGGTAATTAAGGGTAAAAATGATATTATTATTACCCAAACACATGCCCTAATTCTATTGGATAAGTGTAATGCGACCAAAAACAACCTTAGGAATAAAATATGACCATTTAGGCCCACTTGGATTAGATTAGGACATTTATTATTAATTTATTTAAAGAAGGGTTAAAATAGTTAAAATCAAAGTTTAATAAGTAAATCATTTTTAATATAGGGTTATACATAAGATAAATTCGTCTATAAATAGTAATTATAAATCTAAAAGGGTTTCCTACATAATGGTATTTTATTTGTAATTTTTAGACATTAAATAATTTAATTTATTTATGACACAAAGATGATGCAGTAATTATCTTATTAATGAAATATTAACATAATTGATGTTATAAATACCCAAATAAATGTAATTTCGGACTTTTTATGAAGTCAAATAATTTACTAGGTTAATATGACATGTTATTATTTAGTTAATTAACTTTTTTTGAACTAATCATTCTGTTATGATTTTCACAAAAATCAATTACAAAATAGTGTCAAAATTGACATAAAATAGTTTTTAAAACAAAAATTATATTATTAATTGTTATTTTATTCCTAAAAATATAAGGTTCGGCCAAATGACTTAGATAAGTTTATATATATTAATAATAAACAACTTTCGATTCGTTTGGATTCTTATAGTAAGTTCATTAACCTTATATATAAGAACACAAGAAGACACGGTAAAATTAAAATTATTTTACTTAATTTTAAATCTAAATGATAAGGTTAAAATAGGAACCTAAACTTGTCTAAATTCTATTGGATGAGAGGATTTCTACCCATCCCCACCTTATCTTCGAAAGGAATCAATTTGGATCTATTTAAAACCGAATTTGACTTTATAATAAAATAATAGTTTTAGTTATTCCAAAGGTGCCTCTCCCCTCTTTATAAAAGGGCACCTCCTCCATCTCTTCCTCACACCACTTTGAGCCTTCATGCTTGGCCAAACCCTGAAAAATTACCTTCTCACTTCCCTAGAAACATCCTTGAGGTTCTGGTATTCCTCAAAGACAAATTTTAGTGCCCTAAAAGGAGATCTCAAAGAGGCGCTTCAAAGAAGAGGTAATGTCCGTTACCGATTCTTTCATATTTATTTCTTTTTCCACTTATTCTTATTAAGTTGATTCATTATGAAGTAATAACATCAGTATCACTTATATACTGATATGTTATTATAATTATTAAGAAACCTTATTTCACCATCTATCCATCCTACGAAAAACGAAATCACCGCGCGTGCGTACGTACGGAATACCATCTCCACGCCGTGGTGTAATCTATTTTCCACCACCACCTTACTTGGATGGGTATAATGGTGTACATAATAACTATATATGATTATTTTAATGTGATATTGAATCTGAAATAGTATACATACACTCCAATACAATTCCAAGATCATGAGAACGATATCATCGCTCGTGCGTAAGTACGGACTACCGTCGCCACGACGCGATGCGATTCAATCTCCACGTTAACAATTCATGAATGATTATAAAGTATATATAATAAGTAATAATTAAATATATGAAATAATAATGATTTTGGATTTATGTGTATATATATGTATGTCAGCTACTTAATTCCATTCAACTCAATAAGGAAAAGAAAACAACGTTCATGCATACGTACGGTCTACCGTCTCCATGAACTTTGTATTTCTTTCCATTTACTGATCTATGATATAAATATATATATATTATGAATATATATTATATATAAATCATTTCTTATATTTTGAAATTAATTAATAATGATCTATGTAATCATATGAATAATTACAAGTCAAAACACGGACGACAA
Organism: Viscum album; assembly: GCA_963277665.1. Taxonomy (NCBI): domain Eukaryota; kingdom Viridiplantae; phylum Streptophyta; class Magnoliopsida; order Santalales; family Viscaceae; genus Viscum; species Viscum album. Next base: position 396,053,482 of record OY728144.1, read on the forward strand.
ATGAAACGATTTTACCCAAAACGCTCTTTAACATGGAATTTACAAAAGAATAGGTAATATAAAGCCATAAGTGAACCATATATGATATAATAACAATTATTATGATTATTGAATAAGTAAATGACATTATTTAAATCATTATAAAGGAAGTTCAGACACATAAGAAGCAAATCGGACCTAAGTTAAGGGAAATATCACAATCTCATTTTCATCCGAGATTGTTTATACTTTGAAATTTACTGGGGTGTATTTTATCATCCACATCCATGTTCCATCAATATGTAATACTATTTCCATCCACCTAAAATTGTTTAAATCAAATTTTACCATTTTGGGAGTTTTTGGTAAAAGATATGAAATGAATCATTTTTCGTACGAGGTACTTTTTGACTTTTCCGACAAATGTACGAAGAATGTTTTTTTAAACTTATACGGCATGAATGGATTTTTAAAAAATTATTTGAAAGAAGCTTACTTTACAAGTTCTCAAGTTTATTTTTAATCAACTTCTTTTAGTTTATAATTTTACGACATGTTAAGAAAGGAAAAGTGTTTTTGAAGCAGAAATGATATTTTCCTCTAGAATGGAGTTCAAGTGTTTTATCAAAATTATTTTCCATCAAAGATAATAAAGGGTTATGTTTTTATCCCTATTATTACATTGATTTGATTATGTTGTGATGGAATTATATTTATATAAATTCCTTTATCTTATATGAATTTTTTTATGACATCACGATGTTTAAGAATCCCATTTTTATTACATGGGTTATGCTATGATGTATGGTTTTCTGATTTTGTGGCACACATAAGAATAGTATCATTATGAGATGGGTGGGACCTATATCTCCCTCAAATGCATTGGGTAATGATTTTATATCTCATGAGATAGACATTGATGGAACGGTAGGTCATACCGGTTCAGTGAAACAGGACTGAAACGGGGAGTGAACTCAGTTCAGAAATGGACTTTGTCCACTAAAATAGTCTTGGAAATGAGTCTTGACTAATAAGAAATGATTCTCTATGATTATGTGTGTATGACACGATGTTTCATGTTTTAAGTTATGATTATTGGGATTACATTTTACTACTATGATTTATCCCATGTTATGAAATTATGATCACTTTTACAGGTTAAGATTTCCAAAAGATATGTTCTTACGAATATGACGTGATTGATATTTCTTTTGTTTAACCTTACTGAGCATTTGAGCTCACCCTTTTATGTTTTCTTTTCCCCAGGACATAAATAAAGGATTTAGGTTTAAAAAAAAGAAGATCTTTATGAAAGATGTTGAAGATCTTTCACCACGATTAGAAGATTATATTCCAAGTTTCCAAAGACACTAAACTATTACGGTCCTTGTGTGTGTGTGTTTGTTATGTACTAAGTATTTCGTAAAAGTAATGTAATATCTATGTACATTAAGCTTTGGGTCTCTACAGGTGGTATCAGAGGAAAAGTTTAGTCAACCATTGGAAACTAGGATGCACAAGCGTTATTGAGATCCCTAGAGATATTTCTAAGGTAGGTCTAGGGATGTCCCTAAGGATAAGTATACGTATAGGATATAGTCCTAGAACTATGGTAACGATATTATATTAAACCAAAGATGTTAGATATTTAAGTTACTCCCCCTTTATTATGATTTTTTCCTCTCACACTATTTTTTTGGGTTTTAGACGATGGCTGGAACCCGAAGGAACTGTGTTGATCAATGTAATGGACAATGCAATGATTGTCCTCCTGGAAAAACAAATGTTATGGGAGATGGAGTGAAAAATCTTATTGCTATACTTACACAGGCTATGAATCATTATGGACTTCCAAATGGGCAGAGAAGGGAACAACATTCTATTGAGTCCTTCATGAGGCAAAACCCACCTTTTTATAGTGGGTCTTCTGATCCACTTATTGCTGAACAATGGATCAGTACTACTGAAAAGATATTTTCAGTTCTTCAATGTTCTGAACATGATAAAGTCATATTAGTAGTATATCGTTTCGAAGGTTAAGCTGATCAATGGTAGAATCTTATCAAGAATACGAGGCAAAGAGATGAAATTGAGTCCATGGAATGGGACGAGTTCGAGAACTTATTTTTCATTAAGTACTTCTGTCGTATTCTTTGGACAAAGATGGAGAAGGAGCTTCTTGAACTAAAGCAAAAGGATGATGAATCTGTTGGTATATACGAAGAAAATTTTACAAGGCTTTTAAGGTATGCATCTGGATTTATCATCCAACCTGAAAGTAAAGTTGATCGATTCTTCAGTGGTTTAAACCAAATCTTCGAAGTGAATTAGCTATAAGAGACATCAGTAGCTATGAAGAAATTGTGCATTGTGCTATCAAGGTAGAAATGGAAGTTGGTGTTACTTATCCATCTCATAGTTTTGAAAAGAAAAGAAAGATGGAGTTCAAGGAGAAATATCTGAATAATGGTGAAAAGAAGATGAATGTTTCCTTATGCTCAAAGTGTGGAAATAAGCATGTGGAGATTGACTTAAAGGGACAAATAAATGTTTCAAATGTGGAAAGGAAGGTCATCGGGAATTTGAATGCCGCAATGATGGGAAGAAGATACCTAATGATGCAAATAAAGGAAGGGATACACAGAATGAACCTACTACACTTCAATGCTTCAAGTGCAAGTAAATGGGGCATTATGCTAATAAATGCCCTAATCCAAGGGTTAGTAATGATCGACGTGAGCAACCACTTAAGGCAAAGGAAAAAAGGGAAGTCACATGCGATCACCATTGGCGATGCTAAATATGACAACAATGTGGTGGAATTATTAAATGTTAATATAATGGTATTCCAGAATAATGTTGTATATAGTATCGTGGAATATTGGAATATTTATGTTTTTGTCTATTGTGGTTTTAAATAATTTTATGGCTTTGGTAACCATGAAAAGTGATTGAAATATTTTTGGAAAGCAGATGATATGCACATAATGAAGGGATAAAGAGAATCTAATATGTTTGATAGTATTCATGAGCTCATAAGGACTAAGTGATATCATGGTTTGAGGATATAGAATTTTGAGGATTTTGGTATGTGAAAAGTGTTAACTATTAACTGCATTCATGTTTTCACTAAGGTTCAATGGATATTAATTCTTCAAGAGAATACATGACTAAGGTATTTACATGTTTGTAATTTGACCAACAAGATATATCTTATGATATATGGGGGATAAATGATGGCATTCACGTGATCATTTTCTTTATACTATGAGCTTGGACCGAAGTATTTTAGATAAGCCTAAAGATTAGAATGGACTATGTTGGACATAAGTTAGTATTGTTTAAGGATAAATTTTTTTTGATATTGTTGATGGGATGTTATAGTAATATAGCTTTAGAAAAAGGAAAACCTACAGCACGGGCGGCGGCCCATCGCGTCGGACAAGGCTGTGGGAATCGATCCCACAACCGAAGTGCGACTGGCCTTTATCGCCTACCACTGGCCTACAAGAAGTCGCTGTTTAGTAGAAACTAGTTTTATTATATTAAGCAGTATGATATATGAAGTATAAGTCCATTTTAGGAACCATATATGATTAATCTCACTATAGATGGACTTATGTATTTTTTGATAACTTTTCTAACCTTTTGTTTGAGACAGATGGAATGACCCATCATTCTATCACATGATCTGCTAACACATCACGAATGATTAATTCAACTTCATTTCTTTAAGATATGAAGTGGAAATTTTCCAAAGAATGACAAACGGTGAGACTATGCCAAAATCACGAAAGTATTTCTTCTAATCCCAATTTCATCCACTTTAGGGAAATGATCTCGAAAACCAAAAATGTTGTCCTAGTGCTCTTATATCTGATGAATTAGATGGTACCTTAGATCGTCACAAATTTATGGCTTTGTGATTGCTGGCTTTTCCATAGCCATGTTCTCTACCACTCTCCATCAGAACATGATGGTTAGATTTCTCTTCCAAATCCATATATTCACCTATGTTGAAACCCAATGATTAGTTTATTTGGGTAACCGTTACGTTTCATAATTTTTTTAAAGATTGGTTTTGGTATTCCTATATATAATGTGGGTTTCTATTAAAGAAACTTTCGAATAGTAAACCATTTATAACCCCGACGAATTTCGAGGGCGAAATTCATTTTAAGGGGGGTATAATGTAACAGCCCGAGATTTTATGAAAAATATTCTTTTTAATTTCATTAATGTCTTGTGTTGTACGCTACACCAAAAGGAACTTGCACAACACACATACTTGACTTGCCTTTCATTACACGCAATTGCGACCTTCCTCGATAGCGTGTGTAGTACGCAATAACGAGTTTCACTAAACAACAATATGCTATTAAAATATTTTTAAAACTAGCCGTTATGAATTGTAATAACCACTTTTTGAAATTTTTTAAATTTTATTTTTTAAAATGGTATTCAATTTTGGATTCATAATATCGAAATTAGCTTAGGGTGAAAATTTGGTACTTTTCGGATAACTTTCATTTTCTGATGGATAGTGAAAATTACTAAATTTTAATTAAAAACAACCTTTTTAATCGAAAAAATTAATAGTGATAAATTATTAATTTGATTGGTTTTAAAGTATATTTAGAAAATATTTTTACAATTTAATTCTATGTTGTTCATTGTATGTAATTTCACCTTTAAACCAGACATAAACAAGTGTCAATCTTTTGATAGTTATCATCTCTTAAGAACACGCTATTTGTTTTGACGACGGGAATTAATTTTTAAATTAATTAATGCAACTGATATGTTTTGAATTTGGTAAAATAGATATCATTTTTGAGTTCATAATATCAAATATAGCTTAGGCCTAATTTTTGGTATTTTTTTGGAAACTTTCATTTTTTTGATGAATAGTGAAACCACTAAGTGGTAGTTAATTTTTTTTTTTCATAAATCTTAATTTTACCGCTTTTGTGAGTGGAATTTCAAAAATCCTAGAGACACGGTTGATGTCAGTAAGTAAAATGTGGTTCAATGAGATGAAAATAATTTTTGATGAATAGTAACTTTTTACTTTTTTTACCACGGTTAAAAGTAAATAGGGTAATTAAGGGTAAAAATGATATTATTATTACCCTAACACATGTCCTAATTCTATTGGATAAGTGTAATTCGACCAAAAACAACCTTAGGAATAAAATATGACCATTTAGGGCCACATGAATTAGATTAGGACATTTATTATTAATTTATTTAAAGAAGGGTTAAAATAGTTAAAATCAAATTTTAATAAGTAAATCTTTTTTAATACAGGGTTATACATAAGATAAATTCTACTATAAACAGCCATTAAAAATATAAAAATATTTCCTACCTAATGGTATTTAATTTTTAATTTTTAGACATTAAATAATTTAATTTATTTATGACACAAAGATGATGCAGTAATTATCTTATTAAGAAAATATTAATATAATTGATGTTATAAATACCCAAATAAATGTAATTTCAGACTTTTTATGAAATCAACTAATTTTCTAGGTTAATATGACATGTTATTATCGATTTAATTAACTTTTTTAGAACTAATCATTCTGATATGATTTTCACAAAAATCAATTACAAAATAGTGTCAAAATTGACATAAAATAGTTTTTAAAATAAATATTATATAATTAATTGCTATTTTGTTCCTAAAAATCTATGGTTAGGCTACATGACTTAGATAATGTTATATATATTATTAATATACAACTTGGGTTTCGTTTGGCTTCTTATAGTATGTTTATTAACCTTATAATTTAAGAACACAAGAAGACACAGTAAAAGTAAAATTATATTACTTAATGTTAAATCTAAATGATAAGGTAAACATAAGAACCTAAACTTGTCTAAATTATATTGAATGAGAGGATTTCTACCCATCCCCAACTTATCATAGAAATGAATCAATTTTGAGCTATTTAAAACCGAATTTGACTTTATAATAAAATAATAGTTTTAGTTATTCCAAAGGTGCCCCTCTCCTCCCTTATAAAAGGGAACCTCCTCCCTCTATCCCTCACACCGCTTTGAGCCTTCAAGCTCATCCAAAACCTGACACATTACATTCTACACTTACCTAGAATCATCCTAGAGGTTTTGGTCTTCCTCAAAGACCAATTTTAGTGCCCTAAAAGTAGATCTCATAGAGGCGCTTCAAAGAAGAGGTAATGTCCGTTACCGATTCTGTCATCTTTATTTCTTCTTCCACTTCTTCTTCTTAGGTTGTTTCATTATGAAGTAATAAAATCAGTATCACTTATATACTGATATGTTATTATAATTATGAAACAACCTTATTTCACCATCTATCCATCCTATGGAAAACAAAATCACCGCACCTGCGTACATATGGAATACTGTCTCCACGACGTGGTGTAATATCTTTTCCACCACCAACTTACTTGGATGGGTATAATGGTGTACATAATAACTATATATGATTATTGTAAAGTGATATTGATTGTTAAATAGTATACATACACTCCAATACAATTCCACGATCATGAGAATGATATAATCGCTCGTGTGTACGTACGGACTACCATCTCCACGACGCGATTAGATTCATTCTCCACGTTAACCATTAATGAATGATTATAAAGTATATATAATAAGTAATAATGAAATATATGACATAATAATGATTCTGGATTTATGTGTATATATATCTATGTCATCTACTTAATTCCATTCAACTCAATAACGAAAAGAAAACATCGTTCATGCGTACGTATGGTCTACCATCTCTATGAACGGTGTATTTATTTCCATTTACTGATCTATTATATATATATATATATTATGAATATATATTATATATAAATCATGTTTTATATTCTGTAATTAATTAATCATGATCTAAGTAATCATATGAATAATTACAAGTCAAAACACGGACGACAAATGAAACGATTTCACCCAAAACGCTCTTTAACATGGAATTTACAAAAGAACGGGTAATATAAAGCCACAAGTGAACCATATATGATACCATAACAGTTCGTATGATTCTGGAATAAGTCTATGACATTATTTAAATCATTATACAGGAGTTTCGGACACATACAGAAGCAAATCGGACCTAAGGTAAGGAAAATATCACAATCTCATTTTTATCCGATATTTTTTATACTTTGAAATTTACAAGGGTGTATTTTATCATACAAATCCATGATTCCTCAATATGTAATATTATTTACATCCACCTACAATTTTTTAAATCAAATTTTACCCTTCGGGGAGTTTTTGGTAAAAGATATGAAAGGAATATTTTTTCGTACGAGGTACTTTTTGACTTTTCTGACAAAAGTACGAAGAATGTTTTTTAACTTATATGACATGAATGGATTTTTAAAACATTATTTCCAAGAAGCATCCTTTACAAGTTTTCAAGTTTATCTTCAATCAACTTCTTTTATTTTATAATCTTATGATATGTTAAGAAAGGAAAAGTGTTTTTGAAGCAGAAAGGATATTTTCCTCAAGAATGGAGTTCTAGTGTTTTATCAAAATTATTTTCCATCTAAGATAATAAAGGGTTCTGTTTTTATCCCTATTATTACATTGATTTGATTATGTTGTGATGGAATTATATTTTTATAAATTCTTTTATCTTATATGAATTGTTTTATGACGTCAAGATGTTTAAGATTCCCATTTTTATAACATGGGTTATGCTATGATGTATGGTTTTATGATTTTGTGGAACACATAAGAATGGTATCATTATGAGATGGGTGGGACATATATATCCCTCCAATGCATTGGGTAAAGATTTTATATCTCCTGAGATAGACATGGCTGGAAGGGTAGGTTATACCGATTTAGTGAAACAGGACTGAAACGGGGAGTGAACTCAGTTCAGAAATGGACTTCGTCCACTAAAATAGTCTTGGCAATGAGTATTGACTAATAAGAAATGATTCTCTATGATTATGTGTGTATTACATGAAGTTTCATGTTTTATGTTATGATTATTGGGATTACATTTCACTACTATGATTTATCCCATGTTATGAAATTATGATCTCTTTTGTAGGTTAAGATTTCCAAAAGATATGTTCTTATGAATATGATGTGATTGATATTTCTTTTGTTTACCCTTACTGAGCATTTGAGTTCACCCTTTTATGTTTTCTTTTCCCTAGGACATAAATAAAGGATTTAGGTTTAAAAAAAGAAGATCTTTATGGGAGATGTTGAAGATATTTCACCACGATTAGAAGATTATATTCCGAGTTTCCAAAGACACTAAACTATTACGGTCCTTGTGTGTGTGTTTTTGTTATGTACTATGTATTCCTAAAAAGTAATGTAATGTCTATGTACGTTAAGCTTTGGGTCTCTAAAAACTTTTCATCAGTCTCATATAAATTTCCTTGTTTATTCCAATGAAAATTCTTTAGATTAATTATAATAAAAAACATCATTTCACCATGATATTAATTTGTTCTTCTTCTAATTATGTAATGACTATTATCATCTCATTACGATTTGAATTTCTCTATCAAATTTAGTCTGATTGGATTTCCACATTATAGTTAATCACTTATAATTTATTCTAAGAGTTATTATGATTATATTTCTTTCTCACAATAAGCCTGATTATCATTCATTATTAGTGTTAGTATGATTATGTTTCATTCTTAGAGTAAGTCTGATTGAATCCTTATAATGATGGAATTTTCATGATGATGAAATTTTCATTATAATAAAATTCTAGTTACAATGGAAAATTCACTCTTCAACATCAAAATTATTCAAACCCCATTAGAAATATCTCTTTAAATCTTCTATCAAATTCTTTTATTGGTACTTATAGACCTTATATTTTTTAGGGTGTTTGGAACCCATAAAACTATTCACAGACCTTCAATGTCCATTATTATTCAATTTTTTTATCATGAGACTTTAAAAAGTTTTTTGATTACTCCATTATTTTCACAACATTGTATGACTTATGGTTAGAATGTATAAAAAATTTATAACTCATGAAATCATCATCTTTATTCATCTTCTTTAGAAACTTTCCATATTCCTCACTCTATAACTTCTAACTTTCAAATCCATGCTGAGCCTGATGAATACTGAAATAAATGATTATGGATCTATTTTTAATCCTTTGTCCAATCAATAAAATTCCATTACTTTTATTATACATCATACATAGACCATATGTGTTCGATATTACTCATTCCTAAATCTTATATTTGGAAAAAAACATCATCAGGGACAAAATATTTTCTCAAACTTTATGTTTGGGTTCAAGAATTTTGAAACATTCATCTTTATTACAAAAAATAATTAATATTGTTGTGGTTCAATAATGAAAATAATAAAAACTATTATAAAAAATGTTACATGATAATTAATACTAAATTTTTTATAAAACTATTATCAAAAAAGTTTTTTCTATCTCTCTATTTAGATTTGTTGAAAACCTTTGTCAACAACATTTTAAAATCAAATATTTATTTCAGTAATCAAATTTTGTAAACTAATCAATTTTTTAAACTTTAAGTAGAATATTGCAATTCTCAAAATCCAGTGTCCCAGAACCACTATATTGGATAAATTATTTTTTCAATAGCAATTAACTCCCTTGGATTATAGAAAATTATATGTCCATGTATAGATAAACTTTTCTCACAATTAATTTTCTACCAGTTTTTTATCTCTTTAATTTTATGATAATGATATATTTAGATACATAAAATAATGTTAAGTAAAAACATTTTACAAAGTATAAATTTTATACTTTCTCTTATTCTTTTTCATCATCATTCAATGAAAAACTTGGGACATCCTTATGAAATTTTCATCATATCTGGAGGAGGATGATCATGAAGTTGTAGACTTATCATAAAAGCGAATTAATTTTGAAATAAATTTTGGAATATATGTATAATTATATATTTTATTAGGATATACATGAGAAAAAAATATCCAAAAACAACTTTATAATTTATAAATTGGAACTTTATATCAATATGTTTTGATCATGAATGTTGTACATGATATTTTGAATGATCAATTGTAGTTGGATTATCACAAAGGATCATCAATGCTTTAGAATATATTACATTAAAATATTCAGGAAACAAATTCCTCAAAACCTGTAATTAAATTCTTGAGTACCTCATATTTATTATGTTTACAATGTAACTAAAGATACTTTTCCTTGTTTCTTCCTATGAAATTCAAAAAAACATTCTACCTTGAAAAATGTTCCACCTATGGATGATTTTCTATCATTACAATATCATTCCCAATCATTATTATTATATACATGAAACTTGATTTCACAATTTCAATTTTATAAAAACTCATCTAATGTTGATCTTATAACATTTTTCATAATTATATTTACATCGAACACATGTGATTTTTTATGATTACTTCGATACATAACACATAAATTCATAGTTTAAAAAATATCAACCCTTGAGGCTATAATTAAAGTAAACATCCTATTAGCTTTAAAAATCATTATGAGTTACACTTTTTCTAAACACATATTTAATCAAATTCTTCCCCACAAAGATAGGAGTGGAATCTTCTATGGGAATTTCCATGCCAAACTTTTGTTACAATTCTCCAACATACATTCTTCAGATAGGAAAAATGTAATTTTATTTTTGTCGAACATGTACTCCAAATATGAAATTTAATTACACAAATATTAAAATTTAAAATATCTTCATCATTCCCTCAAAAAATATTTAAATTTTTTTTATCCCAAAAAAATTATATCATCCCCCAAAAAATACAATTATTGTTTAGAGTCCACTTCTTTCATATATATGTTTTAATAAACCATTCTTTAAGAAAAATCAAACATTCACAAAAAAGTTTCATTATTTGAATACAATGAAAATGAAGATTTTTTCATCCCATAAAAATATTTCTTCAATATAAAATATTTGTTTTTATCTACATAAAGTTGATATAAACAATTTTTTTAGAGAAAACGTCTTCCTCAATCTCAATATATATGTAATATAACTTTACATATATCTAACAAACATTCTAATTTTGATATATGAACACTAATAAAACATTATAATAGTTTATAAACATGAAATTGGGGAAAATTTTTCTTCACAATTCGCGCATTCCACCTATGAAAAACCATAAAAAAGAATTTATTTTTTTCATGAAACTTCTCCATTACCATTCAATGTTTTTCAATAAATCCAATTTGTTCTGATAAAACATTTAATCATTTTCCATATAATAATATTCACGTTTCATTCTTCTGAATTTGATCCAAAAATATATTCATAGAATCCACCCATTCTTTTTTATGAATAAATTCTGAAATTGATTCTAGTTTAACTTGTAAGATAATTGTTTTTTAATTTCCTAATCTCAACTTTCTTATGTTTTAAACAAGTTCCTTGGGATCTGAAATATTATTATTTGACTGAAATTTTTTTTGTAAGGTAATAAAATTAAATTTGTTCCAGCTAAATTTTCCTCATTCCACGATTATATATATTCTTTGAAAGAATGTTTTGAGTTACCTTCACTATAATGGGAAATCAACTGTTCATCCTCCTCAACATTGTAAAAAACTTTTGTTAAAAAAATTTTATTTTCAATTATATTTACACCATATGATTCCACCAAACACTGTAAGAGTTTGTTCCAAAATTTATAACTTCTACCAGTATAAGAATAACCAGTAACATGTTTTTCTTCATCTTCCTCATCCATATTTCATATATGGATTTTTTTATTTTATGTAAACATAGACTGACAAAAAATTTATGTACTATAAATTATGATTTCCCATCTTTACAAATTTTATAGGAATTAAAGTTTGATTATAGTCTTAAGAACAAATATTCTTTATATGTAAAATAGTATTAATAGCTTATCTCTAGTATAAATTTAAAATATTGAATTATTCTATCATGCATTATCCCATTTCCCTGAAAAATAAATTATTTATTTCTCCTTCTCCATTTTTTTGTGGAGTGTTGGAAGAACTATACTGATGTTTGATACCATGCCTTCAAATATATGTTTTATATGTTTTTGTTTTGAATTTAATAACATTATCTATTCAAAAAAACATTATATAATCCACCATTTCATTCTGTATTTGTTTTTTGAAAAATAAGTACATTTTTACAACCACTAAAACATGTTTCAGAAACATTATGTTTTTTATACATGTAAAATCATTAATAAAATAGATAAAGTATAAATCTCAATGTTTTATTGATATCTCATTAGCCCACATTAATTAAAAAAATATGTTTAGGAGGTCATATAGACATAATCTCAACTCTTAAATATATATTTTTAGTTATCTTCCATTTATGAAATGTAATAGAAACATCTTCATCTTTTATTTTAATTTGTGAAATATTTTTGTATAACATCATGTTTATAAAGATTGTTCATATTTTCCTTCCCATGGTTCTATAGTAATCAGTGCCCCAATTTTTTTCATCTTCAACACTCATGTGAATTGAGTTATTATACTCACCAATTTTGAAATAATCACCACTAGTTCCTTCTATTCTTCAGATTAATTTCATATATTTTATGCTTATAATGAAACAAAGATATTCCATGAATGTCACTTATTTTCCATCATAATAATCAATACATAAACTAATTATATTATATTTTATCCCACTAAAAAATTAAATTTCCCATGATTTAATCTTTTCAGATTCAATCATTGCATTTCATATTTCAATTATTTTTAAAAGACAATCATGAACAAAGGTAACTTCTCATATATCATGACATTGAATATATTTTAATATTTTGGGACCACTTGTATTATGTGAAAAAACACTATCAAGTATAGATGATTTGTTCTTTTTTACTTACATCCAAGGAGATCTCGACAAAAAAGGCTCGTTTCTCAAATTGTTTCATTACACCTTCCTTTTCTTTTATACAATAAGAATGTTTTTGTAGAAAGAGTTTCATAGAGATTTCAACGTAATGAAAAGTATGATTAAATAATCCACTAACTTCTTCCAAACAATAAAATTTATTTTTTGTTGCGAGGTTTCTAACTTGTCATGTTTTTTTCTAATATCCAGTCAGTTAACAAAGTTAGTCATTCACCATTCACCATTGGATTATATTTGTTCAAAATTTTATATGGGAAGTTACAGGGTATGCCCAAAATTATAATCCCTATCTATATAGATTCTTTAAAACCCGAAATAGCCATTATATCCTAATTTTCTACTAAAGAAGTATCATTATTTTTAGAATCATTGGGGAGGGTGAAAACTTATAATGAATTTATTAATATTTGGTAGTGGGCAATGTTTCTTCTTCTAAAAGTTTTTAATATTTGTAGATGAAATTGGTTTCTCTCACCATTATACATGGAATAATTCCTATAATTTTTTTGGAACCTTAAATGTTTGAAAAATCAGAGAAAAAATTATATTTGATGGGAGAAGAATTCACCTAATTATTGATTTGATGCCTCTAAAAAACATTAGTAGTCTCAGGTTTTACTTCCAATGTTTTTTTTTCAGTTTTTATTTTGATTCCTCAAGTTAATTTAAAATTCAAAAAGTTTTGATTGATACTTGTTTACTTTTTACTCCATAGAATCCATCTTTTTACTGAGATCTAAAACTATAATTCTATTCTTAACAATTATATTTTCACAACTTAGTATCTCTTGGATGTATTCATCATCCTAATTTATGAAATATTTTCTCCAATCAGGAAGATATTTATAATAATTCATTATTACAATAATTTACCTAATGAGAGTATTTTTTTTCCAAATTTAAAACATGTTCTATTAAATGTTGATACTCTCTATATGATTCTTCACCAAATTATTTACTATCAAATGAGTCTTTTTTCCTTGTCTTTTAATGATGTCTATGAGTATTTATGAACATTTATCTTCTAAATTAGTATTATTAGTTCTGTCCAATTCAAATTTCATACTCAACATAGTTCCCTTATTACTAGTAAACTTATTTTTACATTTTTTTAATGAATTTTCTTTATTGTAACATTTCTCTACTTCTAAAATCGAGGGTTTTCATCTAATTCGTCTTGATATTATCCAAATTTTTTCTTGGGAAAATTAATAACAATGTTGTTGATTCCATTACCCATAAATGTTTTAACAGAAAATTTACATCCATTATTTCTTATTTCTCTTGGATAAAACAACTTATAAGTGAAATGATTTTTACATTCAACTGACTTTACTTTTTATCATTAGGCTCACAAGGATCAATATATCCAATATAAAGTATTTTTATTTTTCTTATGGAATTATAAGTTGGTAAAACATTCATATAATTTTTATAAACTGGTGGTTTTTTCATTTTATAAGAATGAATAACTTTATTCAACACATTAATAGGTAAATCATTATTATCATTTAAAGAGAAAATTTAGGAATCAAACTTATCTAGAACATTTCTCAAATGTTTCTTCATAATTTTGGAATCTTCTAAGACATCTCTAAAACCTTTGATGTTGAAAAAAGTTTCATTTACTATGGGGAAGTATTAATAAATAGTTTTTCATCTCCAATTTTGATGTTATCATACTTACTATACCATATTTATTTCTTTCATTTCTTCACTTTAGTATACCCTTTGAAAATACAGTCATTCTTGTCTCATAAAATCTTTGAAAAATGGATTTATGAATACTTAACCATAATAAATGAGTTTTTTTTGAAACATCAAAATATTTAGAGATATACTGGAAGAAAGGATCACATTTCTAGATTTTCCATCTGTGTCAATATTTTCCTTATATGAAAAATTCATCAAATAATCCTTCAAATAAAAGTAAAATGTTATAGTAGTATCACATCTTCAAGTCCAAAATATAGGAGATAATGAATTGTATTAGTTTTCCATTAATAATAATTTTTTTTCATTAGATTTATTAATTATTATACTATTGATAAAATTGATGTTATCCATGATAAGGAATAAACAAGGTAACCTCCCATTTGACACCAATTGAAGTTACAAAGGATAAAAAACATAGCGTGGAGTTTAAATATGTCTTTAACTTTTTATATTTTCCATTAATTTTAGAAACATATCCCCTGAGACTTGTTAATGATCATTTACTTATCATGATTTAGTAAATAATAATACCTTAAAATGTTGTAAATTATGCAAAAAACACAGTATTTACATAGTTTACCTTAGTGTGAGAAACTGCATACTTTCCAAATACACTCATCTGAGTTTATATAAATTATCCATTATGAATAAATGAATATGATTTATTTGAACTCCTATTAGAAAAATTCTATCTCTAGATTGGAATGATTATACTAGTTCCCATTCGTTTTCATTTTTTCATACAAAAAAATTGATCCAAAAAATGAGTAAAGTTTTTCTTCAAATTTCTCTTGAAATGTACATGTGTCCAATGACCCTAAGTATGATGACCATTAGTATAATGAAATCAATACAATTGTCTCAATCTGATAGACTAAATTTGATGCAAGAGTCTAAATCTATTCCTAAAGAAATGTTCTATTATTTTTTGATAACAAAACTTATGCTTCATAGAAAATAATAAGAACACAATTTGAACGTCCTCAGTTTGATTTAATTTTTATCATGGACTGATTATAATAAACACATTCATAATCTTCAAATCTAAAACTCTTCTAAAATTCTCTATAAAATATCACTCAGTTCGGTAAAAATTTATTTACAATTTCTATCTATATTATAATATGTCAATAAAAAAATATAGCTTTTAAATGATTTCTCTAGATCTCTATTTTTTCATCTTATGTGAAAATGTTTCAATATAAAAATGTGGATTAATTATATTATTAGGAATATTATAATGGAACATTCTGGAAACTAAAAAACGTTTCCTACTTTCAAAAAATTCAAATATATAGTAAACACTATCATCTAAACATCAACATTTAATTCTCCAACATTTTAATTATATCTATGAGATAATTCTTATTGAACATACAATCTATTATTCAGTTTGATATAACATCATATGCTTCTTTTCCATATAACATCCACAACATTAATACAATGAAACATCTTCATCTCACTATGATATGATTTTCTTCCTCACCTAATTACAATATTACTATCTTCATTTCATTATGATATTAATTTCTTTATCAATTTCATTATGACTGACTCTCTTACTCAGAGTCAGTGCGATTATCTTTCCTTCTTTGAGTCAGTAAGATTATCATTCCTTCCTAGAGTCTCCCCAATTATATTTCCTTCTATGATTTATACTAAATATAATTCCTTCTAAAATTCAGTTTGATGGAATCCTTATAACGAGTAATTCTCCAAATGATGAAATTATCATTACGATGAAATTTTCAGTATAATGGAATCTCAATTATGAATCTTTGAAAATTTTCAATATTAATTATTCATAAATGGTTTAGACTAATGAAAACATATATGTAAAAGACTTATGGTCTATTACTTGATGTCTAGGTTTCTAGAACCGAAAAACTATTCAAATACATTCAATTAAATCCATTATTCCAAATATTTTATCATGAGTCTTTATCATGATTTTTGATAACACTATGATTGGAAATTATTTTTCTGGTTTTAGGTAGAATGTATAAAATATATTTAATTTTTAACAATACTGTATTTATTCAAATTATTCAGAATCATTCCATCTTAATAAATATAAAAATTATTACTTTAGAATCAATGTTGTGTGTGATGAATCTTTAACTTCATTCTGATGTATTTTATTTTTTTGGGGAACCAAATCAATAATATTACAAAACATACGACTTCTATTTTCCTTACACATTTTTTGTTATGTACTGATTAGTCTAAAAACATGAGTTCAGAAAGAAACTATCTCAAAGGTAAATATATTTCACCCAGTTATGTTTGGGTTCTAAAATTAAAAAATTATGTTCTTTCATACAAAAATTATTTATGATGGACCTGGTCTGATCCTATTAAACATAAATACTCTTATACAAAATGTTTTTTGTCAACGAATACCAAAAAATTGTTAAAACAATTAATCCCAAAATTTCGTCAAATATGAAAATTAAATTCATTGAAAATAAACTTTGAAGCTTATAAAATAATATTTATAACTTTTTTTTGGTCACGGTAGTGTAAAATTCCATACATGCAATACGTGTTAAAAAACAGATTCCATTCTAGTTTTTAGTCAAAGAATAACATGCCCTATTTAAAAAATACCCAAATATTGCTTTAATTGATTTTATTAAAAGTAAAAAGGTTAAAAGTTACATTAATATATGATATGTAAAATTTTAAAATCATTTTGTATTTTTTTTGAAATGCATGGTTTTGGAAGAAAAAATACTTTCGACCGAAGAGGGAAATGAAATCAAATTTTAATTGAAGAATATTTTTTCAATAATGTTTTGTTCGAATGAGTTTAAAAATGGTACTGTTACATGATAAATTCATAAATAATTATAGGATACCATAATTTTATGGTTTTATTAACCAATGATAAAATAATTTTTTTCTATTTAAATACAATCATAAATAATCTCGATTAAAATGGTATTATGTAAGAAACCCTATAAACAGACATAATTTTGAAGTTAGAATTCATCAATGAATAGATTATGTGTATAAAATTTAAATGAAAATAAAAAATTAGATTTATGACGAAATATAGTAAAATTACATTAATTCACATAATCTTATAATATAAAAAATAATGACAAAGTAATATAACCCAATTAAAAGAAATTGAGTTATCTAATTCATTACAAATTGGTATCCTTTTAGTCAAATAATATTTCCTGAAATAAAAAAAATAAAAAAATAACATGAATTATTATATAATCATTATATATATTCTCACTGGGGTATTATATACACCACATAAAAGAAAATAGGTGAATAAGATTTCTATATGCCTCAATAAAGGGAAAATTAAACGAATTTTCTTACATCACGCTTCCTTTTTATAGAATGTACATTATCCACCTATAAAATGGTTATTAAAAACTAGAAATATATGAATACTTATAATATCATATATGTTTCTTTTAAAACATATTCCACTCAATCATTAATAATCATTCATTATTACTATTGTTTTATGTGTTACCCATCTAGTTTTTTCAGAGAGGTTTTAATTTGAATGTTCTAGATCATGAGAATATTATGTCATTAAATCATCTCAAGAATGATATTAATGTTATAAAAATACATTTTTCAATATATATATATATAATAATTATTGAAACTTGGACATGGACAATGGATAACATCGCTTCATGGAGAGGGTATGTCGTACATACACATGAAAGACATTATAATTTACTTAATGGATGAAAGGGTAAGTAATTGTATGATATATTAATTTTATAAAATAAATAAAATATTATATATTTCACATATAATAATTTAATTTATACCCATTACCTTCTAGTTAAATCAAATGTGAAAAATGATTTACATTGCTTCGCGATGTGGTAGTTTGCTGTACACATGAGTGACATTAACATAAGTTAAAAAATGGTATGTAATAAGTTATATTTGATTTTATAATTATTTATGAGTAATAATATAATAAATATTATATATATAGATTAAATTAATCATCTTGTACAATCATGATATTTTTTGATCGACAAAAAGTAAAATCAGTTCGTGAGGGGGTAGTCCTCCTTACACACGATCGACAAATTAGTTAACCATTTGATGGAGGTAGAGATGAATAAATTGTATTACGTAAACATAATATCATCTAATTATATGATATTTATTGGTTTTATTATATTTTATGTGTTAATACAAAATTTATTTTGAAAAAATAAGAAAGAAGACGAAAGTGCTCTATTAAGAAAATTACCTTCTCTTAGAGACACCTCCTTGAGATATCCTTTTACAGAGCATAGGTTTTGAGTTTTTGGAACAAAAATAGCTCTATAATATATATAGTTATTTTAGGGAGATATTTTTTAATGTTTTTTTGGTAAAAAGGGATTTAGAGGTGTGAATAATTGATGATAGGCAGTGGCATTTTATAAGTGGGGGAGTGGACATACGTGATATTTTTGAAAACAATAATGTGTAACCACATTTCTATCTTTCCAATAGGCACTAGAATGGTCCATTATAAAGTAAAATAGGTGAAAAGGTAAAAATATTTAATAAAATTTGTTTTTAAAAATACATTTTCATTTTAACCATTATATTCTTAGTTTAACCCCCTAGTAACCCTGTTTTAACATTAACCATGATAAGTAATTTGTATTTATTTTACTATTTGTAATCATAAAAAATTATCATGAAATTAATAGAAAAAATAAATTACCATGATAAATAATATTTAATCCATTTTAGTTATTAGATTTAAATTAGTGGCATAACGATGTTTTAAACTAAACCCGTAAATGCATCGAAAAATGGGTTTCAAAAAAAAAAGTTTAAAATGTTTTTTTAAAATTCAAAATTGAATTTCTTCCAATGATAAAAATTATTTTAGTTTTATTATAATTGAATAAATTTTATTATAATTGAAATAATTATAATTTAAAACTATTTAAAAAAAGGTAATTTCACCATTTGTTAAATGAAGAATTATTTTCTGGTCGAGGTGTTACCCAGTGGGATGCTCTATCATTATGGCTAGAAACTACTCCTCACTAGCCTAGGAATTACGGTCTCTTCAAGAATAAGGGGGTTCTTTGGAGTGGAGGGTTAAAAAGGCATAATCCCAAAGATTCCTTTTTTTTTTGTGAAAAGATGAGAAATTTGTAGCCAATGATTTTTTTTAAATACATAAAAAATATTATTTCTATAATTTATTTTATAATACTTATACTCACCAATGTGTCAAATATATTTTAATAGAAATATTTTAAAAGGTAATATTTTACAAGAGTATTGTTGTTTTTTTAAACACAGTTTTAGGTGCATGAAAACAAAGAGAATAAATTGGATTTTTTAAAAATATATCCATCCTAAAGTCTCAGGTTGTTATATTCTCATATATGATTGCTTTCGCATGTCATACACAATATCAAAAAAAATTATTTTCTTTTAAAATATTGTGGTATTATAAAGGTGATGAATATAAAACACATAAAAGAAGATATTTTCATAACATAACATATTTCGCAAATAAAACGATATAAAATGAAAATACCCTTACATAATGTTTTAATTTATTGTAAGGTCGTATAAGCCCATATATGATAAATTTAAATTTATTATACTCTTATATCATAATCATGGACATACAAATAATATCAAAATAAAATATACTTAAATCATTTAAAAAATCATTAACGAATTATTCCTTATAAAAATCAACATTTTAGGGTGCCTAATGTTTAATTTTTCATGATAACTTTTTTTTAGTAGTTCCAGTCCATATACATTGACCATTGTTTAATCTTATTCATAATATAAATGATGATATAAATATCATATATATCCCTTATTTATATATATTTATTATATGATACATGATTTTGATGAGGTAAAAAATAATTAAATATTGGTTGAAACCTATATTTTTATCCTTATAAAATATCCTGAGTTACATGGGGAGTCGCCTTGAAAATTTTGGGCTTATTCAGAGCCCGAATCTTTGGGTGTTTTTAGGAATAAGGCCAGGCACACAGTTTGGGTAAATCGTGTGGGGTGTTACATTGAGTATATAATGGGTTCTATGTTATGCTCAGAGTTTTCTCAAATGAATTCATAGACATCATACATAGTGACTATAAGGTATTAGTACACATGGATGGTTTAGGGTATGCACAAACCACTTCACCAAACAATACATCTTATAAAAAAGAAGAAATTACCATTTCCCCCAACACTCTTTAATGTTTCTTCCTCTATTGTTCCTTCTATTTCATGTTCAACACCTCCCAAAATGGTTGAAAATATTCATTTTAATACATATGAGGCTTTGAGATAAGTCTAGTATATATTGTCTGATTCCTTAGTTGTTAGTTTCGTTGGATAGATAATGGTTCGTCCATTGATCCACTTCATTATTTTACCCGTTTTCCTCCCCATCACGTGTAACATCTCAGGTAAATAAAGAATATAATTTTATTATTATTAATATCTATTAATTAAAAATAAAGTATACATTAAAGGGTATTATATGTTCGATGGTGTACCAGATATGCAACAACGAGTTTCATTGAAATCCAACGTTGCACAAAATGTTGGGTCATACTGAAAAATAATAATATAATATTATTTTAACTGGTAGTTAGCACCTTGCCTTTGTATTGGTGGGAATTAATAGAAATAACTAAAATATGAATATACTTTTTTGTTTAATGTTTTTACATTATTGAGATAAATTTTAGAGGCTTAAAATAAGAAAGAATCCGATTTTAAGCATAAATACTCTAATATTCATTAAAAGGTCGATTTACCACCCTTTAATGGGGAACCATCATTAAATCTAGTTTATTCACTTTTATATGTTATATTTGACAAAATAAACATTTTATTTATAATAAGTATATCATAATTTAATTCGGGTAAATTTTTGGTCTTTTTCTGATCAAATTCTTTTTTTAATGAATAGTGAAAAATACAGTATTTTAATTCAAAAATACCTTTTAATATAATTTATTTTCAAGGATAGATTATTTTTTAATAGGTTATAATGTATAATTATATTATATTTTTACAATTTAATCCAATGTTGGTCATTGGATGTAATTTCACTTTGAAATTGGATATAAATAAGTTTTAAACTTTTAATAGTTATTATTTCTTAAAAACACACTTTTTGTTGTGACAGCAGGAAATATTTTTAAATTAATCTATGACACTAATGTGTTTTGAATTAGGAAAAATTAATTCCATATTTGTTATCAAGAGGTTGAAATTTTGTTAAAATGTATCTTTTATTTTTAGACATTTTCAATATTACTTCAGTAAAACTTTTATTTACCATGGTTATAGGGTAAATATGGTAAATAAGGGTAACAAAATATTATTATAATCATATCATATTACTTACAAATGTTTTCTAATCCTATTGGTTGAAACATTTCCGACCATGGGAATCCTTGTGTGAATTTTGGGACCCCATCAAGCCACATGAGAGTAATAATGACACTTTATATTAATTTATTTAAAGTAAAGACAAAAATGACATAAACAAATATCATTTAGTAAATAAATTTTTACATAGGGTTATATAAGTTATATATTAGACTATAAATATTAATTATAAATTTAAAAATATTTCCTACATCATGATATTTTTATATAAATTTTAGACGTCAAATTAATAAAATTATTTATGACACAATAATGATGCAGTATTTACATCATTAATGAATGATTAAAATAAATATGATTATAATGATTAAAAACTTATCCAAAAACTATCCAATTCTTCATGGGTGATTTTATTTTTAACATGAGTCATCTTATATTTTACTTTTATGAGATTCGGGCCTTTAGAAACCGAAAATAATTATATAATAAAATTATATTTTTAAACATTCTTAAAGAGCCCCTCCTCCCCCTTTTAAAAAGCCTCCACTTCTAACCCATTAAACACACTTCTCAAGCCCCATGACTAATCCAACCTCTTCCCAATTAGTCTACCTACATCTCTCTTCTCCTCAAATAATCCTTCCATTATGGAGAAGGCAATTCAATTAAACGTTTAGGTTCAAACCCGAGGGAGATACCCGATTTAAAGGTAACATCTTCTCTTAAGCTCTTTTGTAATATTTTACTTATTCAACCACCTAAACTCTTTTTATTTCAATATTATATAAATACACCAAAATATCCAATAAAATAGGTTTATTTATGAGACTTATTCAAACAACACATACACACACCTCCATCTATTAGTTAATGAACATATTGTTTCTGTTGACGGCAAACTAATGCCTCACGAAACAATGATTGTTCAATCTTCTCCTTCCACGTATTATGATAGACATTAATATGGTAATTTATTTATATGTGATATATATTACATTTATATTGTTAATATTATTATTTATTATTAATTTATAGAATACCTTTAAGGTTTCCATAGTGGGTAAATATGATAATTTCATTTGAGAAAGTGCTGACTACCTCCCCCTCAAAGTGATATGGCTCGTTAATTCCATACGTGGAATGTATAAATAATTTAGTTAATTAAATTATATATGATATTGTATTGGAATTATAATATACCTATTTATAATTATGTTTCTATTCCATTAAACATGAAATATAAATGAAAGCAGTGTTCATGCGTACTTACAGTTTACTGTCTCCCTAAACGGTGCATTTCATTTCTTGTCTCCAAATATTATTTAGTTTTATAAATAAAAATATATTCTGGATATATATGATATATATGATATCTAAATCATGAATATCATTCTAGAGATAATGGAATTTTGTCCAAATGGACAATTTATAATTATAACAATTTCATTTTTAACTCAAGTTCTGAACATCAACAAAATGTCTAATATCGACTCAAATAATTAACTAATTCTAATAGTAAGGAAATAATTTATTTAAAAGGAACAATAATATAAAAAGGGTTCTTAATCAATTAAAAATTAAATTTAGTTTAATATTAAGGAGATTAAAGAATGATCAAGTCAAGTCAGACACGAGGTAAGTGACTTCTTCTCAATCTCCTTCCATTGTGGAATATTTTGTTTTATACATGAATTTATTTTATACGGTGTTTGAAAAACATTGAATTTTTATTTCAATAAAAGGGATTCATTTTCTACGGTTAATTTTACTAAACTACAAAAAATTATCTTTTTAACGTAAATGGTTATAATGACCATTTCTGTGGATGCGAGCGTTATTTTATATTTGGATTCCTTAATAATCTGTAATGTTTTTAAGAGGAAAATAAATACTATATATTCTTTTATGTATTTTGGTATATAAAATGGTTTTGATAATGGATTTTTTATATTAATATATTTAAATGATATATTTTGATTGAAATGTTGAAATATTATCTGCCTTTATATTTGTTTTATGTGTTATGAATTTGTTATGGTTCCTGGGAATTGTTTTCACATTCAGGTGGTTTTGTCATAAAACGAGGCCTAGTGAGCCCGAGATAGCTCTCCAATGCATTGGGTATCGTGATAGAGTTAAACGTTAATGTTTCTCTAAAGAGACTTAGAAAATAAATTGTGAATGGTATTCCATATGTAACTCCCTACATAGCCGTGAAATCAACAACGTCAGTATGTTACAAATGCCCCATGTTTCCATTATGATTTATGATTTCAATGTGTTATTCAAAAAACATTTTATTTCATGAGGTAGGAGCTTATGATTGGTATCTATTTGTGGACTAATGTTATGTTTATTTATCTTATATACCTTAATAATATTTTTAGGCTCATCCCTATTATTTGAAAAATTTTTCATAGGACATAAAGATAAATAGGGCCAAAGCTGTGATTATGGGAAAGTCATGCTATCAAAAACATTGAACATGACATGAATATTTTTTGCAAGTGTTTTTATTTTATAAAAAATATGGAAACTAAGTAGAATTGTCTACTTTGTAATTTTTGAGATGTAATGTAATAGCTATAGTTTAATTATCTAAAACTCTAAAACTGAGGAGATCCTAAATGTGAATTATCCATTTAATTCAAGATTTTGTAATGTTATAAGGCCGAGTGCTTATAGTTGGTATCAAAGGTTAGTTTAGAAAACATAAAGAATTAGGATATTGTTAAATTAATATATAAAAATTATTTTTATTTTATGTTATGATTGTAACTATATAGTATTTATAGATTACCATGTTGCTTTACCTAAGATATTTATGTATTCAGAATGGATTTCGATAGAGGAAACAGAGAAACTTTCTAGGATGACATCTGGTAGAAGCCAACCTTCCAAATCGGCAACTTGAGATTTTCGGGATCAGAACTGAATAGTTTTTTGTAGTGATGGAACAATTTACTCAGGCAATAAATGGAGGTGGTATACATGCACAAGATTAGCCAGAACAACCATAGAGGAACATGTTAGTAGTGGAGCATTTCCTAAGGATGCATCACCCATCATTCAGAGGATCAACTAACATTGTGCTAGCTGAAGGGTTGATTAAAGCACTGGAGAAGATTTTTGATGTCATGGGATGTTCATAACATCAAAAGGACAGTCTCTCTATTTAACATTTTAAAGGTGAAGCTAATTAGTGGTTGTCGATAGTGAAAACTATCATGGATATTAAAGAGATTGATGCTCTTGATTGAGATGAATTCAATGGTATGTTTCTGAAGAAATATTTCCCTATAGTGTTTCTTCTTAGGATAGAAAACTATTATTTGAATTAAGGCAGAAGGATGACTTTGTGGCTGCTTATGAAAATAAATTCACTCGATTGGCTAGGAATGATCTAAATTTTAAACGAAATCATGATAGTAAAATAAACCATTTTTACTTAGGAATAAAGACAAATTATCGAAGGGATTTAGCTTCATGTGAGTTAAAAAGTTATGAATGGGTTTTTCTAGGTGTATAGAAGGTGGAAATAAAGTATTTCAATGATCAGTTATACTTTTTAATACAATAGAATAAGAGGTCGATGTGGTAGATGAAAAGGAAAATCTCTTCAAAAATGTAAGATGGTAAGAAACCTAAATTTACTGTTTGTGAAAATTTTGGTAAAAAACATGCTGGGAAATGTATTTTGAATTCTAGTAAGTGC
Organism: Viscum album; assembly: GCA_963277665.1. Lineage (NCBI taxonomy): Eukaryota > Viridiplantae > Streptophyta > Magnoliopsida > Santalales > Viscaceae > Viscum > Viscum album. The sequence goes on from OY728144.1 coordinate 396,079,198, forward strand.
TATTAATGTGTTAAAATGGGACATAAGGCTTATATTTTTACCAAAAAATATCTTGGTAATGGTAATAAAAAATATGATCTATAGTTAGTTAAATGTTTATAGTGCAATGCAATGGGGAATTATGAAAATGAGTGTCCAACAAAGAACTCATCTAATTAAAAAAATACATACTACAAGAATAACGGTGTGGTGGAATACTTTGGAACTACTTCAACAGATAATGGGCCATCAAATAAAGTAGTATAAGGTACACTGTTTTCATGTTCATATTATGCCAGTGCATTTTTTGATTCAGGGTCAACACACTCAATCATTTCTGAGAAGTTTTCTAGTAAATTGGGAATTCCATCTGAAGATATGAATCCTGAACTTATGGTAAAAACACGAGGAAGAAATGTTGAGGAAAAAAGAAAACCAAAGAACCTTCCTATCCTTGTGTGATGAATGAATATACATGAAAACCTTATTGTTTTTCCACTAGTAGAGTTTGATGTTATTTTGGGTATGAATTGGATTTCCAATCGTCATTCGATGAATGACTGTTTAGATAAATAGGTTTATATTCATAATGATTTTTAGTTTTAGTATAATATGAACCTTTTCTTTTCATAACATGTCAGGAAGTAGAGAAACTAATAAAAGATGAAAATGAATGTTTCCTTGTATATATTGTCAAAAACAAAGGAACTGTTCAGATTAATGATGTGGTATTGGTAAATGAGTACATTGATGTATTTCTAGATGTGTTTCCTAATATTATACCAGATTAAGATGTTGAATTTACTTTTCATATAGTTCCAGATGCTATGAAAATTTCAAAAAACTCTTATCGAATGTGTCAAATTGAACTTTTAGAGTTAATGAATCAATTAAAGGAGTTATAAGATAAAGGTTTCATTTGACCTAGAACATCACCATGGTGTTCTACTATCTTGTTTTTTTTAAAGAAAGATGGGTCAATGAGACTTTACATTGATTATAGGGCATTGAATAAAATCACTGTTAAGAAAAAATATCCTTTGACTCATATCGATGATTTTTTTGATCACCTCCATAGAGATCAGTATTTATTGAAGATTTAATTGAGGTCGGGGTACTATTAGTTGAAAGTTAAGGAAGAAAACATTATGAAGACCACATTTCATACTAGATATGGACATTATGAATTTTTATTTATGCCTTTTGGGTTAACCAATGTACCTGCTGTATTCATAGATCTTATGAATACAATTTATCTTGATTACTTGGATAAGTTTTTTGTTGTGTTCATTGATGATATTTTGGTTTATTTTATAATTAAAGAGGATAATTATGGTCATTTAAGGGTTGTCTATGAAACAATAAAATAAAAGAAACTCTATGGAAAATTTTGAATGTGTGTTTTTTGGTAACAACAAATTCCTTTACGTTGTCACATTTTTAAAAAATAGCATAACTATTGATCTTTCTAAAACAAAAGTTGTTGAATAATTACGAAGACCCACTAATATAACTGAGATTTGTAGTTTTCATAGATTATCTGGTTATTACCAGAGGATTGTTGAAACTTTTTAACGGTTAGCTAGAACACTGACTATGTTAACTCATAAAGGAGTTATGTTCATTTTCACAAAATAATGTGATGATTGTTTTCAGGAATTGAAATAAAGATTTGGTGAATGCTATATATTTAGAACTACCTTTTAGAAAAGGTTAGTTTGATATCTATAGTAATTCTTTGTTGAATGAACATTGTTTTTTCTAAATGTAGAATGATCAGGTAATTGCTTATGATTCATTTCAGTTGAAACCTCATGAGTTAAATTACCCATCACATGATTTTGAATTATCTATTGATGTTTTATCTTTAATAATTTGGAGGCATCATCTGTAAGGAGTAAAATGTGAAATATATACTGACCATAGAAGTTTGAGGTATATTTTCACTCAAAAATAATTGAACATGAGACAGAGGAGATGACAGGAATTAATTAAGGATTATGATTTCAAAATTCATTACCATCCATCAAAGGCAATAAATGTAGTTGAATATTTGAGTACAAAATAGTAATTCTATATTAATCATTCTATGTTTGGAACTAGATCCTTTGGATTTTGATTTGATGAACTTTGGAATATATGTTTTTGTTCTAGTAATATCCTCTGTTTTGTTTCATGTGTTAGTGAACTCATCTCTATTAGAAATAATTAAGAAAGCACAGAAGGAAGATAGTGAGTTTGAGAAAAATGTTAAGATGGATCAGAAGGGTTAGTTACCAGATTTTATCAGTTATAATGATTGTGTTTTGAAGTTTGGGAAGAGATTATGTCTTCCTTATTATTTTTATTTGAAGAATGAGTTTTTATATGATGCTCATAGTTCTCCGTTTTCAGTTCATCCTGGAAGTACAAAGATGTACTGAAATCAGTCGGAGTATTACTTGTGGGATATAATGAAAAGATATATTTCTGATTTTATTGTAAAGTGTTTGACATGTCAATAGGTTAAAGCAGGGAAGTAGTTACTAAAAGGAATGCATTAGTCCTTACTAGTGCCAGAGTGGAAATAGGAAAATATATCAACTGACATTGTTGTTGGATTTCCAATGAAATCTCTTTGTAATAATCCAATCTGGGTTATTTTTGATCAATTAAATAAATTTTCTCATTTCCTTCCTATTCAAGATACTTTTTCTCTAGATCAAGTTTCTCAGTTTTCTGCTAAAGAGATAGTCAGGTTGCATGGTGTTCCTCTCTCCATTGTATCTGATCGTGATATTAGGTTTACATCTAACTTTTATAAAGGACTTCAAAAGTCCTTGGGTACGGAATTAAATTTTAGTGCTGATTTTCATCCTCAATCAGATGGGTAGTCAGAATGAAAAATTTAGACCATGAAAGATATGTGACGTTCTTAATCGATAAATTATCAAGGAAGTTGGGATCATCATATTTCTTTGATTGAGTTTTCTTATAATAACAGTTTTAATTCCAGTATAGATATGGCTCTATTTGAGTCGTTATATGGAATGCAGTGTTGAACCACACTTTTTTTGAATGAAGTAAGTGAAAGGAAACTTATGGGACCTGAATTGGTAGAAGAGATGAAAAAAAGACCAGTTGCTTCAGAAGCACTTGAGAACAACTTAGAGTAGAGAGAAAAGTTTTGTAGATAACAGGAAGCATGATATTTTTTCAAGGTTGGTGATCATGTATTTCTTGATGTTTTTCCATGAGGAAGTGTGAGGGGTTTTGGAAATAAGGGAATGATGAGTATGAGGTTTATTGGACGTTATGAAATTTTAGAGAAAGCTGGATCAATTTCTTATAACGTGGCTTAACTTCCATTTTTATCCTAGGTACAAAATGCTTTTCATGTTTCAATATTGAGAATGTATATTCCAGATCCATATCATATTTTGAGCCTATAGGTAGTTCAGTTGGAATAGAATCTCTCTTATGAGGTACAACCGGTCCAGATTATTGACTATAGAGAGAAAGTGTTGTGGAATAATGTATTTCATTAGGTAATGGTTTTTTTGAAAAAACCATATGTTTGAAGAGGCAAAGTGGGTTTCGAGAAATGCTATGAGGGATAAATACCTCCACATATTTGATATGTTAATAGAATTGTGGGGATGTAATTTCAAAAAGGGGGGAAGGATGTAACATCCCAAGTATATAATGAATATTAAAATTTAAAATTTATTAATATATTTTAATTAAATATTAATTTTTATTTAAATGGGGTTTTATGTTCGATGGCATACCTGATAAACAAAAACGTGGTTCTTTGAAATCATACATTGCACACAACATTATTTTATACAGAAAAATAATAATATAATATTATTTTAAATGTTAGTTAACACCTAGCTCTTGTATTGGTAGGAATAAATATGACTAACTAAAAAATGAATATTCATTTTTATTAATTCTTTTTACATTTATCCAATAAATTTTAGAGTATTCAAATTAGAAAGAATTTGATTTTAAGCATAATTACTATAATATTCATTAAAAGGTTGATTTACCACTTTTTGATGGAGAACCCTCTTTAAATCAAGATTTGGTCACTATTATATTTTCAATTTGAAAAAATAAATTTCTTCTTTATAATCAGGAAATCAATATTTGCTTTTGGTAAATTTTTGGTATTTTGCTGATAAAATTCAATTTTTAATAAATAGTGAAAAATACATTTTTTAATTAAAACGACCTTTTAATGTAATTTATTTATAAAGTTATATTAAATTCATAATTACTTTTAAAATATAATTATATTAGGTATTTACTGTTTAATCCAATGTTGGTCATTATAAGTACTTTCACATTGAAATTGGTCATAAATAAATGTCATTCTTTTAATATTTATTATTTCATAAATACAAGGTTTTTATTTTGACAATGGGAATTAATTTAACATAAATTTCTGCCACTTCTATGATTTGAATTTGGAAAAATTGATTCCATATTTTGAATCAGGTGGTTCAAATTATGTAATTATGTAACTTTTATTTTTAGACCTTATGAATATTTACTTTAGTAAAAATTATATTTACCATGGTTAAAGGGAAATTTGGTCAATAAGGGTAACAAAATATTATTATGATAATATAAAATTAACCTAAAATGTGTTCTAATCCTCTTGTTTGATACATTACAGACCATTGGAATCCTTCAGTCAATTTTGGGACTGAACAGAGAAACTTGTGGGTGATAATGACACATTATATTAATTAAATTAAAGTAATGAAAAAATGACATAAACATATATCTTTTAGTAAATAAATTTTTACATCAGCTTATTTATGTTATAACATACAAAATAAATATTTCATTGAAAGATAAAAAATTTCCAACATAATGATATTCTTTTATAATTTTTAGACACCAAATAAATAAAATTATTTATGACATAATAATGATACAGTTTTACCTCATTAAGGAATGATTTAAATAAATAAGAATATAATGATAAAAAAATCCAAAACCTGTCCAATTATTATTGAATTATTTTATTTCAAACATGAGTCATCTTATTTTCGATTATAATGTGTTTTTGACTTTTAGAAATTGAAAATCATTATACAATAAAATAATATTTTTTAACATTCCCAAAGAGCACCTCCTCCCACTTATAAAAAGCCCTCAATTCTAACCCATTCGATACACATATAAAGACCCTTGTCTCGGCCAAACACTGAAAAATTTATCTCCCTACATCCCTCTCCTCCTCACATAAGACATCCCTTAACCAGAATTAATTTCAATTAATCCTTTTTGTTCAAACCAAAGAGAGATACATGATTTGAAGGTAACATCTTTTCTTAAGTTCTTTTGTTTTATTTTACTTCCATAACCCCCTAAACTCATTTCATTGTTTTATTTTATAAAAAAACAGTATCCTCAGTATACTAGGTAGTTTTCATGAGAAATATTTTAACTACACTTACAAACACATCCATCTAATTGGTAATGAACATATGGTTTCTATGGACAGAAAACTAAGGCCTCACAAAACGATGATTGGTCAATCTTTTCATTCCCCCTCTTATAGTGGAAATTAAGATAAAACTGTATTTATATGTGATATATAATATATTAATATTGTTTCAATGATTTTTTATTTTTCATTTATAAAATACCATTATGTTTTCCATAGTGTGTAAATATGATAATTTCATTTAAGGAAGTGCAGACTACTGCCCCCTCAAAGTGATATGACTCGTTCATGACATACATGGAATGTATAAAGGATTGGGTTAATGAAATTATAAATGATATTATTTTAGAATTATATTATACCTATGTATCATTATGTATTTATTCCATTATATATGAAATATAAATGAAAGTAGAGTTCATGCGTACGTGCTGCTTACCGCCTCTATTAATGGTGCATTTCATTTCTTATCTTCAATGTTATGTACCTTTATAAATACATATATATACTTGTTATATATGATATATAAATCATTAATGTAATAATGGAGGTAATGGTTTTTTACTACATGTGAAACATATAATTATAAAATGTTCATTTTTAACTCAAGATCCGAACATTGACAATATGTCCGATATGATCTCAATGAATTAACTAATTTTCATAGCCAGGTAATAATTGTAATAAAAGGAATAATAAACTTGAAAAGGGTACTTAATAATGTATAAATTATCTTTAGTTTATTATTTAGGAAATTAAAGAGCGATCGAGTCATGTTGGACATGATGTAAGAGACTTCGTCTCCATCTCCTTTCATTGTGGCATATTTTGTTTTATATACGACATTATCTTATAAGGTTTATAAACACCATTGAATTTTCATTTCATTCAGAGGGTTTAATTTTCAAATATGAATTTTACTAAAAAAAGAATGAATCTTTTTAACTTAAGAGGTGATGATGACCCTTTCCACCGCTGTGAGTGTTATTTGATATTTGGGTTCCTTAACAAGCTGTAATGTTTTTAAAAGGAAAATAAATACCATATAATCTTTTAAATATTTTGGTATTGAAAATGGTTTTGATAATAGATTTTTTATGTCAATATATCAAAATGATATATTGTGATTGAAATGGGGAAATGTTATCTTTCCTTTATGTTTTCTATGCATTATGAATGTGTTGTGGTTCTTGGGCATTGTTTATGCATACAGGTGGTTCTTTGATAAACCTAGTGTGAGAGAGCCCGAGATAGCTCTCTAATGTATTGGGTAACATGACATAGGTAAACACGATTTTTTTTCTTAAGAGATTTAGGGAATATAAAGTGATGGTTATTACAAATGTAACTCCTTATGTAGCTGTGAAAGCTATAACATATGTACGTTATGGATGCCACAAGTTACATTTATGATTTATGATTTCTATGTGTTATTCATAAAACTGTTGATTTCACGAGTTATGAGCTTATTCATGGTATATATTTATGGAACTATTTTATATTTAATTATCTTATAACCCTTTCAGATCTTTTTATGCTCATCCCATGTTTTTGAAATATTATTCAAAGGACTAAAAGATGAATAGGGTCAAGGATGGGATCAAAGGAAAGTAATTCTATCTAAAACATGGAACTCGAAATGACTTTCTTTTTCATGAGTTTTATTTGATGAAAAAAATTGAAATTGATTAGAATTTTCTACATTGTAATTTTTTATATGTAATGTAATAGTAATGGACAAATTCATTAAAACAATAAACTTGAAAATATCCTCAATGTGAATTATTCATTTAATTTATGATTATGTAATTTTTTAAGGCCGAGTCCTTATATCATGAATTTCATTTCAAGGTTAGACAATATTTCCTATATTCAGGGAATTTTTTAGTTTACTCAGTTTCATAGACTCTAGATGGATTTAAAGGCTGATACAGGATTATGATAATACTACCCATCAATGGTTGGTGGTCTAGTGCTTTTCCAATAATTTTTGGGATTATATATATTACACCATTGTTCTGCGGTCTAGAAATTAAATGCATCACCTTATAAATTTTGTTTTCCATTAATTAATATTTTTGGACAATGTTATATGAAATTTAATCATTGATGATTGTTGAGAAACCAAATAAGAACCAATCCATGGGTTTTTTTTCTAAACTAGCTAAAACAATATTTTGTTTCTTATTAATTTTGTTCAACTATATAGTTGTTTTCTTGTTCCTTGGAATTTATATGTTGTCCCATTAAATAATATTGATTAATTAAATATTATAGATGTATTTTTACCTTTATAGGCCTTATAAACCTAGGATATGTATTTGAATAACCTTATCAGGTAAGTTTTATTCCTTTAAATGACATGGGCATTATGAATTAAATGTATTATTAAATGTTATGGTTATAATTCAATCCCATGGAAATTTAATATTCCATGTTGAGGATGAAAAATGGGTTCCAACTCAATACATCATGGATGATTTCATCAATATATTGAATTAAATTGATATATATTCACATGGAATTACTTTATTCCATGAGTGCATCATGGGTTCCTTACGTGGAATTCCATGGAAAATACACAAAGTAGTGAATTCTATTATGTCATGATTGACACATTGGTTCCGTACATGGTAATCATAGGAAATAATTTATGGGAAGTGATTTATATTATTCCATGAGTGGATTACCATTTTTAAACAAGATTACTATTATGAATCAGTATCCACTACCACAAATTCGTAACAAATTAGACCATATCTAAGAAGAATGAGTTTTTATCATGATCAATTAGATGTTTCTATAACATGATTTTCTTGTTATACTATCAAATTTACCATGAACAACATGTTATAGTCAATATTTCATGTAAGAGTATTTTGACAATATTTTTCACCTCATTATATGCCAACAATATTCAGGGGTTTTATAAATTGGGTTTTATATCCGTATATACATTCCTATTTGGAATATGTCATAGATGAAATATTGGTGTATTATAATACTCAACCCAACCACACCAAACATATTGACATCATACTGAATACATTGATAGAAAAAAAATTGTATCCTTATCATACCAAATCCCAGTTTTGGATTATTGCAGTCTAAGTACTGGGCTACATTACCTTAGATACAAGAGAATTAGTTTACCCATGGATGCTGGGAGCCATAGTTTACAAGGATAAAACAAAGAACATATTTTACATATAGATTATCATGGGGATAAATGGATATTAATAGTAATTCATACATGAATTCTCACGTTTGTTAGTACCAGTCATAGGCTTGAATATTAATAGTTTCAAGTTTACACAGTATAAAATGTGATAGAAATCCTTCCATGATCAGAAAGAGAGGTTGAATTCATTTGCGATCCAGATATTAACTATCCTAGTAGATGATATGTGGTTTACTGTGATGCATCAGACATTGGACTGAGATCCATTTTGATTTTGTGTAATCGTGTAATTTTGTGAAAGTATCATCAATTGAGGCCTCAAAAACATAGTTATCCGATACAAAATCTTGAGTATGTTATTGTAGTTCATAACATGTAGTATTTGAGATATTATATGTTGGGGAATTGTTTTTTAGTATAAATAGAGCACATAATCTTCCTTCAAATATTTACACAACAAGAATTGAATTTTTAGAATTGATTATGGGTTTAATACCAACTTTATTATTAGTTTTTGATTGATTATATTCCTAGTAAAGGGATTATTATTGCTAATGCTCTAAGTTTCAATACATAGACCCTAGAAATTATAAAGACTAAGGGTTAGTAATTGTTAATAGACCTATTTTCTAAGATGTATTTTTATGTTAAAAACCATTATTTAAAACCTTTTATCACATTGATATTAGTGGTGTCCTCACATCATGATAAATTGATGATTATGAAGATTTCTGGTCTTTAGGGATTGGTCCTCCAGGAGAGCAATGTCGGTGAAGACCAACCACCTGATTTGGTTGCTAAGATTGATGATATCTTCTACATTCATAGATGTGTCTGGGTTTCTACTAATACCTGAGATGAATTGATTTGAGTGTCTCATGCATCTCCATGGGTGGAACATCCTAGCCTAACAAATATGTATTGTGATTCACACCACTATTATTGGTGGATTGGTATGAAAATGGACATAGAACGTTTCATAATCAGAGATCTACTTTTCAATAGGTGAATGTGAAATACAAGTGAACAAAAAGGATTTTGAACCAATTTTTTCTTCTTCACTAGAAGTGGGATGACATCATCATATAGTTTTTTATTTTCTTACTAAGATCTCATTGATAAAGTGATGCGGTATGGGTGAATATCTAAAGGATAATGATGGACTCTCACTTTTTATGTTTTAAAGATACCATTTTGGTGGAAGACCTATGAAGGCTAGATGTTATATATTTTAAAAATGTTCATGAATTCCCACACACCATAATATCAGAATGATATTCTTTGTTCACATTATAGTTTAAAAGGGGTTACATAAGTCTATCCACACATATGTGATTTTTAGCGCAACATATTACCCACATACTGATAAGAAACTAGTGTCTTGGCAAAAGGCCTTGGAAAAATATTATTTGTAGTCTTGGCACGAGGCCTTGGCTACGTGGTTATGATAGTCTAGAATTATGCATTCCATCATTATAAAAGTGGTTATTGATATTTCATGGGAATATTCGATTAGTATAATATCCATGTGAATAAGTAAATGAAATTATTTCATTTAATTTTTTCCATACTATGTTGAAGTTCAAGTTTAAAAGGCTTTTATTTTAGTTATACATTGGCTTAAATGTTTATTCTTATTTAGGAATGTTTCCACTATATTGTTATCCATACTGGGCATTTGAGCTCACCCCTTTTCTATTTTTTATTTTTCACAGGATGTGAATAAGTAATTTATGAATGACCTGCAGGGATAGTATGATGTGATAAGAGTGTGGATTATGGAGATTATAATGATGTAGTTTTTATTTAATGATGTAATGTAAACTTTATTAATGTATCTAGTTATTCCAAAGATACTAAACTAATCGGTATTTCGAGACTTGATATTTCTTGTGATCATGAAAATGTTATGTAATAATGCACCGACTCTGGGTAACTGGGGTCGGGGCATTATAGTTGGTATCAGAGGAAGATTAGTACAAACCTTGGAAGCTAGATTTAGATAAACTCGGATTAGTGCACGTAGACCGAAGATGAACTTTGAGGATTAGTACAGAAGACTACCTAGAATTTTGGTATTGTAGATATTTTGTAAGTTTTCCGAGAAATACATCCCTGTCTGGATACAAGCAGGTAGAGGCGGCTCTGGTACAGATGTACCTAGGGGTAAAACACAAAAACACCACTTTGAGCTAGACTCGAACAGGAACTGGTGCATGACAATGGGCCTTGCTGCACTCTTGGTTACGACACTCCCGACAGATATGCTTAGGATAATTTAAATTTTCTTTACTATCATATTTGAAGTATTATATATATAATATGAGAGTAAATGGCTTTGGTTAATCCTAATGTGTTTCAAATTGAGAATATGGGGACATGTTAATCTCTAAATGATTTTATGACTACTGTTACTCACACAAAGCTCTATGGTTTTAGTCAATGGCTAGATTCCAAGGAAGTCATAGTGACTTTGAGAATGATGTACAAGGTGGGAACGGTGGTGGAAATGAGCAACAAAATTTAAATTTGATAGGTTTAAAAGATATTATCTTTATGAGAAATCAATTTTCCAAAAATATGATCAAAAATATATATATTAACCAATTCTTAGACTCAACAATGAAGAGAAAGGCGGTGAATGACAAGAGCTCTAGTAGTGGAGACCAAGGAGAAAGGAATCCTCAATTTCCATCATATAGGAAATGTGGATGGAGAAACCTAGGAAAGTGTCACAATGGGACAAAGAAATGATTTACCTGTGGGAAGGAAGGACATAAAGTGAATAATTGCTGAAGAAAAATGAAGAGTACTATGGAAGACGATAAAAATGGTCCCAAGAGTCCATTTACAGTCATTTTCCGTAAATGGAGGGGACCTGGCCATTACCCGATTGAATGCCCTAATCTATAGGATATTTTCTTGGTCAAAGAAGAAGCTATGTGGAAATAAATAGTTGTAGAAATGTTTAAAGAGTATTAGTTCTCCTTGTTGATGGGTTTACATTGGAATAATTTTCTCTTGTATTTTTAACCCTAGAGTTTTCCATGTGAGAATGATATTTGAGGAAGAATTATATTTTCTCTTGTGAATATAGTTATAAATAACCATTTGGTTTTATATGATTGTTGGGTTTGAGGCAATTATAAGTTATTATAATTTTGGATGAAAATGAAAGGTATGAGAAAAGATTTGTGGTTAAATTAGGTTATGGTTATTCTGAGGAATTTATCTCATTTTTGTAATGTTATAAAATATAGTTTTTGAAAAAGGACAACATGTAGACCATGTAACAACCCATCGTGTTGGACAAAGCTGTGGATATTGAACCCACAACCAAAGTGAAATTGGGATTTATCGCCTACCACTGGACTACATGAATTCCCTGGTTAGTGTGACTATTACTTTTAGTTAAATGATTTTATTGATCATTAATAATTTGATTTGGGATCTTATGTCTTTTCAAATGAATACCCATAGTATAGGAAAATGATTTGGTAATTAAGTGATAAATGTTATTTTGGAAGTTGTTCGCTTTGTTGTATGGAAAATAGAATAGTATGGGATTTCATTTGAAAAGTAATGGTGGATTTTTATCTATATTTTTATTGTGAATTTATAGTGATTTGTGTTGTTTATGGAAATGATTAGGTTAATTACTTTTAAGTATGTTACTTTAAGAGTAATTAATGTCATTTGTAGATACAATTTAACATGGAAGAGTATATTCTTATAAGTTTTTTAGTTTCAATATTAGTTTGTATTATATTGAAGGATTTTAAGGAAAATTGATTATTGAATGGTATTTATTTATCTTTGGGGTATTGGTGGTTTAATTTTTGAAATTAATATTAGGGATTATTTTCTCTAGTGGAATATCCATTTGGGGGGTCATCAGATATTATACTAACCATTTTGGTTTTGATTAATCTCTAAAGAAAAGGTAAATATATAGTTTATCCTATGTGGATCATGTATTTCTATAGATGTTTATTCTAGCTCTTCCATTGTGACCAATTCTTCATGAATACTCATTGTAAAAAAAATGAGTTAGTGGTAAAAAGTTAATAAATAATGAAACTCTACTTAAAAAGTAAGTATATCTATTTATGTTCTTAGTCAATATCAGAAATGAATTCCACGTCCTTATGTAATGTAACTTAAAACAAAAAAATGTTGTCCGTTTACTTTTCCTACTGGGAGACTAAGGACCATTTTTCCCAACACAAGTGTGTGATTTTCTTATTGTTTAATTTCTCCTGATAATGTTTTCTATCCCTCTCCATCAGAACTGAACACTTAGTTTATCGTCCATATCCATGTTTTCTTACATGGAATCCTAGTATGGGTTATCATGGATGACCTTTATACCTCTCTTCATTTCTTTTAAAGTGATAGTTTTATTGACACTTTTTTGCGATGTGGGACATTCCATTATATTCTCAAGCCCAATTTTAAAAAAATTTCGAGGGCAAAATTTATTTAAGGAGGGGAGAATGTGACACCCCAAGCTTCCACTGTACGTTTCCCTTCGAATAATACAATGTCGTTCATTGTACACAACTTCGAGATTCTAACACACCACAACCATTCAAACTAGCGGTTTTAAATAGTATGGCATATATTTTTAAATTTTTTAAATTTTATCATTCGAAATGGTATTTAGTTTTGGATTTGTAATATCAAAATTAGCTTAGGGTGAAATTTTGGTACTTTTCGGATAACTTTCATATTTTGATGAATAGTGAAAATTATAAAATTTTAATCAAAAACAACTTTTTTAATAGAAATAATTAATAGTGATAAATTATAAATATGAGTGGTTGTAAAGTATATTTAGAATATATTTTTAACATTTAATACAATTTTGGTCATTGGATGAGATTTCACATTTAAACCATACATAAACAAGTGTTAGTCTTTTGATTGTTATTATCTCTTAAAAACACGCTATTTATTTTGACGACGGGAATTAATTTTTAAATTAATTAATGAAACTCATATGATTTGATTTTGGTAAAATAGAAATCATTTTTGAATTCATAATATCATATATACCTTAGGCATAATTTTTTGTATTTTTTCTAGAAACTTTCATTTTTTGAGGAATAGTGAAACCACTAAGTGGTAGTTAAAAAACTGATTTTTTTAATAAAACATAATTTTACTGCTTCTGTGAGTGGAATTTCGAAAATTGGAGACACAAGGTTAATATGAAAGAGTAAAATGTCATTCATTGAGAGGAAAATAATTTTGGTGAATAATAACTTTTTACTTATATTTACCACGGTTAAAAGTAAATAGGGTAATTAAGGGTAAAAATGATATTAATATTACCTTAAACCATGTCCTAATTCTATTGGACAAGTGTATCTCGACCAAAAACAACCTTAGGAATAAAATATTATCATTTAGGTCCATTTCGAATAGATTAGGACATTTATTATTATTTAAATCAAAGAAGAGTTAAAAGAGTTAAAATAAAAGTCTATTTACTAAAAAAAATTTAATATAGGTTTAAACATAAGATAAATTCAATTATAAATATTCATTATAAATATAAAACGACTTCCTACATAATGGTATTTTATTTATAATTTTTAGACATTAAAATTTTTAATTTATTTATGACACAATGATAATGCAGTAATTACCATAATAGTGAAAAATTAAAATAACTGATATTATTAATACCCAAATAAATATAATTGGATACTTATATTGAATTAAAATAATTTTATAGGTTAATATAACATATTAGGATTGATTTAATTGACTTTTTTCGAAGTAATAATTCTGTTATTAGTTTCACAAAAATCAATTATTGAATAGTGTCAAAATTGACATATAAGAGTTTTTAAAACAAATATTATATTACTAATTTATATTAAATTCATAAAAATCTAAGGTTCGTCCAAGAGACATATATCATGTTATTTGTATCATTAAAGGACCACTTTGGGGTCTCTTCGATGTATATAGTATGTTTATGAACCATATAGTATAAAAATACAAAGATACATTGTAAAAGTGAAACTAATTATGTAAGAGTTAATACTTAAAGATAAGGTTAATATAATGACCCAAACCTGTCTAAATTCAATTGGTTGAGTGTTTTTAGTCCTATACCCACCTTAACCTTTAAATAATCGACTTTCTATCCATTAGAAACCGAATATGAATTTATTATACAATAATATTTCTTTCTTTTCCGAAGGTGCCCCTCACTCCTCTTATAAAAGGGCACTCCCCCTTTTCATTACTCCACACCTTCAATGCCTTTTGGTTCAGAAAACCCCTTCCCAAATACTCTATAAACCTCCTCACTAAAACCTAGAGGCCTTATTTTGGTTAGAAATCCAACCTATGGATCCCTTTTGATCAAATCAATACGAAGAACCTGAAGAAGAGGTAATGTTTTTACCACCCTTTTTCAAATTCTTTTCTACTTCAACTTCTTATTTCATTGTTATTCCCATTCTAAAATAATTAATCCAGTATATCCTATATACTGAAATAATATTAAAAATATGTAACAACCATATTCAGTATTCTATCCATCCTTTTAATGACATGTCACCATACGTGCGTACGTACGGCTTACCGTCTCCACGTCGTGGTGTAATTGTCATTCAATAAATTACTATTTGTATGGGTATGATAATGATAAGTAATTCATTTAAATAATAAATATAACATGATAATTATTCTTTATATATGATATAACATCCAATTATATATTATTTTAACATCATAAGAATGATATTGTCGCTCGTGCGTACGTACGGACTACCGTCTCCACGAAAGCGATGAGATTCATTCTCCATTGTATCCATTCAAGTATAATTATCATTTTATTATTTAAAAATAATTTTTAAGGACTTGATATAAATTTGTATATGAATAAGATACAACCTATTCATAACAAACACGGCTTACGTAACAAAGAATAAAAAGGAAAAAGAGTAAGTTAACACCCGAAATGACAATAATACTAAGATATTGTTATCAAATAAATGATAAAAGATCATATGTGATATCATATTAATGTAAATGATTTTTGTATAATTCAATAAAAACTATTTTCCCCATTATCCAGGAGGTTATCCTACCATAGAGCAAGGAAAAAGTACAAAGTAAGGGGTTTCTTATCTCACTCTTAATTTCATGAGAATTCCATTGTTCACCACTTATTTATTGCATGTGGTGTATGTGTACAGCCCATGATTGTATTCATTGTGTAATATAATTTAATTTATGGGTATTTACATCATCATAGTATGATAATTCTTTAATGGGTGTATGTTTCATAAGTTATCTAATTGATAAGGGAATTTGAAATTTTAATTTCTATTTATTCGGCTTTACGCAAACTTCATTGATTATTTTACTCCGAGATTACGTGTGCAATCACTATTCATTTTCTTATGTAATAATTTCAACTCCAATTTTTCTGTGGATATACTTTTGATACACATAATCACTCTATTTATAATTTCTCAAGTCATTGATATGAATTTGATAAGAGTAATTTTAACTCATTCTCCATTTGTTGAGTTATACATCTCATTCATTGGTGTTGTTTTTACATGACTATGTGTGAATGTACTTTGATTGTTTTAGACTGAATATCCAATCATATTTATTGTATTTATATTTCTGACACATAACTATGTCGTTGATTTATCCTTAACCTAAGGATACATCCTTTATGAGAGATTTCATCTCAATTTACATTCCATTGAGACTTCTTTGTTGTTATACACCAAATCACTTTTATGTGCTGTATATAATGTACTTTGACATAGTATATCATGAATCCCTTCATTATCATGATATTACAATGTTTTGATTACCTCAACTATTTGAATTCAAGTGTCTCTCTTTTGGTTAAAAACTCTAACTAAAATACCATTTTTTTATGTTTTAAATACTTATTCTTCTAAATTTTTCTCATTAATGTCCATGTTTTAAAAAATGGTTTTAAGGATTTATTTATATGGACATTAAAGTTTTAAAATTAAAACTCCTTTAAAATGTTTCAAAGTGGTATGGGACACTTTGATTCTAAAATCAATTTTTAAACGGCTTCTTGACAAATTGTGTGACTTTTAATTGTTTTCAAGAAAAGGGAGATATTTCCCTCAAAAAGTTTTTATGGTTCTTTTCATCAAAGTAAATATCATTCATTATTATCGATTGAGGTTAATATGATACAATACAATATTCCATATTGTATCGAATGAGTTATGTTTGACTGTGGATGTGCTATTTTTATACCCTTCACGGTTTGTGGTTAAGGTACTGACATTTCGAATACTATTTTTAATACGAATGTTTATGTTATGTATAAACATGTTCATATGAGGAATTCATTAGACTTAGTATGTGACGGGTGGAGCCCGATATAGCTCCTCGATGCATCGGTAGGTCTCATGAGACAAACTAGTGTCTTCGCACAAGGCCTTGGAAAAATCTTATTTGTAGTCTTGGCACGAGGCCTTGGCTATGTGGTTATGATAGTCTAGAATTATGTATTCCATCATTATGAAAGTGGTTATTGATATTTCATGGGAATATTCGATTAGTAGAATATCCATGTGAATAAGTAAATGGAATTATTTCATTTTATTTTTTCCATACTATGTTTAAGTTCAAGTTTAAAAGGCTTTTGTTTTAGTTATACATTGGCTTAAATGTTTATTCTTATTTATGAATGTTTCCGCTATATTTTTATCCTTTCTGGGCATTTGAGCTCACCCCTTTTCTATGTTTTATTTTTCCCAGGATGTGAAGAAGTAATTTATGAATGACCTGCAGGGATAGTATGAGGTGATAAGAGTGTGGATTATGGAGATTATAATGTTGTAGTTTTCATTTTAATATTTAATGTAAACTTTATTAATGTATCTAGTTATTCCAAGGCTACTAAACTAATCGGTATTTCGAGACTTGATATTTCTTGGGATCATGCCAATGTTATGTAATAATTCACTGACTCTAGGTAACTGGGGTCGGGGTGTTACAGTTGGTATCAGAGGAAGTTTAGTACAAACCTTGGAAGTTAGATTTAGATAAACTCTGATTAGAGCACGTAGAACTAAGATGAACTTTGAGGATTAGTACAGAAGAACTACCTAGAATTTTGGTATTGTAGATATTTTGTGAGTTTTCTGAGTAATATATCCTTGTCTGGATACGAGTAGGTAGAGGCGGCTCAGGTACAGATGTACCTAGGGGTAAAACCCAAAAACACCGCTTTGAGCTAGACTCGAACAGGAACTGGTGCACGACAACAGGACTTGCTGTACTCTTGGATACTAAAATCCAGGTGGATATGCTTAGGATAATTTACATTTTCTTTCCTAACCTATTTGAAGTATTATATATATAAGTTGAGAGTAAATGACCTTGGTTAATCCTAATGTGTTTCAAATTGAGAATATAGTGACATGTCAATCTCTATATGTTTTTATGACTAATGTTACTAACACAATGATCTATGGTTTTAGTCAATAGCTGGATTCCAAGGAAGTCATAGTGACTTTGAGAATGATTTACAAGGTGGGAACGATGGTGGCAATGAGCAACTAAATTTAATGTTGATAGGCGTAAAAGATATCATATTTATGCCAAATCAATTTTCCAAAAATATGATCAACAATATATATATTAACAAATTCCCAGACTCAACAAAGAAGAGAAAGGTGATGAATGATAAGAGCTCCAGTAGTGGAGACCAATGAGAAAGGAATCCTCAATTTCCATCATGTAGGAAATGTGGAAGGAGACACCCAATAAAGTGTCTCAATGGGACAAAGAAATGCTTTACCTACGGGAAGGAAGGACATAAAGTGAATAATTGCCGAAGAAAAATGAAGAGTACTATGGGGGAAGATAAAAATGGTCCCAAGAGACCATTTACAGTTATTTGCCGTAAATTTAGGGGACCTGGACATTACCCGATTGAATGCCCATATTCTATAGGATATTTTCTTGGTCAAAGAAGAAGCTATGTGGAAATAAATGGTTGGAGAAATGTTTAAAAAGTATTAGTTCTCCTTGTTGATGGGTTTACTTTGGAATAACATTGTCTTGTATTTTTAACCCTGCAGTTTTCCATGTGAGAATGATATTTGAGGAAGAATTATCTTTTCTCTTGTGAATATCGTTATAAATAACCATTTGGTTTTATATGATCGTTGGGTTTGAGGAAATTATAAGTTATTATAATTTGGGATGAAAATGGAAGGTATGAGAAAATATTTGTGGTTAAATTAGGTTATGGTTATTTTGAGGAATTTATCTCATATGGGTAAGGTTATAAAATATAGTTTTTGAAAAAGGACAACACACAGACCGTGTAACAACTCGTCGGGTTGGACAAAGATGTGGAAATCAAACCCACAACCAAAGTGCGATTGGGATGTATCACCTACCACTGGACTACATGAAGTCCCTGGTTAGTGTGACTATTATTTTTAGTTAAATGATTTTATTGGTCATTAATAATTTGATTTGTGATCTTATGTCTTATCAAATGAATACCCTTAGTATGGGAAAAGGATTTGGTAATTAAGTGATAAATGTTATTTTGGAAGTTGTTCGCTTTGTTTTATGGAAAATAGAATAGTATGGGATTTCATTTGAGGAGTAATGGTGAATTTTTATCTATTTTTTTATTGTGAATTTATAGTGATTTGTGTTTTTAATGGAAATGATTAGGTTAATTACTTTTAATTATGTGACTTTAAGAGTAATTAATGTTATTTGGAGATACAATTTGACATAGAAGACTACATTATTATAAGATTGTTAGTTTCAATATTATTTTTTATTATATTGAAGTATTTTAAGGACAATTGATTATTGAATGGTATTTATTTATCTTTGGGGTATTGATGGTTTAATTTTAGAAATTAAGATTAGGGATTATTTTCTCTAATGGATTATCCATTTGGGGGGTCATCAGATATTATACTAACCATTTAGGTTTTGATTAATCTCTAAAGAAATGGTAAATATATAATTTATCCTATGTGGATCATGTATTTCTATAGAAGTTTATTCTAGCTCTTCCATTGTGACCAATTCTTCTTGAATACTCATTGTTAAAAAAACGAGTTAGTGGTAAAAAGTTATTAAAGAATGAAACTCTACTTAAAATGTTATATATCTATTTATGTTCATACTCAATATCATAAATGAATTCCTCATCCTTATGTAATATAACTTAAAACAAAAAAATGTCATCCGTTTACTTTTCCTACTAGGAGACTAAGCACTGTTTATCCCAACACAAGTTTGTGATTTTCATATTGTTAAATTTCTCCTGATCATGTTTTCTATCCCTCTCCATTAGAACTGAACACTTAGTTTATCGTCCATATCCATGTTTTCCTAC
The DNA here is from genome assembly GCA_963277665.1 of Viscum album. Classification (NCBI taxonomy): domain Eukaryota; kingdom Viridiplantae; phylum Streptophyta; class Magnoliopsida; order Santalales; family Viscaceae; genus Viscum; species Viscum album. Next base: position 396,099,208 of record OY728144.1, read on the forward strand.
ATGGAATCCTAGTATGGGTTATCATGGGTTACCTTTATACCTCTCTTCATTTCTTTTAAAGTGATAGTTTTATTGACTCTTTTTCCGATGTGGGACATTCCATTATATTCTCAAGCCCAATTTTTGAAAAAAAATTGCGAGGACTCAATTTATTGAAGGAGGGGAGAATGTGACACCCCAAGCTTCCACGGTTATTTTCCCTTTAAATAATGCAATGACATTAATTGTACGCAACATCGAGATTCTAACACACCATAACCAATCAAACTAGCCGTTTTGAATAGTATGACCTACTTTTTTAAATTTTATAAATTTTATCTTTCGAAATGTTCTTTAGTTTTGGATTCGTAATATCTAAATTATCTTAGGGTGAAATTTTGGTACTTTTCAGATAACTTTCGTATTTTGATGAATATTGAAAATTACAAAATTTTAATCAAAAACAACTTTTTTAATAGAAATAATTAATAGTGATAAATTATTAATATGAGTGGTTTTAAAGTAGATTTAAAATATATTTTTACCATTTAATACAATGTTGGTCATTGGATGAGATTTCACATTTAAATCAGACATAAACAAGTGTCAGTCTGTTGGTAGTTATAATCTCTTAAAAACACGCTCTTTATTTTGACGACGGTAATTAATTTTTAAATTAATTAATGCAACTATTATGTTTTGAATTTGGTAAAATAGACATCATTTTTTAATTCAAAATATAATATATAGCTTAGGCCTAATTTTTGGTATTTTTTCTGGAAACATTCATTTTTGAGGAATAGTGAAACCACTATGTGGTAGTTAAAAAACTGATTTTTTCATAAAACATAATTTTACCACTTCTGTGAGTGGAATTTCGAAAATCGGAGAGACAAGTTTAATATAAAAGAGTAAAATGTGGTTCATTGAGATGAAAATAATTTTGGTGAATAGTTACTTTTTACTTTTATTTACCACGGTTAAAAGTAAATAGGGTAATTAAGGGTAAAAATGATATTAATATTACCCTAACACATGTACTAATTCTATTGGACAAGTGTATCTCGACCAAAAAAAACCTTAGGAATAAAATATTATCATTTAGGTCCAGTTGGATTAGATTAGGACATTTATTATTATTTAAATCAAAGAATAGTTAAAAGAGTTAAAATAAATGTTTATTTACTAAAACATTTTTAATATAGGGTTACACATAAGATAAATTCAATTATAAATATTCATTAGAAATCTAAAAATATTTCCTACATAATGATATTTTATTTATAATTTTTAGTCATTAAAAATTTAATTTATTTATGACACAATTATGATGTAGTAATTACCATGATAGTGAAAATCTAAAATAATTGAAATTATTAATACCCAAATAAATATAATTGGACACTTTTATTGAATTAAAATAATTATCTAGGTTAATATAAACTATTATTATTGATTTAAGTGACTTTTTTCGGAGTAATCATTCTGTTATTAGTTTCACAAAAATCAATTATTGAATAGTGTCAAAATTGACATAAAAGTGTTTTTAAAACAAATATTATATTATTAATTTATATTAGATTCTAAAAATCTAAGGTTTGGCCAAGAGACTTATATCATGATAGGTGTATCATTAAAGGACCACTTTAGGGTCGCCTGGATGTATATAGTAAGTTGATGAACCATATAATATAAAAATACAAAGAGACATTGTAAAAGTGAAACTAATTATGTAAGAGTTAATACTTAAAGATAAGGTCAATATAATGACCCAAACCTTTATAAATTAAATTAGTTGAGTTTTTTTTGCCTATACCCACCTTAACATTTAAATAATATACTTTAAATCCATTAGAAACCGAATATGAATTTATTATACAATAATATTTCTTGCTTTTCCAAAGGTGCCCCTCACCCCTCTTATAAAAGGGAACTCCCCCTTCTCAATACTCCACACCTTCTATGCCTTTTTGTTCGGACAAACCCAGCCCAAATACTCTATCAACTTCCCTCACTACAACCTAGAGGCCTTATTTTGATCCGAAAGCCATCCTATGGAGCCATTTTTATCAAATCAATATGAATAACCCGAAGAAGAGGTAATGTTTTTACCGCCCTTTTTCAAATTCTTTTCTTCTTCAACTTCTTCTTTCTTTGTTATTCCCATTCTATAATAATTAATACAGTATCTCCTATATACTGTAATATTATTTTAAATATTGAACAACCATATTAAGTATTCTATCTATCCTTTTAATGACATGTCACCATACATGCGTACGTACGGCTTACCGTCTCCACGTCGTGGTGTAATTGTCATTCAAAAAATTACTATTTGGATGGGTATAATAATGATGAGTAATTCATGTAAATAATAAATATAACATGATAATTATTCTTTCTATATGATACACCATCCAATTATATATTATTTTGACATCAAAATAATTATATTGTCGCTCGTGTGTACGTACAGAGTACTGTCTCCACGAATGCGATGAGATTCATTCTCCATTGTATCCATTCAAGTATAATTATCATTTTATTATTTAAAAATAATGTTTAAGGACATGATATAATTCTGGATATGAATAAGATTCAACCTATTCATAGAAAACATGGCTTACGTAAAAAATAATATAAAGGAAAAAGAGTAAGTTAACCCCCGAAATGACGAAAATACTAAGATATTATTAACAAATAAATGATAAAAGATCATATATGATATCATATTAATGTAAATTATTCTTGTATAATTAAATAACAATTATTTTCACCATTATCCAGGAGGTTATCCTACCATTGACCAAGGAAAATGTACAAAGTAAGGGGTTTCTTATCTCACTCTTAATTTCGTGAGAATTCCATTATTCACCACTTATTTATTGCATGTGGTGTATGTGTACAGCCCATGATTATATTCATCATGTAATATAATTTAATTTATGGGTATTTAAATCATCATTGTATGATACTTCTTTCATGGGTGTATGTTTCATAAGTTATCTAATTGATAAGGGAATTTGAAATTTCAATTTCTATTTATTCGGCTTTACGCAAACTTCATTGATTATTTTACTCCGAGATTATGTGTGGAATCACTATTCATTTGCTTATGTCATAATTTACACTCCCCTTTTCTGTGGATATACTTTTGATACACATAATCACTCCATTTATAATTTCTCAAGTCATCGATATGAATTTGATAAGAGTAATTTTAACTCATTCTCCATTTGTTGAGTTAAACATCCAATTCATTGGTGTTGTTTTTACATGATTATGTGTGAATGTCATTTGATTGTTTTACAATGAATATCCAATCATATTTATTGTATTTATATTTTTTACACATAACTATGTCGTTGATTTATCCTTAACCTAAGGATACCGCCTTTATGAGATATTTCATCTCAATTTACATCCCATTGAGACTTCTTTGTTGTTATACAACAAATAACTTTTATGTGGTGTATATAACGTACTTTGACATAGTATATCAGGAATCCATTTATTCTCATGATATTACAATGTTTTGATTACCTAAATTATTTGTATTCAATTGTCTCTATTTTGGTTAGAAACTCTAAATAAAATACAATTTTTAAATGTTTTAAAGACTTATTCTTCTAAATCTTGCTCATTAATGTCCACATTTTAAAAAATGGTTTTAAGGAGTTATTTTTATGGACATTAAAAATTCAAAATTAAAACACCTTTTAAAAGTATCAAAGTGGTATGGGACACTTTGATTCAAAAATCTATTTCTAAACGGATTCTTGACAAATAGTGTGACTTTTAAATGTTTTCAAGAAAAGGGGGATATTTCTCTCAAATAGTTTTGATGGTTATTTTCATCTATGTCAATATCATTAATTATTATATATTGAGATTAATATGATACAATAAAATCTTTTTTATTTTATCGAATGAGTTATTTTTGACTGTGGATGTGCTATTTTTATACCATTCATGGTTTGTGGTTAATGTATTGACATTTCTTATGCTAGTTTTAATACGAATGTTTATGTTATGATTAAACATGTTCATATGAGGAATGCATTGGACTTGGTAAGTGATGGGTGGAGCCTGCTATAGCTCCTCGATGCATCGGTAGGTCTCATGAGACAAACTAGTGTCTTGGCACAAGGCCGTGGCAAAATCATATTTTTAGTCTTGGCACGAGGCCCTGGCTATGTGGTTATGATAGTCTCGCATTATGAATTCCATCATTATGAAAGTGGTTATTGATATTGCATGTGAATATTCTATTAGTATAATATCCATGTGAATAAGTAAATGGAATTATTTCATTTCATTTTTTCCATACTATGTTGATGTTCATGTATAAAAGGCTTTTGTTTTAGTTATACATTGGCTTAAATGTTTATTCTTATTTATGAAAGTTTCCGCTATATTGTTATCCTTAATGGGCATTTGAGATCACCCCTTTTCTATGTTTTATTTTTCCTCGGATGTGAAGAAGTAATTTCTGAATTACCTATAGGGATAGTATGAGTGGATAAGAGTGTGGAATATGGAGATTATAATGTTGTAGTTTTCATTTTATGATGTAATGTAAACTATATTAATGTATCTAGTTATTTCAAGGCTACTAAACAAATCGGTATTTTGAGACGTGATCTTTCTTGTGATCATGCCAATGTTATGTAATAATGCACCGACTGTGGGTAACTGGGGTCAGAGTGTTACATATTATAAGTATGATGGTTAATAATATCTAATGTTTATATACATAAAAAATAAATAAACTTAAATTCATTTATTATTAGTTAAAATTTAAATTACATAATGCTAAAAAGAGAAAAATACTGAAGAATTGTTATTACGAGTGTGTTGGGTATTTTAATAAACTAATCAGTATCACAGAATTATATTAATGAAAACTATCAAATTTATATAGAATATATTTTTGTGTAACAAATATTTATTAATAGTGAAGTAATAAGAATATATTTATTATATACATGAAATCATATTTTGACTAAAAAATGTTTTTCACGGGTTATATGTTTTATATAAAAATTATTGTTAATCACAAAATTAAATGGAATATAAATACATATATTCAATATTTTCTATTTATAATTATTTAAATATTTAATATGTAAAATTTTATTTATAGAAACAAAAAAATTTACTGAGGTAAAATTTAGGTTCCCCAATAAATGTTCAGGGGTTGTTTTCAATGAAATGTTTTTGTAATTTTATTATTCAAATAATCTAAATAGTTTAAATTTAATTCTATTAAATTATTAATATAATTTATGGGTTATATATATAAATATAAATAAATCAACAATAATTTAATTAGTATTTATATTAAATCTCATTAAAAACACTTAATATTTAATAAATATATATTTTCTAAAAATATAGTATTTATATATATTATATGTTTCAATATAAAATTTAACTTTTCTTATATTTTTATGTTTAAATAAATTGAATGGTTACATATTGAAAGCAACTTGTTGAATTTTTTTAAGAAGTGACATCTTATATATTTCTTGAAAGAAATTCAAATTGTAAATAATTAAACATGTTAGCAAAGGGTAAAAAGTGGTGATCTATTGCAGCTAAAATGAACTTAAATCAACATGAAAATTATACAATATATGATAATTTGATTCGTTTTTGAAGTCATAAAGACAGCTTTCACTAATTTTTGTTCACCAAAATGACATAAATCATGTGTGATGCAATTATTACACTTCACATTACCTATGTTTTGAAATAAATTTCCCCCATTTTTAGAATTGAAAATAGATCATTATACACACTCCAAACCAAAACTATTATTAGAATTATTCTTCAATAACTACCCATTTTACCTCACATAGAACCCTGTCCATCTTTTTCATCTCCTATTCTCAATAATGAGTCCAATGAAACCCATTTCCATTAGGACCTCTAAGAGAAGTATTCACCCACCAACATGAGTAATATCTACTCAATAACATTTTCTTCTCTATATTTTTCATCCATCTATCATTAAATTAAATTTATCACATAATTAAAGATAGATTATATCATTATACTAATTTAATAAATATATTAATAAATAATTACTTTTACAGTAATTCTCGCATATATATTATAGGATGTTTATCTTTGGGTTTGTTTAACCACATTTAAAAATGTTCCTATAAATATTAATTAGGATGACAATGGAAACATAATTTTAGGTAATATATGATCTAAAATTGTAAATTGTTTTATTAATATTATTTTTAACGGTGATAAATATAATACTAGACTATATGAATTTATTCGTTATAATGACCAAATTACTAGAGACAAGTTCATCACAAAATCTATTTTCACATACCACAACCATAGAATCCATTGAGAGAAATGGGAATAAAAAATCATTGAAAAATAATTATTTCGAAATATAAAATAAATTTTTAATGATGATATTGGTATCAAAATAAGTGTACCAACATCTGTACTACCAATCATGAATGAAAAAATAAAGTACAAACATATGATTATAAATGTAAACTACGAGTAACTAATATGTGTATCGTAAATGATTATAAAAAAAATTTATAATGGGTTTAAAATAGTATATGATTCTAAAATAATTTATTTTTATAGTTATTTTTTATCATAAATGATGCCAGATCATTGTTGATATAGATTGAATCAAAGGTAATGGTCTTTTATCAGTTCCCTTTCAATGAAATAAATTTTTATAATATATAACTATTTTTATATTATAGGATATAATTAATAAACCATTATCTTTAATTATAATTAATATTATAAATATTTATTTAGTGGTATTTAAAAATCATATCCTTAATCTATCTTTGATAAAATTTTTAATAAAATATTACTAAATTCATAATTGGTTTCGTAAAATAAATTCTCTTTTATTGAGTTTCAATATTTCATTTTGAACCATATTTTTATTTGATTGATTTATTCTATCCCCTAGATTCGTTTTTTATATTTCAATATTATATTATAATGAATTTAATTTTTTTGAAAAAATAATTCTTCATTAATGGGGTAATTTCATTATAAAAGGATGATGTTTTTAATAATATCTACCTTTTTTCTAATGGATAATTATCCTCCTTGACATTTCCCTTTCTCTTAAAAACCATTCCCCACTAATTTTGATTTATAATGATGCGTCATTATTTTTACTGTTCATATTTCTCTTATATATTTTCAAAATTATATTTTATAACATCTTCTTTTATATTATTATTTTTATAAAAATATATAAAACATTTAAAGGGAATTTCTATTAAATTTCATATTTTTTCCATGTAGTTCACATTTTTTATGAAACTTATTTCTTTTGGGGGTTAAATTATATGGGAATGATTAAAAACAATTTGTAAAAAAAAACCATTCCCACATTCTCACTTTTTTTAAAGTTCCTCATATATATGTATTTTTATGATAATGTTAACAATATTTTTATAAATATATTTTTTATATCTATTATATTTTTCTGTCTATACATGAATGATCAATATTTTGTGGGTAAAATTTATGATCACTCACTAAATGATTATATTAAATTATTATTCAAGGATATTTTTTGGTATCAATCTATTTAACTATTTACATCATCTTAGGTGATTCAATTTGAAAACTTTATGTAGTGAAATTTATTTCCCTGGGTTAAAATGATGAGATATATTAGTGATTACATATGGAATATAATTATGGGACATCATTATGTGATGTGTGAGGTTTAATATATACCTCAATTGAATTGGTAATGTTTTATATCTATTGATATAATTATATTATTTATGGGAATGGCTGAGTTGGCTCAAAATTTTATACTTCGACATGAATAGGTTTGTTTGAAACTCAATGAATGGGAATGATTGGGTTATTTGAAACATTGTGTGTGGAAGGTATTGGTGTTGTTCAAAACACTATTTTTAGGAATGATTGTTTTTTTCTCAAAATGTTATTATTCTATATTTTTTATGTTTGAGAAACATTTCAATGATAAATCCATATATAATTCTCCATGTGTCATGGATATTATCTCATGATTCCAAAATCATATAACATGATATATTAATTTGATTATTTGATGTTATATTACATCTTAACATACAATGTTTATAATTTTTTTTCTTTTTTATGATCCTTTATTCTGATATTTCACCCTTATTGATGTTTTCATACATGATTATGATATATCTATTTATAAATAATGGATTAGTTTCCCATTACTGGTAATTTTTTATAACTCCTTTCTTTTCATCTTCACCAGAGAAATATACGTGTGAATATTTATAGAAAGATGTTTAATTTATAGATGTTTCTGGGAGATGTTGAGGTAATAATATATAATAATATATAATAATATATTTATGTAGTTGATCTCCATTGGTAATAAAACCTTAGGTTTTGGGATTTGGATATTACTTATGTGATTTAATTTTTATACTATGAAAATCATATAAAACATTTTCATGTTTTTTTTTCAGATATATCAGCTTTTACCAATGGAGCGTTTGGTAATATTTTGGGACAAGGACAAAAATATAATAATGAAAATCCTAATTATAATTCAAAATATAGGAAATCTCAATAAAATTATTGAAATGGATATAGCGTGAATTTTAATAGAAATTAAATCTTTTTCTAGATACAAAGAATTTGATAAAAGATCTGGCTCTAATGTACCCTGGGGTAATAACCCTAAAAAAGGTTGGATGGGAATTTACTCGATCTTCACTCGATGCACAACAAATGGTCCAAACAGAACTCCTATGTTGACACATCTGGTGGATGCTATTTGGTTGATCTATATGGTACTGAGGAAAAATTATGAAGTATTTTAATAATTTTTTATAAGATACTACTATTTATGTTGGAAGAATAAATATTAAAACAATGATGGACTACCGAGATAAAAACCTCAAGAATTCGCATGTTAGGTTATATATTTTAATTTTTATTTATTCATTCAACTTTATTAGTTATTATTTTAATATGATTATTGAATTTAGTATTATCAATATTTAATTACCCTAAATTTATTTTAATTTCTAGAAAAAAGATGTTCAATATTAACAATGGGTGTGAAGGGAAATTCAGTGTTTTCAGGAATGAGAAAAAAAAATTGGATAAGAGTTGTAGTGAACATTTTCTGGTTATAACTAAACAAATATCTCATGTAAGGATTAAAAACATGATCTTATCTAAATATATACAACAACGATATGTGAAATTTTATTTTCATGGATTTTTAGCTGATAAAATGATATTAGAAAGATGATTCAACTTCTATTGTGTAACGAATTTAAAAAAACACATAGTAAAAAATTTCATAAAATATGAATCATATATTTTATGTCTATAAAAATGTAAAAATTTAATTAAATATTTAGAAAATATGAATATTTCAGGTAATATGATGGATTGAAATAATATTCATCCAATTGAAACAAAAAAAATCAAGAAATACAAACGAAATGAGGTTTGGAATTATGAAAATTGATACCCCTTTCTAAGGAATAATGTGGAATGATTACACTAACAATATCCATGAAAAATGGAAAATGAAAATCCCATAAACTCTAAACTGTTGTAGTGGGCCATGATGTTAATGTTATCAAATGTAAACTTATTCCCTATTCATGATCTAAAAATGTATTATTTGACTAAGGACCATTTTATTATTTCATATCATGAATGTTTTCTATGAATACATATTCTGAAACTCAAACATAGGGTATTGAATTATTTTTTCAAATACCTTGTTGTGCTTTTATTACATCAAATGTATACAACCATTTCTAAATAATGGTTTTTGGGAATATATATTCCATAAACCTATAAATTATACCCTTTGTAGAATACGATGTTACATTAGGCATCGATAAAATCTCCCTACATATATTTAATATCAATTATCTTAAAATGGTAAAATAATTTTGTATCCCTCATCAACCCTCTATAGAATATCAGTGCAATGATTATTATTGAATTATATAAAAAACTACCTAAATTTAGTTCTTTTTTATTTAGGATAATTGTTTTATAAGAAACTAAATACCACTATTTTCCCAAATATATTATGTATGGAAATTATAAGAAAGGGGTGACTTACTGTCTAAAAATGACTTATAACTTTCATCCACTTAAAGATGTAAGATAATATGAAATAAAAACATATAATGAAGTCAATGATTATCTATGTATATTAGTAAATAAAAAACAAAATTCCTCTATCAATTTATTTAATATAAATAAATCAAAAAAAAATATTGATTATTAATAGTGTAAATTAAATAGTTTGGAGATATAAAAAAAATTAGAATTAGAAAAGTTGAAAATATATACAAAAAACATAAAAAATAATTTTTTTTGATTAAAATAAAAAATTTTATTTGAAAGGATATTATCAATCCAAAAAATTATCCAATGTATAATCAGGATATATCAACACGATCGATGGTACATACCTTCTTGTCCCTCGAATCCCTCAACTTAAACTCATTCAAAGTTGGATTTTTCTTCTTATATCCAAAACTAATAATCTAGAACAAGTTGAACTAACTCTATATTCGTTTCCTAAGAATCCCTCAATCAATGTGGTTAAAATTAAATAGAATAATAGAATAATAGATATATTTACAATGTTAATCCCCAAACAATGGAAGATCATAGGAAAAAAACCACAAAAGTACTATTACACTGGTCAGAACTTCTCTCAACAATATGTAGCAATAAAAAATCAAAATGAATAGACATTCTCAAAACATCTTTTATTCCTTTTTTAATACTTCCAAAAAAATGTGTCCAATTTATAGGTCACTATATTATATTCTGATTTTTGAAAACCAAATTATTTAGAGAATGATGTACCTGTAACAAATGTGTCTTCATTATCTACTAATAATCTCAGTATCACCACATGTATTATAAGGAAATTAATCCCACCACACTATAATGTTTTTATATTAAATGAACCTAATAATGTAATGATATTAAAATAAATATATTTACATCTTTCATTCCATAATCTACTACAAAACTATATTTAATGTTAACTTCATCATACAAAAAAATATATTTTTATTTACAGAACAAATTATAAAAAAGAGTCATTATCAACTAATTCATCCCAAAACCATCCTTAAAAATTTTCCCCCTTATTGAAATAGAGAATTTATATATGTATTTATACACTATTAGTAAAAAAGTAAGGAATATATTCCATACTTCTAATATATAATGAATTTATTTTATATTATACACTCAATGAAACACATTATATTTCCCACAATAAATTGGAAAATAGTATCCCAAAACATTGAAATACATTCTATCTATTTTTTTAGAAATTATCATTTCAAAAAAATTCTCCAAATATCAAATATATATGAATGAAAATTTGAATATTATAATTTCCAAAACATTGAGAAGAAGAATATTTGACCTATCCCCCCTAATATTTTTTAAAAATTTTACCCCATTCAAAAGTAAGTATACGTGAATATAAACATTCAAATACACCCCTTTGATTTTATAAAGATACTCCACCGAGATAAGGATTCAGTATTTTTGTAAAATAAAATCCTAAATTAAAAAATTAAGGCGTCCTGAAAATAGAAAATTTTTATTCTTATTGTCTAATTTTTTTTTCAAATAATAAACTGATATTATAAGATATAAATAATATTTTTTATTGAAATAAATATTTAGAAGTATGATTTTTCTTGAATCACTAGGATGCAACATCAATGGAATTTAAAGAACTAACACCTTAGATAATGTATTATTATTTTAGTAAAAAATAATCATGAAATTTTTTTATCTCATTTTAGATGTTAGAAAACTTGGGAAGAATTAAAGAAAAAATAGTATAAAAAGAATTAATCTTTTTTTAGAACATATCTTCAGATACCACAGATAATGCCCATATTTTGTATATGGTTTTAACTATGATTCAAATGTGAATATATTATTTTTCACTCCATTGATGTTAAAACATAAATAATATACTAGAAATGTTTTACACCACTTATCATGAGTAGATATTGGAAAAAATAAAAGAATTTGAGCTATAGTATTTAAGATGTGTTATGTCAAATAATTATATTTAACTTTTATATAGATGTTTATGATGATTTAATATTTCATTTATTATAATTCTGGTTGATGAATAAAAAATCTATCAGAAGTTAGAAAACTGATTAAAGATATGTCCTCCCTATTTTTCATGATGTTTTTCAATGTTATGTGTAATGTTATAAATGACGTTAATTGAATAACACATTAAATTGATCATTTAGAATTTATATTTAATATAATCAAATCTATCCGAATTTAGGGGTTTTATAAAGAATATTATCCCATGGATTATACATTCGAATAAAGTCAAGAAAAAAATTTGCATTAATTATGTGATCCTTAATGAAAGGGTGTCACTTATCTCTATTCTTATATCATGATTGATTTGTTGGGGTTCTTGAAAATGAGATTTCATTAGAATTATTACAATGGATTGATTTTTTAGTAAATATCAAACAAAAATCAATGAGATTATACTGAATCCACAACACCTAGTCATAACAACTTCTAAATTCAACATATTCAACATTAGAAGTGAATATTGAAATAGAGTGTTGTTTCTCCCGAGACTAAAAAAGTATTAATTTGTCCTAGAAAATTTTATGTGCTTAAATAAATCCTTTAATTAAAACTACATACTGAAAATTTAGTATCTAATTATCATTGGAATATAAAATATGTTTTAGAAGAATAAAATTAAAAACATCTTGATGTTCCAGTGAAGTTATTAAAAAAATTATATTATTTTTAATATTTATTCCTTAATATTTTTTATAAATATCACAAATTAATAAAAAAAAACAAAATGTTTATCTGATTACAAATTAAATACAATTATATTATCACCATACCTATGTAATTTTTTTAATCAACTAGTATTTATATTTTTCAGGATCAAGGTTATTTTATGTTGTTCCTAGAGTGATTGTACTCAATACATTATCAAAACCAAAAACATTTAAGCCTTTAATATAGTAATTTTTAGTTAAAATCATTCATTCTAGTTTTTGAAAAACTTGAAAATAAAGGAAAAACATCAGTTCACCCATCATGGTTAATTTAAACTCAAATATATTAATTTATAAGAAATTATATTAAATATAATAATGAGATGATAAAAAATAATATCATCAACATAAATTTAATCAATGACTAGAACATTATAAAAATATTATAAAATGATTTGGATTAGAATTTTCCTTAAAAAATATTTTTTTTAAAAACAATAATGTTTATCATAGAATGCTCTTTGATCATGTTTAGTTCCATAATGGTATTTAGTATGTTTAAATACATTTTCAAAAAATGATTGTAACAAAAATTGTGAGGATTTTCAATTTAAACAACCTGTCTAACATATCCATTATGAAAAAAAATTTCCACATCTCTTCGTAGTAATATTATGGTTTTAATGTTCTATGAAGGCTGGTTATATTGGAATATATTTGAGTCTCGATATTAGTGAAAATCTTTCATTATAATATATTCCATATTCTTGAATAAAAAACAATTATAATCCGTACTAATATATATTTTATAATTATTCATTTTTCTTCACATTTTTTTGTAAAAATACGTTTTTCTAAAATAATTTAATCCAATTTTCAAATATGATCATATAAGTATTGATAATGATCTTCTTGTATATGAATTTTAAAAAATTAAACACCCAATGAAACAAATTCCCTTTTTTGATGAAATTTTGATAATAATTCTTGATGTTAATATTATATTATTATGTAAATTTAAGTTTGGACAAGTCGGTTCAAATTTATAATGATATTTTCATTTGGATACTCCCTTAAGATTGTCTAGTTCTTTAGAGAATTGTATGTTGTTATTCAAGCATCTTCAGTTTATATTTAATTTGAGTTGCATAAATACAGTAATAATTTATTCAAATAATGTCAATATGATTAAAAACTAACCTTTTTTACTCAAATTTCATTATATTAACTTAAATAGTTATTTGAACATCATTTAAAGGTATAACATATGACTGTTTTATAAAAATATATAAAATTGTTTCATTAAATTTTACTAGAAATATTTTCATAAAAATATTGGAACATTTATTAAAGACATAATATGTCTTAATTGTTGTATAATAACAATGAAAAATAAATTCGTCATCATTATGATCATCTATATGAAGTTGACCTTTGGTACTAAAATATATATGTGTTCTCAATATCACTGAAGTATAAATTTTTTGGTTTTATTCTAATAAAAAACCCAGAGTTTTTTTAATTTAAAGAGATGGAAAAAGAAAATTTTTAGTATTTAAATAAATACTAATATTAGTATCAATTTTAATCAAAAAATATTATTCACATAATGTTAGAGTCATTTTTATTTCATCATTCATTTACTCAATTTTTTAGATGTTCTTGATGTTGAAAGATTATGAATAGTACCTTTTTACAATGAAAAGTTTTAAAAAAATTTATATTAAAACTCCCACCAATATCACTGTAGATAGTATCCTAAGGTAATAATTCTATCATTTCAAAATGCATAATAAGATTACAAATATAATGATGCATAATATTTTTACACAGATATCACAATCAAGTAATTCAGTGTAATGATCAATTGGGTCATTCACATAATGCTTTCACCCAATGATTCACATTTTTTAGGAATAAAAATATCTATGTGAACAACTTTTAAAGATCACTATTTTGAAATATCACTAGTAGGTTTAAAGAAAGACTTTTATTACTTACCAAATTTTCAAGAAGCACAAACTATGAATGAATTGATCTTATGTTCCAGTAGATCCCAAAAAATAACTTTTCTAGAAATATCATCTAAAGAGTTAATGTCAAAGTGGCAAGTAATTTTCATCCAATTCCATGATAAATATCAAATAGTTATTATATGAAGAATATTTACATTTTAGTAGTATTATTTGTTTCGTTTGAAAATATTCTCATGCCAATTAGCAAATAGAATGGAATTAGATTCCAATAGTTGAACAATGCATTTTTTCCTTAAATTAACAAGGGAATACATATAGTATTTTTTGATTATGCTAATAAGGTTGTTATTTTGTATTAAGACATAAAAAAAGTTAGAAATAAATATTTTATAAGGAAACTAAATATCCTCAATTATGATAATTTCACATTCTGCATTGTTTCCATAGCTGAATCATATACCATTTATCTTTTTCATCATCTGTATGTTGAAATATCCAATGTTAATGTTTAAATAACAACAATTATCCATGTACCACTGTATTTAGTTGTTTATACTAATCATATTAACTAAAAATATAGGGTATCCGTTCTTTGTACATAAAAATAATTGAGTATTAAAATGAATTAAAAAAATATTAGGAACCGACAATTGTTGAAATATTTTATGTTTAATAAAAATAAATTCATTTTTTTAATGTTTTTAACATAATAATGATTGAGAATTATTTAATAAAAAATATCTTCCCTAATTAACTCCACTCTTACATTTCATAAAAATGTGTATACTTTTAGGTATAATGTAAATAAATTGAAAATGAGATTTACTAGTAGTATAATATATTCCATTATAATTTATATATTTTCAAATTATAATGCAGAAATATTAAATTAGTTCTTACCATGGAAATTCATAAAATAATTTTATTCAAAAAAATAATATTCAATTTTTAAAATTAAATTCATATCATAAGAAGTTATACTAGAACTATATGTAGAATCATATTCCAATGAATTTTTTTATATTTTAGTTGTATATTTTTATATTTTATTATCTTCCTTAGATACTTAATCCTAAAAATAATCATATTTTTTATTCATTTCTTAATTATCTTTTTCAATAAGTGATACATTTCTAATAATTTAGTCCTATGTATGAGAATGTTTCTCATTATCTGACGAATTATCATTATCATCCTCAAATTAAGTTGAATAATGATCAAATGAAGAATAAAAAAAATAAAAATCTGTGGATAAATTGATATGAGATTCAAATGTTTGAATTTGCAAAATATGTTTATTATATTAAGTATTATTTGAATAAAATCCAGAAATCATTGGAATATCACTTTAAATTTATTTAGAAAAACTATCATAGCTTGTGTGTCCTTTATTTATATTCCATGTATCCATTGATTTTCAATATTTCGTCCTAGTAATTTGGAATATTGATCTAAATATTCAATCATTTATCTTCACTCTTGGGTAATATATTATTATTTTATGAGTTATGTTACATTTAATAAATATAATATCTAAAGATTAGGGATTCACAGGTTCTACCCTTACATATTTCCTATAACCAACCCAAAATTTAATTTTTCAAATATTATTATTCATTTTTTATATATTATGTTCATCTTCACTGTAGTCAATATTTATAACATCTAATGAATGTTTTTATTTATTATTTCTGAAATCATCTCTTAGAATTATTATAATATAATTAATAATATCATAAATATGTGAAAATAATAAACCATTTTTCCTCTTGTCATTATCAGTATATATTTTAAATCTACCCTAATATTTCTTTAGAGTTTTAATAAAATCATCATGGATTACCTTGATATAGTGATTCATGTCATTAATACACATATTAATAGACTCCATATAAATTCCAAGACCCATGTAGCTCGAAGCTAGTGACTTACATTATAAAATTTGTAATAAGTACTTGATATGACATCAAACATGATCAGAAGGTTTAGAATCCATGGAAACTATATAAAAATATACGTATTATCCAACATCATGAAATTTAATACAACATAGTAATTCTAATGGAAGTACCCTTTTCCTCTGAGATTATCTCTCTATGTAATTCATAATATATATCTTGTCATCTTGGTGAAAAATATAACATAATAAATGGATGATCTCTCATGTTCAGTAAGGGTAGTTATACATTGAATCTATCTCAAATAAACATAAAATATAATGTATGGTGAGTAACTAAAAGACATTCCCTCAAAAAATAATCTTGATCATAATATGGAAAGAATAAAAGTCAATCAAAAAATTCCATATAAATAATCAAATGAGAAGGAATCTGTACCATGAATATTATACTAGTCGGATAATCACATGGATTAACAATAATTAATATCATAATGATGGAATTCATAATGCATGACATTGTAAACAAATAATCATGTCCTCAACCAAGACCCTATATTTAATCAAGTAAGACATCATTTAATACCCAAACTCATTTGTCTCATTAATCCTATCAATTAATAGATTTCCTATAGTGGTACTTTCCCATCACCTAATAAGTCCAATTCATTACAAATTTGAAAGGGGTGAACCATAATAAACATATACATTCATATTGAAACTATCTAATGAAATAACATTTCCCAATAAAAAAAATCACAATCCACCTAGTGTAATATGATGAGAGGTATCAAAATAGCACATCCATAGTAAAATTGATCATAAAAAATTAAATAAAATATTTTATATGGTATCATAATATCTAACTCAATTAAACATATGACCCAACAATGGTTTTTGACATAGATGAAAAATAATCTAATAAAATCATTAAGAAATTATTGTCAAAATTGACACTTTACTTTGAAATAATTTATTTAACATTATATTTAACTCTAAAAGGAAAATATTTAATATGAAAATAAAAATTAAATCCTATAAATTATTACTCAATACATTTACGAATCACGTAATATGGAAAATCCACTCATGTAATATAAGATATAAAAATTCCTTTCAAATTTTAAATAGAATGAAACATTTAAAAGAGTGTTTTAAATGAATGTGTGAGAATTAACCAAATTATTTAATAGTGTTTATTAGTTATAAATCCAAATAAAAAAATTGGAAATATTATATAATAAAACAATATGTATTTACACACATAATCATAGCATGACATAATCATGGGTCTAGTAGTTGAACTAGAAGAATGCCAATTTGGGTAAGAATTCCATTACCACTTTGTAATAAGTCGAACTGTATGCCCATTAATATTAATGGACACAAAATGAAAAATTTTATTATATTAAGATAAATAGATTTGTTATATGATATAATAATGGTTATTATATTTTCCACACATAACAAAAAAGTGTTAAATAAAGATTATATCACACATTTGTAAAATTGAGATGAGAATGATTTACCAGTTATTAATGAATCAAATCATGTTCCCAATAACGGAAATATTAGTAAAATAAACAATTGAATACCATTAAGTTAATGATATTAATTACTTGATATATTTTTCACGACCCGTCCCCCAGGGCCAGTAACATGACTACACCAAGCCTGCCTTCCATAGGCCAGGGGATGGAGACTAGCACCAAAGGCGTAATTCCCTAAAACTGGGAAGTCATTGCCTTTATAAAATATAAACACACACAACCAGAGTACATGTGGAAGAATACACTAAGTAAAAGATGTATAAAAAGTGTACTGAAATTAAAGGGGCCCAGAATACAAGCCCAACTATAAAGTACAAATACAACTGAAAGCAAGTACAACTGAAATGGGATAATCATCTAAAAGGTGAAAGCAGCTCCTGGATCGTCCTTCAGGGTTCCTACCTGAAGGGTAGGTACATATGGCCTCCACAGCACTCCATGTATGTCAGAATCTACCATGTACCAATACGTCCTAAGGTCCTCCTCCAAGTAACATCCAATCCTGGTGCTCTCAGCCTTCGTCATCGTTGTCCGTCGTTTGCATCCAACACAACGAGGTATGGGCATATCCCATGCAGGGGTGAGTATAACGATACTCAGTAGGGACCCCGAGACCCTCAAGGTCTCATGAAATCCAACAAGGATAAACCACAACGTATGTAATCAATGGATAACCATTACTTAATTATTTTCCTATACATACACCTATGTTATCAAGTAACCCATATCAATCATGAAGAAAACACAAAGGTCATTGACTTATCTCAAACTATGACTTTCATTATCAAAACCATGATAGCTGGAGAACTCCTCCTCTGTCATGTACAATGGGCCTATCACGACACCGAGGCACTTCTCACTAACCTTGGACTACTGAGGAACTCCTCCTATCAAGTATCGTGGGTCTGCTGCTAACTACGAGGCGCTCTGTCCACTGTGGGTCTACCGCTAAATACCAGGCGCTCCCCTTAATAGCCTACAAAGATAATCCTCCTATTGGGTACCACAGTTCTGCTGCCAAACACTGGGTGCTACCCCCTAGGCTAGTCGAATCATCAAGCTGTCGTTAGGTCTATCAGCTACTAGGTCTACGCACTCTGACTACTCTTCACTGGAAGGATCCGCTTCCCGAGCTACTGGAAAAAACACCAACTGTCGGGAAGTCTCACATTGATGTATCTCAAATGTAACAACCTGAGATTGTTTGAGATATATTATTTTCTTCGATGTATTCTATTATACACTACACCAAGATTAGCTTGTAATATACGCATCACTGTATTGGATTGAAGTATAAATAACACTATTCTTGGCTAATGTTACACACAATTTCATGTTCGTTTGGTGGAAATTATTCTACGAAACATTAAGTATAGATTTTGTTTAATGTATAAATGAAATAATTTTTGATTAAATAATACGGAACACCAAACTGAGCTTTCACTACACGGATCGCTCACATGTCTTGCATTATACGTAATCAAGACCTTCTTCGATAGCGTGTGTAGTACGTAATACCAAGTTTCACTAAACGAGATATTATTATAATATTACTATGAACATGCCATTATGAATAGTAATATCCACTTTTTGAAATTTTATAAATTTTATCTTTCAAAATGGACTTCATTTTTGGATTCAGAATATTGAATTTAGTATAGAGTGAATTTTTGGTATTTTTCAAAAAACATTCAATATGTGATGAATAGTGAAAACACACGGTTGATATTTAAAAACCAACTTTTTATTTAAATAATTATTTATTTTATTTAAATTTATTTTAGGTAAAAATTGATACATAGTACCTATATATGTTCATTGTAATTCAATGGATTCATTTTATAATAATTTTAGTTATATAAAAAGTTTATTGAACTTTTCACCGTCTTTTACATACCTCCTAGGAGAATTTGAAAATTTACATAAGACAGAAATTTACAGCTTCTGTGAGTAGAATTTAAGAAAATACGAGAGACACAGTTAATATCAAATAGTAAAATGTGGTTCAATAAGGTAAAAATATTTTTATTGAATAGTAACTTTTTACTTTTATTTACAAGGGTTAAAAGTAATTATGGTAATTAAGGGTAAAACTGATATTATTATTACCCTAACACATGTCCTAATTATATTGGATAAGTGTAATTAGACAAAAAACAACCTTTTGAATTAAATATTACCCTTTAGGTCTACATGGATTAGATTATGACATTTATTATTATTTTATTTAAAGAAGAGTTAAAATAGTTAAAATGAAATTTTAATAACTATATTTTTTCTAATATATGGTTATACATAAGATAAATTAGACTATAAATATTCATTAGAAAGATAAAACTATTTACCACATAATTTTATTTTAATTATAATTTTTAGACATTATATAAATTGATTTATTTATGACGCAATTATGATTTAGTAATTACATTATTAATGAAATATTATCATAATTGATGTTATAAATACCCAAATAAATGTAATTTGAAACTTTTTATAAATTATTATAATTTTTTATGTTAACATGACATGTATTTATTGAATCAATTAACAATTTTTGAACTAATTAGTATGTTATGAGTTTCAAAAAAATCAATTACCAAATAGTTTCAAAATTGACATAAAATAGTTTTTAAAACAAATATTATATTATTAATTGTTATTATATTCCTAAAAATCAAAGGTTCAGAAATATTACATAGATATGGGTATATATATGAATAATTAACCACTTGGGGTTCGTTTGGCTTGATATAGTAAGTTTATTAACAATATAGTGTAAGAAAACAAGAAGACATGGTAAAAGTTAAATTATTTAACTTAGGGTGAAATATAAATGATAACGTTAAAATAGAAACCTAAAAATGTCTAAAACCTATTGGTTTAGAGGATTTCGACCCATAACCACTTTAGCTTCTAAATAAGTCACTTTGGAGACATTAGTTACAGAATATGACTTTATTATAAATTAGTATTTTACGTTTTTTCCTAAAGTGCGCCTCTCCTCCCTTACAAAAGGGAACCTCATCCCTCTTCTCTTTACACAATTTTGAGCATTCAAGCTCTGAAAACCCCTGATAATTTCACTTCAAAACTTCCCTAGAAAAATTATAGAGGTTTTGGTCTCCTCAAAAGAACAAATCTAGTGCCTTAAAAGGAAGCATAAAAGCGGTGCGTCAAAGAAGAGGTAATCTCTTCTGCAGATTATTTCTAGCTTCTTTCTTCATCAACATATTCTTCTTTAGTTGTTTCATTATACAGTAATAAAATCAGTATCACTAATATACGGATATGTTATTATAATAATGAAACAACCCCATTTCACCATCTATCCATCCTATAGAAAACAAAATCACCGCGCGTGCATACGTATAGAATACCATCTCCACGCCGTGGTGTAATCTGTTTTTCCACCACCACCTCACTTGGATGGGTATAATGGTGTAAAGAATAACTACATATGGTTATTATAACATCATACTGATTATGAGATATTATATCATCCACTCCAATTCCATTCAATAATTATGGGAACGATATCATCGCTCGTGCGTAAGTACGGATTACCGTCTCCACGACGCGATGAGATTCATTCTCCATGTTAACCATTCAAGAATAATTATAAAGTATATATAATGAATTATAATGAAATATATGACATAATGAAGGGACTGGATATATATATATATATATATATATATATTTATATGTCATCTACTTACTTCCATTCAAGTCAACAAGGAAAGGAAAACAACATTCATGTGTATGTACGACCTACCGTCTCCATGAACAGTGTATTTAATTTCATTCATCTACCTATTATATATATATCCATAAAAAATATATGATATAAATAAATCATGATTTAAATTCTAGATGTATGTAAAGCATGATATAAGTAATAATAATATCAAGAACAACAAGTCCAAACATGTACGATAAATAAAACGATTCTACACAAAATACTGCTTTAACATGGAATTTAGAAATGGACAGGTATTATAAAGTCATAAGTGAACCATATATGATATCATAGCAATGAATATGATTCTATAATATGTATATGAAATTATTTAAATCATTATACAGGATTTTTGGATACATACGAAGCATATCAGACCTAAGGTAAGGGATAACTATTGCAATCTCGTTCTTATCCGAGATTGTTTGTTCGTAAGTATTTACTGGGATTATAGTTAGAATCCATGTACCTGTTTTATAAAATTGGTTTCATTTATGTTTAAAATACTTTTTACCCATTTTTTTCTTTTACTACAGAATATGTAAGGAATCTTTCTTTTGTTTACCATAAGAGGTACTTTTTGAATTTTCCGTTAAAAGTATAAGGAGAATGTTTTTTTAACTTATACGACATGAAGGGATTTTACGTCTTCATAATGCCTTATTTCCATGAAGATTCCTCTACATGATTTCATGATTATTTTCAACAAAATAACTTTCTTTTAAAATATAATGACATTTTTTAATGAAAATGATTGTTAAGAAGAAATTATATTTTCCTTATGAATTTTTTACAAGTGTTTTATCAAAACTATTTTCCATCTAAGATGACATCATTTAGTATGCTTATGTTTCAAGTATAACATCTCAATTATTTACATGGTTTGATTCTTATTATGATGAAATTATATCCATTTGTTTTATATGGATTATGTTATGAGGGGATGATGTTTATGAAACCCATTTAATTCTTTGGGTTATGATGATTGATTTATTATTATTTTGTGACACAAGTAAGAATGATTTCATTATGAGATTGGTGGGACCTATATATCACTTAAATTAATTGGTTAAATATTTATATCTCATGAGATATATATTCCTGGAATGGTAAGTTAATTTGGTTCAATGATACAGGACTGGAACAAGGAGTGAACTCGATTCAGAAAGGGACTTTGTCCACTATGATGGTCTTGGAAGCAATGCCTTGGCTACTATGGAAATCATATCACGTGATTAATGGTTTTCAATAATTACAAGTCTTATCCCCCATGATATTTTATCATGATTGATGTTCTTTTATGATATATGGCTTACGTAATTCCAAGATTTATGTCTTTTCTCAAGATTTTGATGTTTAGATTTTATGTTCAGGTTTTCTGCATTCAAAGTTTATGGATTGTTTTGTGTTCGATATGTTTACCCTTATTGAGAATTTGAACTCACCCTTTTTATTTTTTTATTTTCCCCAGGATATAAATAAAGGTTTATGTAAGAAAACAAAATGGGAAGATCTTTATGAGAGATGTTAAAGATCATTCATGATGATTAGAAGATTATTTCTCTGAGTTTCCAAAGATAGTAAACTATTATGGTCCTTGTGTGTTTGTTTTTGTTATGTATTAAGTATTCCAAAAAAGTAATGTAATGTCCATGTACATCATGTTATGGGTCTCTATAGTTGGTATCAGAGGAAAGGTTTAGTTAACCATTGGAAACTAGGATCATAAAACTTTAGTGAGATCCCTAGAGATATTACCAAGGTATGTCTAGGGATGTCTCTAAGGTTAAGTATTAGTATAGCTTATAGAGCTAGAATTATGGTAATGATATTAGAATTAAAATTACATTGTTATATATTGATGGTACTCCCACTTTATTTTGTTGTTTTCCTATCATGATTTTTCCCCTCACACTATTCTTTTTGTGTTTTAGAAGATGGATAGAACATGAAGGAACCATGTTGATCAATGTAATGGATGATGCAATGATTGTCCTCCTGAATAAACCAATGTTATGGGAGATGGAGTGGGAAATATTATTTCTATACTTACACAAGATATGAATCCTTCTAAACTTCCAAATGAGCAGAGAAGGGAACAATATTCTATTGAGTCCTTCATGAGGTAACGTCCACCATCTTTCAATGGGTCTTCTGATCCACATGTTATTGAACAATGGATCAGTACCATTGAAAAGATATTTTCCATACATTGCTGTTCAAAACATGAAAAAGACATTTTAGCTGTTTATGGTTTAGAAGGTGAAGTTGACCCGTGGTGGAATCTAATTAAGAATACAAGGCCCCATGATAAAATTTAATCCTTGTAATGGAACGAGTTCAAAAACTTGTTTTTCAATATATACTTCCCACATATTCTTCGAACAAAGATGGAGAAGGAGTTACTTAATCTTAAGAAAAAGGATGATGAATCTGTTGGTATATTGGAAGTGAATTTTACAAGGCTTTCAAGGTATGCATCTGGATTTATCATCCAACCTAAAAGTAAAGTTCATCGATTCTTTAGTGGCTTAAAACCAAGTCTTCGAAAGGAATTTGAGATAAGATAGTTCAGTAGCTATGAAGAAATTGTGCATTGTGCTATCAAGGTAGAACTGGATGTTGGTGCTATATATCCATCTCATGGGTTTGACATGAAATGAAAGATGGAGTTCAAGGAAAAATCTCCGAACAATGGTCAAAAGAAGTTTAATGTTTCTTTATTCTCAATGTGTGGAAAGAAGCATGGTGGAGATGGTCGAAAAGGTACTAGAAAATGTTTCATGTGTGGAAAAGAAGGTCATCGAGCAGCTGAGTGTCGAAGTAATGGGAAAAAGGTTTCTAATGACGTGAATAGAGAAAAGACTATAGAGAACGCTCCACCAAAACTTCAATGCTTCAAGTGAAATGAAATGGGGCAATATTGTAATCAATTCCCTAATCCAAGGGTTAATGATGATCAATGTGAGAAACCTCCAGAGGCAAAGGAAAAACGGGAAGTCACATGCAATCACTATTAGCAATGTTGACTATGACAACAATGTGGTGGAAGGATTATGTGTTTATGTAAAGAGATTCCAAACTAATATTACAGAATATCATATATAGTATTGTGGAACATTGGAATATCTATGTAATGGTTTATTGTAGTTTTCCATAATTATATGGTATAGTAAACCATGAAAATTGATTGAAATATTTTGGAAAGTAGATGATATGCGCCTAATTAATGGTTAAATAGAAAATAATATGTTTGATAGTATTTTGATCACATGATTAATATAAAGACTAAGTGATATCATGGTTTGAGTATATAGAATTTTTGGGATTTTGGTATGCAGAAAGTGTTAACTTTTAACTGCAATCATGTTTTCACTATGGTTCAATGGGTATTCAATTTTCAGGAGAATACATGATTAAGGTATTCTAATGTTTTGAATGTGACCAACAAGACATATCTTATGATATATGGGGGTAAATGATGGTATTTACATTCTTGGTAGATGACCTCTCTATCATTATTTTTCCTTATACTATGAGTTTGGGTAAGCTTAATGTTTGGAATAGATTAAGTTTGACATCAGATAGTATTATTTAATGCTAGAACATTTTGATATTATTTTTGGAATGTTTTAATAGTATAATTTTAGAAAAAGGAAAACCCATATGACGGGTGAAAGCCCATCGCGTCGGAAAAGGAAGTGGGAATCAAACCCATAATCAATGTGCGACAGGCCTTTATCACATACCACTGGCCTACAGGAAGTCCCTGGTTAGTAGAAACTAGTTTTATTTTATTAAGAGCTATGATAAGTGAAGTATAAGTCAATATTTTGAACCATACACGATTAATCTCACCATAATATGGACTTATAACTTTTTCTAATATTATGTTTGAGATAGATGATATGACCTATCATTTTATCGCAAGATCTAATAATACCTCACAGAAGACAAATTCAATGTAATTTATTTATGAGATGAAGTGGAAATTGTTTGAGGCACAAATAACAGTAAGAATGTATCAAAATCAAGAAAGTATTTATTTATATTAAAAAATTATTCAACAATATGGAAATGATCTTGAAAACCATAAAATGTTGTCCTAGTTCCCTCATATATGATGAATCAGCTGGTACCTTAGATCATCACAAATTTATGGCTTTATGATTGTTGGATTTTTTCATAGCCATGTTCTCTACCACTCTTCATCTAACCATGATGGTTAGATTTCTCTTCCAAATTAATATTTTCAGGAATATTCTCCTATGTGGAAAACCAGTGATGAGTTACATTAGGTATCCATTATTTTTCTAACAATCCTTTTAAAAATGATGATTTAGTATTCCTTTTTACGATGTGGGTTTCTATGAATGAAACATTCAAGTAGTGAACGATTTATAATCATGACAAATTTCAAGGGTGAAATTCATTTTAAGGGGGGTAGAATGTAACACCCTGATATTTTGTGAGATATGTTATTTTCGTTGATGTATTCTATCATACACTACACCAAGATTATCTTGTACTATACAGAACACTATATTAGCTTGCAGTATACACAACCCTATTCTTGGCTCATGTTACACACAATTTCAAGTTCGTTTTGTGGAAATTATTCTATACAACACAAAGTATAGATTTTGGTTAATGTATAAATGAAATAAGTTTATATTATATTATACGCAACACCAAACTGAGCTTTCACTACATGCGGCCCTGACTTGTCATGCATTACACACAATCAAGACCTTCTTCGATAGTGTGTGCAGTACGCAATACCGAGTTTCACTAAATGAGATATTATATTAATATTATTATGGACTAGCCGTTATGAATAGTAATACCCACTTTATGAAATTTTATAAATTTTACCTTCCAAACGGACTTCATTTTTGGATTTGGAATATCAAATATAACATATGGTGAATTTTAGGTGTTTTTCTAAAAACAATCAATTTTTGATAAATAGTGAAATCACTGGGTTAATATTTAAAAACTGACTTTTTATATAAATAATTATTTATTTTATTTAAATTTATTTTATGTAAAAATTGATACATAATACCTATATAAGATCAATTTAATTCATTTGAGTCATTTTATAATGATTTCAGATATATAAAAATTTTATTGAGCTTTTCACCGTCTTTTACCCACCTCCTAGGAGAATTTGAAAATTTACATAAAACATAATTTTACCTCTTTTGTGAGTGTAATTTCAAAAATCATAGAGACACAGTTAATATCAAGGAGTAAAATTCGGTTCAATAACATAAAAATAATTTTTGGTAAACATTAACTTCTTACTTTTATTTACCACAGTTAAAAGTAAATTGGGTAATTAAGGGTAAAAATGATATTATTATTACCCTTACACATTTCATAATTCTATTTGATAAGTTTAATGTGACCAAAAACAAAATTAGGAATAAATTATTACCCTTTAGGTCCACTTATATTAGATTATGACATTTATTATTATTTTATTTAAAGAAGAGTTAAAATTGTTAAAATCAATGTTGAATAACTAAAACATTTTTCATATAAGGTTATACATAAGATAAATTAAACTATAAATTTTCATTAGAAATATAAAACGATTTCCTACATAATAGTATTTTATTTATAATTTTTTGACATTAAATAAATTAATTTATTTATGACACAATGATGAAGCAGTAATTACATTATTAATGAAATATTAACATAATTGATTTTATAAATACCCATATAAATGTAATATGAGAATTTTTATAAATTAAAATAATATTTTAGGTTAATATGACATGTTAATATTGATTAAATTAACCTTTTTCGAACTAATCATGCTGTCATGAGTTTCAAAAAAATCAATTACCAAATAGTGTCAAAATTGACAAAACATAGTTGTTTAAAAAAATATTATATTATTATTTTTTATTATAATCTTAAAAATATAAGGTTCTTCCAAATGACACAGAAAAGGTTAAATATTTTTATTATTAACCACTTGGGGTTCTTTTGGTTTTTCATAGTAAGTTTATTAACCCTATAGTGTAAGAATGAAAGAAGACAGGTTAAAAGATAAATTATTTAACATAGAGTTAAACCAAACTGATAAGGCTAAAATAGTAACATAAAATTGTCTAAAACCTATTGTTTGAGAGATTTTTGACCCATCCCTACTTTAGTTTCTAAATAAGTCACTTTTTATACATTATTAACTGAATATGACTTTATTATAATATAATATTTTATGTTTTTTCCTAAAGTGCCCCTCTCCTCCCTTATAAAAGAGCACCTCATACCTCTTCACATTACACGATTTTGAGCCTTCAAGCTCAGCCAAAACCTACTCATTCCTATTCTCAACTTCCCTCGAAACATTATAGAGGTTCTGGTCTCCTCAAAAGACCAACTCTTGTTCCTTAAGAGGAATCTTAAAAGAGGTGTGTCGAAGAAGAGGTAATGTCTTCTATTGATTCTTTCATGCTTCATGCTTCATTCTTCTTCAACTTATTCTTCTTTAGTTGTTTCATTATAAAGTAATAACATCAGTATCAATAATATACTGATATGTTATTATAAATATGAAACAACCACATTTCACCTTCTATCCATCCTACGGAAAACGAAATCACCGCGCGTGCGTACCTACGGAATACCGTCTCCACGCCATGGTGTAATCTGTTTTTCCACCACCACCATACTTGGATAGGTATAATGGTGTAAAGAATAACTATATATGGTTATTATAACATAATAATGATTCTGATATATTATATCATCCACTCCAATTCCATTCAATAATTATGGGATCCATATCATCACTCGTGCGTACGTACGGATTACCATCTCCACGACGCGATGAGATTTACTATCCATGTTAACCATTGAAGAATGTTTACAAAGTATATATAATGAATAACAATGAAATATATGACATAATGAAGCTACTATATTTATGTATATATATATGTCATCTACTTACTTCCATTCAAGTCAATAAGGAAAGGAAAACAATGTTCATGCGTACGTACGACCTACTGTCTCCATGAACGATGTATTTCATTTCATTCATCTATCTATTATATATTTATCTTCTGAATATATATGATATATATAAATAATTATTTACATTCTAGAATTAATTAAATAATGATATAATTAATAATAATATCAAGAACAAAAAGTCCAAACACGTAGGATAAATAAAACGGTTTTACCCATAACACTGTTTTAAAATGGAATTTACAAAAGAACACGTAATATAAAGTCATAACTGAACCATATTTGATATAATAACAATGAATATGATTCTATAATAAGTAAATGACATTATTTAAATCATTATACATGAGGTTCAGATATGAAAAATGCATATGAGACATAAGGTAAGGGATAACTATTCCAACCTCGTTCTTATCCGAGAATGTTTATTCATAAGTATTTACTGGGGTTATAGTTGTCATCAATGTCCCTTATTTATAAAAATGGTTTCATGTTTGTATAAAGTCATTTTTACTCATTTTTTACTTTTACTACATGGTATCTGAGGAATCATTCTTTTCTTTACTATATGAGGTAATTTTTAACTTTTCCGTTAAAAGTATGAAGAGAATGTTTTTTTAACTTATACGGCATGAAGGGATTTTTATGGTATCATAACACCTTATTTTCATGAAGCTTCCTCTACAAGATTTCATGATTATTTTTAACAAAATGCTTTTAATTTAAAATAGAATGTCATTTTTTAATGAAAATGATTTTTAAGAAGAAATGATATTTTCTTCAAGAATTCGTTTCAAGTGTTTTATCAAAACAATTTTACATCTAAGATGAAATTATTTTGCATGCATATGTTTCATGTATAATGTCACTTTTATTTACATGGTTTGATTATTCTTATGATGAAATGATAACCATTTGTTTTATATGGATTATGTTATGATGGGATGATGTTTATGAAACCCATTTTATTCTTTGGGTTATGATTAATGATTTATGTTTATTTCATTGCACAAGTAAGAATTATTTCTTTATGAGATGGGTGGGACCGATACCTCCCTCAAATGAATTGGCTAAAGATTTATATCTCATGATATAGACATGGATGTAATGGTAAGTTAATCTGGTTCAGTGATATAGGACTGGAACGAGGAGTGAACTCAATTCAGAAAGGGAATTTGTCCACTAAGATGGTTTTGGCCGCAATGTCTTGGATACTATGGAACTCATTTCATGTGTTTAATGGTTTTGCACAATTACATGTCTTATCCCAATGCTATTTTATCATGATTTATGTTCTTTTATGATATATTCCTTATGTACATCCAATATTTATGTATTTGATCACGAATTTGATGTTTAGATTTTATGTTTATGTTTTTGCATTCAAATGTTTATGGATTATTTTATGTTCTCTATGTTTACCCTTACTGAGCATTTGAACTCACCCTTTTTATGTTTTATTTTCCCCAGGACATAAATAAAGGTTTTAGGTAAGAAAAAAAACGGGAAGATCATTATGAGAGATGTTAAAGATCTTTCACGATGATGAGAAGATTATTTTTCTGAGTTTCCAAAGACACTAAACTATTTTGGTCCTTGTGTGTTTGTTTTTGTTATGTATTATGTATTTCTCAAAAGTAATGTAATTTTCATGTACGTCATGCTATGGGTCTCTACATCAAAGGTCTCTATCATCAATGGGATCTCAACGCAATAGACGACGCGTTAATCGGATGCCTGGTCTATGAGTTATTAGAATTTTAGTCCTGGGGGTCCAGTTGGTTTCGTGTAGGAACAAACCTGACCATATCTCTAATATACCTTGAACTCCTGTGGGGTATTCTCAATGGGACGACTTTGTTCAAAGATTATCGGCGCCACTAATGGTTTGTCAAATAGACGCTCGTAGCCCATGTTATGGGCGAATAGGTGTATTCGGGTCTGATGGGTCCAGGTCCGGTCCGACCCATTCAGACCGACCCGAACCGACCTAGGTCGAGACTAGGGTCCGACTCGGCCCGAAGGGGCGGCCCAGTCCAAAGGCGTGACCCAACCCGAAGGCACGGCCTAGCCCGAATGGGCGTCCTGGCTCGAAGGCGCGGCCCGACCCGGTCGGCGGGCCATGTGGCCTAGCCCGGCTGGCCATTTAGCCTGGATTGGCTAGCCGTGTGGCCTGGCCCGACTGGTTGTGGGTCCTAGCCCAACTAGTCATTTGATGCCCAGCTGGCCATGTGGCCGGGGCCGGTTGGCTGGCCCGGGTGGCCAGATGGCCGTGTATTGGGGGGTGCCACACCCCCCGGGCTCCCGAAACAGTAGGATCTTATAACAGCGGGACCCAAAGGGTCTCGCCTTGGGTGCACCGATAATTGGATCAGCCGACCGCCCACCCCTGTCCACCACGGCCATAGTATGTGGGTATTCTCCGGCATGGCCCGATGGTGTTGCGTTCCTGCTCTCCGGCCACGGTCTGCCCTGGCCACCGTCCTACAGCACCGGTGCGGCGCGATGGCGCTGCACCCCTCCACCGCGCCCCGCTGCCACGGACCACCTTGGTCATGTTCTCCAGCTGCCCTTTACGTGTAATGATGACACCTCGTGCCTCCTTCGCAGCGTGACATGGCAGCAGCACTTCTTTCCTCTGTGGGGCACAGTGGTGCTGCTTGTTTCTGGTGATCCGTCGGTCTTGCACCACCGGTTTCCTCGCGGCCGGCTCGACGCCAGTCGCTGTTGTCTGCTTCCATCATCAACAACAAACAAGATCAAAAAGGGGGAGGGCCGGCCGTGTTGGTGTGGTCCGAACCCCCCCATATTATTTTGACAACATTTGGCATAACGTAAACCAAAATATTGAATGATGTAGAACATAAACAACGAAACTCAAACCCCTACCTTGCTTGTCGGTGTTGTTTGACGGATTCGCGGGAAGGCAACATCATTCCGTCTACATCAGATGAGGAAGAGAGGTACTCATAATTGGAAGATGGGTCTTTGAAGGTGACAAAGTCGAAGTTGACGTCGGTTTTCCTCATGGGCGTCTCTTCCCTTTCCTTGCTTAGTTGAAGAGGGAAGAAGATGATGTCTATTTTTGGTGGATGGAGCGTTCTTCGCGATCTTCATTGAGAGGATGAAGTTCTCTCTCTAGTTTCCACCCAAATGAATTTCCAACCAAAAAAATGGGTTAAGACAAACCATTATTTAATTGTTGGCAAAAGAATTCAAAAATATTTGAATTAAAAGAAACCATTCACTTATTTAATTGATGGATATTTGGAAATTAAATGGTGGGGATGGTGGGTAGGGTACCCCACATTATGGGGAGTTTTTTCAAATTTAATTGGGGGTTCGAGGGGGTTAATGGGGCGTTAGAGAGGTCGGGTGGGCCCCACCTAATAATCCTCCCATGGGAGGTTATGGTGTGGTGGCCCCCACCTCCAACCTCCCTTTAGAGGTTTTAACCTCCAACATAAAATTAAGTTAATACTTTAACTTTATTCAATTTAATAAGACCCCCAAAAACTATCTTCTACTCTCAATAAAATGCAACTATGGTGAAGTTATCACATAGAAATCACCGAAACTGCGAGTTCAACAGTGCCCTATGATTTCAATTCTGAGCACTGGTTCAAATTCTATAAAATTACGAATGTAAGTTTACTGAACATACCCAAACAAATTTCAGAATTTTATTCTGGGCACCCTGGGCCTCGGAATCAAGTTCCGTAAAAAACTATGGACCCGTAAAATTACCATGTATTTAATAAAAAAATTTCCAAGAAAATTCCTAGTTTTATATTCTCCCCACCACAGGACTTTACGTCCCTGTAAGTTACAACTTGAACTAAGGGAACAAATGAGAGTACTGAGCACACATCTGAGCCTCCCACTCCCATATGCTCTCCTGGAGGTTCCCGTGCTGACCGTGAACGACCACCAGAGCTATAGACCATACACGTAGGACTAGATCCTGTAAATCCTCAATCTCCACTGAAACCTCTATGAAAGTCACCCCTTCATCGATATCCACCTGTCTATGGTCAATGATGTGGGATGGGTAGTGCATGTATCTCCTCAGGTGAGACGTGTAGAAGATGTCATGCACCCGATGCAGCTGAGGTTGAAGAGACAGGCGGTAATCCACCTCACCTACTCTACTGAGGAACTGGAAAGGTATGAAGAACTGCGAATATAACTTGCCACCTCGGCCAAATCACCATAGACCTCATCGAGGTGAGACCTGTAGGAAGAAGTGGTCACCATCCTCGAACTCTAGAGGTCTCCATCTCCTGTCAGCATACATGTTCTGCCTACTCTGTGCAGTCTTCATCTGCTCATGGATGATCTGCACCTACTCTGTGGTAGCCCATACCATCTCTGGTCCCACTAGGGCTGACTCCCCTGGGTCTATCCAGCACAGTGGTGATCTGCACGGTAGACCATACACAGCCCCAAAAGGTTCCATTTCGATGGTGGAGTGATAACTGATGTTGTAGATGAACTCCACCAAAGGCAAGTGATCCTCCCAGCTACGACCAAAGTCAGGGACATAAGAAAAAACCATGTACTCGTCGGTCTGGATGGTCTGCTCGGTCTGACCATCAGTATGAGGGTGGAAGGCGGTTCTCAAGCGAAGCTGTGTACCGAAATCTTTTTGCAACCCCTTCTATAGTCGGGAAGTAAACCATGAATCACGATCGGAGACAATAGAAGAAGGTACTTCATGAAAACTCATTATCACCTATATATAGAGGCATACTAATCTCTCTATTGAACACTTCTCTCTGATAAGTAGGAAGTGGGCTGACTTGGTGTGTCAGTAAAAAATCACCCATATCGAGTCGTGAATCCTGGATGTACATGGAAGATCCGTCACGAAGTCCATATATATCTCATCCCACATCCACTTTGGGACCTCTAAAGGATTAACCAAGCCTGCTGGTACCTGATGCTCTGCCTTCACTTACTGACATGTGAGAAACAATGAGACAAACTCCTCTACCACCTCCTTCATACCTAGCCCTCAGTGCTGTCGTCTGAGGTCCTGGTACATCTTTTCCACTCCTAGATGTACCACTAGAGGGTAAGTCTAGAACTCCCTCAAAACCTCCTCCTGAAGTGAAAATGGTACTATAGTACGTCCTCTGAAGAGGATGACATGCTCCCCACCTTCAGAAAATCCATTAGGTTCCTGCCTTGTCGATATCTGAGAATGTCTAGTCTCGCAGTCATCGTCTCCATGCAGTTCCTCCCTAAATAGCTGAAGAAGTGGAGGGGTGATTGTAATATATAGAAGATAGGATACTCTATCTCTATCCACAAAGGATATCTGAAAGGAATCTAGCTTCTTTTTTGCCTCTCATAGCAGCTGAATGGCAATCCTCATGCTGAGCACATCCACAACAATGTTCCCCTTCCCGAGAGTATAGACTATCTCGAAGTTAATGTCCTAGAGGAACTCAAGACATCGTCGCTGCCTCAGGTTAAGGTCCTTTTGCGATAAGATACACCT
Source organism: Viscum album (assembly GCA_963277665.1). Lineage (NCBI taxonomy): Eukaryota > Viridiplantae > Streptophyta > Magnoliopsida > Santalales > Viscaceae > Viscum > Viscum album. The sequence continues at coordinate 396,133,666 of OY728144.1, forward strand.
GAGACTATTGTGATCAGAGTACACGGTAAAACATTCACCCATCAGATAGTGCCGCCACGTCTTCTAGGAGAAGACCACTGCTGCTAACTCTCGGTCATGGGTAGCATAGTTATTCTCATGCTATCTCAACTGCCGAGAACCATACACGATCACTACTCTCTCTTACATCAGGACACACCTGAGTCCATTCCCTAATGTGTCACAGTAAACTACGTACCCTACACCCTCCTATGGAAGCCTCAAGATGGGGGCACTAGTCAGCCTCTACCACATCTCCTGAAAAATCTGCTGGCATATCTCCGACCACACGAAGGGTGGCCCCTTCTTCATCAAGGCTAATAGTGGTACTGTAACTCTAGAGAAATCTGGAACGAACCTCTGATAGTATCCATCCATGCCCAGGAAACTCTGAACCTCCATCAAACTCTTTGGTAGCTCCCAAGAAAGTACCACCTCAATCTTCGCTAGATATACTACAAGACCAGCTTCCTAGATGACATGTCCCAAGAAGTGAACCTCTCGAATACAAAACGTTCACTTTGAGGGATTACCATAAATCTGGTGCTATCAGAGTGTGTCCAGTACTTCTTGCAAATGGTAGGCATGCTTCTCCTCATTAGTGAAGTAGATCAGTATGTCATCGATGGAGACTACGACAAAGAGATCAAGGTAAGCCTAGAGATCCAGTTCACGTGACTAATGAACACTCCTGGAGAATTGGTTTTTCTGAAGGACATAACCAAGAACTCACAGTGGTCATATTGACACATGAAGGCCATCTTCTGCACATCCTCGTCTCGAATTTTGAGCTGGTGATAGCCTGATTTGAGGTCTATTTTTGAGAACCATCGCGCTCCCTTGAGCTGATCAAAGAGGTTGTCAATCCTTAGAATTGGTGATGTGTTCTTTACAGTTCCCTAGTTCAAGAGATGGTAGTTGACACAGAGCCTCAAGATCCCATCCACCTTTTTAGAGAACAGAATCGGGGATTCACAGGGAAAAACACTGGGTCGGATGAATCCCTGCCTCTGCAAGTCCTCTAGCTATACCATCAGCTCGAAAATATCAGTGGGAGCAATCTGATATGCTGGAGTAGATATTGGTGTTGTCCTAGGGTATAGGTAAATGTAGAAGTCCATATATCTGCAAGGAGGTAGTCCTGGAACATCGTTAGGGAAAACATTCGTGTACTGGTCCACCACTATAGGATAAGTCAGACTCACCACATCTACTACTCTGAGGGTAAGGCAATCCATCTGGTGGGTGATCAGCTGCACCCTCCTCTATGTAAGTCTGTATTGCACTACAAAGGTTCCCTTCTCACCGGTGAAGGTAAACCTGGTCCCATCTGTGTGGACACACCGTACTTTCTGCCTAATAAAGTCAATATGAGCATGGACTATTGTTACTAGTCCATACCAAAGATGACATCATAAGGGCTCAACGCCACTACGAGAAGATCCCAATCGAAGCTATCACCTCCTAGAGTATGATCACACTGTCGGCACCAATGCGTAATCGTCGAGTCTACTTCAGTAAGAGTCTCTAGCTGTAAGGATCGAGCCAACGACTCCTTTAGAATCATTGAGCTCCGAATGAGGGCAGAGGATGTGAAAGAGTGACTGGAACCTGTGTCTATAAGAACTACAGTTAAGGTGGACCGGGCACAGATCTAACCTCGAATCATCTCCATAGAGCTGTGGTCATACGCCTCAGATTTTTGAAGCTTAGCTCTCCCCTGTCCACCAGCTCCCTACAGTCGAGGAGGTCCTTGTAGTGGTGGAGGTGGTAGCACCTCATAACGTCGACCGCAGACAGCTGCTTGACCAACTCCTCTACCACTTTTGCCTACTCCCTACAGACTGCCTCGATCGGACCTCCACCTCTTCCTGGGAGGCCCATCAACTGACTTCTAATCGTCTATACAGCAGGTCGGACAGTCACGTACCATGTGATCATGCCCTCCGCATGATTAATACTGCCCACTCCTGACATATCTGGTTCTGTCTCCACTCTGGGTGCCCCGCACAACTGATCCGGAATCGTGTAGTCGACCACCTGTTGGTAAGGTCCTCTTGGACCTCTGCAACATCAATCTACTGCCAGCTATAGAAGACTCCGCTGCATGTTGACTAGTAGTGGGTCTCGCTGCTGGTGGCTTCTCAGCAATGAACCTTTCTACTAGGAGGGCTCTCTCAAGCACCCCCGCCTACGTTAGGATGCTGAGTGAGATCATCGAGGCTCTGATCTCTTACCTGGGTCCCTGCTCGAAGGTCTGCGCCCTAAAGAATGGGTCACATACCATATCCATAGAGTAGCGTGAGAGGTCAGTGAATCTCGCTGTGTACTACGCTACCATCATGCTGCCCCACTGCAGATGATGTAGCTCTTGTATCTGCACCGCTCATAGGGTGGCTGGTACAAACTCCTCCCAGAATAGGATCTCATAGTCTGCCCATAGAAGGGTCGCCTCATCGTGGACCTGAAGCATCAGGATCCAACATATGCCTACTACTGCCTGAAGGTGGCTGGAAGCAAGGATCACCATGAAGTCTGCTGGTGTTCCTACTAGCATGAAGACTCTCACAATAGCCTCCAGCCAATCCTCATCCACCTGTGGGTCCATCTCTTCCCGGAACATGAGTTTCATCTAGCGTTGGAACTCATGCAACACGCTCAAGTGGCATGCATTGTCTGCTACTAGGGCTGTTGGCATCGGTGGCCCAACAGGTGGTGGTACCACTGGTGCATCCACTAGAAAGGGGCCCTGTACCGAATCCTCATCGCTCGGTGGGTTGTCAGTGCGTACAACTCTCGGGGCTCTAATTGGTCTTTTGCGGGGAGGCATCCTGAATGAAATAGATGCAACACAGTGAAAATACTATATCTGGTGAGCTATCCTGGTTTGATTTGACTTAAAGATAAATTTTTAAACACACACACAGTCACTGTTTTCATGAACTAAGTCAGAAAGTATAAGTCAAGGTCCTCGTGTATGGATACGTCGGCCACCGCACCAACCCTAGACTCCCTGCACTGAGAACCACACTCGATACCCTTAACACTAATGCTTCACAGAAAATAATTATCACAGTCCTGAGTAATGTGGCAGAACCGACTCCTCTTATACCAATTAGTCAGGATACGGGCCCAGGTGGACGGGTCGTGAAAAATAACTAATTAATTAAGTGAATGGTTTCTTATAATTAAATTGTTTTGAATTTTTTTCAAACAATTAAATGGTGGGGGAAGGTGGGGAGGCTCCCCCACCTTTTGGAGAGTTTTATCAAATTTGATTGGGGGGTTTGGGGGGGGGGGGTAAAAGGGGAGTTAGAGAGGTCGAGTGGGCCCCACCTAATTATCCTCTAAAGGGAGGTTATGGTGCGGTGGACCCCACCTCCAACCTTCCCTTGCAGGTTTTAACCACTAACATAAAATATATTTAAATCTGTAACTTTATTCAATTTAATTAAAAACTCCCAAAGACTAACTTCTACTCTCGATAAAACAGAAATGTAGTGAATGTCTAACTAAGAAATCATCAACGATGTGATTTAAATGGTGGCCTAAAATTTCAATTCCGAGCACCAGTTCAGAAGTTATAAAATTCCAAACGTACATTTACTAAACGTACGTGAACAAAGAATCAGAAATTGATTCTGGGAACACTGGGTCTCAGAATCCAGCACCGTCAGTAATTGTAGACCCGTAAAATTCCCACGTATTTGAGAAAAACATTTTAACAAAAATTCTTGGTCTTTACAATATCAAAATTAAATTACAAAAAATAGAGTAAATAATTTTTAAATATGGAATATCTCCTGGAAATAAAAGTTAGATAAGAAAACCTTAACTTATATATGAAATTTTTCATCACATTAACTTAATGCTCTACATAATCAAATTAGATTCAATAATTACATAATTAATTACCCATTACACATATATTTGATTAATTATACTTTATTTGATATAATATTTTCTATTTTTATTTTTTATAAAATTTAAATTTGTTGTTCTAAGTGCATTTGTTTCATGGATTTATGGTTTGTTCCCTTGAGTATAAATAATGGAGTTCTTGTGAAAAGGGAATAACATCTCAAGCATTGAAATTATTTAGTATTAATTAACATAAATAATTTTAAATGGTATTATATATAATTTTTTAGATGGTATTAGTTTGATTTATAAGACACAATTTTAATGAAAATGTGCTAATTAATTTGGCTATTTTTTGACTATGATGAACCCGTGTCGTTCGTTTAATGTTATTATAATATATTGTATCGAAATCAAGATACAACTTATAATTTGTATATTAGAATCATATTTAACAATAATCATTTTATTATTTCCTATTTTGAAGGCAGTAATGGGAAATGAAAACTCATTTTCAAAAAAGGAGGTGAATCAGCACATCACGTGCAATGATTTCATTATTGAAATAAAAGGAGATGAGAATGGATATGATGATGGAAAATAAATTAGCACAACAAAATTTATGTGTAAATGTGACACATGATTTATAATATCACTTTTATATTCTTGGTGGGGATATTATAAGAAAAAAATGAAATTAAAGGAAGTGGTTACATGATTTTACTTATTGAATATCATATCATTGGAAACCTTGTTATGACACTTGAATTTATTCTATTTGTAGTGCAATATGTTCTTCGATGTGAGGACTATTTTTTATATATGAATTGGGAATAATATTTGAAATATGAAAATCTTATATGGCATGAGGAGAAGGAGTGGTTAGGGTTGTTATTTATAGTGGGAGGAGAGGGGTGTCTTTTGTTATGTCTTTCTTTTGATTATTATTTTGGCTCCATACTATAAATAGTTCTGATTATTTTAACTAAATACAGTAATTGGATCATTTTAGTTTAAGATAATAGGTACTTACACCAACCTAGAATCATCTATTTCTAAAAATTTCATTAATTCATATATAATGTTAAATACCATAAAACACCATATTTCACTATTCACAAAAAATAAACTGTTTTTTATCATTACAAAAAACACATAATAACTATTTTTGATAGGTATATTTCTAAAATAGAATCCATTTTATGAAAATAGTTTTCTATATATGAGATATTTGATATTTAAAAGAAAAAATCAATTATTAAAAAATACCAATTATTATATTATAGTCGATTTTACGACACATTCAAATATCAATTGTGGTCCCTTAATTTTTTTTATAACGATATTATAAAAAATATAATTTTTTATTCAATTTTATGGAAAATGTTTCTTTTAAATTGTTATGTAAATTATGAAATTGTAAATAAAAACATACATTTCAAAAAATTACCAACCCTTAATTTATAACTACTAAAACATTTGAAAACATATTCCATGATATAAATATATCATATTATTATTAAGGAGATACCTATGTTAATTTTATACTTTAATACGCAAGGTTATTATTCTAATTGATAGATTTTTATTCTCAATGGTTACATTATGATTCCAACAGACATGTTAATATTTAATATTATATAATAGTTATCGAATAAATTGATTTTGTTTATGGAGATAAATACTGTAAAATATTGGGGTTTTATATTCTTCCCTCTATCAAAAAATATTTTACTTAAAATATGCATGGGTATTACCTTCAAAAGATACATGGGTGGTTCTTCATTAAGAATTCTTAAGTTACCACATTACTTGTTCCATTTTCTGGTTTCTCTAAAAAATATTACTAGTGGAGTAATAAAATTTCTCAATAATTTTCCCATAATATCATGATTCATGATTTCCTATTCGTGGTATGAAAAATCAGGTTCCATTTATACTTATTCATAGGTGTCCACATGTGTTGGGTATGAAATGTACATCCTAAATAATGGGATGTGGAACACATCATTCCCTATAGAAAGGCTATGTGGAATCACCAATCAATATGAAACAATCCAAATTAATTCAATAATTTCTAATTGTCTAATGTACCTGGGGATTAGTTCACATTCTTACTAAACCTTATGACACCCTTCCCTGAAGATTATTAATGAAAACATGATCACCTATTTGAAACACCAAATCCTTTCTCCATTTATCATCATAACCCATTCTTTTACTTTTATATTCTTTATTATTAGCCTTAATAATCTTTACACTTTTCGTTTTCTCTTCAATATTTATGCATCAAATAAGTTTCTTATCACAAACTTCACCCCATCATGTTATAATACTATATCTCTTTTCATATAATTCCTCACATGTTTCTATTTGAATACTAGAATGAAAACTAATATATTAGAAAAATTACAAGGTTGATAAATATTGATCCCACATACATTTAGAGTTATGTGATCATGATCTCAACATGTTTTTCTATGTTTCAATATTTCTATCATACCATCCATTGGTTTAAGGTAGATAATAAATACTCAAAATTAACCAATTCCATTCAAATAATCATCCATATTTTTGATAAAATGTGGGGATCTTGGTTAAACCAAATTCATATAATTACACCATAAAATCTTAAAAATTCATTAATATAGGCTCTTGAAAGTCATCCTAGAGGAAATTACTCCCTTATATTGAGGATATTAGAAGAATTGGTAATTTGATCAATAATTACCCATACCACATAATTTTTTCTTTGAGTATTTCATAATTAGGTGATGAAAATCATAGTAATATTATCCCATTTCCATGTACGTTTGGGTTAAGGATACAAGAATAAACTAGGATGTTTCCTTACATCTTTCACCTATTGAAAAACTAGAAATGTTGATACATAATCAGTTCTTTTGAACATCATATTATCCCAAAAAAATATTCCTTAAAAAATATATAAATCATAGGGTTACTAGGGTGTATAGAGAAATTTGATCTTTAAGCATCATCTATTAATTCCCATTTTAGCTCAGATATAAAGGGAATACAAAGGCCCTTCCAAAATTTTAAAATTCTATCTTCAAATATGATGTCTAAAAATTTCCTATCATCGAAAACTTTAGTTTTCTTTTGGAAAATATAATTTTCATACAGAGAACATTTTATATTTTATAACAAATATGGATTCAGAACCATTTTTCAAAGTAATGATCTTTCACCTTACTTGATAATTCCCATATTCATATTTACTAGATCAATGTGAAATGTATCCCTAAAAATCCTCAATTTTTTCATAACACCATGATCCTTCCTACTAAAAGTATTTTCAACGTTATTTTCCTTCTCTAGGAGGTAGTGATTTGATAAATTGTAATCAATTTGTAACAAGAGTCATCACCTTGTTCCACGTTTCATTATTTTTATGATAAGATAAATTTCAATCTCTTTTGATCTATATTTATCTCATATCTTTCAACATAGAGATAGTTTATCCATAACATAATAGGAAATATTACAACCTCTATTATAATATAATTCTATAGAGAGTCTGATTCGTATGTTTTTAGCTACCATGATGAATATGTAATAACTCTATTATTCTGCATTAGGAAACAAACAAGTCCTTTCATTGATGCATCACTAAAAATCACTAATCCTCCAATACCAGAAGATAGAGATAGGATCAGATTATTCAATAATATATTATTTAATTATTCAAAGACATTTTAAAACTCCTTTGTTGTAATAATCTTAACTTTATTGCGCGTATGATTGGTTAATTGGTTAGCTAGCCAGAAAAACATTGGAACGAGACACCGATAAAAACCTATGAAACCTATTAACCTATGTACCTCAGTTATATTTTTATATGTATCCCATGCCTGAACTATGTTTCTCTTGATAGAATCAACTACAATTCCATCGATGGATATAATGTGCCAAGAATAGAAATTGATTGATGCCAGAATTCCAAAATTTAAAACATCACATATAAGGCTTTTGTTATAAGAGGATAAGAAATCTACAAGGGTTTCTCAGGATCCTTTTACAATTTAGAATAAAATGAGATATAATAAATAAATACCAAAAAAACATGAATATATTCCTTCAATACACTATTCATCAGATCCATTAAAATAGTGCGTTTATTAGTCTGTCCAATTGGAATTACTGTAAAAATGTATTGGTTATATGATATTTGAAATTCTATCATTGTAATATACCCATTTCTTAAATGAAATTAATTATATCCCAATTAAAGATAAATATTTTAAAAATAATCAACTCTATGATATAGGTAATATAAGTTATCAATGTGATGAAGTGGATAATTGATGATAATCTTAATAGCATTGATCTCCCTATAGAAAATGCAGAGCCCCCTTACAACCATATTTCACATTTATAAAAATAAAATTTTCTCCCCAAGGTGGAAAACTAGGTCATATAAATCCATTACCACCAAATTCTTCTAGTAGTTTCTTTAACTCACTTAACTCAACCGAAACCATTCTATAGGGAGACATTGATATAAGTCTTTCATGAGTGATTAAACCAATATTAAACTAAAATTATTTATCTATAGGATGTATATGAAAATCTTCTATAAATAAATCAATGTATTCAAGTAAAAAGGTACATACTGAACTTGAATATCACTTTTTTCATGATTAGTTTTTATTTGGGGTTGTTGAATAAGAATATTATTTAAGAGAGCCACTATATGTGGATCCAGATATGAATAAGATAATTATTTCACCTCAATAAAAATAATTACTTCCATATATTCACCATTAATCATAATTTAATTTTATTTAGAAAAAATTGCATTATAATTTGAAATACAGTCCATACCATGTATTATATAAAAATAAGTCATTGTTATAATAATAATATCTATAATTAGAGCACATTTAAGAGACATAAAAGAAACTTCATGGCACATATTTTTCGTAATGTGATTTACACTCCGAGTTTGACTAAAAACTCATTTGTTATGGTGAATAGAAATTATCTATTTTTTAAATAAAATTTGGATGATAAGAAAGAATGTGATGATATAGAATCAAATAAATATTTATCTAAATTTGAGGAGATGGTTAAAGTACAATCCACCACATCATTAGGATCTTCGACCACAAATTTGGTGACTTCAGAAGCATGGAATTGTTCATGTTTCCTTTTACATGGAATGTCCCCATAACTTCTAGGGAAATCATGTTCATAGTGTCAAATATCTTTATAGATGAAGCATTTAACATTTCAACCATCATTATTTACCTTGAAATCATAGAAAATGTGTCCATTTTTAAAATAATTTTATCAATACCCCATTCCCAGAGGTCATGTTCCATGATGATTCCATTGAAAATTATTTCATGTTTCAAAATTATATTCTTCCCTTCTTCCCCTTTTCATTAGTTTTGTCCAGAATACTCATAAAACCTATTCTTATATTGATTCCATTTAATGTCATATGTCTATTAAAATTATTTTTCCATCTTTATGGGAAATAATATTATATCTTCATATGATGGGAATGATTAGGATACTAGTACTTTTGTATAATTTGATTAATAACATCCATGAAACAAATAATCATGATCTCTGGATTGTATGTGTAGTCTACGAAATGACATACTAAACATGAAAAGTTTGAAACATACAGGGAAATGTTTCCATCCTATTTCTATTTGAGACTCCAAAATTATCTCTCTCTATATATTACTATTATTCATTAGTGAAATAATCTTACATGAAACTAGGATTGAAATCCACCAATTAAATATTTTCATTTTATTTCTCTTTAGTGTATTGAATTTATGACCAGTATTGTTCCCAATGTCCCAAGAGATGCTAAACTTCCATGAAATACATATCCCTTTAGTTACTTCCCAAAGTTATAAATATATTCTCTAAGTAACTTCTCCATTTTTTAGTTACAAATGGGTTTTTATTCCTATTGAATAATGGTGTTTTTTATCAATGATGTGGTCTAACGTCGCTTCACTGTGTTTTGGATAATTATACTCCATGTGAGTAAGGTTATTTCTCATAACCTGATTCAGTCATCCTAGAACAGTTATATGTTTTTTAGATCGATTTATATCTCTAGCTCCATCATCATTATCATTCATGGGATGAAATTTCCTAAATATTATATGTGTGATGATTTGGTTTCCATTCCTTCCACTATGCAGTAGTACTTAATAATTTCATACTGTAGATTAGATTATGAAAATTTTAAACTAGTAAAACGCTTAAAAAATTTATGTATAACTAATATCAAAACAATAAGCTTGGTTACCATGGAAATATTATAAAATTTAGTTATAGGTTTATATTTCCATAATATATACTTTCCTAATTCTTGTTTCCTATGTTTCTAAAAAAATTCTCTGATATGGACTGTAAAGACATTGACTAATGACTCCAAGAGCAAGTGCCCTACTTTATTATATTTCTACTAATTGCAAGAGATCACACACCAATGGACCAAATAGTTTAGTATCATTGGATTATAGATACCAAAATAGGTAGAACACTACATTTTGAAATGGAATACAACATAGTAACTATATTGGAAACACCCATATTCACCTAGATTATCCTATCATGACATTAATAATATATATCTTTTCATACTATGGAAAAACATTAGAAATGAGTGGGATCAGATGCTAAAAATTGGTAAGCATACAATGGAATCTATCATAAATAATCAACGACAATAAGTTATGGTGAATAATTGAAACACATGAAATTATAATATAATCTTGAACATAATATGTAAGGAATACAAAATAATAAAATAATTCCATAAAAATAATCACATGTGAGTGAAACATAAACATGGGCATTATAAAAATAAAATAATCACAGTGATTATTAATGATTAGGTAATGCAAAATACATAACATTGTAAGCATACCATGATGGATTCCACCAATACATCATACAAAATCAAGTAATACAATAACCAATACCAAAACTAGTTGGTTTTATGAGGCCTACCAATGCCTTGAGTAGCTATAGTGGGCCCCACCCATCACATCCTTGGTCCAATGAATTCCTCATTTGAATGGGTTGAAACATAATCAATATATACCTTCATATTGATAAAATCATATTAAATAACATTCTCCATTATATAAATATGATCATAAACCCACCAGTGTAATATCATGAATGGTATAAAAATATCACATACAGAATCAAAATGTTCATCAAACTTTTAATAAATTTTTGAGATGGTATCATAAGAGATCTACCTCAATTAAAAATAATAATATTATACAAAGGGTGTTAATGTATATAAAAATAATCTAATAAAATCATTGATAAATTCTGGAGAGAAAACCAACTTTAATTTCAGATAATTTATTTTAAAAAATAAACATTCCTAAAAGAAAATATTTTGTTTGAATATAACCTTGTAAACATGTAAATTATTCCTAAAAAATTTATGATCATAAAATAGGGAAAATCTACTCATTCCATAAAAATTGATAAAAATGTTATTTAAATTATTTTTATAAAGAATCATTTAAAAGAGGGTTTTAAATGAAAGCATGAGCATTATGAAATTAAATCGAATATATATCATTGATTTAAATACACATAAAATAAGTTGAAATATTACATAAGAAAATAAATATTCATTTTTCACATTATCATAGAATTCCATAATCAATGGATTATATATTTAATCCAGTGAATGGAAATTTGGTTAAGAATTCTCTTATGACTTTCTAATAAGTCAAACGTTAGGCCAAAAAACATTAATGGTCATAAAATGAAACATTGAATACCACAAAGATAAATATATTCCAGATATTATATATTAAGGAAAATTATGTAGAAAACAAATAATATATAACGATTCAATAATGAATATATCTCACAAATATAAAAGTCATAAAAGAAACCCTTACTATTTTATTATCAATTGAACCGTATGCCACCAAAAAGAAATAATTACAAAAATTATAATTGAATAAATATAAGATAAATATATTCATGATATTATATATTAATTTTAAAATCCCCTACATAAAATAAATTACAAGTAAATAAGTTATTTCCCATAGAAATAAAATTGACATGAGAAAACAATACCTTATGTCTGAGAGCATTCTTCACTTACACTTAATATCATGGATAAAAAATTATCTTAATTAATTAATTAACAACCTATTTAATATATATATTATTTATTATATTATTTTTATGGTGGTTTATTGAAATTTAAATTAGTTATAATGTTTAATTTCATTGTTTTGGGAACGTTCATTTCATAGTTTTATGGTCGACACCATTGAGTATACATATGGGAATTCATTTCAAATGAAAATAACTTCTACATAAGTGAAATTATTTCGGATTGATTAACATAAATAACTTTAAATTGTCTCATATATCATTTTTTCATGTTATGATGATGATTCAAAAGATAAAATGTTGATAAAAATGTATTAAATTATTTTTGTAGGTTTTACGACCATCATGAACTTGTACCATTGAATTTAATAGTATGTCTATAAATTGTTTGAAAAATATAATATAAAATGTAAAATTTATATCAAACTATTATTTAAAAATAATAATGGTTTCATAACCATAATTTAATGTGGCAATAGAAAATTAAAACTCGTTATCCATTAATGTGGTGAATCGACACATCATAAATGATGTTTTATTTTATAAAATAAAAGAGATGGGAATGGATTTGAGGAAAAATATTAAATTAGAAAAATAAAATTAATTTATATATGTGATAATTTATTTAACATTACAATTTGGATTGGGTAGGATAATAGAGGATAATATATGAAAAGAAATTAAAATAAAAATTAGGATGATTTTACCACTTGAATATCGTGTCCTTGGGAATCTCTTGAAGTAACCTGGATTTTGTCTTTCGGTAAGACTATATGGTCTTGTACATGAGGAATATGTTTGGGAGATTAATTGTTTATAATATTATCAGGACCCAAATATTAGATGGTGTGAGTAGTAGGAGTGGTGAGTGGTGGTATTTATAGTTGTAGGGGAGAGGTGTTTTTGATTATTTTTTTAATATGTTTATTTTTTTGGCTCAAGACTATCCATAGTGTAGATTCTTGTGGAAATGTATAGTAATTAGACACTTTTAGTTTTATATAATGATAAAATACATCATCTATGACTTATTCATGACTTAAAATTCATTTATTTACTTATAATTTTAAATACCGTAAATTATGGTATTTCAATATTCCCCAAAAATTCTTTTATTTTAGGAAAATCTGAAAAATTAAACCCAACCATTTTTCAATGATTAAATTCTAAAAAGTGATTCAATTTAATGAAAATATTTTATTAAATATAAGAAAAATAATTTTTATATAAATAAATCATCTTTTTCAAAAAATACCAATTTAAATATTAAAATTGATATTAAGAAAATATTGAAAATCAATTTTTGTCTCATAAAATTGTCATAGAAATATAATTTAAAAAAATATTAATTTATGAGCCTATTTTAGTAAGAGAAATTTACTTTTAAATAATTATACTATTTATAAAACTATAAATAAACATTTATGTTTCATAAAAATACCAACACCCAATTTATCAATTTTAAAACATTTATTTACTTGTTCCTTTATATAAATATACCATGTTTTCATTTCATGATACCTAAATATTATTTATGTTTTTATAGGTGAGTTTATTATTATATGGTCCAGAATACGATTCCAAATTTTCACATTAAAATTATAGCAGTCCGGTCAATATTTAGTTATATATAATGGTTTATTTAAGCTTGGTGGTGCCAGAAACATAAAATATCAAATAAATTGAATTTATTTAAGAAGACAAAAACTATAAAAAATTGGGTTCATATATTCTATCTCATTCAAATATATATCAACAAAAGTTTCCTCATCTAATCATCCAATAGATCGATGTCATAGATTAATTTTAGGATTTCTTTAATATTCATGAAGCACTGATGCATATGACTAATTGACTTTGCAGATACAAAATTAAATTTCTGATAATCCACACAAAAGAAATAACTTCTTGTTTTCATATTTTTTTATTTTTTGAAATACTATCCTTAAAATTATTCCAACTCCATTAGTAGTATTATAGGAAGAAATTTGACGATAAATTTTTCCCATGATAATGTATAAAAAAGTAATTTTCAAATTAAATTTAGCTTCTAACATAAGATTCTCATGTCTTAAAAATTCATGAAGATCCTTCCTGAGTTTTTTAGTTTATAGTTTTAAATTAATAATTATTCACTCTTGTCTTATTAACAAAAGTATTTAGAATAATGTTACCTCACATTTATTTATTATCATAATAGATTGGAGGAAAATTTGGATTCTAGTTTTTTATTAATCATTCTAATATTCATTCCATTAGAATAAATTTATTTCCCCACTATACAGTTTGTGTAAGATAAATATGAAATAAAATTCCTATTAAAAATAGAAATTCTAAAAGAGGATTAGGATAAGTCTCAAACATAGTGATAGGATTTGATAAAAATTGAAATTATTAGTTGAAAATAAAAATAAATTTAGGAACTAGACAGAGAATATCATTGATAAAATGAATTATCCATATATATTAGGTAAAATAACTACAAGAGGAGCACATATTGTAGTAAAAAACATCAAGTACAATTTTTATGCACCACAACATGGATGTTTTTCAGAAATTCATTATCTTGATTATATAAATATATATCAGTGTATAAATTTACATAAAAAATGAATGTAGAAATAAAAAGAATAAATAAAAATATACTTGATGAACAAACATGCAGATTAACCATAGAGGAAACTCCTTTTTTGAAACATCAGTAAAATGTGACAAAATCAATGTAAGAAATATATACAATGAAATTTTTTTTATTTGAATACATTCCCTATACTATTTTAAATGGTTATGAAAAAGAAAAACTTAAAACTGTAGTGTAATGATGATCCTTCAACATGATCTAATGTTTATATCTTCTTATACTAGGAATCAGTTTATATAAAACCACCAGAAGGTGGTTTTATCTTAAAATCCATAGAATACCTCTATTAATACAACCAAAATCAACATAGTCTTAGAAATTCAAGAACGCGTCGATCATAATGATCCAAAGTAGAATTCTCTTCTAATCCTAAAAATACATGCTAAGATCAATTTAATATATAACAGATACACTGTAAAATGATAAATATATTAATAACGGAAAAGTTCACATTGTGATAGAACATAGAAAAAACTAGTAGAAAGAAAAGTGTTTCATTAATCAAAATCACTCCCACCAAAAAAATATTACACAACATCAAAATGAAAAAAATGAAAAAATCATATTATTCATTATTTATCTGAATCATGGTGTTTTGGATTCATTCATACTTGATTTTGTATAAAATTATAACTCTAGAAACCTAAATTATTTGGAATAATTTTAAACTATATTGGATGTAATTTAAATACCTTTATATGAACTCAACATCACTTATTATCATCTAAGGAAAATAATCATGCACCATAATAATGCATGTATATCTGGTGAAATAAATATTAGCATATATTTATTTCATCATATTATCATCCCACCTACAAAAAAACTATAAAATGACATTTGAATTTGAACTAATCTTACAACAAAATATTATGTGATTTAAAAAAAATATATGAATGAATCATTATCTTAACACTCTCCCCTAAAATCTATCAAATATTGAGGATATTATATTTATTAATGAATAGACGAGTTTCAGGGTAGAAAATAACATAATGGGGATGATGATGTATCTTCAGTCTTGTATATTATACTTATACCAATTAAATTTTATTATTGGACGGTAATAATAAAAATTTAAATGTTATAATATATTTATTGGGGACAATGTAATAATCTATTTTTCAAGAACCATTTTACTTTCATAATTTATTTATATATAAATTTATATTATATTTATCTATTCCTTCAATAGAAATTTTTTTTATGATGGCATTATCAGAACATATGAATAAAACTAACAACATGTTATTCATTCATAGTCTAATATTATGACAAATGTATATGAAACCATATATTAGATACCATGAATTATCATCCATTAATATTTCATAAATTAAACTGGGATAAGAAATAGAAATGAATAACATAATTAAAACATGGAGATCCCCAGAATAATATCTACCCCTGAGAATTCATTTGGTAGATCTAAAATAACCATGAAAAAAACAATCATGAAAGGAGAAATCATGAAGAAAAATCATTAATATATATTTATTGAATGAATAGTTAAATTTGTGAAGTTAGAAGAGAATTAATATATTTGAGGTAATTAGGGGAATATAGAAATTATAAATAGGTTATATAGTCAATGGTTATAACACATGTAAATATGTTATTAATTTGGAATCATTGGTATATATTTTACATTTGTAATGTATTTCTATATGATCATATATATATATATATATATAATATAAATAAATTAGTTTTAACAATAAAATATTTTTTCTTATATATTCAGTTGATTTGAATATATTCTTAAAAAATACCAATTATTCTAAAGAAAAATATTTAGTGACTTATGTATTTAGTAAAGAATTATAATTTTAAAATATGATATAAATAAATTATATTTAGAAAAATAATTAATGGTTAATAATACAAATTAAAAATAGTAAATATAAATTAAGAAAAATAATAATAATAATTTAATAAATCAAAGAAGATTTTTGAGTAAAAATAATGTTTTATCCAATCTTTTCATAGGATAAATTTTTTTAAGATGCCAATTAAAAAAATGACTTTTTTTATATACATAAAAAATGGAAGAAAATATATGCATTGATTATTAATTTAGGCAATCCCTGATCATTTATACCACAGAATCTTGAAAAAAAATTATAAGATAACTAAATAAAATTGTATACTATTTAATATATGACACATTATGTTTAACATAGGTCATCACTAATCATAATCTATTCAAATCTTATACACTAATTTATAATGGAATATTTTATTCACCCATGATTATCCCACTAGGAGTATTTGGATAGGTGTATAGTCTTAGTTTGGATCACTATACATAAGTGAGGATTTAGTTAATACCATATATACACCATTCAGAGTTATTTCCTCTACATGCATCTATGCTACAACTACATCCAAATGTGAGTGTCCTGATAAGGAACTATTTTCTAGGAAAAACATAAAATTTTTCTTATCAGGTCATTGGATGTTCCTCTATACATAGATTAGTCATAAGGGTTATCAGTAATTTTCCCTCATCCTAGTTTCGGAAAATTGTTAGATGAACTCCGCATTAATAATCTCCATTGTTATAATAATGTCTGTAACATGATTCCGTATTTTAGACTTCTTTAATCGTTGTCTTTAATAATATTTGTTATTTGGTCTTTTTGGCCAATGCACCATCTTTAAAAAAATCATAACAAATTATGATGATCTATGCCAGAATTGTAAGGGTTACTATTGTTAGAAAATTGGGTACTTAAAAAATGGAACATAAAACATCTACATCATATACCAATATATTCCTCATAAGAAGATCCATTTTTTGACACATAATAAAAAAACATTATTATTTTCTTATAAATATTTAATGATTAGAAAAGTTGAATTTTGATGCATTGTAAGGGTAACCAAAGGAAATATCATTGATCATTTAAGTATTACATGAGCTTAATGGCACGATAATATAAAAATATCAATTAAAATCCATACATAGTAATTTAGAGATCATAAATGGTACTCATTTAATGAATATTTCTTATCTATAAGATATTATTCGTAATTGAATCAAAGAACATGAGCTATGAGAGAATAAAATTTACATGTGATCATATCATAAATGATTGGATTAAATTTTGGCATAATCATAATCATATAAAGATTATTTCAAGGATATCCACTAATATATTCATCCATGTTAGGCTAGGGATAATCACATATGTACCTACATCAGTATTTAGATAATCTCTCCCTCTTTTGGGAATTGGATAACCACCCATGTATCCTCTTTTGAGATTGGGATAACCTATCATGTACAATATTTCAAGATTGGGATTACCTCTTATGTTCCCATTGATATAATAAAAAATTATTATTTATCTAATAAATTAGAGTGTTATATATTTTTGGGCTTACCCCCCACTTAATCATAATCCAATCATATGTATTCTCAATGATAATAAAAAATTAATTATATAATCACAATCCATTAGAATTAAAATGGTTTGGTATGTATGTCACAATAATAATTATAAAAAATACAAATAATGAATAAGGTATATTCCATTCGATCATATCCCTTATAATATATAAATTACTATAATAACTATCATCCAGGATGAAAAACTATTTTAAATGATAACATTAATATTTCATGAGGTAAATTAATTATTTAAAATATAAAAAATTAAAAAATTTCAATTAAAATATTTTCTTAAAAAAAGGTGGAATCATAAAATGGTTGTTTCAAATCATTTATTTTTCAAGAATGTAGGAAATTCCATTCATGGCATGTATGTTAAAACAAACCTTCGTTTCATGTATTTGGTAAAAAGAAAAAGTGACTCATTTAAAAAATATACAAATATTTAATTTAAAAAAATAAATGAAAAAATTAAAAATAATTAAATTTTTATTTAAAAAATCATTAAAATTTGATAAAACATTTTGAAAAAATGTAAAAGAAAACATGTAATTCAGAGATAATTGTTCTTGAAGAAATAATAAAATGGAGTTGGGTTTCATTAATAATATTACTCTATTCCCTTAATAATATAAAGAGATGAAAGTGAAAGAATATCAAATAATATCTATTAATAAATATAGGTAAATAGAAAATAATATATTGGAGTTAAATATATTATAATTATATATTTATCTATAAACAAACTCAATGAAAATATGATTGAAAATAAAACCATTACCTCAAGTTCAGTATGTTTCATAAGTACTCTAAAATCATGTATAATAAATTTATTAATATATATATATATATCTATACCATCACCATGAAAGTAATAATAATATCCTATATGATACACCTATAACATTTTATCATACATTTATCAATATTTCCATTATTTAATCATTGTTTTTAGGTGTCTGTTGATTGTTTTTCTCAGGAATATTTTAGTTTTTTAGTTAATGTCTTTATACATTGATCATTATTAAATAATATAATGAATGTTTACAATAATATAAATATTATATAAACTCATTAGTCCCATATTTAAAAACATATATGTAAAATAGTGTTGAAAATTGAATTATAGAATTTAGTATAAATGGTAATACATATATAAGAACAGGTAATGTTTTATATTTTTAAAGTATTAAAATAATGTGGATAATGGTTTTTACATAATCAAAAAAAACAATTTTTTATATTAAATATACTTAATTAAATATTTTATATTGGACACTATATATTTAGAGAAGGTACAAGATGAAATAACATTGAATGTACTCTGTTAGGAGTTATACATCTTCTTTGAGAATTTTTTTTGGCATAGAATGGATTTTATTTCTAAACATAAATAATCTATAGGATTTTGGGGAGGAATTTTGGATAATATTATGGTAGTTTATTTGAGTGTGGGGTTTAAAACAATTCGAATAAAGTTAGAGAATAATTTCCCTTTTTATATGTGCGGGGAGGCGAACCTTTAGAATTAATTATAGTATTAAATTAATATAAATTAATATTTATGCTATTGTGGCTATAAATTAAAATATTTTTATAAGAGGTTTATAATAACCATTAGAAATATGATATAATGACATTTAAATAAAAATAATTGATATTTTATACCTTATATCGTAGTTTTAAACCCTATTAACCCTTTTCACAATTACAACAATATCAATGATATTACTATTACGGGGACACAAAGGTTACTATAAAAAGGAAAGTTAACCATTTGTTGAAAATAGTTAATATGATCAACCATATACAATTATTATATCTAATGATAATATTTTTTTATAGATTTTAATATATATAATAATTTATTATTTATCATAAGATACCATTAAATACATTTTAAATACTTTTAACATTTTTGAAATTAAATAGAACAACATTGATATCATATTCAAATATATAATTTTTTGACATCACAAATAAGTTATATTGAACTAAAAAATTTATTAAACCTAATAATTAACCAATATTTTATTACTTTTTAATTTTTTCATAATAGTGTTTTTTCTAATATTTAATCATGTATTTTTTTGTCGTTGTGAAAACATATAAGGAAACTATTCAAGAAATAAAAATAAAAATTAAATTACTTTGATAAAAAATATTCATTCATATTTTAGATAACCATTTATAACTGATCATAACCTATTTTCATCTATATAAACAAATATTAGATATATTTAAACAGAGATAGTGAAATTTTGTATATATTATTTTCATAAAATAAAATATAGTTCATAATGAAATTAAATGGTAACATATTTCCATATTTTTATCGTATGGTTGATCATGTTCCAAATTCACTGATAAAATAGTATAAAGTCATGTGTATTATATATTCTAGGATGTATCCCATAGTTTTAAACAAGTCTTAGTAATTTTACCCCAACTAATTTGGAAAATATTTACCATGATTTTTTTTGTAATGAAAAAAATAAAGGGGGTATATTTAAAAATATTAACATACTTATTAAAAATATAGATTTTTTTCATGATTAGATTTCTATATTTTCAAATATTAATTTTTATTTAAATAAACAAAACACAATTTTTTTTAATGAAATGTTTTTTTATTCCAAAAAGATTAACTTATACCAAAGTGAAGTAAAATGTTGATTCATATATATATATATATATATATACTTCATAATTTAGTTACTCATACTGATAATTTTTTTTGATGAATAATTTCAAAAAATTATTGACATTATTTATAATATTTTTTTTAAAAAAAGAAATAAAATCAATTTTAGAAGATTTTTTTAAAAGCACAAAACGAATTTAATAACAAATGTGTGATGATATCCTAAAAATTAATCAATAAATTAATATTATGTAGGAATGTTATATATATATATAAACTTCATAATATAGTTACTCATACTGATAAAATATAATTCAATGATATGGATATAATAGACACATTTAAATGAAAATATTTGTGTAGTATATCCTAATTTACTTAATGACTGATCTTTCTTGTTAAGGAAGCTATCAACAAAAATAAATTTATTTAAACAGATCTATATCATAAAATATAATTGTTTCACATTATTCTATTGGTGTAATGATATCACTTCTTAATAACCTCATAATTATCCTTATTCTTGGTATGTTCATGTTTCTATTTTCATAGAAACCAATGCGAACAATTCTATGATATTATAGTTGCATGAATATAAATAAATAAATAATTTTACAAAATCAAAAAAAATTTATATAATTTTTTGGTTTAGTATTGTGGAAATTTAAATCAATATTAATCTCATTAATTATGAAAACACTATTGTTTCGGTTAAAAATCAATTATAGAAGTCATTTTGAATTCTATCATCTCTAACAAAGACTAAATTACTAATATTTATAAATTTAACCTGGATAAATCATTATAATTCATCCATTATAGTAATTTTAATTAAAAGTAGATGATGATATTAAGAAGAACATTGAATACCAAGACCACTCTTATAAAACTAGTTTAGAAGGATCTATCACCAAATAGAAAATAATATTCAATGAATAACTAATATAAAAGTATAAAATAATTATAAAATATTTTTATAAAAACATTTGTATAAGGGAATTGTTTGGAAATAGATGATTAATATTCCTATGTTTTTCATAATGGATATTTTAGAGTATTTAAAAAATCTATGAAAATGGTATGTGGTTCCATTTTGGAAATTAAATATCATAGGGGTAATTCATTAATATTCACCATGAAACCATTAATATGTGGTGAAAACATCCTAATGAATTTAGTTTACTTTATTCAACTAGAATTATAGTACTTATCATTTTCTTTCATTAAATTTCCATAAATTCCATTGTTATACAACTTGAATATGGTTTTGATCAAAATATTACTAAAATAGTAAAGGTTTTATTGGAAATCTTATTTTGAAATCAAGATATATTTTTAATACGATATTTATATAGATGTTTCTGTCAACATAAAACCTATAATCATTTCCATTTAGTAGTGATGGTGTTTTATATATTCCCTTCAAAATTTATTCCCCCTTGACTAATATTTTATGGAAACTATTTCATGTAAGGTAAAATGACCTATATAATGTTTTTGGTCATGACCATCCATTTTTTCAGGCCCAAATTCATTGGAGGAGTTTGAAAATGTACATATATATTTGTAAATAATTTATTAAGGCCATTTAAACAATTTGATCTTCCTTAATATTTTTTAATGAAATTCATATCATTTTCCATATGGTTTATTTTCATCAATGTGTAAAGATAATCAATTTTTTACATTTTCAATGTGATAAATTTTTTCCTCCATTTTTTTATTTTAATATGATACCGATATTCTAAACAATAATTTTTATCAAAAATAAAATCTTTTTCACCTTAATTTTTAAAAAATATGTAATTTTATTATCAAAACGATCTGGGATGATTCTGATTTATAAAGATGATTCTCCAAATTCTCCATAAAATATTTTTCATTTAAATCCAAATCTGTTGACATACATTATAGTTGATCAAAGATATTTTTTATCTAAAATATTGATTATTTATTTCGATGAATTATGTAATTTGAGTCTCTTTTGGGTGAATGATCCATCACTGCCTTTTCCTTGCCTAAAAATCCATTATGTATGATCTTAACTTTTCACCAAATTCCATTCTAGTATGAATTACCAATTTCTAATTTATTTGATTTATGGGTGTTCACCAATCGTACACACATCGATTGATTTTAGGAAATTATTGAACTAACCATTAACTGGTCATCTATATGGTGAAAATACCTTGCCTTTTTATTATATTAATTGAACACTATATTTCTATAATGTTGAATTATTTCATTGGATGACTATTAATTTTCCATTATTTTATCGTGTTACAATTATTGATGGAAGCATAAATGATTTCATTATGAGAATCATTATGAAAACCATTTTCATTTCGTGGGCTATTTATGATATTTTTAATGTAACAGAATTTCTATATATGTTTTATTTATACCATATAAGATAATTATGTTCATTTTTAATGTTTTATGAACCTAATTTTATTTTCAAGGGTTCTTTAAGACATGATAAGTGATTAATTTCATGTTGAAGAGATAATAATGGATGATTATGTGTGGGTTCCAATATAAACATCATATTGGTTGTTTTAATGTTTATGTCTAATGAGTGAATGTGTTATCAAAAATGTTTTAGTTCTTTATAATAATTTGTACTAATGGTTGGATTCATGAATGTAATGTTTCTTATTAGAATGTATTTTTCAGTGTTTATTGATGTTTGTAGTTTTATTCTTATTCCTAGGATAATGTTACGCTCTTATAGATAATTTTCATTTAGTCGCTATTTTTAGTCATGTATTTTTTATGTTAGGATTTGTACTATTATTTACGACATAATATTAATTGGTTATTTTTTTATTATGTGCCATAATTATATAATAATGAGTATAAAATTATAACATATGATCAATGATATTTAATGGTAATGTATATAATTGACGAGAATCAGATCTCCCCATATTCTTATGATTCTATTTCCCTTGGTTAGGAAGACAAGAAATTTATATAATATATAGATTATTTTATCTTCTAGATAATATCTGTGAGATTTTTAAAAAATGTTATAGATTTATAGTTTTCTTTAATTTAAATAAAAAAACATTAGATAAATGGTTATGAGTTTTGTTATTTAATATTTAGTCAAAAAAATTCGATAATTATAATCCTAAAAGGTCAAGGATATTTATTATAATGAATCAATTTAATTATTTTGTGTAATTATTAGATTATTAATGCTATGCTACTACATTTGTTTTCAGAGTACGGTTTATATAACTATGATGATTATGATTATACGGGTTGAAGAGAAACTGGGAGTTGTAAATGTCAAAAAAGGATGATACACTATGGTTGACTGTACTTTCAAAGTTAAGAATAACAATTTTTATTAGTTTAGTTAGTATTTCATAGATATATAATAATAATGGAAACCCTAAGGATATTTCTTAGGGATAAGTTTATGTATAGGATAATATCCTGAAATTTAATTGAATTAGATATTGTATGGTTTTATAGAAAAATATATCCCTATATTGATACTGTAAAGTGGATGGAATACTTTTCATAGCTGTACCTAGAGGTAATAACCCTAAATATTATATGCTGGGTATTAACTCAACCATTACCTAGTTAGGGAAAAATATTCATACCTAACCACATGGATTGAAACTCCCAAGTGATTTTCATTGGTTTATCATATTACCTATATGAACCTATATTATAGATTTAATTCAAGTTAATTTTACATGATTGAGATATAAATTAAAAGAGAAAAAAAAACATAGAGTATCCTAGGTATATCCCATAGAGTTATATGACTTAACAAGAATGAAGTATATAAACAAAAAGTATCATTTTTTGATATCAATGTTTTATTGGAGAAGACATCTTAGGATTGATAAATTATATTTTTATACTTTGGATCATTTGGATATTGTTATAACCAATTTGGTTAGTTGAAACAGGATCATAATAATGAAAAATGGAACAGTATATTCCCAAATACCTTAATGTCTTATAACAGAATTAGGGATCATACATAATTTTTTGAGAATCTAGTATATTTGTTTATGATAAAAAAGGGGAAATTCTAAGTGTTAACTATTGTAGTGATGTTTTTACCATAAAGGAATTTTTTATTCATAATAATATGTATTTCCATTTTTGATAAATTTTATTCAATGGTATTGTGGCATATTTTAATGTTATATGGGTTATCTAAATTGTATGAGGTTTTCTCATCAATTTTTTTATTTAATGTATTTAAAACATTTATTAAATGAAATTAATAACCATGAAAAGTAATTTTATGAGTAGTTTATATTTTTGCGTATTACTATTGATGAATACGTGATGGAGGTGTTGATAACATTAGGATTAATATAATCTTGATGTGGAGGTAATAAAGGGTTAATTTATTTTGATAAATGTGATTTAGATAGAATAAGAGTTGATGGTTGATTTTATGAAAAGGCACTCCATGGTATTTTTCTAAATATTTATCAAATTATTGGGATTATGATATATATTGATTAGTTTGTATCCTTATAAAGTAGCGATTAAAAACATTTAGGGTTAAACTAGAGTTAATGTTTTGATGAATATATAATATCACTTCTGATTAATGTTATAGAGATTGAAATTTTTAATGGTGATGTATGCGAATAAGAAACAATAATGGGTTACATGATCGTATGAATGATCAATATTTTTGAAGAATGATTTTTGACATGGTATAGCTTAAATGTATGGTAGATTTAAAAATAGATTTTATAACCAGAATGATGAACGCATTAATAATACCCTTAACTACATTCAATAGGTATTGGTAATTGAAATTATGAGGAAAAAATTTATTATGGGGGATAATGTAATTCCCGAAGTTTTAGGATCAATTAGTAATATTACTATTATTATTGTTATTATTTATAATTTGAAGGTAATTAGTATATTCTTTCAAAAGGATTAAATCATGAATAGGATATGTGTTTTATAATATATTAACAAATCTTGAGACACTATATTCATTCGTAAGTGGAATGTTTCAACAAAAGTAGATAAAACTATATAATCCCCACCAAGTGATATTAAACCCCATGTATAAAATACTTCTATTAATAATACTTAAATAAATAGTTGAAAATGTATTTGAGATAATAAAAAACTAATAAGTTGAGAATAATTTTTTTATATACAACATGAGGACTACTAATAGAAAAACAAAACATATAATGAAAAAGATCCACCTTAGAGGAGAAACAATTATGAAGGAACTTTAATATGAAATATGAACTATTTCTTATGAGGCTTTGGTGGAATGTATGAATTATACAATAATTCTATATATATAGAAAAAAGGAAATTTATCCATTTTAAAAATCATTTTTGCAGATATGGTCATTTGTTTTACATCTAATAGTTATACTAAAGTCATGTATTGTTAACCATTAATCTCAAAATAATATAACTCACAATCAAATAGAAATAATATATTAAAATATTATACATATATATTTATGATCTATGTATAGAAATAGAAATTAATATTTATAAAACAAGATACTATTTATATATAAATTTAAATAAATAATTTAGTAAAAATGTAGTTGTAAAAATAAATTTTAGAATATAAAAAATTGATTTTAATGTTATTGGTTAATGATTATTTATTATAAAAGTTATATTTCTTTCATAAATTTCCATTTGGTCAATTATTATGTATTTTATCTTAATTTAAATCGTTTAAAATATTATAAATTATCTTACAAATTAAGATCATTTAGATTATAAATTTATTTGAAATAATATTAAGAAAATTAAATCTTTAAAAATGGATTTTCAATAAAAGAATATTTCCATTATATTTAGTATTATCAAATTAAAAAATAAAATTTTTAATTTGAGAGAATGAATAAGATATTCATAATTTTTTTGGTTTTATAGTATAAAAAGTTTCTTATCATGAATTTTTGATAGTTTTATAAAAGGATTGTTTTTTGTAAACAACAGAAATGAAAATTTAACAAAAATAATGAGTTTTTTTGTGTTATTAGTAAATAGGTATGAATAGAAAAATTTATAGTATAAAAATTTTCTTATCCTGAATTTTTGATAGTTTTATAAAAGGATTGTTTTTTGTAAACAACACAAATGCAAATTTAAAAAAAATAATGAGTTTTTTCTGTGTTATTCGTAAATAGGTACGAATAGAAAAATCAATAAGACAATTTCTATGAATAAATATCAATTTTATAAATTATTTTATAAATTTTTATTTTATATTGTATATACACCTATTTAAAATATTATAATTTATATTATACTTTTTAAAAAATAGAATATTTTATGAAATATGAATATTTTATCAATTTTAAAATTTGAATATGGAAAATTTTATTTAAAAATTAGAAACATTATTTAAAATTTATATAATACATGCTGTTTTATTTTTCAGCATAAAGGAAAATTTTTTATTGTAAGATCTAGTTACAGTGGTGTGAACCAAAATGGTAAATATTAGTTACTTA
The DNA here is from genome assembly GCA_963277665.1 of Viscum album. Lineage (NCBI taxonomy): Eukaryota > Viridiplantae > Streptophyta > Magnoliopsida > Santalales > Viscaceae > Viscum > Viscum album. The sequence goes on from OY728144.1 coordinate 396,160,875, forward strand.
AGAGATAAAGGTACAAGAAAATAAAAAATGTTCTATCTAAGTGTTTTGAGATGTGTATTATCTTTTTTTATTATAATATCTATTATTTCTCAATTATGGATCCATTTTCTATTGGAGTGAGTTTCTATTATGGAGAATTTTTGATACTTACATAAACTCCACACTTTTTTACTTGTAAAAGTGGCCCTCCTCCCTTTACTTCCTCGGACATAAAAACCAAATAAGTTTTATAAAACAATATACATGAAACTATCAGAAAAACTCTTTTTCCCATATAATAAGTTATTTTAATCTCAAAAGGACACCCCTAAAGTCCTTTACCCCCTTCACATAAGAGATAACCCAAGTACTTATGTATAGATTTCTAACTGTTTGTTCCTTTGATCTTTTATCCTTATATACATTTCATAATTTTATGAATTATTTTCGACATCATAATATTATAAATTCTGAATCATTAATATAATTTTATATTTTATTAATTTTGGTACAATAATTTACCATTCTTCCCTTTATAAGGAAGTTAAGTAAAATATAATTTGTGTGGGTGTGGACTACCACCTCTATAAAACATCATGTAACTTTTTCCCATAAATGACATAAACATATGGTGATAATCATAAATTTAATAAATAATAAGGACAATTATTAAATAAATCTGATTATGAAATGTAAAAAAATATTATTCCTTTCTCCCATTCTATGAAAATTGAAATCGTCAATCATGTGTAAGTGTGTAATACCACCTCCATGGGATGACTATATTATATTTTTTTAACAAAAAATTAAATGGATGATCATTATAATTATTTTATAAGATAAATATACATTTTTATTTCATTAACATTATGTTATGAAAAATTTAAGATCCTTTAATGATATGATTGAAAACTATTATAACTAAGTCAATCTTTTAAAATAGAAAAATTTAATGAAATTTCATTAATTCCAATTATGTTTTTCATATCCATTAATTATTATTATAAATAAATATTAATTTGGATATATCATAAAAATTAATAACAATTTATATCTTTATGATACTTGTGTAATGATATTGAATCAAAACCGTATCAGAATCATCAATAATTATTATATGGTCAAGTTTTTGTTGGTCTAACATGCTATATAAAAAATGTTTCGAAATTATTTCATTGATGATTATGATGATTAAATTTAATTTTTAATATGAAATAAATATATATAATTATTTTTATTATGTAAAATGTACATCAACGTTTAAATCCATTTCCACGAAAACACCATTTGTTGGTTAAACATTAATGAAAATTGTTCATTTTTTATTTCCATCATATTGGATAAAGACCAAATTACTCAAAAAAAATTTAATCTTCATAAATAATTATAATTAGTCTATTAATTTAGCATTAATAAACATTGAATGATAATCCATGGATGAATAATTAATATTGACATCGTTCTTAAGAAACCAGTTCAAAACTATCAAGATTACCCACACTTGTCATCGAAAATGAGTAATAAATAGAAAATATAAATATATATAATATTTATAAATTATTTCCATAAAAGTTTTTGTATTTGAAAAAACCTCCGATAGGTTATTATGTTTTTGATGATTTTAATACACGATCTTATAGTGCATCCGACTAAGTGAGGAAACAATGTACGGGATTCTTTATATCAAATTTAATTTCAGGATAATAAATTCTTAATATGAAACTTTATACCTTCAATGTGGTTGGGTTAAATTATAATGAATGTATTTTACTATATTCATGGGGTTTTAAGTGGTATATATTGTTATTTAATTAAATTTAATATGATAAAAAAATAAACCTAGCTTGAATGTTGGCCTGATAAATATGTTAATCAAACCATTCATGTTTTTTTAATAATATTATTTTCAAATATTGAATTTTTTGACAAATAGTCCATATGGGTAATTGTAATAGTCTATGAAAACTCTTCTAAGTTCCATTTAATATTCGTTAGGTTTTATATGAACCCTTAATATTTTATTTCTTTTAACTCGTATTTAACCTATAGTGTTTATAGTAATTAAGGCCGAGCCGATATCTTATTCTCAATTGGGAGACCACATTTTTTCCATGTCCTAATTTATTGGAATATTATTAAAATGTCTTAATATAATAAAAAATAATTTATTAGTGTCATTTTATAGTAATTAATATTCTTTAAAAAGTTTCAAATACTCTTTTAACAATTTCTATATTGGACCTTTTCCTCAATGTGTATAAAGAATCACTTTTTAAACAATTTCAGTTGAACACAACTTCACACCAATGTTATCATTTAAACTCAAATCCTTTCTATGATATTATTCAAATGTAATTATTCAATTATTTCCCTAGATGTAATATTTAATGTTTTTATCATATGGATCAATTATCTATTACCCATTTCATAATTCTTAATATTCCAATATATACGATCTAGTATTTCATCCAAACCATTATTTTTAGAACACCAATTTATTAATTCATTTGACAAAATGGTGTCCAACTCGATACCAAACAACTATTGATTTGGATAAATTATTAACCTACCTCTATAACCATTACCTATATTGTGTAAATTCAATATTCCTAATAATTTTGGTTGAATGGACATTAACTATAAAGTTACTTTATATCATTTCATGCCCATTTATTTTCCATTTGATTACCATGTTATTAATATTAATGGAATTATTAATTATTTTATTATATGAATCCATATGAAACCCATTCCCTTTCCATGGGTTCTTAATTATGTGTTTAATGAAACAAATATTCATTTAGTGGTTTATTTAGTCTATAAAAGTTAATGATTTCCATTTTGTTGTTTTATAAACCCCATTTTTTATATGGTTTATTCATGATGTGATATGTGATATATTTTGAGTGGTACACAAAAACATGGATGGGTATTTGAGGGGTCCTATATGGCCATCCATTTCATTGGTTTAATATTTAAATCTCACGACATATATTATTCTTGAGTAAAGTTTAGTTTCTAATATGCAAGTGCATAGATGGCCCACCTCTTGAATATATCATTCCATATAATATTGTTTATGTCAATGTAGATAGATATTTTATATATTAGTTCATATTATAAGGACTATGTTATCTACCATGATCATGTTTATTGAATTAATCCTTCAATTTATTTATTATTTTATTTAATTTTTTCCATGATTTAGGACCTCATATTTGTTGGGGTATTATTTTTTAATATTGCATAATTATACAAAAATTCTCATCTTATACTCACAAGAGATATTTGATTTATATTACTTATGTTTACCAATACTTAGCATCTAACCCCACATTTTCTTATGTTTTAACTTCTTTATGTTATAAATATAAGAAAATTTTAAATTATATTTTTTTATTAGGAGAATTTGGGGATATATTTGTCCCATTGTTGATTAACTAGTTTATATCAAAGTGGAAAATTTTTCAATTAGATAAAAGGGAATGAGTTATTATTTATTTTTTGCCGCAAATATTCATAAATATAATCCTAAATGGTATTCTGAACGAATTAGAACTAAATATTTTATTTATGTCAAGTAATTTCTAGAAAATCAGGTTTGGATACATCAAATAAGTTATATTGTTGAAATAAATGTATCATAGGTTGAAATAACGGTTCAATTGAAGAATTAATATTAACATTGTGATTTGATATTTATATGTTAATTCAAATTAATTTAATGTTATAGTATCAAGATCATGTTTCTTTTAATATTTGTTTAGAAACAAGATCATGAAAATTAATCTATGGAAGGTATGTTTGTAGAAACTCCAAAAAATTAGAAACAGAGTAAAATTTTTATTTAAGGGTTTTGATTCTTAATATATGATTATTATTATGGAAAATTTGTGTTTCTTTGAAATAAATTATATATTAACGCATACACCTCATTTAATATTATAACGTGAGTTATTTTTATCATTTGGATACCCATAATTTTTATTTATTATTGACTGAAAATTAAAATTGTGAGGGTAAAATTTATTTAATGGGGGGGGTAATGAAACACCTCATGAATTTAAATAATATATTTTCCTTTAAAACCTAATGTGTATAATACCATTATCCACAATAATCACTAAAAAATTTAATGTGGGATATTTTATACTGACTTAAATGTATTAGTTGAATTTTATTATTAAATTATTGGTAATAAAACATTATGAGATATGTGTGCATATTACTATAAATTAAGTGATAAAATTCAATTCATATAGATAAACATTTAATTACCACATTTTATGAGAAAATTTTATTTTTCCCAAAATGGGTATCTATATGATTTATTTATGAATATATATATGTAATTAATAAAATATATTTTTAATATGTATAATGTTTTAATTATAATCTAATTGGTAATTTATGGTGAATAAGAATAATAATAGTTTAAATTTTAAAATAGTTATTTTCCAATCGAAAATAATTGTCATTATATTTTGGTTAAAAAGTTAAATTCCCAAATTTGAAATTAGAATTTCAAAAAAATAACCAATTTTTAAGAAATATAATAACAATAATATCTTAATATTAAAATTCTATATTTTATTAATGTAGTTAATGTTTTGGTATACAATTATACAATACAAATATTGTTAAAACCATAACTTTTATGAAAATACCATAATAATAGAATGCAAAAATGTGTTTGAAAATAATTAGATATATATATATATATATATAAGTAATATTAATAATTTTAAATTACTAAGTTTTATTTATAAAACCCATGTTTTTACTTTTGGAAACAAAATTAATAGTTTCAATAAAAACATATTGGTTCATTTATATTAAATTTTTATTTCATCACTTTAATAAATTGAAAACTAAATAAGGCTTTCATTTTTTTAGATAAAAATTATAATATTATCTCAATTTTGTTTTTGGATTTGATGTATGGATATTATGATTAAATCAAATGACCCAAATAATGGAAAAAATCTTACTTTCAACAAAATGGTTTCTTAATATTATATAATTTCTATAAAATAATATTAAATAAAAAATATAAAAAGTGACTTTAATATGATTTTAAAAATATATTTAAGTATGTAATCAATCATTCAGTTTTTAATAAATACTAAATAATATTATCAACACTCAATGGTGAAAATAATATTTTTCTATAAATATGTTTTTATATATATAAAATATATTAATTTAAAATATATTTCATTATTAATTATATATTTAATTAAATTATATTTAGATTAAATTTTGGTTCCCAAATGCAGTATTTGGAATTTATTTTTATTTTATATTTTTAATAGAACATAATCAACTTCGGTAAAAATATGTCATCCCATTAAAAAAAGGTAATACTAAAAATATGAGAACAAATGACATCCAACATATTTTAGAGATATGTAAAATTTACTTCCTTAATATTTATAGACCATATTTTTCTAAACATTCCATTATTTTTAACTTTTTGGAGTCATTAAACCTAGAATATCTTAATGAAATCATTGAAAAGTAAAAGGTATTTACAAAAGTGGGCACTTTTCTTCACTTATAAAATGTGACACTTCAACCAATTCATCCAACACCCATTAATTCATATTCATATCGAAACATTTTACATTTTTATACTCTTAGTTTCTTAGCTCATGCTTATAAACCATTGGTGTCAATTATTTATCCTAAACACTTAATTTACATGGAAAAATTGAGAGAAAGTTCTAGGTACCAAAGATAGTATTACTTACTCTATAGATTTTATTCTTATTATATATCATAAAAAACAATTAATATAATTATTTAAGTAAAATTATTATACTCTATGTTTATTATAGTAAATTTCTTAAATTTTTGTCTCTCTCTTTCAATATAAAAAACCAAAATAATGTTAACTATGTATTGTGAAGACTACTGCCACCAAAGAATAATTTTTTTCATTATTCAAAGTAATTATAATTATTTTATAAAACTAATTAAAATTTGGTTAATAAATAATGATTTAAAAATAATATAATTAATATTATTTGTCAATGATAAGACATAATTCATTAACCATACCCACCCGTAATGATATAGCTTAATTTTGTTAGAGGTTGATTTATACACCTACAAGAAAAATTGTTTTAAAAATATATCACAGATGACTGTGAGAACATAAATAATAATATAATTATATGTTAATAAAAAATAATTATTTTTTATATATATGTATATTTTATATTATGTATTTAACTAATATTAAAATAACATCATTGATTAATAATATTTTAGAAATAAGCAGACATTGATTTGATTTTTTTTCCAAACATTAGAAAACACTATATGTTATAAATTAAAATATAATAAAAAAGGGTTCATATTAAATTAAATAATGAAAAATAAGATTTATAAGAAAGTATCTAGAATATAAATTTTATTATTCTGAATGTTAGGCGCTCATGAATATTGAATCATTACAAGGTAAAGGTTTCTTACATCACATTTTACCAATTGATACATATTTATAATTATACACTATATTTTTTTTATAATCATGAATCAATTAAAAATTTAATATATTTATTAATGATTAAATTATATATCATGATTCTCAATAATCTATTGTATTTAATTTTCTTCATGGGTCATTGATGTAATTTTTAAAAACCTGCAAGGGTTTCCTATATTAATCTTTACGCATTAATAAATGTATCTTATTACAAACCATGTTTTCATAGGAATCATGTATCCAATTAATAATTAATATTTTTATCATCATTATGTTAAATTTTAGGATGATAATTGTATTATTCCATGTTCTTTATCTCATATATATTTTACTCAAAAATTAAAAAATTTGTAAGGGTTCCATGGTATCAATTTAAAATTATTTATACATGTCAAATATTGTGTACTCTAATTTTTTTATATGGTGTTAGTACTACCTAATAAATTTTTTTTAAATACTCATGAAACAGTCGAGGTTTTAGGATATATATCAAGTTACTTATTGAAATGTCTTCCAACTAAAAACAATAAAAATATTTTACGGTTTTTTAAACTAAACTCTATTTCATTGATGTGACAGCTCAACCCAAATATTTTGGAGCCAGTTCCTTACATTATTTAATTGGCATGATAAGAAGAAATAAAATACTAATAGATATATTAGTTTAATAGTTTTGGAAAACTACTTTACATATATTAAAACCATTTTACATAGGGTAAAAAATATTTAAAAACCAAAGTAAATGTTCAGTTTCCTTGAAACTCTTTCAAATGATTCGTTCCTTAAACCTTGGGAATGGAAACATAATAAGGGTGCACTGAAATTATATATTAGGGTAAATACAGTATAAGTAATCATGAATAAATATGAATAATAAATATTTAGAGAAACAATATACTATAAACATTTTTTATTTAGACAACTATATAAGGTATAATCAATATATAATGTTAGATAACTAAATCACATGCCATTTAGTCAATAATCTGATAATGAAATTTGATAGTGGATACTATTAATAAAAATATAATCATATGGAATAAAATTAAGGGAATAAATAATGATGGAATGTATAATTATTCATATCTAAAATGTACTATAAAGGAATCATAACAATAATATAATACTTTCATGTTTTATTATGTTGAATATATTACATTCATGATTCCATTCCATGAATCTAATAAATTGGAAAGGCATCCTCCAATACCATATATATTATGTATTATGAAATCCACTAATGTATTGGGTGGAAATAGCGGGACCCTCTCATCAAATACTAAATATAATAAATTCCCCAAATTTTGAACAATCAATTAAATAATTCAATACCCCTTATCATCAAATATCCATATTGAATAAAAGATATATATTTATCAATACTTATATAATTACTCATATAATTATCCAAGTGAACACCATAAAGAAAATCATATATTTTTTGGAAATGGAAATACCTATGATAAAAAATATTGATATTTAATCGAAATGTGATTTTCAAAAAACAAATTATAATAATGTGATTATTTTCATAGAATGTTATGAGTCATATAATAATGTTATTTTTTAATGATATGTTTTAGCACAAAATTAATTTAAAAAAAATCTTTTAGATGACATAATTCAATTTGAAACAAACAATACTGTGAATAATGAGTGAATCAGGACATTAAATGTCAAATGTGTGGAATATAAACCATAAAAAAGAAATTTTTTTTGTGAAAATAGTGTATTCCTCCTCATAAAAAGAGAGAGAAAAGAATCCTAGAAATTTGAGCCTAATATGTCATGTGGGTATTTATCGTCTTTAATAGTAAATTTTTTTATTTATTTAATTTTTTATAATATTTATTAATTTTATTATAATTTTTACTCTATTTATTATAATGTTGTATACAACTACATAAACAATTACTTTTATGTCGTGTGTTTTGACAAAATTCATTACTAATGTTAAAAAAATGTACTTGATATGACATATATGATCAAACAATTATTTGTTTAAACACATCCCAAATAATAATAATGAAATTATTATCATTATTATACAAGAATTAATCTTTTTAAAAAAATCTTGAAGGATGGTTATGAAAAATTAACCAACATTTCAATTATAAGGATGGTAGGTTGTACATACACATGGGTAACGTTCCCATTATTCAATGATCATTATGAAAAGAAAGTAAGTAACATGTTATATATCAATAATGATAATTATATAATAAATAAAATATAATTTAGTTATATATTCTTATATATATAATTCTTTTTGATTTAAAAGTAATCACATCATTTTGTGGAAGTGGTAGTCCACATGTCCATAAAAGATGTTATCACATTTTCATGCATGAGATGGGTAATAATTAAAATGATATGTTACATTTTCAGTAATTTATTTATGTCATGAAGATCATATACATGTTTTATCCCATATATGTTTCATTAAACCCATCCTTAATAAATTCAATGTAATGTGAGAACATATCATATCACATTGAGGATGTGGTAGTCCACACATCCACATACAATATTATTATATTTAAAAAAATTGAAATCAATAAGGTATGTGTTGTATAAAATTTAAAAATTTATTAATACTATATAAATATCAAATATATCCTACAAAAATAGTGTGTCCATTATAATTAGAAACCATCAGATATAGTAAATTAAAAAACGAATGACATCATTTCATGACGTGGTAGTCCACTATACTCACAAATGAAAATTTCATTACCCATTTAATAGAAGTGTGTATAAGTGATGGTTGAACCAGTAACATAAAAAATTTAGTATATTGAGGATATTGATGTTATTATATATGCATGTAATAAATATGTTATAATTTTATGAGAAATAACAAAAATGGATGTAATCACTGAAGAATGTTACATCATATTTGGGTAACTCTTTTATGTTTGTACCAATGCACTTCCTTTGTTAGATTCATAACAAAATTATGAATTCTAGGATGAGGAGAGGGATGATGGGAGCTTATATGGGTAAGGGATGGATTAGACAAAGTGTCTTGAGTGGTGTGAGGAATGGGAATATTTATTTTTATATATTGTAGGATATGGGTAATTATTGTAAATATAGAAAGGCAATACTATTGGGATGTCTCATTTAACATATATGCCTCAAAAATTGAAAATAATCGATTTAAGGGACAATATGGTCAAAATAATTACTTTTACCATTTTGGTTTTTATTGTATTAATTAGTTTTCTATCCTAATTAAATTAACCATTAAGGATAAATTAAAGTGGAATTTATTAGAAAATACTTTACCAATTAATTATAAATATTATATATAATTTACTAATTAAGAATTTCTTACGTGTTGGAAATTAACTTTAAAATAAATGCATGTAATGTAAATAAATGTTAATTTAACCTGAACCATGTGGACAATGTTTTTACTATATAGGGTGTAATTTATTAATTATAAAAGACAACTTTTTCCATAAATAAACAATATTTTATATTTATTATAATATAAAAATAAATTCCTATAAGATAATATTTTTATTAATTATAAATCATTGAGTAAAATTTCATTTATTTTAAAACATCATTAATTCCAATTTTGAAATCATTAATATTATTTAATTTGACAATTTAAAAACAATATTTTAAATCAAATATATTATGTTTAAAACTATTTAAAAATATATATTAATCTAAAAAAATGTAACAAAATAATTCATTATATTTAAATTACATTCAGGTTTTTAGAATCAATTATTTTATTTAATTATTTACTGAATAATCAATACCTTAGGTTTGTCATGCATTTTATATTATTAATTCATCTTTAAAAATCAAATATAAATTTTGGTGATAATAAAACCTCATTTACCTTTCTTAATAATGTTTATAACATAAACTATATATCTTATACCATACTCTAAAACTATAAGATAATTAAAATAATGGATGGTACAATTTCTTTTCTTTTTTTTCATAACTTTTCATATTTTGTATTTTCAAGAACATGTGTCCCAATACCTCGTAATATTCGGACAAATAATAATTGGTTAAAATATGGATAGAAGATTTATTTTGGATAAGTTTCTAGGTCATTTTTTCCCTTAAGTTTAAGGTTTAGTCCCTTTTAGGATTAATTTTACCTTAATCACAGAAATTAAATTTAATAACATTCACCAATATTTTCGGTAAAAAATTATTTTTGTATAAATTGAATATAAATATTACACTTATTAAAAAATTGGACTATTTTACAAATATAATTAAAATAAGTTCCCAAATTAAATTTAAATTTAAACTTGTATACATTGCTTGAAAATTGGATACGAATGTAAGAATGTTCAAAATATAAATATGTTTTTATATCATATTAAATATAAAATTGACCCCAATAAACTATATTGTATTAATATATGTAGAATACATCTATTTTGATTTTTTTAAATTAAAATATATATTCTTATTAATAATGATTCAGACAAAAATTAATGTTTGAATTAAAATATATTGGTTTTTAGTAATCATCAAAAAATGAAACATCTCAGAAAATAAAAGAAAAATAAACCCTGAGATATTTTTTAAATTTCTTATTAAAAAATAATGTTTATTTTGAGAAATAAAATTTATAAATGATTCAATTTTTATTTTCAACACTAATAATCCATCAAAAGGAGGTAAAACACTTTCTTACATGGGCTACAAGCTAATTCAGTGTTGTGAACTACGTTAGACAAACATGGTACTACGTATTAATCAAGATAGAATCATAAATAATTTTATTCTAATATTAAAATATTAGAATGTCTTGGGGTTTTAAATTCTCACTATCTTAATTAAATTGCATCCTTTTAATTTAATAATGATCTTGATAGTTTTTGGATTGATAATTGAAAATCATAATGTGGAAAAATTTACATCGTAAATAGGGTTAATAACTCATATTCTTAATAAGATGAAAGGAAAAAAAGAAAATTTTCAAAATAAAATTAGGCTTTAAAAAAGGAAAGAAATAGTTAAAACATGGGCATTGAAGAAAAATCTAACTACCATGTTTTGATAGTGATTAATAGAGAATATGTACATGATAATGAATTTTTACCACAATTCCATAAACTAGAGGATTAAAAAAATACATTAATATAACAAATAATAGTGATAATAGTGAAAAACACTATTTTTCATTTTCAATGAATTGAGGAATTATTTCATTGATTAAGATGATAAGGAAATATAATTACTTGATTATTTTCCATTTAATAAGCATAATATTATCCTTTTTATAAAAAGAACTATTTTAATATAATCTATTATCAAAACATGAATCATTGGATAAAGTAATAAATTAATATCAAATTTCATTTATAATGTTCAACATAACCATGTCAAAAATTATTAACCTTATGACTCTTCTATGTATTATGATCCAAAAAAATAGAATCAGTTTACTGGTAGTTAGTATTATCTAATTTAATTTATCTATATGAATAATAAATATCTCAACATTCGGAAAATATTAATTGATATCTTTTCCTCAATCATGTGTTTTCCATGAAGTTCAATATTTCACTAAATAATTTTTCATTTTCAAAAATAGCATTCAACATGGGATATGAAATCATTAATGGAATAACAATTTAATAAAATCTGTATATTTTTTATAACACTTATAAGCATAACATTATTGGTAAAATATAGAAAGAATATTATTCTTGAATAAAAAAACAAGAACATTAATCATTCCGCTTCAGATGTATTAATTATATACACCTGAATTTAATCCCTCCGATTCTTTATGTTTATATTTTCATAGAGCTTAGGGAATTAATTTTCATTAGTCCCCATATCCTTATAGTAGAATCATTGAAAAATAGAATATATTTTCATTCCCATTCAATCGTAAGCTCGGTGTCTTTTTTAACGACACTCGAAGGAATGTTATATCTGTTTTAAGAATGTTCCAAGTTATTTCCTTTAACCAGTATCACATGTTGGAAAATATTTATTTTCCATTTAACTTTAATCCACATTTTCTCTAATGTTATCTTATTTACTTTCTTCAATTTAATTCTATAAGACATGGAGATCTCATTAGACGTCTTTATAAAATATAATATTATTTCATCATAAGAAGAGCATTTTTGATAGTCCTGTTCCCTTAAGATAAATTAATTAATCCTTTCTATGAAATGGTCAATATTGAATTTCATGTTGATTATAAAATAAGTAGAATACCCATCTTACCTTGTAAAAGTATATTCATACTCTGAAACACATTCTACCCCCTTTTTATTAAAATTAAGTAACATTATCTTAATATACATTTTTTCTCATGAGGGAAGAATTTATTGAAAATGTATCCTTAAAATATTTTCATTCCTTGAGTTATATCTTATCTTCCTCTATATTATTTTGGAATGATGACCACAACTAAACGATATCATTTATGTGATAATACACTACAAGTGAAACCTTTTCCTTTTCAATACATATCAATGCTGCATATATATTCTCAAAAGTCTTAATCCATTGATCATATGTATTTTGATCAGTAGTCCCAGCAATGGTGGGGACCTATGTTGAATCAATCGATCCAACATAGGAGACTCTCATTTTAGAACAAGTTTCTCCATCTAGGAAATGTTATGTGTCATAACCAGATTAATCAATACTAATATATCCCTAACATTATTAGTTCCCAATCCATATATATCAGGTTTCCCAATATGGAAACCTTGGAAATGTCCATGATTATTGATAACTTTATTCCTCTAGGTTTCCATTTTTAAAAAGATAAACCTACTAGATTAGATCCTAAAAATATGAAACATAATATAGAATCCCAATACTAGTGGGATACCTAAGATAAATGGAAAAGTTTATGCAAAGATATTATTATAATATCAAAAAGGGTTTAATTGGATAATCATAAATAATCATCCTCAAGTTATAAGTTATGGTTATGTTATTTAATTAATGTTTTCCAAATCTACTTCATAAGGTTACTAAAAAACATCATTTGATACAAAATGTAACTTCCCGAACCCAGAATCTTAGATCTAGTTCCATACATTTTTAAATTATAATGGGAACCAAATATCAAAGGACTGATCCATTAAGATGTTTTGTTAAACTAGATTAAATACTTGAAACCTATTTTAAATTGGGGATATAAAATATTCCAAAACAAAAGTTAATGATCAGCATCCTTGAAACCAATTTAAAGGATTCATCTTCATAACCTATAGAAAGGAAAACTAATAAAGGTGAACTCAAATTATCATTAAGGGTATCTAAAATGGATGTAATCATGAATCAATATAAATAATAAATATTTAAAGGTAAAAAAAATTTGTCACACAATCCATTCAGAAAAATAGATAATGAATAATAAATAACTAAAGGTATATAACTAAAACACATTCTATTTAATCAATAATATGAGAATGATACTTAGACATGGATACACTAACTTATCATGTATTCACATGGAATAATAATAACATAATTCATACTTATGGAATGAATAATGATAGAAATCTGAAATATACTGTCAATGTTTCTTCCCAAGAATCTTATTTTATCAATGCTTCATTCCATGAATCTATTACTATTGATTCTTGATGCTCAAAGTTCAGTAAATGGGTAAGGGATTGACTAAAACCATATCAATTTTGTGTCATGAAACATACTGATGCATATAGGAAATATACCAGTCCTTACCCTTCGTATTTTAAATCCAATGCATTCCTCATATTTCAAATAATTTCATTAATTAATCATTACCCCTTATCATTAAATTCCCATATTTAATAGAAGATAAAAATTCATCAATATTTCACTATTTATAGAAATAACTATGAAAGTGAACACCATACATAATAATAAAATATTTTTTATGAAGAAATCATACCAATTATAAATGAATTAGATATTTAATAGAAATTTAATTTCAAAAAAGTTATTATAAAGAGTTGATTGTTTTAAGTGAAATTTATAAAAAAAATTGTCACATTTTAATGATAAGTTTTTCCACTTGGAAAATTTTTAAATCAAACCCTTATATGAGATAATTCAATTTGACACATTAAATAGAATGAATAATTAATTAATGATGATAATAACATAAAAAGGGATAGAATATAAACCTCACAAAATAAATAAGTGGTGAAAATGGTGTATGCCTCATGGAAGAAAATGTTAGACACAAATCCATTACTTTGTGTCTGACTTGTCACGTGTATCCTCATGTTCTCGAATAATAAACCTATGTTACCTATTTATTTCATGAAAAAAAATTCAACATTCTTATTAGTTTTAATTAACACATTACATTTTTTGTACAAAAACTCAATCAATTACTTTTATTTTAGGGGTTTTGACCAAATTCGGATCATGTGCCAAAAAACGACTTCGATTGGTCGACTTAGGTCAAAGGGGTCATTATGTGAAAATATACAGAATAATAATCATGAAATAATTATAATATTTACACCTAAATTATTAAATTATATGTAATCATGAAACATGGATATGAAAAATGAACTAATTTTATATTAATGTAGATGATAGGTCATACATACGCATTGTAAATATTCCAATTTTTAAATGGTCATTATGGAACACAAATTAAGTAAAATTGTATCTTTAAAAAATAATTATTAGATCATAAATATAATTTTATTTAATTATATATGAATATATATAATTATTGACATGTTAAATGAATCACATCGCATCCAAGAGGGGGTGGTCCACATGTCTATGAAGGACATTATAGCTTTTCAGTTTCGGAGAAGTGTAATAAAAAAATGATATCTTATATTTCCAAAAAGATTAGTTTATTATTAATATCTTATATATTTCTTATATTTTACAAATTTTTAATTAAAACAATATTTTATACATTACATATAAAGTGTAAATATATCACATCACTTTGAGAAGGCAATAGTCCACACATCCTCAAATGAGATTATAATTTTAATAAAAAATAGAAAACATGAAATTATGTGTTAAATAACAATTAATATAATATTATGACAACATAAATATAATAAATATAATAAATAACAGTGTTTCTATCATAATTCCCAATCATGATAGGTTGTAAAGGAAAAACTAATGAAATCATTTCCTGAGGTGGTAGTCCGTTATACCCACGAATGGTAATTTTATTCCACATTTGGTGACTGTATGTGTCTGTGAAGTTCAAACCCTTAAAAATATAAGTATATTTATGATATATAATATATTATATACATGTAATAAGGAAAATTTAAAGGTTTTAAAAATAAATTAAATGAATGCGATTATCGAAAAATATTACATCTTTTTCAAGTAACTCCTTTTGGTTTGCACCAAAGGGATTACGCTGGTGGATTTATGCATAATTTTTGGAATCTAGTGTTCTTAGAGAGATTTAGGGATATTATTTTTGAATTTGTTGGATGATCTAAGGTGACATTATAGGTTTGATAAAGGGTAATATTGAATTCATTATTATAGTTGGGGGGTAGTAAAATTCTTGTCAATTTAAAAAGGTAAACAATATTTGGGTGTCTCCATTAGATCATGTGCTTCCAAAATGGAAAAATAATAGAATAAAGGGGAATTATGGTATATAAATTTCTCAACCACATAAAAAGGTCATTTTTATAAATCTTATCCTTAACATCTATGTTCCCCCACTTTACTATTTTGGGTTATATTAATGTAATTAGTCTTCCAACTTTGGTAATTTTAAAATTATTACTTAATTAAATTGAATTTTAATATAAAATAATGATCAAATTAATTATAAATTTGTAATAATATTTTCTAAATTAAAATACAATGTGTGTTTGAAAGTAATTATAAAACAAACGCTTGTATCGTGCAAAAACACTACTTTTACCATAAACACACATACATTATTTTTACTATTTAGTTATAAATATGTTAATTATAAAAGATAAATGGGCCCATAAATACACCATATTTAATATTTATTAAAATTTAAAAATAAATTGGTAGATGATTGGTTTTAATTAATTTTATATCATTTAATAGAAAATCATTTACGTAAAATAAAATGGATGTCAATTTTGACTTTATTTATTTGATATAAATTTAAAAACATCAAAACAATATTGGAAGTAGAATATATTAATTTCAATGCAATGTATCATGACATATTGTTATAAATAAATAATGGAACACAATAATTTATTTAATTAACATCTTTTTTAATTTTTATTGATTCATTTATTTTTTTAATTATTTGGTAAATAATCCACGAATTGGTGTCTGTTATGCATTTATTGTAGCTAATTATTCTCTAAAAACTAAGGATAAATAAACATGATAAAAAAATTTAATTTAAAAATAAATTTTATAAACGAAACTATGTAACTTTATCCACAATCCAAATCTTTAGAGGAATTAAAAGCAAGGGATGTAAATTTTTTGTGTTTTTCTCTGCATTACTAATTATATTTGTTATTTTAATGCCCATATTTCCAAATAACTCATAAAATTAGAATGGAAATATTATATGGTCTAAATATGGGAATAACTTGGATTTTGGAGAATTTTATCGGTCATTTTATCCTGTAATTTGATGTTTTAGTCATTTATTTAGTTTGATTTTCCCTTAATCGCTATAATAATTATTAATCACCTTCAGTAATATTTTTGTTACAAACTTATGTGGGTATTATTATAATCTATAAATTATACTAATTAAAACCATTTTTATCTTTTTCGAAAAATTAATTCACATAATTGGATAAATTATATTTAACGGCAATCCAACAAACGTCATTATAATGTGGGGTTCTAAAGTAAAACTTTTCACAAGTTTATAATATTTTTATACAGAATTATATATAATAATGCTCTAAATTACATATATTGGATTAATATATGTACAAAAATAAATTAATAATTTAAAAAATATTTAATATATAATTTCACAATAATAATTATTTAAAATAAAAGATGATTTTCAACTAAAATGTAGTATATTTCACTATTCATAAAAAATGATACTTCCATCAAAAATAAAAAAAATTCAAACAATAATAAATTTGATATTATAAATAGAAAAATGAATTATATTTTGAAAAAAAATTATAAGAGTTCCGAAATTTAGTTTTAAAATTTTTGTTCCTTTAGAAGGTGGTGAAACCTGGTCTTTCATTTAATGAAAGCTAACTCAGTACTGTGTGTAGCATAAACATTACATGTTTATTCTTATAAATCAAGGGAGAAAAAAATGATTTTAATTTGTAAAAATATTTTAATGTCATGGTGAGTTAAATATGAGTTATAATACTTCTTCTTGAAATTCATTATTACAATATTCATTTTTTTAATGTATATATTTATTTTTAGTCCATTATGCTTCTTTATTGTGTATATTAAATTTAATATAAAAATATTTTCATAGGATAATTCTTTTTCAAAAATTATATCACTTGTAAGAATTAAATTTATCACTTTTAAAGGTGTTTTCCACACCTTGTCCATGTTTTACATTCATGCCAATGTTTTCCTTAATAATTAGGATCTTAAATATTTTTTGTTTTATATTATATCATTATTTCTAGTTTCCTTTGAGATATACTTTAATTTTATTCTCTTCTTATAATGTGGGGTATCAAATATATAATTATATTTATGTATTATAATTTTTTCCTTTCATTATCAAATGTTTTATTTTCCCAACAAAAATTTTACTATACACCTTTTATGTATTATTAAATACTATATTATTAATGATTTCAGAAAAATTATTGTTTTTATATATTTCAAGAAGTTTTCCTAAAAACATATGTTAAAATGTCTTATAAATATTAACTAGTGGCTTATTTTGTCTTTATTTTTAAAAATAATAAATGAAAATTCATTATAAATTTTTTTTATAATAAATAAATTTCCAATACTTTGAAAAATTTTACATATGTGTCATTGTTTTAAAAAATATATTATTTTTCATTATTTTATATGTTATATTTCAAAATGTTATTACAGAGAAAGGGTCATATTATTCATCATTTTTAATGTCATATTCTACATTTTCTCACAAAAAAATATTCATCCACTCATTTATTATTTACCGTTGTATTTCGAAAATAAAAATGTGGAATTACTATAAGAAAAATTATTGAACACTTCCTTTATCTTTCCTAATCATCTTTAATGTATAACCATAATTTTTTTCCAGTTACTTTCCTTTTTGAATACCATATTTTTTATTACATTGATCATATGGTATTTACCTACATTTAATACATCGATTTAATGGAGGAATTATTTTCATAATAACATCACTTATATATATATGATATATTTATCATATTCATTATAATATTGATTTAATTGTATTTACCAAGAATGTTACTCAATATATATAGATATTAAATTATTTCCCATCGGTGTATCATGTTATAATCAGTTATGGAATTATGAATTTATTTTTTATTACATTACATTTCAAAAGGATATGAAACCAACTTCCTTTACATGAGTCATTTATGATGTGTTAAGTGAAAAAAATTTATTCAAATTGGTCCTCATGATATGATGAATTATTGATTTTTTGGAACACATTTTTATAGAAGGTGATAGGTGGGGTCCTACATCATCCTATAAATAATTGGTTGATTTTTAATTATCCATGATGTAATGGTAAACATGTTTTTATAAATGGATCCATTATGGAAAACAAGTGAGTGAATCTTAATTTACCAAGAGTGGAAGGTCAGTTGATCCTGAACCACTAATGGAAATAAGTGAGTGAGTCCATGTCAACTATGGGAAAAAGGTTGTGGTAACTGGTCCATTTTGTTATGATTTATATTCTTATATATTCCCTATAATTCTCATGTATTCTTTGATTATATGAGATGTTTCACTTTCAAGATGTATTCTAGTTTAATTCATTGATTTATGATCTATGATATTTTTATATATATTTTTTATTCATAATGACTATAATAATAATTGAACCTTGTACACACTTATGATATTTGATTATTGTATCTTATTTTTAACATTTCTAGGCATCAATGATCACCCATTTATCATTTTTCCATTTTCATAGGGTATGAAAAATAGAAATGAGTTTAATTTTGATATTTTTAAAATTCATGGAAAATTATCAATTGGTAAATAATACTTTTAATATATTTAGAAACTCTTTATATTATTGAAAAAATGATCATTATTTTATAATTCCATAGATGTTTTAGAAAATTGATTCTCGTAACTATCTAAAACAATTTTCATAAAAGATCAGAAGAATGTATGATAAGTAAATATTTTATTTAGGTCCTATAATTATGATATAATTATATATGAGGAAATACAACCATATTCTATTCACCCGATTCTAACTTAGGCATACTTTTTCATTATATGTTTAAGGGCTAAAACCCTAATGAAGATGTTAGTCATATTTTTCTTCCCACATGTATTTCAAAACTCTAACATCGATTACCCCAGAACATTTGGGATGAAATTAAATATAATTTTATTGTTTATGGTTTATTTATGAAGAACTAGATTCTAGAAAATGTGTATAACCTAATTAATATTGTAAAAAAAACACTCCCTCTTTTGGATTCCTTCAAAACTCCTTTAGTATGGACATAATCCTAACAAAATCATCCCCCTCTTCTAGATAAATTACATATTAATTTTTAATTATAGGAAATATTAATAGAGGTTATATTATAGAAATCCATCATATCCTTATTTTACCAAAAATAATGAGAAATACCATCTTACTCTTCTATTTGTCTAAGTATATATAAATATTCATATACAAATTACATTCAACATATTATATTAACCAAAATAGGGCACTATATCCTTCAATCCTTTTATGAATCACATGATCCACTCCATGACTTCCAAATACTACTTTCTAGGGTTTAAAACAATATTACTTACAACTCAAACTATAATGAAAATATTAATACACAAAAATATCACCGCAAACATAACTATTTCTACTGTTGATGAATATAAGGAATTATCTATATACCATGATTCATATTTTTATGTTTGTGCCTAAACCTTGTATAACATGAAGATTCTGTAAATTAGGGTTGATATGGATTTACATCCTGATAAATAAAATATATTCATTATTTTCATGATATACAATTTATATTATAAAAATAAAATACTATATTTTTTACCCCTATATATCCTCATAACAATATTTTTGCTTGTATGGACAATAGGCTTTATTTCAAATATTATAGAAAGATTAAACATTGGATTTTTAATTAATGAACACTTTATACCCACACGAAGACATTACTCATTCAGTAAAGTATAAATCTTCTATTTCCCGAGATGAAATTCGTTTTTCCAGCAATAATATTTTCAATTCATAATAAAAACATGGCTCTCTTAATGGTCATCTTAAAATAACTTTAGATATATTATCTACACAACATCACCAAAATTAAATTCAAGAAAGGAATTATTTACATCCATATTGTTAAATATTATTTCATTTTTAGTAGTAAGACTTATCCCATTCATGATGATAGTATTAAAACAAAAAGTTAAAATATTTATGAGAAATAAATTCTTTCTATTTTTTTGAATCATATCTTCCTTAACCGCACCATGGATCTCATACTTAATTCAGCTTCTTCTATAAAATTAAAAACCATTTTTATCCCATTCTATAGTTCATTATTATTTTTAGATATATCATATATTCTATTGATTTTATCAAATTTCATTTATTCATTTGTGGATGACAGACACTATATTGACTCACTAGTAATATCTTCACCTTTTAGGAATTTAGGTTTCTAATAATCCATTATATATAAGAATATCTCATCACACTCATACATCTAGAATACTCATATGATACTATATGATATTTTAAGGGTTCTTATGATTTTGATATTTCTTGTACCATGTCAACCCCTTTACCTAATACACATAAACTCACAATTAATTAGATAATTAAACACATAACATCTAGAAATATTGAAAAAACTATTATATTTCGGAATATAGATGCATAAAATAATAACATAAAATAGGTAATGAAAGAACATTATTTAATAACACAAAAACATTACCTTATATTCAGTATATATTCTAAAACATCCTAGGATAACCTGGTGATGTACCTGAAGAATGGGTTTTCTAAATATCCCAATATGAGAATAACAATATAATTGAATAATTAATGTATCAAAGGTGAGTAAATAGGCAAAACATGGTTACATATTAGGGGCGACAATAATAAACATGAATATCAAATCATGATATAATATTTTGACATCAACAAACATAGGAATGTGGAGACAACATCAAACATTACATCATAAACCTACGTAAAGGCTTACTATAGAGTCATAATAAAAATCTGTGTATATGATACCCCCTTGAACAAGACATATAATTTAATCAGAGGAAAATATTACATAATTCATTGGATGTATATATAATTTAGGGTCTTTCGTTACATTCATATCATGGACATGAATCTTAGTGCCACATAGATTATACAACAGAAGAATGTATTTCATCACATTTAATAAAACTGTTGGGGATTGTGGGTTATATAAATATATGTTCCCAATAACTTATTTATATTTTCATCTATTTTAATACCCTATAGGTCACATTGGGTTGGGTATTCACTGAGTAAATGTTTTGAATGGAAATTGATTGGATAATTTTATTAGTATAATAGTTGCACGAAATGTTTCATGGATGGAATTAATGGGAGTGAAATGAGTTATATGATTACATATATATATATATAAAAGATAAAAAAATCAGGCAAATACAATTAAAATACATAATTTAAATTAAAAGGCTTATTACAAGTGGTGTACTCAAAATTAGAAGAGAGGGGACATGATCCCTTACCTTGAGAGGGGAATTCAAAATGTTTTCAATGAGATTCATAAAATCTTGGGGATAATAAATAAGGGGTTTATAGTGGGATAGAGAGAAGAAATTCCTTATTTAAATTTTTTTAGTGAAGTTGAGAGAGATTTGTTTGTATGTTTATAAAAGATGGAGGATAATTCTGTATTAATTTATAAACATAGTTTTGGACACAATTTATTGAAAATTTCAAAAATAAAACCCTTCCATTGTTTTTCCTATGATTTTTGTAAATTTGGACAACTTTTCAATATTTTATAGGGATAAGAACAAAAATTATTGAAATAACATAATCTGTGTTTTGGAAGTAATTCATGTTCCTAATGAATTTATTTTAAAATCATTGATCATAATATAGATTTTTATGGATTCATTAATGGATTATAAAATTAATTAAATAAATTCAAAAGCAAATTATTTTTAAGGGTAAAATTATTGTTGGCCTTAGTTACTCCTTGTTGAATTTATTTCATCACTTTTGTACGATCACGATGTCCAAATATAGACCTTATATAACAACCATAGATTTTATGATTTATTTAATTAAATTTAGTTTCTTAAATAGATTTGATTGCATGTCACATCAAGTTTAATCAAAACATGATATACTATTAAAATATTTTTATTAAATGAGATAGCCATTAACTAGAAATTATATTACATTTCATGAACATAAATAATTATTTTATGAAAAATATATGGTTTATTGATTTATATATTAAATTATATGGAATAAAAAATTTTACAAAACAAAATAGAAAAACATTTTAGGGTAAAAGAAATATTAAAAAAACAATTTTTTTCATGTAATGTGTTTTTATCATAAAATAAAAATTAGTCACTAATGGTGAATAGTTTTTGTAAAATTTATATATTATATATTAGATAATATTTCTGTCATTTATTAAATTTTTTCTATGGATATGAAAATAATTAATTTTTTTTTATAAACAATGATTGTATATTTAAAAAAATGATAACATGACATTGTTCACACTTATTTAAATTTTATTAATTGTCTATTTAATAAAAATTATTTGAATAAAATTACAAAATAGTTTAAAATAAACATGTCAAAATTATCTTATAGTGATTTTTTTAAAATTTAATGAAAATATTATTTTTTCGAAAAAAAGTGAGAAATAGTGTTTTTTATTAAAAATTATCATTTCATTTAATGAATTTATAATGTTAAGATTACATAAAATGTGTTTAAAAGAAAAAATTGTAATACTAGTTTTTATTCAATCAATTTTACATTATTTTAATTAATTTTAGGTTGAAATTTTAGATAAACCCTTTATATATTTAAGGAAAACATTTCATTTAAAAATCAATTTTCACCGTTCTTACAGGTTCAATTTTAATTTAAACTATATTAAATATTTGAATTGAATTTTATAAAATGGATTTCAAATCCGGATTTTGAATAATTTATATTATATAATATGATCATCTTATCTATTTTCATAAAGAATACTAAAACAGAAAAATTCATTTACGCTGAGAATGATTAAAACAGGTCTATCAGGGTCGGTGGGTGGATGAACAAACATATAGGGGTATGTTTTCCCATTAAAAATTCCCAAATAATTTTTTATATAAATATGTTTACCTTTTAATTTAAAAACATTCTAATATCTATCCCTTTGGAATCATGTTTACTGAAAACAACATTAACATATTTTATCCTTTTATGAAATTTACAAGTAAGACCCCTCCCCCACGTATAAAAGGATACCTTCTCTCATATCCAGTAAACACGTCAGGATCCAATTGGATCAAAACATAACTATTGAAAATATCTTCACAAAACCTCACTATAATATATTATGTCTCTTTTTTGGTAGAAATATAATATATTGATCATTTAGGTGTAATATTTAAAGAGGTTGTTCGAAGAAGAGATAGTTATTAACCCTATATTTTCATATTATTTTTTCTCATTCCCCCATCACATATTCTTAAAATATGATGAAATAATATTAAAATAATATTACATATATCTATATGTTATTATGTTTGTGTAATAACCAATATCTATATCATGTTCCATTAAAGGGGAAAAGAAACTTCTGATCATGTGTACGAAGTACAACCCCCTTGCGAACTGGTGTAGATTGGTTTCCAATACCACAAATCATAGTTGGATATATAGATGGATTTCAAGAATATACATATATTTTATTTATGAAATAATTATCCTATTTGAATTATAATATCACACATACCTTCTAATCTTCCAATCTATTTAAAATCGATAACATTGCCTGTGCATACGTGTGGACTACAATCACAATGAAGAGATACAATACATTTTTCATTTTTTTTGACAAGGATGAAATTAAGTATATATATTTAATATAAATGATATATATTATATATTTTTTATATAAATAATTATTTAATTGTTATTTATTATATACAATTATGTCATTCCATTTTTCAAAAATCTTGGAAACAATGATGAATCATATATACAACATTCCATATCAATGAATAGTGTAATTCAGTTTTCTAAATCTTAATTTTATGGATGAATATAAATTTGAATATATTGAATTAATATGAAATAAAATAAATATCAAAATTATACATATGATATAACCATAATCATTGAAATAGGAACAAAACTACTGAACAAAAACAAACATTAAAAAATCCATTATTAGGTGGAACAATGATTTTAATAATGAATTGTTAATTAACATGTAGTAAAAAGTTATAATTTAATAATACAAGGTAATTTATATATTATTATAGTTCTATAATTGATATATAATATATATATATATATAATTATTATACATGAGTTTGAAGTATATATGAAGTAATTCAGACCTAAGGTAATAGATTTTCATCTTACTTTAATTTCTACGAGACACATTCATTATTAAAAAATTGTATATTTCATATATTGTGTGTAATACCCATGAATTTTTTTGGATTCATCTTATTAAAATTTTATTTGGATTTTAATATTTAAATATTTTTATTTATTTCATGGGTGTTGGAACCGAGTGTTTTTAGATTTGCGATATTTTTTTCAATCCACACTGGGTTGATCAAGGAGTCTGTATGAAATGTAACTTTATGTTGTATGATGATTTAGGGTTGATGTTTTTTCTATTTCCTAGTGATTTGAAAAAATTTTGCTTCAATATTTTGTGCAAGAGATAGTTTTTTATAATTATGGATTTATAAAGACACCATATGAAAATATGAAAAATAAATAAAATTTTCACAAGTATAGATTCATGAAGGTAGGGAGATTCGTAAAAGAATGTTTTGTGAAAGGATTCATAGATATGAAACAAAAAAGTGGTATGTTAAAACAATTTTAGAGGTTTTTCAAGTGGTAAAATGGATTTAATTTACATGATTAAGAGAAGTTTCACTAATTGAAAATTTCTCAAATGTTTTGCGAGGAAAGGGAGTTTTCATGAAGGCATAAGGACATTGTTGAATCGTGGAAACAAATTTTTTGATGATGCAAGAGCTTTTCCTCAACTGAAACATTTCATTATAGGGTAAATATTTCATATAAAAATGTGGCAAGTCATCATATGAGAATAAAAAATGCTTTTGATATGTGATGATCACTATGATTTTATAAAGGTTTTACACGAAAGTAATTTTTATGAGAATCAGGAAATATCCAAAAACAGTTGTTTCATGAAAAACATTGTTTAGAACTTATTGATGAACATTCATTTCAACAATTAAAGGAGTTTCCTAATATCTGATAGTTTTGTGAATCTGTATAGTTTTGTGAATGTGTATATTTTATAAAATATTGACAATGATTTTAATAATAAACGAGGTTTCATAAAAAAAGGTGTTCCACAAAATATAATTACCCTTGAATACTTGAACGTGAATTTTTTTAATATATTAATAAATTAAAATATGTAAAACATGATTAATAACAACACTTTAATGTGATCTGATATTAATTTCACCACCAATAAAATAAACTGAAAAAAATCTCACCTGATTTAGTGACCGAGGGAGAGTTGACTGAAGTTATGTAAAGGAGGTAATGTGTGATCCCTAAAACTATTTTAAAGTAAATGTTCCTAGCGTGGAGTGACCATATCTGAAAATTATTACCCAAAATGTCTAATTATGACTAGTGGATTTTGGTAAGATAAAACACTATTGGCTTATGATACCTGCTATTTCCCTTAGTGGTGAACCATGTGAAAAATCTATGTTTAGTTTCTATTTAATCATATGGTTTTTTGGTAATTACACAATTCCATTAGAATGGTTTAACATTTCGATACCAACATGAGGATAATATCTATATAATTGAAATAAAATGTTGTCACCTAGATTCACCCCTCCCCTCTTACGGTGTTCGAGGGTATTATAAATTATATCAGAGGTAGGTTATATGTGTTGAATTTTTCATCTATTATCATGAACAAATAAGTGAATGTTATGGGAGTTCCCATTTTTTATTGATGGAATTTCACAACATCGATGAATTGAATATGATATCATTTGAATTCTATTAGGGTGAAATTACTCTATACAATAATTTAAGGGACTCATGTGAGCGATGCAATATGTCTTTCTATGATAGTAACAAGGTGAAAAATACAAAATTTAGTTTCCAATGTTTAAATTCTCTTTCTACTACCCTATATGATCACATCTATTTGATGGTGATGAGTTTCAGTATACCAAATGTGATTTTAATGAAATTGAAAAATATATATATAGGTGATAACATTTTGATAGAGGAAAAATAGTGTGTTTTTAAAATATAATTAATTATATGAAAATTGATGCATATGAAAATGTATATTGTTTCCATAATCATAGTATATAATTTTCTATCGAAATTCTGGTATATTTTGAAACAAAAAGGATATTGTATTTTGAAAAAAATAATTGAGATACATTCCAACAATATACAATCCAAAAGTGTCATCTCTTAATGAAAGGGATCTGGCCAGGATTTAACTGGATTATCTACTATGTAGTCTTGTAGAATATGAAATGCGAATTAAACCATCATCAATATAATTTTTTTGTTAATAAGGAAATTTAATTCAAAACATCTGAAAATATGATATTTACAAGATTATTTAGGATAAATACAATGGGGATAATGCACTTCTTTTTTTCCAATAAAATTAATAGATTAAATGGGAGATTCAAAGAAAATATTTCATTGTCTTGTTTTAGGTGTGGTAGAGAAGGTCTCATTACTACTCAGTGCTCTATTAAATATTTTGGTGTAAAAATTGAAGTATTAATCATGTATTGGCCCCATATATAGTTCTCGAAAAAGGGTGACATCATGATAATACAGAAAATATAGAGGAAGATATCGATTTGAAAAGAGTAAAAGATCATAAAATCATTTCGGATAATGTAGATCAATTTTCTATGTAATACATTGAATATTCCACAGTTTCTATAGTTCAAAATAGAGAACACATGATAGTGGGATAAAACCAGCTAAGTAGTGTAGTGTAGAACATAGTGTAACACAAGGAAGGTCTTAAGGGTCTTTAATTTAAAAGAAAAAATTGATATGTTGAATA
Source organism: Viscum album (assembly GCA_963277665.1). NCBI lineage: Eukaryota > Viridiplantae > Streptophyta > Magnoliopsida > Santalales > Viscaceae > Viscum > Viscum album. The sequence goes on from OY728144.1 coordinate 396,188,814, forward strand.
TTTTATGAAAGACTCGTCAGAATATATCGATTAATATGAAGTAGAGATTGATCGATTGTAAGGATATGCTGGTGAAAATATGACATATCTTGATATCATGGAGAAGTATGTGGAGTTTAAAATAAGTATTAAAGAGTAAGAAATGTTTATCAATTAATATAGATCTAGATTTAAAGAATTTGATAAGTAATTTTGGGATTTCAAGAATAATTCATCACATTACAAAGGTAACTTGAAATTGACTCATAATCAATAGAAGAGAAGAAGAAATTATAGTTTGGAAGGTTTTCATATGATGATACTTTGAAAATAATTAATTTTTGTTCTAAAAGAGTATTGAAATACTTGAATGAATAAATATATAAATTACTAATAAAAAGTTGAATTTCCTATGACACATAATCATCAATGAGTATAAATTTTTTGAGCCAAAAAAATGGAAGAATAAGGTTAGACAAATAAAAAAGGTGCATGATATCCAAACAGAGATACATTCAAACCCTACAAAAAAGTGAGATATAAATAATCATTAATGATCCTCTGATTATAGTTGAACAATGGTCTATAAAAATTTGGGGACATTTAGAGGAATGGATGTGAGAATATATTTCCCTTATAAGAAGTAAATTCTATAACCATTTGGGCTACACGATGTATTACTATGAAGAGGAATGGAGCTATCTAAATGGGGAGGAACATAGTAGTCATAAAAAGAGAATAATAACATATCATTATTTATATATTATAAATAATTTCAATGGATATTGTTTCCCCACTCTATATTTGTCCATAAATCTATTTGTTATAGGTTGAGAAAAGGAAGAAACTATTACTAGAAAAATTTGAGACAAGTTAATACTGATCAGCCATAATGAATTACCCTTTGAAAATATGTATTCTTATATATAATAATAATAAGATTATGACTCGGTAATTATTTTTGAAAAGATATTTGGGAGGTTATCATATACCTCAAATCATTCATCTATCTCATATAATTAAAATTAGAAGATAGAGAAAGGCCAACTGGATGATATCATCCTCAATTCTATAAAGAAATGTAACATCCAGATTCATGATGGAGAATGATCATCCAATATGAAAATAAAAAATAATTTTTTATTGAATAATATGTAAATAATTGATTGAGCAGTGAGATATAACAATAATATTTTCTTATTAATCAGTGGAAGCGAAAATACAAAATTATAAAATGATGATCTAATGCAAAAAAAATTTCTCTATGTGGATTACTTTCATCACAATATTCTGAGTGTGAGTCAACTCTTTTACTCGGGACTAGTAGTGACATTCAATCAGAAAGGTAGATTCATCAATGGAAATATATTTTATTCCATCAGAAATTGATAGATTAAAAATGGTAGTTTATATGAGGTAAAAAGTAAATAAAACACATGTTTTATTAAAATTGAAGAGTATAAAATCTTATTGAAACATAGGTCAGATAAAATTTATAAACTGAGGAAGTTAACATTATCCAAGATAAATTTTTTTCTATACATTTTGTGTATTAATTGTTATTGAGAAAAGACTACGATGCTTTCATGTGACGACATATGGTCTGAAATTCCTATTGTTTAAGAAATAATTGGTTATCAAAACTCATTGATGTAGTTCACACATATATGTGTGGTAAAATTAATGTAACTGAAATATATAGATTGTTAGGTACTTCATTATTTTTAATATTGATTATAGTATAATGGACTGCGTTATGTTTATTTAGTTTATATTATCTGTGATTTACTACTTTAAGAGATATATTTGAATGGTTGATAATGGAACCTTCCACATAATCAAGACATTATGGTCCAACAATGGAACTAAATATACAACTGTCGAATTTGTGAACTACCTAAAAAAGGGGATCAAGAATAAGATTTCTTTAGTGAATAAACATCAACCAGATTGGTTTTTGAACACATAAATTTATAAGTAAATAATTTGTAAAAAAATAATCCCTATAAAAATTTTATTCATGTCCTTACTGGAAGGATGGTGTTTACGTTGTTGTGTAAACTCAAAGACATACATAGATGATTCCAGGAAATTATATTATTACATATGATATATGAAATATAAGGAAACCCTCACTGATGTATTTTCTTATTAATGGATGTAAATGTTTCTTTTGAAATAATGAGGTCAATCATAGAATATATGATGTTGTTGTATACGAATTTATATTCCATGGATAATCAATGAAGAGTGACATCTAATATATATATAATAATAATACTATAAAAATATCAAAGTTAAAGGATGTAAATAACATGGGGATAAAATTATGTATACCCCAAGGATCTAATATGCTGATATGATTGAAAATGAGGAAGATGATTGAAAGGGAACAGATCGAAAAATAGAAATTATGGAAGGTTTCTCTATCATTTTTATTTTATAAATGAAGCTAAATTATTAGATTTATAATAAGTGTAAACCATGGTTGTATATCTTATACCATAACCTCATAGAATAAATAAAAGATTAAAACATGATTAATCCAACATCATTGGGGATTGGACCACACCTATATAAACAAAAAGAATTATGAATGAAGAATATATTAATCCCCCATAAATTATGAAAGCAACTTCATTTGGAGAAGTAGTGAATGATGAATCAGGATTTAAATACTTAATTGTAAAAATTTGATCATATTGGAAAAATCCAAAACATGGGATCATAGCAAGAGTTTTGTAAATAAAACTTTTATTTGAACAAATTGGATCATTAAAAAAATTGATGACCTAGGAAATGTGATATAAAACAAGAAACACTTGTGTTGTAAAGGCTATAAAAATATTGGAGGAATTGATATTGATGTAATGACTTGTCTAGTAGCTCGACTAGAGTCCATTACGATATTCCTAGATGTTGTGATTCATATAGGGTAGTAATTTTTATAGATGGATGTCAAAACAACATTCTTAAATGGTATCCTTGATGAATAATTCCACATTGAACAACCAATGGTACATATGATTTTGAAAGAAGAAATAATGTATTTTATATTACATAAGACAATTTATGGCTTCAATCGTGCACTATGGGAATTGTATTCACTTCTGGATGTTTATTTAAAGAAGATACAAATTAAAACAAGTGATTTCAACAAAAATATCTATGTATAGACATCCCAGGGAGATCAATTTATTATGATTATATATGTGTGTTATAGTATATTTAGAAAACATAGCAACAGAATTGTGGTTGATTTTTATAATCTCATTTAATAAAAATTTATTTTTTCCAAGACTGAGGTACTCACATATTTTTTCGGACTCATAGTCATTGAATTGAAGGAATAAACCATTATTCTCAAAGAAATGTATGCAAGAGATATTCTAAACAAATTCATCAATATTGACTACTCATAGATTGAAATAGAGATTATAGTTTGGGAAAAAAATTTAGATTTAAAAGGATGGGAAATATATAGACCCCACCTTCTATAGGTGGATTATTGGATACTAATTTTATTTTAATGAAAAAAACAAGATACCATGTTCGCATCATGTTTATCATATCGCTTTTAATGAAATATGAGAGAAGATAATTTTTTAGGGGTTATAATAATCATGATGTATATTTAACATAATCTAAAATTTGTGGTATACATTTATTTATGAAGGGATAATGAATTAGAATTATTTTGTGATTCTGATTTTTTTGGAGATATAATGGATTGAAATTTCATAAGTGGAAATTCATTCTTCATTGGAAAAAATATTTGGGTTGGTTGAGCAAGAAATAAGAATTCACTTAACTTATTAAAAAGGATGTAGAGTATATCTATGTGTAAAAGTTATTCACTTAGATGTTATGGATGAAGAAACAACTTACTAATATTGGGGATGAGTTGAAATTACAGACAATGATATTTGTTAATACAATTTATTGATTACACTAATAAAAAAATGATCAAAACAATCATAAATAAACATATTGATATTTCATATTACTATATGAAATATGAATATAATAAAGGTGTGATTAAAATGGAGAATGTTGGTACTAACTATCAAGTGGAGAACATCTGGACTAAACATTTGGAAACAGCAGTGTTTGATAAACATCAGTTGAACCTCTGTGATCAGACACCACCAATTACAGAAGGATGATATTTTTTATCCCCTATCCCCATTTTTATGTATTTTAATATTTTTTGGGGTGATATATGTTTCCGAAGGAAATAGGTGTAGAACCCCAGGATTCCATGAGAAAGGAGGGGTGGATCAGGGTGTCAACGTTTTCATTTACGGTGATATATCTTCTTCCCATGTCGGTCGGAAGGTGTTAAACCAATATGATGGATATTGAAAAAAATATATAAACACATGTAAAGAGGCCACAAAACATATTTACTTGGTTCACCATAAATGGATATGTCCATGTAGCATATGCCGATAGTGTGTTGGTGAGTCCAAAATGCACTAAAATTCACATGTTGAGGATTACATGGTTTGGATATAATCGCTCTGTCCCAGTCACGCAACATTTACAAAGGTTCAGGGGTAGGTCACTAATTCCCTATGGTCACTCTCATTGACTCCCTATATCTCGTTGTCTTGGTTAATGTACCACTCATTTTATAGACATAATGGTGTCTTCAACAGATTTTCATTGAAGACATTGTCTCTATTCAGTAAGAGACACTACATGCATCAAAGTAATAGATAGATGTACTTGAAAGCAATGATAACACATAACCGATATTCAAAATCTTTCCACAAGCATAACACCACATTTGTGCACAATACCTCAACTTGCACGCAAGATTTGATCGTTCTCATGAATGATGAATTTCACACAACCTCTACTTTTCATGCAACACTTATCTTTCATGTAGCTACACCAAAGGATTCACATAGTATTTTCATACTAAAGGGACACATTGCATGCAATATTTACTCTCTTCCAATCTTTTGCATGCAAATAATTCACATGGCTAATCAATCTGATTTTTGTTGGAAAATTATTAAGTCTTCCTTGGGGGTTTCCACATATTTATAGGCCTCTGATGACCCTATGTACATGCTCCTGCCACATTTTTGTCGGTGCAGGTAAGTTTCTTTTTGAGCATGAAAACCCTGTTTGACGTCTCATTGGGAGTGTAATATTGCTTCGTTCAACACCATCTACAATGAACTCCATGAATTTTCCATTTTTCTATGTTCTTATCCTGAAACATGTCTTCTTCTCAAGTTCCAAAAACAACTTCAATCTTGTGTCCAAAAACGAATCATTCGTGCACACTGAAAATATTTTTCACAACTTCCTTTCCTTGAAATATCCCTGGTCTTCCATGTGAGGATTGAAAACATATGAAATAAATACATAATTTCCATCATATAATGAATGTGGTTCCCATAATATGATCTATGGGTGTTCCGTTTAAGCTCTAAGGGGGAAATGATTCTTTAGTATTACTCACAAAGGGGGTTAATGGTGATATTTAATAGGTTTATAGGATATTTTTATAGAATGGTTACATTAAATAAGATATAAATTTTTATTAAATGTTTTAATAATAGATCGTTGGCATCTCAAGGAATGAAACTCTTTAATGACTCTCCAGTTTTCTACACCGAGCATTGATCAAGTAGACTTACAGGGATGGATGAGTTATTTCACTTTTATTATGACATTGTTCATTGAAAGTAATATATTTAATTTCACTATATATTTCCAAAAAAGGTTAATATTATCATATGTAATGGTTTTCATATAACCAAGGGATTGTAATTTGTGTTTATTTTTAATTCGTACTAGATTGATCGAGGTGTTTTCTAGCCATGTGATCTAATAGTTCCGGTGGATTCAGTGTTAAAAGTATAATTTTTTCATAATTTTTCCATTTATTTTGGCTCCATATATACAATAAGAGAAATTCTTAGTGAAAGATGGATTAATTGAAACAACAATTGAAAATATAGAAAATGAATGGAATCAAAAAATGTAGTGCCATGATGTTTGGAAATTTTTTAAATAATTTGTGGTGAACTTTTACTAAGATAAATTAATACAAAGGTGATATGATATATGATTTCAAGATGTTTTTTTAAAGGAAAATAGTCAACATGTTATGTTATTATGAGAAGTTTTGTGAATGTAAAATTTCATCAATGTTTTGTGAATACATGGATTATTATGAATCACATGTTGACATTCAAAAATCAAGGAGGCCTATTTTATGGGAATGACAGAGTTTCACAGAAGACATATTGATTAAAAAAATGTGAACCCTAATTATAAATATGTGAATTATCATCGTATGAGAATCATAAAAATTTTCAACAGGGTATGATCTCTTTGATTACATAAATTTTTTACAAGAAAATAATTCTTATATGGTTCTAGAATATTATGAGAACACAAGTTTGAGGAAAATAACAATAGATAACTAATTGATGAAAATCTATTTCCAAGAATTATTTTCAAAAAAATAGGCCACTTCATAAAAGGGTTCAATTTAAAAAAGAGGGTTGTTTTATAAAATATAATAGTTATTTTTAACAAAATCTGTGTTTCACAAAAAAGGTTTTTTGATGAAATATACTTTATCAATCATACATGAACACATGAAAAGATTTTGGAATGTATTAAAGAAATATAAATGGAAGAACATAATTCCAAACATCACCCTCATGCTCTTTGATATGGAATATACCTTCAAGTGAATAAATTGAGAAATACATTACCCAATAAAGTGAGAAAGGGGGAGTCGGTATTATTGTACTGAGGTAGGATGTGTACCATCAAAAAAATTCATGAAAAGGTAGTGTGTATGGAATAGAGTGACCATGTCTTGTCAATTGTAACCTAGAATATCAATTGAAGTTTAGGTGATTTAGGTATTACCGACACACTATTAGTGTATGCTCTATGGAATATCCCTTACGTAAAGACCTGAAAAATATATAATTTTTTAGTTAAATGGGAATTTGATGAGTCTGCGAAAATTGACGGCACATGATTCTGTGGCCTGGAGTGCCTGAAGTGAATTTCTGAACTTTTATTTAGGTATGTTTAGTAATCATGCGAGTGGGTTTTTCTAACTTTTGAACTGGTGCTCCGAATTTAAATATGAGAGGACATTTGAACATTTAGTTCCAGTATTCTCTTAAGGCGACTTTCATCTCAACAGCTATTGGTCAAGGGTATATGTTAGTATTTTTGTTTTACATGGGAATAGAATAAAAATAAAATAATCTTTTATTTCATTTTTGTTGAAACCTCTCATGTGGATGTTTTATAGGTGGGTAACAACTGAACTAAAACCTAAAACATGTGTTATGGTGGTGGGGACTAATCGAGATTAAAACCAACGATTTTTGAATTCAAATGTGGGGACTACCCGACCATTGAACCTCCCACTTAAATGTGGGGAATTATATTTATCATCCCCCACATTAATGGGGCCAACCCCTTTGATTAATTATACAATCTCAATTAATTAATTAGACCAATTTGAAATTATTCCAACAAACTAAATAGATAACATATTCTATTATATTGGATATTATTTTGTTGGCAAGAGGGTTGGAATAGTTTTTGTGAGAGCTTGGAGAAATTCATCTCCAATGAAGAACATCACCTCCCAACTGATAACGACCACTAGAGATTGAAGATCGAGGAAACCGACCTCGAGCTGGATCGGAAGAACCTTGTGGTGGCAACCAACATAGGACGTCTTCAATTGACGACTGTCCTTCCATCCTCATTAATGTACTCAAAAGAACGAGGTAGGGGTGTATTTGGCATTGATAACTGTTAATTACCTCTCACATTGATTCATTTTCCCTTGAGTCGTATGCTACCACTCTAATGTGGATGGTGTAGGCCAAACAAATATGGCCCGACCCCTCCACCATTATTCATTATTTTTTTGTTCCTCGCGATGGTGACGATGACTAGTGCCGGTAGTTGGCAATAGTGGAACTCAAGAATCGTGGTTGATAATAAGCTCGATCATGACGAAGGCAACGAACGATGGGTGGTCGGTAATGCCGACCGCTGGCAAAGGCATGGCTCCCCACCACCCAACGGCACTCTTCCACCCCAAGACCTCAGCCGTCTGAGACTCCGCTGACCCGTGGCCTCCGACGTCTGCGGCTCTGCCAACCAGCGGCTCCGCCGCCCATGGCCTGTTGCGCCGCCCCAGCGGCTCCACCCCCCCATGGCCTCTGCCGCCCCACGACCTCACCGGCCTGAGTCTTACCACGCTACCATGCGGCCTCGCCCCCCGCAGACTAACATGCTGCCCCACAACCTCTCCGTCCCTTGGCCTGACCGACCCTCAGCATGCCATGATCCACCTAGGCCACTCGTGGCCCTCGTGGACCCCCCTCACGGCCTCCACGACTCCCACGGCCTTCGTGCCACCCCCACCACCCTGGCCGGGCTGCACAGCAGGGGTCGGACCACCCAACATGGGCTGGGCTTCCCAGCATGGGCTGGCCTGCCCAGAGCAGGACAGGCCGCGTCGGTCTGACCGGGTCGGACCGGGCGTAGACCCACTTCAACACATTTACGCACTATTGACCATAAATTTGGCATCAGGCGTCCTTTTGACAAACCGTCAAATGAACTGTATACCATGGAGAGAGGCAATCCCTTTAGAATAACCCACTAGAGATTTGGATAATATTGGAAAACGGTCGGGAGGTATCGAGTAAAAATCCAATCTAGACCCCAGGACTAAAAGTCTAATAATTCAAAGACCAGGCGTCAGATAGACGCACCGTCCATTGCATTAAGTCCCCTATGATGTGGAAATAATTTGGGATATGTCTTTGTGGGACTTCTTGGTAGTTTGATTAATGACCAGTTGCTTGAGGAGCGGACCCTCCAGGAGATGAGAAATCTAAGCACAAGAACCCAGTAGCTTGATTTGTCTTTAGGAACATATATTTCAAGGGTCTGTGATTGAGGGTCCCACATTGAACTACTTTAGGATTCCATGTAGAACTACCTGAGTGATTTTGTTTGGTTCGTCACCTAGCGATCATGTGTGGATCAGTACATAGCGATGTTGTGTGGGTTAAAACTGAGTGATCCAGTCTGGGTTAGCACTGATCGATCTAGTGTGGGTCAGCACCTAGAAATCCTATGTGGGTTTGATGATGATTAGCAATATTTCATGGGTCTTCCTCTTAACAGAGTAAGTTGATTCAGTAGTTACATCTAATCATCTCTACAACTGTACTTAGGTTAAACCTGGTGTGAGATGAGTTCGTACCTGTGTGTTACAGTCATTTGGGGCAATACCTTGGTGGTATTTTTCTGTGTGGTGTACCTGTGTTGTACTTACCTTCATGGTATTCCTTCCTTTTTGGAACAGTTGATATTTGGGATTTGAGTTGGACTCTGTGTTTTTTTCATTATTGAGATGGGTATACTTTATAACATAGGTATATGCATGGGAATATACCTACGTCGGGTTGTAAGTTGATTTAATGCCTTGTGGTTTATCCTTGGTGGATTTTTATGAGACTTTGTGGGTCACGGGGTCCCTATTGAGTATCATTATACTCAACTCTGCATGTGCTATTCCCGCATCTTATTGTGTTTGATGCTGACGATGGAAAACAATGATAGAGGATGAGGGTACCAGGGCTAGATGAGGCCTGGAGGTGGACCATACGATGTGACAATATGTAGAAGAGACAGGAGGACATGGAGTGCAGAGGAGGCGATCTGTACCTATACTTCAGGTACGAACCTCGGAGGATGACCTAATAGCTACCTTTCTTACTTTTCAGTTGTATTGTTTTTCAGTTGTACTTGTACTATTACTATTGGGCTTGTATTCTGACCCCTTTTTACATTCAACACTCTTATTGCTATATAGTTGACTTTTGTTCATATCCGGTTGTGTTCTTTATTGCATGTGTTTCCAGGTTATAAAGGCAATTCTTTCCCAGTTATAGGGAATACGCCTTTCGGTGCTAGTTTCTATCCCTTAGCCTATGGAAGGTGGTCTTGGGGTAGTCATGGCCTGGGCCCCAGGGGACGGGTCGTGACAAATTGGTATTAGAGAAGTTGGTTCTACCGTAGAACATAGGACTCTAATATTTCATTTTAACATGAATAGTGTTATGTGTTGTGAGTGTGGTTATCAATTTAGGGAATCCAGTGTTGGTGTGGTGGCCAATGTGTCCATACAAAAGAACCTTGACTCTTGATTTCTGACTCACTGCATGAAAACACTGATTGTGTGTGTGTTTTGAAGAGTTTTCATTGTAATCTCTTGGATTCAGCTCACCAGGGATAACTTTTAGACTGTGGCGCACCTATTTTTTTCAGGATGCCGCCACATAGACAGCCAGAAAGGGTTTTGTATATAGTACACACGGATATCCCACCGAGAAATGATTCATTGATTTAGTTCCCTCTTCCATTAGAGGCACCAGCGGAGGCACCATCGGTACCATTACCCGTTGGGCCACCAATGCCACCATCCCCAGTAGCATAGGGTGCACACTGCTTGAGTACATTGCATGAGTTCCAGTTCCAGAGGCCACACATGTTCTGGGGAGAGATGGACCCATATGCTGCTGAGGATTGGTTAGAGGCTATGGTGAGAGTCTTTTGACTAGTAGGGACACCAGCCGATCTCATGGTGATACATTTCGCCATTCTTCTACAGGTAGCGGCAAGCAGATGGCGGAGCTTGATGCTCCAGGTTCATGAAGAGGTGATGCTTTTCTGGGAATAAGTAGAGAGGTAATTTTAGGCAGAGTTTGTCCCAGTGACTCTTCACACAGTGCGTGTACAGGAGCTTCTCATTAGCAGCCGAGCATCATGACTATGGCTCAGTTATCCGTGAGGTTCACTGACCTCTCACATTACTCCAAATATATAGTGTGTGGCCCATTCATTAGGTCCCGGACCTACGAGTAGGGACTATGGTGAGAGATCAGTGATTCGATGATCTCTCTCCGCATCCCAGCATAGGCAGGGTGTTAGGAGAGTTCTTTTAATGGAGAGTCTCCTTGCTAAGCAGTCACTAGAAGCGAGAACCACTACTAGTCATCATGTAGCATAGTCTTCTGTAGATGGATGAAGATAGATGACACAAAGGTCCAAAAAGACCAAACCTACTGGTGGACGACTGCAAGATTCAGGGCCGGTCGTGAGGGGAAGCAGAGGCAGAGCTAGTAATGCCAGATGTGGGTAGGGTCACATGGCATGTGACTGTCCGACCTGACGTACAAATGATCCGAAGACGGTTGATGGATCGCCTAGGAAGAGGCAAAGATTCGACTGAGGAGTTCTGCAGGGAGTAGGCAGAAATGGCAGAGGAGCTGGCCATGTAGCTGGTGGTGGGTGACGATTTGAGATGGTACCACTACCCCCACATGGTGTTCCACCCCAACCATAGGGAGCAGGAGAATAGGGGTGAGCTCACCTTTACGCAGTTGTGGCCTACGATCACGACTCTCCATTAATGATACAACGTATGATCTGATTCTTCTTCACCTTAGCAATAGTTCTCATAGACATAGGTGATGGTCCTTCATTTATTGCCACTACCTTCGTTTGGAGCTCAAAGATTCTGATGGAGTTCATGGCTCAATCCTTACGACTAGAGACTCCTATGGGAGTAGATTCGAGGATTAAACACTAATGCTGGTAGTGAAAGCATACTAAAGGAAGCGAGAGCTTTATATGGGATCGCCTAGTAGTAGTGTTGAGGCCTTACTATGTCATCTTGGGTATGGACAGGTTATCAACAATCCATGCTCAGATTGACTGTATAAGGTGCAAAGTGCAGTGTGTCTGCACGGATAGGACCAGGTTTACTTTCACCAACAAGAAAGAAGCCATTTCATCACATGATGAACTTAGATGGAAAAGAGTGTGACCGATCACTCATTAGTTGTCTAGACTTACCCTCGGTGTAGTTTATTTGGAGAGTCTGAGCTATCCTGTAGTGGTGGACCAGTACACAGATTTTATTCTTGATGATGTTCTCGGTCTACCTCATCATAGAAAGGTGGAATTTTACATTGCCTTGTACCCCATGATGACACCGATATCTAAGCCATCGTATCAGAAGGCTTCCGTGGAGCTTCATGGGCTTCAGGTACAGTTGGAGGAATTACAGGGGAAATGTTTCATACGACCCAGTGTTTCTCCTTGGGCTGCCCCGATTTTGTTTGCCAAGAATGAAGATGTGAACTTGAGGCTTTGTGTTGACTATTAGCACTCGAAATAGGTGACTATGAAGAACAAGTACCCAATTCAAAATATTATAGTCTTCTTTGATTAGTAGAAGAGATCACTATGGTTCTCGGAGGTAGAACTCATATCAGGTTATCACTAGCTTAGAGTACGAGATGAGGATGTGGGGAAGATTAATTTAAGATGTCGGTACGGGCACTACAAGTTCTTGGATAAGCCATTCAGCATAACCAATGCTCCAACAGTGTTCAAGGGACTCATGAACAGGATCTTTCAGCCATACCTTGATTGCTTTCTGATGGTCTTCATTGATGATATTCTGATTTAATCATCTACAGAGGTGGAGCATGCCTATCATTTGCATGTAGTACTGGACACACTCTGAGAGCACCATCTTTATGGTAAGCTCTTGAAGTTCTAGTTTTGGATACAAGAGGATCACATTCTGGGACTTGTTATATAGGTGGAAGGAGTTTCAGTGGATCCAGTGAAGACAGAGGTAGTACTTTCTTGGGAGCCAACCAGGTGTCTGACGGAGATATGGTGTTTCCTGGGTTTGGCCGGATACTTCCAGAGATTTGTGCCAGATATTTCCGGAGTTGCAACACATTTATCAATGTTGACGAAGAAGGGGCAACCCATTGTGTGGTCAGAATGATTCTAGTGGAGTTTTCAGGAGCTGAGACAGAGGCTGACTTGTGCCTCCATCTAGAGGCTTCAAGAGGAGGGAATAGGGTATGTAATCTATTTAGAAGCATCAGGGAATGGAATTAGATGTGTCCTGATGTAGGAGAGAGCAGTGATCAAATATGGTTCTCGACAGCTAAGACATAATGAGTAGAACTATTCTACCCATGATATATAGTTAACAGTAGTGGTATTCACCTTAAAGATGTTGATACATTACTGAATGGGGGAGTGTTTTACAGTGTACTATGATCACAAGAGTCTCAGGTATATCTTCTCTCAGAAGGACCTGAACATGTGACATCGACGATGGCTTGAGTTCTTCTAGGACTATGACTTCGAGATAGTCTATACTCCTGGGAAGGGGAACATTATAGAAGATGCACTCAGCCGGAGGTCTGGTATATATCTAATAGGTGAGGTGATGGAGAAACTAGCCTCTTTGCAGATATCCTTTGTGGATCAGGATGTAGAAGTTTTCCTTTAGTCTCTTACAGTCACTCCCCAACTTCCTCAACGAGTCATGGAGGTGCTGCATGGGGTCAATGAATGCGAGACTCAACATGCTCAAATATCCATAGGACATGCACCTAATGAATTTTTTGATGGTGGGGATCATTTCATCCTCTTCAATGGGAGTACCACAGTACCAGTGGTGCTTTAGGAGGAAGTGACTAGGGAGTTCCACACTTTCCCTCTAGTATTACATCCAAGAGTGGTGAAGATGTACAAGGATATCCAACAACAGCACCAGTGGCTGAGAATGAAGAAAGCAGTTGCAGAGTTTGTCTCTTGGTGCCTCACTTGTCAGAAAGTGAAGGCAGAGAATCAGGAACCAGCAGGATTGGTTCATCCTTTGGAGGTCCCAGAGTTGAAGTGGGAATGTATATCCATGGGATTCATGGTAGGAATTCCACTTACGTCCTAGGGTCATGAATCGATTTGGATGATCGTCGACCGACCCCCCATGTCGGCCCACTTCCTACTGATCAGAGAGTACGGTTTAGTAGAAACCATGGGACACCTCTATGTTCATGAAATTGTTACGTTTCAAGGAGTAACCTCGAAGATTGTCTCTGATCATGATACACATTTTACTTCTCGGATATGGAATGGGTTGCATGAGACTTTGGGGATGTAGCTTCATTTGAGAACCACCTTCCATTCTCAGACGGATAGCTAGACTGAGCAGACCATTTAGACCTTCGAGGACATGATGCGTGCTTGCATCCTTGTATTCAGTTGCTGCTGGGAGGATCACTTACCTTTGGAAGAGTTTTCATACAACAACAGCTATCACTCCACTGTTGGGACAGCCCTTTTGAGGAATTGTATGTGCGACCTTATAGATCAACTTTTTTGCTAGACTGACCCGGGTGAGTCAGCAGTAGTGGGACTAGATATGGTACATGCTGCCAAGGGAAGGTGTGGATAATTGAGGATTGGAAGGAGGAAACACAGAGCAGCGAGAATTCGTATGCTGACAAGAGGTGGAGACCTCTGGAGCTCGAGGACGGTGACCACATATTTCCATGGGTCTCACCTTGATGAGGTTTGCAGAGGTTTGACCGAGGTGGGATGTTATCTCGTAGGTTCATTATACCCTTTTACATCCTCAGTAGAGTTGGAGAGGTGTCTTACCATTTAGATCTTCTACCTCAGTCGCACTGGGTGCACGAAATATTTTGTGTATCCTAGCAGAGGAGATACATCCACGACCCTTCTCACATCATCGACCACGAAAAGCATGATGTCGATGATATGGAAACATTTAAGGAGGTTTCAATAGAATTTTAGTGTCTATAGAAGTGGGTACTTTGTGAGCTGTAGATAACTCTGGTGTGAGTTCGTTAGCTGCATGGGAACCTACAAGAGGGAACATGGGAGCGGGAGGCTCAGATTCGGGCTTAGTACTCCAACTTATTCCCTTAGTTTTAATTGTGTATTATGGGGATAGAAATATCTGAGTTGGGGAGAATGTAAAGACCCATAAATTCTTGTAATTGTTTAAATTAAATGGGAATTTTACAAGTCTGTGAAAAATGACGACGCGTGATTCTGAAGCCCGGAGTGCCCGGAGTGAATTTATGAACATTTAATTGGGAACATTAAATAAATGTGAAATCATGTTTTTTTATCTTTTGAACTGGCCCTCAGAATTAAAATCTAAGGACACCGTTGAACTCGCAGCACCAGTATTCATTTAAGGAGACTTTCACCTCGACGACTGTTGGTTGAGGGTGAAAGTAAGTAATTTGGTTTTCCATGGGAATAGAAATAAAATAAAATAATCTTTTATGTTATTTTTGTTGAAAAATCCCATTGGATGTTTCACAGGTGGGGACCACCTAAACTAGAACCTCCTACATGTGTTATGGTGGTGGGGACCACCTGATATTAAAACGCCCAATTTTTGAATTCAAAGGCGGGGACCACCCGTCCCTTGAACCTCCCACTTAAATGTGGGGTAGTCTATTGAACATCCCCCTCATTAATGGTGTCACTCCGTTTGATTAATTATACCAACTGAATCAATTAATTAAATCGATTTGAAATTATTCCAATAAACTAAATAGACAACATATTCTATTAAGTTGGCTATTTTTTTTGTTGGGAAGAGGGTTAGAGAAGCTCTTGGGAGAGGTTGGAGAAATTTATCTCCAACAAAGAACATCACATACCAATGAAGAATGACCACCGGGGATCAAAGAATGAGGAAAACGATCCCAAGCTAGATCAAAAGCACCTTGAGGAGGCAACCAATGTAGGACATCTTCAATCGATGATTGTCCTTCCCTCCTCATTGACGTCAACAAATAGACGATGTAGGGATCGGTTTAAAATTGATTAATGTTAATTTCCTCTCGCATTGAATCATTTTTCCTTGAGCCATATGCTACCGCTCTAACAAGAAGGGTGCGGGCCAAATAAACATGGCTCAACCACTCTGCCATTATTCATTATTTGTGTGTTACTCGAGATTGTGATGATGACTGGTGTCGGCGGTTGGCTCTGATAGAATGCGAGAACCACGGTCGACACAATTCCCAACCACGACGAAGGCGATGAACGAAGGGTGTTCGGTCAAGCTGGATGCCGATAGAGGTACGCAGCCCCGCCAGCCCACGACACTCTTCCGCCACGCGGCGCTCTGCCGCCCAGTGGCCTCTGTAGTCTGCGGCTCTACTGCCCTGCGACTCTGCCCCCCGAGGCATGTCATGCCGCCCCATAGCCTCTCCGACTCGAGGCCTCCCACACTGCCCTGTGGCCTCCATGCACCATAGCTCTTTACCTCACTGTGGCCCACTGCGCCTCCTTGCGGCGTCCGCGCCTCGCGTCCTACCACGCTGCCCCGCAACATCTGTGCCCCGCGTCCTGTCGTGCCGCCCCGCGGCATCCGCTCCCCGCAGCGTCTGTGCCCTGCGTCTCGCCACGACGTGCCGCGACCTCACCAACCCACAACCTACCTCTCCTCCCCACGACCTCACCGACGTGCGGAATGCCGTGCAGCCCCACGGCCGTGCCGCCTTGATACCACCCCCCCCCCCACAGTCCCCCGCAGCTCCCCTCGCAGCCTCCGCTACTCTTGCAGCCTTCACACCTCCTCACGCCACCCAGGAGGGGCCACCCAGTGCAGGTCGGGATGGTCCCAATGGGTCAGGCTTGGTTGACCCAAAACAGGTTGGTCTGGGTCGGTCCTTCCGGGTTAGACCGGACGTGGATCCACTATGACCCATTTTTGATCTTTTGGCCAAAACTTTGGCACTTGGCGTATTTTGAAAAACAATCAACAACACTGTAAATTTTTGAGTGAGACGACCCCTTTAGTATGCCACACTAATGATTTGGACAAAGTTAGAGAATTATCAGTTTGGATCGAGCACGAATCTAACAGGTCCATCTATAAAAAAGGATACTAACTCATAGATCAGACATCTGATTGACACACCATCTGTTGAGTTGAGACCTCTATGACATGGAGACCCTTTGGGATACGTCATAGTTGGACTCATTTGCAGTTTTAGTATCAACTAGTGGCATGAGTAGTGGACCTTATCGAATATGAAAAAGCATAGCATGGAAACCAAGTAGCTGGCTGTGACTTGAGGAAGTGATCTTTCATGGGTCTCTGATTGAGGGTCCCAGAGGGAACCACTCAAGGATTCCAAGAGGTACTACCCGAGGAATCCTGTGCAGGTTGGAACCTAGTGATCCTGTGTGGGTAAGCACAGAGTGATCATGTTTGGGTCAGCATCGAGCACTCCTATGTGGGTCAGCACCGCGTGATCCCTTGTGGGTTAGCATCTAAAGATCCTATGTGGATCTGATGAGGATTAGCGATCCTTCATTGGTCAACCTCTTAATAGAATAAGATGATTAATTAGTTACATCTAATCATCTCTACTATACTAATTTAGTTATACCTAGTGTGTGCTGAGTCTGTACGAGTGTGTTACTTTTTATTATCGTAATACATTGGTGGTATTCTTCAGTGTGGAGTAACTCTGTGGTACTTACCTTAGTGGTATTCATTACATTGTGGAACAGTTGAGCTTTGGGATTTGAATTTGACTCTGTGTTTTTCTCATGATTGAGATGGGTATACTTGATAACTTAAGGTATATGTATGGGAATATACGTAAGTAGGGTGTCAGTTGATTTCATGCCTTGTGGTTTATCCTTGGTGGATTTTTGTGAGACCTTGAGGGTCACGGGGTCCCTATTGAGTATCATTACACTCACCCCTACATAGGCTATGGCCACACTATGTTGTGTTCGGCATAGATGAAAGACAGTGTTGATCAAGGCTGAGGGTACCAGGGCCAGACGGGGCATGAAGGTGGACCATACAGCATGATGGTACACAGGGGACACAGTCAGACATAGAGAGCTAAGGAGGCGATCAGTACATACCCTTCAAGTAGGAACCTCAGAGGATGACCCAGTAGCTGCCTTTATTCCACTTCAGTTGTGTTATATTTCAGTTATATTTGTACTATTACTGTTGAGCTTGTTTTTCTGCCCCTTTTTACTTTCAGAACTCTTTTTGCTACACAGTTGAATTGTTTTTGTATCTTGTTGTGTGCTTGGTTTCATGTGTTTCCAGGTAATAATGTAAATTCCTTCCAAGTTATAGGGTATATTCCTTTCAGGGCTAGTCACCAGACCCTAGCCTAAGGAATGCCGGCTTGGGGTAGTCACGGCTTGAGCCCTAGTATACAAGTTGTGACACCTTAGTGTTTTCATGTAAAATTGATGTGCTTCTATTAATGCATATGTGGTTGTGGAACTTTCTAGAATCGATCATACAATTTTACCATGTTCCTAAAAAAACCTAAAATGTTCTTATTATTCAAAAAATGTTAAAAACCAAATTCATAGCACCAATCTCTAGGTGTTCATGGGTATTACAATGGGACTTATGAATAAAAAATTATCAATGTTTTAAGGGTTTTTTGATATAATCTCATTTTTATCGAGATTCTTTACAATTATTCTTCTGATAAATAAAATTTTTGATCTACCTATAAATAATTTCATGAGTTTTATTACACTATATTAATTTATATAATCTATATGCCATCCTTTGGATTATCAATATTTATGTAACAAAGAGACCAAAAGAATGTTTTTATTGAAAACCACAATTATCTATATTCGATTAAATACACATTCTCATTAGAGTCCAAGTTTTCTATTTTTTTTAAAAATATTTCTATAATTAGCCAATTATTTTCTAATTTCATTTTACCCATAATGTACTTTTAAAAAAATTACAATGGAATCTTCATGTAGTTTTATGAATGAGATACTTTAAGCTATAAGTTTTTTAAAGTAATCTTAGTTTTATGTATACAACATCGAAATAATTTTTTTTCATCATGATCACTGAATAATTTAAAGCCTCTCTTAATTATTTTAAAATATATTTTTCAATGAAAATGATTCCTTTTATTATTTGGTAAATTGTTTATTTTAAAATTGTTTATTGTTTGATTTATTTTTTACCCAAGAATGTTTATATTGAAGTTTAAATAGAAAATCTATTAATCAATGATAGTTACCACTGATTTGACTTATGATATACTATTGATATGATCCCATGATAATGCACTTATTCTTTCTCAAGAATGTTATCATTTATAATTAATGTATAGTAGTGGAACCTATTTATCTATCTACGGGTTACCATTTGATGAATCGATGTAATAATTTTTTAAAAAAATTTATTTTCACTTGGTTATAATATGATGAAAATTCTATAAAACCCTATTGCATATCATAGTTTATGATATGATTAATATTTTTTGATATTTTATTACTCATATATATGATTTTAATTTTGTGTTTTTTGGTAATAGAATTATATATCTATATAATGCACTGGGTGATGATATATATTTATTGAGATAAAGATAACATGAATAGGAAATAAAACAATTTTAGTTTGGTTATAAAACCACTATGATAGTCTTAGGAGTAATCTTTTACTACTATGATTGTTTGGGGGAGTGAAACCATTCAATTATGAATGTTTTTTCATTGGTCCTTGACTAAATAAGAAATTATTTTCCATTCTTCTGTGTATTCTAATAATCTATATCATATGTAAACACAATACATTCATTAATTGTGTTCTTTGATTATATTATTATTCATATATTATGAACTACCAAGAATTATGTGATGACCTAAGAATATGATATATAATATGAAGGCTATGGTTTTAAAATGTTATGATCATGTTCTCATAAACTTACTCTCATGTCATGTTAATATGATCACCAATATCTCTCATGTTTAATCGTTGTGAGAATATGATATTATCTTTTATTTTGAATCATTTTCGAAATGATATAAAGAATAGTATTATGTATGATATTTATAAGAAGTGTTATAATTAGGAAGAAACTGTTGTTTTATGTAACCATGCTTCCAAATCGACTTAAATTATATGATTTCTTGATCATTATTTTATTTTATGATTATATATTTATTTAGATTTGATAACTATGTATGAAATGTATGGGATACAAAATTTTGTATTAGGGTATGTCTGAGACACCTTGGGAAAATAATATTTCATAACCTTAGTGAAAACCCAATCTATAAGTCTATATATAGGATAACATCCTATGTTTGTAGTAATGACCACTGATGAACTAGGTTAAACCTAATCTATAATAGAAATATTATGTGTGTGTTGATTTTGAAATATAATGATGGATTTTTCAGGATTTTATGGTTTCCCACAATGTGTATTATTTTACACACAAAGACTCTTCGTTTTAGGTGATAGTTTGAACTCAAATGAATCATGTTAATATTGAATATGATATATAAGGCAACAATATTCCTCATGAGAAAAAAATGTTATAGGAACTGGAATGAAAAATTTTATTTCTATTCTAACATATAAATATCATGATATGAATGATTTTGAACATAAAAATGGGGAAAAGTTAGAGCACAATTCCATTGAGTCCTTCTTGAGGAAACACCCACTGTATTAAGTTGATTCAGTGATCCAATTATATATGAGAAATGAATCTGTACAACTGAATTTTTTTCTGTTCTTCAGTGTTTGAACAATAAAGATTTATTTTTAGTTTCATATCATTAGGAGGAAAAAATATAGAAATAGTGTACTATTATAATCAGAATAAGGAAATTGGAATTATCATTGTAAGGACCCCAACACCAAAGTTAATTACATTGGTACTATGAAAAAGTGATCACATCCTAAAAGGACTGAATAATTTAGTAGATTTAGAAAAATAGATACGTGCACAATTTTAGAATTACACTCAGAAGGAAAAAAGAATATAAACTCTATTAGAAACATCCATAATCGTCAAGACTATCACATTATGTCTTTCATACTAAACTTCGTTGCATCTTAAAATTAACAAAACATAAGAAAAGAATGAGATAAGATTCTCATATAGTATAATGAATATAGAACAATATAAAAAAAACATAAATAATGTTTCATGGTGGATGAATAAAAACACATTCCATTAGAACATAATTTTGATTATAATATGGTAGGAATAATTGGTATATAAATAATAACATATAAATAAGAACATGAGAATAAAACATAACTATATATATTTTACTAGTTGAATAATCACATGGAATATAAATTAACAATATAACAATGAGGGAATTCAGAATTATAGACATCTTAAATATTTCATCGATGCCTCTACTAATATATCTGAACATAAAAGCTTAAGGCCTTGGAAAAATAAATATATGAAAACAATTGGACAAGGACTCAGCCAAGTCCATATAAATTTTGTCTTAAGAGACCTAATGATGCATTGAGGGGATATATTGGGCACCAACTATCACTTACTAAGTCCGATGAATATCTCATATTAGTGGAATGAAACATAAACAATAAATACATACTTGAGAAATATAACTTTTCTTAATCAGTATGAAAAATCACTAACCATTACGATAAGTATGGTGAATGGTTTCAAGATAGAACATCTATATTCAAACTAAAAATATAACATTTAATGAAATATTTATATGATAATTATAATATATCAATTTGAAAAATTATTAATATTAAATATAGGTTTTTAAAGAGTTTAAATTAATCTATTAAAATCATCAAGTTATTCTTGAGAGAAATACCCTTTCTATTTTTCAACGAGTTCTTTTTTGGAATATAATTTCTTTTTTTATATTTTTTTCTATATTACAATTAAAGAAAATATATAGTTTCTCATAAAAAGGTAGTTATTTTATGGAAAAAATGTTGTCTTAAAAAATATTTTGGATGGTAACTGAAAATGGGTATGAAATTGCTACGATCTCGTTAATTGGTTTGTTTATTGGGATGAATTGAAAAGTGAACCTTGAAAAGAATGTATTTGTGCATAAACTAAAGATAAACTGATTTAGATACATGATATTGGAAAATATAAAGAAAATTTTGAAGAATTATATAAAAATAGAGAATAACTAAATTAGTTTAAAGAGATAGAAAGCGTAAAATGAATGAAAAATTAAGGTTCGAGATGAAACTATTACATTTTGTCTGAATGTGTTTTATCCATGATCTTAATGTATGTGATTATGAAATTAGATTGATTAATAACCTATTAAACATATATTTTTTATTTTTATTTTATTTTTATTTTATTGAATTTTTGATGAGTTATTCAATTAAATTTCATCATTCGAGAGTGTTCTTTTCCTTGGATTTCATGATATGTTTACTTTTATACGCATATGGAAGATAACTTAAAATAAAAAATTTCACCCATAATTAATTATTTAGCATATTAATTACCTTACATAATATTAAATGTTCATATAATTCATTTGTTTATTGGGGGTGGGGATGAAACATTAGATAAGGCATTAGTGATAATCGTTTATATTATTTTGTTGGTTTATCAATTATCAAAAATTATTTTTGTTTCATTTTTTGATAATTTGTATGTATAATGGATCTATAACATTATATAATATGTATTACATATATAATAATATTATTTAACCATTTAAATTAATTTATGACCAGCCTTGAAGAATTTGTATAAAAATAAAAACTCCTCGCCCACGAAAGCTGCAAATTATTATCTCACAGATGACGTTTTCATCATTAAAATAAAATGAAAAGAATAAGATGCTAGATGGTGGATTTTAAACTAATATAATAGAAATATTGTATATAAAAGATAATAGTTTTGTCATTTCACTTTGTATAGGTAGTTATAGAGTAGGATTAGAAGGGAAAATATATTGAATGAAAATTACAAGAACAATTTGGGATAATACCTCTGGAATTCCTCTCCTTGACAACCTCCTTAAAAACACTGAAATAGATGTTTCGGTGAGAAAACGAATACCATAATGTGTGGGATATTTTTGGGAGATAAAATGGAAATAATATAATCATGATTCAATTCTTATGAGGATTGAGGAGATGTGGTGGTGAGGGGTGCTATTTCTATTAGAGGAGAGGGTTGTTTTTTGATTATTTTATTCATTTTTTTATTATTTTCACTCAAGACTATGAATTATTTAAAAAATTTCAATAATTATATAAAAACAATGAATTAAAATATTATATTATTGGATTACATCAGTCATAAATAATATAAGACATATTATTTCAACTATTTATTAAATATAGTAAATTATTGTAATTTACTATTGACCATAAAATTTAAATATTTTGAAAAAATAAAAAAACATCTCCCAAAACATTTTGTACTAATATAATTTATAATTGAGATAATTTTATGAAAATAATTTTCTAAATAAGTTAAATTTTATTTTTATATAAATTTATCATTTACAATGATATTGTCGATTTAAAAATTATAATTGATTTTATAACAAATTGAAAAATTAATTAAGGTATCCTAAAATTATCTTATAATCATAAGATAACAAAATATTAATTTATGAGTGTATTTTATAATAATATTAATTTTTTTAATGTATTTTTTAAATTATAACATTTTAATGATATATTTATGTCTTATAAAAATACAAACACTTAATTTATCAATTATAATTAATTTATTTATAAATTCCATGATATAAATATACCATAATTTCATTTCTAAGAATCCCAAATTTAATTTATACTTTCAAAGGTGAATTCACACTTTTGTTCGTTATATTACCAATCCTAATGGTCACATTATAGTTCCAATAGTCATATTTAAAAGCATTCTACTGTTTTAAAATAAGTTTTGTTTACGGAGTAAACTACATATGACTATAAATTTTAAAATTTGTATACCACAAAATATGAGGGTGTTAAACTCTCCCCTCCAAAATTTAATCAGTTAAATTTCCCAAATGACATGTCATAAAATGATATGGGTATTTATTCAACATAAATTCCTCTACTTCCTCTATCAGCTCTTCAATTTTATTATTTTTCGAATATAACTTTACTGGTCGAGTCTTCTAATTCCCCAACACCTCATCTATGGTGTAAAAAATGTGGATAGTCTCTAAATAGTATGATAAATTAGTTTAAAATTATATTCCTTCAAATGTGATGAAATGTATTGTTTCTGGCATGTACATCCATAATAAAGTGACACAGAACACACTGTTTAATTTATAAATGCTTGGTGGAATCACTTTATGATAATATGTAACTCCAATTATCTCTAGGATTTCCAAAAGTCCAATGTACCAGGGGCTTATTTTCCCTTTATTTCCAAATCTTATAACACCCTTCCTTGGATATTCGTTCAATAATACATGATATACCACTTGATACTCTAAATTCATCCTTAATATATCAGCATAGTTGTTTTTCTAATTCGAGATGGTTTGATATGTGTTTTAATATTCATTACCTTTTACATTGTTTCCTATATAATATATGGGACTTAAATATTCATTTCACTATCTTCTTCCCAAAATGATGTTGTAAAACATCACATTCATTTCACATATTAATATAGTTCCATTTGAATACATTAACAGAAACAAATTTTATATGAAAACTCTTTTATAGGTAGATAATAACCCCACATTCCGTGATTGGATTGTGAGAATGATCTCAACATGTTTATAAATATTTAATCATCTTTTCTAAATGACAGTCAATTTGAGGGTGATAATAATTACTCAAAAGATACCCAGTGTCCCATGATTCTGAAGACTTTTCTATAATTTAGATGTAAATCATAGATCATGATCATAAAAAATTAAATTACGTTATCCATGAAGTCTTGAAATGTCATTTATATAGAGATTTGCAATGCTCTCTAATTGAAATCATCCCTTATATTGATGATTTTTTTTGATTTGGTAAGTTGATAAAATATTAAACATATTGATTAATTATTTTTTGTATTTTTTTTAAATTTAGGGATTAAATCCATATTAATATCATCTAATTTCCATGTAGGAATGGTTAGGTGTTTCAAGACTCATATAAGATCTTTTATTTCATCCTTCACCTATTGAAAGACTAAACATCATGATACATAATAAAAAAATTTCAGGCTTTATATTATCCCACAAGAAATTTTCCTTCAAATATCTATATATATCTGTGATATCGGGGTGTATAATGAATTTAGATATATGTGAATCAACCCATTAATCCATTTTTATCTTGAGTATGGATGGAATACAAAGTCTCATCCCAAATTTCTGAATTATATCCTCATATAGGATGTCTGCCATCTTCCAATCATTGAAACCGTTAATTGTCCTTTTGAAATTATCATTATCATAATGACAAACTCTAATCATATCTAATAAAAATGGTTGTGAAACCAATCAAAAAAGTTATGATGTTTCATCTTCCATGATAATTATCATATCTATCTTTTCTAGATCCATGCACATATGATAATTTTCATTCTACATTTTGTTTAAAACTCTATAATCCTTATTACTAAATGAATTATCTACCTTATTTGACTTCCCTTAGTGTTATTATATCGAACAATACAAATCATTGAGTAGGATAAGGCATTTACTTTTATTCATGCTGACTTATTTCTATGTGAAGATATATTTCATTCTCTTGTGATCTATACTTATATCACATACATAACCTAAGTGATAGTGTTTCCATCTATTCAGAGCAATGATTATGGATACAAAATCAAGATAACGAGTTGGATTGTTTTGGTCATGAGATTTTAACTTCCATGATGCTTATACAATAACTATAAGATTATGCATAAGGAAAAAACCATGTCCTTTCTTTGACATATCACTACCAATAAAAAATCCATCATTTCCTGATGGTAGATTCAAGATTAGGGAATTCAATAATCTCCTCATCAATACGTCAAAACATTCTTCACATTATTTTCACAATACAAATGTATCCCCCTTAAAATTAATCTAAGAAAATGGGATATCTAATTAGGAAAAACTATGAATTGAACATCGATTGAAGCATTCTAAACCAATAAAACTACACACCTCATTTATGTTCACTGTTGTAGTTCATTCCTTGACTGCCTTTGTCTCGGTAGGGTCAACTGAGATTCTATATTAGGAAAAAATATTAACAAGATAAGAAACTCTTTTAAGCCTTAATTCACACTAGATAGAAATCCCCTATAACTATTTTTTTATCATAATCTCCAAAACAACCCATATATGGCTGTCATGGATTTTGGAATATATCATGATATCATTAACAAAATACCTCAAAGAAATAATCAAGATATTCCTTGAACACTCTATTAATTAGATCCATATAAATAGAATTTTAATTAGACAATCCAAATATAATTAATATAATCTCGTAATCTCCATACATAGATAGAAATTATGTCTTTGGAATATCTTCCTTCCTTACACACCATTGATGATTTCCAGATCAAATGTAAATCTTTGAAAAACAGTGACCTCTATGAACATGATCAAAAAAATAATCAATGTGAGTCAGAGAAAATTGTTTCATTATTTTAATAGAATTTATTTATCTATAGTTAATGAAGTGATTCATGGATCCATTTTATTAATTGAAAATCAGAATATGGGATCCTCGTGGAGAAACACTTGGGTGAATAAATATAGTATCACTCAATTCCTCTAGTTTTTTCTTTGGTTCCCTGAATTCTATAGTGGAAATTATATAAATATTCATTTATCTAGGTCTTTCAATAGGATTTAAATAAATAGAAAACTCATCTTCCAATTATTGAGAATGTCCATATATATCCTTTGGAAATACATCAATTTATTATTGTACAATATATAAATCCTCAGTTTGAAGTTTTTTTCCCTCATCCAAAGAAGTTGTTTTCTCTTATTCACCAAGAATATCATTTAGATGATCTATTGAAGTTGGATCAAGATATGAATTAGAGGATCAAGTCACTCCTCTAAAGATGAGAAATTTTATACCTTCATCCAAATTCATAAATTCATTTTCTTTATAAGAAATAAATTCTTATATTTTGAAATCAAGTCCATACCAAGGATTGTATAAAAATAAACCATAGGTATTATGATAAAATCATCAATTAGAGAACATTTATGTGTCATAATTGGTACTTTTACATCCATATTTATTGGAATAAGGTCTTCACCATT
The DNA here is from genome assembly GCA_963277665.1 of Viscum album. Lineage (NCBI taxonomy): Eukaryota > Viridiplantae > Streptophyta > Magnoliopsida > Santalales > Viscaceae > Viscum > Viscum album. The sequence goes on from OY728144.1 coordinate 396,215,781, forward strand.
TGTCTTTACTAATATCTCCCTTGTTAAGGTGAATTATCGATTACTAGTTTTTAAAGAAAACTGGGAAGATATAGTGGAATGCGATGTTCCTTAATCATATAAAAATTAAGCTAATTTTTATTATATGATAAAAGTACTGTCCACCACATCATTAAGAAATTCAACCTTAGATTTTGTGATAGCATATTCTTGTCCTTGATCTTATGTCCTTTTCTGGGGAATATTTCCTTGATACTTTAGACAGTAATTTTCATAATGTCACATCTCCCTAAAATTGTTCCATTGATGATTCATAGCTTATTTAATTCCATTGGAATCATGGGTATGATGGACTTTCTCACCATACTTATAGAAAAATAGTTTTCTTTTAAGTATGCATAATTTTGTTTCCTTCCATAAATATCCCACTTTGGAAAAATCTGTTGTTTATTCTTCCGTTTATATATTATTTGATCTTCCTCCCTATTCTTATATTGTTTTCACATAATGTCAAAATATATTTAGAACTCATTCCCTATCTTGATATCACATAAGAATATATCTTTGAATTATGAGAATGTTAGTAAAATGAATTCCCTTTATAAGAGTGGTTTTAAACCATCAAATGATCAATCAATCCTAATTATTGTATTGTGTACATAATCCGCATCATGCCTTGCTAACCTTATAGAGTTGGATTCATATATAGATACATTATTATCATCTATTTTCCTATTATTCTAGTATTTCTTGTCCATGTATACTCCCATTCCTGACGGAAATATTTTCTGAAAAAATTCCTTAATATCCTTTAATTCCATGTTTGATATTTATACACCTCCTTCATATTTGGAATCAATGATCACTATTGATTGACATATCCTAAGAGATGATAAATTTCCTTGTAATACTTATACTTTTCATTACATACCAATGTGAGAAAATATTCTCTAAATATCATATCCAATAGTCAGCTACAAATTTTCTTATAGTCTGATTGAATGATTGAGGATGTTATTGCATGAATCGGTCTAACCTTATTACTCAAAATTGTTGACCAGAATACTCTATATGAGTAAGGTTATTATTCATAGATTCAGATATCCTAGTATAGTTATAATTTTTAAGATCTAATTTCATCTCCTGATCTATCATTATTATCTTCGTAAGAGGAAAATTCCTTCATGGGATACATGCGATGACCAATATCCCATTTCTTCCAATAGGAAGCATTTAAAAAAATGAACACCGAAAATAATGATATGAATCAGAATACATAAATTTTAAAATAAGAAAACTCTTAACATAAATTGGAAATTTATGCATATATAATATCATAATCATAAAAATGATTTATTTTTAGACATGTTTATTTGTAAATCATTCATTATAGTTTGTAAGCAATGTTTGAATTATCTAAAGCATATCCCCTAGGAGTGTCAAACTAGTTGCTCAGTATTGACAGTTTTCATGTACCAGGTTTGGTTGGGTAATGATTGATGCACCTTGTGAAAGATTCTATCCCTAGGTACATGTTTTCAATATTCATTTCCACTTGTAGTATCCATTTATTTCTGTATTTCAATGTATACCCTTCAAAATATATTCCTTATAAAAATTCAATGTTGTTCGTTTATGATTATACTCAAAGCCAATTTCAGGGTTATACTCCCTAACCTATGCTTTCTAAATTTATTTTACATAGGTTTCACTAATGTATTAATAAAATCAACTGTAAAGACCCCAACTAAAGTAGACTGAGATTAGTGTATTAAATAATTATATATTTATTATGAATAAGAGACCAAATCCCAAAAAAGAATAAATTAGTTTTTTAAAACAATATATATTCCTTTGTTTTCTATTACAACCTTAATGTGAAAAAACCTATCAAATAAAATGGGAATATCTATAAACTCCTGTATTTTTCGAGAATTTCACTCATAAAATGTTTCATCTAATCTTAGAAAAAAAGAAAATACTATAAATGGGTTTGCTCATATTCTCTTTAAGGGTAAAAAATACAATAAGAGCTATTAAAAATAAAATTAAAGTGTATGGAATGGTGAAGGACTAAAAAAATCCCCTTATATTATAATAATTATAATAATATAGTAGTAATAAAATATGAATAAATAATGACATATATAAAATCATGTGAGAATGAAACTTAACCATTGATATTATACTACTCGAATTATCACATGGATTACCAATTACAAAAATATCATAATTAGGGAATGCATAATATTGTACATCGAAACCATACCATCATGTCCTCTCCCATGACATATGAAAATAAATGGTTAAGTAATCGACCAAATCAATATCTAAAAATAAATGAGCAGGCCCCATCCAAATCTATATGTTTTGTGTCTCATAGACCTAATGATGAATTGATTGGATATATAAGGTTATAAATTTTTCATAATAAGTCCAATTTGTTCTTCATATTAATGGGGTGAAACATAAAGATCATATACATATGAAATTTAAATAACATTACCCAATATGTAAACATAATCACTAAGCATTCTGAGTTTTATTCTGAATGTTGTTAAGATAGAAAATCCGAAGTCAAAATGTTCCAAAAACATTTAATAAAATAAGGTATAAGATAATCATAAGAGATAAATCTCAATAAATAATATTATTCAACATAGGTGTTGAACTAGATGAAAATAATCTATTAAATTCATCGAGAAATTCATTATAGAAATACCCTTTTTACATTGCAAAGAATAGTTACTTTCTAAAATCATTTTCGTTTGTCCTAATTGTATTTAGAAAAAAATAATTTAATAAATATATATTTTCATGAAAAAGTTACTGATTTTAGAAAAATAATGGTGTTTGAAAAAAGATTATCAATGTTATTTTATAATGTGTAATAAATTTGTAAGACCCCTTTCATTGAGTTTTCTTAAAGAGAATAATTGAAAGGGGAACCTTGTAAAAAATTTATTTACCCATAACCAAAATATGAGATGATCAAGATATATTTTTTTTGTGAAATATTAAACTAATTTTTTAGATTTGTATAAAAACAATTAAGATATTAATTTGGGTAAATAGATAGAAAGTGTAACATGAATGGAAAATGGAGGTTCGGGAAGAAACCATTACCCTATTTCTGAAAGTGTTTTTCACATGATCTTAATGTCATGGATAATGAAATCTTATTATTTAAGAATTTTATATATATCATATTACTCATTTATATTTTATTATAATTTTATTATGTTATTTTATAATATATTTTATGGTTATAAGATTAAATATCATCATCATAGAGTGATCTTTTTCATGGTTTTCATGAACATTTTACTTTTATATACATATTGAAGATCATGTAAAGTAAAAATAGATTCCCAGAATGAAAATAACTTTTTATTATTGATATTAAGAAATATTAAATGGTAATATATGTTATTTTTATATTTGGGTTGTGGATTATTGATTATATATTATGTTAGTGATAATAGATTAGATTATTTTTGCAGTTTTAAGATAATCACAAACTAGTCTTGTTTAATCAAATAATAATATGTGTATATACAGTTTTTAAAACAATAGATAAGATGTAATTAATATATTATAATAATTTTTAACCATTAAAATTGTTTTACCCATATTTATGTCGGGTTTGAAAAATGAAGACACGTCATACGGGAAGTCGATAAATCAAAACCCCACATGTAATGTTTTCATCTTTAAAATGAATGTAAAATGAGAAGAGATTTTATAAAGTATTTTAAATTAACATAATAACATTCTAGTATAAAACATATAATTAAATCATAATTTCACATTGGAAATGAGAAGTTATAGATGAATAATAAATGAAGATAAATTGAATAGAAAATAATAAAACAAAAGGGAATTTAACTTCTTGAATTACATTCTTTGAGAAACTCTTTAAAGAACATTAAAATGGTATTTGGGGGGGAGTTATAAGAGAAAATGGGAGGAGTTTTGGGTGAGGAAATAGAAACAATATAAGAAACATTCATAGATTAATAGGTGTGAGGAGAAAAGTTAGTGAGAGGTGGTATTTATAATGGAGGAGTGGGTTGTTTTTTGAAATATTTAATCAGTTTTTTAATATTTTGGCTGAAGACTATGACTAGTTTTATTAGATCAAGTAAATATATTAAAATAATTATTTATTGTTATATATATTTTTATTAAATAATCTATACATCATCTACCACTTAATAGTTGATGTATTTTTTAAATATGATAAATTATCATATTTAACTATTTAGAAAAAATTCAAATAATTTAAGAAAATAACAATTATTCATCCTATCCATTTTTTGATGTATAGAATTAAAAAAATAAAACCAATATATTAAAATAATTTTCTAAATCTGAAAAATTTTATTTTTATATAAATTTATCATTTACTTTGGAAATATTAATTATAAAATTATAACTCATTTTATAGTACATTGATAAATTAATTAAGGTCTCATAAAATTATATTATAATAATAAGAAAATAAAATATTAATTTTTGATTCTATTTTATGGAAATTTATTTTATTTTAAATAAAAATATTATTTTTAAAATTGAATGTATATATTTTGGATTTACAAAAATACAAACACATAATTTTTCATTTATGAAACTTTTATCCATTAATTACTTGATTTAAATATAACATATTTACATTTTTTAGATACAAAAATATTATTCAAAGTTTCATAGGTGATGTTACTTTTCTATTTTTCATATTACTATTCCTAATAGTCACTTTGCTATTCCAATGTTAATATCTAATAGCATACTTTGGTTTTGAACTGTGTGTTGTGTGAATCATAAACTATCAAAAATGATAAATTTTAAAAGAGGCATACCAAAAATCATTGGGTGTTAAAATATGACTCCATAGAGTAGGATGAGTTTATGATATGAGTTTTAAATAATTATTTTCCTAATATGATTTGTAGTAAAACTGAGAATTTATTCATTGAGCTAAATAAATAGTAAGAGAATCAGTTGGTATATATGAGGCAGTTTATACCATATTTGTGTGGTATTATTATTTTATTTTCAAAAAAACAAAATGTAAGATTGATTATTTCTTCAGTGGATTAAAAACAAGTCATTAAGGGTTTTATCCACAAGGCACGTCTATATACCTGAAGAACCCATTTATTGTGATATCATGGTAACATTATAGATCAGGGTTTCCCATAAGACTCACTGTTTTGATAACAAATGAAAGGCATAATTCAATGGAAAAAATAAAAACAATCAAGAAGAAAATATATTCTTTCATTTATGATCCATGGGTGGAAGGAAACATGAATGAAATTATATTAACGGGATTGGTAAATGTTCTATGTGTGGAAATGAAGGTCATTATGAAATCTAATACCAATGTTTTGAGAAGAAGTTATATAATGATTTTAATAAATAAAATTATCCTAATAATGAACAACTAAAACATTAGTGTATCAAGTAAGAGAGGAATGTTAATTAATCTAACAAGTTCTAAAATTCAAATATTTATGATGATAGTGGACATTAAAAACCTCTTCATCCTAGAGATAAAGAGAAATATCATGCAACCAGTATTATGAATGAGGGATATGATAATGTTGTTGTGAAAGGAACCAATATTATCTACTCTACAACTATTAATGTATTATTTGAATATGTATCGACCCACTCTTATAGACATCATGATTTTTTAATAGTATAAACATTCCTAAAAAAAAGTAGATGCTGAATTAGTAGTGAAAACATATAATGGTACAATAATCATATATCATGTCTATGACTATTCTCTAGTAGATATTTTTTGGAATATTATCCAGGATAATCTCCTCATTCTCTATATAGTTAAATTTAGGTAATATAGGTAATGGAGGGGTTTTAACTATGTAAATCCCATATCAATTACTAAGGAACGAAATTCATTTTTGATATTATCAACTAAAAAATTAATTTTTTATCTATGCAATGATAATGTAGAACATCCAATGGAATTTAAATTCATTGAATGAGTATTGATTTTAATTCAAAAGGATATTTTATCTCCAATGGTTAGGGAGAAACTCAACATAGAAAATATTCTAATTATACTAGACAATTATTAGGGAGTTTGTTGATATTGATTAGGAATATTTTTATATTATTTCACCAAATCTCAAAGTACATTATTCAACAGAAATGATAACTGGTGCTACACTAATTTGAAATACTACATTTATAATGGTCCCAATTGATTTTTAGGAATTAGAGAAGAAAATCAAGGTCAATCTTGACAAGGGATTTATTTGACAATGTTTTTCATCTTGGGGTGACCCTATTTTTTTTGAAGATGAAATATAGATCAATGTGATATTTCATTGATTACCTAGAACTAAAAAATATAATAACAAATACAAAGTATCATATACCCATAATAATGACTTATTTAATCAACTTTCGATGAAACAACACTTTTATAAGATAAGAATGTTTTTCAAATATTATCAATTAATGATTCGGAAGAAGTATATTCCCCCAATATAAATATATTAAAGTTATGGGAACTATTAATTTATAGGTATTCTAATTTGTATTCCTAATTCCCCAACTATCTTCATTGATTTAAAGAATATTTTATATAGAGGTTACCTTAATCAGTTTTTTGTTGTCATTGTAGATCGAATTTTTAAACATTCAAAGGGAAATGATGATAATGAATATTAAATAATTATTATTATTAAGACCATAAAAACGAAATATGTTACGAAAAATTTAAAAATTGTGAATTATTTATACAAATGATTTCATTTCTTTGAAATATAATTTGACCAGAGGGTATATCTATGGATCTATAAATGACCAAATTTATTGAATGTTTGCCCAAAAAACCATTGTGAATAAGATATATTGTCCTCGTTGTTTGGATGGATATTATCATTAATTTGTGGATAATGTTTCATTATTTCCTAATCAACTCGCAATGTTAATTCGAAAGGGATCCATGTTTCATTAAAATAAATAAATTTGAAGAAAAGTTCATGAAACTGAAGAAAAGGATATTCCTCTCACATATATTTATAGTAACCTACATTGGGGAAGGTTTTTTAACCCATAATTATTCATCCAATTGGGTCTTGGAATTTTTTTATGTAAAACTTCTGGGACAAATATTTTCCCCCAAGATAGTTGAAGTTTCATCAAAAAAATTACCCAATTCATCGTTTGGAGTTCATTGTAGTAATTCAGGAATTAAATATATTAAGTAATATGTTTATGGAGAAATATGTGACATAGATAATGATCAATAATTCATGCAGTATATATTCATTCAAAAGTAGATCAATATGAACCATAAATATTGTTCTATCCGATTAAATATTTTGAATGATCAATACATTACCACCATAGAAATGTTAACAAGGTGGATAATGCTTTGATTCAAACTAATCCGGCTATATTATATATGATGAGGATTAAAAAAGATATAATATTTATGGATTATAAAAAAATATGTTCTAGAAATCATCAATTATGGGGGGAAATATTATCATCCACAAATGAGTGTTCAATTATATATCCATACGAGGATTGAAGAGGAAAAATGGAAGATGTAGAGATATAGAAGAGGGTGGGAAGTGTTCCTAAGATTAAAATTTATTTTTATGGAATGATAAGTTTTATAAACCATGTATGTGGTCTTCCCATACCAAATTAGAGGAATGAATTATTCGATGAGGCTCATAGTTTATCACTCTATATTCAACAAGGATGTAAAAATATGTATAGTGATATAAAGAGTACATCTAGTGGAATTCTAGGAAGAGAGATAATTTAGTCTATGTATCTTATTTCATAGAATGTCATCAAGACAAGGTGATAAATTACTATCAATGGGGATTTTACAAACATTACCCATTACAAAATGGAAATGGGAAAACAGCACTTTGTATTTATTCATCAAACTCCCCAAAATATCTAAGGTCCATAACACAATTTGGGTTATGGATAATTTTCTTATAAAGTTTTCACAATTTAATACCTTTGTATAAGACATATATCTTGGTAATTTTTCATGAATATACATTAATAAAGTGGTGTACTTTCAAGGATTACCACATTATAATGTGTTTGGTAGTGATTAGAGGTATACCTTAACATTCCAATAAAGACTTCAACAATCTCTTGATATATAGTAGAGTTTTCAAAAACAATTATAATCGTAAAATAGATTTTCCGTATAATAAAAACATTCAAAGGAGGATATGTTATTCAAGAATATAGGAATATTAATCCCTAGGTATTTCTATATCTTTAACATTATTTATGTAGTAGGTATGTAATCTTATCTCTTAGAACTTCCTTCAAACATCTCATATGTTCATGATGTTCATCATGTTTCTCTCCGGAGGAAGTAGGTATATGACCCTTCCTATGTAATGAACTAAATGGTTGTACCATTAAGGTAAGATATCACTTATTTAGAACATCTGGTCATGATTTAGGATCATAAAGGAATGTGAAAAAAAATAAGACCGCTCACTTGGTCAATGTTTTGTAGTGAAACCAAACATTTTAAGAATCTATAAGAGAACATGGGGATCTGATGAGTTTGTAGTATCCTCATTTGTTTGTACAAGTGTGACACGATTTCAAGGGTGAAATTATTTTTATGGTGTAATGAACCTAACACCCCAGGATTTTATTTATTTTTTAAAAATAATTTTTTATTAATTCAATCGATTTTGTTACGTTGAACACCATGTTGAAAAGAAAAACGATATACAATTAAAACATTATTAACTAACGTGATAGTTATATTCTATATAAATTGGATTTATGGGTATGATATGTTTTATGAATGTATATCTTAAATTCAATGGTTATCTATTGATACAGAATATTTTCACAAATTAATAATTCTTCTTTTTTCATGAATACTCAATACATGAGTAATACACATGCCTGAGGACTAAAAGAGTTTATTTTCTCTAGATAATTAGTAAAATATCATTTGTTTTGGTGATACATCTTCAATATTTACCCAACATATCTATTAATATTGTAATCCTGACAAGAATACCCCTACATAAATCATTTCATCATAATTTGGGGGAATGGTAACACAAATAAGGGTGATCATAGATGCTTATTAAGGGTATAAATGGAGTTACATTATCATAACCTAATATTATGGCTTTGAAATCATGATCACAAAATTCTAAATTCATACCCTACATATCAAATATCAATATATTGAATAATCATATAAATATAAAGTGTTTATAATATATGAATTATAAGAAAAATCAAAGAACATGAGCCATGATATGATACAATTGGTAAAATTCATGGAATTTTTGGAATGCACTTAAGCATATAAAACAAATTCCTTATTGGTCGATGATTACTACTATATCCGTAATAGTGTATAAATTCTTGTACTGAACTGAGTTCACTCATCATTTTTTCCATGTCTTATGAAACCGTGCTCACTCCACATTCAAGCATTGCATTTTGGAATTGGGTTCACTCCCCACACTATCCATATATCACTCTACCAATTTGACAACCCATTTCATCAATATCCATTCTGTGAGATATATAAGTCATTACCTAGTGTATTATAGGATATATAGTCCCACACATAACAAAATTAAATCTATATTAATGAGTTTCACAAGATCATAAACATTCATCATATTATTACCCATGAAATGAAAAGGGTATCAGAAAAATTTCATCATAACATAACCTATGTAAAAAAAGATAGGTTTAATAATTATTTCACTATAGAATAACTTATGAAATGAATTTGGATTCATAAGAATTTCCTATTTGATTAACCAATTGATGTGAAACATGTTTCATAAATATCGTGAAATCAAAACAGACACCATTCAGATGAAAAATATAAATAATATCCTTTGATCATATCCATAGTAATGCATAGGTTACACCAATGGATGTCATCATAGATGGAAATTAATTTTGAAATTTTATTTAATAAAATTATTGAGGAATTTACCCTTTACCATATAAAAAACATTATTAAATATAAAGCACTATCAATTTTTTTTAAATAATTAAACATTAAAACTTATAAAGGATGGTGTGAAAATCATTTATATCCATTTTAAATGTCAATACTTTTTCAAAAACATTATCATTGAAAATAATATATTGAAAAATGTAAACGAATATTCTAAAATCATTAAAAAAAATTTCAAAACATAAATCTTTTTCAAAATAATTTTATGAAAATAAACATTGAAATACATAAGAGAATCATTAAAAGTTATTTTCTGAACATTTTAAAACATGAAAAAATATCAAAACCCTATTCAATGAAAATAAACACTGAAACCTATAAAGGAAGACTTTAAATTAACTAATTCACATTTTGAATCACAAATCATTTTCATAATAATTTTCTTCAAAAACATCTGCTAAACGTCTCAGAGAAACATTGAAAATAATTTAAAACACGTTATAAATCATAAAATATTTTCAAAATCCATTTCATTTTAAATACCATTTATATCTTATAAAGGAATATATGAGAATTATTTAAAACACTATAATAATCATAACACATTTTAAATTATTTTTCATTAAATAGTTCATTTGAAAATAATTAAATGTTTCTTTAAAAATTATTTAATGTTTTTTCAAATATAAATATATTTAAAAATTATTTTCCTCAAAAATAAAAGTTGAAACACATAAAATAAACATTGAATATAATTTAAAACACATTTTAAACATTAAAATTTTTTTAAAAATGTTTTCCATCAAAATAATATTAAAATATCATTTATTCAAATTTCAAATCATTTTTAAAAAACAATATATTCGGAAAAAGACAATTTTTAAGAGATGAGGGAAATAATGGAGGATATCTAAATAAAATTTCATATCTATATCTAGTAGAAAAAAATTTAATAATTGGTTATATTAATTGATAATTTAATGAATAACAATATGATAATAAATATCATGTGGATTATTGAGAGGATGATCAAAAGAGTTCATCTTTGGGGACTTAATCGTAAACAATCCTGATAAATGGTAAGATTGTCACATTAAACATATATCACGTTGGTAACCTTGAATTAATTTACCTATTATGGTATAAAATAAAGTGATACCTAAAATTTCATTTGGTTGAAAAATTTATTGATATTAAATTTTAATGTTTCTTTATATACACCACAAAAATTAATATAGGTTCATAATAGAACATACATCTCAAAGAAGGCAAATTGAGACAAAAATCCATTATTGATTTTGTAACATTTCAACCATAAACCCCATGAAAGAGAGATCCTAAAATAGAGATTTAAATACTAATAAATATAATTATAATAATCATATAATAAATTCATGGTCAGTATGGACTCCACATAAAATTAACATGTGGTGAATATGAAAATTTTCTCACAAACCTAAAAGTGAGATGAAAATCCATTACATTATGTCTTGTCTCATTCTACACATATTCATACCAGATTTTTTAAAAATATATATTCATTATAACTATATTAAATAATCATACTTTTAAATATCATATTATATATTAAATTTTATATGACACATTCATTTCCCTATTTCTAACCATTTTATGATAAACATACATTTTGTGTAATAATGACTTAATTTTTGTATATAGATTGACTTGAAATTGATTTAGTTCCATATAAATTTAACATAGATTAATTTTGTGAAGAATATAAAGAATGATATAAATATCATATATATATTTAGTAATTATGTATTTAGATTAATCAAAAATATTTAGTGATGGAATCAGAAATACACTATTCATGGAGATGGTTGGCCGAACATATGCATGAACATGATTTCCGTTTTATTTTTATAACAAATGAAAATTAAATCATGTATACATAAAAATTATATTTTAATATTTATTAAAAATATATTAATTTTTTTCTATAATAATCCTAAATACATTTTTTGTAACATGTGAAAGAATCAAATCAATTCATTAGATGATAGTCTTCCGTACACATAAATGATGTTATCATATACCCAAAAACACTAATGAATGAAGGTATGCATGATATAATAATTCATGATTCATAATAATATCAAAAAAATTTATAAATATCATATATCAACTATATATACTTCATTATTTCCAATACTAAGAGGTGGTAATATAAACAAATGACATCTGTTAGTGAGGCGGTAGTCTGACGTACTCACAAACTATGATTTCATAACCCATTTGACTGAATTATGTGTGGTTGAAGGTAGTAAACATAATATATATATATATATTATTAATATTTTTATATAATCATTATTTAACAATAATTTAATTAGGATAAGAATGAAATAAAATATATACTTGTTTTGAGGAACATAACCGCTTCTCCATGTCATCTCCTTAGGTTTTCACAAATGCCTTCCTTAGATTGAAATATTTCCAAGAAATTATTCTATTGTGATGTAAGTGAAGTTTATAAGTTATTATTTTAGGGTTTTTCTCAATAAAATTGACATTAATTGTGTTAGTAAGTTAGAGGGTGAGTGTGATTTTAAAAGTCGGGATGTGTAGCATATTAATAAAATCTCAAAAGTAATCACTATTGTGAGGTCTCCCTTTAATATTATGGGAAAAATTGATTAATAATGGATGATATAGATTAATTGCCCTAGTAAAACCTCCATAAAAACCCATTTTTTATATCATTAGTCCTTAGTCCACACATTTACACAATTTCGTACATATAATTTTTACTAAGGTAACTCCCATGTGTTTATTTATTTAGGTAATTCATCCTTAAAAACTAATATTAAAATAGATTTATCATATAACTTATTCATAATGATTCGAAATATTAAAACTAATTCATTAAATAAAATTCATATATATGTGTAAACCTAATTATAAAACAAACACATGTAATGCCCAAAATCCCGTTTTAACCTTAATCGTGATAATTAATTTTAAATATTTTCTATAATAATTATGGTAATACATTAATATGAAAAAAATTGATTATGTAATTTATTCTGATTCAAAATATGGAATCCATTTTTTTGTATTCTACAAAAAAGTGGAATAATATAACTTAAAAGTAATCAAATAGACGTGATGAGAAAGTGGGGTTTTAGTGTGAAAAGTTTCATAAGTTTTCATTTTTTTATATCAAATTTATATATAAAATTGATTAATATGACCTAAATTGGATTAATAAATTAAAACTTTTATAGTTTATAATTTAAAACAAATTTAAAAGAGAAATTATCTTTTTAAATAATTTATAAAAAATGACAGATTTCAATTAAAATTCCGTATTTTTAAATATTCATAAAAAATGATACTTTTAAGAAAAAACAAAAAATTCTACCTAAGATTATACAGATTTTCCAATTCAAATAATATGCTTATTTTATTTAATTAATTTTATAAAATTGGATTAATAATGTTTTAAATTTTTTTCCATAAAGAGGTGGAATAATTACATTTTTGTTTTGAAAAAATACGGGGTTTAAGAATAAAATAGTATTAATTCTTATATATTATCTAAAAGTAATATAAAATAAATTTAAATTATTTATTTTAATTTAAATTATATTTATATTTAATAAAAATCATTAATGAAATGTGATTTGGTGAAATGATTTATATAAAACACAACTGTGCACATTGAAATTATTTTAAAAAAATAGTTTCTTTTGTTTTCAAAAGGGTTTCTTCAATTTAAAATTAATTTTTTACAAAATAATTTATTATAAAATAATTTGTAAATATTATTTTCATAATTTAGTTAATCCTATTCATATCTACCATTCGAATAGATATTTTATAACTATCATATGAAATAATAACATTTAAATAGTATATTGTGTTTGGTTGAAATACAGTGTTATGTGTACAGAAAGCTAAACATGTAATTATGTGCCACACAAAACAAATATAGTATTATTTGAAACATAAGATAATATTTGTGTTTTTTGTAAAATAAAATATAAAATATATTTAATTTTTTTAATTTATTTAACAAAAAACTTTGTATTTCACTATTTCAATGGATTTTAACTCGAAATACAAAATCACATCAGTGTAAATTAAACATTTTATGCAAATTTGATTTTTTACGTGAATTTTTTTTAATCATAAAAAATAGATTCTTCACTATTAGTGAATTATTATAAATAAATTTATGTATTATTTATTTTTTCAAACATTTTATCATTCATCTAATTTTATTTTATATGTGTTGAATAAGAATAAATCAACGTTTTATTCATAAAACCTGAATTTTTCTAAAAACCAGATTGAATGTTTTTTCCACACTTTTTTTAAAAGTAATTTTTTTTACTGTTTAAAAAAATTTATTTGAAAAAATTTACTTCTTTTCTAAAATAAAATGTAATAATAATATATTCAAAATTTGAGAATTATCAAAAATTGAATAATTATTTGATGAAAAGTAAAATAGATATTTTTATTAAAACTATCTTTTCATTTAAAGAACTCATAAAGATAAATTTTGGATTAAAATGGATTTAAAAGAAAATTTTTATATTATATTATTATTAATACAATTTAGATCATTATAATTAAATTTTATTTTAATTTTAATATATAAATTTGTCATAGTTAATTAAAGGATTTCTCAAAAAATTAGTGTTTTGTCGCACTTATGGATGTAATTTTATATTAATTTATTTAATTAATTTGAATTCATTTTTTTAATGATTTATAACTTTTGAATAATAAAAACTAATATTTTTAATAAGTTAAATTTAGTTTTTGGTCACAATGAAAAGTAAAATTAGAAAAAATCTTTTACAACAGTTATGGTTAATTTTTTTTCCCAGTATTAATCCAAAGGATATGGGTATTTTATTGAGTGAAACATGTATGAATCCTTTTTTACATGTATATTTAGACCTTATCATATTTCACAATTAACTATTTAGACATTTGGAATCATTTTTCTTGAGAATTACTTTATCATAGGGACTCAATTTAAGAAATTTCCTAGTGGGAACCCACCCACACTTATATATGGAAATATCATTTGTTTTCATCTCCATAATTAATGACCACATTGTTTTCCATAAATGAACCAAAAACAATTCCTTACATATATCTCCATGACCCATAGTCCCTTTTATCTCCTATTATCCTCCTAGTAAAACTTTAGGTATAATCTTAGAGGGGATGTTTGAATAAGAAGTACAGTTCTTAACCATTCATCTTAGTTTAATTTCTTCTTCAACCTCTATGAAATATTATTAAAATAACAAAAAATAATTACCCCAATATAATCCATATTTGTAGATTTTATTATTTTAATGACATAACCAATATCCATATACCCCACCATCAAATGGGAAATGAAATAATCATTCATTTGTTTGGTGGACTACCGCCTCACAGATTGATTTAATTAATTTTCCATCACACCCTCTAACAGATTGATATAATGATGTGATTAATGTATATAAATTTTTTATATGAAAAATTTATACTTCTGATATTATAATATCATACATACCATGTAAACTTTAAATCTGTTACAAAATGATTTATCACTAATGCGTATGTATGGACTATTGCCTCTACGAAGAGATTTGATTCCTTCTTTATTTTACACTGACATAGATCGAAATAATGATATATTTACGGAATATAAATGATTTATATGATATTAATTATTTTCTTAAATGTCAATTTATTATATAAAATTCATTTTTTTCATACGATGAAAAGAAATGAAATAACAGTCATGTGTATTTATGGTCTATCATCTCCATTGATGTTTTAATTCATTTATATCTCAATGAAATTATTTTAAAAAATAATTTGTAAAACATTCAATGTAAAAGGCTATAATTAAATAATATATATAATGGTATATATTATTATTATTATGGAAGATTTTTTAATAAGGATATTTTTATCATACAAGTGGTTTGAACATTAATAAAGGATGTTGGACTTGATATAATTGATTTTCATCTCTCATAAATTTCTATGACACACATTCCATATTGACCACTTTTTTCTTCCATATGAAATATATACAAACTCTGAGTGTATTTTATGATTATTATTATAAAAATTATGTATATTTACATATCCGTATTCATTTATTTCTTTCATGGGCCTTAGGATAAAAAATTTATAAATTTATTAGATGTTTCCTATTATGTTGTCATATTCTATTAAGATTCTATATGATTAGGATTTAGAATAAAATATTTCATGATCTACCTGTCATTATTATTTTGAATATTATTATAAAAACACAAATTATGGAAATTAAATTTGTTCCTTTTATTTTCCTCTCATTATGTTCCAAAAAACTAATGTGTCCTTGTCACGAGGTGTGGAAAAAGAAAATTATAAAACTGTTTTCCTAGTGAAACATTGTGGCTATCTAGAATTGGATCACCTGATAAGCTTCTCATTTTCTTTACATAATCAATCAAAATCACCTAATAAAAAAATTATTTTTGTTATTTTAATTTTTCTGATGAAAGAAATAAAATTTTTGGGTTTTGATTATTTTATAGAATTATAAATTGACAAGAAATACTAAATTTCCATGAAACGGTGCACATAATTAATTCAGAAATAATGAACTAGTTCTAAGCTTTTGTTTCCAATTATATCATTATTTTCCCTTATTTATATATATTTTGTTCAATAATCAAATTATGAAATATCATTCATAGATTAATATATTTTTATTTGGTTATGTTATTTCTCAGTTGAATATGAAATCTAAATTAAACCTCCTCCTATAGTCAAAGTTGATGGAACACCTTATTCAATTACGTGACATCTTCCAGGACATGGAGACATCACATGTGATTTTATACACTAATCAACTCAACTAAATCACATGAAGAGCTAGTGATCAATACAAGGGATGAAAAATATTAAAAAATGAATATATATTGGTTTGTGTTACATGTTTTGTGGGAAAATATCCACACCCATTCATATCACTTGCATATTCCACAAAAAATACTTAACATTAATTATTAATTCAAAAACACCAAACCTTCCATGGGGAAATCATTCGGTTAGACCCACATTATTGAGGGTAAAAGATCACATGGTGGAAATATAGAATATAATGAGAAGAATAAAATTAATAAAATAAAATGAAATAAATATAATGATGATAATAAATAAAAATACAAAATGAGTGGAAAGAATAGATAAATAGAAGAAGAAGAAGAAGAAGAAGAATTTAAGGGTGTGGGTAGAACAAAATTTAATCTAATTCATGAAATATTTTATAAATAAATATAATTATATAACAGAAAAATTCAAATGAATAAAATTAAAAGAAAATAACAAACATTTAATAAAAAGGTAGTATTATCTATGTAGTGGAATCCCTCCCCAGTGGCGTCCCTCCTTTTAGAAGTGGTAATATCATAGTATATTTATAGAGAAATCCACTTCTATCTTTGTGAATATTTACTAAACTTATTCAATATCCCTTAGATAATCATAAAAATATATAAATGTTTAAAATCCTAAGATACCTATGGTGACACATGAATTTTTTGGGTGTTGGATCTTTGCAACGTGGATCAGTTCAATAGGGTACCATCTTGGTGGTCCGTGGGGTTCATGATGTTGAAAACATTTATGTTCATAGGATATAGTGTAGTGGTGCAATATGTAGTAGTTAGTGAACATGATTTTGGAAAACAATCTTCACCAAGACTCATCAGACCATCATAGTACTTTAATTGGTCATGATCTCCTTCACGGGGGTTGTAACATTGTCTGTAGTTGATCGATAGTGATCATAGGTGATAGAATAAGTGTTTGAAATTTGCGGGAGATTCTTATGGGGCTTCAATGGTGTTTCCTGATGAGAGATGTGGAAATGATCATTGATTGATTGTAGCTGAATGAGGATTCTAGTGGAGAAGTTAAGTCTGAGGTGAAAGATGCATTGAAACGGAAAGAAGAAACCATCTAATAAAAATAGAATAGTATTAGGTAAATACTTCCCCACATAGAAACATAGATAAGAGGAGGAGATTTATTTTATTTATGAAATTGGATCAGTTTTAAAATTCTATCACTGGGGTGGGAACCCGGATACAAAACACACACTTAATATTGGATGCACGCATAGTGTGACCCAAGAAGGTGTAGGCCAAAAATATTTTCATTAGAATCTTCCACAGGATCACATGGAATAAGTTCTTTGTCTAGTGTGGCCATACTGACACATTCATCCATTAAAACTAGTCCATTATGGTTGAATATCCCAAGGGATGTCTACGTGACTTGCTTGTGATTGGTTAATAGCTACATAGTCATGGAATCTTTTTACCTAAAATATATTTGAAAAATAACAAAGTAAATTTCAAGATAAATAATGGAAAACCAACCCAAAGTTCATAATTATAATTAATAAATAATCTTAAACATTATTCATCCATTTTAAATTAATTAAAAACCAATTCATAATTTTCCAATTTTAAATAAAACATATAAACACAAGGACATCTATTTTAAAATCAGGATTAATAAGCTAAAAAATGTTTTCAAATTTAAAAAGATTTATATGTATGTCAAGGACAAAAATTATGTTTTAAGGTAAAAAATGAATTTTCTCTCATTAGTCTAAAATAATTTCTCATATATATCTATATTTTCTAAAATTTTTATGGATATTCTTAATATTCTCCAATTATTGTTTATTTTAATTTTTTTTTCAATTTATTACTTTTTTAAAATTGTTATAATTAACGTTATAGTCATTTTTTTAACATGGAAAATTTATATTTTTTATTTAAGGGTATCTATTTTTAATTATATATATCATGGAAAATATTTTCCACCATCATGATCAATACATACTTTGAAGTTCATATTAAAATATTCCAAATTAAATTTCAAATAATGAATTTCCTAAAATATTTAAGAACCTTTTAGAATTAAACATGATTTTTAATGGGTATATGGTATTTTACAATTGAATATTTTAAATGATATAAAAAGTTAATTTATATTAATCAATATCAACAAATAAGTATTCCAAATATGGTTAACCGATGATATAATCCAATATTACCATGGATATATTTTCCATAGAGAGTTAAGGATTTGAATGACAATACGTTTATGAATACTATCCCCCTTTATAGGGTTTATGTGATGATGGATAAATGTAATAATGTGAAAACTCATTTATATTCCAAATTATATTATATGATGAAAAGATTATGATACATATTTCATTTTCATAGTTTTTTATATAATGAAAAATTTAGGATCTTTAGGAACTCATCTGTTCAATTTCAATTTTGTGATAGGATGTCTAGATTTATATATACCTCAAATTCATTACATAAAAATGGATATACCATGATATATTATTGAATGGATTTTTGAGTTAACCTAATTCATTATGAGAGACTGTCCAATATGATAGTCTTGGGACTGATCCTCGACTACTACGGTGATTTGGTAATGTGAACCCATTCATTTGTGATGTTCTAGGAACTGAGACTTGACTACAAAGGAAACTATTTACTATACTTATATGTGAACCAATAATATATTTATTTTTCCAATTTTATAGTCTTTTGGATTATGTTATTTGATTCATTTTTGATTCATGAGTTATGAACTACAAACAATTATACCATTACTCAAGATTATGATCTACCATATACAATGCATGGTTTTCAAAATAATATGATAAAGTTATCATACAGTTATTCTCATTTCAAGTTTAATGTGTCATTGATATCACCCTTTTTTACCATTACAAATCATCTAAGATGACCCTTTCGTATGTTTCATTTTATCCAGGTCATGAAGAAATGTATTAAGTATGATATGCCTGTGAAGGTTTTTAATTATGAAGATCTAGTTATTTATGTGTCCATATTTCGAGAGGAACTTGACATATATAATTACTAGTTGAATCCTAATGTATTTTAATGATTACAAATAAAATAATATTTGATATCTATGTATGAAAAATATTGGTTTTTTTACTTTATACTTATAACATTTTTAATTTCAAAACATTGAATTCAACGGTAAAAACAAAATTATAAACATTTTTGCATTGTCTAATATTGAAATGATGATTTCAAAAATAATATTTATTTTATAAAAATAAAATCATAAATATAGATATTTTTAAATTTAAATAAATTCACTTAATTATCAAAGTATATTAAATTTAATAATTCTAAATAATTATTGACCCTTATAAAAATTACATTAGTGGTTATTAAATTATAATAAAATTTCAATTAAATAAATAATATTTAATAATAATATTTTATAGAAACAACATTTATTTTTTAAATTATTAATATTTTCAAAATCGCGCCTTTATTGAGAGTTTACATTACACCAAAATACAATTTTGATCTCATTATATCAAAATCTAATTTTTATAAAACCCATTATATAATTATTTATAATATAATATTAATAAGTATTAATTATAATAATAATTGATATAATATAATATAATATAATATAGAAATTCATATTACTAGGGTTTAGATACATTCAACCTTATTACATAAGCATACGTCATAAGGGTAAGGTGTGCCATGGTGGTTCTTTCTAGTCATGGTCTGAAAAACATATTTAGGTCATGTTCATGATAAACGTGAAATTCTCCCAAAAATAGTACCAAGATAGATTTATTTATTTGGTTTCAAAATGGGATTATTCACGGAAAAATTATAGTCCATCGTTCTCAGAATCATTGATAAATAAGCTTCATATTTTATGATCCTGTACTGGATTTTGGTCTATAATGTTGAGGAAAGTTGAGGTATTTTATAATTGTTTAAAATATAAAAAGTAGTTCATGTGTTTTCAAAACATACATTACTCAATAAAGAGTTTAATAATTTAAAAGGAAAATTCATTAATAAAATTTTAGTTCATTACATTATTCCCCACTTCAAATAATCCTCTCTCAAAATTTCATTTTTTACACTAGAACAAATGAGGATATATTTTTCAATCGCCTCTTTTGGTTGCGATGTTTGTTCCACAAACATATGGTTCCACCGAAATACATTAAGTAGTTATGTTGTATTAATTATTAGACATTTTATTCTTTGACATATGATCTTAATTGGATATTACCCATATGAAAGATCAATATATAAGGGTATCACTTATGAATTCAGTACTTGTTATTAGTTTGGTATGCACAACCTATGAAGGGATTATGAGGGACATGTGTGCTTGAGATAGGATGGGTATTCATGTTAGTTGTCAGAAGACTCCTATGATGCATTGTATGATATAAAATTGGATGATGTATCTTAGACTATAATTTTTCATTCACTAAAACCTCATAATTGTTTTCAATACTGATATACGAGCGAAAAACATATCTCAGAACTCAAACTTTAGGTCTCTTAAATGATTTCCGGAATAGATTGTCTCCCAAAAATTTATGAATTTATTATAATATTGAATGGTTTGAACCTTATTTATAATTTCATTGAAAATATCATGTCTCATTAGCTTTTTTTCTCTAACTTCATTGTAACATGATTATTTCTCAACCCTCATTGCATATAGAGCCTCATTATGTTCCCTTCGAATAATAGAATTGGAACTATTTTTATATGATAGCTCCACCATGGGAAGATATTGTTATTAAAACACAGGAAATCCCATTAAATATTATATTAACATATCCTCTTACATTTTAATAGTTCTCATATATTAAAAATCTATGTATGGATTAAAAAATGTACTGAAAGTCAAATCATTATCTAGTGCATATTGAAAGATTCTCTAGAACCTAGATGTGAGATTAGGATCTCTACCAAAATTCAACTGAGATTGGTATTCCAAGTATTTTCCCTGTATCCCATGTGTATGTCTTATTTAGTTATTAAAGATACTTATTTTGTTAGTCAATAGATAAATCATCCTTGATAGAAATTAAAATGAGTTGACACTGTAATCAAATTATCTACCACCCATATACCATTATTTCTTCTAGATGACATTAGGAGTCCTATGATGAAAACAGTGTTTATGTTTTACCATTACCATATTGGTATTGTAAATGGTTTCTTAATACCCTTAGATTACTTCTATTAATCATTGAATTTTGGAATACAATGTATCTAGATAAAAATTCTATAATGTCCCACTTTTTTCAACCCAATAAAAAAATTTTTCAACACATATCCATACATATTAGTTCATTCTATATGAAACATTATGGATGATATATACACACCATCCAAACATTCCCACTTATTTTTTCGTTTCTATGTGACACATAATCAGGTTTAAGTTTTTTTAAATAAATCTTCAGTAATGTTGATATCTATACAATTCACTGCATTTTTTATGGATCCACATCATCTATTTGGTCTTTAATAATCCTCTAAAGAATGGGTTTTGGAGAAGTTATTTGAGTAAGTATTGAAGATGATCCTTTTTTCATTCCAATGACCACCCATTTTATATCAATTATGATTGAAACCCTTTCAATACTCATAATGGATATGGTTGATGAATCCTTTCCATACAAAACATTTATTACATTATTTTCCTTCCAAGTATGGTATTGTCTTGATGTTACATAACCCCAGATCTAACTTAATCAAATTCAATGATTAATATTTATCTCCTTTAATGTTAATATACACAATAGGGTTTTATTATATGAATGTATGTAACACTTCTCCATGTCTAGCTAATTCCACTAAATATTCAACGCTAATATCACTACATGAAATTATAGGTCACGATTTTAATATTTATATTCATTGATAAACAATTAGTGTGAGTAATATAATATCAATTTTATGTCTTCAATGAGTAAAAAACTTAAACCCTTTTTGGATACAATATTGTAGATCAATAAACCTTCCCCACATGAAGTTAATATGAGATAATTTATAGTGATTAGACACTTCTTTAACACTTTAAATATTTCCTCACATTCAATATTCCAGATAAAGATTACCCTCATACAATGTTAGCTTATTTAGGAGGAAATAAATTCATCATATGTTTCTCCCAAATCTATGATAGTACCCAGGTATTCCAAGGAAAATACGAATATCATTCATAGGTGATGGTCTGGTCCATTCAATTGTATATATTCTCAAAAGTTCAATAGATATCCCTTCATTGGGGATAACCTCCCCTGTTAATTTTAAATTATCCCTAAGATACTCAAATTTACATTATATATCATATAAAATTTATTTCCTTATAGTCATCAATTTTATTTTCAAAAACACATTTTATTCCTCCTAGATTTTGATGTTGATAAAATATCATCTATAAAGTCAACCATAAATTAATAGAGGTAATACCAAATGAAAATATAAATTATGTACTTTATGAATTCTAGACAATTAGTGAGTTTAAATATAATCACTAGGAACTAATTTTTCACATACCATGTATGAAATGAAATCATGTGGACTTAATTCTACTTTACCATTACAACATAATAACCTAACTGAAGATCCACATAAGAGATGTATTGGAGTCTACGAATCTGATGGAACATGTAGTAAATCTATGGAAGGGGAAACATGATACGTATAATTATCTTTTTGAGATAATGATAATGAAGGTATAGGAACACTGACACATCATTCTTCGTGATGAAGTGGACTGTCACAAACTAGGGTGAAACACATGGGTGTATAAATAGGTTTTTCATAATTACCTATAGTTTCATATAAATATCTTCAAGTTCAATAGTGTACAATATATATAGAAACTTGTATATTGGTAATGTAACATACATATTCTTTATTGAGAACTAAACCTCATTTTTTGGATGAAAAATTGTTAATTATTTAGGAAATACTTTTTCATACAAAATTATAATTATAATTTCCTTAGGAATGATTTTTTCCTTACTCTTGATAATTTGATCATGATACACTTTCTCGAAAGAAATTTATATCCATTACTGAGATGATGATACCAATGTTGATTCATCCACCTCACTACACTTATATAGAATCATTGAGTGATTCATGATACAAGGGGTGATTTATTTCTCTATGAAATTCCTATTGGATCTATATAAGGTAATCAAATACATTCCTATAATTGAATTAAATTTTACTATAGATAGACTCCCAAGGTTCATTGGGATGTTCATAATGAAAATATAGATAGGTGAGGAGTTATAAACATGGGTGAAATAATTTCACCGTTTTCCTTTTCCACTTATAGCTCTACTTACAAGTTTTACAATGGGGTTATAATTGTTTCAACAATCATTTGTGACATGAAATTGCCCATAGAACAAAATAAAATAGCATTTTTGATATACATAAATGGAAAATAACAAACTTGTCACCATTTTTTATCACGATGCACCTTCGTATTCATTATAGAATATGCTCCCCCATTCTTTATAGATTATAGTGGTTTGATTAATTTACTATTTTCCATAACCCTTGTCTAGAAGGATTTATTTTTATAATGTCCCTCTTCCTTGGGTTTTAAACCATCGAAAATAGATAAATGGTTTATTAGAGAATTCCATTATTAATTCACATTTTGGTGTTTCTCCCATTGGAATTTTTTATCTTAGTTCTCTTATGTATCACATGTAAATAATTTCTATATCCCCTTTTATATTTTTATAAGTTTATTCAACCCATTAGTTCAATAAGCGGGGTGTTGGACTTTTATTCCCCTATAAAATTTCTACATCAGGGTACCTGAATTAAAATTCATTATTCACTTCCTACTACTGAACCATGAGACCCTTGAGATTAAATGATCTCTCTTTTTATTATAATGAAACATTAAACAATTTCCATGTAGATATTAAATTCATGAATCACTAAATCCATTAAATAGTTCTGATTTATCCCACTAATGAAGTTGGAAACATTTCTTTTGTGGTGAATTAGAATGAAATAGCTATATCATAAATGTATTTGGATGTTTTGCTCATATACCCTAATGGAATCAACACAATTATTATTGAAGATAAGGAAGTATGTCTCTATTTCCTGTTAAATAGATAATGTAAAATATTTAACATTTTATTTTTCTATATTTCATTTCATTACATCTCTCTTATCTCATCATCCGGATTCATATTTTTGGTCAACATCCACCATCAATCACTTTATCCCTCTATTCAATAAATAGCCATCTAAAAAGTCTCTTTCATTGAGAATTAAATAATATAGATGATATTTTCGATTATATTGAACCATTTTTTAATGATTAGTGGATTATAATTTCCTTTTAAATTATTAGGCATTTTCCAGAAAAAATTTCAATGGAATCATTTCATTTATTAGGGGGATGTGGTTTATCCTCCTGATTCACTGTTCTATTCGCAAACATATGTTTCTTTAGAATATATTGTACTGAAGTTCCCAACCCCTCAACATATCATTTTGGTCATCTTATTTGGGTATTCGTCACATTTCCCCTCACATTGTTTTTCGGGATTGGTTCCTCCAATTTACCTTCATGGACTAAAATAAAGGGAAATGTAGGGATGTTAATTTTCATACTACTAATCATATATAAATGGAATTAGTTATGTTTTTTGGGATTCCATATAAATAATACACATGGCATAACCTTTGAATTTTTAGATATCAATATAGGTTATCCATGTTTAATTTCTAACATACAATTTCATGTAATTTTTCTGTTATATTCAATTATATTCATAATGATTTTTGAAAAATACCAATGTA
This sequence comes from Viscum album, assembly GCA_963277665.1. Classification (NCBI taxonomy): domain Eukaryota; kingdom Viridiplantae; phylum Streptophyta; class Magnoliopsida; order Santalales; family Viscaceae; genus Viscum; species Viscum album. The sequence goes on from OY728144.1 coordinate 396,241,473, forward strand.
TATATTTTTGGAGTTTCCAAATTTTTGTGTAAAAGGACTTTTTATTTACACTAGGTGATGATTTAGTCAATGGAGGATGTTCCCTTTTTGTGTTTATTACACGTAGGTATAAGTATGGCAGAGCCACATCTATTTGTAGTATCTAGACAAGGATTTTGTTGTTTAGAAACCACATAATATATATTATAATAATTAAGGGATATTTTAATATATTTACTCTCACCCCTAATGCATTCACTAAATCTTAATATTTCTAATTTCTAAATATAATTATGCATTCCTCTGATACCAATTATGAAAACTCATATCCATAATACATCGTCAATCATGATAAATTACATAAATATTTGCAAATTACAATCTATACACAAAATAAACACCGAAAACACTAAGATGCATAGTGTATTTGGGTAATTTGATAAATTTAATATTAAATATAATCATTTATAGAACTAAATTATTTAAAAACAATATAATATACCATTATATTCTATTTATCTTCTAATACCTCATAGGATAACCTACATATGTACATAATAAATGTGTGAGAAATAAAGCAATGTATGGGAATAATCAAACCATAAAAAGGTACATTTTATACACATGAGTCAATAGATATATCATGTTCACAAAAATGTTTGTGAATTATAAACATGAATATCAATGTATGATACAAGATTATAACATCAATGCTACATAAGAAATGGGTTAACAAAATAAAAATGAAATCATATGTATATGATAAGCCTAACCATAGATAAATAACAACATAGTGATATTATTATAAAATCACAACATAGTGATATTATGATAAAATCATACGAACTATAAATTTAATCTCATGAGATAAAAATTTTATAAAATTCATTTTATTTCTATATAATTATTTTCTCACCCATCACATTAATATTATGTATATGCATTTGTATGACATATAGATCATACATAATAAGAATGAATATATTCATTTATAAATCCATTATTATGAAATATTCATTAAATATATATATAATAACCAATAAATGATGTATATGTACATCAATCTTAATTACCATGAGTGCAATGTGGTTGAGTATTCGCATTATAAATGTTTCACATCGGATCTTGTAAGTAAATTTCAGTAGAATAATAGGTGTGATTAATGTTTTTTGGATTAGTATAATGATATTTAAGGTTAAGTTTTATTTAATTTGAATGATAAGAAAAATAAATAAATTATGACTAAAAATAAATTACAACTTGTTTAATGTGGAGAAAATTCTTAGGTCAAAAAGAGTATTGGGAAAAAAAGGGATATGAGAGGATTTCGTACCTTATGATGGGGCTTCTAAAAGATTGAGAGTAGCATCTTAGGATATTTAGAACCCAATGGAATGGATTTAAAGAGGGATTAGAGAGTAAATTAGTCATCAATGTTTTCAGTGAAGATGATTGGGTGGATTTATGGAAATTCATTATAATATAGAGATGAATAATTTATTACTTTATAAATTGTTGTTTTAAACTCTATATGATAAAATAAATAAAAAGAAACTATAAAATTGTTTATTTCCATGGGTTTTTTCAAATATAAGTATTCTATAATATTATTTGAGGAAATTATCCTAAATTATTCAAATAATTCAATTGGTGATGTGAAATTGAGACACAATAATAAAGAATTGACTTTAAAACCTTTAAATATAATATATGTTTTGGATGATTCATTAATGGATTGTATAATAAATAAAATAACATAAAATTCACATTATTATAAAGGTTATAGATAAATTTGGTCATGGATACTACTTATTGAATTAACTTCATCACTTTGAGGCTATTATGATATCAAAATATAGACCTTATATTTGTACCTAATTTAATTGTAAAGAACAAATGTCAATATCATGGAAAATTATGAAAAACATCATCAACTAATTTATAAATTATTATTAAAAAAATAATTTTTCAATTATCAAAATAATTTTGTAAATAATTGATTTTTTTACTATTAAATAAAACCCCTTATTTAATTAAAAATACACTTTCTTATGATTCTAAGAAATTTTTATCCATTATAAAAATACATGGGACTTTATTAAATTACATTATCATTTCTATTCAAATACATATTACTAAATAAAATTATTTTATGAAAATAAAATTATTTTAAAAATTATTGGAATTCTAAAAAGATTTTCCTAATTGAGAGAATATATTTTCCTAAAATATAATATTTATATATTTTTATCGAAATAAATTTTTTAAAAAACTCATGATATAACTGTTTACTAATTAAAAATAAAAAGGGATAAATATAATCGTTATTTAAATAAAATTAAATATAAATACATTTATATTACTTGGGTCAAGATAGAAAACCCTTTATTTCACTATCGTATGCCCAAAGCGTATGGTTTGAAATGGTGGTTCTTTCTTTTGGTGGTTTAATGAACATTAATTTGTCCATGATCATGATAAGAATGAAATTTTCTCATAAATAGTTTCTACTAATTATTATATATTGGATATGATCTTCGGATTGGTCAATGGGAAATCCAAGTGATTGCATTTCCCTTAGATTCTCTAAAAATGGTCTTCCTATTATACAAGTCTAGTAGTTGAGGCCATATAAAATTTCATCTATTTCACTTAGACTTTATCATAACCCATAATATTTATTAACCTAGACAATCACAATAATATGACTATATTATCAATGGTTAATATACTTAATAGTACTTTAAGTGTGATAATATATATTTTATAATTGTACACACATTCCAATGTAGTTTATGTGTTTTATCTAACAACATTAATTTAATGAAATTTTGGGAATATCAATTATAAATGTTTGGGTGGTAATTCTATATTTTGTTTAGTATCTATAAACATATCAACCTTTAGTACATTCGATTGAGTTATTGTTGATTTTTATCATCCTTTTTTGTCTTCCTAATGTTGAATATTTGGTTATTGTATACATATATTCTGTGTATCCAGAATATGTGATATTATAAATTTTTAATATAGATCATTTTGTACATCAGAATATTGATTCATTCTCTCAACTTCATATCCAAAATTGTTCAAATTTTTCAATTGGATCATTTATTAGTAGTGAAAATTTCAACTTTTAGTAACCATGTTATTATGATCATCATATTGTATGATAATAAAATCTTCATTTCTTGTATCCCATGAAAAAAGGCATTAGAATTAGACTCTATAATTTCTTCATCCTTCGCATTGATCAGGTCATGGGATAAACATATCAATATTTTTAGTTGTGAAAATTTTCCCCTATATTATTCTTTATCACTTCATGTACACATTGTTCCATTGTTATTAATGTGGTTCTATTGGGTAATAATATGAGTGTGTTGATTTCATTTACCCAGGTTCCCTGGGTAATTATTCAGTACACATACATACATCTTGTGTTCATATTTAATGTGTGAATACTCTTCTATTCCATTCATATCTATTTCGGAGTCCTGGAAACTATCAACATGATATTTCCCCCCTAATTATAAAAAATATTTTATAAGGTACATTAACTATATTCACCACTATTTCATAACATGAGGGTCATTAATTTCTCTCGAATATCTAATTCATCCACTTATTTCCACTCTAATATGGAATTTAGAATAAATAAATAAATATATATATATATATATATGAAAATATTGACATAATTTCTTTACTACAACATTATTGAATGTGTGGAAGTAAAGTGGTACTCAATGAGATCAAACTAGGTAATGTCCCCAAACATTCTAGCGAACTAAATATAGACTATTGGATTATGGATTTTGAAAATTAGGGTTGAAAGAAACCTTATTTTTAATTCCAATCACATAACTCTGTAAACTCATTCATGTTTCATGACCGACCATTAGGAAACCCTTCTTAGATAGAAAATTCATGTCATTCTTACTAAGGTGACCTATTATAAAACAATAAACCTATTGTCCATTCATTGATATAATTTTAACCAGTTATGATATATATGTAATTACAATAATATTACGATTCACATTCTTTAGTCCTCACTCCTCAACCCTATACGCTCGGGTTACGTTCCAAACTCTATTAGACATGGTCATCATATAGACAGTATCATACAAATTCCCCACATAGATGATATTCTACGATAGAGACGGAATGTGTCTCACTTTATTCAACCATAGGAAACACATACCCCTAATATATTGATTCTCATGTCACTTTATGATCAATTCTATGTTTTTTTATTAGTATCCATATACACAATCATAATGATTCCAAAAAACATATCTAATACTGAAAATATGATTCAATTTTTAATGGAAGGATTCATAAGATTAAGGTACATTTAATGACCCTTAAAATTCAAGGGAAATTTTTTTCTTAATTTTTATTGGATTTTACAAGAACGCAGTTTCTGATGGCACCTGATTCAGAGGCCCAGTGTGCCCATAACCATTTTCTGAAATTTAGCTTGGGTACGTTCAGTGAACGAATGATTGGGATTTTTCTAACTTTTGAACCAGTGCTCGGAATCAAAATCTGAGGACACCGATGAAATCGCAGCACCGTTAGTTTCTTAGGAACACCTTTTCCGGACATGCGTTTGCTCGGCTGTGGTTCTTAAGATTTTGGTTTAAGTAAAATAATAAAATAAAATGGGGCAACCAAGTTTATTTTATTTAAAGTAGTTTAACCTAAGCTAAGTGGTTGGAGTGGGACCCACTATATCCTACTCCACTAGGTAGGATATTTGTGGGGTGGGGCCCACATGAACCCCACGTTTTCAACTTCCTCAACCCCTATTAATTAGGTAACAGACCCACACCCCCATTAAATGAATGTCAAATCATGCGTTTAACTAAATATTAAACGCCTATTTAATAGGACGGTTTTAACTTCTCAATTAATTCAATTAAATTAATGATTCAATTTTGAATTTCAAAACGTTTGGCGTGAGTAATAAAATAAGGCAATGCTTATTTTATTAGTGTTGTTTTGGTTGTGTGAGAGGATTTTGGAGAGAATTTGCTATAAGTCTTAATGTTCTTCTTCCTCAACGAAGAACGTGAAGAACATCGAGCCTTCGACGAAGAACTCCGTCACCGCAACGTGGAGTTCGTCATACCATCTTCTTCCCTCTCATAGCCGGTGAGAGATGCCGTCTTTGGAGATCGACAGCGCGACGCCGACGAATCCTTTCTCTGTGATGCAGACGATCCTCCTTTCGCGATGCCCTCTTCTTCGATGTTCAATTCCACGATGAACCTTCACTCAACTTTTTCTTTGAGTTTGGGGTTTGGTTTATGTCATGAATGATTTTTAACGTTCATCGATTAACTTTTAGCCGCTTGCTATGGATTAACAGGAGGGGGCTGAACCGCACAATCACGGCCGACCCCCCTCCCTTATTATTGTTGTCTTATGTTGCAGATTTGAATGGAGATGGTGTGGTTCCATCGCACCGCGCGGAAATGAGGGAACCATGGAAAAGGAGTGTGGTGCCATCGAGTCGTGCCGTTGGGGATGAAAAACTCTGCGCCGCAGTTGCGCCGCACCGGAGAATCTCGAAGAGGCCATGGCTGGAGCGGGGTCGCGATGGAGTAGGAAGCGAGCAGGTCCACGGGGTCCCGAGGAAGCAGCCCGGCCGGCCAGCCAGGCTGGCCGAACGAGGAACCGGGGTTTATAACCCCCAGCTGGCCGAAGGAGCAGTCCCCCACATGGGGGTCGCGGTTTTCCAAATAGGGGGGCAGTGCCCACCCCATCCCCCACCTTCCGCTCAGCCATTACGGCTGAGCCGCCTGGCCACACTGGCCAGGCTGAGCGCGCCAGGCTGAGCGCGCCAGGCCAGGCCGGGCCATGGCCACAGGGGTGGACCATGCCCTATTGGGCCGGACCTGGGTCAGGTCGAACCAGTTCGGGCTGACCTAGGGGGTATCGGGGTGGGTCGGACCGGGCCCGAACCCTCTATTTCCGAACCTCTTTCGGTCTTTTTCCCATAACATGGGCTACATACCTCTGATCAACGCACCATCAGCTATGATGCAATCCTTGGATTGAGTCGGTCGTTTTTGTATATTAAACTCAAGGTTTCGGAGACCATTGGGTTCGGCCAGGTTGGTTCGTACACGAAACCAACCATGCCCTCAGAGCGGAAACACTTATAACTTGAGTTTCAGACATCCGATTGACATGCCGTAGACTTTGATGGATTACTATTAGTGAGAGGATATTTTGGATTACTTTTCCAAAGGTTTGGACGTAGTTGGAGTACGGTTGGGTTGGTTATGACTTAAAAACCAACCGGGCCCCTAGGACGAAAAAGCCAATAACTCATAGACCAGACGTCCGATTGACGCGCTATCTGTGACGTTGAGTTCCTGTTGATGATACAACACATTTGGATACATCAACTCCGGACTTCATTTCAGTTGATGTATCATCCCCTCAGATCATGTAGTGAACCCTCCTGAATGATCTTGTTGTGTGCGGGAACCCTAGAGCTGGCTGTGACTGCGACGATGATAAAGACCGTACGAGAATCCTCCGTGGGTTCGACAACGACTACTAAAACACTCAGCAATCCTCATAGGATCAGTGCTACTGATCTTGTGTGGGTCAGATATTGTTTGGGTCAGCGCTCAGTGGTCCTGTGTGGGCCAGCACATTTCGATCCTGTGTGGGTCAGATCCTGTGTGGGTCATTGCGGGGGTTAGTACCTATCGATCCTTTGTGGGTCAGTGTGGGGGTTAGTACCTATCGATCCTTTGTGGGTCACTGTGGGGGTTAGTACCTATCGATCATGTGTTAGTCCGACGGCTTAGATGAATTAGTGGCCACATCTGATCATCTCTATCATCTTATGAAGAAGTGTACCTATGTGAGCTGAGTCTTAACTTTCAATCATTATCTTTGATATGATTGACTTGCTTTCATATGTGGATTGTGTTGTGCTATCCTGTGTGGATGTGTTTGAACTTGGGCTCGGATGCTGGAGCCGAACTCGAAATGATGACTTAGGTATATGTATTTCCATATACCTAAGTAGTGTTGGATGTTACTTCGTGATTGTATCTTTCCTTTGTGGATTATCTTTTGTGGATTCTGGGAGACCTTCGGGGGTCTCGGGTTCCCTAGTGAGTAGCTTATACACACCCCTGCACAGGCTATGCCCACACTACGTTGTGTTGGATGCATACGACGGACAACGCTGATCGTGATGGAGGCTTGTGGAGCAAGTCGGTAGCGGGAGGTGGACCGTTGGGCGTGACGTACACAGAGCGGACGACTGGACCCATGCAGCTGAGGAGGCTATCTATACCCACACTTCAAGTGGAACTTCCTGTGGACGGCACAACGTTGTGGATTTACTTTTCAGTTGCTGTACTATCTTTCCAGTTGTACTTTACTTTCAGTTTGGGTTTGTATTCTTACCCACTTATTTTTCCGCACTTAATTTTGTACCCAGTTTTACTTAGTGTTTACTTCTTCTTTCTTACTCTGGGGTTTTTGTTAACTTTACAAAGGCAATGTCTTCCCTTCTTTTATCGGTAATTACACCTTGGTGCTAGTCACCAGCCCCTGGCCTATGGAAGGTGGGCTTGGGGTAGTCACGACACGAGCCACGAGTTCGGGTCATGACAAATTGGTATCAATGGAGTTCGGTTCTACCGTAGAACTCTGGACTCTGATCTTTCTTAAATGTGAAGCAATAGTGTTAAGGTTATTGAGTGTGGTTAATCAGTCTAGGGAGTCCAGTGTTGGTATGGAGGCTGACGTATCCATACACCAGGACCCTGACATCTGATTTCCAACTCAATGCATGAAAACATTGATTGCATGTGTTTTTTTAAATTTCTTTCTGTGATTACTTTGTGTCCGCTCACCAGGTATACTGTTTGACCATGGAGCACCTGTTTCTTTTCAGGATGTCCCCATGACGGTAGCCAGCAAGGGTTCCAGGCATTGTGTGAGACGATAGCCCACCAAGCGATGAGGCCTCGGTGTAGGGACCTTTGAAAGCAGAGGGACCGGCGGTACCTCTACCCGCCGAGCCACCGATGCTACCAGCCCCAGCCGCTGATAGTGCACGTCACCATAGCACGCTGCATGAATTTCAGCGTCAGAGACCGCCCAGGTTCTGTGGTGAGATGGACCGTCAGGCAGCCGAGGATTGGCTGGATGTTGTTGTATGAGTTTTCTGATTGTTAGGGACACCAGCAGACCTCATGGCGATCCTTGCAGCGAGTCTCCTACGCAAGACAGTAGGCAGATTGTGGAGCATGATGCACCAAGTGCACGACGAGGCATATCTCCTATTGACGGACTTTGAGAGCCTCTTCCTCTCAGAGTTCATCCCAGCCACCCTCTGTGCAGTGCGCATCCAGGAGCTACTACAGCTGCGGCAGGGCAGAATGTTCGTCGCCGAATACTCGATGAGATTTACCGATCTCTCGCGCTATACGACGGACATGGTATGAGACCCATTCTTCTGGGCCCGGACCATCGAGTAGGGATTGAGGCATGAGGTCAGGGCATCACTGATCTCCCTCAGAATTCCAACACAAGCATGGGTACGGGAGCGAGCCATTCTCATCGAGAGCTTCCTTACTAAGCCTTCATCAGCAGCGGGACCTACCGCAGGGCGGCACGTAGCAGAGTCTTCTTCAGCTGGCAGTCGACGGATGACACATGGGTCCAGGCGCACCAGACCCTCAGGAAGACAACCTCAGGGAACTGGCTTAGAGGTGCGGGGCACACAACATAGAGCCATTCTTATGAGAGGCAGACAATGCTACACATGTTGCGGGCTGGGCCACATGGCTCGTGACTGCCCGACCCGCCGTGCCGAGGAGCAGCAGACGGTTGAGGGACCACCCATGTAGAGGAAGAGGGTCGAACGTGGAAATCCCCAGGGATCAGGTGGATGTGGAAAAGGAGATGGCCGGGCAGCAGCTGGTGGGCGACGCATTGAGGCTCTACCACCACCACCACCAGGAGGTCCACCCCGACCACTGGGTGCTGGAGGGGAGAGATAGGCACAACTTCAGGTAGTAGAGGCCTACGACCACGACGCGCCCGAGATGATTCGAGGTACTATCTGTGTCTATTCCACCCTTTCTGCAGTTCTTATAGACACAGAAGTGAGTCATTCTTTCATAGCCACTGCCCTTTTTGGAGCTCGGAGATTCTGACGGATCCGTTAGCTCGACCCTTACGGCTACAGACTCCTAGGGGAGCAGACTCGACGATTATGCACTGGTGCGGGCAGTGTGTTCTTAATCTAGGAGGTGAAAGATTTGGCTGGGATCTTTTTGTAGCGGCGTTGAGGCCTTGAGACGTCATCTTGGGCATGGATTGGTTATCTACAGTCCATGCTCAGATCGACTATTTTAGGCGCAAGATGCGGTGTATACTCACTGACGAGAGCAGGTTCACCTTCACCGGCGAGAAGGGAGCCTTTGCAGCACAGGTTGGACTCACATAGAGGAGAGGACAGCCCATCACTCATCAGTTGACTAGCCACATCATAGGAGCAGTAGACGTGCAGAGTCCTGCTTTTCCTGCAGTGGTGGATCAGTATGCGGACGTTTTCCCCGATGACGTCCCACAGCAACCTCCTCGTAGAGGGGTAGACCTTTATATCGACCTATACACCGGGACACCCCCGGTATCCACCACATCATATCGGATGGCTCCCACCGAGCTTCAAGAGCTATGGGTATAGCTGGAGGACTTGCAGAGCAAGAGATTCCTCCGACCCAGTGTTTCACCCAGGGCTTCCCCGATTTTGTTCACCAAGAAGGCAGACGGGAGCTTGCGACTTTGTGTCGACTATCGTTTCCAAAACCAGGTGATCGTGAAGAACAATTATCCACTACCGAGGATTGACGACCTCTTCGATCAGCTTGAGGGAGCACGGTGGTTATCAAAGATAGACATCAGGCCAGGCTATCACCAGCTCAGAGTTCGTGATGAGGACGTGTAGAAGATGACCTTTAGATGTCGGTATGGCCACTATGAGTTCTTGGTTATTCCCTTCAGCATTACCAATTCTCCAGCAGTGTTCATGGGTCTCATGAACAGGATATTTCAGCCATACCTTGATCGATTTGTCGTGGTCTTCATCGACGACATATTGATATACTCGAAGATTAAGGAAGAGCACGCCTACCACTTGCTGGATGTACTGGACACACTCCGAGAGCACCAGCATTATGGTTTGATCTCGATGTGTCAGTTCTGGATACGTGAGGTTCACTTCTAGGGACACGTCATCTCTAAGGCAGGATTTGCGGTGGATCCTGCGAAGATCAACGTAGTGCTAGCTTGGGAGCCACCCAGGAGCGTGACGGAGGTGCAGAGTTTCTTGGGGCCAGCTGGGTACTATCAGAGGTTTGTGCCAGACTTCTCCAGAGTTGCGGAACCACTATCAGCTTTGACGAAGAAGGGGAAACCCTTCCTGTGGTCATACAAATGTCAGTAGAGCTTCCAGGAGCTGAGGTAGAGATTGACCAGCGTGCCTATCTTGAGGCTACCGGAGGAGGGTGTAGGGTACATACTCTACTACCATGCATCAAGGACTGGACTCGTATGTGTCTTGATGCAGGAGCGTGCCATGATCGCCTATGGATCACGTTAGTTGAGGCAGCATGAGCAGAACTACGCCACCCATGACCTGAAGTTAGCAGTAGTGGTCTTCGCTCTGAAGATGTGGCAAGACTATCTGATGGGAGAGTGCTTTACAGTCTACTCTGACCACCAGAGTCTCAGGTACATCTTCTCGCAGAAGGACCTGAACCTGAGACATTGGAGATGGCTCGAGTTCCCCTAGGACTACGACTTTGAGATAGTCTATACTCATGGGAAGGGGAACGTAGTAGCTGATGCTCTCAGCAGGAGGACAGGCATCCAGCTACTCGGGGAGGTGACAGAGAAGCTAGCCACATTGCAGATATCCTTCATGGATAGTGATGGGGAAGCCTTTCTACAGTCACTCACTATCACTCCTCCACTTCTACAGTGGGTCAGAGAGGCACAATGTGGGGATGATGACTGTGAGATGCAGCGTGCACAGATATCCTCAGGACAGGCACCTAATGGATTCTCTATGGGAGGAGAACACATCATCCTTTTTAGAGGACGTACCATGGTAACAGATGCTTTACAAGAGGAGGTGTTGAGGGAGTTTCACACTTCCCCTTTCACGGTACATCTAGGAGTGGCGAAGATGTACCACGACCTCAAACGACAGCACTGGTGGATGGGCATGAAGAAGGCTGTGGCAGAGTTCGTTTCTTGATACCTCACCTGTCAGCAGGTAAAGGTAGAGCACCAGGTACCAGTGGGCTTGGTACAGCCTTTGGAGGTCCCGAAGTGGAAGTGGGATGGGATATCTATAGACTTCTTGACTAGACATCCATTCACTTCTAGAGGTCATGACTCCATTTGGGTGATTGTCGACCGACTCACCAAGTCAGCTCACTTCTTACCCATCAGAGAGCAGGGATCAGTAGAGAGCTTGGGACGTCTCTACGTTCAGGAGATTGTACAGCTTCATGGTGTGACATCATCTATCGTCTCTGGTCGAGATGCTGTCTTTACTTCCCGGCTTTGGAAGGGGTTGCAAGAGGCATTCGGGACACAGCTACGTCTGAGCACCGCCATTCACCCTCAGACGGATGGTCAGATGGAGAGGACCATTCAGACCCTTGAGGACATACTCCGTGCATGTGTCCTCGACATTGGTTGCATCTGGGAGGATCACCTACCCTTGGTGGAGTTTTCATACAATAATAGCTACCACTCCACCATCGGGATGGAAACAAACGAGGCGTTGTACGACCGACCTTGTAGATCACTGCTGTGCTGGACAAACCCTGGGGAGTCAGCACTTGTGGGACCGGAGATGGTCCAGGACATGACAGTGAAGGTCTAGGTCATCTAGGAGCAGATGAGGATAGCTCAGAGTTGGTAGTAGTCTTATGCTGATAGGAGGCGGAGGCCACTGGAGTTTGAGGATGGCGACCACGTCTTCTTGTGGGTCTCACCTCGACGTGGATTACAGAGATTTGGTCGAGGTGGCAAGTTGTCTCTGTGCTTCATCGGACCATTCCAGGTCCTCAGCATAATTGGCGAGGTGGCTTATCACATGGCTCTACCACCTCAGTTGCACCGTTTGCACGACGTCTTCCACGTATCTCAACTGAGCAGATACGTACACGACCCGACACATATCATTGACCATGGGGATCTGGACATTGATGAAGGGGAGACTTTTGCAGAGGTCTCAGTGGATATTTAGGATCGATAGGAGTGGGTCCTATGTTGACAGTCTATTCCTCTAGTGTGCATCACATGGCAGCACGGGAACCTCCAGGAGATAACTTGGGAGAGGGAGACTCAGATGCATGCTTAGTAACAACATTTGTTTCCCTAGTTTATGATGTATCTTTACGGGGACGTAAAGCCCTGGGGTGGGAGTAATGTAAAAACCCGTAAAAATCAAGAGAATTTTTTTTCTTAATTTTCTTTTGGATTTTACAAGAACGCAGTTTCTAACGGCACCTGATTCTGAGGCCCGGTGTGCCCGTAATCCTTTTCTGAAATTTAGCTTGAGTACGTTCAGTGAACGAATGAGCAGGATTTTCCTATCTTTTGAACCGATGCTCGGAATTGAAATCTGAGGACACCGATGAAATCGCAGAACATGTGATTACCTAGGAACACCTTTTATTGAGTTGCATTTTCTCGGGTGTGGTTCATAAAATTTTGGGTTCAATAAAAGATTAAAATAAATTGGTGCAACCAATTTTATTTTATTTAAAGTAGTTTAACCTAAGCTAAGTGGTTGGAGTGGGACCCACTATATCCTACTCCACTAGGTAGGATATTTTTTGGGTGGGTACTACATGAACGACACCCTTTCAACTTCCTCAAATGCTATTAATAAGGTAATGCACCCGCACCCCCATTAAATGAAAGTCAACTCTTGCGTTTATCTAAATATTAAATTCCTCTTTAATTGGGAGGTTTAAACTTCTCAATTAATTCAATTAATTGAATGATTCAATTTTGAATTTCTAAACGTTTGGCATGAGTAATAAAATAAGGCAACGCTTATTTTATTACTGTTGTTTTGGTTGTGCGAGATGATTTTGGAGAGAATTTTCTCTAAGTCTTAAAGTTATTCTTTCTCGACGAAGATCGTGAAGAACGCCGAGCTTTCGATGAAGAACTCTGTCACCACGAAGGGGAGTTCATCATACCATCTTGTTCTCTCTCGCATCCATTGAGAGACTCCATCCCCGAAGATTAACGATGCGACGCTGACAAATCTTTTCTCTACGACACCGACGATCCTCTTTCCGCGACGCCTTCTTCCATGACATTCAATTTCGTGACGAACCTTCATTCATCCTTTTCTTAGAGTAAGGGGTTTGATTTATTTCATGAATAATTTTGGGCATTGACCGATGAAGTTTTAGCCTCTTGTTATTGATTAACGGGATGGGGCCAGACCGCACAAACACGACCGACCCCCTCCCTTATTATTGTTGTCTTACGTTGCGGATTGGAATGGAGATGGCGTGGTGCTGTCGCACCGCGCATAAATGAGGGAACTGTGGAAAAGGAGTGTGGTGTCGTCGTGCCGTGCCATTGGGGATGAACAAAGCTCTGGCGCTATCGCATCGCGCAGAAGAACCTCAAAGAGGCCGCGACCAGAACAGGGCCGCAGTGGAGCAGGAAGCGGTGGCCGACTTCCAGCCGCCGGCGCCGGAGCAGGAGGGCGGGACCGCGGGGTCCCACGGCAGCAGTACTGCCGGCCAGCCAGGCCGGACGAACGAGGAACCGGGGATCGTCACCCCTGGCCGGATGAAGGATTGGCCCCCCACATGGGGGGCCACGGTTTTCCAAACAGGGTGTAGCGCCACCCCCCTTCCGCTCGGCTGTTATGGCCGAGCCGCCTGGCCACGCCGGCCAGGCCGAGTGCGCCAGGCCGGGCCAGGCCAGGCCGCGCCCACTGGGCTGGGCTGCACCCTATTGGGCTGGACCCGGACCCGAGTCGGGTCGACCCGGTTCAGGCTGACCCAGGGGGTATCGGGCTGGGTCGGACCGAGCCTTAACCCCCTATTTCCGGACCTCTTTTGGTCTTTTACCCATAACTTGGGCTGCAAACCTCCGATCGACATACCGTCAGCTATGATGCAATCCTTGTTTCGAGACCATCGTTTAGTTATATTACACTCAAGGTTTTGGAGAAAATTGGGTTCAGCCGGGTTGGTTCGTACATGAAACCAACCGGGCCTTCGGAGTGGAAATGCTTATAACTTGAGTTCCGGACGTCTGATTGACGTGCCGTTGACATTGATGGATTCCTCTTAGTGAGATGGGCCTTTTGCCTTAATCTTCTCTAGGTTTGGATGGAGTTGTAGTACGGTCGGGTTGGTTTTGACATAAAAACAAATCAGGCCCCTAGAATGAAAAAGCAAATAACTCACAGACCGGACGTCCGATTGACGCGTCGTCTGTGACATTGAGTTCCTGTTGAAAATACAGAACTTTTGGATACATCAACTCCATACTTCATGTCAGTTGATGTATCAGACCCTCGGCTCGTGGAGCGGACCCTCCCGAATGAGCTTGTTGTGTGCAGGAACCCTAGAGCTGGTTACGACTGCGACTGCGATGGCGATGAAGACAGTACGGGAATCCTCCATGGGTTCGACAGCGACCACTACAGCACTCAGCGATCCTCAGTGGATCAATGCTACCGATCCTGTGTGGGTCAGATCCTATTTGGGTTAGCGCTCAGCGGTCCTATGTATGCCAGCGCATTCCGATCCTGTGTGGGTCAGATCCTGTGTGGGTCATTGCGGGGGTTAGTATCTATAGATCCTTTGTGGGTCATTGCGGGGGTTATTACCTATCCATCCTTTGTGGGTCATTGCGAGGGTTAGTACCTATCGATACTGTGTGGGTCAGATGGATTAGATGAATCAGTGGCTACATCTAATCATCTCTATCATCTTACGAAGAAGTGTACCTGTGTGGGCTGAGCCTCGACATTAAATCATTATCTTCGATATAATTGACTGGCTTTCCTATGTGGATTGTGTTGTGCTATCCTGTGTGGACGTGTTTGAACTTGGGCTCGGATGCTGAAGTCGAACTGGAATTGATGACTTTGGTATATGTATGGTCATATACCTATGTAGTGTTGGATGTTACTTCGTGATTGTATCTTTCCTTTGTGGATTATCCTTTGTTAATTCTATGAGACCTTTGGGGGTCTCATGGTCCCTACTGAGTAGCTTATACTCACCCCTGCACGGGTTATTCCCACACTACGTTGTGTTGGATGCAGACAACGGACAGCACTGATCGTGGTGGAGGCTCGTGGAGCAAGTCGGTACCTTGAGGTGGACCACTGGGCGGGACGTACACGGAGCGGATGGTTGGACCCGTGGAGCTGAGGAGGCTATCTGTACCCACCCATCAGGTGGGACTTCCTTGTGGATGATAAAAAGTTGCATCTTTACTTTTCAGTTGTTGTACTTTCTTTCCAGTTGTACTTTACTTTCAGTTTGGGTTTGTATTCTTCCTGCTTACTTTTCTGCACTTACTTTTGTACCTAGTTTTACTTAGTGTTTACTTCTTCTTGATTACTCTGTGGTGTTTGTTTACTTTACAAAGGCAATGCCTTCCCTTCTTTTATCAGGAATTATGCCTTGGTTCTAGTCGCCAGACCCTGGCCTATGGAAGGCGGGCTTGGGGTAGTAACGGAATGATCCCCAAGGTAGGGTCGTGATAGTACACATGAAACCATTGGAACACTAATAATGAGTAGAAGGTCGCTACTATATTCCACTAAATTAAAAGATTTTATTTTCTAAAACCAATCCATTTTATACCGTTTTTTATATTTTTTAATTACTAGGAAAATCATTGTGCATCCCACAACACCAGGATTTGATACATGGACCATTGGGCTACACTTTTCTTCTATCCAAATAAAAACACTCTATTCCTTGATTATTCCCTATTTTAGGGTTTAATCCAATTATTCCATCATACCACACATTATCGGAAGGTAATTGGACCTCTCTTATTTGGATTTCATTATTTTGAAATAAATTCCAAACATGTTTGAGCACAAGATTAGGCTTCCAAGAGTTATTTTCTACTAAAGTTTCCATACCAACCCGTGATTTTTGTAGACATTATATTATCATGATCACTAATAAAGAAACCATGAAATTCACTTTTTCTACTTCAATCAATCAAAAAATCATGTTTAAATATTTCACCTGATCATCTACTGACCATAATTACAATAACCTTATACTAAATCAGATTCTCAATATCAACACCTTCTTCATTGAAACCAGTTATTACATGTCCAAAATGGCTTCCATTAACTCAAATGTATTCTCATTCTTGTAGATGTTGAATTCCACATTCAATGTTGTGGAATTTCTCACTAATCCATGGGATTTTCATCCCATATTTTATATTTCTAATTTATATATTTTATTTAATTCTTGAAATTTTCTAACAGATGTTTGAAATCCTTTTGGTTGAGATACACTTATATATGCATCATTGAGAGGCCATAATAAGTTTCATATAGATGACTAATCAAAAAAATAAATTATTATATTGTTATATATTTTTATGCAATTATTCCTAAAAAATCATTATTTTTCATAGGAAAATGAGATTGTTAGCTGAGTTTATGAGTGTGTAAAAAATAATATTAAGAATGTTTTTGGGAATCATAATCGCCTCATGATTGAAATATGATAGAACATATATTATGAAAATTAGTTTTCCAGTTGATTATTTTATTCTGTTGATAACGTCCCAAGAACACCTCCCCATCAAAGAGAACATACTAGTATGTCTGTTAAACCCAAATAACCACCACTATGTCACACCTTTCCAACACACTACTAAAAAATTCTGAAGTAATTCAATGAGAAAATGATATTGAGTAATTGTATGAATAATGATTTATCCGGTTTAGAAAATATATTTTTTTCAAATAGAACACTACAAAAATTTATTTTATCATAACATCAAAGAATTAAAAACATTATATCCTGGGAGACAATGTTATAGTCTAATTCATTCATATATCCTTAATAACTATTCCAACTTCTATTTTATAGAGGTAATTATCTAGTCTATAATTTTTCACCACTATTCGAGAAACATGGTAAAAAATCCATTGATGTAACCATTATTCCATGGATTCCACCACCCGAACTGCTCCTGAATGGTTCCTATTTACATCATCTCTATAGTGATCATGGATCAATGTTCATAATCTATAAAATTTTTACCATATTTCTATAACCACACCCACATGTCAAACATTATACTACGACAATTTTGGAAGGTCCATGATGAAATTAAATACTTTTACCTTCTCGTAAAATATGCTTTAACACATGAAAATGTATTCACTATCTTAGAAGAATTGAAGTCCTCTCAATAGGTAATGTGTGTTAAATTCAATGGGGATTATTTAATTGTTTATATTACAAATTCTAGAAAATGAAAATGAAAGGTACAACACATAGTGGCGATAATGGAATCATATATTTTTATTAAGGACATATACTGTGAATGACATCTTGATGATTTAGTTTTATATTAAGAGATTAAATTGAAATGATCACACACATGTTGATTTCTTATTTTTCCACCTATCACATATTTTTTGGAGTGAAAATATTATTATAATCTCCACTTTATGTGTCTTTGAGAAGTATGTGGATAGATAAGTTATGGGATCATCCCCTATATCAAAAAAATTATTATATCTTTTAATAACAATATTGAGTAATGGTTCTTTTGGTATATCAACACTTCATTGATGTATACTGTTTAGATATAAAAAAGATTGGTGAACCAAGTAAAATATATATATCAATGCATTTCGATTTTTTATTTAGATACCGTGGATACGTTTTTTAAATTAAATGTCTTAGAGTGTCCATAAATACATTGGGATAAATACCAGTAAAGAAGGGATGAAATTTATAGTCTAATATACCCCATTTCATAGTGTGTTTGGGATTATTTTGTTGCAATAGAAATGAATTCAATATGTAAAGCAACATGATAATCCATGAAAAATGAATTTTCATTCATTAAAATAATACCAATAAACACAAATGTAGTCATGGTTGTACAATATCCCAAATGAAAAAATTAAAGTATTCTAAAATATAATATAAAAAACCGATAATAACTATTTTAAAATTATCTTAGAAATTTTTTTATGAATTACATTCGTAACCATTGACAATAACACATCCTGTACACCAAAATAATCAATAACCCAACAATTATAAATCACATATCAAAGCACAATCAAGAAAACTCAGTAGATTTTATACAGGAGTGAGTATATAAATAATTTATAGGTGGCCCAAACATACTAAAAAAATATTATCTCAATCGAAGACAAGAATAATAATAATGGAATCGCACTATATGATAAGTTCATTAAATCAAATTTCAAAACCACCCATGGTTCATAACAGGGACTCATATACTCCATGGTTTACTGTCCTATTAATCATTACATTATTTCACTATATTAATTACTAAATAAATAATAAATACTTATTTCTAACACACACAATAATAATGGAATCCTTGGGACCCCACCCTTATCCATTAGAATTTATTAATCATCAATTATGAAAGAAATGTAGTACATGAAATCAAGTTAACTTTTAAGGAACTATACCCAGCTAAGGTGATTGTTAACCACACCATTATGAGACCCACATACAATCAATGAGAGTGTTGATTTGGGAAATTATAAAAAGCCATATCATATAAAACTTTCTCATTAACCATTATTTCTAATATAAAATGGGGTAAATTCTGATCCCTATTGCAAAATATCGATATCCCATGCCTTTCTAAGGAATGTAACGGACATGAGAGTTCATGTACACATATTTTGACCATAATATTCGTTCATGGTCACCAAGACCCTCATATAAATGTTAGGGTTATGATATGAAAAATATAGTAGTAGCGGTTCACTACAACTCTATATATAAAACAAAAAGGAAACATTTATGAGAAACACATATCAATCCCATTTCCCAAGCTGTATCTATGTGGATGAATTTGTAATTTTGGGGTCCCCAAATAGTCCTATTCCTTACAGTTAGAAATTCTAAATGATTATCATACAACACTAAATAACAAGAATTTAAAAATCATTCCAAATGGTAATCAATCTAATTGATAAAATACAGTATTACTGACTAAATTACGGCGAGTGATAATAATCAACTTTAGATAAGAGAACCATTAAACAAAATAATACATTGGTCGGATCAGGGACCAATGTAAATCATGTAACTATAGTAATATAAAGTACTAATGGATGAAACTATCCTATAAAAAATCATCATTACATTAACACTACTAAAATTTAATATTTATTTTGTAAAAAACTCAAGAGTAACCATTAGGTTATCACACTATGTTGTAAGATAAATTTGAGATGTCCTTATAGAATATATTTATCGTCACTGATGAAGAGTCTATTGACACATCGTGCTATGATAAAATAAGAATCATTAGGAAAAATCATATTCTTAATGTTTCAGATACCATAGGGTTCTCCTCATGATACCTGAATAGAAAAAAAATCATGGAAGTTCACTAATGTGTGTTCATGTATAAAATCATTTTTTACAAAAACACACTAGAATAGATGCTTGATAATTTCAAATAGAGGAAAATATTGTTTTCTACATAACAAAATGATTACAATAAAACATTAAGATGTTTAATGGGGAATTCTATAATTGATGGCTAGATCAAAATAATTATAATTCCAAAGAACTACCTAAAAACTCTCTAATAGAATTAATATCCTCACAATTACTATATATGTGTGGAGGAAACAAAAATATAGACTATTCTTTTTAATTGGTAATAAAAACATGAATCCATGATAATTGGTTTAATAAATATCAGGATCAGGAAGTGTTATTATGGGAGGAAATAATGTCCCTACTAGGCCATACACATAGACAACACATAAAATCCTACACATATTTAGATATATTAATGTTGGACCTAACACATCAACATTAAAACAAACTTCAATTTAGTAACTAAAAAATATCATATACCCACTTATTTTATGGAATGAAATTTTTGAAATAGAAAGACAAAAATAAGTTTTTCTCTTTTCATCGACTATAAGTGGAAAAATACCCACTTACCTAAAAATTAAAAACCAATAATAATGGTATGTGGGTATGAACTTTAACAAATAAATTGAATGACCTAGTTGACTCATCCCCAAACAAACACCTTCCCCATGAATGGAAAACCTATCTTTCCTCCACCTTAATCAACCACAATTACCAATTGACAATCGCTTCACTAACTCGAAGGCCTAGAAGTTTTATGGTCTTCTACTCTTGAAATGAGTACTCTATATACTTATTTCAACTAAAATTAATAAAAACTACAGTAGTGATATGTGGAAATAGAGTCTCACTCAAAACCAATACATTACATTATTTTTGATACACATAATTAAAGAATATTGTGTAGAATGAGGCTTTGGGTTTATGTGGATCTCAAAAAGGGGATAATAATGGTTTGGTTATAGGTGTGTCTTAACAACATATTTAAGGAAGAGGAATGAATCATGAAAACCAGAGATAATGGTTGTCCTAATATATTGTCACATGATATAAGATATCATGTCCAATAGGATCAAATAGTTTAGTAATATTGGGAGAATATATACATACACTGTTATTATATTAAATTTCAAAACATGAAATAAAACATTAAATTCTAGTGATAACATCGTTATTTCATCTATAATACCCCTAAAATCATTCAATTCTCCATTATTGGTTACCATAGAATAGGGAAACATAATGAAGGGGGAAATATGATGCTCAGTAATGGAAATCATAGAATATTTATCAATGAATAAATAATGAATGAATAATATTGAAGAGATAAGAAGTGACCTAATATTCCATACAACTAATATCATATATGGAGAATATATCCATGGATAAAAAATATATAAACAATAACGTAGATAAGAATAAATAACATCATAATGTTGGTAGGTATAACATTATAAATGATATATCATACTGTCATCCTATTTGTTCAAGACATCATAACACACCATCAATGCCTTAAGCAAATGAAACGAAAACATACCATCAAGGACTCAGTATATGATATTATAAATAATTTAGTATGAATAAACAAAATAAAAATTCTTTTGTTTCTCATCAGACATAATGATTCATCATGGGGATATAATGGGCCTCAGCCATCATATACTAAGTCTAATGAATTCAACATATGTACGGTGTAAAACCCTAGTTTTTCTCTCTGGTATAGACAAATTAATTTTTAGTCTAAATCTAAACATTATAAATAATATGGATTCAAAAGGGGATTGAAAAGGTATCAGGGGTGGTTGGGGAATGTTCAGAACCCAAAACACATCTTTTGTGGAACACAAACTCAACGCATGGGTTAGAGTAAACAGTGTAGAAATTTCCCAAACCAAGCAGATTATGATTTTTCGGATAGAGCCATCTCGCACTGTTTGTGCATGACATTGTGGCCTAACTATACAGAATGCCATTTTTCATTGGTACACATTAATATCTTGAGCATGGTTTGATCAAACCATGAAGAGTATGTGATTTCAGGTAGAACCATCTTGCATGGTTTTCGTATTATTTCACAAACTGGATGGAGAAACCATGCATAGGATAAAAATCTAGGTGAATGTCCAAAAATGACCTCATGGATCTATTTAATCCCCTATTCTTCCCCAACATATAAAGAAGTGGGATTAACCCCTTTTTCCTCTCAATTTATAGTTTTATGAATACCAATGCGAAGGATCAAAAGTTTTACATTGGCTAGAATTCTATCTAGCTTCCATTCGTCATGTTGGACGTGCACTCATAAGTAATCGAGTCCTCTTTAAATGTTCTTATTCTTTGTTTCTCTCAACCTAGATATCATAATGAGATTGATTTTCACATTTTCATATATACACTCTGAATCGTGAAAAAGAGCCTATACTGGTGGAGGAGAGTCATAGAACCCTATGGTGGGTGGTTTATAACTCATCCCTAATGTTTATTGATTTTGGAATATATTTGTGGGGCCTTCTTATTTCATATGGGACCATTTCATAAATATACATTCCAGGATTATAAGTTTTAGAAATTTATGGTTATGATATTTCCAAATATTTGAATAGTGTTTAGTGGTTACACTCATAACTCAATATCCCCACATGTATATGGTTATACCCTAATTGGGTTTTAGGGTTTTTGGGACATTTAAGCCACCGTTCGATTGTGCCTTCACTTGACCATCCAAATGGTGAGCAATCCAATAATAAATGGATTGATATTAATGAGAATTGAATAATGGAATTTACCATGTATCCTCACCACTTGACATGCCTAATATATGTTCTTCAATTTGGTTATTAAATTTGAATAACGAAATGGAAAATATACCATGTATATAACTTTTCCTTATCAAATGAGATCGAATAAAGGCTACATGTCGCTTGAACAACTTTCCATTTTGATGGAAGATAGTGGAGTGAACCCATATAATAAAATTTACTATAATGAATTATTAATACTAGACAAATGGTTTTAATTCTACATGTCGTATCCACACTAATTAACGACATGGCTTGAACATAATTAATGATTACATGATTACAATATCAAATAGAAATGGACTGACTCACACATGCCATGGATTATGAGAGGATAATACCTTGGGACTCATGAACCTCATTCTGATTCAAGGATGTGGTTTCATTAGATTGATACCCACCTAGACATTGACTCTTGTCACTTCATCGGATGCCCAGTATACTACATTAAGGTCCTCTAAATTATTACATGATACGTCAGATACACTCCCTTGGATCCATCACTCACTAGTAGGGGGTGTGGATCAAGACCATAGGGCCCTGTCCTCACATAGCCCCATTTTACCTAGGTTTATCACCTAGGAAAAGGTAGGCGGTTTGTGGGGGAATGCCTTGGATTACAATTATTGGATTACACTCTCACCCCTTAGCTAGAATCAAATACTATTACGTTATCTTTCTGTGAGATATAAATTAACTTGGTTATTACCCTAGAACTCCCTCACTAGATATCTATTTTAGGTTTCCTTCTTACACCATGGAAACTTCACTACATATAATATTGGAAGGTTATGTCAGTTCTAGTTATGCCTCATGTAAACGATTAACATAAAATTGTAATTAAATAATTAATGATCTAATTACATGTTTAGAAACTAGAAAAGGGCTGAAGTAGGTACTTGGGTATTTAGTTATATTTTAATTCTTACTTTACATTATATATTCATGCGTACACACTACTATATTCCTTTACACGGTCCAAATGAGTGAGATAAAATTGGTGGTGGCCACTAAGATTTATCTCACACCCTTTAAATGCACCTTTTAGTAAACAAAAATGATTACAATATTGTAGTTGTTTAAAAAGGGAAGCATACAACTTCAATAACTTTATTGATTTCAGTTTTTGATGGATTTCGAGAGAAGATGACCGAGTTGGATCTCATGATTCTTGGAGTAGTCATTGTTTTCATTTACTCTATGGAACATTTTAAGCCTTTTTTATTATATCTATTTTTTCAGTTGTCTTGTGTCATTCCATTACATCATCATTTCTCGAGTTGATAATGATATTATTTTTTGTTTATCTATTGAATCAGTTTTCTTGCATGTTTATTTAATTGATTATATTATTTAGAATGATTTATATCCTTCCGCAATGCTTAACTATACAAATAAGGTTAGGGTTTTCCCATAGACACACCATAAGCCCTCTCTGCTAGTCAGCAACCTCAAGCATTTCAGGAGATGCACTTTAGGACACATGGATCACCAAGCATGGGGCACCCGTTAAGTGGTATCTGAGTTCGACATGTCACAATGTGGTATCATTTGTGGATTATTTTCTTGATTTATTATTTGGATACAGTATATTGGAGAATGTGAATGATTTTGAATGGTTCATAAGTCCGGATTGGGCATCGCAAACTAATTTTCTGGGTAAAAACCAAGTTTCCTAAATTATATTTATTGTCCTACTTTTTCATATTAGAGTTTACATTATTTCGCTGTTGGGTGACGCACATGTTTTGTGGAGGTGTTAATTATTTCTCTATTTAAGGAATTTATTTAATCCATGGCATTATGATATGAGGGAAACGAGTGTGGTTTCTTGCATTACTATAACCACCTATAGTTTAAATGTCATGCATATTTCTATTCTATATAGGTGATTTTCACTACATTTCATTATTGTATGTACATTTGATTGTTGAATAATGTTGTAATAGTTACTTTTATATATATTAATCTTGATTTTGATTTAGTGATTTTATGTCTCCTGTCATTAGGTGTGTGATCCCTCAAGGGTTAGGATTAGAAATTTACCAAGTCAAGCCATTATGCTATAAGTAAATGGGTGTTGTTTCGGGTGATATGTGTTTGGGAACTGATTTAGAAGAAATTACTATTCATTATAACGGGAATCTTGAAATCAAAAATTAATTGTTTACACATCATTATCACTCCTTTTCATGTCTATTAATGATAAAGTATTGGACCTAGTAATCAACTAAAATTGACATGAACCTATACTTGAGATCAAACCAATACATGGCCATCTAAGAAGGTAGTTCAGAGTATTATGCCCTAGGTAGTGAGATTTATTATGTTTAGATTCCACAAGTGATATTATCTTACGCTTATAATATTTATCTGAGGTTTGTTCTCAACATTTTTAGACCAATGCCGCCATGATGTCATTGTGTTGTTCACAGGAAAGGTGGTGACAACAATGCTCCAGATTTGGTGGGCCCTGAGCCACCAGTTTTCCTCTAGGAGTTCCACGTGAGACCTCACCTCCTATAGCTAATCTGAGAACTAATACCCAAGTCCATTATAGTTTACTACAAATGATTCATGCCATGAATAGTGCTACATGGGTTTCACCTATGATGGCTAATCTGACTCGTGAGTTCCAGCTGTATCATCCTACTACTATTTCAATGGATAGTGGTTCATAGGATACATAGTCTTAAATAGAGTTCATGCTATCTATCTTTGACCCTCTAGAAATGCCTCCAGAGCAGAGAGTCATGCTTGCTAAAAACATTCTTCAAGATTCTTCCAAGCATTGTTGGGATGTGGTTACCCTATCCAGCTATCATCAGGGCATGTTATGTGTTGATTTCCAAACATCCTTCTATGATCAATTCATTCCTCAGGAAATGAGATCTAACAGAGAAAGAGAGTTCAGGAAAATAAAGTATGGTTATATGTTAGTTAAGTAATATTCAGCATGTCACGCTGATTTATAGTTCTTTTAAAAACTTTTAAAAGGTGATTATATTTCTCATGCAAGATGTTTTGAGGATGGGATTCAGCACAGCATCCAAACACAGGTGAATGTATTTCGTCTGCCTACCTTTTCTGAAATAGTTGATCATGCCCTTATCACTAATCATATCCTAATGGATGCAATGAGTACCAGGTTTAATGGTTCAGTGCCACATCAGGCTAGTAGTTCTTTTGATGGCCGAAAATGTTCCCTTGAGGTTTCTCATCAGGGAAGTGGAAGTTAATGTATCCAGTTTTATAGCTCGGTGGTGTGCCATCAGTGTGGATGAAGATAACATATGATTCCATATTTGATAGAGACCCAATGGTGTGTGATTCTTGGGGCCATATGGTCTATCTTCAGCATTTTTGCAGGACCCTTACACTTGCTTCAAGTTGGAAAGGATCAAAATGAGCTCCACTTTTAGGAGTGAGTTGTTTTACGCCGTGTTAGGTGAGGAGTCGGAATAGCACCTACAGGTCTGGAAGTGGAAGTTGACATGGATTTGGTAGTATGACCCCTGATCACCAACGGATGGTCATGGTAGTCCATATTTTTATAAGGTCGTGGATTAGGTTAGTTGTATGCTTTATTGCAAATACATGAGGATCAGGCTATGGGATCAGCTAAAATATTCTATACTATTCTAGAAGCCTATACTATTGTCTCTACTTTGTTTGATATAGGTTCTTAAAACACATTCAATTCTGTATCTATCGTGGAATGTATGGTAAAAGATATGCAACATCACTCTGGTGTAATGACCCCTGATAGACTGCTTTGAATACTGATAGAGGGAATACGCCAGTACAGGGACTATCCCCTTGAGGTAGGTTGTTACCCTTTCTTGTGGAATCACTTTGTTCTTGAGATGACGGGCTTTGATTTCATTCTCATGAAGGACTAGATAGTTGAATATCTCACTATTGTAGATTGATATCGATGCAGGTTCACATTTAAATCACTGGAAGGAATCAATTATCTTTTTAAATTTGAGTGGAATGTCCAAGCTATGAGTGTTGGACTTAAGAATCATTGGCTAGGTGGAGTGACCACCCATATTGAAAAGCATTTCCTGAGGATCAGGGTTTGTTTCAAACAAATTTTTCTCCAGAAGTTGATCATTTCAGGGAAGCCTTTCTAGAAGAATTTTCAATATTACCTCCTAAAAGAGAGGTAGATTTTACTGTAGAACTTGTATTTAGAGTAGCTTTAGTGTCAATTCACCCTTACGGGATGAAACCTTCCGAACTCAAGGAACTCAATTGGAAATTAGAGGATCTAGAGGACAAAAGTTTTATATAAACCAACAAATCATCATGGGGTTCACCCATACATTTTTCTATGAATATGGAAGAAATTAATCATTTATGCAGGGATTACAGAAGTATTAACCATCTTACGATCAAGAACTGATTCCCACATACTCTAATAGATGATCTTTTTGAACCACACTGAGGAGAAACGGTTTTCTCAAGGAACGACCTAAGATCAAGTTATCATTAGGTGCATGTAAGTCTATAATACATACCTCATATAGCTTTCTGTAGTTGGTATGGTCTGTATGAGTACCTTGTTATATTTTTCAGTCTTACGAATGTGCCCTCCATTTTCATGGATTTGTGGAATAGGTTTTTCCACACATATTCAGATGCATTTTTGTGGTCTCTGTGTACGATATCTTGGTGTATTATCATACTCATAGAAGCTATGAAAATATCTTAAGATCATTCTGAGTACATTAATAGAGAATCAAATTTATGCTATGATTTCTAAGTGCCACTTATGTATTTACACGGTCTACCTCATGGGTCATATTAATTCTGAATCAAGAGTATCTATTTCCTCTAAAAATTTAATTGATATATTTTCCAGTGGGAATCCCATGAATGTGTTTTGTAAACTGAGTTAGTTGTGGATGGTTGGATATTACATTTGTTTCATAAAATAATGTACTCAATTTTTTCTTCTCTTAATAGGATTACAATGAAGGGTGTTATGTTCCCAGGGTCATAATCATGTAAGAAATCATTTCAGGATCTGAAAGGGAGGCTTGTATTAGAACCTATTATAATTCTTCTTGAGCTGGGTATATGTTATACCATCTTCTTTTATGCATCGGCCATTGGCCTAAGTGAAATAATAATGCATGAATACGAAGTCATTGTGTACGGCTGTTGGTAGTTGAGGCCTCAGAAGATAAATTACCTAACATAAGAACTTGTTCTAGAAATAGTTTTCTATGCCTTCTGATGCTCGAGACATTATCTATTAGGTGAGAACTATTTGGTGTATATAGAACAAAAGAGACTCAATTATATATTTTCTCAACTTGAATTGAACCATAGATAGTAGAGATAGGTTGAATACCTACCATCCATTGATTTGGAGCTTTCCAGTATGCCTAGAAATGTTAATGTCATCTCTAATGCACTAATTCAGAAAACTGAAATTCAGGATGTACAAGAATCAAATGATGAATAGAAGTTAATGGCCATCCTTTCTGAGGTTCATTTAGAGTTTTATAATAGTAACATTTATTTTTACCTCTTAGCCTTATCTGTTACTTATTCCCTCCTTCGGAAGCTAAAGATTAGATAGTTTTCATATCCTAAAAGTTTTGTTCTCCATGAGAGTATGGTAGGAGATAACCCACCTCCAGATTGGTCTATAGACAGAGATGAGGTCTTGCATCTATGATGATGTATCTATGTTCCTGCAGATATAAGAGAGGAGTTGATGAAATAGTCCCACAATTATCTATGGGTATAACATTCAATAATATCGAATATGTATCGAGACATGTGACATGAGTATTAGTGTCCTGGAATGAAATTTCTGATTACAGGCCTCTAAACTAGGTGTTCCACGTTTTAGTAGGTGAAGGCAGAGCTCTAAAGACCTATAGGT
This sequence comes from Viscum album, assembly GCA_963277665.1. NCBI lineage: Eukaryota > Viridiplantae > Streptophyta > Magnoliopsida > Santalales > Viscaceae > Viscum > Viscum album. The sequence continues at coordinate 396,269,870 of OY728144.1, forward strand.
TTCTTATATCTGCATCAGTCACGGAATGGAAATGGGATGTTTTTCAATGGATTTCATAGTAAACTTCCCTATGTCTCTAGAGGGGTACTGATGCTATCTAGGTATTCATTGGATGGCCGAAGAAACTGTACCACTTCATTCTTATTCGGGATACTTTTTCAGTTGATGAGTTTGGTGGACTATATGTCCATGAGATCATACAACTACAAGGGGTTACACAAACTGTCGTTTTAGATTGGCATACTCATTTAACATAACAGTTCTATAAATTTTTTCATAAATCTACTGGATATCAGGTGCATATGGGCACATATTTTCACCCGCAGACCTATGGAAAATTGCAAAGGAAAATACAGGTATTAGAGGACATGAATTAAGAATGTGTACTTGATTTCGGCGGTTCATGGGAGATGAATATACCTCTTGTAGAGTTTTCCTATAAAATTGATTTTCATGAAAATATTCAGATGGATCCTTTTAATGTCTTATATGGTAGGAATGTTCGTTCACCCTTGGGATTCTTAGAGGTAGGTGAGGCTGCCGACGAGGTCCTCGTCGTATTCAGAAGAATTTAGAGCATGTTTAGCTGATCTGAAAGTGTATGATGACAACTTAGTCTACATAGGGGTGGTCTGTAACTCATCCCTAAAGTTCCTATGGTGGGTGGTCTATAACTCATCCCTAATGTTCATTGAATTTGGAATATCTGTGGGGTGCCCACTTATTTCACTAGTGATCGTTTCTTAAATTTACATGCCATGATATTACTTTTTAGAATAGTATGGTAATTCTATTTCCAAATATGTTATTAGTTGTTAGCGGTTAAATCAATACTTCAATCCACCCACGTCGAAGGTTTTTCCATATTTTCCTTTTACTGTTTGGGCACATTTAGTGTACTATTCGGTTGTGCCTTTGCATGACCTTCCAAAAGGAGAGACTTCCTATATTAAATGGATTATTATCAATTAGAATTTTCATAATGGCAGGTAGCATATATGCTCACCACTTTACCCACCTAAGGTAGTTTATTCAATTTGGTTATTAAATGTGAAATGTGAATTAGAAATTATACCAAGTATATAACATGGTCTTATCAAAGGAGATTAAATAAAGTTTACATGTCCAAAACACCCCAAGACATATTGAATGAGGGTAGCGATGTGAACCTCTATAATAGAATATGCCTAAATGGATAATTAAGATTTGATTAATGGATTCAATGCTAATCAGAAAATCCACACTACTGGAAGACAAGGTTTGAACTTAACTAGTGATTACATGATTGAAATATAAAATAGTAATGGACTCACTCGCGCTCTCCTGGGATTTTGAGAGGTGAATACCTTGGGACTCCGAAACCCCATTCCAAATCAGGGATGTTGTTCTCTTAGGTTGACACCCACCTAGACTCTGATTCATTTCTATTTCTCAGATACCTGGTATACTATTGTAGGGTTCTTTAAATTATTACCTGATACCTCAGATACACTCCCTACGATCCATCATTGACTAGTAGGTTCCATAGTAATGTCCCATGGGGACCTATCATTAGTTATCCCTTTATTACCTAGGTTGATGATCTATGACTCGGTAGGTGCCTTTTTGTTGAATTCCTTAGAGTGAACAAATTAAAATACACTCTTACCCTTTAGCTAGACATAGATAATACTGAGTTAGTGTTCCCTGAAATAAAATTTACCTTAGTTATTACCTTAGAACTCCCTCACTGGATATCATTTTTAGGATCCCTTATTACACCTTAGAGCCTTCACTATTTATACAATCACAAGGGGATTTTAATGCTTTCAATGTCTCATGTGACCTATTAATAGTAAATAGAAATTACTTAATTAATAAATTGGTTACATGTTCAGACATGAGCTGAGGGAAAAAGAAGGTACATGGGTATTTAGTTGTATTGTACAACATTATTTACATTATATATGCATGACTTCTCACTACTATATTATAATAAATATTACAAATGTTAGAGAAATTGTTTTCTATGGCCCACTAAGATTTATCTCACACCCTATATGGGAGTCGTTTAAAACCTAGAGCAGATTACATGACTATAAGAGTTTCCAAAGAGAGTTATATAGCTTCAAACTCATGGTTGGTTGTTTTTTTGGGATAGAGCTCATAGTAGATGACCATGTTGGATCTCAGGATGTTTAGAGTTTTCTTCTTTTCCTTTTACTTATTATAAGACTTTATTAATATTGTCTTGTGTCCATGGTTTCCTATTTTTTAGTGACACGTCATTACATCATCATTTATTCAGTTTATATAGTTATTATTAATCTTGTTTATCTATTGAATCAGTTTTTTTGGTTGTTTATTTATATTTCTTCTAATGTTTATAATTGTTTATATCCTTCCACTATGCTACAATCTTATAATGAGGAAATATTTTCCACACAAAACACCCCAGGACCTCACTGCTAGTATACAGCCTCTAGCATTTGGGGAGATGTGATTGAGGCCCTATGGCCCACAGGGCTCAGGGCACCCATTAAGTGGAAGACAGATTAGGGGCATCAAATATGGGGTGAATAATCAATATAATACATAATCTACATAATTATCTATATTTTATAAATACAATATGAGAATCTAATATTTCCTCTAGTGAAAAAATGAATCATCATTATCATAAGCTATATAGATTGATATAGTGGATGATATCATCCGATTGAATCCCCAATAAAGAATAAGAGTTATTATATAATGTTTTCATATTTTATAAAAATCATAAAATAACATTTAAACCATTAATTATAAATAGAAAAAAATATCCCATTTTTTGGAAACAATTTAAATAGAAATTTATCAACTAAAGAGAAAAATATTTTCCTTTTAAATAACAATAGAAAAATATAAATCATTCCTAAAATATAATAATATGAATTATTGGGTTAAAATATATTAGTTTTGTATACATTAAAAGAGAAATCTAATTTCACAAATTTTGAAAAAATCCAAAGTGTGCTATATAGAATGTTTTTTGAAATACTCATTTTAACAATTTGTAAAAAAGGTAAAAATTATTTGGATATTAATATTTAAAATATTTAAATCATAAATCGAAACATTTTTTATATATTTTATGAACATGGTAATGAATAATAAATATTTTTTAAAGAAAACAATTTGAAAAATGGTTGTAAAGGAAAATAAATTATGGATTTCATAACTTATAAAACAAAAGGCGTTTGAAGAAGAGATGACGAAATAGATTTTTAAAACACATTAATTTTATATAATTAATTAAAAAATACATCCATGTATAATTTTATACACCATAACAGATATAACAATTGGGGAAAATTGTGTAATACAGAACAAATGGAAATTGAAATGAGAAATCTCTTACCTTATGTCCGACTAATTTAGAAAGAGATATAACCTCCAAAATAATTGATTTTTATATATTAAAATAATATACCATTTATATATAAATATTTTTAATATAAAATTATATAAAATTATTATATTTTAACACTTATATGTTAATAATTATCATTTAATTTCATTTTTTCTGATGATACTAACTTTGATTCCCATGTATGATTTGTTTTTATAGTTATGGTCCTTGCATCATTGTCAGGGTTTCAAAATATAAATAATTCTATTCTTGTAATTTATATTATATTATTACATAATATCATCAATATTTAAAATTCCTTAATCATTCATGAGATCAGTATATAACGTCACTCATTTAGGGGGTAAAACTGACATTAAACTGGTCTTTCATAATGGTCGTATTACTAATAAAATGCCATTATATAACATTCATAAAACATATAAAAAATATTATTCGGGAAAAATAATAATATATATTCATTATATGTATAATTTTGACCATCTATAAATAGAGGATAGTGAAAAATTAATATATTTCTCATGGAGATGGTAGTTTATACGTAAGCATCAATGATACTTCCATTTTCTATTAAGAAAAATGAAAATAAATTAGATAATAATTTATAGATAAAAAATATTTATTATATAATATATATACACACACACACACAGAAACACACACATATATATACATATGAAATCAATCATTATAATTATCAATAAGAGGAAATGTCGAAAAAAATCCATCATAACATGGAGGTGGGAGTCTATACGTATAAAAGAGTGATAATTTTTATTACAGTTTTATATAAAGGATGTGGAAAATGATTATATGATAATAATAATAACATTTTTATGTATTTATTAATCTTTTTTAATTATCTTAGGATGGATGCATCATATTTAGATAATTTATAAGAATAAATAAACATTCAATTATTCCGTAAAGACTATTTTCTATATTTTGAGACACAAATTTATCTTACACCATAATACTTATTATCATGTCATAGTCAAATAACATAGTATTAATAATGATGGAAATTAACTTACTAATTTTTTAGTGGAGATGTGGGATGATATAGACTAGTACACATTTAAAATAAATGATAATAGGGGGTTTTATATTATAGGTTCTAGAAATGGAATTCATAGAATTACTTAAAATATTTAAATATATAATATTTTATAATAATTTAAAGTTACAAAAATTCATCCTAAATTCATAGATATGATGTAATAGGTTTGAACTAATTAAATGTAGATATATTTTGGTTAAATTGTAATTCAATTATTTTAGTAAAACCCATATTAATCCCAATTATTCCTCAACCATGATATCTTAACAACATTCCATTACAAATTACTTATATATTTAATATAAAAGGATCCTTATAACCAAAATTTTAAATTGTTAATAAAAAATTTCAATCTATGTTAATGGAGTAAAATTCTTTAGTTGGATGAAATTTAATTTAATACTAGTATGAAAATTGTGAGGGTAACAGTTTTTAGGAACATTCACAATTTAAGTATAAAAATTATTTTACCATAAAATCATCTAAGAAATTAATTTACAAGAATTGTTCAGATTAAATAATAAATTTTTGATAGTTTTATACTTTTGGATTAATAAAAAACTTAATGGTACCTTCCAACATTAATATTAAATGCAATTCCCTGAAAATAGATTTTAATTTGGATAATGAATAATTTTTTATTGTAAAAGTCATGCATTGTTTCCCAGATTCAAAATAATATGTTGAAATTCCGTATAAAACCCATTAATAATATATTTACTCTAAATAAAATCACCCATTATGATTAATTAATGTTTTATATACATTTTAACACTTATCCCCATATTTTCAACAATCTTTTACTGGTTTTAGCCTTACCAAGGTGAAAAATATTTTCCACGGTTACTATTGAGAATGGAAAACATATTGTAGATATTAAAAAAATATGAATTACATGATTATATACACATAATAAAAAATTTTATATTATTTTTTATGTGGGGGTAATCAATTTTAATATGAATTTATAAAACATAACAATAAATAGTCTTTAGAAAAATTCTTTGAAGACAAAAAATTAACTTATACCAAAATAAAGAATAATTATGATTCATACATTATTAATTTTATTATTAATAATTAAATTATTACTATATTTAATTTATATAAAATTCAAAATATATTATGTCTTCTAAAATACTTTATTTATGGAAAGGAAAATATAGTTTTCTAAAATTTTGTATTTTTATATATTTTTATAAAAATCAATATTTTAAGAAAAATCTAGAAAATTCACCTAAAACTAGTATTGACATTTTTATTTTTAATATTTTATTAATTTTTAACATAATATGTCTAAAAATAATCATAATTTAATTATATTATCTACAAATTAGTGTTATTGAAAATAATTTTTATACAAAACATATTTTTAAATAATAAAATTACATTACTAAATTAAGGGAAATAAGTTAATAAACATATCTAATGGAAAGAAAAAAATGGTTAGTAGATATTGATAAAATATTCAACATTAACAAACAATTATATACATAAATACTAAATTAATCTTTAAGGCCCCACCAATAACACACAAATATCATCTAAATTAATTCCATAAATAATTATGATTAATAATAACAAAATTAAGCGATAAAAAATTGAAACTCAAATATTAGATGTTTTTAATAACATATTCATCCATGATCAGTAAATAATTTATCTCGAAATAATATTAATCACTCGTTAATAACTATAATGTATGTACCTTAGTCATATAATTTCTAAATTTACAGTAATTACCTTTAATTAGACTCCATAATATTTTTATTCATCCATGATGGATATTCCTTCATTTTTTCCCTATATGGGTAAAAATATTTTCCATCCATGGAGACAATATTTCTAAGAAAGGAATTCTCATAAAATAAAATATTCACAATTTCTAAATATATCTTATTACACATTTTTCTCTAAAAATTTATTAATGAATCTCAATAGATTCAGGTACTCTTAATATAACTTAGTGTATCTCAAGATAACATCATTTAATAAAAAAACATAATTATTACAGTAATCATTCTTGTTTAGTGAATTTTGTTTCATAATTCATGATTTCTTTATAGTTAAATATCTATTCATTAAAATATTATTTATTACCATTCCAATTATAATCTTGATTACCTTTTATATACAGTTGTTAATAACTTAAATTACCTTTTACCTTTTATCCATGTTTTGCTTCAAAAAATAATTTCATGTGAGATGTTGAATTTTTTTCATTACAAGGTCTTTATCAGTTGAAAATTAAAAAAACACTATTTCTATCTTATTTCAGGTATTATGATGTTTAGTTGTGTTTATTTTATTAGTCATAACACCAGATAGTTGGTTAGGAATAATAATAAGATCTTTCAGTATAAATTACCTCTTATTTAATTTCTCCATATGGGAAATGTGTTAATCATATCCTGAATTTTTTGTTATAATATATCTATGATCTTCCCAACTCCAACTCCTAGTGTATTGGAATGCTCATCCATGTAAAATTTATATTGTCTATATGATCTAATATGTTTTTTATTCTTTACACATGGAACCATTTTTAAAATTGGTATAAAACAGATTAACTCATAACATTATCCAGTTTAAATCAGCATGTGTAGTTAAAAATATAATACATTAGTATATTTAATTTTGGATTTTATGAATAAATAATATATGAAAAATTCAAATAGTGTTTTATATAGAATTTATAAAATGTAAAAATATTATCAATTCCATCATAATCGTTCATATATTTCAAGAGTTAACTAAAATGTATACCCCCAATGATTAAAACAATGGTTGTAGTGAGGAATATTTTTCATTAATATAATAGAGATCTTGTTAATCCCAACAAAAATTTTCAATATAATACCCCAATGTAAATCAATGAATGATACTACATATAATCATTTTTATCCATACATGTAAATCATTACTATGATCATCCAAGTTGTATATATAAATAAAATATCATAATATTAACTATATTTTGTCTTATATCTAACATATAAGAGAGAGATTTTCTCCCTATAGTAAATTCTTTCTAAATATATTTCCAAAGGTTAATAATAAACTTTTTGCAATACCAATAATATTAAACTAACTCTAGCATCATACACTCATTTATTTTTTACTATTTTGAAAAACATGATATAATAGATCTCAACTGACATGATCAAATAGGTTAGCAGTGTTTAAAGACTAGATACAGTCATGATTCTCAAAATAATTTTTAAAAAAGATAATAAAACATAAAATTGTTGTGAAATCATTATTATATCCTCTAGTATATCCCAAAAATAATTTATTGATCAGTTTCTGGTTTCTTAGTGAATGGAAAGCATAATTATGGGTGTGATTTTATAGAAGGACTCGATATAAGTACATTAAAAATCATGAAATTTATTCCAGATCTTACTGACATTCACATCAATGATATTTTCTTGTGAAAAGTTTTATAGAATTGGGATATAATACTCACATAAGATTCCACATTTTTACAGAAAAGATACCACAAAAACTATATCCATATCATCCAAAATTGAATCCTTTTCAAATAGAACTTGTTTCATAGAAAAATCATTTTTATATTTAACTTGTATTCATTCATTATCTTAAACATCCTTATAACATTTCAATGTCTTTTAAAAAACTTCTAATGAGCACAAAATACTCTGTATGTGATATAGAAAGAAAGAAAATAACATTAGTCTATGAATACTTGCAATATAAGAAATCATTTATAAAAAAGACATACTTGTCACCCATACCCATTTACTTCATGAAAAATTATATTTCCCTGAGATTTAAAAAATTAATAGAAAATAAATATAAAAATAATGGTATCTTGGGAATTTATTACATAATATTTTAACCCTATTGGCTACCTTTGGATTTGTAACCATCATTGATACCTTACAGTGTAACCCTCACAGTTAACTTATTGTTTAACCATCACAGTTTCAATTGGGGTAACTATATGGTATACCTCAAATATAAACATACCCATTTATTTTGAGGGACATATAGGTCCCAACCATAATCATAAATAATTACCATGAATCATAAAAAAATTATACAACCTGAATAAATTCATAAAAACATTACTTTTTTACTTTTATAAAACAAGTTGTTTAAAAGAGTAATTTTTAGAAAATTTCCTTAAAAATAATATATAATTTATATGAGAATCAATAGAATAAAAGTAATGTGGTTTTACACTATAAATAAATATAATGAAACAATATATTAACCAATTTTATCACATAAATGATTTTAAAACCACACACATAATGAATTAGATGGTTAACCGAAAGAATGAAAATTAGGTTAAAAATTCCCTTACCTTGTGTTTTTCTTATATAAAACATATTTAGACATCATGTATAATAGTTAAACCAGTTTTATTAATATCTTAAATAAACATATTCATGTTTATAACACCTTATATTATAATTTCATTACATCATTTCACCCTTTAATTGTATGTATTTTGTTTCATCTATTGTATTGCGTGCATTCTTTACATGATTTCCATTGAATGTTTGTATTTGATTTCCTTATTGTATGGAAATGAAATTTCAAAAGCAGAATGATATGGTGTTAATATATTTCTAGAATATAAAATTATACCATAAATAATTTTTCTATAATATATGATGATATGTTTTTAGATAATACAATAATGATATTTGTTTAGATCATTTTTTTGTGTTTCCTCAATAATTATGAACTTCTTTCATTATATAAATTAATATAATGTAGAGATGTTAATTCCCAAACATTAAAGTTATTAAAATTAATCATTATATTCTGTTTACCCATTAAAATGGTTTAAAAAATTATTTCTATGATGCAATGGAAATTTCAAACACTATATATACACTTTTGGTAAAACGACACATCTCGAACAATTTTCTTATAAGCATGGGAGGAGAGAAAGAAAGATGAGGATTATTTCTATAAAAATGATAAAATCTAGTATATATAAGATTCCTAATCTTTTATAACACTTATATTTTGGTAGGATAAGAGAGTATAATAAAAGAAAATGAATTGAAAAAAAACAGAAGAAAATGAAAGAGGATTCTTACATCTTGATCTCTTCTCATGGAGATCCTCCTTAAGGCCATCGGTTTTGGCCTTTCGGGGAGACTAGAAGGTATTAGGGATGGGTAAGATCATTGGATAAGGGATTCATTAGAACATAGATAATTCTTAATTCTTTCTACGTGTGAGAGGAGGAGATGAATGAGGGTGGCTTTGAAAGTGGTTGATAAGAGAGATTTTAAATTATTTTATTCTTTATTTTAATATTTTTGTCCAATACTCTGAATATTATTCAATATTGTTATCTAAATAGTAAATATTGAATTTGAGTTCAAAATAAGTTGGATGAAATCATCCATGGTGTCATCAATATTTAATAGAATTGATAATTTCAATACCTGGTACATTACAGTATTTCACTATTCAATAAAATTTCATGAATTTCCAGAAAATAGAAAAATTCACCCTAACCATTTTTTTTATGTATAAATTTGAAATAATAAACTCCATTTATAGAAAATAATTTTATAAATAGGACAAATTTAATTTTAAAATAAAATAATACTTTATTCAAAATTCAAAATTTTAAAACTATAACTCATTTTATATCTCCTTGATAAATTAATTAAGATTTCATTATTTTATATACAAAAGAAAATAAAATAATAATAAAACTTACTATTTATTAGGGTTATATTACTATTCATATGGGTAGGTTATGATTTACTAAATACCAAGTTGGTTCCAAAAGACTCCAAATAACTTAATAATCACAATTATAGATGATCGTTTTTCGAAATTCTAAACATAGAAGTGGAAAAATATACTATATCTACTAAACCTGGGTGTTTCCCTGCTTATGTGTCACCACCACATTAAGCCACTTCACCATTTTCTCTTATGAATTTACCAATGGGCCCTCCACAATTTTCTCGTACACCCGCAATACCACTCACTTTTCATCTCTGACATACGCAGAACCACACCCTAACTTCTCGATTTGGGTTACATTGTTTTATCTTCTTCCTCACTCTTTGAGCTCAATCACCCTTCACCACTCACGTTCTCACCTACATCTTAGCCTTAGCCTCTACCTAATTCCCCTCCCCTCTTCCTACAGTTCCCAGAAAACACCTCCACCGTCCTGCTTGATATTTCAATCCCCTTCGACATCAGTTCCTCACCGCTAATTCCTTCTAGTGAATCAATACTCAATTTCAAACCAATCTCATTTCATCATGTTGAACCCCCAACAACTTGTGATTTTCATCTAGTCTTGCTAAGGTACCAACTATATTTTTACTACCATATCCTCCATGAAATAATTTGGCTTCTCTGAATTGCAATTTCTGTCAGGTCTTCCTACGACACACATTGATTTTTTATTGTTGTTCCACACCCTCCTCTGACATGTGTAGTAGCTATATCATTCTGGTAAATCCACATTTGACCGACCTGCTACTCCGCTCACTCCATACCAGTGTTGACCTATCCACCATCTTTAAAGGTATGGTTTTACCACATCCTATTTTACTTCATCACATGTTTTCCTTTTACTCTACTACAACCTCAAATATGCATTTTAACCCCATCACATGGGACAAATTCTAATCCAAATGATCATTTTTTGATTATTATTTCAATTTCTCTATTTTTTATAAGAAATTTCGATTCTATTATTTATCATTATCCATTTCAGAAGTTAATGCAGTGAATTGTTTCACCTATATTGGAGGTAAGCCTACATTTACCAGAATGTTAAAAAATCTTAAATGTTTATTGATTCATTATATATTCTTTGATGTTCGTTGTGTTGTTACCAGCAATTATATTTGCAGTTGACTTCAAGCTCGCACTGTTTACTATGAAATATTCTCTTAAACAACTAGTGATCTCATACGATATCAGTAGAATCCTGAGAGATAGATTCATCTCAATAATTGTGTCGCTTATATCGAAGGTATTCCTACATTTACCAAAAACATCTTTAATGGAAAATGTTTATTGATTTAGTTTCTATTCATTGTTTTTCATTGTCTTGTTACCAGCCACATTATTTACAGTTGACATTGAGCTCACACTCTCTACTACTAATGATTCTCTTATGAAACTGCCAATCTCATACAACATCAATAGAATCTTGCGAGATAGCTTCAGCTCAATAGAATCCTACCTTCATTTTCACATCACCTTGAATTACTCGCTACAGATATAGAATATTTGTTATAGTCACACATTTTTCTCCCTGTTATCGAATCAATGTCTCATACTCTCCCTCTATTGTCATTTAAACCTCTTATGGGCTCCCCATCGCTCAACTGTTTGTTGTTTCCCTGATCATCCTCTTCTTTTCACCATTTCCGACCCTCACATTTCCTAGACAATGCGGCATTATCTCATAGTCTTGTATTTTCCTTCATTTTACTGAAATTTTCCTGTTTCATATTTTTCAATCAATCCATCTCATAATATTTTGTAAACTGGGTGCCTTGAATTTTTCACGCAGACCACAGGTACGACTTGAACTCGTAGTCTACCTTCCACTCTGTCATGGTGACATTTTTCTGTTTCATTTTATGCCAAAATTTCATTCAGGTTTACCATTTTAGAATTCAATCCCAAGGAGGCCAAAATAGTCAGTTCTTGAAATCATTTTCCATATTTTATAGTTTTACTAGTAATGGATTTTAATTTAAAATAACGTTTATTTAATTTCCGAAAACATTTAATTGTTAAATTCATTGTGATATTTTATTTTCCAGTCACATGTATTTCAATTCATTCCCATTGGGTAATGATGTGTTTTAACTGGGTTGATTCAGATTATTTTGGTGATTCATTATAAATTCTATTATGTTTCCATGCATTTAAATGGAAAATTAGAAACCAGGGGTCCATTATTCATGGTAAATAGTCCATTATTCTTTACTTTTCATGATTTTTGACATGATTCCTGATACATGGACTTTAAACGATACATTAATTCTCCAATAATCATTGTAAACACTTCGTCATTCTTTAAATTACATATACATGGATTTTGAAGGACCACATGACGCCTTGAGAGTGCAGGGGTGAATCAGGGTGTCAACTTTTTCTTTTATACTGACGGATCTTGTTCCCATGTTGGTAGAAACTAGTTCAACCTATATGATGGATATGAGAATAAATAAAAAAATCACATGCAAAGAGATGACACAACACTTTTTACATGGTTCACCACTAAGGGCTTTGTCCAAGGAGCGTACGCCGACAGGTTGTCGGTTGTACCAAATTCTGTAAAACTTCAATAGCTGTGGATTACAATTGTTTGGGCACAGTCACTCTGTCCCTGGCTCACTACCTTTACAAAGGTTAATGGATATCTCACTGCGTCCCTCGGGGCACTCCCATTGACTCCCCCTGGCTCACTACCTTTTGTGAAGTCTCACTCAGTTTATAGACATGATGGTCTCTTCATCATCGCTAATGAATACATCCTCTATTGTATGTAGATGCTCTGTTGAAGTCCAACTTCCACCCAAAGACGAATCTAACATTGTACCAAAGTTATAGGGCAAACATGTAGCTTTCTCACAACCCCAGAAAGACAGGCGTACTTCAACCTCACCTGGAGCGCTTCTCCAAGCTCGGTGTGCAAGCTTCAAGACGGCGCACAAGGTAACCTCTCCCACTTGCGCGACACTCACTTCTTCATCTTCAAACTTGCGCGACTCACATCCTTTTATGCCCAAACCAATTTTAGAGTGAAAATATGAATTGTCGCACTTCTTAAAATCCTAGAGCGCATGTGTCACTAAAACACCTGTCTGACACCTCCTTCACCAACTCCAAACTTGGGAAACTCAACCCATTTCCCGCCCAAAATAGCTTGGACGTGCAACAAACAACTGTCATAAACTTCAACTTGCACGACCCACCACCACTTGAGGGACCACAACACCTACGTAATGAGAGATCTGATTTTCTCTAAGTCTGAACATAGTACCGAATGAGATGGGGTCGACCTCTATTTATAGGCATTTGGATACCATGTGCGATGGTGTGAAAGTCTTTCCTCGACACACAAGTTTCGGTACAGAAGTCCCTACCGTGATAGTCACTTGCACGTCCAAACATAAAAATTGGGTGCCCTTCTCCCTTTTCCATATTTTCATGTTATGATCTTGAAAAATTAAAGGCGCTCAAGTTTCATCTCCTTTAAGTCAATGGATCAGAATTATCTTTTCCAAAAACCACTTTTCTCTATTTGTTGATTTTCAGGTCCAAAAATTTGACATACACTGGAAAATAGTTCCACCTTTAATACTATTATCTGCTTGTTCTATATGATCACATTTCTGGCACACATTCTGAACATCCACTGAGGATTGACAACAGACACCAACCATACTCCAATTCATGCATATAACGAACATGGTTCCAACAATCTCCCCCTTTGGGTTTTTTAGGAATCAGTAAATAAATTCTATAGAGCACCAGCCATTGGAAAACCCCAAACAAAAGATTCAACTCATCCAACACTCTAAGTCTACATGAGGAATGCTCAGTGTAGAAAACAAGAGAGGAAGGTTGAATTGGGTAAGAAACACAAACCATACTCCAATTAATGCATAGAACGACCATGGAACCAACAATCTCCCCCTTTTGGTATGTTGGAAATCAGAAAATTAAATAAATAGGACACCATCCATTGGAAAACCACAAATGCAAGAATCAACTCATCCAACACTCTAAGTCGACATGAGAAATGCTCGGTGTAGAAAACAAGGGAGGAAGCTTAAATTGGGTTCCCATCCAATATATTCCTTCCCATCCTAACACCGATACTGAATTCTCAATGTGTCACAAATACAGTAGATACATGAATTTATTCTTTTCTCCCCCATTGAAAATAAACCCAAAGACCGGTTATTGTGCATTGTTCAGCTAAAACAACACTCCCCCTAGATAGTATCTCCCCCAGAAACCTTCATTGCATACATAAACATAACACCCTACGTAAATAAAGAATATGACATTTTCACATTTATCCATATTTGTGAATATAATATTAATATTACTTTAAAGGGGACTATATGCTCGATGGAGTACCCAATACGCAACAACGAGTTTCGTGGTAATCTTACGTTCCACTATAATAATAAAATAAACTTATTTTAAATGGTAGTTAACGTCGAGCTGTTGTAATGGCGGGAATGAACAGATCTAACTAAAGATTATTATATATGTTTTTAAAATATTTTTTACGCTTTACAATAAATGTTAGAGGATTAAAAATGCGAATGAATAAAATTTTATGTGTAAACATTCTAATATTTTTCAAAAGGTTGATTAACTGCCTTTTGATGGAGAACCTATTTTAAAACCACTTTCTGACAATTTTATGTGCTATATTTGACAAAATAAAATTCTTCTTTAGAATCGGGACATCAAAATTTACTTTGTGTAAATTTTTTATCTTTTTCCGACAAAGTTCATTTTTTAATGAATAGTGAAAAATGCTGTATTTTTATTCAAAACCTCTTTTTAATCTAATTTATTTATATGATTAGATTATATTTTTAATTGGTTTTAAATTGAAATTAGAATATATTTTTACCATTTAATCTAATATTGGTAGTTGGAATTAATTTCACTTTGAAATTGGACTTAAACTAGTGTCAATATTTTGATATATATTGTTTCATAAAAACACGCTATTTGTCATGATAGCGGGAATTAATTATTAAATTTATTAATTTAACTTATATGATTTTAATTTTGTAATATAGAAATAGTTTTTTAATTTGGAATATCAAATATAGTATAGGGTGATGTTTTGGTATTTTTTAGAAAAACTTCAATTTTTGATGAATAGTGAATCTACTAAGTGGTACTTAGAAAACCGATTTTTCGTATAAATTAAACTTTACCACTTCTGTGTTTTGAATTTCAAAAATCTGATATACATGGTTGTCATTAAGAAGTAAAATGTGGTTCAATGGGAACAAAATAATTTTTTGGTGAATAGTAACTTTTAAGTTTTTAATCGCGATTAGAGGTAATTAGTGTAATTTAATGTAAAAATAATGTTTTAATAATATTAAATGAACTTGAAACACGTCATACTCTTATTGGATATTTCATTTCCGAATAATAAAATCCATGGGTCAACTTGGGGACCCCATTGAGCCACTTTGGTTGGAAAATGACATTAATACCTTTTTATTTGAAATTAAAATTATAATGTCACAGACATGTGTTGTTTTACTAAAACAATTTTTACATGGGGTTATATAAGTCATATTTTTGACTATAAATATTAATTATAAAGATACAAATATTTCCTATATCATGATATTTTATTTATAATTTTTAGACATTAAATAAATTAATTTAGTTATGACACCGTGATGATGAAGTGATTACCTCATAAATGAACGATTTAAATAAATTGAAAAGATAATGTAAAATCTAAGACCTACACTTGTCAAAAACCTATTGGATTTGTGAATTTCGAACTAAAATCACCTTATCCTCGAAATATATAATTTTCGGACTTTTAAAATCCAAAAATCATTTTATAATAAAGTAATATTTTATAACTTTCGAAGAGTGCCCCTCTTCTCCTCTTATAAAAGGCCCCACCCACTACCACCTTACACACACCTCTCAAGCCTTTGGTTCGGCCAACCCCTGCCCATTTAATCTCTCCAAATTCATATATTCATCATTGAAGCCTCCATTTGGTCATAATCTTTTCCAAGTAATCCTTTGAGCTTAAAACAAAGAGTGTTACCCGTTTTAAAGGTAGTGTTTTCTCTTGTGTTCTTATGTTTTATTTTGCTTCTCCAACCCCCTAAACTCTTTTTATTCATTTCTTTTGTAACAAAACAAGTTTCTTAAATATACTAGGATGTTTTTATGTGAATTATTTGAGCTACACTTACACAAACCTTCTTCTAATGGTTAAAGAACATACTGTTTCTATGGTTTGCGATTTTCTCTCTCACAAAACGATGATTGTTCAATATTCTTTTAACTCCTTTAAAGGTGGAAATTATGATGTCACTGTATTTTATATATTATATATATGGTATTTATGTTTACTTTATGCTTCTTTATTTTATATTTAAAACATACCTTTATTGTTTTCATGTTGTGCAAATGCGATAATTTCATATGAGGAAGTGTGGACTACCGCCCCCTCAAGTGATATCACTTGTAATGCAATACATGGAATGTATAAAGAATGAAATTAATGAACATATGTGACATATATAACATTTATATTATAATTCAATTATAATATATATATATATATCTAATTTATTTTTAATTCCATTAATATGACAAAAAAAATTAAAGTAGCATTCATTCGTACGTACGTCCTACCGTCTCCATGAACGGTGCTTTTCGTTTTTTATCTCCAAATGTTATGGAATAGTATAAAATGAATATGTTCTTCATATATATGATATTTTAATCATTAATACTATTCTGTAAATGATTTACTTATAACTACATGGGCAATCATTTTCAAACAAGTTCATTTTTTTACTCATATACCAAACATCGGAAAAAACATCTGATATGAACTGTCATTATTAAACAATTATTATAACATTATAATACGTGATATGAACTGAACAATAATCTTTAAAGGATATCCTTAAGCAATTATAAATTGACCAAAGTTTATTATTCAGGAATATAAAGAAACGAACAAGACAATTCGGACTTGAGGTAAGGGATACGACCTCTCGCTTTCTTTTCAAGTACCCTCTTTCATGTAATTTCATCTATGCTCCATGTTCTTATGTTAGAGGATGTTATTTTATATTAACCATACTGTAATATTTATTTTTAAATGGTGATATATCCCCTATTACTCTCATCAATTCTTTTTTTTAGAATTTTATGTGGCGTCGTTAGGCTGCAGAGTTTTCGTAACGGATTTTTCATCTCACTTTTATTCCCGTGAGATTTATGCTTCATTTTCCACCATTTCCTTTGAGTGGTATATGTACTGACCATTAATCTAATATTTCTGTAATATAATTTCTTTTATGAGTATTTACCTCAATTTTTTATTGTTCTTCTTTCATGGGGTGTATGTTTTGAAAGATACCCAAGTCGGAAAGGGAACCTTTCACCATCCTCTTTTTAAAAGACTTATTTTATTATGCCTTTTAATTTACATCTTATTATGATCGGATATGTTTGTATATATCCTTATTGATGTAATGATTATGTACAAGTGATGAGATACCATTCACTCTCTCATCGACTAATTTTCTGAATTTTGATGTGACGTCGTTAGGCTGTCGAATATTTACAAGGGAAATTCTTAACCCAATTTCGATTTCTTTGGGTTCAACATGTACTTCTTGAACACGTCATCCTATTAATATGTGTGAATAACCTCTGATTGTTTCACACTTAATATCCAATTATTTTTGGTGTATTTATATTTCTCACACATAATTCTGTTATAGATTTATCCTTAATTTAAGGATACTATCTTTATAATGGATTCCATCTCAATTTACATTTCTATTGAGACTTCATTGTTGTTAGGAACAAATTCACTCTTATATGGTGTATATATTATCCTTTGGAATAATATATCATGAATCCCTTTATTCTCATGATATTATAATGTTCTGATTAAATGTTATTCCTCAATTATTGTATTCAAGTGTCTCTCATTTTGTTAAAAACCCTTTAACTAAAATATCATTTTAAATGTTTTAATGATTTATTCTTATAAATATTTCTCATTAATATCCTTGTTTTCAAAATGGTTTTAAATATTTATTTATATGGATATTAATGGTTTAAAATGATAAAATCTTCAAAGTGGTATGGGACACATTGATTCAAAAAATCTATTTATTAAATGTTTTAAATGGTTTTGAAAATGGTTTTTAGAATGGATTCATTATCTTAGAATGTCATATTGTCATTGCAATGTGGGAATGTTATCTTTACTTTATGATTAAGTTATGTGCTATGATTATGTTATGGTTCATGGGTACTATTTATGAAGATTGGTGGTTCCGTGATAAACTAAGGGCTGGTGAGCCTCATATAGCTCTCCAATGCATTGGGTAACGCGAAGGAGTTAAACGTTAAGGTTTCTCCAAAGAGATTTAGGGAATATACTGTGATGGGTATTCCAAACATAATCAATAGGGTTACTCACTATGTAAGAATGTTATGAATGCATCAAGTTACCTCTATTCCATATGATTTCAATGATTTATTCATGATTTGATGAGGTATGTTACAATGATTATTTTTTATCAGTAAAGTATGATTTCATACGTGGACTAATGTTTTCTTTTCCTAATTTTATATCCCATACTGAGGTTTTTATGCTCATCCCATGTTTTTGAAATGTTTTTCACAGGTCAAGGGAAAGGTGCATGATATGATGATATTGTCAAAGATATGTCAACAAAGAAACCATGTTTTATTTTAAATATGTTTCCGTTGATGGGGAAAAACAATACTATCTTTTATGTAACCACTTTGTTTAAATGTGGAATGTAATTCATGATTTATGATCTAATTCTCTAAAACACTAAACCGGAAAATATCCTCAATGTGAATTATTCATTTAATTCAATATTAATTAAAGTTTAAGACCAGGGCCTTATAGTTGGTATCAGAGGTCGGTTTAGACAACTTTAGGGATTATGATTTTTTGTTAGACACATGATTAGTCCCTATATCTATTATTTCAGTTAAATCATTGTTTTATAACTTTTTTCAGTTCATGTAAAGTCGGTTACGAATGGAAGGAGAAGGATCTCAAATGACATTCCTATCTCTTCCTGATGGCATGCTTGCAATAATTATTGCAAAGTCATGTTCGAAAAATTGTAAATCTTTTTCTAGAATACAACTCACTTGCAAGCAGTTGTTTGAGATATCAAACACCTCCACTATACCTTGTTATCATTGTGTATCATGGGTTGTATTTATACAAATACTATTTTCACAATATTGTCATATTTTCAAGAAAGGTAAATATTATCAATGTATTTTCAGATACTTTACCTTATCACAAGAATTTGAATCATATTATGATTTTAAAAATGGTGCTGAGGAAGGAGACCCTTGTGAAACCTATTTATATTTGCTCTTAAAATTTAGTCTCTCAGCACATACTTATAGTATTTTAAAAGGACCAATAATAAGAAGTTTCAACTCAAATTCCGTCTGACAATTTTATAGAAATCATGTTTTATCAGATGTTTTGGAATTATATGTCATACCTGATTATTTTGCAGAACTGTTTTTCTATGAACACCCATATGACCCATGTTGTAAAAGGTGTATTTGGATGGAGGAAGAAAATGATTTTGAAGTATCTCTAAATCATTTTTGTAATGCATGGGACTTCTACCTACGTGAGCAAGATGACAATGAAACCTAGTGAAAGCCATGATCAAGTTATGATGTTATAAATTTTGGGAATCGTTTTATTTTATCTTATGGTGGTGAAATAAGACTTCAAGAATTAAGATGTTGAGATCATAACGAATTTGTATGAAAATGAGAGGAATAAGGAAACTATTGAGGGTAAAACATGTTAGGGTTGTTTTTGGAGTTTTATAAAAAGGACAACACGCAGACCATGTGACAACCCATTGTGTTGGACAAAGCTGTGGGAATCGAACCCACTACCAAAGTGCGACCGGTATTTATCACCTACCACTGGACTACATGAAGTCCCTGATTAGTATGACTTATTCTTTTTAGTTAGATGATTTTATGAATTATGAGTTAGTTGATTTTGGGTTATCTATAGTAATTATTAAACTATCATGGAGGATATGTGATTAGGTTAATTACATTTCAATATGAGACTTTTAGATAAACTGATGTTATTTAGAGATAAGTGTTAATTTGTACCTTGGAAGACTATGGGACTAAATCCTTCAAATATTTGGAATTCAATATTAGTTTTGTTTACATTGTATAATTTTATGGACAAATTATTTATTGAATGGTCTTTGTTGAAATTTGGGTATTGTTTGACAAATTTTGAAGATTAAGAATAGATTTTTTATCCTTTTTGGGTATTAAATGATCTCATACTAAACTTTTAGGTTTTAGTTTGGGTTAAGGTCTAAATTCAAGGGAAGTATATAGTTCTCTTTTGTGGATTAGGTGATTCTCTCGTAGTTGATTTTATCTCTCTTAATGTAAACAAGTCTTCCTAAATACTCATCATTTAGGGAAAGTATGAGTTTGTGTAAGAAATCTGGTAAAATTTGAAAGTCAACATGACAAGTAAGTATGTTTCATTAAGATCAATAATAAATTCCTCAATGAAAATTAACTTAAAACAAAAAATTTGTCTATTAACTTTTCCTACGGGGGAATCGAATACCGTTTAACCCTCCATAAGTATGTGATTTTCTTGTGGTTAACTTTCTCCTAATCATGTTTTCTATCACTCTCCATCAGAACATGACCCTTTGTTTTTTCCTCCATATCCATGTTTTCTGACATGGAATAGTAGTATGGGTTAACTCAGGTGACCTTTGTACTTCTCTTTCTTTATTTTAAAGTGATTGTTTTACTGACTCTTCTTCTGATGTGGGATTTTCAAGGAAGTTTCCAAGACCAATTTTAAAATTGCGAGGACGCAATTTCCAAAAGGGGGAAGGATGTAACACCCCAGGTAAATAAAGAATAATACATTTTCACATTTATCCATATTTTTGAATAAAATATTAATATTACTTTAAAGGGGATGCAATGCTCGATGGGGACCCAATACGCAACAATGCGTTTCTTGGGAATCTTATGTTGCACTCTAATAATAAAATAATATTATTTTAAATGGTAGTTAACGCCTAGCCATTGTAATGGCGGGAATGAACATAACTAACTACAAAATTATTATATATGTTTGTCAAATATTTTTTACTCTTTACAATAAATGATAGAGAATTAGAAATGTGAATGAATCCAATTTTAAGCATAAACATTCTAATATTCTCTAAAAGGTTGATTAACCACCTTTTGATGGCGATCCTCTTTTAAATCCACTTTTTGAAAATTTTATGTGTTATATTTGACAAAATAATATTCATCTTTAGAAGCGGGACATCAAATTTTACTTTGTGTAAATGTTTGGTATTTTTCCGATAAAGTTAATTTTTTAATGAATAGGGAAAAATGTTGTATTTTATTTCAAACCCTCTTTTTAATCTAATTTATTTTTATGATTAAATTATCTTTTTAATTGGTTATAAAGTGAAATTATATTATATTTTTACCATTTAATCCAATAGTGTTCGTTGAAATTAATTTCACTTTGAAATTGCACTTAAAGTAGTGTCAATATTTTCATATATATTGTTTAATAAAAACACGCTATTTGTCAGGACAGCGGGAATTAAATATTAAATTAACTAATGTAACTTATATAATTTTAATTTTGTGAAATAGACATAATTTTTGAATTTGGAATATCAAATATAGCTTAGGGTGAAGTTTTGGTATTTTTCTGAAAAACATCAATTTTTGATGAATAGTGAAACCACTAAGTGGTACTAAAAAATTGATTTTTCATTTAAATGAATCTTTACCACTTTTGTGTTTTTAATTTCAAAAATCCAACATACATGGTTGTCATTAGGATGTAAAATGTGGTTCAATGGGATCAAAATAATTTTTTGGTGAATAGTAAGTTTTATGTTTTTAATCGCGATTAGAGGTAATTAGTGTAATTTAAGGTAAAAATAATGTTTTAATAATATGAAATGAACTTGACACATGACCTACCCTTATTTTATGTGTCATGGACGACCCATAAAATACATGGGTAAACTTGGAGACCCCATGGAGCTACATTGGATGGAAAATGACATTAATACATTTTTATTTGAAGTTAAAATTATAATGTCACAAACATGTGTTGTTTTACTAAAACAATTTTTACATGGGGTTATATAAGTCATATTTCTGACTATAAATATTAATTATAAATATAAAAATATTTCCTACATCATTAATTTTTTTTATAATTTTTAGAGATTAAATAAATTAATTTATTTATGACACCGTGATGATGTAGTGATTACCTCATAAATGAACGATTTAAATAAAATGAAAAGATAATGTAAAATATAAGACCTAAAATTGTCAAAAACCTATTGGATGTGTGGATTTCGGACTATTATCATTTTATACTGGAAATATATAATTTTGGGACCTTTAAAATCCGAAAACCTTTTTATATTAAAGTAATGTTTTATAACTTTTCAAGAATGCCCCTCTTCTCCTCTTATAAAAGGCCCCCACCTCTACAACCTTACACACACCTCTCAAGCCAATGGCTCGCCCAAACCCTGCCTAGTTAATCTCTCCACATTCCTCTCTTGATAATTGAAGCCTCACTTTGGGAAGAATCCTTTCCAAGGATGCCCTTGAGCTTAAATCAAACAGAGTTACCTGTTTTAAATTTAGTGTTTTTTCTTGTGTTCTAGTGTTTATTTCGCTTCTCCAACCCCCTAAACATTTTTTATTATTTTCATTTGTAAAAACCCCAGTATTTTCAATATAAAAGGATGTTGTTATGTGATGTATTATATCTACAATTACACACAACTTAATCTAATGGTTAAAGAACATACTATTTCTGTGGTTGGCGATTTTCTGCCTCACGGAATGATAATTGATCAATATTCTTTTAACACCATTAAAGGTGGCCATTATGATGTCACTGTATTTTATATATGATATATAAGGTATTTATGTTTACTATATGCTTATGTATTTTATAATTTAAACATACCTTTATTCTTTTCATGTTGTGCAAATGCGATAATTTAATATGAGGATGTGTGGACTACCACCCCCTAAAGTGATGTGACTCGTTAATGCAATACATGGAATGTATAAAGATTTAAATTAATGAACATATGTGACCTATATAACATATATATTATAATTGAATTATAATATATATATCTATCTCATTTATTTTTAATTCCATTAATATGACAAAAAAATGAAAGTAGCGTTCATGCGTACGTACGGCCTACCGTCTCCATGAACGGTGCTTTTCATTTTTTATCTCCAAATGTTATGGAATAGTATAAAATGAATATTTAGTGGATATATATGACATTTTAATCATTAATTATATTCTGTAAATTATTTACTTATAACTACATGGGCATTCATTTTCAAACAAGGTCATTTTTTTACTCATGTACCAAACATCGGAAAAAACATCTAATATGAACTAACATTTTTAAACAATTATTATAAAATTATAATGTGTGATATTCACTGAATAATAATATTTAAAGTAGGTCCTTATGAAATTATAAATTGACCAAAGTTTATTATTTTGGAATATAAAGAAACTAACGAGACAAGTCGGACTTGAGATAAGGGATCCGACATCTCGCTTTCTATTCAAGTACCCTCTTTTATGTCATTTCATTTATGCTCCATGTTCTTATGTTGGAGTATGTTATTTTATATTTTAAAAATAATGTAATTTGTATTTTTATATGATGAGATACCCCCTCTTACTCTCATCAATTCATTTTTTATAATTTTTAAGTGGCGTCGTTAGGCTGCCGAGTTTTCGTAAGGGATTTTTCATCTCACTTTTATTCCCGTGAGATTTATGCTACATTTTCCACCATTTACTTTGAGTGGTATATGTACTGCCCATTATTCTACTCTTTGTGTAATATAGTTTAGTTTATGACTATTTACATCAATGTTGTATTGTCCTTCTTTCATGGGGTGTATGTTTTGAATGATACCCAAATCGGTAAGGGAACCTTTCACCCTCCTCTTTTTAAAAGACTTATTTTGTTATGTCTTTTAATTTACATCTTATTATGTTTGGATATGTTCTTCAATATCCTTATTGATGTAATGTTTATGTCCAAGTGATGAGATACCATTCACTCTCTCATCAACTAATTTTCTGAATTTTGAAGTGATGTCGTTTGGCTATCGAATTTTTACAAGGGAACGTATTAACCCAATTTAGATTTCTTTAGGTTCAACTTGTACTTATTGAACATGTCATCCTATGAATATTTGTGAATGAACTCTGATTGTTTCACACTTAATATCCACTTATATTGGGTATATTTATATTTCTCAAACAAAATTATGTGATAGATTTATCCTTAATTTAAGGATACTATCTTTATAATGGATTCCATCTCAATTTACATTTCTATTGAGACTTCATTGTTGTTATGCACCAATTCACTCTTATATGATGTATATACTATCATTTGGAATAATATATCATGAATCCTTTTATTCTCATGATATTATAAAGTTTTGATTAAATGTTATTCCCCAATTATTGTATTCAAGTGTCTCTTATTTTGTTAAAAACCCTTTAACTAAAATATCATTTTAAATGTTTTAATGATTTATTCTTATAAATATTTCTCATTAATATCCATGTTTTAAAAATGGTTTTATATATTTATTTATATGGATATTAATGGTTTAAAATGTTAAAAGCTTCAAAGTGTAATGGGACACATTGATTCAAAAGATCTCTTTATTAAAATTTTTAAATGGTTTTGAAAATGGTTTCTAGAATGGATTCATTATCTTTGAATGTCATATTGTTATTACAATGTGGGAATTTTATATTTTCTTTATGCTTAAGTTATGTGCTATGATTATGTTATGGTGCTTGGGAATTTTTTATGAAGACGGGTGGTTCCGTGATAAACTAAGGGCTGGTGAGCCGGATATAGCTCTCCAATACATTAGGTAACGCGAAGGAGTTAAACGTAAATGTTTCTTCGAAGCGATTTACGGAATATACTATAATGGGTATTCCAAATGTAACCAAGAGGGTTAATCCCTATGTAAGAATGTTCTGAATGCCTCATGTTACCTTTATGCCTTATGATTTCTATGATTTATTCGTGATTTGATGAGGTATGTTAAAATGCTTATGTTTTATGAGTAAAGTATGATTTCATACATGGAATAATGTTTTCTTTTCTTACTTTTATATCCCTTACTAAGCTTTTTATGCTCATCCCATGTATTTGAAATGTTTTTCACAGGTCAATGGAATGGTGCATGATATGATGATAGTGTCAAAGATGTGTCAAGAAAGAAACCATGTTTTATTTTAAATATGTTTTCGTTGATGGGGAAAAACCAATACTATCTTTTACGTGACCAATTTGTTTAAATGTTGAATGTAATTCATGATTTATGATTTAATTCTCTAAAAATCTAAACCTGAAAAGATCCTCAATGTGAATAATTAATTTAATTAAACATTAAGTAAGGTTTAAGGCTGGGAATTATATAAATAGATTAAAAACAATTACTATAACTAGGGAGAGGGGTTTTTTATAAACTTTTTATGCACTGGGAGGTGGATGAACACCGAAGTTCAAACGATGTTTCTCGAAAACAGCTGTTGATAGTGGTTTGGTCAAGATATCAGCCACTTTATCATTAGTTCTGACATGATTCATTCTAATCACGCCTTTCTCACCATTTTATTTGATAAAGTGATACCTAATTTCAATATGTTTTTTATGAGAATGCGGAACAAGATTCTTCATTAGATCAATTACGCTCTTGTTATCACAGTAAATTACCATTTTTTGCTTCACCTCATCACTAATATCTATTAGTTGTTGCTTCATCCATAGTAGTTGAGTTCATGCCTTTGTGGATGAGATATACTCAGCTCCAGCAGTACTAAGAGAAGTACTTTCTTGTTTCTTGCTCAACTAGCCAACACATTTATTCCCAATATAGAATGATCCACCACTTGTGGATTTTCTGTCCACTACATCACCAGCCCAGTCCGCATCAGAAAATGACGACAATTCACAGTCACTACCTGCAGCAAAGTGTAAGACACAATTTTTAGTACCTTAAATATACCTATTGATTCTTTTTTACTGTTATCATATGTTCCTCCATTGGATTACTCTGAATGCGGGCCACTAAACAGGTTGAAAAGACAATATCTGGCTATGTCGCTATCAGGTACAGTAGGCTCCAAATTATCCTCCTTTACATGGTAGGGTCTACAGATGCCCCATCCTCATGCTTTCCATGTTTGGTTCCAACTGCAATCGGAGTTGATATTGGTTTGGAGTCTTGCATATTAAACTTCTTCAGCAGCTCCCATACATAATTTTCCTGAGAAATGAATGTGTAATCCTTCTTTTGAATCACTTGCAGCCACAAGAAATATGTGAGCTCCCAAATCATAGTCATTTCAAATTATAATTTCATGTGATTGGAAGATTCATCCATAGATTTTTGCCTGCTTCCACCCAATATAATGTCATCAATGTAGACTACAACCATGAGCTGGTCTTTTGGAGAATTATTCACATTTAAATTGTGATCTACTCCTCCACTTTTGAATTCCAACTTCTTGAGATAATAGTCCAGCCGAGAATACCAAGCTCGAGGTTCCTGATTCAAACCTTATAGAGATTTCTTCAGCTTGCAGACCTTTGTTTCATCTGTTCCAAGGAAAAAACCCACTGTTTGTTCAATGTAGATGTCTTCTTCGAGTTCACCATTCTAGAATGTTGTCATGACATCCATTTGATTTACTTTATATCCTCATTGGAGTTACATGGTAAGGAAAAGCCTGATTGACTCCAGTCTAGCCACTAGAGAAAACGTTTCTTCAACATCAACAAATTCAATCTGGGAGTATCCTTTACATACCAGTATTGCCTTATTTTTAATAACACATCCATTCTCATCAAAATTGTTCATGAAGATCCATTTAGTACCTATAACATTGTGACCATCAGGTCTCTGGACAAGATCCCAAGTCAGATTCTTGTCAATCTGATCTAACTCTTCATTCATATATTTCACCCATGATTCATCCTTTGCTTCTTCTTCAAATGAGGATGGCTCCATGACTAACAGAAATGAAGATCTGGTTTTATTCCACATCCTCTTTATTTTTGTGGGTGTACTCCTATCCCTAATTATGTTAGATGGATCAATCTTAGCTCTTTGATTTCTCATGCGCGGTTCTGTTGCATTATCTCCAGCCATAGTTTCTTCCTCAGATTCTTTTTCTAAGTCAACATCACGATGTGACTGCTAAGTGTTTTGAATAGCTTCCTCTATTTTTGTATTTGTATTTTCACCACATTCTCTTTCTTCCCCACTTTCTATCACATTATCATATGAAATCATGGAATCATTTTTGTTTTCTCTTCCATGATCTTAACATCACTACTTTCCAAAAACCTTCCTAATCACTTATTAATACACTTATAGGATTTTCTATTCATTATGTATCCAAGGAGAATTCCTTCATCTGCATTGTCACCATACTTCCCTTGATTTTATTCTTTGTTCCTGATGAAGCATTTTCCACCGAAAAATGAAAATATTATAAAGATGGTTACCTTCCATGCCACAATTCATATGGTGTCTTGGTCTCACCCATATAAAGTCATTTTCAATTTTGAATATACAATACAGCTTGAACAACCAATTTCAAGTAATGTCGTGGAATACGACTTTCAATCAGCATAGTTTGTGCCATGTTGGTCACCTATCGATTCCTGCGTACAAAAATTCCATTTTGTTGTGGAGTTATTACAATTGCTACCTCATGTTGTATCCCATGTTTCTACAGATCATTTTCAAATTCAATAGATATGTATTCCCTTCCATTGTTAGATCCCACCACTTTTATTGTTCAAATAGTATCATTCTTAGCAATTTGCCAATATGTTTTCATGCAGTCAAGCACTTGTCATTTCCTGTGAATGACCATTACACATGCCATTCTACTATAATCATCAATGAAAAGAACAATTTACCTTTCTCTCTAATTTCCAGCAACATTTATCGGCCCGCATACATCAGTATGAATTAGATCAAGAAGATGGGATGCATTTTTCTTCTTTGGCCGATATGAACTGCAGACCAGCATCCCACGAATGCATGCGTCAGAAGACTTTTTACGCTCACGCTTCAGGTTGGGAATGTCTATGAAAATCCTCAATTTTGATGTTTTATCTATGTCTTGTTGATTGATGTGTCCCAGTCTCCAATTCCAAAAATTGTTTTCTTCTTCAACAATCATGTAACAAACATTTTCTTTACAGTCAACCTGATACAATTTGATTTCTATTATTCATCCCTTCATAAGTGAATTGCATGTCTTTCCCTTGATAGTGCAACCTTTCTGATTAAAAATAGCGATAAGCCCCGAGTCACAATGTTGTCTCACGTTGAGTTGATTGTAACGAAGGTCATCTACATAAAGGACATCCATATTCATTTGGTCTCCATTAGCTAATTTAGGATTTCCACTAACTTTGATTTTTAGAGCTCCATCATTAGCAAATCTCACTGAACCATCAACCTTCCTTTTGATATCCGTTAATAGTCCAACATTACCTATCATATGAGATGAACAACTGCTATCCAAAATCTTGGTACTGTTGCTCTATGTAGCCTTGAGGGCCACCTATGTAAAGTTTGTTTTCTCAATTTTTTTCCTTTCTTTCCATGAGACATTTGATTTAGTATAGAGCACTAATGTCCTTTCAATTATCTCATGTGTGTACATTGGTTCTTTATAGTCAAATTCTTCTTCGAGAGGAGAAAACCTGTTTGACAGAGAAACACTATATTGTTGACGAGATTTGACTTGTCTCGAACTCCGGTATGAGGTGTCCATGACCCTTCCCTGCCTGCAATTAACAGCCTTATCACTGAAGATAGAACAACGAAAACAATATCCATACAAATTGTTTCTTCTAAATGAATTAGGATATGAATTTGTTCTCCTTCGTTGAACTCTCATATCTTCACCATTAAGATAGCTTATTGCCTCTTCACAAAAAGACATGGTATGGCCTAAATATCCATAGAACTGACTCTTCATGAGTGGAAATGTATTCTCACTTATGTTTATCCTCATTCCTTCTTCTGTGTATAATATTTTGAGGGCACCTTTTTCAAGGAGATGAGAGAATAATCTTATTTTCTTAATTTAGATTGAATTGAGGGTTTCTATTTCTGCAATTTAGATGTCTTTTCCAAATTACCCACTTTCATATGGACTTTATGTTGGCAACCTTTATTTGTATAATATGATGGATCTTCCTCACAACTAATTCCACAATTTCCCATGCATCCATGTCTTTGATCATCTAAAATCTTTTCAACTCCATTAGAGACACATTTTTCTCTCTCCAACATCCTTGAATCTATGAACCTTCCAATCTATATTTTATTCCTTGATTCTTTTGAAATTTAATCTTTTTAATGTTTACTCCTAATAGTAACAAATTCCTCCTCAAGACGCTCAGCAGTCTTGGACTTTTCCTCTAGTCTAGAGGTGAGGCCATAGATGACCACTGCCTGCTCTTCAATTATCAACTTCAGATCCACTACATCATCATTGTGATCATGTATTTTAGACTTTACTTTCACCAATTATTCCATTCATTAAATTTAGCTTCATTTTTATCAACATATTCTGTTGATTCTTCAACAATTGATTTCCAGTTATTGAAACTCTTACATTTAATCTTAAGCTTACTAACAACATCCTTAAGTTGCAGCTTAGGATCTGCACTAGTTTTCAACTAATTTTCTCCAGTAGTGTATTCTAATTTTTCAATAGTGGCCATCATGGAGGCATGGTTCCCAGTTTTAAATTTTGGTTCTTCTTTATCACATAATTCATTATCATCTTCTTCGTCTTCACAGAAAAAAATCTTCTTTGGATCTTTCTTTTTTGATTTGAATTCTCCCCTTTTAAAAAACTTTTTTAAGTCTTGTAAATGTTTTCAGAAACTCTATTCTCATCACCGATCTTTCTTGATCACTGAGAGGCAATGCGACCAACTTTGCCACAACGAAGGCAAGCTAGGGGAAACTTTCCATTGAATTTCCCTTTAACCTTCTAGAACTTCATTGAAATAAGGGAAAGAATTTCTGTTTCGTCATCATCTTCACCACTAAAATATTTTGAGATTTTTAGATTCTCAATGGATTTGAATGCCATTTAATTTCTCACTCGAGTCGTAGAATCTTCTATCTTGATCCTCATTTTATATTCCACTAGGTTGCTTAGTAGATAATCCATAGAAAGTTTGGAAAGATCTATTTACTCAAGGGATAAATCCATTGCATTATAAAGGGGTGGAAGTCATATAAATATTTTCATCACAATGTCTATGTCTTTGATTTCTTCAGATAGACCACAAATTTCTCCAATCACTTCAGTAATTAGATTGAAGAAGGAATCTGCATTCTCATCAGGATGCATCTTCAGATCATCGAACCTATTGTGCAAGACTTGTAGTTTCACCTCCTTCACTTTTCTATACTTTTCATAAATATTTTCAAGTTTATCCAACATGGACTTTTTTGTGGTGAAACTCATCACTATTAGATAGATCTGATCAGAAAGTTCTATGGTGAGAGAATTCTATGATTTAACATCTGCATCAAGAATTTTCCTATCAGCATCAGTCATAGATAGACTTGTTGGATTTGTAACATGTATACCTTGCAAAGTAGAAAAAAATAACATCCATTCTATGGGTTCTTAGATGAGATCTCATTCTGTTCTTCCAAATTGGAAAATTGCTTCCATCAAAGAGGGGAACTCCCCTAACACTGGATGAATTTTCAATGGTGGTATAAATCAAATCAAACACCAGTAACCTCCCTATGATACCACATGAAGGACTTTAGGACACACTGAGAGGGGATGGGTGAATCAGGGTGTCAACGTTTTCTTTTAAACTGATGGATCTTGTTCCCACATTGGTAGAAACTAGTTTAACTTGTATGATGGATATGAGAATAAATAAAAATATTTCATGCAACGAGATGACACAACACTTTTTACTTGGTTCACCACTATGGGATAAAACCAAGGAGAATACACTGAAAGGTTGTTGGTCATACCAAATTACACTAGACTTCACTAACACTGGATTACATAGGTTTGGGCTCAGTCACTCTATCCTAGGCTCACTGCCATTACAAAGGTCCAGGGATACTCACTACGTCCCTCGGGTCACTCCCGTTGACTCCCCTAGGCTCACTATCTTTGGTGAAGTCCCAATCAGTTTATATACATGATGTTCTCTTCATCATCACTAATGAATACATCCTCTATTGTATGTAGATATTCTGTTTAAGTCCAACCTCCACCCATAGACTAATTTCACTTTGCACCAAAGGTATGAGGAAAACTTGCAGCTTTCGCACATCCCTAGAAAGACTGGCATACTTCAACCACACCTGGAATGCTTCTCCAAGCCCTACATGAAAGTTTCAAGATGGCGCACATGTTCACCTCTCCCACTTACATGACACCCACTTATTTAACTTCAAACTTAGGAGACCCACATCCTTTTTCCCAAATCAATTTTGGCATGAAACTATGAACTGCCACACTTCTTCAAATTCTAGCATGCAAGTTTCACCAAACCACTTACTTGACACCTCCTTCACCAACTCCAAATATGGGCAACTCAACCCATCTCTCACCCAAAATAGCTTGGACACGCAGCAAAAAACTGTCGCGCAACATCAACTTGCGCGACCCACCACCACTTGTGCGACCACATCACATGCGTGATAGGAGCTCTGATTTTATCTAAGTCTTAACATCATACCAAATGAGGAGGGGTCACCCGCTATTTATAGGCATTTGGATACCCTGCATGACAGCGTAAAATGTCTTCCCTCAGTGCACATGTTTTAGCGCGCAAGTCTCTACCACGCAAGTCACTTGCGCGACCAAACATAAAACTTGGGTTACCATCTCCCATTTCCATATTTTAATATTCTAATCTTGAAAAAATGGGTATAAGTTTCATATACTTCATGTCAATGGTGTGAAATTATCTTTTCCAAAAACTTCATTTCTCCATTTTTTGATTTTCAGGCCCAAATATTTGGCAAACACTGGAAAACGGTGCCACCTTCAATACTATTTTCTACTTATTATATATGATCACTTTTCTACCACACATTCTGATCATCCACTGCGGATTGACAACAAACACAAACCATAATCCAATTCATGCATAGAACGACCATGGTTCCAACATATTTTTATAAAGTCCATGTTTGAGAATTATTATGTGACATGTTTTTTTATCTTGTATGATATCTTGTTAACTATAGGTCATACACTCTTTTTAATTGTATGTGAAACCATCAAAAAATTTATAGATTATTTCAATCTCATTTAAATATCATTATGTTAATTTCATTGATTAATTTTGAAGTGAAACCGATGCTATTTTTTTTTTGTTTTGAGTGAATAGTACTTTCTATATTTTGATGAATTTGGATTCCATAGGTGTCAAAGTTTTTATTCACTTACCCATTCAGATTTATATCTTGAATTACCACTATTTCATATTTCTTTTCTATGTATCATTTAAATGCATTTATTTTAATTAAATTTTTTTACAATAGTTAGGTTGTCCTCTAGGGTGATGGAATTGGTCTTTAAAAATTTGGTGATGGGGGCTTTGATGCTGCAATAATTGCGACGAGTTTCTAGTAATTTCCATACCAATTATTTGGACACATATGTAATTGAAATTGATATGCACTATAAAGAAATGTTTTAACATGAAGATACATTGTATATTGTTCAGGGCCTTTTCAAGCAGTGATTTTTGGTTTCTTGAGGGGGATTCATGAGCAGACATTCATTGTTGCAATTGTGTCCCCAGCAACATTTTGATTTATGTGACCTATGATGACACATTAATGACTATTTTTAGATCATGTTACAAATAACACATGTTAACTGTGAACTGTTTTAGTCCAATATTCTTAAAAAAAATTTTGGATGGTTTTGTGTTGCAGATCAGAATGAATCACATTGTCTTTTACAATTCTGATGGTTTTCTTCCACCACACTGGACAATTTTTTCACAGTAGTATAGAATTTGAGGAGATCTATACAATATGATTGTGAAATGGTTAGTTCTAAGGCACAATATAGTTTATTTATTTTACATTTTTACTAATAAAATAGGCTGAGCTAAGATGTATTGTTTTTTAATGTTTCTTGTATGTTTATTTTATTAGTTGTTTACTGCACACTTCTTATCAAACATCACTATCTTTTTCATTGAGGTACACCCTTTGGAAGGTCTATTATATAACTCACACACCCCTTCCACATCTCTCATTCACAATGGAAAAAAATTAATCACTTTTCATTTATTTGATGAATTCCAGAGCATTAGGAATTCCATTTATATGACCATATCTACATTGAATTAAACTGTAGTTTATTACTAAACAAGCTCATGTGTCAGTAACAAACAAAAATGAAAAATTATATTGAAATTTTTAGGTTTTATTCTATTATAGGTCCACCAGATTGTGTTAAATCCTTAAATGTGGTGGATGTAATGAATTCCATCTAATTGTATCCCTCTCCTATTTTATATATCAATCATGTTCATTAAAATGTATGTGTCAATATAAACTATTAGAGTTCAAAACATTGAAAATCTTGGAGGATGTCATTGAGTTTGTGTTGTTTCTGTCAGCATTCATATTTTTCATTTGAATATTCCATGATGGTCCCATTAATTTCATGCACAATATATGTTTCCATATTTACACAAATACACACACATATATATATATAACCAATTTATATACAGTGCAATAACCCACTGTGAGGTGGAAGATGATGACAGATTGAGTTATTATTTTGTCATAGTGAACATTGACTTATGATTTTTCCACAATTGCATCCTATAAAATGCACTGTTATATACAATAATAATTTAATATGTAATATGTTTTTAAAAATGAAATACACTATATGTAATATGAAATATCCAACAACTATCTGTAATATCTTTATAAAAATAATAATTAATTTATAACTATTTTGATCCTAAATTTTTCTTAGGAGTATTCCAATCGTGGATCTTGAAGCAACAACACTCGAGAAGTTGAACTGAGAAATACTTCATTATCTACAATAACATTTATGTTATATTCTTCTACAATATTATTATTCATTTGGTTTCTAATTATTCATTAAAATTTCATCCTTGAAACATATATATATACTCTACAATATATGGCATGCCCATATTATAGGGGCAGTGTATATATATGTATTGTAATATGTAATATTGTTCACTACACTACAATATGTTCTATTCTTCAATATTACACTACAATATGCACAGATTTCCATATGAAATGTTTAAGACTTTTAAATGTGCAGATATTACATACAAAAACACTTTAGCATACAATCATATATGCACCAAACCTTTTTATGCATTTTTTATACTGTATAAATGCATAAATCCATGTAACTTATTGGGCTGAAAAAATTGTGTAGGGGAACAATATATCATGCATACTAGAGTTGTTGTGTAGTTTCATTGGTATTTTGGATTTCAGTGAAACTTGAAAAATAATGCTTCCCTTTTTATATTAAATTCACTCATCAATAGTGTTCTTCAGCACTGTATTCATTGCATTATATGTTTTTTCAGTTTGAGTCTTTTCAACATTATTTTTCAGCTATGTTTTCTAATACTCAAACAACAATTCCTTTTATTTATTAATCAATTGATCAATACATGTATTTTGGATAATTTATTTTTTATAGAATTTAAAAACATTAAGCCTCTTTTTTTGAATTTAGAATTTTTTATTTCCAAAATTTATCATTTTGAATACTATTTTAAATTTGGATAGAAATGCTAATGGTTCCCTACATTAAGCAGAACCACTTTTTTATTGAATTATATCCCCTCAACTGTAATGTCATTTTATTGAAATCATTAAAAAAATTACTTATACAAAATCATGTATCCTCCACTCTTCCTCACTATCTTCAACTCTGCATATAATATCATCTTATCTAATTTATAGTCATCGCTTAATATGTTTTATTTTTTTTAGAACCATTCATTTACCATTCCCTAAAAAATTTCAGTTGTCACCTAATTTTTGTTAATTGATACAATTTACTAATCACGTTTCTATTTAAATTACGTAATATGATCTTGTATTTACTATATTTTCTTCTGAAATCTTTTACTATGTATTTCCATCTTTTCACCAATTTTTTTTACATTTGTATACTTTAAAAAATCCATTTTTTCTTCCTATTTTCATTTCCATTTCCTGTTTGTATACATTATAAACACACCACCTTTGTAATGTTTGAATATTTAATAGTTTGTTATACTGTCCAATGAAGAAAGTTTTCAAAATGCATTGAAATCATATGTTCTTTATAATGTTCAATTTCAGAATAGTCATTTTTATTACTACTATTCTGTTTCATTTGTGAATTGGATTTTCATATTTTAATATTAATTACTATTTATTAATACAAATAATTATTATTCATCTGCTGAGTGCATTTGCTGGATGATGATGAAGGTTTTAGACTTATTGTTACAACACTTTGTTCCTGCGGACTTTGTAACTTTTTTAGTTGGAAAACTTCTAAATTAGTGACTTCATAAATTTTGGTTCAACAATAGATTGGGTTTTGTCATCAGGATTTCAAATTAATCATCTGCCTAGTTCATATTTTTTAATTACAACCACTTCTATAATATATTTATCTTTCAGTTCAAATTACTATACATGCCTTACTATTTATATAGAGCATGTTTGCAATGATGGTATGTTGAACCCTATGATTATGTGTAGTGAAGTGGAACCCAGGTGTTCACCAACTATGTCCCTCAAGTAGGACACGAATGCATTTGAAAATGATGTGCAACCTCCCTCAGAAATTAGAAGTTACTTTTTATATCTCCTTTATTTTTCAAGTATTTTTTTGTGTGTCAATAATTTATCTACTCCTATTCCATTTTTATGTTCCAATACTTTGGGATTAATAATTATTAAATATTACTATTGGTGGGTTGCTTTGACTAAAAGAATTCTCTTTTGAAATAAAAACCATAATTTCAAAATGTTGTGCATACGCATGGGTGTGTACTAGTTATGTTTAAAGGCGACCTATAAATACCTACATAAAACAATGATTCTTGCGTTTCAATATCTTCTTAAACACTAATGGTGTTACATTATAGTTTCAGTAATTTAAATATTATAAAATATTATATAATAATTATATCATTAATAATATTATTGTGATAAATTATAATCAAATATGATATATTAAAAATATCATAAATGGGGAATCTATCCATCCATGATATGCCAACATAAACAATCACATGGATGCCGATAAATATTTTCATAATGAAGGAATTTGTAGCACTGGAAATCATAAAGCAGACTATCAAGGCCATATGTCAAATCATCATAAACATTCTATCAATGTCTGGAACAAAGATATCATAATCTTCCAGTGAAGTCCTCGTGAAACGACACCATTAATAATTGGAGAAGAGTTCAAAAAATACCCAATATATATTACCTGACGAGACTCTCCAATTCATTTATTGGCTGTAAGAAGTCCCTTACAGCACATATTAAGACCAATTCCTTATTTATATGAAACATATTAATAATTCATACAATATATAATCAATTTAAATATTTTGTTAAACTTTCACATTGAATGTCAGTCTTTTCCAAAATAATAAAAGTGAAAATCATGATCATAATCCTTATAGAATTAGATATTTAATCGTACAATATAATATATCCCATTGAAATAATAATATTAACCATATCATGTTTTCATGGATGAAAATATTCTTAAAATAGTATATTAACAATTCTCTGAATATTTGTGAAAATAAAATTTTCATTTGACAAATGTTTCAACAAAATATTTTAGAATTTTGTGGAAATAAAATTATTAGATTTTAAATATTAAGACATATAATTAAATATTCAATGAAACAAATAGTCATGATGTTGGGAAATAATGTTCATTCCATATACATTAAAAGAGAATAGTCATTACACAAATTTTTAGATACTTCAAAGTGAGCCATATTGGAAGCATTCAAATAGTTTTTTGTTAATAATTTTTATTAAAGGTCATATATAGTTTATATTTTACTTTAAAAATCCTTAAAACATAAATAAGATGATTCTTCTATGATATTGGAAACATGTTCATGGTGATGAATGATTTTGAAAGGAAAACCTTCCAAATAATTAAAGTACAATCCCTTAAAAATTTAAATTCTTTTGATACAAAATGTTTCTAAAGAGAGGATAATGAAAGGTGTCGATGGTTGGCATAGATAGAACTCGAGAACCACAGTCGACACAATGACCAGCCACGACGAAGGAGGTGAACGAAGGGTGTCCGGTCAAGCTGGGCGCCGACAGAGGTACGCAGCCCCGCCAGCCCACGACGCTCTGCCGCCCCACGGCGCTCCATCGCCCAGTGGCCTCTGCAGTCCGCGGCTCTACTGTCCTGTGGCTCTTCCCCCCGAGGCATGTCATGCCACCCTATGGCCTCTCCGAACCGAGGCCTGCCACATTGCCCTGCAGCCTCTATGCCCCGCAGCACTTTGCCTCATTGTGGCCCAGTACGCCTCCCCGTGGCGTCCGCGCCACGCGTCCTGCCGCACCGCCCCACGGCCTCCGCGCCCCTCGTCCTGTCGCGCCGTGCCACAGTGTTCGTGCCCCGCATCCCACCGCGTCATGCCGTGACCTCTCCGAACCGCGACCTACCTCTCCTCCCCACGGCCTCACCGACCTGCGACCTCATTGTCTTGTGGCCTACCGAGCCGCCCCCAGCCTCGCCGTCGTGCCGCCTCGCGGCCGCGCCGCCCTGACGCCCCCCCCCCCCCCCGCGGCTCCCCTCATAGCCTTCGCTACTCTTGTGGCCTTCACTCCTCCTTGCGCCACCTAGGAGGGTCCTCCCAGTGCGGGTGGGGCTGGTCCCAATGGGTCAGGCTTGGTTGACCCAAAACAGGTTGGTCCAGGTCGGTCCTTCCGGGTTGGACCAGACGTGGATCCACTACGACCCATTTATTCTCTTTTAGCCAAAACATTGGCACTTGGAATCATTTGATAAACAATCAACGACACTGTAAATGTTTGGGCGAGATGATCCCTTTATTATACTGCACTAATGATTTCGATAAAGTTGTATTATTATCGGTTTGGATCGAGCACGAATCCAACACGGCCATCTGGAAAAAAAGGCTAATAACTCATAGATCGGACGTCCAATTGACACACCGTCTGTTGAGTTGAGACCTCTAAGACATGAATACCCTTTGGGATACGTCATCGTGGGACTCTGTTGTAGTTTTAGTATCAACCAGTGGCTTGAGGAGTGGACCTTATCGAATATTAGAAAGCTTAGCATGGAAACCACGTAGCTGGCTGTGACTTGAGGAAGTGATATTTCATGGGTCTCTGATTGAGGGTCCCACAGGGAACCACTCAAGGATTCCAAGTGGGACTACTCGAGAAATCCTGTGTAGGTTGGCACCTAGTGATCCTGTGTGGGTCAGCACCGCGTGATCCTCTGTGGGTCAGCACCTACAGATCCTATGTGGCTCTGATGATGATTAGTGATCCTTCACTGGTCGGCATCTTAATAGAATAAGATGATTCATTAGTTACATCTAATCATCTCTACTACACTACTTTAGTTATACCAGGTGTGTGATGAGTATGTACGAGTGTGTTACTTTTCATTATGGTAATACATTGGTGGTATTTTTCTGTGTGGAGCACCTCTGTGGTACTTATCTTCATGGTATTCATTACTTTTTGGAACAGTTGATCTTTGGGCTTTGAATTTGACTCTGTGTTTTCCTCATGATTAAGATGGGTATACTTGATAACTTAACGTATATGTATGGGAATATACATAAGTAGGGTGTCAGTTGATTTCATGCCTTGTGGTTTGTCCTTGGTGGATTTTTGTGAGACCTTGAGTGTCACAGGGTCCCTATTGAGTATCGTTATACTCACCCCTACACGGGCTAGGACCACACCTTGTTTTGTTCGGCGCAGATGAAAGACAATGCTGATCATGGCTGAGGGTACCAGGGCTAGACGGGGCCTGAAGGTGGACCAAACGGCATGACAGTACACAGAGGATACAGGCAGACATGGATAGCTGAGGAGGAGATCTGTACATACCCTTCAAGTAGGAACCTCATAGGATGACCTAGTAGCTACCTTTCTTCCACTTCAGTTGTGTTGTATTTCTGTTATACTTGTACTATTACTGTTGGGCTTTTTTTCCATCCCCTTTTTACTTTCATCACTCTTTTTTCTACACAGTTGAATTGTGTTCATATCTTGTTGTGTTCTTGGTTTCATGTGTTTCCAGGTAAGAATTGAAATGCCTTCCATGTTATCGGGTATATGCCTTTCAGTGCTAGTCGCCAGACCCTGGCCTATGGAAGGCCGACTTGGGGTAGTCATGGCCTGAGCCCCAATGTACAAGTCGTGACACCTTAGTGTTTTCATATAAAATTGATGTGATTCTATTAATGCATATGTGGGTGGGTAAATTTCTATATTCGATCATACAATTTTACCGTGTTCTTACAAAATGCTGAAAATGTTCTTATTATTCAAAAAATGTTAAAAACCCGATTCATACGACCACTCTCTAGGTGTTCTTGTGTATTTTAGTGGGGCTTATGATTAAAAAATTATCAATGTTTTAAGGGTTTTTTGATATAATCTCATTTTTATCGAGATTCTTTACAATTATTCTTCTGATAAACAATTTTTTTGATATACCTATAAATAATTTCATTTGTTTTATTATACTATATTAATTTATATAATCTATATGTCATCCTTTGGATTATTTCTCTTTATGTAACAGAGAGACCAAAAGAATGTTTTTAGGGAAAACCATAACTATTTATATTTGATTAAAAATACATTCAAATTAGAGTCCAAGTTTTCTATTTTTTTAAAAAAAACTTCTATCGTTGCCCAATTATTTTCTAATTTCATTTTACACATAATGTACTTTTAAAAATAATTACAATGGAATCTTCGTGTAGTTTTATGAATGAGGTACTTTAATATATATTTTTTTAATATAATCTTAGGTTTACGTATACAACATCGAAATAATTTTTTTCATCATGATCACTAAATAATTTAAATCCACTCTTAATTATATCAAAATATATTTTTCAATAAAAATGATTCCTTTTATTTTTTGGTAAATTTTTTATTTTAAATTTTTTTTGGTTTGATTTATTTTTTTAAACAAAAATTTTTATATTTAAGTTTAAATATAAAATCTTTTAATCAATGATAGTTACCACTGATTTGACTTATGATATACTATTAATATGATCCCATGATAATGTACTTATTCTTTCTCAAGAATGTTATCATTTATGATGAATGTATATTAGTGGAACCTATTAATATATCCACGGGTAACCATGTGATGAATCGATGTAATAATCATAAAAAAAATTATTTTCACTTGTTTATAATGGGATGAATATTCTATGAAACCCTATTACATATCATAGTTTATGATATGATTAATATTTTATGATCTTTTATTAGTCATATATATGATTTTAATTTTCTTTTGTGTGGTAATAGAATTATATATCCATATAATACACTGGGTAATTATATATATATATATAAGTTATGATAATGATAACTGGAATGGGAAATAAACCAATTTTTGTAAGGGTATATACCCACTATGATAGTCTTATGAGTAAAATTTTACTACTGTGGTTGTTTGGGGGAGTGAAACCATTCCAATATGAAAGTTTTTCCATTGGTCCTAGACTAAATAAGAAATTATTTTCTATTCTTATTTGTATTCTAAAAATCTATATCTTATATAAATATAATACATTCATTAATTGTGTTCTTTGATTATATTATTATTCATGTATTCTGAACTACCACGAATTATGTGATGACCTAAGAATATGATATATAATATGAAGGCTATGGTTTTAAAATTATATGATCATGTTCTTATACACTTATTCTCATGTCATGTTAATATGATCACCAATATCTATCATGGTTAATCGTTGGGAGAATATGATATCATCTTTTCTTTTGAATCATTTTCAAAATGATATAAAGAATGGTATTATGTATGATATGTATATGAAGAGTTATACATAGGAATAAACTCTTGTTTTATGTAACCATGTTTCCAAATCCAGTTAAATTAAATGATTTCTTGATCATTATGTTATTTAATGATTATTTATTTATTTAGATTTGATAACTATGTATGAAATGAATTGGTCACAAAAGTTTGTATTAGGGTATGTCTGAGACACCTTGGGAAAATAATATTGCATAACCTTAGTGAAAACCCAATC
Source organism: Viscum album (assembly GCA_963277665.1). NCBI lineage: Eukaryota > Viridiplantae > Streptophyta > Magnoliopsida > Santalales > Viscaceae > Viscum > Viscum album. Next base: position 396,311,661 of record OY728144.1, read on the forward strand.
TATAAGTCTATATATAGGATAACATCCTAAGTTTGTAATAATGACCACTGATGAACTAGGTTGAACCTAATCAATAATAGAAATATTATGTGTGTCTTGATTATGACATATAATGATGGATTTTTTAGGATTTTATGGTTTCCCACTATGTGTATTATTTTACACACAAAGACTTTTTGTTTTAGGCGATAGTTGGAACCCAAATTAATCATGTTAATATTTAATATGATATATAAGTCAAAAATATTCCTCATGGGAAAACAAATGTTATAGGAACTGGAATGAAAAAATTTATTTCTATGCAAACATATAATTATCATGATATGAATGATTTTTGACACAAAAATGTGGAAAAGGGAGAGCACAATTCCATTGTCCTTCTTGACGAAACACCCACCATTTTTATTTGATTCAGTGATCCGATTGTATTTGAGAAATGAATCTGTACCACTGAATTTTTTTTTCTGTTCTTCAGTGTTTGAACAATGAAGATTTATTTTTTGTTTCACATCATTATGAAGGAAAAATATATCAATAGTGTGATCTTTTAATAAGAATAAGGAAATTTTAAGTATCATTGTAAAGAACCCAACACCAATAGCTCAAAATCACTCTAAAACTTAATTACATTGGTACTACGAAATAGTGATCACATCCAAAAAGGACTGAATAATTTAGTAGATTTAGAAAAATAGATAAATGTGCAATTTTAGAATTCCACTGATAAGGAAAAAAGAATAGAAACTCTATTAGAAACATCCATACACTTCAAGACTATCACATTATGTATTTCATACTAAACATCTTCGCATCTTAAGAGTAATAAACATAAGAAAAGGATGAGACCAGATTCTCATCTAGTATAAAAAATATAGAACAATATAAAAAATAATCATAAATAATTTTTCGTGGTGGATAAATAAAAACACATTCCATTAGAACATCATTTTTATTATAATATGGTAGGAATAATAGGTATATAAATAATAACATATAAAAAAGAACATGAGAATAAAAGATAACTACATATATTTTACTTGTTGAATAATCACATGGATTATCAATTACCAATATAATAATGTGGGAATTCAGAATTATAGACATATGAAATATTTCATCGATTCCTCGACTAATATATATGAAAATAAAAGCTTAAGTCCTTCGAAAAATAAATATATGAAAACAATTGGACAAGGCCTCAACCAAGTCCATATAAATTTTGTCTCAAGAGACCTAATGATGCATCGAGGGGATATATTGGGCCCCAACTATCACTTACTATGTCCAATTAATTTCTCATATTAATGGCGTGAAACATAATCAATATATACATACTATAGAAATATAACTTTTCTTAATCAGTAATAAAAATCACTAACCATTATGATAAGTATAGTGATTGGTTTCAACATAGAACATCTATAGTCAATCTAACAATATAACATTTAATGAAATATTTTTTATGATAATAATAATATGTCAATTTCAAAAATGATTAATAATAAATATAAGTTTTTAAAGAGATTAAAATAATCTAATAAAATCATCTAGTTATTCTTGAGAGAAATACCCTTTTTATTTTTCAACGAGTTCTTTTGAGAAAATAATTTATTTTTTATAATTTTTTTCTATATTACCATTAAATAAAATATATAGTTTTTTATAAAAATTTTGTTATTTTAAGGAAAAAATGGTGTCTTAAAAAATATTTTGGATGGTATCTGAAAATGGGTATGAAACTGCTACGATCTCTTTAATTGGTTTGTTTCTTGGGATGAATTGAAAATTTAACCTTGAAAAGCATGTATTAATGCATAAACGAAATATAAACTGATTTAGATACATGATATTGGAAAATAGAAAGACAATTTTGAAGAATTATATAAAAATACTGATGAACTAAATTAGTTTAATGAGATAGAAAGCGTAACATGAATGAAAAATTAAGGTTCGTGATGAAACTATTACATCATGTCTGAATGTGGTCTGTACATGATCTTAATGTATGTGATTATGAAATTAGATTAATTAATAACCTATTAAACTTGTATTTTTTATTTTCATTTTATTATATTTTTTATAGAATTTTTGATGAGTTATTCAATTAAATTTCATCATTCAGGAGTGTTATTTTCCTTGGATTTCATGATATGTTTACTTTCATACACATATGGAAGATAACTTCAAATAAAACATTTCACCCATAATTAATTATTTAGTATATCAATTACCTTACATAATATTAAATGTTCATATAATTCATTTGTTTATTGGGGGTGGGTATGAAACATTAGATAAAGCATTAGTGATAATTTTTTATATTATTTTGTTGGTTTTTAAATTATCAAAAAAAAATTTGTTTCATTTTTTAATAATTTGTATGTATAATGTATCTATAACATTATATAATATGTATTAAATATATAATAATATTATTTAACCCTTTAAATTAATTTATGACTATCCTTGATGAAGATTTTTAAAAATAAGAAGTCCTCGTCCACGAAGGCTGTAAATTATTATCTCACAGATGACATTTTCATCTTTAAAATAAAACGAAAAGAATTAGATTCTAGATGGTGGATTTTAAAAAAACATAATAGAAGTATAGTATATAAAAGATAATGGATTTATCATTTCACTTTGTATATGGAGTTATAGAGTAGGATTAGAAGGGAAAATATATTGAATGAAAATTAAAAGAACAAAAGGGGATAATACCTCTAGAATTACTCTCCTTGATAACCTCCTTAAAAACAATGAAACAGACTTTTCGGTGAGAAAAATAATACCATAATGTGTGGGATATTTTTGGGAGTTAAAATGGGGATAATATAATCATTATTCAATTCTTATGAGTATTGAGGAGATGTGGTGGTGAGGGGTGCCATTTATATTGGAGGAGAGGGTTGCCTTTTGATTATTTTATTTATTTGTTTGTTATTTTCTCTCAAGACTGTGAATTGTTTAATAATTATCAATAATTATATAAAAATAATGAATTAAAATTTTAATGAAATATTTATGTCTTACAGAAATACAAAAACACAATTTATCAATTATAAATAATTTATTTATAAATTCCATGATATAAATATACCATATTTTCATTTCTATGAATCCTAAATTTAATTTATACTTTCAAAGGTGAATTTACTCTTTTGTTCGTTATATTACCAATCCTAATGGTCACATTATAGTTAAAATAGTCATATTTAATAGTATTCAATTGTTTTGAATTAAGTTCTATTGACAGAGTAAACTATATATGATTATAAATTTAAAAATTTGTATACCAAAAAATATGAGGGTGTTAAACTCTCCCCTCCAAAATTTAATCAGTTAAATTTCCCAAATAACATGTAATAAAATGATATGGGTATTTATTCAACATATATTCCTCTATTTCCTCTATCAGCTCTTCAATTTTAGGATTTTTCCAATATACCTTTATCGGTCGAGTCTTCTTATTCCCAAACACCTCATATATGGTGTAAATTTTTTGGATAGTCTCTAAATAGTGTGATAAATTAGGTTACAATTATATTCCTTAAAATGTGATGAAATGTGTTGGTTATGGCATGTACATCCATAATAAAGGGACGCAGAACACACTGTTTAATTTATAAATGCTTAGTGGAATCACTTTATGGTAATATGTAACTCTAATAATCTCTAGGATTTCCAAAGGTCCAATGTAATAGGGGCTTAGTTTCCCTTTATTTCCAAATCTTATAACACCCTTCCTTGGATATATGTTCAAAAATACAGGATATACCACATGATACTCTAAATTATTCCTTTATATATCAGCATAGATGTTTTTTTAATTTGAGATGGTTTGATATGTTTTTCAATATTCATTACCTTTTGCATTGTTTCCTCTATAATATATGGGACTTAAATATTCATTTCACTATCTTCATCACAAAATAATGGTGTAAAGCATCACATTCATTACACATATTAATATGGTTCCATTTTAATACATTAACAGAAACAATTTTCGTATGAAAACTATTATAAAGGTAGATAATATCCCCACATTACTTGATTGGATTGTGAGAATTATCTCAACATGTTTATAAAAATTTAATCATCTTTTCTAAATGACAGTCAATTTGGGGGTGATAATAATTTCTAAAAAGATACTCAGTATCCCATGATTTTGAAGAATTTTCTATAATTTAGATGTAAATCATGGATCATGATCATAAAGAATTAAATTACGTTATCCATGAAGTCTTGAAATGTCTTTTATATTTAGTTTTTCAATGCTATGCAGTTGAAATCATTCCTTATATTGATGAAATTTGTTGATTTGGTAAGTCGATAAAATATTAATCATATTGATTAATTATTTCTTGTAGTTTTTTTAAATTTAGGGATTAAATCTATATTAATATCATTCAATTTCCTTTTAGGAATAGGTAGGGGTTTCACAAATCATATAGGATCTTTTATTTCATCCTTCAACTATTGACAAACTAAACATCATGATACATAATCAGAAATTTCAGGCTTTATATTATCCCACATGAAATTTTCCTTCAAATATCTATATAAATCTGTGCTATCGGGGTGTATAATAAAAATAGATATTTTGGAATCAGCCAATAAATTCCTTATTATCTTGATTATGGATGGAATACAAAGTCTCATCCCAAATTTCAGAATTATATCCTCATACAGGATGTCTTCCAACTTTCAATCATTGAAACCGTTAATTGTCCTTTTGAAATTATCATTATCATAATGACAAACTCTAATCATATCTAATAAATATGGTTGGGAGATCAATAGAAAAAGTTATTATGTTCCATCTTCCATGATAATTCCCATATATATCTTTTCTAGATCCATGCACATTGGATAATTTTCATTCTACATTTTGTTTAAAACTCCATAATCCTTCTTACTAAATGAATTATCTACCTTATTTGACTTCCCATGGTGTTATTATATCGAAAAATCCAAATCATTGAGTAGGATTAGGCATTTTATTTTCTTCATGTTGACATATTTCTATGTGAAGATATATTTCATTCTCTGATAATCTATACGTATATCACATATATAACTGAAGTGATAGTGTTTCCATCTATTTAGAGCAATGATTATGGCTACACAATCAAGATAACGAGTTGGATATTTTTGGTCATGAGATTTTAACTTCCTTGATTCTTATCCAATAAATATATGATTATTCATAAGGAAACAACCATGTCTTTTCTTTGACGTATCTCTACCAATAAAAAATCCATCGTTTCCTGATGGTAGATTCAAGATTAGGGAATTCAATAATCTCCTAATCAATAATTCAAAACATTATTCACATTATTTTCAAAATAAAAATGTATCCCCCTTAAAAGTAATCTAAGAAAATGGGTTAGATAATTAGGAAAAACTATGAATGGAACATCGATTGTATCATTCTATACCAATAAAACTACACACCGCATTTATGTTCGTTGTTGTAGTTCATTCCTTTACCGCCTTTGTCTCGGAATGATCAACAGAGATTCTATATTAAGTAACAATATTAACAATATAAGAAACTATTTAAAGCCTTAATTCACGCTGGATAGAATTCCCATATGACTATGTTTTATCATAATCTCCAAAACAACCCATATATGGCTATCATGGATTTTGGAATATATCATGATATCATTAAAAAATACCTCAAATAAATAATCAAGATATTCCTTGAACACTCTATTAATTAGATCCATTGGAATATAATTTTAAATAGACAATCCAAATGTAATTACTATATCTCGTAATATCCATAGCTAGTTAGAAATGATGTCTTTGTAATATCTTCTTTCCTTACACACCATTGTTGATTTCCAGATCAAATGTAAATCAATGAAAAATAGTGACCTCCATGAACATGATCAAATAAATAATCAGTGTGAGGAAGAGGAAGTTTTTTCATTATTTGAATAGAATTTATTTCTCTATAGTTAATAAAGTGTTTCATGGATCCATTTTATTAATTGAAAATCAGAATATGGGATCCTCGTGGAGAAACAATAGGTTGAATAAATATACTATCACTCAATTCCTCTAGTTTTTTTGGCTCCCTGAATTCTGTAGTAGAAATTCAATAAAGATTAATTTATCTAGGTCTTTCAATATGAGTTAAATACATAGAAAAATAATATTCCAATTCTAGATGATGTCCATGTATATCCTTTGGAAATACATCAATTTATTATTTTACAATATTTACATCCCCAGTTTGAAGTTTTATTTCCTCATCCATAGAAGTTATTTTCTCTTATTCACCAAGAATATCATTTAGATGTTCTATTAAAGTTTGATCAAGATATGAATTAGAGGATCAAGTCACTCCTCTAAAGATGAGAAATTTTATACCTTCATCCCAATTCATAACTTCATTTTCTTTATAAAAAATAAATTTTGATATTTTGAAATCAAGTCCATACGAAGGATTGTATAAAAATAAACCATATGTATTAGGATAAAATCATAAATTAGAGAACCTTTATGTGTCATAATTGGTACTTATACACCCATATTTATTGGAATATGGTCTTCACCATATGTCTTTACTAATATCTCCCTTGTTAAGGTGAATCAGTGATAACTAGTTTTTCCTGAAAACTGGGAAGATATAGTGGAATGTGTTGTTCCATAATCATATAATTTTTTTTCTAATTTTTCTAATATTATAAAAGTACCGTTAATCAAATCATTAAGAACATCAACATTAGATGTTGTGATAGAATAATCTTGTCCTTGATCTAATGGCCTTTTCTGGGGAATATTTCCTTGATACTTTAGTAAGTAATTTTCATAATGTCACATCTCCCTAAAATTGTGCCATTGATGATTCATAGCTTATTTAATTCCATTGGAATCATGCGTATTATGACCTTTCTCACCATACTTATAGAAAAGTTATTTTCTTTTAAGTATGCATAAGGGTGTTTCCTTCCATAAATATCCCACTTTGGAAAATTCTGTTTTTTATTCTTCCATTTATATATTATTAGATCTTCCTCCCTCTTCTTATATTGTTTCCCGTAATGTCAAAATATATAGAGAACTCATTCCCTATCCTGATATCACATAATAATATATCTTTGAATTATGATAACATTTGTGAAACAAAATTCCATTATAAGAGTGGTTTTAACCCATCAAATGATCAATCAATCCTAATTATTGTATTGTGTACATAATCTACATCATGCCTTGCTAACCTTCTAGAGTTGGAATTATATATAGATACATTCTTATCTTTTATTTTACTATTATTCTAGTATTTCATATCCATGTATACTCCCTATTTCTGATGGAAATATTTTCCAACAAAAATTCCTTAATATCCTTTAATTCCATGTTTGATATTTCTACCCCTCCTTCTTATTTGGAATCAATGATCACTATTGATTTACATATCCTAAGAGATGATAAATTTCCTTGTAATCCTTCTACTTTTCATTACACCCCAATGTGAGAAAAATATTCTCCAAAGATCATATCCAGTAGTTAGCTACAAATAGGTTTCTAGTCTGATTGAATGATTGAGGATGTTATTGCATGAAGCGGTCTGACATTATTACTCAACATTGTTGACCAGAATACTCTATATGGTTAAGGTTATTATTCATAGAGTCAGATATCCTAGTATAGTTATAATTTTTAAGCTCTAATTTCATCTCCAAATCTATCATTATTATCTTCGTAAGAGGAAAATTCCTTCATGGGATACATGCAATGAAAAAGATTCAATTTCTTCGAATAGAAACCATTTAAAAAAAATGAACACACAAAATAATGATATGAATCAGAATACATAATATTTAAAAAAGGAAAACTCTTAACATAAATTGGAAATTTATGCATAGATAATATCATAATCATAAACATGATTTATTTTTAGACATGTTAATTTTTAAATCATTCATTATAGTTTGCAAGGAATATTTGAATTATCTAAAGAATATCCCCTAGGAGTGTCAAACTAGTTGCTCAGTAATGAAAATTTTCATGTACCGGGTTTGGTTGGGTCAAGATCGATGAACCTTGTGAAAGATTATACCCCTAGGTATATGTTTTCAATATTCATGTCCACTTGTAGTATCCATTTATTACTGTATTTCAATGTTTACCCTTCAAAATATATTCCTTATAAAAATTCAATGTTGTTCTCCTATGATTATACTCAAATCCAATTTTAGGGTTATACAGCCTAACCTATTTTTTCTAAATTTATTTTCCACAGTTTTCTGTAATGTTTTTATAATATCAACTATAAAGACCCCAACTACAGTAGACCGATATTGGTGTATTACTTAACTATATATCTATTATGAATAAGAGAACAAATCCCAAAATAGAATAAATTAGTTTTTTTAAAACAATATATATATCTATGTTTTCTATTAAAACCTCAATGTGAAAAAACCTATCAAATCCACTATGAAGATCTATAAACTCCTATATTTTCCCAGAATTTCAATCATAAAATGAATCATCTAATCTTACAAAAAAATAAAATATAATAAATGGGAGAGATCATATTCTCTATAAGGATAAACAATACAATAAGAGCTATTAAAAATAAAATTAAAGAGCATGGCGTGGTTATGGACTAAAAAAATCCCATTATATTATAATAATGAGAATAATATAGTAGTAATAAAATATGAATAAACAATGACATATAAAAAATCATGTGAGAATGAATCTTAACCATGGATATTATACTACTCGAATGATCACATGGATTACCAATTACAAAAATATCATAAATAGGGAATGCATAATATTGTACATCTAAACCAGACCATCATGTCCTCTCCCATGACATATGAAAATAAATGGTTAAGAATCGACAAAATCAATGTCTAAAAATAAATGAGTAGGCCCCGTCCAAATCTATATGTTTTGTGTCTCATGAACCTAATGATGAATTGATGGGATATATAAGGCCAAAAAATTTTCATAATAAGTCTAATTTTTTCTTCATATTAATGGGGTGAAACATAAACAACATATACATATGAAATTTAAATAACATTCCCCAATATTTAAACATAACCACTAAGCATTCTGAGTTTTATTCTGAATGGTGTTAAGATAGAAAATCCATAGTCAAAACGTTCCAAAACCATTTAATAAAATAAGGTATAAGATAATCATAAGTGATAAATATAAATAAGTAATATTATTCAACATAGGTGTTGAAATAGATGAAAATACTATATTAATGTCATCGAGGTATTCATTAGAGAAATACCCTTTTTACATTGCAAAGAATAGTTAATTTCGAAAATCATTTTCATTTGACCTAATTGTATTTAGAAAACAAAAATTTAATAAATATATATTTTCATGAAAAATTTACTAATTTTATAAAAATAATGGTTTCTGAAAAATGATTATGGATATTATTTTATAATGTGTAATAAATTTGTAAGACCCCTTTCATTGGGATTTCTTAAAGAGAAGAATTGAAAGGGGAACCTTGAAAAAAATTTATTTACCCATAACCTAAATATGAGATGATCTAGATATATATTGTTTTATAATATTAAACTCATTTTTAAGATGTGTATAAAAAAATTAAGATATTAATTTGGGTAAATAGATAGAAAGCGTAACTTGAATGGAAAATGGAGGTTTGGGAAGAAACCATTACCCTATTTCCGAAAGTGTTTTTCACATGATCCTAATGTCATGGATAATGAAATATTATTATTTAAGAATTTTATTTATATCATATTCCTCATTTATATTTTATTATAATTTTATTATGTTAATTTATCATCTATTTGATGGTTATAAAATTAAATATCATCATCATAGGGTGATCTTTTCATGGGTTTCATGAACATTTTACTTTTATATGGCTATTGAAGATCATGTAAAGTCAAAATAGATTCCCAGAATGAAAATCACTTGCTATTATTGATATTAAGAAATATGAAATGGTAATATATGTTATTTTTATATTTGTCTTGTGGATTATTGATTATATATGATGTTAGTGATAATGGATTAGATTATATTTGCAGTTTTTAGGTAATCACAAACTAGTCTTGTTTAATAAAATAATAATATGTGTATATACAGTTTTTAAAACAATAGATAAGATGTAATTAATATATTATAATCATTTTTAACCATAAAAATGGTTTTACCGATATTTATGGTGGGTTTGAAAAATGAAGACACGTCATACAGGAAGTCGATAAATCAGAACCTCACATGTAATGTTTTCATCTTTAAAATGAAAGGAAAATGAGAAGAGATTTCATGAAGTATTTTCTATTCACATAACAACATTCCAGTATAAAAAATATAATTAAATTATAATTTCACTTTGGAAATTATAAGTAGATATGAATAAGAAAAGAAGATAAATTGAATAGAAAAAAATAAAACAAAAGGGATTCGACCTCTTGAATTCCATTCCATGAGAAACTCTTTGAGGAACATTAAAATGGTATTTGGGGGGGGGGGCAGTTATAAGAGAAAATGGGGGGTGTTTTGGGTGAGGACATAGAAACAATATAAGAAACATTCATGGATTAATAGGTATGAGGAGAAAAGTTAATGAGAGGTCGTATTTATAATGGAGGAGTGGGTTGTTTTTTGAAATATTTAATCAGTTTTTTAATAATTTGGATGAAGACTATGACTAGTTTGATAATAATAAGTAAATATATTAAAATAATTATTTTTGTTATATATATTTTTCTTATATAATCTATAAATCATCTACCACTTAATAGTTGATATATTTTTTAAATACGATAAATTATCATATTTTAGTTTTTAGAAAAATTTCAAATATTTTAGGAAAATACCAAATATTCATCCTAACCGTTTTTTGATGTATAGAATTAAAAACATAAAACCAATATATTAAAATAATTTTCTAAATTTGGAAATTTTTATTTTTATATAAATTTATCATTTACTTTAGAAATATTAATTTTAAAATTATATATCATTTTATAGTACATTGATAAATTAATTAAAGTCTCATAAAAATATATTATAATAATAAGAAAATAAAATATTGATTTTTGATTCTATTTTATGAAAATTTATTTTATTTTATATAACTATATTATTTTTAAAATTGAATGTATATATTTTGGATTTACAAAAATACAAACACATAATTTTTCATTTCTGAAACTTTTATCCAATTATTACTTGATTTAAATATAACATATTTACATCTATTAGATACAAAAATATTATTCATAATTTTATAGGTAATGTTACTTTTCTATTTTTCATATTACTATTCCAAATAGTCACATTGCTATTCCAATGTTCATATCTAATTGCATACTTTGGATGTGAACTGTGAGTTGTGTGAATCATAAACTATCAATGATGATAAATTTTAAAAGAGGCATTACATAAAATCATTGGGTGGTAAAATATTACTCCATGGAGTAGGATGAGTTTATAATATGTGTTTTAAATAATTAATTTCCTAATATTATTTGTAGTAAAACAGAGAAGTTATTCTTTGAGCTAAATAAATAGTAAGAGAATCAGTTGGTATATATGAGGCAGTCTATACCATATTTGTGTGGTATTATTATTTTATTTTAAAAAAAACAAAATGTATGATTAATTATTTCATCAGTGGATAAAAAACAAGTCTCTAAGGGTTTTATCCACAAGGCACATCAATATACCTGAAGAAACCACTTATTGTGATATCATGGTAATAGTATAGATTAGGGTTTCCCATAAGACTCATGGTTTTGATAACAAAATAAAGTCATAATTCAATGGAAAATATAAAAACAATCGAGAATAAAATATATTCCTTCATTTATGATCCATGGGTGGAAGGAAACATGAATGAAATTATATTAATGGGATTAGAAAATGTTCTACGTGTGGAAATGAAGGTCATTATGAAATCTAATACCAATGTTTTGGGAAGAAGTTATATAATGATGATAATAGATAAAATTATCCTAACAATGAACCATTAAAACATTAGTGTTTCAAGTACAATGGGAATGATAATTACTCTAACCAGTTCTAAAATTCAAATATTTATGATGATGGTTGACATTAGAAACCTCTTCATCCTTGAGAGAAAGAGAAATATCATGAAACCAATATTATGAATGAGGGATATGATACTTATGTTGTGGAAGGTACCAATATCATCTACTCTACAACTATTAATGTATTATTTGACTATATATCAACCCACACTTATAAACATCATGATTTTTTAATAGTAAAAAAATTCCTCCCAAAAAAGTAGATGCTAAATTAGTAGTGAAAACATATAATGGTACAATTATCATATATCATGTCTATTATTATTCTCTAGTACATTTTTTTGGAATATTATCCATGATAATATCCTCATTCTCTATCTTGTTAAATTTAGGTTATATAGGGGATGGAGGGGTTTTAACTATGTAAATACCATATCAATTACTGAGGAACGAAATTCATTTTTGATATTATCAACCAAAAAATTAATTTTTTATCCATGCGATGATAATTTAGAACATCTAATGAAATTTAAATTTATTGAATGAGTATTGATTCTAATTCAAAATGGGACTTTATCTCCAATGGTTAGGGAGAAAGTCAACATCGAAAATATTCTTGTTATACTAGACAATTAGTAGGGAGTTTGTTGATATTGATTAGGAATATTTTAATATTATTTCACCAAATCTAAAAGTACAATATTGAACATAAATGATACATGGTGCTCTAATAATTTTAAATACTTCATTTAGAATGGTCCCAATTGAGTTTTAGGAATTATAGAAGAAAATCAAGGTTATTTTTGACAAGGGAATTATTTGACAATGTGTTTCATCTTGGGGTGACCCTATTATTTTTTTGAAGAAAAAATATAGATTAATGTGATATTTCATTGATTACCTAGAACTAAAAAATATAATAACAAATACAAAGTATCCTATACCCATAATAATGACTTATTTAATCCACTTTGGAAGAAACAACACTTTTACAAGATATGAATGTTTTTCAAATATTGTAAATTAATGATTCGAAAGGAGTATATTCCCCCAATAGAAATATATTAAATTTATAGGAACTATTAATTTATATTTATTCTACTTCTTATTGCTAATACCCCAACTATCATTATTGATTTAATGAATATTTTATATAGAGATTACCTTAATCAGTTTTGTGTTGTCATTATAGATGGAATTATTAAACATTCAAAGGGAAATGATGATGATAAATATTAAATAATAATTATGATTAAGACAATAAAAAGGAAATATGTTACGAATAATTTACCAATTGTGAATTATTTATACAAATGATTTCATTTCTTTGAAATATAATTTGAACAGAGGGTATACGTATGGATCCACAAATGATCAAATTTATTGAATGTTTGCCGAAAAAAACCATTATGACTATGATCTATTGTCTTCTTTGTTTGGATGGATATTATCATTAATTTGTGGCAAATGTTTCATGATTTCCTAATCAACTCACAATATTAATTCGAAAGGGATCCATGTTTCATTAAAATAAATAAATGTGAAGAAAAGTTCACGAAACTGAAGAATGTGATATTCATCTCACATTTTCTTATAGTAACCTACATTGGGGAAGGGTTTTTAACCTATAATTATTCATCCAAAAGGTTCGTAGATTTTTTTTATGTAAAACCTCTAGGAAAATTCTTATCCACCAAGATAGTTGAAGGTTCATCAAAAAAATTACCCTATTCATCGTTTGGAGTTCATTGTAGTAATTAATTAATTTAATATATTAAGTAATATGTTTATGGAGAAATATGTGAAATAGATAATGATCAATAATTCATACAGTATATATTCATTACAAAATAGATCAATATGAACAATAAATATTATTATATCCGATTAAATATTATGAATGATCAATACATTACCACCATGGAAAAGTTAACAAGGTGGATGATGCTTTGAGTCAAACTGATCTGGATATATTATATATGATGACGATTAAAAAAGATATAATATTAATGGATTATAAAAAAACATGTTCTAGAAATCATCACTGATGGGGGAAAATATTATCTTCCACAAATGAGTGTTTAATTATATATCCGTATGAGGATTGAAGAGGAAAAAATGGAAGATGTAGAGATACAGACGATAGTGGGAAGTGTTCTTAAGATTAAAATTTATTTTTATGGAAAGATAAGTTTTATAAAACATGTATGTGGTATTACCATACCAAATTTGAGGAAGGAATTATTCGATGAGGATCTTAGTTTATCACTCTATATTCAACATGGTTGTAAAAAGATGTATAGTGATATAAAGAGTATATCTAGTGGAATTCCAGGAAGAGAGCTAATTTAGTGTTTGTATCTTGTTTAGTATAATGTCATCAAGACAAGGTGATATATTGCTATCAATGGGGATGTTACAAACATTACCCATTAAAAAATGGAAATGGGAAAACAACACTATGTATTTATTCATCTAACTCCCCAAAATGTCTAAGGTCCATAACACAATTTGGGTTATGGTTAATTTTCTTACAAAGTTTTACCAATTTAATACCTTTTTATAAGAAATATATCTTGGTAATATTTCTGGAATATACATTAATAAAGTGGTATATTTTCAAGGATTACCACATTATAATGTGTCTGGTAGTGATTAGAGGTATACCTCATCATTCCAATATAGTCTTCAACAATCTCTTGATATATAATAGAGTTTTCAAAAACAATAATAATCGTAAAATAGATTTTTAGTATAATAAAAACATTAAATAATTATATAATTTATTGAGATCATATTATTCTAATTTAAATGTATTTTAGGATCAACACCTTCCCCATGTAAGTTATTATTACATTAATAGAATTCAATAAAACATTTAGACAACTTTTTCTGATATCCCCCTTGTAAAGTGTATAACCCAAAACCACTAGAATGACGTGGAAAAAAATAAACTAGGGTATGTGATAGGTAAAGAAAAGATAAATAAGTAATGATCTCTTTATAAAAATAGAAGGGATTCACGGTGTCAATAGAAAAGTTTTGATGATAATGATTGTTGAGAATTTGTGTTTATAGTTGGTGATAAGGTGTCTCTATTAATTTCTCAATTAATGGAGGATATGTTATTCACGAATATTGGAAATATAATCCCTAGGTATTTTTATATCTTTAACATTATTTATAGAGTAAGTATATAATCTTCTCTCTTAAAATTCCTCCAAACCTCTCATATGTTCATGATGTTCATCATGTTTTTCTCTGGAAGAAGTAGGTATATGACTCTTCCAATGTAATGAACTAAATGGCTGTACCATTAGGGTAAGATATCTCTTATTTATAACATCTGGTCAAGATTTAGGATCATAAAGGAATGTGAGAAAAAATAAGACCACTCACTTGGTCAATATTTTGTAGTGAAAACAAAAATTTTATGAATATATAAGGGAATATGGGGATCTGATGAGTTTTTAGTATCCGCATTTATTTGTATGAGTGTGACACTATTTCAAGGGTGAAATTATTTTTATGGTGGAATGAACCGAACACCCCAGGATTTTATTTAAAAAAATAATTTTTTTATTAATTCAATATATTTTGTTACATTGAACACCTTGTTTAAAAGAAAAACGATATACAATTAAAATATTATTCACTGACGTGATAGTTATATTATACATAAATTGGATTGATGGGTATGATAGGGAAAAATAAATTATTAAAAATGTATGTTTTATGAATTTATATCCTAAATTCAATGGCTATCTATAGATACCAAAGATTTTCACAAATAAATACTTCTTCTTTTTTCATGAATACTCAATACATGAGTAATGAACATGCCTGAGGACTGAAAGAGTTTAGTTTCTCTAGATAATTAGTAAAATATCATCTGTTTTGGTGATACATATTTAATATTTACAAAACATATCTTTTAAAATAGTAACCCGGACAAGAATAACCCTACATAAAACATTTCATCATAATTTGTGGAATGGTAACACAAAAAAGGGTGATCTTAGATGCTCATTAATGGTATAAATGGAGTTACATTATCATAACCTAATATTATGGGTATGAAATCAGGATCATAAAATTATAAAATCACACCCTACATATCAAATTTCAATATATTGAAAAATAATATAAATATAAAGTGTGTATAATATATGAATTATAAGAAAAATCAAAGAACATGAGCCATGAGATCATAAAATTGGTAAAATTCATGGATTTTTTGGAATACACATAAGAATATAAAACAAATTCCTTGTTGGTCAATGATTACTACTAAGTCCATAATTGTAACATCCCAGGTAAATAAAGAATAAAGAATTTTCATATTTATTAATATTTATGAATTAAATATTAATTTTATTTTAAAGGGGTTGCTATGTTCGATAGCGTACCCGATACGCAACGATGAGTTTCTTTGAAACTTACGTAGCACACTAGTAATAAAATAATATTATTTTAAATGTTAGTTAACGAGTAGCCGTTGTACTGGCGGGAATGGATAGAAATAACTAAAATATGATTATATATTTTTTTAAATGTTTATACATTTACCCAATAAAATATATAGGCTTAAAATACGGAAAGAGTTCAATTTTAGGGCATATATACTCTAATTTTCACTAAAGGTTCACTTATCACCTTTTAATGGTGAAACGTCATTAAATATAGTTTTGATCACTCTTATACTTTATTTTGGACCAAATATAACTCTTCTTTAGAATCGGGACATCAAAATTTACTTTGTGTAAATTTTTGGTACCTTTCTGATAAAGTTCTTTTTTTTATGAATAGTTTAAAATGTTGTATTTTAATTCAAAACCTCTTTTTAATATAAATTATTTATATGATTAGATTATTATTTTTATTGGTTTTAAAGTGAAATTAGAAAATATTTTTACCAGTTAAATCCAATAGCGGTCGTTGAAATTAATTTCACTTTGAAATCAGACTTAAACTAGTGTCAATCTTTTGATACTTATTGTTTCACAAAAACACGCTATTTGTCATGACAGAGGGAATTAATTATTAAATTAATTAATTTGACTTATATGTTTAGAATTTTGTAAAATGGACTTCATTTTTGAATTCGGAATATCAAATATAGCTTAGGGTGAATTTTTGGTAATTTTCTGAAAAACTTCAATTTTTGATGAATAGTGAAACCACTAAGTGGTAATCAAGCAAACTGATTTTTCAGTTAAATGAAAGTTTACCACTAATGTTTATTGAATTTTGAAAATCCGACATACATGGTTGTCATTAGTATGTAAAATGTGGTTCAATTAGATTAAAATAATTTTTTGGTGAATAGTAACTTATTAAGTTTTTAATCGCGATTAGAGGTAAATAGTATAATTTAATGTAAAAATGATATTATAAAAATGTGAAAACACCATGACACTTGTCCTACACCAATTGGGGGAGTCATGGAAGACGAAGACAAGCCATGGGACAACTTTGGGACCCCATGGAGCCACTTTAGTTGGAAAATGACATTAATATATTTTTATTTAATGTTAAAGTGAAAATGACACTAACATAAATTGTTTTACTAAAATAATTTTTGAGTGGGGTTATACAAGAACAAATTTTGATTATGAATAGTCATTGGAAAGATAAAAGTATTTCCTACATAATAGTAGTTTTTTTATAATTTTTAGACATTAAATAAATTAAATTATTTATGACATAATAATGATGCAGCGATGACATCATTATTTGACGATTTAAATAAAATGGAAAGATAATGAAAACGCTAACACCTACACATGTCCAAAACCAATTGGATGAGTGGATTTCGAACCCTTATCACCTTATCCACGAATTATATCAATGTGGGACCTTTTGAAACCGAAACACATTTTCAAATAAAGTAATATTTCTTTACTTTCCAAAAGTGCCCCTCCTCTCCTCTTATAAAAGGCCCCCACCTCTACCTATTTTCACACACTTCTCAAGCCTTTGGCTCGGCCAAACCATGCCCAATTACTCTCTCCACATCCCTATCCTCATCCTAGAGGATTCCCTTTGGGCATAATCCTTTCAAAGGAAGCCTTTAGGCTCAAATCAAAAGGGAGTTACACTTTTAAATGTAATTCATTCTCTCTTGTTCATTTGTTTTATTTTTCTTCTCCAACCCTCTAAACTCTTTTTATTTACTTATTTTGTAACAACCCCAGTATCTTAAATATACTAGGATGTTGTTATAATATTTATTTGAGCTACACTTTTACACAACTTCATCAAATGGTTAAAGAACATATGGTTTCCGTGGATGGCGAAATTCTGCCTCCCGAAACGATGATTGTTCAATACTCATTTAACACCTTCAAGGGTGGACATTATGATGTCACTATTTTTATATATGATATATAATATGTTTATGTTTTCTTTAAGCTTCTGTATTTTTCATTTTTGGAATACCTTTATGGTTTCCATTATGGGTAAACACGATATCTTCATTTAAGGAAGTGCGGACTACCGCCCCCTCAAAGTGATGTGATTCGTTAATGCCATATGTGAGACGTGTAAGGATGGATTTAAAGTTATTATATATGATGTTATACTGGAATGATAATATTCCTATATATCATTATTATTTCTTTCCATTAAAGTATGACATAGAAATGAAAGTAGCGTTCTTGCGTACGTACGGCTTACCGTCTCCATGAACGGTGCATTTCATTTCTTATCCCCATATATAATGTACTATTAAAAGTACATATATATAATGGATATATATAATTAATGATATATATAAATGATGAATATAATTCTGGAATTAAAATATAAATACCTCTCATTTAGTTTTAATTCCACTAATATGACAAAGAAATGAAAGTAGCGTTCATGCGTACGTACGGCTTACCGTCTCCATGAACGGTGCATTTCATTTCTTATCCCCATATGTAATGTACTATTAAAAGTACATGTATATAATGGATATATATAATTAATGATATATATAAATGATGAATATAATTCTGGAATTAAAATATACATACCTCTCATTTAGTTTTAATTCCACTAATATGACAAAGAAATGAAAGTAGCGTTCATGCGTACGTACGGCTTACCGTCTCCATGAACGGTGCATTTCATTTCTTACCTCTAAATGATTATGTAATATTATAATTACATGTATATGATGAATATATATGATATATATGTTATCAAAATCATTAATATCATTCTGGATATAACGAACCTATGACCAAATTAACAACATGTAAGTGTAAGAAGTCTATTTTTGACTTAAGAACCAAATACCGACAAAATGAACATTATTAACTTAACTGATTACATGATGTTCATAACATGGTATAAAAGGAATAATGAACTTGAAAAAGATTCATAAGCAAGTAGAGATTAACTCAAGTTTATTATTCAGGAGATTAAAGAACGGTCGGGTTAAGTCGGATACGAGGTAAGGGAAATTCTTAACCCAACTTCCATTCTTTGGGTTAATCTCCTACTTTCAAATTATGTCATGATATTATTATGTCTTATTTTGTATTTTTACTTTCGTTATGTGTAACTATAGTGAATACACATAATATATCTATTTTATTTTAAAAAAATGATCTTTGTATGGGACTTCGTCTCAATCTCCTTTCATTGAGGCATATTTCGTTTTATACACAACATTCTTTTATACGGTGTATAAACCCTTTGAATTTTACTTTATACAAAAGGAATCTTTTTCTACGAAGCGTTTTACTAAACGACAAAAAGGAATGTTTTTTTTACGTACGTGGTGACAACGACCTTTTCCGCCGCCGCGAGTATTATTTGATCTTTGGCTTTCTCAACAAGCCGTAATTTTCTTAGAATAAAATAAATACCATATACTCTTTTATGTATTTTGGTATTGAAAATGGTTTTGAAAAAGGATTCTATTATGTCAATATATTTATGATATATTGTGATTGAAATGTGGAAATGTTATCATTCCTTTATATTGGTTTTATTTTTTATGATTTTATATTGGTACTTGGACATTTTAATGGGTGGTTACGTTATAAACCATATGACGGGTGGTGCCGTGAATACCAGGACGGGTGGTTACGTTATAACCTCAAATTCATTGGGTATGGAAGTCGGCCGTATGGATATTCCATTAAGTATGTATGGAAATTGGCCGTATGGCTATTCCATTAAGTGATAAGTGTGGATGTCGACCGTATTGTTATTCCACTTAAGTATGTTTATGTCCCAAGTTACCTTTATATATGTTATGTGTTCTTTATATGGGTTTTATGGTTATACTTTGGTTACAAAAAGGTAAGTAATGATACTTTATTCAGTGAAGAGTTTTACTACTTCATGAAGGTGAAGGTATTACTTTGATATAATATACATGGTTTACTTGATGTTTGAAAAACTAACAGTTTTCATTCTTTTTGTATCCCTTACTGAGCTTTTTATGCTCACCCCAAGTTTTTCGAAATGTTTTTCACATGACTTAAAGTGGAATAAGGTCAAGGATGGGATCAAGGTAATTTCTGCTATCTAAAACATGGAATCTAGATATCTTTCTTTTTAAGAGTTTTTATTTTATGGAGACTTAGTAGAAGTGTCTACTTTGTAATCTTTTAAGATGTAATAGTTATGTTCTAATTCTCTAAAACTCTAAACCTGAAAAGATCCTCAATGTTAATTATTCATTTAATTCAATATTAAGTAAGGTTTAAGGCTGGGGCCTTATAGTTGGTATCAGAGGTCGGTTTAGACAACTTTAGGAGTTAGAAAAGTGTTAAATTATAATATGATTGAAATGATATAGCATTTATGGATTGCCATGTTGCTTCGCCTAAGATATTTCTGTGTTCAGAATGGTTTTCCGCAGAGGAAACAAAGCAGCTATGTTGGGACGACATCAAGAGGAAGATAACCTTCCAAATCAGCAACCTGAGATGGTCGTAATCGAAACTGAACAGTTTGTTGTAGTGATGGAACAGTTGACTGAGGCTATAAATGGTGGTGGTATCCATGCACGAGATCAGCCAGATCAACTGCAGAGGAACATGTCAGTGGTGGAACATTTCATGAGGCAACATCCCTCATCATTCAGAGGATCATCTGACCCTGTGCAAGCTAAAGGGTGGATTAAAGCACTGGAGAAGACTTGTGATGTCATGGGGTGTTCAGAACATCAAAAGGTTAGTCTTGCTGTTTACCGTTTTGAAGTTGAAGCTGATCAGTGGTGGTCGATGGTGAAAAATATAAGGGATAGTGATGAGATTGAGGATCTTCACTGGGACGAATTCAAAGGTATGTTTCTTGAGAAATATTTTCCTAAGGTGGTTCGTCTTAGGATGGAAAGACAGTTCCTATAATTGAGGTAGGAGGATGATTTCAGTGGCTACTTATGAAGAAAAGTTCACTCGATTGTCAAGGTATGCTCCAAACATCATACGAGATCTTGATAGTAAAATAAACCGTATTTACTCAGGGTTAAAGCCAAAGTATCGAATGGCTTTAGCTTCTCATGAATTCAAAAGTTATGAAAAACTTGTTCAATGTGCAGAGAAGGTAGAAATGGAGTTTGCCGATGATCAGGTGTTCTATGACAAACAACAGAATAAGAGGTCTAGTTGGCAGGAAAAGGGGAAGAATTCATCAAAGAAGCAAGGAGGTAAGAAAACCAAATATCCATCCTGTGATAAGTGCGGTAAAATGCATCCTGGAGAATGTTTATCCATGTCTGGTAAGTGCTTTCGGTGTGGTAAGTCTGGTCATATTGCTCGTAACTGTAAGGAAGAAGATCAAGCAGGAAATGAAAAGCCAACGGTAAGATGTTATAAGTGTAATGAAATGGGTCATTATGCAAACGAGTGTCCAACGAAGAACTCAACTGGGGGAATGCAGCTAGACTACAAGCAGAAAGGGTTGGTAAAATCATTTGGAACAACTTCAGCAGATGTTGGGCCATCGAATGAAGTGGTATCAGCTCCAGGGAGCTCAGTATTTTTCGAAGATTGACTTTAGGTCAGGGTACCATCAGTTGAGAGTAAGAGAAGCAGACGTTCCGAAGACTGCGTTCCGTACTAGATATGGCCATTATGAATTTGTAGTTATGCCTTTTGGGTTAACCAATGCACCTGCTGTATTCATGGACCTTATGAATAAAATTTTCCATGAGTTCTTGGATAAGTTTATGTTTGTGTTTTGAGGTTTGTGAAGAGGTTATGTGTGCCTTGTGATTCACAGTTGAAGAATGAGTTGTTTTTTTATCCTGGCAGTACTAAGATGTACAGAGGTCTGCGGGAGTATTACTGGTGGGATGGAATGAAAAGAGACATTGCTGATTTTACTGTGAAGTGTTTGACATTTCAACAGGTTAAAGCAGAGCAGCAGTTACCGAAAGGGATGCTTCAGCCTTTACCAGTGCCAGAGTGGAAATGGGAAAACATATCCATGGACTTTGTTGTGGGATTACCGAGGACATCTTGAGGTAATAATGCAATCTAGGTTATTGTTGATCGCTTGACCAAATCTGCTCATTTCGTTCCTATACGAGATACTTTCTCTCTTTATCAACTTCCCCATTTGTATCTTAAAGAGATAGTCAGGTTACATGGAGTTCCTCTCTCCATTGTATCTGATCGTGATCCCAGGTTCACTTCTAACTTTTGGAAAGGCCTTCAGAAGTCGTTGGGTACTGAATTAAATTTTAGTACAGCTTTTCATCCTCAATCAGATGGGCAGTCAGAACAAACAATTCAGACATTGGAGGATATGCTACGACCTTGTTTGATGGATTATCCGGGAAGTTGGGACCAACATCTTTCTTTGGTTGAGTTTTCTTATAATAACAGTTTTCATTCCAGTATACAGATGGCACCATTTTAGGCATTATATGGGAAGCGGTGTCGAACTCCAGCTTTCTGGGATGAAGTGGGTGAAAGGAAGTTGATGGGACCAGAATTGGTAGAAGAGATGGTAGAAAAAGTTCAGCTGATTCAGAAACACATGAGAACATATCAGAGCAGGCAGAAGAGTTATGCGGATAACCGGAGGAAGGATCTATCTTTCGAGGTATGTGATCATGTTTTTCACAAGGTTTCTCCTTGGAAAAGTGTGATGAGATTTGGTAAGAAAGGAAAGCTAAGTCCAAGGTTCATTGAACCATACGAAATTCTGGAAAGAGTTGGATCAGTTGCTTACCGAGTGGATTTACCTCCGATTTTATCTCAGGTACACAATTTTTTTCACGTTTCGATGTTGAGAAAGTATATACCAGATCCATTTCATGTTTTGAGTCCAGAGGTAGTTCAGCTGGAAGAGAACCTATCTTATGAGGAACAACCGGTCCAGATTCATGACCACAGGGAGCAAGTGTTACGGAATAAGGTGATTCATCAGGTAAAGGTTTTGTGGAAAACCATGTGATTGAAGAGGCAACGTGGGAATCTGAAAATGCTATGAGGGATAAATACCCCCACTTATGTTGATAAGTGAATAAAATTGTGAGGATGCAATTCCCAAAAGGGTGGAAGGATGTAACATCCCAGGTAAATAAAGAATAAAGAATTTTCATATTTATTAATATTTATGAATTAAATATTAATTTTATTTTAAAGGGGTTGCTATGTTCGATAGCGTACCCGATACGCAACGATGAGTTTCTTTGAAACTTACGTAGCACACTAGTAATAAAATAATATTATTTTAAATGTTAGTTAACGAGTAGCCGTTGTACTGGCGGGAATGGATAGAAATAACTAAAATATGATTATATATGTTTTTAAATGTTTATACATTTACCCAATAAAATATATAGGCTTAAAATACGGAAAGAGTTCAATTTTAGGGCATATATACTCTAATTTTCACTAAAGGTTCACTTATCACCTTTTAATGGTGAAACGTCATTAAATATAGTTTTGATCACTCTTATACTTTATTTTGGACCAAATATAACTCTTCTTTAGAATCGGGACATCAAAATTTACTTTGTGTAAATTTTTGGTACCTTTCTGATAAAGTTCTTTTTTTTATGAATAGTTTAAAATGTTGTATTTTAATTCAAAACCTCTTTTTAATATAAATTATTTATATGATTAGATTATTATTTTTATTGGTTTTAAAGTGAAATTAGAAAATATTTTTACCAGTTAAATCCAATAGCGGTCGTTGAAATTAATTTCACTTTGAAATCAGACTTAAACTAGTGTCAATCTTTTGATACTTATTGTTTCACAAAAACACGCTATTTGTCATGACAGAGGGAATTAATTATTAAATTAATTAATTTGACTTATATGTTTAGAATTTTGTAAAATGGACTTCATTTTTGAATTCGGAATATCAAATATAGCTTAGGGTGAATTTTTGGTAATTTTCTGAAAAACTTCAATTTTTGATGAATAGTGAAACCACTAAGTGGTAATCAAGCAAACTGATTTTTCAGTTAAATGAAAGTTTACCACTAATGTTTATTGAATTTTGAAAATCCGACATACATGGTTGTCATTAGTATGTAAAATGTGGTTCAATTAGATTAAAATAATTTTTTGGTGAATAGTAACTTATTAAGTTTTTAATCGCGATTAGAGGTAAATAGTATAATTTAATGTAAAAATGATATTATAAAAATGTGAAAACACCATGACACTTGTCCTACACCAATTGGGGGAGTCATGGAAGACCAAGACAAGCCATGGGACATCTTTGGGACCCCATGGAGCCACTTTAGTTGGAAAATGACATTAATATATTTTTATTTAATGTTAAAGTGAAAATGACACTAACATAAATTGTTTTACTAAAATAATTTTTGAGTGGGGTTATACAAGAACAAATTTTGATTATAAATAGTCATTGGAAAGCTAAAAGTATTTCCTACATAATAGTAGTTTTTTTATAATTTTTAGACATTAAATAAATTAAATTATTTATGACATAATAATGATGCAGCGATGACATCATTATTTGACGATTTAAATAAAATGGAAAGATAATGAAAACGCTAACACCTACACATGTCCAAAACCAATTGGATGAGTGGATTTCGAACCCTTATCACCTTATCCACGAATTATATCAATGTGGGACCTTTTGAAACCGAAACACATTTTCAAATAAAGTAATATTTCTTTACTTTCCAAAAGTGCCCCTCCTCTCCTCTTATAAAAGGCCCCCACCTCTACCTATTTTCACACACTTCTCAAGCCTTTGGCTCGGCCAAACCATGCCCAATTACTCTCTCCACATCCCTATCCTCATCCTAGAGGATTCCCTTTGGGCATAATCCTTTCAAAGGAAGCCTTTAGGCTCAAATCAAAAGGGAGTTACACTTTTAAATGTAATTCATTCTCTCTTGTTCATTTGTTTTATTTTTCTTCTCCAACCCTCTAAACTCTTTTTATTTACTTATTTTGTAACAACCCCAGTATCTTAAATATACTAGGATGTTGTTATAATATTTATTTGAGCTACACTTTTACACAACTTCATCAAATGGTTAAAGAACATATGGTTTCCGTGGATGGCGAAATTCTGCCTCCCGAAACGATGATTGTTCAATACTCATTTAACACCTTCAAGGGTGGACATTATGATGTCACTATTTTTATATATGATATATAATATGTTTATGTTTTCTTTAAGCTTCTGTATTTTTCATTTTTGGAATACCTTTATGGTTTCCATTATGGGTAAACACGATATCTTCATTTAAGGAAGTGCGGACTACCGCCCCCTCAAAGTGATGTGATTCGTTAATGCCATATGTGAGACGTGTAAGGATGGATTTAAAGTTATTATATATGATGTTATACTGGAATGATAATATTCCTATATATCATTATTATTTCTTTCCATTAAAGTATGACATAGAAATGAAAGTAGCGTTCTTGCGTACGTACGGCTTACCGTCTCCATGAACGGTGCATTTCATTTCTTATCCCCATATATAATGTACTATTAAAAGTACATATATATAATGGATATATATAATTAATGATATATATAAATGATGAATATAATTCTGGAATTAAAATATAAATACCTCTCATTTAGTTTTAATTCCACTAATATGACAAAGAAATGAAAGTAGCGTTCATGCGTACGTACGGCTTACCGTCTCCATGAACGGTGCATTTCATTTCTTATCCCCATATGTAATGTACTATTAAAAGTACATGTATATAATGGATATATATAATTAATGATATATATAAATGATGAATATAATTCTGGAATTAAAATATACATACCTCTCATTTAGTTTTAATTCCACTAATATGACAAAGAAATGAAAGTAGCGTTCATGCGTACGTACGGCTTACCGTCTCCATGAACGGTGCATTTCATTTCTTACCTCTAAATTATTATGTAATATTATAAATACATGTATATGATGAATATATATGATATATATGTTATCCAAATCATTAATATCATTCTGTATATAACGAACCTATGACCAAATTAACAACATGTAAGTGTAAGAAGTCTATTTTTGACTTAAGAACCAAATACCGACAAAATGAACATTATTAACTTAACTGATTACATGATGTTCATAACATGGTATAAAAGGAATAATTAACTTGAAAAATATTCATAAGCAAGTAGAGATTAACTCAATATTATTATTCTGGAGATTAAAGAACGGTCGGGCAAGTCGGATACGAGGTAAGGGAACATCTTAACCCAACTTCCATTCTTTGGGTTAATCTCCTACTTTCAAATTATGTCATGATATTATTATGTCTTATTTTGTATTTTTACTTTATTTATGTGTAACTATAGTGAATACACATAATATATCTATTTTATTTTAAAAAAATGATCTTTGTATGGGACTTCGTCTCAATCTCCTTTCATTGAGGCATATTTCGTTTTATACACAAATTTCTTTTATACGGTGTATAAACCCTTTGAATTTTACTTTATACAAAAGGAATATTTTTCTACGAAGCGTTTTACTAAACGACAAAAAGGAATGTTTTTTTTACATACGCGGTGACAACGACCTTTTCCGCCACCGCGAGTATTATTTGATCTTTGGCTTTCTCAACAAGCCGTAATTTTTTTAGAATAAAATAAATACCATATACTATTTTATGTATTTTGGTATTGAAAATGGTTTTGAAAAAGGATTCTATTATGTCAACATATTTATGATATATTGTGATTGAAATGTGGATATGTTATCATTCCTTTATATTGGTTTTATGTTTTATGATTTTATATTGGTACTTGGACATTTTAACGGGTGGTTACGTTATAAACCATATGACGGGTGGTGTCGTGCATACCAGGACGGGTGTTTACGTTATAACCTCCAATGCATTGGGTATGGAAGTCGGCCGTATGGCTATTCCATTAAGTATGTATGTAAATTGGCCGTATGGCTATTCCATGAAGTGATAAGTGTGGAAGTCGACCGTATGGTTATTCCACTTAAGTATGTTTATGTCCCAAGTTACCTTTATATATGTTATGTGTTCTTTATATGGGTTTTATGGTTATACTTTGGTTACAAAAAGGTAAGTAATGATACTTTATTCAGTGAAGAGTTTTACTACTTCATGAAGGTGAAGGTATTACTTTGATATAGTATACATGGTTTACTTGATGTTTGAAAAACTAACAGTTTTCATTCTTTTTGTATCCCTTACTGAGCTTTTTATGCTCACCCCAAGTTTTTCGAAATGTTTTTCACAGGACTTAAAGTGGAATAAGGTCAAGGATGGGATCAAGGTAATTTCATGCTATCTAAAACATGGAATCTAGATATCTTTCTTTTTAAGAGTTTTTATTTTATGGAGACTTAGTAGATGTGTCTACTTTGTAATCTTTTAAGATGTAATAGTTATGTTCTAATTCTCTAAAACTCTAAACCTGAAAAGATCCTCAATTTGAATTATTCATTTAATTCAATATTAAGTAAGGTTTAAGGCTGGGGCCTTATAATAATAGTGTATAAATTCCTGTACTAAATCGAGTACACTCCTCATTTTTTCTATGCCTTATGAAACCGTGCTCAGTCCTTATTCCAGCCTTGTATTTTGGAATTGGTTTCACTCCCCACACTAGCCCTATATCTCTCTATAAATTTGACAGCCCATTTCATCAATGTCTATTCGGTGAGATATATAAGTCATTAGCTAGTGTATTATAGGGATATATAGTCCCACAAATCCCAAAATTAAATCTGTATGAATGAGTTTCACAAGGTCATAAAAATTAATCATATTATTACCCATGAAATGAAATGGGTTTCATAAAAATGTTACCATGTCATAACATATGTAAAAAAATATAGGTTTAATAATTATTTCACCATAGAATAACTTATGAAATGAATTTGGATTTATAAGAATTTCCTCATGGTTTAACCAATTGATGAGAAACATGTTTCATAAATATCGTGAAATCAAAATAGAAACCATTCAGATGAATAATATAAATAACATCCTTTGATCATATCCATAGTAATGCATAGGTTACACCAATGGATTTCATCATAGATTGAAATTAATTTTGGAATATTATTTAAAAAAATTATTGAGGAATTTACCATTTACCCTTTCAAAAACACATTATTAAATATAAAAAACTATCAAAATCTTTTTCATAAAAATTATACATCGAAACTTATAAGGGATATTGTGAAAATAATTTATATCCATTTTAAATGAAAATACTTTTTCAAAAACCTAATCATTGAAAATAATATATCCAAACATTATAAGGAATCGTATAAAATCATTAAAAACATTTTCAAAACAGAAATCTTTTTCAAAATAATTTTTTGAAAATAAACATTGAATTACATAAAAGAATCATTAAAAATTATTTTCTGAACTTCTTAAAACATGAAAAAATATCAAAACCTTTTCAATGAAAATAAACACTGAAACTTATAAAGGAATACTTTAAAATTAACTAATTCACAATTTTAATCATAAATCATTTTCATAATAATTTTCTTCAAAAACATCTGCTAAACGTCTCAGGGAAACATTGAAAATAATTTAAAACACATTATAAATAATAAAATATTTTCAAAATACATTTCATTTTAAATAACCTTTATAACTTATAAAGGTATATATGAAAATTATTTAAAACACATTAAGAATCATAACATATTTTTAATTATTTTTCACTAAAAAGGTCATTTGAAAATAATTAAATGTTTCTTTAAAAATCGTTTAATATTTTTTCAAATATAAATACACTTAAAAATTATTTTCCTCAAAAATAAAAGTTGAATCACACAAAATATACCTTGAATATAATTTAAAACACATTTTAAACTGTAAAATATTTTAAAAAATGTTTTCTTTCAAAATAATATTAAAATATCATTTATTCATATTTCAAAATATTTTTCAAATATATTATTTTTGGAAAAAGACAATTTCTAAGAGAAGAGGGAAATAATGGCGGATCTCAAAAAAAACATTTCATAACTATATCTTGTAGAAAAAATTTAAAAATTGGTTATATGACTTTATAATTTAATAAATAACCATATGATAATAAATATCACGTGGATTATTGAGAGGATGATCAAAAGAGTTCATCATTGTGGAATTAATCATAAAAAATCCTTATTAATGGTAAGATTGTCACATTAAACATATATCACGTTGGTAACTTTGAATGAATTTACCTGTTATGGTATAAAATAAAGTGATACCTAAAATTTCATTTGGATGAAAAATTTATTGATATTAAATTTTAATCTTGCTCTATATACACCACAAAAATTAATATAGGTTCATAACAGAATATACATCTCATAGAAGGCAAATTGAGACAAAAATCCCTTATCGATTTGGTAACTTTTCATCCATAAACCCCGTGAAAGAGAGATCCATAAATGGAGATTTCACTACTAATAAATATAATTTTAGTAACCATAAAATAAATTCATGGTCATTATAAACTCCCCATAAAATAAACATGTGGTGAATATGAAAATTTTCTCAAAAAATAAAAGTGAGATGAAAATCCATTACATTATGTCTTGTCTGATTCCATACTTATTTATACCAGATGTCTTAAAAATATATATTCATTATAACTATATTAAATAATCATACTTATAAATATCATACGATATATTAATTTTTTATGACCCATTCATTATCCTATTTCTAACCATTTTATGATAAACATACATTTCGTGTAATAATGACTTTATTTTTGTATATAGATTTACATGAAATTGATTTGGGTCTATATAAATTTAAAATAGATTAATTTTGTGAAGAATATAAAGAATGATATAAATATCATATATATATTTAGTAATTATGTATTTAGAGTAATAAAAAATATTTAGTGATGGAATCGGAAATACACTGTTCATGGAGACGGTTGGCCGTACATATGCATGAACATGATTTCCGTTTTATTTTTATAATAAATGAAAATTAAATCATTTATACATAAAATTTTTATTTAAATTTTTATTAAACATATATATTAATTTTTTTTACTCATCCTTAATAAATTCTTTGTAACGTGTGAAATAATCAAATCAATTCATTAGATGATAGTCTTCTGTACACATAAATGATGTTATCCTATACCCAGAAACACTAATGAATGAAGGTATGGGTGATATAATAATTCATCATTCATAATAATATCAAAAAATCTATAAATATCATATATAAACTATAAATACTTCATTATTTATAATAGTAAGAGGTGGTAATATAAAAAAATGACATCAGTTAGGGAGGTGACAGTCTGCCGGACTCACAAACTATGATTTCATAACCAATTTTACTGAATTGTGTGCAGTTAAAGGTAGTAAACATTGTATATATATATTATTAATATTTTTATATAATTATTATTTAACAATAATTTAATCAAGATAAGAATGAAATAAAATAAATACATGTTTTGATGAACAAAACCACTTCTCCAAGCCATCTCCTTAGGTTTTCACAAATGCCTTCCTTAGATGGAAATATTTCCAAAAAAAATTCTTCTATGATGATGGAAGTGAAGTTTATAAGTTATTATTTTAGGTTTTTTCACAATAAAAATGACATTAATTGTGTTAGTAAGTTGGAGGGTGAGTGTCATTTCATAAGTGGGGATGTGTGGAATTTTAATAAAATAACAAAAGTAACCACTATTGTGAGGTCCCCCTTTAATATTATGGGATAAAATTTGATTAATAATGGATGATATAGATTAATTGGCTTAGTAAAACCTCCACAAAAAACCCATTTTTTATATCGTTAGTCTTTAGTCCATACATTTACACAATTTTTTACTTATAAATTTTACTAAGGTAACTTCCATGTGTTTATTTATTTTGGTAATTCATCCTTAAAAACTATGATTAAAAGATATTTATCATATAATTTATTCATAATGATTCTAAATATTAAAACGCATTCATTAAATAAAATTCATATATATGTGTAAACCTAATTGTAAAACAAACACATGTAATGCACAAAATCCTATTTTAACCTTAATCATGATAATTCGTTTTAACTATTTCCTATAATAATTATGGTAATACATTAATATGAAAAAATTTGAAAATGTAATTTATTCTGATTCAAATTATGGAATGCATTTTTTCATATACTACAAAAAAGTGGAATAATACAACTTAAAAGTAATCACATAGACGTGATGAGAAAGTGGGGTTTTAGTGTGAAAATGTTCATAACATTTCATTGTTTTTATATCAAATTTAAATATAAAATTGATAAATATGACCTCAATTGGATTAATAAATTAAAACTTTTATATTTTATAATTTAAACCCAATTTAAAAGAAAAATTATCTTTTTAAAAAATTTATGAAAAATGACAGATTTCAATTATAATTCCGTATTCTTCAACACTCATAAAAAATGATACTTTTATGGGAAAAAAATTCTATCTAAGATTATACAGATTTTCCAATTAAAAAAATATTCTTATTTTATAAAATTAGTTTTATAAAATTGGATTAATAATGTTTTAAATTTTTTTGTGTTATAAATAGGTGGAATAATTTCATTTTTGTTTTGAAAAAATACGGGTTTTAAGAATAAAATAGTATTAATTCTTATATATTTTATAGAAGTAACATAAAATGAATGTAAATTTTTTATTTGAATATAAATTATATTTATATTTAATAAAACTCATTAATGAAATTTGATTTGGTGAAACGATTTATATAAAAAACAACTTTTCACATTGAAATTATTTTTTAAAAAATAGTTTCATTTGTTTTCAAAAGGGTTTCTTCCATTTAAAATTATTTTTTTATAAAATAGTTTCTTTTAAAATCATTTGTAAACTTTATTTTCATAATTTAGTAAATCATATTCATACCTACCATTCCAATAGAAATTTTATTACTATCATATGAAATAATAACATTTAAATAGTATATTGCATTTGGTTGAAATGCAGTGTTTTGTGTAAAGAAATCTAAACATGTAATTATGTGCCACACAAAACAAATATAGTATTATATGAAACATAAGATAAAATCTATGTTTCGTGTAACCTAAAATATCAAAAATATTCAATTTTTTTAATTTTTTTCACAAAAATATTTGTATGCCACATTTTCAATTGATTGCAACTCGAAATACAAAATCACATCAGTGTAAATTAAAAATTTTATGCAAATTTGATTCATTATGTGTAAATTTTTAATCATAAAAAATAGATTATTCACTATTAATGAATTATTATAAATAAATTTATGTATTATTTATTTTCTCAAACATTTTATCATTCATCTAATATTATTATATATACGTTGAATAAGAATAAATCACGTTTTATTCATAAAACTTGAATTTTTCGAAAATCCAGATTGAAAGTTTTTTCCACACTTTTTTTAAAAGTAATTTTTTTTCACAGTTTAAGTAAATTTATTATAAAAAATTTACATCTTTTCTAAAAAAATATGTAATAATAATTTATTCAAAATTTGAGAATTATCATAAATTGAATAATTTTTTGATGAAAGGTGAAAATACATATTTTTATTAAAAACTATTTTTCCATTTAAAGAACTCGTAAAGATAAATTTTGTTTTAAAATTGATTTAAAAGATTTTTTTTAAATTATATTATTATTAATACAATTTAGATCATTATAATTAAATTTGAATTTAATTTTAATATATAAATTTTTTATAGTTAATTAAAGTATTTCCCTGAAAATTAGTGTTTTGTCACACTTTTGGATGTAATTTTATATTAATTTATTTTGTTAAGGTGAAATAATTTTTTTAATGAATTAATTTTTTTTTGAATAA
The DNA here is from genome assembly GCA_963277665.1 of Viscum album. Lineage (NCBI taxonomy): Eukaryota > Viridiplantae > Streptophyta > Magnoliopsida > Santalales > Viscaceae > Viscum > Viscum album. The sequence continues at coordinate 396,344,970 of OY728144.1, forward strand.
TAAAAACTAATATTTTTAAATAAATTAAATTCATTTTCTGGTCATAATGAAAAGTAAAATCAGTAAAAATCTATTACCAAAATTATGGTTAATTTATTTTAACCAGTATTAATCCAAAGTATATGGGTATTTTATTGAGTTAAACATGTATGGAACCTTTTTTACATATATATTTAGACCTTATCATATTTAAAAATTAACTATTTAGACAATGGGAATAATTTTTCTTGAGAATCACTTTATCATATGGAATCAATTTAAGAAATTTCCTAGTGGGAACCCACCCACACTTATATATGGAAATATCATTTGTTTTCATCTCCATAATTAATGATCACTTTTTTATCCATAAATGAAACAAAAATAATTCCTTACATATATCTCCATGACCCATAGTCCCTTTTATCTCCTATTATTCTCCTAGTAAGACTTTAGGTATAATCTTAGAGGGGATGTTTGAATAAGAGGTATAGTTCTTAACCATTCATCTTAGATTAATTTATTCTTCCACCTCCATGAAATATTATTCAAATACTATAAAATAATTTCCCCAATATAATCCATATTTGTAGATTTTATTATTTTAATGACATAACCAATATCCATATACCCCACCATCAAATGGGAAAGGAAACAATCAATCATTTGTATGGTGGACTACTGCCTCACAGACTGATTTAATTAATTTTCCATCACACCCTCAAATAGATTGATATAATTATGTGATGAATGTATATAAAATTTTTATATAAAAAATTTATACTTTTGATATTATAATATCACACCTACCATGTAACCTTTAAATCTGTTACAAAATGATAAATCACTCATGCATATGTATGGACTACTGCCTCTACGAAGAGATTTGATTCCTTTGTTATTTTACATTGACATGGATAAAAATAATTATATATTTACAGAATATAAATGATTTCTATGATATTAATTATTTTCTTAATTGTAAATTTATTATATACAAATCATTTTTTTCATATGAAGAAAAAGAAGTGAAATAACAGTCATGTGTATTTATGGTGTATCATCTCCATTGATGTTTTAATTCATTTATATCTCAATGAAATTATTTCAAAAAATAATTTTTAAAAAAATCTATGTAAAAGTTTATAATTAAATTATATATAAAATGTTATATATTATGATTATTATGGATGATTTTTTAATAAATATATTTTTATCAAACATGTTGTTTGATCATTAATGAAGGATGCAGGACCTGATGTAATTGATTTTCATCTCCAATAAATTTCTATGACACACATTCCATATTCACAACTTTTTTCTCCCATATGGCATATATACAAACCATGAGTTTATTTAATGATTATTATTATAAAAATTTTGTAGGTTTACATATTTGTATTCATTTATTTCGTTCATGGGGCTTAGGATAAAAAAATTATAAATTTATTAGGTTTTTTCTATTATATTTTCATATTCTATTAAGATTCTATATGATTAGTATTTAGAATAAAAATTGTCATGATCTACATCTCATTATTATTTTGAATATTATTATAAAAACTTGAATTATGGAAATTAAATTTCTTATATTTATTTTCCTCTATTTATGTCCCAAAAAACTAATGTGTGATTATCATGGGGTGTGGAAATAGAAAATTATAAAAATGTTTTCCTAGTGAAAGATTGTGGCTAACTAGATTCGAATCACCTAAGAAACTTCTCATTTTCTTTACATAATCAATCAAATTCACCTAATAAAAAAATTTATTTTTGGAATTTTAATATATCTGATGAAAGAAATGAAAATTTTGGGTTTTGATTATTTTATAAAATAATTAATTGACATGAAATACTAAATTTCCATGAAATGGTGCACAAAAAGAATTCAAAAATAATGTACTTGTTCAAAGGTTTCATTTCCAATTATATCATTATTTTACCATATTTATATATATTATGTTCAATAATAAAATTATGAGATATCCTTCATAGAATATGTTATTTTTATTTAGCTATGTTATTTCTCAATTGAATATGAAATCTAAATTAAACCTCCTCCTATACTCAAAGTTGATGGAACACCTCATTCAATTATGTGACATCTTTCAGGACATGGAGACATCACATGTGATTTTATACACTAATCAACTCAACTACACCACATGAAGAGCTAGTGATCAATTCAAGGGATGAAAAATATTAAAAAATGAATATATATTGGTTTGTGTTGCATATTTTGTGGGAAAATCTCCACACCCATTCATATCACTTGCATATTCCACAAAAAATAGTTAGCATTATGAATTCATTCAAAAACACCAAACCATTCATGGGGAAATCATTCGGTTAGACCCACATTGTTGAGGGTAATAGATCACATGGTTTAAAGATATAATATAATGATAAGAATAAAAATAATAAAATAAAATGAAATAAATATAATTATTATAATAAATAAAAATACAAAATGATTGGGAAGAATAGATAAATAGAAAAAGAAGAAGAAGAAGAAGAAGAATTTAAGGGTGTTGGTAGAACACAATTGAATCAAATTCATGAAATATTTTATAAATAAATATAATTACATAACAGATAAATTAAAATGAATAAAATAAAAAAAAATAACAAATGTTGAATAAAAAGGTAGTATTATCTATGTAGTAGAATCCCTCCCTAGTGGCATCCCTCCTTTTATATGTGGTAATATCATAGTATATTTATAGATAAATCCACTTCAATCATTGTGAAAATTTACTAAACTTATTCAATATCCCTTATATAATCATAAAAATATATAAATGTTTAAAATCCTATGATACCTATGGTGACACATGAATTTTTTGGGTGTTGAATCATTGTAGTGTGGATCAGTTCAATAGGGTACCATCTTGGTGGTTCGTGGGGGGAATGATGTTGAAAACATTTATGTTCATATGGTATAGTGTAGTGGTGCAATATGTAGTAGTTAGGGAACATGATGTTGGACAACAATCTTCACCAGGACTCATCAGACCATCATAGTACCTGAATGGGTCACGATATCCTTCATGGTGGTTGTAACATTGTCTATAGTTGATTGATAGTGATCAGAGGTGATAAAAGAGGTGTTTGAGATTTTTGGGAGATTCTTAGGGGCCTTCAATGGTGTTTCTTGATGAGAGATGTGGTAGTGATCATTTATTTATTGTAGCTGATCGTGGAGTCTAGTGGAGAAATTAAGTCAGAGGTGAAACATGCGTTGAAACGGCGAGACGAAACCATCTAATAAAAAATAAATAGTAATAGGTAAATACTACCCCACATAGAAACAGAGATATGAGGAGGAGATTTATTTTATCTAAGAAATTGGATCAGTGTTCAAATGCTAGCGTTGGTGTGGGAACCCGTATACAAAACATAGACTTAATATTGGATGCACGCATAGTGTGACCTGAGAAGGCGTAGGCCAAAATATTTTCATTAGAATCTTCGACAGGATCACATGGAATAAGTTCTTTGTCCCATGTGTCCATACTGAAACATACATCCATTACCACTAGTCCATTATGGTTGAATATCCCAAGGGTTGTCTATGTGACTTTTTTGTGGTTGGTTAACGGCTACCCAATCATGGAATCTTTTAACTTAAAATATATTTGAAAAATAACAATGTAAATTTAAAAAAAATAATGGAAAACCATCCCAAAGTTCATAATTATAATTAACAAATAAACATAATCATTATTCATCCATTTTAAAACATTTAAAAACCAATTTATAATTTCCCAATTTTAAATAAAACATAGGAACACACAGACATCTATTTTAAAATCACTATTAATAAGATAAAAAAGGTTTTCAAATTAAAAAAGATATATATGTATGTCAGGGATGAAAATTATGTTTTAAAGTAAAAATTTATTTCTCTCTCATCAGTCTAAAATAATTTCTCATATATATCTATGTTTTCTAAATGTTTTAAGAATATTCTTAATATTCTCCAATGATTGTTTATTTTAATTTTTTTTTCAATTTATTACTTTTTCAAAATTGTTATAATTAACGTTCCAGTCATTTATTAAAAATGGAAAATTTATATTTTTTTACTTTGAGGTATCTATTTTTAATTATATATAGCATGGAAAATATTTTACACCATCATGATCAATGAATATTGTGAAGTTTGCATTAAAATTTTCCAAATTAAATTTCAAACAATACATTTCCTAAAATATATAAGAAATTTTTAGATTTAAACATGATTTTTAATGTGGATATGGTATTTTACAATTGAATATGTTTAATGATATGAAAATGTAATTTCTATTAATCAATATCAACAAAGAAGTATTCCAAATATGGTTAACTAGTGATATGATCCAATATTACCATGGCTATATTTTCCCCAGAGAGTTAAGGATTTTAATGACAATACGTTTATGAATACTATCCCCCTTTATAGGGGTTATGTGATGATGGATAAATTTAATAATTTTAAAACTCATTTATTTTCCAAATTATATTATATGATGAAAATATCAGGATATATATTTTGTTTTCATAGTATTTGTTATAATGAAAAATGTAGGATCTTTAGGAACTCATCTGTTCAATTTTAATTTTGTGAGGGGATGGCCGGATTTATATATCCCTCAAATTCATTACATAAAAATGGATATACCATGAGATAAATTTGAATGGATTTTGGAGTTAACCTAATTCATTATGAGAGATTGTCCAATATAATAGTCTTGGGACTGATCCTTGACTACTACGACAGTTTGGTAATGTGAACCCATTCATTTGTGATATTCTAGGAAGTGAGACTTGACTAAAAATGAAATTATTTACTATACTTATATGTTAACCAGAAATATATGTCTTTTTCCAATTTTATAGTCTCGTGAATTATGTTATTTGATTCATTTTGGATTAATGAGTAATGAACTACAAACAATTATACCATTACTCAAGATTATGTTCTACCATATACAATGCATGGTTTTCAAAACAATATGATAAAGTTATCATACATTTATTCTCATTTCATGTTTATTTTGTCATTGATATCACCCATGTTTACCATTACAAAACATCTAAGACGACCCTTTCATATGATTCATTTTATCCTGGTCATGAAGAAATGTATTTAGTATGGTATGCCTGTGATGGTTTCTAATTATGAAGATCCAGTTATTTATGTGTCCATATTTCGAAAGAAACATGACCTATATAATTAATAGATGAATCCTAATGTATTTTAATGAATACTAATAAAATAAAATTTAATATCTATTTATGAAAAATATTGGTTTTTTTAATTTATACTTATAACATTTTTAATTTCAAAACATTGAATTAAAAGGTCTCATAAAATTATAAACATTTTAGCATTGTCTAATATTGAAATGATGAGTTCAAAAATAATATTTATTTTATAAAAATAACTTCATAAATATAGATATTTTTAAATTTAAATAAATGCACTTAATTATCAAAGTATATTAATTTTTATAATGCAAAATAATTCTTGACCCTAATAAAAATTACATTAGAGGTCATTAAAATATAATAACTTTTAAATTAAATAAATAATATTTAATAATAATATTTTATAGAAACAACATTTATTTTTTTAATTATTAATATTTTCAAAATCATGCCTTTATTGAGAGTTTATATTACACCCAAATACAATTTTGATCTCATTATATCAAAATATAATTTTTATCAACCTCATTATATAATTATTTATAATATAATATTAAAAAGTATTAATTATAATATAATACAATATAATATAATATAGAATCTCATATTACTAGGGTTTAGATACATACACCCTTATTACATAAGCATACATCATAACGGTAAGGTGTGCCATGTTGGTTCTTTCTAGTGGTGGTCTGAAAAACATATTTAGGTCATGTTCATGATAAACATGAACTTCTCCCAAAAATAGCACCAAGATAGATTTATTTATAGGGTCTCAACATGGGATTATTCAAGGAAAAATTATAGTCCATCATTCTCAGAAGCATTGATAAATAAGCGTCATAGTTTATGATCCTGTACTGGATTTTGTTCTATGATGTTGAGGCATGTTGAGGCATTTTATAATGGTTTAAAATAGAAGAAGTAGTTCATGTGTTTTCTAAACATACATTACTCAATAAAGAGTTTAATAATTTAAAAGGAAATTTCATTAATAATATTTTAGTTCATTACATTTTCCCCCACTTCAAAGAATCCTCTCTCAAAATTTCCGTTTTTACACTATAACAAATGTGGATATATTTTTCAATCGCCTATTTTGGTTGTGATGTTTCTTCCACAAAAATTTGGTTCCACCGAAATACATTAAGTAGTTATGTTGTATTAATTATTAGACATTTTATTCTGTGACATATGATCTTAATTGGATATTCCCCATATGAAGGATCAATATCCAAGGGTATCACTTATGAATTTAGTACTTGTGATAGGTTTGGTATGCACATCCTATGGAGGGATAATGAAAGACATGTGTACTTGAGATAGGATTGGTATTCATGTTAGTTGTAAGAACACTCCTGTGATGCATTGTATGATATAAAATTGGATGATATATCTTAACTATAATTTTTCATTCACTACAACCTCTGCTTTTTTCCATACTGATATACAAGCGAAAAACATATCTCAGAACTCAAACTGTAGGTTTCTTAGATGATTTCCGGAATAGATTGTCTACAAAAAATTTATGAATTTATTATAATATTGAATGGTTTGAACCTTATTTATAATTTCATGGACAATATCATGTCTCATTAGCTTATTTTCTCTAACATCATTGTAACATGATGATTTCTCAACCCTCATTGCATATATAGCCTCATTATGTTCCCTTAGAACAAAAGAATGTGAACTATTTTTATATGATAGCTCCACCATGGGAATATATTGTTGTTAAAACACAGGAAATCCCATTAAATATTATCTCAACATATCCTCTTACATTTTAATAGTTCTCATAAAATAAATATCTATGTAAGGATTAAAAAAATCAAATCTTTATCTAGTGCATATTGAAAGATTTTCTAGAACATAGATGTGATACTAGTATCTCTACCAAAATTAAATTGTGATTGGTATTCCAAGTAGTTTACCTGTATCCCATGTGTATTTCTTATTTTGTTATTCAAGATACTTATTTTTTAGTAAAGATATAAGTCATACTTGATAGAAGTTAAAATGAGTTGACACTGTAATAAAATTATCTACCACCCATATACCATTATTTTTTCTATACGACATTAGGAGTCCTATGATGAAAACAATGGTTATGTTTTAAAATTACCATATTGGTATTGTAAATGGTTTCTTCATACCCTTAGATTACTTCTGTTAATCCTTGACTTTTTAGAATACAATGTATCTAGATAAAAATTATATAATGTCCCACTTTTTTCAATCCAATAAAATAAATTTCATCACATATCCATACATCTTAGTTAATTCTATATGAAATGTTAAGGACGATATATACACATCATCCAAACACTCCCACTTACTTTTTGGTTTCTATGTGACACATATTCAGGTTTATGAGTTTTTAAATATATCTTTAGTAATTTTGATATCTTTACAATTCACTACATTTTTTATGGATACACATCATCTATTTGGTCTTCAATAATCCTCTAAAGAATGGGTTTTGGAGAAGTTATTTGAGGAAGTATGGAAGATGATAATTTTTTCATTCAAATGACCACCCATTTTATATCAATGATGATTGAAACCCTTTCAATACTCATAATGGATATGGTTTATGAATCATTTCCACACAAAACATCTATTACATTGTTTTCCATCCTAGTATGGTATTGTCCTGATGTTACATAACCCCTGATCTAACTTAAGCAAATTCAGTGATTAATATCTATCTCCTTTTATGTTAATATATACCATAGGGTTTTATTATATGAATGTATGTAACACTTCTCCATGTCTAGCTAATTCAGCTAAATATTCAATACGAATATCACTACATGAAATTATAGGTCACGATTTTAATATTTATATTCATCGATATAGAATTGGTGTGAGTAATATAATATCAATTTTATGTCTTCAATGAGTAAACTACTTAAACCCTTTTTGGATACAATATTGTAGATCAAAAAACCTTCCCCACATGAAGTTAATATTAGATAATTTATAATGATTATACACTTCTTTAACACTTTAAATATTTCCTCACATTCAATATTCCAGATAAAGATTACCCTCATACAGTGTTAGCTTATTTAGGAGGGAAAAAATTCATCAAATGTTTCTCTGAAATCTATAATAGTGCCCAGGTATTCCAAGGAGAATACGAATATCATTCATAGCTGATGGTTTGGTCCATTCAATTATATATATTCTCAAAGGTTCAATTAATATCCCTTCATTGGGGATAACCTCACCTGTTAATTTCAAATTATCCCTATGATATTCAAATTTACATTATATATCATATAAGATTTATTTTTTTATAGTCATCAATTTTATTTTCCAAAAATCCTTTTATTCCTCATAGATTTTTGTGCTGATAAAATAACATCTATGAAGTCAACCATAAATTAATATAGGTAATACCAAGTGAAACTATAAATTAAGTACTTTATGAATTTTATATAATTAATGAGTTCAAATATAATCAATAAGAACTATTTTTTCATATACCATGTATGAAATGCAATCATGTGGACTTAATTCTACTTCACCATTACAAGATAATAACCTAACTGAAGATCCACCTAAGAGATGTATTGGATTCCATGAATTTGATGGAACATGTAGTAAATATATGGAAGGGGAAACATGATACGTATAATTATCTTTTTGAGATAATGATATTGAGGTTATAGGAACACTGACACATCATTATTCATGATGAAGTGGACTGTCACACACCATGCTGAAACACATGGGTGTATAAACAGGTTTTCCATAATTACCTATAGTTTCTTATAAATATCATCATGTTCAATAGTGTACAATATATATAGAACCTTCTATATTGGTAATGTAACATATATATTCTTTATTGAGAAATAAACATTATTGTATGGATGAAAAATGGTTAATTATTTAGGAAATACTTTTTCATACAAAATAATAATTAGAATTTCATTAGGGATGATCTTTTCCTTACTCTTGATAATTTGATCATGATACACTTTCTCGAAATAAAATTAGATCCATTACTGAGATGATGATACCAATGGTGATTCATCCACCTCACTATACTTGTATAGAATCATAGATCGATTCATGATACAAAGGGTGATTTCTTTCTCTATGAAATTCATGTTGGATCTATATAAAGTAATCAAATACATTCCTATAATTGAATTAAATTTTACTATAGATATAATCCCAAGGTTCAATGGAATGTTCATAATGAACATATGGATAGGTGAGGAGTTATAAACATGGGTGAAATAATATCACTGTTTTCCTTTTCCACTTATAGCTCTACTTCCAAGTTTTACAGTGGGGTTTTAATAGTTTCAACAATCATTTGTGACATGAAATTGCCCATATAACAAAATAAAATAGTATTTTTGATATAAAGAAATGGAAAATAACAAACTTGTCATCATTTTTTCCCAGGATGCACCTTCATATTCATTATGGAATATGCTCCCCCATTCTCTATAGATTATAGTGGTTTTAATAATTTACAGTTTTCCATAACCCTTGTCTAGATAGATTTATTTGTATAATGTCCCTCTTCCTTGGGGTTTAACCCTTGGAAAATAGATAAATGGTTTATTAGAGAATTCCATTATTAATTCACATTTGGGTGTTTCTCTCATTGTAATTTTTTATCTTAGTTCTCTTATATATCACATGTAAATAATTCCCATATCCCCTTCTAGATTTTTATATGTTTCTTCAACCCATTAGTTCAATAAGTGGGGTGTTGGACTTTCATTCCCCTATATAATTTCTACATCATGGAACCTGAATTAAAATCCATTATTCACTTCCTACTACTGAACCATGAGACCCTTGAGATTGAATGATCTCCCTTTTTACTATAATGAAACTTTAAACAATTTCCATGCAGATATTAAATTCGTGAATCACTAAATCAATTCAATAGTTCAGATTTATCCCACTAATGAATCTGGAAACATTACTTTTGTGGTGAATTAGAATGAAATAGCTATATCATGAATGTATTTGGATTTATTTCTCATATTCCTTAATGGAATCAACACCATTATTATTGAAGATAAGGAAGTATGTCTGTATTTCCTATTAGATAGATAAAAGAAAATATTTAACATTTTATTTTTCTAGATGTCATTTCATTACATCACTCTTATCTCTTCATCAGGACTTATATTTTTGGTTAACATCCACTATCAATAACTTTATCCATCTATTCAATAAATATCCATCTAAAAAGTATCTAGCATTGAGAATTAAATAATATATATGATATTTTTTATTATATTGAGCCATTTTTTCATGATTAGTGGATTATAATATCCTTTTAAATTATTAGGCATTTTCCACAAAACAATTTCAATGGAATCATTTCATTTATTAGGGGGATGTGGTTTATCCTCCTGATTCACCGTTCCATTCGCAAACATATGTTACCTTATAATATATTGTACTGAAGTTCCCATCTCCTCAATATATCATTTTGGTCATCTTATTTGGGTATTCATCACATTTCCCCTCACATTGTTTTTGGGATTGGTTCATCTAATTTCCCTTCATGGACTAGAATAAAGGGAAATTTAGGGATGTTAATTTTCATACTACTAATCATATATAAATGGAAACTATGATATTTTTTGGGATTCCATATAAATAATACACACAGAATAAACTATGAATTTGTAGATATCAATATAGGTTGTCCATGTTTAATTTCTAACATACAATTTCATGGAAATTTTCTATTATATTTAGTTATATTCATAATTATTTTTGAAACATACCAATGTATATATTTTTTGAGTTTCTAAATTGTTGTGTAAAAGGACCTTATATTTACACTAGGTGATGATTTAGTCAATGGAGGATGTTCCCTTTTTGTGTTTATTACACATAGGTATGATTATGGTAGAGCCACATCCATTTGTAGTATCTTGACAAGGATTTTGTTGCTTGGAAACCACATAATATATATTATAATAAGTAAGGGATATTTTAATATATTTACTCTCACCCCTAATGCATTCACTAAGTCTTAATATTCCTAATTTCAAAATATAATTATACATTCCTCTGATACCAATTATGAAAACTCATATCCATAATACATCATCAATCATGATAAATTACATCAATCTTGGTAAATTACAATCTATACACAATATAAATACCGAAAACACTAAGATACATAGTGTATTTGTGTAATGGGATAAATTTAATAATAATTATAATCATTTATAGAACAAAATTATTTAAAAACAATATAATATACCATTATATTTTACTTATCTTCCAATACCTCGTAGGATAACCTACATATGTACATAATAAATGTGTGAGAAATAAAGAAAAGTTTGGGAATAATCAGACCATAAAATGGTACATTTTATACACATGAGTCAATAGATGTATCATGTTCAAAAAAAAGTATGTGAATTGCAAACATGAATATCAATGTATGATACAAAATTATAACATCAATGCCACATAAGAAATAGGGTAACAAAATAAAAATGAAATCCTATGTATAAGTTAAGGCTAACCACAGATAAATCACAACATAGTGATATTATGATAAAATCACATGAAATATATATTTAATCTCATGAGATAAAAATGTTATAAAATTCATTGTATTTCTATATAATTATTTTCTCACCCATCACATTAATACTATGTATATACATTTGTAAGGAATATAGATCATACAACATAAGAATGAATATATTCCTTTATAATTCCATGATTATGAAATATGAGTTATATATATGTAATTAACCAATAAATGATGTATATGCACATCTATTTTAATTACCATGAGTTCATTGTGGTTGAGTATTCGAATTATAAATGTTTCACATGGGAGCTTGTAAGTAAATTTCAGTAGAATAATAGGCGTGATTAATGTTTTTTGGATTAGGATAATGAGATCTAAGGTTAAATTTAATTAAATTTGAAAGATAAGGAATATAAATATATTATTTTTAAAAATAAATTACAACTTGTTTAATGTGGAGAAAATTCTTAGGTCAAAAAGAGTATTGGGAATAAAAGGGATGTGAGATGATTCCATACCTTAAGCTGGGGCTTCTAAAAGATTGAGAGTAGAAAATTGGGATATTGAGAACCCAATGGGATGGATTTAAAGAGGTAATGGAGAGTAAAGTAGTCCTCAATTTTTTTAGTGAAAATGATTTGGTGGATTTATGGAAATTCGTTACAATATTGAGAATAATTATTTATTAATTTATAAATTGTTGTTTTAAACACTATATGATAAAATAAATAAAAAGAAACTATAAAATTGTTTATTTCCATGGGTTTTTCCAAATATAAGTATTCAATAATATTGTTTGAGGAAATTATCCTAAATTATTCAAATAATTCAACTAGTGATGTGAAATTGAGACACAATAATAAAGAATTGACTTTAAAACCTTTAAATATAATATATGTTTTGGATGATTCATTAATGGATTGTAAAATAAATAAAATAACATAAAATTCACATTATTATAAAGGTTGTAGATAATTTTGGTCACAGATACTACTTATTGAATTAACTACATCACTTTGGGGCTATTATGATGCCAAAATATAGACCATATATTTGAAACTAATTTAATTGTAAAGAAAAAATGTGAATATCATGGAAAATTATGAAAACAAAACCATCAACTAATTTATAAATGAATATTAAAATAATATTTCAATTATTAAAATAATTTTATAAATAAAAGATTTTTACAATTAAATAAAACCCCTTACTTAATTAAAAATAAACTTTCTTATGATTCTAAATAATTTCTATCCATTATAAAAATACATGGGACTTCATTAAATTACATTATCATTTCTATTCGAATATATATTAATAAATAAAATTATTTTAAAAATTATTGGAATTATAAAAATATTTTCTTAATTGAGAGTATATATTTTCCTAAAATATAATATTTATATATTTTTATCGAAATAAAATTTTTCAAAAACTCATGATATAACCATTTACTAATTAAAAATAAAAAGGGATAAATATAATCGTTATTTAAATAAAATTAAATATAAATACATGTATATTACTTTGGTCAAGATAAAAAACCCTTTATTTCACTATCTTACGCCCAAAGGGTATGGTTTGAAATGGTGGCTCTTTCTTTTGGTGGTTTAATGAACATTAATTTGTCCATGATCTTGATAAGAATGAAATTTTCTCATAAATAGTTTCTACTAATTATTATATATTGGATATGATCTTGGTATTGGTCAATGGGAAACCCAAGTGATTCCATTTCCCACAGATTCTCTAAAAATGGGCTTCCTATTATACAAGTCTACTAGTTGAGACCATATAAAATTTCATCTATATCAATTAGACTTTATCATAACCCATAATATTTATTAACCTATACAATCACTATAAAATGACTATATTATCAATGGTTAAGATACTTAATAGTCCTTTAATTGTGATAATATATATTTTATAATTGTACAAACATTCCAATGTAGTTTATGTTTTTTATCTAACAACATTAATTTAATGGAATTTGGGGAATATAAATTATATAGGTTTGGGTGGTAATTTTATATTTTGTTCAGTATCTATAAACATATCAACCTTTATTACATTCCATTGAGTTATTGTTGATTTTTATCATCCTTTTTTGTCTTCCTAATGTTGAATATTTGGTGACTGTGTACTTAAATTCTGTGTATCCAGAATATGTGATAGTTTAAATTTTTAATGTAGATCATTTTGTACATCAGAAGATTGATTCATTCTCTCAACTTCATATCGAACATTGTTCAAATTCTTCAATTGTATCATTTATCAGTAGAGAAAATTTCAACTTCTAGTAACCATTTTATTATGATCATAAAATTGTATGAAAAAAAATCTTTATTTCTATATCCCATGAAAAAAGGCATTAGAATTAGACTCTACAATTTCTCCATCCTTCGCATTGATCAGGTCATGGGATAAACATCTCAATATTTTTAGTTGGGAAATTTTTCCCCCATATTATTCTTTATCACTTCATGTACACATTGTTCTATTGTTACTAATTTGGTTATATTGGGTAATAATATGAGTGTGTTGATTTCATTTACCCAGGTTCCCTAGGTAATTATTCAATACACATACCTATATCTTGTGTTCATATTTAATGTGTGAATACTCTTCTCTTCCATTCATATCTATTTTGGATTCATGGACACTATCAACTTGATATTTCCCCCTAATTATAAAAAATATTTTAGAAGGAACATTAACTATATTCACCTCCATTTCATAACATGAGGGTCATTGATTTCTCACGAATATTCAATTCATCCACTTATTTCCACTATAATATGGAATTTAATATAAATATATATATATATGAAAATATAGACAAAATTCTTTATTACATCATTATTTAATGTGTGGAAGTAAAGTGGTAGTAAATGAGTTCAATCTAGGTAATGTCCCCAAACATTCTAACGAACTAAATATAGACTATTGGATTTTGGATTTTGAAAATTATTATTGAATGAAACCTTATTTTTCATTCCAATCACATAACTCTCAAAACATAATCATGTTTCATGACCGACCATTACGAAACCCTTCTTAGATAGAAAACACATGTCATTATTACTAAGGTGACCTATTATAAAATAATAAACCTATTGTCCATTCATTGATATAATTCTAACCAGTTATGTTATTGAAACGCACGGCCGATTGTCACCTATCGACCGGTCAAAGTTCTGGTGCTCTGCTAATGTGTATAGCAGCACTCTGGTCGAATCCTCGGCGATGGTACTTCGTAGTAGTTGTTTGTTTTTAGTTGATTGTATTTTGATTAGGGGGTTTGTTTGCAGATCTTAATTGAAATGTTTAATGAATGATGTTTGATTTACCAAATTGATAAAGATTGGGGTGAGTTCATTATTGGGGAGTTAAGCATGTGATATCCTTGAGCCTTACTTTGTATTGCATTAAATTAACACCCATGTCAGAAGTTTACGTTGATTGGAATTCCTAAGTGTGAAGGCTTTAATCCAAGCCTTAACTTAACATAGGGTTCTAATATCAATAAAAACTTATTTATGGTAGTGTATTTATGGTTCCAATAATCCATGGAAACCACTCGTTAAACAAAACATATCATTAATCCATGACATATTAAGTTTAACATACACAATATTAATTTAAAGAATACTCATCGAGCACAACTCTCAATCACTTAACATCCCCGAATTATAACTCACCCCAATGAGATATTTACTCATCCATTTGGATGATTAATATTCTGGTTAAAATAATTATGAAGATAAATTAAGAATAGAAGAAAAATAAAGGGATTAGAAAAGAGTGGTACGTTTACACACACACACGAACGATGATGATAATTAAAAACAGATTTTCGATTGAATGAAGAAGCAAAAGAAGGGAAGGGGATTCAACTGAATTTAAACTATTTTAGGAACATAAATATTAAACTACAGAAGGTGGATAAGAATAAGAGATATTGAAGAAGTAACTTGCATTAAAATAGAATTACAAAGAAAGAAAATTTCAAGATTACAAAAATGAAGAACACAAAAGGAAGTGAAAACAAAGAGAGAAGGAAAGGTCTCTCAAGTGAAAACATGAGTATGGCAGGTCCTCCCAAGCCTTTGGCAAAGCTTTGGTCGTGCCAATATGATCTCCTCTCTTCTGAAATGCCAACCCCTTTCAAGGAGAGATGGAGAGAGTATTTATAGCCCAAGGAGTGGACTGTTTGCATTCCCAATCTGTCCCTCCACTTGCATCGCCAATTTGGCAATTCAGACAGCCGAATGTTCACATATCTCCTTCTTCAATGTTGTAGACAATAATGTTGGGTGACTACTCTCAAAATTGGAGTCATTTGGACGTAAAGATAAAAAGTTATGGCCGGTTGCATAAACAAACTTAAACTGTCTATTTCAATCCAGTCTTTTTGAAGTCCATAATGTGAAAGGGTTTTTGAATATTAATATGCCTTCAAATCCGAATGGTTTCTTCAAAAACGTAGGCCACCTACATCTCCTCTTTCACACTGAAAAATCTCAGCTCGCTTGGATGATTACATCAGGAGATATGTCATGCATACTCTACTGATTTTCTTTCTCGGCCAGAATGGTGGGCTGGATTTCAAAGATTTATTTGGGCCCCTTGTACTTGGATTTGGGGCATGAAATTTTTTTCTAAGATGACATGTAGTGTCCCCCAAATTATGGTGGAGAGTTAAGGTTTTTGGACTTCTTTATTGATCCCAGTAAATAAATCTTCAAGGCTTGTCCAGTTTGTTCACAGATTCTTTGGTCTTGTTTGTGAGGACCATATGACCCTTTAAATGGCAGAATTGGATCATGGTGCCTTTTAATGAAATGTTTTATATTGAAAGGAGAATCCTACAAAACAAGAACCACACAATTTGGATCAGTATAGTGATAGTTATAATTAAAACATTAACTGACTAAATTTGACTACTTCTAAAAATGCTCAAATATTATACTTAATATTAAAACATTAATATTTCACACATATTATGCACATTTCATATAAAATAAGTAAAGGGGGAATATAATAAGTCATGAAAATATTAATAACATCAACTCCCCCACACTTAGATTTGCGCGTGTCCTCATGTGCAACAAATATAAAAACAAGACAAAATCATTTTCACTCACCAACAAATATTAAAATTTTGTTTTCTCCAATCAGGGGAGGTTTAGACTATTTCACTCATCCATATTGAATTCCATCACAAATTTGGTTCACAATAATGCATCAGAAAAAATTCATTTTTCCATGTTCAAGGTTTTAATTGGAAAATGTAGGCACTCAAAACTTACTCCTCTCAAGATGATAAAAATGTATTTTAGGAGGTTCACTCATTCACCAACAAAAATTGAAAATCAAGAGTTTGTAAGAGCTCTCAGCTTCCATTCCCAAATCTAATGTGTACAAGAATCAAGAGGTCTTTTAAGGGGTTTTTCAGTGGCTATGGGACGGTAGGTATATAATGTCCAAAGGAAAAGAGGGGTTAAAAACACCAACATGGAAAAATCAATGCACATTTTTTTTGAAATTTGATTTGAAAGGAAATAGAAACACATATTTACAAGGGCATGAATGTGTGATGAATGAAAAGTGAGGGAGATAGAAAATGGAATAGGGTGAGATGATGGAATATGTACAACATGGAAGACTTCCAATAATGACACAATACAAGATGATTCAAGTGCTCTTTTTTTTCTCTTTTTGCTCTTTTTTTCGAAAGTTGTGCTTGAAACAAGTCTCACAGTCATCTCCCAACCCATGCTTGATCTCCTCATGGAACTAATTTTAGTAGTTATAACACGATCAAAGGTTGATGATGACTGATTTTTGACCCACCCAAGACACAACCCATTACTTTTTTTCATTTTTTTTAATATAATTTTTTTTCATTTTTTTTGAACACTTTTCAATGACTTTTGTACAAATGAAAATTACACATATACACCCCAAAGCTCACAGAATTACAACCTCTCCCCCACACTTGAATGGATGCTTTCCATCAAGCATATGATTACACATTGGAAATCAATGAAAGTACGCCCAAAATGAAGTCCATTCCCCCCACACTTAAATTTCAATAAATTGTACAATGAAAATCCATGAAGATGTTGGGTTGGAAAAGGTATTAGTCTTGTAATGTGGCTATCAAAAGAAAGGTTTTCATAGGCTCAAAGGGGCTTTCAAAAGTAGGATCAATGTAAGGGTAACGGGAGGCTATTTGGCTATTCTGATTCTCATGTGGCTTAGAAAATGCCTCTATCATATTAATGCACACAAAATATGGAAATTCAGCTCGAAGGTCCACAAACTCAAGACTCACAATCAGTGGTGAAGACACACAATGAAAAAGATGGCCATAGATGACCTTGGCATGAAGGCTAATGTTATTCCTCACGGTAGGGGAGAATCTTTTTCCACCAAAAATTATTCATTCAAAATGTTTGTTATTGAAACAAAATTGTTTACCCAAGTTTGAGATAAAAATTCAATATATTTGATTTTAAAACAAGCCTTTTGACTCCCCAAAATGGTTGGACAGAATTTCAATATTGGATGATGAGTAATTATGACACCCCTTATTTTGTTAATTTTCATTTTTTTAATTATTTTTTTTAAATTTTTTTATTTTTAATGACACATCCACACAAAAGAGAAAATAGAAAAAAGGTTGGGGAGGAATGTTGTAAAAAAATGATAGGGAGAGAGGAAGAAGAAGAAATAGAGAGAAGAAGATAGGGAAGAGAGATTTAGGAGAGAGAGAGTTAAAGGGAAAGAGGTGCCCCCTTGTTTGGATTTGGTGGGTCGCCGTTTCCATCTAGTGGTGGGTCAATGGAAGTCGATGTGGAACCTGAAGTGAATGGCCTCTCATGGTGATGCTTTAACCGATGTCCATTAACCGTGAATGTCCTTTTGGAAGAGGGGTCTTGGACTTGCACTGCACCAAATGGGTAAACATTAGTAATAATAAAAGGTCCATCCCAACGAGAATCCATCTTACCTGGGTGAAGTCGAAATCAAGAATTGAAGAGTATTACCTTTTCACCTTCATGAAATACCTTTTGAAGAATGTTCTTGTCATGGAGTGACTTTGCCTTTTCTTTGTAGAGAATGGAGTTCTCATACGAATCGAGTCGAAGCTCCTCCAATTCAGTCAACTGCAACAATCTTTCTTCACCAGATTTTTCACAATCAAAATTACAAGTTTTGACAGCCCAAAATGACTTATGTTGGATTTCAACTAGTAAATGACAGGCTTTACCAAAAACTATCCTAAATGGAGACATCCCAGTGGGTGTCTTATAGGCTGTTCGACAGGCCCAAAGTGCTTCACCAAGTCTATTGGGCCAGTCTTTTCTTGTGGGCTTAACAATTCTTTTAAGCACTCTTTTCACTTATCTGTTAGAAAGTTCAGCCATTCCATTTGTTTGAGGGTGATATGCAGTGGATGTTTTATGTACAACCCCATTCTTTTTCAAAAGTGAATCCATGGTTCTATTACAGAAATGAGTTCCTAAGTCACTTATCAAAGCACGTGGTGTTCCGAATCGATGGAAGATATGGGTTTTGAGGAACTCACTCACAGTTTGTGCATCATCTTTCCTAGTGGGTTTGGCCTCCACCCACCTAGAAACATAATCGACCGCAAGAAGAATGTATGAGAATCCATTGGAAGGGGGAAATGGTCCCATGAAATCGATGCCCCAAACATAAAAAAGCTCACAGAAGATTAATGGATTTTGAGGCATTTCGTTTCTTTTGGAAATTGTGCCAAACTTTTGGCAAGTGGGACATGATTGACAGAACTCGTGTGAGTCCTTGAAGAGTGAAGGCCAAAAGAATCCAGAATCTAGGACCTTTCGAGAAGTCCTTTGTGGTCCAAAGTGGCCACCTCCAGGCATTGAGTGGCAGAATTCCAAGATGGAGGATTGTTCAGTTTCATCAACACATCTCCTAATTACCATGTCAGCCCCAGTTTTCCAATGTTTATTATCTTCCCAAAAATAATGCTATGAATCACTTCTCATCTTTTCTTTTTGTTATTTTGAAAAATATTCAGGGAAAACACCAGAAACCAAGTAATTGTCAATTGGGGCATACCATGGTAACTTCGGAGTGAGAGATGAGAGGTGTTTAGTTGGAAATTCAGGATCAATTATTTCAGAATGAGAAGAATTAGAAATTCTACTCAGGTGATCAGCTACAGGGTTTTCTTTTCTAGGTTTATCTTTTATCACAAGGTCAAACTCTTGGAGCATTAAAATCCATCTTATTAGACTTGGTTTGGAATCACTTTTCTTAAGTAAGAACTTTAATGCTGAGTGGTCCATGAAGATGATGATTTTGGCACCTAAGAGATAGGGCCGGAATTTATCCAAGGAAAAAACCACAGCTAAAAGTTCTTTTTCAGTCACAGTGTAGTGTGATTTAGTTTCATCTAATGTTTTTGAGGCATAAAAGATGACATGAGGAATGTTTTCTCTTCTTTGACCAAGAACAGCCCCAATGGCCCTATCAGAAGCATCACACATCAATTCAAATGGTAAGGACCAATCTGGGGGTTGGATTATTGGAGCAGATGTGAGAGCAGATTTGAGTTCAATGAAGGATCTCTTTAAAGCCTCATCAAAATTGAATGTGACATCATTTTTAAGTAAACGAGTGAGTGGGAGGGAAATCTTGCTGATGTTCTGAATGAATCGCCTATAGAAACCGGCATGACCAAGGAAGGACCGAATGTCTCGAACTGATTTGGGTTCTGGAAGTGATTGGATCACCTCAATTTTGGCTGGATCAACTTGGATACCCTCTTGAGAAATTATGTGCCCTAGAACAATCCCATTTGAAACCATGAAGTGACATTTTTAAAAATTCAGCACAAGGTTGCACTTGACACACTTTTTAAGGACCAAAGAGAGTGAATGTAAGCAAGATTCAAATGACTCACCATAAATGGTAAAGTCATCCATGAAGACCTCCATGCAATTCTCAATGAATTCAGAAAAGATACTTATCATAGACCGCTGGAATGTTGCAGGAGCATTACAAAGGCCAAAAGGCATTCTCCTATAGGCATAGGTTCCAAAAGGGCAAGTGAATGTGGTCTTTTCTTGGTCTTGAGGTGCGATTGGAATTTGGAAGTAGCCGGTGTAACCATCAAGAAAGCAATAGTGTGACTTTCCGGCCAATCTCTCAAGCATTTGGTCAAGGAAAGGAAGTGGGTAGTGATCTTTTCGTGTTTCAGCATTCAATTTGCGATAATCGATGCACACGCGCCATTTGTTTTTCACTCGAGTTGTGACCACTTCTCCATGTTCATTTGTTACAACTGTTATCCCACCCTTCATAGGAACGACCTGAATTGGACTAACCCATTCACTATCAGAAATTGGGTAGATAATACCAGCTCGAAGAAGCTTGGTAATCTCTTCCCTAACTACCTCAAGTATGAGTGGATTGAGTCTTATTTGAGGTTGCCTAATTGGTTTGGATGATTCCTCTAGATGGATGTGATGCATGCAAAGGGAAGGGTTGATTCCTGGAATATCCTCTAGGGTCCAACCTAATGCATTTTTGTTTTCCTCTAACACTTGAACAAGTTGGGACTCCTCAGTTTCAGAAAGTGAAGCAGAGATAATGACAGGGTAGGAGGGATCATGGAAAAGGAATGCGTACTTGAGGTGTGAAGGAAGTGGTTTTAGATCAGTTTCAGCCTTGATTTGAGAGCTAGACAAGTTAGGAGTAGGAGAAGGGATTCCAGATGGGTTTGGATCATTTTCCTCAACACTGTACAAGGTGGAGCAGTAGAGATCAGAGTTGATGTGGGATTCAAGAGAGTATTCAAGTTCCTCTAGATTGATGGAGTCTATGAATGAGAGGTCCACATCAACTTCACCATTTATGAATTTGTTAAACGTGGTGCAGATTTCACAAGATCCTTTATCATTAGAACATGAAGAACATGGTGTATTGGGGTTCGATTGAATCTTACAAGTGTCCTCAAAAGCATGGATTGAGAATGCAGAGTGATCCTCAAATGGGTATCGCATGGCTTGGAAAATGTGGAACTTGACCAGTTGGTCACCGAATTCCATGGATAAGATGCCTGAATGGACATCAATCTTGGTTCTCGCAGTCATGAGGAATGGTCTTCCTAGAATTAGGGGAGATCGAGAAGAGGTCGTCTCACCTTCCATGTCAAGGACATAGAAATCAGCTGGGAAGATAAGAGCATTGACCCGAACAAGAACATCCTCAATTATCCCCTCAGGACTGGCAGTGCTTCGATTGGCTAATTGAATGACAACACTCGTTGGGTTTAAGGGACCTAGAACATGGTTGGAGAAAATGGATTTGGGCATGACATTTATTGAGGCTCCAAGGTCTATGAGTGCATCATCAATGTTGGAACTCCCTATTTGACATGGAACTGTGAAGGTCCCTGGATCTTTGCACTTCATGGGAATGGACTATTGGGTTGAAACATTTTCAATGTTCCCATGTTGCCTCTTATGGGTGCACAATTCCTTAAGAAACTTGGCATACTTAGGGATTTGTTTGATGGAATCTAAGAGGGGGATGTTCACTTCAACACGTCTAAACATGTCAAGCATTTCAGGATCAGGTTCAAAGGACTTCTTAGGCTTGGAGATGGCTTGAGGAAAAGGAATTGGGTTCCTTAGAGGAATGGAAGGAGGTGAAGGAGTGGATTCAAGTTCCTTTTCCAGCTTTTTGTTCTTTTCATTTTCTAGATCAACATCGAAAGGGGAGGTAGAGCAATCAGCATGGGGCATTCCAATTTTCTTTCCCGGTCTAAGTGCAATTGCACTTACATTACCCTTAGGGTTGGGTAATGGTTGAGATGAGAGTTGGGATGAATTGGATGGTTGTTGCTGGCTAAGGTGGGATGCAAGTTGACCTATTTGGGTTTCAATGTTCTTGAGGCTAGAACGGGTGAAGGAAGCAAGATCCTCTACAGCACTTTCCCATGGTTGTTTAGAAGAAGAGGCTTGTCCCATATTGGGTTGGCCTTGATTTTGGTTCTTGGGAAAGATATTGTATTTGGTGGGGAATTGGGAAGGCTCGTTAGGATAGTGGAATCCAGGAGGAGGATTGTTCCTTTGGGGTTGAGGAACAAAAGGATAAGGTTGATGGATGTTACCACCACTTTGACCATATTGGAACTGGTTTGGATTTTGATGAGGGAACTGAGGAGGATGAGAAATGGGATTACCATACCTCAGAGGTGGGTTAAAGGTAGAAGAGAAGGGCTCAGAGTGGGGTTGGTTGAAGTTTGTAACAAACTAACCTATTTGTTGAGGGTTGAAGTTTCGCTGAGCATATTCCGCATTGAGATCCATTGGACTAGATGAATCAGATGAATCATCTTGAAGTTGTGGACATGTGTCAGTCGGATGAGATGTAGAGTTGTAGATTCCACAATTCTTGATAGGACCAGGGAATAGTGACTGTGGAGAAGATGAGGTTGGGGCTTTGGTAGCCACCACTAGTTGACGCACAAGACCTGTAAGTTCACTCATCCACTCAGTCATCTTGTTGGGCTCTATGGATTGATTCTCTTGGGATTGATTCACTTGAGCATGTGCTCGAGTATGGAATTGCTGCGTGTTTGCAGCCATGTTGCTTATGAGTTCTCGTGCAGCTGCAGGAGTTTTGTCAACAAGAGCACCGCCACTTGCGGCATCAATGAGAGTTCTCTCCATAGCCAATAACCCCTCATAGAAGTATTGGATCAGGATTTGGTCAGGGATTTGATGGTGTGGAAAAGTTTCCACAAGTTTTTTGAACCTCTCCCAATACTCATGGAGTGATTCATTAGGGAATTGAAGGATGCCGCTTATTTCCTTTCGGATAGATGCTATTCGGGAAGCGGGAAATAACTTCTCAAGGAAAAGTCTCTTCTTGTCAACCCATGAGTTTATGTAACCAGGTGGGAGGTAGTAGAGCCAAGACATGGCAGAATCCCCTAGGGAAAAGGGGAAAGCTCTAAGCTTGATTTGTTCTTCAGAAACCCCTTGAGGCTTCATGGTAGAGCATACTATTTGGAACTCTTTAAGGTGAAGATGTGGATCCTCACCGGCTAGCCCGTGAAAATGAGGTAGAAGATGAATCAAACCCGATTTGAGTTCGAAGTCAGCTTCAATGTTTGGATATTGAATACCAAGAGGTTGGTAATTCATATCAGGGGTAGCGAGTTCTTTTAGGGTTTGTTCCCTAGGATTGTCCATTTCAATTTCAACTGGTTGGATGAGGATTGGTTCTTGAATTATTTGAGTATCTCTTATGTTCCTCCTAAGTTGGCGAAGTGTTCGCTCAATTTCAGGGTCAAAAAAATCCGAGAGATTGTTTGGAAGGCTATAGGGCATTCAGAGAGATTTTAGAAGAAAGAGGAAGACAAGTTTTTCTTTGTTTTTTTTTCAGTTTATGATTTTTATGAGAAGACGGGTTTTTCTTTGTGTTTTTTTTTTAATTTTTTTTAAACATTTGTATTTTCTTAGGTTTTTTTTACAATAACTAGAAACTAATGACTACTTAAAGCGCCATCCCCGGCAACGGCGCCATTTGAAACGCACGGCTGATTGTCTCCTTTTGACCGGTCAAAGTTCTGGTGCTCTGCTAATGTGTATAGCAGCACTCGGGTCGAATCCTCGGCGATGGTACTTCGTAGTAGTTGTTTGTTTTTAGTTGATTGTATTTTGATTAGGGGGGTTTGTTTGCAGAGCTTAATTGAAATGTTTAATGAATGATGTTTGATTTACCAAATTGATAAATATTGGGGTGAGTTCATTATTGGGGAGTTAAGCATGTGATATCCTTGAGCCTTACTTTGTATTGCATTAAATTAACACCCATGTCATAAGTTGACGTTGATTGGAATTCCTAAGTGTGAAGGCTTTAATCCAAGACTTAACATAACTTAGGGTTCTAATCTCAATCAAAACTTATTTATGGTAGTGTATTAATGGTTCCAATAATCCATGGAAACCAATCGTTAAACAAAACATATCATTAATCCATGACATATTAAGTTTAACATACACAATATTAATTTAAAGAATACTCATCGAGAAAAACTCTCAATCACTTAACATCCCAGAATTATAACTCACCCCAATGATATATTTACTCAGCCATTTGGATGTTTAATATTCTGGTTTAAATAATTATGAAGATAAATTAAGAATAGAAGAAAAAGAAAGGGATTAGAAAAGAGTGGTACGTTTACACACACACACGAACGATGATGATAATTAAAAACGGATTTTCGATTGAATGAGGAAGCAAAAGAAAGGAAGGGGATTAAACTGAATTTAAACTATTTTAGGAACATAAATATTAAACTACAGAAGGTGGATGAGAATAAGAGATATTGAAGAAGTAACTTGCATTAAAACAGAATTACAAAGAAAGAGAATTACAAGATTACAAAAATGAAGAACACAAAAGGAAGTGAAAACAAAGAGAGGAGAAAAGGTATCTCAAGTGAAAACTTGAGTATGGCAGATCCTCCCAAGACTTTGGCAAAGCTTTGTTCGTTCCAATATGATCTCCTCTCTTCTGAAATGCCAACCCCTCTCAAGGAGAGAAGGAGAGAGTATTTATAGCCCAAGGAGTGAACTGTTTGCATTCCCAATCTGTCCCTCCAATTGCATCGCCAATTTGGCAATTCCGAAAGCCGAATCTTCAAATATATCCTTCTTCAAAGTTGTAGAAAATACTTTTGGGCGACTACTATCAAAATTAAGAGTCATTTGGCGGTAAAGATAAAATGTTATGGCCGGTTGCATAAACAAACTTAAACTGTCTATTTCAATCCAGTCTTTTTGAAGTCCATAATGTGAAAGGGGTTTTGAATATTAAGATGCCTTCATATCCGAATGGTTTCTTCAACAAAGTCGGCCGCCTACATCTCCTATTTCACACTGAAAAATCTGATCTCGCTTGGATGATTACATCAGGAGATATGTCATGCATACTATACTGATTTTCATTCTCGTCCAGAATGGTGGGCTGGACTTCAAAGATTTATTTGGGCCCATTGTACTTGGATTTGGGCCATGTAATTTTTATCCAAGATGACATGTAGTGTCCACTGAATTATGGTGGAGAGTTAAGGTTTTTGGACTTCTTTATTGAGCCCAGTAAATAAATCTTCAAGGCTGGTCCAGTTTGTTCACAGATTTTTTCGTCTTGTTTGTGAGGACCATATGACCCTTCAAATGGCAGAATTGGATCATGGTGCCTTCTAATGAAATGTTGTATATTGAATGTAGAACCCTACAAAACAAGAACAACACAATTTGGATCCGTATTGTGATAGTTATAATTAAAACATTAAACTGACTCAATTTGACTACTTCTAAAAATGCTCAAATATTATACTTAATATTAAAACATTGATATTTCACACAAATTATGCACATTTCATATAAAATAAGTAAAGGGGGAATATAATAAGTCATGAAAATATTAATAACATCAGTTATATATGTAATTACAATCATATTAGTATTCCTATTCCTTAGTCCTCACTCCTCAACCCTATACCCTCAGGTTACATTCCAAACACTATTGGACATGGTCATTATATAGACTATATAATATATATTCCCCACATAGATGAGATTCTACTATAGAGAGGGAATTTGTCTCACTTTATTCAACCATAGGAAACACATATCCCTAATATATTGATTCACATGTCACTTTATGATCAATTCTTTATTTTTTATTAGTATCCATATACACAATCACAGTGATTCCCAAAACATAGATAATCCAGAAAATATGATTGACTTTTTAATGGAAGGATTCATAAGATTAAGTTACATGTAAAGACCCGTAAAATTCAAGGGAAATATTTTTCTTAATTATCTTTTGGATTTTACCAGAATGCAGTTTCTGACAGCACCTGATTCCGAGGCCCAGTGTGCCCGGAATCATTTTCTGAAATTTAGCTCGGGTACGTTTAGTGAACGAACAAACGGTATTTTCCTAACTTTTGAACCGGTGCTCGGAATCGAAATCTGAGGACACCGATGAAATCGCAGCGCTGGTAATTTCTTAGGAACACCTTTTCTGGAGTTGCGTTTGCTCGGGTGTGGTTATTAAAATTTTGGGGTAAATAAAATAATAAAATAAAATGGTGAAACCAATTTTATTTTATTTAAAGTAGTTAAACCTAAGCTAAGATGTTTGAGTGGGACCCACTATATCCTATTCCACTGGGTAGGATATTTGTGTGGTGGGTCCCACAAAAACCCCACCCTTTCAAATTACTCAACCCCTATTAATTAGGTAACGCACCCGCAACCCTATTAAATTAAAGTCAACTCTTCCATTTAACTAAATATAAAATGCCTCTTTAATTGGGAGGTTTAAACTTCTCAATTAATTCAATTAATTGAATGATTCAATTGTGAATTCCAAAACATTTGGCATGAGTAATAAAATAATGCAACGCTTATTTTATTAGTGCTGTTTTGGTTGTGTGAGAGGATTTTGGAGAGAATTTGCTCTAAGTCTTAAAGTTATTCTTCATCGATGAAGAACGCGAAGAACGCTGAGCCTTTGACGAAGTACTCCATCACCACAAAGGGGAGTTCGTCATACCATCTTCTTCCCTCTTTCAGCTAGTGAGAGACTCCATCCTCGAAGATCGATGACGCGACGCCGATGAATCTTTTCTCCGTGACGCGGACGATACTCCTTCCACGACGTCTTCTTCCGCGATGTTCAATTCCGCGACGAACCATCGTTCATCTTTTTCTTCGAGGTAGTGGTTTGATTTATGTCATGAATAATTTTTGGAATTCATCGATTGAATTTTAGCTTCATTCTGTCAATTAATGGGAGGGGGCTGGACCGTACAAACATGGCCTACCCCCCTCCATTATTATTGTTGTCTTACGTTGTGGATTGGAACGGAGATGGCGTGGTGCCATCGCACCGCGCAGAAATGAGGGAACCATAGAAAAGGATCATGGTGCCATCACACCGCGACGTTGGGGATGATCAAATTCATGTCGTTGTGGCGCCGCGCCAGTTGGACCACGACCTTTGCCCGCGACAGAGTAGGAAGCGGCGGTCGGCTTCCGGCCGCCGGCGCCGGAGTAGGAGTGCAGGACCGTGGGGTCCCGCGGCAGCAGCACGACCGGCCAGGCGGGCTGGCCGAATGAGGAACCAGGGGTCGTAACCCTGGCTGACTGTAGGAGCGGCCCCCCACATGGGGGGCAGCACTCCCCCCCCCTTCTGCTCGGCCATTGCGGGCGAGCTGTCTGGCCACGATGGCCAGGCCGAGCGCGCTAGGCCGAGCACGCCAGGATGGGCTGTCAGGTAGGGCTGCGCCCAGGCCGGGCCAGGCTGCGCCCATCAGGCCGGGTCGCGCCCTATTGGGCCGAACCTGGACCCGGGTTGGGTTGACCCGGTTCGAGCCGTGTCGGACCGGGCCCGAACCCCTATTTCCGGACCTCTTTTGGTCTTTTTCCTATAACATGGGCTGCAGACCTCCAAGCGACGCACATTCAGCTGTGATGTGATCCTTGGATCAAGACGGTTGTTTCGGTATATTAAACTCAATGTTTCAGAGAAATTTGGGTTCGGCCGGGTTGGTTCGTACACGAAACCAACTGGGCCCTCGGATCGGAAACGATTATAACTTGTGTTCCGGACATCCAATTGACGTGACATAGACATTGATGGATTCATCTTAGTGAGACGGACCTTTTGTGTTACTCTGGTCGAGGTTTGGATGCAGTTGGAGTATGGTCGGGTTGGTTTTGACTTAAAAACTAACCGGGCCCCGGGGATGAAAAAGCCAATAACTCACAGACCGGACGTCTGATTGACGTGCCGTCTATGACGTTGTGTTCCTGTTGATGATACGGATCTTTTGGATACATCAACTCCCGACTTCATGTCAGTTGATGAATCAGCCCCTCGGCTCGTGGAGTGGACCCTCCCGAATGAGCTTGCGGTGTGCGGGAACCCTAGAGCTGGCTGCGACCGCGACGAGGAGGAAGACCGTACGAGAATACTCCGTTGGTTCGACAGGGACAACTACAACACTCAGCGATCCTCAGTGGATCAGTGCTACCGATCCTGTATGGGTCAGATCTTGTGTGGGTCAGCGCTCAGTGGTCCTGTGTGGACCAGCGCATTCCAATCCTGTGTGGGTCAGATTTTTTGTGGGTTATTGTAAGGTTTAGTACATATCGATCCTTTGTGGGTCATTGCGGGGGTAAGTACCTATCGATCCTTTATGGGTCATTATGGGGGTTAGTAACTATCGATCTTGTGTGGGTTCAACGGCTTATATGGAATTAGTGGCGACATCTGATCATCTCTATTGTCTTATGAATAAGTGTACCTGTGTGAGTTGAGTCATGACTTTCAATCATTATCTTCGATATGATTGACTTGCTTTCATATGTGGATTTTGTTGTGATATCCTATGTGTATGTGTTTGAACTTGGGGTCGGATGCTGGAGCCGAACTGGAATTGATGACTTAGGTATATTTATTGGCATATACCTATGTAGAGTTGGATGTTACATCATGATTGTATCTTCCCTTTGTGGATTATACTCTGTGGATTCTGAGAGACCTTTGGGGGTCTCGGTGTCCCTACAATGTAGCTTATACTCGCCCCTACACGGGCTATGCCCACACTACGTTGTGTTGAATGCAGACGACAGATAGTGCTGATCGTGGTGGAGGCTTGTGGAGCAAGTCGGTACCTGGAGGTGGACCACTAGGCGGGACGTATACGGAGCAGACAGCTGGACCCGTGGAGCTGAGGAGGCTATCTGTACCCACCCTTCAGGTGGGACTTCCTGTGGACGGCACGACATTGCTGATTTACTTTTCAGATGTTGTACTTTCTTTCTAGTTTTACTTTAATTTCAGTTTGGGTTTGTATTCTGGCCCACTTACATTTCGGCACATACTTTTGTACCCTATTTTACTTAGTGTTTACTTCTGTTTTCTTACTCTATGGTCTTTGTTTACTTTAAAAAGGCAATGCCTTCCCTTCTTTTATCAGGAATTATGCCTTGGCGGTAGTCGCTAGCCCCTGGCCAACGGAAGGTGGGCTTGGCGTAGTCACGACACGATCCATGAGGTCAGGTCGTGACAAATGGGTATCAATGGAGTTTGGTTCTACCGCAAAACTCTGGATTCTGATATTTCTTACATGTGAAGAAATTGTGTTAAGGGTATTGAGTGTGGTTAATCAGTCTAAGGTGTACAGTGTTGGTGCGGCGGCCGACGTATCCGTACACCAGGACCCTGACTTCTGATTTCGGACTCAATGCATGAAAACATTGATTGCATGTGTGTTTTAAAAGTTTTTTTTTGTGATTACTCTGTGTCATCTCACCAGTTATACTATTTGACCATGGCTCACCTGTTTCTTTTCAGGATGGCCCCACATCGGTAGCCATCTAGGGTTCCAAGCGTTGTGTGAGACAACATCCCACCGAGCGACAAGGCCTCGGTGCATGTCCCTTTGACAGCAGAGGCACCAGCGGTACCTCTCCCCACAGAGCCACCGATGCTACCAGCCCCAGCCGCTGATACTGCACGTCGCCTTAGTGCACTGCATGAGTTTCAGCATATGAGACCGCCCAGGTTCCGCAGGAAGATGGACCCTTAGGTAGCCGAGGATTGGCTGGAGGCAGTTGTACGAGTTTTCCGATTGGTAGGGACACCAGCAGACCTCATGGTGATCCTTGCAGCGAGTCTCCTGCACGCGAGAGCAGACAGATGGTGGAGCATGATACTCCAGGTGCACGATGAGGCATCTATACTCTGGACAGACTTTGAGAGCCTCTTACGCTCGGAGTTCATCCCAACCACCCTCCATGCGGTGCGCATCCAGGAGCTACTATAGCTGCGGCAGGGCAGCTTATCAGTCGCCCAGTACTCGGCAAGATTTAACGATCTTTCACGCTATTCGACGGACATGGTACGAGACCCATTCTTCCTAGCCTAGACCTTCGAGCAAGGATTGAGGCATGAGATTAGGGCATCTCTGATCTCCTTCGACATTCCAACACAGGCAAGGGTGCTGTATCGAGCCCTTCTCATCGAGAGCTTCCTTGCTGAGCCTACATCAGCAGCGAGACCTACCGCATGGAAGCACATATCAGAGTCTTCTGCAGCAGGAAGTCGATGGATGACACATGGGTATAGGAGGACCAGACTCTCAGGAGGATGACCTCAGGACACTGGCTTAGAGGTGCAGGGCACACAATGTAGATCCAGTCTTACGAGAGGCAGACAGTGCTACGCATGCAGCGGGAAGGGCCACATGGTTCGTGACTGCCCGACCCGCCGTGCCGAGGAGAATCAGATGGTTGAGGGACCACCCAGGCAGCGGCAGAGGGTTGACCATGGCAGTCCTCAGGGAGCAGGCAAACGAGGCAGAGGATCTGGTCGAGCAGCAGGTGGTGGGTGACGCTTTGAGGCTCTACCTCCACCACCACCAGGAGGTCCACCCCGACCATAGGGAGCAGGCAGGTAGAGACAGTCATAGCTTCAGTAAGTAGAGGCCTATGACCATGGCGCACCCGTGATGATTCTAGGTACTATCTGTGTCTATTCAACCCTTACTGCAGTTCTTATAGACATAGGAGCGAGACATTCTTTCATATCCACTACCCTTGTTCGAAACTTGGAGATTTCGACGGAGCCGTTAGCTCGATCCTTACGGATAGAGAGTCCCACGGGAGCAGACTCGATGATTACACACTGGTTCCGGTAGTGTGATCTTACTCTAGGTGGAGAGAGCTTCGGCTGGGATCTTATTGTAGCTACATCGAGGCCTTACAACATCATCTTGGGCATGGATTGGTTATCTATAGTCCATGCTCAGATCGAATGTTTTAGGCGCAAGGTGCAGTGTATACGCACCGACAGGAGAAGGTTCACCTTCACCAGCGAGAAGGGGGCCTTTGCAGCACAGGATGGACTCACACAAAAGAGAGGACATCCTGTCACTCATCTGTTGGGTAGCCTCATCCTTGGATCAGTTGATGTGTGGAATCCTGGTTTTCCTGTAGTGGTGGATCAGTATGCGTACGTTTTCCCCGATGACGTCCCACGGCTACCTACTTGTATAGGGGTAGAATTTTATATTGACATATACCCTGGTACAGCCCCAGTATCCCCCCCAGCATATCGGATGGCTCTCGCCGAGCTTCAAGAGCTACGGGTACAGCTGGAGGACTTACAGAGTAAGGGATTCATCTGACCCAGTGTTTCACCCTGGGCTTCCCCGATTTTGTTCGCCAAGAAGGCGGACATGAGCTTGCGTCTTTGTGCTGACTATCGTCCCCTGAACCAGGTGTTCATGAGGAAAAAGTATATGCTACTGAGGATTGAAGTCCTCTTCGATCATCTCATGGGATCACGATGGTTCTTGAAGATAGACCTCAGGTCAGGCTATCATCATCTCATAGTTCGGGACGAGGACGTGAAGAAGATAGACTTTAGATGTCGGTATGGCCACTATTAGTTCTTGGTTATGCCCTTTGGCATGGCCAATGCTCCAGCAGTGTTCATGGGTCTCATGAACAGGATATTTCAGCCATACCTCAATCGATTTTTTGTGGTGTTCATCGACAACATATTGATATACTCGACAACTGAGGAAGATCATGCCTACCACTTGCGGGTTGTACTAGACACACTCCGAGAGCACCCAGTTTATGGTAAGCTCTCGATGTGTCAGTTCTGGATACGTGAGGTCCAATTCTTGGGACACGTTATCTATAAGGTGGGAATTGTGGTGGATCCTATGAAGATCGAGGTAGTGCTAGCTTGGGAGCCACCCAGGAGCGTGACGGAGGTTTGGAGTTTCATGGGGCAAGCTGGGTACTACTGGAGGTCTCTGCCAGACTTCTCCAGAGTTACGTCACCACTCTCAGCTTTGATGAAGAAGGGGAAACCCTTCGTGTGGCCAGACTGATGTCAGTAGAGCTTCTAGGAGCAGAGACAGAGATTTACCAACGCACCTATCATGAGGCTACTGGGGGAGGGAGTAGGGTACATAGTCTACTTCGATGCATCCGGGACCAGACTTGTATGTTTCCTGATGCAGGAGTGGGTCTTGATCGCCTATGGATGACATCAGTTGAGGCATCATGAGTAGAACTACAATACCCTTGACTTGGATTTAGCAGCAGTGGTCTTCGCTCTGAAGATGTGGCGAGACTATCTGATGGGTGAGCTCTTTACAGTCTACTCTGACCACTAGAGTCTCAGGTATATCTTCTCGCAGAAGGACCTGAACCTGAGATAGTGGTGATGGCTCTAGTTCCTCCAAGACTATGACTCTGAGATAGTCTATACTCCTGGGAATGGAAATGTAGTAGTAGATGCTCTCAGCAGGAGGACGAGAATCCAGCTACTTAGGGAGGCGACTGAGCAGCTAGACGCTTTTCAAATATCCTTCGTGGATACTGATGGGACATCCTTTCCACAGTCACTCCTCCACTTCTACAGAGGGACAGAGAGGCACATCGTAGGGATGATGAATCTGAGATGTGGCGTGCAGTGATATCCTTAGGACAGGAACCTGATTGATTCTCTGTGGGAGGAGAGCACGTAATCCTTTTCAGAGGATATACCATGGTACTAGCAGCTTTACAGGAGGAGGTTCTAAGGGAGTTTCACACTTCCCCTTTAGTGGTACATCCAGGAGTGGCGCAGACGTACCAGGAGCTCAGATGATAGCACTGGTCGCCGGTTATGAAGAAGGTTGTGTCAGAGTTTGTTTCTCGATGCCTCACCTATCAGTTGGTAATGGCAGAGCACCATGTACCAGTAGGCTTGGTACAGCCTTTGGAGGTCTCGGAGTGGAAGTGGGACGAGATATCTATGGACTATGTGACTGGACTTCCACACACTTCCAGTGGTCACGATTCCATTTGGGTGATTGTCGACCGACTCACCAAGTCAGATCACTTCTTACCCATCAGAGAGAAGGTCTCAGTAGAGAGCTTTGGACGTCTCTACGTTCAAGAGATTTTATGGCTTCATGGTGTGACATCACTTATCATCTATGATAGAGATGCTCAATTTACCTCCCGGATTTCGAAGGGGTTGTAGGAGGCATTCTGGATGCAGCTACATCTGAGCACCGCCTTTCACCCTCGGACGGATGGTTAGACGGAGAGGACCATTCAGACCATCGAGGAAATTCTTCGTGCATGTGTCCTCTACTTTTTTCACCGTTGGGAGGATCACCTACCCTTGGTGGAGTTTGCGTACTACAAAAGCTACCACTCCACCATCAGGATCGCCCCATACGAGGTGATGTATAGCTGACCTTGCAGATCACCGCTGTGCTGGACAGACCCTAGGGAGTTAGCACATGTGGGACTGAAGATGGTCCAGGCAAGGACAGAGAAGGTCTAGGTCATCCAGGAGCGGATGAGGACAGCTCAGAGCCGGTAGAAGTCTTATGCTGACTGGAGGCGGAGGCCACTCGAGTTTGAGGATGGCGACCACGTCTTCTTGCAGGTCTCACCTCGATGTGGATTACGAAGATTTGGCTAAGGAGGCAAGTTGTCTCTGCGCTTCATCGGACCATTCAAGGTCCTCATCAGAATTGGCATTGTGGCTTATCACCTGGCTCTACCACCTCTGTTGCACCGAGTGCACGACGTCTTCCACGTATCTCAGCTGAGGAGATACGTGCACGACCCGACGAATATCATTAACCATGGGGAGCTGGACATTGATGATCAGTAGACTTTTGCAGAGGTCCCGATGGAGATTGAGGATCGACAGGATTGGGTCCTACGTGGGCAGTCGATTTCTCTATTGTGCATCAGATGGCAGCATGATAACCTCCAGGAATGCACTTTGAAGCAGGAGGCTCGGATGCGTGCTCAGTACCCACATTTGTTTCCCTAGTTTATTACGTATCTTTACGGGGACGTAAATCTCTGCGGTGGGAGTAATGTAAAGACCCATAAAATTCAAGGGAAATTTGTTTCCTAATTTTTTTTGGATTTTACAAGAACGCAGTTTCAGACGGCACCTGATTCTAAGGCCCAGTGTGCCCAGAATCATTTTCCGAAATATAGCTCGGGTACATTCAGTGAACGAACGAGTGGGATTTTCCTAACTTTTGAGCCAATGCTCAGAATTGGAATCTGAGGACACCGATGAAATCGTAGCTCTGGTAATTACTTAGGAACACCTTTTCCAGAGTTGCTTTTGCTCGGGTGTGGTTCATAAAATATTAGGTTAAATAAAAAAATAAAATAAAATGGTGCAACCTATTTTATTTTATTTAATGTAGTTTAACCTAAGCTAAGTGGTTGGAGTGGGACCCACTATATCCTACTACACTAGGTAGGATATTTGTGGTGTGGGGCCTACACGAACAACACCCGTTCAACTTCCTCAACCCCTATTAATTAGGTAACGCACCCGCACCCCCCATTAAATGAAAGTCAACTCTTACGTTTAACAAAATATTAAACGCCTATTTAATTGGGAGGTTTAAACTTCTCAAATAATTTAATTAATTGAATAATTCAATTTTGAATTTCAAAACATTTGGCGTGAGTAATAAAATAAGGCAATGATTATTTTATTAGTTTTGTTTTGGTTGTTCGAGAGGATTTTGGAGTGAATTTTCTCTAAGTATTAAAGTTCTTCTTCCTCGACAAAGATCGTGAAGAATGCTGAGGCTTCGACGAAGAACTCTGTCACCGCAAAGGGGGGTTCTTCATACCATATTCTTCCCTATCGCAACTGGTGAGAGACGCCATCCTCGGAGATTGATGACATGACGCTGATGAATATTTTCCCTGTGACATCGACGATCCTCCTTCCACGACGCCTTCTTCCGCAACAAACCTTCGTTCAACTTTTTCTTTGAGGTATGGATTTGGTTTATGTCGTGAATAATTTTGGACGTTCATTAATTAACTTTTAGCCATTTTTTTCGATTAACGGGAGGGGGCCGGACCGCACAAACACAGTCGACCCCCCTCTCTTATTATTATTGTCTTACTTTGCAGATTGGAACGGAGATGGCACGGTGCCGTCGCACCGTGCGGAAAAGATGGAACTGTGGAAAAGGGGCATGGTGCCGTTACGCCGCGCTGTTGGGGACGAACAAAGCTGCGGCATCATCGCACCTCGCCGGAGAACCTCGAAGAGGCCGCGGCCGGATTGGGGCCATCGCGGAGGGGTGCGGCGCTGTCGTGCCGCACTGGTCGGACCAGGGCCACGGCCTTTGGCCGTAGTGGAACAGGAAGCGGCGGCCGACTTCTGGCCGTCAGTGCCCGAGCAGGAGGGCGGGACCACGTGGTCCCGCAGCAACAGCATGGCCGGCTAGCCGGGCCGACTGAATGAGGAACCAGGGGTCGTAACCCCCGACTGAGCGAAGGATCGTCCCTCCACATGTGGGCCGTGGTTTTCCAAACAGGGGGCCAGCGCCCCCCCCCCCCTTCCGCTTGGCCGTTACGGCTGAGCCTCCTGGCCACGCTGGCCAGGCCGAGCGCGCCAGGCCTGGCCGGGCCGGGCCTGCTGGGCCAGGCCGCACCCACCGGGCCGGGCCGAGCCCTATTGGGCTGGACCCAGACCCGGGTACGGTCGACCCAGTTTGGGCCGACCCCGGGGGGTCGGGCTGGGTCCGACCGGGCCCGAACCCCCAATTTCCAGACCTCTTTCGGTCTTTTACCCATAACGTGGGTTGCAGACCTTCGATCGACGCACCGTCAGCTGTTATGCGATCCTTGTATCGATACGGTCGTTTTGGTATATTACAATCATGGTTTTGGAGAATTTGGGTTTGTCCTGGTTGGTTCGTACACGAAACCAACCGGGCGCTCGGAGGGGAAATGTTTATAACATGAGTTCCGGACATCCGATTGACGTTCCATAGAATTTGATGGATTCCTCTTAGTGATACAGACATTTTGGTTTAGTCCACTCAATGTTTGGACACAGTTGGAGTATAGTCGGGTTGGGTTTGACTTAAAAACCAACCAGGCCCCTGGGACGAAAAAGCCAATATCTCACAGGCCGGACGTCCGATTGACGCGCCGTCTGGGATGTTGAGGTCATGTTGACGATACGGAACTTTTGGATACATCAAATCTGGACGTAGTGTTAGTTGATGAATCATCCCCTCAGCTCGTGGAGCAGACCCTACCGAACAACCATGTTGTGTGCGGGAACCCTAGAGCTGGCTGCGATTGCGACGACGATGAAGACAATACGGGAATCCTTCGTGGGTTCGACATCGACGACTACACCACTCAGAGATCCTCAGTGGATCAGTGCTACCGATCATGTGTGGGTCAGATAATATGTGGGTCAGCACACAGCGGTCCTGTGTGGGCCAGCACATTCCGATCCTGTGTGGGCCAGATCCTGTGTGGGTCATTTCGGGGGTTAGTACGTATCGATCCTTTGTGGGTCATTGCGGGGGTTAGTACCTATCAATCCTTTGTGGGTCATTGCGGGGCTTAGTACCTATCGATCCTGTGTGGGTCTAATGGCGTAGATGAATCAGTGGCTACATCTAATCATCTCTATCGTCTTATGAATAAGTTTACGTGTGTGAGGTGAGTCTTGACATTCAATCATTATCTTCGATATGATTGACTTGATTTCCTATGTGGATTGTGTTGTGTTATCCTGTGTGGACGTGTTTGAACTTGGGCTCGGATGCTGGAGCTGAACTAGAATTGTTGACTTAGGTATATGTTTGGGCATATACTTAAGTAGTGTTGGCTGTTAATTCGGGATTGTATCTTTCCTTTGTGGATTTTGGGAGACCTTCGGGGGTCTCAGGGTCCCTACTGAGTAGCTTATACTCACCCCTGCACGGGCTATGCCCGCACTATGTTCTGTTGGATGCAGACAACGTACATCGCTGATCGTGGTGGAGGCTTGTCGGGCAAGTCGGTACCTAGAGGTGGACCACAGGGCGGGACGTACATGGAGTGGACGGCTGGACCCGTGGAGCTGAGGAGGCTATCTGTACCAACCATTCAATTAGGACTTCCTGTAGACGGCATGATGTTGCGTCTTTACTTTTCAATTTCTGTACTTTCTTTCTAGTTGTACATTACTTTCAGTTTGGGTTTGTATTCTGGCCCACATACTTTTCCTCAATTACTATTGTACCCAGTTTTACTTAGTATTTACTTCTGATTGCTTACTCTATGGTGTTTTTTTACTTTACAAAGAAATGACTTCCCTTCTTTTATCTGGAATTACACCTTGGTGCTAGTCACCAGCCCGTAGCCCATAGAAGACGGGCTTGGGGTAGTCACGACATGAGCCTCGTGGTCGGGTCATGACAGTACACATGAAACCATTGGAACACTGATACTGAATAGAAGGTCGCTACTATATTCCACTATGTGAAAAGATTTTATTTTATAAAACCTATCCATTTGATACCTTTTTTAATATTTTTTAATTACTAGGAATATCACTTTCCATCCCATAACACCAGGATTTGATACATGGACTATTGGGCTACACATTTCTTTTATCCAAATAAAAAAACTCTATTCCATGATTATTCCCAATTTTAGGGTACAATCCAATTATTCCATCATTACACACATTATCGGAAGGTAATTGGTCCTCTCTTATTTAGAGTTCATTATTTTGAAATAAATTCCAAACATGTTTGATCATAAGATTAGGCTTCCTAGAGTTATTTTCTACTAAAGTTACCATACCGACCCGTGATTTTTGTAGAAATTATATTTGAATGATCACTATAAAGAATCCACAAAATTCCTTTTTTCTACTTCAATATATCTAAAAATAATGTTTAAATATTTCACCTGATCATCTACTGACCATAATTACAATAACCTTATACTAAATCAGATTCTCAATAGAAACACCTTATTCATTGACCTCATTTATTTACATGTCCAAAATGGCTTCCATCAACTCAAATTTATTCTCATTCTTGTAGATGTTGAATTGCACATTCTGTGTTACAGAATTACTCACTAATCCATGGGATTTTCATCCCATATTTTATATTTCTAATTTATATATTTTATTTCATTCTTGAAATTTTCTAACAGATGTTTGACATCCTTTTGGTTGAGATACACTTATATATGCATCATTGAGAGGCCATAATAAGTTTCATCTAGATGAATAATCAAAAACATAAATTGTTATATTGTTATATATTTTTATGCAATTATTCCTAAAAAATCATTATTTTTCATAGGAAAATGAGATTGTTAACTGAGTCTATGGGTGTGTAAAAAATTATATTAAGAATGTTTTTGGGAATCATAATCGCCACATGATCGAAAGATGATAGAACATATATTATGAAAATTAGTTTTCTAGTTGATTATTTTATTCTATTGATAACGTCCCAAGAACACCTCCCCATCTATGAGAACATACTAGGATGTCTATTGAACCCAAATAACAACCACAATGTCACACCTTTCCAACACAATACTAAAAAATTCAGAAATAATTCAATGAGATAATGATATTGAGTAATTGTATGAATAAAGATTTATCCAGTTTAGAAAATATTTTGTTTTCAAATAGAACACTACAAAACTTTATATTATCATAAGATCAATGAATTAAAAAAATTATATCATTGGAGAAAATGTTATAGTCTAATTCATTCATATATCCTCAGTAATTATTCCCACTTAAATTTTATAGAGGTAATCATCTAGTCTATAATTTTTCACCAGTATTCGAGAAACATGGTAAACAATCCATTGATGTAACCATTATTCCATGGCTTCCATTGCCCGAACTACTGTTGAATGATTCCTATTTACATAATCTCTATAGTGATCATGGATCAATGTTCATAATCTATCAAATGTTTACCAAATTTCTATAACCACACCCATATGTTGAAGATTATACTTCTACAATTTTTGAAGGTCCATGATGAAATTAAATACTTTTACCTTTTAGTAAAATATGTATTAACACATGAAAATGAATTCACTATATTAAAAGATTTTAAGTCCTTTCAACCGGTAATGTGTGTTAGATTCAATGGGGATGATGTAAATGTTTATATTACAAATTCTAGAAAATGAAAATGCAATGTACAACACATAGTGGCGATAATTGAATCATATATTTTGAATAAGGACTTATACTGTGAATGACATCTTGATGATTTAGTTTTACATAAAGAGATTAAATTGAAATGATCACACACATGTTGATTTTTTATTTTTCCACCTATCACATATTTTTTGGAGTGAACATTTTATTATAATCTCTACTTTATGTGTCATTGATAAGTATGTGGATAGATAATCTATGGGGTCATCCCCTATATCAACAAAAATATAATTATTATAACTTTTAATCACAATATTGAGTAATGATTCTTTTGGTATATCAACACTTCATTGATGTATACTGTTTAGATATAGAAAATAGTGGTGAACCAAATCAAATATATACATATCAATGCATTTAGATTTCTTATATAGATACCGTGGATAAGTTTTTTAAATTCAATGGCTTACAGTGTCCATAAAAAAATTAGGATAAATACCTGTAAAGAAGGGATGAAATTTATAGTCTAATTTACAACATTTAATAGTGTGTTTGGGATTATTTTGTTGTAATAGAAATGAATTCCCTACTTAAAGAAAATGGTAATCCATAAAAAATGAATTTTCATTCATTAAAATAATACCAATAAACAAAAATTTAGTCATGGTTGTATAATATCCCAAATGAAAACATATAATTATTCCAAAATATAATATAAAAACTAGTAATAACTATTTTAACATCATCATAGATATTTTTTTATGAATTAATCTTGTAACCATTGACAATAACACTTCTTATACACCAACAAATTAAATAACCCA
Source organism: Viscum album (assembly GCA_963277665.1). Classification (NCBI taxonomy): domain Eukaryota; kingdom Viridiplantae; phylum Streptophyta; class Magnoliopsida; order Santalales; family Viscaceae; genus Viscum; species Viscum album. The sequence goes on from OY728144.1 coordinate 396,385,623, forward strand.
ACAATTGTAAATCATATATCAAAGCACAATCAAGGAAACTCAGTAGATTTTATACAAGAGTGAGTATATAAATACTTTGTAGGTGGCCCAAACATACTGAAAAAAAATTATCTCAATCGAAGACAGGAATAATAATAATGGAATCACGCTATATGATAAGTTCATGAAATTAAATTTCAAAACCACCCATGGTTCCTAACAGGGTCTCATATACTCCATGATTTACTATCCTATTAATCATTACATTATTTCACTATATTAATTACTCAATAAATAATAAATATTTATTTCTAACACACACAAGAATAATGGAATCCTTGGGACCCCACCCTTATCCATTAGAAATTATTAATAATCAATTATGAAAGAAAGATAGTACATGAAATCGAGTCATCTATTGAGGAACTATACCCTGCAAAGTTGAATATTAACCACACCATTATGGGACCCACATACAATCAATGAGAGTGTTGATTTGGGAAATTATAAAAAGCTATATCAAATAAAAGTATCTCATTACCCATCATATGAAATATAAAATGGGGTAAATTTTGATCCCTATTCCAAAATATTGATATGTCATGCCTTTCTAAGGAAAGGAATGAACATGGGAATTCATGTACACATATTTTGACCATAATATTCGTTCATGGTCACCAAGACCCTCATATAAATGTTAGGGTTATGATATGAAAAATATAGCAGTAGTGGTTCACTACAACTCTATATATAAAACAATAAGGAAAAATTTATGAGAAATACATATCAATCCCATTTCCCAGGCTGTATCTATGTGGATGAATTTGTAATTTTGGGGTCCCCCAATAGTCTTAACCCTTACAGTTAGACATTAAAAATGATTATCATACAACACTAAATAACATGAATTTAAAAATCATACCAAAAGTTAAACAATCTAATTGATAAAATACAGTAGTAATGACAAAATTACGACGAGTGATAATAATCAACGTTAGATAAGAGAACCATTAAACGCAATAATACATTGGTCTGATTAGGGACCAATGTAAATCATGTAACTGTAGTCATATAAAATAATAATGGATGAAACCATCATATAAAAAATCATCATTACATTAACACAACTAAAATTTAATATTTATTTAGTAAAAAAATCAGGATTAACCATTAGGTTATCGCACAGTTTTGTAGGATAAATTAGAAATGTCCTTATCGAATATATTTATCATCACTGATGAAGCATCTATTGACACATTGTGCTAAGATAAAATAAGAATCATTAGGAAAAATCATATTCTTAATGTTTCAGATACCATAGGGTTCTCCTAATGATACCTGAATAGAAAAACAATCAGGGAAGTTCACTAATGTGTGTTCATGTATAAAATAATTTTTTACAAAAACACACTAGAATAGATGCTTGAAAATATCAAATAGAGGAAACTATTATTTTCAACATAACAAAATGATTACAATAAAAAATTAAAATGTTTAATGGGTAATTCTATAACTGATGCCCAGATCAAAATAAATATAATTCTAAAGAACCACCGAAAAACTGTCTAATAGAATTAAAATCCTCACCATCACTATATATGTGTGGAGGAAACAAAAATTTAGAATATTTTTTTTAATTGGTAATCAAAACATGAATCCATGATAATTTGTTTAAGAAATATCATCATCAAGAAGTGTTATTATGGGAGGAAATAAAGTCCCTACTAGGCCGTACACATAGACAACACATATAATCCCACACATATTTATGTATATTAATGTTGGACCTAACACATACACATTAAAACGAACATGAATTTCATAACTAAAAAAATATCATATACCCACTTATTTTATGGAATGAAATTTTTGAAATAGAAAGACAAAAATAATTTTTTCTCTTTTCATTTAATATAAGTGGAAAAATACCCACATACCTAAAAATTAAAAACCACTAAAAAATGGTATGTGGGTATGAACTATCATGAATAAATTGAATGACCTAGTTGACTCATCCCCAAACAAACACCTTCCCCATGAATGAAAACCCTATCTTTCCTCCACCTTACTCAACCACAATAACCAATCGAGAATTGCTTCACTAACTCGAAGGCCTAGAAGTCTGATTGTCTTCTACTATTGAAATGAGTACTCTAGATACTTCTTTCAAATAAAATTAATAAAAACTACAGTAGTGATATGTGGAAATAGAGTCTCACTCAAAACTAATAAAAACATTATTTTTGATACACACAATTAAAGAATATTGTATGGAATGATGCTTTTGGGTTTATGGGGTTCCCAAAAAGGGGATAATAATGGTTTGGTTATAGGTGTGGCTTAACACCACTTGAAAGGAAGTGGAATGAATCATGAAAACTATAGATAGTGGTTATCCTAATATATTGTCACATGATATAAGATATCAGATCCAATAGGATCAAATAGTTTAGTTATATTGTGAGAATATATACATACAACATTATTATATTAAATTTCAAAACATGAAATAAAACATTAAATTCTAGTGATAACTTCATTATTTCATCTATAATACCCCTAAAATAATTCAATGTTCCATTATTGGTTACCATAGAATAGGGAAACATAATGAAGGTGGAAATAGGATGCTCAGTAATGGAAATCATAGAATATTTATCAATGAATAAATAATGAATGAATAATATAGAAGAGATAATAATTGATCTAATATTCCATACAACTAATATCATATTTGGAGAATATGTCCATTGATAAAAAAAATATAAAAAAAATAACGTAGATAAGAATAAAAGACATCATAATGTTGGTAGGTATAACATTATAAATGATATATCATACTGTCATCGTATTTGTGAAAGACATCATGACCCACCATCAATGCCTTAAGCAATTGAAACAAAAATATACCATCAAGGACTCCGTATATGATATTATAAAGACTTTTGTATGAATAAACACAATAAAAATTCTTTTGTTTCTCATCAGATATAATGATTCATCAAGGGGATATAATGGGCCTCACCCATTATATACTAAGTCTATTGAATTCAACATATGTATGGTGTAAAATCCCAGTTTTTCTCTCTGGTATAGATAATTTAATTTTTAGTCTAAATCTAAACATTAGAACTAATATGGATGCATAATGGGTTTGAAAAGGTATCAGGGGTGTCTGGGGCATGTTCAGACCCCAAAACAGATCTTTTTTAGAACCCAGACTCAACGCATGGGTTAGAGTAAATAGTGTAGAAATTTTCCAAAACAAGAAGATTATGATTTTTCAGATAGAGCCATCTCGCACTGTTGGCGCATGGCATTGTGGCCTAACTATAGGGAAGACCATTTTTCATTGGTTCAAATTAATATCTTGAGCATGGTTTGATCAAACTGTGAAGAGGATGTTATTTTAGGCAGAACCATCTTGCATTGTTTTCATATTTTTACACAAACTGTGTGGAGAAACCGTGAATAGGATAAAATTCTAGTTAAATGTCCAAAAATTACCACATTAATCTATTTAATCCCTTATTATTCCCCAACATATAAAAAAGTGGCATTAACCCCTTTTCCTCTAAATTTATTATTTTAGGAATGCCAATGATAAGGATCAAAAGTTCTAAATTAGCAGGAATCATATCTAGCTTCCATTCGTCATGTTGGATGTGCACTCATAAGTAATCGAGTCCTCTTTAAATGTTCTTATTCTCTGTTTCTCTCAACATAGATATCATCATGCGAGTGCTTTTAACATTTTCATATATACACTATGAATCGGGAAAAAGGTCCTATAATGTATGAGGAGAGTCATAGAACCCTAAGGTGGGTGGTTTATAACTCATCCCTAATTTTTATTGATTTTGGAATATATTTGTGGGGCCTGCTTATTTCATATGGGACCATTTCATAAATTTACATTCCATGATTATATGTTTCAGAATTGTATGGTTATCATCTTTCCACATATTTCAATAGTTGTTAGTGATTACACCCATAACTCAATATCCCCACATGTATATGGTTATACCCTAATTGGGTTTTAGGGTTTTGGGACATTTATGACACCGTTCGAGTGTGCCTTCACTTGACCTTGCAAATGGTGAGCAAACAATAATAAATGGATTGATATTAATGAGAATTGAATAATGGCATTTACCATGTATCCTCACCACTTGACATGCCTAATATATGTTCTTCATTTTGGTTATTAAATTTGAATTGCGAAATGAAAAATATACCACATATATTACTTGGCCTTATCAAATGAGATTGAATAAAGGTTACATGTCGCTTGAACAACTTTCCATATTGATGGAAGCTAGTGGAGTGAACCCATATAATTAAATTTACTATAATGAATTATTAATACTAGACAAATGGTTGTAATTCTACATGTACTATCCACACTAATAAACAAAATGTATTGAACATAATGAATGATTACATGATTACAATATCAAATATAAATGGACTGACTCACGCTTTCCATGGATTATGAGAGGAGAATACCTTAGGTCTCAGGAACCTCATTCTGATTCAAGGATGTGGTTTTCGTAGATTGAAACCCACCTAGACATTGACTCTTGTCACTTCCTCATAAGCCCAGTATTCTACTGTAAGGTCGTATAAATCATTACATGATACCTCAGATACGCTCCCTTGGATCCATCACTGACTAGTAGGGGACGTGGATCAAGACCATAGGGCCCCATCCTCGCTTAGCTCTATTTTACCTAGGTTTATCACCTGGGAATAGGTAGGTGCTTTGTGTGGGAATTCCTTGGATTACACTCTCACCCCTTAGCTAGAATCAAATACTATTAAGTTATCTTTCTCTGAGATCTAAATTAGTTTGGTTATTACCCTAGAACTCCCTCACTAGATATCAATTTTAGGTTGCCTTCTTACACCTTGGAATCTTCACTACATATAATATTAGAAGGTTATGTCAGTTCTTATTATGCCTCATGTAAACTATTAACATAAAATTTTAATTAAATAATTAATGATCTAATTACATGTTTAGAATCTAGAAAAGAGCTGAAGTAGGTACTCGGCTATTTAGTTATATTTCAATTCTTAATTTACATTATATATTCATGCGTACACACTACTATATTCCATTACACGGTCCAAATGATTGACACACCATTGGTGGTGGCCCACTCAGATTTATCTCACACCCTTTAAATGCAACTTTTAGTACGCAAAAAAGATTACAAGATTATAGGTGTTGAAAAAGGGAAGCATACAACTTCAATAACATTATTGATTTCTGTTATGGATGGATCTCGAGAGAAGTTGCCCGAGTTGGATCTCATGATTCCTGGAGTAGTCATTGTTTTCATTTACTCTATGGAACATTTTAATCCTTTTTTATTATATCTATTTCTTTCAGTAGTCTGGTGACATTCCATTACATCATCATTTCTCGAGTTGATAATGATAATATTTTTCTTGTTTATCTATTGAATCAGTTTTCTTGCAATGTTTATTTAATTGAGTCTATTATTTAGAACGATTTATATCCTTCCACAATGCTTCACTATACTAATAAGGGAAGGGTTTTCCCATAGACACACCATAGTCCCTCTCAGCTAGTCAGCAACCTCAAGCATTTCAGGAGATGCACTTGAGGACACATGGATCACCAAGCATGGGGAACCCGTTAAGTGGTATCCGGGTTCGACATGTCACAATGTGGTATCGTTGGTGGATTATTTTCTTGATTTATTATTTGGATACAATATATTGGAGAATTTGAAAGATTGGGAATGGTTAATATGTCAGGCTTGGGTATCACAAATAATTTTCTGGGTAAAAACCAAGTTTCCTAAATTATAATTATTGTCCTACTTTTTCATATTAGAGTTTACATTATTTCATTGTTGCGTGATGCACATGTTTTGTGTAGGTGTTAATTATTTCTCTTTTTAAGGAATCTATTTAATCTATGGAATTATGATATGTGGGAAATGAGTGTTGTTACATGCATAACTATAGTCACCTATAGTTTACATTTCATGAATATTTCTATTCTATATAGGTGAATTTCACTACATTTCATTAATGTATGTACTCTTGATTGTTGAGTGATATTGTAATAGTTACTTGTATATGTTTTACTCTTGATTTTGATTGAGTGATTTTATGTCTCCAGTCATTAGGTGTGTGGGCACTCAAGGGTTAGGATTAGTAATTTACTAAGTCATGCCATTATGCTATAAGTAAATTGGTGTTGTTTTTGGTGATATGTGTTTGGGCACTGATTTAGCAGAAATGACTATCCATTATAACGGGAATCTTGAAGTAAAAAATTAATTGTTTACACATCCTTTTCACTCCTTTTCATGTCTATTAATGATAAAGGATTGAACCAAGTAATTAACTATAATTGACATGAAAGATATACTTGAGAACAAAACAATACATGGTCATCTAAGAAGGTAGTTCAGAGTAGTATGCCCTAGGTAATGATATTTATTATGATTAGATTCCACAAGTGATATTATCTTATGCTTCTAATATTTTTCTGATGTTTTTTCTCGACATTTGTAGACCAATGCTACCATAACGTGATTGTGTTGTTCACTGGGAAGGTGGTGACAACGATGATCCAGATATGGTGGGCCCTGAGCCACCTGTTTTCCTCTAGGAGTTCCACGTGAGACCTCACCTCCTATACCAGATCTGAGAACTAATACCCAAGTCCATTATAGTTTACTACAACTGATGCATGGCATGAATAGAGCTACATGGGTTTCACTTATGATGGCTAATGTTACTCGTGAGTTCCTGCTGTAGCATCCTACCACTATTCCAATGGATAATGGTTCATAGGATACAGAGTCTTATATAGAGGTCATGCTATTAATCTTTGACCCTCTGGAAATGCCTCTAGAGTAGAGAGTCAGGCTTGCTAAAAACATGCTTTGATATTCTTCAAAGCATTGTTAGGATATGGTTACCCTGCCCACCTATCATCCGGGCATGTTATTTGTTGATTTCCAAACATCCTTCTATGATCAATTCATTCATCAGGCAATGAGATCTGACAGAGACAAAGAGTTCATGAAAATCTTGTATGGTTATATGTTAGTTAAGGAATATTCAGCATGTCACCCTGATTTATAGTTCTTTTAAAAACATCTAGAAGGTGATGATATTTCACATTAAAGATGTTTTGAGGATGGGATTCAGCACACCATCCAAACACAGGTGAATGTATTTCGTCTGCCTACCTTTGATGAAATAGTTGATCATGCCCTTATCAGTCATCATATCCTAATGGATGGAATGAGTACCAGGTTTGATGGATCAGTATTGCATCAGGATAGTAGTTCCTCTGATGGCTGAAAATGTTCCCTTGAGGTTTCTCATCAGGGAAGTGGTAGTTAATGTATCTAGTTTGATAGCTCGGTAGTGTGTCATCAGTGTGGATGAACATAAATTATGATTCCATAATATTATAGAGACCCAGTGGAGTGTGATTCTTGAGTCCATATGGTCCAGCTTCAGCATTTTTGCAGGACCCTTCCACCTGCTTGATGTTGGAAAGGATCAAAATGAGCTACACCTTTAAGAGTGAGTTCTTTTACGCCGCGTTAGGAACAGAGTTGCGATATCACCTTCAGGTCTGGAAGAGGAAGATGACATGGCTGTGGTAGTCTGACCCCTGATCACCAACAGTTTTAGTAGAGAATTCATGGTAATGGTAGCCCATATTTTTTATAAGGTCGTGGATTAGGTTAGTTGCATGATTTCTTACAAATAAATGAGGATCAGGCTACGGGATCAGGTAAAATATTCTATACTATTCTCGAAGCCTATAATATTGTCTTTGATTTGTTTGATACAGGTTCTTAAAACACATTCAATTCTGTATTAATCATGGAATGTATGGGAAAAGATAAACAATATCATTCATGGGTAATGACCCTTGATAGACTGCATTGAATAATGATAGAAGGAATACCCCAGCGTAGGGACTATCCCCTTGAGGTAGGCTGTTACCCTTTCTTGTGGAATCACATTGTTCTCAAGATGACGGGATTTGATATCATTCTCGTGATGGATTAGATAGTCCAATATCTCACTATTGTAGACTGATATCGATGCAGGGTCACATTTAGATCACCAGAAGGTATCAATAATCTTTTGAAATTGGAGTGGAATTTCTAGGCTAGGAGATTTGGACTGAAGCATCATTGGCTAGGTGGAGTGACCACCCATATTGAAAATCATTTCCTGAGGATCGGGGTTTGTTTCAAACAAATTTCTCCCCAGTAGTTGATCATTTTAGGGAAGCCTTTCTAGAGGCATTTTCGGGATTACCTCCTAAAAGAGAGGTAGTTTTTACTATATAACTTGAATTAGGAGTAGCTCTGGTGTCAATTAATCCTTAAGAGATACAACCATCTGAACTCAAGGAACTCAATAGGAAATTAGAGGATCTAGAGGAAATTGGTTTTATATAAACCAACAAATCATCTTGGGGTTCACCCGTACTTTTTTCTATGAATATGGAAGAAATTATTCATTTCTGCAGGGATTATAGAAGGATTAACCATATTACTATCAAGAACTGATTTCCACATACTCTAATAGATGATCTTTTTGAACAACACTAAGGAGAAAAGGTTTTCTCAATGAAAGACCTAAGATCAAGTTATCATTAGGTGCATGTTAGTCCATCATACATACCTCATACAGATTTCTCTAGTCGATATGGTCTGTATGAGTACCTTGTTAATTTTTTGGTCTTACGAATGTGCCCTCCATTTTCATGGATTTGTGGAATAGTTTTTTCCACCCATATTCAGATGCATTTTTGTGGTCTCTTTATACGATATCTTGGTGTATTATTGTACTCGTAGAAGCCATGAAAATATCTTGAGATCATTCTGAGTACATTAATAGAGCATCAAATTTATGCTATGATTTCTAAGTTCCACTTATGTATTGACAAGTTATACTTCTTGGGTTATATTAATTCCAAATCTAGAGTATCTATTTCCTCTGAAAATTTTATTGATATATTTTCCAGTGAGAAGCCCATGAATGTGTTTTATAATCTGAGTTAGTTGTGTATGGTTGGATATTACCTGCATTTCATAAAATAATGTTCTCAATTTTTTCTTCTCTTAACATGCTTACAATGAAGGGTGTCATGTTCCCAGGGTCATAATCATATAAAAATTATTTCAGGATCTGAAAGGGAGGCTTGTATTAGCACCTATTATAATTCTTCTTGAGCTGGGTATATGTTATACCATCTTCTTTGATGCATCAACCATTGGCATAAGAGAAATACTAATGCATGAATACAAAGACATTATGTACGGATGTTGGTAGTTGAGGCCTCAGAAGATAAATTACCTAACGTAAGACCTTGTGCAAGAAATAGTTTTCTATGCCTTACGATGCTCGAGACATTATCTATTAGGGGAGAAATATTTTGTGAATATAGACCAAAAGATCCTCAATTATAAATTTTCTAAACTTGAATTGAACCTTTGATAGTTGAGATAGGTTGAATACATACCATCCATTGATTTGGAGCTTGCCAGTACGCCTAGAAATGGTAATTTCATCGCTAATGCACTAATTCAGAAAACTGAAATTCAGGATGTACAAGAATAAAATGATGAATAGAAGTTAATGTCCATCCTTTCCGAGGTTCATTTAGAGTTTCATAATAGTAACATTTATTTTTACCTCCTAGCCTTATCTATTACCTATTCCCTCTTTTGGAAGCTGATGATTATATAGTTTTCATATCCTAAACGTTTTTTTCTCCATGAGAGTATGGTAGGAGATAACCCTCCTCCAGATTGGTCTATGGAAAGATATGAGGTCTTGCATCTATGATTATTTATCTGTGTTCCTATAGATATAAGAGAGGAGTAGATGAAATAGTCCCAGAATTCCCTATGGGTAGTACATTCAAGCATATCGAATATGTATCGAGATATGTGACATGAGTATTAGTGGCCTGAAATGAAATGTCAGATTACAGGCTTCCAAACTAGGTGTTCCACCTTTTAGCAGGTGAAGGAAGAACACCAAAGACCTAGAGGTTTCTTATATCTGCATCTGTCACGGAATGGAAATGGGATGTTTTTTCAATGGATTTCACAGTCAACTTCCCTATGTCTCTCGAGGGGTACTAATGCTATCTAGGTATTCATTGGATGACTGAAGAAATCATACCACTTCATTAATATTCAAGATATTTTTTCAGTTGATGAGTTTTGTGGACTATCTATCCATGAGATCATACAACTACAATGGGTTACACAAACTGTCATTTCAGATTGGCATGCTCATTTCACATCAAGGTTCTATAAATGTTTTCATAAATCTACTGGAACTCAGGTGCATATAGGCACATATTTTCACCCACAGACCTATGGAAAGTCGCAAAGGAAAATACAGGTTTTAGAGGACATGCTTCAAGCATGTGTCCTTGATTTCGGCGGTTCATGGGAGATGAATATCCATGTGGTCGAGTTTTCCTATAAAATTAATTTTCAAGAAAATATTCAGATGGATCCTTTTAATGTATTATATGGTAAGAAAATTTCGTTCACCCTTGGGATTCTTAGAGGTATGTGAGGTTGTCGATGTGGTCCTCGCCTTGTTCAGAAGAATTTAGAGCATGTTCAACTGATCTGAAAGTGGATGATGATAGCTTAGTCTACATAAGGGTGGTCTGTAACTCATCCCTAAAGTTCATGTGGTGGGTGGTCTATAAATCATCCCTAATATTCATTGAATTAGGAATATCCGTGTGGTGCCCACTTATTTCACCAGTGATTATTTCTTAAATTTACATGCCATGATAATATTTGTTAGAATAATATTGTAATTCTCTATCCAAATATGTTATTAGTTGTTAGCGGTTAAATCAATACTTCAATCCACCCACGTCGAAGGTTGTACCATATTTTCCTTTTACTGTTTGGGCACATTTTGTGTACTGTTCGGGTGTCCCTTTGCTTGACCTTCCAAAAGGAGAGCCTTCTTATATTAAATGGATTGTTATCAATTAAAATTTTCATAATGGCAGGTAACATATATGCTCACCACTTTACCCACCTAAGGTAAGTTATTCAATTTGGTTATTAAATGTGAAATGTGAATTGGAAATTATACCAAGTATATTACCTGGTCTTATCAAAGGTGATTGAATAAAGTTTACATGTCCAAAACACCCCATGACATATTATACAAGGGTAGCGATGTGAACCTCTATAATAGAATATTCCTAAATGGATAATTAAGATTTGATTAATGGTTTCAATGCTAATCAGAAAATCCACACTAATGGAAGATGAGGCATGAACATAATTATTGATTACATGATTGAAATATCAAATAGTAATGGACTGACTCGCGCCCTCCTGGGATTTTGAGAGGTGAATACCTTTGGACTCAGAAACCCCATTCCAAATCAGGGATGTTGTTTTCTTAGGTTGACGCCCACATAGACTCTGGTTCATTTTTATTTCTTAGATACCCAGTATACTATTGTAGGGTTCTTTAAATTATCACATGATACCTCAGATACACTCCCTACGATCCAGCATTAACTAGTAGGTTCCATGGTAATAGCCCATGGGGACCTATCATTAGTTAGACCTGTATTACCTAGGTTTATGATCTATGACTCAGTAGGTTCCTTTTGGTTGAATTCCTTAGAGTACACAACTTAAAATACACTCTTACCCTTTAGCTAGACTTAGATAATACTGAGTAAGTGTTCCATGATATCAATGTTACCTTAGTTATTACCTTAGAACTCCCTCACTGGATATCATTTTCAGGTTCCCTTATTACACCTTGGATCCTTCACTATTTATACAATCATAAGTGGATTTCAATGATTTCTATGTCTCATGTGACCTATTAGAAGTAAATAGAAATTACTTACTTAAAAAATTGGTTACATGTTCAGACATGAGCTGAGGGAAAAAGAAGGTATATGGGTATTTAATTTTATTATACAACATTATTTACATTATATATGCATGACTTTTCACTACTGCATTATAATAAATATTACAGATGTTAGAGAAATTGTTGGCTGTAGCCCACTGAGATTTATCTCACACCCTCTATGGGAGTCGTTTAAAACCAAGAGCAGATTACTCGACTATAAGAGTTTCCAAAGATAGGTATATAGCTTCAATCTTTTGGTTGGTTGTTTTTTTGGGATGAAGCTAATAGTAGATGACCATGTTGGATCTCAGGATGCTTAGAGTTTTCTTCTTTTCCTTTTACTCCGTAGAAGACTTTATTACTATTGTCTTGTGTCCATGGTTTCCTATTTTTTAGTGACACATCATTACTTCATCATTACTCTAGTTTATATAGTTATTATTAATCTTGTTTATCTATTGCATCAGTTTGGTTCAGCTGTTTATTTATATTGATTCTTATCTTAATAATGGTTTATACCCTTCTGCTATTCTACACTCTTCTAATGAGGAACAAGTTTTCCCACAAAACACCCCAGGACCTCGCTGCTAGTCGGCAGCCTCTAGCATTTGGGGAGATGCGATTGGGGCCATATGGCCCACAGGGCTCAGGGAAACCATTAAGTGGCAGACATATTAGGGGCATCAAATATGGGGTGAATAATCAATACAATACATAATCCACATAATTATCCATATTTTATAAATAGAATATGAAAATTTAATATTTCCTCTAGGGAAAAAATGAATCATCATTATCATAAGCTATATAGACTAATATAGTGGATGATATCATTTTATTAAATCCCCACTAAAGTATTAGAGCTATTATATAATGTTTTCATATATGATAAAAATCATAAAATAACATTTAAACCATTAACTATAAATCTATAAAAATATCCCATTCTTTTGAAAACATTTTAAATAGAAATTTATCAACTAAAGAGGAAAATATTTTCGTTTTAAATAACAATAGAAAAATATAAATCATTCCTAAAATATAATAATATGAATTATTGTGTTAAAATATATTAGTTTTGTATACATTAAAAGAGAAATCTAATTTCAATCATTTTGAAAAAATCCAAAGTGTGTTGTATAAAATGTATTTTGAAATACTCATTTTACCAATTTGTAAAAAAGGTAAAAATTATTTGGATATTAACATTTAAAATATTTAAATCATAAATTGAACATTTTCTATATATTTTACGAACATGGTAATGGATAATAAATATTTTTTAAAGAAATAAATTTGAAAAATAGTTGTAAAGGAAAATAAATTATAGATTTCGTAACTTAAAAAAAGGTGTTTGAAAAGGAGATAACAAAATAGAATATTAAAACACATTAATTTTATATAATTAATTAAAAAATCCATCCACATATAATTTTATAAACCATAACAGATGTAAAAATTGGGGAAAATTGAGTAATACAGAACAAATGGAAATTGAAATGAGAAATCTCTTACCTTAAGGCTACCTCATTTTGAAGGAGATATAACCTCCAAAATAATTGATTTTGATATATTAAAATAATATACCATTTATATCGAAATATTTTAAATATCAAATTATATAAAATTATTATATTTTAACACTTATTTGTTAATAATTATCATTTAATTTCATTTTTTCTGATGATACTAACTGTCCTTCCCACGTATGATTTGTTTTTATAGTTATGGTCCTTGCATCATGGTCATGGTTTCAAAATATAAATAATTTTATTCTGGTAATTTATATTATATTATTACATAATATCATCAATATTTACAATTCCATAATCGTTCATGAGATCAGCATATAACGTCACTCATTTAGGAGGTAAAACCGACTTTAAAATAGTGTTTTATAATGGTTGTATTAGTAATAACATGGCATTATATAACATTCATAAAACATATAAAAAAATTTATTCAGGTAAAAAAATAATATATATTCATTATATATAAATTTTTTACCATCCATAAATAGAGGATAGTGAAAATTTAATAAATTTCTCATGGAGATGGCGGTCTATATGTAAGCATCAACGATACTTCCATTTTCAATTAAGAAAAATGAAAATAAATTAGATAATAATTTATAGATAAAAAATAATTATTATAATATATATATATATATATATAAATGAAATAAATCATTATAACTACCCATAAGAGGAAATGGCGAAACAAATCCATCACAACATGGAGGTTGGAGTCTATACGTATACAAGTGTGATAATTTCTGTTACAATTTTTTATAAATGATGTGGAAAATGATTATATGATAATAATAATAACATCCTGATGTATTTATTAATATTTATTAATTATCTTAGTATGGATGCAACATATTTAGATAATTTATAAGAATAAATAAACATTCAATGATTCCATAAAGACTATTTGCTATAATTTGAGACACAAATTTATCTTACACCAAAAAACTTATTATCATTTCATAGTCAAATAACATAGTATTAATAGTGATGGAAATTAATGTACTAATTTTTTAGTGGAGATGTGGGATGATCTATACTACTACACATTTAAAATAAATGATAATAGGGGGTTTTATATTATATGTTCTATAAATGGAATTCATAGAATTACTTAAAATATTTAAATATATTATATTTTATAATAATTTAAAGTTACAAAAATTAATCCTAAATTCATAGATATGATGTATTAGGTTTGAACTAATAAAATTTAGATATATTTTGGTGAAATTTTAATTCAATTATTTTAGTAAAACCCATATTAATCCTAGTCTTACCTCAACCATGATATCTTAACAACATACAATTACAAATTACTTATATATTCTAATATAAAAGGATCCTTATAACCAAAATTTTAAATTATTCATAAAATTTTTTAATTTATTATAATTGATTAAAATTCATTAGTTTGATGAAATTAAATTTAATACTAGTATGTAAATTTAGAGGGTAACATTTTTTAGGAACATTCACAATTTAAGCATAAAAAATATTTCCCTATAAAATCGTCTAAGAAATTAATTTACAAGAATTATTCAGATTAAATAATAAATTTTTGATAGTTTTATAAATTTGCATCAATAAAAAACCTAATGGTACCTTTTAAAATTATTAATAAATGCAATTCTATGAAAATAGATTTTAATTATAATAATGAATAATTTATGATCGTAAAAGTCTTTCATTGGTTCCCAGATTCAAAATAATATGTTGAAATTCCTTATAAAACTCATTAATAATATATTTACTCTACATAAAATCACCCATTATGATAAATAAATGATTTATATACATTCCAACACTTATCCCCAAAATTTTAACAGTGTTTTACTGGTTTTACCGTTACCAAGGTGACAAATCTTTTCTATGGTTACTATTAAGAATAGAAAACATATTATAGATATTAAAAAATATGAATCACATGATTATATACACATAATAAAAATTTTAATATTATTTTTTATGTGGGGGTAATAAATTTAAATATCAATTTATAAAACATAACAAAAAATAGTCTTCCGAAATATGCTTTGAAGACAAAAAATTAACTTATACCAAAATAAAGAAAAATTATGATTCATATATTATAAATTATATTATTTATAATTATATTATTAATATATTAAATTTATATTAAATTCAATATATATCGTGTCTTCTAAAATACATTAGTTAAGGAATGGAAAAGATAGTTTTCTGAAATTTTGTATTTTTATATATTTTTATAAAAATAAATATTTTCATAAAAATCTAGAAAATAATCCGAAAACTATTATTGAAATTTGTAAATTAATAATTTAATTAATTTTTAACATAATATGTCTAAAAAGTATCATAATTTAGTTATCTTATCTACATATAAGTGTTAATGAATGAAATTTTTATAAAAAACATATTTTTAAATAATAAAATTACATTACTAAAAATTGCAGACTTATTTATTATGGATTAATCTATAAATTTAAATTATATACGAACATTAAACATATTTGTAATAATATATTTATTTTTATTCAAAATATAATTTTAACATGTTTCTTATAATAATGACATTAAGATAAATACATTTTTATAGTATATCAATATTGAATTTAAGAAAAATGTTGTTTCTTATACATGCAATAAATATAATAATCCTATTAAACTAAATTTTTATGGGGTTTCATTCTACCCATTAAATAATGTTTTCGTCCTAACTGGTTTACCATAGTAATAAATGGTTAAATATTTAAACACACCTTTGTGAATACCCCCATCATAAAGATTAATAAGATAATTCAATTGAAATGGAGAAGTGGGAAACCTAATGGTAACTAGAAATAACCCATAAAATAGTACCAAAATAAGATTAAAATTAAAAGAATTAAATATGTACACAAATGATAAATACATTCTTCAATGAGTAATGAAGACTTAGAGAGAACATGGCCATGTGATTGTTAATGACCATAAAACTATAATTAATTATGGTATAAATATGACCATAAATTCATCAAAATTTAATGTTATAGGACAAAATTTTAATTTCATTATTATTTTCCATATTTAGAGTTATATTTTTACAATAATTATAGAGAACACTAGTAAATATAAATTTATGATTTCATTCCATTTCAAACCCCAGTTTTATTATTTTGTTGTGCTTTAGTAAATTTACACTTATATCTCATCTCATATAAAATGAAATGAATATATAATATTATTTTTTCATCCATGAAGGGAAAAAATAAACATTAGGTGAATATTAATTTCCATTTAAGGGAAATATGTTAATCAACATATCTAATGGAAAAACAAAAATGGTTAGTAGATATTGATAAAATATTCAACATTAACAAAAAATTATATACATAAATACTAAATTAATTTCTAAGGCCCACCAATAACACAAAAATATCATCTAAAATAATTCCATAAATAATTATCATTAATAATAACAAAATTACGCTAAAAAATTTTAAACTCAAATATTAGATGTTTTTAATAACAAATTCATCCATGATCAGTAACTAATTTGTCTTGAAATAATATTAATCACTCGTGAATAAGTAAAATATATGTACCTTAGTCATATAATTTATAAATTTACCATAATTACCATTAATTAGAATCCATAATATTTTTATTCATCCATGGTGGATATTCCTACATTTTTTCCCTATATGGGTAATAATATTTTCCATCCATGGAGACAATATTTCTAAGAATGGAATTCTCATTAAAAAAATATTCAAAATTTCTAAATATATCATATTACACATTTTTCTCTAAAAATTTATTAATGAATCTCAATAGATACTGGTACTCTTAATATAACTTAATTTATCTCAAGATAATATCATTTAATAAAAAACATAATTAATACAGTAATCATTCTTGCATAGTGAATTTGTTTTAATAATTCATGATTTCTTTATAGTTAAAGAACTATTCATTAATAGATTATATATTACCATTCCAATTATAATTATGATTACCTTTTATATACACTTGTTAATAATTTAAATTACCTTTTACCTTTTAGCCATGTTTTTCTTCCCAAAAGCATGGAATGTGGGATGTTGAATCTTTTTCATTACATGGACATTATCAGTTGAAAATTAAAAAAAATCTGTTTCCATCTTATTTCAGGTAATAGGATTTTTAGTTATGTTTATTTTATTAGTCATAAAAACAGATAGTTGGTTAGGAATAATAATAATATCATTCAGTATAAATTACCTCTTATTTCATTTCTCCATATGGGAATGGATGTTAATCATATCCTGAATTTTTTGTTAAAATGTATCTATGATCTTCCCAACTCCAACTCATAGTGTATTGGAATGCTCATCCAAGTAAAATTTATGTTGTCTATATGATCTGATATGTTTTTTAATCTTTACACTTGTAACCATATTTGAAAATGGAATACAGCAGATTAAATTATAACATTATCCAGTTTAAATAAGCATGTTTACTTAAAAATATAACACATTAGTATATTAAATTTTTAATTTTATGAATAAATAATATCAGAAAAATTAAAATAGTGTTTTATATAGTATTTATAAAATGTAACAATATTATCAATTCCATCATAAACATTCATATATTTTAGGAGTTAACTAATGTGTATACCCCCAAATATTAAAACAATGGTTGTATTGAGGAATCTTTTTCGTTAATATAGTGTAGATCTAGTTAATCCCAACCAAAATTTTCAATATGATACCCCAATGTA
Source organism: Viscum album (assembly GCA_963277665.1). NCBI lineage: Eukaryota > Viridiplantae > Streptophyta > Magnoliopsida > Santalales > Viscaceae > Viscum > Viscum album. The sequence goes on from OY728144.1 coordinate 396,403,803, forward strand.
AATCAATGACAGATCCTACATATAATATTTTTTATCCATACCTGGAATTCATTAATATGATGATCCACATTGTATATATAAATAAAATATCATAATATTAACTATATTTTGTCTTATATCTAACAAATAAGAGAGATATTTTCTCCCTATTGTAAATTCTTCCTAAATATAATTCCAAAGGGTCATAATAAACTTTCTGCAATACCAAGAATATGATCCTAACTCTAGCATCATAGACTCATTTATTATTTACCATTTTGAAATAATTGATATAATAGAACTCAACTGACATGATCAAATAGGATATTAGTGTTTAAAGACTAGATACAGTCATGATTCTCACAATAATTTTTATAAAAGATAATAAAACATAAAATTATAGTTAAAACATTTTTATATCCTCTAGTATATCCCAAAAATAATTTATTGATTAGTTCATCGTTTCTTAGTGAATGGAAATCATAATTATGGGTGCGATTTTATATAAGGACTCGATATTAGTACATTACAAAATCATGAATTTTACTCACGATCTTACTGACATTCACATCAATGATATTTTCTTGTGAAGAGTTTTATAGAATTGGGATATAATACTAACATAAAATTCCACATTTATATAAAGAAGATACCACAAAAACTATATCCATATCATTCAAAATTTAATCCTTTCAAATAGAACGTGTTTCTTTGAAAAATCATTATTATATTTAACATAGATTCATTAATTATCTTAAACATCCTTATAACATTTCAATTATTTTAAAAAACATCTAATGACCACAAAATACTCTGTAGGTGATATAGAAAGAAGGAAAATAACATTAGTCCCTGAATACATGCAATATATGAAATCATTTATAAAAAATACAGACTTTTCACCCATATACATTTACTTTATGAATAATTAGATTTCCCTGAGATTTAAAAAATTAATAGAAAATAAATATAAAAATAATTTTATCTTGGGAATTTATTACATAATATTTTACCCCTATTGGATACCTTTGGATTTGTGGCCATCATTGCTACCTTACAATGTAACCCTCCTAATTAACTTATTGTGTAACCATCACGGTTTCAATTGGAGTAACTATATGGTATACCTCAAACATAAACATACACAATTATTTTGAGGGACATATAGGTCCCAACCATAATCATAAATAATGACCATGAACCATAAAAAAATTATACAACCTGAATAATTTCAAAAAAACATTACTTTTGAATTTTATAAAACAAGATGCTTAAAAGAGGAATTTTAAGAAAATTCCCTTACAAATAATATATAATTGGTATGAGAATCATTAGAATAAAAGTAATATTGGATTACACTATAAATAAATATAATGAAACAAAATATAAACCAACGTTTATCACATAAATGATTTTAAAACCACACACATAATGAATTAGATGGTTAACCGAAAGAATGAATATTAGGTTAAAAATTCCCTTACCCTGAGATTTTCATATATAAAACATATTTAGACATCTTGTATAATAGCTAAATGAGTTTTATTAATATATTAAATATACATATTCATGTTTATAACACCTTATAGTATAATTTCATAACATCATTTCACCCTTTAATTGTAAGTATTTTGTATCATCTATTGTTTTGGGTGCATTCTTTACATGATTTCCATGGAATGTTTGTATTTTATTTCCTTGTTGTATGGAAATAAAATTCCAAAATCAGAATGAGATGGTGTTAATATATTTCTAGAATATAAAATTATACTGTAAATAATTTTTCTATAATATATGATGATATGTTTATAGATAATACATTAATGATATTTGTTTAGATCATTTTTTGTGTTTTCTCGATAATTATGAACGTCTTTATGTATATAAATTAATATAATGTAGAGATGTTCATTACCAGACATAAAAGTTCTTAAAATTAAACATTATATTCTGTTTACCCATTAAAATGGTTTTAAAAATTATTTTGATGATGTAAAGGAAATTTCAAACACTATATATACACTTTTGGTAAAACGACACATCTCAAACAATTTTCTTATAAGCATGGGAGGAGAGAAAGAAAGATGAGGATTCATTCCATAAACAAGATAAAATCTAGTATATATAATATTCATAAACTTTGATAAATCATAGATTTTGGTAGGATAAGAGAGTATAATAAAAGAAAATGTATTGAAAAAAACACATGAAAATGAAAGAGGATTCTTACTTCTTGATCCCTTCTCATGGAGATCCTCCTTAAGGCCATCAGTTTTGGCCTTTTGGGGAGACTAGAAGGTATTAGGGATGGGTATGATCATTGGAGAAGGGATTAATTAGAACATATATAATTCTTAATTCTTTATACATGTGAGAGGAAGAGATGAATGACGGTGGTTTTCATAGTGGTTGATAAGAGAGATTTTAATTTATTTTATTCATTATTTTAATATTTTTGTCCAATACTATGAATATTATTCAATATTGTTATCTAAATAGGAAATATATAATTTGAGTTCAAAATAAGTTGTATTAAATCATCCATGATGTCATAAATATTATATAGTACTGATAATTTGAATTCCTGGTACATTACAGTATTTCACTATTCAATAAAATTTCATGAATTTCAAGAAAATAGAAAAAATCACCCTAACCATTTTTTGATGTATAAAGTTGAAAAAGTAAACTCCATTTTTAGAAAATAATTGTCTAAATAAGATAAATTTAATTTTAAAATAAAATATAACTTTATTCAAAATTCAAAATTTTAAAACTATAACTCATTTTATATCTCCTTGATAAATTAATCAAGATTTCATTATTTTATATACTAAAGAAAATAAAATAATAATAAAACATACTATTTGTTATGGTTATATTACTATTCATATTGGTAGGTTATGATTTATTAAATACCAATATGGTTCCAACAGACTCCAAATAACTTAATAATCACAATTGTAGATGACCGTTTTTCGAAATTCTAAACATAGAAGTGGAAAACTATTCTATATCTACTAAACCTGGGTGTTTCCCTGCTTATGTGTCACCACCACATTAAGCCACTTCAACATTTCCTCTTATGCATTTACCAATAGGCCCTCCACATTTCGCTCGCACACCCTCAATACTACTCACTTTTCGTCTCCGACATACGCAGAACCGCACCCCAACTTCTCGATTTGGGTAACATTGTTCTATATTCTTCTTCACTCTTTGAGCTCAATATCCCTTAGCTGACCACATACTCACCTACATCTCAGCCTTTGCCTCCACCTAATTCCCCTCCCCTCTTCCTATAGTTCCCAAAAAACACCTCCACTCTCCTACTTGATATTTCAGTCCACTTCGACATCAGTTCCTCCCCGCTAATTCCTTCGAGAGAATAAATCCTCCATTTCAAACCAATATCATTATATCATGTTGAACCCCCACTAACTTGTGATTTTCATATAGTCTTTCTAAGGTACAAACTATATTTTTACTGTCGTGTCCTCCATGCCATAATTCAGCTTCTCCAAATCACAATTTCTATCAGGTCTTCCTACGACACACACTGATTTTTCACTACATCTCCACACCCTCCTCTGACATGTGCAGTAGCTATCTTTTTCTAGTAAATTGACATTCGACCGACCTCCTACTCTGCTCACTCCATACCAGTGTTGAACTATCTACCATCTTCAAAGGAACGGTTTTACCACATCCTATTTTACTTCATGAAAAGTATTCCTTTTACTCTACTGCAACCTCAAATATATATTTTAACCCCATCACATAGGCCAAATGCTAATCCAAATGATCACTTTTTTCTTATTATTTAAATTGATCTATTTTTTATAAGAAATTTTTTTTATGTTATTTATCATTTTCCATTTTATAATTTAATGCACTAAATTGTTTCACCTATATTGTAGGTAAGCCGACATTTACCAGAATGTTCTAAAATATTAAATGTTGATTGATTCATTATACATTCAATGATGTTCGATGAGTTGTTACAAACAATTATATTTGCATTTGACTTCAAGCTCGCACCGTTTACAATGAAATATTCTCTTAACCAACTAGTGATCTCAAATGATATCAGTAGAATCCTACGAGATAGCTTCATCTCAAGAATTGTGCCACCTATATCGAAGGTAACCCAACATTTACCAAAATCTTCTTTAATGGGAAATGTTTATTGACTTAGTTTCTATTCATTGATTTTCATTGTGTTGTTACCAGTGACTTTATTTATAGTTGAAATTGAGCTCACCTTGTCTACTACTAATTATTCGCTTAAGAAACTTTCAATCTCATATGATATCAATAGAATCCTGCGAGACAGCTTTGGTTCAATAGAATCTGGCCTTCATTTGCACATCTCCTTGAATTACTCACTATAGATATAGAATATTTGTTATTATCACACATTTTTCTCCCTGTCATCGAATCAGTGTCTCATAGTCTCCCTCTATTGTCATTGCATCCTCTTATGGGTGTCACATCACTCAAATGTTTGTTGTTTCCCCGATCAGCCTCTTCGTTTCTCCATTTCTGACCCTCACATTTCATAGACAGTGTGGCATTATCTCATAGTCCTGTATTTTCCTTCATTTTACTGAAATTTTCTTGTTTCATATTTTTCGATCTATCCATATAATAATATTTTGTAAACTAGGTGCCTTTATTTCTTCACGCAGACCATAGGTATGACTTAAACTCGTAGTCTACCTTCCACTTCGTCATGGTGACATTTTTCTGTTGCATTTTATGAAAACATTTCATTCAAGTTTCCCATTTTAGATTTCAATCCCAAGGAGTCCAAAAGAGTCATTTCTTTAAATCATTTTCCGCATTTTGGAGTTTTACTGGTAATGAATTTTAATTTAAAATAACTTTTATTTAATTTGCAAAAACATTTAATTGTTAAATTCATTATGATATTTTATTTTCCAGTCACATGTATTTCAATTCGTTCCCATTGTGTAATGATGTGTTTTAACTGGGTTGATTAAGATTATTTTTAGTGATTCATTATCCATTCTACTATGTTTCCGTGCATTTAAATGGCTAATTACAAACTGTGGGTCCATTATTCATGGAAAATAGTCCATTATTCTTTACTTTTCATGATTTTTGACATGTTTCCTAATACATGGATTTTAAATGATACATAAATTCTCCAATAATCATTGTAAATTATTCGTCATTCTTTACATTCCATATACATGGATTTTGAAGGACCACGGGACATCTTAAGAGGGCAAGGGTGAATCAGGGTGTCAACTTTATCTTTTATACTGACAAATCTTGTTCCCACATTGGTAGAAATTAGTTCAACCTGTATGATGGATATGAGAATAAATAAAAAATTCACATGAAAAGAGTTGACACAACACTTTTTACATGTTTCACCACTAAGGGCTATGTCCAAGGAGCGTACACCGATATGTTGTCGGTTCTACCAAATTCCATTAAAATTCACTAGTTGTGGATTACAATTGTTAGGACACAATCACTCTATCCCATGCTCACTACATTTACAAAGGTTCATGGATAGCTCACTGCGTCCCTCGGGTCACTCCCATTGATTCCCCCTGGCTCACTGCCTTTTATGAAGTCCCACTCAGTATATAGACATGATGGTCTCTTCATCATCGCTAATGAATACATCCACTATTGTATGTAGATGCTCTGTTGAAGTCCAACTTCCTCCCATAGACTAATATAACTTTGCACCGATGGTATTGGGAAAACATGTATCTTTCGCATAGCCCCAGAAAGACTGGCGAACTTAAACCTCACCGGGAGCGCTTCTCCAAGCCCGGTGCACAAGCTTCAAGATGGTGCACAAGTTCACCTCTCCCACTTGCGTACCACTCACTTATTCATCTTCAAACTTGTGCGACTCACATCCTTTTACGCCCAAACCTATTTTGGAGCGCAACTATGAACGATCGCTCTTCTTAAAATCCTAGAGCGCATGTGTCACTAAAACACCTATCCGACACCTCCTTCACCAACTCCAAAATTGGGCAACTCAACCCATTTATCACCCAAAATAACTTGGACGTGCAGCAAACTACTGTCGCCAACTTCTACTTGCGCGACCCACCACCACTTGAGCGACCACAACACCTACGCGATGAGAGATCTGATTTTCTCTAAGTCTGAACATAGTACCGAATGAGATGGGGTCGAACTATATTTATAGGAATTTGGATACCGTGGTCGATGGAGTGTAATTCTTCCCCTCAACACACACGTTTTGGCATGAAAGTCCCTACCGCGCAAGTCACTTGCATGACCAAACATAAAAATTTTGCGCCCTTCTCCCATTGCCATATTTTCATGTTCTGATCTTGAAAAACAAAAGGTTCTCAAGTTTCATCTCCTTTAAGTCAACGGCGCACAAGTATCTTTTCCAAAAACCACTTTTCTCCATTTGTCAATTTTCTGGCCCAAAAATTTGGCAAACACTGGAAAACAGTGCCACCTACAATACTGTTATCTGCTTGTTCTATATGATCAGTTTGCTGTCACACATTCTGAACATCCACTGAGGATTGACAACAGACACAAACCATACTCCAATTCATGCATAGAACGACAATGGTTACAACAATATCCCCCTTTGGGTTTGTTGAAAATCAGTAAATAAATTCAACAGAGCACCAACCATAGGAAAACCACAAACAAATGAATCAACTCATCCAACACTCTAAGTCTACATGAGGAATTCTCAGTGTAGAAAACAAGAGAGGAAGGTTCAATTGGGTAAGAAACACAAACCATACTCCAATTGATGCATAAAACGACCATGGTACCAACAATCTCCCCCTTTGGGTATGTTGTCAAGCAGTAAATATAATCAATAGGGCACCAACCATAGGCAAACTACAAATGCAAGAACCAACTCATAAAACACTCTAAGTCGACGTGAGAAATGATCGGTGTAGAAAATAAGGGACGAAGCCTGAATTGGGTTCCCATCCAATGTATTCTTTACCATCCTATCACTGATACTGAATTCTCATCGTATCACAAATTCATTACATGAATGAATTTATTCCTTTCTCCCCCATTGAAAATAAACCCAAAGATCGGTTATTGTGCATTATTCAGCTCAAACAACACTCCCCCTAGATAGTATCTCCCCCACAAACCGTAATTGCATCCATAAACAGATTAAAAACAATTAACAAAAATGGGGAGAGGGTATTTTTATAACATCTTTATGCACTAGGAGGTGGCCGAACACCGATGTTCAACCGATGCCTCTCAAAAACAGTAGCTGACAGTGGTTTGGTCAAGATATCAGCAACATTCTCATCAGTTCTCACATGATTCATTCTAATAACGCCTTTCTCAACTTTTTATTTGATAAAGTGATACCTAATTTCAATATGTTTTGTATGAGAATGCGAAACAAGATTCTTCATAAGATCAATTTTTCTCTTGTTATCATAGTAAATTACCATTTGTTGCTTCACCTCATCACCAATATTTTTTAGTTGTTCCTTCATCCATAGTAGTTGAGTGCATGCCTTTGTGGAAGAGATATACTCAGCTTTAGCAGTACAAAGAGAAGTACTATCTTGTTTCATTCTCAACCAGCCAACACATTTATTCCCAATATATAATGATCCAACACTGGTGGATTTTCTATCCACTACATCGCTAGCCCAGTCCGTATCAGAAAATGATGACAATTCATTGTCACTTCCTACAGCAAAGTGTAAGACACAATTTTTAGTACCTTAAATATACCTATTCATTCTTTTTACTGCTATCATATGTTCCCCCATTGTATTACTCTGAAAGCGGGCCGCTAGACAGGTTGCAAAGACAATATCTGGACGTGTCGCCGTCAGGTACAGTAGTCTCCCAATTATCCTCCTATACATGGTAGGGTCTACCGAAGACCCATCCTCATGCTTTCCAAGTTTGGTTCCAACTACAATCAGAGTTGATATTGGTTTGGAGTCTTGGATATTAAACTTCTTCAGTAGATCCCTTACATAATTTTCCTGAGAAATGAAAGTTTAATCCTTCTTTTGAATCACCTGTAACCACAAGAAATATGTGAGCTCGCCAATCATAGACATTTCAATTCTGATTTCATGTGATTGGAAAATTCATCCATATATTTCTTCCTTCTACCATAAAATATAATATCATCAATGTAGACTAGAACCATGAGATGGTGTTTTGGAGAATTATTCAGATTTAAATTGTGATCTACTCCTCCTATTTTGAATTCCGGCTTCTTGAGATAATAGTCCAGCCGAGAATACCATGATCATGGTTCCTACATCAAACCATATAGAGATTTCTTCAGTTTGTATACCTTTGTTTCATCATTACCAAGGAAAAACCCATTGGTTGTTCAATGTAGATTTCTTCTAGTACACCATTATAGAATGATGTCTTGACATCCATTTGATATACATTATATCCACATTATAGTTTCATGGTAAGGAAAATCCAGATTGACTCCAGTCTAGCCACTGGTGTAAATGTTTCTTCAACATCAACGCATTCAATCAGGGAGTATCCTTTACATACCAGTTGTTCCATATTTTTAATAACACTTCCTTGCTCACCAAACTTGTTCTTAAAGATCCATTTAGTACCTATCACATTGTGACCATCGGGTATCCGGACAAGATCCCATGTCTGATTCTTGTCAATCTGATCTAACTCTTCATTCATGGCTTTCACCCATGATTCACCCTTTGATGATTATTCAAATGAGGATGGCTCCAAAACTGACAGAAATGTAGATTGGGTGTTATTCCTTATCCTCCTTGGTTTTTTGGGTTCACTCCTATCCAAAATTATGTTATATGGATCAATATCAGCTCTTTGATTTCTCATGTGCAGTTCAGTTTCATTCTCTCCATCCATAGTTTATTCTTTAGATTTTTGTGTGTGTCAACATCATGATGTGACTGCTGAGTGTTTTGAATAGCTTCCTCTATTTTCGTATTTGTATTTTCTCCACATTCTCTTTCTTCCTCACTTTATATCACATCAACATATGAAATCCTTGAATCCTTTTTGTTTTCTCTTAAATGATCTTAACATCACTTCTTTCCAAAATCCTTCCTAATGACTTATTGATACACTGGTAGGATTTTATGTTCATTGAGTATCCAAGGAAAATTCCTTCATCTGCATTGTCACCATACTTCCCTTGATTTCCTTCTTTGTTCCTGATGAAGCATTTACTTCCAAAAAAATAAAAATATTTTAAATATGGTTACCTTCCATGCTATAATTCATATGGTGTCTTGGTCTCACCCATATAAATTCATGTTCAATTTTGAATATACACTACAGCTTGAACAAACACTTTAAAGTAATGTCGTGGAATACGACTCTCAATCAGCATAGTTTGTGCCATGTTGTTCACCTATCGATTCATGCATTCAACAATTCCATTTTGTTGTGGAGTTATTATTGTTTCTACCTCATGTTGTATCCCATGTTTCTCCAGATCATTTTCAAATTCAATGGATGTGTATTCCACTCCATTTTTAGATCGCAACACTTTGATTGTTCAACCAGTATCATTCTTAGCAATTTCCCAATATGTTTTCATGAAGTCAAGCACTTGTTGTTTCCTCTGAATGACCATTAAACATGCCATTCTACTATAATCATCTACGAAATGGACAAAGTACCTTTCTCCTTGAGTTCCAACAACATTTATCGGACCCCATACATCTGTATGAATTAGATCAAGAAGATGGGATGCCCTTTTCTTCTTTGGCTGATATGAACTGCAGATCAGCTTCCCATGAATGCAAGCATCAGAATATTTTTCACCCTCACGCTTCAGGTTGTTAATGTCTATGAAAATCCTAAATTTTTATATTTTCTCCATGTTTTGTTGATTTAGGTGTCCCAGTCTCCAATTCCACAAACTTTTTTCTTCTTCAACAATCATGTAACAAACATTTTATTTACTGTCAACCTGATACAAGTTGACTTTTGGTCTGCATCCCTTCATTAGTAAATTGCATTTCATTCTCTTGATAGTGCAGCATTTCTGATTAAAAGTAGCGATAAGTCCCGAGTCACAGTGTTGACTAACGTTGAGTTGATTATGACGTAGTCCATCTACATAAAAGACTTCAGTATTCATTAGATCTCCATTAGCTAATTTATTATTTCCACTACCTTTGATTTTGAGAGCTCCATCATTACCACATCTCAATGTACCATCAACCTTCCTTTTGATATTCGTTAATAGGACAATATTACCTATCATATGAGATGAACAATCACTATCCAAAATCCAAATACTGTTACTTTATGTAGCCTTGAGGGCCACCTCTAAAATGTTGGTTTTCTCAATTTTCATTCTTTATTTCCGAGAGACGTTTGACTGAGTATAGAGCACTGATGTCCTTTTAATTGTATCATGTGTGTACATTGGTTCTTCATAGTCAAATTCTTCTGCAAGAGGAGAACACCTGTTTGATAGAGAAACACTACATTGTTGATGAGATTTGACTTGTCTCGAACTCCGGTATGAGGTGTCCATGACCTTCTCTCCCTCCAATTAACAGCCTTATCACCAAAGTTAGAACAACAAAAACAATATACATAGAAATTGTTTCATCTAAATGAATTAGGATATGAATTTGTTCTCCTTCGTTGAACTCCCATATCATCACCATTAAGACAACTTCTTGCCTCTTCACAATAAGACATGGTATGGCCTAAATATCCATAGAACTGACACTTCATGAGTGGAAATGTCTTCTCATATATGTTTATCCTCATTCCTTCTTATGTGGGTAATAGTTTGAGGGCACCTTTTTCAAGGAGATGAGAGGATAATCTTCTTTTCTTATTTAAGATTGAATTGAGGGTTTCTGTTTCAGCAATTGAGATGACTTTTCCAAATCACCCACTTTCATCTGGCCTTTATGTTGGAATCCATTATTTGTAGCATTTGATGGCTCTGCCTCACAACTAATTCCACAATTTCCCATGCAGGAAAGTCTTTGATCATTTAAAATATTTTCAACTCCATTAGTGCCACGTTTTTCTCACTCCAACATCCTGGAATTTAAGAAACTTCCAATATGTATTTTCTACCTTGATTCTTTTGAAATTTAATCTTTTTAATGTTTACTCCTAAAATTAACAAATTCACCCTCAAGACGCTCAATAGTCTTGGACTTTTCCTCTAGTCTAGAGGTGAGGTCATTGATGACCATTGCCTGGTCTTCAATTATCAGCTTCAGATCCACTACATCATCATTCCATTCAAGTATTTTAGACTGTAATTTCACCAATTATTCCATTCATTCAATTTTAGCTTCAATTTGATCAACATATTTAGTTGATTCTTCAACAATTTATTTCCACTTATTGCAAGTCTTAGATTTAATATTAAGCTTACTAAAAACATCCTGAATTTGCAGCTCAAGATCTGCAATAGTTTTCAACTGATTTTCTCCAGTAGTATCTTCTAATTTTTCAACAATGTCCATTAAAGAGGCATGGTTTCTAGTTTTAAATTTTCGTTCTTCTTCATCACAGAATTCATTATCATCTTCTTCCTCTTCACATAAATAAAAATCTTCTTTGGTAATTTCATTATTGATTTGAAGTCTCCCCTTTTGAAAAACCTTTTCGAAGTCTTCTAAATGTTTTTAGAATCTCTATTCTCATCATCGATCTTTCTTGATCACTGAGAGGCAATATGACCAACTTTTCCACAACGAAAGCAAGCTAGAGGCAAATTCTCTTTGAATTTCCCTCTTCCCTTCTAGAACTTCATTGCAATAAGGGAACTAATTTATTTTTCCACATCATCTTCACCACTAGTATATTTTGAGATTTTTAGTTTCTCAATGGCTTTGAATGCCATTTCCTTGCTCACTAGAGTCATAGAATCTTCTATCTTGATCGTTATTTCATATTCCACTATGCTGCTTAGTAGATCATCCACAGAATGTTTGGAAAGATCACTTTCCTCAACGGCTGAATCCATTTCATTGTAAAGGGGTGGAAGTCATTTTAATATTTTCTTCACAATGTCTACGTCTTTGATTTCTTCAGATAGACCCCAAATTGCTCCAACCACTTCAGTAATTTTATTGAAGAAGGAATTTTCATTCTCATCAGGATGCATCTTCAGATCATTGAACCTATTGTTCAAGACTTGTAGTTTCACCTCCTTCACTTTTCTATATTTTTCATAAATATTTTCAAGTTTATCCGACATGGTCTTTTCTGAGGTGAAACTCATCACTTTTAGATAGATCTGATCAGAAAGTCATACGGTGAAAGTATTCTATGCTTTAGCTTCTGCATCAATAATTTTCTTATCAGCATCAGTCATAGCCAGCCCTGTTGGATCTGTAACATGTATACCTTGCAATGTAGAGAAACAGAACATCTATTCTAAGGGATCTTATATGATATCTCATTCTGTTCTTCCAAATCTGAAAATTTCTTCCATTAAATAGGGGAACTCCCCTAACATTGGATGAATTTTCCATGGCGGTATAAAATAGATCAAACACCAATAACCTCCCTATGATACCACATGAAGGACCTTAGGACACAGTGAGAGTGGATGGGTGAATCACGGTGTCAACTTTTTCTTTTAAACGGATGGATCTTGTTCCCTCATTGGTAGAAACTAGTTTAACTTGTACGATGGATATGAGAATAAAAAATCATTTACCTGAAATGAGATGACAGAACCCTTTTTACTTGGTTCACCACTATGGGATACATCCAAGGAGCATACACCGACAGGTTTTTGGTCGTACCAAATTCCACTAGACATCACTAACTCTGGATTACAAAGGTTCGGGCATAATCACTCTGTCCTAGGCTCACTGCCATTACAAAGGTTCAGGGATAGCTCACTATGTCCCTCGGGTCACTCCCGTTGACTCCCCTGGGCTCACTATCATTGGTGAAGTCCCACTTAGTTTATATACATGAAGTTCTCTTCAACATCGCTAATGAATACATCCTCTGTTGTATGTAGATTCTCATCTGAAGTCCAACCTCCACCCATAGACTAATCTCTCTTTGCACCAAAGGTTTGAAGAAAACATTCATCTTTTGCGCAGTCCTAGAAAGACTAGCGTACTTCAACCACACCTGGTGCACTTCTCCAAGACTGGCATGAATGTTTTAAGATGGCGCACAAGTTCACCTCTCCCACTTGCATGACACTCAATTCATTAACTTCAAACTTACGTGACCCACATCTTTTTTCCCAAATCGATTTTGGCATGCAACTATGAACTGTCACACTTCTTCAAATACTAGCATCCATGTTTCACCAAACCACCTACATGACACCTCCTTCACCAACTCCAAACATGGGCGACTCGACTCATCTCTCACCCAAAATATCTTGGACACGCAACAAACAACTGTCGTGCAACATCAACTTGCACGACCCACCACCACTTGCATGACCACAACACATGCGTGATGGGAGCTCTGATTTTATCTAATTCATAACGTCATACCAAATGAGGAGGGGTCACCTGCTATTTATAGGCATTTGGATACCCTATGTGACATCGTGAAATGTCTTCCCTTAGTGCGCACGTTTCAGCGTGCAAGTGTCTGCCATGAAAGTCACTTGCACGACCAAACATAAAACTTGGGCACCCTTCTCCCATTTCCATATTTTCATATTCTGTTCTTGAAAAACAAAAGGGGCAGAAGTTTCATTTCCTTCAAGTCAATGGTGTGAAAGTCTCTTTTCAAAAAACCTCTTTTCTCCATTTGTCGATTTTTAAGCCCAAAAATTTGGCAAACACTGGAAAATGGTGCCACCTTCAATACTATTTTATGCTTATTCTGTATGATCACTTTTCTACCACACATTCTTATCATCCACTTCGGATTGACAACAAACACAAACCATACTCCAATTCATGCTTAGAAGGACCATGGTTCCAAAAGATTTTTACAAAGGCCATGTCTGAGAATTATTATGTGACATGTTTTTTTATCATGTATGATATCTTGTTAACTAGAGGCGGTACACTCTATGTAATTTTAGGTGAGACCATCATAAAATTTATGTATTATTTAAATCTCATTTAGAGATCATTATGTTATTTTCATTGATTAATTTTGATGTGAAACTGATGCTATTATTTGTTGTGTTGAGTGAATAATACTTTCTATATTTTGATGAATTAGGCTTGCATAGGTGTCAATTGTTTTATTCATTTACCCATTCAGATTTATATTTTGAATTACCACTTATTCATATTTATTTTCTATGTATCATTTAAATGCTTTTATTTTAATTAAAAATATTTACAATAGTTAGGTCGTGCTCTACAATGATGGAATTGTTCTTTAAGAATTTAGTGATGTGGGCTTTGTGGCTGCAATGATTGCAGTGAGTTTGTAGTAATTTTATTACCAATTATTTGGACAAATATGTAATTGAAACTGATATGCACTATAAAGAAATGTTTTAACATGCAGATACACTGTATATTGTTCAGGGCCTTTTCAAGCAGTGATTTCTGGTTTCCTGAGGGGCATTCATGAGCATAAATTCGTTGTTGCAATTGTGTCCCCAGAAGTATTTTGATTTATGGGACCTATGATGACATATTAGTGGCTATTTTCCGAGTATGTTAACAATAACACATGTTAACTATGAACTGTTTTAGTCGAATATTCTTAAACATTTTTGGATGGTTTGGTGTTGCAGATCAGAATTAATCATGCTGTCATTTACAATTTGGATAGTTTTCTTCCACTACACTAGACAATTATTTCACATTAGTACAGAATTTGAGGTGATCTATACAATATGATTGTGAAATGGTTAGTTCTAAGGAATAATATATTTTATTTATTTTACATTATTACTAATAAAATAGGCTGATGAAAGCTGTATTGTTTTTTTAATGTTTCTTGTATGTTTATTTTTTTAGTTGTTTATTGCACACTTCTTATCAAACATAAATATCTTTTTTATTGAGGTACACCCTCTGTAAGGTCTATTATATAACTCCCACACCCCTTCCACATCTCTCATTCTCAATGGAAATAAAAAAGTACTCACTTTTCATTTATTTGATGAATTCCAGAGCATTAGGAATTCCTTTTATATACCCATATCTACTATGAATTCAAATATAGTTTATTACTAAATAAACACAGATGTCTGTAGCAAACAAAAATGAACAATTATATTGAAAATTTTAGGTTTTATTCTATTATAGGTCCACCAAAATTTGTTAAATCCTTAAATGTGGTGGATGTAATGAATTACATCTAATTGTGTCCCTGTCCTGTTTTATATATCTACAATGATCATTAAAATGTATGTGTCCATATAAAATATGAGAGTTCAAAATAGTGAAAATATTAGAGGATGTCATTGAGTTCATGTTGTTTCTGTTAGCATTAATTTTTTTCATTTGAATATTCCATGATAGTCCCATTAACTCCATGCACAATATATGTTTTCATATTTACACAAATACACACACACATATGTAAACAATTGATATATAGTGCAATAACCCACTTTGAGGTGGAAGATGATGACAAATTGAGTTATTATTATGGCCTAGTGAACATTGACTTATGATTTTTCCACATTTACATCCTATAACATGCACTGTTATATACAATAATAATTTAATATGTAATATGTTTTCAAATATGAAATACACTATATGTAATATGAAATATCCAACAACTATCTGTAATATCTTTATAAAAAATACACTTAATTTATAACTATTTTGGTCCTAAATTTTTCTTAGGAGAATTCCTATTGTGGATCTTCAAGCAACCACACTCGAGAAGTTGAACTGAGAAATACTTCATTATCTACAATAACATTTCTGTTATAGACTTCTACAATATTATTATTCTTTTGGTTTCTAATTATTCATTAACATTTCTTCCTTGAAATATATATATATACTCTGCATTATATGGCATTATCTTATTATAGGGTCAGTGTATATATATGCATTGTAATATGTAATATTGTTCACTACACTACAATATGTTATATTCTTCAATATTACACTACAATATGCACACATTTCCATATGAAATGTTTAAGACTTTTAAATGTGCAGATATTACATCAAAAACACTTTAGCATACAATCATATATGCACCGAACCTTTTAATGCATATTTTATACTGTATAAATGCATAAATCCATGTAACTTATTAGGATGAAAATATTTTGTAGGGGAACTATATATCTTTTATACCAAAGCTTTGGTGTAGTTTCATTGGTATTTTGGATTTTAGTGAAACTTGAAAAATAATGCTTCCCTTTTTATATTACCTTCACTCATCAATAGTGTTCTTCAGCACTATATTCATTGCATTATATGTTTTTTTAGTTTGAGTCTATTCAATGTTATTTTTCAGCTATGTTTTCCAATACTAAACCAACAATTCCTTATCTATATTAATCAATTGATTAATACTTGTATTATGGATAATTTAATTTTTATAGAATTTAAAAAAATTATTTTTTTTTTGAATTTAGAATGTGGTATTTTCAAAATTTATCATTTTGAATACTATTAAAATTTTTGATAGAAATGATAATGGTTCCCTACATTACATAGAACCACTTTTTTATTGAATTATATCCCCTCAACTATAATTTCATTTTATTAGAATCATTAAAGAAATTCCTTATATAGAACCATGTATCCTCCACTCTTCCTCACTATCTTCAACCCTGCATATAATATCATCTTATCTAATTTTTATACATCCCTTAATATGTCTAAATTTTTTCAGAACCATTCATTTACCATTCCCTAAAAAATTTCATTTGTCACATAATTTTTGTTAATTGATTCAATTTACTAGTCACATTTCTATTTAAATTACGTAATACGATCTTTTATTTACAATATTTTCTTCTGAAATCCTTTACTAAGTATTTCCATCGTTTCCCCAATTATTTTTACATTTGTATACTTTATGAAAAATCCATTTTTTCTACCTATTTTCATTTCCATTTCTTGTTTGTATACATTACAAACACGCCACCTTTGTAATGTTTGAATTTTTAATAGTTTTTTATACTGTCCAGTGAAGAAAGTTGTCCAAATTCATTGCAATCATATGTTCTGTATAATGTTCAATTTCAGAATAGTCATTTTTATTACTACTGTTTTGTTTCATTTCTAGATTGGATTTTCATATTTTAATATTAATTACTATTTATTAATATACATAATTATTATTCATCTACAGAGTGCATTTGTTGGACGATGATGAGGTTTTTAGACTTATTGTTACAACACTTTGTTCTTGTGGACATTGTAACTTTATTTAGTTGAAAAACATCTACATTAGTAACTTCGTAAATTTTGGTTCAACTATAGATTGGGTTCTGTCATCAGGATTTCAAATTAATCATCTGCCCAGTTCATATTTTTTAATTACAACCACTTCTATAATATATTTGTCTTTCAATTCAAATTACAATACATGCCTTACTATTTATTTGGAGCATTCTAGAAATGCAGGTATGATGAACCCTGTGATGACGTGAAGTGAAGTGGAGCCTAGGTGTTGACCCACTATGGCCATCATGTAGGACATTGATGCACTTGAAAATGATGTGCAACCTCCCTCAAAAATTAGAAGTTACTTTTTATATATCCTTTATTATTCAAGTATTTTATTTGTGTGTACATAATTTATCTACTCCTATTCCATTTTTATGTTCCAATACATTGGGATTAAAAATTATTAAAGATTACTATTGGTGGGTTGCCTTGACTAAAAGAATTCTCTTTGGAAATAAAAACCATTATTTCAAAATGTTGTGCGTACGCATGGTTGTGTACCAGTTATGTTTAAAAGCGAGCTATAAATACCTATATAAAACAATGATTCTTTAATTTCAATATATTTTTTAAAACTAAGGGTGTTACATTATAAATTTAGTAATTTAAATATTAAAAAAAATTATATAATAATTATATCATTAATAATATAATTGTGATAAATTATAATAAAATATGATATATTAAAAATATCATTAATGGGGAATCTATCCATCCATGATATGCCAACATAAACAATCACATGGATGTCGATAAATAATTTCATAATTATGGAATTCTTAACACTGGAAATCATAAAGTAGACTATCAAGGCCCTAGGCGAAGTCATCATAAACATACTGTCAATTTCTCGAACAAAGATATCATAATCTTCCAGTGAAGTCCTCATGAAAGGACACCATTAATAATTTGAGAAGAATTCACAAAATACCCAATATATATTACCTCACGAGGCTCTCTAATTTATTTAGTGGATATAACAAGTCCCGTACATCACATATTAAGACCAATTCCTTTATTATATGAAACATATTAATAATTCATACAATATATAATCAATTTAAATATTTTTATTAAACTTTCACCTTGAATGTCATTCTTCTCCAAATAAATAAAAGTAAAAATCACGATCATAAACCTTATATAATTACATATTTAATGGTACAGTAGAATATATCCCTTTGAAATAATAATATTAATCATATCATGTTTTTATAGATTAAAATATTCTTAAAATAGTATATTAACAATTATCTGAAATTTTTTGAAAATATAATTTTCATTTGATGATTTTTTTAATAAAATCTTTTATTATCTTGTGAAAATAAAATTATTAGATTTTAAATATTAATACATACAATAAAATATTCAATGAAACAAATAGTTATGATTTTAGGAAATAATTTTCATTCCATATACATCAAAAGATAATAATGATTACACAAATTTTTATATAGTTCGAAGTGAGCCATATTGGAAGCATTAAAATAATTTTGTTAATAATTTTTAATAAAGGTCATATATAGTTTAAATTTTATTTTAAAATTTTTTAAAACATAAATAAGATGATTCTTCTATGATATGGGCAACATGTCCATGGTGATGAATGATTTTAAATGTAAAACCTTCCAAATAATTAATTACAATCCATTAAAAATTTCAATACTTTTGAAACAAAAAAGATTCTAAAGAGGGGATAATGAAAGGGATTTTTTAGACTAATTAAGGGAACTCAACTATGTATGAATGTTGACATAGTATTGATGAAATAAAATTGTGATGAGAAATCCATTACCATAAGTCCAACTTGACCCATAAGGCAACTGAACACATGTATGAAAATATTATATTTTTTATCATTATATAAAATAAAAATATAAATAAATATAAAATTATATATGGTTCCGTAAATATATCTCAACAGATTTTTATTAATAATTATCTAGTAATTTTTTTGGCTATTAATAGCTTTGTTCCCCATGTATTTTCATGTTTTATCAGTTATAGTACAAGAATAGATTTCAAGTATTATAACATCCCTAAATTTAATATTAACATTAATATACTATTTTTATAGTATATTATAATTATACATCATTCCATAATCATTCATGTCATAATCTTTATATCAATACACATATTGGTGGTAAAACCAACTTAAACAAGAGCGTATTATAAAGATTGAATGAGTATGAAAATGAAAAATGATAACATTAATATCACATTTAAAAAATAATATATATTTCATAATAATTATAAAAATTCATTATATATAATTTTACGACCATACATAAAATAATTATATTTCAAATTTAATAAATCTCTCTGGGAGATGTTAGTATATATGTAAGCATGAATGATAATTCCGTTTTGTAATGAGAAAATGGTAAATGTAATTGGATGATAATTTATCATTATATAATTATTATTAACTTATAAATATGTTATATATTTATTAAATCTATCTTTATATATTTCTGCGAGTTGATGTCAATGTAAAATAATTCACATATTTATGTTTATTTGGAAGTCCATACGTATGATCAAATAATACTTTCATCTCCAATTTTAAGGAAATGATTTGTAAAATGGTTTTTAAATAACCAAACATTCATTTTAGTATACATATGATACTATAAAAATCATGTTAG
Organism: Viscum album; assembly: GCA_963277665.1. NCBI lineage: Eukaryota > Viridiplantae > Streptophyta > Magnoliopsida > Santalales > Viscaceae > Viscum > Viscum album. The sequence goes on from OY728144.1 coordinate 396,423,790, forward strand.
GAATGATAAAATATACTTATAGTTAGTATAAGTGGAAATAAAATTTTAAAGGGTTGGTAAACTTGATTTCATTTTCATTGGGAGATCACCTTTGGCTTAACCATTAATACTTATTTGAATAGTATAATAAGAATAAATTAAATGAAATTATAATGAAATCTATTAAAAGATTCTATTAGAGTAGTTATTTTTTAATTATGAGATTTCAAATATTATAACTAAAGGAGAATATGAGTTTCTGTAACACCCCGAGATTTTATTCTTTTTAATTTATTTGATGTCCAGTGTTTTATGCTAAAACAATATTATCTTGTGCTATACGCAACACCGTATTAGTTTGCAGTATGCGCAACACTATTCTTAGATTGTGTTACACACAATTTCATGTTTGTTTGATAATAGTCATTCTACGCAACATTGAGTGTATATATATATATATTCAATGTATAAATGAAATATGGTTGGATTATTTTATATGAAACAATAAAGGAGTTTATCACAACACGCAACCCTAACTTGGCTTTCATTACACGCAATCCCGACCTTCCTCGATAGCGAGTGTTATACGCAATACCAGGTTTTACTAAACTACAGTATATTATTATAATATAATTATGAACTAGTCTTTATGAACATTATTAACTAAATTTTGAATTTTATAACATTATTATTCATCTTGAACATTTTCTAGAACATGGTATAAGAACAAAATAAATTTTTCAGGTAAAATAATTATTTCTCAAAAAATGCAGTTTTGCCGCCTTTTGATGGCACAGAAACTTTAAATCTAGTTGTTGAAATGTTTATAAGTTAAATTTGACAAAATAAAATTCTTATTTTGAATCAGGATATAAAAATTTACATTGGATAATGTTTTGATATTTTTCTGATAACTTTCATATTTTAATGAGTTGTAAAACAGGCTATATATTAATTAAAAACAACTTTTGTCATCATAATAACTTATGTGGATAAATTATAATATTGAATGGTTTTAAAGTATAAATATAATATATTTTTACCATTTAATATAATCTATGTCATTAGAATTGATTTTAAATTTAATTCGTAGGTTAAATCAATTCAATGTTTTGCAATGTTTTAATCCAAAACCCGTTTTCATTCGACAACAGGATGAATTTTAATTTAATTTCTGAGACTTCTGTGTATTTAATTTGAAAAAATGGATTCCATATTTGGAATCAGTGAGTCCAAATTATGTTAATAGGATACTTTTTATTTTTGGGATTATGAATAGTAACTACGGTAAATTTTATTTACCATAGTTAAAGGTAAATCTGGTAATTAAGAGTAAATATAATTTTATAAAATTACCCTAACACATGGAAAAATTCTATTGGATGACTAAAATTTGACCCATATCACCTAAGGGTCGGATTAGGATTATTTAACAGACTTTTGTCTATGAAAATTATTTAATTATTATTAAATCCAAAGAAAGTGACAACATATCACTCTCTTAAATCTTATAAAGATATTAATATTAATTTAGTGATAAACTTCATGAAACATTGAACATGAATAGTCTAAAAAACGATAATGAAATTATTTAAATCATATGAAATTATTTATAATTTTTAGGGATTAAATAATTAGCATTAATTGTGACATAATAGTGATGCAGAAATTGTTTATCTAGTGAAAAATCAAGAATATAGTTTTTATTAAACTAATAGTGACCATAAAAGGCACAAAACCCTGCCCAAAACTTATTGGTCATGTAAATTTAAACCATAATTATCCATCAGTCGAATATTTGACCCTTTGGAGCCTTATAAATTCGAATATGACACTTATATTATTTTATTTTGAATGATTCCAAAGTTGTCACCTTCATAATTTAATAAATATAACAATTTAAATATTGTGATTTTATGATGATAAATTCTAGTAAAATTAATATTGTGAATGGTAATATATTTATCTTCATCATAGGATTTTATGTTTAATTTTTATGCCACAAACAAGAATATTAAATAATTATACAAAAATGATGTGGTAATTATTTTATTAAGAGATAAACCAAATAAATGGTTTTAAAAATAATAAAATAAATATTATATGAACTATTTAATGTACTCAACTAATTTTATAGATACATATGGACTTTTATGAATCTATTAAAGCTTTTAGTTCAAACATATCTTCTGTATATATTTTATTTAAATTCATATATATGAATAGTGTCAAAATTGACACTATTGTTATATTATAAAATTGTTTAAAAATCAAAAAAATATTTAAAAATTATAAATTTAAATTTATATGGTCTAAAATGTTATAAAGTATCCAATTATGGGAAATTCAAAACAAATAAGTAATTTTTTGTTATAATTTAAAATTTAGATTGTTATTACCACAAATAAAATTAAATTGATTAAGGATAAATCAAGTTGATAATGTTTAAAATAATTTTCTAACATGTCTAAATTTTACTGGATGATGATATTACAACTGTATCTCATATTATATTCGAATATGATTCATTTTTTAGGTTTTTAAGTGGGGTTATATATATTATAAATTAATATTTTTAAGATTTGCAATGGTGCCCCTTTCATCCCTTATAAAAGGGCACCTCATCCATCTCTTCCTCACACAAATTTGAGCCTTTAAGCCTAGAAAAACCCTTCTCATTTCACTTCTCAACTTCCCCAGCAACATCCTAGAGGTCATTGTCTTCTTTAATGACGAATGTTAGTACCCTGGAGGAGGATTCAAAGAGGCGTGTCGAAGAAGAGGTAATATCCGTTACCGATTCTTTCAATTTTCTTTCTTCTTCAACTTCTTCTTCTTTAGTTGTTTCATTATGAAGTAATAAAATCAGTATCACTCATATATGGATATTTTATTATAAGTATGAAACAACCATATTTCACAATCTATCCATCCTATGGAAAATGAAATCACCGCGCGTGCATACGTACGTAATACCGTCTCCACGCCGTGGTGTAATCTATTTTCCACCACCACCTTACTTGGATGGGTATAATGGTGAAAGTAATGAATAAATATGATTACTGTAAAGTGATATTTATTCTGTAATATTATACATACACATTAATACAATTCGATGATCATGGGAATGATATCATCGTTCGTGCGTACGTACGGAATATCGTCTCCACGACGCGATGAGATTCACTCTCCATGATAACCATTCAATAATGATTATAAAGTATATATAATAAGTAATCATAAAATATATGAAATAATAATTCTACGAGATTTATGTATATATATATATTTATTTCATCTACTTAATTCCATTCAATTCAATAAGGAAACGAAAACAGCGTTCATGCGTACGTACGGCTTACCGTCTCCATGAAAGGTGTATTTCATTACATTTATAGATCTATTATATATATGTATATTATGAATATATATTATATATAAATCAATTTCTATATTCTTGAATTATGTAATCATGATCTATAAAATCATATAAATAATTACAAGTCAAAACACGGACGACAAATGAAACGATTTTACCCAAAACACTCTTTAACATGGAATATACAAAAGAACGGGTAATATAATGTCATAAGTGAACCATATATGATATAATAACAATGAATATGATTATGTAATAAGTCAATTACATTATTTAAATCATTGTACAGGAGTTTTGGATACGTACGAAGCATATCAGAACAAAGGTTAGGGATAATTTTGCAAATCTCATTTTTATCCGAGATTACTTATTTGTAAGTATTTACTGGGGTTATTTCTATCATCCAAGTCCCTGTTTTATATAAGTGTTCTAATGTAATTTTAAAGTCATTTTTATCCTTTTTTGACTTTTACTACATGGTATGTAAGGAATCATTCTTTTTATTTACGTTACAACGTACTTTTTTGACATTTCCAGTTAAAGTACGGGAAGATTTTTTTAACTTATACGGCACGAATAGATTTTGACGGTTTTATAAAGCCTTAATTTCATGATGCTTGCTTCATAAGATTTCATGACTATCTTCAAAAAAATCTCTTTCTTTTAAAATAGCATGACGTTTTGTGAAAAGAAATTTATTTTGAAGAAGAAAGGATATTTTCCTCCAGAATTCATTTCAAATGTTTTATCAAAACCATTTTCCATCTAAGATGAAATTATTTCATATGTGTATGTTTTAAGTTTAATGTCTCTATAATTTACATGGTTCCCTTTTCTTATGATGAAATGTCCTGTTTTTTATATGGATTATGAAATGATGGGATGATGTTTATGAAACCCATTTTATACATTGGGTTATGATGAATGTTTTAAGTTTATTTTGTGGCACAAGTAAGAATGATTTAATTATGAGATGGGTGGGACCTATATCTCCCTACAATGCATTGGGTAAAGATTTATATCTCCTGAGATAGACATGGCTGGAATGGAAAGTTAAACAGGTTCAGTAATACAGAACTGGAACGAGGAGTAAACTCGATTCAGAAAGGGACTTTGTCCACTAAGATGGACTTGGCAGCAATGCCTTGGCTAATATGGAAATCCTATCATGTGATTAATGGTTACCACAATTACATGTTTTATTCCCATGCTATTTTATCATTATTAATGTTTCTTTATGATCTATTCCATACGTACTTCCATGTTTTATGTCATTGCTCAAGATTTTGACGTTTAAACATTATGTTGATGTTTTTAAGTTCAAATGTATATGGTATGTTTTATTTTATACATGCATACCCTTACTATGAATTTGAGCTCACCGTTTTTATGTTTTCTTTTCCCCAGGATATAAAGAAAGGTTTTAGGTAAGAAAAAAGGGGGAAGATCCTTATGGGAGATGTTGAAGATCATTCACCACGATTAGGAGATTACGTTCCAGGTTTCCAATGACACTAAACTATTACGGTCCTTTTGTGTCTTTTTTTGTTATGTATTAAGTATTCCTCAAAAATAATGTAATGTTCACGTACGTCAAGCTTCGGGTCTCCACAGATGGTATCAGAGGAATGGTTTAGGCAACCTTTGGAAACTATGATGCGAGAAATTTTGTGAGATCCCTAGAGATATTTCTATGGTATGTTTAGGGATGTCCCTAAGGTTAAGTATAAGTGTAGGATATATACTGATAATTATGGTAACGATTTTAGAATTAAACTTAAGATGATAGATATTGATGTTACTCCCCCTTTATTATGTTGTTTTCCCTAGCATGATTTTTTCCTCTCACGCTATTCTTTTTGGGATTTAGATGATGGCTGGAACCTGAAGGAACCGTGTAGATCGATGCAATGGACAATGCAATGATTGTCCTCCTGAACAGAAAAATGTTATGGGAGATGGAGTGCAAAATCTTATTTCTGTACTTACACAAGCTATGAATCATTCTGGACATCCAAATGAGCAGAAAAGGGAACAATATTCTATTGATTCCTTCACGAGGCAACGTCCACCTGCTTTTAGTGGGTCTTCTAATCCACATGTTACTAAACAATGGATCAGTACCACTAAAAAGATGTTTTCAGATCTTCAATGTTCTGAACATGATAAATTCATCTTAGCAGTATTTCGTTTGGAAGGTTAAGCTGATCAATGGTGGAATCTTATCAAGAATATGAGGCCAAGAGATGAAATTGAGTCCATGGAATGGGACGAGTTCAAGAACTTATTTTTCATAAGTACTTACCTCGTATTCTTCGAACAAAGATGCAGAAGGAGTTTCATGAACTAAAGATAAAGGATGATGAATCTATTGGTTTATAAGAATCAAATTTTACAAGGCTCGCAAGGTATGCATCTGGCTTTATCATCCAACCTGAAAGTAAAGTTGATCGATTCTTCAGTGGCTTAAAACCAAATCTTTGAAGGGCATTAGCTATAAGAGACTTCAGTAGCTATGAAGAAATTGTGTGTTGTGCTATCAAGGTAGAAATATAAGTTGGTGTAACTTATCCATCTCATATTTTTTACAAGAAACGAAAGATGGAGTTCAAGGATAAATCTCAGAATAATGGTGAAAAGAAGATGAATGTTTCCTTATGCTCAAAGTGTGGAAAGAATCATGGTTGATATTGTCTTAAAGGGACTAGAAAATGTTTTAAGTGTGTAAAAGAAGGTCATCGAGCAGATGAGTGTCGATGTAAAGGAACAAGGGTTTCTAATGATGTGAATAAATAAAAGACTGTAGAGAACGCACCACCAACACTTCAATGCTTGAAGTGCAAGGAAATGGGGCATTATGGTAATAAATTCCCTAATCCAAGGGTTAGTGATGATCGACATGAGCAACCACTTAAGTCAAAGGACAAAGGGAAGTCACATGTGATCACTATTGGAAATGTTGAATATGAAAACGATGTGGTGGAATGATTAAGTGTTTATGTAATGGGATTCCAATATAATGTTGTATATAGTATCATGGAATATTGGAATATTTATGTATTGGTCTATTGTGGTTTTCAATAATTTTATGGTACCGGTAACCATGGAATGTGATTGAGATATTTTTGGAAAAAAGGTAATATGCGCATAATGAAGGGATATGGACAAAATGAAATGTTTGACAGTATTCATGAGCTCATGACTGATATAAGGAAATAGTTATATCATGGTTTGATGTTTTCGTATGTGAAAAGAGTTAACTTTTGACATCACTCCTGTTTTCACTAAGATTCAATGGGTATTCATTTTTCAAGAGAATACATGATTAAGGCCGTAGAATGATTGGAATGTGACCAACAAGACATATCTCATGATATATGGGGATCAACGATGGTATTTACAAGATTATTATATGAACTCTTTGGTAATCGTTTTCACTATAATATGATATTGGACAATAGTATTTTGGATAATACTAATGATTGGAAAGGATTATGATGGACATAAGTTAGTATTGTTTAAGGAGATAACTTTTTTCGATATTATTGATGGGATGTTATAGTAATGTAGTTTTAGAAAAAGGAAAACTTGCAGGACAAGCGACAACCCATCACGTCAGACAAAGCTGTGGGAATTGAACCCACAACCAAAGTGCGACAGGCCTTTATCGCCTACCAATGGCCTACAGGAAGTCCCTAGTTAGTAGAAACTAGTTTTATTTTATTAAGAGGTATGATATATGAAGTATAAGTTAATTTTTGGAACCATATACGATTAATCTAACCATAAGATGTACTTATAACTTTTGCTAACCTTTTGTTTGAAATAGACGGAATGACCCATCATTCTATCACATGATCTATTAACACTTCACGAATAACAAATTCAACTTCATTTCTTTAAGTGATTAAGTGGAAATTGTTAAATTCATGAACAACGGTGAGATTATATCGAAATAATGTAGGTATTTCTTCTAATTCAAAATTTTCAACTTTAGGAAAATGATATTGAAAACCAAAAATTTTGACCTAGTGCTCTTAAATCCGATGAATCAGATGGTACCTTTGATCATCGCATATCTATGGCTTTGTGATTGTTGGATATTTCATAGCCATGTTCTCTACCACTCTCCATCAGAACATGATGGTTATATTTTTCTTCCATATCAATATTTTCACCTATATTCTCCTATGTGGAAACCCAGTGATTAGTTAATTTGGGTAATTGTTACTTTTCATACTTTAGTTTTTAAAGATAAGTTTTGGTATTCCTTTTTACGATGTGGGTTTCTATTAAAGAAACATTCGAATAGTAAACCATGTATAACCCCAATTAATTTCAAGGGCGGAATTCATTTTAAGGGGGGTAGAATGTAACACCCTGAGATTTTATTCTTTTTAATTTAGTTTATGTCATGTGTTTTTTGCTACAACAAGATCATCTTGTGCTATACGCAACACTATTCCTAGATTGTGTTACACAGAATAACAAGTTCATTTGATAATAGTCATTCTACGCAACATTGAGTGTATATATATATATATTCAATGTATAATTGAAATATTATTGTATTCTGTTATATGAAACAATAAAGGAGTTTTTCACAACACGCAACCCTAACTTGGATTTCATTACACGCAATCCTGACATTCCTCGATAGCGTGTGTTGTTCGCAATACCAGGTTTTACTAAACAACGTTATATTATTATAATATTATTATGAACTAGCCGTTATGAATAGTATTAACTAAATTTTGAATTTTATAACATTATTATTCATCTTACACATTTTCTAGAACATGGTATAAGAAAAAAATAATTTTTTCGGGTAAAATAAGTATTTTTTAAAAAAATGCAGTTTGCCGACTTTTGATGGCGCACCCACTTTAAATCTAGTTGTTGACATATTTATAAGTTCAATTTGACAAAATATAATTATTCTTTTTAATAAGGATATAAAAATTTACATTGGATAATGTTTTGATATTTTTCTGATAACATTCATATTTTAATGAATAGTAAAAACACGATATATTTTAATTAAAACAACTTTTTTCATCGTAATAACTTATTTGGTTAAATTATAATATTGAATGGTTTTAAAGTATAAATAGAATATATTTTTACCATTTAATATAATTTATGTCATTAAAATTGACTTTACATTGACTTCGTATGTTAAATCAATTCAGTCTTTTGCAATGTTTTTATCAAAAACCCGTTTTCATTCAACAACGGGATAAATTTTAATTTAATTTCTGCAACTTCTGTGTATTGAATTTGAAAAAATGGATTCCATATTTGGAATCAGTGGGTTCAAATTATGTTAATAGGCTACTTTTTATATTTGGTAATTATGAATAGTAACCACGGTAAATTTTATTTACCTTAGTTAAAGGTAAATCTGGTAATTAAGGGTAAATATAATATTATAAAATTACCATAACACATGAGAAAATTATATTACATGACTAAAATCCAACCCATATCACCTAAGGGTCGGATTAGAATTCTTTAACGGTCTTTTTTCCATGAAAATAATTTAATTATTATTAAATCCAAAAAAGTGACAACATATTACTCTCTTAAATATTATAAGTATATTAATATTTATTTAGTGATAAGCTTCATGAAACTTCGAACATTAATAGTCTCCAAATTTATAATGAAATCATCTACATCATATGAATTTATTTATAATTTTTAGGGATTAAATAATTAGCATTAATTGTGACACAATAGTGATGCAGAAATTGTTTATCTAGTGAAAAATCAAGAATATAGTTTTTATTAAATTAATAGTGACCATAAAAGGCACAAAACCCTGCCCAAAACGTATTGGTCATGTAAATTTAAACCATAATCATCCAACGGTCGAATATTTGACCCTTTGGAGCCTTATAAAAGCGATTCTGACACTTATATTATTTTATTTTAAATGATGCTAAAGTTGTCACCTTCATAATTTAATAAATATAACAATTTAAATATTGTTATTTTAAGATGCTAAATTCGAGTAAAAGTATTATTGTGAAAGGTAATAGATTTATCTTCATCATAGGATTTTATTTTTAATTCTTATGCAACATATAAGTATATTAAATAATTATACAAAAATGATGTGGTAATTATTTTATTAAGAGATAAAACAAACAAATTGTTTTAAAAATATTAAAATAAATATTATATGAACTATTTAATGTTCTACACTAATTTTATAGATACATATGGCCTTTTATAAATCTATTAATTCTTTTAGTTCGAACATATCTTCTGTATATATTTTATTTAAATTCATATAAATGAATAGTGTCAAAATTGACACTATTGTTATTTTATAAAATTGTTTAAAAATCACAAAAATATTTAAAAATTATAAATTTAAATTTATATGGTCTAAAATTTTACAATGTATCCAATTATGTAAAATTCACAACAAATAAGTAATTTTTTGTTATAATTTAAAATTTAGATTTTTATTACCACAAATAAAATTTAATTGATTAAGTAAGGATAAATCAAGTTGATAATGTTTAAAATAATTTTCTAACATGTCCAAATTTTATTGGTTGATGATATTACAACCCTATCACATCTTATATTCGAATATGAGTCATTTTTTGAGGTTTTCAAGTGGGGTTAGATTTATTATAAAATAATATTTTTAAGATTTCCAATGGTGCCCCTCTCCTCCCTTATAAAAGGGCACCTCCTCTCTCTCTTCCTCGCACCTATTTGAGCCTTCACGCTTGGCGAAACCCTTCCCATTTCCCTTCTCAACTTCCCTAGATACATCCTAGAGGTCCTTGTCTTCTTTAATGACCAAATTTAGTACCCTAAGAGGAGGATTCAAAGAGGCGTGTCAAAGAAGAGGTAATATCTGTTACCGATTCTTTCAATTTTCTTTCTTCTTCAACTTATTCTTATTTAGTTGTTTCATTATGAAGTAATAACATCAGTATCAATCATATACTGATATGTTATTATAATTATGAAACAGCCATATTTCACCATCTATCCATCCTATAGAAAATGAAATCACCGCGCGTGCGTACGTACGGAATACCGTCTCCACGTCGCGGTGTAATCTAATTTCCACCACCACCTTACTTAGATGGGTATAATGTTGAAAGTAATGAATATATATGATTATTGTAAAGTTATATTGATTATGTAATATTATAAATACAGTTTAATACAATTCGACGATCATGGGAATGATATCATCGCTCGTGCGTACGTACGGAATACCGTCTCCACGACACGATGAGATTCACTCTCCATGATAACCATTCAAGAATGATTATAAAGTATATATAATAAGTAATAATAAAATATATGACATAATAATTCTACTTGATTTATGTATATATATATTTATATCTTCTACTTAATTACATTCAATTCAATATGGAAATGAAAACAGCGTTCATGCGTACGTACGGCTTACCGTCTCCATGAACGGTGTATTTCATTCCATTTATCGATCTATTATATATATGTATATTATAAATATATATTATATATAAATCATGTTTTATATTCTTGAATTATGAATCATGATTTAGTAAATCATATGAATAATTACAAGTCAAAACAGGGATGACAAATGAAACGATTTTACCCAAAACACTCTTTAACATGGAATTTACAAAAGAACGGGTAATATAAAGTAATAAGTAAACCATATATGATATAATAACAATAAATATGATTCTGTAATAAGTAAATGACATTATTTAAATCATTATACAGGAGTTTTGGAAATGTACGAAGCATATTAGACCAAAGGTTAGGTATAATTTCGCAAATCTGATTTTTATCCGAGATTGCTTATTCGTAAGTATTTACTGGGGTTATTTATATCATCCATTTCCATGTTTTATAAAAGTGTTTTCACGTATGTTTAATGTCATTTGTACCCATTTTTGACTTTTACTACATGGTATGTCAGGAATCTTTCTTTTTTTTACATTACGAGGTACTTTTTTGACTTTTCCGGTAAAAGTACGAGAAGAATTTTTTTAACTTATACTGCACGAACGGATTTTTACGGTTTTATAAAGCCTTATTTGCATGAAGATTCCTTCAAAATATTTCATTAGTATCTTCAACAAAATATCTATCTTTTAAAATAGCATGACGTTTTGTGAAAAGAAATTCATTTTGAAGAAGAAAGGATATTTTCCTCAAGAATTCATTTCAAATGTTTTATCAAAACCATTTTCCATCTAAGATGAAATTATTTCATATGTGTATGTTTTAAGTTTAATGTCTCTATAATTTACATGGTTCACTTTTCTTATGATGAAATGTCCATTTTTATATGGATTATGAAATGATGGGATGATGTTTATGGAACCAATTTTATACTTTGGGTTATGATGAATGTTTTAAGTTTATTTTGTGGAACAAGTAAGAATGATTTAATTATGAGATGGGTGGGACCTATATCACCCTACAATGCATTGGGTAATGATTTATATCTCATGAGATAGACATGTCTAGAACGGCAAGTTAAAACAGTTCAGTAATACAGGACTGGAACAAGGAGTGAACTCGATTTAGAAAGGGACTTTTTCATTAAGATGGTCTTGGCATCAATGCCTTGGCTAATATGGAAATCATATCATGTGATTAATGGTTTCCACAATTACGTGTTTATTCCCATGCTATTTTATCATTATTAATGTTTCTTTATGGTCTATGCCATACGTACTTCCATTTTTATGTCATTGCTCAAGCTTTTGACGTTTAAAGATTATGTTCATGTTTTTATGTTCGAATGTATATGGTATGTTTTATTTTATCAATTATTCCCCTAACTAAGCATTTGAGATAACCCTTTTTATGTTTTCTTTTCCCTAGGATATAATGAAAGGTTTTAGGTAAGAAAAAAAGGGGAAGATCTTTATGAGAGATGTTTAAGATCTTTCACCACGATTTGAATATTATGTTCCAAGTTTCCAAAGACATTAAAATATTACGGTCCTTGTGTGTCTGTTTTTGTTATGAATTATGTATTCCACAAAAGTAATGTAATGTTCATGTTCATAAAAATTCAGGTCTCTACAGTTGGTATCAGAGGAAAGGTTTAGTCAACCTTTGGAAACTAGGATGCGATAACTTTAGTGAGATCCCTAGAGATATTTCTAAGGTATGTCTAGGGATGTCCCTAAGGATAAGTATAATTGTAGGATATATTCCTAGAATTACAGTAACGATTTTATAATTAAACCTAAGATGATATATATTGAAGGTACTCCTACATTATCATGTTGTTTTCAGTAGCATGATTTTTGCCTCTCACACTATTCATTTTGGGTTTTAGACGATGGATGGAACCCAAAGGAACCGTGTAGATCAATGTAATGGACAATGCAATGAATGTCCTCCTGAATAAACAAATGTTATGGGAGATGGAGTGAAAAATCTTATATCTATACTTACACAAGCTATGAATCATTCTGGACTTCCAAATGATCAGAAAAGGGAACAATATTCTATTGAGTCCTTCATGAGGCAACGCCCACCTTCTTTCAGTGGGTCTTCTGATCCACATGTTGGTGAACAATGGATCAGTACCACTAAAAAGATATTTTCAGTTTTTCAATGTTCTAATCATGATAAATTCATCTCTGTAGTATTTTGTTTGGAAGGTGAAGCTGATCAATGGTGGAATCTTATCAAGAATACGAGGCCAAGAGTTGAAATTGAGACCATGGAATGGGACGACTTCAAGAACTTATTTTTCAATAAGTACGTACCTCGTATTCTTCGAAAAAATATGGGGAAGGAGTTTCTTGAACTAAAGAAAAAGGATGATGAATCTGTTGCTATATACAATGTGAATTTTACAAGGCTTGCAAGGTATACATCTGGCTTTTTCATCCAACCTGAAAGTAAAGTTTATCGATTCTTCAGTGGCTTAAAACCAAATCATCGAAGGGAATTGGCTATAAGTGACTTCAGTAGCTATGACGAAATTGTGTGTTGTGCTATCAAGGTAGAAATGGAATTTGGTGTTACTTTTCCATCTAATAGTTTTGACAAAAAACAAAAGATGGAGTTCAAGGAGAAATCTCAGAATAATGGTTAAAGGAAGATGAATGTTTCCTTATTCTCAATGTCTGGAAAGAAGAACGGTGGATATTGTCTTAAAGGGACTAGAAAATGTTTTATGTGTGGAATAGAAGGTCATCGAGCAGATGAGTGTCGAAGTAAAGGAAAAATGGTTTCTAATGATGTGAATAAAGAAAAGACTGTAAAGAACGCACCACCAACAATTCAATGCATCAAGTGCAAAGAAAATGGGGTATTATGCTAATAAATGCCCTAATCCAATGGTTAGTGATGATCGACATGAGCAACCACTTAAGGAAAAGAGAAAAGGAAAGTCACATGTGATCACTATTGGCAATGTTGAATATGACAACGATGTGGTGGAATGATTAAGTGTTTATGTAATGGGATTCCAAAATAATGTTGTATATGGTATCATGGAATATTGGAATATTTATGTATTGGTCTACTGTGGTTTTCAATAATTTTATGGTACCGGTAACCATGGAATGTGATTGAGATACTTTTGGAAAAAAGTTGATATGCGCATAATGAAGGGATAAAGACAAAATGAAATGTTTGACAGTATTCATGAGCTCCTGACTGATATAAGGAAATAGTTATATCATGGTTTGAGGTTTTCATATGTGAAAAGAGTTAACTTTTGAAAGCACTCATGTTTTCACTAAGAATTAATGGGTATTCATTTTTCATGTGAATACGTGATTAAGGCCTTCGAATGTTTGGAATGTGACCAAAAAGGCATATCTCATGATATATGGGGATCAATGATGGTTTTAACATGCTTGTTATATGAACTCTTTGTTAATTGTTTTTACTATAATATGAGATTGGACAAAAGTATTTTGGATAAGCCTAATGATTGGAAAGGATTATGTTGGACATAAGTAAGTATTTTTTAGGGATAGAACTTTTTTCGATATTATTGATGGGATTTTATAGTAATGTAGTTTTAGAAAAATGACAACCTGCAGAACGAGTGACAACCCATCGCGTCAGACAATGCTGTGGTAATCGAACCCACAACCGATGTGCGACAGGCTTATATCACCTACAAATGTCCTACAGGAAGTCCCTGGTTTGTAGAAACTAGTTTTATTTTATTAAGCGGTATGATATATGAAGTATAAGATCATTTTTTGAACAATATAAGATTAATCTAACCTTAAGATGGACTTATAAATTTTGTTAACCATTTTTTTGAAACAGATGGAATGAACCATCATTCTATAACATGATCTACTAACACATCACGAATAACAAATTCAACTTCATTTCTTTAAGTGATGAAGTGGAAATTGTTCAAGTCATGAACAACAGTGAGATTATATCGAAATAAAGTTGGTATTTCTTCTAATTCAAAATTTTCAACTTTAGGAAAATGATATTGAAAACCAAAAATGTTGTCCTAGTGCTCTTATATCCAATTAATCAGATGGTACATTTAATCATCGCAAATCTATGGCTTTGTGATTGTTGGCTATTTCATAGCCATGTTCTCTACTACTCTCCATCAGAACATGATGGTCAGATTTGTCTTCCATATCCATATTTTCACCTATGTTCATCTACATGGAAGCCTAGTGATTAGTTAATTTGGGTAACCGTTACGTTTCATACTTTAGTTTTTAAAGATATGTTTTGGTATTCCTTTTTACGATGTGGGTTTCTATTAAAGAAACTTTTGAATAGTAAACCATGTATAACCCCGATGAATTTTGAGGGAGATATTCATTTTAAGGGGGTAGAATGTAACACCCCGAGATTTTATTCTTTTTAATTTATCTGATGTCTTGTGTTTTATGCTACAACAAGATTATCTTCTGCTATACGCAACACCATATTAGCTTTCAGTATACGCAACACTATTCATAGATTGTGTTATACACAATTTCATGTTCGTTTGATAATAGTCATTCTATGGAACATTGAGTGTATATATATATATATATATTCAATGTATAAATGAAATATGGTTGGATTCTGTTATATGAAACAACAAAGGAGTCTTTCACAACACGCAACCCTAACTTGGATTTCATTACACGCAATCCCGACCTTCCTCGATAGCGAGTGTTGTACGCAATACCGACTTTTACTAAACAATGGTATATTATTATAATATTATTATGAACTAGCTGCTATGGATAGTATTAACTAAATTTTGAATTTTATAAATTTATTATTCATCTTACACATTTTCTAGAACATGGTACAAGAACAAAATAAATTTTTCGGGTAAAATAAGTATTTTTCATAAAATGCAGTTTTGCCGACTTTTGATGGTGCACCAACATTAAATCTAGTTGTTGACATGTTTATAAGTTCAATTTGACAACATAATATTCTTCATTTTAATCATGATATAATAATTTACATTGGATAAAGGTTTGATATTTTTCTGATAACTTTCATATTTTAATGAATAGTAAAAACATGCTATATTTTAATTAAAAACAACTTTTTTCATTGTAATATCTTATGTGGTTAAATTATAATATTGAATGGTTTTAAAGAATAAATAGAATATATTTTTACCATTTAATATAATTTATGTCATTATAATTGATTTTACATTGAATTCGTAGGTTAAATCAATTCAATCTTTTGCAATGTTTTAATCACAAACCAGATTTCATTCGACAACAGGATAAATTTTAATTTAATTTCTGCAAATTCTGTGTATTGAATTTGAAAAAATGGATTCTATATTTGGAATCAGTGGGTCCAAATTATGTTAATAGGCTACTTTTTATTTTTGGGAATTATGAATAGTAACTACGGAAAATTTTATTTAACATAGTTAAAGGTAAATTGTGTAATTAAGGGTAAATATAATATTATACAATTACCCTAACACATGAAAAAATTCTATTGGATGACTAAAAGTCGACCCATATCACCTAAGGGTCGGATTAGAATCATTTAACAGACTTTTGTCCATGAAAATAATTTAATTATTATTAAAACCAAAGAAAGTGACAACATGTCACTCTCTTAAATCTTATAAGTATATTAATTTTAATTTAGTTGTAAACTTAATGAAAATTAGAACATCAATAGTCTCCAAAAATATAATGAAATTATCTACATCACATGAATTTATTTATAATTTTTAGGGATTAAATAATTTGCATTAATTGTGACACAATAGTGATGAAGAAATTATTTATCTAATGAAAAATCAAGAATATAGTTTTTATTAAACTAATAGTGACCCTAAAAGGCACAAAACCTAGACCAAAACTTATTGGTCATGTAAATTTAAACACTAATCATCCAATGGTCTAATATTGGACTCTTTGGAGCCTTATAAAAGCAATTATGACAATTATATTGTTTTAATTTAAATGATGCCAAAGTTGTCACCTTCATAATTTAATAAATATAACAATTTAAATATTGTGATTTTAAGACGATAAGTTCGAGTAAAAGTATTATTGTGAAATATAATACATTTATCTTCATCATAGGATTTTATTTTTAATTTTTATAAAAAATATAAATATATTAAATAATTATACAAAAAATGATGTAGTAATTATTTTATTAATAGATAAACCAAATAAATAGTTTTAAAATTAAGAAAATAAATATTATATGAACTATTTAATGTTCCCCACTATTTTTCTAGATACATATTTCCTTTTATGAATCTATTAAGGCTTTTAGTTTGAACATTTCTTCTGCATATATTTTATTAAAATTCATATATATGAATAGTGTAAAAATGTACACTATTGTTATTTTATAAAATTGTTTAAAAATAACAAAAATATTTAAAAAATATAAATATAAATTTATATGGTCTAAAATGTTATAAAGTACCCAATTATGAAAAATTCATAACAAATAATTAATTGATTGTTATAATTTAATATTTAGAATGTTATTACCACAAATAAAATTAAATTGATTAAGTAAGGATAACTCAAGTTGATAATGTTTAAAATAATTTCCTAACAAGTATAAATTTTATTGGATGATGATATTACAACCCTATCTCATATTATATTCGAATATGAGTCATTTTTTGTGGTTTTTATGTGGGGTTAGATTTATTGTAAATTAATATTTTTAAGATTTCCAAAGGTTCCCTTCTCCTCCCTTATAAAAGAGGACCTCCTCCCTCTCTTCCTCACACTAATTAGAGCCTTTGCGCTCGTCCAAACCCTTCCAATTTCCCTTATAAACTTAAATAGAAACATCCTAGAGGTCCTTGTCTTCTTCAAAGACCAATTTTAGTACCCTAAAAGGAGGATTCAAATAGGGGTTTCAAAGAAGAGGCAATATCTGTTACCGATTCTTTCAATTTTCATTCTTCATCAACTTCTTCTTATTTAGTTGTTTCAATTTGAAGTAATAACATCAGTATCAATCATATACTAATATGTTATTATAATTAAGAAACAACCATATTTCACCATCTATCCATCCTATGGAAAATGAAATCACCGCACGTGCGTACGTACGAAATACCGTCTCCACACCGTGGTGTAATCTATTTTCCACCACCACCTTACATGGATGCGTATAATGGTGAAAGTAATGAATATATTGAATTATTGTAAAGTGATATTGAATATGTAATATTATACATACACTTTAATACAATTCGACGATCATGGGAATGATACCATCGCTCGTTCTTACGTACGGAATACTGTCTCCATGATGCGATGAGATTCACTCGCCATGATAACCATTCAAGAATGATTATAAAGTATATATAATAAGTAATAATAAAATATATGACATAATAATTCTACTGGATTTTTGTATATATATATTTATGTCATCTACTTAACTCCATTCAATTAAATAAGGAAACGAAAATAGCCTTCATGCATACGTACGGCCTACCGTCTCCATGAATGGTGTATTTCATTCCATTTATCTATCTATTATATATATGTATATTATGAATATATATTATATAAAAATCATGTTTTATATTCTGGAATTAAGTAATCATGATATAAGTAATCATATGAATAATTACAAGTCAAAACACGGACGACAAATGAAACGATTTTACCCAAAACACTCTTTAACATGGAATTTACAAAAAACAGGTAATATAAAGTCATAAGTGAACCGTATATTATATAATAACAATTAATATGATTCTGTAATAAGTCAATGACATTATTTAAATCATTATACAGGAGGTTTGGATACGTATGAACCATATTAGACCTAAGGTAAGGAATAATTTTGCAAATATGATTTTTATCCGAGATTGCTTATTCGTAAGTATTTTCTGGGGTTATTTCTATCATCCATTTACATGTTTTATAAAAGTGTTTTCATGTATGTTTAAAGTTATTTTTACCCATTTTTGACTTTTACTATATGGTATGTAAGGAATCGTTCTTTTGTTTATGTTACGAGGTACATTTTTTACTTTTCCGATAAAAGTACGAGAAGAATGTTTTTTTAACTTATACGGCACGAACGGATTTTTATGGTTTTATAAAGCCTTATTTTCATTAAGCTTCCTTCAAAATATTTCATGACTATTTTCCACAGAATATCTTTCTTTTAAAATAGCATGACATTTTGTGAAAAGAAATTCATTTTGAAGATGAAATGATATTTTCCTAAAGAATTCATTTCAAATGTTTTATCAAAACCATTTTCCATCTAAGATGAATTTTTTTTCACATGTGTATGTTTTAAGTTTAATGTCTCTATAATTTACATGGTTCACTTTTATTTTGACTAAATTTCCGTTTGTTTTATATGGATTATGAAATGATTGGATGATGTTTAGGAAACCCATTTTATTCTTTGGGTTATGATGAATGTTTTAAGTTTATTTTGTGGCACAAGTAAGAATGATTTCATTCTGAGATGGGTGGGACCTATATCTCCCACCAATGAATTGGGTAAAGATTTATATCACATGAGATAGTCATGGTTGGAATGTCAAGTTAAACCGGTTTAGTAATACAGGACTGGAACAAGGAGTGGACTCGATTGAGAAAGGGACTTTGTCCACTAAGATGATATTGGCAGCAATGCCTTGGCTAATATGGAAATAATATCATGTGATTAATGGTTTCCACAATTACATGTTTTATTCCCAAGCTATTTTATCATTATTAATGTTTCTTTATGATCTATTCTATACGTACTTCCATGTTTTATGTCATTGATCAAGCTTTTGACTTTTAAACATTATGTTCATGTTTTTATGTTCGAATGTATATGGTATGTTTTATTTTATCCATTCTTACCCTTACTGAGCATTTGAACTCACCCTTTTTATGTTTTCTTTTCCCCAGGATATAAATAATGGTTTTAGGTAAGAAAAAAAGGGGAAGATCTTTAGGGGAGATGTTGAAGATCTTTCACCACGATTAGAAGATCACGTTCCATGTTTCCAAAGACACTAAACTATTATGGTCCATGTGTGTCTGTTTTTGTTATGTATTATGTATTCCGAAAAATTAATGTAATGTTCATGTACATCAAGCTACAGGTCTCTACAGTTGGTATCAGTGGAAAGGTTTAGTCAACCATTGGAAACTAGGATGTAATAACTTTAGAGAGATCCCTAGAGATATTTATAAGGTATGTCTAGGGATGTCCCTTAGGACAAGTATAACTGTAGGATACAGTCCTAGAATTATGGTAACGATTTTAGAATTAAACCTAAGATGATAGAAATTGAAGGTACTCCAAATTTATTATGTTGTTTTACCTAGCATTATTTTTTCCTCTCACACTATTCTTTTTGGGTTTTAGACGATAGCTGGAACCCGAAGGAACCGTGTTGATCAATGCAAGGGACAATGCAATGATTTTCCTCCTAAACAAACAAATGTTATGGGAGATAGAGTGCAAAATCTTATTTCTATACTTACACAAGCTATGAATAATTCTGGACTACCAAATGAGTAGAAAAGGGAACAATATTATATTGAGTCCTTCATGAGGCAACATCCACCTTCTTTCAGTGGGTCCTCTGATCCACTTGTTTCTGAACAATGGATCAGTACCACTAAAAAAATATTTTTAGTTCTTTAATGTTCTGAACATGATAAAGTCATCTTAGAAGTATATCGTTTGGACAGTGAAGTTGATCAATGGTGGAATCTTATCAAGAATACGAGGCCAAGAGATGAAATTGAGAGCATGGAATGGGACGAGTTCAAGAACTAATTTTTCAATAAGTACTTCCCTCGTATTCTTCGAACAAAGATGGAGAAGGAGTTTCTTGAACTAAAGAAAAAGGATGATGAATCATTTGGTATATACGAAGAGAATTTTACAAGGCTTTCAAGGTATGAATCTAGCTTTATTATCCAACCTGAAAGTGATGTTGATCGATTCTTCAGTGGATTAAAACCAAATCTTCGAAGGGAATTAGCTATAAGAGACTTCAGTAGCTATGAAGAAATTGTGCATTGTGCTATCAAGGTTGAAATGGAAGTTGGTGTTACTTTTCCATCTCATAGTTTTGACAATAAACGAAAGATAGAGTACAAGGAGAAATCTCAGAATAATGGTGAAAAGAAGATGAATGTTTCCTTATGCTAAAAGTGTGGAAAGAAGCATGGTGGAGATTGTCTTAAAGGGACTAGAAAATGTTTTAAGTGTGGAAAATAATGTCATCGAGCAGCTGAGTATCGAATTAATGGAAAAAGGGTTTCTAATGATGTAAATAAAGAAAAGACTGTAGAGAACGCACCACCAACACTTCAATGCTTCAAATGAAAGGAAATGGGGCATTATGCTAATAAATTCCCTAATCCAAGGGTTAGTGATGATCAAAATGAGAATCCACTTATGGAAAAGGACAAAGGGAAGTCACATGCGATCACTATTGGCAATGTTGAATATGACAACAATGTGGTGGAATGATTAAGTGTTTATGTAATGATATTCCAAAATAATGTTGTATATAGTATCGTGGAATATTGGAATATTAATGTATAGGTCCATTGTGGTTTTCAATAATTTTATGGTACTGGTAACCATGGAAAGTGATTGAGATATTTTTGGAAAAAAGATAATATGCGCATAATGAAGGGATAAAGAGAAAATTAAATGTTTGATAGTATTCATGAGCTCATGACTGATATAAAGAAATAGTTATATCATGGTTTGAGGTTTTGGTATGTGAAAAGAGTTAACATTTGACAGCACTCATGTTTTCACTAAGATTCAATGGGTATTCATTTTTCAAGAGAATACATGATTAATGCCTTCTAATGATTGGAATGTGACCAACAAGACATATCTCATGATATATGGGGATCAATGATGGTATTAACATGCTTTTTATATGAACTCTTTGGTAATCGTTTTTCACTATAATATGAGATTGGAAAATAGTATTTTAGATAAGCCTAAAGATTGGAAAGGATTATATTGGAAATAAGTTAGTATTGTTTAAGGACAGAACTGTTTTCGATATTATTGATGGGATGTTTTAGTAATGTATTTTTAGAAAAAGGACAACCTGTAGGACGAGTGACAACCCATTGCGTTGGAAAAGGCTGTGGGAATCGAACTGACAACCAAAGTGCGACATGCCTTTATCGCCTACCAATGGCCTACAAGAAGTCCCTGGTTAGTAGAAAAAAGTTTTATTTTATTAAGTGTTATGATATATAAAGTATAAGTTCATTTTTGGGACCATATACGTTTAATCTAACTATAAGATGGGCTTATCACTTTTTCTAAACATTTGTTTGAAACAGATGGAATGACCCATCATTCTATCACATGATCTTCTAAAACGTCACGAATAAAAAATTCAACTTCACTTCTTTAAGTGATGAAGTGGAAATTGTTCAAGGCACGAACAACGGTGAGATTATATCGAAATAAAGTAGAAATTTCTTCTAATTCAAAATTTTCAACTTTAGGAAAATGATATTGAAAACAAAAATTTTTGTCCTAGTTCTCTTATATCTCATGAATCAGATGGTACCTTTGATCATCACAAATCTATGGCTTTGTGATTATTGGCTATTTCATAACCATGTTCTCTACCACTCTCCATCAGAACATGACGGTTAGATTTCTCTTCCATATATATAATTTCACCTATGTTCTCCTACGTGGAAACCCAGTGATTAGTTAACTTGGGTAACCGTTATGTTTCATACTTTTGTTTTTAAAGATAAGTTTTGGTATTCCATTTTTCAATGTGGGTTTCTATTAATGAAACATTCGAATAGTAAACCATGTATAACCCCGACGAATTTCGAGGGAGAAATTCATTTTAAGGGGGGTAGAATGTAACACCCCAAGATTTTATTCTTTTTAATTTATTTGATGTCATGTGTTTTATGCTACAACTAGATTTTCTTGTACTATACGCAACACCATATTATCTTGCAGTATAGGCGGCACTATTCTTAGATTGTGTTACACACAATTTCATGTTCGTTTGATAATAGTCATTCTACGCAACATTGAGTGTATATATATATATATATATATTAAATGTATAAATGAAATATGGTTGGATTCTATTATATGAAATAACAAAGGAGTCTTGCACAACACGCAACCCTAACTTGGCTTTCATTATATGCCATCCCGACCTTCCTCGATAGCGTGTGTTGTACACAATACCGGGTTTTACAAAACAACGGTATATTATTATAATATTATTATGAACTAGCCGTTGTGAATAGTATTAACTAAATTTTGATTTTTATAACATAATTATTCATCTTAAAAATTTTCTAGAACATGGTATAAGAACAAAATAAATTGTTCGGGTAAAATAAGTATTTTTCAAAAAATGCAGTTTTTCCGCCTTTTGATGGCTCACCCACATTAAATATAGTTGTTGACATGTTTATAAGTTAAATTAGAAAAAATAAAATTCTTCTTTTGAATCAGGATATAAAAATTTACATTGGATAATGTTTTGATATTTTTCTGATAACTTTCATATTTTAATGAATAGTAAAAACACGCTATATTTTAATTAAAAACAAATTTTTTCATTATAATAACTTATGATGTTAAATTATAATATTTTATGGTTTTAAAGTATAAATATAATATATTTTATCCATTTAATATAATTTATTTCATTATAATTGATTTTCAATTGAATTAGTAGGTTAAATCAATTCTATCTTTTGCAATGTTTTACTCAAAAACATGTTTTCATTCTACAACGGGATTAATTTTAATTTAATTTCGGAAACTTATATGTATTGAATTTGGAAAAATGGATTCCATATTTGGAATCAGTGGGTGAAAATTATGTTAATAGGCTACTTTTTATTTTTGGGAAATATGAATAGTAACTACGGCAAATTTTATTTACTAGAGTTAAAGGTAAATCAGGTAATTAAGGGTAAATATAATATTATAAAATTACCCTAACACATGAAAAAATTCTATTGGATGACTAAAAGTCTACCCATATCACATATAGGTTGGATTAGAATCATTTAACTGACTTTTTTCCCTGAAAATAAATTAATTATTATTAAAACCAAAGAATGTGACAACATGTCAATCTCTTAAATCATATAAGTATATTTATTTCAATTTAGTGATAAACTTCATGAATCTTAGTACATGAATAGTATCCCAAAAGAAAATGAAATTATCTATATCATATGAATTTATTTATAATTTTTAGGTATTAAATATCTAGCATTAATTGTGACACAATAGTGATGCAGAAATTGTTTATCTAGTGAAAAATCAAGAATATAGTTTTTATTAAACTAATAGTGACCATAAAAGGCACAAAACCCTGACCAAAACATATTGGTCATGTAAATTCAAACCATAAGCATCCAATTGTCGAATATATGACCCTTTGGAGCCATATAAATGTGATTATGACACTTATATTATTTTATGTTAAATGATGCCAAAGTTGTCACCTTCATAATTTAATAAATATAAAAATATAAATATTGTGATTTTAAGATGATAAATTAGATTAAAAGTATTTTTGTGAAAGGTAATAGATTTATCTTCATCATAGGATTTTATTTTTTATTTTTATGCAAAAGATAATTATATTAAATAATTATACCAAAATGATGTAGTAATTATTTTATTAAGAGATAAACCAAATAAATGGTTTTAAAAATAATAAAATAAATATTATATGAACTATTTAATATTCTCCACTAATTTTATATATACATATGGAATTTTATGAATATATTAAAGGTTTTAGTTCGAACATATCTTCTGTATTTATTTTATTTAAATTCATATAAATGAATAGTGTCAAAATTGACACTATTGTTATTTTATAAAATGGTTTAAAAATCACAAAAATATTTAAAAATTATAAATTTAAATTTATATGGTCTATAATGTTATAAAGATTAAAATTATGGAAAATTCCCAAATAATAAGTAATTTTTGTTATAAATTAAAATTTAGAATGTTATTACCACAAATAAAATTAAATTGATTAAGGATAAATCTAGTTTATAATGTTTAAAATAATTTCCTAACATGTATAAATTTTAATGGTTGATGATATTTAAGAACTATCTCATCTTATATTAGATGATGAGTTATTTTTGGATTTTTTTAAGTGGGTTTAGATTTATTATAAATTAATATTTTTAAGATTTCCAAAGGTGCCCCTCTCCTCCATTATAAAAGGGAACCACCTCCCTCTCTTCCTCACACCAATTTGAGCTTTTATGCTCGGCCAAACCCTGAAAATTTCCCTTATAAACTTCCCTAGAAACATCCTAGAGGTCCTGGTCTTCTTAAAAGACCAATTTTAGTACCCTAAGAGGAGGATTCAAAGAGCCGTGTCAAAGAAGAGGTAATATCCGTTACCGATTCTTTCAATTTTCTTTCTTCTTCAACTTCTTCTTCATTAATTGTTTCATTATGAATTAATAACATCAGTATCACTCATATACTGATATGTTATTATAAGTATGAAACAACCATATTTCACCATCTATCCATCCTATGGAAAATGAAATCACGGCGCGTGCGTACGTACGGAATATCGTCTCCACGCCGTGGTGGAATCTATTTTCCACCACCACCTTACATGGATGGGTATAATGGTGAATGTAATGAATATATAGGATTATGGTAAAGTTATATTGATTCTGGAATATTATACATACACTTTAATACAATTCTATGATCATGGGAATGATATCATCGCTCGTGCGTACGTACGGAATACCGTCTCCACGACGCGATGAGATTCACTCTCCATGATAACCATTCAAGAATGATTATAAAGTATATATAATAAGTAATAAAAATATATATGAAATAATAATTCTACTGGATTTATGTATATATATATTTATGTCATCTACTTAATTCCATTCAACTCAACAAGGAAACGAAAATAGCGTTCATGCGTACGTACGGCCTACCGTCTCCACGAACGGTGTATTTCTTTCCATTTATCGATCTATTATATATATTTATATTATGAATATATATTATATATAAATCATGTTTTATATTCTGGAATTAGGTGATCATGATCTAAGTAATCATATGAATAATTACAAGTCAAAACAGGGACGACAAATGAAATGATTTTACCCAAAACACTCTTTAACATTGAATTTACAAAAGAACAGGTAATATAAAGTCAAAAGTGAATAATATATGATATAATAACAATCAATATGATTCTATAATATGTCAATGACATTATTTAAATCATTATACAGGAGGATTGGATATGTATGAAGCATATCAGACCTAAGGTAAGGGATGCTTTTGCAAATCGCATTTTTATCCGAGATTGCTTATTCATAAGTATTTACTAAGGTTATTTCTATCATACATGTCCATGTTCTATAAAAGTGTTTTCATGTATGTTTAAAGTCATTTTTACCCATTTTTGACTTTTACTACATGTAATCTAAGGAATCATTCTTTTGTTTACATTATGAGGTACTTTTTTTTGACTTTTCCTGTAAAAGTATGCGAAGAATGTTTTTTTAACTGATACGGCACAAAAGGATTTTTACGGTTTTATAATGCCTTATTTACATGAATATTCCTTCAAAAAAATTCATGACTATTTTCAACAAAATCTCTTTCTTTTAAAATAGAATGACATTTTGTGAAAATAAATTGATTTTGAAGAAGAAAGGATATTTTCCACAAGAATTCATTTCAAATGTTTTATCAAAACCATTTTCCATCTAAGATGAAATTATTTCATATGTGTATGTTTTAATTTTAATGTCTCTATAATTTACATGGTTCACCTTTCTTGTGATGAAATGTCTGTTTGTTTTATATGGATTATGAAATGATGGGATGATGTTTATGAAACCCATTTTATTCTTTGGGTTATGATGAATGTTTTAAGGTTATTTTGTGGCACAAGTAAGAATGATTTCATTATGAGATGGGTGGGACCTATATCTCCCTCCAATTCATTGGGTAAAGATTTATATCTCATTAGATAGACATGGATGGAATGGCAAGTTAAACCGGTTCAGTAATACAGGACTGGAATGAGGAGTGAACTCGATTCAGAAAGGGACTTTGTCCATTAAGATGGTCTTGGCAGTAATGCCTTGGCTAATATGGAAATCATATCATGTGATTAATGGTTTCAACAATTACATGTTTTATTCTCATGTTATTTTATCATTATTAATGTTTATTTTTGATCTATGCCATACGTACTTCCATGTTTTATGTCATTACTCAAGCTTTTGACATTTAAACATTATGTTCATGTTTTTAAGTTCAAATGTAGATGGTATGTTTTATTTTATCTATGCTTACCCTTACTGCGCATTTGAGCTCACCCTTTTTATGTTTTCTTTTCCCCATGATATAATGAAAGGTTGTAGGTAAGAAAAAAAAGGGGAAGATCATTATGGGAGATGATGAAGATCTTTCACCAGGATTAGAAGATTACGTTCCAAGTTTACAAAGACACTAAACTATTATGGTCCTTGTGTGTCTGTTTTTGTTATGTATTAAGTATTCCACAAAAGTAATTTAATGTTCATGTACGTCATATTTCGGGTCTCTACAGTTTTCCTTTTATAAGTGAGGGAAATGACACAATTGTAACTACTGTAAAGATTTAAATTTAATATATATCATATAAACTTAATGTCGAACCAAAGAACCAAAAAATAATATATATTATGTGAAATGGTATAAAAAACACAAAAAATAAAATTTATGAATGTTTTGGAGACCATTTTTTATTAAATATCATGATAAACTCCACTTAAACACAATTTATTCTTAATCACGAAGACATATCTTTTTTACAATGATAACATAATCATATGATAAAAAATAAAATATAACCTAAAACTATATTTATAAATGAATAATAATATAAATTAATATATTTTCAAAGTTTATAAATCAAAATTTCTTTGAAATTACTTTTAATATAAGTACACAAGATGGGTAAAAATGGATTTAATGAAAATACCAAATTTATGAAAAAAAATTAACTAATATTGATATACGATGTATATTTCGTAGAATATTTTTTGTTAAGTACTACAAAGATGGGTTTTTTACTTTTTTATCAATACCAAACCTAATTGATCCTTCTAACCATACACTTAAATTAAAATACCCAAAAATAGTATTAATTTGGATAAAATATAAATTATGTTCATAAAAGAAAAGAATAGATTCCCATATTCAAAATTATGATTTAAAATATATTCTTTAACCCAGTTGACATAAATCATTCTCGAAATATCTCCCCAAATATGATAATGGTAAATTTTAAAGGGAATTTAAAAATGTTTCCCATGTTTTTAACCTATTTTTACCTGTTTTACCCATACTGAGATGTCTAATCATTAGCATGGTTACTGTCCATAATGAAAAAAATAAAAGGTTCCTATATAAAAAATTTAAGCCTCATGATTTCAATTATGGAATAATTTATTCCAGATTTTATTTATATAATTATAAAAAATAGATATTTATATGAATGCTTAAAACAAAATAAATAATTGTTTTTATAAAAATTCCATTTATTCCAAAAAATAAACTTATACCAAAGTCAACTTCAAAGATAATTCCTTAGGAATTTATTAAATTATATATAAACAAATGACAAATATATTACATTTAGATAAAAAATAATTGGTCTTTTAAATCAATTTGATTATGAAGAAAAACTATAGTTTTTAAGAAAATTGTATCTTGAATAATCCTATAAAAATAAATATCCTTAAAAAATTACAATAATTTCACACTAAGATAATATTTTAAGGATTTTTAAAAAAATTATATTCTTATATGAAAACAAATTTCTAAAAAATAGTTGAAATATAACTACCATTTTAGTATATATAAGAACATAAAAATAATTTTTGAATAGAACTTTTTTCCAATTAAAAAAATCACTTAATTAAATCTTATTACATAGTTTTTATGTATTAATAAAAAAATCTTCAACAAATTAAAAATTTATAAATATTTTTCAAAAATTTAATTTTTTCCGATTAATATTATTAATTTAATTAATAGTTTGAGAGTCATATATAAACAAGAACATTTGTATAGTATATCCGAATTATCATAAATATTCAAGTTTCATATAAATAAATCTATATTGGTTCTTATTATTTTAAGATAATTTTATTTGGGTTTTTAAATTCCTAAAATCTCATTGTACCCCTATTTTTTTATAAATATTAATTATTTAATATATCATATATTTGAAATTATAATTTAATGTTATATGATAATTAAATTTCATCAATTAAATATATAATTATAGATGAGTTAAGATGTTTCCTAAATCCAGTATTGGGGGGATCACCTTTGGTTTGAAATTACATACTATAAATATATGAAAATAATAAACTTAAAATAGTGTTATTAGATATAATATAAAATGTAATGATGTGGTAAGTATTTCAACAACATTTAAGAAAAAATTTATTTTAATTATACAATTACAAAAATACTATGTATGATGTAATATTTGAGTGACATTATTTTAATCTATGTTTCTTCTTACAAGATATTTGAATTTTACTACTTGGATAAATTTAAGTTAAAAGTCTATTTTTTCATTCAAAAAGTAATGTGTTTTATATTAAAACCATATTAATGAATAATTAGGTAATCATGATAAATATAAAACATATTTTAAATGAACAAAAATAAAAAAACACTAATAAATTCATTCTTAGTGCACAAACATGAGATACTACATTGTCCCTAACATTTAATGTTTTCTTATTGGAAGGTGTGTATCAATCTAAAAGATGGTTTTATGGTATAATATTTATGTTTGTAACTTATTTGTACTCTCTAAATATTATTATACTTATATAGAACACACACAAAAGGGAATATTTTTCATAGAAGAAGTATCTGACGATGATCCTCATTCACCATTAGGTTCTTAAATGCATTGACATAATTATCTATAATATAAATATATATATATATGAAATGTAAATTTTAGAGAATATAAGTACTAATCCATGAAATGTGTAAGATGGCATGCATTCACTTTACTAGTGATAAAAACACTAGGTGAAAAGAAACATCACATAGTCTTTGAAAATTATGAAAGGGCCGGGAAATCATAAGTAGATCATATAAAAACAAAAAAACCTCTTTAATTCCCATGACAGGGAAAAAATTAAAAACACATTTTCTTCCTCATAAACATCTATTTTTATTTTCCACTATATATTATTGAGCATAAGATTGCTATGAGTTATCTGCATAAGCTCATGGATAACATTTACATTCACTATAATCAATTTTTCTAACCGATTCGTCATTATTAGAGTGTATCATACCATTTTCCAAAAAAACTGAGTACTTAAATAGATTCATAAACAGATGCTATAAGGGAAAAATAACTACAGTGAAATGGTAGAAGGATATGCATAAACCCATCACTAATTTTCAATGACAACCATGATTCGTTGGATATATTCCAAGAGGAAAAACAATATATCCTTTGTATAATGAATAATACTATATACTTATTGAAACATTAAATGATATAAAGTATTTCCAATCAATTGATAAGTCTTAAATTTATCCATTTATGCCAAATATAAAATTCATTTATTTTCAATCAGTTAATATGTGTTTGGTGATATTGAGATGAGGTAATGATGATTGGAGAATAGTTATGGAATAATCTAATTGTAAAAGAATTTGAGTTTGAGAAATTTACCTTGATAATTGTGATGGTTGTTAAAATATTCTCTAATGTAAATGATATTTGATAAATTTTATTTTTTATAATAATATGAATACGATAACTCCAATAGGTCCACATAATAATTCTATTATTCTATGGGTAGAGGATCTGAAAATCATTTATAGAAGTAGAATTTACTTGAATAATATATTTATATATTGGGTGAAGAATATTTGAAATATAATGTACAATTTTTCATTATACTAAATATTATTTTTGAGAGGTACTTATATAAAAAATTTACAACCATATAACACATAATTGCCAACTAAATCAAACTCATTTTTAGATTAAGAATAATTAAAATGGAGAACCCTCCTATGACATCCCATTATGCATCATTTTCAGAGTAATATAAACTAAAAGGGATATATATACTAAGTTACATGCATGGTGGTAGGTGTATGAGATTTGGAATGAACAAATTCTATAAAATAGCATATGATGTAGGTCATACATATATAAGAAACTAAGGAGGGTGACTGGGGGACTACACAAGGGTTTGGAATGAACCATCTAGGTTGTAGGTTGAGTGTGTTTTGGTGCCAACAAAAATTTCTACATGAGTGGTTAGTGAGTAAGGGATTAATATTAAGTATTACTTAAATGATTTGATTTTTGATATGATGTGGTGAGTAGTCCTTACTATTCACACAAATTAAAAACTAACTCATATAATATGGCATCCAAATAAATTTTATAACAGCTTTTTGATCTTATATGGGTTTTTTATTATACATCCCATATAGGAATATATGTGTTATTCAGACGAGTTCTCAATTTCAATGATTATTATCTTATTATGTGAAAACACTATTCTTTCTTCCATAATCAGTTCCATCACCCCATTAGATAAAACTATGCACAATTTTGACCATTTTAATAGTATCATTCATGAATTGGAGGACCATATTCTTATATGAAATTTATTTTATTAAAAAAAGACATTAGAGGAAGTAAATACATGATAAATTTACAATTTTTTTTCAATATTACTATATATTGTTATAGTTATTCTCAAATATGTATAAAAAATAAAAATTAGTGAATTCATGGTTCTTTAAAAACCTTTTATTTTCCATGGAATCCATGTATATGTTAAAATGAACATCCATGATGCATCTATGTGATTCATGATAAGATAAGTTGTCCTGACATGTATTATTTAAATACCCATGATAGTTAGGAAATGAGATGAAACATTAATCCATGTGTTTTGAAAAATGAATTTTTTGATTGAAGTAAAAATGGAACCTATAATTATTTTAAATGGAATGATTTGTGGGGTTTTGTCTTCACACAAAGATAAACGTTACCCCATATCTTTCAATAATTATAAATAATTTCTCATTTAATTGAGTTTCATGATTTGTGGGGGAATTTTAAATGAGATTTATTCATACAGTATATGTATTGGAGAATAAATAAATATCATGTTGTGGATTAATATCTAAAACCCTATAATAATTGTAAATGAAGGAAACCCAATTATTTTTTTCGTCAGTTAAATTAAATTTTATATTTTTTCATATTAGTATATTTAGAATTGGTATTAAATGGGGAATTTAATAAATATTAGTATAAATAAAAATACTCAGTTCATTATGGGTATTTTTATTTATAACAATTATTGTATTTTTTGTTACATATTAAAATCATCAAATAAAAGAAATTCTGTATGAAAACAATTCATTTTAATGTTGATAAATGTGTTTATGCTAGTAATGAGTAAATATGTAAATATAAGATGAGATATGTTTCATATATTTTTATATGATAATTTTGATAAGTTCAATACATATTTTCATTAATATAATATGGATTTAAGGTAGATAAATTCAATAGGATGTTTCCCATTTATTCCCAAGTATCTAGGATGTTGGAAGACGAGTGTTAAGACCAGTGGTGTTGATCATTATTTGTTACTACTGAATGTTTTCAAGTAGGACACATGTATAGAGTGTCTATATTTATTGTGGTGGAATACCATATGAAGAATAAGTTCACTCTATCTTTGTATCATTTTTGATGAGGAATATCAGTACTAGGATGTCTGACTTTATGATGGAGTCTTATTATTTGTGTGTGTAATGAATAATAGATGAGGATATATTATGGTCTCAAACTAATTTATAAGTGATTATCACTGATGAATTCATCTAGTTATTTTTGCATATAAATATTTTAGACAATCCATGTTAGGGGGAATGACCATCATGGAAAGGAGTATGATTTCAATAGAACTCATGAAAACACCATGTTATCCATTAAATTTTACTATTACCACAAATTATGTGAGGATTTGAGAAAAATATTATTAGATAGAGATTTTAAAAATGATCATGATATAGCGATAGCGAGGGATATGTTAAAGACAAAATGAAAAAATTGATTCATCCCCTCATACTATCATGGATTCATCTAGAATCGGATTAAAAATTCGTATCAAAGGCTAGTTCTTTATAAATTTCCATGTATGTTTTTAAGACATTATGAACCCAATTAAACCATCACATTATGTGTTCCGATATTTTATTATAGGACTTATCTCTTATGGAGAAATATGATTATACTCTATCTGCTATCACTTTTCATGGATGTCAAAGATTCTACAATAGTGTGTTTTATACCAATTATTTATGGGACTAAATTTACTCATTCAAATAATTGAAATATCATGTCTTATGGTATAGCTAAAATGCAACCATAATATATTTATCAGAATTTTTTTACCAACTTCATGGGTCTTTATACAATACAAGAAAAACCTAAAAATGTAAGAAGTTACTATAAAGATAATATCAATGTCTTTGACACCAATCTAGATGTTTGGATGAGCCTAATTAAAGGTAAAATTATAACAGGTGATGAGACTATAGATGGCCTCTTTACAAAGCTTAATGATATCTTTAGTAATATTTTCAGTTTTGGTCATCTGTTTGATAATTCCATCATTGTTAAAAGAAGGATTAATATTTTTCGGAGTTTTTTTATTTAATAATCTCATCATTAAAATAATGAGGGGTTTTTTATCTTGATTAATTAAATAACATATTAATTTCAAATGAGTTCAAAATTACTAAAGCTTTCAATAATAAGATATAATTTGATATTACCATTAATGAAATAATAAAAATAAAAAATAAAGATGAAGAACATGTTGAATATGTTGATTTTTAATATAAAAATGTTGAATAAAACTTCAATAAGATTGCATCTACTATTTAAAAATGTTTTTACATATAAAATTTACTATAAAAAGAAAACAATTACAAAATTACTAATATTTTTTCATCATTATAAACATCTCTCATTACTGTCTCAAGAGTAGTTTAGAAGAAACATAATATGATGATGATGATGATGAAAGACCTCAAAAGCATAAATGGGTTTTGAATAATGAAAATAACTTAAGTAGTATCAATTATAATTTAATTAGAAATAAAAAACAAGAATCATCATCAATTAGTCATCCAGATGAATACATTGGTTTCCATTCTCATGATAATAAAGTACATGATTCATCAAGTAATTGTGATGATAGAGATAGAGGAACATAACATTAGAGCAGACTAAAATAAAAAATAAAACCATTGATTGGAAATATTTCAAAAGTCATGAATTAAAATAAGAAGGTATTTAATATGAAAAAAAAATTATTCCATTAAGGAAAATACTTTTTAATTATGAAGATACATACATTGATGATATCTATATGAACAAGATTAGACAAGAAGAAAAATATAAAATAATTATTGATCTCACTAATGAATTCATTTGAAAATAAGAATATATTTTTTAGACAAAATCAATATTCTTAATACAATACCATGATTTGAATAAATCTAGAGGCAAAATCCAATAATCAATGAATTTAAACAGATAATCTTATCAAGATGGTGAAAGAAAGGTTTCTAACAAATAGTTAAAATAAGTCTTTATAGATAGATTTAATATAGCTTGTAACACTAGTCTCATGATAAATAAGTATAAATTTAGGCCAATAAAGTGATTAGAATATACTGATCCCCATCAAGGATAGAAATGATATCAATATGATCATATCCCCCAATGAAAAATATATATTACATTAATTTAAGAAGTCAAATATAAAATACTAGTTTGATATGTTATCAATATAGATGATCATAATTCAAAGGCCATTATTTGTGTTCTTAATTGTATGGGAACCCAAACTATTCTTGTTTTTAAAGTGATTCTTTTCTAGGAATGTGTAATAATACAATGGTGAGTTTTGGTGAGAAAAAAAACCAAAAACACACCACAAACAAGGTGTAAGCGATACACATAATCATGTCACCGAAAAAACTAATATGACCCATTTGAAAAGTTTTATGGAAGATATGGTATGAATTTTCATAAAATAGAGGTATACATGACTAAAATCCCTAGATATGTCTCTTATGACTGCAAAAATAAATATTTTATTTCTATGAATAATAGAAAATAAGAGTCTTAATATGATGTGGTCGAAGTTTATGAGAAGTTTTAAAAATGTTGAAAAGTAATTAATCTTGACCACAAAGGAAGATCTGAGATTTCAAGAAGGAAATAGACTAGGTTCATGGAAAAATCTCAACCTGGATGTCACTTATGAGATATATTAATATCCCCCCTTATTAATTATTATTAAATTTATTTTTTACTTAATATGATGTGAATTGATGTAGATGTTTGAGAGCATCACTTCTATAGAAACAAGGAGAAATATTTTCTGATGGAGTTTCTCAACTACAACGAATAAAGGAAAACCAAAACAACTATTAAGGGGGAGTAAAGTTGATAAACGTGGATACCATATCATTTTTCACCATAATACGGAATTTTATGGAAATCATTGTAATGGTGGAGTTTGAGTTATTCCAATCACAATCATCCATCATTCATAATTGTAAAAATCATATTTATTAATTGGGTTTCATTAGATGGTGAAAAGGCGAGAAAAAGGGGGGATATTTTTTCATTCACCTAAAATATATAATGTGTTTTATGAAGAGAGTATATTATTTCTAATACATTTTATTAATATAATTATTTTAATCCACAAAAAATTTTATTATGAATCACCAAGCATAATTTCACATTAATGGAAGTTTCTGGACAATGTAGACAAACATTATTATATCTATCATGTTTTCTTTACCAATTTTTCTAATGTATACTTAGATATTATTAAAAAATATGTCATTTCTAAACGAACCATTTGAAATATTCCTTTTCGCAAAATTTCTCAATAAATAATAATATTTTAGGGGAGAAAATCTTTTTCGAAAAAATAATCACATGTAAATATCCGCTATAATCGTTTTCATATGATTTTAAATAAGGGGGTGAAAACAAATTTCACATTATATTGAATTTTATGATGCGCGTTGATATTTAAAAACAATAAAAATAGGTAGAATTTTTACCCAAATTATGTTTTTCATTTTCATCAAATGAGCTAATATGTGTTTGGGGACTTTAATATAACGTAATAATTATTAGAGAACATTTATTGATTTATATGTCATGATTGAGAAATTTTCCTTCAAAATATTGATTATTTTTAATATTTTCTTTAATGAAAATGATATCTTGAAATGGTTAATCATGGTTTACCAAAATTATGAAAATATAAGCTAAATAAAGTCTTAAAATAAATATATTTCTTCATGACTGATGGTCTATGAAAAATAATATTCAGAAGTAAAAAATCCATGGAAATATATAACTATTTTCTATAAAGAATATTTCAAGATGAAATATTAATTTTTAATTATTATAAAAATTATTTTTAATGGGAATTTTATAAAAAAATATATCCCATTATAGAATATATAAGGGAGAAAAAATAATCCTCCTTTTTTGAAATAACTCAAATAAAAGGGATAGCTAGCTCAAGCTACCTACAATGATGCAGGTTTCCGTAGATCTGACAATGAGTGCTTGGGATGTTCCTATTTCACACACAAGTTAAGAAAGAGGATTCACTGAGGATCGATAAAGGGTTTGGGATGGCCAATGTAGGGTGTGGGAGTAGTGTAGACCTTTTTCCATATGGTTCTAACACGAGTGGTTAGTTGACTGTGGATTATTATTATGAACTGATCAACTGAGTTAATGTCTAATGTGGGGTGGAATGTGCACTATACTATTCACCAATTTTAAAAACGTATTCATATAATACATGACAACGAATCATCTAATCATTCCATATACTACCCCCATAAAAGATATATTGTTCTGTTCAGATAAGTGATCAACATCCATGATTCTAGCCATCTCAGATACTCGAGTCAAGCCTCATAAATAATAAATTCAATAATTTTATGAATATAATTATATAATCTAAATTAACGTTATTGATAGTGTCATAAATAAATCTGAGGAATTAAACCATCCATGTAATTTCCTAGATTTTATCTAAGAAATAATATGAGCTACATTCTTTCAAAATTCATGAGTAATGTAGGGTATAACTTTAAATGTAAGCTAATGCACTTTAATTAACTGACATCAAGTAAATAATTCAAGTCAATGATGACTAGTATCATTATTACCCTTTATTATTCCATGTAATCCACATTCTAGTTACACCAGAGAATTATGATGTATGTTCTTCATTAATAAGAATAGAAGGAGACATGCCATGTACTGATGAAAGGTGTATGATAATGAGGATACATCATGAAATGAAAAGTCAAATATATTAAAAAATAAATATTTTGTGCGATGTAAAAAATCAAACATTTTGGTATCTTAATTACAATGAGTAATGTTGTCCTGTTTCTACGTAGAGAACTTGTTTGGACCAAATCATTTGATAATAATATATGAGTTTAATTAAAAAACGTTTGGGGTTTTCTTCCATTTTGAATGAGATTCAATAATTACTTTTGAGTAGTTACATAAGTTTAAATCACTTTGAGGGATAATAGACCAAACCATATAAGGATTTAAAATAAAGGATAACAAATTCATTTGGGTATATTTAGATGCAAAAAAGACACTAATGGTTATGGTTATGTGTTAAATGTTATTTTAAAGGGGAATGTAAAATGATTTTCAGAGGAAAAAAATACCCAATACATTATGGGTATTTATAATGTGATTTTTTAAAACATTAAAATAATGGAATAAATGAGATAACATATACTCATTATTTATTTTATTACGAATAAATGTGTACATATAGGTGGTGGTGATTTTTGTAAAATGTTCCAAGAGACCATGAATCCCTTTGTGAAAATAAAATTTGTGTAATTTGATTCATATTTGTATATAATAATGGACTAAAATTTGGAAAAAATTTCATGAATATAGTGACATGTGAACAAGTATTTAAATAAGAAATTTATATTTAATATTGGTGGTGATATTATATATTGGTTTTTTCTGAATATCGTGAAGTGGTAAACATGTAAAAGGCATGTGACTTTCTTGTTGATGAAGACCATTTGAAGAAGAGAATATCACAATATGGATCATCATTGAAAATGAATCACTGATGAATGGTTTCTAACAAGATACTAGAGGCTTATGGTTTTGTGCCTAACCAATCATATAATAGGAGTGATTGGAATATCTAACCAATTTATAACAAAATATCATTGGGGTGTATAACTAGTTTTATTAACTTGTGGATATTGGGGAGGCTCCATGTTGGGGGGACCAGACATCATGTAATGGAGTTGGATTTCCATATAATCCATGTAAACATAATGTGTTGAATTCTATTTTACTATTAATGCACATTTAGCGATGATATGAGACAAAAGATAGTGTATCAAGAACATAGATAGGTTTAGGAAGTTCAATTAAAAGTTAATATATCATAAAAATCATAATAAATAATGGATTCCTCCCACCCCTCTCATTGATTCATTGACCCTATGAACATATACATGTAGTGATATTCCACATATTTTGTTCATAAATAAAGAATAATATATAAATATAATTCTAAAATGTACTAAATAAATCATATGATATCTCATAGACATACATACTCAAATACCACCATTGAGAGGAGAACTCAAATAAGGAAAATGTGAAATGGATTTATAATAAATTGATGATCACTCAGATAGAATTGTGATTATTTTTTATTTCTTAAATCTACTAATAGATTCTCTCTACATGTCATTTAACTTACAACTTGTGATATATGGGGATTGGTAAAAATTCATAAACACGGTGCACGTTCTTCACCGAATGATAGATGCAGAATGTTCACATAAACTCTATAATAATAATTAATATTCCTTATATCCAATATTGTCAACTGAGGTCTATATATATACATTTAAAACTGCAATATGTATAACCTATGGTTATGTTTGAAACTCCATCAATATAAGGACCCGACTTTAAACATTACATAATATATTATATTCTTTTTGAATTCATCTTTTACATTCCCAAATTTCTTATCAATTTAGAGGTTTTTAATGTTAGTATGCACACTCCTATATAACAAACAACACGCAGACGAAGTTTTACAAGTAAAACAATAACCATTTTTTTATAATACAAAATCATTTATAAATAAATTAATATTTTCATGAAAAGGATTCGCAATATTAATTAGGGATACTCTTTATCTATTTGAGATTCTTAATCCCAGTGAAAAAACATTTTAAAACATAGTATGAGCACAAAAAGGAGAGGTAAGAGACT
This sequence comes from Viscum album, assembly GCA_963277665.1. NCBI lineage: Eukaryota > Viridiplantae > Streptophyta > Magnoliopsida > Santalales > Viscaceae > Viscum > Viscum album. Next base: position 396,463,092 of record OY728144.1, read on the forward strand.
TAAAAATAAGGATAAAAATCGTTAGTGGATTAATACTTATAAACATAAGAAATAATTTTCAAAAAGACAAACATCTCGACCCTTAAATATCATATATTTACTTTTTGAATCATGAGATTTACGTAAATAAATGAAATCATAAATTAAAACATAATAACAGATTGGGAAATTAGTTACTTAATGTTGTAGACCTCAAGGATTACCTTATGAATGATCACCCTCCTGACTACATTACAATTTAACACACATAGCTACCTTATTGTGTAACCATCAAAGTAAAACTTAATTTAGCGAAACAACCGACCACCAACGTCATCATATCCAATGAATGGGAGAGATATATATGTCCCATAATTCATCCTAAATAATTCCCAAGAACCATAAAATAGCCATAAATCATGAACACTTACATAAAATCATTCCTTTGGAATTTCCTAAAAATTAAAAATATAAAATAGGATTTTTAAAGAAGTGTCCATTACATACACTCTATCATCAAAGTGAAAATTAATAAAATTAAATTTATATTTACAATCACTATAAATCCAATTATACAATATAATATATTAAACATTAACTCCACAAATAATCTTAGTTTGAAAAAATCAATGAAGTATGAGGTTAATAGAAAGAATATAAACTGGGTTAATAAATCCTTTAACTCTGGATCATCTTACTTTAAATGTGTTTAATCTTTTGGTATAATGTTTAAAATTGTGTTATTAATTTTTATAAGAAATATTATAATGTTTATAACTCCATATATGATCACTTTCTAAATAATTCCACCATTTTATTATTAATATTTTGTTATATATATTTTTTCATGTGAGTGCTTTACATGGTTTCCATTGTCGGTTCGTGATGGATTTTTTTTGTAAAATGGAAGGAAAACTATAGTATTGGAATGGAATTATATTAAAATGTTTCTATAATATGAAATGATACATTAAATTTTTTTCATAAGTTATGATGAATCATTAGATAAAACATTAATGAAATTCATTTAGATCATTTTGGGTGTTCATTGATAATCATGATCTTGTTTCATTATAAAATTTAATATTATATATATAGGTTTATTACAGAAAATAAAATAGGTTGCATCATAAGTATTAAAATTCTTTTGATCCATTAAAAAGTTTTTCGGATGCTCCATGAAGGAGTGTATGAAAATTAAAAACATTTCATCCATGTTTCCGGTAAGTCGTCACAACACAAATAATGTTTTTATTTTTATAATAAGTGGCAGAGGAGAAGAATTATGGTGATAAAATTTCTATAAAAAATAAAATTATAGAATAAATAAGATATTGTATTTTTCATGCCTCTTATACAAGGGAGTTAATGATAGTATAAGAAAATAAAAAATAATTTAAATTGAAATAAATGATGATGAAAGAGGATTTTTACCTCTTGAATTATCCTCATTGAGAACCACCTTATGGCCTTTGGTTTTGGGATTTTGGTGAGATAATATGGCATTGGATGTGGGGAAGATGATTGACTGTAGGAATGTAAAATATTTTGATATTTCTGAAATCATGAGAGGTATGAGGAGAAGAGGGTGTGAAGGTGGTATTTATAGTGGAGGGGGGGGGTGTTCAATTATCTTAATCATTATTTTAATATGTTTCTCATGAGAAGAAAAAATATTGGTTGTTATGAATAAATATAGTAATTATTGATTTTGAATCCAAAACAGGGGTCCTATCATTAGAAGAACCCCATCCATGACCCATAATTCCAATATTTAGCTTATTTCATAAATTATAATATTTCACAATTCACTAAAATTCAACTATTTCAGAAAACAATACAAAAATTCCGCCGAAACCATTTTTTGACATGTAGAATTAAAAAAGGATCTCCATTTTTCCAATGTAATTTTATAAATATGGAAAATCTGATTTTTAAATTAAATCATAATTTTTTATAAAAATAACAGTATTAATACTATAAATGATTTTATAACACCTTGAAAAATTGATCATGGTTCCCTAAAATTATATTATATCTATAATACAATAAAATATTAATATATTATTACTCAATATGATAATAAATTTTCATTTAATTTAATAAATTATTCATCAAATTGTAAAGAATATTTAGGACTTACAAAAAAACCAACTATTAATTTTTAATTTTCATAATTTTTGTAAATGTTTAATGATATAAATATATAATATTTTCACGTATTTAATGGATTAATTTTATTGAAACATTATTATTTGAGGTTGCTATTATATTGGCCAGATTACTATTTCTAGGGCCACACTACTCTTCCGTCGATATAAATTCCATAATTTCTATAAATATTAATTCATTCAGTGATAATTTATAATGAATTTAAATATTTAATTCAAGAATGAAAAAAAATTATTTTATTTTTACCTAGGTTGTTAATTTCCAATTACCTTATAAAAATTGAATCCTTGTAACATTTATTTACTTATTAAACAATTGGGGGTACCTTTCCCTCATATTATTTTCATATTCCCATGTTTCTTCTTCAACCATGTTCTTTTTCCACAAAACCATTACCTCGTGGATTAAAATATTACTCAATAATTTATATTTATGATATTCAATCTGAATTAGATTCTCTTTATAATAAATATTCTCTTACAACTGAACTAATTTTTGGATAAAATCACATGAGATGAATTTTTCACATTCTTTCTCAACACCGAAACATGGAAAACATTGAGCACCTAAGATACACTCAGAGCCAAATCTACATTGTAGAGGATGGGTCCAACATTGTCTATGATTTTAAATTTTCCAATGAACCATGGACAAAACATTACATTCTTAAAAAAAGGAATTACACTTTTCCATGGTGGGATTCTATGAAAAACATGAACACCTACCTCAAATGAAAATTATTTCGTCTGGTTATTTTCATAACTTTAATTCCTACTCCTAGCTATCCACATGTATTCCCAGATCATATTCACTTTCTCATAAACATCCTATAATAATTATAGTACCATAAACATTTTTTCTCCAAATTCATCCTAAAATTATGAATTTCTACACCCCTTCCCATATAATATATCAAAATGTTCCATCTGTATACAATGTTGGAAATTGTTAATATAAGAAAACTGGACTAAGAAACATTTTGATCCCAAAACCTTGGAAATCCATTAAATATTTTAGTAAATCACCTATTGTTTTAATTTTTCACACTACCTATCCATCATATTGAGGATGAAATATTTTTTATCAATTTAATTTTCTACCCAACAACTTTTGACGGATTTTACAAAAGGTTTAAGTGATCCCAGGATCACGGTCTGATACAATAAAAAGTGGAACTCTATGTAACTTAAAAATAACTTTGATTTATAGTCGATAATGCTGATTCAAATGCACTGTATCACAATTATCATGGAAGGTTTTAGATTTAGTAAACCAATCGATGATAAGATGACTAAAATTATTAACTTCAAAAGTATTCGGTTGTCCCAAAATGAAGTCCAAGGATAATTTTTCCCATTTCCACTCTGAACCTGTTGAGACCCAAGCCTGGAGTACATGGAAATTACATTACTTTTGCATAATAATTAACACATAACAAAACATAGATGCCCATAGAACATATTAGTTTAGTGCCTTTGGAAACATTGAACACAATCTTCTATTCATGGTGAATGATCTTCAATATCTCTCATTAAGCTATTCCCCTGTTGTTTTTATACCTAAATTCATTCATTATATCTTGGGGAAAGGAAAAAATAAAAAGGTTGAGCTCAAATTATCATTAAGGGTAATCATGTAGAACATAAAATAGACTATAAACATTTGAACATAAAAACATGAAATTAATGTTTAAACATCATAACCATGATGAATGACATAAATCAAAGAAGTACATATGTCATGAATCTAAAGGGAAATTAATATTGATAAAATATCCTGGGAATAAAAAAGACAAGTTTTCAAAACCACTAATCACATAATATGATATCCATAGTAACCAAGGCATTTTTCATAGATCCCCATAGTGTATAAAGTCCATTACTAAACCGAGTTTACTTGTCATTCCATCCATGTATTAGTGAATATGATTTACTTTTCATTCTAGAAATGTTTATCTGATAAGATATATATCTTTACCCAATGAATTAGTGGGAGATATGGGTCCCAAAAATTTATATCAAAATCATTATTACATCTTCCACAATAACATAAATTATTTATCATAGCATAACCCTTTAAAAAAGTGGGATTCTTAAAAATTCTGTCATCATATCATAATCTATATAAGATAAATTGACATCATAAAACTAATATCATCATAAATTCAATAAAAACAAAGAAATAATAGTTATGTAAAGATAAACATATTTCATCTTAGACAGAATAATTATTTGAAAAAAAAACGTCAACTCAGTTCTTGAAGAAAATATATATTCTTCATCAATATTGTTCTCTTTTCTCAAAATTTAGGGAAATTTTAATAGAAAAAAAATTAATTGAAAATAAAAATGAAATTATTATAGGATGACTCATGGAAATATGTCGTTATGATGATGTAAAAATCCATTCATTCTGTATATGTTAAAAAACATTCTCCTTTTACTTTTACTAGAAATTTTAAAAAATATATCTTATGATAAACAAAAGAAATAATCCTTCCATACCATGTATTATAAGTAAAAAATGGGTAAAAATAACTTTAATCACACATGGATTAATAGTAAAAAATTTATGAATACAAATTTATAAAACTTGGAAAAGGATAACAAATATAACCCTAGTTAACATTTATGAATAATCAATCTCAAATAAAAATGATATTGCAAAATTATCCCTTACCTTTGGTCAAATGTTGTTTGTACGTGTCTGAAACACCTGAATAGTGGGTTTAGACGTATTATTAAATGATAGAAAACCCATAATAATATTTATTATATCAGATATTATTCACTTATGAAATTATATTACTTGTTCATTTGTCAATTCTTTGTTAAAGCATTGTTTTGGGTAATAATCGTTTTATTAATCTTACATGTTTTGACTTGTTATTCGTGATATTATTACATAGATCATGATTTACTGACTTATAAATTTTAAAAAATGATATTTATATCATATATATTTAGTACATGAATATTTATAATAGATAGATAAATTGATTGAAATACACTATTCATGGAGACGGTAGGTCGTACTTACGCATGAATGTTGTTTTGGTTTCTTTATTAAATTGAATCAAAGTATATAAATGATATCTATATACTTAAATCCAGTAGAATTATTATTTAATATATATCATGTTTATTTATTATATATACATTATAATCATTCTAGAAAGGTTAACACGGAGAATTAATCTCATCGCGTCTTGGAGACGGTAAGTCGTATGTATGCAAAAGCGATAATATTGTTCCAATAGTCATGGAACAATATTGAAGTGTATGGTGTATAATATCTCATAATTAGTATCATGTTATAATAATAATATAGTGTTATTATATCCACCATTATACCCATCCATGTAAGGTGGTGGTGAAAAACAGATTACAGAACTGTGTGGAGACCGTAATCCTTACGTACACATGCACGATGATTTTATTTTTCATAGGATGGAGAGAAGATGAAATAGGTTTGTTTTATATTTTTAAAAACATATATGTATATGAGTGCTACTGATATTATTAGTTTGTAATTAAACTTCTAAAGAAGAAGAATAATAAGAAGAAATAAATTTGAAATAATTGGTAAAAGAGATTACATCTTCCTCAAGGTGCGTTCGTTAAATTTCTTCATAGGATACTAGATTTCGTCTTTTAAGAAGACCCGAACATCTAGAATGAAACTAGGGAAGTTGAAAAGAGAAATGGGAAGGTATTGGCCAAGATTTAAGGCTCTAAACAAAGTGAAGAGGAGATGGAGGAGGAACTATTTTTATAAGAGAGGGGAGGGGTAATTTTGGAATGTTCCAAAATATTAATTTATTATTAATTAAATATTGACATAAAATGGTGAAAATATTAAATAATTATAATATAACATCATTTTTTTCAAATAATCTTCATCAAAATATTTTTTGATAATTGTTTTATATTTTGGTATCCTTGTCTTTTTGGTTTTTACCCATATTTTACACTTTTTAATCTTACCGTGATATCATGTTATTTAAATATTGTGGGTTAATATAATTACAATATCATGTCAAACGACCCAAATAAAGTTATTTTGGAAATATTTTGACATATATTTACAATTTTAATGAATCATATAATTGTATGAATTTAAGATCATTTAATAAACTATTTAATGCTTCAAGTTATGAATTGGGTCAATTTTTCACATTATTCATACATGAATTGTTTTTTTAAATTACTAAAAACCAGATTACGTCACAAAATAAGGCATTAAATCAACTATAATTTTTCAATATAATCCATCAAATTCTTGTATGACATCAAAATAACCAAATTAAATTTGTTTTAATATTTATAAATTCATTCATTTTAAGATTTTATTAAGGAAGCAATCACTGCATAATCCTTGTGTCATAATTAAATTTAGTTATTTAACGTCAAAAAATTAAAAATAAAATATCATGATGTAAAAAATATTTTTTTCGTTATAAATAATATTTATATTAAAAAAATATCAGATATATAACCCTATATAATTTTTTTAGTAAAAGATAAATATTTATGTAATATTTTCCATAACATTAAATTAAAAGTAAATAATTGTCATATCAACTTAAATGTTGCTCCATTGTAGAGACCCGTATATTGACGTACATGGACATTACATTACATTTTCGGAATACTTAGTACATAACAAAAACACACACACAAGGATCGTAATAGTTTAGTGTCTTTGGAAACTCGGAACGTAATCTTCTAAACTTGGTGAAAGATCTTCAATATCTCCCATAAAGATCTTCCCCCCTTTTTTTTACCTAAAACCTTTCTTTATATCCTGGGGAAAAGAAAACATAAAAGGGTGAGCTCAAATGCTCAGTAAGGGTAAACAAAAGAAATGTCAATCACATCGTATTCATAAGAACATAACATTTTGGAAATCATAACCTGCAAAAGAGAGCATAATTTCATAACATGGGATAAATCATGGTAGTGAAATGTAATCACAATAATCATAACTTAAAACATGAAACTTTGTGGCATTCACACATAATCAAAGAGAATCATTTCTTGTTAGTCAAGACTCATTGCGAAGACTATCTTAGTGGACAAAGTCCCTTTCTGAATCGAGTAACCCTCGTTTCAGTCCTGTTTCACTGAACCGGTATAACCTACCATTCCAGCCATGTCTATCTCATGAGATATAAAATCTTTACCCAATGTATTGGAGGGAGATATAGGTCCCACCCATCTCATAATGATACCATTCTTATGTGTGCCACAAAATCATAAATCATACATCATTGCATAACCCATGTAATAAAAATGGGATTCTTAAACAACATGACATCATAAAACCATTCATATACGATAAAGGAATTCATAAACATAATTCCATCACAACATAGTCAAATCAATGTAAAAATATGGATAGAAACAGAACCCTTTATTATCTTAGATGGAAAATAATTTTGATAAAACACTTGAATTGAATTCTTGAGGAAAATATCCTTTCTTCTTCAAAATCAACTTCTTTTCACAAAACATCATGAAATTTTAAAAGAAAGATATTTTATTGAAAATAGTCATGAAATATTTTGGAGGAAGGTTCATGAAAATAATGCTTTATTAAATCGTAAAAATCCGTTCGTGCCGTATAAGTTAAAAAAACATTCTTCTCGTACTTTTGTCGGAAAAGTCAAAAAGTACCTCGTACGAAAATGACAAAAGATTCCTTTCATATCTTTTACAAAAAACTCACTGAAGGGTAAAATTGGATATAAACTATTGTATAAGGATGGAAATAATATTACATATTGATGGAACAGGGATGTGGATGATAAAATACACCCCAGTAATTACCAAAGTAAAAACAATCTCGGATAAAAGTGAGATTGTGATATTTCCCTTACCTTAGGTCCGATTTGCTTTGTACATGTCCGAAGCTCCTGTATAATGGTTTAAATAATGTCATTTACTTATTAAAGAATCATATTCATTGTTATGATATCATATATGGTTCACTTATAACATTATATTACCCGTTCTTTTGTAAATTCCATGTTAAAGAAGCGTTTTGGGTAAAATCGTTTCTTTTATCGTAGGTGTTTTGACTTGTTGTTATTGACATTATTATTACTTATATCATGATTTACTTACTTCCAGAATATAAAATATGATTTATATATCATATATATTCAGTATATATATATATATATATATATATATATATATATATAATAGATAGATAAATGAAATGAAAAACACCGTTCATGGAGACGGTAGTCCGTACGTACGCATGAACGCTGTTTTCCTTTCCCTATTGTCTTGAATGGAAGTAAGTAGATGACATAAATATATATATATACATAAATACAGTAGCTTTATAATGTCATATATTTCATTATTATTTCTTATATATACTTTATAATCATTCTTAAATGGTTAACTTGGAGAATGAATCCCATCGCGTCGTGGAGACGGTAGTCCGTACGTACGCACGAGCGATGATATCATTTTCATAAATATTGAATTGAATCGGAGTGGATTATAAAATATATCAGAATCAATATGATGTTGTAATAACTATGTATAGTTATTCTTTACACCATTATACCCATCCATGTAAGGTGGTGGTGGAAAATAGATTACACCACGGCGTGGAGACGGTATTCCGTACGTACGCACGCGCGGTGATTTCTTTTTCCGTAGGATAGATAGATGGTGAAATAGGGTTGTTTCATAATTATAATAACATATCCGTATATGAGTGATACTGATGTTATTACTTCATAATGAAACAACCTAAGAAGAAGAAGTGGAAGAAGAAATAAAGATGAAAGAATTGGTAACGGTAATTACCTCTTCTTTGAAGCGCCTCTTTGAGACCTCCTCTTAGGGCACTAAAATTGGTCTTTGAGGAAGACCAGAACCTCTAGGATGTTTATAGGGAAGTGGAGAAGAGATTTTGGCCGGGGTTGGCCGAGCTTGAGTGCTCAAATTGGTGTGAGGAGGAGGGGGAGGAGGTGCCCTTTTATAAGGGAGGAGAGGGGCACCTTAGGAATATCTCAAAATATTATTTTATATTAAAGTAAAAATCGGTTTATAATGGTTACAAAGGGTCTTATTTCGAAGATAAAGTGGGTATGGGTCGAAATCCTATCAACCAATAGGATTTAGACAAGTTTAGGTTATTATTTTAACCTTATCAATTAGATTTAACTCTAAGTTAAATAATTTAACTTTTACCGTGTCTTTTTGTTTTCTTTCCCTATATGGTTAATACACTTACTATAACATGCCAAACGAACCCCAAATTGTTTATTATTAATATATATATCTTTATCTAAGTCATTTGGCCGAACCTTAGATTTTTAAGAATAAAATAACAATTAATAATATAATATTTGATTTAAAAACTATTTTGTGTCAATTTTGACACTATTTGATATATGATTTTTGTGAAAGTCATAACAGAATTATATGTTCGAAAAAAGTTGATTAAATCAACACTAATATATCATAGTATCCTAGAAAATTAGTGTAATTCATAAAAAGTCTCAAATTACATTCATTTGAGTATTTATAACATCAATTATGTTAATATTTCCTTAAAAGGGTAATTACTGCATCATCGTTGTGTCATAAATAAATTAATTTATTTAAAGTCTAAAAATTATAAATAAAATATCATTATGTAGGAAATCGTTTTATCTTTCTAATTAATATTTATAGTCGAATTTATCTTATGTATAACCTCATATTAAAAATGTTTTAGTAAATAAACATTGATTTTAACTCTTTTAACTCTTCTTTGAATTAAATTGTAATAAATGTCCTAATCTAATCCAAGTGGGCCTAAATGATAATATTTTACACTTAAGGTTGTTTTTGGTCGAGATAAACTTGTCCAATAGAATTAGGACATGTGTTAGGGTAATATTAATATCATTCTTACCCTTAATTACCCTATTTAATTTTAACCGTGGTAAAGTAAAAAGTTACTATTCACCAAAAATTATTTTCATCTCATTGAACCACATTTTACTTACTGACATCAACCGTGTCTCTCGGATTTTTGAAATTGCATTCACAGAAGCGGTAAAATTAAGTTTTATGAAAAATTCGGTTTTTTAACTACCACTTAGTAGTTTCACTATTCATCAAAAAATGAAGGTTTTCAGAAAAATGCCAAAATTTCATCCTAAGCTATATTTCATATTCCGAATTCAAAAATGAAGTCTATTTTACCAAATTCATAACATAGAAGTTGAATTAATTAATTTTATAATTAAATCCCGCTGTTAAAACAAATAGCGTGTTTTTAAGAAATAATATCTATCAAAAGATTGACACTTGTTTATGTCTGGTTTAAATGTGCAATTACATCCAATGACCAACATTGTATTAAATTGTAAAATTATATTCTAAATATACTTTAAAACTACTCCAATTAAAAATTTATCACTATTAATTATTTCGATTAAAAAAGTTGTTTTTTAATTATAATTTAGTAATTTTCACTATTCATCAGAATATGAAAGTTATCTGAAATGTACCAAAATTTCACCTTAGGCTAAATTCGATACTCCGAATCCAAAAATGAAGTTCATTTTGAAAAATAAGATTTACAGAATTTTAAAAAGTGGTTATTACTATTCATACCGTCTAGTTTTAATAATATTTTAATAGTATATCGTTGTTTAGTGAAACTCGGTATTGCGTATTACACACGCTATCGAGGAAGGTCGTGATTGCGTGTAATGCAAGGCTAGTCAAGGATGCTTGTTGTGCATGCTCCTTTTGGTGTAGCGTACAACACAAGACATTAATAAAATTAAAAAGAATATTTTTTTATAAAATCTTGGACTGTTACATTCTACCCCCCTTAAAATGAATTTCGCCCTCGAAATTCGTCGGGGTTATAAATGGTTTACTATTTGAAAGTTTCTTTAATAGAAACCCACATCGTAAAAAGGAATATCAAAACCAATCATTAAAAACAAAAGTATGAAACGTAACGGTTACCCAAATAAACTAATCATTGGGTTTCCACATAGGTGAAAATATGGATATGGAAGAGAAATCTAACCATCATGTTCTGATGGAGAGTGGTAGAGAACATGGCTATGGAAAATCCAACAATCACAAATCCATAAATTTGTGACGATCTAAGGTACCATCCGATTCATCAGGTATAAGATCACTAGGAAAACATTTTTGGTTTTCAAGATCATTTCCCTAAAGTTGAAAATTTGAATTAGAATAAATATTTTCTTTATTTTGGTACAATCTCACTGTTGTTCATGCCTTGAAAAATTTCCACTTCATCTCTTAAATAAATAAAGTTGAATTTGTTATTCGTGAAGTGTTAGCAGATCATGTGATAGAATGACGGGTCATACCATCTGTCTCAAACAAAAGGTTAGCAAAAATTATATACATAAGTCTATCTATAGTGAGATTAATCACATATGGTTTTTAAAATGGACTTATACTTCATATATCATACTGGTTAATATAATAAAACTAGTTTCTACTAAACAGGGACTTCCTGTAGGCCAGTGGTAGGCGATAAAGGCCAGTCGCACTTCAGTTGTGGGTTCGATTCCCCCAGCCTTGTCCGAAGCAATAGGCTGTGGCCCGTCCTGCAGGTTGTCCTTTTTCTAAAGCTACATTACTATAACATGCCATCAATAATATCGAAAAAAACTTTAAAACTTAAACAATACTAACTTATGTCCAACATAGTCCATTCCAATCTTTAGGCTTATCCATAATACTTCTGTCTAATCTCATATTATAGTGAAAATGATTACCAAAGAGTTCATATAACAAGCATGTTAATACCATCATTGATCCTCGTATATCATGAGATATGTCTTGTTGGTCACATTCCAAACATTAGAAGGCCTTAATCATGTATTCTATTGAAAAATGAATACCCATTGAACCTTAGTGAAAACATTAATGCAGTTAAAAGTTAACACTTTCCATATACCAAAATCCTCAAAATTCTATATACTCAAACCATGATATCACTTAGTCCTTATATCAATCATGAGCTCATGAATACTGTTAAACATTTCATTTTCTCATTTTCCCTTCATTATGCGCATAATATCTCAATCACTTTGAATACCACATTAGACCAATACATAAATATTCCAATATTCCATGATACAACATTATTTTGGAATCCCATTACATAAAAACTTAATCATTCCACCACATCGTTGTCATATTCAACATTGCCAATAGTGATCGCATGTGACTTCCCATTGTCCTTTTCCTTAAGCGGTTGCTCATGTCGATCATCACTAACCCTTGGATTAGGGCATTTATTGGCATAATGTCACATCTCCTTGCACTTGAAGCATTGAAGTGTTGGTTGTGCGTTCTCTGCAGTGTTTGCTTTATTCACTTCATTAGAATCCCTTTTTCCATTACTTCGACACTCAGCTGCTCGATGACCTTCTTTTCCACACTTAAAACATTTTCTAGTCCCTTTAAGACAATCTCCACCATGCTTCTTTCCACACTTTGTGCATAAGGAAACATTCATCTTCTTTTCACCATTATTCTGAGATTTCTCCTTGAACTCCATCTTTCGTTTCTTGTCAAAACCATGAGATGGATATGTAACACCAACTTCCATTTCTACCTTGATAGCACAATGCACAATTTCTTCATAGCTACTGAAGTCTCTTATAGCTAATGCCCTTCGAAGACTTGGTTTTAAGCCACTGAAAAATCGATCAACTTTACTTTCAGTTTGGATGATAATGCCAGATGCATACCTTGAAAGTCTTGTAAAATTCGCTTCGTATATACCAACAGATTCCTCATCCTTCTGCTTCAGCTCAAGAAACTCCTTTTCCATCTTCGTTCGAAGAATACGAGGGAAGTACTTACTGAAAAACAAGTTCTTGAACTCGTCCCATTCCATGGAATCAATTTCATCTCTTTGTCTCGTATTCTTGATAAGATTCCACCATTGATCAGCTTCACCTTCCAAACGATATACTGCTAAGATGACTTTATCATGTTCAGAACATTTAAGAACTGAAAATATCTTTTCAGTAGTACTAATCCATTGTTCAGCAATTAATGGATCAGTAGACCCACTGAAAGAAGGCGGACGCTGCCTCATGAAGGATTCATCAGAATGTTGCTCCTTCCTTTGCTCGTTTGGAAGTCCTGCATGATTCATAGCTTGAGAAAGTTGTGTGAGCATGGCTACAAGATTTTTCATTCCAGCTCCCATATCGTTTGGTTGCTCAGGGGGACAATCATTGCATTGTCCATTGCATTGATCAACACGGTTCCTTCGGGTTCCAGCCATCGTCTAAAACCCCAAAAGAATAGTGTGAGAGGGAAAAATCATGCTAGGGAAAACAACATAATAAATGGGTAGTACCCTCAATATCTAACATCTTAGGTTAAATTCTATGATCGTTAGAGCAATTCTAGGACTATAACCTATACGTATACTTAACCTTAGAGACATTCCTAGACATACCTTAGAAATATCTCTAGGGATCTCACTAACGTTTTCGCATCCTAGTTTCCAAAGGTTGACTAAACATTTCCTCTGATACCAACTGTAGAGACCCGTATCTTGACGTACATGGAAATTACATTACATTTGCGGAATACTTAGTACATAACAAAAACACACACACAAGGATCGTAATAGTTTAGTGTCTTTGGAAACTCGGAACGTAATCTTCTAAACTTGGTGAAAGATCTTCAATATCTCCCATAAAGATCTTCCCCCCTTTTTTTTACCTAAAACCTTTCTTTATATCCCGGGGAAAAGAAAACATAAAAGGGTGAGCTCAAATGCTTAGTAAGGGTAAACAAAAGAAATGTCAATCACATCGTATTCATAAGAACATAACATTTTGGAAATCATAACCTGCAAAAGAGAGCATAATTTCATAACATGGGATAAATCATGGTAGTAAAATGTAATCACAATAATCATAACATAAAACATGAAACTTTTTGGAATTCACACATAATCATAGAGAATCATTTCTTGTTATTCAAGACTCATTGCCAAGACTATCTTAGTGGACAAAGTCCCTTTCTGAATCGAGTAACCCTCGTTTCAGTCCTGTTTCACTGAACCGGTATAACCTACCATTCCAGCCATGTCTATCTCATGAGATATAAAATCTTTACCCAATGAATTGGAGGGAGATATAGGTCCCACCCATCTCATAATGATACCCTTCTTATGTGTGACACAAAATCATAAATCATACATCATTGCATAACCCATGTAATAAAAATGGGATTCTTAAACAACATGACATCATAAAACCATTCATATAAGATAAAGGAATTCATAAACATAATTCCATCACAACATAGTCAAATCAATGTAAAAATATGGATAGAAATAGAACCCTTTATTATCTTAGATGAAAAATAATTTTGATAAAACACTTGAATTGAATTCTTGAGGAAAATATCCTTTCTTCTTCAAAATCAATTTCTTTTCACAAAACATCATGCAATTTTAAAAGAAAGATATTTTATTGAAAATAGTCATGAAATATTTTGGAGGAAGGATCATGAAAATAATGCTTTATAAAACCGTAAAAATCCGTTCATTCCGTATAAGTAAAAAAAACATTCTTCTCGTACTTTTGTCGGAAAAGTCAAAAAGTACCTCGTACGAAAATGACAAAAGATTCCTTTAATATATTTTACAAAAAACTCACCGAAGGGTAAAATTGGATATAAACTATTGTATGAGGATGGAAATAATATTACATATTGATGGAACATGGATGTGGAGGATAAAATACACCCCAGTAATTACCAAAGTAAAAACAATCTCGGATAAAAGTGAGATTGTGATATTTCCCTTACCTTAGGTCCGATTTGCTTTGTACGTGTCCGAAGCTCCTGTATAATGGTTTAAATAATGTCATTGACTTATTAAAGAATCATATTCATTGTTATGATTTCATATATGGTTCACTTATGACATTATATTACCCGTTCTTTTGTAAATTCCATGTTAAAGAAGCGTTTTGGGTAAAATCGTTTCTTTTATCGTAGGTGTTTTGACTTGTTGTTATTGACATTATTATTACTTATATCATGATTTACTTACTTCCAGAATATAAAATATGTTTTATATATCATATATATTCAGTATATATATATATATATATATATATATAATAGATAGATAAATGAAATGAAAAACACCGTTCATGGAGACGGTAGTCCGTACGTACGCATGAACGCTGTTTTCCTTTCCCTATTGTCTTGAATGGAAGTAAGTAGATGACATAAATATATATATATATACATAAATACAGTAGCATTATAATGTCATATATTTCATTATTATTTCTTATATATACTTTATAATCATTCTTAAATGGTTAACATGGAGAATGAATCTCATCGCGTCGTGGAGATGGTAGTCCGTACGTACGCACGAGCGATGATATCATTTTCATAAATATTGAATTGAATCGGAGTAGATTATACAATATATCAGAATCAATATGATGTTGTAATAACTATGTATAGTTATTCTTTACACCATTATACCCATCCATGTAAGGTGGTGGTGGAAAATAGATTACACCACGGCGTGGAGATGGTATTCCGTACGTACGCACGCGCGGTGATTTCTTTTTCCGTAGGATAGATAGATGGGGAAATAGGGTTGTTTCATACTTATAATAATATATAAGTATATGAGTGATACTGATGTTATTACTTCATAATGAAACAACCTAAGAAGAAGAAGTGGAAGAAGAAATAAAGATGAAAGAATTGGTAACGGTAATTACCTCTTCTTTGAAGCGCCTCTTTGAGACCTCCTCTTAGGGCACTAAAATTGGTCTTTGAGGAAGACCAGCACCTCTAGGATGTTTCTAGGGAAGTGGAGAAGAGATTTTGGCAGGGGTTGGCCGAGCTTGAGTGCTCAAATTGGTGTGAGGAGGAGAGGGAGGAGGTGCCTTTTTATAAGGGAGGAGAGGGGCACCTTAGGAATATCTCAAAATATTATTTTATATTAAAGTAAAAATCGGTTTATAATGGTTCCAAAGGGTCTTATTTTGAAGCTAAAGTGGGGATGGGTCGAAATACTATCAACCAATATGATTTAGACAAGTTTAGGTTATTATTTTAACCTTATCAATTAGATTTAACTCTAAGTTAAATAATTTAACTTTTACCGTGTCTTTTTGTTTTCTTTCACTATATGGTTAATACACTTACTATAACATGCCAAACGAACCCCAAATTGTTTATTATTAATATATATATCCTTATCTAAGTCATGTGGCCGAACCTTAGATTTTTAGGAATAAAATAACAATTAATAATATAATATTTGATTTAAAAACTATTTTGTGTCAATTTTGACACTATTTGATATATGATTTTTGTGAAAGTCATAACAGAATTATATGTTCGAACCAAGTTGATTAAATCAACAATAATATATCATAGTAACCTAGAAAATTAGTTTAATTCATAAAAAGTCTCAAATTACATTCATTTGAGTATTTATAACATCAATTATGTTAATATTTCCTTAAAAGGGTAATTACTGCATCATCGTTGTGTCATTAATAAATTAATTTATTTATAGTCTAAAAATTATAAATAAAATATCTTTATGTAGGAAATCTTTTTATCTTTCTAATTAATATTTATATTCGAATGTATCTTATGTATAACCCCATATTAAAAATGTTTTAGTGAATAAACTTTGATTTTAACTCTTTTAACTCTTCTTTGAATTAAATAGTAATAAATGTCCTAATCTAATCCAAGTTGACCTAAATGATAATATTTTACACTTAAGGTTGTTTTTGGTCGAGATACACTTGTCCAGTAGAATTAGGACATGTGTTAGGGTAATATTAATATCATTCTTACCCTTAATTACCCTATTTACTTTTAACCGTGGTAAAGTAAAAAGTTACTATTCACCAAAAATTATTTTCATCTCATTGAACCACATTTTACTTACTGACATCAACCGTGTCTCTCGGATTTTTGAAATTGCATTCACAGAAGCGGTAAAATTATGTTTTATGAAAAATTCGGTTTTTTAACTACCACTTAGTAGTTTCACTATTCATAAAAAAATGAAGGTTTTCAGAAAAATGCCAAAATTTCATCCTAAGCTATATTTCATATTCCGAATTCAAAAATGAAGTCTATTTTACCAAATTCATAACATAGAAGTTGCATTAATTAATTTTATAATGAAATCCCGCTGTTAAAACAAATAGCGTGTTTTTAAGAAACAATATCTATCAAAAGATTGACACTTGTTTATGTCTGGTTTAAATGTGCAATTACATCCAATGACCAACATTGTATTAAATTGTAAAAATATATTCTAAATATACTTTAAAACTACTCCAATTAATAATTTATCACTATTAATTATTTCGATTAAAAAAGTTGTTTTTTAATTATAATTTAGTAATTTTCACTATTCATCAGAATATGAAAGTTATCTGAAATGTACCAAAATTTCACCTTAGGCTAAATTCGATACTGCGAATCCAAAAATGAAGTTCATTTTGAAAAATAATATTTACAGAATTTTAAAAAGTGGTTATTACTATTCATACCGGCTAGTTTTAATAATATTTTAATAGCATATCATTGTTTAGTGAAACTCGGTATTGCGTATTACACACGCTATCGAGGAAGGTCGCGATTGCGTGTAATGCAAGGCAAGTCAAGGATGCGTGTTGTGCAAGCTCCTTTTGGTGTAGCGTACAACACAAGACATTAATAAAATTAAAAAGAATATTTTTTTTATAAAATCTTGGGCTGTTACATCCATGGGGTCCCAAAATCGACCCAAAGATGAATATGGTTGGACATGTATCATCAAATAGGTTTAAGACATGTTTTAGGGTAATTATAATATTATTGTTTAACATTACTTACCAGATTTACCCTTTAACCATGGTAAATATATTTTTTACTGAAGTTACTATTCATAATGTCTAAAAATATAAAATTACCTATTAACATAAATTGTACACCATTATTCCAAATATAGAATCCATTTTTAAAAATTCAAAACACATTAGTTGCAGAAATTAATTTAAAATTAATAATGTTGTCGAAAAAATTGTGTTTTATATAAAATATTAATAAAGATTGAAATGTTTTTACATAGGTATTCAATGAAAAATTAGTTACAATGACTTAAAATTCATTAAAAAATAAAAATAAATTCTACCTAGACTTTTAAACCACTCAATGATATATTTTAACTATATAAATTTTTTTAATGAAATTTTTATTTTCAATTAAAAGTTAGCATATTTTCACTATTCCTAAAAATATAAATAATAGTAGAGAAATATAAAAACAATATACAATGAATATTTTTATGTACCAATTAAAAATAAAATGATTATATATTGATATATAACTTATAAAATTGTCAAAAACTAGATTTAAAATGGGTGCATCCTCAAAAGGCGGTAAAAATGCCTCTTTTGGAAAATTACTTATTTTATCCGAAAAATTGATTTTGTTCTCATATAAATTGTAAGATTACTGATATTGTTATATAAAATTAGAAATTTGGTTAATATTATTCATATTTGAAAGTTTATATAACATTAAATAATAATATTTTAATAATATATCATTGTTTTGTGAAACTCGGTATCACATACAATGCAAGCTATCGAGGAAGTTCACTCTTGCATGTAACAAAAGACAAGTAATTTTTGTGTGTAGTGAAATAATCCTTTAGTGTTGTGTATATAATAACGAAAACACAATTTATTTATATATTAAACAAAATATATACTTAGTGTTGGGTGAAATGAATTCTACCAATGGAATGTGAAATTCTGTGCAACACAAGACATGAATATTGTTAAGTATACAACAAGAAAATATAGTGTTGTGTATCACTCAATATAATATTGATATAGTGTACAACACATGAAATAATTGAAATTAAAAAAATCTATCTTATAAAATCTCAGGGTGTCAAATTTTACCACCATGAAAATGAATTTTTCCCTACAAATTCATCGGGGTTCTAAATTGATTACTAATTAAAGGTTTCATTAATGGAAACCAACATCTTGAAAAGGGATAATAAGACATAATTTTTAAAAAGTAATGTTATAAATTTAACAATTACCTTATATAACACATCACAGGGTTTCCACATAGTAGAACATTGGTGTGAAGTGAAAACATTGATATTGAAGAGAAATCTAATGATCGTGTTCTGATGGATGGTGATATATAATAAGGATTTATGATAGTTAACTATCAGAAAGACATAAATCAATTATTATTTAATGTTACATGTGATTCATCTGATAATAAAGTACTTGGATAACTTATTTTTTGTTTTTAATATCCTTTCCTTAAATTTGAATAATTTTTCATAAACACTTGCTTTATTTTGGAACAATATCACTATTGTTCGTGCCTTGAATAATTTACTCATCATCACTTATTTAATGAAATGAAGATTAATTTTTCATTAATTAAGTGTTATAAGATCATGTGATAGAATTATAGGTCCTTCCATATGTCTTTATCACAAATAGGTTAGGACATGTTATTAAATATACATAAGATAATCTATGGTGAGATTAATCATATATGGTTAAAAAATGGTCTTATACTTCATCTATGAAACCTATTAATAAAAGAAAACAAATTATTACAAAACAGGGACATCCTATAGGATAATGGATGATGATACCAACAGGTTGTACATTGGTTGTGGGTTTGACTTTCGTAGCCTTGACCGATGCGACATGTTGTTTCTCGTGCTACATGTAGTCTTTTTTCTATAACTATACTATTATAACATTCTAAAAGTACTATAAAAATGGTTTTAGCCATAAACAATACTATCTAATGTCCAATTTAATCCATTCAAACTTCTAGGAATATCAAAAATACATCTTTTCAATCTCACAGTTCAAAGAAAACTATTACCAGAAAGGTCAAATAACATGAATTTGAATACCATCATCTATCCCCCGTATATCACAAGATATATCCTATTGGTCATATTCCAATCATTTTAAGTACTTTATCATTCATTCCCTTGAAATACGATAATAACATAAATTTCCATACAAACTTAGTGACAACATGCATTTTATCAAAATTAAATCTTTCCATACACAAAAAATTCTATATACTAAAACCATGATATCTCTTTTTCTGTTTATCAATCACGAGCTCATTAATACTATAAAACATATTATTTTATCCTTATACTTTCATTATGAGTTTAAAATAAGATTTCCAAAAATATTTCAATGACTTTTCATGGTTAACAGTACCTTATATTTATGGAAAACCACAATAGATCAATACATAGATATTCCAATATTTCATAATAATATAAATGAGATTCCCCAAAAATATTTTGAAATCCCATTACATAAACACTTAATCATTCCAATACTTCATTATCATACTCCACATTTATAGCCGTGATCTATAGTGACGACCCATTATCTTTTTCTTTAAGAGGTTGTTGAAGTCGACCATCATTTACCCATTTATTAGGGAATTGGTTATAATAATTCACCATTTCATTTCACTTATAGTATTGAATAATTGGTGGTGATTTCTCTGTAGTATTTTCTCCATTCACATTGCTAGAAACCTTTTTCCCATTACATTGTAACTCACCTGATCGATGCCATTCTTTAACACAATTGAAACATTTTATAGTCACTTTAATGAAATATCCACCTAGATTATTTCTACACTTTGAGCATATGGAAACACTTATCATATTTTCACCATCTTTTTAGAGATTTTCTCTTCAACTCAATCTTTTGTTTCTTGTTAAATCCATGGGATGGATATGTGAAACCAAATTTATGTTCTACCCTGTTTATACAACGCACAATCTCTTCAAAACTACTAAAGTCTCTTATAGATAAGTCCCTTAGAATACTTGGGTTTAAACCGCTGAAGAGTTGATCAACTATAATTTCAGGTGGGTTGATATAGCAGGAAACATAAAATTGTAGTCTTGTAAAATTAACCTCATATGTACCAATAGATTCATCATCCTTTTTCTTAAGCTCAAGTAACTCATTTTCCATTTTTTTGAATAATTCGAGGGAAGTACGTATTGATAAATAAGTCCTTTAACTCATCACATTCGATGGATTCTATTTCATCATGCTGCCTTGTATTCTTCATTCGATTCCACCACTAATCTCATTCACCTTACAAACGATAGACAACAAAAATTACCTTCTCAGGTTAAGAAAAATGAAGTATGGAAAATATATTTTAAATTTTACTGATCAATTATTCAGCAACAACTAGATCAGAAGACTCATTGAAAGAAGGTGGATGTTGCCTCATGAAGGACTCAATAGAATGTTGTTCCCTTATCTGCTCATTGGGGAGACCAGAATGATTCATAGTTTGTATAAGTAAAGCAATAATATTGGTCACTCTTTCTCCGATAACAATTGGTTGTTCAGGAGGAAGATCAGTGCATTGCATAGTCATTGATCATTAACATGGTTCATTCGGGTTCCATCCATCATCTAAAACCCAAAATGAATAGTTCAAGAGCTGAAAATCATACATGGAAAATAATATATAATAGGAGAGTACATTCAATACATAACATCTTATGTTTAATAATATGTTTTTCATGATCGTTACCATATTTCTCAGACTGTAAACTATAGTTATTCATAACCATTACTATATCCCTAGACACACCGTAGAAATATATGTAGGAATATTACTAAGGGTTTCACATCATATTTTCCAAAACATGACCAATAATTCACTGAGATACCAACTATAGAGACCCATGCTCGGAATACATGAACATTACAATACATTTTCAGAATACTTAATACAAATCAAAAAAATAGATGCCCAGCGATGGTATTAGATTAGTGCCTTTGGAAACTCGTAACATATTCTCCTAATAATGGTTAAAGATCTTCAACATCTCCCATAATGATCTTAACTTTTGGTTTTCCAAGATAAAACCACTATTTTTACCCTGGGGAAATGAAAACATAAAAAGTGTGAGCCCAAATTCTTAGTAAGGGTATGAAAGGAGAACATAAAACAAACCCTAAAAATTTATACCTAAAAACATGAACATAATGTTTAAACATCTAAATCATTAGAAATGACATAAATTATGGCAGTACACAAGGCATGGATCATAAATAAACATTAATCATGATTAAATATCATGGGAATAAAAGATGAAATTGTGGCCAACCATTAATAACACAATATTATTTCCATACCAGCCAAGTAAATTTTTACATGACCATCAAACTGGACAAAGTCCATTACTGAACAATGTTTACATGTCGTTGCAGCCATGTATTACTGAAAAAGATTTACCTTTCATTCCAGTCATGTCTATATCATGATATATAAAATTTTTACCCAATTAATTGGAAAGAGATATTTGTCCCACACATCTCTTATCTAAATCATTCTTACGTGTTCCACAATAACATAAATAATTCATCATAGCAAAACCCAAGAAATAGAAAGGGATTCTTAGACATCATGTCATCATAACATAATCCATATATGATAAATGGACATCATAAAAATAATATCATCATAAACGCAATGAAAATAAATAAAAAAGAGGGATATAAACATAACCCCACTTAATCTTGTATGGAAAAATAAATTTTGTATAACATTTGAACTATGTTCTTGATGAAATCATCCTTTATTTTTCATGAATGTTTTGTTTTCTCAAATGGTAATCAAATTATAAAAGAAAAGAAGCTAATTGAAAATAAATATGAAACTGTTTTGAGTATTGTTCATGTAAATAAGTCCTTATGAATACATAAAATCATGTTCATTCCATATAAGTTAAAAAAGAATTCTCCTTGTAATTTTATCAGAAAAGTCAAAAATCACATCTTATGGTAAACAAAAAAAAGATTCCTTCTGTACCATGTCGTAAAATTAAAAAATTGGTAATAATTAAATTAAATATAAATTTAATAATAGTAAATATTTTATAAAAACTTATTTAGAAAACATGGACATGGATTTTAAATATGAACCCAGTAAATACTTACGTATAAAAAGTCTCAGATAAAAATGAGATTGCCAAATTATCCCTTGCCTTTGGTCCAATTTCTTTTGTACGTGTGTGAAAATATTGTAAGTTTGTTTTAAAAATATTATTAACATGTAAAAAAACTATAATAATATTTATAATATCAAATATGATTCACATATGACTTTATATTATCCGTTCTCTCTATTAGCCCGAAGGCCTTCATTTTTTATTGATTTTGATAATCCACCTTTAAAGGGGTGAGGTGGAACCCATACAAGGCCCCTATGCGTAAGTATTACATGGACTATAGGCCTTAGAGTAATTCATTGCCCGTAGGCTTCAAAGAACACATACATCCTAGAATAACTAATTGGAACTTCTCTTTCTTAGCATCATCATCGTGAAATCAGCTCTCCACCTTCGCATTGCTGTTCGGCTAGGCATTCTCGTTCATGAACAGGCTTGTCCCGATGGCAGGTTTCGTAACCTCTCATTCTAGCAATCTGTTTAGCTTGTAATGTGCTGAAAGCTCCTTTCTCATCCTCATTGTAGATCTTGTTCCTTGTAGGCTGTCTAGTTTGAATCTGCACTAAGGTGGCCCGAAGGCCTTGAGTTGGCCCAAAGGCCTTACTGACCCGATGGCATGGGTGTCCCGAAGGCCTTACAGGACTCAGGGACCAAATTGGTGGCCCGAAGGCCCAAACAGGGGAATATTTGCGGCTGTTACAGTGCCAAACAGTGCCTGCAACAGTTCCCGCTACAGTAACTTCTACAGTACTGCCCAGCTCCTCTACAGTACCTGCAACAGTACTGCTACAAAAAACCGGTAATCTGCCTCCGCCGGGATTTGATCCCAGGTCATTTGGATGCACTTAAGGAGTCCTTACAAACTGGGCTAAGGGTCATGTGCATCCTTTCATTTTCCAATTCCATGATAAAGCAACGTATTGGTTAATAATCATTTTAATTATTGTATGATCTTGGACTTGTCATTTTTAATATTATTACATATATCATGATTTACTGATTTATAGAATATAAATCACAATTTATATATCTTATATTTTTTATATATAATCATATATAAAGTATAAATAAATTTATTAGAATGCACCATTTATGGAGATGGTTGGCCGTACATACGCATGAACGATGTTTTTGTAACCTTATTAAATTGAATGGATGTAAGTATGTGATATATATATATATCCATTTTAATTTTAATTTCATTTATTTCATGCTTATTTATTATATATAATTTATAATCATTCTTGAATGGTTAACATGGAGAATGATTTGCATCGCGTCATGGAGTGGTTAAGCTATACGTTCGAATGAGCGATGATATCGTTTCCATAGTTGATGAACGGTATTTAAGAAGATGGTGTATAATATATAAGAGTTATATTAATTTTATAATAATCATATTGAGTTATTATTCCAACCATTATACCCATCAAAGTATGGTGGTGGTGAAAAATAGATTACAACTTGGCGTGGAGATGGCAATCGGTATGTACGTACACGTGATGATTTAATTTTTTGTAGGATGGATAGAAGGTGAAATTGGGTTGTTTTATATTTTTAATAACATATCATTATATGAGTGATACTGATTTTATTACTTTATAATTATAAAACTAATGACTAGGACGTATAAGATGAAATAAATTTAAAATAATCGGTAGATGAGATTTCCTATTCTTCAATGTGCATTGTTTGAATTTCGTCTTAGGGTACTAGAGTTGGGATTTTAAAAATTCCAGAACATCTAGAATGTATCAAGGGAAGTATACAAGATAAATTGAAAGGTTTTTTTAGATCGTGAAGGCTCAAAATTGAGTTAGGAGGATAAAGATGAGGTCCTCGTTTTATAAGAAAATGGAGGGGCACTTTTGGAAGGTTCCAAAATATTAATTCATTATAAAATAAATTTCGACATAAAATTATCCAAATAAAATTTAATTGATATTTAATATTAAGTTTGTTCGAATAACCTTCATCCAATAATTTGTTGAGATGTTTTTATATATTTTTATTCTTATCTTTTTGGGTTTACCCTTATTTTAAACATTTTAATCTTACCGTTATATCATGTTATTTACACGTTTTGGGTTAAAGTAATTATCATATCATGGAAAACGACCCAAAAAAGTTATTTATCACATATTTGGAATTATATAAACAATGTTTCCAAATCATATATTTTTAAAAAATTAATATTATTTAATGAACTATTTTTTTAAGTTATGAATTTTTTCTATTTTGGAATCAATTCATAATAGAAATTTTAATAAAATCACAACAACCAGATTACTTTGAAAATAATTAATTATCCTAATAAAAAAATTTCAATACCATCCATAAAATTCTATTATGATATCAAAATAACTAAATTATAAATTTTTTAATATTTATAAATTCATTTATTTGAATCCTTTATTAGTGAAGTAATCGCAACATCATCCTTGTGTCATAATTAAATTTATTTATTTAATGTACAAATATTAAAAAAACGCATTATGATTTAGAGAATATTTTATGATTTATAGTGAATATTTTTAGTCAAAATGATCAATTATATAACCCCATATAAAAATTATTTATTATATGATATATTTGTACATTATATTTTCCTTAACATTAAATTAAAATTAATTAAATGTCAGTTTAACTTACAAGTTTCACAATGTGATCCTCAAATCGACCCAAGGATTAAAATGGTCAGACATGTATCAGAAAATAGTTTTTATACATATTTTAGGATACTTATAATAGTATTTTTAACCCTTATTTACCAGATTTACGATTTAAAAATGGTAAATAAAATATTAACTGAAGTATTCATAATTTCCCAAAAAAATTCATAAATTTAATAAATTTGGTTCTCCATAATCTAAATATGTAATTTATTTTTCAAAAATAATAACACAAAAGTTGTAGTCATTAATTAAAAATTAAGCATGTTATCGACAAAATAGGTTTTTGTTTAAATCATTGCAAAATATTGAAATGTTTTTACATATGAATTCAATGTAAAAATAAAGAAAATGAATTAAATTGTCTTAAACATTTAAAAATATTATTTTTATACTATAAAATCATTAAATAAAATATTTTAACCCTATAAATTATTTCAATGAAAAAAAGTTGTTAGCAATAAACATTTAGCGTAATTTCACTATTTATTGAAATATGAATGTTATCAGAAAAACATAAAAAATTTATACATAGTAAATTTGTATGTCCTATTTCAAAATAAGAAGTTTATATTGTAAAATATAACTTATAAGATTTTAAAAAACTAGATTTAAAATTGGTGCTCCATCAAAAGGCTGTGAAACGATATTTTTTTTGAAAAATAATCTTCTTACCCGAAAAAATTGATTTTGTTCTCATATTATATGTAAGATGAATGATAATGTTATATAATATTAAAAACTTGGATATTTGTATTCATAAGGGCTAGTTTATATCGCATTAAATAATAATATATTAATAATATATCATTGTTTAGAGAAACTCAGCATCATGTACACCACAAGCTATCATGGAAGGTCACGCTTGCCTGTAACTCAAGAAAAGTGTTGTGCGTAGTTAAATTATCTTTTGGTGTTCTGTATAACAGAGTAAAAACTTAATTCAATTATAAATTGAACAAAATAATTAGTCAGTGTTGTGTGAAATTAATTCTATCATAAGAACATGAAATTATGTGCAACACATGCCCTGAATAGTGTTTCTTATACTTCAGGCTAATACATTTATGCGCATAGAGGAAGCTAATAATTGTGTATCGTACAACAAAAGATATCAATGAAATTTAAAATAATATATCTCATAAAATTTTGGGGGGTTACACACACTGGAAAAGGATAGATCATCCCCTATGGTAATTTTTTCTCTGTATGAACCTATTGTCAAGAAAAAAATTTCTTAGTAAAATTTGAAATATATATTTTAATTACATCCCACTAGTAATACTCCTCAATGTCTTGTACATCTAGAAATGTAAGGATGTACATAAAAATAGAACTATAAGCTTCACTTAAGAAATATTTCATCAACTGTGAATCACATGGCCCATATAATCTTTTTCCAAATATTAAAACGTAATCTCTTACAATGATAAATTATGGAAACATACCATTTATAACCAATTATACCTTTTTATGAAAATCATGGTATTCCTCATATTCATTCTTAATTAAATCTGATAGAGATTACTACAATAAAACATGAAACTAAACATAGGGATGTACTTCACCAACAAAATCATTGAGAAAATTCATCAAATCAACAATCAAGGGGTAAAGTTCCAAGCCTATCACCGGAATTTTAGCATGATGTATTTGGATAAAGAAATTTTCAATTTTTTTTGATTTTGTAGAATTTTATTTTATTGTTCATTCATAGTCCTTTATTAGTTCAAGTTATCTTATCTTCCTCATATGTAATTCCTTTTGAGTGAATATATACTTTAGACTTTTATGGTTCATATATATATTTCACATTTGGCTCCATAAGAATGATGACTTAAAATTTTCACCAACAGATATAATTCCAAATAATTTTTGAGGTAGTTTGACTCATGATGTTTCATTGGTCTTGAAGAATAGTCATTTACCTGATCATTCTACATCAGAACACAACAACACAACTTCAAGGCATTGATCTCATCGTTATCCATTATATTCTTAACCATTGACCACTACTGGTTAGATCCAACTTCAAAATGACTAATTAAATGATTAAATTTTTGATTATCTAAAAACCCCATGACATTAAATATTTTTTCAAGGGATTTAATATTTGAATCATCCACTACTATGATAGAAGATCTACTCAAACAAGAGGGTGTTGCCTCATAAAATGTTTCACTATTATCATGTTCCATTACAGTAGTTATTATTTTTTCATGAATGAATGAAACCACCAGTTATTTCAATGATAATCGAATATAATACTATCACAAACTAATCAGTTCCAATCCAGACTATTCCAGGTTACAGATTCAAAAAGATATCATTATTTTGGTTCCTTCTAAGATCAACTTCACTATTTCTTCTACAAAAAACCAATCTAAACAAACATATCTTATATGTAGTAACATAGTAATCATAAAATGAAATATCATTTCAACGTAATATTATGGTTAAAATATTTTATGGTATTATTTTACCATCATCCTAACACCTAATTTTATCTACAATGTTCTCTAATACCAACTATAAGAAATTGAGCTTAAACATTGTGTAATATAGTAAATTTCATAAGATATCACCCTGTATATTCCAAAATATCTTTTTTATTTAAAGTTTTAGAGACTTTTTAATCAACTCATACATGCAAACCCACATGAAACAAAGTGGGTACAATAAAAACAAAATCAAATTTTTTCTTAATACAAAATATATTATTTAAAACATGAATTCTAGTCATGAAAAGTCACCACAAAAATCATGTAACAACATAGATATTCTATGTTTATTTTTTAGAATATTATGGGGAAATTATGAGACTAGGACGTAAGACGGTAAGCATTTCTAATGCTCAGAGTGCCTAGAATTATCCGTCGAAAAAATGGCAAATTTATAAATATCATGCATGAGCTTTTTTTCAAGAAAAAGTTGAATAAATCTTTAATGGGTTCTTATATCATAAATTTTAGGGTACCATTGTGTTTGGGATGGCAAGTTTACCGTAAATATGACTTAATTTTAGCCAGTGTGGCTCTCTAGTGAGAGAACTCATTTATGGTATAACATAATAAAATAATTATATAAAAAATATTTAATTTTTCTAATACTTATAAAATGTAAACAGTAACTCATATTAGAAATATGATAGTACCGTTGAGCTCGGGATAATTTTATTTCCTTAGGCGGTGCCTAACATTGGCTATCCTAGGCTAACAGTGGAAGGTTGTTTTTTAGGGCGTGACCAAAAATAAAATAATAAAATACTAATTTATTTTATGTTTCAAATTCCAATAACTAATAAACAGTAACTTGGATTGGAAATCTGAGTGTACCATTTATCTTGAGAGGTTGTTATTTACTTAGGAACACCCTATCCTTGACTGGAACGGGTCAAGGGTAGATGTCAATTTCTAGAATTTTTTTAGGAGATTATAATAATCATAAAGAAGTTTATGTTTTTCCTTTTAATGTTTCGCACAATGGAGTCATAGCGAGGCAGTAATGGAGAAATGTATTATCCTTTCAAAAATGAAGAAGTGGGGCATTTCTATTTCTATGTGAAATAGTAACACTTGAATGCATTAATGCATTTCCATTTTCCACTATTAATCGGGGACATGGTTTAGTGTTAGAATTCATATCACTAGAGAATAAATCTATGATATCCCTATAGAATTGATGGGGAGACTCTCTCGCTGGGGATGATAGATTAGAGGTCAAGATTTGATAAGTAGTGATTAATCGATGAATTCTAGTGAAATAAGGATCCACAAGGTAGCGTGACTTTAATCAATGTCTTTATGAAATCTAACTCCATGTAGGGGTTATTATTCCAAAATTTTCTTATGATCTTAAATTCTAAATTAAGAACGTGGATCAAACCAAGAATAGGATGATGCATGGCTTGATCATTCTTGTGAGAGGTTTTGACTGGAGGATGATTTTTTTGGAAGTGGGTTTTCAATTTTTTGGTCATCTTGATCCTTCTAATGGATTGGATCGAGTCTGGAATGAACACAAAAAAGGTTTTATACTTGGGTTTCTTTTTTCTCTACTCTCTATCACATTCTTAAAATTCTTTTCCGAATGAATAATGGTATATCGTTGTGAAACCATTTCTTTGAACAATGATATGACATCATGGATCCGTGATAGACATGACACGATAGAGGTGCGATGATGACATTAATGATCAGATCGAGGCATTGCAGGAGATATAAAACTCTAATGGATTAACACCTAATAGGGAATGTGGATTTTTGTGGAATACATGGAATTGATATGAGCGACCTGATGACTCGAGAATGTCTTCCAGATTGAAGAACGAAACAAAATAGAAGGTCCAGTGTTCACGTACTTGACGATAGAGGCTACATGTTGTAGTGGAAGAAACCACATCTATATGAATTCCTGCATGGTGGAACTCATGACATCGAGCCGCAATAGGGTTAGCTAGACCTGTGGCTCAAGTCAAAGGTGGGATCTGCAACCCACTGAGCCGACCACATGGTGCAAAGCAGATGTGGCAGACCAAGGCATTCGAGCAGTTGAACCGAACCTTGTTCGAGGGGTCTAAGCTAGATTAGAATGGTAGGCCCCAATAATGGGCCAATCAACTCAGGATGGGCCCTGTGCATTGGGTAGGGGCCCACTGGCTGGGTCAGACCCGGCGGGTTGTGTTGGAACCTGGTGCGGTCAGGCCGAACCCGACTAACCCCTTTTCACTAAAACACCCATATCTTCTAAACCAGAAGTCTGGTTGATGTGGTTTTTGTTGTGATGGGACCCTCTTGATGGAAAGATACAGTTGATATAATAAAAGTTATTTTCTATGGATATTGATAGACTAAATAATGGTTTGAGGAGTATTTTCTCCTGGTAGAAGAACACTTTAGCCGGAATCATCATGTTTCATAATGTTGGGACTCCCAAACTCATAAGAGTAGGTTTGTTTTTTAGGGATGAATTCATCTAGGTGTGACACACACCGGAGGTACTAGAGTTTGGGTTCCTAGATATGATTTTCAAGGAAGAGTATGTAATCCACAGTGGGATAAGGGAGCGGTTTCACTATCCGTGGAGTCATTACTCCACTATAGGAAAAGGGTGCAGGTCCTCCATATCAAATGTACAAAGAGTGAGGACACCCCTACAGGGTAGGGTGCAGGTCCTCTATAATGGTAATTAGTAATCCACTATTTTTATGGGATGTGGGTCCTTTACATGCAATCTAAAAGGGTCAGTACTCTCCGGTCATATAAGGTTGCGGGTCCTCTAGTCACTGAGTAGTACTCGCCTACCTGGTAGGGTGAGAGTCCTTAACTTAGGATTCCATACTCACCTATGGGATTGGGGTTCTAGTCCTTCATTTGTCTTAATTACATATGCGATTAGGGTGTGGGTCCTCACATATGGATTTTCACTCCCCCATCCCATGTTGCAGTGGGAAGCGGGTCCCCCAATTGAGTTGGATCTCTATTGGATATCAGACATAGTTTCGAGGTGAGGTCCCATCCACTTTATGATAACGTTACCTATAAAATAGATATTTTTATCTTCATAGACTAAGGTGCAAGAAAATCTTTATCGGAGTGGTGATGGTTTCTCAAGATGGTTAGGAAAAGGTCTCCCCCTTCTGTGTATAGTTATGAGGGCAGGACTCTCTACTTGGGTTTCCTTATTCTTTCGTTGGGTGGAGGAAAATGATGATTTATCCTATGGTGTTGGGAACTAGTACATGACCTATTAGGAATATCCCGATTGAGAACATTCTCTTAGACATAAAATTAGTAATGATCAAGCCACGCATCATCCTGTTCTTGGTTTGATCCACATTCTTAATGTAGAATTTAAGATCATGAGAAAATTTTGGAATAATAACCCCTACATGGAGTTAGATTTTTTAAAGACATTGATTAAAGTCACGCTACCATGTGGATACTTATTTCACTAGAATTCATCGATCAATCACTACTTATTCAAATCTTGACCTCTAATCTATCATCCCCAGCGAGAGAGTCTCCCCCTCAATTCTATAGGGATATCTTAGATTTATTCTCTAGTGATATGAATTCTAACACTAAATAATTTTTGAGGTAGTTTGACTCATGATGTTTCATTGGTCTTGAAGAATAGTCATTTACCTGATCATTCTACATCAGAACACAACAACACAACTTCAAGGCATTGATCTCATCGTTATCCATTGTATTCTTAACCATTGACCACTACTGGTTAGATCCAACTTCAAAATGACTAATTAAATGATTAAATTTTTGATTATCTAAAAATGCTATGACATTAAATATTTTTTCAAGGGATTTAATCTTTGAATCATCCACTATTATGATAGAAGATCTACTCAAACAAGAGGGTGTTGCCTCATAAAATGTTTCACTATTATCATGTTCTATTACCGTAGTTATTATTTTTTCACGAATGAATGAAACCGCCAGTTATTTCAATGATAATCGAATATAATACTATCACAAACTAATCAGTTCCATTCCAGACTATTCTAGGTTACAGATTCAAAAAGATATCATCATTTTGGTTCCATCTTAGATCAACTTCACTATTTATTCTACAAAAAACCAATCTAAAAAAACATATCTTATATGTAGTAACATAGTAATCATAAAATGAAATGTCATTTCAACGTAATATTACGGTTAAAATATTTTATGGTATTATTTTACCATTATCCTAACACCTAATTTTATCTACAATGTTCTCTAATACCAACTATAAGAAATTGAGCTTAAACATTGTGTAATATAGTAAATTTCATAAGATATCACCCTTTATATTACAAAATATCTTTTTTATTTACAGATTTAGAGACATTTTAATCAACTCATACATGCAAACCCACATGAAACAAAGTGGGTACAAAAAAAAACAAAATCAAATTTTTTCATAATACAAAATATTTTATTTAAAACACGAAGTCTAGTCATGAAAAGTCACCATAAAAATCATGTAACAACATAGATATTCTATGTTTTTTTTAGAATATTCTGGGGAAATTATGAGACTAGGATGTAAGACGATAAGCATTTCAAATGCTCAGAGTTCCTAGAATTATCTGTCAAAAAAATGGAAAATTTATAAATATCATGCATGAGAGTTTTTTCAAGAAAAAGTTGAATAAATCTTTAATGGGTTCTTATATCATAAATTTTAGGGTACCATTGTGTTTGGGATGGAAAGTTTACCCTAAATATGACTTAATTTTAGCCAGTGTGGCTCTCTAGTGAGAGAAATCATTTATGGTATAACATAATAAAATAA
This sequence comes from Viscum album, assembly GCA_963277665.1. Taxonomy (NCBI): domain Eukaryota; kingdom Viridiplantae; phylum Streptophyta; class Magnoliopsida; order Santalales; family Viscaceae; genus Viscum; species Viscum album. Next base: position 396,496,301 of record OY728144.1, read on the forward strand.
TTATATGAAAAATATTTAATTTTTCTAATACTTATAACATGTAATCAGTAACTCAGATTAGAAATATGATAGTACCGTTGAGCTCGGGATAATTTTATTTCCTTAGGCGGTGCCTAACATTAACTATCCTAGGCTAACTGTGGAAGGTAGTTTTTATGTTTCAAATTCCAATAACTAATAAATAGTAACTTGGATTGGAAATCTGAGAGTACCATTTATCTTGAGAGGTTGTGATTTACTTTGGCACACCCTATCCTTGACTGGAATGGGTCATGGGTAGATGTCAATTTCTAGAATTTTTATAGGAGATTATAATAATCATAATGAAGTTTATGTTTTTCCTTTTAATGTTTCACACAATGGAGTCATAGCGAGGCAATAATGGAGAAATGTATTATCCTTTCAAAAATGAAGAAGTGGGGCATTTCTATTTCTATGTGAAACAGTAACACTAGAATGCATTAATTCATTTCCATTTTCCACTATTAATCGGGGACATGGTTTAGTGTTAGAATTCATATCACTAGAGAATGAATCTAGGATATCCCTATAAAATTGAGGGGGAGACTCTCTCGCTGGGGATGATAGATTAGAGGTCAAGATTTGATTAAGTAGTGATTAATCAATGAATTCTAGTGAAATTAGGATCCACATGGTAGCGTGACTTTAATCAATGTCTTTAAGAAATCTAACTCCATGTAGGGGTTATTATTCCAAAATTTTCTCATGATCTTAAATTCTAAATTAAGAATGTGGATCAATCCAAGAACAGGATGATGTGTGGCTTGATCATTCTTGTGAGAGGTTTTGACTAGAGGATGATTTTTTTGGAAGTGAGTTTTCTACTTTTTGGTCATCATGATCCTTCTAATGGATTGGATCGAGTCTGGAATGAACACAAAAAAGGTTTTATACTTGGTTTTATTTTTTCTCTACTCTCTATCACATTCTTAACATTCTTTTACAAATGAAGAATGGTATATCGTGGTGCAACCATTTCTTTGAACAATGATATGACATCATGGATCCGTGATAGACATGACACGATAGAGGTGCGATGATGACAGTAATTATCAGATCAAGGCAGTGCAGGAGATATAAAACTCTAATTCATTCACACCTAATAGGGAATGTGGCTTTTTGTGGAATACATGGAATGGAAATGAGCGACCTGATGACTCCAGAATGTCTTTCAGATTGAAGAACGAAACAAAATAGAAGGTCCAGTGTTCACATACTTGACGATAGAGGCTACATGATGTAGTGGAAGAAACCACATCTATATGAATTTCTGCATGGTGGAACTCATGACATCGAGCCGCAATAGGGTTAGATAGACCTACGGCTCAAGTCAAAGGTGGGATCTGCGACCAACTGAGCCGACCACATGGTGCAAAGCAGATGTGGTAGACCAAGGAATTCGAGCAGTTGAACCGAACCTTGTTCGAGGGGTCAAATCTAGATTAGAATGGTCGGCCTCAATAATGGGCCAATCAACTCAGGATGGGCCCTGTGCATTGGGTAGGGGCCCACTGGCTGGGTCAGACCTGGCGAGTTGTGTTGGAACCTAGTGCGGTCAGGCCGAACCCGACTAACCCCTTTTCACTAAAACACCCATATCTTCTAAACCAGAAGTCCGGTTGATGTGGTTTTTGTAGTGATGGGACCCTCTTGATGGAATGATACATTTTACATAATAAAAGTTATTTTCAATGGATATTGATAGACTAAATAATGGTTTGAGGAGTAGTTTCTCCTGGTAGAAGAACACTTTAGCCGGAATCATCATGTTTCATAATGTTGGGACTCCCAAAGTCATAGGAGTAGGTTTGTTTTTTAGGGATGACTTCATCTAGGCGTGACACACACTTGAGGTACTAGAGTTTGGGTTCCCAGAAATGATTTTCAAGGAAGAGTATGTAATCCACAGTGGGATAAGGGAGCGGTTTCACTATCCGTGGAGTCATTACTCCACTATAGGAAAAGGGTGCAGGTCCTCCATATCAAATGTACAAAGAGTGAGGACACCCCTACAGGGTAGGCTGATGGTCCTCTATAATGGTAATTAGTAATCCACTATTTTTATGGGATGTGGGTCCTTTACATGCAATCTAATAGGGTCACTACTCTCCGGTCATATAAGGTTGCAGGTCCTCTAGTCACTAAGTAGTACTCGCCTACCTGGTAGGGTGAGTTTCCTTAACTTATGATTCCATACTCACCTATGGGATTAGGGTTCTAGTCCTTCATTTGTCTTAATCCCATATGGGATAAGGGTGTGGGTCCTCACATATGGATTTTCACTCCCCCATCCCATGTTGCAGTGGGAAGCTGGTACCCCAATTGAGTTGGATCTCTGTTGGATATCAGACATAGTTTTGAGGTTCGTTCCCATCCACTTTATGATAACGTTACCTAGAAAATAGATATTTCTATCTTCATAGACTGAGGTGCAAGAAAATCTTTATCGGAGTGGTGATGGTTTCTCAAGATGGTTAGCAAAAGGTCTCCCCCATCTGTGTATAGTTATGAGGGCGGGCCTCTCTACTTGGGTTTCCTTATTCTTTCGTTGGGTGGAGGACACTGATGATTTATCCTCTGGTGTTGGGAACTAGTACATGACCTATTAGGAATATCCCGATTGAGAACATTCTCTTATACATAAAAGTAGTAATGATAGAGTTGTTCATGATTGAGTGTACATATCGGACTGGTACCATCTTGGATGGATGAGCTTATGGTCTCTATTTCTCCTTGTTTTATAGGTTTCAATTCAAACTTATGATTAGACTATTGTTGGTGGCTATGTGGTTGGAACCTTATGATTATTTTTTTTTGATATGAGTTTATTTGGGGTGTCCTACTAAGTATTTTTTACTCACCCCTGCATGGGAATTTCGATGCTTTGATGATGTGTAGGGATGTAGTGAACCAGTTGGTGCTTAGTGAGTTTAGATAGACGAGGTATATTCCTACAATGTCTAGCAACTACCCTCCACCTACCCATTAGGTAATGTTCTCAGAGGATGATCTTCAAGGACATGGGGTTTAACTTATGTTCTATATTTCTTTTGGTTTCATTGTATACCAGCCCAGTCTTCCACACTAGGCTTTGATTTCTATTTCACTTTTGCTGTGTTTTTCTTTGTGGTTTGAAATTATATATTCATTAAAGTTTTTCCTCCTGTCGTATTTGGGTTGGAGTTGTATGCATTTGTGAAGGTACAGAAACGAATCCCTCCCATTTGTGGGATATGCCTGCTCGGTGCTAGTTGCCATCAGATGGCCTATCGGAGGTGGGATTCATGTAGTCATCGATTTGGCCCCGAGGGATGGGTCGTGAGAGAGTGGAATTAAAGATCAGGCTAGTTCTACCTTATTAACATTGTGTCTTGATCTTGGTTTTCATAGTATAGTGAATATGATAAGATATTTTGAGTTAAATCTCAAGATAGAGGTTTTAGTGTAGCTCTAGTGGTCAATGTATCCATTAACTAGGACTCTGATAACCTTCTTTTTTTGGTTCAGTGCATTAGGGAACTAGTTTCGGGGAAATAAATAGTACATGCATAATATAGGTGTGGTTTGTGTTTTTCATGTCCTTTTTAAGTCACCTGTCTAGATATAATCTATTAAAGGTGGTCCATATTGATCTAATTTTTTATGCCACCATAAAGATAGCTAGAGAGGATTTTATAGCTTGACTGTGATGATAATATGCTTCGTGATGTGGCATTAGTGCCATACACTGAATTTTAGGTATTTCCTATGGGTGGTCTATAGGTTCCACCACCACCCATAGAGCAACATGTTTTATCAGAATTTTGGGATGAGGATGCACACATGATGAATGTTCTACAAGAGTTCCATAGGTATTGACCTCATCGATAGTATTGTGATCCATACCTCCAAGAACATGTGGCTATATTTAGGAAGTCTCTTGATTTTCTTTCTTAGGAGGACACCTCCCGATCAGATGGTGGTCCTAGTTGCGAGCCTTCTTCAGGTCTCTGGATGATGTTTTCATATATTGGGTATATAGTCACATGATGAGATGACACACAGTTAAGAGGACTAATAATGAATCATAAAAAAATATTTCTACCCAACCATACTGAGGATTGTATATATCCATGTGGTTTTGTAACTTTGGTAGGGGTAGTATTATAGTGGTAGAGTTTTTTGCGTGGTTCTCCTATTTTTTATGGTACTCCCGAAACAAGGCGTGAGAACAATTTATCAGAGCTAGAACCATTGAGCATGGATAACACTGAGAGATCAGGGTGTCCATGGTTTCATTGAATATTCCCACCTTGGATGGGGTGTTAGAGCGAGCCCTGGTGGTTGAGATTTTTCTGGCTGAGGAATTGATCAATGTGACCCACAAAAGAGGACATTAGACAGAGGAATCTGTAGGTGCTAGTAGAATATAGGCGACAAGATTGTGGTGTATGAGTAATAACCATGCTCGAACTCTAATTCATGGGAATGAGGAACTAGATCATCACAGAGGAATAGATCATCCATAAGAGATGATGTGTTATGCTTCTAAAGTCCGGGGTATCTCTATAGATATTATCAGACCAATCATGCCACTAAGAAGGAACCAACTGATGAGATTCATTAACTGAGATAACATTTTCAAAAAGGATATTAGAAATATGGAAAGTTAGGTAGAGGAGCAAGAATAAAAACATGTGGTCCATGGCAGGCTCATGGAGTTGGATGATGTGGGCATGTACAACTACACGTGGTCATGAATTATAATCCTGAGACTCAAGGATATTTTTCAGGTACGAGCTATGTCTTTTTTCATTTTTGATACCATATTAATATAACAAATAGATATTATTCCTTGTTTTTCTCGAGATTAAAGTTAGACATAGAGGTTCTAGCCAAACTGTAGACTTGTATCTCATGCTTAGAGACACTACTAGAGCAGACACCATGATCACATAGTAGCACTGATAGTGTCACCTGACTCATGGTTGTGAGAGTTGTTTTTAGAAAATCTTAGTCATTGTGTTTAGGCCATGTATCATAATTCTTGGTGTGGAATCCTATTTTTCAGGCATGGATTTATTATTTCATAAAAAAGGTATGTTGTATCCGCAGTAATGGAATGAGGTTTCCTTGATCAATGAAAAGGAAACCCAGGCAGTGCAGGGTATACTCTGACACTGGAATTGAAGTAAAGGATCCTTGGTGGAAGATATTTTCCCATTGTTCATGTTTTAAGGTAGAATAGGTATATTTAGAGGAGTACATGGGAGCAGGAGGCTCATATTCGTGCTCAGTACTATAACCTTTTGATAATGAAAACCTTTCTTGGATTTTTGAGGATGGAAATTATTTATGGAGGAAAATGAAATGACTCAAATTTTCTCAGTTCAATTTTTTGAAAATGATTGTGAAAATTACGTGACTATGTGGTGATACAACATGTGTTTATGCGGCCGAGAGTTCCTGATATGATATGTTGAAAAACGATCTCTTTTTAAATATGATGCATGTGTAGCCTTCCTTAAACTGTGGAATAAATATTATATAGGTTCTCAGATCATAAACATGAGGGAACTGTTGCAATCAGGATGGCTGTTTCACCCTAAGCATGACATATGATTAGTCAGCACCAGTCTCCAGTGATAAAAAAAATTGAATAACCATAAATAAAATAATTAAATAAAAATCATTTTATTTTCAAATACTTATAACTCATTAATGGTAACTCGGATTGGATATCGTAGTATACCATTTAGCTCATGAGGATTTTTTTTGATGGAGATGAGGTGAACGACCCCAGTGCTCTAGAATTTATTCCAGATTGAATACCAGACCATCAGAGCACCTCTAGTAGCACACAGAAGGGTCTGCCGACGTGTTGTGGTGGTTGCATTAGATGCATCTACAATGATTCTCGTGTGGAGGAGGTTGCCTCTTCGAGCCCAGTGGGGTTAGCCGGACCTTTGGCTTAATTCATGGGTGGGGATCTATGGCCAGATTAGCCAGACACATGTCCTAGAGTAGAGATGGAAAACCGACATGTGTGGGATGTTTTACTAGACCATGTCCTAGTGGGCCAGGTTAGATCTTTGGGCCAGGCTGGTGCAGTAGGTCGGGCCGGTGTAGATAGCTGGAACAGAACCTGCCTATATGGGCTAGGTCCAACGGGATGTGTTGGACATGGCAGGTCATGTTGTACCCTGTTTGGGTCAGGATAGTTCGATTGGGTTGGACCTGACCAAGACCTGACTGACCATTTTTCTCTAAAATGCCCATATCATCCAAACAATAAATTTGAATGACTAGTTGTTTATGGGATTGGGTCTCTCATTAAATGAAAGTCCATTTGAGATACTCCAAGTTATTTTTAGTGATGTTTATAGATGTTCTAATGGTTTGATGACTATGTCCTCCAGATATAAGCAAACATGAGCGGGAATCGGCGTGTTTCGTAATTTTTGGACTCCCCACCTCATTGGAGCAGGTTTATTTCCTTTTGGTGGCCTATTTTTAGGGTGTTACACTACTGAGGGACTAGGGTGAAGGTTTCAAGATTTGTTCACAAAGGTAGAGTATGTAATCTTATTTCTAACATGGGAGTGGTCCCTCAATTTTTTGATTCGGTACTCCCATATAGGACTAAGGCAGGGGTCCCCTGTATCTAACATATATAGAGTTGGAACTCACCTATAGGGTAGTGTGTGGGTACTCTATTATAGAGCTTAGCACTCCCCTATTGTTCCAGGGTGCATGTCCTCCATACATGAACTGACAGGGTCAGCACTCCCCCATTGTTCTTGGGCACAAGACCACTAGTCACAAAGTACTACTCTTCTACCAGGTAGGGTGTGGTTCCTCGACATACAAACCCGTACTCCCCTGTGATATCGGGGTGCAGATTCATTATGATTTTTAATCCGTTGTGGTATCAGGGTGTTTGTCCTCACTTATGGGGTTACAATCCCCCGTCCCGTGTAGCGGTGGGGAGAGTGTCCTCCCTAAGAGGTGGATCACCCTCGGTTGTTAGACATAGTTGCAAGGATAGGGACCCTCTACTTGCTGAGAACATTAACCAAATAAGAGATATTACCCCCCCTGAAAACTGAGGTGAAGACCACTTCTTATAGGAGTGATGGATGTTTCACAAAATGGTTAGGAGTAGGGATCCCTCATATGTGTACAATGGTAAAGGCATGCCTCTCCATTTATGTCTTCATATTCTTGCGTTGGTTGAAAGGAATCGATGAATGAACCTACAGTGCTGGGAATGGCGTTGGACCTAGTAGTATGCTTCTTATGGGTCATGTTCTCTCTGACATACCATTAGGAATTGTAGATTTTTTCATGATGGAGTGTACCTCATGCACATGTACCATCTTGGATGAATGAGCTCATGGAGCATGTTTGGCCTAGGATTTTTTGTTTCTTTTTCAACTCTAAAATGTTAATATTTTTGCTGGATATATGGTTGGAAACATATGATTCTTAGTTTCTAAAACAAGTATGTCAATATTTTCATGGTATATGTATCAGAATATACCTATAGGGAGAGTGCTGTAAATTTCTATGAGGGTTTTCCCTTATGCTTTAATTTTTTCATTTTGGGATGTACTACTAATTATGGACTTACTCACCCCAACACTGGATGTTCATGCTCGTGTCATGTCTTGTGAAGACATTCAATGATTTGACAGAGTCCAGGGAGGGTCGACACCAGGTGTTTCTTAGTTATATTAGATACACAAGATATACTCTTACAGGTTCAGGAATCAACTGGTCACTTACCCACCTTGAATGGTTTCTGATGGAGAGCTTCAAGGACATGTGGTTTTACTTTTGTTCTATCTTTATTTTGGTGGTCTTCTATTCTGTACCAATTTTTCACAATTTACTTTAATTTCTATTTCATTATTGTTGTGTTTTACATATTGGTTTGTCTGAAAATTGTCCATGTATATTTTACATCTTAGCCGCTTTGGTTTGGAGTTGTCTGCATGGGTGGGAGTACTTATTATAACTCCTCCCATTGGAGGGATATGCCTGCTCTGTACTAGTCACCACCCCCTGGCCAATGGGATATAGGCTTGGGGTAGTAATGACATGGGCCCTGGGAGATGAGACAAGAATATTCATCTTAGATTCTCATTTTCTCTTATACATACTTAAAACCAATGAAACACATTTTAACATATGGTATTAGAACAAAACTCATAGTACGAGATATAAAAATACGGAGAGAAATCATTACTTCATAAATACATATAAATATATGAAATTATTTTCACAAAGAAATACTTCTCAACTATTAATTATCTTATACATACATTGTAAACCATGAGATTTTCTTAAAACATAGAATACCCAAATAAAACCATAAGGGTATCCTAGTAATTAATTATGTCATATAGTAACCCTCATGGTAAAATTATTATTTTAACCCTCACAACTACCTTACAATGTAACCCTCACGACTACCTTTTGGTGTAACGATCGCAGTTATAAATGACGTAACCATTCATACAACCACCAACATAAAGATAAAAAATATATTATAGGGAGATATAGGTCCAAATATTCATTATAATAAACTAAAAAGAACCATAACATAATCATAAAACATTAAGACTTGCAGAAAAAGATTCATTTTTTATTTTTTTATAAAAAATATAAATTTAAAAGAGGATTTTTAAAGAGATTTCCCATACTTATATCATATAATTGAATTCATAATTAATAAAAAAATTAATATGTATACTCCATATAAATCCATGAAATATAAAATAATATATTAAATATTAATTTGACAAATAATAATAGTATGAAGAAGTCATTTATGTTGGATGTTAACCCAATGAATTTAATTTGGGTTAAGAATTCCCTTAGATCTGGTTTTTATTAATTAAAATGTGATTAAACCTCCTATATAATGATTAAAAGAGTGTTATTAATTTTTTAAATAAACCACATAATATTTATAACACCTTATATGATAATTGTATAACATCATTATTCCTATTTATTAATAATATTGTCTTATTTCCATTGTTTATGGTACTTTTTCTACATGGTTTCCATGGTGGATTAGTAATGGATTTTTTTAAAATAGAAAGGAAAATATAGAAGTGGAATTAAATGGTAGAAATATGTTTCCAAAATATTAAATTATACCATAAATATTTTTATTTTTATATATTGTGATGAATTATTAGATAAAACAGAAATGATATTTGTTTATATCATTTTGGTGGTTCTTCAATAACAATTTACTAGTTTACTTATATAATTTAATATTTTGCATATATATCTATTAAAAAAATAAATTATTTATATAATAAAATTAAAATATGTATCTACCATTTATATGGTTTTATGAAAATACATTAAGGTGATAATAGAAATTGAAAACACATCATGGATGGTGTTCTTATTTTTTTGAGTAAGTTAGAGAGGAGAAGAATCATGATGATAAATATTTCCATAAACATGATAAATTTATATTATATATTAGATAATATAGTTTAAATTCCTCTTACATATGGGTATTTTAATAGAATTTAAGAAAAAAAATAATTGAAATGGAAATAAAATTAGATGAAAGAGGATTTCTACCTTTTCAATTATCCTCCTTGAGAACCATTTTAGAAATTTTGTTTTGGACTTTGGGAGAGACCAACTGGTCATGGATGTGGGGATATGTCTTGGGAAGAGTATTGGGATAAATATGGTTAATCCTTAATGTTTTATAGGTTTGAGAAGAAGAGGGGGTAAGGGTTCGTATTTATAAGGAATGAGAGTGATGTTTTCTATTATTTTAATCGTTATTTAATTATTTTTCTCAAGACAATAAACCGTGTTTTTTTTGAGACTAAATATAGTGGTTAGGTAATATGGGTTAAAAAAATAACTTTTCCTATAACATATCATCATCCACGACTCAGTAATTCATGTATTCAGCTTATTTCATACAATATCATCTTTCATTATACAAAAAAAATTCAGGTATTTCCGAAAAATCCTAAAATATCTCCAAAACATTTTTCCTTTAAAATAACTAAAAAATGTGCAACCTTTTTTCCAAATATATTTTTGAATATGTGAAAATTAATTTTTACATAAAACTATAATTCATTCAAAAAATAATAATTTTATAATTATAAATTATTTTATAACACATTGCAGAATTAATCAAGGTCCCATAAATTTATATTCTTACAATAAGACATTAATAAAAAAATTTATTATTAAATATTTTGAAAATTATACATTATTTAAATTATTAAATTATTTTTAAATTGTTATCAAATACTTATGACTTATAAAAAATAGCTACACTAAATTTATAATATTTGGAAATATTATTTACTTATTTAAAGATATAAATATATCATATTCACACTTATATGATGGATGAATTTTATTTATAATTTATTAGTTGGGGTTACTATTATATTAGCATGATTAATATTCATGAGGTTAATATACTATTCCATCAATAGAATTTCATTTATATAAATATTATTAGTTATTTCAATAAAAATTTATAATGATTTTAAATATTTAATTCCAAATTTAAAAAATTATTTAATAACTAACTAGGTTGTACAATTCACTTTTCATTTTGGAAATTGTATCCTCACATTTTTATTTACATATTAAAAAAGTGAGGGTACCTTTCCCTCATAACATTTTCTGATTCACATGTTGCTATTCAACCATGTAGTCTCCCTAATAAACCTTAACCTCGTGATTACCTTATTTAGAAATACTTTCTCTCTATGATATAAAATCTGGACATGCTTATCTTCCTATGAAATATTCTATTATACCAGAACTACCTATGAGATCAAAACATGAGATGAATCACAAACATACATTCTCAACATCAAAGCATGGAAAACATTGTGCAACTAAGAAAAATTTAGTGGCAAATATACTAAGTATGCGATTGGTCCAAATTTATATAGAATTTCATAAGTTCCAATATATCTTGGTATTAATGTTAATTTCTCACTAAAATGCATAACAATCATTTATGGCGATATTCCATGAAAAAAATGATCACCTACCTCAAAATAATAATCTTTCCTCCTGTAATATGCCAAACATTTCATCCTATTGTGAGCTATGTTTATCTGTTTCTATATAATCTTCAATTTCTCACCTATTTCATCTACTAATTTCGGTCCCATCAAATTTCAATCCCCAACATAATCCCAAAATAATGGATTTTGACATCACTTACCATATAATACCTCAAAAGGTTCAAGATGTATAATGGAATGAAAAATATTATTAAAAGATACAAAACTAAAGAAATATGTTGATCCCAACATCTCTGGAAATTAATTGAAGAAACTAAAATCATATCCTCCAAAATCTAAATTATTCACTATAAATGTCCATCAGATTGAGGATGGAAGGGTGTGCAGAAATTTAATTTTGTGCCCAAAAATATTTGATGGTATTTTAAAAAGGTAAAAGTAAACTTGGGATCATCGTCAAATACAATGTAAATTGGAACTCCATGTAACCTAAAAATCTATTTGAGGTAAATTAGAGAAAGATGATCCAAATATATAGTATCTCAAATAGGGAGGAAATGTACAGATTTAGTTAGCCAATAAATAATAAAAACAATTTCCTTTTTCCATGAATAAGTATTATGTAGTCCCGCCATGATGTCCATGGATATATTTTTTCATTTTCAATCATGAACTTGAAATGGATAGAGCATCCCATTGGGTAATTTTCATCCTACTTTAACCTGTTGAAAAGTTAAAAATTTCATTGTAAAATATGAATAATATCTTTTCATTCCATCCCACTAGTCATACTCTGGATAGCCTCTGTACATCATAGTACTTGCATGAGGAACTGATAAATAATAATTATGAGCATAGTTTAACAACTATTTCTTAAAATATAAAACAGAAGGCACACATAATCTCTTCCAAAATTTATAAACATACTCTTTATCAATGTTAAAATCTTGAAAATTTCCATTTTTTACCCATTTTACCTTTTTCTACAACTTATGGCATTCCTTATGTTTTTTCACAATTCTATATGATAAAGACGACTACACTGACACTTGAAACAAAAATTAATTAATATTCGGCACCAACAACATCTAAGACAGAATTCAAAAAATCAATAATCAAGGGGTCACATTCTAAATGTCACATGGTTAATGTATCAAGATGTTTTTGGCTCAAGGAGTCTATCACTTTTTTCATTTTCCCTGATGGTAATTGATTGTGTAATAATAATCATTTATAAAATCAATACATCTTCTTTACATCATGTTTAATTCCTTTGGAGTGATTATATACGCTACAATTTATGTCTAGTTTATGTTTCAAATTTGGTTCCACAAAAAGATTCCTCCAAATATTAAAAGAAAATATAAAATTTTATAATTAATAATCATGTGGTGGATAGTTTAACTCATGAGGTTTTAGTTCTATTGAATCATTAGTAATGAAATGATCATTCTTTTTCAAAACACAACCATGTCCCTCCAATGAAGCATCATTGTAGATGACAAACTCACTATTTTTGGAAGGAATAGTCAAAAGTAAAGAATTCACCGATTTATTCAATAGTTCCTGAAAAACCCATAACATTTTTCTATACCAATAAATTTAAACCCTTTTGAGTTTAACATAGTTAGTGGTGTTGTTAATCGTGCAATGTTTTTGAAAAATCATTTGTGAAAACATGGTAATCTATGAAAACTACAAATATCTATAATATTTTTCAGTCTTGACCATTCATTAACCCCTTTTTGGGATAAAAAATTATGCCATCATTATTTAAAATCTATCTCTGAAAAGAAATTCATCCGAACTAAATTTCGCATTTTCTAAATTTACCTTATAAAATATTTTCTTTGAGAGTTTCAACGAAAATAATCCAATGTTTTTCATGATACTTATATCTTATTGAAATGAATCATAAAAAAAAGTCAATAAACATATCCAAATAATCCTAGAATATTCCATTAATATGATCCATGAATATATTAAGGGAATTTACCAAACCAAATTTAATTAAAACAATCTCATAATACCTATATCTAATATGAAAAGTCGTTTTTATAGTTTTAGCCTCTTCAACTTCTGCTGATGGTACCCAGATATAATGTTCACCTCGAAAAAATAATATGCTCCATGGAGAAGATCAAACAAGTCATCGATATGAGGAAATGGATACATATGTTCAATATTAATGTTATTAAAAGCCTTATAATTAATAAGATATCTCATGGAAGTATATTTAGTTTTTAGCGAAAAATAGGAACACCGCATGATGAAGTGTTATGATGAATGATTCCTTTTTATATCAAATCCTGCAACTATTTTTCAACTAAAGAAGTTTCACTTGATCCATTCGATAAGGGGGTTATGTAATTGGATTAGCATCAGGAACCATGTCAGTGCTAAATTAAACTTCTCTATTAGGTATATCATTGAGTAACTGAGCAGGAAAAACATCTAGTTATGAATTTACCACTACCACGCCATTAATTTGAATGGTCACATAATTTTCAACTATAATAGAAAGATATCATTCATTTGGATATTTTAACTATTTCTCAGCTTCCTAACAAGTTATCAAGCATATGGGTTTATTCTTGTATACAAATTGGAAACCAATTAGAAAAAAAATATTTATCTCTATAATAAATCTTAACATTATAAACAGAAATCCAATCCACACCTAGAATGATATCAAACTATATTAAGGGTCAAAAGACCAGGATTTTAGGTAATGTTTTACCATATATAATAACAAGAATATTATTATAATTGTTTTTTGATATAATATCCCCCCATATATTTAACCATACGATATGGTCGCATTAATTGACATCAAATATACACTTTACACGAATATTTATCAGAAGTAAAAGAATGTGTAGACCCTATATCTATCAAAACATTAGAAAAAATAGAGTAAACAAAAAACATCTTGATATATCTTCATTTGAAGGCCCGAAATCTACTGATACGGTCACAAAGGATATCACTGTACATTTCTGCATAAAATCTTGGTTTTTTTCACCATTTAGATATTTTTGTGGTCTGGTATTTGAATAATGTATCATTCACCACATTTTAAACACTTTAAAATTTTCATTTCAGAATTAATCTTATGTAAATTCTTGAACGATGTTTTCTATATTTTTAAATGGTGATTAGATTAAAAACAGGATGGTACTATTTAATCCGCAACACCAAGAGTTGCTTAAGAGATGATTCACTTAGACTATAGTAGGCAGAGAAAAATTTTATATTTTGGACTTTTGAAAGAATAAAAAAATAAAATTATAATTTTATTTATCTCTTTTTTCTTTTCCCCCAATAGAGAGGTGGCGGTGGCCGGTCCAACAACACATCAAGTAATTAAATTGCATGAATCCCCTTTATTATTGTAACTGCACCATTGGAATTAGGAAGGTTCCTTAATTAAATGAACCCCATTAATTTCACATGTGTTACTCACCCTCCCCCTATCATATTTTTGTGGATCTGGGGGTGGGTTTTGGAATTACTTCACCAAGAAACAAAATATCTATAGCAGTTCCATGACCACAGCCACATGGACGATGTGACCAGTTCAGGGAGCGGTGACGAGAACCACCGAATAACGAACTGACAACAATGACGAAGGAGGATCTATCTATCGTCATAATTGGATGTCTAATACAGTTAATATGTATATTTTGATGACTTCATTGATGAATAAAATTTCTCTCCTGCTTTTTATCTTGTAATATAGATGGCATGAGCTAAATGAACAAGGCTCGGACAATCCACCACTTCGTTCTAGATTTGAACATCGGGGAACAATTTCCCACTAGATGGCAATACGAAATAGCTGGTAAAACTATGAAAACAACATAACAGAAGATCCTTAGGATTAGATGTCACAAAGAACAAAAAAAAGAGCATCAATGATGACCCACAGAAGAAACATTCAGCATTCCATGTCAGCGGCATCCGGTGGTGGCCGGAGAAGACCCCTGACAACCAGCCCTAGGAAGGAGATGGTGGCGCACGACGGCGCAACATGGTGGCCAAAAGAGGCTAGCCCAAGGTAGCCCCATGAGACAAGGATGGTTCCTGCATTCATAGTAGAAATGTGTGGCATGACATACACTGCAACGCGTTGGAGAAACTTCGTATGGCCAAAAGACCGACCATTAAATTGCGGTGGGGTAGTGCTCCACTGGAAGGAGAATGGCCCTGCAACCTTGGGAAAAGCAGGATTGAACATTCCACCTTCTAGAAGACTGTGATGGAAATGGCCCACTGGGTAATAGGAGATGAGGAGAGAATAAGAAAATAAAGGAGCACAAAATAAAAAAAATTGAGAAATCCCATACAAAAAATTAGCAGCCTAAAGACTATGCAATATGGTTTCAGAAAATATTAAAAAGAGAGGTGACAAGGGTAACCCATCCAGAAATGAATCATAATACAGAATAGATCAAAAATATGAAGGAAATAATAACATGGTATGGAAAATTTAATGTTATACCACATAAAAAACATGAATGGAAAAAAGAAAGAAATTGAGAATTATTTGACATTGTATAGTAACTCCTAGAACATGACGGTTGGCTACTTGGGGACATGAAGAAACTTTGTGAGGATAGGTGGGGAGGTAAGGAAGCAATAGCTTCATTGATGAGGAATTTTGAATGATTTTAAGGAAGGAATGGGTTGGTATTTATAAAAAAGTGAGGGATTATTTTAATAATTTTCAAGGGACACTTAATTAGTGGTATTTTTAAAACCATGGCCTTGACCATCATATTTATCCATATTATTATCCAATTAGGACACCTCAAATCTAATTTAACTATAAAAAAGTTTACTAGAATTATTACATCATTACTAAATCATCAATGATTTCATTAGCACAGCGAAACTCCAAACTGTATTTTTTACTATTCCCCCAAAAATCAACTGTTTCAGAAAAATCCCAAAAATTCACCTTAACCATTTTTCAAATTGTATAATTAAAAAATTATATCCATTTTTTGAAAATAATTTTCTAAATATTATTAATTTAATTTTTAAATAAAATTATACATAATTCATATATTGAATAATTTAAAACTATAACGGCTTTTATATCACACTGAAAAATTAAACAAGATGTCATTATATTAATTCCATAAGAAAATAAATTTATAATAAAATTTACTATAAAATAGTATCAAATTACTATTCATATTATTATTCATAATGTTATGTTACTATTCACTAAAAATAAGTTGATTCTATCAGACTCTAAATACCTTACTAAACACAATTATAGTTGATTTTTTGGAAATTTAAAACATAGAAGGTGCTAAATTAAGTTTAAAGGATACTTATAAATAACAACTTAAAACCATGTTTCAAGTATTCCATTTTTTTAAACCATGGGGGTTACATTATCCCCACCTTCTAAAAATTATATAATCGTAATTTATTTACACATTATACAAGTGTGGGTACCATTCCCTCATAGAATTTTCAGAATCCCCAGATTCTTCTTCTACCATGAGGTTTCTCCCCAAAACATTTACCTGGTGGATAACCTTATTCAGAAATACCTATTCCCTTCCATCAATGATCTTATATGTTTTCTCTTCATATGATCGGTTCTATTCCTGCTAAAAAAAATCTGGTATCAAGAAACTAGATGAATTTGTGACATATATCCACAATATTAAAACATTAAAAATATAGTGTACCTGAGAAAAAATAAATGGAAAATATACTTGGTATGAAACTCTTCCAACTTACTCCATGATATCAAAAGGGCTAATGAACTAGGGTCATAGAATCCATTTCTTACTGAAACGCATCACACATTTCCAAGATGAGATTTTATTGAAAAAATGTTCACCTACATCAACGGATAAGTCTTTACTTCTATTATCTACATAAATTTTCTTCCTCCTCAGAGCTGCCCTCATGTGATGCTGCATCATCATTACTTTCTCACCCACTTCTTCTACTAATTTTTTCCCCATAAACTTTATTTCACTAAATTCATCCCTAAACATTTGATTCAGACACCACTTCCCATACAATTCCTTGAAAGGTGCCATCTGTATACTGGAATGATAACTTTTTTATAAGAAAACTCAACTAAAGAAATATGATTGCCCCAACTTAACTGATTGTCCATTGAATAAGCTCCAAGTGTATTCTCCAATGTCTGAATTGTTCATTCTTAAAGCCTATATGATTGAGGATGAAAAATTGTACTGATATTTAATTCTGTTCCCAAATACATTTGAAGTCCCTTCCAAAAGATAGAAGTGAACCTGAGATCCTGTTCTGAGACAATGGATCGAGGAACTCCATGTATTCAAACAATCTCATTGAGGTGAAATTGAGAAAACTGATCTAATGAAATTTTATCTTGAATACAAACAAAATATACAGATTTTGTCATCTTATCAATAATTTCCCAAATCACATTGTCACCTCGAGATGTCTTTGGTAGTCCCAGCAAAAAGTCTGGGGATACATTCTCCCATTTTCAATCAAGCCCTGGAAAAGGCTGAAGCATCCCCTTCGATAACTGTCGCTCTGCCTTTACATGTTGACATGTCATGCATTTCACAGTAAAATCAGAAATATCTCTTTTCATTCTATTCCTCCAATAATACCCCTGAAGGTATATGTACATATTAGTACTACCGGGATGAACTGAAAATGGAGAACTATGAGCTTCACAAAACAAGTATTTTTTCAAATGGGAATCACAAGTGACACACATCATTTTTTTAAATCCTAAAACACAATACTTATCAAGATTAAATTCTGGAAACTTAATAATTTTAACCAATTCTACCATTTTCTATAGGTCAAGGTCATCCCTCTTCACATGCTTAATTCTGTCTGATATCGATGTATGCATTGAAACCGAAGAAAAAATAGATGTATTCCCTACACTGACAAATTCTAAGAAAAAATTCATTAAATCATTAATAAAGGGATCATTTTCCAAAGGTAACATTAGTTCTTTGATCCAATTGATAAGCTCTATAAAAAATTACATCTAAGAATTTACCTTCCAGACAAGTGTGGGTGATCGAAATTATCTGTCTAATGAAATACTAGGATCCTATAATATAATATATAGTTATATTGAAATAGAGAATGTTATCCATTAACACATTAACAAAAATAGTGGAGGCATATTCCATACTCAATAGAGATAAAATTTTAGTATAGAATATATAAAGATAAGTATAATTTGTATGAAATTTAGATTGAATGGAAATACACTCCCCATGGAAGTCTAAAATGTGAAATATTGTATATCCTTGAGAAATCAAACTAAACCAACTCTAAACATGATAAAATTGATACATGATCAATCCATATTTTATTTGAACCCAATGCGTGAATCCTTATAGAAAACCTGGTCAACCTTATCAACACATCCCCCCATAGACTATACAACATTAAAATTTCTGTGGAAACATTATAGGAAAATGACATTTAGTTGCCCTTCTAGACCAGTAAGCAAGTAAAGGGGCTTAGATTTGAGATAATAAATGTTTTGATATCACAGTTTCCCACTCTATTCTGTGTATCCCAAATCACAGAGCTTCCATCCTTCAGGAATATGTGAATCCAATTCTCATTATATCCCACAAAAGGTTGAGTAGAAAAAACATATTGAAAGAAGTAATAAATTAATGTTAACGTAATTTAAATTCATAAAATCCAACCAATAAAATCCCAAATTATATGAGCACAATCATAATAAAAAATATATATTGAGTTTCTTTAGTTTAGTTTATACATATCACACATATCGGGAGGCCATATTGATTCCAATTATCTGGATGCATGACTATGTAGGGATGGAATGATTATAAATATTCCATCCAAGGAAATCATATTTTCATAGAAGGGAATTTCATCATATTATGAATCTCAGGGAAACCACCCCCTAATTAACTTCAGTGGTATTTTGAAAATATAAAAACATTAATATTCTTATTAGAGATGGATATGGAGAATGAAGATCTATTTTATCATTTAGATTAATGTTGTGACACAAAATTTTCCATTTTACATTAATAATGGAAGCCATAAAAATAGAGTGACACTCAGAGCTGCCCTCATGTGCTGCTAGATCATCTTTAAATTCTCAGCCACTTCTTCTACTAATTCTTTCCCCATTGACATTCTTTCACTGAATTCATCCCAAAACATTAGAGTATGACATTACTTCCCATACAGTGCCTTGAAAGTTGCCATCTGTATACTATAATGACAACTTTTGTTATAAGAAAACCCAAATAAAGAAATATGATTGTCCCAACTTCTATGATAGTCTATTGAACAAGCTCGAAGCAAATTCTCCAATTTCTGAAATGTTTGTTTTGACTGCCCATATGTTTGAGGATGAAAATATGTACTAAAATTGAATTCAATTCCCAACGACTTTTGAATTACCTTCCAAAAGATATAAGTGAACCTGGGTTCCCATTCTGATATAATGGATAGAGTAAATCCAGGTATTCTAACAATATCATTGAGGTAAAATTGAGAAAACTGATCTAAAGACATTGTATCTTGAATATAATGAAAATGTATAGATTTTTTCAACCTATCAATAATATCCCAAATCACATTTTTACCTCGAGATATCTTTGGTACTCCCACCACAAAGTCTAGGGATACATTCTCCCATTTCCAATCTGGCACTGAAAAAGGCTAATGCATCCGCTTCGGTAACTACTGCTCTGCCATAACATGTTGACATTTCATGCATTTCATAGTAAAATCAGTAATATCTCTTTTCATTCCATTCCTCCAATAATACCCACAATGGTCTCTTTATATCTTAGTACTTACAGGAGGAACTGAAAATAGAGAACTATGAGCTTCAAACAACAATTATTTCTTCAAATAGGAATTACAAGGCACACACAACCTTTTCCAAATAAGAAAAACACAATCTTTATCAAGATTAAATTCTAGAAACTTACCAATATTAATAAATTCAACTTTTTTTTGTAGGTCAGGGTAATCCCTCTGCACATGCTTAATTCTGTCTGATAACGATGTCTACATTGAAACCGGAGAAAAAATACATGTATTCCCTACACCAACAACGTCAAATACAAAATTCATCAAATCATTAATCAAGGGAACATTTTCCAAATGTAACATTAGTTATATGATCCCATTCATAAACTCTATCAAAAACTTCATCTAATAATTTTACTTAATAACAAATTGTTTGATAAGATGAATTCCTTATAAAATGTTTGAAACATAGAAAATAAATTCTCAACTTCTCAAAATACCCCAACCTATTTAATATAACATCGATAGTAGTGACAAGATATTTTAGAATGAAAATAATTTATTCCCATAAACTCTATAACACAAGTAGTATCATATGAATATTAATCCTTTATTCTGATAATTTTTTGTCCTTAAATGATGTTAATTTTATCATTATATACACTATATTAGAATCTAATTTGGTGAAATTGATCTTCATAAGAAATTCCATTGTTATTTTAAATTATAATAGAGTTATCAGAAATCCTTATGGTCTATATTGTCCATTAATAGAATTTATAACATTCATTGTTATAAATAATAGTTTTATTTTGATTTCCATATTGATTTTAGTTAACAAGATTATTTGACCACTCTATTATCTAGAATGTAATGATTCATAAATGGCCTTAATTTAATCATTTCAATCATGTCAAATATTCATAAAGAGTTTTGATCTTAATGCAATTCAAGTGTGTATTGGACAATTATTATTCATTTGGAGTAAGTTTTTATTCAATTACTCATACGATCCTTCCAATTTCATCCCATATTAGTATGTATTTATAGATAAAATATATATATAATTCATATTTCTCTACACATACCTCCATTACCAAAGATATGTTTTATTTTTCATTCTTCGGTATACTATTCTCCCTAAATATATTTTAATTCTTCTAAAGAAAATATTATAGTTAATTATTCAACTTGTGTTTTCCTCAGTCCGTTCTTCTATATCTTCTTTAGAACATGAAATATCAAAATAGTTTTCCACATTAACTATAAAATTAGTTTAATGTTCTAATTTATTTCAAAATGGGGAATTATATAATTCTTTATTTATCATCGAGATTTATAATTTATAAATAATGAAAATTTTCATTCCTCAAAAAATTATTGTTTAATATTTTGATATTTTTCTAATTTATTATTATGAGGTATATAATAACTATCTGTTTTCTCAGGTTTAGAAAACCAATTATTTTAACAAATTATTGTGAAGTTTATAATGTTATTATAATTATTGAAACTTGGGGTTAGTTTCCAATTACCATTAGTAATTCTATTATTGAATATCATTGCTAAAATAGAAATAATGTTTTTATTATATTCACCATCATCAACATCATATTCAATTAATTATGGAATATGGTCATATTAGATTTTTAGTTTTATCATGAACTCAATTAATATATCACATATGATATTATTCTTAATGTATGGTACCATTGAAAATTCTTATCAAACAAGTATGGTACGTAAATAATTGAGATCATGATCTTATCTATCTTCTAAAGCTGATATGTTAGGATCAACCCATTCTAAAATATTGATCATCAAGTTTTTTATAATAGGTGAATCAACCATTTTTTTTTCAAAATAACTAATATTACTATAAATATCATTTACTCAACTAAATTTATTTCTATGATTTATTTCTAAAATTATATTGATATTTACAAATTTGATCATCTAAATTTTCAATTTCGCCTCCTTTAATTTCACATTTCCATTGTAATTTATTTATACTTTTTTCAAAATTTCCATTGAATTTGGGAACCCAAAAACCTTTGGGTAAATGTTTTTTATTGAGAAGTAAAATTTTGATTTAGATCATTTCCACCGACATCCACATTTCACATATTAGAAAATATCATAGTATCACCACTTTTAATAGGTGGAAATACTATTAATTCATCATATTTAACTTCAAGGAAAATATATAAAAGATATGAATACCAAAAATTCGTTAAACTATGATATTTATTTCATAAAATTTTGCGAGAACACTGATATTAACAAAATTGTAATTATCTATCTTAAAAAATTCTAGGATCATGACTAAGAAAACCAAGGTTTTATCAATTACAATTTGAAGAGCCCAAGGAGTGCGTTCACCACTAAGAATTGGGGGTATATTTAGTGATTATTTTTCTCATAATTTCAATATTAACATTTGTTAATTAGTTAGGCCTTAATCAACTATTATAATTACTCATCCTTACTCAAATTCAATAAATATAAATAGCATAAAATAGTCTATTTGTATAAGTCCTGGTCTCAATGTGAGCCTAATATTTTTCATGAATGATTATTCACCTTTAATAAATTATAACAACCTACAATAACATGTGGTTACACCATACAATATTCAATAGAATTGTGTCACACTGTTATTTCTTGATTATTACTATACAAATAATGTCACATTTACTAATAAAAAATGATTTCAAATTTAAAAATAATGATTTATCCTGGATGATGGCAATTTATAGAATTGTTGAAAAATATAAATAAATGAGATAAAGAAGATTTCTTGAAACTTTATTCAATCATATATATTCATTTTATAATATGTATAGCCTATTACCCTTCATCCCCACATACTTACATTGTTAATGTGAAGAAAATGTCCTCACTACCTCATAATATATAATGGTTTCTTAAAAATAAAATCATATAACATCCTCTATATACTTCCGAGAATGTAATTTATGTTTCACATAGCATCTCCTAAAAATAGAAAAAAAAATCAAATATTATTCACATACATTTTTCACAAATCAAATTTTAAAAAATAAAATGTTGAAATAATAAGAAAAATATAATCTCATAGAAGATTTAAGAAATTTATTTCACCTAATAAACACGTGTTAAACATGATTTTATTTTATATAATTGATATAAAAAAATTAACTTCTAAATTATTTTAGTAATATAATAGGAAGTGATTAGTTTAGTGTATCTATAAATTGGTTTCATAATCAACATTCATTAAAATTATTTTAACCATATCATATTATATCAACCGTAATAGAAAATGTTTCAAAAATATTATTAGTAAAACTCATCCCACATCCATGAGAATACAAATATTTAAAGGGGAGATCCAAATTTTTTATCAAGGGATGAAAAAATATTAATTCTAGTATTAGTTTATCAAAACTCATGAAAAAAATAAAAATATCATATCACCAAAAGTGATGAAAAAAGAAATTTATATTCCAAGGAAATGTAATAATAACATAAGACCATGAAATATACAAACAATTAACAAAGTTTCATTAACATGGTTCACAAATGCCTAACATAAAATGGGATTCCTGAGTGTGCAATATCAAAATTTATAACGTATTTCATCTAGGGAAAATATATTGGCATAGAGAAGTATAACATCCATGAGTCACAAACCTCCACCCATGCTTTCAATAAAATGTAATTTCAGAAATATTAATATCACATTCATGAGAAAAAAACTTTCACCCATTATTTTGAGAAAATAAGTTGTTCCCAAGTATAATATTATCATTATATTTAAACATTAATACATTGAATTGGAGAGAGATATATAAATAAACTTATATTCCTATATTCTTATGACTTAAACATGAAAATACTTTCCTTATCAAATTATAAAGAAACCATGAAGAAAAAATGGGCTTCATAAAACCTTTAAATTAAAAGAATTCATTTTTATTAAGTAAACGATTGAATAAATGCGGGTTTCCATAAAAAATCAATGGAAAATAATTCATCTTTTTTTACCAAAAGTTCTAATTATTATAAATTTATGATATTTCAAATTCAAGTAGTACAACATTGAAATTTTGATTAATGGAAATCAAAAATATTATCCCCCAAAAAATATTATAACTAGATAAAAAGGTGGTGAATAATGATACATAGATATCATAAAGATTTGTTTTTATGAAATATTTGAAAATTAAATTTGAATAAAATAATATATTTTTTTTCAATTTGAAACCATCGATTTAAAATTCAATTTAATTAGTCTCATATAAAATAGTCTACATTTATTTATAAAATGAATGTAAAAATAAAACAAATCATAGAAGTGAGATTGATGTAATGTCTAATTGTCCGTTGAAAAAAGGGAGATAAAAATGCCTAAAAAACCTACATATTGAAGATTAGGGAAACAAATTCTGGGTGATATCATATAAATCCTTGGAATAAATTCTGAATTTACAAATCTTTTACCATTAAACATAATATCAACATATTTTCATAATCCAGTTGTATAAAAAAGTAAATATCATAAACCCTATTTTATAAAATAAGTCATAAATTAAACCTTTTATATAAATATTTTTAAATTATTCACAACTTGTATATTAATTAATTTTTATCAATTTTCATTTACAAGTGGGTTAAATATTGAACATTTTTTACTACATTTTTCTATCAATGGTAATCATTCCCCTATAACACAAGAAAAACAAATATATGTTTTTATATTGTTTATAATATTATAATTTCAACCTATTAAAGGTTTTGTTACTGTTCTTTTAGACAAAATTGGCTACGAGAATGTTTCTATGTTTTTTATCAAATAATTAGTAGTAACATAAAAATTGAGTTAAAACTTATTATAAATATTCTTAAAATACTTATTGTGATATTTATATAAAATATTAATTTTCCCTTTTCATACTATATATAAATGTATAGTATTTTTCATGTATATGGTCAAACATGCCTAACTAGAGTATGATACAATATATATGCAAGTATGGATATAGAATAGATAATTTTTTTATAACATCAGTACTAGAATGGAATAGTTTAGTTAATTTTTATTCTGTTATGGAAATTAATAATATTTTCAATGATTTATAATAATGACTTAAATGAGATTTATGTTTTCACATATAAATTAATTTATTGTCTTTATAGTACTTTCATTTTCAAAGGTTAGTTTTACCATTATAATTTATTATTAAAATTAATTTTTAAATAACTTATTTATATAGCTAGAATATATCTAATTTCATAAAACCATATCTAATTACCTAATATCTCTTTTAAACTAGACCACACATTTTATCCAAAATGAAATTTTTATTTAATAGAGGTGGTAGTCTGCACATGCACGTGGGAAATATTTTAATTATTTGATTCAATAGAAAAGGAATTGTTATTTTTTATATCATAAATATAATAAAATTTCAGTATATTATTTATAATGGTGTACTTATATAAATTTGTTATAATGGTTTTTTTGTGGGTAAATGAGAAGTATAATGAAAGGATGTTAAATGTTATGTAACAATTAAAATGAAGGTTTTGATCTTATCTTGATGTATACATTAGAAATGATGAAATTTTGGGGGATTGAGGTCAAAAAATATATATAGTGGGTACATAATCTGTGTATTTGTTATATTTATATATAAATTTATAATTAAGGGTGTGGAATGAATATGGTGCAAGTGATATCTTTTTAATGGTTAAAAAAATAGTAAAATCATTAAAAAAGAATGACAAGAAAGATGTAATAATGGTATTGAATAATATTTAAGTCTGTTAGGTTTGGAAATATTTGTGGAACATTAATAATTGTCTTTTAATCCTAAAAAAGTCTTCTAGAATGTCTAAGTATCAAAATTTCTTTTGTGAAATTACAGCCACATGAGATTACCCATTCTAAAACTAAATAATTATGATTAAATATTATTTAAGGAAATTATTTAATCAAATAAAAATAATATGAATCTTCTTAATAAATTTGTACAAGTTTATTCATAATTAAGAATATATTTAATATAACTCATTTTCTAAATATATAAAATTAATAGTCAAATGAAAATTAATATTTTTTTTAAAACATGTTTTTCTAAAAATATGATGTTTTAAAATTATGTTTTCCTAACATTTATTACCAATTTAGTGAGTTTTCATTCAATTTCAAATATTCCGAAAAATAATAAAATTTAATAAATATAATATAATAAAACACAATATTTACAAATATATTATACATTAAAAAAGAATATTTTTTCCTGTAAACTAATATATACCTCGGTCATGTAATTTTATTCTTAAAAATGAAATTGACCTCATTACCTGATTTAATGATTGTAATTACAAACCATCAACTATTTTTATAGTATTATTTTTATAAAAGGGATTAAAAAGAATGTTGAATATAACCACTAATAATTCAGTAACAAAATTTTAACAAACAAGTATCTTCTTAGAATAATATTACCTTAATATAAATGTTCACATTAGTATGGTTTTCATAAATATGTTACTTATATTGATACCTATATATTGAATGCTTATTAAATAATTGTAATATTAATTAGTTTTATTAATAAAAAATGGTTTTTGGTTTAGTTCAACCTTATTTGAAATGCAAGATAGTCACATGGTATTTAGTTATAGAATTTTATTTACATAAATGTTTTAGTCATTACATTTAAACCTCTCAAAAGTAATATATTCCAAGAAATTTTATTACCCAATTGAAAATAATTTTGGTTACTCTTCTCATGTTATATCATTATGTTCTCATTTATCTTTATCAAACTTATTATTCCTCTCTAGAACATCGACCAGATAAGTTTTCTTACTTCCTAATAGTGTATTCCATAAATCTGGAGTCTCTAATGGTTGTTCACCATTTGAGATAACACGTAGAACATTCAATAATTTTGATTGTAGTTTACATGATAGGTTTCATATGTAATTTCAAAAAAGTGATACATAGAACAAATCTTGTTGTTGAGAGGGGAATTAATGGAGTAATATGTTATAAGATTCCACACAGACATGATCAATAATCATGAAAGTAACTATGTAACTTC
Organism: Viscum album; assembly: GCA_963277665.1. Classification (NCBI taxonomy): domain Eukaryota; kingdom Viridiplantae; phylum Streptophyta; class Magnoliopsida; order Santalales; family Viscaceae; genus Viscum; species Viscum album. The sequence continues at coordinate 396,523,242 of OY728144.1, forward strand.
AGATTAGATTTTAGTTCATCTCATATATCCTAACTCTATTACATATAGTTATATAACGGAATACCATTCCAACAGCTTCAAACTCTCTTTATATATGATGATTTTATGTATATATCTTCTATATATATTTTTTATATTTATATGTCAATGAATATTTTGAACATTATGTGTCATTTAATTGAAAAGGTAATGACCTATCACCTTAATCTATCCAATATTATCCTAGTATTATGGATTATTACATATCTTTCCATACAGTGTGGCATATGGTTCAATTTGAATGTTATAATGGAATATATTATTATTTAATAACACTACCAATGGTAGGTCAGGACCAAAAAACCTTGAAATTATATCAAATAATATCTCAATATACCTTCCAGAGTTTGAATAGTCTTCTTAGAGTGACCATTTTCATGAGTGAGATAAGAAGTTATAAAACTCAAAATTTACTCGAATTATTTATGAAGACATCTCTATACCATTGAGATAAATCATTGTTCTCGATCAGATACAATGGTGATTAGAATTTTATGCATCATTACAACTTTTATTACATTTATCACTATGAGTTGGTCTATATATAAATATTATTTGATTTTAAAAAAATATTTTTACATAATATAATATTGTAATAAAACCAAAATAGTTTTATTTTCCTTTATGGATTTCAGGGATCCTAATAATTAAATACATGGTATATTATTTTCATTTTCATAATAGTATGGGTAATGGTTACAAACTAAACATTATTGTTTATCATTAATACTTAACTCAGATGAATCCCAAGTATCAAGATATATATTTTCTAATGTAAAAATTCATTTTATACTATAATATTTTCTAATTTAGATATGTATAAATAATTTTATCCTGTTATGTGAATATAGAAGGAAGGGAAATGAGAATCATCTAGTGTTTACCTCTCCATTTCTCTATTTTATAGATCATATATATGATTTAGAAGACATATAACTATATCTTTATCTATATTGAACTATGTAATTATCATTAAATTTTCTTTTAGTTTCACTTTATAAATCTTGTATTCTTAAATGTACATATGAATGGATTGGTAAGCATTAATTTGGTTTTGAAAAGAGTTTTCTACTCCTATTATGAAATCATGATTTTTCCATGTCAATTAAATGATTACTAGGTACTTTCCATTCCTCATCATTGATATATTATCAGTATCCTTCAATGTCAAAGTATCAACCACCTTATTCAACTTCCTCTGGTGTTAATGAATTGAATAAAATATTAAAATTTTCTATTTACAACCATTTCATTTATCATTTTATCAAAAACATCTTGTGATTATATTTTTCAAGATATTTTAATTTTTATATATATCACACTTGTGTAAGTTTAAATAATGTCACCAAATAATTAATAAAAATATTACTCCATTAAACACCAAATATTCTGTTGTGAAGTGTTTCTAATGTGTCTTAAATTGATCTAATTTGTAAGAAAGTACATTATGGTTCTGTATTATTATGTGTGACAATACATTTTTATATCATAAATATATATTACAAAATCTTCCCGATTATAGTTTTTTGAATGCATCAGTTATTGTCCAAACATGTAATAACATCTAATTTTATTAATTATTTTCCACAATTTAAATAATTAATTTTTTGATATATTGATCAACAAAAAAACAAAAATTAAATGACCCATGTATATAATTTGATAATATATATATTTAAGTATATTAATTAAAACATGTTCATTAATTTGGTGGGATTGAATAGGAGTAACATATTAACAAAATATTTGTTGAAACAAAATATAGGAAAATTTTAATATGAATTCATTCAACCAGTGTAGAAAAAAATTAGATGAGTGATTTATAATTTAAAATATAACCCTTATAAAATATAAGAATTATATGAATATAAATAATTTTTGGACATATTGTATTCTTAATATATATTAGAATCAATTGGATTTATAATTAAGAATATACTATAAACATAATAGTTAATAATTTAAAATGGTATATTTCTATGAAAATAATATTCATTATATGTTTTTATTTATTTAGAATTTCAATTAATAAATTCCAAAATTTCAATTTTAATAACTTATATTAATTTATGTATTTAGAATAAAAAAATTTATTTTATTGTTTGCTTTTTGGAAATTATTATTATTTATGTGAGTAGAGAAAATTCCAAAAGAAATAAGGTTATCAATTTTACGAAAATATTTATTTTTTATTTGCATAAATATATTTTGTTTAAAACCATTTAATATAATTTTTTTGTTTAAAATTATAATCAATCAACTAAAATAATATGTTGAATATATAAATATATGGTCAGAATTAAAAAAAATTATCGTGTTTTACTAAATGATAATTTTCGAATGTATTTTTAATTAATTATATCATGATGAAATTCCATTTTTCTTTAAATTATTTATAAATAAATTAAATTTTAGTTATAATAATATATTTCATTTTATTTCCATCCATGTAAATTATAATTTCATCCTAATCATAAATATTTTTTTCTTAAAATACACATTTTAAATAAATCGGTTTTTTTTTGAATTACATATACATAGATTAAAATTAATTTCCATACTCATAAGACTTTTATTTGATATATTGGAATTATTATTTTCAATTATAAATATAAAATTATTTAAAAAGATTCAATATTGATTTTTATTTAATTTTAAATACTAAGGATACAAAGTAATTACAAAGTTAATAGTTAACTTTTCTAAATATTATAAGTAAACTATAATAAGCTTCCAGTCATAATTATATTTTCACTATAGTATTGGATGAGTGGATATTTGACATTATATTTTCTCAAATACTATCATTCCCCATTTTTTTTTACCATTTTAGTAATGTATTGTTTCTTAAAATTATTATAATAGATATCTATTCAGAAATATTCCCTTATATCCTCTTATAAATGGGTATAACTTCTACCCCATATAATATTCAATTCACCTTATCACGTTTACAGAACTGTTTGAAAATATTACCCATAAACGTCCCTTTCCAATATAATTATTCTTCTGGACAACCAATTTTTACATTACGATATTCAACTCCACAAATATTTCTAACAGAAAACAGAATCTTCCAATGTGAGTGTTAAAGTCTATTATAATTTTCAGTTATTATAATATTTCCTAAAAAAATATGTATTTTTTAAAATACAATTAAATAACTATAATCTTATGGACAACTAATTTTTTTCATGTGAATATTTAGATTATCGTCACCACACCGTGATGTGGTTATTTCCATCATTGGATATCAAGCCTTTCACAAAAGATGAATTTGATGAATATATAAGTTTTATATGTCACTAATAATACTATAGAAAAATAATTTTTCATAAACCTTTACTACATCCATTCATTAAAAATTGATATCGTTAATCATGTTCATGAATAGACCACGACATCCTTGAAAAATGAATAGAATTTTTCATAACCACCAATATTTTATGTCTAAATGAATGAATTAGTAAATATTTGAGATAATTATTTCATTTTAAATTTACTTAAACAATATATCAACAGTTTATAATAGTGTTCAATTATTCACTCAATAATTACAAAACACGCTTATATAGGATTTTTATAAAACCATCCCTAGTAATGTTTTATTTTTAATTTCATGGATGATTCAAGAAAGGTAAATTCTTATAAAAATGGATAATAATGTTTTTCAATATTCCTTTATGAAAATGGATGTATTATATCCTAATATAATTTTTTTTATAATATTAAACTTATTATTCAATAAAATCCCCAAGATAAGTTCTTCTTCATTTTTTTAGTAAAATAAGTTACCCAATTTTTTACAAAATGGAATTAAAAATTTAAAAAATATTTTATAAAAAAAATTATAATCTTGTTATTTACAAGGAATAATTATATTTGGTATAATAAAAAAAATCACATCCATTACAAAACTAGTACAAATTGATTGCGATTTATGACTACTAATTTTAAAAATTCTTGATGACTAACTAATAACCATGTATTGAATGTTTATAAAAAAAATTGGTACATAAATGAAATAGTATCTAAAATATGATATTTTTATATTTATTTAATTATAAATAAAGTCAAATGACCTTAAAATAATTGGGATTAAATGTATGGGTATTTCATCAAAATATATCTTTATTGAGTCATTTTTTTCTATTTTTTACTATTTTCTTATTTCAACTGTTCAGGTTCTCCACATGAATGTTTTTTTTAAACTACATAATTTAATTCCATATGATTACAAAACCAAATTTTTTCATTATTTTTTTCAAATATGTTTTTTCATCCATATAAATATATGTGTTTTCAATAATTTAATTTTAAAATAATTCATTGGATTTACCATTAATTGATAATATATTTCACTATACTTCATCGCATTATAAAAAACATTTATTCGAAGGTATATTTATTTTAATTTTCTTTCAATTAAATGATTGAAGATATTTCTCCTTCATTATAGAGAACAAATATTATGAGAAAAATATTTAACGAAGACAAATTTTTTATAATATATTATATAATACATTTTAATAAAAATATATTTTATGATTTCTCTAATATCTTCAAAGGATTATTCTCTAATAATGTAATTGTTTAAAAATCACCTGAAAGATAATTTGAATGTTATATTTGTGTAATATTTAATCATCAATTTCATGTATGAATAATGTAATGAAGTATATGTACATCCCATCAGATAATACAAATGCACTCAAAATAAAGAGAACCAAGGCAATGGAAAAGAATAATAACCTCTAAGGGGTCTCCCTCGGAGGTTGAAATATTTATATTCATGTTACCTTCCAGAAAAGTATGGGAGATTAGAATGCTCTATCTAAAGAAATACTACGATCCTTTAATATAATATTTAGTTATCTGAAAATAGAGAATATTATCTAGTAACACATTAACCAAAACAGTAGAGGAATATTAGGCACTCAATAAAGATAATATGTTAGTAGAGAAGATATAGAGATAAGTATAAGGAGTATGAAATTTATATTGAATGGAATTACCATAACAATTGATGTTTAAAATGACAAATATGGTATATCCTTGAGATATCATACTAAACCAACTCTAAAAATGCTAAATTTGATACATGATCCGTCTATATTTTATTTCAACCTGATACGTGAATCCTTATAGAAAGCATAGTCAACCTTATCAACACATCCCACCATAGACTATACAACATTCAAATTTCTATGGAAGCATTATTGGAAAACAACTTTGTGATTTCCTTCCAGATCTGTAGCCAAGTTAAGGGGCATAGTGTTGAGATACGAAATGTTTTGATATCATAGTGTGCCACTCCATTTTGTGTACCCAAAATCACACAGCTTTTATCCTTGAATAATATCTACATCCAGTGCTCATTAAATCCCACATAAGAAGGAGTAGAAATAACATCTTGAAAGAAGTAATAAATTAATGTTAACCTGATTTTCATTCATAAAATTCCCCCAATTAAATCCCAAATTATTTGAGCACAATCACTATAAAAAAATATATAATGCATTTCTTTGGTATGGGGTAGACATATCACACACATTGGGAGGCCATATTGATTCCAATTATTTGTATGCATGAATAAATAGTGATGGATTTATTAAAAATCATCCAACCTAGGAAATCATATTTTCAAGGAAGGGAATATCATAATATTATGAATCCCCAGACATCAACACCCTAATTCAATTCAGTTGTATTTTGGAAATATAAAAACATAAATATTCTCATTAGATATAGATTGAATGCATGAAGATAAATTTCATCATCTAGATTAATGTTGTGACACACGGATTTCCATTTTACATTCATAATGGAATCCATAAAAGAGGAGTGACCACTCTCATGGATGAAACTATTTTAAGAAACATGGAAACATGTGTTGAATATTAGATATCCATCCCAACATTCCATCCATAATTCATTTTCCCCTATAAACAAACCACATTTAATAGTCCATGGAAATTCTCTTGTTCCTTTGAACAAAATACCATACACGAGAGCTTTAATTGGTTAAAATGTTCCCAAAACAGTTTTATAAAGAGCACCAATAAATCTATTAGATGAATTTAATCCAATGTGTGTATCCAACGACATCCTACCAAATAATTTGGTATACTATTCATATCATGTTTATTTCAACCCATCTCAAAATGATTCCCCTACCTCAACCAATGAAGATATATTTGGATAATTGTTCCAGTGGTGACAAAAATCTTGATGTGATTACAATAATATGTTTTTTAGAATATGATCCATTATTATAATGAACATATTCGGAACCCTACTCACTGACTAGACATAAAATGTAATGGATGCGAGGACACTATTAATGTGAGTGATCCTACCTCCAAATAGTAGGAGACAACAACTCCAATTGAGAAATTCTCACTGATTCAAAAAATAATACCATTATTGTTTTGAATATTAACCCTTCAATAATATATTGAGGTCCCATCTAATCCATAGGAACTTCTATCGATGAAAATTTCAGTATCACTTCATATTTTTGGGCACATATATCTTGTAAGATACATGAAAAATAGAAACCTCTCTTGAAAAATTAATTCATTGGCCACAAATAATACTACAGTAATCCATTATCAACTTATTTGTTTGTAATTACTACAAACATTAACTAAAAAATTAATTTTTTTCATCATATTACATGTTATAAATTCCAAAATAACCATAAATCCCTCTAAAGGAGTGAACGATGTCATTTGATATTTTTCTATTGAGGTCGATTCTTAGAAAATATTGTGTTAGGATGAAAAGGATCATAGACTGTGGATCCCCATGGTGGTATCTTAATGGATTTTATGAAACCGAATATCTTAACGAAGAGTTAAATGGTGAAACAAGTCTGGGAGAAGAAATAATACACAATATCAATGGACCATTCGAAGAAACCAAATTTCCCTAATAAATTGAGAGTAAATATGAATTCTATTTTATTATAATCGTTAACCACATCAGTTATCAACATGATATTTTTTCTAGTATTCTTGTGATAAATGTCTGATATCGTTTTATAGGAAAACCTATATCCACTTGGATACATGTTCCATTGAGAAATCAATATTTTTTTCAAACACTTAAATGGGAAAAATTTGAACATGAATATTATTCAAAATAGTTGTGAGAATTTTGTATGATAAGATACACAAAATTATAGGATATAATATCTAAAAACCATTTGGTTAATTTTGATAATAAACTAATGGAAATAGGGGTAATACTAAGAAGGTTCCCTCCATTAACTAAATATTTAATATCATTAATAACCTCATTATTGATAATATCCCTTGTATCAGAGTAGAATGAACCATGAAAATTGTTATGGCCTACAGAACTAACCTAATTGAGATATAATACAACCCCTTTGAGTTCTTATTTTCATCACATTGATTCTAATATTAGGTTTTTTAACAACTAATTGTCATAGGGATACAATCATAATATTGTTCCCCATCAGGTAGCTCCAAAGGTTCCTGATGAGGGACATATATAAGGATTAAAAATTAGGACATTGGAAGAGTTCCTGTAGTATGATCATCACTTGAGAATGAGAAATTACTTATTTTAATATTTGTTTTCCTAATAATTTTTTCCCATAGATTTGGTTCTATAAGTAGTGTGGTGATCACCATTATTAACCCACATAATTTTGGAACTCATATAAATAACATCTCATTATTTGTCATATCATCATATAGTTATTTATTTTTTTGTGTAAAAATATCAAAGGATTCAACATCCCAATATTCCATGATAATGAAATCTAGAAGGTTGATTATAGAGAGTCAAAGTGAATATTATTTTTAATTTTATTATTTTTCAAATTAATCATATCAAATTTTACATTGATATGATATATTTTTTGGTTATTTTATTTATAGTACCAGGAGGTCACGTTTTTTTAAAAGATATAATTAAAAAATGTTATGAAATCTATTTTTCTTCCTATGTGTTATTTATAAATTGTCGAAGGAGTTGGTTTATAGTGGATCTCATATGTATGGACGATGATAGGTGAGGTCCTATATCACCCACCAATCTATTGGTTAGGGATTTAAATTATATGAGAGAGTGATGTGTGGAATACAAGGATTTAATCATAAAAATGTTTAACATGCATGGATTTGTTCACAATATTATAGGGCATAAAAACATAAGTTTGATTACTAAACTAATGTTTGTGCATACATGATTATTTCTCTAATTTTATATGGTGGAAATAATTGTATTTGTTCAAAATGTTTCATACGCGTATGATTGCACCAGTACATATCTATGATTTCTCATATTTTCCAAATATGACTAATTTTTATGATATTAAATTTTCTAAAGATATCCTATGTTTTTATGTAATGGTTGTTATGTCCACTACATTTCTATACGATGAGTTTTTTATAATATTAATTTGGTATAATTTTATTATTCCTTGAACATTAATGATAAATCATGTTTTATAATTTACTGTTATGATGACATGACCATTTTATATAATATTGCTCTCTAATAGAGGTTTTCCTCAAATTTAATATGGAAACATAATGTCTAGTTGATATGGTCACTTATATGGTAATTTTCATCAAGCATTATAATCATTATATTAATAAGGTTATGATGATGATTATGTAATAATAAATGTCAATAAGATGTTATATAAGAGAATTTTTATAGATAAATGTTCGTATGTGTTGTAAAATAAGAAGTTTATGCAGCTAGTCCCCAATACAATGATCCATTTAGTCATCAAGTTTTTTTAATATTGATAGCTTTAATATTTAAATCATATGATTGTATTAATATTTTTTCAATTTAACTTATGAGACTGTTGTTGGAATGGAAGTGAAGGTTCAATTATTTTGTAGATTAGTTTATCAATTTTTTCAAATTAGTTTACTAAAATTTGTTTTTAGTGATAAAAAACATTACAAAAAAATAAATTTGAGTGTAATTATAAATGATAAACATAAATATTTTTAATGTCTTTAGTAAGTTGTTTTCCTCAAAAATACATCTTTTTTTGGATACTATAAATTTGATATAGCCTCATAGATGAAATTTTTTAGAGAATTACTCAATGATTCGTATAATATTATTCATAGGAAAGGGATATGATTCCCATGTTTTCAAGGGTCGTATATCTAAGTAAATTATATCCCTAGTTGCTAATATAACCTAAATTGCCTTTTATTTTTCCATTAATATAGAATAATTTAATCATCAATAGTGAAATTTATTTTTTGTGATATTATGTAAAGAACTGATCTTTCATTGTTTTCATTAAATAAAGATAAATATCTTTGATAGCTCTCTATACACACAATAGTAAAAATAAATTATGTTGTGAAATATTTACATAAAATATTTTTATTTAAATATAACTATAAAATCCTAATCCTCTTTTCTAAGGGAAATAATTATAGAATCATATATATGAAATATTTATAGAATAAAATTCAGGGAATATTTAACATTAAATAATATTTAATATATTTTTCAAAATAAATTTCAAGACTATTGTACATGATAAAATATAATTTTTTTAAAAAAATTGATTTTTATGGGAATGTAAATATATTATTGATAAAATATTTTGTTAATATAAATTGTAAACATATTGATTTTTAATTTATAGAAATAATTATTATTATTATAAATGTTTTAAAAATGTTATTTTCCAATGAAAATAGATTTTATTATATATAGGTATAACATTTAAACAAGAATTAAAAATTTTATAATTTTAATTGGACCAAAAGGATATCTTTTTTTATATATAACAATAATATTTTCGAATGTTAAATTTTTTGGAATTTTCATAAAAATTTGATTTTCATTGAATCATCAAAATGTTGAATCTATTAAAGTAATAATTTAATGAAATTAATTATTTAATTTAATAAAAAAAAACTAAAATCATTTACTATAAATGATAACATTTTCAACTAGAATAAATTATTTAAAATTTAAATGTTGTATTTATTAATCCATGATCAACAGTTTGAAAATTTATTTGGCAATTTAATAAAACCTATTTTTCTTTTTTAATTAATTAAAACATTATGAAATGAGGTATTTTTATTTAATTGTTAAATAAAAATGATATTAAGGGTAAAAACTATTTAAAATCCCTTAGGATAAATAGAACGTATAATTTTATACAAATCAAAAACCCTTTTTTATAATAATAATTTCATTTAAGAAAAAAAAAATTTATGTTACATGCGATTTGGTTAAAATTAATTTCCTAAAAAAGAAGTTTTTATTTGAGAAATATATTTTCTTATTTATATATATAAGTTTTAAATTTGGTAATAGTATCTTATCATAATCTTTAACATTATTATTAATTACTAAGGATAGTGAGTAATTACAAATATAAAATTTAGTTTTCATAAAATGATAAAATTAGTACAAAATCTTATCAAATTTTTCCTAGATGAATGTTGTTTCACCCTATGATTTTCCCACATACCATGAATACCCAATTTTGGACATTAAACCTTTAATAGTGTGATTAAATTGTTCAAAAATGATTTTTGTTTCAATAAATCGATTTCCCCTTTATAAAAAGGTAATAATTCTAAGAATTGAATTTACAAATTACCAAAGAATCAATCTATGATATTCCTCTTTATTTATCCTCCTAGATCTCTCTATTAATTATACAAGATACTAGTTTTCTTATGTTTTCTTAAGGCCTTAATTTCCAAGGATTTTTCTAAGAGAATACTCAACTATCCAACATGAGTATTACATAATCTCATAATTTTCATTTGTATTACTCATTATAGGAATAATTTTAAGCATTGATAATATAATTAAATAAGTATATTTATTATAGTGAAATTTGAATATATGAATTATTCAAAAAATATTCATTTCCATCAAAAACCAAAAACAAATTACATCGATTTTGAGAACATGAGGACTATATCCTCCACAAAATAATGTGGTTTCTTTTTCATAATTGGATCTCATGTCCATTAATAGTGATGGATTTGATGAATTATTATTTTCTCTATTTAAAAATATATGAAACTATTAAATTTTTATATACTATCATTTAATCATTCTATTGAGAAATGGTATCATTAATCATGCATATGTGTTGACTACCACCTATATGAATTAAAAAATTAATTTTTATCACCACCCCAATAGGATGTTTTGAAGAATGATTTTAATCATTATACAAAATAATTATTAAATGAATATTTATTTAATAAATTTAATTTAAAAAATATATAATAATTGTTTCTTAATTATTAAATTCTTATAACTCACTCTTGTTTAAGTCATTTTTACCAACTACCTGAGTTTTGATCTCATATTTATGTGTTGGATATATGTGTAATGATATATTCTTCTAAAAATTAATAAAAATTATTAAATAAATATCAATGTTCCTACAATAATATTATCTATATCAAATAAGAATATTGATATATAAAATGTTTTTTATTAAACTGTCCAACATGAGTTATTTTCTGTTTTAATCACAAAAAAATGTCACCCAAATTGTAAATAAATGAAATTATAATTATGAAAAATATTTTAATACATATTCATTATTACCTAGTATAATCCAGGAAGGATTTTATTTGGGATAATAATTATGAACAACGTAGCCATTAAAAAAATTATCCAAAATGGTCAAGCGTTTTAGAACCCGGTTTAGAATATATATGAAAAAAATAAAATATATTTACTAATTATATAATAAATAGTTTTTGAAATCATTATTTAAATGAGAAATTTTCTAAAATAAGTTGTGAAGATATTAATATCTTGATATAGGATGTTATGTCAAAATACACTATGTGGGAGTAAAAGTAAGGGGTTTCAATATGAAGTTCTCTTCATTGAGGAATGTTTTAATTTTATGCACTAATTTATTATTTAAATATTGTATATAATTTTTAATTATGTATTTCTAAATATTTTATAATTTAATTCTGGTTATTCATATAACCAAATGATTTTCATTCTTCCAGGGAATTTAGATTCCATAAATACCAATGTCATAAGGGCTTTTCATGGATCAAAGCCTTTATTGGGACATAATCACATCAAATTGATTAATTTTTTTAAATATTGATCTATTTTAGTATATGATGATGTTATTTTATATTTACAATTGCATTTCTGAATAAACCAGGTTTCACACTGAATTATTCTTCCATCGTTATTTTAATATTTTGTGAAAAAAAATTTCTAATTAGAATAATTCCTATTAATTTTAATGGATTTATCTTTTATATCCTTTTTTATTCTTAACAATGTTCTCTAATCCATAGTATAAACTAATGTTATTTTTATCTCTAGTGTCCCTTTTTTTCTAATTGACACCATTTAAAACAATATATTCTTTATCCATTTATTGATGTTTGTTTTCAATAAATAATTTTTCTAGTGTGTTAAATTATTTCCCATTAATTGATTATATATAATTTTTTATAGATCTAATTTTGAGAAATGAATTTTTAATTTTCATGGTCAAATTATTGTAATTTTTTAATATAATGTTTTTGAGAAATTTTCTCTTCAATTTGAGAAGATAATTTTTTTAAAATGATTATAAAATAATTTTTTAAGAAAAATAATTTTCCTCATTTCCTTTATATTTTTTAAAAAACAATTTCTACAATATTGTAATTATACATAAATAAAATAAGATATGGAATTTTTTAGTGGTTTTTTTATATCAAATGATTGTGTTTTCACAATATGTTATACCATTAAATTTATTTTTATAAAACCCATTTACCATATAATGGGTTATTTTTTATATGATGAATGATCTAATATTTGGTTTCACTCAAAAGGTTTTATGATGATAGAAGGGTCCTGTATCTACACTAATGCATTAGTTGTAGTTTTTTTTCATTATATAATGATTAGTGGACATAATTATTTTTATTAACAATCCTAATTAATTGAAATACATGGATTTTTTATCAATGTTATAAGTGAAATTATATGGTATTTTTTATGAAACTAAACATTACACATAGTTTTATTTTTTGAAAAAATCATTTTCGGTACATATATTTATTTTTCCATAGTTTTTTCTTATGTATATGTTTGTGACACTAAAAGTCAGAAATGATCCTTAATTTCATAAATATTCCAAATCATTACTATACTCAATTTTCTAAATAAATTTAACAATATAATGTACAAATTTTTATTTTTAATTTGATTCTGTGAAATTTTTCTGACGGGCTTTGTTTGGTTTTTTTATATACCTTGATCCTTAGCTCTAAATCATGTTTTATGAATTCAATTTATGATTTCATGATCGTTTAATATAATCGTACTATATAAATAATGTTTCCTCAAAACATTATGATCTAACAATTATGAGAAGTTGATATTTTTACCTTATTGGTAATTTTATCTCCAACTATATTATGTTTCAATTCTAATATATTTAAAATGATTATTTCAAATGAGATTTCTAGAAGATGATCTAGAGGGTAATGGTTATAAATAAATGTTCATATTTGAAAAAATGTAATATGTTTTTATATATTAAATGAAAAAAAAATATCTGGTGCATCATTTTTGTGACTATTGAGAGATTTAATGGTTAAATACTTTGATTATTGAACACTATTTATTATTTTATATTTTTTAAAAAGAAAGAATCTCCAATTCTTTAGAATCATTCTTCATGTTTCTATATCCCATGGAACCTCACTGACTTCTGTAATAACATTTTTAAAGAATTTTTTAGACTTTATAAATTTCTGTAAATCCTCATTAATATCTAGTTATCCTAATAAAACTATAGATTCTAGGTATAATGTTTGTTCTACACCATTTCTCCATGATGCATGTCTTCTATTGGCCAACTTATATTCTATTTCTAGTGATTATATGGACAATGAATAATACATTTTTTATAAAAATTCAACATTATTTACCCATCATAAAAATTATCTTCCCTAAATGTGTTCAAAATAGTCTATAAATTATCTTCGGAATCTTCCTATGTCTAAGAATATTTGAGAATATCATCCATAAAGAATACCATTAATTTAAAAATGTTATCCACAAAGACTATTTTCATAAAATCAGTAATTATAGTATTGTAATTGTTTAGTGAAAATATAATAACTACAAATTCATATTGACCATGTCATTTATTAAAATATATTTTATAAATATTATTTATTTTGAAAAATATAATTTGATATACATCTAAAATTTCAATATTTGATATGGTTTGAGTTCCTCCAAGATAGGCGAGTAGATCATAAATAAGGGTTAGTGTTTACATATTTTTTAGGGTAGTTTTATTATTCTCATGATAATTACTAAAAAGGAAAAATAAATGGATACTTTATCAAGCACAAAATAAAATTACAACTCATAAATTCATAAAAAATATCAACCAATAATTGATTTCATTATAAAATACATTTTGAAATATTGAAAATAAATTTAACAATGTCTTATGAGGAAAAAAACTCACCCATTATAAGTTATTTTAATATCATATAATTTTTATGTCAATATCTTTTCACATTTCATTTTAAATCTATGATAATATATTCCCAGTGCCAATGGAGTTATTCTCACCATATTATAAAAATTTATTATCCTCCGTTTAAGAATTCCTTGATCTTATTATGAGGGAAGGATTCCATCACCTACTTTTCCATAGAAATGATCTTTCATCCAGTCCACTCTATGTGACAAGGGATAACCTAATATGGAAAACTATATTGATATTACCAAGAAACTCAATATAGTCTACAAGTAATGAACCATGTAGAATAACTTATAGATTCTCTATTTTGGGTATGCTCATCAATATTTAATAAAAACATAATCGGTATTTCATATTTGGCTCAAAAAATAACCAACACTATAAATGAAAAAGTTTAATAACTCTACCTATATCACAATTTCGTAACTAAAACTCCCCTTAATAGGTGTATTTATTAAAATAATTATTATGTTATTTATGTGTGATATCCATATATAAAAGTAAATATTTCACAGAGTTTACAAATTTTTAATTAATTTCCAGTTTGACATAGCTAGTGATATATATACCACTCCCTCTATATTATTTCTCTCCATAAAGTAATGTGCAAAACCCTTTTTATAATTTAAATAAAAATACCATGACACCATTTTTATGTGGATAAATCACTACACATATATATCACTAGCTATGTCAATCTTCTATATCGTTGGGTTCAATAGAATTACTTAAATCAATTCTTCGTTATATGGCTGTGAGTGTATCACATAATAAATCTTTTTGAAAATAGGTTGTAATTTTTATTTCCTATTCACTATTAGTTATGATAGATATATCTTTTCCATGATAATATGCATATTTTTATTCCTCATAGAAACTCATATTCTCAGTAGCCTATGTATATTCAATGATCACTTTAGCGGATTAATTAAATTCTTCTCTACATTTATTCAAATCATTCAAATCATAGATACATAAGGACAATGTCTCAAGTACATACTTTTCATTTATAGAATCATTCTCATTATGACCTATTATGATTATATCTTACTCAACTATTTATATATAGTCTCTCTTGATATATTCAAGGAATTTCACTTATTTTTTGACATACTCATCTGCACATATGGATTTTTTTCATTAGATTCCATATTTATTTTATGTGTTATTATATTTATTTCATATATAATTCTAATTTTTCATTAAATATCCACTAAATCTCATTACATTCTTCTCCATTGTCCCTGCAAGAGATATCAAATCCACTCTTAAAATAATAAATGATATTTATTCCAATATCTATGATTTTAGGTGAGTTATATTAATTGTTTTTAATTTTTAATATTCTTGTTTTAATTATTAAGTGACACTTTTTTATATATTTTATTATTATTATTTCTCAACATTCTCATTTTATTCAGATTTTTTAAATATTTCTTATTGTTATTACATTTCAATATGAAAAATATCATTTAAATTATAAAATCATAATTATTTCTTAACAATTATATTTTTCTTTATATAATCCTTTTGATATGAGAAATAAATTTCATAAATATTTATCGTCTTAAAAATCTAAATAATTGAATAGAATAACCTCTTATTCTATTAGATTTTTTTCTCAGGGATTCAAATCCATTTTCTTATTTAACTTATTTTAAAATATTATGTCCTTTATCATATTATATTAAATCAAAATATTATAATGATAATAAAAATAAATATCTTCATCTCTATCCTCATGGGATGAAACCATGGAATCAAATATATCATTAATGTTATTCATCAACCTCTTAATTATAATGGAATCTGATAATGACTCAAAAATCCTTCGATATTAGAACCCATTTAAATCACCCTTGTAAAATTGAAATTTATATTTTAATCACTATCCATTTTTATCATCATATCTACACACCATACTAGTAGCTTTGATTTGTTCCCATTTAAAATATATCAATATTGTTATCTAACCTTTTTATTGATCATTTATGAATGAGACTTAAATAAAAAATTTAAAACAATTCCATATAACACCATAATACTATTATTTATGTATGTTATATTATCACCTTAAATAATGGATTTAATCATGATTATTGTTTCACATCCCACATTGAAGACATGTGAGAAGAGAAAGGGTATCACATCATTTCTCTTGCTTAAATAATTTTTCCCATACAATATGAGAACACATTAGCAATTGATAGAGATAATATTCTACATATCTGACAATTATTACTTATATATATAGAGTGATATGTAAAATAATAATAAAAATTAGAATATGACCTAAATATCTACCACGAAAGGGGGTTTGAATCACTGTAAACTATTTTATGAGATCATTTAATTAAATATCATAAATGTGTTAATTCTCTCAATCCACTATATTATTTCCCACTACCTCATATCTATGTGTTGTAATATAGTGAATGAAAGAGACAGAAAATATTTAAAATGTTTTTCTGAATGTACTACTCCTTTCCATGTTGGCAATATCGCCAACATGAATTCCTCATTATCTCCAATATGTCATGTATAATAATGATTCCATTATTTCTTATACCATTTTGAGAGTCTCCTATAATGTAATGACTCAAACCCTAATAGTTTTATATGTTATATTCAATATTACCTTGGAACTAGATTCAGGTGATCACATAATTATAGGTAGAAAATATTTTGAGTCTTGGTAAACTGGATACATTCATGATTCCAATATTATCTTTCAATACAAAAATTTCAAAAAAAATTATTTTTACAAGATTATCATTATTATTTAAAGAACATCCTTTCATATCATTGTTAGTAATATTCTTATATTCCAATGAATCGAATAAAAGTAAGGTTAATATCAAATGCTCGTTAAGATTTCTTTATAGTATAATATATCCTAAATCAATAAGCATAATTGATATAATAAATAAATAAATAAACACATATTCCTCACAAATAACTTGAAAATATTGTTTTTATATGGAATAATCAATATCAAAAGGTATATAACTTAACACAAATTCCATTTAATCAATAACATTATTACAAAACATATTTTACAAATAATCAATATGGAATGATAAGTAACTGAATATAATTTATTTAATCACTAACATGAATATTTTTAACAGATAAGGCATAATCCCTAAGGAAAAGTAAATAACTAAAAATAAATTATATTTAATCAAATAATGATAATGAATTGCATCAATAGATAATGTCATTGAAAAAATATCATGGATAATAATAAATGTATTGTTAATGAATGAAATATTAAATTATTGGATGTTATATTGTAGACATAGTGATATCTCTATTATCAAGACCCATCAAAATATAATTTATAACTATTAGGTAAAACCCAATCAAATTCAGTCATACTAATTCTCCACTTGAGTCTAATGATGAAATATGGGGATATATAACTTCAGATCCCACCAGTCATAACATGTATAAATCATGTTTCATTTATGGATTAGTTCATTTAATTCATTTAAAATTTTTATTGTCATATAATATCTATATTGTGTAAATAATTATGATTAATCAACATTTACCTAGGTAATCAAATAACATTCATTTTAAAAAACCATAAAAATAAATAATATAATTTTCAATAATTTTACATATCTATGATAAATAATATGTTTATTTTGGTGGAATAAAAAGTCCATTTATTTTTGGATGAAAAACGGTTTCAATGGAATACTAATAACTTAAAAAATTAATTAAGATAGTTAATCCCAATACATTCCTTGGTCATTACCTAGATAAATCATACTTAAAAATAATAATTAGGGTATGAACCAAAAATATTCAGATTATAGTATAAGTAATATAAATCATTGGTGTCATTTACAAATAGAAATAACATAAACAGTTCTATAAAATACATTATTTAGAATAATATAAATTCCATCATGAAAAACATATTTTAAAAAAATGGTTCAGAAAAGTTGAAAATAATTTCCATTGAAAATAACAATTTAATTATAAAAAATATTATTTAAAATATTTAGTTTTTATGATGGATTGAAATTACATTCACCTAATACACGTAAAGAATATATTCCTTATACGTTTTTAGTAAAATCTAATCATGATTTTTTTACAAAATTACATGATGATTCCTCTCAATTAATTCATTAAAAATTAAAAATTAAAACAACTTATTAAATAATTCCTTTTTAATTTTTTTATAAAAAAATTATAACATTTTAAAAAAAGATGTGTCCTCATGAGAATGGTTTTTCTGTTGAAGATAGAAATGATATCAGATTTTATTAAAACAAATTCTCAATAATTTTATGTAAGAATGAGTGGTAAATAGTACAATTACATTAAAACCTTCTGAATAATAGGAGGAATATAAAATTAAAGTGTTTTATCAAGAAATAATCAAATAATTTCCCTCATTGTATATTAATGTATAAATATTATTTATAAAAATGAGATAATGAAATAAAACCTTAAAAACATAATAACATTGATGTGAGAATTAATTAATTAATCAATTATGTGTGTAAAATTTAAAACCACATAATAAAAGTTTAAATTAAATATAATATTGTAAAAAATTATTACACACATGATATTTTAATGTTATAGACAATGATGGAGTAGTATAATAAGTGAAAATAAATATAGTTATGAAATTATTTACCACTTTGTAATTTTCATTTCAATTAACCATGGGAGAAGTAACTCAATTTTAAAAATAAATACAATTATTTATAATTTAAAAATAATATTACATTTAAAATTGGAATTATATAAACAAAATAAAAAATTTGTTCTATAACATTATTGTATGACTCAATGTATGTAAATTGAGATAAAGTGGATTTCTTTACACTTCCTATTAATTAAAAAAGATTTAATATAATATATAGTGGTTTTAAAATTTTAATAAATTTTTAAAATAATTATATTCATATAATATAGTACATGATAATTTTATAAAATCTAATCTCATGTTCATTAATAATATTTCATTTTATTTACTATTTCCAGTGTCAATTTCTATGTTTTCATATGCATGTTTTATCCTGAATGTTCTTGTTATTGAACATAATATATTGTTTTATTTTCTATAAAATTTTATTACTATAATAACTAACATTAATTTACATTATTTACCATTCTATAATCATTATTTAAAACTCACCATTGATAATGAATTACATCGAACCATGGAGACGGTCTACTGTATATATGAATGAGTATTATTCTCATTTCATTAATGGTGTCAAGGTTAAAGATTTGGGGGACATATTAATATAACTCAATAAATATTATTTCATAAATATCACATATATTAAATAAATATACACTTTATACCTTCCAGAAAATTTAGGTGTAAACAATTAATGATAAAGCTTAGTTAGGAAGTAATCCAATATAAAAACGTGATAAGTTATCATATTTAAAAAATAAATGTTACGAAAAAAATTAAATATTAGAATTTAAAAATTATAAAAATATAATAAATTAAATATACTTGTTTTAAATATAACTTTATATCTACCCTTTAAAGGTTTTGATGCAATGTTAAATACAACTGTTCGCGAGGAAGTATATTGTTGTAAAAATGACTCACGTGGTTGTTTCATATATTATGGAGAGTTTATTGATATTGGAAAATAAATTAACATTATAAATCATATGTATATTAATGATACTATGTAAAATTTATAAGTATCTGTTAAAAATATTTTAATGTTGTGGAAGAAGAAACAAATAAAAAACAATCATTTCAAAATTTAACCACTTACTCAGAAAACAATTTTATGTTTTCAATAGAATCCTTTCTAATATGTCATTCTAATAAAACCTAGGTAACTATGATAATGAGAGGGGAGGAAGGATTTAATTTAATTTGGTATTTATCAATCAAAATTGCGATGGAAATTTTAAGAGGAGATGAGATTGGGTGGCCATTTATATATGGGTGATAAGACACGCATTGAATTATTTAAAATATTTAACCACTCCCATGTTTTTATCATTACAAAAGACAATAAAATGGGTCATTACTGATCCTTAGACGATATAAGGTATCAATACTTTCAAAAATTGGGATTTTCAATGTTTTATGTAACTTTATACCATATCTTCTTTGATTACCCCTAGAAAAACCATTTTTAATTTAATCTCTAAAATTAATCTTTTTTAATCTTATAATTATTTGTGGTAAAATATTTATTTGACCTTATATGATAATATATATTATAATAATTCCTAATATAGATTCATATTTTTAAAATTCAATTCACTTAAGCAATATAATACAATTTAATATTATTACAAAAAATACAATAAAAATGTTATATAATTGAACTAATTTTAATCTTACACCATTTTAAAATGATGGTTATGTTTTTAAACTATTAAAAGAAATGGTTGTTTTCTATAAATATCAATATTATTCACCATTCATAAAAAAAGAAACACTTCATAAAAAATTATAAAATCCACTCTAATATAATTTTGATATAGTGCCAGTAAAATATATGTTAGTTTTGTAAATAAATTTTCTAAATATACTAAAAAATAATTTTAATTTTTTTGAAAAGTATGACTAGATGGTTTTTTGTGGAAATATTGTTTTCTAGAAAAAAAAATTCTTTTCTATTCAATGATTATTAATTTATTTATAATCAATATAAAACCATAATTATTATAATATAGATTTTACTATTCATACACCACTAATTTATCTACTAGGATAGAATGATATACTATATAATAGTTCATTTGGTCTCGAGGGTCCGTCTTCCACAAGATATCAAATAGATTTAACTTAATGAAATTACATGTGTCGGTTATTCATGCTCATTTTTTCATGTTGCATGATCTATCAAATTTACTGTTAACCTTTTATATTTCCTAGGTCTAACATTCTACCCATCATTAAAAATCATCATGTCAATTTGATCTCATTCACAGAAATAATGGCGTTTTATATTTGCACATTTATTTGTTGAAGACACACATCGTAAAAGAGTTAATAAAAATATCTTAATAAGAGTTAAATGGAAGTATGAAGGTCATATGTATTAACACATAATATGGTTTTTATGTAGAAGTCCAATATTAGAAAATGAACATATGGACATGGATTAATAGAATTAATAATTAATGATTATGATAGATATCATGTTTTCCAACAATATGAATGATCGATGGAATGTTATGGACCTCAAAAACAAATAACAATTCTGATAATTTAGAAGACAATTTAATTCATCAAACATGAATGTAATATGAAAACATTTAACTTCACGATTCTCTACATAATGATTTAAAATTATTTTATTTTAAAATATTATAAGTAAAAATGATTACATGATCTTATTCTATTTGATAGTAAAAATATCATGCATAGGTTGTACCTTTATCAATTCTAATTCATCATTTACTTTAAGAAATAAATATTATAAAAATAACTTTTTTTGATGCACCAAAGTTATCTTTTAACATATCTGATGGCCTATAATAATGTATAAATCCTTTCCATCTATCTTTAACAGTTCTCAAAAAATATATTTTTACCTCACATAATATACATTAATACATTAATTATATGAATGAGATACCTAAGGAATATTATCTTCCTCTAGAGGATACCCTTGAAGAAGATGGATGATACTTTTACCCTTTTATCTATTTTGGGGGGCACTCTTTCCTCTTCATATCCTTATGTGAATCCATGCCCATTTCTCCCCTTTTATAACCTTTATTATCTTATGATATTCCATGATATTTTTTTATTAATGTTTGTTCTAGATCTTATTAATTGCTTGCCTGATCCTTTGATCTTGTTTCCATTATTTACAGAGTCTTGGTGAATTCTAAATCATAACCTGGTGGCTTTATTATGGCATAATTATCCATTAGTATACTCTTTTGTCATGTTCACCTTTAAAACCTATGGATTATAAAATCAGGAAATTCTTGGTCTTCTCAATAAAATAAATATTATTATTCATTTAGGATTGACAGGTTATTTGAGTATTCAGTGGTACTGAAATCCAAATAAATTAAATGTATATGGAATATATATTTTTTATGGTCTTATGACATCAACATGGATCATGATACTCCAACAAAAAATTATTTGGGTATAATTACTCAAAATCTCAGTACCTTCCCCATATATATCTATTATTTGTATGATGGAAAATTTATTAGTTCATTTTCTATGTTCTCATGATAGAGTTAATTCTGTTTTTCACTCAATATATCCAAAAATCTATGTGGAATATTATGACTCAAAGACTATTTTGAATGGTTTTTTATTTCTACATTTAATATCATTTTAGACAAGATATTATATTTGATTTATGGATCGACTATCAATCTTTGTGCGGATGTGTAGCCTATATAGAATCAATTATTCACTGTAGGAACATGAACATTATTATTAGATCGACATCTCAATGGGAATTTATAATAAATACCTGAAATATTATAATAGTAGTGTTTGGTGAAAACAAGGTATTTCATGATAATCCAATTCATAATTCTAATATAAATATTGAATTCATATTTGATTGTTCAAAGAGTTATTTGTTAGATCATAAGAATGTAGAAAAAAACATTTGATAAAGGGGGACGATGTGTATATGTAGA
The DNA here is from genome assembly GCA_963277665.1 of Viscum album. NCBI lineage: Eukaryota > Viridiplantae > Streptophyta > Magnoliopsida > Santalales > Viscaceae > Viscum > Viscum album. Next base: position 396,546,442 of record OY728144.1, read on the forward strand.
TGATAATTTGGATCCCAATAGTATAAAATCAAAACATTTATCATCTAAAGCCATAGAGGAACCTATATGTAGTCACGACCATTACATGGTGCTTTAAGTGTTAGGTGAGGGACGTCTATCTAGGTGAATAGAAAAATAATGTATACTCTTGGAAAACCCATTTTAATTAGCGATCGGGGAGAATTATACTAATAGTTCATGATTAATTGAAGCAATGGAAATTTTATGAGGATGGGTGGAAGCGTCAAGGAGGTTTATCCATTCAATATCTCCCTCAAATATTTACTTATCCAATTTTTTGGAAGTCATTAGTATTCATGGTTTATTAAAAAAATGTGTATTTTGTAACAACTGAATTGGATATGTTGATTCCATTACTATAGTGGTACCCCACTGTCAACCAAGTCTTCTATGAGGCCATATATAATTGGGATATCTCTAATAAATTATAAATTTTTAGTATAGAGGGAATGGGTGGTTTACAAATTCAAATTATAATGGAGAATATGGAATGGAAGTGTCACCAAGACGTGGTGGGAGTCATGGTATTATTTGAAATTGAAGCTAATGGTGGAAAGGATTATTATCATCCACATATAAAAATTTATTTGAGAATAGCTTTAAGGAATGAGGAAGCTCTATGTGAACCCATGATTTAAGACCAGGAATGTAATAAGATTTTAGATATATGAATTTAAAAAAAGAAGGTAAAATATAGAGATAAAAATTAATAATGGTAGGGTGGTGCATCAGGAATCATGGATGGGGAAAAAGAAAAATTATTTGAATGCATTCTCTATTTTATGGATGATATTCATGAAGGGGATTTATAAATAAATTCTTCATTGGAGGTTTTGGATATATTTTTATAAAGAGTAGTTTAGATTTATATTAATGAGGTTCAAAGGGACTGGATAAAAAATATGACTGAATTTTGGCTCATTTCTCAAAGAAATGAAATTTAAAGAAGTGGAATACATACAAATTGGGAAAATATGGAAGTTCATTATAATTTATGAATAAAAAATGATCCAATTATGATGAAAAATTCACATCAATTAGGGATATATAGGCTAAAAGATTACAAAAAATCTAACCCCGCTATTAATGATTTTGTTATTTCGTGTTGTGTTTAATAATCCTTTGGGTTTAACTGGTTTGGATTACCATTTTATTCTCAAAACCTAATTTTCAATAAAAATTTAATTTTCAGGTCAATATAATAAATAAATATATAAACTTCTACTATGAAACCATTGTTTCAACATTAATAGTTATTCATATAGTTGACTAATTAATGATAATGAAATATTAAAAATAAAAGCATGAAGGGTTGTTGTATGATTTAAACTCTTTTCATGCTATGGTAAAAGTTTTATGACCCAAAGTCTCACTGTATGTGATGGGTGGTCATTCAATATGTGTGTTTTACTTAAAAAATCATTTTATTTTTGGTCTCATTTCTAATGTTTAATAGCTAATAACTATATAAATACCAGTGAAAAGACAAAACCTCATGGTTAATAATTCCTTTAATCTAATGGTGAAATTAGTAATGGAAATCATCATTAAATAACATTTTCACTAAAACATATGCAAAAACATTGGGTTGAATTTCCATAATTGTATCCCAAAATATACATAATATTACTATAATCTGATAATAAAAATCATAATAGTGTTTTTTATTACTTTGATCTTATGATAAATCTTAATCTCATAAACCAATGTTGGTATCCATATGTCTTAAAATACATATATGATTATATGATGTACATAATCATTATTTGATTCAGGGATCTCATAAACAGAATACAATTTTTAAAAATACTTATAGAATAAAAGTCATTAAAACCAATACATAAATAATTCATCAGTTATATTTCAATACTATTCCAAACCATGTATAGAGGTTTATAATTATGAGTAGGCCATAACATGGTAAATTCCAAGGCCCCCATATTTAATACAATTAAATATAAATGGATCACTATGATGATACTTATTTTCGTTAATTGTCCTGTAATTTTTTTCTTCAAAATTAACATATTTATTCACTTTTTTTTACATATAAACATCTCCACATTCAATTAAATAATTATTCTATGTGTCTTTTTCCACATTTATACCATGATTTAAATTGATCCTTATTTCATTTGTGGCCTACCATCATATAAAACCATATATTGATTTATTTATGAATTTTATTTTATGATAAATCTTAAAATAATCACATTCTATAATGAATCCCATCATGATTAATTAACATAGAATCTTATCTAAAAAAATTTATTTCATTATACATCCACATGTTAATATTTCTGGATAAATTAGTATAAGGAAACATGGAATATATAGTTTAATATATTTGGAATTCAATCAAAAACACTTATTTTAATAATATATCTTGTTCTGTATGGATCAATAGCCGAAACAAGATTCTTAAATTATTCTTAGATAAATGGATGGGAACTCCCGTTCTTAATTACTCTTACCCACTAGACTATTCTTCATATCCTCATACATTGATTAAAAATTTACATCTTACTCATCCATTAAATTTATAGGAGAAAATTGGTGATATCATTAGATACTACACCTTCACCTCAATGAATGATGTGCTTATATAGTAATAAAAAAAGAATGGATTTCTTAATCATTGTTTGTACTATTAGTTTTATACTAGAATCTTTAATCATAATTTTTTTAGATTAAAATTTTTATCATGTCAAGTAATAGGAGTTCACATTTTATCCTCATATGGTGATTAGATAATAATTGGAATCCAATGAATGAATTATTGAATAGTTTTGGACTTCCTCTATAATCTAGATTTATTTTTCATATAAATTATAAATTATATTCCTTCCATATATTTTGTCGTTTTTCCATCACCTAAACACTATGTAAGTTAGTTTTTTACAGGTTCTCACTTCTGGTGCCCATCTTGTCATTTCTATCTTCACTAATCAACTAAAGAAATTATTCTATATCTAAGAAGATCATCAAAATTATTCATGTGTAAGGGGAAGAGGTTATTCATCTCATTTGGAATGGACAAAACTCCTTGATTCACTATAACATCCCTTTGAAACTTAATTCATAATTTTTTGGTAATTCATTTTCATCGTAGATTATAGTGTTATAAAATTTTTTTACTATAATAATAACATTCATGGTTTCACTATTTTTTGGAGGTTATAAATTTTAGGGATTCAAATTCTACTAGTCAGTTCCTTTGAGGTCTTGTGGAAACCTCCCTTGAAAGTTTGGATAAAAATAAACTTCACTGATGGGACATTAAAATAGAATCCTTGCACTTTAAGATGTTGTTCTCTCTATATTGATCATAGTGGGAATTTTCTTGTCCATTTATATGAATCATTTGATTTGGTTTCTTCACATGAATATAAAACTATTGGGGTAATTAACATATTATGCATTTCAAAATACTATGGATCGAATAATTTTTTCATTGGAAAGTGACTCCACTACCATTATTTATAAAATATGAAATGGTGTGTTGCATCTATCATGGAATATCATTGCTCAATGGGTTAAATGTTTTATTTATCTCTCTAATCTAAACTAAATAGTTACAAACTCTTATTGGGAGGCGATTCATGTAGCTAATGTTGTCACCAACAAGGGAATTAGTTTCAATATGGTTTGGTTGGATGATCTTCCCACTAATCTGATCTCTATTTATGAGATGGATTTATGTAAAATCTTATTATTCATATTCTTGAAACATCATATCTTATCAAACAAAATTCCATGGAAACATTCTCTATGAAACCATAAAAAACAAATCCTTGTGGTTTCAACCATAATGTATAACAGAAAATAATAGTATGAAAAACAATAATCATTAATGGAAAACCATTTAATCATTTATTGGATATCAAAAATCGGGGCATCTTCTTTTCAATATAAGACACAATATGTTTTTACATGGTTATTTATTTTCAATGAAAATTCAAATTTTCCATTATTGTTTGTCAATAAAATTTTAATTATCTAATAATGTCAACTAGGAGTATTAAACTATGTTCACATTAGGTCCTTTTTTTGTGTACCAGATAACACTAAATTAAAGAATAATATTTTATTTTCCTATTTATTCACTCAATAAAAATTATTACAAGAGCCACATAAACAAATAGTACAGATTCATGAATGTATTAATATAAAACACAACATAATAACTACCTTAAAAAGACATTAGTATGTTCATATAAAATTATCCTCAATGTATATCATTGGGTTGTGTTTCTTAATGATTTTATTTTGTAATCTAGTTCACATGAATTATAATAAACATTCTTAGATACCTTCTGTAATGACTCATAAATTTCAATACCCAACCCACAGGGGCTCATTCCAGGACTCCCCAAGCCTACCTCCACTAGGTTAGAGGATGTCGACTAGCATTGAGTAGGGTACCACACACATGGGAGGTATTATCCATTTTTACTAGTACACACACACACCATATAAATCTCTAAGAAATAGTGAAGAGATATACAAACACTACAAATAAATACATACATTCATATATCCCATAACTATAGTACAATAGTAGTACAAATAATGAAAATATAGGGGCCACCAATGAAAACTATAAAAGCACATGACCTGATCAGATGAAGGGGATCCCTATCAGATACACCCATACGAAATCTCCTTGTTCAAGCTCTAGTAAACACCCTTGTTGGTTCAGTTCCATAAACTCATCCAGCTTCAGTTCTTATTAGGACTCCTTCAAAAGGCATGTGGTGTTCACAAGAAACATGACATGTGTTGGAAAATCCCATTTCGGGGTGAGTATAATGATACTCAATATAAGCCTAAATAACACAAAACCCAATAGGGAGTAACTAATAGGCATCAGTTTACTTGACCCAGCAAGAGGGAAACCAATTGATTGAGGAACTCCATCTTGAGACCATCCATGGCTAAACATGAATATTCTTCGCATCGTAATTTTCATTTAAAAAAATGAAACATACCACAAGGACTCTGAAAACACACTATGATATACTCAGTTCAATGTCTTATGGTTCCGACTATGGAGTATCAATAGTAAAGGAATTGAGGTTACAATGTAACACTCGCAACGATCACATGAGGCACCAACCTCGTAGATAGTAACAAAATCACGGCCATCCCCAACAGCACACGAAACAAAAGGGGGAAAGCATCGACAACTCGAAGTCGATGAGACAACCTCACCAACCCATATAGTAATTCCTTTATTGAAGCCACTACATCAGTAAAATGAATAAACTACTCACCTCATCATTCCTCGTGTTACATGTCTGTGATTATAAGATCAATGAATAGTCTTACAGAAGAAGTCACTTAGTGACTATACTTGAAAAAATCCATAGGTAGGGGATCCCACCAAAGTTCTACTCGGGGGATTGAAAACCCTATCTGGAAACACCAAACACCAATAGTTGTACCTAGAAACAACACAAAATCTGTAAAATCATTCCTAGAAGAGGATCAAGGTCCATGTAGAGTTGGTCATGTTGTTTCTGAGAACTCTATCTTGGAAAAGTGCATGAAATATAGGATAATAAAGAAATGCATCATGATAAATAGATAGAGAGTCTGCATCCCATGATCAATGGGGATCCATACCCTAATAGAACTTCATGGGTAGGGAATCCGAGCCCCAGTAAATATTTTTCGTACAGACACCAAAAACACAACTAGGGAAACACGAAGGAATATGTGGATCACATATGGCCTCTCGGGGAGACACATGATCCAAATATATTGACTCTGTTATAGAATAACATTGAAACAACTATCTCAAGAATTCGGAAATTCACTTGTACTACATGTACAAAAATTAGAAAAAGATGATTCCCAGTCTGGTTAAAGGGACGTGGTACTAAAAACCTTTTTTGCTAAAGGACCATTGGGAACCAATCAACATAGTTGATCAAAAAATCACAAACTAGAACAAAGGGGACCCAATCAACCCTTTTGGTAATGGTTCTTCTGACCCAAATGACCCACACAATATCACATGCACACTGAATGACCTATTCCCAAACTATGGAAACCATATCGTTCTATACAAAAAAATGTGAAAGTTAGGATATTTACTCAACCAAAATGGAAAACCGGTGAATATGGTACTATTATCCTTAATAATTCAGAATGGTTCATCGTGGGGCCCATGCCTCGATCCCAGAACACGCCAAACATATTGTCCCATTGTAATCATCATGGAAAAACACATTTTATTGACTACTAACACATCCAAAATGGGCACCCAGTAAAAATGAACATTTGGACACAAACACCCAATCCAAGATTCATGGATCATACACCACAAATTGGGTTTTTGAACTCATAATTAGTCTCGAAACATCATCATCACGGTTAGGGTTTCAATTCATCACATGGTGCATCAATTTTATCTCAGACACATTAGATACATATGACACAAAAACCACCTAATAGTAATTATTTTATTAAAATTATTTTAAATAAATTTATAATGCCACTCCGCATCGAGCCCAACTCAAAATTTTATCAATTTATACTCAAAATCTCTGAATCGATGGAAGGTTCATGTGGTTGTATATAGAACAAGAATTTGAAGGAATGATTGGGAGTTATAGGGTGTTTTACAAAAACCCCGACCCCAAACCACTTGGACCGGCTGGTCTGGCTCACTCAGCAAGATGCGGTCCAGACCATACCGACCCACCATGCCAGTCACCTTCCCCCATAGGCTTTAGGTCATGCTATCACCCAACACACCTTTCACCACTTCCAAGAAACTCACATTGGTGTCCCGCATTGCCACAATATTTCCGACCTCCACTATGCTACTTCTGGAACCTTCATACAGAAACCAGAGTTCCCACCGCTCAACAGAATCCACTAATTCCAACCCTCCAGCGCCACCCTCAACAGAACCCATGCTGCTGAACCATTACACAGATCACTGAGAGGACTGTGGTGGTCCAAAAATTGATATGAGTGGACTACGGTGGTCCAAGAATTTATTTGAAAGATGGTTTGGAAATCTTGAGATCGGATTTATATATACATTGCCTCCAAACGATGATTCAATGGTCCAATAAAAAATATCAAAGAGTGGAAAAGTATCAAAACTCAAAATTTCCTACCATTTTGTGATTCTCCAAATCATTGAGGAAAGATCTGCACTCGGGTTCTACTATTGCACGATCTAGGAGCAATTGTTTCCAAGTACAGAGTCTAACAGATCCATGTTTGCATGATTCATCTAGTGTTTTCATGAAGAATATAATGGGGGGAAGAGAGGATACTACCTTCAAGAATGATCAGAAGAGGGGAGAGGGGATTTAATTAAATTTTAATTAGATCCTCCCTTTTTAAGAATTTGTATCCCGTACACATCCGACCCGACATCTGGTGCTGACAAAACTTTTGTCATATTTATGTTATACACAACATTTTGACCTCAACGACTATATAAAAAATATGATCTGAGACTCCATTAAAATATATTCTAGCCAATGACCATAAATAAAAAAATTTATTAATTTATAAATACACCCTCGATAAATGATTTCATAGATGTCCTAATCCATAAAAAAGTTTACCTCGAATTGGGTAAACATCACACTCGAGATGAAACTGTAGCCTCAGATTTCTGGTACGAGATACCATTTGAGAGGAAACCCATTTCCTCCAAATTTATAGTATAAATATATAGAATATTTTATAGAATTATTTTTTCACACCATCCCTTGGAATCATATGCCTTATCCATTTATATCTCAAGAATTATTTATAAGAATATTCAAAAATCTCTCATTACAAAACATGAGTCCTGACATCATCCTCATCATATGGATTTTCATACCTAAACATTTAAAGGCCTAGGGACATGGGAAATGTGATAATCTCCCCACTAGTACTCCAATGACAACGAGCACACCAATGACCACAAAAAAACCACCATGTCTTCCCAGGATACTAACGAGCACACACTCAGAGTAACCCAAGGCCACACTGAAGTCCTACTAAACCAGGTTGACATCGTGTGAAAAATCAAGCACCCAGATCCTCAATTGTGATGGGAAGAAAACACCAAGCACTAGGTCCATCTTCTATCATTTGGTTTAATACAGCTCTCCCCTCGCCAACCTAATGCAGAGACCAACGAAAACCCACTATGGACATCAAAATTCAAAGGAACTATCCCACCACATGTTTGTACTATCCGATCTACGCGTAACTAAATAACCTATATGGATTTGTGTCACATATCATGAATTCATGTCAGTGTGTAAATCATTCCCCACCCTTGTGAGCTTAATGATATGTTTAACCTAACCTCACACTTGCATCTCAACATGTGGAGTACCAAAAAAACAGGGACACCCAAGAACACACTAGGTTTTACCAAACCCATTATTCAAAACATCAAACAAAACCCCTCTCCCTGAACACACAAGTCAAATAGACTCAACCACCACAACTAGAAACATTCCATTTTGGGTGGCAATGACTTGACAGAATGGTTTTCATTGAGTAAAAAATGAATCTTTTTGGGAAAAGGATCCATCTACCTTGTTCATTTGAAGCGACAAAGAAAAACACCAAAAAACCTTGAGAAAAAATGAAAAGGAAATTGAATAGTGTAACATTGTCAATCAAAACTACAACAGAATGTAGAAAGAACACTTTTTGTGCCTCTATCATTATGTGGAACCTTTGGGGAAATTTCCCCAAGGCCTGCAATTATCCTTGTTCACATCCCTTGTTTCCTTGAATACGATGTGGACCACCTTGGGGTGGTGGTGGTGGAAACTCATACCATATTCCTAATCCAGACACTACACCCACTCCTCCACCATGTCTAAAACCCTATGGACCTCTATGATTGAAATGATGCCTCTACTATGTTGGACTATTGACTAACTCACTCACAAAATCATGTTGCGTTGAACAATTTTTTTGAACGATATTTACAACCATATCAAGAGTAGAAGTTACTCCAATGTTGCTGACCAACCCCCTAACCTGGCTCCTACCCCTAATAACCCTATTCTTGAGTATGAGCATGGGTATGTCGCTGAAAAAGACATTGCATCCTACACTGCATGGGAGAAAATGGTGGGTCCTTCACAACACGAACTTTAGATAAACTCTATCTTCGAAGCTCATGGTGAACACCAAACCCCATCTCATTGTCATCGAACACCAATAGAGCCATCCACACATCATTCTGAATGATTCATCCACATGATCCCTCAGAGGCTGGTCAATGGGATGCTCTATGGGTGGTGGCTCCACTTCCAACAAAATCAAAGAAGAAACTTCCTTGTTACCAGGCCCTAGTAAGGTGACCTCGTCACTCCTCAAGTCATACACCAAACCCATGTATCGAAACCTCAAAGGTTGTTATTATTGAAACTACCTAAAAATGAATGGTGTTCCATGTTCAAAGAGGATATATATAGACAAAACTCAAGAAGGATAAGAAAAACCCAAAACCCAATCCAATATAATGCATATACCGGGGTTCTAATGTCTCATGTTGAAAGGAACATTATCAGAGTCCCAGTGAATTGATATGTCAGCCACCACAGCAACAATGGAGTCCATATCCTGAAAGTAGAACTCAAAACATCCGTACATTGCTTCTATGTTACCCGAACCATGACCATATCTAGAAAAAAAATGCTCTGGGGTACCAAAGTTGCAACCTCTTCTGATGCCACTATTCCAGGACTTGAACCATTGGTGCTTGAGACATGAAAACCCAAGCCCACCTTCACTAGCCATGGGGATGGAGACAAGAAATGAGTAGGTTATTACCAACATGGGAGGCCTTAGACTATCATAACTATTCACACAAACTAACATAAACCTTCATGAAATAGTGCCGCTATTTGAAATAACTAAAATGAAATACATGCATTCATCTATCCCACAGTACAATAGACGCACAAAATGTTCAAAGATATGGATCACCAAAGACTACTATAATAGAATCATACTTTCTCAGAATAATGGGATCACTATCAAATGAACCCAATGTAATGATACTTGGTCAGTTTTTGATAAACATGCTAGATAGACCGACTCACAATGCTTCACCAGCTCTAGGTCCTATCGGGACTCCGTCGAAAGGCATGTGGTCTTTACAGGACTGAAGACATTTACAGGAAAAGCTTGTGTAGGGGTGAGTATAATGATACTCAATTCGTGAACCAAAAACCCCAAACCAAAAATGGAGTAACTAATAGGTTCCAGTTAGCTCAAACTAGCTAGAGGGAACCCAAACAAGAGAGGAACTCAATCTCGATACCATCCTCAGCTAAACACGACTAGTCAGCTTGACGTCCCTTGAATGTTAAAAAATGACACATATTGTAAGGACTACCAGAACACACCCAGATATACAAATATCCATTTCTTATGGTCTTGACCATAAAATATAAATGGTAAAAAATTGGACTCACCTATTTGATAATCCCAATTATTTTTGTATATGGAATTGATAAACAAAAATAATATCTATCTATATATTAACTATACTTTCTAATTATTAAATCATGCTAATGAGTTGATGTGAATGTCAAAATGATCATATCATTGCAATATGTTATTAAATGTTTATTTATGATTATAAATGATTAACGATGATTAATCATGATACTAACTCAATATGGAAATGACATTAATAGAACAGATACATTATAATCATTCAAGTTTTAATGTCCCTGATACAGACAGAGCTACCGATAAGCAAAGGTAACTTATAAGTTAAGTCTACTAATAGAAAAGGTCACTCATACAAGCTACTGATTGCATGGAGCTACAAATTGTGGAATATATTCATAAAGAGATCTACCGCTACTGATGTTAACTACTAATGATTGCGAGGAAGAGCTACTAACAAAATTTCACCATTACGATGAGCTAATGACAGATAGAGCTACTAATACAAGGAGCTAACACTACACATGGAGCACTGATTCATAAAGATAACATTATAAAGATTAATAGCTACCGATGCAAGACCTACCATTACATGTCCACCACTACAAGTTCACTTATACAAAGAGCTACCGATGGAAACGAGTCACTGTTTCTCTAAACTCTATCTCTCTGTTTGATTATTAACAATGGTCATATTTTGTGCTTTTAATGAAACTGATATTAATTCTTGATGTTTGTTGGATGTCAAGAAATTGTACCTAGTACCCGTAGATGTAATCATGCCTTATGTCTGAAATTATTTAATGATGTTTGTTGGTTGTTAGGGAACCGTACCTCATACCTGTAGATGTAATCATGACTTTTTTCAAAACACTGCATGGGATATAAAGGCCGATAAAAGCTATGAATAATGTTGGAAACATAGCTAATACACATAGACACATACAAGGAGAACACACAAAGAACTCTAAGAACACTAATACACATCAAGAACAGATGTTCAAATAGGAGGTTCAAGTGCTAAGAGGATTACTCTCACATTCAAGATAAACACCTATACTGTAAGTAAAGGAACAGAACCATGACACTATATTTTCTAGATAACTTCTAGAGAAGGACTCAAAGCTTTATCTTCTTCAATCCAAAGTAGTCCAGAGCTTCATTGACATCACACAAGAGAATTCTAATCCCATCTTCATATTATTGTTCTGCTGTGATGATTTTTATTAAATTACGAGCAGTGTGTGTGATTATGTCTGTTCGGACACACACTGACTCAAAATCTGAACTGGAGGATACTAAAATCTAGGCACCAAACTCTTTACATAGTCTTGTATCCCACGCAGAACTATGGTAGAGGTATGAGGACCTGGGAAACCTGTGTGTTGTTGTTGCTGCTTTCCCACATAGAACTGTGGTAGAGGTCTGAGGACCTAGAAATTCTGTGTATTGTTGTAAACCTCAATCCATGGTATGGGTCAAAGTTATATATAAACTGTTTGAGAGGACTAAGTCCCATATTGAGACTGAACCTCTTTGTTAAAACTAATGTGCATATTATTTTTGATTAAACTAGCTTCAATATTCCGCTGCTAATTACTTTGAAATTCAAATATGTTTTAAGGTAACTCTGAAAGTTGAAATAGAAAGTGTTTGTAATTATTTATATTCAGTAAGTTACTTTCAAAAGCTATCATAATATTTAGATTATGTTTACTGAGAAATAATAAATCTTTGATAAACTAATTGAACACTTACAATCTATGTAAATTCACTTCTGTCTAACTTGTTTTTTAAATTGGGGGATTTCAATAAATATTTTAAACAGAAACTTTTAATACGTATTCAATTCACCCACCCTCTTGAGTATCCACTATGACCAACATTTTGTATCAGAGGTGATAGATAAAAGTTTTTCAAAACACTTTGTTTGTGAAAAGTGTTCAACTATGATTTTAGTTGTATTTTAAAGATCTCAAAATTTCTGTTAATTCTAAATTTTCATATCTTTATATATATTTCTAAAACATAGTTTTTATGGACAACATATTAGAAGTTGTAGCTACCAACCAGAATCCTTTATTTAATGGTACCAATTATTCCCAATGGAAAATAAAAATGAAAATTCACTTAGAAATCGTGGAACTTGATATCTGTAGTGCAAAAGAGACTTACTATAAGATTCCAGAAACAGTTAGATCTACTTGAGATGAACCTACGAATGCTTCATACAATAATAATTGTAATGAAATGAATGCTCTGTATTGTTCTTTAGCAGATGAAGAATTTAACTGAATAAATACTTATAGGAATACTTATGAAATTTGGGATACGTTGGATGCTTCCCACGAGGGAACAACCAATGTTAAAGAAATGAGACTAAATAAATACACTATTAAGTATGATAATTTTAAAATAAAATATCGTGAATCTATTTCTAATATGTATCTTAGGATTAATGAGATAGATAATACAATGCGCTCACTGGGAAAATCTGTTCCCTCAAAAGAGTAAATCATGAGGATACTGAGGTTCCTACGAGACAGATAGAGAGGAACATGTGTCTCTCTAGGAGAATCATGTGACATTGGCAAGTTAATTTTCAAGGAGCTTCTTGGAATGGTAATGATGAATTAAGAAGAGATAATGGTAAATAGAGAGTAAGATGATGAACCTAAGAATAAGTCAGTGGCATTTAAGTCTACTTCCATAAATACCAAGGATTAGGAAAATGTTCACATGCATTTTGAAATCTCAACAAATGAAGGTTCAGATTTAGACTATGATGAAGAGAGGCCCCATATTGCTAGGAGATTCATGAAATTATATAATAAGAAGAAATATTTTAGAAAATCAAATTATAATGGTATGTTTGACCAATGAGGTAATTGGAAGAGGGACTATAACAAAGTTGATAAAGATGATGAGATAGTCTGTTATGAGTGTAAAATAAAAGAACGTATTAAGGATGATTGTCCAAAAATTGATGATTAAGAAGAAATATGATTTCAAGATCTAAAAATATAAGAAAGCAATGAAGGAAACATGGAGTGATTCGGAAGACAACTCAAGTGGATATGAAGCTCTGATTTTGAAGAAAATAATCATGCCATCTCCGGTTTCATGATTGAAACATCCAAGGTAACACTTAATTCCCCTATGCACAATGATTATTATTCTGGTAATGAAAGTGATTCAAATAATGATGATGATATCTGTAAAGATTAATTATTTGAATACTGTAATATTTTGGAAGATACATGAAATGAGTTTAATGATATGAACAAATCATTAATGAAATAGTATGCCTTGACTAATATTGTTAAATATGATTTTAGTATTGAAAAGGAAATGAATGCTCAATTGTTAAAGGATAATACTGAACATAAATTGTCCAATGAGCAACATTGAAAAAACATAGAGAATTCCACAAATGGAAAGAATACTCTCACTCAAATGCTTGGATAATAATTTGCACCAAAGTATACTCATGGTTTAGGATACCATCATGGAGAGAGAAAGATTGTTAAAAATAAATTTATTCGAAAATCAGGACAATAAGCTGATATTTCATGTTCTAGAAATTCGTGTTCTTCATATATCTATTCAAATTCTTACAGAGTGACCAAAGTTTGTTTATCCAAATCTTTTGAATATGTTAATTATAGAAATCCCATTAGACAAATATGAGTGCCTAAATTTTTTACTCTGCTAACCTTTATGGACCCAAGTAAATCTGGATTCCAAAATTATATTTTGTCTAAATCTGTTTTGTAATAAAACATTCTTGAAAAGTTCTTATAGTAAGACATGTTACTCGGATAATGGATGTTCAAGTAATATGATATTATTCTATTCATGCTTTAACAATATAATCACATTTGATGGAGGACATGTCACCTTAGGTGATAACTCAAAAAGAAATATCATCATCTTATGATAGATTTCTATCAATGATTAAATTTGAATTTCTAATGTATTATTTGTTGATGGACGAACATACAATCTATTATTTATTTCTCAATTGTGTGATGATGGATTCAATGTTAAATTTGAAAATGACACTTTCAATTTAATTTATTCTAAAAATATTTTGGTATTTGCTACATTAAGAAATCAAAATTTCTATGCCGTAGATCTGAATTCTTTAGCTAAAAGAAAGGTCACTTGTTTAAAAGCTTTTCATTTAGAATCATGGATATGGCGAAGAATATTATGACACTGAAATGTTCATTCACTTAGAAAACTGACTAATTAAGGATTCATTAAAGACCTACCGAAACAAAAATTCCCAACAGACAATGTTTTTAATTCGTATCAAAAGGGAATGAAACATAATGTTTTTTCAAATCAAAGAAAGAAGATTCAACATCCCAACCACTCTAGTAGGTTCATGTCGATTTATTTGGACCATCTACAATTTCTAGTTTAAATGGGATGCACTATGTCTAAGTTCTAGTAAATGAATCATCTTGATACACATGGGTATATATTCTTTCTCAGAAGATTGAATCTTGTTCCTATTTCATTTAATACTCCAAGTATGTGGAAAACCTTAGTGTACTTGAGATTAATTCCCTGAGAAGTGATCATGGCCGTGAGTTTGAAAATAATGACTTTGAAAACTATTACTCACACAATGGCTACGGTAACAATTTCTCTACCCCTAAGACACCTCAACAGAATTGTGTAGTTGAAAGAAGGAATAGAACACTTCAATAAATTGCAGGAACTATGATCAATGAGTATGATGTAACTGTTTACTTTTGAGCTGAAGCTGTAAATACAACTTTTTATATTATAAATAGAATCTTGATTATACCTGTTCATAAAAATACCTCTTATAAACTGTGGAATAATAGGAAGGCTAAGTTTCTTACTTTAGAATTTTTGGTTGAAAAGTATTTATTCCCAAAACTAAATATAATCTTGATAAGTTTTCATCCAAAAGAGATGAAGGAATCTTTCTTGGTTATTCTATATCTAGGAAATCTTATAGAGTATTTAATAAGAGGACCAAATGTGTGGATGAATCTGTACACATAAAATTTGATGAAATTGACCCACATAATCCTAAGACCCTTCTTGAAAATATTGAAGATGATTTTTCAATTACAAACCTTAATAACAAGAATATTGAACCTTTTTTTAAGACAACCAGTTTTATAAATTTTCCAAAACCTATTTCTGTTGAGCCTGAACCAGTAAATGAACCTAAAATTTCTAGCCCTACTTTTTCTAGACCAACAAGGACCCTTAAAAACAATCTGTTAGATTATGTTGTTGGATATTAGTTAGAGGAACACAAACTAGATATTCTTTAAGAAATAAGGTTGAACATCATGACTTTCTCTCACATTCAGGACCTAAAAATATTAATGATGCTATCAATGATGAATTCTGGGTAATGGATATGGAAAAAGAGTTAAATCAATTTGAAAGAAACAGAGTCTGTGAATTAGTAGACAGACCTAAGACACCTTGCCCATAGTAACTAAATGGGTTTTTAGAAATAATGTTGATGAGTATAGAAATATAGTTAGAGACAAAGCCAGGTTAGTTAAACAAGGATATAGTCAAGAAGAATGAGTAGACTAAGAGGAAACCTTTTCACCCGTAGCTAGGTTAGAATCTATTAGAATTATACTTGCTAATGTTGATCTTATGAGTTTAATGTTCTATCAAATGGATGTTAAAAGTTCTTTTAAAAATGGTTTTATAATTTAATATGTATTTGTTGAACAACCACCTGGATTTACTAATCCTCATTTTCCAAATAATTTTTTAAAATTTCTATAGCTTTGTATTGTTTAAAACAAGCACCATGAGCTTGGTATGATAGATATAGTAATTTTTTATTTCAAATGAATTATTAAAGGGATTTTAGATTCAACTCTTTTTATCAATAGGATTTAAAATTATGTGTTTATAGTAAAAATATATGTTGATGATATTATTTTCAAAACTTCTATAAATCCATTGTGTATTGGTTTTTTCAAAAAGTATGAAAAGTGAATTTGAATTGTGTTTAATGGGAGAACTAAAATATTTTCTTGGATTCAATGTTTTTCAAAATGAAAATGTTATTATTTTAAATAAATAAAAATATACAAAAGATATTTTAAATCCTTTTGGTTTGGATAATAATAAGGAAACTAATACACCTATGAGTACCACTTATATATTGGATGAGATGAAAATGGTAAAACTGTGGATCAAACAAATTATAGTGGTATGATTGGGAGTTTACATTATCATACTACTAGTGGACTAGATATTATGTTTAGTGTGTGTATGTGTGCAATATTTCAAGAAAATCCAAAATAGTCTCACTTTCTTTCTGTTAAAAGTATTTTCAAATATCACAAGCATACTACCAATCTAGGATTATTTTATCCAAAAGGACAATTTTTTGACTTTATAATTTATTTAGATTCTGAAATTTCTTGTTGCAATTTAGATAAGAAGTACACTTCTTGAATATGTTACTTTCTATGTATGTCCTTAGTACCTTGTTGTAGTAGAAAAGTAGAATTTGGTTGCATAGTCTACTGCTGAAGTACAATACATAGATGCTGGTAGTTGTTGTTCACAAATTCTATGGATGAAACATACATTATTGGACTATGGATATCAATTTAGGCATGTACCTATAAACTGTGATAACACTAGTGTGATCAATGTCTCTAATAATCCAATATCTCACTCTAGAACTAAACACATTGATGTAAGACATCACTTTTTGAAAGATCATTATCAAAAGGGTGATATTACTCTTGAATTTATAGGCACTAAACATCAATTAGATGATATATTCACCAAGACTTTATGTTCAGAAAGGTTATGTTACATTAGACATGAGTGAGGAATGATAAACTATGCATAAACCTCACCATTATATAAACATGGCCGATAGATAAACATCACTGATAGATAAACCTCACCATTATGGAAACCTCACCGTTAGTGAAACCTCGCAGATAGATAAACCTCACCGATTAGTGAAACCTCACCGTTAGTGAACCATCACCGATAGATAAACCTCACCATTAGTGATACCTCACTGTAAGTGAACCATCACCGATAGATAAACCTCGCCATTAGTGAAACCTCACCGTTAGTGAAACCTCACCGATAGATAAAAATAAATGTTTGACAAACCCCATTGTTAGATAAACCACACATTAGAAAGACCTCACCATTAGGATTCTCACCGGTTGTTGTCACTGATATGTTTTGCACTATCTAGATTTAATGTTTTTAATTTAAACCGTTATTATTTTTAATGTATTTCTTTTTGTTACATATCGATTCCTAAATTATAAAAATTAAGTCTAAATCATGTTTCAATCCACCTCGAACTCTATACACTTCATACCATACTTCCCGAATGACCACATTTCTTGGGAACCGTAAGTTCTCAATTCGGAAATGGAAAGAGTTAAGAGGATGACAGTCAAATATGAAGTGGATGTTCCGAGTGCATAGAGGTAGAATGAAGGATCTTGTGGAAGTGGAAGTGGAACAAGTCATAAGAAGAGTGTAGTGAACCCACACATACTAAATAGAAATATTGTAATTGAGAAGGAATTCTGTACAGAATGGCTCCTGCCTTTCAAATCATTGAATCTAATGATATTGGAGGAACAAGGATGGATAGAATTTTTTTCTAATAACAATGGTCATTATTATCCTAAATTGGCAAAGGAATACTATGAGTTTTTTCATTTTGCGAAATCCAAAAGTGATAACAAAATGGTATCAGTAGTGAATGAAAAGATAATATATTATTCGTCCATTGAATGGGCTGAGTGCTTGAATGTTCCACACTTGGGTGAGTTTGGATATTTCTCAAAATATATACCTCCCACTAGTGACATTTTTGAGTAAGAAACTACTTTAGAAGAGCACACTGGGAATGGCACACCAAGAAAAGTAGTTTCTACAAAAATATATGGGGAAAACTAGTTGCTATTCAAATTTTTGCAGCATGCGTTAAGTCCAAGAAGATGGAATTTTGAAAATCTCAGAATCCAAGATATATTCATGCAGTATTTTCTATGTGATAGGGAAAAAGTGAATTTTTGTAGGCTTCTGTTGATTCAAATCGAAGATATGACCAGGCCAAAATCAAAAACAAAATCTATATTCTTTACAAAACTGATCTCTTTGATGATCAAGGTAAAATGTGTGGCTTAGTCTCAGTATGAGATAGTGGTTTTATGAGACAAATATTGTACTAAAAAAATAGTTTTTAAGTATATGAAGATTTTTTGGAACCCATGGAAACGGGAATGGGTAAATGATGATGAGGAAATTTATGATAAATTTAACCCTGATGAGCATCCCAACCAGCCAATAGATAAGATAGCTCTAGGTCTAGGACCTGAAGAGGAAGAACCTAAATACTATGATGATGATGCTGAGGAGGATACATATATTGAAGATAGAGGGTATTCTGATTTTCGTCCAAGCCCAGCTGCTGAAAATGTATAATATGAAAAGGTAGGTTCACCTGTGACTCTACCTAGAAGGGAAACCTGGATTGCATATGAAGTAGATAGACTCGTACCAATTTCTGACATACCCCATCCTATGAAACCTATATTGGATATGAATATGGTTATAGATGACTCTTATGATGAGAAAGTAGCCAATGCTGCTGCAGACATAGTTATGGAAGATCAGGTTTAGTGGAGCTACCTATAAGGATATGATCAGTTTCTACGACCTATGATGTGGAAGATTGGTCTTTGGATCCAAATTTTTTTGAATTGATAATAGACTATACAGATTCTGATTATGAGACAACCATTATAAGGCATCTTGTGTCTTATGATATTTTCTCTGAGGAAGTTAATTCTCAACCAGAAGCTCCACTAACTCTACATGAAGACTATGTGAGAAAAAGAGATCTTGAGGAACTGAAATATGAATTGAAAACCTGTTTTGTTGAAGGTCTATGTAAGATGGAATGTTCATTGGTATCTTCTGTTATAGATGTTATTGACGAAGTGAACGTGTGTCCAAATTAGATTAAGAGTTTGAAAAAGGTTTTTGATTATTTGAAGCAATCTCTTACTTCATTTGATACCTTCAGGAGTTCTAAACCTCAATTTGATACTGACATGAAATACATTCATGGTGTAGTGAAATTGTTTATGGATGTTTTTGAAGATTTTAAGAAGACCATAAAAACACATGTCGGTACTCAAGATTTAGTTCTGAAGAAACTGATAAGTAATTTGACTCAGTATTTCAATGAAACAGTATCTTTTACTGTAGTACCTCTTGGTGCACCCAATGTTTTAGTGGATGTTGAATAGTATATATATGTTCTCAAAGAAAAACCTGGTCATGTAAGTGCCAGTAGCACATCTAATTTTTAGGAAATTACTGCCACCAAGGATATCATAAAAAACATCCATGATTATATGAGATATTCTACTATATCCCAGAAGGAAATCAAAGACAAAATTTATTACTATTTTCAGAGAGTGTACACAAAGCATTAGCTAACCAAACATTTCAAGATACTGTTAGAGAATCTGAAACTGTCCCAAGTTACTGAATCCTTCAATGAACAAGTTAGTAAGCTCAGGGAGTTGACTCCTACCCTGGGAAAGATTATGGAGAACAATAATTATTTTATCCCTACTATGGAGAGAGGATGAGGAATCATTATAGATTTCAATAATCTCTTACTTCCATTTCTACATGTGGAATGTACACATTTTATTTTACCTCTAGCCATGCTAGCCTCTGGTCAGTCATCTTCCACACCTCAGTTGACTCCAACGCATGCTATCAAAATTCTTACTCCTATGATCACACAATGGAGTACCCAATACAGGACTGGTAGTGTTTCAGTAGATCAACCATATTTGATCATCAGTGGTGTTCCCAAGCCTACACCTATGCCTACCAAGACCACATCCTCTTCTAATCCAAAAGACAAATCCTAATTACCTAATGAGAAGGTTGATTTATTAGTGGATATGAAATTTTATAGGAATCTTTGTACTTCATTTGTACTATCTCATTTAACATTTTCTTGTGAAATTTAAATGTATGTTTTCTCTCTACATCTTTTATGCTCTGAACTACTGATTTTATCTTTTTTATAATCACAAAAGGGGGAGAAAGATTTTAATATGGGGATAACATATAGTAAGGGAGAGGAAATTATAATATTTTTTTGGGGAAATAATTATTCTATATATTTTTTACTCTTCTCTTTGTCAATAGTTTAACTCTGATACATTTGAGTGTTATAATCTGAACACACTGGGAAATTCCATTAGATGTATTTTACTCTAATTCACTAACCTTAATTATGGACTACAATTCCATAATTTGTGATTATCAAAAAGGGGGAGATTGTTGTACTCACCAGTTTTGATAATCCTAATTATGTTTAGTTATTCATTGATAATCCCAAATAATGTCTATATATATATTAATTATAATTTATAATTATGAAATCCTTCTAATGAGTTGATATGAATTTCAAAATGATCATATCATTGGAATATTTTATTCATTGTTTATTTATAATTAAAAATGTTTAACGATGATTAATCATGACACTAACTCAATCTGGAAATGAAATGCATAGACAAAATACTTTATAAGAATTCGAGTTTTAACGCCACTGATACACACCGATCTACCGATAAGGAAAGGTCACAGATAGACTAAGTCTACTGATAGACAAGGTCACTTATACAAGCTACCAATAGCATGGAGCTACCAATAGAGGCAGCTACTGATAGAGAGCGCTACCAGTACTGATGTTAACAGCTACTGATAGTGAGGAAGAGATACTAACAGAAGTTCACCATTATGAAGAGCTACTGACAGATGAAGCAACCAATACAAGGAGCTACTGCTACACATGGAGCGAATGATACATAAAGATACCGTTATAGATAGTAACAACTACTGATGAAAGACCTACCATTATAAGCCCACAACTACAAGTTCATTGATACAAGGAGATACTGATGGAAACCAGTCACTGTTTCTCTAAACTCTATCTCTATGTCTGATTATTATCAATGGTCATATTTTGTACTCTTAATGAAACTAATATTAATTAATGATGTTTTTTGGATGTTAGGAAACCATACCTTCTACCTGCAGATGTAATCACCCCTTATGTCTGAAATTAATTAATTATGTTTGTTGGATGTTAGGGAACCGTACCCCGTACCTACAGATGTAATCATGACTTATGTCGAACCACTGCCTGAGCTATAAAAGGAAGATAAAATCTACGAATAAAGAGGGTAACATATATAATACATATAGAGTCATACATGGAGAACAAAAAAAGAACTTGAAAAACTATCATACACATCAAGAAAATATGTTCAAAGAGGATGTTCAAGTGCTACAAGGAATACTCTCACATTCAAGATGAACACCTATAGTGGAAGTAAATGAATAGAACCATGACAATCTGTTTTCTAGAAAACATCCAGATAAGGACTCAAAGCTGCATCTACATCAATCTAAAGTTGTCCAGAGCTTCATTGGCATCACACAAGATCATTCTAAACTCATCATCATATTATTGCAATGTTGTGATCATTTTTATTACATTACGAGCAGTGTGTGTGCAAATGTCTATTCAGAAACACTTTGAATCCTAAGATAAACTAGATGTTACTAAAATTCTCACACCAGACTATTTACACCTTTTTATATATCACATAGAACTGTGGGAGAGGTCTGAGGACCTGGGCAGCCTATGTGATGTTGTTGTTTCTTTCCCACATATAATTGTGGTAGAAGTTTAAAGACCTGAACAATCTGAGTACTTTTGTAAACCCCGATCCATGGTGTGGATCAATGTTATATATGAACTTTTTGAGAGAACTAAGTATCATCTTGAGATAGAACATGTTGGTTAAAACTGTTGTGAATCTTATTTTAGATTAAACTAGTTTCAATATTACGCTGCAAATTACATTGAAATTCAAATTATTTTTAATTCAAATCAGTTTTAAAGTAACTCTGACTATTGAACTAGAAAGTGTTTGTAATTATTTCTAGTTAGTATGTTAGTTTCAAAATCAAACATAATCTTCAGATTAAGTTAACTGAGAAATAATAAATCTTTTAGAAACTAATTGAACACTTACCATCATAAAAAATTCACTATAGTTTAACTTGTTTTATGAATTGGAAAATTTAAAATAAATCATTTAAACAGAAATTTTTAAAAGGTACTCAATCCACCCCCCCCCCCCCCCCATTGTGTTTTCTCTCCGACCAACATAAAAAAATGTAGTTTCAAACACAACACTCATAATGACCACATGAGGTACCAACCTTATACTCATCAACAAAATGCGTGTTATCCCCAATAACATGAAAAACGAAAGGGGTCAAGCATTGAAAACTCAAATCAAATGATACAACATCACCATCCAAGATAGAAATCCGCATTGATATTCCACTCCATTAGTAAAACATACAAATGGAACACTTCTTCATCCCTCGTGATACCTATTTGGTGGGGTACGTTCAACAGATAGCGTCATAGAAGAAGTCACTTTGTGACTAAACTAACTGAAATCCTCACGTAAGGGATCCCACCCAAGGTCGCTGGGTGACACAAAACACTATATGAAAACATGAAACACTAAAAGGGGTAACCCAAAATAACCCTAAATATGGAACATCTTTTCTAGAAGAGGATAAACACCTGTGTAGGGTTGGTCACAATGATTCTATGAACTCTGTTGAGGAAAACACCATGATAGGTCGTAAAAGGAAGAAATGTATCTCGATACACATATAGGGAGTCTACATCTTGGGAAAATTGGGGATCTTTACGCTACTGGAACATCCTAGGTAAAGGATTAGTGTCTGAGTAAATATTATTTTATCCAACAACAAAAACCCTAACATAGAAACACGATGGGACTTGATGATTGCACTGGGCCTCTTAGGGAGACACATTCTTCAAATCCATTTAGTTGATTGTCAAAGATGATTGAGACAACTCAATCTAGAAAGTGGGAATTTACCTTCAATGTACGTACACAATGCAGCCGAAGGGGGGTCCAGTCCGATGAAGGAAACGAGATATTGATAACCATCATAGCTAAAGGATCAGGGTGAATGAATAAACCCAACAAATGTAAAAATTAAGATGATGAACCAAGGGGCCCCACTAAACCCTGATGTTAATGGATTCACATGCCAAAGTTACCCACACAACCATTCCTACACACCACATCACCTAGGACCAAATCATGGACATAGTCACATTCTATGCAGAAAAACTCAAAAGATAGGTTATTTATTTTCCTAAAAAAGAAAACTGGTGAAAATGGAACTACTCACCCTAACAAGAATAAATGGTTCATCATGGGGCCCATGACTCAATCCTATAACACAAAAAATGGATTGATCAATATAAATCCTCATGAAAAACACACAAGATCTACTACTCAATCATCCAAATTAGACACCTAGTTAAAAATTCAAATTTCATCGCAAATGCCTAGATTGGTCCTCATTGGGAACACACACCAATTTAGATTTAAGAACCCAATATGATACTAAAAAAGTCCACCTAAAATTCATGGATGAAATTTCACTAATGGTGTGTTAATCAGACATCAGATGCAAAAGATACATCTGACGCCAGAATCATCAAATAATAATAATAATATTTTTATTATTTTATACAGAAATATCTTGCCCCCAAGCATCAGTCCAAACATAAAAAGTTATCAAAGTACCATCAAATGTTCCACCTTAAAGTAAGGGTCTTGTGGCCATAGATGTAAAGTTAATTAGACACCTAGATTGAGAGATATGAGGTTTTTAATAAAAAAATTTGGCCCCAATCTACCAGGAATGGCCCGAACAGGCCGGTCCAACTTGATCAGTAGGTCGTGGTTGAGACCAAGCTAGGCCACCATGTCGACTGCTAAACCCCACCCCCTTCAGGACACACCACTGTCCATCACAACCTACTCTACCAGACTCACTCTAGAATCCTCCGCACAGAGCCCAGCGCTGCCTCCCTCTAGCCAGATCCCCCATCACTCACTAGAATCCACTGTCGCCCTCCCACTAGAGCCACCCTCACTAAAACCCTCTTTATTTTAACCTTCTTCATACCACCAGGAGTTCTCTATAGGTCCAAAATAGATCCACAAAATGATTCTGAAATTTTGATAACTGATGCAGAAAAACACGACCTCCAAACAATGATTCGATAGAAGAATTGAAAAAAAATATCGGATAGGGTAATGGGATAAAAAAATCAAAATTCACCGACATTTTTTCAGATATTTATACCTTAGAGGCTGTATCAATGCTCTGGTGCTGCTAATGCATGATCTTGGAGTGATTATACTCAAGAATAAAGTCCAACATCACCTCATTTTCTTGATTCATCTAGTTCATCATGAAGAGGATGAAATTGGGGGGGTGTTGAATTTCTATGTGCGAATAAGGGGATAAGAGGGTATTTAATTTATTTTTTATTTAATCCACTCCATCTATTAGTCTGGTTCCCGTATACCACTGAACTAACATCTAGTGTCGACAAAACATGTGTTGGGCATGTGATAAACACTGTATTCTAATCCCAACTCTGATCTAAAAAATTAGATTTGAGACTCCATTCAGAAGATATTCAATATATTTCACAAAAATAAATAATTTTTTTCTGAAAATGTCCTAGATAAATTTTTTCACATAAGGCATGAACCCACAAAATATATACCCCACCATGGGTAAACGACATGCTCGGGACTCAACTATGGCCTCAGATTTCTGATATGATATAATATTTGGGAGATAAACTATTTATAGCCAGTGAATATTTTCATAATAATTATATTTTTATAAAATTTATTCCGGGAACACTGGGCCTCAGGACCGGTAAAATATATCCAAGATTCAATGTCTTATTTGTTACGTTCTTCACTAGATTCAAAATATCTCTTCCTAATGAACTGTAACATTTTGTATTCTTGGTAAACTATATACATACATTATTACCCAATTACTTTCAAATAAAATATTAAACCTATGTTTTTTAGATTATGCTTATTCCCTAAATAATATTCTTGAATTTAACTCTTAATACCCATCCTGGATGCATATGAAAGGAAAAGATAAGATAAAGCACAAATTCTCAATTTTTGTTATGTTCAACAGAAGATATAATGAATCAATATGTGTAATTAATATGTCAGATTATGTAAATTAACAAACATTCAATTTTAATAATTTGACTATCATGAAGAGATAAAAAATAATCAACGTGGTATAGTAAATAACGGACTACACATTGCATTTAATCAACAATCAAAATATCATTAAGAGATAATTTATAAACAATGTGAGAAGGTAAATAATGAAACACACATGTCATTTAATCAATAACTTTTATATGAAGAATATATAAGGAATAATCAATATGAAAATGAAAATAACTAAAAACCAATTCTATGTTATCAATAAAAAAGAAAAAAATTCATCTGGAGATAATATAAAAGTTAAAATATCATGGATGATAATAAAAAAAATTAATGACATAAATAATAAAATTTTTTTATATCTTGATCATTGGCACTATGATAACTCAAATGTTAAGACCAATCACTAGATAGTTTAAAACTATGGATAAAAGCTTATTTAATGATATCATACTAATTAACTTCTTGAGATTTATAATTCATCAATATATGATATAATTCTAGTCCCCACCCATAAATTTATGTCCAAATAATTACTCATATTTTAAATTGTTATTTTAATTCAACTACAATGTTCTTTATTATTAAATACTTGTGTTGAGTAATGAGTATATGTTTATCAATACATCTCTAATATAAATGATATATTCAACAGAGTACATGATATTTATAAAGTATATGTGAATGAGAATGAAAAATATCCATGATAAATAATATGGATATTTGGGGGAAATATAATATCCAATGATGATAGGAATGAAAATATTTCAAAAGAAAGTTAGCGACTATGAAAATTTACTAAGGTAGTGAGTTTAAATACTTTCCTTAGTGAAGATGATCATAAACCACCCTTATAAATAATAAATATGTCATCAATAAAAAATATTCGAAGTGAAGTATAATATAAATAATGGGGTTTTTAAAATGATGAATAGGAATACGAAAAAATGATCATTAAAAATTGTCTCAAGGAAATTTTCATTTTTATCAAAAAAACCACTTTTAAAAACAATAGGTTAAATTTATATTAAAATAATTTCATTTAAAATACACTTTTATTACAATAAAATAATCATTAAAACATTTATTTTTCATTAGGTGTTTCAATTCAATTCAATAGATATATGTTTTAAAAATTCCATTCATTTTTTCAGTAAAAGCAGTATTAGTCATGTTTTAAAAAATAGATGCATATTCCTTTAAATTAGTTGAATACAAATAGGAAATTTTTAAAAATTTAATTAATAAATAACTTCCAAAAGTTTAAAAACATTTTTCAAAATAATTTTAAAAAATAAGGATTTGATGAAAATTTATATTCAGACAAAGAAAGAAATGATGTCATTTTTTCTTAAAAACATATTTTCAATCATTTTAATACCAACGAGTGAGATAATGGGAATATTAAATAAATAATTAATTAATAAACGAAGGGTAATAAAATTAAACTATTTTATTATACAATGATCAAATAATATCCATCAATATAAATTGATCTATACAAAATCTTGATTAAACTAAGATTATGAAATAATAATTTTCAAGAATCATAAAATTGATGTGATATTTAATCAATGAATCATTTACATTTATATATCTTAAAACCAAAAAATGAATATCTAATTACAATATAAGATATTAAAAAATCATTAAACACAATATCTTATAATGTCAATGACATTGAAGAAGTGATTTAACCCCATGAAAATAATTTGAGTGATGAAATTCTCTACCAATTGGTAAATTTCAAAATGAAATCCAATAGGATTAAATAATTAAAATTTAAACAAAAAATACATTGAATTATGAATAATAAATTATAATACATTTCAAATTCAAAGTATATACACCATATAAAATAAAGGGTGTGAAAAACATTACAATTTCCAGTAATGATTGGAAATTGAGATGTGGAACCATACCATATGCTTCTTTTTTTAATGATTTTTTAACATTTTTATAGTATTTTTTAGAATTTAATTTATTTACACAAGAACTATTTTCATATAATGACATATATTTTATAATGTTAATATCTTATCACTAATCTGTTAGTAATATTTTATTATTTTCGTTGTTTTCACTGTTAATTTCATTGTTTTCTCATTTGTGCTTTGTAATTATCTTTCAGTTTCCATCAAATATTATATAAAAACATCATATAATGAATAATTTTAATTTTATAAATATATTATTTTAAATTTTTTAAATTTTTTATCAGTTTTTAACATTTATCTTGGATAATGGTTCACATCATTTCATATAAACGGTACGTCATATGTATGCATGAGTAATGCTAACACTTCCTTAATGTGTGAATTGATAATGAGGTGGGTGATATATAAATTTCACATAATCAATAGAATTTCAAAAATAGCAGATATATTAACTAAATTTATCTTTATTACTATCCTTATAAAGTGTTAGTGAAAAATGAATAACATGTCTTTGCAATGTGGTAGTCCATAATACACATGAGCAACATTATCATATTTTTAATGGAATAGAATATAATAAATAATATGTAATATTTAAAATTATATAAGATTAAAAATAACATAAATACAATTAAAATTTATTAAATACATCATTATAGAAATCATTTAAAGGTGGTAATAGAAAATTAATTACATCGGTTCGTGGGGCTATAGTCCACTGTATACACGATCAAATGTTTTTTCCCCTTTAATGGTAGATGAGATGGTTATAGGTCATTCAGTTAACATAAAAAATATAAATATATGAATATTAATTATTTTAACATGTAATCATATTTTAATATGATTTTTGGGAGTTGTAATTGGATACAAATGGAGGGATCTAAAATGTTATTTGAGGAATATGTAAGTTATTTGGGTTGGTCTTGTCCAATCCAAATTAATTTTAATGTTTTAGTATGGGTTGATAGTGGTTATATTTTTTATCTTGGGAGATGATAGACATGGATTTTTTGAAAATATTCAATTACATTCACTTTTTTATCATGAAACGGGAATCCATAATGCATAATTATCAAACCATTGAGGTCCTAAGGTCTATATATTCCCATAAAATTAATTTGAACAGTTTTTATTTGATTTTCAACACATATATTCATAATTTAACCCCTGGTGAACTTGTTTTTTATATAGTAGAACTAATTAATTTTTAATGATTTCACTATTATTGTTAAAATATTATGTGGACCCATTAAATAATAAAAATTGTTCTGATAATATAAATGGATTTAATTTTTATATATTCATTTCTACTATGTTGTATAATCAAATTTAAAATTATATCTACAGACGTGATGATAAAATGGGTTTTTAAAGAGAATATTCTTATAAGTATAAAAGGTTTTGACTTTAAAATATGATTTGAAATTGATTTAGATGAAATAAATTAAATAAAACTTAATATAATTTTACTAATTGTTCCTTTTGAAAAAATTTAAATATAATTTATATTTGTAAAATTAATATATGAAAATTAACTTATCGAAAAATGTTAGAATATTTAAATATTCATTAAAAAAAATAAACTTTAAACAAAAATATTGGAAAACATCACCCTATAATAATATTGATATGATTATTTAAAAATTTAATTTCATTATTGAAAATATTATTTCTTAAATTTATAACAAATATTTTTGACTTATGTTGTAAATGTATGGCTAAATCATTTTTTAGAAAAATATAATTTCTTAGAAAAAATATCTTTTTATATTAAAACATTGCTATTTTATAACTAATTGATATATAAGGATAATTTTAATAATTAATTTTTATTATTTATAGTGAAAATTGTAATTTATAGGTTTGAATGATATACTATATTAATGATCACTTAGGTTTGGGGTGACTATTCGACAAGCTATCAAAGAGATTAAATTTAAAGAAATAAAATTTGTGTCTTATTTAATATCATCGTGTTGTGTAATCTATGATACGAAATACAATTTTATTCTTATAGAGTTTTGCTATTTGAAAAATTATTTAAAATATTATTCAAAAAATAATTATAATAGGATGAAATCTTGATCCTATTGTTGTTTTTCACCTCTAGATGATAGACCTCATCCATTAGCTGATGTTTTGTAGGTCAACAAGTGTGCTCCCTTAAGAACATCAAATTTAGTATTTGTCATAAGACTCATTCCCGATATGGGAGGGATCGGATCTCCCTAATCATTTAACAACTATTTTTTTAAAGAATATATTATTCGTCATTAATGGCTTTCAGCTTCGAATCTTTCTCTCTCCTTGATGCAATGAAGTATCGGGTTCTCAGAAATCTCACACAATATGTGTGAGTTCTCAATTATTCCCACTATCATTCATCCTTAAAAAGGTATATATATTTTTAATACCATCGAATAATATCATCTTAATATTTTTCATATATTCAAAATGTTAAAACCCCATGATCTTTGGAT
The DNA here is from genome assembly GCA_963277665.1 of Viscum album. Lineage (NCBI taxonomy): Eukaryota > Viridiplantae > Streptophyta > Magnoliopsida > Santalales > Viscaceae > Viscum > Viscum album. The sequence continues at coordinate 396,576,562 of OY728144.1, forward strand.
GCATTTTCTGTCATTAAAATCAGTTTAATATATTCTGAATTTTTTATCCCATTCAAACATCATTTAAATCATCTAGAGAATTATGTGTTTCCATTTTTTAATACTCAACAAAGTATAATTCATTAAAAAAATTCATATCCAAAAAATGTGTTTCCTCATTCAACAATTTCATCTAGATAATCATATATATTTCATGGGACAAATATCATAATTTGATTTATTTTTACAAACATTTGAATATTCACAAGATGTTGAATTCGTACCATTACAGCACTAAAGTCTTCGATTGAATATTAATGAAAAGATAATTCTTATGATAACATTCTCAAAGACTTATAATCAGGTATATATAATTTTTACTAATCCAATATAAATTTATATGATGAAACTCATAAATAATGTCATTCATATCCATAATCATCTTCTAGACTCCCTAAAAAACACCCAAGGTATTGTATCAATTTTTCATTTCATATAGTATTTACCGCAATCTATTGAAAATATTTAAAATCAACATTAACTCAACATATACCCAATACCAACTAAAATACTCTATAAATATTTTCAATAAACATAATCACACTTTCATTATTTCATAGGAAATATATCTTCCTTTACAAACACTTTTGATGAATTCTATTATGAATTTCCATAGTGTATAAGTAGTACATCCACATATCCATAACTATTTTATCATGGTAGAAGCTAACTGAATTAATATTTCTTATTTGTATGAGTAATGTCATCCAATTCCAATGCATGATTTCATTATAATACTCCATGATTTATCACTTCAACCACTAATCACATACTGTCAAATTGAAAATAAGTCCATCCACACATTCTGGGAAAAATAATATATGACTATTATAATAGCTTAATATATAATGAATTTTTTTCTTCAACATCAAAGTTAAGATGGCATATATCTACTTTATTCATAAATAACATAAATACATCACTTACTGAAATCCCATATACAACAGTTGAACATAATTCATGTCCTATAGACAATATGTGAGATGTTAATTTTTTAATGAACATATAATTATTTATACACTAAAATAAAAGGATTCATTTAAAATTCAAGGTGTTCTCTATAATAGATTATTTTTTATAAAATATTCTCTATATGCCTTATTAGCTCTAATATCACATGATTAAACCATAGTGTAACACTCCCAAAGAGGGGTGATGAAATAATTTTAGAATATCTCTTCACTAACAAGTTATATCTCTTAGGAATACAACATTTTCATGAAATTGTTATCATTTATAAATGAAAAAATTATTCAAGTGTATAAAAATAAATAATTGGACATAGGGTTTTACTTTTTTCACCCCTAAGGTCTAATCCATGGTGAACAAGTAAATGTTATGATATTTTAAAATGAGGTAACATTATTCAATATGGATGTTATAAGTCGTTATTAAGATTACACAATATATCTTCAATGAATATCCTTTTTAAACACTCACACACTATTTTGAGTAATGAGATTGCAAATAGAATAGAACATACAATTTTCATTCTATACTTTTCATAAATCGAGATACGAAAAATTAAATAAGTCTTCATTAAATTTTATTTTTCTACTCTTTTGATTCCAAATATTTATGAATAAAATCATAAAATAACACTAAATCCTCATATAGATAATAACCACATATGTTTTTTATAATCATGGGTCTTATTTTCTAATATCTTCCACATAACTTCTTCTCAAAACTTTTTATTCAAAAAAACGTATCAAAAAAGTTCTTCCAAGAATTTATTATATTGAAACTCTATGAAAATATTAGTGATATCCATTATATCTATTTTTATATTCCTATAAATGTTTAAAATATTTTCATATTTTAATTTATCACTTGGAAATACATTTATTAATGATCTATAATCCAATCATTCTTTATCAAATATCCTAGTTTTCACTACTAGGAAAAAACATTATATTTAGTCTTATTCCATAGTGAGACTTTAATCATATATTATCAATATTAATATATCCAATCACGGAATCAGAAATACAAAATATATTTCTCAATGGGTTATCACAATTGATAATCTATTTTTTAAAAATAATTCTTTTTAGATGAGTAAAAACATCACAGCATAATTATCATTTTATGACATTTTGGCCTTTTTAGTAGTAGAATGTTTTTAAGAATCTAGATATTTTACTTGTTAATATATTTCAATGAATAATTAATCCACAATAATGTTTAACTTTGTCTTCATCAAATGTAACAATGGGAATAAAACATACATTTTAACAGATAAATATTATAATATCCAGATAATCCTTAATAGATATACCACTTCCGAATGAAATGTGAAAAAAATATAGAAAATAAAAGAAATTAATGAAAATTCCTATAAAATATAGATTATTCTTGTGAAATATGAAATTATTTTAGTAATTCGATATAATTTCCTAAATGATTATGATATTTCTATTTATTAAAAATCCATTCTAAATCTAGAAGTGCTTATGAGATTAATATAAGAAGTATGAAATCTTACTTTACCTTAGTAATGATTTTTGAATTCCAAAACCATTATTAGTTTTATATATTTATATTAACCACAAAATTGGTCACAATTATATATTATAGGAGTCTCTAGTTTATTTTTTAATTTATAAATACAATAACTCTTCTAATATACAACAAATCCCAATTAATAACAATTCCAACATCTGGATCCTATAGGATCCTATTATTATGAGAAACAAAATTTCATGATTTCTATTTTAATATAATTGGCTATGGAACACCCCTATTCATTGAAGAATGGGTACTCCCTATTTCGTGTTTGTACTCCCATGATCAAACAATATATTTCCTTGATGAGGTTTGTTTCATTAATTAGAATCAGTATTTTCACAAGATATTTTATCATGTAAGGTTTTTAATGGATCATCTTAGAATAATATGTTATTATAGAAACAATGATAGATTATTTTTTCAGATTTTTATTCTTTATAGCCATGAATTATTTTATGAAGTTATGAATAATGTTTCTCTTAGAAATTTTATTTCACATTAATATGTTATTCTCTATCGAGAACCCCTAACTATGATATGGTAATTTGGGGTCATCGATTTCTTTCACAATGTTGATATATTCGGTACCATCTAATCATTAAGAATTTTAATGGATATATATTTTTTCCAATTAATTTTAGGGGTTTATTTTTATGGATGCCATTGAGATGTGGAAGGAATATTCTTGGGGTTATCTTCCCTTTTCCTTCTTGTTGATGGTTAAATTTTATTAAGATATGCAGTTATGATAGTTCATGTCTAATTATTTTCAATATGACATGGGATTCCTATTTTATATGATATTTATAGAGTAGTATAATAAATTATATACTTAATTACTCCTTTTATAATATCAAACATTATTTTTTCCATAGAATGATCTTTTATATTCTATTTTTTACTAGGATTTTCTTTGATTTTTTTGGTGTATCCTTTTGGGATTATTTTTTTCACACTTCTAAATGTGCATACTTATTATAAATATTATGTCAAATAAAAATTATTTTTAATTTAGGGATGGTTATTGATGATAAATAATTATAAAATATGTATTATAGTGTTGTTTTGTGGGTGGGGGAGGTGTTCAATGATTTCATTAAGAGTTTTTATGATGAAGTGGAGTACTTTAACCTGCATTTTATATAGATTCTCAGTGGGATGTTTATTTTTTGGTTTCCCTTTATTTCTAGAGTGTATAAATAATTATTTATTATATATTATATTTTATGGTTTTTATTTTTGATTTTTGGTTGTTGGAATTCTCTAGGATGTGAGGATATGTGGGATTTTTTGGGTTTATAGAATAATTCCTCCCATTGTGGGGAGTACCTTCATGGTCTTATTAATCATCCCTACATATATTATGGAGCTATGGTTTTTCAAATATTACCTAAAATTTACCTCAAATATTAACATTATGGGTAGTAGTACCATTGGTTTTTTGAATTGGGGATGGAGTTTTAATTTTGGAGTTGTATGTATTTTTGTTACATAGAAATAAAGGAAAAAATGATTATGATATATATGTCTATCTAATATTCAAGTGAGACCAAATAGAGGATGTGGTTATTAAACCATTCAACTATAATGAATCTAACAATCTACTCTATAAATTTTATATTTACATAATTTTAATAATTGTATGTTTTTTTGGATTAGGAATCATATAGTAGTTAAGAAATTTTCATTTTTGTAATGTGTTATACTATTATAGGTGTTGTCACTATATGATGAAAGTTTTTACCAAATTATAGAAATGTGATTATTATAAGTCTAGTACTAGAAATATTTGGATTGTACGAATGAATGATTACTCATTTTACTGTATTATTTCTTATTTTTTTCCACTCAAAATTGTTATAAACAATCACATTGATAATTTTCCAAGAATAACCACATTACTAAGAGAGGGAAATATGATTTATATAGTTATCAACATGAATATGTGGGTTCCTAAAGCCTTGATGATCAGTCCTCAATTAGGTATTAGTATCTTATTTGTATCATAGAATGAGGTAAACCCTTTTCATTAATTAATCAATAATGTCTTCTTCCCCTATATAATGTATTTTTTAAGGAATATCCCCTACTATAGAGGAGTAGATCCACTATTTTTATGAGGTTTTACACATGTGATGATAGAGGAACATTTCAAATATTATAAATATTTTCTACTCTCTTGATAATATGTATGAGGGGATTTCCTTGATGTGGTTTCCATACCCCTAACAACATGGGTGAAATCACTCAATTTTTATTGGAGTTTCACTCTTGATAATTATGGTGTGAAACCACCATTAGTATGGTTTTTCAATTAATCAATAGAAAATCATTTATTTAATTATGAGTTGGTTCTAAACTAATACTTAGTGATTGGTGAGCATTTGTTAATAATTTTCAAATATTTATGTATTTAACAGTAATAGTACATTCCTATTGACTTTGTTATTATGAATAGTTTTACCTGTTGAGCAACAACATTCAATGAATAATGATTTAATTTAACATTATATAAATAAGTGGAATCTTATAATGTAATGTACCCTTAAGAAGTCTTCACTTGAAATTCATGGTATATATACTTTTAAAAACATTTTACCATGGTAATCTTATACGTCATGGATGATAATCATTGAAAATATTCATTTATAGTAATCAAAATTCCATAATATCTACATTTAAGAAACCAAGGATTGGTAATATTACAATGATATTATAAACTATGATACTTTTTTAGTTGTGTGATTCATTAAATTTTTATATCTACATGTATGTTAATCAATATTTTATAAAATACAATTTGACCCTTATCATGGACTATGTTTATCTCCTTGTTGTTCCCTATTGAATAGTTTTATTTGTACTTTTTGGAATCCCAATCATTGAAGCTATAAAATTATTCATTTCCATGTATTGGTGGGGTAATAATGTTATATAGGATTATTGGCATGGGTTTTTCCATCATATGAGGTGATCATATAGTGATGTTTCGTCATGGTTCTTATTAAATAGTTAAGAAATCTGGTTTAATCTAGAGTTTACATTGTCATGTATATGTGGAATTATTCTATTAACCATGATGATTTTTGTATTTATTTTATGGAAATAAATTAATCATACTAATATTTTCAATGGTATACTCAATTATATACCTCACATGGTTTTGATGAGGAATGAAACTTTATAGGATATGGAGATTCTTATTACATCTTTTGTTGATTTTTAATATCATAAAGCATTTATTTGATTGCATGGAGTTAAAATATCATATTAGACAAGAATTTTTTATAATTATTTCCTGAATGATATAATTTTTTTTAATAAGTATGGAATGTGAAAAGGGGTTCATTTGGGTTTGTTAAGACTATCCCATTTTGATATAACAGAATGGGTTGCCAATGAGTCATGATTTTGATATATGTCGGTTATCATTTGTTTATTAATTTCTATATGTGTTCATTAATAAAATTCATGAGGGTATGAAAATGAATTAATGTGTTTATATATATATATATATTTAATTATTCAATGATCAAAGGGATATATGTGATTTCCATTTAGTCGATTAAAAAGAATGTAAATAGGAATTGTGGTGTTCGCACATATATTGATCTAGTGGTTTAAATATATATTGTTTATATCAAATAAAAAATATGATAATTATAAAATAATTTAATATATAATCTTTAACCTATTGTTTGGAAGGTGAACTATAGTAATTGATAAATAAATTCTGAACATCAATGTGGTATGATGGAACATTATGTGCTAGTATCTCAGGAAACTCAATAAATGTGGGGAGAACAATTATATCACAATGATATAAATTTCGTAATAAACCTTTTCAATGTTTATGAAGTATTTTTCATGTCCCAATTCATAATTTTGAAATAAAAAACATTGTATTGAAGAGTTTTATGGAGAAATGTGTTAAAAAAATTCATGATGTATAATTTTATGAGCCGGGGAAGGAATTTACAGGTATAATTCATGAGATTATAGTTATTTTATTCTAATATAGGTTTTAGAAATGAATACCTGAATATATATAATGGGAATATGTATTTTTTCTTAATTCTTTTGATATCCTTGAATATTTTTAAATGATACAGTCTTGCCTGAATTTTTATAATCATTTCCCATTTGGAAAAATTAGGTGTTTCTCGGTTTATCCACCGTAGTTGTATTAATTTCATGTATAAAAAATTTAATGTTTGTAATAATATTGAGACACATTACATTACTTAACAATGTAATGGTATTAATAATATGTAAGTTAAATGGTGATTTTAACCAATCAGAAAACTTAGAGGAATTTTCCAAAGGATTTCATTGATCCTGTAGCATGGTGTTTTTCCATGGTTTTATTTTCTGTGAGATTCTAAATTGGTTCACATTAACAAGAATTATATAATATTGTATAATTTTACTAATAAAATACCAAAAATGAGTAATTTAAACCATTGATATATTTTTAATGATTAAAAATTCAGAGTTCATCCACAATAATTTAACCCATATGATGGGTTTTAACTAAGAGGTGTATAATTTTGTATTAGGGGTTTGAGCTCTAGGTTGAATCATTTCATGTACTTATTAAAAATATTCTTCAAAATAATTTTATTTTGTAAATCTATATTAAATATTTATAATTAGTTTTTGTTATATCATTTCATAAAACCTAATTGGTAGATGGATTATAGAAATTGAGGTTTCTATTTAATTATATGATAGTAGGTCTCGGAGTAAACATGGATCCTTACTAAATAAATATTGAAATAGGTGGTAGAGACTGGTTGTCTTCAATTTATCTATTATTCCCCTAAATATAATTTTCATTTTTTTCTTCTATATTTATTCATTCCATAATTTCTCAAGAAATATTTTTATTTATATTTTATTTTATTCGACGGTTTTATAAGTCATAGACACAATCCCCTCTTCCACAAATTAATGTTGCGCACCTATCAGTGGGTATGTTGTCACCCACTCAAGTCAATGTCTGTTCAGAAGTGGTAACTCATTAAAATGTAAAACCTTCTACACCTCTATTTTAGAAACACTCTCTCTATTTATATATCTCATTCCCTCTCTATCTCTCACTCTATCTTCTCCCCCAATAGTTTCCCATTCATAATTATTCGATGATGAATCGTATCACTATTTTAGTGTAAGTAAGGAGTAGTAAAAACAAGCACTCATTCTATGTGGTGTATGGTGAAGAGAAATAGTAGTGTGTTATTGAACTCAATAACCATGATAAAAATGTGGTGGTGATGTTGGATAGTGATTATATGTCTGGAAATGTAAAATGTATATCATTTTCCCCAAAGTGAAATTTATTTTTTTGTATTATTTATTTGATCATCTAATAATGAATTGAAATCATCCAACCACATTGTGGGTTTTGGGTGACCATCAACTCACCCAATCCCCTATAGATTACATCTCAAGATAAAAATGAATAAATATGGACCATTAATACAAATCTATTTTATTCGCGTTTTCCATGAAAGCATTCCCAACCGGACATGGTATGCATTGGTCATCTAAGTGTATTTATTTGATCAAGGAAAATAGTGGTTACCCAAGACAGTCATTATGGTATTAATTATCTATTAAAATTGCCTTTAGCATTTATTAATGAATGGTAGAAGGACCCCATACCATGTCTACACCATCCCAACCCATCCTTTGAGAATGTCCTAAATAGTGGTACACAACTGCATTAACTCTTACTTTCATATGGCCATCCAAGTTCCCCTATGGTTAATTTTCCCACACATAATATGTCTAATGGTGAACCAATGGAGGGACACCATGTGAATTAGTATGATATCTTATAGGATTATTCAAAACATTTGACCAATTTATATGAATTGGTTATGTGGTTATCACATCATTTAAATTTTATCAACAATGAAAACAATGATGTGTTTTGATTCAATATAAGAGGAAATCCAAAAAATAGTTTTCATTAGTTTTAATTTTTTCTCTATAAGGTTAGTGAATAAGTTATGGTGACATAAATTAATAAATCATGGGGTTAATTACCCTAAGAGGTTATATAATGATTATAAATTGGTCACTATGACTCAATTATTTTATAAACTCCCACATAAATAATAATTATTAGAACTCCTTATTAATATTGGGTATACAAATACATTTATCTCTATATCTTGGAAAATTAAAAGGTCCCACACATGCACATTATGGTTTATTACATTATAGGTACTGATTGTAAGTTGGTTCTTCATTAATTCATGGTGTAATCTTATTTCTTGTACAAATTCTAAAAAATAAAATCTACTAGTGATATGGAAATAGTATGAAAGTTATTAGTGACATATAGATCTTTATTGACACTTTGTGGACATTATTTTTTCCTAGTACCACATAGTTGAGTTTCCGTCATGTGGTCACAATAAAATAAGATTGATGTTTTCATTATTAAATATGGTTATATTTTATTAATAAAAATATTATTAGGTTTTCGAAGGGATAAAATTTACTTTACTTAATATTGTGTATGGTACTATATTTGGAGATAATGTGTTTTTTTGAATATAGTGATAATTCTCATTTATCACATTAATGATAATACATATGGATCATAAGGAGAAGGTAAATGTGACCATTATACAAATACTCCCTTTTTGATGTATCATTAATGTGGTTCAATTTTTATTGTATTTTATTGGGCATAGTACACCTCTAAAAATAATATAATAGGATATCTTATTTAGAAATGGTTTTTTAAATATGGCTTTTATCATTATGCTACAATCATAGGATTCGATCCATTTTTATATAAAATATTCGTTAATTCCTCATATAGTATGGTGCATTTCCCAAGTCATGTTTTATATTCCCTTGGTCAATAATTTTACACACAAGCATTATTTTTAGTCTTCCACTTCTATTAGACTTTTAATATTTGATTTCATAATGCATTTATATATTATGGAATCTTTTGGAATAATATTTTTTTGGATAAAAAATAAATTATTATAACAATTTAATTTCATTTATTTTTATGTTAGTTTTTAACCAACTGAGTTTGAAGTGAGTAACATAATGTACAACACATATAAATTAGCTACACTCTATCATATAGCCTTATAAATTTTATGGTTGTTCAATGATTTAGTTTTATCAAGAGGTTCATATGTTTTTTACACTTTCCTCATCAAGGGTGAGAAATAATATATGGATTTTATATGTATTTAGGGTGTTCACATGTTATGAACACTCTTTTATGGGGTAATTATTTTATCAAATATCTCTATCTATATTCCATTATAAATATTGATTTCTTTTCAATAAGGAGGATATAGAAATATTTTATATCTTAAAATAAATCATCTGATTTGGTTTTCCTCTGGTTTATGATTTTTGTAGAGATAAAAATAATTGTGGGGACTTCATTACTAATTTTATTATCTCGATCCTTATATTTTTCATATATTATATATTTATTTGCTTTTGTGCTGGCATATCATTTAGATATTTTATCTTATTTTTGGGGAATCTTTCTGGTTATATTTATACTCAACCTTGCAAGGGTCTTACAATTAATAATATTGTGTTTTATGAATAGTATGTGTTATTTAATGATGATTATGGAGGCTAAAGACGTTATTTAGACCTTTCATTATGATATATAGTGATGTTAGGGGTGGTTAGTGATCATATCTATATTTTTTATATATGGTGGAGTCCTTTAAATTTTATTTAGTTTGTTAAATATAGGAGTGTTTTTCTCTGATATTTTATTTTTGTTCAATAGATTCTTTGTGTTTCATTATTATATATCAGTGTTTATTAAATTATTTTTTTTACTTTTCATTTATGGATTCTAGTATTATCTCTGATATAGAGATTTCTGTTTTTAATTTATGTTAAATGGACATAACCTCTTATTGTCTATTATGTCATCTTATTGTTATATAGCAGTAAGGATATTTTGAGGTTCAATTTGGCTGGAGTAATCATCCACGATAATAGTTCAATAGGAAATATTTTGGGTTTATAGTATCATTCAAATGTTCTACTAGTATATTAACCAATTTAGAATAATCATAAAAAAAATTCTTAGATAAAATATTATTAGAAAGGGTAAATATGGAATAGGTTTCAAGAGTGAAAATTCAAAGTTGTATAAAAATTATTTCAGGTCATGTTCTAATGATTCTACCAGTTATTTCTACATAATTAAAGACGTTATTATAAAAATATTTCATTAAGAAATCTCTATATAAGTGTTATTAAAAAGAATTTTATTTCTAAAAACATATTTTATGCAGGTAATGTATATTTTGGTTAAATAAATAATATTGAGATTCTCTTATCTTTTATTGATGACAGAGCAATAAACAAGAAAATATTGGTATAAAAAATCCATTTTTAAATTCTTCTTTAGGAAAATGATAATATGAAAAAAAAATATTGTATTATATATGGATAGTGGCTTCACAAGACACATGAGTAGAGACTCATCCAATTTTCATAAATAGGGATAAATTATTGAGGAATAGTCACCACTAGAGAAAATCCTAATGGGGAAATAGTTGGAGATATATCAGTTCAATATAAAAATAAATTTTGAATCCAAAACGTTTTTTATGATCAAGGGATAAATAAAAACTTTGTATGTATTTTTCACTCTGTGAAGATTGTTTTTATATGGGTTTCTCTTTACATTTATGTTGTATATTCAATGATAAATTTCATATATTTAAGGAACCTCAAACAGAAAACAATTTATGCCCTAGATCTTGGATCATTGTGTAAAGATAATCTAAATTGTTTAATTGATGAGAAAAATGAATCTTTGATCTAGAATAAATGAATTAGACATTTTAATGTATTTAAATTATATAAATTTTATATGAAACAACTAGTTTTTTCTTTACCTAGTCATACATTTCATAATGATATATTATTGTAATGCATTTAAAATAGAAATATAACAAAAGTCGTCTTTAAAATAAATTAACACTGTTTCTATATCTAAACTGTGTGAACTTATCCACATGGAGTTATTTGGACCATCAAGGGTTGGAAAAATGGATTGAAACGTATATGTTTTAATATTTGTTAATGTTTATTCATTATTTACATGTATTTATTTTCTAAAACATAAAATTTGATTGTTTACTATATTTTTATTTTATAAAAAAAGAAAAATGAATTTTTTTTAAATACTGTTAAATATGTGTGATCATGATGAAGAATTTGAGAATAATTACTTTCATTATTTTCTCTCAAACATAGGCTTTAAATACACCATTTTGCACCATGAACATATCAATATAAAGGAATTTTTGAAATAACAAATAGAACTATTCGATATATCAAATGGAAAATTATAAACAAATATTGTATTCCTATATATTTTAGGGATTAATCTGTAAACACATCATGTTATATATTATGTATATTTTTAACAAGAACTGTTATTAAAAAATAACCTATTGATCTTTAGAATAACAGAAAACCTTATGTGAGGTACATTAATGTATTGGGATGAAATGTGTATATCTTCAATACTATGTTAAACCATGGTAAATTTGATCCAAAGGTAGATGAATTAATCCTTCAAGGATATTCTATTTTATATAAATCCTACAGTGAAAAATAAAATGTTTGGATATTTGAAGAATATGTTCTTATGATGTTTAATGAATATGATCCTTTTGATTAAAGGAAAGTTCAAATATATGGAATTGTTGAATATTTGGATAACATAGGGCATGAATCCCCCAAAATAGACTTTCAAAATGAAATAAATAAAATTCATTAAAGTCCAAAAGAACATGAAAGTGACTTATCTAGATAATATATAACCTTAAAATATCATCATTTTTGAACTATTATAACAAATATGGATACATTTGTATGAACAATAAATATTGTAAAAAACTCAGTTACATATTATTCCCTCATATAAAATTAGATCCTAAGACTATAAAAGAAGCTTTTTAAAATGAATGATTGTCAATGTCAATGAAATAATAACTTGATCAATTCAGTCTAAATAAAATTTGGTTATTAGATGGAATCCCATCAAATTATCCAATAATATGTACAAAATTGATTTTTAAAAACAAACAAAATTAACATGGGATAATTACTATAAATAAATCTATAATAATATAAAATATAGTAAACTAGTTAGATGGGATGAAAAATAATTATACCATTGTACATGTCACCAGATCAGAAGCTATTAAAATCTTACTAGATTGTGTAAATCATATGAATTTTCTGTTATATCAAATGGATGTAAAATTATGTTATTAGGACTGATACTTAATGGTTGATTTATATATTGAACAACCTACTAATTTTAAAAAACCTCATCTCGGAAATTAAAATTTTAATCGCAGAAAACATATTTATTGACATAAAATAACATAGATCCTAGTATGATAGATTGATCTCCTTTATTTTCGATAGTGGATTTTATAAAGTGTTAGAAGATCCTACAATTTTTAAGAAAACTGTTTATTCTAATATATTATTAGAAGAAATTTATATTAATTATGTTATTTTTAATTCTGAAAATAAAAAGCTCTTTATATTTTTTCAAACCATATGAAAAATGAATTTTAAATGTGTATTATGGAGGAATTAAATTTCATTATATTATCTAAAATCAATTCAAAATATTATGGATCTTTTTTAAATAAAATAAATACATTATTTATTTATTGAAAAATTTAGGATTAAAAAAATAAGGCTTATAAACATCCCATGTGTACTCATGTAATGTTTTATTTGTATAAAACTAGAAAACATGTCGAAAACAAATAATATATGGTTATTATTTGAATTTTATTTTAGCTTACTACAATAAAATTACAAATAATTTTTTTATGTTTATGTGCTATATTTAAATAAAATGAAAAATAATCCCATAACACATATCTTAAAAAAATATATTCAAAATGAAATATTTCCCCGTCCTTACATGACAAAAAAGTTAATGATTTTAATACAATTTCTTATTCAGATACTGATTTTAGGGGATGTAGATTATACATGAAAGGAACACCAGTAACCTATCACTTTTTAGTAAAATCTCTAGTTTCATGGTCAAATCAGAAACAAAATACAATTTCTATTCATATAGATGAGGAATAAAATTTATCTACTAGAAATGTTTCTGCATAGGAATTAATAAAGAAACACATCATACATTCTTTTAATACATTTCCTTTTTTATGTTATAATATATGTGAAATAAATATATAAAAACATTCCATTCAAGATAAAATAATATTGATATAAGATATCATTTATTAAGAGATCATGTTTTTAAAAAGAATATATATTTATTATTTTTAAATATATAATATCAACGTGGTGATATATTTACTAAACCACTTCACACAACATGTTTTGATTTTATTAAGTGGTAGTTATGAATATTTAATGTTAAATAATGTTTTAATAATTTTTTGTTAATTGTGTATGAATCATTATTATTCGTTCATTATTAATTTATTATTTCATTAAATAAAAAACAATTTATTTATTTCTTGAATAATAATTTCATTTTAATAAAAGTAATTAATGATTAAACCACGTAATTAGCTTGAGAAACTAGACCGACATCACCAAAATCGTCATAAAACATCTCTTTCTTTCACCTTCACTCTTACTCATATTATTCTAACCCTTTAAACTTCATGAGCACACATTTTTTATCCAAAATTATTGAATAGAAGTCATAATCCATCATATTCAAAACAATCATGATGATTAAGTTAACATATGAAGGTGAAGAATGTGGAATGAAGCAACATTAAATTACGTACAGAGAATATATTCAAGGAATGGTTATAAATTTCCAATGGCTCAATTAGAAAATGATTCTTTAAAGGAAGGATCTATATTTTTGTGGTCCTGAATCTCATTTTATAGAAGAAAACACTAATTTTTTTCAATATAAAAGTACACATATTTTGTAGAAATTTTGATTTTAATTTTGTTAATAATTTGATGAGATAATATCATTGGTACATGATAAGTATTTATAAATCTATTCAGTCCCAATAGATAATTTTTTTCATTTTCCCCATTAAATGGTTTTTAATTATTATCATTCATCTATTAGAAACCAGGAACATATATCTGGGGATGTTATTTCATTTCTCTTTAACTCTACAAAAAAATAATTTTTTTTTGTAAAATAACTATAGGTTTTCGAAAATCTACTAGTTATGCATATTTAGTGACCACTAATTCCAATAGTTAAAAATCTTGAAAATATTCTTTATCCATACATGTATATAATTATTTAAGGATATGTTTTGTTATATTTAATTTTACATGATTCATGTCAATGTATGTGCATCATTGTTTCCCAGAAGAGGATGTAGTGTTTTAATTTTCATATGAAATATAATATATTTGATGGTGTATAAAAGAAGACATGATTTGAGAAGTATATATTCACACAAAGTGTCTTGGTAATAACATTTTAAATGATAGAACTACATGGATGATAGGATTCTTCTAGAGTAGAGTCAAATGAATGATTTTAAATTTTTGTAAGGAATACCAACTATAATATGGTCCTATTTCTCAGGGGGGGTAAATAATTTTGGGTTCTGCTTATATATTCCCTATTCATGTAGAAGTAGTTGTAGAATATTGAATAAATAATGTAGTTTAAGAAAGGAGATTTATAATAATATATAATGTATATGAAACATAGGAAGCCAGAAGTTTCCCTAAATCTCATGAAGATAATTTAGAAGACAAAAATGGTGGGGCCCTTATTATCAATCATAGAAAAAGGGATTAAAAAAATATATCATGATACTATAGTTAAATCATGAGAAAATGTGTCTGTTTAAATTAGTAATGGATTCCATCCAAACATCAGATAAGAGAAGGATTCTATTTCATAAAATAAAGAGAAAGGAGCTCCTAATGAAAATCATAATCAAAGATATCATGATAAATAAAAAGATCAGGGAAATTATTAAGTAAATGAGAAAGCATAACTAGTATTAATTGACACTACAATGTCAGTAGAGAGTTAACCAGTTTCCTTAATAGTTGATTCCATAGACAAGGATGTTTTTGAACCTCTTGATAATATATGGGTTCTTGGGGATTAACTTTTGGCAGGTGGTGAGAATGTAATGAATTTTTTTTTTACCATGGTTGAAACAGACCAACAATCTAATGTTCCAGAATAAGAATATTCATATTCATTGTATATTTGAATTGAAGAATTTATTATCAATTTTAATATAATGAGAGATGAATATTCATGTATATAATGTGAACTGTAGTCAAAAAGAAAATATTTGAATTATTAGAGAAGTACCATTATTCCTAGGAGTGAAATTGACTTTAAAACATATCAACTATACAATCTCAATGAATGTTCAATTTCAAGAATTAATTTTTTTGACTTTCAAAGAAAACTAACTTAACATTTTGGAAATCACTAATCTAAGTATATTTTGAATATAGATTTTTTAGATTTGAAATTATATTTAGGTATTAAGTTTGGAATCATTTATAATTATTTCAAATAAATAAAAATAATATATATATAAAACACAAATTTATCCTAATTTTGTCAACAGTTTGGAAGCTATTACTATTGACATTTATATTTTCAATTATTGGATTTATAATCATCAATTTGATTGTGTAATTACCCCACCCCAGAAACCCAGAAATGGTGCATTACATTATTACATTGACATGATTATAAGAAATAAAATCCTGAAGGACTGGTCAGTATAATAGTTTTGGAAAACCTAATTAGATACATGATTCTCATAATATGTTTGGAAATATAAAATAAAACATAATATATTAAAAATAATAATAAATATCATTCTGGAAGAATAAGTCAGTGATATCTTCTTCATAACCTAGGGAATGTAAAAAAATAAAAGTCACCTGAGAATCTCAGTAAGGGTTTAGTATAGAAAAATCTAAATTAAATAAACATGATAAGATACATAAATATGAACACATGCCATTCAAAAAACAAAAAGGGTAAAATCAATATGGAACTGCAGATAACATAAAAAACATTCAGTTAATCAATAAACTAATATTTATATTCATCCATAGATAATGAAAATAAAAAAAATCTCTTGAATAAATATTGACAATGGAAAATTTAATTCATTCATTTTGCCACATTATACATGATGTGACCCTCACTGGTACAAAAACAATTCATTTTTGTGTAGATATGTGTGTCTAAGCCAAAATAATATATAGGCTGGATTTATAGGTTCCATAATACTACTCTACAATGAAGGATATGTGTAATACCCCCCACTAAGAGTACATTAGGGATTTCTATGTTCGATGATAAAAAGGTGATGATGCGTTAAAAATTAATTTTATCATTTTTTTAGAAAATTTAGTTTATTCACCATATAACTATGTTCATATTTCCATTGATAACATCGATTGTACTGTTCACGGAGCTTATAGAGAGGTCTGGATTAAATGTTATGGAACTATGAATATGGGTATAATTTATTAAGGGATTTCCCTACCCTAAACTAAGGGAATTTGACAATGATCAGAGAAATGGATTTACAACAAAGATACAAGACAATTAAATGATATAAGGACCAAATCCAATGAAACAAGCCATGTATTTAGGCTAAGGACCTTAGCCAACGAATAGATCTAAGGACATAAGACCAGTATAAGCGCCAAGGACCTAAGTGATGGACATAATCCAATGACCGAAAAAAGGACCACATCCAAGGAATTTTGCATAGTAACACACTCACCTAGGGTTTCTTATTTTTCAATAAATAGGACTCTCAGTCCCCTCATTTGTATGAAAAAACATTTAGAATAATCCCATGATCTCTACTTGTGCATCCCATTTTCTCATGTCTACTAAATTCTTCTAGGTACCTCTCTGAATCCAGAGTGGAGATTTAATTTAAAGGGAAAAGTTGGAAGAAATTCCTACTATGTTCACGGGAATAAAGACACTGGATAAGGGCCTAATCCATGGATTTATTCCAAACACCTTCACTACTAACTTTATCCATGTTCTTGATCAAAATACCCATGTTAAAGACCTTAAGAAAAAACCGGATCTAAGGACATAAATGAAGTATATGGTCCACGGAAAAAATATTAGGAATAAATCAAAGGACCCTATACATGGTCTAGATCCATGTACCTAATCCAAGTAACTATGCTATGGACCAGAACCAAGGAACTAAGACAAAGAAAAATCCAAGTACCTATGTCAAGGAAATGATCCAAGGACCTATGAAATGAACTAGAGCCTAGAGCCTGATCCCATGATCGGAATAATACAGTCTTTGATCCCACTTCAAATAAATCTATATTAGGTCCTCTCTTCCTTTTGTTATCTTGTCTAAGATGGATCATCTTGAAACCTCCATCGGTTCTTATAGTTCATGGAAGGGAGGGGAAGGATTAATATTTATTTTCAAATCAACATTTAATTATATCCACCTCCCTTTATATGAGATAAAGTTATGGTATCAATCCCATATTAATCCCCTAGCCTATCATGTAGGGGAATTCATTCCTCCACCTCCTCACCCCATTAAATCCTAGGCCAGAGAGGGGATGTGCATGAGATTTCTCTACACTCTTCCCTCACTTAATTCCTTCCACATTCTCTATATCCTAGGCCCATTATAGGGAAAATAAATGAGATTTAATTTCTATAGCTCTAACATCTTACCCCATTGCAGTAAGAGAAGTGTGTGTTTTGTTTGATCTTCCACTTCCACTTGTTTTTCATGTTCATGCATTACCCTTCATGACTTTTCATATTACATGATAGTAATGACCCCAACACCTACGAACCTAGACACATTTTTTGGAAAATTTTTCATCTGAATCTTTCTATTGACTTCCTATATATTTCCACTATATGCATGGGTCCTCAATTCCATGAACCCAAAATGAGAGAAAATTGGATTGCATGGTTTCCCATATCTTCTATTTCCCATTGTTTATCGCACTGATCATGACTCACATTATCTTAGAGGTTAATGGTGGTCATGACATCCACATGATTCCAAACCATATTGAAATCATCCTCAAGGGCATGATTTAAGGGATCCTATCAAGGCCAGCCTTATTGTGGAATCCCTGAACTCATGAACTATGAGAACACTGATTCCTACTATAATCTGGATACATAAGATGCCTACAAAAGTCCCAAGATCAATGGGCCTCCATATTTGTATAAGCCCAAACATCTTATTAATGGAATATTCCTAGAAGTAAGCCTCAAATAAAACCCATATATTGGGATTACACTTTAGGATTAATACCCATCCACATCAGCCTACTCATCCATGGGCCTCCATCTTAGGTGAAAGCCCCAAACAATCCTCCAAATCACTAAATTACATAAAATTTGTCATGTACTCCTTCATAGAATATCCTATTGAGGAATAAGGCTCAAAATAATCCTCTCAAAGGTCCGTATTCTCTCACAAGACCATCTAAATTAAATAGGATTTGATTCCCCATTTATTAGGAAACATAAGAAGCCTAACTAATATTCAAACCCAACACCCCTATATAAACCCTATTCTATCTAGGTCAAAATCTAATTGGGATCTATTCTAAACTATAAATCTATATCCCATCCAGGTACCTTCAGACACTTCAGTATAAGTCTAACAATATGCTTTGACTACTCTCCTTCCACCTATACATCCTTACCACATGACATTAACATGTACAATTAGGTCCTTATCGCATGAAATTAATCTATATGATGTGCCACATTAAGTGTCAGTAAACTTTGTGTTTTTATATTCCATTAATGAGAATATGTAGGAATACCATCACATGGGTTCAATCCAAATACCATAAAATCTACCATCTACTTTGATGGTGACACACTCCAGAGTAACCCACTTTGTGGCTTGTAATCTAGCATTATTTCAATGATTAATATAGGATAATAATTAGTGCATAAAAGGGATAAAATTAATGGATAGCCTCTAATACATATAAAATTTTCACTTTATAATGATCATTAGACACATACAGATGATTATATTCTCTATACATGCTCATAAATATTTAGTTATTCAATAATAACCCACATCAAATATGGGAATGAATAAAGGATTTATGAGCATATCTAAAATATATAGTAGGGTTCCAGAGTAGGAAATATTACCCCCCCCCCCAACTGGGGTGTGATGTTCCCAACCTCTCATCCTCTTAACCATTGTGGGTTATTAATTATTATTGGCCAAACATCCAAGCATGCTTCAACGATTAGTAGGCTGATCAATGAGTCATCAGAGGTATAAAACCGTTGGTTGTTTCCAATTCCATGAATAAAATCCATTATAAACCATTTGAAAAAAATGAAATCCCAACATTAATGATTAAACAAAACTCAACCCCATGCAATCAATCATTTGGGGGTTGAATATCTGAAGGTAAAAAATTTGGGAACCAAACATGAATCCATGACCAAGACGATAATGTCACAGATCTACTAGTCTCCTATTACTTGATAGAAGAGGTCCATACAAGACAATAAATCATGGTTTCGTTTTTATAAAATAGATGCATCTTTGATAAGGTTTCTTGTTTTTTTAGTAATATACCAAGGAACATCATTCAAATAATTACCACCAATCAAATGAAATCCTTCTAGCATTCACCAATACATTCCCTAGCTACTTCTCAGTGAGGTTCTTTGTCCATGTGGAGTACCCCATCCTTAACCTAGTGTCATCAATGACGTGTATCTAATGCACTGGTATGAGAGTACTAATAGAACCATATAATTCAATCATTGGAGGCCACACAACAATTAAAAAACACCCCAAACCCTACCAATTATCTAGTTTGAAATGGTTGGTGGTCCTGATGTATATGTCTCCAACCACTATCTTTGATGGTTTTAGGGGCCTATCCATAGAATGTGATAACCAATCATTTCTTAACCATAGAAATGTGGATCAATAACACACATACAGGCTCATCCAAAAGACATAATGGTCCTTCCCAGGGGATCCTTACAGATATATATATTTCCAACACCATGTGGAAGTGATCCCTCGACATGATGAGGGGGTCTTCCATAGCCAACCGACCTTGGTCATTCAGAACAATGAATGAATGAAGGAACACCAGTTGATTCAAACTTAAATAGTGAGCACAGTCATACCTTTTACCCCTCCAGAGAAATCCCCCATCCCAATTTGGTTGAATACTATGAGAGGGAACATACACACCCCCACAATAATTCAACCATCCATCAGACTCTCCTGGAAGCATATAAGCAAGCCCACTATTAAAATTATTCAGAATAAAGTGAGAAAAAAAATAAACCCACCTACACCAACCACTCCTACCAAAATAATCTTCCTGAAGAACTCAATGAATCCCTCTAACCATGTTTGGAAACAATTCATGAGTAGGCTCACACACCTTACTACATTAATCAATCCTTCCTGATGTTCCATTTGGCACTATCCAGGGATGTCAGTCTGAATGAACCAAAGATGAATAGGGGGAAGACACAACTCTCTTCCCCCACACTTGTGTACTATCATTATCCAATAGTCGTAATGGGAGTATTGGATAAGACACATACACCTTCCCCATATACATAATGGTCTATTATCCTCATTCAATTAACTGAAGTCATTGAATATAACCTAAAAATGGTGGAATACTAGAGGAAATTCCCACAACACATCTTACAGACATACCAGGACATCATAACACGGACAACAGCAGTTCCACAGGAATGGATATATAAATCTATCCCCACAAGTGGGGTGTCTCTTGATCATGTCACCCAGGAAGAGACACAGAGCTATGCTCATGTCCAATATGGTCATGGATAAATCTCCACATACTATATTTAAAACTAGATCAAGAACATACACCCACTCCAACTAGAGTTAATCATCCTATAATAATGACCACTCTAAGTAATACACAAATACCGGCCGATGAAAACCACTTCCCCCAGCATGTGTTCCCATTTTCTCGTATGAATAGTTCAAAGAAGAATCCTCACCGAAGAAAAATGGAAAACAGTGTAGAATTCTATGATACCACTCAACATAATTCTGGAGTTCTTGAATCCCTCATAATCCTTTTTGATGAAACTAAAGATAATACTCCCCATTACCAATTTATGGGATATATTGTTGTAATTTTGAAGTTCCTCTCTAGACACTTCATTCTAAATTATTTCTTCGTGACCAAGATCTGATCGATCTCGAAATTACATCTCTTGAGGGGATCCATGAAAACACCTCTCTATGTTTAGAAGATCAAGGAGAAATATATTCATCCACATGCTATTATACACCATGGTGGTTCTCACCGTGATGGAATTCAATGTGAAATTTATCTCTATAGTATTGTTTCACATTATCAAAAGAATTATGTATTTCGAAATTCAATGATGAGAATGCCTTACCCTCATGAGGAAATTTAAAAAACAAGGCACATATTTTTCTATTCTTTTTCATCGTTAGAAGAAATCATTTCATATCCATAAGACATACCAATGAAATTTTGATTATCTGAATGAACCTTAGGTCACATACCTTACAGCATAATGGGGGAAGTCCCTATGAATATCACCAGCTATAATAAAGCGGTAGAAAATGTCCACTATGTTTAGAGTAATATGAGTAACCTCTAGTGAATGATAAATATTATCAAATAAACATGTGGGAAAATAGATAAATATGACATACCGGTCAGGTTCAAGCCTTTATACACTAATAAATAAATCATTCCAAATGAATTGCGAGATGATTGTGTTCACAATATCTACATAAATAAATGAGAAACAATTAATTAGTTTAAATAAAATATATTACCCAATGACTAGTATCAAAGTCACATCAAGGTAATAGAAGTGATGAAATTCCAATTTAACTAGGAGAATTTTCTATATTTGTGAAACCCAATGATCAAGAAATAGAAAGGATCCTTTTATGAGGAATTCCTTAACACATTATTTAGAGTGTGATAAGTGATCATTGTTACCCCATCCGGTGTTCATATCATATGATGGGGTGAACATGGAACATTTTATTTCACTATGTTCCCTAACCATAATTTTTTACAAAATATAATAATGTCCAATGGTACTGCTCTAGTCCAGCATAAAAAAATATTATATATTCAAAACCAAAGACATTCTCAACCAAAATTGACCTTGAATAAATCTAACAAAAATTGTTCTAGAATAGATCTATCTATTAAGACTCATTTGCTTCAAGAATTTAGAATATCATGAAATACATACATTTTGGAAAAATGTGTCATCTGATAATGAAAATGTTAGAAATAGATAAACATTCTTTGGAAGTATGTGATTTAAGTGTGTGTCGAATGATGAACTAGGCCCATGTTAAAACAAAACATTGTAGAATTATATGGGCACCCACGACAATATTATCTATGACTATTCTGGATTAACTCTATCCCATAAAGATAGAAGATTCTAAAAACCACCCTTTGAGGCCAGCCTACCTGACATGAGGTGCTGTGGAGTAAGAATGTGAACAACCCCAACCCTCAGGGCTGGTTGATTTTTCAACTCAAACCCCATCCTCAGCAGGAATTAGTCTTCTCTATGTTAGGGAAAATTATACAAAAGGAGTCGTCCTAGTTCATCCCATTTTTGGATTTGGTACCCTCACTAGGGACATATAGAACTGAACATTTCTAGAGATTCTGTTCGGAATAATTTTTTCCATGTATCTCCTAGGGAATCATAATGGAAGAATACATAGCCTCATGGAAGGTGTATAGGAATATAGTCTCTGAATGATACTCCTAGATTTATTGTAATATATTTCTCATCTAATAATATCATCAACACCTTCCTCACATATTATACCAAACCCAAGGCCACTTTAGAGGAAGAGTCAAAAGAATACATTTTTGTTCATAATGGGGTCTACAAAAAAACATTTGAAAAAGGATTTCATACCTGGAACCATAGGCCATCACTAAATTTATGAACTACTTCAAACAATCCATCATTAACTTCATGAAAGGTATCTAACTATGAAAATTATAATGATCACAATGAACCCCATCCCCATCGTAGAGAGGTTTTACCCCCCTCAGTAGAAAAATATGTTCTCAATCGGAGGAGGAGAAAAAATATTTGAGACGAATAAATGAAAACAACTCCAAGACAGCCTTCTCGTTGGATATTTTCTACAAGGATATCCTCAACTAGAACATCTGGCTGGCGCACCTCAATAAATTGGGTTTACTGTGAATGATCAAGATGATTTTGAACACCTAATAAATGTGGGATATCAACCACTAATATACTTGGATCCTGTAGGAGTATGTCGAGAGTACCCCTTAGTTAGTGAAAACCCAAAATAAGGTCAGACACATCCTTACAGGCCTTCTCTTATAGGCTAACCACTCAAAGTACTAGAAGTGCCACCACCAATGGGCTAATCTTCTATCATAACATTTTATGCTCCTGCTAATGCAACTATCCAAGCACTTTCCCCACCATAAATCCATCTAATGTTTATTAACACAATTTAATCACTAACTGATCAATTGGAATCCATAGAGGAATGAAAAATTCTAATATATATAGAAAATAATACTTAACCCTAATGGATATACCCTGATATTCTCCGACCAAATTTTGGGAGCCCAACATTTTCAATATTAAATGGATAAGGAGGAATGATGTCTCACTTGATGGATTTCATCTCTCACTATGATCCCATGAATGGTCCCCCTAAATAAAAAGATGTTTTGAATCATAGGTTATTCTTGAAATCATTATTGGGATATCTTTTTTTATCACAGATGAGTTTATAGTCGATTTTAATTACTAGATGGGAAGACCTCTATCCAAAGTTTCCCTTTTAGTATTGCTAAACACTATAGTAGAAAACATTCTTTGATCTCACAAACTGCAAACAATGGGAAATAAAATGGTCTTGGATTTCATTACTTGGTGGAATGTATTAAAATAACCCTTAAACATACATCACCCTCAATAATAATTTTTCCCATATGTATAGTTATTCTTCATGATAACATTTGCATGTCGTTGATTCCTATGAATTATATAAGAGGGTTTTGTTTCCTTTCAACAATTAGTCGAAATATAGAAGACTCCAATGATGATACTAAGGAAAATTAATGTGTAATCCCATAAACATAGGGAAGGATAATAGGAAAAACATATGTTTCCATTGTTACCCTTATGTATGACCCTATACCAACTCATAATCTGAATCTTGCACCATGTCTTTTGGATCCACCTCCTGACCATCAGTAATAATTCTCTTCCCATTAGTATTATCAAATAGAGAAGAGGTGGATATTGTTTGATGAGATAAAAACAAGGTATATTCTTTTATAATGGACCATGTCCCTATATATTTCATATCAACATTTTAAAAAAATTATTCACATTTCCAATTCACATGAATATTAAAAAATAAGGTGACTAATATCCCTCAAATTATTACCCTTCCCTTAAGTGTCGGGAAACCACATCCATCCATTTTTTTTGTTTTAAAAGACATTTTCTATATTCTAGTCGACTATAGGAATGTGAAGATGAAAATTTCTCCTACTCAGGTTGCTTATATTTCTTCCACTATTCTGGAAGAGGAAATGTAATGGAATGAATTTGAGAGAAAAATTATTAGGATGTTCGGTGAATGGATTTCCATGAAAATAATCAATCAAACTCATTTTAACCTCCAAGAATAGCTAAAAAACCCTATTGTGACTCTGGCTACTTTTGCTAAGAAAAAGCAAACTAAATCGACGTTTTGGTTCTATGAAATCAATTCCTCTAAAAATAATCTAGTTCCGAAGTGTAGAAATAAAACATAGGAAGATGATCTCATTACAAATACAATGTTATCATTGACCGTATAAGTTTAAATTACAATGGTCTCAAAATGATGAGAATCTCCCTATAAAACAATACAACAAGATTCTAGGCATCAAATAGAATATTCATCCAATGACAGGTTAATCTTTGGTCCCATTAATTTAATTTTCCTAATGAAACCTTTCTAAAATGATAAGTTTAATTACAAACCCAAATTATCTAAACATGATTTGTGAACTATAGTAAGGGTTTTCCTGAATCAAGGATAAAAACGAAGGAGTGGTCATGATTGGATTCACTACATCAACCATGCCTCTTCTCAAACTGTCTACATAGACAAAAAAATGTGGTGGAGCTCTCCAAAAATCTAAACTGTATTAGGAACATTTTCCCATAAATAAGAATTTTTTCCCTGGAATGATCAACCCCGATGATGTATTAAACGATATGTCACTTCCTAATCAACCTCAGTGAACAGTCAAACTTATCTATCCTAATCAACCATGAATAGAATCACATTCGATCCCTATTTCATGGACAGATCTATTTATATCACAGACATCATATCCTAAATCACCTATGAAAGAATACCCATGTGATGGGAAGTGCGTACCATTAGACTAGAGATATTATGTTTTCAATAAATTTTCTAGGGTACCGTCCAGTTTTTCAATCCTGGATGCCATTATTCTATCCAAACATCATTGGATAGAATATATTTATGCCCTATCAAGACCTTAATTATTTGAAACTAAGGTTTCGAATGCTGACATGCACTAAAAATTGAATGATATTTCAAAATGAAAAACAATAATATATTTAAAATACATTGATGAAGATACCATCATATAGGCTCATGTCATACCCTTGTATATATATAAGGATAAATGACATCGATATCTGATATACTTTTATTGACACTTTTCCAAATGGAATTCAATGAATATAACTTATCCACATCCACTATGATGTTATAGAGTTATAACAAGAATGAGAAAATACCTATTAGAGTTATCGTAATCAGAACTCAGTTTGGGGATATCATTTTTTATTACGAATTCATGGTTGTTTGGTAGGATACATCAATCAATTTCCTTCTCGAAAGCCCTTGGAAACCTCAAAAGGTTACCATTTCTTCATCATATGACCAATTTATCAAATACTATATCAATGGTCATATTGGGAAATTTCATTGTAACAAATCCCCTTTAAAATCCATTGACTCATATTACATTGATATAGGGTTCTACCATAAAGGAGGAAAATAGTTCATGGCCGATGATGTTGCTCAAAACAATGCCTTGAATGGTATAGAGATGATCTATATTAACCCTTTCAATACACATAGTACAATGTATGTGTTACCCATCAATTAAATCAAATGGGTGGGAATGAATTCAAGTACTTATTTCTAAAATTCTATAATGTAATTAATGATTAATGAACATGATAGTTCTGGAGAATATAGAAACTCTCCAAACATTTGTTAAAGCCTAGATGAAATTGTATTCATTCCAACCATCGAGCCTAAAAAATCCAATTTATTCAGATAGGATACAATAATTGGTACATCTATGAAATATTACATAGATTCTCATTCCTAGTCCCCCATCTCCCATTGTAGCTCCAAAATGGTCTTCCTCCATTAGTTGATCCAGTAATGACTGTTTCATCTTTCAGATGTCCAAATGAATAATCCTCCCCTATACCTAAAACTCATGTTACAACACCTGCCTCCCAAAAAAGGTAAACTATGTAAATAATGTCTAAGTGGTATGAAAATAAGACCTCAGGGATTCCCCTCCATATTGGGA
Organism: Viscum album; assembly: GCA_963277665.1. Taxonomy (NCBI): domain Eukaryota; kingdom Viridiplantae; phylum Streptophyta; class Magnoliopsida; order Santalales; family Viscaceae; genus Viscum; species Viscum album. The sequence goes on from OY728144.1 coordinate 396,603,826, forward strand.
AGAAAGAATCTCTACAACTACGAACGGAATCAGAGAATTAAATCCAGGTACATATGAAGATCCATGACCAACTTTGTTTACTGGAACCAACAATTTCAAAAAACATGAGGCATATACCAATTTCCTATAGTAAAAATAGGATGGTATGACCTATAATTAGATATATATTCCATTCCATGACCATGATGTATCAACAAATAACTTGGGTTTTCCAGAATACAACCGAGTGTACATACAGGTATCCATACGAACACACCCAAGTCATGCCTCCAAAATTGAGGCTGAAGTGGGAAACCTCATCAAAGATGAATTCATTAGAGAGGTGTATAATATAAATTTCTATAAAAAATTGTATATTTTTATAAGAAAAAATTATAAATTATATTTTTCATTAACTTCAGAGATCTCAAAAGGACTTTTTTGAAAAGTTACTTCTAGGTTCAGATCAATGAACATATGATTAATAAAATGAATGGTCATCAAGCAATCTCTATCAGGGAAGGCTACTCAGGGTAAACCCAAATTTGGATACCCTCATAAGATGAATAATCCACCACCTTCAACACCCCTAATGTGTATTATTCTATCAGGTTATTCCCGTTGGATTGAAGAACACTGGTGCCACATATCCACATGCCTGAAACTACATCTTTAAACTCTTATTCAGACATTTTTTAATAACAAATAGAATAATTATTGGTTCATTATAGATAGATTTCTTACCACCTATATGACGTGGAATCCATCTTCAATAAGGTACTATATAAACATTTGATGATGAACCCCAAAAAATGTGGTTTTAGGGTATTCTATGGATAATTTAACGACATTATTTTATGCTATCACATCATCGAAGTAAACCATAGGAAAACTAAATCTTTCATTGGAATGTCACCATATATAAAATATGAAGTTTTGATTTAAATTCAAGTAATCATGGACTACATCTAGAGCAGCATATTAAAACATTCAAGCAATTGTCCCCCTTTCACCTGGATGATGAAGAGGGATGCTGCATATCAGTGGACCAGTGACTACTGGGATGTTTAAAAAAAAATCAACACATACTTATTAATCACTCCATTATTAATGAAACATTATAATGGAAGCACACTAATCCAATATGCAATGTCCCTATAGGAATAATTAGGTTCTATTGTTATGAAAAATAATGACTCTATAAATGAAAACATCCTTTATTATAACTATCAAACCCTGATTGATTGGGAGAAACATTATTCAGATATCATGAATAGATGCCATGAATTTTTATTTGTGGTTTAGAAGTGGAGGAACTACTTACAACCACAGAATATCCAATTGGTCTCTTGAAATAACCCAGTTAAATTAATTCTAAGACTTCCAATATGGAAAATATTTCATACATGGTGGTATTTTATTCATATCAATTTAATATAAAATTCATTTCTTGGAATGAAGTGAAAGTCTAGGCCTTGGAATATTTCATTACATAACACCTAACTACATAAACAAAATCATTAAATATTGATTTTCTTGATGGTGGTTTATTTTTAATTCATGATGCCCCCAAATGTGGGAAATGTATTTTGTTATGAATCTAAGAGAATAAAAAGAAATAAAATGGATGACCATAATATCAATAATGTTTAGATATAGATTGTACTAATTTCCCCTGGGAAGGGAGTATTACTATACTCTTTACAATAAGAATTTTGTAACAATATTGATGTATATGATCATTCCCTCATTGTAGGAATGGAATAAGAACTCCAAATATAAATGTACTATTTATAATTGAAATGTGATTAATAGTTGGTAATCAAGTATATCAATGGTGATTAGTCCATCAGAAAAGAGTATATAATTCCACTACTTGATTGTGTCCATGGTTTTATTGAAGAGTTCAACATGAAACCAATTTGACTAACATCCTATTATTGTATACCTATTTGGAAGATGTCTTTGAATATGAAGCTACATCTCTGGAAGATCCAAACTGGGAAAAATAATCATTAGTATTTTCCACCACATAATGGTCTCACCTTTTTTCATATTTGAACTGATGAAATAAATGAATTTCATCTCATAAAAAAGACACATTAACCTACCAAAATGTCTGTGTTTCCAATAATGTAATAAATTCAGGAAAAATTTATCTAACTAGATAGAGTAGGGAATGATAATATTTGACAGTGATAAAACAACTTCACTCTTTATGATGTCCCAAATCATCAGAATGTACTTTATAAATGATTCTGATGGATTCTTTCTTAGATTAATCAATAAATAAGACACTATGGATATTGTGAAGGAATTACATGTGGGTGACTATGGTTTCCACTATTCAGGGTATATGATTTACGAAAACATCAAAATATGTGGATACTTTTTTCCTTCAATGACACAGGATTGCACAGAATTAATAAGGAAATTTCATTCTTTCCATGTTCATGGAATCCTCATCTATATAACCCCAAAAATTCTGTATACATCAAAATATTCATGGCCATTTTCATTCTGGGGAATGGATATTTTGTGTACATACCCACCAGGTATGACCATGAAGAAGAAACACATCTTTACTACTATCTATTTCTTCTCCAAATTGGCTAAGGAAATACCCCTACAAAAGGACAGGGTCAAATAATTGTCATCTTCTTGAGAAACAACATAATTAATAGTTTATGTTACCCTCTAATGATACTAACTACAACTTCTACAATTTATGTTATATTGAGGTGGAAAACATATATCTGGAGCAAAAATATCATATCCAACCATACATTCAATTATCATGAAATGCAAATAGATAGAGTATTTCAGCAAAAATCTGTCAAATATTCTATATATGGTCTAAGATAATGATAACAATTCTTGGAATGAGAAGCTCTAGATATCATTAAGGTATTATCATACTACATCCATTACTGTTATAAGGGAAACCCCGTACTCACTAGTCTACGGAACAGAACCATTCCTTCCCATTGAGGTTGAACAAAGATCCCTTGATATTTCCATTTTTTGACCAACTGTCTATAGACATGTAGTCCTAGAAATGGTTGAATGAATTGGATCGACTGGGTTAAAAAATATTTCCTATATTTCATCACTTGAAAGAATATAAAAATCAGATAGTGTAGGAAATTTACAAAAATCTCTACCTCCATTCATTATTCCAATGGAAATTTGTTATGTTACTCATCATTCAAGTCATACCTGGAAAGAAGTCTCTATTATAGGTGTCGTGGTTTGAGGGACCTTACTTCATACACAATTTATACTATAATAGGGGTTATTCCTTATTATCAATGGATGGAGGACTCATTAAGACCCCTACAAATTCTATTTTCCTAAAGAAATATTTCATATAATTATATGATATTTATACTAGCTGTAGGATGTTAAACTGCACATCGCCATATCTTTATAAGATATAAGATGTAAAACTGTGTATCTGGTCTTTTTCTCATAAATTTATAAGGCATGACATCACGTCTGCACCTTATTATGCTAAAATACATAGTAGCAAAAATATTATTGCACAATAATAAACTGCACAACATAACCTCCTAGTCATATAACATAACATTACATGTCACGATTTTCCTCACCACATGATACATAAATTATATCTCATTTGACATTAAGAAACCCCAAATGTATAATGTTTTGAGATACTCTTCATGGTACCTTAAAAATTTTCCTCCATCTCAGGTGTATGTCCCCATCACACCCCTATATCCCCTATGCGGGTCAAGATTCCCTCTTGGCCAAACATGAGGAAGAGAATGTGGGAATCTCTCATGCATAAGCCTCTATCACATCATCACCACTACATAATTTCATTTTCACCACTTTTATCCTTATAATCCACAACATAGTCATATCGTTACCAAAATATGGTAAACATCATGACCAATGTCCTCATCATATGATGGTAAACAACACGATCTATCTAATGAACTATGTGTGGCTTGACTCTCGTTTAAATGAGATACAATGTGAAACATGGATGTCCAATCCCATGTCTAGATGAAACAATAATTATATGTCCCATTTTCCTTTTCTATGATATATATCGGCATAGGGATCCTTTTCAAGAACTATGCACACCATTATTATTTCTTTAGAAAAATACAAAGTGACATCCAGTTATAATCACCTGGTCCAGCTACAATTTTTCTATCACATCAGGTGACCTGTGTTTTTACCAGAAGATGGTAAATTTCATAGTCCATTTCCATTCCACATGATATTTAAGTGTCTGATTCTTCATGAAATATTCATAGATTGATTCTTAATCCAATGAGATACGTAGTGATTCTCGAATCTACAATTTCAGGTATAGCCATAACCATAATGAAAATTCTTCATTCCATTGGTACAAACCATATCTATACAAGGAATTTTCCAAACAAATATTGAATGATTCTAATTAAAATGAGATATATAGTGATACCTAGACCACATGTCTTGGATAATTCCATTATTTCATAAAATTTTAAATACCATTTTCCAAATTCATAGTCTGCTTGATATGAGAATCAATATTTAGGAACTCTGTGTTACTTACTCTACAACGATACGAAGTGAATCCTAGACTTTCAATCTTGGTTCCAAATGTATTAAGAAATAATGTATTGCATATATACTGATTATACCTCCATAGGGAACCTCCCATGAATAGTTTGTGGATTGATTTTAATTCTTGTGAGACAAGCAGTGATTCCCAGATTTCCCTTATCGATCACATCCACAACATTTCTATTATTTCTTATCAGTCCATCTTAATCCTTACCACATGAAGTCAAACTACTAAGGATTTCAAGAACTAAGTAGGGATGTTTTATCATCATAATGATAAACATTGGGACTCATGTATCATATCTCCTATCCTAGACACTATAGAATCTAAATTCCCATATCCTTCACTTGTGTTGCCTCTGTTCCATAGAAGAATCTTCTTACACTCCTTGATTCTCACACCATGAATATCTGACATGGAATTAATATATTTTTTAAAAACCTTCCCAGTATAAGTAAGGAATATCAATTTACATTTGGGTTACCATGGCCTTGGATGCAACATGTAAAAATCCACACTAGATTTCTTCATTGCATGATAATAAACTACATGATTTCATCAAGAACTATGTGTGTCCTGATTCTCATTATAACAAGATATGTAGTTAAATTATTATCTTAAATATTTACCCATGTTGAAAAATATGGGAAATTCCCAAACTCTCGCTTGTATGCGTAAGATATACCTTAAAGGATCATATACAATTCCTCACCCTATGCATGAACCCATATTGAAAACCTCCCATTTCCTCCACACCTGAATTTACTCAGTTTGTTGGGGGTTTATTATTAGAAATACATTGGTATTTTTTCTCATCCCATTGAGACACATATTGATTCATATGCCTTATTTCATAGACCCATCAACATGATAATGAAAAACTCCCCTTCTTTGAAATACAAACAATGATCTGTGTAGGAGATTTTAATTAGGGTCCCATCCCAAAGGGTTCTACCATGGAAGAAAAATATTACCCATACTACAAATGGGTTATATCCATGAAAGGGACTCCATACTAATGGCCAATATATGTAAAAATGCACCCATTGTGATCAAACATATCCCTTACACACATCATACATATAATCATTAGCACATTAATATGTTCATAAAATTTCTTCATCATCTGATTGTATAATTTATGATACTTGAGAGCTATTTTCCTAAATATGTTGTAACACAAATCGATTTAATTTTTATAAGTTATCCCAAATCATGGGTTTTTAATCCATATGATTCCATTTTCTTATGATCTAATATTATATATTTTGAATAACATAAAAAATCCATGAAAACTGGTTTTTCAACTGACAGTAACTTTCACCCTCAGTAGAATCCTATTCCATTATTATAATCATTGATGATATTATATTATGTCCCATGATTTGAAGTTTTCTATGACCATTCATAACATATTTTTCCCTTACCCATTCTCATGATATGAAAGTCACCAATCCTATTTTCTACAACTTCCTCATTGATGTCCAAAGTATGTAAGTGCCACCATGACTCGATAAGCCACATATCACTTGTCAGGTCCAAAATAACTTTGTCAAAGTAATATGACCTAAAATATTGGTACAATATTCCATGTTCGTAGGTCAGACCTATGTAGAGAACATATTCCCCATTATTTGATAATGTTAATTTGAAATTATTCTTCCGTATTCCAGTACATTATTCTGAAAAACCATAGTCTATGACTAGGGAAATGAGAATCCCCAGAAATATCCCTTAGCTTCTATTAATAGAAGGTCAAAATTATTGAGGAATCAATTTTATGATCATGATCTAAAATGCCTAATTTGTATTTTCATAAAGTATCCCATAAAATATGCTTGTTAGGTAAATTATGCTACTATTAAAATTCTAGTAACACACCCATGTTGGCATTTCATAAAACAACACTCTTTACAGGTTTTCCAACTAGTGGTAATTTCCTTTTCTAGATAGACCTCTTCTGATGTTATAATCTCCTTTCCCATACGACTCCTCAAATATCAGGTTACCCAATTCACAACATAAAATATTTTCCTCTAACACCAGAATATGGTGGATCATTTCAAGGTAGATTACAATAAATGGGAGAACAAACATCCTTTTGGTCTTAGAAAATGACCTTAATTTTCACCCCCATAATATCATTAACATATGACTTTAAATTTCAAAGAATAATTTCCATATGGTATGACATTAATCTTCATAGCATAATGAAATTATTGTACATATTTAAACATCCTATCATATCTTCTTAGTCACCTTACATTAAACATTACTAAAATTCTATCACCGTAAGATGTTAAACTATTAGATTAATGCTCTCATCACTTGGTATTTAACTACAAGATAATTTATTCCTTTTTAAGAAAGTGACTTTCTTCATAACATCAGTCTTCTAACCAAATGTTCCCTTTATTGGACAAGCCAAACATGTGAAGGATTGGTTTCACATTTAGGAATTGTTCAAAATTATTTTCTCCTTTCTCTCACATGACTTCCCTGAAAAAACCACTATCTTGATCTTCTAAAATCCTAACCTTCCTAAACGACCTTCATCCAAGAGAAATAGAATTTTATAATTACTAATATCACTTTTACCAAGCTATTATATAACACACCAATTTCTTATTTTCATAAGTCACCTAAAAAAGGATCTTTCGGCCTAAGGATACCACTGCATGACTTTGTAGTATGCTCTCCATTTGGCTTTGAAAAAAACAACCACAGTAAAGAGGTTTTTTACCAGTGGTAACTTCACCATAATAAGCCACATCCTATATTACCTAATAACATTATTTAGATTTAGGAACCACAAAATCATGGCTCTAGGTTACCCTTCGAAGTATCACAAGAATATCATAACATTAATGACAGTAATGTTTAATTTTTATTGTTGTTTAAATAATTTACTATCAAATATGTACAACAAAAAACACTAGCCTTATTAGTCTGAAATGGATGATGTTAAACATCTCGCAAAAAGATATGTATTAATCAACATGATTAATGGCCATAATGTTCAATTTGGAAAATGGTTGAGTGTCAGATCACTAAAACTACACTTCAAATGTTTTAAGGAAAAAATGAGTAATGAAGAGATAAAAGTTGAAAAATATTTTGGCTGAAAATTCAAGTAGGGTAGTCTATGAAGAAGCATAGTACTTTCCTCTATGTCTCCTTTATATTGATCATAGGAAAATTTTGATGCAGTGACATAAAAAAGATGGAATTTATTTAGGTTTTTCTATATGGTCCGGGAAATAGTTTAAATATACTCTCTAGGCACCTTGGATAAATAAATAATTGGGTATTCCCACCAAACATGACCTCACTCAAAAACCCTCAAAATTATGTTGGAATGCATCAAATTGACCTATAATTACCTTAAAATAGCTTTTTTGATCTAAATGAATATTATTATAAGGGGGGTTTGTTGAAATCGAAAAATGTGACTAATTCACTTTCCCATAAAATTCATTTTGTGGCCCTCACGTTGACAAAAATTATGATTATGAGTAGAAATTTGTCTCCATTTTGAAATAAGATATAGTTTGGATTTCCACGTTCCACAAGACTACTCCATAATGATAGATATGTTTAATAAACCCCACTCCATTAGTAAGCCGTGGATTCCTATGATCAATTATAAAAATGTTTTGAGGCACTAAAATTTAATTTTCACATTTATTTAGATATTATATGGTGTATTAACTGTATCTAAAATCATTACTCTCCCAGATATCATTGATTTGACTGGTCTCTGATACAAAATGGACATACTTTTCAAATTTTATGTTGTATGGAAGACACACAATTTTTTTAAAGGGGATCACGTCACTTAAGACATGGACATGAGTGAAGGATATGTGACAAGGACTTGAGATAAGGAGTTGAGACAAGGACCTATGCCAAGGACCTATTCCATCAACTATGTAGAGTATCTCCCCTACCTTGGGTTCCATATATTCTTATAAATATGACATATAGGCCCCTCATTTGTATGAATATAAATTTGGAAGAATCCCCTCAGCTTTGGTCGCATAGCCACTTTACAAGGTCTCCCAAACTTTCACAGGTAGCTCTATGAAACCCATGATAAGAGAAAAATAATGAATATAAGTTGGATAAAATACCAATAAGTGTCTAAAATGTGAGGACATGGTTCAAGGACCTATTCCAATTACCCTAACAAATGACCAGTTTTAATTACATGAGCAAAGGAATTGAACGAAGGACCAAAGATAGGAACTATAACCAATGACCTAAACTGAGGACCTTTGCTAAGAACCATAGTAAAGGAATAGAGTAAATGTCCTAATACATGAACATGATACATGAAACTGATCCAAATAAATGAGACATAGAACATAGCCAAGTATCTATGCCAAATACTTGATCCACGGACCAGAGCCATGTACATTCACTATGTACCTGAGCGAAGGACATGCGCCCAGATCCTACGTGATCAACTCTCTGAGCCCTCTTTAGAGCCATCCAAGTTAGGGACTCTCTTAATTTGTCTCTATTGTCTATGATGTAATGATATTAAACCACCATTTGAGCCTCTAGTTCCCATGTATGTTGGGAAAGAATAAGTATAGCTTTTACATTCAAAATAGAATGATATCCTCCTCCATCACTATGAGATCAATTTTATAACATATCTACTAGAGTAATCCCCTATTCCTACTGGCATGAGATTTCATTCCATCCTTTACATGACCCCTTGGCTACTAGGTTAGAAAGGGGATGAGCACCAGAGGCCCCTAATCTCTTCCCCAACTACATTCCTTCATCATTTTCTGTACCCTAGACCCTGTCAGGGGTAAAAATGCGAAGTAAGTGTCTAAGACCCATCCTCTTCAGCCAGTGAAGGAGGATAAGTGTGTATTTTTTCATTTCATTCACTTCTAATTTTCTTCTAACATTCAACCAAGACTCATAATGACTAGTGGGAATGGAGTACAGTAATTAACAGAACACCTGTATAAACGAACAAATGTTTTTGAATAGTATTCGTTTTAATCTTAGTCATTCCTTCCTACAATGTTCACCCATATGCATGGGTCCTCCAGGCCATGTATTCAATCCTATTGAAAATTTGAAGGTGTGGTTTCCTGGATCCTCTATTTCCACCAATATCTCTAACCTAGAAAAGACCACATGGTCTTAGAGTTTGACAGGGGTCATGACATACACATGATCCCAATCCTTCTGGGCATCCGAGCCAGGAGTAATCCCTAATCAAACCTATCAAATCGTCCATAGTATGTAATCTCTTAAACTATTGAACCACATGAAATCAAATTTATGCTATAATTAGGATATGTAGAACTCCTACCTAAGGATCGAGATCAATGGGCCACCTACTATTTATAATCCCATTTATATTATAAGGTCAATAACTCTCAGGTTTAATCCAAAAACCAATCAAATATATATGGATTCCACTTTTTGTAATAATCCCAGATGATATCTCCCAACTCATCCATGGGCCTTCTCCTTACGTATAAGGTCAAAAAAACTTCAAAATCACCACAAGTTGATGAGTTAGTCATGTCATCATTAATAGGAAACCCCCATTATAAATAAGCACCTACATAAACTTCTCAAAGGTCCACACTTCCCTACGAGACCAATAGAAATATGTTGTATTTTATTCCCATTTAAAAGAGATACATAGGAATCCTCCCATAAGTCGAAACAACAATCAAAAATAGAAAATATGTTCTCTATAGGACATAATCCCATTAGGGACTAATCCAACATGGACATATTGTAAATGCCGAAAAAGTCTGTAACTCCCAGAGGACGTTTTGAAATGAAGAAGTGAAGTCATATTCGGAATAAGAGGCCTGATCCGGAGTCCCAGGAATTGGTGCGAAAAATAAAAGAGGATCCGCGTGAAATATTGTTGTTCGCGTGAAACAGCACTGGGATTCGCGTAATCGAGACGGTGTGGCATGCAATATTTGTGCGGCCCGGTTCCGCACTGTGAGGTTTTGCGCGCCAACGGTTCCTGGGGCGGAGAATTTCGCGTGCCACCTGGATTCTGTGTCGGCCGATGCCTATAAATAGAAGGTGACCCCAAGCGGTTTGGGGGTTACAAAATTCAGATCATCTCTCGTGCGTGCAATTCGACTCCCCCCGTGCGCAATATGACTTCCAGGTAATCACTATTTTCGCGCAACCTTGCCCCGGGGTTCGCCTTTGCACACAACTCCACTGGCTTAATTGAATTTTCCCCTCCTCTAGGTTCCTTCCTTGAGCGCAATCCATGTCCAGTGCGTGCAATCCCATTCCGTGTGTGCAATATTGTGCGTGCAATCCCCTTTCCACGCGTAATTCTCTGTCCCTATTGTGCGGCATCCCAGTGTTTTGCGCGCAAACCTTCTCTTTGCATGCAAAACCCAGGACCCCTCACCTTGACGCCCCTTGGTTGCCTCTCTGCATCGGCACCTGATGTCTTCCCTACCGGGCATGCGCGCCATGAGTTTCATTCCCGTACAGCATTCCAGGCTTGTACGATGTAACCTCAAGTTCACTTGGGATGTGTTTCCCATTGTGTTTCTTTACCTTATGCTCCTCCGCATAGACACGCTAACGACTATTTCTTCTTCGCATAGCCACGCTAACGTGGACCCGTCAGCGGTTCGCCCTGAGGAAACCCTTCACTACTGCCTTGCTGATTCCTTCCCTCCCACATGGGGTAGAGGGCATTGGGCATATAAGACCTAGGGGTGTGGAGCGAACCCACTTCATCCAAGCTGCAGGACATTAAACTGATGAGCACCTCGTCCTAAACACATGATGTTAAACTATGGTCTGACCCCGTGCTTCACACGCAGGGTCCCCCCCAGCTCGGGCATTCTTTACGCCCACTCGTCTCCACGGTAATGGACTCTTCCTCGTATAGAATGAGATCCTTCTTGTCGGAGTGGAATTTTTCTGCGGGGGAAGGGCTGCCATAGAGCGTAATCCCCTAGCCTCTCTTTCGGAAGGTTTCACCCGTGCATCTCCATACTTCCCCCTACCAAGGCCAGTGGAGTCCCTTTTCCATTGCGCTTTGTCACACCACGGGCCTCCACCTTGGTGTAATCCCCAGCACCAAGGGCCGCTAACCATGTGTAAGTCCATGTTTCCTCTTTGGGCCACTCAATGCGTAAGCCACTTTCTGCTTCTCACGGACGCACCCTTTGCGACGTGATCGTCTCATCCCTGCTTCCTCTTATTTATCACACCGAGCATGACTCACATGGTCTTAGAGTGTGCATTGACCATGACATCCTCTATGGGCCGCCTCAGAGCATGATCCCCATCCCAGCGAACTACGTTGACTTTGATCCGTGCTAACTCACAGTGCGTAGGAAGCCTCCACGCGGTTCAATCCCACCACCCGGTCATCCTGACCTCTCCACATCGGTTCCCTGACCTCCATAGTCCACCTCAGAGCGTAAACCCCATATCCACCATGGGCCACCTCAGAGTGTAAGCCCCAAATTCCTCGTCCCGCATGACATTAAACTGTGTGCCCTCATCCCACATGACGTTAAAATGTATCTTGTCCCGCATGACATTAAACTGTATTCCCCCTCTTGGGCCGCCTCAGAGCGTAATCCCCATGTCTCACACCCACGTCTCATCCTGACTTCCCCCTCGAGCCCACATGCCTTTGGAAGCTCATGCCCTAGCCCAGATATCTCACTTCCTCCAGGATTCAATCCATGCGTTCATTGTCACGGGTCGCCTCTCCAGGTGCCCTACTACATCACCGAACTACGCCGACTTTGATTCCATACCATGGGGATACGTAGGAAGCCTCCATGAGGTTCAAGCCTGTCACTCCACCATCCATCATGATCCTTACCTGGGCCTCCTCATCCCAATGAGATCATGCCACCCCATCCCACTCCATGAAATATGGGAAGCCGCCCACGTGCTGGCCACAACATCAATGTTCCCCCGAGGGGGTCCTTCATCCCGATCCGTCTCTGAAAGCTGTTAAACTCGAGGAATACCCCGTGTTAAACATGGGAATCTGAGGAAAACCTGAGATGGGACAAAATCCCCACATTCGATGTGGGATCCCTCGGGCATCCACGCCCTCGAGAAGCCCTGTGATAAGGGACAGAAGACAGACATGCCGACCCCCAGCGTCAAGACATGCCAATGACACCGCAACGTGACCATTCCCCTCACCGAAGGTTTTTGCCCCTACAAGACCCCTTGGAGCATCTTGACAGAAGCATCATAATTAACTGGCGTCCATGTAGATATGGTGTTGGGAATGAGCTTCACGAACCCTTCTTGAATCTATGAGGGAGACCTGGACTAGGTGACGATTTCTGAGGAGGAATCCACAGAAGGAAGAACCAAAATCTCACCATCCTGATTTTGATCAACGAGCAGACGTCCCTGAATATTGAACAGATGTTGAACGCCTTTGGAAAGCGAGAATGAGGGGCAACAAGCAGTGCGTCCCCCCCATAGACGGATGTGTCCGCCCCGTCAAAAGCGTCGGAAACTGAAATGGTGAACCCGACGTGAATCTCTTCTCCTCAATATAGAGAATGGTAGCGTTCAGGGTGTCGGAAGATTAGAATGTCACCAGGTCCGAGTACCTATCACTGGGACGTGGAACCCACCAGGGGTCAAGGCCGCCAGGACGTTGACCACTCCATTGTGCGACGTCGTCAGCGTGGATCCCTCTCACCGGCCACAGAAGGTGAAATGATGTTGGGCTTTGGTTGTTGATTCCTTTTCCTATTATTACTAATGAGTTCATCTCCCTGCTTCCAAGAATCAAATCATTGCTTCTAGAGCTCGATCGCCACCTGCCCACTGGCGCAGAGGCAGGGGCAGTACCAATGCAGCCACCCCGTGCGGTCCCTCCTTTTCCATAGTCAATCCAACTTCGACCACCATAGCTTCCGGGCCCTCACGCCCACTCTCCCCAACATAGATCATCCAGCGAAGGGTGATGAACGACTTGGTTCGTAGGTATGCGGAGGAATGGATCATCCCCACTAGGGGCATGGCCTCTATGGATCTAGAGGCAGCCACACCTCACCACCATCGCCGCCCCTGAGGGCCGCGTAGGGAGCCGCCACTCCCCACTCTGACGTTCAATCACTTCGGGAGTCTATCCCCAGAGCGCCTTGACAAATCCCTCCCCTATGCCAAAGATGTGGGGGATGTCTAGGTCCGCCCGATCGGAGACCCATCCCAGGGGTTAATGGAAAGAACCCCCGCCAGGCTGCGTCGACGCCGCTGCCTGACTCCCCAGGACAAGGAGTAGGTAATATTCAGGCCTGCACCACTGGCTCCTACCCATATGACCCGATGCCAGTGGTAGGCGCGAGCGGAAGAGAATGCTCATCCTGGGGCACCAACATCAACAACCACTTTGGCCCGAGCCACTAATGACTCCTATTACCCGACCCCTACACATGTTGAGAACTGGTAGCAACATGCCTGACTAGAATCAAAACCCCGACCGCCCTGTAGGCAAGTTGGGTAGAATCCCACGGTCGCGGGCACATGCAATGGTCACTGCGAACCAATCTGCAGTAGTGCCACCAACCATGAAGCCTCATTCTGTGCCACTGATCTGGAAAGTCCAATGCTTCTTCGTGACAGCTATGCTTCAGGTATGATTCTTTCCAGCACCCACTACACTGGGTATGAGGCCACTCCCCCTACTGCTGGCCGCGAGTATGGAGTTGTTGCATATCCAGTCTCTCACTCCCATGGAGGTCCACCCCATGTCCCTTTCAACATTTGTCCTGGGGCTTCTCGCACCCTGGCCTTCAGTCCCCTCTGCCTAAACTCTATTTCGGCCAGGGGACTCCTTGACGGAAATCATCCATACCCTGAGGAGAAACCCATGGGTAGGAAGGCCGGGAATCTTTGCCGTAAGAAAAATGTCAGGGGAGTCCGGACTGAAATTAGACCAGTCTGTTTCTCAGATTATGAGGCGGAGTACGACTCGACGATGGAACCTCCCCTCCAACCCTTCAAGTTGAGGGCAAGGATGGGGATGCGGCACGTCAGTCTCGTACTCCACGAATGAGAGATCTGTATGATTCCCTCCTCCCTCTGAAGGTATATCAAGGAGGACGAGGACTTGGCGTACCCCCAGGGGTCAAACCCGCAGTTGCCACTGGCCTCCCCGGAAGCACCTTCTGCCCCTGTCAGGGAGGGTGGGGAACATTTCTGGGGACCGACGGAAGAGCCGCGAGGTGACACACTCTCGGCAAGCACCGGCGTTGTGATAAGAGGCCCATTCACCGGCCCATCCTATCGTGACGTGGCAGCCATGGCACTGCAACCCTTGAAGGATGACTCCGGGATCGGCGGCCAATTGGCATGTTAGCCTTATTCCCCATTGGCTATCCCACTGGCCCAGCGTCCGTCCTCGACGCCGTTTCCAGTTCCTCAACTATTCTCAAATGAAGACTAGGGGAAACAAGGTATGGACCGTGAACTGGTGTCATAGAGCTTCTGGATGGTCCTCGCAGCGGGGCACTTCCCCGAGAAGTTTTGGCCGGTCGTAGGATCAGATTTTGATGTGCCAGAGTCACTCACCCCGAGAGTGTTTGAATGCTTCCACCAGACTCTTCGGGTGACTCACTCCCGCCTTCGCTATCAGCTAGCATCGTATCCCGGGAGCCAAGCACATCTTGAGGATATCGGTGAGCAGTGTCGTCGAGTCGACCTGGCAGTGCTCCCTGCCGTTCGGCCCCCCGAGTCACTAGTCCACCACGGGGCCCTCCAGCAACAATGCGTCCAGAGTTTTCAAGTACTCTGCAATGTTATTGAAGAAGAAACCCCCCACGCGCATGTCCACTGATGGGGGAAGTACGCTGCCCTTCTTTTCTATGTGATCCGCTGACAGCCCGATTCACTGGGCGGCCCTGAGGGAACGTTTCCAAGGGAAGTGGTAGTCAAAATGGATGACCTTTCAGATGAGGGAAACGGTGTGGGTACAGTCGACGGGGACTCAACCCCTGAGGAAAATCTGCTATTGGACCCATATTGGAGGATTACTCGCCAACAGAGGAGCCTCCTAGGTCTCCTTGTACCCACGGAGGCACTCACACTGAGCCGAAACATCGACAAGGGTAAAGAGCCCGTTGGGTCTTTCAAACTCGCCGACCCATCTGCCTCTGTGCAAGAAGGCAGAGGAAGATCCCGAGAAGGCCATGCTATGCCAACAGCTTTCTGAGCAAAAGAGGTTGGTTGATGAGCTCTTGGCCGAATGCATTGTAGAGCGGCGACTCGACTACGGTAAACCTAGACCATGACAGCAGGGGCAAGAGAGTCTACCCCTTGCCCAGATTCCCCAAGTAAACCGCGACCATGTTGCATTCATCGATAGGGGAGAGGCTGGAACCCATGACAAGAGGGTGCGATATGTTTCGCCAAACCCTCCCGAGCAGCGGGACCACCTGGGTGACCTTGCCCCGTTTCCTCCCGCCGCCCCGAGAGTCACTCCGCCAGCTGCCTCACGAGCTGCTGAGCTTGACTATCATATCAAAGAGCATGGAAATGCACTTGTGGTTAGGGATCCCCCTTAGGATAGGAATCCGCATCCGGATGATCTGATGGAAGTACTCATCGCCCGCTTGGAGGCCCTGGATACTCGGTAGGTGGCAATCCCACAGGGCGGCAAGCCATACCCAGCGTGGTTGGATGATATACCGGCCCCACCGGTATTTGGGAACCCCACTTTCTCCCCCTTTAACGGGACCAGAGACCCACCACAACACCTGGCCCACTTCAACGCATTGTGCGGGCATATGTTAGGGACTCTGGCACCGCAGGAGGCTACCAAGCTCCGTTGCTTCGTTCAGACACTGGAAAGACTAGCATTCATCATGTACATCCAACTCCCTATTGTATTTGTGATTAGCTGGGAGGACCTTCATCGGAAATTCCACTACCATTTCAGCTCCACAACCCGAAAGATGAACATTGCAGACCTCTTCAGGTGCAAACAAAGGCCTGACGAGTGAGTCGCGGACTTCGTCGCCTGGTGGAAGGGGCTCACTTACTCCCTTGACATACCACTGACTCATGAGAAATTACCAATGATGTGTGTAGGGAATGTCAAGGAGGAGTTGGTTTCTTCTCTGATCACACAGAATTACCCTGGAAGTTTCTTGGACTTCTCAGACAAGGCTCAGCTCCTCGAAGAAGACCTGCAACAGGCCAGTTAGGCACGCCCGCTGCCTCCTGTAATCTCTAAAAGGAGAGCCTCCATAGCTAAGCCCACTGCTGTAGCCTAGATAGAGCCCCATACAGCTATAGTTTTTACCAGTATGGACAGCTCATTAGCCTCATAGGGGTCCACCCCCACGTGCACAGCCTCCGGCCCAACAGTGACCACCTCAAAATCGGCAGGCGCCTCCACGTAACGCACCGCCACCACCTACGCGAGATAATAAGTCTCCAACTCCTCGGCCTGCTCCTCCGGCCCCTGGTCATGGTCAGCCTCCAATAGCTCCTTTCTAGATAGAAGGAATCAGACTTACTCATTTGGCGAGGACCAGGTCCCCTGTTACTTCCGTAGCACCTTAGAGTAGAGGATCGTACGGCTGCCTGACTGCCGGATGCCAGAAGAGGCATGTCTCACTGACCACCCTAACTACTACCCTTATCACCGGATCTTGGGACACACCATACAGCAATGAATTGTGTTCAAATACTTGCTCCAAGACCAAACTAACAACAACGTAGTCAGGTTGGTCCCAGCCCCGGCACATGTGGTAGGTGTCTTCGTGAGATCAGATGGCAGCAGTGACAATGGGGATGAGTGGGAACAGGTTTCCATCCTTGGGTCCCAGAAGTATAACGACTGGATGTCCTGCAAGATGGTTGCCCATTCCCATGGTATCATTCGTGCCTTCCTGAGTCAGGCAGAGCCCTCGGAGTCTGTGAGTGCCGCTTTGGCATCGTCGTCCATGCCCACCTCTTCCCAGAAGAGCAAGCGGTGGTGCACAAAGAATGAACGCGCCCTTCCAGTGCCGTTATCTTCCCGCACGCTGGGTGATTTTATACCCCCAGAGATGAGGATCCCTCCGAGACTCCGTCCGGTAGTGGATGACAACTCGAGTGAAATACCGGGGTACACTTCGGTTAAAACCGTAGAGTTGGTAAATCCCTTTTTGACTCCCGACGATGAGGAACTCCAGGTGGACATCCCTAATGTCCCCAGCCGTCGCCAACATCAGCAGAGCCGTGGCTACGTGAATCGTCGGGGCATGATAGTTGTCACCTCCAGTCGGGTCGTGCACGCTACTGAGACCATGCAGCAAGCCCGGTACATAGAGCAGCACTCGCGGCTCCCTCACCCAGTGTCAACAAGTTCTCCTCCACCACCGTTTGTGTTGCTGGATCAGGCAGAGCCGCCTCGTCCGTGTCACAATGAGCCCTTCCCTACCACCAGCTGACTATGGACTTCTGTTCCTAGCTTGACAGCCACCTCCCAGGCTTCGGCTAGTGAACAGCGGGATGTACCTACTACCAGTCAGTCAACGGTCCCGCCAGTAGGTCCCATCATGCCTCCAATCGTATAGTGACATCTTGTAAGAAGAATCTCGCGTTTGGCCTGAATGTATGATGTTCTGAAGCACCTGGCCGGCATTCCGGCAAAGCTTTCTATCCTTGAGGCCCTTCATCTGTCGTCTGAAATGCGTGAGGTGTTCGCCGAGGCTTTAAGGAGCCCCTCCAGTTTGAAACAGAGGTAGCGGCCGCAGAATCCTTCCACACCGATGTGATTGAGGACGCCGAATGTCAGGCATTTATCTCTTTTTCCATTGAAGATGAAGACCTTCCCATACAGGGGAACATCCTCCCATTGTACATCACCAGCCAGTTCAATGGCGTGGAAGTCCGCCGCTGTCTTGTCGACACGGGTTCCGGGATTAACCTGAACCCAACTCGGACACTGTGGAAACTGGGGTTGTCTAAGGATGATTTAACTCCCTCCGACCTCCAGATCCAGGGGTATGACAGGACAGAGCAAACTCCACTCAGCAAGATTCGCCTGAATACCCAGTTCGGTGGCCTAATTTCCAATACTGAATTCATGGTTGTCTCTCTGGACACCGCCTACAACGCGTTGATGGGTAGGTCGTGCCTCCACCTTCACACAGTGGTTCCCTCCTTATATCACCAGTGCCTAAAATACTCCCTTAAGGGTCAAGTGGTCGCGCTCCAAAGAGATGCATCTCTGTTTTCCACTTGTGAAGCCCGTTACCTAGACACTGACTATTACAAGAGCAAGGACAAGCAGATCCTGGCAGGTGTGGTCAGGCCCGCAACTGTACCGAGTGATCCCTAGGCAGGTTTGGATGAAGAATTTTTATTCCCAATCCATCGGTTGGAGGCCACAACCCCCGATATGGGAGAGTGATTTGTTGTCTTAGGTACCAGAGGAAGGCATATTTCCAGGACTAAGTGACGGCGGGAAATCACCATGTACTCTTACACCAACCAGGCTCAGGTGATCCCCGAGCCTCCTACCCCTATACGATATCGGGACATTGGGCTCATGGCAATGAAAATACATCATACATGTCTATTTCACCGGGCCGGAATCGACCGGCTCAAGCCAATGCACCACTACTGCTTTGATGTCATAAAGCATGGCCCCTTGGGCCGAAGGCTAGATGGGATTGGATCAACCGCCTTCGTCTCCATTGTCTCCGCGGTGCATGAGTCTCCTGAGGTGATGACCTCTGCTACCCAAGCCAGTGCTAGCTTCCCTTCAGGGTCTAGCAGCCCCGAAACAGCTCCCCCCTTGGATGATCCTTCCACGAGAAGAGAGGAGGACATGAAAGATGCTCCTCCTGCCTTTGAGGAGGGCATCTCCACCACGGTCGACGAGTTGGTGCAGGTGAACCTCAGTAGCAAGGCAGACCTGAGACCCACATTGGTCAGCACCGCTATACCCCCCAAGGAATGGAAACAGTACATAGACTTCCTCAGATATCACCGTTATGTGTTTTCCGGGAGTTATGTCGAGATGCCAGGACTAGATCCCTAGGTAGTCGTCCACCGCCTTGGCCTCCTAGCAATCCATCGCGAGTTCAAGCAGCCTCCCAGAAATATGCACCCCTCTCATGGTACCATGGTTGGGGCCGATGTTGATAAGCTCATCAAGGCCAACTTCTTAAAGGAAGTCCAGTACCCTAGGTGGCTAGCAAACATTGTGCCAGTTGGGAAGAAGAACGGGAAGATCATGGTCTGCATCGACTTCTGCGATCTCAATCGCCACTGTTCGAAGGATGACTTTCCCCTTCCCGTGAAAGAGTTGTTGATAGATGCAACGTCCGGGTTCCAAGACCTCTCCTTCATGGATGGGTAATCCAGGTACAACCAGATCTGGATGGTCCCCGAGGATGAAGATTTCACTGCCTTCAGGGCCCCCAGGGTACTTTCTGCTACCGGGTTATGCCCTTCGGCCTGAAGAATGCAGGTTCCACCTATCAACGTGCTATGCATCACATATTCTAGCTGATCCTTGGGATGTTGGTGGAGTGTTACGTAGATGACCTGGTGGTTAAATCTCGTCAGCGCCAGGACCATCTCAATGACCTTCAGAAAGTGTTTGGCGTCCTCTGTTCTCGCCAATTGAAGATGAACCCATTAAAGTGTGCCTTCGGGGTCACCACCGGAAAGTTTCTTGTCTTCATTGGTAGGTATGGAGGCATCAAGATCGACCTAGAGAAGATCAATGCCATCAGTCAGATGCCTCCGCCAAGTAATATTCGGGAGATTCAAGTCCTCCAAGGACACTTAGCCTGTATACGTCGATTCATTGCAAATCTGGCTAAAAAGTGTAAGCCCTTTTCATGGATCATGAGGAAAGGTGCCACCTATGGATGGGACGAACGGTGTCAGATCACTTTTCAAGAAATCAAGCAGTATCTGCGTCAACCTCTAGTCCTAATGTAACCCGTTTTCAGAAAGCCACTGGTCCTTTACGTGACCACCCTAGAGAAATCCCTTGGCGCACTTCTCGCCCAGAAGAACAACGAGGGAATAGAGAATAGCCTCTACTACCTCAGCCGCATGCTCCTCGACGCGGAAATTAGATATGCTTCCATTGAGAAGAGATGCTCGGTGCTCTTATTTTCCATACAAAAATTGCGGTACAAATTGCAGCACCACGAGGTACAGATGGTCTCTCGAGTAGACCCATTGAAATACATCCTGAACTGACCTATGTTGAATGTCCGATTGGCACGTTGGGCAGTGATCCTCCAGCAATTCGACATCAGGTTCGTACCTCAGAAGGCCATCAAAGGAAAGGCTTTAGTAGACTTCTTTCCTGCCCACCCAACCTCCGCAGACCAGCCACTAGATCTAGGCTTCCATGATGAGGCAATCCTCTCAGTCGATCTTTCCATCCCATGCTGGCAGATTCTCTTTGACGACGCCTCCTGAAGCCCCACCGGTAGAAGGCTCAACAATCCTAGGCTTTACAGAGTGGGCCTGGGTATTGTCTTCATCACCCCGGAGCAAGCCGTTCTTCCATATTCATTCCTGCTGTCAGAAGGTTGCACCAACAATGTGGCATAATATCATGCCCTCATCACGGGCCTCGAATTGGCTCTAGAGGTTAACGTACCCCATCTGTACATAAAATGGGACTCTGAGCTAATCATCAAGAAGGTCAATGGTGACTATGCTGTCAAGAAGCCAGAGCTCGTGCCATTGCTGGATTGCACCCTCCGTCTAATGGCTAAGTTCCCCTCCCGACCAGAGGTCGTTCACATTCCCCAGTCACAGAACAGTCGAGCGGATGCTTTAGCCAGCCTGGCTGCATCACTTTCAGAGCCCGAACAGGATGACCTAATCATCTACGTGGAACATCGGAGAGTCATTGTTCCTATTATTCTGGAGGGCGATCGTGGCCCGTGAGTGAACCATCTCACCGCTGGCGCCCCTATGTCAGGAAACTTCGGGGCTTCAGGCGTGGCGATTGAGATTGTTCCCGACTGGAGGAAACTCTTGGTTGAATATCTCCAGCACGACAATCATCCGATGGCCCGAGCCGAGCGAGAACGAATCCGACGCCGCGCGCCGTAGTTCACCCTTCAAAGTGGTCCCAGCCATGAGCACCGCCTTTACAGGAACGTATTTGATGCTGTTCTCCTCCGTTGTCTTCAAGGAGTTAAGTTTCCATAGCTCATGCAAGAAGTGCACGCTAGTTCCTGTGGCACCCATTAGGCCAGGTCGCAGTTGTCTCACCAGATTCAGAGGCTGGGATACTTCTAGCACTCCATGATCTACAACTGCATCAAGTATGCCAAGAGGTGTCATGTGTGCCAAGTTCATGCTTACTTTTTTGCATCGGCCACAAGAGCCTCTCCATACTACCAAGTATTCTTTGCCCTTTGCAGTCTGGGGGCTGGATGTTGTAGGGCCTTACCCGCCGGCGACGACCAGCCAGTGTCGGTTCATCATAACCGCTATGTATTTCTTCTCGAAGTGGGAAGAGGCAATCCCGCTCAGGGAAGTCAAGGCATGTTCTATCACTGACTTCATGAGCTCTAATATCATCTATCAGTTTGGAGTACCTCACGCTATCCTCACGGATAACGAAACAAACATCCGAGCAGCCGAGATGAAGAAATTGTACGCTAAGTACAACATTCTCTCTAACCACACCTCCCGCTATCATGCACAGGCGAATGGATAGATCGAGGCGTTTAACAAAACTCTCTCTAACTTTCTGCAAAAGATGGTTGGTCCGAATAGGAAAAGTTGGCCAGAAAAGCACCGCAATTCCCTATGGGCTTATAGGACGACAACTCGCAACTCCACCCTGGTGACTCTGTATTCCTTGTTTTACGGAGCTGAGGCCATCCTGACTATCGAGATCTAGTTTCCCTCATTGCGCACGATGGTCTACAACCAGCAAGCACCAGATAGAGTTGTCGAAATATGTCTAGTTGAATTGGAAGTGCTGGATGGAAGTAGGCTTCGAACATTACATAACATGGAAAGGCATCAGAGCATGATAGCTCGAGCTTTCAATAAAAAGGTTCACCTCCGCTCCTTCATTCTAGGTCACCTGGTGTTGGCTCTCAGAGCGCCAATGATTCCCGACAGGAAACCACCCAAGTTAGAGCCCAAGTGGGAGGGGCCTTTTATTTTCCATAAGGTCTATACTAATGGCACGAATTCCCTAGTGACTATGGATGGTGAGCGTGTCACTCCTCCCACCAACTCCAGGTTCCTCAAATGGTATTTTTCATGAGCGTCAAGGGTCCGAGTTTTAAGACCTAAAATGAAGATCCTATTTTGGTCCTGCATGACCTTAAACTATATGGTCCTGCATGACCTTAAAGTGTATGGTCCTGCATTACCATAAACTGTATGGTCCTGCATGACCTCAAACTGTATGGTCCTGAATGAATTTAACTTGTACGGTCCCGCATGACCTTAAACTGCACCTAGTCTAGCATGACCTTAAACTGCATTTTTCCCTAAATTTGGGATCTATGGTCCTGCATGACCTTAAACTACACTGTACGGTCCTGCACGACCTTAAAAAACACCTTGGTCTAAGTTCAAAAACCTAAAACTAAGATCCGTATTCTGTCCTACATGACGTTAAACTGTGTTTCTAGAAATACGTCTAGCTTGATACACATCTTAATGGGATACGTAGGAGCGCCCATAACTTTTGTATTTGTGTCCAGCTTGAGGTCTTCTATCATGTCGGTCTTGCCTTTGGGACCTTTACCATAGGATCACGTGGCATGGTATGGGATTATGTCCTCATTCACGTCAAGTTTGCAATAGGTTCACCACGCGCAACCTATCCTCAGGATTAGCCCTCCTATGTCATGTTCCCCATGACATTAAAAGGCTCTATCTAGAACTACGTGTGTCTTGATTCACATCCTTATGGGATACGTAGGACTGCCTGAACACCTATATGTCAAGTACATCCCCATCTATTAGAAGATCACACAATCTCCCGGTTTCCAGGGTATTTGGCATTACGCCCCCCTTTTCCTGGGGATCCGCCATCTTTTGGCCGCTCTTATACTGATCCCTTTGACCCTTTCCAATGGTCTGCAAATGTGTTCAGAGTGCTGTGGTCTAGGACCTGGAATGTCAGATTCAACTTAGGCACGTTCCATCCAATTTCCAAGCATCGTGTTCCCCTTCATTCGGGCCCCCATCATCCTTCACACTCAGAGGGACCCCCAAGAACGACCTCGATACAACGCCCAAGGGCTCTCCTACCGTCACGGGCCAACGCCCCCAAGGGATTCATACAAAAAATTGATACAAATCCCATGTTGTGAATATGGTCATCGGTTGATGCTCATTTGTTTGTCCCCATGGCTAATGCGATAGGATGATGTGTTACGAATGTGGACAGTAGTAATCCTCGGTTGTCACGTCGACTTTCCCGAGCCCTGAATGTTGGTTGCATGATTCACATTATGTTCTGCCCCCACCGTGTCAAGGTGGAATCCTGACACTCCTTGTACTAAGCCTCAGTACACCCCCACATGTCGGGCAGACCAAGCCGCGTAACAGTGTCTCTCGGGGCTCCTGCAATCTGAGAGCTAGAGTGTGTGCTTGGGCTTGTTCTTTACAGTTTGCGTGCAGCTTAACCCTCATCCCCATGGGAAAGGCGAAGTCACCCGGACATTGCGTTTCGGGCCCAGAATAGCTGGGAGCTAGCATCTTCTGTCCCCATCCTGATGGTTGGACCCTCTCTTGCCCCTTGGCCCGAGGCTCCTCTCTCAGAATCGTGCACAGTGATGGTATGTGATTGCGCCCTCACCAGCATCAGGTATGCTTTATCGCATCGTGCGTGTTCCCCTCAGTCGAAGCCATACGACCTTAAACTGTGCTCTCGGTCCAAGACATATGACCTTAAAATGTGCTGTCAGTCCAAGCCATACGACCTTAAACTATGCTGTCGGTCCAAGACATACGACCTTAAACTGTGCTATCGGTCCAAGCCATACGACCTTAAACTGTGATGTTAGTCCAAGCCATACAACCTTAAATTGTGCTGTCGGTCCAAGCCATACGGCCTTAAACTGTGATGTCGGTCCAAGCCATACAACCTTAAACTGTGTTGTCGGTCCAAGGCATACGACCTTAAACTGTGCTGTCGGAACAAGCCATATGACCTTAAACTGTGATGTCGGTCCAAGCCATATGACCATAAACTGTGCTACCAGGTCCAATCACATGACCATATACTATGATGATATCATCCCGGCTACTCGCCGTTAGGACGCTACAGCTCGAGAACTACGTGTGGCTTGATTCTCATCCTTATGAGATACGTAGGAACGCCCGAACATTTTGTCCTGGGTCCAGCCCTAGGGATAACAAAATCTCGTCCCTCCTCACTATTGGCCCATTGGACTGGCTTCTTAGGGAGTGGTGTAGCTGCAGCATCTGCCCCGATTAAGTTCAGGATGCCACATAGTGATTTTGGGAAGCGATAGTGCTCTCTGCAGAGAGGTCCTGTCTATGAATTGGGACAATTCGCTATCAAGTTGGTACATCTACCTAATGCGCCTCCGCCATGGTGGCACAATTTCAGGAGTGTTGGACTCTGTTCAAATAATCCATCACTCCGCTTTCCATTCTTCGAGTGCCCCATTATTCGGATCTTCATCATCTTTCATGTCTGGAGGGACCCCTAAGAGTATGGATGCTCAACCTATGTTCCGCCTACTGTCCTGGAACAACATTCTGGAAGACTGATCACGTCTGGAGGGACCCCCTAATATTATGGGTGCTCGACCTATGGTCCGCCTGCTGTCCTTGGCCAACGTTCCGAAAGACTGATCAACGATATTTGAGTTAGGCCCCATGTTGCGAACATGGACAGCAGTCAGCCCTCATTTGTTGTCCCTATTTCAGGTTAATGCGATATGGATGCTGTGTTTTCTCCATAGTTAACAGCTATCCTCCATCGTTAGGCCACCCCCATAGTGTTCCGAATTTGGGCAGTGTGATTCACCCTTCCTCTTCATCTCCCTATGTTTGGATGGATTACAATGCCCCCAGCATTGCCTCGCTCGTGTGTCATAGCACATTGATAAGTTGATATATCAATCGGTCTGAGGTCTCATTAAAAATCCTGGCCCAATTTCGGATGTCTGAATCTTGGTCAATGCCCCATAGTTGGACGAAATGATGGCATGAGCATCCTTTGCTTCTCACGTTGGGCGCGACCCACAGGATCTTAGGGATGAGTTGTTATTCATTTAGGAATTATGGTTGAGCATATTAAACCAAGGCTACAAATGAATGAATTTGGTCATGTGTTTGATTGAGATGATGAGCAGTACAAGAAAGAAGTTCATGAGATGGCAAAAAAAAGCTCTTAGGGATCAGCGTGCTGAATCGATCTTTCTAGCGCTGCAACCCATTGGCTGGTAGCCTCTAGGACCGCTACTCGCTCCTTGAAGACTCTCTCCTCATTAGTCACTACAGAGCACAGATCGCCACCATAGCTTGTTCCTGCGCCTGCTCGGTTCAATGTACGGTCATCTGGTGACTTTCCTCCATCATTTGTTCCTGTGCGTCAACTAGCTGGGCTGTCAGTTGCTCCATAAGCTCAGAGCATGTTGCAATGAAGGTCTCTTTATCTGACGCCTGCCCTTCGAGGTATCGGACTTTATGCTCCACCCTCAGCAACTCTTGGGCCCTCACCGATCGTTCCTAGTATTGGGCAACGTCGGTGTGCTGGCTGCTCTCGTGTATCTTATCGTCCATGTAATTGTGGACTGTCAGATGAAGGCGCTGAGTGTCAGCCCCTCCGGCACCCAGGAAGCACAGCCAGGTCTAGATTGATCCCATCCGCCTCAGCCAATCCGACTGGGGCTATCTGAGAAAGCACTGGATACACTTCCACCCTTTGCGTTGTGTCTTCTGGCTCTCCTCAGCTTCCTCTGAGTCTGTGTCATCTATCTCCTCGGGGTCAGCAGGTCGGTACATAGGGAAGGCAGCCAGCAGATCGGCAGCAGGATCTTCCCCAGGGACGCCTTCGTGAGGAATATGATCCTCGATGTCTGGGAAACCTTCTTCTCTCACCCCACCAGCGACGTTGTCTCTATCATATTTTGACCTCACCTCAGGAATAGTGCCACTGATGTCCGCTTCCCCCTGCTCACCAATTGTCGGGGCCGACTCAGTGTAGGGAACATGTTCTGAATGAGTTGGTATGTCCGCCACTGGTCCACTCGCGAACGGCCCAGGCTCCGCAGCCTGAAGAGCCTTCAATGTTGAGATCAGTGTGCAAGGTATACACTAGTCAGTTGGGATCTTTTGATACCAAGCACCAGTAGTGAAGCGTGAGACATACAGGAGTCCAAAATATCAGTCTCTAGTGTTCCGGCCACTACAGGAGCTGTCGTGATGGGAGAACCCTCTGTGCTTGTTAATTCAGTTATGGGTGTCTGATCCCCATCATGTCCCACTGGTTCCTCTCCTCCCTCCTATGGTTGGGATGCCCATTGAATGCTCAACTACTCTTGAGTGAGGCAGAGAAATGGGTTAAAAGTTGAAAATGAGAATGGATGAATAAGTAAAATGAATGAAGATAGAGACAGACCTTGAGTATCTCAGTTATGTCGAGATTAGAGCCGAAAATCTCACTGCTCTCTCAAAGTCTCCTTTGGTAGGTCGCCCCTTACGACCCCTCACCTTCGGGTTCTCCTTCTTCATCTTCTCCTTCTCCTTCTTATTCTCCAGTTTCCTCCTCCCCCTCTGACTCCTCTTCACTGTCGCCTTCTCCCAGCGGAATCGGTTCCGGATCATGCATCTGGCCAAGCATCACTTTCACTAGGAAAGGTGGAACCGCACGCTGACCCCTTTGGCATGCGTATGTTTCCATGGACTTCAAATAAGCATGTCGTCGATGGAAGTTCACCCAGTCGGTAATTCGAACGAGCCCGACCTCTGGCAGTTGGATCCCATTTTGCATGATCTCTTGCCAGATGGCTTCAACGCTAAGCAATTGCCACAGGGTCATCCAGGCCGACCACAGTGTTGGGAAAATTTCATCTTGGGAATGTTCGAGCGGGTATCTTATCTACTTCCTGGGCAGTTCCCTAGCCACCTCATGTGACCCCACCATGGGCAATGAGGTCGCGGTGGCGCTATGTGATGTTCCCGCTGCTGAAGTCCCAGCCTGTGCAGGCCTCGCTGCCTGATGCACCATTGGTTCCCCCCTTCTGGTAGCACCTTGCCTTCTTTCCCATTACACGGTTTCCGCGCGAGTAACCTTGAGTTCCCGGACTCGCTTGCGTAAAATCCCCTAAGGGTAAGCGATGGTCCAGTGTTTGGAATACTCGGTTGCTAGGCCAGCATCGACCCCGGTGGGAGGACGAGTAATGAAATCGACAGAGCCGAAAGTGGTAAACATCAACCACATCTGGTGCAGGACGCATGGATTCTTCTCCTACCAGACAGACTTGAATACCTTCTGCGGCATTCATTGGAGGCACCCGAACTGCCTGGCGAATCGGGATGGCACTTAAGGCACGCAGATCACCTTCCCGTCGATCCGATCCATGAGCACCCCACGCCGAATGCTCAGGAAATATTCCTGCTGTTCCAGAGAGCCTCACCCGTTGTCCACCATCTGGCCAACTGGGGTAGGGAACATACTGATGTTGAAGTTGGTATGGTTTCCAATGCGGATTCTCACACCCTCCTCATTGAGCGTCATCGGCGCCACCCCTGTGATGTTCAGCAAGGACGGTCGCAGGCCATTGCCCGGAGGACGGATGGCATTTGGGAAAGTGTACCTGCCGAGATGTGCCGCCACACAACCATGGAAGATATGGAAGGGACCATATACTCACCGAGTCGACCCCCCTCGTGAGATACGTCCCAGGCTGGCGTACATCTTGGCCAGTAATGAGATGCCCAAGTTGAACCATTTGTTGGCGGCCATGGTGCCCACCATCACTAGTGTTGCTGGACAGGTGTCCATCCTCGCGACCCGCACTGGAAGGAGCAACCCTCTCAGGAAGGCGGCAAGGAACCCGACATACAAGACATTCGGTTCCTGGGCCTCAATGACGTGATAGCCCCATGATTGGTATTTCCCCACCTCTAAGTTCATCCAGTATGACCCATCCCTGCTCCTCTGATCTGCGGTTGGGCACCGTTTCCCACATCCCGACATCTTTATGGTCGGATCCTTCTCATGGAACAGGCTGTACCAGCCCTTGTAGACAATGTCCTTCAGGAATTCCTTGACCCCCAGCCTCTCTTTGGCCAGCTCCAATAGGTTCCACGTTAGCATAGGTGTTCGTGAACTGTCTCCCCAGGTATTCTTTGGAGGAACGAACTCATCATATTTGTTGACCACCAATGGGATACCTCGGATGTAGTGAACGTACCAAATACTGATGTCAACTTCCCCATGGTGAAGGTGGAATGTGTTGGTATTAGGAGACAAACGGGTGAATATCTCTAGCCTGAGCTCAGATTGACAGTGGAAGTGGAACTGCGTCGTCTATACCACCCCAAATAGGCCGATATACCGCAATTCATCCCCAAGCTGGTCACAGGTTTGGAAAACCCACAATGTCGAGGCCCATTCGCTGGTGATGTTGCACCTGGACTGTAGGTCCCAATCCTTCACCCAACCCTTGGTGTCATCTGTGACGCTCTGACAGAACGTGCTCGCATAGAGGGCTGGAGAATTCTCTGCGATAGGCTCGTCCGCAGTAATGATCTTGGTCCTCGAGTTCAGGACATATACGTCCATATGTTTGGTTTCCCTGGCAGGATGGCCATTGTTGGTGATGTTTTACCGAGGAAGCTCATCCTCCCAGGTCACCCATGACCGTGGCGTGTGCACCTAGAAGCCCGGTAGTGGCACCTCCTCCAAGATGCCAAAGTTCCAGAGTGGGAGGTTGTTAGATAGGGGATACGTATTTTAGGCCAGATTCGGCAGATTGAACAAGGTCAGGTTGTTAGTGAAGATCACCTTGGTGACATAAACCTCCTCGTTTTCCGCCATCTCACCCCTACGAGCGGCAGCTTCCCCCTCATCAACTCAGTTTGAGGCCATCTTGGATTTTTTGGGAGTTGCGCGAAATCCGGATGTAGTCCGCGGAATCAGAGAGTGTTGCGCGAAATTTGAAGTAGTTGCGCGAAATCCAAGTGTATTACGCACAATCGGCTCATTAGGGACGGAATACCCTGAGTAGGCATGCAAAGACGCCCAAAATTCAGAAGGAATTCCGCGCTGCCATAGTGTTTTTACATGCATCCACGGGAGCAATTTCGTGCACGAGAGCGATAATCCAGTCACGCGGAAATGCTTGGGTACAGATTCACGACCCACGCCCCTTTTTAAAGGTGAGGCCAGGGTTTCGCGCCACGTGGAAAGAGTATTCTACATGAGTCCGTCGTTTTGCGTGCCCCGTTGGAATTTTGCACGCAAAGTGCCCAGGAGACCCAACACTTCAGCGTTTCGGTATTTCCCTCGGAATCAGATCGTTGCGACCTCTCACTGATCCAATTACGAGGGGGGCATTTGTAGATGTCGAAAAATTCTATAACTCCCAGAGAAGTTTCAAAATGACGAAGCGAAGTCAGATCATTGCGACCTCTCACTGATCCAATTACGAGGGGGGCATTCGTGCTGGTGAGGTACGCAATATTTGTGCGCCCCGATTCTGCGCAACGTGGTTTTGCGCGCCAACGGTTCCCGGCACGGAGAATATCATGTGCCGCTTGGATTCCGTGCTAGACGATGCCTATAAATAGAAGGCACCCCAAGTAGTTTGGGGGTTGTGGAATTCGGATCGTCTCTCGTGCGCGCAATTTGAGTCCCCCCACGTGCAATATGACTTCCAGGTAATCCCACTTTTCGTGCAACCTTGCCCCGGGGTTTGCCTTTGAGCGCAACTCCACTGGCTTAAGTGAATTTTCCCCCTCCTCCGGGTTCCTTCCTCGCGCGCAATCCGTGTCCCTTGCACACAATCCCCTTCTGTGGACGCAATACTTTGCACACAATCCCTTTTCAGCGTGCAATTCTCTGTCCCTATTGCGTGACATCCGAGTGTTTTGCACGCAAACCTTCTCTTTGATCGCAAAACCCAGGACCCCTCACCATGATGCCCCTTGGTGCCTCTCTGCACCAGCACCTGATGTCTCCCCTGCCGGGCATGCGCGCCACGTGTTGTTTTCCCTACAGCCTTCCAGGCTTGTACAATGTAACCTCAAGGTCTCTTGGGAGGTGTTTCCCATTGCGTTGCTTTGCCTTATTCTTCTCCGCATAGGCACGCTAACGACTATTGATTCTTCACATAGCCACACTAACGTGGACCCCTCAATGGTTCACCCAGCAGCCCCCTTCACTACAGCCTTGCTGATGCCTTCCCTCCAACTAGGGGTATAGGGCATTGGGAAAGTAAACCCTAAGGGTGTGGAGCGGACTCACCTCGTCCAAGATGCAGGACGTTAAACTGCTGAGTACCTCATCCTTAACACAGGAAGTTAAACTGTGGTCCGACCCCGTGCTTCGCACGCAGGTTCCCCCTAGCTCGGGCATTCTTTATGCCCACTCGTCTCCACGGGAATGGACTCTTCCTGATATGGAATGAGATCCTCCTTGTCGATGTGGTGTTTGTCCGCGGGGGAAGGGCTGCCTCAGAGCGTAAGCCCCTAGACTCTCTTGTGGAAGGTTGCACCCGTGCATCTTCGTACTTACCCATAACAAGGCCAGTGGAGTCCCTTTCCCACTACGCTTTTTCGCACCACGGGCCTCCACCGTGGAGTAAGCCTCGTCACTAAAGGCTACTAACCACGCGTAAGCCCTGCTTCTTCTTTGGGCCGCTCAACACGTAAGCCCCTTTCTGCTTCTCATGGACACACCCTTTGAGACGTGATCGTCTGATCCCTGCTGCCTCTTGTTTCTCCAACCGAGCATGACTCACGTGGGCTTAGAGCGCGCATCGACCATGAAATCATCATATGGGCCACCTCAGAGCATGATCCCTATCCCAGAAAAATACACATACTTTGATCCATACTAATGCACGGTACGCAGGAAGCCTCCACGAGGTTCAAGACCACCACCTAGTCCTCCCGACCTCTCCACGTCGGTTCCCTGACCACCATGGGCCACCTCAGAGCATATGCACCATATCCACCATGGGACGACTCAGTGCGTAAGCCCCAAATTTCTCATTCCACATGATGTTAAACTGTGTGCCCTCGTCCTGCATGATGTTAAACTATATCTCGTCCCGCATGAAATTGAACTGTATTCCACCTCTTGGGCCTCCAGAGAGCATAAGACCCATTTTTCATAACCACGTCTCATCTTGACTTCCCCCTCGAGCCCATCTGCCTTGGGAAGCTCATGCCCTATCCTGGAGATCTTACTTCATCCAGGCATCCATCCATGCGTTCATTCTCACGAGTCACCTGTAAGAGCCCAAGATTTTATAAAAAAATATTCTTTTTAATTTTATTAATGTCTTGTGTTTTACGCTACACCAAAAGGAGCTTGCACAACACGCATCCTTGACTTTCCTTGCATTACACGCAATCGCGACCTTCCTCCATAGCGTGTGTAATACGCAATACCGAGTTTCACTAAACAACGATATGCTATTAAAATATTATTAAAACTAGCCGGTATGAATAGTAATAACCACTTTTTAAAATTCTGTAAATCTTATTTTTCAAAATGAACTTCATTTTTGGATTCGGAGTATCGAATTTAGCCTAAGGTGAAATTTTCGTACATTTCAGATAACTTTCATATTCTGATGAATAGTGAAAATTACTAAATTATAATTAAAAAACAACTTTTTTAATCGAAATAATTAATAGTGATAAATTATTAATTGGAGTAGTTTTAAAGTATATTTAGAATATATTTTTACAATTTAATACAATGTTGGTCATTGGATGTAATTGCACATTTAAACCAGACATAAACAAGTGTCAATCTTTTGATAGATATTGTTTCTTAAAAACACGCTATTTGTTTTAACAGCGGGATTTAATTATAAAATTAATTAATGCAACTTCTATGTTATTAATTTGGTAAAATAGACTTCATTTTTGAATTCAGAATATGAAATATAGCTTAGGATGAAATTTTGGCATTTTTCTGAAAACCTTCATTTTTTGATGAATAGTGAAACTACTAAGTGGTAGTTAAAAAACAGAATTTTTCATAAAACTTAATTTTACCGCTTCTGTGAATGCAATTTCAAATATCCGAGAGACACGGTTGATGTCAGTAACTAAAATGTGGTTCAATGAGATGAAAATAATTTTTGGTTAATAGTAACTTTTTACTTTACCACGGTTAAAAGTAAATAGGGTAATTAAGGGTAAGAATGATATTAATATTACCCTAACACATGTCATAATTCTATTGGACAAGTGTATATCGACCAAAAACAACCTTAAGTGTAAAATATTATCATTTAGGCCCACTTAGATTAGATTAGGACATTTATTACTATTTAATTCAAAGAAGAGTTAAAAGAGTTAAAATCAAAGTTTATTCACTAAAACATTTTTAATATGGGGTTATACATAAGATAAATTCGACTATAAATATTAATTAGAAATCTAAAAATATTTCCTACATAATGATATTTTATTTATAATTGTTAGACTTTAAATAAATTAATTTATTTATGACACAACGATGATGCAGTAATTACCCTTTTAAGGAAATATTAACATAATTGATGTTATAAATACTCAAATGAATGTAATTTGAGACTTTTTATGAATTACACTAATTTTCTAGGTTACTATGATATATTAGTGTTGATTTAATCAACTTGGTTCGAACATATAATTCTGTTATGACTTTCACGAAAATCATATATCAAATAGTGTCAAAATTGACACAAAATAGTTTTTAAATCAAATATTATATTATTAATTGTTATTTTATTTATAAAAATCTAAGGTTCTGCCAAATGACTTATATAAGGATATATATATTAATAATAAACAATTTGGGGTTCGTTTGGCATGTTATATTAAGTGTATTAACCATATAGTGAAAGAAAACAAAAAGACACGGTAAAAGTTAAATTATTTAACTTAGAGTTAAATCTAATTGATAAGGTTACAATAATAACCTAAACTTGTCTAAATCCTATTGGTTTATAGGATTTCGACCCATCCCCACTTTAGCTTCGAAATAAGACCCTTTGGAACCATTATAAACCGATATTTACTTTAATATAAAATAATATTTTGAGATATTCCTAAGGTGCCCCTCTCCTCCCTTATAAAAGGGCACCTCCTCCCCCTCCTCCTCACACCAATTTGAGCACTCATGCTCGGCCAACCCCTGCCAAAATCTCTTCTCCACTTCCCTAGCAACATCCTAGAGGTTCTTGTCTTCCTCAAAGACCAATTTTAGTGCCCTAAGAGGAGGTCTCAAAGAGGCGCTTCAAAGAAGAGGTAATTACCGTTACCAATTCTTTCATCTTTATTTCTTCTTCCACTTCTTCTTCTTAGGTTGTTTCATTATGAAGTAATAACATCAGTATCACTCATATACTGATATGTTATTATAAGTATTAAACAACCCTATTTCACCATCTGTCTATCCTACGGAAAAATAAATCACCGCGCCTGCGTACGTACGGAATACCGTCTCCACGCCGTGGTGTAATCTATTTTCCACCACCACCTTACATGGATGGGTATAATGGTGTAAAGAATAACTATAAAAAGTTATTACTACATCATATTGATTCTGATATATTGTATAATCCACTCCGATTCAATTCAATATTTATGAAAATGATATCATCACTCGTGCGTACGTACGGACTACCGTCTCCACGACGCGATGAGATTCATTCTCCATGTTAACCATTTAAGAATGATTATAAAGTATATATAAGAAATAATAATGAAATATATGACATTATAAAGCTACTGGATTTATGTATATATATATATGTATGTCATCTACTTACTTCCATTCAAGACAATAGGGAAAGGAAAACAGCGTTCATGCCTACGTACGGGCTACCGTCTCCATGAACGGTGTTTTTCATTTCATTTATCTATCTATTATATATATATATATACTGAATATATATAATATATAAATCATATTTTATTTTCTGGAAGTAAGTAAATCATGATATAAGTAATAATAATGTCAATAACAACAAGTCAAAACACCTACGATAAAAGAAACGATTTTACCCAAAACGCTTCTTTAACATGGAATTTACAAAAGAACGGGTAATATAATGTCATAAGTGAACCATATATGATATCATAACAATGAATATGATTCTTTAATAAGTCAATGACATTATGTAAACCATTATACAGGAGCTTCGGACACGTACAAAGCAAATCGGACCTAAGGTAAGGGAAATATCAGAATCTCATTTTTATCTGAGATTGTTTATTCGTAAGTATTCACTGGGGTGTATTTTATCATCCACATACATGTTTCATCAATATGAAATATTATTTCCATCCTTATACAATAGTTTATATCCAATTTTACCCTTCGGTGAGTTTTTTGTAAAAGATATGAAAGGAATCTTTTGTCATTTTCGTACGAGGTACTTTTTGACTTTTCCGACAAAAGTACGAGAAGAATGTTTTTTTTAACTTATACGGCATGAACGGATTTTTACGGTTTTATAGAGCATTATTTTCATGAACCTTCCTCCAAAATATTTCATGACTATTTTCAATAAAATCTCTTTCTTTTAAAATTGCATGATGTTTTGTGAAAAGAAATTGATTTTGAAGAAGAAAGGATATTTTCCTCAAGAATTCAATTCAAGTGTTTTATCAAAATTATTTTCCGTCTAAGATAATAAAGGGTTCTGTTTCTATCCATATTTTTACATTGATTTGACTATTTTGTGATGGAATTATGTTTATGAATTCCTTTATCTTATATGAATGGTTTTATGATGTCATGTTGTTTAAGAATCCCATTTTTATTACATGGGTTATGCAATGATGTATGATTTATGATTTTGTGGAACACATAAGAATGGTATCATTATGAGATGGGTGGGACCTATATCTCCCTCCAATGCATTGGGTAAAGATTTTATATCTCATGAGATAGACATGGCTGGAATGGTAGGTTATACCGGTTCAGTGAAACAGGACTGAAACGAGGGTTACTCGATTCAGAAAGGGACTTTGTCCACTAAGATAGTCTTGGCAATGAGTCTTGACTAACAAGAAATGATTCTCTATGATTATGTGTGAATGCCACAAAGTTTCATGTTTTAAGTTATGATTATTGTGATTACATTTCACTACCATGATTTATCCCATGTTATGAAATTATGCTCTCTTTTGCAGGTTATGATTTCCAAAATGTTATGTTCTTATGAATACGATGTGATTGACATTTCTTTTGTTTACCCTTACTGAGCATTTGAGCTCACCCTTTTATGTTTTCTTTTCCCCAGGATATAAAGAAAGGTTTTAGGTAAAAAAAGGGGGGAAGATCTTTATGGGAGATATTGAAGATCTTTCACCAAGTTTAGAAGATTACGTTCCGAGTTTCCAAAGACACTAAACTATTACGATCCTTGTGTGTGTGTTTTTGTTATGTACTAAGTATTCCGCAAATGTAATGTAATGTCCATGTACGTCAAGATACGGGTCTCTACATCACCTCTCTAGGTGACCCACCACATCACCGAACTACGCGGACATTGATTCCCTACCATGGGGATACGTAGGAAGCCTCCACGATGTTCAAGCCCATCACTCCACCATCCATCCTGATCCTTAACCGGGCCGCCACATCCCGGTGAGATCATACCACCCCATCCCACTCCATGACATCTGGGAAGCTGCCCACGTGCTGGCCCCAACATCGGTGTTCCCCCTAGGGGGTCCTTTAGCCCGATCCACCTCCGCAAGACGTTAAACTCGTGGTATACCCCGTGTTAAACATGGGAAGCAGAGGAAAACCTCAGATGGTACACAATCCCCACGTTCGATGTGGGATGCCTTAGGCTTCCGTGCCCTCGAGAAGCCCTGTGATAAGGGACAGAAGACAGACATGCCGACCCCCAGTGTCAAGACATGCCAACGACACCCCAACGTGACCATTCTCCTCACCAAAGGTTGCGGCCCTGATAATTCCCCTTGGAGCGTCTTGACGAAAGCAGCATAATTAAATGGAGTCCATGTAGATATGGCGCCAGGAATGAGCTTCATGAACCCATCTTAAATCTATAAGGTAGACTCGAACTAGGTGACGAGTTCCGAGGAGGAATCCCCTGAAGGAAGAACCACCATCCCATCATCCCGGTTTCAATCAAGGAGAAGACGTCCCTGAATAAGGAACAGATACCTCCTTCCTTTGGAAAGCGGGAATGCGGGGCAACAAGCAGCGTATCCTCCCCACATACGGATGCGCGCGCCCCGGCGAAAGCGTCGGAAACACATACATATCTCATTCATGATTAATAGGCTACTTCAGTATAAGTCCCATAGAAATCATTGACTAGGAAACTACCTCCTAGATTTCATTTCCATATTACATTATGTTCTATGTATGTGTCATTATTACATGACCCTAATAGATACAATGAGCCTCATTTAGTGGTCCTAAACTATTTGGGTTATGATTCCATTAATGAGGGTATATAGGAATCCCATTAAATAGGTTATATCCCAACATCAAAACCACTCCCATATCACTAGATGATGAAAAATAATAGAGTTCCCCATTCTATTTCTAGAAAAAAAGAATTATCCCAATGAAGAAAAAAGTATCTCAAATTAGTCCATAAGGGGATTCAATCAATGAAGAACCTCAGATACATATAGATATTTCAATTGATGAGAAACCACGTATACATATAAATGATTCAATGATCTATACATGATAATAATTAACCGTTACTTCAATGATAACATACATCATACATCGAAATTTATAAGGTACTTCTAATCATATATTAAATACATAATAGTGTACAAGAGTATAAAATAATTCCCCAAAAATGGTGTGATGATATTGTCCTCCCATCCTGTCGAATAATGTGATTTCTTATGTTACATTTTCTAAAATTCTTAGTGAAGTCATCCATTAGATAATAGGTCTCTAATTAATGTAGAATATACAACCATTGGGTGTCTCATGAACATGATCGACACCAATTAGATATTTTTCAGAAAAATAGAACCCAATGAGAATGATTTCACACAAATCATTTCACTTCAATCAATCATAAGGTGATCAAATCTACTTAGGGAAAAATAATAATGATAATAATAAATAAATAAATTTACAATAAAAAAATTATTAATTATTTTATGTTGTGTTTCATAGTTACACGGTAACTTTTCCATCATGACCTATCACAAGACGATTTTTAATGTACTGTATACAAAACTATTTTGATTGGAAAATCGTATCTCTACTGTCATGAGTTTTTAAAAGAATGTTTATGAATTTATTTTGCAATATCTAATAGTTTCTATAACACGATTTCCCACCATGCGTCTACCGATTCATCTAGGGTCTAACATTAAATGGTCCCCAACCCATGACATAACTGTCCAAAGAATTCTTTATATATGAATTTATTGATATAATTTATTAAAATACTTCCTTATAATCAAATATAGATATTTAATAAATAATATTTATTTATTTATAATTACTTATTATAATATATATTACAATAAGTTTTGATTCCATTCATGAATGGAAATATCATTGATTGATCATTAAAATTATTATTCTATAAAATAATAAATAAACATTAAAAAATTTCCTATACCACTTTGAATAATTTGAATCCTACGATTAATAAAGGAATAAAATTGAATTTAATTTATAAACACACTAAATATAAAAATTTTCATGATATAATGTATCAAAATGTATAATTTTTATACCACAAAAAATAATTAAGTGGTGAAAATTGTGTATGCCTCATGAAATAAAAGTGATACCTGAATCCCTTTCCTCATGTCAGACTCATCACATGTTTATTGATCTTATATACTAATAAACATATGCTAATTATTTAATTTATTATAATTATTTATCATGTTTATAATTAAATTTTTTCCATTATTACAATGTTTTTAAATACTACATAAAAAAATAAGTTTACTTCATGTGTTTTGACCATTTTAAAATTATTGGTGAAAACTTACATCGGTTGGTCTACTTATAGTCAAAGGGGTCATTATATGAACATATAAAATTTGATAATTATGACATACATATCATATTTTAACATAAATTATACTTTTAAAACAAATCCTAAATTACGGTTATAAAAAATGAAGCAAAGTTACTATCATAGAAATGGTAGGTCATACATACCCATGAGTAACATTCTCGTTTTTCAAAAATTATTATGGAATGTATGTAAGTAAAATTATATATTTAAAAAATTATAATTATATAATAAATACCATGTTATTTAATCATATACACTTATATACAAAATTATATTAATGAAAAATTATTCACATCGTGTTGAGGAGGTTGTAGTCCACCTATCCACGAATGACATTATCACATTGTTTAGTGTGTAAGAAGGGTAATAAGGAAATTATATATTGTTTTTATAGAAATAGAATAATATAATTAATGTAATATATATGTTATTTATCAAACATATATTTAATTGGAAAAATCCTGAATTCATTCCATGTACAAAATGATGGAATCACATCACTTTAAGGAGACTGTAGTCCACACTTCCACAAATGATGAAATCATATTCCCACAAAATGGAGTGCATAATGATATGTGTTAAAAAATAGTTTAATATTAATAAATAAATATTTTATATCATATATATCTTATAAATTGTTTTTACCATTATAATTCACAAAAATATTTGTGGTAAATAATAAAATGAAAAATCATCATTTTCTGAGGTGGTATTTCATCATACACGAATGGTATGTTTATTACCTATTAGTAGTATAATCTTTACTATGATTCATTAGACTCTATTGGGATATATTACTTTAATTCTATATTTAATAAATTATATATGGTCCCATATCCTTAATTTGTGATCATTACATATTATAATTTTGTTCATTCCCCTTTCAATCATGAACTCGGTGTTCTTTTTATATAGACTTCTAACAAACTGAAATTCCCATTAAAAAGGTACTGAGTGTTTATTTCCAAAATAACCTCATGTGGGAAAATAAATATTATTTTATTCTCATTATACATCATTTTGAATTTCCACCCGCTTCGTTTCATTATTTACGTCAAATCCATGTAACTTAGAGAATAATTTTCTTATATTTTTATCACCTTATATTATACCATCATGTTATAATAATTCATTAGAGATATTACCCTAAGAAATATTGGAATAATAATATAAAATATAAAATCCATCATGTTGTTCGGATCATGTTTATTACTGATGTTCATTAACTTTCGCTAGGTTCCATTTCTAAATGATTTCATACAATAAATTAGTTCACATCATTATAAAACATAATTTGTAATCAAATAACTAGTAAAATACATCACATAAATTGAAATCATTATTCATAGCTAATATCATAATCAAAAAAATATTTTCTTTGGGGAAAATTTTTCCTTTCAAATCATTCTTAATGGTTTGTTATGAAAATTTGAATTATCCCAATAATATTAGATTAGATGTTAAAACTAGGTGATCAGTAAGGAATGCGGTCATGTACATGATTACACTTGAGTTAGCCCTAACACACTATGTCAGAGATTTTACCCCTAGGTACATATTTTCTATAACCATATCCACTTGTAGTATCTAGATATTGATGTATTTCTAAAAATACCAACATAATCTATAGATCACTAAAAGTATAGGTTGTTTTTTATAAATATTATAAATGTCTTGTATATGGTTATATTACCAGGTCAATGTTTTATAAATATAGTTTCCAAGGATGAAAATAAATATCTTTTGATACAAATATTAATGCCCCGACCCCAGAATCTGAGAGATGATTCATTATGTTATTACATAGAAATAATTTCCAAAAATTAAATCCCGAAGGAAATTTTGGTTTAAAAAAAAAGATTACATAGATGATATCATAATATATTGGTAAATATAAATTAAAACATAACACATAAGAAGGATAATAAATTGAATTATCTAAAATTCATTCAAATATCTCTTCTTTATAACCTGGGGAAAGGAAAAAATGAGGGTTATATAAAATACTTAACAGTGGTTTAGTATAGTGGAATCAATAATGAATCAATGAGTGTAAATCAAATTGGAATAATAAATAATAGAGAGCACATTCCATTCAAATAACAAGACAAGGCATAATCAATATGGAAGGGAGGATAACTAAAACACATTTCATTTAATTATTTAAAATACAATGAAATACATCCATAGATAATTTCCAAGAAAAAATATAAATAATAAAAATAATTATGATTGAATTCTTAGTAAGTTAAATGATTAATTATTGGGCTCCACAATTCCTTGGTA
The DNA here is from genome assembly GCA_963277665.1 of Viscum album. Taxonomy (NCBI): domain Eukaryota; kingdom Viridiplantae; phylum Streptophyta; class Magnoliopsida; order Santalales; family Viscaceae; genus Viscum; species Viscum album. Next base: position 396,644,902 of record OY728144.1, read on the forward strand.
CGTGGTACATTTAACATCAATACCTTTCAGAAGAAGGTTTATAAAATACTGGGTACTAAATGATTAGTTTTGGAAACCCTTATCTCTACTATCATGACATTTCAGAAGAATGATTATAACATAATGGATAACAACATGAAGGTTTTGTACAATATTATTTTTTAACATGATAGAACTATTTCATCAAGGGGATTACTTTAAATGGTCCACAACCCATTTAATACAAGTAAAATTAATTTCATATATGTCAAATAATAGATTTAATTCATTAACAAATTTTCCTTATCATCAAATATCCATGTTGAAAAATTAATGTGGATTTATCAATAACTCCTTAGATGGGGAAAAGTAACCACAATGGTTTATGATGTTTATGAATATAAATTCCATTGATGGATCATTAAAATTATTTTTGAGGAGAATAATATTTAAACTTTCCAATGTCTTCCATACCCATTGGAAACATTTAAATAATAATCCCCGTGAAGGAATAACATTAAATTAATGTTCTAAATACCAAAAAGAAAAATAAAATTAATGGTATAATATTAAAAATAATAATTAGATACACCACATGATAATATTCAGTGTTGAAAATCTTGTATGTCTCATTTAATGATATGAGAAGCAAGAATCCCTTTTATTGATTCTAAATTGTCATGTGTGTCTTTATATTACTAGATAATAAACATATGGAAATTAATTAATTTCTTTAGAACCATAATCAAATTTTTCGTTACTTTTCATTCACTTATTATAAGGTTTCAGAAAAACTTCTTAGACAATTCTGTTTACGTCGGGTGTTTTTACCAAATTTTCATTATTAGTCAAAAATGAAATTGGAAGGTAAACTAATGGTTAAAGGTGTAATTATATAAAAATATCTAGAATAATAAAAATTAAATAATTATAATATTTTTTAAATCAATTATATTTTAATAATCAATCATGAAATATGGTAATGAAAAATTTAACAATGTTTCAATCATGGAGACGGTAGGTTCTATCTACACAAGAGTAATGTCCCAATTTTCTGATGATCATTTGGGAAATAATCTAAGTAACATTATTTCATTATAGAATCATAATTTTATCAAAAATAGAATTTTATTTTGTCATATATACTTATATATATATAATTATATTGATTTAAAAGTATCCACATCACATCGAAGAGGTGATAGTCTACACGTCCACGAACGACATTATTTATTTTTTAGTGCGTGAAAAGGGAAATAAATAAAAAGATATATAATATTTATGAAAGTATAATTAATTAATGAATATAATATATATCTCATTTATGACACATATTATTTATTAAAAACATTATTAGTAAATTATATTTATATATTTAATGAATCACATCAGTTAGAGGAGGTTATAGTCCACACATCAACAAGTAATGATGTCACATTCCCAAAAAATGGAGTGCATAAAGATATGTTTTAAATAATAATTTCAAAAACTTAACTGCAATATAAATATCATATAAATCATATAAAAATATCTTTCCATCATAATTCCCCCCATGATATTTGGTAATGGAGAAAAGAACAATCATTGTTTCGTTAGGAAATTGTTCATCGTACAAAATTGATATGTTTTTATCCATTAGATTGATGTGTGTGTAAGTATAGGTATAAAAATTTAAAAAATATTTAAATTTTTTTAAGAAAAATATTTTGTTATATAATCATGATATAAAAATAATTGAAGTGGAGGAGAATTAAATTAATGAAAAGTGGTCATTGCAAAATATTACCTCTTAAACGGGTAACACATTTATGTTTGCACCAGATGGATTCTTAGTTTTATTTCATCTTTGCGAAATGATTCTACTATGATGGTATTTATTTGGGGAGATTATTTGAAAATATATTTTTGAGACAAATTTATTTAAATTTATTAACAAATGAGAGTGTTCAGTGAATTTTTATAGTGGAGGAGGAGTGGCATTATTTTGAATTTTTTATAAGTGAATTTGACTAACATTTTTTCAATGACAATTTTCACCAATAATAGTCCCAATACTATCCAAGGGAGGATAAGGACATATTATGAATATTAAATGTCTTTTGGAAAAGTTTTTAGGTTTTTTTGGTTTTTAATATTATGTTTTATTCCCCTATTAAAATATTTTCTCTTAATCCATGTAACTAATTTTAATCGCATTCAATAATATTTTTTTGAAATAAAATATCTTCACAGTTTTAGAAATTATAAATTATTCTTTTTAAAAATTTGAAATACATTTTTCAAAATTTCTATAAAATTATAATTATAAATTAATTTAAAATTATTCATTTAGACGAGACTAAGAAAGTGGGTTTTTAAATTAGAAATTTTCAAATGTTTGGCCGGTTTTTATATCCATTTTCGAAGTGAAATAATTATAATATACATATTTGTATTTATTGATATAAATTTATCTAAATAAACATTAAATCCTATCAAAAATATATTTTTTACATATAAATAAATTAGACAATAATGAATGTTTGAATTAAAATTAAGCATATTTCAATATTCATCAAATATGAAACTACTTAGGAAAGTACCAAAACATCACCCTAACCTAATTTTCATGTTAGTATTTAAAAAATTGAATTTTATTTTAACATTTTGAATTTATAAAATCTCAATAATTTAGATTTATAATAGGTCTTCCATCAGAAGGTGGTAAAATTACCTTCAAACAAAATTTGTTTTTTATGTGTAATATTGGGGTTTTTGTTATCTTATACCTGTCAAATACATTGGATGAATATAAAGAAATATTTAATATTTAAAATATATTATGTTAATTTAACTCAATAATTTTAATTAATATAATTTATTAGGATTAAATGACTCTCTGAGCATAAAAATGTTTTTATAAAATCATTATTGTTATATTAAATTTGTTCTTATATTCATTTCTAATTATTTTTTTACCAATAAATACAACCATATATTTTTATATGTTATTTTATATTATATATAAATTTAAATTTAAGATTAATTTTTATCTTATTTTATTTAATAATAATACCTTAATAATGTAATTTTGTATAATAAAACAAGGACTTTCGTATAATACAAACTAATGAAAAAAATTCATTACTGCAATTAACGAGAGTCAAATTAGTGTTTCCTGAATTACAAGCTATGAAATAGATTTATTTAAAATATTTAATATATCATTATGACCCGGGATGTTATATTACTTTCTATATTAGGTGTATCATATCAAAAAATATATTCATAATGTTTCATGTAATATTAGATTGACTTGGTCTTGCGTATATATAAATATCGGAAAATTTATAGAAATTTTATAAAAGTAAAATATTATAATGTCTTAAGGTGTTATAGAAAGTACACCTCTAGTTGTGTTTTTCTAAAAATAGAGAAATCATATTGAGTAGCTAACTTCAGGATAAAAAAATATAATAAATCTTCTCAATCAGTTTGGCACAATTCTATCATAATTTGTTTATTCAGAAGAAGATGGATATGAATTTATGGAAGTGAATTTTGTTGAAAGTTCATATATTGGTCATGATTCAAAAAGTATGATGGTATATTTTCTTGATAACTGTTCAAAATATATAAGAGAATAGATGGTAGAGTTGAAGTATGTTCATTATGTTGTTTGAGTGTCACCAGTGTCTGACACCAATTATGAACCGGCACATTCACATCAATCATGTACTAATTTTAAAAGCCATTCTCATTCAAAAATGTTTTTGAAATCATAAAATTAATTTGGAAATCATTAGTTTAATTATTTTAGTCAATTTCAACAGCTAGAAAGAATATCTTTTTTATCTTATAAAAAATATAACATTCATTTATAGCATTGTGATACATAAAATGTTTTCATAATCTATTAGAATATAATTTATTTGTGATATCATATTAATGAAGGGATTATTGGGTAAACACTGAATTATTGATTCTATTACGATTTTCTATTTTAGTCAAGTGTAAATCAGTTTCAAATCACTATAATTTCTCTATGTTTTTTATTATTTCGTTTGAGTTTATATTTTCTACATTTTTTATAAGTTGTTTTAGGGATTTTATGATCTTCCAAATTTGAGGGTTTGTTGGGAATATATTTTATCAAATATACTCTATAAATATTATGGATTTTGATGATCTCAAATATACGTTTTTTACTTCAGAAAATACATAATTTTTTTCTAGAATATACTTCAGGAGATGTTTTTCTTATTTATATATCTTCTTTTTAATTAATTAAGAATAAATTTTATAGTATTATTCAAATATAGTATATACCCATTGTTTTTATGAATAATTTAATTTTCAACAACCCTTTATTTGAAGTAACACATATGGATCATGCACCCTACATTGTTGGAAATGTATGGATCAGGAACCCTATATTTGGAATGGTTTCTTCATTTGAGAAACATAAAGTATTTTTCATTAAAAATATATTTGTTAACAACATTATGATATCAAACTAACATTTGTGAACTACCATAAGATTTAAACCCTATGTTTGGACATTTTTGTTACATGAAAGAACCCAATGATTGTCTATTGAGTGATGGAGTTTAAGAATTAATGAATTATTTTTTGATTATTAAATCTATTTTAGAGAAGTAAATATCATTTTTTAGATATTTTACCACCACCTTTAAGGATCATATTCAATGGATCAAATATTTCATATTTTCTAAGGTGCATTATGAATATCTTAATTTTTATTAAATTGAATTATTTCGATTTATCAGTATATATTCATGGATCTACTCTTCGAAAAGTATGTAACGTTTTCAATATAAATAGAAATAGTATTCCAAAAATTATTATTAGTGTATATGTGCAATATATTTTTTAATATATATTTTCTATACAGTAATAAAAGAATGAGTGAATCGTTTATTCTAAACAAGATACAATTTGGATACATATGTGTTTTGTCCTTAGGCTATGTACCTACAGTTTTTTGTTTATTGATAATTTTATTGATGATCATCCACAACTAGAATCTCTTTGAATATATTGATTCTTGAATACATTTGTCTTTGAAGAATAATATCCATAATCAATCAGATCATGATTAAACAGTTTAAAAGAAACATTTTATTCAATCAAATAAAAAAATTTCATTTATAGGTGTTTTGGATTTCCAGACTCATTCGTGGTAGAGTATCAGCTTCTCAGACAAAGATATGGAGAATCTAGTTTCCTATTCAATATCTAGAAGGATATTTAATTTCCTTATTGTAAAGGTTTCAACATCTAGTACTCTGTTTTTAAGGAATTTTTATAAGGGTAAATGTTTTTTAAAATCAACACACTCATTGAGAGATTAATGGTGGAGTCCAATTGGGGATCTTGGTGACCTAAACAACTAATGAAATTGTTGTGTTCTTTATTACTCTTTATGTACATCATAAATATTTACAGAAGATAAAATTTGATATATGCATAAAATATCAAATAAAGATAATAGAAAATATATGTCTAGATTACTAAAAACACACAATTCACCCACGTATTTGATATATTTTTATTATTCCAACCAAATATGAAAGTAAACTGTGTCTCAATCCATCAATGAACATCAATAGTTTCTTTCAAACAATTTTTTACTTTATAGTTCATTACAAAATTCTCTTACCCATGACTATATGAACAACCTAAACCCTTACATTATTATTCCTCTGAAAATTGACAACTCTTTGATCCATCATTAAGATTCTTGTGATCAATGAGCTAATCTAATTAGATGTGACCAAGAAAAAGCTTCAATATCCCTATTTTAATCAAGATAACTTCTATTTTTTTTGAAAAAAATAATATGTATCATCCTCGTAATGTTGAAAAAAGATAGTGCATGTGTATTTTAGGTGGCATTGATTTTAGGAAGGAATCTCAATACATTTTAATTTTTAATGTATAGGTCGTCATGGTGATCATTGACCAAGTAAAATTTATACAGCAATAACAATCACCATGGAAGATAATTTCTTTATAATGATGTTGTTGAATGAATATCAAACTGTCTCAATGTTATTTGGAATAGAAAATTATAAAAAATAAAAACAATAACATTAAATAATTAACAGTCAAATTTAATCTAATCTAATTATATTTAATTATCACTCATATTAAGATAATTAATTACTAATAAAAAAATTAATGAATATATAAAATATATTCTACCTATAACTAGTTATGTTAATGTCATAGTATCATACTCAACTATTTCCCACGAATTCACTTTCTCCCTATGCCTAATCACATTTAAATAGAGGTATGGTTACCTTTTAATGTCAAATACCATGAATTTGTCCATAAAGAGTTTATAAACCATCACCAAATTATGTATCTGCTAATTGAAAATTTCAACACCAAATAATATTACACAAATGTACATTCAATCCAATCTATTATGCGTAAGATATTATTATTTTTTACTCAAGGGGGGCTTGTTCATGTAAATTTCTAACATACAAATTTTAAAAAAACAATCATAGTTCTTTTTTAAATATTCCCTAAATATAGTTCTATAAATAAAATTATTGTTGAGAAATATGAAATAAAAAAATAATTTTTTTTAAAAACATGATTAGAGGTTATCAAATAAAACTTGAGTCATAACGTTTATCCCCACTATAAATATATTAAACTAGAAAACCATGATACCATCCATAGAAGAATATTAAATTTATTTCATAATACTATTAATTCATAAGTCAATCAATATCTACACCAACATCCATCGTGGTATGTAATTACGAACATATTGAAAATGATTCATTATAAAAAAAACATTATAATATCTTATCATACCATACAATCATATCAACAACTGTTAGTAGATATTTCCATGATCATTATGCTGAAATTATCCATTTACCAACCATTTTATAAGGATAATGATAATAATATTTTACCAAATGAATGAACAACTATTTTAAATGAGGTCATGAATTTGATATTATAAATTAACCCACAAACATACCACACTCCCACATCATGATAATTCTGTACTCAAATTATAATATACATTCAGGTATAAATTAATTTATATATTAATTGGATGGTTCTATAAAAATATATATGACCATACATATCATTATGACACTATATAATTAAACAATTAAAATATAGTGACTCTATTTACAATAAATCATCAATTTATAACTAATGTTTTTCACCATTCACTAAAATATATGAGTTCATAAATGAAAAATTGACTTATAAGAGACCCTTCATTGAAGGTTCCTTCTCAGCACTATATACCATTATCAAACGTAAATGTTTGTGATTCTATTTATAAGAATTATTGAGATCATACTAGATAACCAAAACATATAATTCAAACATCATCCATTACTAGATCAATATAGTTTTTCTAAGTAACTCATCTCCACAAATTTCTCTTACTATGAGTTTTTTTAGTCTGACTTGATTTTAGGATTGTCTATATATGGTTCCCACTAGACACAATGTTTCTTTAAAAAAAATAAAAAAATGGATTGATGGGGAGTAACCATAGGATGTATCTAGAGGATATCTATAATGAAAAAATTACACTTTCATAATGATGTATCTACTATTAAGATAGATAACTATGTTGTCATCCACATCATCTTTAGATACTGCTATTTAGTTAGTTATGATCAACTTTTATAAGTATCGGTCACCTGTTTTATGAATGAGTAAAACTACAATGTTTAGTATATCCCAATGTCTCAACCATGAAAGAACATTACACTTGTACCAATTTTTACCAATACATTTCTGAGATTATCTCAATATTGATAACTCATCGAAAAACCTCTATATAAATTAAGAGGTATTTTCATCATTATTATCTCCTCCAGTAATCTCTTATTATAATTATGACTCCATCAAATCTAATTACTAAACATATTGGGAAATATGAATAAATACAAAAACATAGTGACATGCTCAATTAAATTCATCTATTTTTATGTTTACAATGTGTTAAAATTTCGGGTCTAGTGATTATTGGTCCTATGGGTGATAATTTTGAGAAATAATATAAATTTGTATTCCCCAATTAAAAAAACGATCTATCCACCTATTTTAAATTATATATTAAAAATAATACATTATATTAGTTTATTTTCATTCAATTCATTTCATAAAGAATTTCATTTTCATTAATTATAATGTATATAAATATTAAAAAATTCTAGGACATCTATACATTCACTATTAATCATGTCATGTAGGTGTCTATCCTGTCGGTTTTAGTGAAATTAAATAGTATCACTCTAATATAATTATTTCAATCACAAAAGAATTTCGTTATTCTCTATAGGGAATGGTAGTATTTGTTAGAGAAAACATTCAATTATTTTTCAAAAAATTAAACTCAGTTTTAGTTTCAAAACCTAATTCATCTCTTTAAATGTTATAATGTATCTACTTTTTTGAATATGAATATTAAAAAATATAACCACCCAATTTTATTATTATAAAACTGAAACCTTTTTATTGAAACTTATTTAATGTTTCATTAATTAACATCATCTACTATTTAGTAAATTAATAAATAATTCAATAATCAGTTAATTTTAATCCACATTATAACAACTTTAATAAATTATTATTAAATCACAAATTTATTAAATCTTATATATTAATATGTTAAATTAAAAAATTACATGTTCTTGGATGATTAATCTCTTCTAATAAAAAATAATTTATCAATTCAATAACTGAAACATCTTTTGAATATTCATTTGGGACATATATATCTAACTGCATTAATTTATAGTGAATATTTACATTGAATTCGTTTATGACTGGAATTACGTCAACAGATATAAATACATAAATGATGATCAATTATATAATAATAAATAAAATTCCAAAAAATCCGATGGGATTATATATACACTTAGTTTAATGAACATTTTGCCTCTTTCTCAGTGGCTATGAATGTAACTCAAATACCATAAGTAGTACTTAATAACACATCATTTCCCCCATGGAGAAAGGGAAAACTAGTGGCATTAAAAGGATCTTATAAATGAATTTATATTGATATATTGTATTTTCTATATGATATCACACCAAATATTATGCATAAAAATATATTCATACCTGAGTTATTGGTCTTTTTTAATTTTATTTCCAAATATGAAAATACATTTAATTACCATTGTTATAAATATAATTTCAAAAAAAATTATAATAATTTTTAAAATAGATTTATCCTTTTCCATAACCTTGATAGGAAAATTCCATTCTTACTTCTTCATTTAATGTTATTTCTCACTTGATGTACCTAACACACACTGCTTGACCAAAAGTGTATATGTCAAGTATTTATTCATGTATCCAATTATGGAATTTACTGTACAACATCACTGATCACATATCCATTGACAATTACATATTCTTGTAGATGAGAATTCCCAATGACACCAATTAAAGTGAATTATTATTAGAGGGTCTATCATCATGATCCCCTCTTCATAGAGATTTTCATCATTATTTTGATTTTAATAAATAGGCAATAAAAAAATGCAGCCCTGATAAGGGGGGATATACTTTAATGTGTGTCAAATGTATTGATGGCCGAGGGACCCCCTTTAATTATATTAACCCCATCGGTTTTATACTTTTTTAAATATGGAATGTTTACAACTTTGAACATGGTGTATCAAGAGATTCCAGATAATCGGGAGCCTTGTGCCCCTCTCGTCATGTATGACACACTCTGGTACTACTGCCCATTCTACCATGACACTAATTGATGATATATTTGATTGACCAAGGTGTTAGACGTTAGCCATAAAGAGCAGTAAAAACCTATATGGAATCTGATTCCACTTCTTTGAGATCCAGACCCCACATCCAGCAAGCCATGAGTGTTGTCCACAAGGTCTTAGCCTCTGCCTGAAACAATGTCCCCAAACCCTGCCAGACTATGAAGTCCAGAACCACTAAACTATTATTGTCTCGGGTGATCCCTCTACATCTCATGTGGCCTAAAATGCTTGATACATCAGTGTTCATCTTCAAACCTCTAGTGCAGGGATGTCATCTTACCCAATTCCTTAGGGATATGTTCATACCGGCCAGGGTACTAGGAATAACATGCATGATCTGCTATTAGGTAGGATCCTCCTGCCATTTGATAAGATCCTTAACCATGTCCAGGAGAAGATTTAGAGTGTTTATGAGGATCCTTCATGTGCACGGTCTCAGCCCTTCACAAAGCCACTAGTTATGCACCTTCCACAAACACCAACATCCTTCCTGCATAACCATAGTGCACGCCCTTCCCTCATGGCCCAATTTCCTCGCACAATGGAACCATGGGATGATAAAGGAATGATCATCCATTTTAGGTATGTATAATGTATCAAAATCACTAAATAAATTCCACACCTCATCTTCCCATTCACTTCCAATGAACAATTGATCAGCACTCCCCTCTATATTCCGGCAACAACAACAACAATAAGATGCCATACTCTCCCCGCATCATTTAATGTTCTCATCAGTGGGGAGTACTTGTCACAAACATGAATTATTTTAAATTTAAATTCAATTTAATTTCCATTCATTCTTTGTTTTGAGGGTTTCCCAAGCATTTATAGAGGAATGGGTGAGTTTTTATGAATTGGGCCAAACCATGAGCCCAATTCCAGATTTAAAAATAAATTTTGATTCCTTTATAACTTCTTCTTTTATTAATATTATTCATCCATTCTAATTCCTAAATGTCATCCCCTAACATATTAACACCACCATATTTATTTTTACCTTTTATAGATCCATTATCATGGTGGATATGCGTTTTTATTTAAGATATTGGGCCTGCCCGGAAGCCCATTTCCTGCATTAAAAATAATATTTAATTTTTTAATATCTCCTTCCCTATTTGAATTGTTTCGTTGATTCAAACTCTCCCTAGAGCCCACAAAACTAAGGCGCGCCCCCAAACTCTCCTCCCCATATTTTGAGCTCAGTTGCATCGCGAAAGTGGGAGAAATTGCTATGGATTGCACAAATCGCCCAGATTTGAGAAGGTAATTCAATCCTTTCATAACTCCTTAAATTTTTATTATTTTTCCCCCATTCCAATTCCTACATGACCTCATAATTATATTTCAAAACTCGATTAATCTTTTATCTGTTTTAAAAATCATATTCTGGTCGAGTTTGGGTCGTTTTATTCAGGATTGTTTTGGGTAAGTGATTCCTTCTTAGTTTCTTCTTTTTTCCTTTAGGGTTTCCTCCCTCTTTCATTATGTTCTAAAATTTCCAGAAGTTAGGGTTAGATCCTAAGGTTTAATTTGGTGTATTTGTGGCCAAATTTTGTGATCGAGGTCTGAATTTATCTTCAGTGAGGTGCAGCGGTGGTGCGGTTGATTTTTCACACCATGTTTTGAGGGTTTCATCATAAAAGGTAGGTGATTCCATGTGTAAACAATTCTAGATAAGTTAGTTTGCTTGAATTACTTATTATTCATTTTCCTAATATTATGTTTGTGGTGTGTGAACTATTTATGTTGTATTCGGTAAATCATTTGTTTTTATAGTTTCATTTTAGCATAAATTTCGGTGTTTTCATGTGCAACCATTTGGGTATTGTTTGGGATTGATTTATAACATATGAATTTTGTTTAATAAATCATGTTTGGAATGAAAATACTTATTTTTTGGGGTATTGGTGTTCCACTAGGTCTTAAATAGGTTTATTAAGGGTTTAAGGTGTAAAACATTATTGTACATCTTGAAAGTGATTTTTAGAACATGTGTGTTTCATGTGGATCTTTTGTGCTATTGTTTGAGGTGTTTGTATAACACATGGGGGTTGTTCAATAAATGTTTTTGGGGCTTCCAATTCTGTTTTGAATTTGTATTGAGGTGATTTTTTCCTTGACATATTGTTTCGAAATGGGTTTTATTTGAAAAGCTTTGGTACACTATTTAGAATTGTTTTATGAGAATTTTGAGTGGTTTAATGATTTATGTAAGAGGTGAAACCATATTGGAAAACTGTTTTGGATTATTTATACTTTCAAATGAACCATTTTAAATGTGAATAGTTTTGTTATGTGATGTTTATTATATTTTTAGGGACTTCATAAAATTGTTAAAGGATGTTTTGGATTGTGAAAGTTATGAAAACGTGGTGTGGCCTATTTTGGTGTGAGTTTGATTTCAAAATGAATTTGAATGAAAAGGTAAATTTGTGACTTGTGTGATGTGAATGGGGATGTTTGGATAATGTGTGATGTGGAAGTGATATTTACATTCAAAAAGTATATTTCTAGGCCTTTTGAACTTGTTTGAGCATAAAGGGATACCCCGGGTATCTAGGTGGGTGGACCTGTACTAGTATGCTAGTGAATCCATGGGGTTTGGCATCAGTTTCACTTAGCAGGATTGACTCTTACAACTCTAACTAAACTATGATTATGATTATTGGGGACCGCTAGGTTATGGTTATGTTCCCTACTAGTGGCTCGTGCATGAGAATGGATAATTTTTGTGGTTACTCTCACCGAGATACGAGGTACCTGGGACCCACAACTAGCTAGTGCTTTGGGGTTATTTCCTATTTCTTGTGCTCATTTGATGTCTTATACATACTGTCAGCATATGGTATATCTGGCTGGAAAATTCAGTTGCTTTTGAATTTATTTTAAAAGTGTTGATTCTTTAAATTAGCCCACATGAAAACTTTTTTTTAAGTCGTATCTTTTAGAAATTGTATCTAGAAATTACATGTTTTTGAAAACTTGCATGGTTTTCATCTTTGAATGTTTATCACAGGGAATATCTTAGTGGTGGTATCCTACTAGGCATTGGCTCAAACCCTACTTACACCCTTGGTTGTAAGTAGACTTGGTTATTTTTTTGTCACAGGTTTGGGTATTACCTTTGTGCCAATAGTTTGGGTTTCCAGCGGTCATTCGTGATGCGATGTTGTGGAGATGGCTTGAGGGCAATGACTCTTGCCATGTTGAGGTTCTTGGGCTATTCATTTTTTTTGTTTTTTTCCTTTCTTATAGTCATGTTGAGTTGTTTTAGACTATGTAATTCAGTTCTGATTTTCTGTAAAACATTATTTGGTTTGAAAAAGCCAGATTCGTTTTATTGGATTCTTTTGTTGTTTTATGTTTATAATCTCGGGTAAATAATTCCCAATTATCTCTTTATGATACCCGGGCACTTGTTCCAGCCCGTGGGGATTGGGAACGCCCTCCGGGCCTTGTGACAGGCTAGGTTTGGTGCCATTTTTGGTGGCAATCGATTCGGTTTGTGACAAAATGGTATCAGAGGAGGTCTGCTCTCTTTGGGTCATGTTATTTGGGGAACAGTCGAGATAGTATGGATTTATGATTGTCGGGACTTGGATTTTTTTTATGAGTATTGTGGCTGATCACCACACCTCATGATGGGATTCATGTTTCCAGGGGAATTTGGGATTTATCTATGTCTTTTTGTTTTTTTTTGGTCTGATGATGATTAGGGGAAATGAAAAGAGAGTTGGGTTAATGGTCTCAGTGAGCTCACAGGGTCTCGCAAGCCAGGTGGAGCCGAGGATATTCCATAGAATACTCTCTATGATGGTGAAGTGATTGGAATATGGCTTCCAAAAATATTTCCTAGTCACCCACTAAAACTAGTTTCCTCTCACATTGTTTTGTGCTTTAGTTTTGAAATCATGGAACTTTGGTTTTAAAGTGACTTGGTTTTAAGAAGTATAAAGATTTTTTGAAATGATTTTCAAATAAATATGGAATGTTTTGATTTATGAAATGGTGGAACTGAATTTTTAGAATTGTATTGAAATGGAAAATAGTATGCTTACACCTCTTTTGAATGCTGGAACCATATTGAATTTGGTTTTCAAAAGTGTTTCCAATATAGTTTTCTGAACAATTAAACGGTGTTTTAATGGGATGAGATGTTTTGAAATTGATGTGAATAACTTGAAATTGAGTTCTCTTCTAAATGGTTGTGTCCTTATGAAATGTTTTGTAAGATGTGAATTGGGATTTTGATCTCATTGTTATCAGTTTTGAGAAAAAGGTTGGGTTGGTTGACCATTTTGGTTTTGAAAAGTGGAAAGAATATTTGTTTCATCCTTTGGTATTTCTATGAGTGACCACATGCATGGGGTTATATGGGATGATAGATGGTTTATGGAATGACTGGATGAGTGTCGCGACGGATATGAGGAGGGTGCCCGGTTTGGGACAATAACATGCATGTGTGAGGCCCATGGGGTACCATTGGTGGATACGCTTACTGCTAACCCGTTTGTTTTCAATGAATTGGTTTTAAAGAAAATCATTTTGTCTTGATGAATATTTATGTATGGTTTGTATTATGGGTTTTTGAAAATGTTGATGTTGTGGGTTGTTTTGATTCCAAGAACCCGTCTGTTTGAACTATGTTTTGGGTTTGTGTTTGGTCGGTATGCTGTGCTGTAGGGACGGTTAGTAGTCTCCTCTGAGATATGTTTTAGGACACCTTTATGATGGTTACCTTCATGTGTTTGGATCTGGTTTATGTTTTTTTGACCAATGGACCATCTTGGTTGGGTCCTTGGGTTCTCTTGTTGGATAAGGTATGCCCCCATTAAGGGTTAATGCACAACTGAAGTGCAACCCATATTGTTTCTCCATTGGGAAATCCTCCAATTGATCAATATAAGGAATATTTTATCGATCATTGTGTAATGTGTATTAAACCATTCATTTAGTTGATTTCTGGATCCTCTTATAGTGGGATAGTGCATGTGGAAGGTTGAAGGAGACCTTAGTTTCTTATGTTTCATGATTCATCGAAGGTGGAAGTTTTCTTTGGTTGTTAGTGTGGATTAGTGTCATGATAGTGTCTAAGAGGGCCTCTGATTTCTTCATAGTTTCATTGAAGCAAGAGTTATTATTAAACAACCAATTTTGAGATTTTGTTCATGATAGGATATTGTGTCCACTTTTTGGACTTGTCTATTGTTTAGGGACTTGGAATAAGGTCTTGTTCCATGTATTCTTTCTATCAATCGCAAGGGTCATATTCAATGACGCATTGTGATGTTGTGTACTCTTTTTACTATAAAGGTGAAGGTCACACAATCCTATGAGGTTCTATGTTATGTTAGGAGTATGTCTCCCTTGGTAAAAACATCAAATCCTCTATCTTAGAGGAAGATTTTTATCCGTGTCCTTCCCTTCTGTTGTATCTCACCCAAAGAAACAAGGTGTGATGTGTGTGCATCTTCTGATCCCTTGTTTTAGTGAAATGTCTGGTTTTGATAAAGTGGGTTATGGAGTGTGTGATGTCTTGATGAACCCATCAGGTTATGCGGTGTAGTTGTTTGTGGCACCAAAAGAAGAAGTTCCACATAGGGGTTTCAATATCCTAACTACGTGGCCGAAGATGCTTTAATATTTTGAGCTCCAGCCATAGGTCCCGGAGAGAAGTTGGCGCGTAGTCAGGGGAAACTCCAGTGTCGTTTAAACCCTTGTACAAAGTCCTATCCACAATATGAATGATAGGAAGAGTTTAAACCTATGGTGTCATCTTATTTCTTCTCTTTTTCCCATTCGGTGGAAATAGCTGGAGGGTCTGGTACCCATGTCATTACAAAATGCTATTCCCACCCCCTTTGGTTTCCATTGAGCCTTTGGAGAATGGTTGGAAATTTTGCTAGAAAAGATGAGCACATGGTTTTCACATGGTTAGTTCTAAACATGAACAATAAAAATAACCATGCATATATAAGGATACACATAGTTATTGCACAACTTCCCAAACTGTGCAGACTAACCATGTGACCATCTCAACTCTTTAATTTTGGGGTCTTTTCGTGTCGGCCCATGCCGATCGGTTTTGATGGTTGGTTCTTATGGTGAGGAGACACACTATGAGTCTTATATAATTTCTTTTGTAAATTTATGATGTAAGTATACCATTTGTACTAGGGAGTCCATTCATGCCTCCCCCTGTTAGTGTCCTGATTCTTTCTCGAGAAAAAAATATAGGTTGTCTCTTATGGTGGGGAGGTAATTTTTGTTCCCCCATACCAGTAAGTCAGACTTATCCATGGTCGTGTCTTGGAGGTAGGTAGTCTCATTCAGAGCTATCAAGCTACCTACATCTTCCTTTAGTAAACATTGGGATTGGGGAGTACCCAATGGTCTAGTTAAAGTAAAGTAAGTGTAATGTTCTTCGATGTTGTTGTTCGTTTGAGTGAATTGCTTAAGTCTTGTTCGGATAGTGTTTGAGGAGTTTAACACTAGGATAAATCCTGAATGTGATTGATTATTTCAGGAAAGTGGGGTATGATATATTTTGTGATGTATTCCTTATTTAATTTATCAATAGAGGTGTTTTGGCCTTTGGGGGAGAAACCTGGAAAGGGAGTACACCTTGGTTTATCAGTTCGGTTTGGATTTCGTATCTGGACTTTCTGTAGCTATCTAGGGATGGAATGTTTTCATGGTGGGCAGAATTGTCACATAAATGACTTATTTTAAAGTTAAATTCCATTTAATTGCCATTCATTCTTTGTTTTGAGGGTTTCCCAAGCATTTATAGAGGAATGGGTGAGTTTTTATGAATTGGGCCAAACCGTGAGCCCAATTCCAGATTTAGAAATAAATTTTGATTCCTTTATAACTTCTTCGTTTTTTAACATTTTTCATCCATTCCAATTCCTAATTGTCATCCCCTAACATTGTAACCCCACCATAGTTATTTGTACCATTTATAAATCCATTATCATGGTGGATATGAGTTTTTATTTAAGATATTGGGCCTGCCCGAAAGCCCATTTCCTGCATTAAAAATAATTTTTAATGTTTTAATATCTCCTTCACTATTTGCGTTTTTTTGGTGATTCCAACTCTCCCGGGAGACCACATACCTAAGGCGCGACACCAATCTATCCTCCCCATATTTTGAGTTCGTTTGTATCGCAAAAGTGGGAGAATGTTCTCTGGATTGCACAAATCGCCCAGATTTGAGAAGGTAAATTGATCCTTTCATAAGTCCTTCAATTTTTATTATTTTTTCCCCATTCAAATTCCTACATGACCTCGTCAGTATTTTTCACAACGCCATTAATTTTTTATCTTTTTTAAAAATCAGAATCTGGTCGAGTTTGGGTCGTTTTCTTCAGGATTGTTTTGGGTAAGTGATTCCTTCTTGGTTTCTTCCTTTTCCTTTAGGGTTTCCTACCTCTTTCATTATGTTCTAAAATTTCCAGAATTTCGGGTTCGATCCTAGGGTTTAATTTGGTGTATTT
Source organism: Viscum album (assembly GCA_963277665.1). Lineage (NCBI taxonomy): Eukaryota > Viridiplantae > Streptophyta > Magnoliopsida > Santalales > Viscaceae > Viscum > Viscum album. Next base: position 396,662,183 of record OY728144.1, read on the forward strand.
GTGGCCAAAGTTTGTGATCTAGGCCTGAATTTATCTTCCGTGAGGTGCGGCGGTGGTGCGGTTGATGTTTCGCACCATGTTTTGACAGTTTCATCATAAAAGGTAGGTGATTCCATGATTAAACATTTCTAGATGAGTTAGTTTTCTTGGATTAATTATTATTCATGTTCCTAATATGATGTTTGTGGTGTGTGAACTATTTATGTTGGATTTGGTAAATCATTTGTTTTTATAGTTTCATTTTAGCTTAAATTTCGGTGTTTTCATGTGCAACCATTTGGGTATTGTTTGGGATTGTTTTATAACATATGAATTTTGTTTAATAAATCATTTTTGGGATGAAAATACTGATTTTGTGGGGTATTGGTGTGCCACTAGGTCTTATATAGTTTTTTAAGGGTTTAAGGTGTAAAACAATATTGTACTTCTTGAAAGTGATTTTGAGAACGTGTGCATTTCATGTGGATCTTTTATGCTATTGTTTGAGGTGTTTGTATAACACATGGGGGTTGTTAAATAAATGTTTTTGGGGCTTCCAATTCTGTTTTGAATTTTTATTGATATGATTTTGTCCTTGAAATATAGTTTTGAAATGGGGTTTATTTGAAAATCTTTGGTACACTATTTAGAATTGTTTTATGAACGTTTTGAGTGGTTTAATGATTTATGTAAGAGGTGATACCATATTGGAAAACTATTTGGTATTGTTTATACTTTCAAATGAACCATTTTAAATGTGAACAGTTCTGTTATGTGATGTTTATTATATTTGTAGGGACTTCATAAAATTGTTAAAGGATGTTTTGGATTGTGAAAGTTATGAAAAAGTGGTGTGGCCCATTTTGGTGTGAGTTTGATTTCAAAATGAATTTGAATGGAAAGGTAAATTTGTGACTTGTGTGATGTGAATGGGGATGTTTGGATAATTTGTGATGTATAAGTGATATTTACATTCGAAAAGTATATTTCTTGTCTTGTTGAACTTGTTTGAGCACAAAGGGAAAACCAGGGTATCTAGGTGGGTGGATGTGCACTAGTATGCTAGTGAATCCGTGGTGTTTGGACTCAGTTTCGCATAGTAGGATTGATTCTTACAACTCTAAAAAAACTATGATGATGATAATTGGGGACCACTAGGTTATGGGTATGTTCCCTACTAGTGGCTCGTGCACGAGAAAGGATAATTTTTGTGGTTACACTCACCAAGATACGAGGTACCTGGGACCCACAGCTAGCTAGTTCCTAGGGGTTATTTCCAATTTTTATGCTCATTAGATCCTTTATACGTACCGTTGGCATATGGTATATTTGGCTGGAAAATTCAGTAGCTTTTGAATTTATTTTAAAAGTGTTGATTCTTTAAATAAGCCCACTTGAAAACTGTTTTTTTAAGTTGTATCTTTTAGAAATTGTATCTAGAAATTACATGTTTTTGAAAACATGCATGCTTTTCATCTTTGAATTTTTATAATAGGGAATCTCTTAGTGGTGGTATCCTACCGGGCATTGGCTCACACCCTACATATACCCTTGGGTGTAAGTAGACGTGGTTTTTGTTGTTGCAGGTTTGGGTATTACATTTGTGCCAATAGTTCGGGTATTCAACGGTCATTCATGATGCAGTATTGTGGATATGGCTTGAGGGAAATGACTCTTGCCATGTTGAGGTTCTTGGGATATTCATTTTTTTGTTTTGTTCCTTTGTTATAGACTTGTTGAGTTGTTTTAGACTATGTAATTCAGTTCTGATTTTCTGTAAAAAATTATTTGGTTTGAAAAATCCAGATTCGTTTTATTGGATTCTTTTGTTGTATTATGTTTATAATCTCGGTTAAATAATTCCAAATTACCTTTTTATGATACTCGGGCACTTTTTCCAGCCTGTGGGGATTGGGAACACCCTTCGCGCCTTGTCATGGGCTAGGTTTGGTGCCATTTCTGGTGGCGATCGATTCGGTTCGTGCTAGTACTCTTTTCCGAATTCTCCATGTTAGAAAATTATACTTGGTGGGGATGTTTTTGCACTGTTACAACTCACATTAAAAGTCCCTTGAAACCTATTTGAAAGAGACCCTATGATAATATTTTGTCATAAAATATCCTAACCGAAATGTGGTGAACACACATTTTTCCGAAGTATAGTCTAATCTAATGAGCGGAAAAATATCCATTTGCTCACTATTCGACAATGCGTTGATGAAAAAAGTATAATGTCAATCCTATTTTAAAAAAAGGGGTCATTTTTGGACACCCTATGTCCCCTATTATATCCAAATTATAGTTACCGTTCCATAATGAAACATCATTTGTCTCGAAAATCCACCAGTAGAAATGATTAATGGAGAAAACCAGAGGTCTGATCTCACCACAGAGGGGGGAGGTGTGCCCATCCGAGGCTTCCCAAGCGCCCGCATTGAACTCATGCGTGAACTTCCCACATATGGTCTGACGCTCCATCACCTCCCATGCCAATTTGAAATGCAAGAAGGTATTATTATCATTGATGCTCCAAACATTAATACCACCTTCACTAATAGGCCTCTCCATCCTGCGCTAAGTGGACTAATGCCTTCTTCTCTATGACCTCAGATCCCATATGAAACCTAAGAGAACCCTATCCATATTGTGAATAACTCTTTTGGGTACCCTGAAAGCCAATAAATCATTAACTGGGGAGGCTAGGAGTATGCTATTAACCAGCGCAAACATTCCCGCAAAATACATGTACATGTTCTTCCAGTTGAGGATCCTCTCTGATATTATAAAAACCAATGGATCGATGTATATGATAAATATCCTCGTCGGAGATATAGGGGCTCCCCGATATAGTATAGGAAGATCTCAAATATGAATTCCTAGAATATGGATCACCTTGTGAACCCGATTGGCAGATCATCAAATTGATATGTTGAAACTACTATTCGCCTTGTTGATAACCTGACCGCCCCAATAGTTGTAATCCACTAGTATTTTGGTCATTCCCCTCATTTCTCTGCTCGAATCATTCATGATGATGATAGATTCATCCAGAACCATGAGGGGTGATACCAATGGGAAACGCCTCTTACTTCTATATGGTGGGATCAACCCTCTGTAAATGTTTTGCAGAATGAGAGGGCTAAGCATGTCCTAGGTCACGATGAAGATGGTTGGAGAAATGGGATCCTTGGGTTAGATCCCCTACTTCTCTTTAAAGAAGCCAAATTATTTCCCCTTGAACATGATCTACATCCATGTGCAGCTGAAGAATTATAATATAATATCAATATTCCATAGAGAAAGAGCCATACGTGTCAGGACTCTGTTGATGAACCCCCACTCTACTCAGTCGTATACTGAGCTCATTTTGATCTTAGTTACCAAATTCGACCTACGAATTTTGATGTTGATGTCCCTGATGGTTTCTTGGGCCAGATGGAGCTTCCCTTCACAAATCTGTGATGATACATGGATATCCATTTGGGTAGATGAATGGATACTTTAGCATTAATAAAATATAAAAGTATCTTATATAGAACATTACACATGCTTATCATCTAGAAGTACTCCACCGATATTGGAGACTTGGACATGGGGATGACCAACACCGTAGTAGTACAAGAATCCCTGGGTAATGAACCTCCCAAATAATATACTTGAATCGCCTTGATGATACTAGTTTTCATCATCTCTTAGGATGCTCTGTTGAAGGAACCATGAAACACGTCCTGTCCCATAGTGCTCGATAGATTCAAACCCATCTTGGTTCCTTGGATCTCCTCCTCTTGGGGAATGGACTTGAGGACTTCGTTTTCACGATCTGAGAATTCAGACATTATAACATCAAACACTCCCTCACCACCCCCTGGGTACCCATTCTAAAATTTCACTCTGGGGCCTACCAACAGGTCACAAAAGTAGTCTCTAGCTATCTTCCCTCCCACCACCCTCTCATGGATGAAATACCCATCCTCCATCAGTATGTTCAATTTAACCCATATTGTCCTTCCTTATTACAATCCTAGAAATAAGCCATATTTTTATCACCTTCCATGATCCACATTATCATCGGGTCCTCCCTCTCCTAAAATTTCTGTTTGAGAATCAATTCTATCTCGATCTCTTTCCTTCTGTCGAGATCATCAAATAGATGGCCATCCCAATCCACTTCGAGTTGCCTTTAGATTTGGTCCACATCATTAATTAGTTCTTCTAACTCATGATCGAATAGAAAAATCATTCGACCACAGATTAAGCTGGGTCTTAAGACGCCTTATATTGATATGCATGCTTCTCATGTGTGTCCATGGGATGGTGTATTCCTAGAGTCACACACCAAATCAACATATCTTGAGACCAGAATCTAGGGTCGGTAGATATGAAATCGACCGTGTCACTTATGTCCTGAGGATAAGGAGACCAGTACTAGGGAATGATTCGATAGGCCGCATAGTAGGTTCACCACCCTAGTATTACCAAAAGATGAAATAACCTACATGTTGGATAATCATCGATCTAGACGACTACACAACCTTCAGTTTCCCCATTGGTTATTACACCACATAAAACAGTCTCCAACGAACTCGAGATCCATCAGTCCACTGCGATCCAAGAGTTGAGAAAAAATGAGGATATGTTATCTTTTAAAATTTCATCTTCCCTTCTACTCCTTAGTATCCACAACAATGTTAAAATAATCTCCAAATATCCTTGGTAGGTTTCATGGATCAAACATGCTGATATCATTCCCTAGGCACTCCCTTTACTGTGTGTCACAATTACGATAGATGAAATTGACTAAAAATGAGATAGTGTAATTGTATGCCTTTACTATGATGAATTGATATTCTTCATGCACCAGATCAACCGAAATCCTACTTTTCTAGAAAATCCATATATGATGGTTTGACGGCTCATCATGCATATAGACATGCATTTTTAATTTCCTGTATATCACCCCATTCTTTCTGGATTGTATCTTGTTCTCAAGGATGGACACCATTGGTACCCTCTGTTTAAGAATATCTGATGCCATGAAATCTATCTTGATGTGATCTATGATTCCATGAGTGTTCCAAAAAATCAGAGGTGTCATTGGGAGAAGATGTTCTTTTACTGGTCCCCAGATTAAGCAGCTTTCTGAAATGAAAATGGCTATCACCCCTTTAGTTGTGTGGATTGTGATTTGGTGGACACAAATGTGCTTCTAAACATGGTCACCGAGGAGAGAGACCAAGAGCCTTGAATCAAAGTATACACTCTTCCCTCATTTATCAAGTTGGATGTTGGATGCCTCCACCGACCACCATCCATTTCCATTGAGCTTCTACAGGGGGTGAGGGTGGGATAAAAGTACCTCTAGTCATCGAAGTGCCCTCGAAGTTGAAATCCATAGGCACCATATTTGAGGAATGCTCCTCCACAACAATCTATCATTAGGCCATAATTCCAGCTAGAGTAAAATTAATTTCTATTCCTTGGGTGAAACATAGTCAATACTTATGAGAATCATTCTAATCCTGAGGCAAGTACTTCAGCTCATAGGGCACCAGATCCTGAAAAAATGCTAGTCCCCCTCCCCATTTGGGTCCAGATGAAGCTCTGAGACCACGACCCTAGAGGATGGACGCAGGCAGATGAATGTTCCATGGACCTCATCGTTGTGCCAGCCCTAGGGGTTTTCAAGCATCCGGGCTGCCTGAACGATACCACCGTGAGAAACCTAGGTGGGCTGCCGCCTTCCATCCTACCAAAGGTGACAACACATCTGCACTATGTGTCCCTGAAGAAGGTATTATGAGAAGAAACTAGTAAAAATAGATTAGTATAGATATTGACACCAACAAAATGATTCATCCACCTGGTGATCTATTTTGTCTTCCACTTGAAGAGAATGATCCAGATCAATACAGATTCAGGCCAAAAAAACCACTACACATTGGATGATCTGGGGGTCTGATCATAAGAATCCCCCCATAGAGTCACATATATATTTGAGTAATACTTAATTCTTAAATGGGAGCAGAAGACCCGGTAGACTAACCCACACCTCATTGGAGGGGCACTCTTTCCCTTGGTGTGATTCCATGGACCATCTGGTCAGATTAAAACACCACCTTCCCCAACCACTGGGGGGGGGAACGAATAAACCCTTAATACATTTTAGGTATTTTAGGACACCATTAATTATATCTTGAGTTATATCTCATATAATTTATTGATATATTACCCCCATCATCATTAAATTAGATGAATAAATCCTATTAACTTTCATGGTATATATTAATGATATGACAACTGAAATACAAAGAATTCTACACATTTTTCTCAACATGAGTTTTATAACATTTTTACATTGAGTTATTTACAACACATTACATAGGAGAAATAAATTAATTAATTTAACCATATTATATCCTTTAAATTCCTTGTTAATATTTATACTTCGACATATGATGAGTATCCTATTTGTTCTATCTCTATAGAACTAAAACAGAAGAATATTGGTTGCCTCACCTAATTACTCTATAAAAAAGAATTCATGATGACCCTCTCACTATCCTTCTAATAAAAACATATATTACATAAATATTTAGGGCAAAACATTCTATTATATTCTATTTAGAATAATTATTTTATGATCTTGACATATACCTTATCAATAAACAGATGGTTAGTAATGGAAGATTGTATCAGCTTCTATTGATGTCAAAAAAACATTTGATTGTGTCATATAGACTTATTCAAATAATTTCATATTTATGAGTATTTTTATCACTTACCTACCAAGATTTATAACCATGTAATATCATTATCGTTATTATTATTCAAATAGATTATATCATGGAATATAGTGTAATGATTTCATGAATTCATTTCCTAAAAAATCTCTGAAAAAAATGTTTGAATCATGTCATGCTTTATAGTTATTGATTGTTTCATTCATATCTAGTATCTTCTTGAATACCCATTTTAATATAATGAGTATTACTCTTACATGAGGTGATATCAATGTAAAACTTTTTTTTAATACATGTAATCTATTTTTTTGACTCTTTTATTCATTCTTTATTCCATCCATTAAGCAATAAATTGATTATTAATAGGATGAGGGTTATTCATTCTATTTAAAATAAATTTTAACTTCATTCGTTAATACAAAACCATGTATCTTTGGTGAATTAATTTATCTATTTTACCTTGTAAATATATGTGTGTCTAGTATAATTTCATCAATGGGGACTTATGGATGCTATTTCTATCCCAACACTATTCACCTTCATTATCTTTATCCATGACTTCATCAACTTCTATCATCCAACAACTATCTCCAATGAAGATGTTCAAAATTTATAGAATCATGACACATATTTTGACTATAGTGTTTGTGTCCTATACATTATATTGTTTTTTATGGAGTATACATAAATTATTTTATGATATTATATAATGAAAAACAATAATCTTCATAATGAAATATTACATCCAATATTTTTTCTAAAAAATTCTATGTACCCCTATAAAATAAATTTTTGGAAGGAATATTTCTTATGTAACCATAAAAAATATAGGATTCCATCAATTACCTTATCTGGTAGTTCATTAGGTGTGTATGTTTTATGTTTTATATTCATATGCCCAAATGGGTTATATAAGTTTTTCATGAATGAAAATCTATATCACAATGTCCAAACAGTTTATATTTATCCATTCATTATCAATATTAATTAAATATATATAAGGACGAGTGAGTATATACAATATTTAGGAAACATCAATATAATATTTGAACTCAAGGATAAGAAATTATCTATCATGATTAGATCTAATAGATTTCACCTTTTACCAAGTTAATTCATAAATTTATTTGTATGTGACATAAATATTTCAAAGAATATATCTTATACACACCCCCTATTTAGTTAACATCTCCCAATATTTTGTGGTAATATGATTATGTGATTAAGAATGATAAACCACCACTAACCTCCCTTGAAAATGATTTATAAATATTTGTTTCAACCAAATTTAAGAATATTTTTAGATATTTTAGCATTAATAGTGAATGGATCGTAATTTATTTTTCTATGAACAAGAATGACCTATATCTAAGGATTTATATTAAAATTAATATAAATTCCATTATCAATGTAATATTATAATGATTATATTTTATATAATTGATTCATAATTCAGCAATAAGGTGTAAAATGATTCATGTGAAATGGTATTGTCAACCTTTATCCAAAATGAAATTTTAGAATCCAGTTCTATGTAAATTATTGATTAAATACGACAAATGAAAACAAATTTTAACTTTACAAAAGAAAAATATTTTATATCCAGACATGAAACAAGAACCCTTTGTGTCTATAGCTGAAAATATATAATTTTTTATACCTACAAGGATTTAACAACATTTCTTTATAAGTGGACTCATCCCATTAGAAAAAATGAATTGGAATAATCTAATAGAAAATTTATTAAGCCTTACTTTTTTAAAGTCATGATGATATACATTATTTTTTTTAATCATTATGAATTTACTTGAATATAGTAATTGAAAAATAATATGTGAAACTAATACATATATAATAATAATAATGATTTAAAAACCTAGGACTCACATTCATTTTATTATATACATTAATAATCCCATGCCTTTATACCTATTTTATAGTTCTTATTATAGTGTCTATTATTTACCCTTAAAATGAATACATCTTCTAACTCATTTATCTCTGTTAGTATCCTTATCATATTATAAGTAAACTACATACCTATATTTGGATTTAAAATTTCATTAAATATATTTAAATTTACCTTTTTCACCATAATTACTAAATATTTACGCTTCATCATTTCATTATATTCATGGAGAACGGTTGATACATTGCCTGCATGAAAATTCTCCATACACATACTATTCAAATATACAATAAAACTATTGATGTTGGGTAGTAAGGATGAATGTTTTAGGTCAATGAAAATTTCCCTATTCAACTTAAATCCAGTTTCCTCCAGTTTATCAATGTACATTGTATAGATGAGTACATTTGTACCAGTATATTTTATATATGATAACATGAATATAGAATTAAATGAGGGGACTCAAAAAATTCTTTCATAACATTATTTTGATATATTTTAATAAAATGTAATTTATATATTTGTCCTCATCTAATTAAGTAAAATAATTTTAATTTATTATTTTACGTCAAACATAGAACTATAATGAAACCTTGATATGAATATATTTTTCATAAGTAGTCATTGAGTTAGAAGGTTATAATTGTATCAACTGAATTTTGAAACATATTAACAGATATATTTATATATATATATATATATAATTTGATAAATATTTAATTAATTCATTTTTGTGTCTAATAGTATATCATTTTATTCACATTATATTTTTAATAATAAAAATATTTTTATTGTTGTTAAGTTATTATCATAGAAAAACATAGTATTCATTTATATATTCTATCATGATTACTGTTTTATAAAAATCATTGATAAGAATAACTACTATTTAAAAAATTAATATTCATATAAAAACATCTGATTCTGTTTTATGATTTTATTATAAATTAATAAATTTATTTCATTTTAATTTTTAAAAATTAAATTAAATTTTTAAATTATAATATCACAATTATATTGTTATACTTTCTAGGCGGTATATAATGTAAAATATTTTTTGTTAGATAGTAGAAGATATATATTTTTTTTAGTACTCTCATTTTTCAAACATTAATATTTCATGGTTTTGGAAAACAAATAATATTAAGAAATATATATTATAATCCAAAATTATTCTTGTGATAAATTTTATGTAATATTTTTAATGTAATGTTATAAAATTTTACAGAATATAATAATATTGTATGAAATATATATTCCAAATTTTACATTAAATGAGATCAAAATTATGAAAAATATACATACATATTTTTTAATATAAAATTAATATTATTTGATCAATGTTAATATTATTAAAACTTGTTAGTTAATAGAATTAAAAATTGTGGCCATACATAAGCCGTGTTTATAAAAATACAATTTTCTTAAAAATGCGATTTGACGCATTACATGATATAATATTATGATTAATTTCCATACACATGTATAGTTAATATTATAAAATGATTCATCAATTTTCAATAATAATTTTGATATTATATAATATGTACAAAAACATTTTTTCAGTATAAAATTTAAATTATTAGGATTAAAACTAATTAACAATTTAATTGTGAAACAATTATTTTAAAATTACCTTTATTATTATCAAGGATTTTTGATCAAATAAAATAAACTAAAAAAACATTAATAACCTTCTTCATCTTCATTTTCTCACTGGTCTTGAAAGTATACAAAAATAGATTATGGACTTGTATTTCCTACACTGTTTATAGACATGTAGGTCAATTTATTATTTCTAGTGAATTCATCTTTAACTGTATGTAGAAGTTCTGTTGGAGCACTTTAAGGTCACTCCATCACTTCTTCGAAAACATTCAGAATCAACACTTCTACATTCTATAAAACTAAAATAGAGTGCTATTTATTGAAGACACAACAATTATCTCTACATTGGAATGAGATTTATGTGATTCCAAGACTCAACTTCACTACATTGAATGTATATGTGAATAACCTCCTTCTGTAGGTATTTGTGAATGCTACAAATCCTCTATCTTCTTTATCTCATTCAAAATTCAGACGTGGCATTGATTCAATTCATAGGTTAATGAAAGTGTATATCTCTATTTGCAATATTCTAGTTTTATTCCCTTATATGATACTTTGGTACATTACTCAATGTGTGAGATTTTGGTGTGAACCCATACCAATTTGCACGAACTCCTATTACCTTATGTGAACTCCTAGAACCTTTTTGTGGTCCCCTGACACCTTTTGTGAACCACAAGAACATTTTTTAATCCTCTAGGACCTTTACGTAAACTCCTAGAACCTTATGGGTACTCCTGGAACCCTGAAATAACCCTTAGAACCTTTTTACGAACCCATAGAACATTTCTCAAACCAACAGAAACTTGGGAACCCCCCCCCCCATCAAAATTTTTGAATCCCTAGCACCTTTTCTGGTACACCTTGATCCTTTTTTGAACCATTGGAACCTTGGGAGAACCCTTGTCACTTCGAGGGATCCTATAGTGTATTCCCATGGAACCTTCCATAAACCATTATCGCCTTTTTTAAAAACAAGGTGCCTTGTGTGTAACATTGGTGCGAACCCCTAGTCACCGCTTACCCTTGGTGTTAACCTCTTTTTACCTTTTCATGAACCCTTGGTCACCACGAACACCAGGTGTGAACCCTTCTTCGCACTGTGCATGAGTCCCACTCAGTTCATTTTCTCGACTTTGAGTCCACTTTTTCATGTCATTTTTCACACTTTTCACAGTTCGTTGTTCATATTTTTTTCAAGACATACGTGATATGAATAAGGAATTCTCATTCTCTTAGAACCTTTTTAATGAGATCTCACCACGAGTCTCTTCTCTAGATGTTATTCAGAAAACATATTTTATGAATAACTTCTCAAGTCATTAAGGATGAGTCTTGGGGTATTTATTGATGATTTTAGACATCCATACTTTCATAAATCATTGTCTATCGTCAATCTCATCAAGATCACGCGCTCGGAAAGATCTGGTTGTTAGAATTTCTCAAGCATTATGTGAGATCTGGGTGCAATTCCCCTTTCAACATTCTCACTTTTCGCATGAACTTAATTAATCTTGATACATGGAAGTCCTCATGTGTGTTAATACAATTCTATGATGCTCTAGGGACAGACATATAGATTTTTCATGACATTCTTACATGCACTCCATATGGCCTATATTGGTCATGTGATACATCATCGAAAAATGAAGCACAAATCACATATATATATCACTTATTTTATGTCAAGTTATTTCTTACCTCTTAAATAACCCAATAGAAAAAATAATGGCGGGGGATTGGTGTTCTCTGTTGATATAAGGCTGTCATGAGTATTGTACAAGACTCATCTACGAGCTCCAAATACAATCATGTGTTCTTCATAATATATTACCACTAGACCCAAATTCAATCACATTGTACTATGTGATTTGCAGCGTTATTGACTTCCAATGCTTTCCATGACCCATTGTGAGTTTCAAAGAAAATTATGAGTGTCGTGTGGGATCACATTGTAGAATCACCTCATCACTCACACTTCTCCATTAGACTAAAATTAAATCATGTGCAATCTTATTATTTTCAATATTTTTGTCTTACAATAATTTTTTGAGTCATTGAATGTTCTAAATTCATCTATAAGTCTCACACGTGATCAAATTTCAATATCAATTCAGCACTAATGCTTCGAATGTTCAGTTTATCATCATCGCTAACGTTTCCTGACTTTACTCAAAGTCAATCACACATATCTTTTGGTTTTCAATGTTCCTATCTTCAAATTATTTTTTTGAATCATCTCCAATTTAGTTCAGCATTCATGATAACTCTTCACACATTATTTGATAACCAACCTTTATCAACAACCTCAAACATTGTCAACAAACACAATCAACCCAAAGGTACCATCATGAAGGATTTTTGGCCAAAAATATCATGTTTTGGGTCTGCTGAAAAATCATTACATTTTGATACGACTTTAAATATTATTCAATATTTTTCTAAATAATCACTTCTAGTGATTGGGATAGTGATAATATATTTACTCAAAAAAATCTAAGCCCACATGAGCAACGATCGTCATGAGAAACACGAGTATAATGAAAACATCATCATTGAAACACTTCATTTCATTCTAAAACTAGTCTTATGATTTCATCACAAAACTCAGTTGTTGTGATATATAATAATTGATTGATCATATCTAGAATCCTTTGATTTAATACCCCTATATAATACTGATCACCGCATCTCATTGGTCCACCTATCAGTTTCTCTTAGTGTCATGATTATGATATTTTCTCCTTGTTCAAGCTCAGTTTCTCCTCTTATGTTCATGAAACCAAAGTTCAATTCATTAGTGAACCTAAAGTTCACTTCAATGTGGTCTGTAACATGGTAAAGAACGTAGATCATTAGCTTATAGAAAAACATACCATTCTGAGGAGAGAGGGGGTCCACATACACACATTCTAATGTGCGGGAAGTTTACTGGACTCCAATAGCTAGTTAATTCAATTAGAATGCTTATTTGGATATTGAATTTATCATAATTTCTATAACCTATTTTCCTGTTGGAACATACTGCAACTTCACAAGAACTTTGTCCACATTTTCCATGAAAAACGATACGTGACTTCAATTTTCATTTTCCATGAGTGATGGAATGATTTTTTTCTAATATTTATAGCACTTAAATTATCATAATTGTTTAAAATTGGATATCTCATTTTAATACCCACATCTTCATGCTGAAAAATCATCCCCAGAATTTCTAGGTACTCATGAGTAGGAACAATATATTCATCCTTTTCAGTGCTCAATGAGATGAAATATTTTTTCTTTCTTAACAATAAAATACACAATCCACCAAGATAAAATGCACCACTTGACATTTACATTCTATAACCTCCTGAACCATCCCAAACTATATCTGTATATCCCAGTAACTCTTGCTGAGATTTTTCATTTACATCAAACTAATGTCCACTTTCCCCATATGATATTCATCTCTTCCTATTGTTAGGGCCATTTTTAGACCAAAAAACAGTATACTTCTACATCATTACATCACATGAGAATTCATGTTCATGAAACATAACCATGTCAATAACATTTTTACAGTTCTAGTTTCCTATAATGATATTTTCATTTTGTGAATTTACCACTTAGCAATGAGCTATAGACAAAACCACTAATCCGACTAAGTCTGAAATAAGTGTAGGAAATAAGTGATAAATTTAATAGCACCATCACTATCCATTTCACTGAATTACTTCCATATATCTTCTCAATCCATAAACAATTACCTAATTTCAATGAATTTTACTATATTTCTTATTTAAATATAATTTGAATATTTGAAATTCAAAATAACATCACATCATCAGTTTACATCTTTTGATTCCACATACTAGTTGATCATATATCCTCCTGAACCTGAAGCAGATGAACATTAGTTAAACAAATTTATACACATAGGAAGAGACAAACTCTAGAATCCTCAAGATGATAATTGTTGTCAATAATAATGGATCAACCCTTTAATACTTTTTGGAAAAGTACTATATTATTGTTTATATTGTTCAAAGTACCTAGAAATCATCAACTATTCTCGCCATATGAATCATAATTCTTTACCTAGATTCTAAATATTATTTTGATATTTAGATTTTTTAGGATTGGACTTTTTTCAATTTTGGTTTTAAAACAACTTGATGAAATTTCCTTCTTTGATTCTACACAGATAGACCATTTTTCATTACTATTTATTTGACATGAATATCTCCTTGGTTCACATTCTCTTGTTTCTTAATCTAGTAGACATGTCTCTCTCTTTCCTTCACTTCTTAATATGTGGTTGACTCTTCCACTGAATTTACATTCTTCTTAATCACAATTGGAGAATCTCCTCCCTTCTTCATCTTGGATTGTTTACATTCATTCCATGGTTTTTATTGTGAATGTAACAATGGAGATGATTGATACGATTTTATTTGAGATCCTTTTGATACCCCTTAGGCAGTAAAACTATTTTTTCCACTTATCATGTCATCATCCTATATAGTCCATTTCATTATACACTACCAATGTTTGGGATCTCCATTTGGGTTCCTTTTCCTTCCCTTTATTCTTATTAATACAATGTCTTTCAAAATTACCTTCATTATAACATATAAAACATCTTTGATTAAAGGCATACCTCACTTAATCCTTTCTCAGTTGATATTTTAATGCCTCTATATTTCTTCCTCTGACATTGATACCTAGGGCTTCTTGACACATAGTCTTGGTATGTACCCACCTTCAACAGTAATAACAATTGATAGATTCCTTCTTCTTAGAGACTTTTCCATCAAACATTTCATGAATATTATTCCTATTCAGAGATTTATAAATATTTCCATCTTCACAATATAAAATCTATTCCAATTCAAAAAAAAATACAAGAAATTTGACCATGTATCCCATAGAAATAGAACATATTTTCACTACATCCTGTAAAGACCTTTTTAGGTCTCTCGTTATTACCTACATGATTTTTATTATATCAGGATCATTTCACAGCATTCTTGTTATGATTTATGGGAGGAGATTAATCATATCCATTACAAAATTGTCCCAAACTGCATGGCCATTGAGATGAGAAAATTATTTCATGTTTCTCATGAAAAATACATATATTTAATTTTTATTTCACCATCAACTAATAAAGGATAATCAAATTATAATTTCAAGGAACCCTTCATTTTAGGCTTTCCATAGGAATCAAATTAATCAACTTATTTTTTTAACTAATTCTAGTTGTTCTCCAAATTGTTTCATCTTCATACTTCTTGATTCAAGGTGTGCATTAAGTCCTATAATGGGATTATTCTCTCTACTCATCTAATCTTACAATTCATATGTGACATTATACAACATGTCACATAGTCAATTATTTAATGTATTCCTTCATCAACAGAATTAGAACAACATGGATTCTACTTTTGTGATCTTTAGTTCTTCGGAAATAGTTTATATAGTTATGTAGCGAGATCATCATTTCAGGATTTCAGATTCTGAATTTTATCTGACATTCGATTCATTACCTTCTCATCAGCTTTATGACTTCCTATCATTGTAGATAACGTTTGATGTTCATCATCATAGGTATCATTATTATCTATCATATTAGTAAGCACATAAATATGTGTTTTATTTAAACATTTTAACTTTTTGACCTCAATTTATAGTGCTTGGAATACAATATCTTTAGATTTAATTTCCTTATCCACTTTATGATCAAATTATTTCATTTAATGGTCAACTTCAACTATTTTTTTCTATTAATTTCTTCAACAATAGTATTTTTAACATCACTTGGAATTTCAAGTTATACTATAATTCCTACAACATCATTGAGGGAGCTTATCTTTTAACTATATTATTAGCTCAAATAATTCTGCATTACACTATTGGTTACCTAAAAATAAATCACACATTTTCCATAGACACTTCCAGGCTGAGGAATGTCACCTGAATTCTACTTATTCTTCTTTTTCTTATATTCCATGGCACAACTATATAAGAGTAAAATAAAACATCAATTATAAATCTAGAGTAATCCTTTTCAGAGAAAACAAATCCACAAAGGTAACCTACTCTACGATACAAATTGTTAGGTCTAAAAGGGTCATAGATACCCTGAGAGGGGGGTGAATCAAGGTATGGATGTTATTTTCAAAATTTTTCCAACCCCACTAGATCATGACCTCTTTATTACAAGGGTCACTTGTTTCCTATTAAGTGTTTATGTTTATCATATCTTTTCAAATTTTATCAGATGATGATTCACTGAATGTGAATAATTGATCAAGAACATGGACAAATATATTTTTACTTGGCTCTCCCTCACTTGGCTACATACAATGAGTATACAAAAGTGATGTGATAATGTACCATATCCATTAAGGATCACTAAAAACAATGATTCTCATTCTAGATCAGTTCTATTCCCTTGCTATCGGCCATTACAACATTTAGGGTCTACTCACTACATTCCAAATGGTCACTCACAATGTCTTTTATTCTAGATCACTACTGGTAGAAAGGATCACAATCTTCCTATTCCTTTTTTCACTTCTCTAGAATGGATCCATACACAATTTATGGACTTGTAGGTCCCACATAATTTACGTACATGAAGGTCCGTTCATTATTTCTAATGAATACATCCTCAACTTGAGGCAGATTATCTGTTGAATCTCTTCTAGGTTTACCCTTTACTATTATAAAAAATGTTGGATGCAAAAGTTCTACTTTCTATAAAAATGGATGATAATTTTCTTCAATATAGATGCAACAATTTCCTATAATATAGAATGATCTAAAAGTGATTTCAATTCTTAATTTCACTACATTGAATATATCAGTGAATAACCTCCTTCTGTAGGTATTATTGAATGGTGAAGATCCTTTATCTTCTTTTTCTCATTTAGAATTAAGATGTGAGAATGATACTATTCACAGGGAAATTTTCGGGCATATCTATGTGCATATTATTATAGTGTGATACCCATATATGATTCCATGGTTCATAACACCTTGTGTGTGATCATGGAATGAATCCCTATCCATTTGCATGAACCCCTTGCACCTAATGAAATATCCTCTAACCTTTTTGAAAACTCCTAAAACCATTGCGCGAACCCCTAACCCATTTAAAAATCCCCTAGAACCATTACATAAACTCTTGGATCCTTGAAAAGCCCTTGTAACCATTGGACGAACCCCTGGAACATTTCTAAAACCTCTAGAAACATTAGGAAACCCCAAGAACATTCTGTGAGCCCATGACACCTTTTTAAGAACCCATGGAACCTTGTACAGACTGTTGTAACCACGGGAGAACCCTTTTACCGTTTCACGAACCCCTAGGGTGAACCCTTGGAAACTTTTGTGATGCTCTGGTACCTTTTTAGAACCCCTAGTGCCTTGAAAAAAACCCTTGGTGCAAACCCGTAGTGCCCATGAACCCTTGTGCGAACCTAGAGTTGCCATTGTGAGAACCCCTTGTCCCTAAAAACCTCGGGTGTGAACCCTTATTCTCACATTTCATTAGTACCATTCAATTAAATACTACTTTCAGGACTCTTATTTCAAAAATCTGCATTCAAAATTTTCCCAATACTTTTTTTCTGATCATTTGTAAGACTTATGTGATCTCAATAATGTATTCTCTCTCTTTGAGTACCTCTATCATGATATCTCACTGTGATTATATTCTCTAATGTGCTTCATATAAATATTTTAAGAAACAATTATTCAGTCATTATGTTAGAGTCTTGGGGTGTTTATTGGAATGTGTCTACCACCAAAATTTTACAAATCACGAACAATCGTCCACCTTTTTAGGATCATATACTCCGCAATATCCAGGTGTGAGATTCACTTAAGCATTATGTGATATCGTTGAACAAGTCCTATTTCAACATTTTCGGCATACATGATTCCTCGATCAGCCGTATCTTATATAATTCCTTAGGTGTGTCCAGACACCTCTATAATTCTCTAGGGATAGAAATATAGATTTTCATGATATTCTTGATCCCTCTCCGTATGGCCCATATAGGTCACGTGATACATCATTTAAAAATCAAGTATAAATCTTAGATATCACTTATTCTAAATCGCATGATCTATGAATTATAATAAATAATAGAACATGAAAAATGGTGGAGGTGATAGGTGTTCTTGGTTGCTATAACACAGTCAAGAGTGTTTCACAAGAACCCGTAGTGAGCTCCAAAAAAATCTTATCTGCTTCATGGGATCATACCACTATAACTAAATTAAATCACGTTCAATTATGTGATTTTTAATGTTCTTGAATTTCAATTCTTTCCATGACCCTTCGTGATTTTGAAAGTCAATTATTTGTGTCTTGTGTTATCAAAATGTAGAATCAACTCAGAACTCATACTTCTCATTTAGCCTCAAATTCAATCCCACCCAATATTTTGATTTTTTCTATTTTCTAAATGTTTTTTGTGATTAATCAATAGTTCTAATATCATCTATGAGTGTTTCACCTGATGACATTTTGATATTAGCTCAACACTCAGGCTTCACATGTTCAGTTTAGAATTCACACTAACTCTTTATTCCGTAAACTCAAATTCAATCATGCCACATATTTTGGTTTTCAAAATTGTTTTCTTCCAAAGATATTGTTTGACTCATCAAGAGTTTAGTTCACCATTCACGCTAACTCTTCACACCTTCTTTGACTACCTGCCTCTACATATAACCACAAACCTTGTCAAAAAACACAATCAACCAAGAATCAACATCATGAGGGATTTTTGGAAAACACACACACACACACACACACATATATATTATTCTAAATTTTTAAATTATCATCTATCTTATTTCCCCCCATTGAGTGATAAATTGAATCATTGATTGTGCATTCATGTGAGATATCACCATTATAAAGAATGAGTTTCATTTTTCAAAACCACCCATAATGGATGGATTTACAAATATATTTAATTTAAAAGAAATATTTAAATAATTTTATTTGTTTTGTTGATATTATATAACTATTTTAACACACATTCATGAATATTCAACATATATATGTTCTTTTGATGATATTTATAGAATAATATCATATAACTGTTGTGGGATAGAAAACAATATCCTAAATAAATAATTTTTGACTATTAAATGAAATAAGAATATGATATTTATAAATTAATATTATTCTTCGGTACATATATAGTGAATCTAAAAAATTATTCAATAAGTCAAGTGCAGATTACATGGACTTCCGTAAATGTGGTTAGGGTTCTGTCTAGGTAATCCTAGATAGAGATATGTTTCAATGTGATGAACCAATTACTTAATTTATTGTTCATATATGTAACATGATTTTTTTCATTATCCATGATTTAATAAATATAATATATTAAACTATTTTATTTATAATCCTCCAATTAAATTTGATTCCGAAATTACAATGGTCATATGAGTTCAATTTTTCAATTTCCATTCATTGAGGAATTTTTTTAATTTATTCAACAAATTAAATTTATAGAGTGTATATTTTTCCTTTTTTCCAATTTTATATCATTAATTATAATCAATTAAAGTTATTAAATGTTCTATTTATATATCTCTCCCTCTTATGTTTTTTATTTAAATTTTTCTGTACCTGTAAGAGAACGTATGTACCGCCGTTAGTACATTATGGTTAAAATTTCATTATATTTTTTTTACCTTTTATTCAATTTTATTCTCATATTTCAATTAAATTTATTAAATATGCTTCATACATATATTATTACTTTAATATCTATTTAATTAATGGTTTTATACATGTTTTTATTTGTAAAATAAATTCCAAAATTTTATATAAACTCTATTTATGGGAACATTCCTATTTATTGTCTCATATCAATAATCTCCCCCACTAAATTTTATTAAACTATGAATAACATATAGAAATATAAAATAATTTTGGGATAACCCTATTGGTTCAATTAAATTTTTACTATAGAAATATGGCCTTTCTATCATTAAATATATCCATTTTTTATTTCATAATTCTTTATGTTTTAATGTTTCTAGTTATTGATATTTCCCGTGAAATCTTAATATTAGGACTCAGTAATCATTTACAATGTTTAATATTCCAATGGGAACATCCAAAAATTTAAAAAATTCTTTTTTTTTAATACTTTTAATTTACCCATTTCTATTCCATGAACTTTAATAATGAAATTCAATTCCTTCTTCATGGGTTTGACCATGCTTATGATTCTGTAATAGTTTATTGACCTCATATCATAGGCATGAATTTTGTTTTTTCATTATGTGTATTATGGGACCAAATTTACATAGATCACCGTTACATTGGGTAATAATTTATAACTTTTTTATATTGTATGTTGTAACAGGAAGTGAACTGAAATCCACCTAGTGGAATTTTCCACTATATGATTTTGGTTTATGGATTAAACCATGACTTATGTTCATCAATAATGTTTTACTTTGTTTTTTTATGGTTATGATTCCATGATCTTTTGACAAAAATTTATTATCCCACAAGACCCTTCTTATGTACATCCTTTTTATTATTTCAATTTCTTTATCTTGACTCTCATGTGACAATTTATTGTCTTTTTTCCTTAATTCTATTTCAAACACACCCATTTCCATAGGATTTATCCAAGGATAACCTATAAGAATTTTAAGATTAATGGGAGGTAGGATAACTATGTTAAATATTAAATGGAGATTTTTTTTCTAATCGACGTGAAATATTTGTATTTCTAGTCTTCGAAATACACTTGAATAATGGATACTCTATATATATCTATTAGAATAAAATGTTATGTATTATGAAATTTTAATATTTTAAAACCCAGGTCCCCATATTTTGTATTAATGAAAGGTATAGTTATATTTGGATATTAATATGATAGTACCTTTTGAAACCCCATAAAGAGATATATATTGGCTATGTCTATGCATAGGATAACATCGTAATTTTTTGTTACAGTAGTGGTGTAGTGGTTTCCAAAAAATACATAGATATATGTACATTATCAAGTGGATGAATGTTCTAGAATAATTATACATAGGGGTAATTATAGCCACACAAAATTTTCATACATTGATATCAAATTATATTTGTGTGAATAATCATTACATTACACAAACATCTGTCAATGTTTCATAAAGGTAATGTTCCTTTGTATACATTGAAAAATACATAACTGATTTGTATGTGAAATACATTATCTCCCATTATGTTCTTCATAACTACCATCCTTAAAATAGAAATAATAAAATATACATTTATTCATAACCTAAGGATAAGAAACATAATAATATCTAAATTGAAATGCATAGTAAGTGTAAACAAGGGAGAAACATAAAAATAACATGCGAAAAAGATTATGTTAACATGATTATGTTGTTTGAAAACCATGCAGTTAATATTAATGACCATAATATTTGGTCATCATATAATGTTTTGTTGCTAATATGGAATGAATAATAAGGGAACCAAATAAAATGATCCATGAGAGCATAAAAATGTCATAATAAATAAAATTTTGAAGTAAATTTTCATTAAAAAATAATTTCCTTAGTAGTTAAAGGCTCATTACTAAGAATATCATAGTTGAATGGGTCCACTCCAAAAGCCATCAGGGTACTAAAGGATCACTCCCAATAATATCATAGTTTATAGAGTCCCATACTAAGCTCAGTTCACTCCCCATTCCAATGATTTTCTCTAATGAGATAACAATATTTACCGAATAATTTGGAAGGATATATAGGTCCCACCCATAACATAATGATATTATTACATATGTGTTCCATACGATCATAAAAAAGTATTCATATAAAAACCATGAAAATAAATGGATTTCATAAACATTTCATCATAACATAATCTATATAAAGGAAATTTGATTCATAATCATGTCATCATTTCATCAAAGAATAACTTATAGCAAAACATGTGTGTTTTAAAAGAATATTATCATAGTATAACCTATAGATGAGAAATAAGGATCATAAACAACATTTCATCATAAAAATTTGAAATACAAGGAAAAATTAAATATTGTATCAATAGAACATATCCCTAGAAAATATTATGTAATATAAAAGGATATAATTAATGATGGAAATTTATTTTACAATAAAAAATATGTGGAGAATTTCTTGAGGAAAATAAATATTCAATGAAAATACATCTTTTCTAAATTTAAAAATTAAAAATATATTTTTTTAAAAATCTTCCTTGAAAATAACTATGAAAAGATATAAATTAATCTTCAAAAAATATAATTTTCATGATTATGGGAAATTATCCTATTATCACACAAAATAAAAGAAAAATTTCATTCAAATTTTTTTATAAAATAAAAATGGGACTTGTATTTGAAAACATCATGGATATTACATTGAAATTTTTGAAAAAATATTTTTTGGTGAAAATTTATTTAATAAAACTATTTTTATAATGCTAAATACATTTTCTATATCATTTTTATAAGACTTATGTTTTAAATAAAAATGGTGTTTCTCCGAATACAAAAATAATAACGATTTCCCATAAAAGTAATGTTTTAGTCTCTTAACATCCTAAAGAGTGTACAATGAAAAGGAAAAAAAGTATTATAATTAAATTAAAAGAGGAGAATAAAATTCATTAGTTTCATGGTTGTTTTATTATATTATTATACTATTAAAATAATAATCATTAAAAATATTAATTATCGATTTAATTACAACACAAAATCATTACCTTTTTTAGTATCTTTTGAATCATAATTAACATTAAAGAGGGGTAGAAAATAACTAATTTAATATCATTAAAAGAAGTATATTCATAATGTAACATGTCAAATTTTATTTTTATACACATCAAAGAATAATATTGTTGTATAACATAACATATGATTCGAATAATACAAATTTCAAAAAATTATCTTACCTTAAGTCTCAACATAATTCATAGATTATAAACAACCAACGTTAATTAATATATTTTTAGGAAAAATATATTAAAACAACATAATAATATATATCATAACAATTTTTATTAAATAATGGCTTTTTATTACCCGTATATTGGCATTTCTATGATAATGACATGATTCTAGAAATAATTACATTATTTTCCTATATATTTTTATTTTTAATTTTTCCCTCTATGTAAAATCTTGTATACATCATCTCTGTAGTTTTAAAAATTATATAAATATCATATATTACAATTTTATATTTATTCTGAGTAATGCATAAATATTAATGAAAAATGATCAATGACATTGTTTATGGAGACAGTATGTCAAACGTACAACTAAACGTTGTTTCTATTTCCTTGACGGATGAATAAAATGAATGAGAAATAATATATTAAACCTTAATAATAATATATATGTCATATATTTCTCGTATATTAATTAAAATTATCCCCATTACCTACAATTTAAAGCTTATATGAAAAAAAAGATCACATCGCTCCGCTAGATCATAGTCTATCGTATACATGAACATCGTTATCGTATTATTTATGTAATGGAACGTAAAAATGTTATGTATAATAACAAATTTAAATAATTATAGTTATTTGTATATGAACATATATATATATATATATACAATATACCCATCATCATAACCTACAGTGAGAGGGGTTGCTGGAAAATGTGTCACATCAGCTTATGAGGCGGCAGTCCGCCATACGCACTGGTGACATTATCATTTACCATTTGAGGGAATATGAGATTGATGTAGGTAATTCCATTATCCTAAGAACATATTATTTTATTTAAGATACTATTTTTATTATATCAATATGGATTAATGATAATTGAAGGTGGTGGAGGTATAAATAAAATACATAGTTGGTACAAGGACATTACCACTTCTCTGGATAACTTATTTTGTATTACACTAAATGTATAATTAGTTGGATCTATGAATAAAAAAAGAAATATTTTTTTATATAAGGGATTTATGTAATGTATTTTAAAACATATTTGTTGAACAAAATTATTTTTGAAGTATAAATAGGTGAGGAGAAGGGTGGCCATTTATAAGTGAGGTGAGTGTGAAATAAGTAATTTTTGAAAACAAAATTATATAACAAGGATTTCACTTTAAACATGATAAATATGGAACATTATAAAAAATAAAAGTTACAAGGATTAAATAAGGAAAAAATAGTTTTGTATATGTTTGGGATCATTAGAACCACTATTGTTTTTAGTTTAACAACCCGGTTGTCCCAATACTACCATAAGTTGATTAAATTTTTTTTACTATTCAATATTTACAAAAATATAAATTCCTTAATTTGATAATATTGAATTTTCAGGCCCCAAGTAAAAAATATATATCTTTCTAATTCAATTAATATAATTGTAAAAAGTCAATTAAAAATTAAACATGTCATCGTGATGTGAATTTAGTTTTACAAAGGGAGAATGTTCTAATGTTCAAAATGTTTTTAAATAAAAATTCAATATGAAAATTATAAAAATTATATAAATGGAAATAATTTTGATTTATTTTTAATTTTGGTACTATTTAAAAAAATAAACCTTATATATTTATTAAATGAAAATATATTTTTCAATAAAAATAGCATAGTTAATGAACATTATGTACATTTTTATCAAATTTTTGTCATTATATAAAACCTTTAAATTTAATATTTAACATTTTATTATTCATATTTATTATTCAATGTTTAATTTCTAGGTAATATTATTTAATTTTAAATTATATTATTAATTTTTTTCATGATTCGTTAAAACATTTTTTGGCATGAAGCACAAGATGTCCAACAAGATTAATTTATTAGAAAAATTGAATTCATAAATACTTATGGTGCTACATTATAACCCAATAAAATGAAATTCTCAATCAAAATTCAGTCCCATTGGTAAAAAAAATGATGATACTTCTACCTAATTAAATTATTAAGTCCCGACACATCTTTCTCAAACAGGTCATTTCCAAACAAATTACATGGTGAGTAGTATTTGTTTTGATAACATTCCCTCTATGCTCCAAAATATCTACTTCTTGTTCCTAATAATAAATATCAAGATCTATTATTTTGAACTCTATGTTTAGTACATGTTAAGAGGAAGGTATTTTCATCCTCGTGATAGATACACAAAATGGACATGTGAGTAGTTTAGTGGAAGATCCATATCATAAGATATCATCCCAAAATAATCATGAATTTCAAAGAGACTAATATACCTATGTCTTATTTCCCATTTATTTCTGAATCACACAAACATCTTCCATGAAGAAATTATTAGAAAAACCTTGTCACCAGCTTCAAATTCGATATCACACTAGTGATTATCATTGTAATGGTTCTGTTGAATTTGTGTTTTTATTATGTGTCGTTGAGTTGATCTAACCTTATATAGAATTTCATCATATATCTTGAGTCTTGTAAAATTTATTTCTAAAAAAAAAATGCTGTAAAATTATATATTTTTACTTTTTTATGAAGTGGTATTCATATAGATCCATCTGAATACACATGTTAAAGATGTTTTTTTATGAAAACTCATCATAAGGATGATAATGATCCCAACCGACATAGAAATCCATAGAACAACATATATAAATCTCTTCTATGGATTTACTTTTCTTATCAAACTAGCCGCCGGTATGAAGATTATATAATGTTTTGGAACTCAAATGTATATAAATATATTACTAAAGAATATTTTAGAACATTTATGTAATCATTGAATCCCATTTAGATACCATTGAATGTGGTACTACCTGTAACATTAAAACATACCTAATTCTAATTTTAAAAAGTTAATATATCAAATAAATCTTCTCTAATCATGATAAACTGTATTTATTTTCTATGGTGATTGACTTGAACCTATATAAGATTATCCCTTTAAGATTTTCATGGGGTATTAGTGATAAAATCCATGGTGATGTTTTACAATTTTTATTTTGGAATGCGTAATGGATGTAAAAACTACTTAGTATACTGTATCTCATGATACATTTCTATCATAACAAGAACCAAGACACCAACTCAGTGATATATCTCTTTAGGACATCCAAAAATAAATAATTTTATAAATCCCTATACATCATCGTATTCCCAAGATGAATATATAATTCAAAACTATAAGATTCTTTTGACAACTCCTTCTTCAAATCTGGTGTGAAAAAAGTACACATAATATTCCTAAACCCTATCATTCCATCATGATTAAGGTTAAACAATAGAATAGTTATAACCGTCATTTTTTTCTCTACATATTCTTTCAATTCCTCTTTAATCTTCCCATTGATATATTGTAGAAAATTCAATTTATAAGAATAATACTTCTCCCCTTCCTATCAAATTTCTAGATCCATCCTTTAAAATCTATAAGTATTTGATCTTTTTTATCCTAATCATAGATAACATAGAATGGTACTTTCAACTCAAATCATCATTGAAATTTTTACCATTCCCAAGGTGGTAATATATTATGAATTAGTAATCTTTATAAATCAATGAAGACATTTTATGGAACATAATCATATCCTTCTATGTGAATATATAGTCTAATCTTTTTTATCGATATATATATGTAACAATTTTACACATAAATATATTACCTCTATATATTTAAAACAAATTAATATAGATAACTCCAAAACATTAAATAACATTTAATTTTCATGTGGCGTATGCTATTAACATGTCATTCTACATTTAAAGACAACCGAACACCATAATTTATAGTCCACAAAATGTTACAACACAATCTCTACTACATTGTAATATAATAAGAGGCATCTTGAATGATCTTATATTCAGTCCCATTTAATTTTCCTCTCACCCATACTTATAGGGAAACATGGCTCCCTTCTGACTTATCATTGTGAGTGAGTTAGATATCCCTGAGAACATTTCCAATAAAGATCGATAATATCCATTCAATCCAAAAAAACATGAGATATTAGATAACATAGCTGATCTATGAAAATACTTAATACCCACTTTATTTTATGTATTGGTATATATAACCTCTACTTATATTATATGACCCAAAAATGAATCCTTTTTCCGAAAAAAAACATGCATTTTTATTGTTTCATATAGTTTCTCTATCTATAGGTTCTTTATTACAAGTATCAAGTGATCTTATAACTCTTCCTTTTCTATTAAATATATAATAACATCTTCATTAAATACTACTAAAAAATATAATGGTAATATTTAAACACTCTCATTAAATCCATGATGATGGTGGGGTAATTATTTAGACTAAATGGAATTACTATATATACATACATACTATACCATATATAGAATTTTTTATTTCACATATCCTTCTTCATGAAATTTAATTGGTGATATACATAATAAAATCTAATCATATAAAATTATTTATCTCTATGAATATAATCAATAATATCATATATAAAAGTATGAGGATAATTTTTCTTGATTATGATAATGTTCGACTCTTGATGATCAATGAAAAAACCCATTAATCTATCTTTCTTTTTTAAGATAAAATGGGTATAGCCTAACCTCACAGAATTAGTCGAATGAATCTCTTGAGAATATTATCATTGATATAATTCTTTGTATTTCAATAAATTATTTGGGGTTATTATATATGGAATTTTTAAAATAGGCATTTCACCATGTATGGTTGAATTGATATATAAACAACACATTTAAATGGAATGTGAGAAAATATTTCATAAGTATATCAATAAATTCTTGTACAATATACATATCATCAATTTTAATTTTCTCCCCAACAATCTGAGATAAATTACCTCTTGTGTAGTAATGAAAACGCATATAATGGATTTTATTTCCATTAGAAGATCATATTTATCATTTCACTGAAAAATGATTATAGTTTGCTTTGAAATATAAAATGTGACATTGCTTCATTAGAAATAAAATGGGATTTATGTATATAATGAAAATTAATGGCTATGATAACCTCAAATTCAACTAAAGGATGAATGAAAATATTTTTAAGAAGATTATTTGTAAAATAATTAACCCGTGAAAAATAATATATTTGACATGATATTAATAAAAAATATTGGGATTTATCTGGTTATTATAAATCTATTAATTTGGTTGGAATCATAATATAATTATAAAATTATTTATATACAAAAAATGGGTATATCAAGATTCAAATAAGATATTAACAGTTATAGAGTGAATGGTAGTTGTACATTTCAACACATTGTTTTCACACCCCTCCTCTAAAAAGATGATCACATGAGACTTCCCCTTCTCCAATGGAAAATGACGTTTCTGATTTCATGAATTATCATTAAAATTTTGATTTTTTTAATTTGATAGAATATTACCCATACTCTATTAATTTTAAGCATTACAGATTGGGTGGAGTTTTCATTGGTTGATTTACTCTATTCTCATCATTAGGTTACTTTTTTCAATCACATAGAAATTCATTTTCACGAAGACCTTTCATCACACATATAAAACATTTACTAGAACCATTATAATAATTTCCTCAATTTTTCATCCTATACATTGGGAATAATGGAATTCCCAATTTCTTCTCTCCATGTTTTTTATATTTACATTAGAATTCCATATTTCTCTTCTAATCAGAACATTGAGATTGGTACATAACTCTAACATCCATTTCAACCTTAATATCACATAAAACAATATATTCATATCTTCTATAGTTTATTTTGGATAAATTCATATAGAGAAATGGTTTTAAGAAAATAATGAATCAATATACCTTACTTTCAAGTTGGATAATAAATCTAGAATCATACCTCACATGTCATTTAGATTTATTCTCATAAGAACTAAAAAATTCATGATCCTTTTCCATTAGAATTAAAAATTCCTTCCCCTGCCTCGTATGAGGGATATGAGGATAATACTTTTTGATATATATGTACTTTCACTTATCCCAATTCATGGATTTAATTTAATCTTCTTTTTTTATATTTTTATAAGATTCCAAAATCAATCCTACTTAAATTTCAAATGGTAGAAATAAAAAATTATCATTTCATTCTCTGAACACTTTGGGTCGAAAATGCATTTTCATTAGTACAAATCCATTTCTCAAAACATGGGGATCATAGGACGAACTGAAATAAGATGGGTATTGAGTCATGAAATACTCAATATATTTTTCTTGTATATTCATTTGGATGAAAACATGACTCATATATTGGGAATGTTTTGTGATTATTGAAATACAATGTGTCATTCAATCTCACATAAAATTTAGTTCCATAGGAGGATATTCATTTCATTTTCTTATTCATTCTATTTTAAAATGATTTCATATGCTTCCATCTATTTACTAAGACCAAAAATAATATTGTGAGAATCACTAATCATAGTGGAAGACCATGTAGATCTAAAATATTATATAGGATATCTAAATAAATAAAATTTGATTTTAATTTATGACACATTAGGTCTACCAATGTTTTCCTTGATCATAATCTATTCAAATAAGTCATAATTGTTCAAAAATAAACTTTTCTTTCACCAAGGCATATCTAATGGGAGTGTCAAACAATGTGCGTGGTATGGACCATTGTGGTGTACTAGCTAATTCTTGAGTTAAGTCCAACTCACCTTTTTAATATTTTTTACCCTAGTAATATATATTTTAGAACCACTTCCACTTATACTATCTATGAAGTAATTTATTTCTAGGTAATCCATATAATATCTTCCTTACCATAACATTATGACGTTACCTAGTAAATAGGTATATCCTAACAGGTATCAAAAATAATTATCATCATAATTTCAAAAGTGTGACTAAATCTATACTCTTATACCAACTATAATAACCCAATATTTTTATTCATAGTTATTTCATCATTTTTTGAACAGTTATCAAATTATACAAATACAAATGCATGCAGATTGTAATGGTATAGTGCCTTTGGAAACATGGAAATATAAACAACTGGTTCGTAGGTGAACCGGATAACCTTCCACTATGTTATTCATAAGTAAAACCCTCATTAAAATCCTATATAATATATTTTTTCATAACATGGTGAAAAAAAATATTTTAAATGGTTAGTTAAAATTATCATTAAATGTAAAAAAATGAATATTCATAAACATAACATCATCATAGAGGTATTATAAGTGAGGCATAACATTTTAAAACCATTACATGATATAAAATATCATAATCCTAGTTCATGAAATAATGATTTATAGTTAAAAAGACATGAATCAAAAGGAATTCAAATAACATGATTCATAAGAGCATAAAAGTTCCATAAAACATGAACTTTTTGCATAAAATATTCATAGAAAATTATTTCAATAGTAGTTTAATGTTTACATTTGAGACTATAATAGGGGAAAGTGTTCACTCCTCAATCTGGCATAGTAGTGAATGGTCACTCCAATCATAATCATATTTTATAGAGTACTTTATGAACTATGATACCTCTTAATTTATGTATTATTTAGCCCATGAGATAACAATATTTACCCAATTCATTAGTGGGATATATAGGTCCTACCGTTCACAAAATATAAATCATACATATGTATGACATAAGATTATAAAACCATAATCATATCAGATCCTAGGAAAATAAATGGGATTTATAAACATTTCATCATAACATAACCTTTAGAAAATAAATAGTTTTTATAATAATTCCCTTATATAATCAATGAATAAAACATGGTAAAATTTTGAGTTTCATGTGCATTCTATCATGGTATAACCACATGGAATATAAATGTGTTTCATTTAAATATCGATATTATATAAAAAAGGAATACATAATATTAATTAATATGGTTCCATTTGACCAAATACCAAATAATGATTATGTAAAAAAATATTTCTTCTTATATATGAAATTATTTTTAAGGACTAATAACTTGAAACATTTTTTGAAAAAATTATAAACTCTATAAAAATCACCTATTTTAATATCTAAATTTCAAATATTATTCTGAAAATAAATTTCACTGAAATTAAATTTGAAATCAAATAGTAGATGCCTCATAGAAAATAATGTTCATGATGTTGGAAACTTTTGTAAATGTCATATATTTTAAAAACAAATATTCCTATCCCATTTACGGTAATATCTAAACAAGATTTGTTTTCGAAAAATACATGTTTATTTCGTTCATTTATAAAATTTATAAAATATAAATTTAATAAACAAATTGACGAAAATTGGTTTTTAATGAAGAGAAAAATAATGAATATTTGTCTTAAAAACAATTCATTGGTATCTTGATTACATAAAGAGAAGAAAATGAAAGGAAATATTTATTCTCTTGATATATCTAGAGGATAATAAAATTCCTATTTTTCTTGAGAGATGGATCATAGTATTTCATCATCGGAAACATAATGGTTAATAATCTGGATTATCGATAAGATTTAATTCTTAACAACTTTTTTATATTTTTAATCCGTAGTACAAGTAATGATTAACATGAAATTAAAAATTAATTACCATTAAAAAAACTAAAATTATGATATAATGTTTCAAATGCTATTTAAATATATACATAATAAAAGAACATAGGTTTATAACAAAATGAATGTCTTAAAAAAGGAAAATTGAAAAAAAACCTCCTTACCTATTGTCTCGACATCCTTAATACAAATTTGAAAATCATGTATAATAATCATTTTATTATCCATATATTATTGAATCATAATTATATATATCATTCCATATATGATTTAATTATATCCTTTTATTACACTTTTATTTGAAATTATATGTTAAGGTCATATTTCAGGAAATAATTGCATTGACATTCATGTGTGTTTTTATTTGTCATTTTTGGTCCTCCTAAATGTATAAAATTTAAAATATCAAAGAAATTTTTACCATTATATAAATATAATATATATTCAGAATATATTTATATAATGTAATCCATAAACATTTGAGATAGAAAATAAAATACATTATTCATGGAGACAGCATGTCGTATGTATGCTTGAACGTTGCTTACATTTGATTGAAGGATAATGAAAAAGAAAGGTAAATAATGTATTACCATACCATAATAATACATATTTCAAATATATAAAATATATTCAATAAATTAATACCTTATTAACTTCCATGTGAAATGTAAGTTAAAAACAGATCACATTGCTTTGGAATGTGGTAGTATTCCCTATAGATAAAGGGAATTATAATATTCTCTATGGAATTCAATTTAAAAAATTAATATGTGGTATTATATTTAAATAAGTTTATTTATCATAAAAATATCATATAAATACATCATATGGATCATAAAACCCAACAATGATAGTTGTTAACGGAAAACCTATCACATTGGTTCGCGAGGAGGTAGCCCACCTTAAACACGATCGACATTATCATTTCCCATTTGAGTGAAGAGGATATGTATGTAGGTCATCAACATTACATGAAATGCATATTAGTTTATAAAATAAACTTAGGTTATTGTGTAATTTTATTTTTTAGAGATTGAAGGATGTGGATGAATAAATATTTAAAAACGATCGATAGAGACATAAACCTTTATTAAAAAACTACTATTAGTTTTCAAGAAACATTTAGGTGGGAAATATTAATATAATAATTATCCTATGATGATTAGAGTGAATTAAGGAATGTATTTTGTTATGGATTTTCTGAATCAATGGGTTTTGGAATTGTAAATATTAAAGTATAGAGGGGCCCCTTTTAAAAGTAATGTGAGTGCTAAACGTGTAATTTTTTAAATAAAACGGTGAACCCCAAAGTTTGAACATATAAAAGGAAAACTAACGGTATATTATCAATAAAAGAATATATAATATCTACATATGTCCAAAAAGGGGGTTTTGTAAAATATTTGGGTCATTTTTAACCATTTTATTTTTTGTTGAACACCATAGTAAACCCAATTTTACCTCAACTATGGCATATACTTTTTACAATTATTACTTTTAATTTCTTTAAAAAAAATAATTTGAAAATATTAGATAATATAAATTATTTAAATTTTTAATATTTAATCAAATTTTCCAAATTTAATTTATAGAAGAGGAATAAATAAATTTAAAACTAATACCACATTATAGATAATAAATCTATATTCTTAAGAGAAAATGATAAAAATATTAACAAGTTTATATATAAAAATATAAATAAAATTATAAAAATCACATAAATTTGAATAATTGATAAATATTTTAAACTCTTTAATAGTTAAAATATTTTTTTAAATTGCCTTATATATTTCAAAAATGAGATTTTATAATTCAAAAAAACCCATCAATTTTCACGATTCATTGAAATATTAATAATTTTAGAAGGATTGTAAAACTTATCCCAAGTCTCATTTTGATATATTGACTTCAAAAATGAAGTATATTTTTTAAAAATTAATTTTCATAAAATTTTACACATTCAATTATTATTGAAAACAAAAATGAAATAATTTCTTTTAGAAAATATTATTTTTGAAACATATTATGACTTCCAAAAAAATTGAACTTCTTTTCATAAATATTTATTATTTATATAAAACCATTATACATAATAATTAAAATTTATATATTCTTATTAATTACAAAAAATTTAAAGTATAGGTAAAAATTGTGGTGTTATTATAACAATATTAATAGTTTTTCATGATTTGTTAAAAAAATCGATTTGGCATGTAATGCTAGCTATCTAATAAAATTAATTTATTAAAAAAATTGCAAAAATACATAGGGTGAAATAATAATAAACCAGAATAGGTTATTATGGGTATGAACTAAATTTTTAATTGGTTTATAATAAATATTCATAACGATACAAATAGATTGAAAATTTTGAGGAATATTATTATGTTAATCATTTTCACTTGACGAACCACTATAAAGGTTTGATTTTTTGTAGACATTGAGGGACTAGGTTTCGATTTATAGGATAACCCAACTAAATATAACCTTGGTAGAACCTAGTGATCTATATGATTAACAATGTATGATATAGTTGAAATTGAAGAATCACTGTTAGAAATGAATGTTTAATTCAATATAATATCTTTAGAATGAGATTTAATATTCATATACTCTGATTCATTTGGATATTTTCATATCCATTTGGAATTTTAGTAATTTGTTGAAAACTAATCAAGGAAATGATGTTGATAAAGGAATATATCTAGATCTCAATATGTATTATCATATAATAAGAGAGAAAAAAGGTTGATAATATTAGTATGTACAAGTTATGATAGATTGGGAGAGTTTATTATTCATAACTATGGTAGTGGGGTTGATATCTAATTAGAAATTAAATAATGATACTCTATGCATTTTCTATTATAATGTGTTATATAAAAATATGATATTCAATTATGTTTTTAATGTTATACGACTTATGTGAGACATCAATTGATCATTATGTAGTATTGTTTCATTGATGTTATGGAGACATATTCTAAATTGTATCATTATCGTTGAAAAATTAATTTATGAACATGTGAATATTATTGGATAACCATTAAAGAACACTTGATGAGGGAATGGTTAACTCTTACTATTACTCTATGATTGATGCTGAGGTAATAATGGGTTGATTGATTTTTTGAAATTAAGTTAGATAGTATAGGTATCATTGAATTTTTAATTAATTTAGGATATTCTTCACCACGTTTATCAAATATTAGTGATTATATATATATATTGAAAAGTGTGTGGATTTATGACCCGCACATTAAAATATGACATATGTCTTTTCAAAGAATATATTATTTCACTTTTTATTAATGTATTTGATAATATAATATTTTGGGAATGATATGTTATGAAGAATATTGGATTAGGGTATATACATACTTGAGTATTTTATTTTATGAAGGATTATTGTTTCCATGAAAAGAAATTTATCTTAATATAAAAATAAGATAGTAAGATGGATGAAATATTAGATGTTATATCTGAAATGTCGATCAATTTATAAATACCCTTACATACATTTATTTGTTAGGGTTAATTAAATCCATGAGGGTGTATTTTATTTAATAAGGGGAAGTAATGTCCTGAGATTTTAATAATTTATTTCCTTTAGTGACATAAAATATATTTGATTCACTTTATTGCATGCAACTCTGATATAAAATGAAATTATGATATTTGTAGATAGTGAAAACCTAGTCATTTAATTAGCTGGTTGAACAGTAGTAACTAAATTACAAAATATGTTAATAAATATAATGGTTATTTTGATTTAAATTTACTTAATTCATTACAATGAGTTACAATCTAAATTTTAATGTGTTGTACTTTTTATTATATAAAACATATTAAATTATTTTCAGTAGATAATTTTTACAGTATATAGTTTGGATTGATTAATTTTAGATTTATTAATTCTTTTAAAGATGTTTTAAATAAGAAAAACTATAATTTAAAATGGTAATTTTCCTAAAAAATAGTTTCACAATATATTTTATGATTTTATATAAAATAAAAATATAAAATGTAAGCCATTAATTTTAAAAAATAACTAAAAAATTAATTTTATTATATAAAAAATATCTTAGTATATATTTTTTTAATATAAATGATTTTCATATAAATAGAAAGCATACGATTTTAGTAATACCATCAATTTGATGACATTATAACATTTTGGTTTTTGGAATATTTTTACAATAGTGATACATATTATATAAACAATAATAAATAATTTTATAAAACAATTTTGGATTTATACAAATAATTTACAACATTTTATAAAATGTATTAAAATTAAATTAAAACTATTTTTGGATTGTTTATTTAATTTTGGTTTAAAATTTGAAAAATATGGTTATAAATTTTTTTCACGATAAAATAAGAAATATTTTATAAATAAAATTATTTTTAATAAAAATATAAACTAACACATTGATAATTGTTTTCTACACCATAAAATTTGGCATAAAAATCTACATTTTTATAAAAACATGGATTTACTTGTTACATACTCTAGAGTTAAGATTTATTTTCCAAAATATAGAAATTTAACTTGATTAAATGATTCTTATATTTGGTATAATAATATTAATATTATTTTATATATCTTATTTCATTTTTAGTTATAAAATTTAGATTATTAGGATTTATGCTAATTACAAAGATAATGGTAAAACAATTATTTTTAAATTATTGATTTATTAATAACATGGAATTTCTATGAAATAAATTAAAATAAATTAACTATGATAATGAAGATTATATGATTTATAAAAACATAAAAATATATTAACAATCATTTAATTGAATATAAATGCTCAATAAAATTAATAATGCATAATGTTCAAAATATTAATTTTCTATTGGATCATTTTTTCTATACATTATCGCCTTTAAATTAAAAAAATTACAAAATTTATGCACATAATTAGTTTAAATAGAGGATAAATTTATTTTTAGTATTTCCAAATATGGTTATATGGGTTCTATTATATTTTTAATAAATCATAAAATCCCTTAGTTAAAAACTAATTCTTAATTCAAAAGAAAATAATTAAATATAAAAAGATTTAATGGTAAAAAGAATGAAACTGATGGGATATGATCATATATTTAAAATATACAAAACAATACTATATAATAACATAGTAATATTTATATTCATGATTTAACTCATGAAATAATATAACATAGACAACCAATTATTCAAAATTTACTGCAACCATTTTCCTCTCATCAGAAGAGAATTCTTTAGTGAGATCAATAAGATTAGTTATCAAATGGTCCCTACCCATGAAAAATAAAATAAAAAAATGGAACCATTGTTATATGATGAGAATAAATAAGAAACTAAATGGGTTCTAGTTATTTCGAGAATGAGATATATAGTATTCTTGGAATAATAGA
Organism: Viscum album; assembly: GCA_963277665.1. NCBI lineage: Eukaryota > Viridiplantae > Streptophyta > Magnoliopsida > Santalales > Viscaceae > Viscum > Viscum album. Next base: position 396,699,286 of record OY728144.1, read on the forward strand.
GATTCAGAAGAGGCTTCAAATCTATTTCCCAAAAAAACTCATATAGAAGTGGTTTATATTAGAAGTAAAAAATTACATTTTCCTAGTATTTATGGCTTAATACATTGAGGTATATCTGGTGGTTGGGGTATATATGAACATCTAATACGTGTTTGTTAGTGGAAGGGAATCGTTTTGGGGTTTTTCTGGGGGAAATATTTTGTATATGATATTTGAAGATCATGGTGGTAGATAACCAATAGTAGATCATTATAGTTATAGATCTCCAATAGTAGAACATTATGTTGGTATATAATTATAGGAACAACAGCAATGTTAGATCATTAATTTTTTAGATCACTACTGCTAGATATCAATAGGTAGACCACTAACGGGAGATCACTCTATTGGTAGATCACCAATGTTATATCTTTTTAGATATAGACCACAATTGACACACATATATATATATATATCTCCAATGGTAGATCCAAGAGGTATTCCACCAATAGTAAAGAATTAATGCATTATTTCAAAAAAATTAGGTGTCTAGTGGTAGACTACAAATGTTAAATCATACAGGTGGTTGATATAAATATTAGATCTATAGTGAATCTAATCTTCCATTATTTTCTAGTTTTTTCCTTTAGCATTTTTCTGGATGTGAAATTATTTTAATGCCTTAATTTAGGGAATTTAAATATTTTTTAAATTTGATTAATCATTTCTTCCTTTTCATAAAATTACAACGACTTTTTAGATGGTTAGACCACATGGATTTGTTGATATCCTCCCTAATGGTCAATTAAAACCAAATATAATCCTTCTGGGTTCATATATGAGATTTCTAAAGTAAGGATCACTACTTCATTATTTATTTCATTACGTATCTTAACATGAGTGGTTCCAAAATATTTTTACCTTCAATATATGGATCCATGTTTCTCATGTTGATTAGAGTATATCTGTATAGGTGGTTTCCCCCTATACATCACCCCATATTTCTTATATAGTATCTTTGTGTAAATCTCCCATATTCTAGGTAGTAATTCCTTCGATTATCCATTATTCATATATTTCCATTTTGTTTGGTAATTTTTACCTATGAGTAAATGTTTACATAGAAATTGGAAAATATAACTACATATAATAATTTTAATAGAAATTAAAGCATTTTGTTACTATTTTGATATGGTTATTGATATTGATATTGAATGTACTAAATCAATGCTAATAATCACGGTCATTTGGGTTCATTTCATGCACTGTTATGATATGAATTATTTAATGAATGTTTTGAGGTTGTTGAAAACACATAAAATGAAATTGGATAATCATGTATTCTTGTTTTATCAATTGGATTCCACAAGAAAACATTGTTTATCGTATAATTAATTTAAATAAATAGGTATAATTGAATAAAATTTATTGTCCATAATCTAAAAAAACTATTGATGTGGTGTCTAATCTAATAGTGGAAGTAGATGGGGGTGTGTCTTGGTTGTTCTAATGTAATTCTTTTACATTTTCAGGGTTTTGATTTGTGTTTAGTTGGGCTACAATGGTTATTGGGTAGTGGTTGAGTAGTGGGTCTAAGATATTTGAGGTCGACATATTGGTATGAAGTAGTTGGAACATCTATTGTCATGATATGATTTCTTAATCTAGAATACCATGTAATATTGGAATTAATATGGTTTGGCTAATGTGATATAAAAATAATGTGAATTTGAATAAATTTTCATAATATGTGTGCTTAAATAATGTGCTAATAAATATAAATTAAAAGGGAATTAATTAATGTAATGGATCATGTTTTTTAGTGAAATTTGATTATAATGTGAAATATGGAACATGTATTTATTTGATAGTTGTATTTTATAGTGGAATTTTGTGTGTCGTTACTTATATGTAGTTGGGAATTTAAAAGTGGTATTAGATGTTTTAGAGGTTGTGAGGTGATATGGGGAAATTATGAAATGGTTATGCCTTTGTTGTGAATCATTGGGTTGGGGATTTTGTTTTATGACTCTATATGTATATACCATTATATATTATTGTGATTTTATTCATCACTGCACCCAGATCAAGCACCACATGTCGACACACACACACACAAACACACACAGACAGACAGACAGACACACACACACAGACACACAAATATATATATTAGTGGGTTCCCAACATCCAAGTGGGAGGATGGATGGATGGATTCCTCTCTTACCCACTCCCTCTTCTATTTTATGATGACATACATGGGTTTTGATGGCCAGAAGATAGAAGTGAAATTTTCTAGATGTGATGTGAGGTTTTGTATTTGTACATGTGTATCCCGGTGAGATATGACGAGATGAACTATGGTGGTGGTCATGCATGGTAGGAGGATAGAATGAGGATGATGTAATTCATGTTCATGATACCATACTACTCTGGTTATGTGATGTGGTGTTATGGGATTTGTGTTTTTGGGAGGTATGTGATGCGAGGTGATAGCCCAGGTGTATTTAGGTAGGATATAATGCGAAGTGATACAGAACAGTTGGGAGCACGAGGACATATTTCATAGTTTTTGAAAGAGTATAAATTTGTGGAAAAGATGTATGGGGAACCCTTTATAGATGTGCTTCATATTTTTTTATCGTACATGGATGCATTATTTGGAGAGTGATATATGGTGAGGATGGGATTGGTTAGTATTTTTGTATCAGTATTTCTTAGTATTAATGTGTTCTCACGGGTGCGTTGGTATTCTCTTTTTACATGAGCACAAGAGACTTTGGATTTATATTGAGTATACGTTTATACTCACCCTACACAAATTAACATAATTTCAAGATTCTATGATAACTAAATAGAAAATTATAGAAACTGCTATATTGGATCATTGGATAGTTTTCATCTTACTACATTAGAATTAGATTATCTTATTTACTTTGGATACTTATATCTGTATCATATTTATATATACATACATTGTGCGATGTTTTTTGGATTTTGTTTATATTATTAAAGGGAGTTTTTTATGTTAGATTAATATTATCATTCTATTATATTTATATTATATAGTGCAATTCCTTAAATTCATGATCTATCCATAACCTTAGTGATATTATCAGACCCAATGACTAGTAGGGGCGGGGTAAGGTGGTCTGTATATATCTCCCCTAATAATGTTACCTTTGGTGGGAAGGAGTCATAACAGGATGGTATGAGAGGTTATTTATGAGATAAATGGGGGATTTTGAAGTTATTCATAATGATGATTGTGAGAGTTTCTTTGGAAATAGATCTTGTTGACCTTGGTGTGTGATATTTACTAGGGAGATGGGCTATGACAAGGGAATTTAGCCACCCCCTGATCTTGTGCATGGACTCTAAGATTATTGAATGATCAAGTAAGGTGGAACCACTTGTAAGGATGAGAAATGGGAAAGGTACCGGCATCATGATGAATTATTTTTTTGATGGAATTAGATGGTTTTGATTTTAAGAATGAAATATCAACGAAAAATAATAAAATAAAACCTACAAAAATTCTATACTAGGTTTGATCTGGTTGATGATTATGATTTGAAAAAGAGGACATTGCGATCTTTTTAGAAGAATGATTTGGGGAGGTATGAGGTCGGCGTTTCTTGTTGAAGATATAGAATAATTGAGAGAGGAGATTGAGAACTATTTTAGTATGAACTAGGACCTATCAATGTATTTCATTCCAATGGTAGTTTGTATGATATGATGATATAAACATTAGTGGGGATGATGTACCTTGGTGGGCGGTAAGAGGGATATGCTTCCCGGGTCGAATTATTGAAGGAGTTTTAGGTGGAGTATCTTTTTCCCCAATTAAGGTTTTAATGAAGAATAAGATACTCTCTATTTAGTATAAGAGTATGTATGTATGTAATCCTATGATCAAGTTCAAGGAACTTCTGTGTTTTACCTATGATCTTTTTCCTGACGAGGATTCTCTTGTGAGATGTACTGTGGAAATAATTTCTCTCTTGATCCATTATGAAATAAATCAATTTTTGATGACAACATGTCACAAGGTTCAGAAGAAGGTGGAGGTGGTCAATAGGATTCCCTAACTAGGAGTTTAACCATGACAGGGTAACAAATAAGTTTCCTTGAGTAGGGGAGTTGTTAGTGGAAGGTTTCAAAAGCCACGACCTTTGAGGTTCACTAGAACCTAGTTGACTTCAACAAATCCCCATCTAAACATCCAGGGATAGTGGTTTCCATGCACATTATGGGGATATATTTATAATTTTTTTTGTCTGTGGGGTTAATTTAATTCATCAGGATCTGATCACATTAGCTATTCGATCTCATTTTGGAATGGTTGGATAGGTTCAACATCATCCTTAGAAATAGTTTCCCGTGACTCCATTCTATCTTATAGGGAAAAGGATTATTCTCCACTAAGAGAATATTTAGAAAACATAGGGTGATCTCCTAATATACTTATTAATATAATAGATATTCTTGAGCATTGATATGGAAGTGGTCGTCAGTAGATATATAGTATATAGGTGTCATTAGTTTCAGGTAATGGAGTAAGCATCACCATAGGGGACGATGATCAAATGAGGAATGCTATGGTTATCATGTCCCCATGTTTATGAATTCTTTTATTTTATATATTCCTTCTCATTTGATTCATCAAATCTAGTTAATGCTTTGGGACTAGATGTAGAGAGGTTTATTGTTTCCCAAATTTTTACTATTCAATTCGGAGGCAAGATTAGGATGATTGATGTGCGCAGGGGGTGTAGAATAATGATGGGGCCACCTAATTCCCATGCATAAATTTTCTTTCTATATAGGTAGTTTCATTATTACTTCCCCAACATCGACTTGGTTTATTCTCTATGTTATGTTACTGAATAATTCTTTAGGAGAGTCATGTTCTCAAATGTGGATGGCTACTGTGTATTTTTCATTTATTGGCACAATTATTAAATGAGAATTCTCCTTGTGGGGACCCTTATTTCTTTGAAAGATATGGGTTTTTTGGAATTAGTGGACACTATAAATATAGGTGTCCCTAGGGATATAGGGTAAAATTATTTAGGTTTTATCCAAGGTTGTTGTGATGTTATCCCCCTTGATCTGATGTTTTGAATTAGATGTAATTTCAAATGTGTGATTCTTTATTTTGATAAATCTATATCGGATGGAACCTCTAGAGTTATGGTAGTTATGGATTCAAATATATTATCAAATTCAGAAGAGTTTCATTCATTCTAGTTTGTCATTGTGGGGTTCTCTAGAGTTCTTCACATTTATGGGGGGTAGGTTGTGTATAGACATCAGGTGGTTGAATTGAGAAATTATTGATAATAACTATCCTTTTCCATGGGGTGATGATATTTTTGACCATTTTAGTGGATTTAGTTGTGTTTACAAAATCAATTTATGTTCTGGATATCACCAATTGAGGGTACAAGAAAAAGATATCTATAATACTACCTTCAGTTGAAAGTATGAGAACTTTGAGTTCATGGTTATTTCTTTTGATTTCACTAATGCTCCAACAATGTCCATGGGGATCACGAACTCAATGTTTTGTAAATTCTAAGAGTATTTTGTAGTTTTGTTCATCAAATAAATACTAATCTACTCAAATTCATAGGAGTAACATTTTGATAATTTTAGATCCATTGTGTTGGTTATTATATACCACCCACATTATGTAATGTTTTCCAAATGTGTGTTGTCTACATGATAGGTGAATTTACATATGTATTTTTTGTCTTGGTAGGGAGTGTTAGTAGACCCATTAATGTTCACGAAATTTGTTTCATGGGAAGAACCCAATAATGTGGAAGATTTCCATAGTTTCATAGGTATTAAAAGATTATTTCAGATGATTTTGTCTAATTTACATCATGTTGTATCCCCATTGATAGTGTTGACTAAGAAGGAATAGGATTTTGGGTAGAGTGATTAGTTTAAGGGAGTGTTCAGTTATGAAAGGGATGCTGGCCCATGCTCCAGTTAATTATTTTCTCATGGAGGGTTTTAGGATTAAGGTTTTTTGTGATTCTTACCATATGGGCTTATGATGATTATTGATTCCATTAAAGATGTTTATCACTTATTGGTCATGTAAATTGGTATGCAATTAGAATAAATATACCATCCATGATCTGAATCTAGTAGTAGTGGTGTTTTCCATAAAACTGTGGTGACATTACCTCATTTAGGGTTGTTTTTTGGTCTTCAATAACTATAAGAGATTAGATATATATTTCATTATGTTTTTTTGAATCATTTAAATAAGAGGTTGACAGAGTTTCATTGGTATTATGATTTTGACATATCTTAAAACTCAATAAAATTAAATATTTTGGCTGATGATTTGAGTATAAATTCCTGGAAGGAAATTGTTTTGAATTTTGAGAATGTATGGAGAGAAATATATGATTGGGAAGACCTATACATTGATGAAAGGATGCCCGATGGAAGGGTTTTATTATTTCATATGGTGATTAATTATTCATTGGTGAGGTAAGTGGATGAATCTATTTGGGTATAACTAGAGTAATATGTTATGTGAGATCATTTTTGTCGTGGTGATTCTCAAGAGGGATGTTATGAGGATTGTCGAAACTATATGGTGTTCACTAGATGTTTTTTTGTTCTAATAGAAATTTATAAGTTATTCCATCTTAAAATTCATAGAACAAATTTATCCATACAAATCGGATAATATAAGATGTATCCTAGTTTTAATTTTTAGTTTTTTTGTCTCAGATGAGATAAAGTGTTGGAGTTTGTGGCTCGATGTCTTGTTTTCAAATACTTAAAGGTTAAACACCTGGTTCCTTGTGGTTTCCTATAGCCATTTGATAATATAAAGTTGAAAAGGGAAGAAATATCAATGGATTTAATCATATGGTTACCCTAAAACCATATAGGTTGAAATTATATCTGATTAATCATTGGAATCACAATGAAATCAAATCACTTCTTTGAAATTAAGGAGATGAGTGTATTTTATTCTTCGTTTATGAAGAATGTATTTGATGTGAGCAGTTTCATAGAGTCATTATGTCAATATTCTTGTATCAGGTTGAAAAGTTTACCTCATGAGTATGAAGGGGATTTTATCATGCTTTTTAACACTAAGTTATGCCTCATCACTACTTTCCACCTTCAAACATATAGGAAAATAGAGTGGACCCTCTAGACGATGGAGGAAATGTTGTGGTTGTGTTTTTTGGATTCTAAATATCTTAAGAACAAAACCTACCCTTCAATGGGTTTTAATAACATAACATCAATCCATCATCCATCTAAATATCACTATTTTAGGTTTTCAATGGGAGGCAATGGAATTCTCCATTATTCTTCGTAGGTGATTGGGAGTTTTCATCTCTACGACACAATGCCTTATATAGTGTGATACTGAATGTTCTATTTATTTCAGATATTATAAAACATCTTATAATTGTAATAAATATTATATTGATGGAAAGAGTATGCCTGTGGAGCTCAATTTTTTACACCACATGCTAATGAAGGCTTCGCCTCGAAATTGGAAGTGGAGTATCCATAGGAGGAGTATGATATTTACCCATTTTTTGGGTCTCATTGAGGTGTTTGGGAACATTGGTGTGGTCAATTACTGGTTGTAAAATAAAACCCAACTCAGCCAAATCATTGATTTCTTCTATTTCTATTATCTCCATTAATATATTTATGATGGTTCCCTATTCATTTAATGTGGTAGTGTAAAGTATTGAGGTTGATGCAACATTTGTAGAGATACTCCTGGAGATACAAGTTTGTTATGTTATGGTGTTGGGAGGACAGACCATTCCTTTTTTCGTCTTCTGTAGAGGCATGGTGACCTGGAAAGGAGTACATAATATGGTGAGACGTAGATACATTCCCAACACAAAGAGTTGTTTTGAGTTTACACTATTTTCCCTTGTAATATTTTATTTAGATCATTATTTTTTTATATGTGTTGTTTTATTGATATATTACATGTGATAATGTTCTAATATATGAAAAGGGTAGGACCGTATTCCTTTGTTAGATGCATTTTATTGTGATGTTAATAAACCCAAGAGGTTATTTCAGTGCTTCTTATACCTGATAGTGTCGTGGCATGGATGATTTAATTTTTTAACTCATATTATCATCTATTTAAAAAAATATCTTATTTTTAGTGATTATGTTTAAATTATTATTTGAGTGTTGTGTTTCTTATGTAATTAGATCCTTGAGAGGTATCTTAAGGGATATTTTTTTAGCCTTTTCTCACATTACATTTGGGATAGTTTTGAATTAGATTGTGCATGAATAGTTTTAGAGTTTTAAGATATAACAAACCAAACCTTCTATATAATTACCTTTTGGAAATACAGTTATTTATGTATTTAGGTAAAGTCCATAAGTGTTTATAAAGTAAACATATTTTAGGTTCTTTGGAGGGAAAGGTGTGTTTTTGGAGGACAATGATAGATCTGGTAAGTTGATTTCCCCTGAAAGACCATTCTGGTGGAAGATCATGAACTGTTGATGTCATGATATTGATCACTGATAGAATGTAAATTTAGAGGTATATCAAAAATGGTAGATCACAGGTGGTATATCACTAATAGTAGAACATTTTATTTCTAGATCACCAATGGTAGATCATTCTAATAGTACATTTCCAACGGCAGATCTCTGGTTGTAGAACAAAAAAAGTAGATCCAAATAGTAAATCACTAATAGTAAGTTATTCCCACATTATATAATTAACGGTAGATATATAGTAGTAGATTTCCAAGGAACTATCATCATAGAGATAAATCCCCATTCTTGATATATAATCAATCTAATTTTCAAGAAAATTTTAGAATCCTCCCTTTTAGAGTTTTTTTATTGATAATATATTTTAATGGGATATAAAATTGAATTTAAATTAGTTTTAATGGTATTTAATCATATCATTATTTTAAAAAATGTTTAGAGACTTTTTAGATTTTTACAACACTTGGATTTGATGGGATAATCCTTAAATGTTCAATTAAAACTATATCTAATCTTTCAGGTTTCATTTATAATATTTTAAATTTGAATACCATTTATTCATTATTTCATTCTTGATTTCTCTTGAGATGAGTGTCTCTATATTATTTTCCCCTTACGGACAAGGAGACCAATTAATGATGTTGGTATGATTTCTTCACTTTAGTTGGTTTCCCCAAGTGTTTTCACCCCCAATTTATGTTGCAGTAAGTTATGGTAAATATACCCTCTTATAGGTAGGAATTATTTCTTTTCCCTTTATTTTTTTTTCAGGGGGTTATGTGTGATTATGGTTATCTATAATGAAATAGTGGAATCTTAATTATTGAATACTATTTCCAGTACTTTCTCTAGGGAGTGTGCATCCGTCTTTGGAGGACGCACAGCTGTTACCCTGCATTCCCTCTTTCCAATGGCGGGTGACATCCATTCCTTTTTCAGGGATGTTTTCTCCATGATCGAAATGGGATGATGGGATTTCAGTTATTCCTTCCAGGTATTCCTCCTCAGAACTCATTACCTAGTACGTGTCTCCCTTAAATATTAAGTTGTTGTTCGTGAATCTCGTTCATTGTGTGATATCTTTGTGGACACCGGTTAATTACACTACTTCCATCCGAACATCCTATGGGGTCTTGACATGGTAGAATCCTTTTGTCAGAGTAGACAGTTACATCAAGAATGTATGGGCAAATCAGGATCCATGGGTATTGGCGAACCTGTATTCTTTCTAATAAGAGGGCATCATAAAGATGCAGAACCCGAGGCATCCCACGTCGAATGTGGGGAATCATATTCTATAGGCATGTATCTGTGGTTTTCCTCTGCATCCCATGTTTAACAAAGGGTATGCCGCTTGTTTAACATTTGGCATAGATGGTTACACAAAAGGTGTGTCTTCAGAGGTTTTCCTCAAGCATCCCATGTTTATCATGCTGAAAGATGCAAGTTTAATGTCAGGCATAGACGAATGAGGGTGATCATAACATCATATAGGGATAGATCGAATTGGTACATCCTAGTGAGGGAACACATGGACGATGGATAGATCAAAACAGCCAATGAGGACAGATCTGAGGTGGTTCTCCCCATGGAGGAGAGATGTCACAATGTAATGGCCAATCCGAACACCACTGAGGGTGGATTAGGGAGAGTGAACCCCGGAATAGGGGACACCAAGGTTTACCCATGGATGGGATTGAACCTCATAAGGGTTTCCAATGCACCTTCTGTAGATGATAGGGATCAAAAGCCACATAGTTCGCAGGGGTGATGAAGTGGGGTGTACATAGAGGAAAAAAACATGAAAACATATTGGGTATTACGCATGGATAGCGGCCCTAGAACTACTAGGAGCAGCAAAGAGGTGGAGGACATGATCCCACCAGGATGTAGAGGCCCATGTAAGAACCAAGATAGATTGTGGAGAGTTGAGTGAACTGCAGGGAGAATGAGATGGAACCGACATGAGGACGGCAATGATGTTGCTCTTGAGCCATGAAGAGAATTATTACGTATCACCGTGGTAGAGAATCCAAGTCCAATTAGTTTGGTGGGATGATGGGACACTGAACGAGGTGGTCCATGAGAATGGATACATGAATGGGACCCAGTGGAAGTAGAACCTCTGGGATGGGGAATGATCTTCCCAGAACACATGGGATCGAGTAATAGATTAGGATGAGAAATGGGTGCGGGGATTGAATCTCATGGAGCCTTCCTACAAATCCCCTTGGTAGGGAATCAAATTTCACGTACTTCGGCTATGACAATGAGACGCCTGAGGAGGTGTCCCATGAGAATGGATGCATGGATGGGACCCGGTTGAAATATAACCTCCATGTTGGGGAATGATCTTTCCAAAACACATGGGATTGAGGGATAGATAATGATTAGACATGATTGACGGGCTTGAACATCATTGAGGCTTCCTACGTAACCCGGTGGAAGGGAATCAAAGTCTGCATAGTTCAACTGATGACCGCTTAATGCTGTTTGGGGTCTTCAACAGCTTACCACTGAATGAGGTTTACAATGACTTACCGCTGAATGGGGGAACAATGACTTACCACTGATTGAGGTCCACAGTTTAACGTCATGCAGGACGGGGTGAACTGACATGAAAGAGGACCTTGGACCCTGATAGATGGTGGTCTTGAACATCATGGAGGCTTCCTACGTATCCATGTGGCAGGGAATAAAAGTATACGTAGTTCATATGATGGCGGCTTACTGTCGATTTGGGTTTTCAATAGCTTAGTGCGTCATAGAAATGTCAACGACTTGCTGCTGAATAGGATCACAACGACATACCATTGATTGAGGAACCAATGGATTACCACTGGATGTGGTTGGCAATATCTTACCACTAAATGGAGTGGAAATGGCTGACCTCTGAAAGATTCAGAAAATGACTTACTACAGAATGGAAGGACAACGGCTTACCGCTGAAAGAGGCTGACAATGGCTAACCGCTAAATGGAGTGACAACGGCTTACTGTTGAAAGAGGATGAAAGTGACTTACCGCGAAATGGAGTGAAAAAGGTGGAATATAGTTTTACATCATGCAGGACGAGGGTGGACCAACATGAAGTGGATTGACCCATTGGTTTTTGGGTTTGAACCTCAGGAAGGCTTCCTACGTACCTTACAATGTCATGGATCAAAGACCACATCGTTCATGTGGTGTGTCATAAGACTCTAGGGTGAACATGGTCTATGGTATGGTCAATTATTGCTCTAATCCCACGTGAGTCATGCTCGGTGTGAGAATCAAGAGGCCGCAAGGACATGATGATTACAACGTAATGGTTCCTCCGTAAAAGGGGGTGAATGGGGCTCACGCAAGGAAGCTGCCCGGGTGCCACTTTGGAGCGACAATGGTCCATGGGGCTTATGCAAGGAAGCTTCCCAGGTGCCTCTACAAAGAGACAATGGTGAATGGCGCATACACAATAAATCTATTTGGGTGTCGCTATGGAGCAGAAATTGTGTAAGAGGCTTACGTGTGGAAGCTGCCTGGGAGTCGCTGTGGAGCGGCAATAGTGGATGGGGCTTACGTGAAAAAGATGGTTGGGTACTGAAATTAAGTGGAAATGGATGAAGGGGCCTATGCAAGGAAGCTGCCCAGGTTCCACTATGATGCAGAAATGGTGGATGGGGCTTAGGCAAGGAAGCTGCCCGGGTGCCGCTATGGGGTAGCAATGGTTGATTGGGCTTACATAAGAAAGGTGACTGGGAGTCGCTATGGAGTGGAAATAGTGGATGGGCCTTATTCAAGGAAGCTTCCTGGGTGCCGCTATGAAGCGATAATGGTTGATGAGGCTTAAGAATTGAAGCTTCCTGAGTGCCGCTCTAGAGTGGAAATGGTCAACGGGGCTTACACAAGGAACCTACCCGGGTGATGCTCTGGAGTGGAAATGGTGGATGGGGCTTATGGAAGGAAGGTTCCTTGGTGCCGCTATAGAGAGGAAATCGTGGATGGGGCATACGTAAGGAAGCTATCTGGGATCCACTACATGGCAGAAATGGTGGATGGGGCTTACGCAAGGAAGCTTCCCGAGTGCCGCTAAGGGGCAACAATCGTGGATGGGGATTACCCAAGGAATCTTCCAGGTTGCTGCTATGGGGAGGAAATTGTGAATGGGTCTTACATATGGAAGCTGCCCTGGTACCGATTTGGAGCAGCAATGGTGGATGGGGCTTACGTAGTAAAGCTGCCCATGATTTCTTCCTCATGTCTGGATATGAGGGAATCCCAACCCACAGGTGGGTTGAGGCCTTCACCTATTCACTAATGCACAAGAAGTATAATGCCAAGGGCGTTGGAATTAGTCCAAACAAATGGAGATGAATACTATGAATCACATGCCTGACATTCGGAACATGGTGAGGGTGGCCTGACGATGGAGGTCAATAGTTGACTGTGTTCGAAACACAACATCTTTATTACGTCAGCCTGAAATGGATACAATCAAATGATGGTCAACTGTTGACCATGTTTAAAACACCGGACCTGACTCAAAGTGTCATACAATGTCTTTTGAGGAATTGGCCCAGGATGGTAGGTGAGATGATGCAGCATGTGGCCAGGCCATTAGGGGGTCCCTTCAGATATGGATGTGGATGAAGATCCAAATGAAGGACACACAAAGCATGAGGTGGGGTGATGGAATGATTAAATGGATTCCAACTCTCTTGAAATTACGCCACTATAATCATGGAATTAGGCATCTTACACTTAGAGCATAAGGCATCTATTGTTTGGAACCAAGGGCATCCTATATTTGGTAGGGTGTACTACAGTTTGTAGTCATATAAGTAGGACTATTTTCATCTCATGATTAGTGTATAAGTCATATCTTGATTGAAGCAAGTGGAATCCTATGTTTGGAACATAGGGATAAGTACAGTTTATAGTCATGTGTATATGACTCTTGGCATCTCTTTCTTGGAGCATGAGGCATCTCTTATATTGAGTAAAGGGAATCCTATGTTTGGAACATAGGGAGTACAATAGGTTATAGTCATGTAGAGTGGACTGTTGGCATCTCATGCTTGGAGCATAAGGCATATCTTGTTTCGAGCAAGAGGCATACTATGTCTAGAACATAGGGTGTACTAATGTTTATAGTCATGTATTGATGAATGTTGGCATCTCTTGTTTGGAGCATGAGGAATCTCTTATAATGTGTAAAAGTCATCCTATGATTGGAACATTGGGAGTACTACAGTTTATTGTCATGTAGAGAGGACTGTTAGACCTAAGGCACCTAGAAATGGTTGGTTTTGGGACTTGTGCAAAGGCGGCCCTTTCTGGTTCATCCTGGAATAGGAGCCAAGCGATAGGGTTTGGATGAGTTACCTGAGGAAGGGCTCGACTAAAGGTACTCGGGTAACTAATGAGGAGAATCTCAAACCACAACATGAGAAAAGAACCAAGAGGAATACACTGAATCAAGGTGTTTTATGGTGTGTGGAGGAGTATCTCAAATCATGGTATCTTGTAGTTGGAAGGTGGGTGCACATAAGGGCGCAATAAAAAATCCCGACGTCCCAGCCCGGAAATATCACGGTGCAACTCTCCATTTTTCTTGGGGTGCGGGGGCACATCCCCCGCCGTATGGAACGTTGGGTGCTATGGAAGTAGTCTCACAAAGGATAGGTCTTCACGAAGTATCTTTGCTAACAAAAGGGTATCTTGGAGCATGGGGTCTCACGAAGCATGGACTCGCGGAGCATGGACTCACGAAGCACCTTCACGATGGATGATACTTGTAGAGAATGGAATCATGGAGAAACATCATGAATGATGCCTCTAGAGGAGTAGGGGCTCATAGAGCAGCTTCGCGAAGGGCGCTGCTCACAGTGCAAGGGTTCATGGAGAAGATTTGCGAAGGATGCTACTTGCAGAGCAGGGGCTCGAGGAGCTGCTTCGTGAAGGAAGTCAGAGCTCCACGAATTACGAGATCGACCACCCAAGGGGTAAAGTGTCCATCTGGTGAAGGGGGGTGAGATGGGTATTTATAGGGGAGAGGTTTCGTGAAGCGATTATTGCTCAGAACTAACTGCTAGTTAGCTTCATGGTGGATCGTAAATGTGAATTGCGGTCGCGGAGTGTTACCTCCTCCTTCCTCAGCAACGGGTCCATGAACGTCAAAGGGGTTTGCAGAGCATCTCGTCTCCTTGATTCGTGGAATGTTTTCAAACATCAAAGGGGTTCGTGGAGCATCCCACCTCATTGATTTTCAGTGGGTTCTCAAACGCCAAAGTGGTTCGTAGAGCATCCCACTTCCTAGCTTCGCAGTGTCACTCCGTGATCGCGAAAGGAGCTTCACGAAGGGCTTCATGAACTAGTTTTCCAGCCCAAATTCAAATGTCCATAAATCTAATTCTGTAACTCTATTGGGGCACTACAACCTACCAAATCGAAGCTTGCGAAATGGGTCATTATCTTGGATCATGTATGAAGGAATATAAAAAAATTTTGGGAGGTGGTTTATAGTGTCAACCAATAAAATTAATTGGTTTACTTGATATAATAAGGGATAGGAGAATACAATCATAATTTTATCACTTTGATATGGTTTTTGATAATGAAATTTTATGGGAAAATTCCAATTTAATAGTCTGGCTGTTGGGGGCCCTTTTATATGCTGGTGTGAGGTAAAATAGGGAATTAAGGTTGTGATAATGTTTAAAACACATAAAAATGAAATTGGATAATCAAGTGTAACTTGTTAATGAATTATATTCCCCTAGAACATGTGAATTTTATGATAAAACCCCTAAAAAATGTGTAATTAAAATAAATCCTAATTGAATAATGTAAAAAAAATTATGTGTCTAGTGTGGAATGTATTTTTCTAAGATGATGTGTGTCATTTACGTGGTTTTCTTGATGTGAGTCATGGATAGAGTCAATGTTCTGAAGCGTGTTTAGTAGGGTTATAATGATGGTAGGGATGTGGATTTTAGTAGGCCTGAAAAAGTGGAGGTTGTCATATTGGTATGCGGAAGTTGGGATGTCTATTATTGTGAAATTATTTGTTACTCCATTTTCATATGTTTTATTGTAATTTACATTTTTTGGCTAATGTATTGGAAATAAAAAATGAACATGAATAAACTATAAAAGGATGTGTTTTTAAATGGCATGCAATTAAATATAACTTAAAACAGATGGAAAAAATGCAATGAATTGTGTTTTTGAGTGAAATATTTATATAATATGATTTATTTTATAATATATTAATATGTTTAGGGTTTTATATTGTTTAATGTGGTGTGTATATTTTTGTGTGGTGTTGTGAATTTTGAAGAGGCAGAAGTGTTTCAATGGTTGTAAAGCGATGTGGTGTTGTTGTGATGTGGTTATTACTGGGTTGTGAACCATTAGAATAGGTATTGTGTGTTATGATTTTATATCTATATACCATTGTATATTTTTGGTATTTCTATACATCACCAACCCACATTGAGAACAATTTTATAACACCCCTATATATATATATATCTGGGGGATATTTTTTTCCAAAAACCCAGTGGGATGAAGGATGGTTGGCTACCACATCTCCCCCAATCCCATTTCCAGGTGATGATGAAGTGACATGATGTAATGTATATATGTCATAATTTCCCTCGTCAATATTTTATTTGATGTGGGGATTGGACTAGGTGTAATCGAGTGATATATGATGAGATGGCTTATGGATTGCGTTATGAGTGGTAGGATGAGGGTATGACATTTATTTCATTCTTATTCACAATAACCTAATACCCTTGTTATGTGATGTGGTGTCATGGCCATGTTTTATGCGGGTGGGATAGGATGTGATCAGATGGAATAGGTGTTTGCAGGAAGGATAAGATGTCATGTGATTTGATGTTATACAGAAGAGGTGGGAGTCCCATGATGTATTTAGATGGGGTGTGGGAGTGAAATATCAATGGGTTAAAGGTGTTGGGTAGACATTATCAATATACATTATATAATGTTATTATATAAGGATTCATTATTTTGTGACTGGTCCATAATAAGAATGGGTTTGGTTAGTATACATATTTATGTGTTGTTTGGTTTTACTATTTTTCTCACACAAGCACGAGTATGATCATTTTTCATGTGCACTATAAGATTTGATTTTCATACTAAGTATTATTTTATTCTCACCCAAAATATATTAAACTGTCTATAGGTTTCTTGGAGAACTACTTATATTGTGATGGAAATTACTATCTCAATGTTTTGGATAGTTTTTTTGTCGTTGCATTAGGATTATATTTTTATATTTACATTATATGAAATTTTTAATATCTATTATATTTATACACGTATAGTGGGATAGTTTTAGGATTTATATTATTTTATGTCATGGGTATTCTTACTTTTGATTCAACTTATATCCTTAACCTCTTTATATTATAGAGGGTAATGCCTCCCATATATGATATTTGTATACCCTCATTCCATGTCCCCATCCCATATCATAGTAGATGTATGGCTCTGTTTTTATCATCATTTTCACTTAATTGTGTTATCTCTAGAGGGAGGGTATCTTGAAGTGGCATATACATAATTTTCACCACATTTATTCATACATAGTATGTCAAAAAGTATTTTGAATTCATCTTATGAATGCATAAACCCCATTATGTTTCATATAATGAAATGACTTTGGAATAAAGTTTTTTTATTAAATAAAAACTATTCAGGTAGAGGTATGAATAATATATATATATATATATTACATGCATTGGATGTACGAAATATATATACACCATATGGATATATTAAATGTACATTATATATATAATATCCCTTAATATATATATATATATACATATCTCAGCAATCATAAGAATGTGATCATACATCTCAGGAATGTGAATTTTAGTGAACAACAAACATTCTCCCACCTACACTAAAATTCATTAACAATATTATAAAAATTGTTCCAAACTTTTTGAATTTTTCAAAACTCTATTCGATATAGGTTTTCATCAAAATATATTCAGTTTTACCATTCACTTTTACATAAAATGATCCTTATCCACATGCCTAAATATTTGACCCAATGATTCTTTTTAGTGTTGAAAACAAATTTGAAATCGCAATTTCATATGTTAATCCAATGAGTGGGGTCAAGGAAAGCATAATTTCTACTCAAACTACTGTAATGTATGGTTTCATCTCTATCAAACATACTCATATTTCTATAAGAGCATTTCTATAAAAATAGTAATTATATTCATTATATGTAACCTATACTACCCCTTTTCCATGTCATTGATGGACCACTACACCTAAAATATTTGGAACCCATGTAAGCCTACCATCATTTCATCATTCTCTTAAAAAGTCAAGCAATGCTGATGAATAAAACACAAATAATTTATCTATTTTATTACTACATCACTTGTCACCTATCCAAGTAGATGAACATGTAATATGTCAATTGACTAAGAATGGTAATGTATTTCTTCATTATAATTCAACCATTTTAAGAATGTATTTTCATATCATGCATGTTTACAAACCCCAAAAGAGTTTAACTCTAACTAATTATATCATCAAAAATATATCCAAACACCCCCAATTAACCATGTTCATTTGATTACTTTTGTATGTATGGTATTAATTCATAAAGGGTCTCATTATATGTATCCCTATAACCATCGAAATAAGTGAGGATAATAACTATACACCCCAATGTATATCTATAACTGTATTAAATTCCATGAGATATGATTTTGTAGATCAATCTAGTTAACAATTCATTAAATATTAACTAAATAATATATTCTTCATATCTCATAAAAAATCATTTTTATGTGATATAATAATATATTCAAGATAACAATTTTGTATCATCATATCACATCATACACTAGGATGATCATTTATTTGGTAGAACTCAAAATTTATACATTGAGGGAATATTTATATTTTACCATTCATGTAATATAAAATTTTAGCACACCAGAATGAGTGATAAATGGATATTACCTTTTTTATAAACACAAGATATATCCAAACCCATTTCAATAAATATCAAAAGTTGTTAAATTTTACATTCTATTAATTTTTATAGGATTGGTTTTTGAAGATGACATCCATATGTAATTATTATCACATCCCTACGTGACCATCTTATAAAATACTCCCACTGACCACTTATTGAGTAACATTTATATAGTAAATCTAAAAAATAGTGAGCCATAAGGCTCACACTGATAAAATTCAATTACTATAACATATATCCAAACTCCTTCCTATCATAACAACATATGATATAATGTTTTCATATATTTTCTACATAGAACTCCTTCTAAGTACCACATTATCCTCCTCGGATCCATTTTAATAAAACATTTTCTATGAAATATTTTGTAATAAATGATAATATTTACCATATCACTTTACTAATATAGCCTAAACACTCTTATGATAATGTGATATCCACATTACAATATTTATTTGTGTAACTATGTACATTTTTCATGAGTAAATGGTGCTCCGGTTTCAGGGGTAGTGGGTGACTCGCAACCATGGCTGCCGAGGATCTCCCGTCTAGGGTTTATCATGCCTCTCCCACACTATCTTCACTCGATGCTCATGGAAAGAGATATAGGCTCTGCCTTGAATGATGATGTGACTAGGGTGAAGGCCTCTCCTCCAGATCTGAGGCGTGATGGTCGGACCGTCACTCACCGGGATGAAGGACTCTGAGATCTGGCTTTGAGGGTGGCTCATTCATATGTGACTGTCACTCTCCGGGATTAAAGACTCCAAGACCTGCAGTCTGCTTTGAGGGTACCTCATTTATATGTTCATGGTGCCTCCGGATTTGCGATTCCGGATACTGTTTCTTTGTATCATTTGAATAGGGTCGATGTTGTGCATTTTTCTAAACTGCCGCCTGTGAATCATGAATTTGTGGTTTTTGATTTCAGATCTGTAGTGGATAATAGGGTTAGCAGTGTGAATCAGGGGTATGGAGTAGTGCGGGATCTGTCTTCGACTATCTCTATGGCGAAGAGGGTTTTGCCAAAGAGTTTGGTCTCCACATCCATGCTTTCTGATCCCCTTTCGGTGAAGCTGAAAGATCCTTCAATGATAACGGATGGCAATGTAAATAACTCAGGTGTACAAGTAGGATGTCCAGCATCTTTGCCTGCATTTTCTTTCTTATTTGATTCCCAATCATGTAGGGTTCTTAAAAGGGGGCCAGCGGCTCATGTTGATGTCAGTCCTGATATATTTTAGGAGAGGATTTCAATTGGAAAGAATTATCTAATTTCACGTCTTGTTCTACTGATGGGTATGATTTCCTGGAGGTTTGATGATCTAGTTAGATGAGTTTCATTTTTGTGGGGCCTCTCTAATTGGTGGTGTGTTTCTCTTGGTCGTGGATTCTTCCATTGCATTTTCCCAACAAATTCTTTCAAAGTACATGCGTGGAGAATTGGGTCCTTAACTTTGAAACCTGGATGGCTCTATCTTCATGAATGGTCCCTTGATTTCAATGCCTCTCATGCAATGAATGCTTTCTCTCGGGTATGGGTCTGGTTTCATGGGCTTAATTGGGTCCTTTGGCATCCAAAGATTCTTCATGACATTGGAATGACAATTATGTGCCCTATTTGCCTTGATAAGGAAACTTAAGTTGTTTAGTTTGGCCACTTTTCTAGAATGCTAGCAGAGGTTGATTTGAGTTCCACCTTAATGGATAAGGTATCTCTTTCCACTCCCACTGATAATATCAATATTGAGATTGAGTATGAATTGAAGCCTCTATTTTGTACTGAATTCATGGATGTTGGGCACTCATTGGAGTTATGTCGAAGGAAGATCTCTTGTGGGAGATGTGGGATGAAGGGTCATCCAACTACTATTTGTAGAAGGAAATTTGAGGGGAAGCGTGTGGACTTGTCAAATCATGATAGAGACTTTCTCAAAAATTTATCTATCACTCAGGCTGAGACGTTGGCTTCAGGTAAATCTATTTCTCATGTGCATAATTTGAATGGAAAAAGACTTATAATGGACAATCATCTGATGAGTGGTCCCTCTAATGCTCGAGATGATTTCTCCAAGGAGATTACATGTAAAGATAGTCGTGCTATTTTTCCCGTTGTGTTAGTAGATACTGGACATATTCTTAGACTCTTTGTGGTTGGATCCCCTGTGTGCACTGACCCTCTAAATATAAGTATGCATGGTAGTCCCAATGTAGGCTTGATATGTGATGAGACTATTGAGTTGGATCTTGAATCCCAGCCTACTCAAAATGTTGATTTTCATCAGGAAATTCAGAAGCTTTCCTCTAAGATTTCTGGGAAGTGGGGTGACATCTCTAAGGCAGAAGAGATAGTGGCGGGTTGTGGCGGTCCTAGCACTT
Source organism: Viscum album (assembly GCA_963277665.1). NCBI lineage: Eukaryota > Viridiplantae > Streptophyta > Magnoliopsida > Santalales > Viscaceae > Viscum > Viscum album. The sequence continues at coordinate 396,720,205 of OY728144.1, forward strand.
TCCGGGATGCGCTAGATTCTAAGAATGGTAAGGTTGATGATTGTTTAGCCTTCACTTCTGCTCCTTCGAAGAGACGGCCAAGGAAGGATTATTCTAACACACCTCGGACTGTATCTTCCCGATATTCTAAGCTTGCAGGCATGTTCAATTCTGATATTCTTAATATCCTCAATTAGGGTAACACCCACTCTGAATGGGAAATAGCTGATGACTCTGATTATGGGAATGACATGTCTTATTAGGATCTGTAATGTTGTGTTTGATGGATGAGGGAATGTTCCTTCGTTTGACCCCGCCCGCCTCCTCTGTAACTTTTTCATTTATATAATAAATATTCATAATCTTATCTTCTGGTTGGTTTTCCTGGTATTTAAAATTTTCATTAATGATTTACTATAGAAATATTTTGGATACTAAATCATACAATTTGATTGTTCCATGGTATAAACATTTAGGGAATCATGATGGTCAGTTATTACATTAACTAAATGAATCTCTTTACATTTTTCCCAATTATTTATCTTAAACATTTAAGGATATTAAATAAAGGTTAAATATAATCATATATCAGTATAACCCATTATTTTAATTTGATATTAATTTTCACTTGCTAAAAAAATTAATATTTACTGTTTTATTTGTTAACACATATCCTTAATTGTGGGAATATAATGTGAATAATCTCAAAAAAAATATTTTAAATTCTTTTATTCATTTGATTTTAAATTATCTAAGTAAAAAATATGCTCATTATCCCCTTAGAAAAAATATTCACTATGGAATATCATTATAAGATGTAAAAAACAATGATTTTTTAGGATATAACCTTAATCAAATGGGGGAAAATATTCACCGTTATTTTAAAAAAATACATGAATTAACATTTTATCCTGCATAAAACACATTAATCCATATATTCTTTACAAAACATATTATATAAATTGATGTAACATAATCTATTCATTTAAATTCAATCCTTTCCTACTTTTCATAATTTCTCTTTGATGAAAAATATTATCTAATAATTAATGTAAGATTAAGATACACATACTTTACATAGAATTTTATGAACATAAAAAAATTAAATTATATATATATATATTTTTCTATTATAGTGATTGTTAATTAATCACATGATGTAAATCTATATTTATTTAATTTCCTTTGATGATTTATAATTCTTATATATTTATAATACAGGTAAAACAAACACTTTGAGTCATATACCTTTCAAAATTGAAGAAAAAATTTCAATAACATAAATACCAAACATGGACCATAAATAGATTTTCCCCATCCCCTCAAATATTCTAAATAATCCCAAAATTTGTATTCATTGTCCCATATTAACAATAACCTTAGGGAAAAAATTAACATAATGGGATTTGGGAAAAAATATTATTGGACATTAAAAATTTATCTCTATCAGTATTGAACTTTTACCCCCTTGTACTATATTTATAGTGCAAGAACTAAGACATTGTATATATAGTATTTGTATTCCCAAGAAATAAAAAATTTCTAATGGCCCAGACCTCTCTGGTCCAAACCCTTACTGAAATCTGGTGTCTGAGGTGTTTTGGAGGTAAAGGTGACATATCCCTAACATTTTTACAAATTTCTAGTTTAGTGAATAGTGCAACGGTATCCATATGTGAATAGTGCAATGACAGCCTTCGTTGAATAGTTCAATGGTAGCCTTATGTGTAGAGTGAAATGGTAGCCCTGTGTGAAAAGTAAAATGGTAGCCTCTATTACCTTTTCTAGATTTGTAGTTCATGAACAGTGTTTCTAGAATAGAGAGGTCAAATGGTATCCTCTATTTCCTTTGCCAAATTTTTAGACCATGAAAAATGTTTCCGGAATGGTGAGGTCCAATGGTATCCTCTATTTCCTAAGCAAAATTTAATGTTCATGAATAATGTTTCCACCTTCCTACCATTTTCCCCTTTAACGTTTCCTATGATTTAAAATGAATTTAATGCCTTGTTTTAAGGACTCTATGGATGATTCAATGGATATAAATCCTATATTAATTTTTCCTAAGGCTCAGGATGCTTTTACTTGGTCAAAACACATGGTTTAATGCGATTCTTTTTTAATGAAAAATCTATCGTTTCTTAAACCAATGCTCTGTTAAATATTCTAAAGGGACAAGTTATCCTCCTTCAAAGTTCTTCCACCTTATTCTCGACTGTGATATGTTCAAACCTCCCATTCCTTCCCGTAGGAGTTTTGCGATCAAAATTTACTCCTTGTATTGGTTCCCCTCTATTTTTGATGCAACCAAGCTGTATCGATTGATATTTGATATGAGGTATGATATATCGTTATTATTTTGGGTACATCTCCTTTTGTTTCACATTGAACTTTTATATAGTGGTATCTCCAGGTTCCTAATGGAATTTTCATGGGTGTTGACCAGTGTTTTTGTGCCTCTATATCCTCTGGTGGATACAGTTGTCACAGGGGAAGAGATCATAACCCGTTGTGTGGCTCATTCTCGTATAAAGAATTCCAAGAACTGTTTGGGGTATGGGATCGGTTGATTCTCTATTATTTTACATGTAACCCTATAGTTATCCTATTTTATGCCAGATGATTACATTAGAATAGACATTTAAAATATTTTAACTAGATAAATAAATTGATATCGATCTTATGTTATTGCTTCTTGTTTTTCTATACAGTGTCATATCGTTTATTTATTTATTTAATTTTTCATTCCTGATTGAAATTGGTAATGAATTTAAAGATGAAATTAAATGATTATTGTTTGGATAATGATAAATAGTCATGTAAATAAATCTAGTTGTTGTAGTGGTAGTATTATTTCAATCAAATTGATGCAAAAAACAATGTTTAATCAATTTGCGAAAGGTTACTATTTACGTTTCCCAATGTTGGAACCTACGAATAACACAATTATTATTTCAATATGGATTAAGGTAATGGTTGTTTGATAAAAGATAATTCCATGAAGGTTTCTGAATTACCATCTTTCATGTTTATGTTCCAAGAGCCCAATTGATATGATGTTTGTTTTCCTATTCCTTGTGTTGTGATGTTGGCCAAGAAGGTTGTAGTGATATGTTGGGGCAGGATGGACTATTATTTGTGGTAGCATTCAACACCTAGTGTGGAATGATGCATTTTTTTAGGCATTTGGGTGTCGGGGAGGACACCGAAGATGATGGAATGGGTTGGATGTGAATGTTTGGATGCTTGATGTTTCATGTTGATTATTTATCTTCCTTGCTTTCTCCACTGCTCAAGGCAGCTGGTTTATTAACCCTCCTTCCAAAATGGGGTGATGCTGCATGGGGTATGCCATGTGCATTCTACGTTTATAATCCTAATGATGGATGGGTCTATGCTCTTGCTATAGGAGGCAAAAACTCAATGGGCAGTTTATCTACTCACCGTGTTGAGCCCCTTTTGTTTAGTTGAATAGATGTTTTTATGGAATTCAAGGTAATATGGGAATATAATAATGTTGTTAATAAATTTTTTTATTAACTAATGTTAACCCATGGGGTTGGAGCTTATCAGGATGCAATACTGGGGTATAAATTTTAAGAAATAGTGAGCTTTGGTTTAGATGTTAATGAAATATAATGTGGAAATTATTAATGGTTATGTAATATTTAATGATTAAATTAACATAATGTGAATTTGATAGAAATTGAATGGTGTAATGTATTTAATATCTTTAAATGTTTCTATGTTTATTGGATACCAAGTCTTAGAAGTGGCAACTAGGAATCATAGAGAAGTTTGCTGTAGTCAAGTCTCAGAATAGGTTTTTCCCATACCGTTGTTGTGAGCTATAGTATATTCTACAGGTTTGTGTTTCTATATTCTAATAACCCCATTAGTTAGGGAAACTAACAACCCAGGTCTTCAGATCCATGTTGGGTGTTATCCCCAACATTCTGGTGGGAGGATGGATGGCTGGCTACCCCCTTTTGTCTCTGCTTTCATCTATAGTTAGTTACTTGTACTGGTGGCCACAATAGTTTTTTTTTCACCATATATGTTCATAGAGGGGTGTAATGGATTGTGGATATTCAAATACATATATTCTAGATATATCTTCCTATAGAATACTGTAGGTATAACATGTATAGGCTATGATGGATTAGGGATCCTTACTCAGTGTATGGTTGTCTATAGACAAACATTTTTAGAGAGAGATTCTTAGGATGTGTGTCATTGGGGAAAAGTGGAAAACCAGTGGGGAAGTAGTATCAGGGTACCCTTCATATTCTTTTTTATATTATATACTCTTGTATGAGATACTTTGGTAGATTAAACATGGTGAGATTGGGAACATAGTATATCTATTTAGGTGTAGAGTTAGTTCCACCTTTTGTTCATTGTGCTGTAACATACTTTCTTTAGTTTTTCATGAGAGGATCTTGGGAGGATCCTACAATGGGTACTGTTATACTCGCCCTTTGTATATATAAATTCTTTTTTAGGTCACTTGGAGAAGGTTGGATATCAAGCTAGTTTGTTCTAGCTTGGGGTTTCATGAGCTGTTCGGGCTTTTGGTTGCTGCTGATTTTACTTTCCTTTGGTACTTATAGTTTTCCCATTTCAGTTGATGTAGTTTTCCATGACATTACATAATTGTACATGGGTTTTCCTTTTTTATAATTATTTGAGTTATAGTTTCTTGATGTCTGTATTATCTCTCTCTTTCGTATGTGTTCTATAATAGGTTAATTCCTCCAAATTCTATGTTGACTATACCCTCTGTGCTAGTCTCCAACACAGGGCCTTCAAGAGGTGTGACTCAGGGGTCATTATCCTGCATCTCAAATTTCCATCTCAAAAGGGGTACTTCGTGTGGAGAGTGGGTTGTGACAGAGTCATATCAGAGCTAGTTTGAGGGATAGTATGGAGTTTTTTATTATGCACATGTGAGGATGCATGGGATGGTTGGGAAACAGTGTCAGTCAAGTTTAGAAAGTTCTGTAAACATTGGAGATTAGATGAGACATATGCATTTAGGCCCTTATTTTATCAGATGAACAGACCTTTATGATTACAATGGTTACTAAATAATGTGACACTAGGTGCAGGGTAGGGATCTAGGAAAAGAACATGCATCATTATTGTTTGTGCTTGTGTTTGAATGTGTAGACCTTGGGATTGGATAACCTAAAATGAATAAAATAAAATAATTAATTAATTATATGTTATGTCTTCCATATTACAGGTTTAGGATCTCTAACTGTTTGTTATTTTATAAGTATAGCTCCAGGTCGACGTCCTCGTCAGGATAACATTTTAGATGTACAATAGGTTGTTCCAGCATATCATCGCATGGTAGAGGTCAGTGATGATGACACTGTGAGGAGGACACTATGAGAGTTTCAGCGCCAGAGTCTGTAGAAGTATGAGGGCTCCATTTTATATGTAGTCACAGAATACTAGTTGTAGGAGGTTGAGATAGGATTCTGTTTGGTCTGTGCACAGAAGGATCACTAGGCATCCTTCCTTGTGACGATTCTGTATGGAGCAGTGAGGATGTGGTGGTTCTTGTTCCTCAGGGATCGTGGGGAGTCAATGATCTCATGGGAGGATTTCCAAGAATATTTTAGAGTCGATTTACTTTCTTCGGCCGTGAAGTCATTTAGTAGCCCGGAGCTTCTAACCCTTCGACATGGGAGCTCCAGTGTTCAAGTGTTTAGAATCCATTTGAAGAACCTTTTACGATATCCTTTATGCATTTTTCCAAATGTGGAGGCTTGGGCGAGGCATTTAAAAGTGGCTTTGCATCTAGAGATCCAAAGAAATGTCTCCCCATTTATGCTCAACATGTATCTATAGGTGCTGGCTAGGGCAGAGGTCTTTGAGAGGACATCGGCCATAGAAAGATCGTCGTGAGAGAGGAGTCATCATGATTTCTCATGAAGTATATTTTTTGACTGCTGTTCCTGGTTTTCATGGAAGATGGGTTTCAGTTCGACCAGGGGTAGGTCCTAGCCCTCAGCATCCCATTTCTCTTATGGAAGTAGCTATCAGTCCTAGTTCTAGGTATTAAGTGCTTGTTTTTTTATGGTGGTTGAGGTCATTGGTATCAATAGTGAACGTCCTTTCAGATGAGTCATCATACACTATGTGTTCCACTCCTAGCTCCTCTATTGAGGTAGTTCCAATCGAGGCTGTAGCAGCAAGTTCCACTAGCTTTGGATCAGTTGAGGGTAGATAGGGCAGGCAGAGGATAGCCTCATGATACTACCCATCCTCAGAGAGTAGATTTTTTCCCTAGTGGTGGTTGTCCTCAGGGTCAGAGATGTCATGAATGATTTTGTATTCAGATTCATGCTTTAGCATTGCCATCTCTAGGCGAGCCAGACATTGTTCGAGGTACCTTTTGCATGTTTTGTAACTTGGTGTATGTGTTTTTTGATTTAGAAGAAAAAAATTCATTCATATCACCTACCCTTTCACATGCTTTTGGATATGGGGTAGCAAGGCTTTTAGTGCCCTTGGAATTGACTACAATAGTTGGAGGGCAATCTAACATGTTTGAATTTTGTTGTAACTATGAGCTACAACTGGGGAAACACCTCTGTTAGATTGATTTCTTATGTTTACATATTTAACCATATGATTGCATCCTTCTCATGGATTGGTTATATTCAGTGGAGGCTATCTTGAATTGCTTCATGAAAGAGGTTGTGTTCTTTGATGCGGATGGAGATCCAGTGGTCAATCATGGAAATTGAGATGCTCATATGGGTCATAGGGGTGTTCCATCCTTATCATCCATGATGGATGAGATGATGCTAAGTTCATCAGAGGTTTATCAGCTAGAAAATCCATGGGCTGTAGAATATTACCCTAATGTCATTCGAGAAGATGTTGTAGCATTACCCCCTCGATGAGAGATCAAGTTTGGGATGGAGCTACATCCAAGAGAATCTTCAATATATATGTCTCAATATAGGATGGTCCCTTTTGAGTTATGAGATCTATGTATATAGAATGATAGTTTGTTACAGTGTGGTTTTGTTTAGCCAAGTGTGTGATCGTGGGGTGCGCTGGTTTTGTTCATAAAGAAGGCTGATGGCAGTTTGCGATTATGTATCGAATATTGTCTCTTAAACAAAGTGAATATAATGAATCTCTGTCCTCTTTCTCATATTGAGGATTTATTCCATCGACTAAAGGGTGCATGTTGGTTCTCAAATATCGACCTGAGGTCAGGATATCATCAAATGCTTGTGAAGGATGAGGATATCCCAAATACTGCTTTCTATTGTCTTCATGGGAATTAAGAGTTCATTGTAATGTCATTCAATTTGAATAATTCTCCATTTGTATTCATGGTATTGATGAATGCTATGTTACATGAGTTCCTAGACCATTTCATGGTGGTTTTCATCGATGACATCCTTGGGTACTCCATGTCTGAGGAGGATCTAAGAGATCATCTACACACCGTTTTGGGAGTTCTTCTTCAACATAAACTGTTTGGGAAGTTGTCAAAGTGAGATTTTTGGGCCTGAGAAGTCCATAACATAGAGAATGTTGTGTCCCAGCAAGGAGTATCTACGGGTCCATCGAAGATATAAGTATTTGGGTCTTGGGATGCCCCCAATACTATTTCAGAGGTGCAATTTTTCCTTGGTCTCGTAGTATATTACATGAGGTTCGTAGCCGATTTATCTCATGTCGAGACTTTTCTGACAGCTTTGACCAGGAAGGATCAGCCATTCATATGGACTGATCAGTTCTAGGAAACATTCGAGAATTTAAAGGGGGATTTACTAAGTGCTCCAGTTCTTTGTCTTTTAGTATGGGGAGTTTAGTTTTCTATTTGTTTTGGTGCTTCACATCTGGGGTTAGTTTGTGTTATGATACAACAGAGATATTTTGTTTCTTATGGGTCCTGGTAGTTGTGTCCCCATTAATCTAACTATTCCACTTATGATCTTGTGTTGGTAGACAATGTATTTTCTCTGATGTTTTGGAGACATTACCTCATTGGTGTGGGATTTGTGGTTTTCCCCATTCTTAAGAGTTTGAGATATGTTTTCACCCAGTGTGACTTGATCTTAGGAAAGAATTAGTGGATGGATTAATTATAGGAATATGACATTGAAATATCATATACACCTAGAAAGAATAATGTTGTAGCTGATACACTGATTTGGAAGTCACGTAGTGATGTATTTCATGAATATGATGATTCATGGAGGGTTATTGAAGAACATTCGACATTACAAATCAATATGGGAGATGTTGGTGTAATAGGTTTCTTTTAGATGATGGTACTGTCAACTCCGGTGCAGCAGGTGGAAGAGTCCTGGTTGGGGTATCTTTAGATGGAGGCATAGGGAGACCGAGATGTTTGAGGTGAGGCCCCTGATGGTCTGTCTGAGGATGAACAACACCTAGTGTTGTATCACAGAAGGACATATGTTCCTTTTGTGATGCATGATATGGTTTTCAGAGAGTTCCATAGATCACCTTTAGCGGTGCTTCCTAGTGTGAAAAAGTTGTACTGAGCCTTGGAGAGTTGGTTTGGGAGGCTTGGGAAAAGGCATGCATTTGTGGAGTGTGTGTCTTGATGTTTGGTCTCCTAGAAGAAGAAGGTCCACCACCATGTTCTTGGTGGCATTCTTCAGCCATTAGATGTACCTCAGTGGAAGTTGGAGAAAATCTCAATGGACTTTGTTAATTGTTTACCTCAAGCTCAGAAAGGACATGATACTATTTGGGTTTTAGTGGATCATTTAAAAAAAATCTACCAACATCACAGTGATCATGGAGTCATGTTCAGTGGATGGTTTGTTGGTGCAGTATCTAGAGGAGATGGTTAGACTTCATGGAGTCACAAGGATGATCATTTCTGATCGAGATCCTCATTTTACCTCTAATATGTGAAGAGTTCTCCAGTATGTTTTTGGTTCTCATCTATGCCTTAGCACTACTTTTCATCCATAGATGAACTATCAGACAGATAGAACCATCCATACTCTTGAAGAAATGTTGGGATCCTATTTCCCAGATTTTGGAGGACAGTGGATGAGGCACTCATCCTTGGATGAGTTCTCAAACAATAGCTTTCACACCACCATTGATATGGTGCCATTTGAAGCCTTGTATGACTGACCTTTCCATTATCTGTTGTGTTGGAATGGGGTCAGAGAGTCAACAATCCTTAGAGCAGAACTCGTTCATAATACAACAGAGATGGATCAGGTGATTCGTTATAGGATTAATGTAGCATACGATCATCATAAATAATATTCTAGTCAATTGAGGAAACCCTTAGAGTTTTATTTTGGGGACCACATGTTTCTAAAGGTGAGTCCCTATCATAGCCAATGAATGTTTGGTCATGGGAGTAAGATTTCTCCAAATATTGTTAGGCCTTTTGAGGTGTTGGGTAAAGTTGGAGTAGTGGCATATCGAGTAGCACATCCCCTAGAGATAAGATGGATACACAATGTTTTTCATGATTCATAACTACATCGCTATCTTCATGATGACTGACATATCATCTATTAGGGAAAGATCGATGTTCATAATGATGTAACCTTCATGGAGCGACTGGTAGAGATCTAAGACTGCAAGGATAAGGTGTTGCACAGGCATTCAATCCCTTTGGTCTGTGTCTTGTGGTGACACAGTTTCATGGAGGAGAGTACCTAGGAACGTGAGTCAAAAATGCATGCTCAATACCCCGTGTTGTTTTATTTTTAACACTTTTCATGTTAAAAAATAAAAATAAAAATTTGTTCTTTGTGGTTTTAGACCTTCAGTGTTTAGGAGATGGATTTCTCTGGTTTCTTCTTGTGGATTTCTCTCTTTTGAGAGGTATCACGATGGAAAGTTTTTCGGACCTCATTTCAGTTTTCGTTTTAGGTGTGTTTTTAATTCTTGAGGATGGGATTATTTTTTGAGGTATCTGATGTAATGACCTAGACCACTCTATTCCATTACCTAGCTGAAATCTGGTGTCTGAGGTGTTCTGGGATGTCAAGGTGACATATCCCCAACAATTTTCGAAATTTCTTGTTCTGTGAACTATGCAACAGTAGCGTTATTTGAACAGTGCAATATAGCCTCTATTTTCTTTTCCAAATTTTGAGTTCTTAAATAGTGTTTCTAGAATGGTGAGGTCCAACAGTATCCTATATTTCCTTTTCCAAATTTTGAGTTCATGAACTGTGTTTCAAGAACAGAGAGGTCCAACAGTAGCCACTATTTACTTTGCCAAATTTTTAATTCATTTAAAATGTTTCAATAATGGTGAGGTCCAACGGTATCCTTTATTTCCCTTTCCAAATTTTGAGTTAACGAATAGTGTTTTACAAATGATGAGGTCTAAATTTAGCCTCTATTTCCTTTACCAAATTTCGTGTTCATGAATAGTATTACTATTTTCCAATAGTTTCAACCCTTTGACATTTCATTTGTCATAAAATGAATTTAAATCATTGTATTGTGGACTCTAATGCCGATTCAAATGCCATAATACCTATAATAATTTTTCTTAAGGCTTGAGATGGTTTTATTTTGGTCATATCATGTGGTTTAATGTGATATTTGTTTAATGGAAAATCATGAATATGGTAAACCGCTGCTCCGTTAAATATTATAATGGGACGAGGTATCTACATCCCAAATTATTCCTCCTTATTGATTGGTGTGAGATTCTCAAACATTCTATTTCTTCTCGTAGGAGTTGTATGATCTAAATTTCATCATTGGATTGGTTCGCCACTTTATTTAATGCAACCAAGTAGTATCGATCTATCTTCATCATAAGGTATGACCTATCAACATTCTTTTCGGTTCATCTCTTTATGTTTCACCTTTCCATTTATGGAATGGTATCTCCATGTTCTTAATGGACTTTTCATGGGTGTTGACTAATGTGGTGGTGTCTCTACATCCTCGGGTGGATACAGTTGTCATTGGGGAAGATATCGTAAACCATTGTGTGGATCATTATCGTAAAAATGACATCAAGAACCGTATGAGGTAGGGGATTCATTTCTTCTATATCTATTTATGTGCAACTGTATAGTTATCATGTTTTAAACAATTGGATCACAATGAAATTGATATATAAAATATTGGAACCAGATATAAAAATTGATATTGTTCATATGTTATTTCCTCTTGTTTTGTTAGATTGTGGGATATCTATGATTTATTTGTTTAGATTTTTGTTCATGATGGAAATTGGTATTGAACGGAAAGCTGGAATTTGTTGATAATTGTTTGGCTATAGATAAATATGCATGTAAATAAATCTATTTGTTATTGTAATTTGATGTCAATTAAATTTATGTAATAATAATGTTTAATCAATTTGTTGTAGCGTAATGGATAGGCTTCCCAGATATGGAACCTATGAATTATAAATCAAATAATTCAAGACAGATTAAAGAACTAGTTGTTTGATAAAAGATAATTATTTTAAGGGTTATGAGTTACCCGCTTTCTTGTATAAGGGCCAAGATCCCAATTGATATGATGTTTTTTTCATGTTGCTTGTTTTGTGAAGTGATCCTAGAAATCTGTTCTAATATGTGGGGGTACAGAGTCCTATTAGTTTTCGCATCGGTTGATGCCTATTGTGGAAAGATGCATCGGTTTATGCATGTGGGTGTCGTGGAGGACATCAGAGATGATTGAACAAGTTGGATGTGATTGTTTTGATGGTTCTAATTTCTTGTAGGTTTTTTATCTTCCATGATTACCGCATTACTCAAGGTAGATAATTTTATTACCCTCCTTCCAAAAGGGGCGAAGCTGCATGTGGTATTCTATGTGCATTACGTGGTTAGCATCCAGAGGGAGGATGGGTCTTTGCTCTTACTATATGTGTCAAAGACTCGATGGGGTTTTCATCTACTCATCATGTTGAACCCCTTGTGTTTAGTATCTTTGATTTTTTTCTATAATTCTATGTAATTATGGAAACTTATAATGTTTTTAATAAATGATTGGATAGATGAAGTTAACCCATGGGGTTGGAGATTGTTGGGACGTAATTTTGAGGTTGCAATTTATAGAAATAATGAAATTTGGGTGTGATTATATTAAATATAAAGTGGAAATTATTAATCGTCATTTAATGTTTAAATAATTAATTACCATAAAATGAAACTAATAAAAAGTGAATGAAGTAATTTATTAACGATATTTAAATGGTTGTGTTCTTATAGGAAACCGAGTCATAGATGTGGTAGTTGAGAGTCTGAGAGATGTTAGATGCACTTGAGTTTCAGACCAGGTTATGCCCATACTGTGGTTGTGATCTATAGTATATTCTATACTTTTTCTGTTTTTATACACACCTCCACCACATCAGTTTGGGAAACTGACACCCTAGGGATTCTGAGCCATGTGGGGTGTTTTCCCCATCATTCTGGCGGAGATATGGATGGCTAACTATCCCATTTTCCACCACTCTTTTATTTGGGTAGTTACTTGGGCTGGTAAGAACAATAGATAGTTTTTCCCATATATTTCTTTAGAGGTCTATAATGGCTTGTGGTTATTCACACACATATATTCTAGATATTGTTTCTTATGGACTACTATATGAATAACATGTATAGGATGTGATGGAATGAGGATACTTACTTGGTGTATGTGATGTAATGGATTGGGGTATAATTCCCAACATATGATACAACTTATGTGAGCTATTTTGGCTCCCAGAAACTACTTGGTTACTTTCTTGTGTGGATGTTGTGGTTTTGTTGAATGAGGTGCATGTTTTGGTGCTTCACACAGGTGTCTGCGGGCAAGAATTTTTAGAGAGAGATGCTTAGGGTGTGCGACGTTGGGGAAAAATCGAGAACTAATGGGGAAGTAGTAATGGGGTACCCTTGATCTTCTTTATTATATTATATACTTTTGTATGCAGTACATGGTGAGAGTAGAAATGGTAATACTGGGAACATTGTACACATATTTTGGTGATGAGTTAGTTTCCCTTGTTGTTCAGTGTACTTTAGCATTCATTTTTAACTTTTGCATGAGAGGCTCTGAGAAGGATCCTTCTTAGAATAATATTATACTCAGCATATGTATATATAAACTCTTTTTCAGGCAATTTATATAATTTTGGAGATCAATCTGGTTTCGACTAGATTGGGGTTGTAGGAGCTCTTCAAGCTTGTGCTTGCTTCTATTTTTACTTTATTTTGGTACATTCAGTTTTCCCCTTTCAGTTGTAGTAGTTTTGCATGAATTTTCATATGTAGACTTGGGGTTTCCTTGTTATTGTTGTCAGAGTTAGAGTTGGTTGGTGTCTATCTTATCTCTCTCTTTTTCGAGTGTTCTCTTAGAGGGTAATTCCAATCATTTGTGTGTTTACTATACCCTTGGTACTAGTCACCAACCCGAGGCCTACTAGAGGCTGGACCCGGGTGGTCATTATCTCTCTTCTCACTTTGTTGGCAGAGGAGTGGTACTCTTTTTGGGGTGGGGGTCATGAAAAATTTCGAGTAATATTTTTATCTATTCCCCCATTTTTTGAAACACTTACATACATGAAAATAAAATGAATTCATTAATGAGAATAATCCTTACATGAATTACATAGTCTCAACTAACATATTCAACCATATATAATAAAATTTGGAAAACCAGTAATATTGAGTTTATTAAGAGAGAATAAAATTCATTATATCATTTTTTCTTAAATTCCTTAGCATTATTAAATGAATCATTTATTGATGTCATATGCATGTTCATTTTTTTTAAAATTCATCCACTCTTGGTTACTTAGGAAGGAACTATTATAACACATATAATATTTCTATTTCTTGTAAAATATTCATCAATTAAAAAACTTATGTGTTCCTAGCATTAAAATTCACATTTAATGGATTAATGTAATTCTTAATCTAATGATGATGATATATTTTTCTATTATATAAACATAAATTGTATGAATATCATTCCACATATCTTTTCTTCATGGAATTCTAATGATTGTTCTCCAACTAAAACTAATGAAATCATAAATATTATCCATTAGGAGATCTAAGATCCAATTTCATGAACTAATGAGTATTCAGGGTTGTTTCTCTCAGTACATAGTTATTCATGTCATGTATATAATGACACAATCCCGTGCTTCCAGATTCTATTCTAAAAACATGTTTTCTCTTTTTTATAAAAGATAACAGAACATTAAATAGTCTTTTAAATAGTAGAAGAACTTTTACTAGTCTAGGTTTAGGATAATTAGAAAATACGTTAAATTTATCAGATTTGAAACAAAAATGAATCCAAATTCTACTATTCTTATGTGCATGCTAACTCTAAAAACCATTGAAGAATAACATAGAGCTTAACTGATACCCATGAAAAACATTGAAAATAACGGGAATATCATTTAATTTCATTGTAAGGGGATTTGAAATCATTGAAATACCTTTTAGGATAATATTTTGTTAAAAATTACTCTGAAAATGGTTTCCCAAATAATAGAAGAAATACTTTTCAAAACACCTAATGAAAACATAAGTAATATTGCTTATTCTTTGAAATGATATACAACTATTGAAATTAAATACATACGAAAATTGATTTTAATATAATCTTCTAAGTTTTAAAAAAACATATGAAATATTTGGAAAACAAATACACTATGGAAACATGAACCATTAAAGGACATCATGGGCCTTCCCACTTGCTCAGGGATGTGATCACTGCCCAATTCTATACCATATTTACAATGTTCAAATGAAATATTCTTTAAAATCATTTTTTTAATATTAAATTACACACATATATATTTTTCAATGATTTTTCTTCTTTAAAACTCATGGAAACTTATACATACATATATATATATATATATATATAGTGGGATATTTATTTCTAGATTATGATCAACTGATTATTTATACCATTTAACATCATTTAATTCATGTAATTCTAATAATTGTGTTTATAATTAATGATATAATGTTTCATATAATAATCTCATAATAGAATATAATAAATAATAACTATTCATATATTTATATATTCTAATAAGAAAACCAATGCATTTAATATTAATTATTGAAATTTCATGAGCTAGAAAATGGGGATATCATATATTTAAAATTACATCAATAATTTTATGTGCACTTTTCACACATGACATGATTGTTTCAATTATTTAAAAAATAATATAATTTAACAATTATAAATGGAATGATGCCTTTACAATTTAGATAAAATAAATATCCATCTTGGGAATTTTGACATGGTGATGTAAATCATAATTGACTATAAAATTGCTTCCCTTTTAAAAGGTAATAAAAATATAGAAATCAAATCAAAATAAAACCTCATATTTAAAAATGCAATATATTTTAAATATATTCATAATATACTCACATTTATTTGAAAATAGGAATTTAATTTACAATTAAAATTTCAAATGAAGTATTTTAAAATATATAATCATTCCCTCCCAGAAAATAAAATTCTAATGACATAATAATATAAATAAAATTAAACACCCTTATAGAAATAAAATTTCAAATCAATAATAACTTGAAAGTAAATATTTCTCTTTACTAATAGTTTTGAAAACATGATCGAAATAGAAAAAATCTTATATATATGAATTCAAAAAGAAGAATACAATTTTACTATCCCTTAAAGATAATTTATACGATAATATCAGTTTTTGTAAAAGCCACTTAGAATAAGAATTTAATAATCATTAAAATTAGACTCAAATATACTCGTCAAAAAATTTAATTGAAAAAAATCTCTATAATTGTAAAATCCCTTAATATTAACATCGTATCATATAAATATATTAGACAAACTTGAATATGAAAAAAAATTAATTGAACAAAATAATTTACTCTTAAGAAATAAATTTCGAATAAATAAATATATTTAAAATAAAAATTTACCCATACAAATATTTCATAGTCATATTCTTCATTATCTCCTTTGAAAAACACAAAAATAAATATTACCCTCACAGTATCACATTCTTTCAGAATTAAAAATATAGAACCGTGGAACTCTAAATTTCTTCTAGACTACCTGACCACACTCCCTTATTTATACTCATAGTTAGAGAAAAGTATGAGTATTATTATTTTCTTATTTAAACATTCCAAGGTTTATTAATGATCGAATCTAAAAATAGATATATATATATATATATATATATATATATATATATCTATACATATGTTAAAATGAATAATATTCAGTGAATTAAAAATAAAATTAATGCATGTATTTTTTATATCTGTAGAATTCTGGATATATGGTATTGGTATAGTGATACATAGATTCAATAATCACAGAATCACTGTCTACAGATCGAAGTAGATACCACAATGATTCCAAATTGTGGTTCGAGAGTAACACTGTTCATGTAAGAATAATCTCAAAATATATATATATATATATTTTAAATAAATCCAACATACAATCAATATAGTTTATTATGCAATAAGAAATTCCAAGAAGGATAATGAATCTATATAAAACTAGCCTCAACTACTAATTTAATTGGATGGATATATGTTTTAATATCCAGATTAAAATAGTGATTCTCTTTTTTTTGATTCATCCCACATCGGTATTGAAAATTAATAGATATGAAGCCCATGAAAAAATTAAGATGAATTTATACATCATTAGATGGAGAAAAATCAGAGCACATGATAGGAAAGAAATTAATACACTGAAATCAGATAATATTTTTCTACCTAAAACAGTAAAAAACATACATGCCAGCAAATCAGAACAATTGTGAGGATATATTCACATCTGTGTGTAGTTTCCCCCAAAATCTCATTCAAAATCCTAAACAATATTTATATCTAGTTTCGAATAGGATTCAACGTAGACAATCTTTCCATGCTCAAACATGATCAATTTATCTAGAATCACATCCTTAAACTAAAACCTCTGCTCGAATCATATATAATAGATTCGACTACATGAATGGCTTCTACTTTACTTGGCCCGTGATACTCTCCCGAAGTTGAACCAAAACCATACTGCTCACGAATCCCTTAAACCAAATTTTATTATTCTATTATCATTTTTATATAATTTTATTCATAATTTTCATTTTATCATAATATAATTTATAACTTGTAATATATTCAAAAATATTATGATTTCATATTTTACAAGCATCTATAATCAAATTTTCAGAAAACACGAAAATATTTTAATTAATATTTATATAATCAAAATAATTTACATCTTTTAAAACAATAATAATAATAAATTTTCATAATAAGTTATTTACATTCTTTATAATATTAATTTTCTTTAATTTATGATTTCATATTAAATAATATAATATTTTTTATTTAGTATAAGATGACATTGATAAAATCATCTGTTAATGGTAACAAATTTTATAAAATAATTTAATAATTTGTACTTCATAATTTAAAAATATTTTTCTTAATTTAAAATATTAATCCCAATTATAATCATTATATATTAGTTTAAAAAATATTTCATTATTTTATATATATACTTTTTATTTAATATCATAATTTTTTTGTACATAAATATGTATATTAATTTATTTAGAAATAAAAATATTTTTTCTTCAAATTTAAAATAATAATTTATATTTTGACACAAAAAATATCGTAATTATATGAAAATATGTATAAAAGTTTTTATTAAATCATTTCTAGTTTAGTTATAATTAATAAGTAATTTATTAAATGATTAATTAGTATTTTAATTTTCTTCGAAGGTTACAAATAATCAACACAATCACACTTTCAAAGACTCTTGTATAGTTTATTGATCAAATCTCTGACAACATACATAAAATGGATAAACTAAACTAAATTAATTTGTATCCATATAAATACTATTTAGAAGAACCTTCATCAGGAAGAACCTATCCATGGAGGATCGTTTGTTCTCTATCACATTATATACTTACAAATTCTAATTTAGAGAAATCCTTCATTAGAAGGACCTAACAATTTTAATGAGCGAGGATATGAAAATAACTTTTTTGGAAGAAATCTCATAGTTAGTATTTGTGATATTTCCTTTTAAATTTGCATCCAATCAATATAAATCATATGCGTGTAAAATTCATAAATATTATATCCTATTTAATATTTTCATCTCATGTTTCATTTCCCATTTTTTCTTGATTCTAATGATATTGTTTATAAATCTTGACTCCAACTAGTAATTATTTGTTTACAAAAAATCAATGATTAAATCTTCACACAAATAATAAGGATATGTTAATCACCCCCAAAAGAGAAATCAACTATACATATACATATAATAAATGTTAAATATTCTTAAGTTAAATCAACACATCTTGTATGGTATTTTTTTGAGATTTATTAACTCCACATGAGTAATCCCAAAGGGATAGATAACCAACCCATTTACCCTCAAAGTAAAAAAGAAAGTCTCCAGGAATGTAGTTTTTCTGACCCTATGTTGCACTAGACATAAATACATTAATCAAAAGATAAGTAACTTCATGAAAACACTAACATATAATATTCAAAAACAATTCACAAAAACTATTATCAAGCTCATAACAAAAAAACAAAGGATAATGTATAAGAAAGATAAATTTTTGCGATATCAATTTTAAATTGATATAAAAGGATCTATCCTAGAATCAATTTATCATATAAATTGTAATAAAAAATATTCATATTTCATAAAATTTTTTATAATAAAAATATATCCGAAAATAAATAAATAAGTAAATAAAAATTACTTTTCTAAAACCTACAATATTTATGAACTATTAATAAATAAATGCTTATTGAAATAATTTTAATATTTATAAAGAATATAAATATTTTACATTCATTTTAATAAGAATAAAAACATATTTTATTTTAAATTGAATGTATATGTTATTTTCTATCTTGTAAATATTATAAAATTCAAAATCTATTATAAAAAATAATTAAATAATATAAATATCATATATATTCTAAACTATAAACAATATATAAATTAACTATTATAATTTATAAATTAACTAGTTATTTTTGTATTATAAGGCATAAAATTTAATTAGTCAGTGGCATTTTAAATTATAAATCTTTTTTATTTTGTAATAATGTTTCATAAAAAAAATTTATATACATATATTATAAATAATAAACTCATTTATAAAATCATTATACATTAAATATCACAATAATATCATTTTATGTCAATTATTAAAAAATATATAACCATTAAAATCATTTGATATGTTAAAATCAAATTTTTAAAAATATTCTACTTACCCTTACGATGAACCCCTATTCAGCAAAAGTGAATCCCTCATTACACTAAGGAAAACAACATGCATAAGGGTACTAATGTTTTTAGCCACTATATAAATGTAATGCATGGATTTCCTTTACAGAGCTCCTTAAAATAATGGTATTAAATTAATAGACCTCTCTATATATAGTTAATAATGATTTTTCCCAAACTGTGTAAAAGTAAATATAAATGACCATTATGTAACAATTCTAATACGCTAACACGTATGGTTAATGGTATATATACCTTTATGTAATTTCTTTTGTCAGGGTATGACCTTTTCATAGACTACTTATGTAAGGTTAAATCATCAAATACATTTATGAATAGTCTCTTGTATAAGTGTACTAACATTACAGAACTAAATTTAATAATTGTAACCATGACACAACCCTTAAAAAGAGACTATATGTAAGAGAATCAAGTAATATTAAATCATATTTACCATTATTCTAAACATCAATTATCACAAAAACATTAAACATTGTTTTACATTGATATCCAGTGATAAAAATTCTTATAATTATTGAGGATTAATCTTTTTATACTAATTATGGGATTCGTTTGAACATTTAATTATCAAATACTGAATAAGACAACCAGAATTCACATAAAGGGCTATATTCAAGAATCAATGCATGAAATAATAAAAAAAATATTACTTGTTAATATAAAATTTTAGTGTTCATTTTCTTCCTTCTAAAGAGAGGGTGATCAAAATGAAAAACAAAATACACTACTTTTGAGGGAGTAAAAAATCCAATGGATTCATGATTTTATTATAGGGATTCCAAATCAACTAATAGGGAATAAACACTATCTTTGGTGAGTAAAAAATGGTCAAAAAAGAAGGAATATTAAATAGAGGCTTTATGTGTTTTTTAAACTCACATTCATCAAATAGAATCAGTTTATATTGGAAATAAAGTATTATCATTCCTTTCCATCTCATTTATTCATATATTACACATGAATAAATACAATTGACTCATTATATGAATACATAACTCCCTTTGAGTTAAATCATATGAAACTATTTATGAGTGAATAACAATAATTAAAAAATCGTTCAGGGTGAGAGATAATATATATATATATATTAATCATGTATTTAATATATAAAAAATACAATCATAAATTTTATTCACTAAATGTAATATATATATAAATAATTTAAAATTATATATATATATATATCTCATATATCATGTGATTGTCATCATGTATCTCTTTTATATAAATATTAGTTCACATCTAACAATAGCTTTGTTTAAAATGTGTTTGGAAAGCCTTGGATGAGTCTTGGGCAATCCAAATAAACTCCATGCATGATTACTTTGAAACATTGGATCCATTTTATAAGTAATTGTGTCAAGGAATTATTTAAATATAATTAGTGTTCCCAATTGTTCCATTTCACTATGTTAAAAGGGATTCACACACACCCTCTAAACCATACACCAAAGAATAAAAATATCCATGAAAATCTACCCAAATAACAACCCACCAATATACCCAAAATTGGTTATTAATCCCATGTCCAGACTATTATTTCATTATACATTCAATTACAATTAATTTCCCAAATAAAGATTTAGTCTCCAATGATACTATTATATGATACTTAAAGAATTTCTCCTTAGTATTCCAATTCAAAATTTCTTATTTTAATAAAAATATAATGAGGAGTGTATCATTATTATTCTGATATATTATTATATTAATGTAATAATACTTATTTATTCTACACTATATTTTAATAAAAAAATATCATTAGAAAAATGCTTAAACTAACACCTCTATAAAGTGATGTCTACCTTTTTTCATCATAAAAAATCATGTCTAATAAAAATATTGTAATGGAATAAATAAATTTATATATATACTATATAAATGTTAATGAAATTTAATATTATCATTTAACTTATTTCCCTCTCATTCATTGTGAAATGAAAATATTAATCAAGTGTATGTTCAAAATGACACCTCCATGATAAAAGTAATGATTTTTTCATCAACACACATCGTGGTTGGGTTGAAAAAAATATATTTAATACATAAAAATTATTTCTATTAGACTACTAATATTTTGGATATTAAAAAACTATATTATACTGCTTTCTTCTATGGATTTCACACTTAAAAATTTATGAAGAAATTGACCAAGCATTCTCAAGTGAATGACACAGGAAAAAAAGTATATTATAAGTAATTAAAAAATGATAGATAATGAAAATTTTAATATGAAATATTTATGAATAATAATATTAGGTACTTATCTAATTCACATAGCTTTATTATTTAGGAAGATAAATTCAAGTGTGGAGTGATTTTAGAGGTAAGGTAACTTTCCATCTCAATCACCCTACATTTATATACTAAATTATTTTTTTATGATTTATATAATTACCAAGAATGTATATTTGAATAAAACAAGATATAATTATTTGTATTTATTTGAAAAACTAATTTTTAAGCCTCAAATTTCTCATGATATAAAAATTACTATGGTCATATGGTTTTTTGTCTCAAATTCCCTTCATTTAGATATTTTTTTCTTTTATGAACAAATATACATTTATATGGTGTATATCCTTAATATTTTTCATATTATATTATCAATTAACTTCCAATAATTTTATATGAATTTTATTTTAACATTACATCTATATATGTTTTGTTTAGATTTTAATATAACTCATGTTGTAAGAGATCAGCTGTACCTCCTTGATGACTTTCAAGTTACCAGATCCTATTTTTTCTA
This sequence comes from Viscum album, assembly GCA_963277665.1. Taxonomy (NCBI): domain Eukaryota; kingdom Viridiplantae; phylum Streptophyta; class Magnoliopsida; order Santalales; family Viscaceae; genus Viscum; species Viscum album. The sequence continues at coordinate 396,742,265 of OY728144.1, forward strand.
ACATTTTCAAATATTATTCTCATTTACATCTTATAATTGTTTATATATTTACCTTAAATATATAATTATTTTAATATAATTTTAATATCAGTCGGTTTACACAATTTTAGATCCCATTAAAATTCTATCTTATATGTAAACTATGTTTAAAACAAGTTTACTATTTCTTATCTCATGTAATACATCACATGTATAAATTATTTTAGAACATTTAATGTATTATAAAATCAATAAATGTTTTTTGGATGAAAAAAATTCTTTAAATATAATTTTATGTAAAATAATAAGTTCTTTTGTCTTTTAAAAATATAAATTACTTCTTTCATAATGTTTATCATTTTTATTAATTATTTATCCATTATATTTTGTCATGAAATTTCTTAATTGGAACTAAATAAAAATGAAAAATATTTAATTTTAAAATATTGAAATATTAATAATTTAATTACTTATTCTATTTGTTATCCTTATGATTTATCCTTTGACTCTTCCTTGAATAAGAATATAAGAACCCATATCTCTCTCATGTGTTTGATCATTCAAATGATTTATGAATGGGTTAATTTTATCTTGTAGAGTGCATATGTATGATTTTCATTTATGTGATAGGTGGGAATAGTTATATATAAACCTATAAATTTTGATGTAATGCCTTATATTTCATGAAACGTTATGTGATATATTAGGGAGTGAAGTTATGTGCTCTATTATAATTATTCCACATTATAATTATGTTCTTGGGATGGACTCATGACTTATGATTATGATATCATGTTTTACGATGTCCCCAGATATTATTAATTCCATTATTTTACCATTATCATTTAATATTTAATGTTTCTATGATTATAAACATCCCATTTCTAATATCATTTTATACCTATTAAATCTCTTATTATAGATTCATGTCATGTTTTTTTCTTTATTAGGATTCTGTCTCACATTTTTCATTATGAATTATCTCTATGATGTATGATTACTTTTTATAAGCTCTATGAGAGTTAGTTGTACTATTTTATGTTATAAATAAAGGAAATGTTTTTTTGATAATTTTTTTATTTTTAATCTTCCAAAGGTACTAGATCTTTCAATACTCATAGTTAACCTTTTAGAATAAAATATTAATATTCTAAAAATACTTTGTGTTTTATTTTTTTTCTCCCAATATAGATAATAGTGAAATGAAAACATGTTATATACATCTTTTCCCCCAATGGTTATCACAGTTTAGTATACATAGATGAACTGATGGGTTGGATATATAATGCATTATCCATGTTCCTCTAATAGTATTATTTGTCTTATTTACTTGTGTAATGAGGAGTCTCAATGGGTTAGTGGTCTTTGATAATTATTATTTCATTTATCTTAAAAATACTATATAAATATCAATATAAAACTCATTGAATTTTTATACCAATGAATGAATTTTCATTATCATGATTTTTTCATAGTTATAATATGATTACATTTCCCTCTCCCACAATATTCCCTTTTTGATCTTGCGGTTTTCCAATCATTCTCATTGTATGTCTGTTTTTATGTTTTTTCTTTGGTTATGTTCCTATAGTTGTGGCACCTTAGATCCATTATGTACATTCCTCTCTGCTCTTCATTTGTGAACATTTATTTTAGAAGGCATCATAGTCTAGTGTGGACAATATTAGGGTGTCTAGTATTGTATAGATTGATCTTATGGGGGTGGTCTGGGAGGAATTACATATGATGGTGTTTTTTTCATCATGTTGTGTTCCTCTTATTGAAGGGTGGTATTTTTTTGTTCCATTTTATGTGTGATTATATTTTCTATCTGCATGATTGTTTATCTGGGGACATATTTTTTACTTTTGAGTAGAAGTGCTTTGGGTTCATTGGATGGTTCCTCTTCATAAACAGATATTTCAACAATGATTCATTGATTATTCTTAGTTTTTATAGTTCCCATTAGTGTTCTTCCACTAAGATGTCTTTTTCTGGTGTTCATCACCTATTGGTAACTCTAAAGGAAGATTTTTTGATTTATATAGGTGGTTAAATCTCACTGTTGATGACATTGATATTCCATTCTATGCTTTGTATCATGGATTTCATTAATCCTCTCTCAGTATGATATTCACGGTTGTTCTCAAGGAGTTTTTGGATATAAATTTTGAGAATTCGATGGTGTTTTTGGAGGAACTTATCTACAGTGGCATCATCTCTCTCTATGAGCTCCCATATGGCTTGTTCTTCATGATGGATTATGGAGTAGATTCTATTTTTTGGTTTTTACTAATTTTGGTTAATTATTAGTGTTTGTCGTGGTATTGGTGGGTCATTATGCCTTATTAATGTTTAAAAATGATGATTCTATGTATATTGTGATCATTGTGTGAGGTTTTTACGTGAATATACTTATTTTCTTATGGAGAAATTGGATTATAGTAGTCGTTTCTCACTGATGACCTTGTGTGTTCATGTGTTCACTCTCTTTGAAGGAACGTGATGGGACAAAGGATATGGACTGAGGTATTGATTCAATTTTATGTATGAATTTTTAAATTTTTAAATTTTAAATCTTAAATATGATGTTTTGTGGTTGGATACGTGGAAGAATATGATTTTTTTGTTCCCAATAACCCAATTTTTGACTTTTCAAACTAAAAATAAAATGTATAGGAGTTTATTTTTAACCCTTGTTTTCAAATTCGTTATTTCAAATCACACAAATATTTATATTTAAATTATATATATAGTCTTTATTATGGTATATATAATAGACATTATATAAATTAATGTTATTAATGTGTGAATTAATCTTATTAATTTCATTAAATCCTATCCCACTGATCTATTTAGTGGATTCCAAATTAAAATAATAATGTATGCATATTTACTCAATACACACCACAATATTTAACCATCTAGAATATAACCTTCTCTCTTGATGTTGTTTCTCTTATTTTAACTAAAACTTTTCATTATAACACCTCTTTATATTGATGGTTCCAGAACTATGTCCATACATGTACATCGATCAATGGTTTTGTACTAAATCAAATATTTCAATGTGATTGGGGAGTTAATATTATCCCCAGTTATTTTTGAATCATTTCCTGTGAAATAATGATTTTTTATCATTCTTGATAATATTTTTTTTCTATCATATCTAAAAACTAATGACCTATTTATGGTCAAACTCACTTATTTATAATCCATTTTAGTTGCGTGTTATTGAAAATATTAATATATATGAGGTCACATAAATAAAATTAATCATGTATAAAAACATTGTGAAATGATCATTACATTTCAATCTAAAAGTAGGTTAATAAAATATGATAAATAAACAAACACCCAAAGGGTGTAACTCCATCAGTTTAGCTGGGATTAGGTTATCGTATCTCCTATTATCCTATTATCCATTTCATTTGGTTGATTTTTAACAATTCACCTAAACCACCATTTCCCCAGAATATCTCCTATAATAATAATACATTTATATAGTAGAGGGGGATTGTGGGGAAGATGTCAAATAAAATTATGCTTACGAATATGTGCATTTAAATCATAAATGGAGATGTGATCATACAATGATTATCATCACATAAGTTAATAATTATTACCCTGTAGACCCCTGAAATGATTGAAAAAATAATAAATATACATAAACATGTAAATGGTGGTCATAAAAGTTTGATCATCTACCAGGATGATATTTTTAGGGGATCATGAAAACACACTATGGTGGTTAAATTAATGATAACCGGTTTTTTCAATTTATTTCAACATAAAATTGAAATCATTTTTATATATAACCTATACAACATTAATATGTATGGATATACTAATTTTGATAAAAAAATCATTAAAAATTATATATATAATGTCAATGGGGATTGAAACTACTATTTTTACAATTCAAAGTAATCATTAGGTTACCTATAGCCTATTGTGTTTAAGTTCTTCATATAGAAATATTTCACAACTATTATCAGGGATGATTAAAATAGTGATATTATTATCTAGAACCCAAATATTCCTCCGACACATAATATGTATTGAAATTTATCATTTTTTAACCACATTTGTACTTTACACAACCTCCTAATGAATTTCATTCTCTTGATTAGTTACGCATATATTAGACTAGTAAACTCTATTTTTTAATGGTCATCTATATGAACTCAGGCAAAGAAGATCACCAATTTTCTCACCAAGCTTCATATATTAAATTATAAAATCATTATCCTCATTCTGGTTCTTTTATATTTACTATGATATTAGCATTAATCTTCATACTAGTTGACCATGCAATCTTCTAAATATTGTGACATTTTAATTTTTTATTCTTTTATCTACGTAATAATAATTTTAACTTCCAAATTGTATCAACATTTCATGAATCCCATGTTTTTAACCTTATGGAGGTTAGTGATATTTTTCCATTCTCTTTTTCTTCAATTTATTATTCTAGGGTCATGAAATCTAGTTTGTTAACTATGGGTTCCAAAAATTCATGTTCCTTCATTTCCATTTTGTTAACATCTAGTTCCATAACTGATACATTGGATCTTCAAGATTTTATTCTTGATGTTACTGTACCCAAAATATGGTTGTACATTATAATTAAATGTAATCTTATAATAAACTGTGTGATCTTGTGACATAAAATCACAAAATATATGGTCTCATATGTTTCTATACACAAATATTGTTCACATTATTTTGTTTTGAAAAAAAAAAGGAATTTTACAATAAGTAAAAAATACGGTACTTCTAAACATTTCTTCATATATTAATGATATTCTCATTACTTGCTTGTATATGACCTTGATATTTATCCAAACACCATAAATCTATAAAAATAACCACCTAGAATAATCCAATACAAATATTATCATGAAAAAACCATCAATTAAAACCTTATATATAGCATAGCATTTATGTGGTTCATTTCTCTCTAGAAATAATTATCTTGGTATTGATATTGGGTGTGGCATTAACTGACTTACCAAATTATTATTCTTTTTCACTTAGTTGGACTTTAAAATCCACTAATGTTTCCTATAATGATTACATGTTCTGAAAAATGAATCATTTATCTTTAAATGATCTATACAATTGTATCATCTAAATAAGTTTAAAATAGCCATCTCAAATTGTTCTAACATTTTTTATATCCTTACATGAAGACAATTATATAATTTTATAACATCATAACATGATAACATTTTCTCCGCTATACTTATACATATTTAAATTTTTATAACTTTAAATTTTTTATATTTCTCAATGTGAAGTTCCTTTTAGCCTCAAGATTATAAAATATGTTGTCTTGGTATATAAAAGTTTATCTTCCATTGCTTTATCCTCTAGTTTTACCTTATATACACCATCATGATCATTATTATTATTCCTCAAGCATCATCAACATAACTCAACCTAAATAATAAAATGTTATTCAAACACTATTGATGAATGAACCATTAAATAAATAAATTATCATCTGCAGGGTAAATTTTAGGAACTCATGTATTGAAAAAAACATATTCATATTGTATTTTTTTCCCATTTTTCATTTCTATATAACGGTCTTAAAATACATTATGAAAAAATGTTTTCTATTTTATTTGAAATATTCCAATAGTATGTATCATCCATATGATAAATATCTTATATACTAATATCATATACTTATCATTTCTATATAAATCAAAAAATAAAATCTTTCAATTTCCAATAACATATTCTAATAATGTCATATTCTTTTTATAGATACAAATTATCCTACATTTGTTACACATATTCTGGATGTGTACCCACCTTTTGTGCATCAAATAGATAAAATTTCTTCGTTTAGTTTATATTTTAGTAGATCTGATTGTAGTAAAATAATCATCAAAACATTGAAATATTATTTCATAAAATAATCAAGTTTTAGAACACATATATATTATAAGAAAATCAACTCTTATAATCTAAAACATTTACCTCTTCTAAACATCTTCTAATTATAGACCACCATTTATCATTGTTTTTTATAGATAATTATTAGATGAATTGGTTCTCATAATGTATAATTATAATATGAGTTTAATTGTGATTCCAATACCATTAAAAACATTTCATGGATTCACACATATGATAAACTCAACAATGCTATGATTTTTTTACTTCTTCCTTCTATGTAGAACATTTCCTCACATTTTTTTAACAATGACATCTTATTTATTCTCAATGAAATCTTAAGAATTGAATACTTTTTACATTTACATTTGTTTGTCTGTAACATGAATTGGGATCTTCATGGATCTCCCAAGACATATTTACAAACTTAATTAAAATTTAAAAAGATTCATTCCTTATAATATATTAGATACATAAATCTCCCCATTTAGATTTATATTCAACACCAATGAATACATATTTTTCAAATATGGTGAAATTTTATTCTCAAAATTTCTATAATAATAAAAAATTATATTTCCTCTCAATATTTTTATATTCATTCATTATATTAATGTAGTATTAAACACCTATTTCAATCAGGAAAGGTAATTTCTTCATCATCTCATTATATTATTATTTTATTGAAATAAAAACATGATTCACTTGAGGGAATGATAGTGTCACCTATCTTAAATAAATGATTTAAACATGGATTATATCTAATTACATGTGTGAAATGATTAAAATTGAAAATAAGGGAGATAGTGTTAGATATAAAATTTTTCCTCCAAAATTTTATCTTGTCTTATATTCATAAAAATTTTATTCCATAGGTTTTCAAAAATTAATTTCATTTTAATGATCTCATTTATTTGTCTAAAAAATAAGACTAAAATATTCTAATAAATGAAGACCATTTTAAATTATTACTATCTTAATACATGACATACAATCCTCTATAATTTTCAGTTCAATATATTTTAAATAAGAATCAAATTAATTATTTTCATACCTCATCCTTGTTTCAAATCTACTAGGATTTTAATATTCACATAAGATAATAATTTCATATTGAATATTCTATTATACTCATATACCCATCATGTTAAGGAAAAAATTATCTCTCAATCATTGTTAGTATTTTTCAATTTAGGCTCTATGGTAATTATTATGATGACACATGATGTTTTGTGAAGGGGAAATAAGATACCTGTTAATTCACTTCATAATGGATATATTTTCTAGAAATAAAATGATCAGAAAGTTGATTACCATCCATATCCCCCTAAACACATGTGTCCCTTCAACTCATAACATATATAAATATAAATATAATTTATAGAAATATTGTGGTACTCATTATTTATTAAAAATACCAATGTGGATGAAAAATAACTCTTTACAAAGAAAACAAATTTCATTATGGTTTTAAAATGGAGATAACTCTTAATACTAGAGTCATAGTTGATATTAAAACATTTAAATTCATTGGAAATAATGCATATTTATCTATATTAAGTTTCTTCCATGATGAAATACTCATATTAACTTTAGTGAGAAAAAATTATATATTTTTAGTTGATTATATCTTTTAAGCCATTCCCAACAATTTTTTTACAAATGGATAGTCACAATTTTAATATATGGTTAGACTTATACTTATATGTATAAATTTTATTACTAACCAAGATTTTTTGTAAAATATTTTGTTGGATTTTTTACTAAATTATAAAACAAATTAATTTTCCAAGCAGTACATTCATACATTATATAAGAGTATCTATAACTACGTTGGACCATCAACATAGATTCTATGTATCCTTCATGTTTAAATACTTTAGAAACTATTCAAACTATTCATCATGGATTAATTTCACTATAGTATTCCTATCATTATATGCTTGGATTTATTTTAGAATATTCTTCTTTTCTTGAGTAAAAATTTCCATGGAATGTTTTTTCTAGTTCACGGTGTGGCCTTTTATCGCACAATATATGAATTTCCACTTTTACTTGAGATTCTATTCATATTTATTCTATATTGTTTCTTTATAAACCATTTTCAACCTCCGCATACACCCCATGGAAGACTTATCTTACTTTATTAATTTATTCTTCAATTTTTGTATTATTATCTTCTCATAAACATGATAATTGTTTTCTTACGTACCATCATTCATTGAAAATATAACTAGTTTTTTATAGTAATAAAAAATGTGTTCAATGTATTCCAAACTACTAATAATGAAATTATTTAATCTCATATGGGAATTATTAATTTTGATAACATATTTTCTATTTAATCTAATTCAATTCCCCCTAAATGTATGCCTTTTATGATTTTAATAAGTTTATGAATTATTAGAACATTAAATATCATAGTATTTAAACAACTAATAAAAACAATAATTTTCAATGAATAATATTAGATTACTTTTAGATATTTTCTATCAACAATTTTTTATTTTTATTTTGGGGATAAATAAATAAATATTTTGGTCTTGTCTTCGATATATTATCCTCAAACTATTTCTAATATACACCCCTAATGATCTAGTGATTTTCCTATAAATTCCTTAAACAAATAAATTTGTTAAATATAATTTAAACCAATAGTTAATCATGGAATTTAATTAGTGTAGAAACAAAATTAATTTGGTTATAGGATATTATAATCTATGACAGAATAATATATAGATCTTTATATTTTCCCAAGAACTTCTATAATGTATAACAAGTCTTTTATGATATAGATATTCTATAAAAATAATTTATATAAGATGTGTTTTTCACTAATTATTTATTATTTTTTTTGATACACTATTAGATATCTCAATTTAACATCATATTCAAGCTACCCAATGGAACTCAAATTTTATTCCCATATATTCATCATATGTTTAGTCTGGTATTTATGTAAAATTCTCATTTCGTACAATTAATTTTCATGATCTGTTAATATCATTTCATGGATCCCATAAAGAGAATTATAAACCCTAATAGATTGGTTATGACTTTCCATTAATATAATAATTTTATCTTTATTAAATTTACATAAATATTTATTCTCACAATTAATAAATATTATTGACTCTTTATCAATGGAGAATATTTACCTACAATTAATTAAGGAGTTTTCTATGGATTTTTCTACTCTGAGGAGAGAGATTCAATTAGTTAACCATGTTTCAAATTAATTATTTTATAATTTTTCTTTATAATACAAGATAGGTGTTCTAATCATTAAGGATTCAGATTAACATAAATATTTGATTCAAAAAATTTATTGGAACTTCAATTTTGTATTCCATTAAATCATAGTACAATTTTTCAAACATTTTTTTTGATCCATAAACCACACTGTTTGAATATAAATCTTTAAATTATGATTTAGATGAATTTTTTTATGAATAACCACTTTGAAAAAATTAAATTAGGGGAATATAAAAATTCTTTTTGGAATTATTCATTGATTTATTTGACTATTTATTGTGTATGTTCTTTTAGGTGATAGATGAAATGTAAATATTGGAATTTATAAATTTGAGAACTTTATTTTTCATCTAAGAAAATTCTGAACCAATTTTCTTATTCTTTGATTTTCAAAATACATTGACTTATTCAAATCAATAAAACATGTGTCATTGAGATAAATATTGAACTAGGTATTTTTTTATAGATATATAAGTGTTTGGTGGATAATGCAGTAATAGTGAAAAAGGTGAATTATTTTAAACCAATTATGTTAATTTACATTAACATGGTCAATTACCAATTACTAAATCAAACATATTCCACTTTTTAAGATGAATATATCACATATGATCAAAAAATAATTCATACCACATGCATTGGATAAAGTAAATTATTATCGAAAAAAGTATTTTTACAATGTTTTATGAAAATGTAGGTACCTATTACTTTTTTGGTTTATGTTCTCCTTAGAAAATTATTTATTAAATATTTTAAATAGTGATTAAAATTGGGAAGTCATTATCCAGGACCCATTGTTTTATCCTAGACATCAGATGTATGGTGAAGTATCATCATTCATCCATGTTGATTCTTTATCCTAACTCTTGATAATACTTAGTCTATTCACTAGTATGGCATGAATTACACTAGTAGCATTATGTTTTCAAAAAATTTCCTTCTGAATCCTCTATAAAAATATCGCATTTAGCCTCTGTGAAATTTCATTATGAAATGCTCAAATCTTCTTCATATATAAAATTACTTGGCATCCACTAAATTATAAGTATTGATTGCATGTATGTTTGACCTATATACATACGAATATTAAAATGATATATATTACTTATTGGAATCAAGAAACCATGATATGGTAGTTATATTACATAATTGGAAACATTTACTATATTTGTTGATGGATTGAATAAATTAGTAGACTTTTGAAACCAAATAAACACTTACATTATGATTTAAATCATAAGGTAAAACAATAGAATGTTATGAGAACATGATTATTCCATCCATCATATAAATAAAAATTACAAATTTCCCTCCTCTATGATTTTTTATAAATGGAAAAAAATAATAGTGAAAATCGATGATGTGTAAGGAATAGACTACAATAAAGGATTCCATAACATAAATAATTAATAAGTAATATGCTAAATATAAATGAACAAAATGAATGTATATTCAACTAAAACTGATGGATTTCAATATTAATAAAAATAAATTAAAACCATGGATAAATATAATCATTAATACCGTACTGATGAAATTCATTATTTTAAAAACCAATAAATGATGTCTAGAACTTGTACCAGTATTCTTTATATGTCATTGAGACTGTAGAGAATAAACTATCTGATTATGGGAAGATGCATACATAAAAACCAAAATTGTTTTGTCTCATTAGACTTGTTGATTCATTAAGGGGCTGTATAATTTTTGGACCTAATTTACAATAGATTATGTCCAGTTCGCTCGGTATAAGCATCATCAACACCAATAATATCATTCCTTGTTGAACCTATTACTAAAAAATATCTATATAATCAGATACATGGATATCTATTACATCCCCGATAAATTTAATAATTTTCATGTTGTGAGCAAATCCATTTATTAACAATGAATTCATGGTGTATCTTTTATGTAACCTGAATTACCATTATCAAAGACATGTAGAAAAGAGGTTACATAAAATGTGAATGGTTATCCTTGGAATATTTTAGTTATATTATATAGATTATACTGTCAGGATACCAATGTAATGGTAATATGAATACTTCATCTTTCTTTAATACGATCTTGTGAATATTTCAAATAATATCCCAAAAGAGTATCCCTTTATTTGTTAAATCTTACACCCAATCATCCAGCATCTAAGTGATGATTGATTCAATTCTCAAACAACCCATTCTAGGGCGACTAAAAGTAGGTGTAATTTTGTCACAATCGCATAAAATTTTTAGAATCCAAACATAGATGCATTGTCTAGGAAATTATACACACTTTTACCTTATCGTTACAAAGAAGAATTTTTAGCCCATTGAAAAGAGTACTCCTGAATAAAAAAATTGATAGAGGCCAAAAAATATATACTTTTAATTCTATTTAATTTTCTATATATCGTGGAAATTTCTTCCACGTAAATGTATTCACCTAAAAAAGAAAATATTTTTGGATTACAACATCAATCTCAAATATTCAAATTTGAGATGAAAACCACACTTATGGATTGGGTAATAATACATTCATAGAATGATGAAAAAACATGTCCTAAAAGATATCCTTAAAGACCATGAATATAATAATTCCAAAATATAACAACATGGATATAAACTGCATAACACCATGAAAATTTATAATACTAGTGTTTAAGGATTTCTTGATACAAAAAACTGATCATTAAGAGGACCATGATACACTATTAAAATATTATAATATACTCTACAGTTATATTCTAACCATTGAATTAGATTTTTTGAATATTTTTACTCTCATTATGAAAAAACTTGCATAAATTCTTTATATAATAGATTGATAAGTAATAAATACGTACTCAATTTTCTAAAAATAATTATTTCAAAAAAAACATATTTCATTTTTTCATGGAAATTGTAATTAATTTCTAAAAAATAGAATTTTTGTTATAAATTTAGAATAATTTTTAATTCATCATATAAAACTTAATTTAATTTGATATTTTGGTGTTTTTAGAAAATTCTTTTTTCATATTGAATAGTGAAAATTTTAAATTTTTTAAATACTATCATTCCATGTATTTAAATCATGTAATTTAATAACCCCATTATATTTGTAATTTGTTCTGAAAGAATAATATTATACATTTGATTTATTATAATAAAATTTCAAATAATAAATTTTATGATTTTTATATATTATAATATATATTCTTTAAGACATATGTTTCTAGAAAATGATTTTTTGGGATTCACATATTAATTTTAAAATAAATTTATGAACATTATAGGAAATGAATCACTGAAAATGGAAACCATATATTGAATAATGAGGTTCAAATTTGGTTAAGAGATACAATTTAGGTTTTTGTATTAAAAATCATAACTATAAAAGAATATAATATATCAGTTGATAGTAAATCATGTAATTTTTTTAAAATTTTATTGATAAGGGATTTAATATAAATGAAAAATATTTCCTTCATTTAGTTTAATTAGTGTAACTCTGATATTTAAGTAAAATATTCAAATATATAATATTTTGGTTTCATTTCACCTCATTATTCATATGTATATTATATTATGTTGTGAAATTTCTAAAAGGGAACACTCCTTTTTTACTTCATTTATGTGTTCTTGTGTGGATAATAATATGTTTTGAATGAATATAAAAAATTATTTTTATCTTAATTTAATAATATTTATTGTTTAATTTTATTTATAATTTTAATTGATTGAATAATTATCATAATTTCTTACGCAACGTGGATATAGTATTAATTTAAATAATAAAGAAAATATAATAACTGAATTTAAAAATATTAAATGTAAAAAAAATATTATTATTTATTGCATCCTAATAATATTAAAGATATTTAAAATATATTAGGAATATTTAGAGGGGTTATATTAAAATTCAATCTTTGGATTGAAATTTTTTAATAATGAATAGGGTCAAAAATGGCAGTAATGATATGTTATGAAAATTATATCTTAATATATTAATTAAAACACATATAAATAATTAAAAAATCGAATGAGGGTAACATAAGGTATAAAAATAATATATTTACCATTTTTATCTCTTTTGACCTTTTATGGTAACATTCTTGACCATTAAATATTATAAAAACATTAATATCACAATAATTTTTAAAAGGGTAGACATAGGCTTAATGATAAAGGATAAGTGTGAACAAATAACCAAAACATGTCCAAATATTATTTAATGATTTAATTTTGAATCATCCTTATATTATATTATAATTATGTCTTTTTGGAGCCATTTTTAAATGAAAAATAATTTTTTATTAAATTTATACATTACCAAATTATAAGTGTGTCTTTACCCACACATATAAAAGGATACCCCTTATTTTATTTCATTACCACAAAATGAGAACCACATATCATAGAAAACATTCCCATTTATATTATAAAACTCCTCAAAAAAGTTATATAGTTTTTATCCTTTCCAAAATACCATCTTCAGGACACTTAAGTGTAGGTCTATTGAAGTCTACAAAAGAGGAGAAAACTGCCATTCTCAACTATATTAACTTTAATTATTTTTCTAATTACTCAAAATATGGTGTAATTATAATAAAACATTTATAGTAGTATCATAAATATGTTATTTTTTTTATTATTTTTGGATAAAAATACTTCACCTCTATTCAATCATATGAAAAATAAAAACATTGTTTTAATGTATATATGGCTAACCGTCTCTGCGAAGTGTTATAATTTTTTTCATCACAAATTTACTTAGATGGTTATAAATATATAAAAAATTAATATATCTGATATTTATGAAATAATTATTATTCTGAAATGATAATATAATTAATATTTTCTTTCATTCCAATCTACTGGAGAATGATAATTCTGATCGTCTAGACATGTGGACTACCACTATTAAAAAGTAAGGTGATCTGTTTTTCATATATGTTTTATAGGTATGGTAATAAGAATACATTAAATTAATATATAAGATATATAATATGTAAAAATTTTCTTTTACATTTTCATTATTATTTTATTTTATTTTATTACATTTGTCTAAAACTGAACAAAGTGTTCATATGTATGTACTACATATCGTCTCCATAAATGGTGTAGTCCAATTTTCTATTTCTATATAATATAGATTAATAAAAATATGCATACATTGAATATATATATTTATATATATTATTAATATCATGAATAAAATTATGGATATGTTTCAACCATTATAATAATCCAAAACCAAAAAAACAAAATCAAAACGTACATGAAAAACATAGAACTGAAGACCCAAATAAATGATATTAAAAATTTTTTATTAAAAAGGATATTGAATGTTAAAAAATGATCATATATGATATTATCGATATTTATATGGTTATGGTATATATTTATAAAAAATATAAATTAATAATAAATGATATTAACAATACTTATGACGATGTCAAACATTTGGTAAGGGGTTACGTAACTCAATTTCCTTCTATTGACATATATCACTTGTTTATTGATTATATTATATCATTATTATATATATTATTTACGTTTTATATCCACTGATATTATGTTGATTTATATTTTTTAAAATAATTTATTTATTGAATAATAATCATTTCTATGATATTTTCTTTATAAGGGATTTCTACTCAATATCCACTTCATTGAAACATGTGTCGTATTATGAACCCTTTTATTTTGATGTGTTGTATATAAAACCAATTTAATGTTTTTAAAATTAATATCTAATTAATAATGATGAATAAATTTTTATTAGGTAATTATTATTTGTATATTTAATAATTTGATGTTACAAAAGAGGTAATAATTTATCATTAAATCTCATTTATTTTGGATAAAAATAAATGTTAATAATGTAATCATAGAGCCTATGATTATTAAACTTATTTAATTTTCATATCCTATAGATATTTGGGAATTTTAATTATTTTCATAGAAATTCTAAAATCATTGTAACTTGAATCGATAGAAAATAATTTTAAATGAAAAGATAATCTTATTACACTTTTATTGGATTTTGTTTTCTTCCATATCAAAATTTCTCAAAAAAAATTTTTAGAATCCATTTTTTCAGAAAAATAAATTATTAATTACATTTTACTGATTCTACAATAATTATAAATTTTGAAAATAAATATTTTAAGTTTTTCCTAAATGGGAAATTTTCATCATTCTATATAAAATGTCAAATGAACTATTTTATTTTAACACATATGGAATTAACAGACTTTCATACTACCAAAACCATTATACACTCTTCAGTTTATTCTAAAAGTTATAAATAATTTCAAATAGGATGATCTTTAATGAATTATTATATTAAAAATCCAATTAAATTTAATTTATTTCTCCAAAGAACTTGATTTTATTATATATCCTTTATTTCTGTTGAATTTGTGGTCATTTTTTGTCACTTTTTAGTTTTGATTTTTTATAATTCATTAGAATCCTTTACTTTTTAGTGATAACATAGAATTACATATATCTTAAATATAAATATTATTTATATCATGTAAATTATTATTTAATAATTATTATACCATTTCATCATATGGGTTTTAAAAAGAATGATAAAGGATTATCTAGGGAAATATTGATATTCCATATTCATTATTAAAGATCGATATTTAATGATAAGTCATATTTTTTGTGAATTAAAAGTATCATGATATATTTGAAGAATTAGATAGAAATTTATTTATTTTTGGGGCCTAGATTTATATATCCCCTGGATTAATTGATTATTCTCATTAGATAAAAAATATTAAATCATCATTAAATTGGATTTTGGTGTAAGCCTACAAGTAGTTTTAACAATCTCGATACCTGATATTAAAGTAAAGATATCTTATTGTCTTAGATCAGGTAGTATTTTATTAATTATTTAATTCACTTAGAATTTATTAATTACTATCCATGATGTTACAACATTGATATTATAAATGAATTTATTCCTTGTTGTTGTTTATGAATAAATGGTTGTGTTTCCAATTATGTACCTTCCTATAATTATTATAAATTATTTACTAATGAAGGATTATTATTTCATTAACCCATATTTAGTATTTTATTTCACCCTAATTTTAAAACCATTCCTTATGATATTAATAATAATTCTTTGAATAATCATGAATGAGGTGAAAAATTTTTTTTTGTAATGTGAGATATTTTATCTAATGTTAAAATTTAGAGTCATGAATGTACCTAGTTCTCAAATACTACATTGTTGATTGATCCTTTTGGACGAGATCCTATGTACCTTGTGAAAATTAAATAATGTATAAACCTGCGCTTGGTTACAATATTTTTAACTATTATAGTTGGAATGAGAAGCCTTTTCATAAACAAACTAAAAAAATATATAAGAATACATAGATTAGGAAAATTAACCTTATGAATGTCCTTAATGGTATGTATTATTATAGGATAATATCATATTGTTTTATTATGGAAAATATTATGTGGATTTCTAATAAATGGATCCTTTTCAGAATACAATAAGTAGTTGTGGTTTAGGAACATATGAATCCTAGGGTAATAACCCAGAAAAATTGGTCATGTATTTTTCGGCCATTATTCTAGTGAATAGAGAACACGCCCTTAATACAAACCTGGTTTGACACTCTCATAGAATATTCTTGAAAAAATCTCATATTAATTATGAACTATTATAAATAATTTGAACAGATTATAACTAATTATGTTTTATGATTAATATATGGTTTCATAGAGTTAACAAAAGGTGTCATGATTTTTACATCAAATGAATGATAATTTATGGCTTTTCATTGTGATTATTATTTCTTTAGGTGGATTTTGGGTTTAAATCAATGTTCAGAATGAGAAGTAACTATGTTGATGTAAAATTTGATTGAAAATGTGATTATTAAGAGGAATAATATTTTTTGGTGACAAGAATGAAAGATTTTTTGATTGTTCTTAACTAGTTATAAAGACATCCACATTAAAAAAACTGTCATAGTACCCATATAAGAGAATGATATACATAGATGAGGGCTTATGTTTCCAAGACCATTTATGAAATAATTTTCATATTCTTTCATGTCAATAATATCGAAGGCAACACCATAGAGAATTTATTATAGAAATTGACAAATGTTTTGTGTGAATAAAAAAACATCATAGTTCAAAGTATTATTGAATAAAAATTATTATAATGATATATGGAATAATAATTTCTCCAACTACACCATTAATTTTTTTCTCGTATGTCTGTAATATTGAAATATTTAATTCAATTTTATTATCCAATGGTTAAATACTATTCAATAGAAGCAGCTATTTCATTTTAATCATTGTCTAGGAAGAATTTATGAGTTTATTTAGTGGAATTTTACAATTATATTATATAAGTGGGTGGAATTTTACAATTATATTATAGAATAATTATATCAATGGTATACTAGTTTTAATAATCATGAAACATATAGGGACTGTTATGTAGTAATTTTTATTTAAGGATTAAAATGCATATATTGAATGTTATTGATAACCAAGAAATACAATTTAGTGGTATGGTGAAGTTTTTTTGGAGAGAAATGATTAAGAGAGAGATGGAAAGTATGATTTGATTAATATTGATGAATTAAATGGAATAATATTTTTAACATTGAAATTTTTAGGAGTTTTCATGACTAAGTGATTTAGGTCATCTTTGTGATAGTTTATTGATTTTTTGTATTTAGGGAAATAATTCAATATTATACGATTATATTTTCCCAACAAGGATTCTATTAATACTATAAGCATATATTTTTTGAAGGAGGTAATGATGTGATTCATGATATTAGAATGTTTTAAGAGAATATATGATCAATGTCTTTAAATCTTATTTATCTGAAAATATATGTAACTTTATTATTCCAAGGGATAATTTTTTGAAAAAAAAAATTAAATTCATGGTTTTGAATTTTTGTTAGGAAATATTCTGGAGTCATGTTAAGGGTAAATATTTTTTGAATGAGGAAGTACAACATTGGAATTTATTGAAATAAATTTATCCATATTAGATAAATGGTTATATAATTTTTTTAAATTTAGAAAATTATAGAATTATATTTCATTATTTTTTGAATTTTATGATTTTTTAGAAGTTATTTAGATTTTATGACCTGAAATAATCTTCTTTAATATTCATTTATTGTAATAAGAGATGAAATGTAAATTCATCAAATCAAAGCTGAAGGATGACATTATTCTTATTAAGTGGAAATATTTAAATTAAGTAAATATTCATATGTTTTCTATTTTTATAGTAATTGAATCAAAAAATATTTATAAAGGATCATTAAATAAAAATGTTAATATTTTAACATCATTTCTGATGATTTCATGTTCTTTTCACCCATTCTTGTTTTTTGTTTTTTTTTTGAAGAAGAAATTTTAAATAACATCTTATATATCAATCTCGATTACTCCTTGGATGTATTTTTATCCCACAAAATGATAATATAACATCCCAAATATTTTATCCTTATCTAGGAACCTTATGATTTTTTATTTTAGGAAACCATTATGTTTCCCATAATAAATATTTAGATCATGTTTTATTGTCAATTTCATCAATGTCGGTTTATGAAAAATAAATTTTTAAATACCGATGTTTTAATGACCGAGATAACAATATGAATTTATAATTAATTTTATGATTTTATAATATTATACCATAGATATTTTGAATACTATTCTTGACTGCTTTCTTTACATGCCACAACAAGCTTTATTAAAACTATAATATACTGTTAAAATTATATTATGTACTATAACAGTTATCCCTCAACATTATAATATACATGTATTACAAGGGTTAAGAAAATTTTGAGAAAGATTAATAATGTTTTTATATAATGTATTCCTTAATAATAAATAAGTACTATGTTTTTCAAAAATTCATTTTCTTTGAAAATGATTATTATTTCATTATTTTAAATCACAAATAATTTATAATAAATATATCAACTAAAATTTATAAATTGATCATAATATTTTTTTATCATCATATCAATATTATCTTATTGTGAAATTCTTTTATTTTTATTAAATTATATATAATTTAGTGAATAATATAAACATCGATTTTTCAAATTCTATTATATATTTTATTTAAATAAAGCAATATAATGTTCCCCTTATATTCCATATTTTTTATTAATGTTACATATAAGATATATAATTTATTATATTCACAATTTAATTAACAAATTTCATGATTTTGATTGATGTTGATTTAATCATTAAAAATCATGTTTCTAGAATATATTTTTTGTGATTTTATACATTCTTATAAAACATAAATTATGTATTTTTAAGAAAATAAATAATTAAAATTGGATACCATATTTGGAATCAATTATTACAAATTTTTTGAAGATTTAAATTTTTTAGGTATTATTAAAAATAATTTTGCTAAAATATATCACATCTGTAAAGAATAAATCAAGAAATTAAGATAAATAATAATTTGATAAGGATATAAAAAGATACCCAAAACATAAATTTAATTAATGGTATGGGATAGATCATTCCATATTCATCCCAATTAAAAATATATGGAATTTTTTTTATTTTAAAGTTAAAAATATATTTATATTATTTCATGTGAAGAAAATACCAAAATATCACTTTCTAGATTTTATCTTCTATTAAATGTTAACATTGGGAAGATAATATATTATTTATAAATATAAAATCAATTTTTAACATAATTATAATATTTTTATAATATTTATTTAATTATAATTTTTAGTGACTTTTTATTAAGCTGAACATCTTATTCAATATTGGCATAGTATTACCCAATTAAGAAAAAACTTAATACATTGAATTAAATATAATCAATGTAACACAATTTATGATACTTATTATGTCCAATGATTTTTAATTTTCT
Source organism: Viscum album (assembly GCA_963277665.1). Taxonomy (NCBI): domain Eukaryota; kingdom Viridiplantae; phylum Streptophyta; class Magnoliopsida; order Santalales; family Viscaceae; genus Viscum; species Viscum album. Next base: position 396,762,308 of record OY728144.1, read on the forward strand.
TTATAACATATTAGTATTGTTTTATGGAATTATATTATAATTAAATATTTGTATTGGTTTTTCAAAAGACTAATAAAATGAATAATATGAAATATTAAAGTAAAGAAATTTTAGGAATATAATATTTACTCGAAATTATTCAAGAATAAAAAAATCATAAATAAGTAAATTGGTTTTTAATATTGAATAAAATTTAATCCCTTGGTCATCTATGAATTTTTACCTTTTTTAGTAATATTCTTGACCCCTAAAGTGTAGATAACTTTAATATTGATGGAATTCTCAAAAGGATTAACAGGGGATGAAACGAAATGGTTTGGGTGAAAACATTATCAATCTATGTCCAATTTTTATTAAACTAGGGGATTTAGAATAAATATTTTATTAAATTAATATAATATCAATTTAGATCCATTTATCAATGAAAATTAATTTATTTAAATTTAATACTTTATGAAACACCATGTCTTCCCCTCTTGTAACTGATAAAAGGACACCCCTTCACTCATATCATTACACAACATTGAGTAACCAAGATAAAACAAAACATTTTCATTTATCTTTGAAACATCCTTATACAAGTTCTATAGGAAAATTACATTCCAAAATTCCTCCTCTTGGTCACTTAATAGGATATCTAAAGAAATTATACTCAAGAATATGTAATCATATTTACTGAATCGTAGAAATGTTTTCCTTCTTATACTTCCTATAAAATAATTTTCCATTCCAAAATAATAAATCCTGTATAAATATAATATTTAAATTTTATAAGGATTATGATAAAAATATAGTCCTCATATTTACCATCTAACAAAAATCTATATCAGCTGTTGTGTCTGTGTACAACATTCCATATCCATCTATTATTGTAATTTAGTATACATCCCCACCTTAATTGGATGGTTATAAATATATAACTGATTAATATAAATTATATTTATGAAATAATCATTCTTATAAAATTATAATATCATTTATACCTTATTATATTTTTTTTTTCTTGGAAAATATTAACATGTATTAAGCATACGTGGGGACTATAACTTCCACAAAGCGATGTGATCTGTTTTATATTTTTGTTTTACATGGATGGTAATAATGACATATTTATTGAATATATATGATATATATTATTTTAAAAATATATTGGTATTGTGATTCATTATTTACCCTTCATCAATTCCATCCATCAAAAAGTGAAAACAATGTTTATATGTACATACAACCTACTGTCTCTAAGAATGGTGTAATTAATTATTTATCTCAACCTTATATTGAATACTAAATATATATATATATCATATATATATATTGAATATATATATATATATAATATATATATATAAATTGAATATATATATATAATATATATATAAATTGAATATATATATATATATATAGTATATAAACTTCATGAACAAAATATTGGTGGTGATCTTACCCTGAAAAAGATGCAATGAAGAAAACTAACAAACAAAAACATACATAAAAACTGAAGTAGTTGACACCCAAAAATAGTGATAAAATACTGATTGTTATTAAAAGGGTGATAAAATGTTATAAAATTAACATATATGATATTTTATATAATTATATACTTTTTTACCATGAAATAATAAATCTTAATTTAATAGAAATGAGTTTAATTCAACATATGAGGAATTTCAAAATTTAGGTAAGGGGTTTCTTAACTATGTTTTCATTCATTGGGTTTTGCTAAATGTTCATGGGTTCTATTTTTTCATGATTATGTATTTTGTTATGTTGTATTTTCAGTTATTTGTTATGGATTGACTTTTTTACCCATAATATCTTTATTTATTAATTCTCAATTCAACTATATTATCATTGCATGGGATTATGTCTCTACTTGTAACATCCTGTTTCCTGGAGCCACCGAGAGGTGCCCCGTACCCGGTGGGCCACATGGCCTCTTGCACATTTTTTCAAATGCCAGAGGCTGCCGACTAGTTGTGAGGGCCTTGGGTGTGATAGTTGGGAAACTATAACCATATTGCAAGAGTAACACAAAGGATATAAATAGATGACAGTAGTATATGTAATAATAATACCATACACCAGTAAATAGCGGAAGACATAATGAACGATACAAAATGAGCACATATATAAATGATGCATGATAAATATGTTTAGGAGTGTATCTAAACAATTCACAATGCTACAATAAAATACTAAACCAAAATACATTGAGAACAAATAAAATTTAACAACACCCCAAACCTCAGCTTTGTCCCATGCTCCCCATCTTCAAAACAATCAAGTACCTGAAATAGAAGGGCTCTTCCCCTTATCTATACCTGCAGCAATATAATCTTTTTGGGCCCAAAATCCTGACCCAAACAGGGTGAGAGATGGATCCCAGTAGGCAACCACCCAATGATCTATACCTAATCTTCTGTTAATATATATGGAAGGCAATAAGAAAAATGAAACATTAAACAAGTAAGTGCTCAAAATTATATAATCCTACAGTTTCAATTACATTCAATTTCATATAACAAGTAAGAGGCTATAAAAAAATTCAGCCTCTTTATAGTGCTCAAAAATTATCCCCTATTGTTTATCTAATAAAACACAAGAAACACTCTTGGAAGTACTCACACTATAACCCCTCTCATTCAGCTGTTAAACATACTCACTAAGGAAGCACTCACCATCAATTCTCCATGTGGTCTCTTATAAGTATCTATAGAAACTATGGGGAAGCACTCATCATCAAATTCTCACCCCCCCTATAGTCTCATAAAGTGTAAAATAAATACACACTGAGGGATGGAAATGTCCATCCCCCCTATGGTATCGAAACGTGAATGTAAACCAATAATTTGGAGAATCCCTCAGCATCCATTCTACCGATGGTCAACTACAACAGGTTCCCAGAACCCTTGTGTACATCAATCATGACCAAATGATATGAGACATCCAATGTAAGCCTCAATAACATCTTGGATAAATAGTCAATAGTATCTCACATCATTTCATATAAATTTACTCCATCTTAACAATACTAGGCCAAGAAAACAAAGCAGCCTTATAGGCAAAGATTTACTAAATGGTCAGAAACAAGAAAACATGGGAAACACATCTATACATGGTAAATAACTCAATTTAAAATTAAAAATCCTATAATCAAGAAAACAATTCCTATCATGAAAATAAATGGACTATTAATCATAAACGCAATACCCCGAATAAGGGTATTGGACACATTTCCACAGATAACTCAAAGACTAACTATGAAAAGGCACAAACCACTTACCCTTGCATTGTACGAATGGTATATGTGAACCTTAAGCCTTCAATATCCATATAAATCTATAGATATAAAAAAATGATAAAAATGTTCAATTAATGATATCATGAGAAAGAGTAGAAATCAGGTAATGATGATCTAGAAGAAGTAAGATCATACCGTAGAAATTCCAATGCAATCGACGGTGGTCAATTCAGACAATGGATGTTGAGTCTAGGGCTCGAATAATAATCATCGGCTACGGATGCTCCCTGATGGCACAGTTTGTGAAGAAGGATGTTCTATTGATTAAATGCGACCCAAGTCTGTTTAATGAAATAGAAATAAAATAGATGGCGTGTTCTTTCAAAGTAAAATACATGTACTTTCATTAAATAGCCTCCGCTTTAGGCGGCCTTTACGTCACCCCACAAAACCATGTGTTTGGTCGTTACAAGACCATCACACAACTACCCACGATAACCTGTTACATGGCGTGTAATTATAAGAACACAACTTGTACTCAAAATGTTTTAAAAAACTCCTCTTTTCCTCAAAAAACCATAAAAAAAAACACATACCAGAAAAATAGATTTGGGATCTTACAAACTTCCCCCTTAAATAAATGTTCCCCCTAATTTCCCTAACAAGGCGACATAGAAGAAGAATCCTCTAACAACTCTATCCACTACGATCATACATCGGCCTCTCACTCCCAAACCTTATCGTTTAATCGCATGTGCTGCCATAGCACTCGTACCAAAGGAATAGACCTTCCTTAGAGAACCTTCACAATGTGAAAAAACAATCCAGATAGGATGCTCCTCGAATGATGTGTCTACTTATAGATGAACCTTCTCGGGTTAAAAAACATTGAACATGTCTGAGAACTAACATTGTAACAATGATACGTGGAAAAAATCAGACATATCCCAGTACCTCTGAGGTAACTGCAACCGATAGGCAACCATCCCGACCCTTTCCAAAACCTCAAACTACCCAATATATCTCGGTGAAAGCTATCCATGTCTCCTAAACCTCCAATTTCCTAACCTCGGTGTGTCAAATAGAAAACCTTTATCACTAACCACAAACTCTTGATGTCTTATCTGTCGATCTAAAAAATATTTCTGTCATGACTGTGTAGTATCCATCCTCTTTCGAATCGTATCCACTTTCTCTGTAGCCTCTTAGATAAGATGTGGTACTAGGACAGCTGCCTCTCCTGCTTCCATCCATCATAAGGGTGATCAGCTTAACCTAACCTACAAAGCCTCATATAGTTCCATCTGAATAGTTTCTTGAAAACTATTATTTTAAGAAAACATTACAAGAGGTATGTGTTTTCCCTAAGAACCTCCAATTTCTAGTACGCCTGCTCAAATAATGTCCACCCGCACCTAAATAGTATGCTCATGCTGGCCATTTTTCTGGGGGGGTGGTAAGCTATAAGCATAATTACCATTGTACCCGACGCCCTCTATAGTCCCTTCTAAACCTGAGAAGTAAAACATGCATCCCTATCTAAAACAATAGTGTGCAGAAATTCATGGAAATCTAAAATATCTCTAATGTATAGCCTTCCAAACTTATCAACACTGAAGGTCTCCTTAACTTGAATGAATTGGGAAACCATCATGAGTCTATCAAAGTCAACCCATATTGCATCATTCCCTTGAGGGAACCTCAGTAATCTTGCCACTATGTCCATCATGACGTCATTCTACTTCCACTTATGAATGGTTAAATACTATAGAAACCCTACTGGTCACTAAAGCTCTACCTTCACTTACCAAGAGGTGGACCCCTTCATGAAAAAACTAGTAACATATCCCTTTATACCTAGTCACCAATACTGATAGTGCAGATCTCAATACATCTTGGTGACACCAAGATGAAATGCATAAACCGAGCAATGAATATCCTGCATCAGCTCCTCATGTATATCTCATGGAACCCACATACACCCTTGAAAATGCAAGATCTTATCCTCACCTATGGTCCATCATGGAATTGGGTCCTCTCCTAAAACACTATTTGGTAGGACCAGGCCTTCAACATCTGATAGATTCCTCATTCACACTCGACAAATAATATTAGAGGTAACAAATACATGACAATGAAACATATTCCCCTTCCTATTTTTCACCTCCAAATGCATCACAAAGAATAGATCCATAAGATTCTACTCATTGCTAGCTTCCTGAACTACATATACCTGAGTCCATCTACCCAATGCATCATCCACTACATTGCCTTTCCCATGCATGAAGGCAAGATAATTTTCGAAGGATTGAAGGTACTCGAACCACCTTTAATTCATCAAATTCAGATTACACAAAGTCAATATATACTTGAGACTCTTGTATTTAGTGAAAACCACAAAAATCCCTCCCAACAGGTATTGTCTCTAACAACATAAATCATGAACATCTACAGCCAACTAAAGACCATTCGTCTGGTAATTCCTCTCATTTGGCCTCAATTGATGAGACCCATACACAATTAATCCACCCCCTTCATAAGAACAACTCCCAGTCTGATACCCGATGCATCATTGTACATAGTATAGCTATTTCACATACTGTGAAATACTAGTATATATGTTGATTTAAAAAACCCTTTCATATCCTAAATGGATAACTCACAATAATTTGACCATAAGTACATCCCACCCATCTTAGTCAGGCCCAGCAGTGGCATAGTTAAGCAAGAGAATTCCTATAAGAAACGTCTGTAGTAATGAGATTTCATTAGAAAACTTTTCACTTCCACGATTTTATTTGGATTCTCCCATGAAACTATTACTCTCACATTCTCTAGGTCAACTAATACTTCTGTCTCTGAGATAACATTACCTAAGACGTAATTCGGGTCTATACGAAAGTTGAATTTTGAGACCATAGCATATAACTAACGCTCTCCCAGTGTACTAAAAACCATCTCAAGATGCATGATATGGTAGTTTAAAATGTGAGAGTCCAACAAGATATCATAAAAAAACTACCACAAAAGAATCCAAGTATGGATGGAATATTTGGTTCATTAGTGTCATGAAAACTGCAGGCGCATTCGTGAGACTGAAATTCATAACCACATACTCATATAGACCATACCATCTCTGAAAGGGTATAAGAAGTATAGTAGATGGTCTAACATACAACTGATGGTAACCGGATCTCAAGTCAATCATTGAGAACTGTCGGTCCCTCAATGATGATCAAAGAGATCATCAATCCTTGGCCAGTGATGTCAGTTCATGACCATCAACAGGTTCAACTTATGATAATCCACACAAAGTTAGAGGGTATCATCCAGTTTTTTCCAAAAAGGATAGATGAACCACAAGGAGATGTAATGGCTCAAAAGAAACCCTTTGGTTGAAACTCCTCCAACAACTTCTTGAGCTCCTATGACTCTAGTTTAGCCATCCTATACGCAAAAATGTAGACTACTGCCACTCCATCACAATCACAATAGAAAATTGACCTCTCTATATAAAGGATAACTTGAAATGTCTTCAAGGAAGACATCTCTGAGAAAATCCCCCTCTGGAGAAAATTGTATCTGTGAAGTCCCATTGACATCCTGATATAGACTAGCAGTTGGTTTTTAACTCCTCCAAACCCATGATGCTCAGGACCTTCTCTGCATTCCGGGACATCCCATACTCCCTTATGAAAAAACGATCAGCCCTCTAGTGTTGTGAAACTCACCAAATGATGATAGAAATCAACCCTAGTTTGGAAGTTGATGAAACTTTCCATTCTAAGAATGACATAATAACCTATCATCTCTAAGACAAAAAGAACGAATATGAAACGTCACCCACCAACCTCAAGAAGGCACTCCCAAAACAGATTTACAATATTCGTTCTAGTCCCAAACAGAGTGTCTAGCATCATGATATTATCATATTTAATGATATAGAGCCCAAGGATATCCACAACAGAAAAATAATGAAACTATGGGAATCCCAGGTATATAAATGTGTAGAATATCAAATTGAGGCCACTAGTATTATACCTCAAATAGTAGAGGGCCCATGAAAATGATTCTATTGATTCTACTCCACTGCAAAAGTCTAGTCGGTATCACGGCCATGTGACCCTCCCTAATCACCTAGAGCTAGTCCAATATGTTTTCTCTAAAATATGGATCAATAACCACCCCATCCATGACCTCCACCTCGACCTGAATGGTTTGAAGAACTCTAGTTTCTAGACTAATGATAAACTGTTGGTGCTGCTCCTAAATGAGGGGTCATAGAAGAACTCCTATCAGTAGTTGCTGGTGAGAAGAACTGATAGAATAGCTGAAGATGACCCATCTTACTGCAAGATTGGCACTCCACGGGGTTTCTCAAGAATTTTTTCCTTGTATTCCTACTCATCCCAAACTAGTAGCACCCCACCAGGCCACCAGATGAAGTATCCCTCCTACTACGTTCTACCCATTTAGACTCCCTATAGCGCCTCCTATTTTTAGTCTGAGGGGTACCAACACCGGTTGTTGAACTTCCCTAGATCATATATCCAGAATCTATCAGATTTTACTCCATGATCAGTGCCCATTTCACTATAGAGTTAACAGGATCCAACAACAAGATGTACACCTCAGATCAGATGTCGTGCCTAATACCATCCTTAATATTTATCTCCATAAATAACTCAACACCTCCACGGAGGGCTATGAAGAAATACATCTCTATGAAGCATGATGAATACTGCATAACTGAAAGAGTACCCTTCTCTAGACTCATGAACTCTCGGGCTTGATCTTACCTCAATGCCTTTAGGTAAATGTAGTCATTGAAGGCACGCAAGAACTTATCTCTAGAAAAAACCTGCTGGCATCCCACCTGTGAGATCACATCACTCCATCTCTTGGTAGAATCCCAAATCATATATTTATCAAGATTCATTCTCCTCTATGGAGGAATCTGTAGATGCTCGAAGATAGATAGAAAGGAATCAAACCATTAATTTGCAACCTGAGGTTCCCCATCCCCTTTGATGGTGGGAGGATGTTGTAGTTGAAAAACTGGGGTCAATTCTAACATATACGGGGAATGATGTGGTGTACCCATGATGGTTTTCATGAACCTCATAATGCTGCCTTTGAACTGTGCATCAGCACCTGCATCTGAGATAACTTATGGTTGAATGACTTGAAGTATAGGATAATCTAATGTTAGTCCCTAATCATCCATGTCTAGTGTCTGATCACTACCATATAACTGGTGTACAATCGGTGGACGCCATGGTGTAATGACTTTTCAAGGTCAAGCGCACACATAATTAAATATTATCACGAACTAAAACATTTAATTGTATGAAAGGGAATGTGGGAAAGAAATTATTCAGGTTTACTAAAAAGGGATACATGGTGTGTACAAACCCTGCACAACATGTTCCCTTATTCCTTCACATGTTTTTGTACTACGGCCAACCCTGGTTGTGTAACACCCCATACACACAACGTGTTCTTCCAAGACATGGAATTTACTTTAATCGTGTTCCCATGCCCGATTTCTTCTATATGACTATCTCACATGGTTTCCCTAATAGATGACTATAGGGTGTGATATTTCCATACACAACGTGTACTAGAAATAACTTCACTAACTTGTGTTGTTAGTCCCATGGTCGGTTACATTGTTTACTCTACATATTGTGTTTAATATACAGACAATGGGTACTTACTAATTTTTCATCCACCCATGTCCTTAGTCACAAGACCAGATTCATAGTTTCTACACCACGATGTGTACATCCATTACACGGCGTGTCCCCCTAAAACTTATCCCAACCACATGTCTCTACCCACATAGCCAGTGGCATGGTTAGAGACATCATAGATTCTACAAATAGTACACAATGTGAACTTATGAAAAATAGTTCCTTCCTGAACAGAAGGATATATGTCATGTATTTAAAATTACACTCCATGTATTATGGGTTTTCCGAGATAGTAAGCCTCAAAAACTACTCAGGAACCAAGAAAAATACTAAAACGAACATTTTAGTGTCAAATTCTAATCCTTGAGGGCCCATACATCACACGAATCAATGATTTCAATGTAATAAAAGTAATAAACAAGGAATTTCAAGGCAATGATCCACTAAATTTTGATCCCTGAGGGGACATAACAGCTCAAAAACAATTGTTTGGCATTAATTCAAACTAAACCTTAAACAACACAATACCATACAATATTGTATATACTATATCAAGGCATCTATCACAATACCATTCCCACTTAGCACATCACCTATCACAACAACATGATATTGGTAATGCACCATAAATGGAATGGAAAAATTCATGACATGTGATTTCTACCAAAAGCCTATAGGATGCTTGATATGGAATACTCTCATCTGATCAGTTTTCAATAGAAATAGAACCTTAACATTATCCATGATAATAGCATAAAACCATTGAATCACCCAACGGGGAAATCAAATGAACTGTAATAATTGAAAAACTAGAAAAATATAAATAAATGATGTAAATTGGGTTTCCTCATACACGGGATTGCTACTCCTGGGCACAACATATTACCAAGTACCCATTCTATCATATCCTAGAGTATAGGCTCTAAATAGTAAGTCAAGAAGAAAATAATTCCTCTCATAGATCATAGTAATGTCTCCGTTCCAGAAGCTGCCTAGTGGTGCCCCGAACCCGGTTGTTCACATGGCCTCAAACACATTTCTCCAAATGCCAGAGGCTACAGACTAGCAGTGAGGGCCTTGGGTGTGATAGTTAAAATACAATGCCTTCATTGATATAGAAACATATTGAAAATAAATAGACAATACTAGTAGAAGAAATAATAATAACATACAAAAATAAACAATGTAAGACTAAATGAAATAAATAATTAGAGCACATATATAAATGATGCATGATACATATGTCTTGGAAAGCATCCAAAAAAGTCACAATGCTAGAATATAGTACTAATAAAAATTTCAAAGAAAAAAATAAACTCCAATATCTTCGCAATCATCGTATTTTCCCCATTCTCCCCAACTCACCAGTAACCAAGTACCTAAAATACAAGGGATATTTCCATTACCTATACTTGCAACAATAGAATCTATTTGGGCCCAAAATCATGACCCAAATTGTGTGTGAGATGAATCCCATAAGGCATCCACTCAAATATCTTTTCCTAATAGTGAATGAATAGATATGGAAGTTAATAAGAAAAAAGAATCAGTAAAAAAGGAATTACTCAAAAGTAAATAATTCAACATTTTCAATTTCATTCAATTTCATATATCATGTTAGCCGCTTTCAAAATAAGTAACCCTATGGGTAGTACTCCCAGCCTAACCCCTTTTGGTTTAACCAAAAAAACACAAGCAACTCTCTGGGAAGTACCCATAGGATAACCCTTATATTTCATCTTTTAAACATACTCTCTGAGGATGCAGTCACAGAAAATTCCTCATATGGTCTTGTATCATTAACTATAGTCAATCTGGGGAAGCACTCATCATTCAATTCCACCTGTGGTTTCATAACGAGGAATCTACAGACACCCTGAGGGAGCTAAAATTCATCCTCCCTATATTCTCACAACATGAAATTAAATAGACACTCTGGAGAAGCCCTCATCATCCATTCTCCCTACTGTCCACTACACTAGGTTCCCACAGCTTGGTGTAAATCAATCGTGCACAAATGATATGTGGCAGAAATAGTTATCATCACAATCTACTTGTTTAAAATTCTTATAGTATCTCAGAACATGTTTGATTAATTCACTCCATCCTAACAATACTAGTCATGAATGAAAAGTAGCCTAAATGGAAAAGCAATACCAAACAGTCAAAAAACAAAACAAAAATGGGAAACATACCCATAAAAAGGTAAATAACTCTATTTGCAATTATAAATCATCTACTCAATCAAACAAGCCATAACAAGAAAATAAGAGGGATAATAACTATAAATGTAATGACCAGCATAAGGGTATTGGGAAATTATGAACATATAACTCAAAGACTAATAACATAAATGAACCAACCACCTACCCCAGTGTAGTATGAACAATATCTCTGATTCATAGGCTTTGAATCACACTAGAAATCTATAGATACAAAAAATATTAAAAAACTTCAAACGAGGATATCTCGTGAAAGAAGAGAAAACGGGGAATGTGGCTCTAGAGTAAGGAAGAACATACCGTGGTAATTTCAGTGCAATCATTAATGGTCGATTCGGAGAATGGATGGTGTGTTAGAGGCTCATAGAAGAATCACCGGCTAGGGACACTCCTCGATGGGATAGGTCAAGAAGAATGGATTTTTTATTAGATGCCACCTTGTTCTGTTTAGTGCAATAAAATTAAAATACATAGCATGTTCTTTGAAAGTACATGGTGTGTACTTACATTAATCAGCCTCCACCTTAGGTGGTCTTCGGGTCACCCCACACAGCTATGTGCTCGACCGTTACATGGCGAGCACACAGCTACCCATGACAACTGATTACACAACATGTACTCCTGAGATTTTCTAAAACTCATCTTTTCCTAAAAATACCAAAAGAAAAGATAACCCACAACTAAAAAGGAATATCCGGGTTCTTACGCAACTTCCACTCCATTAAGACATATTTTTCATTATGCACCTCTTTATATTTATATGGTGAATATAATGCCTCATTTAGGTATTTAAAATTAATATATAATTATTCATGATTATTAAATATTCCTTAAATGACTAAACTTTTAATGGGTTTTAATTTAAATATTACTAATGTGGTGAGAAGTTATTTTACAATCCCATTTATTTTGAATTTATCTTATTTTAATTAAAGGTCCCTTGAAAATTATTATTCATAAAAAACTAAACTTCCCATAACCAATATATATATGTATTTATATTCTGTGTTTCCATCCAAAATTTCCACTCTTTGAAACATTATTCAATCAATTGTTTAAAATAAAAAATTTCCCTTATTTCTCTTTTGACAAGGTATGGTTTTTTCAGACCCATATTTTTCAAAATTGTTTTACAAAAGTACATTTAATTTAATCAAAGTATTTATTAAGACAATTTATGTTTTCAATGACATTATACATGGTTTTAAAATAATAATTCAATTTATTTTTGAAATGTTCATTTTGAACATTCTTTATTAAAATTCAAAAGTAATGTTGTGTTTTAACTTGTAATCGGTTAACAGATATTCCCAATGCCAAAACTATTTTACAAAAATTATATTATTTTAAATGTTTTAAATGTTTTAAATTTTTTAGTGATTTATTAATTTAATATTTTATTTCTTTTTCTTTATTCCCCAATGATCATGATATTATTACCAAACCTGTATTTTGAAGGAATTCATGTTTATATTTTATCTATTATAAAATTTTTAATCATTTAATTTATCTTGAATAATTCACCCTCATGTTATTATTGGACATTAAATTTATCCTAATTATCCACATTCTGTATATCATGGTTTTGATTTTTTTTCTTAATCTATATTACCTTTTTATACAATTATTTTTATAATAATATTTATTTGATTTACATAGGGAATACTATTATTCCATATTAATTAATCAAAATAGACATTTTTTTGATAAGCATATTTTGTATGGATTACATTGTCAAATTAACATATTATGAATTAATTTTACATGAACTTATTAGAGGGTATTAGAGTTATATATTCCCATGATGCATTAACACATCACCTAAATCAAAGCTATTGGCTAGCATTATAAAACATGGTTTTGGGGGTATTCCTAACAATAGTTCAAATTGTATTTGTGCGATGTATTTATTGTAGAGATATCATAATAAATGAGATCAGGATTTCCTGTATTAATAATTTCCTTAATTGAGCTGTTAGTTATTATTATACATGAAAATATTTAATTGATATTTTGTTTTCATGAGCTCATTCTGCTGACAAAGAACCTGACCTCATAGAAGCATGCCCTCAAGTGTGTCTCCATGTATTCTAAAGTCTACTAACTAGTAGCATGGGTCTATGATAGGTTATCAGGATAATATTACCAATTTATCATTTTTTTAGAACAACGGGGAATAATATATAAATCAAATTAAGTCTAATATTGGGAACAATATTATTGTAAACAAAATATACTATAATAAATACTAACTAGTTTAATATAAAAACTATGACAATTTGATGATGCTTGTCATGGGCTAGTCTATCGCTCGATCATGGTATTATTTTCTTTGAGCCTAGATTATAGGGTTTTTCATTCCCTAGGGTTTTGTCCCCAATCATCCCTTAGGAAAATGATTAATGTTGATAGAGTTATCCACTCCACCTTATAATGGGGTGCTTCATGCTCCACCACATTTGATATTGTATTTCTATAATCCTACTACCTAGAAGGGCCCAACGTCCTCACTAGTGAATCAAATGGGCATTAGATCTAATACCATTTGTAATAGGCCAATCCATCAGATGACCATGATATTTTCAGTTCTGGTCCTAGCATATGAATTTTCTCTTTCCAGGGGATCTAGCCCTACTAAATCCCCCAAAAAAATTCCTCATGATGGGAGAGGTATCCACACCACCTTATAAATGGGTGCTTCTTAATCCTCCTCCTTTAATTAGGGATTTTGGAAATCCACTACCCCCAGAAGGGCCCAACATCCTCTTTGTAACATCAAATGAACACTATGTATGATGTCATTTATGACGGTATTGTCTAGCCCAAAATATTGATATTGTCCACTTTGGGCTTATCCGGAACAATTTTTCCTCCCTTGGGATCTAGCCCTCTGGAATCCCCCATGAAAAGGACTCATATTTGGAGAGTTATCCACAACACCTAATAAAGGGATGCATAATTCTCCTACTCCTTGGATATGTGATTTACATGGTTTGGATTATGTAAATCCCATAGTGATGTAGACAGAGCATGAAGCACCACTATATAATGGAGTGTAGATACATCTCCCATCATGTGGCCTTTTCGAGGGTGTTGTCTGATGGTCATAGACCCTTGAAATAAAAACTATACGAGCTAGGCCCAATGTGTACAATGTCATTATTGTGGGATAGATCGGGCATTCACAAGTGGTGTCATGAAAAGATTCCATTTGATGAACTAGTGAGGACGCAGGGTCCTTCTAGAGGGTGGATTCTGGAAATCCCGCATCGAAGGAGGAGGAGAATAATGAACCCCATTATAACGTGGTCTGGAAACCTCTCCGATCATGATATCCTTTCTGGGGGGATTCTTGAGGTCCATATCCTTGGTAATTAAAAACCATCTAGCCTGGCCCCAAAGTGAACAATGTAAAGATTTTGGGATGGACTAGTCCGTCATAATGTCAATCAAAATGGGGTGTAAGGGAAAAGAGAAAAGATGAAAAAAATAAAATTAACACAATAATAAACAAAATACCACATGTTATACGGAAATATATTCATGTGTACTAACTCATTCCCTTTATCCTATAATCCATTACAATATTGAAAATATAGATCCCATGGTTGGGAACATCACTTTGTCCATACCTATATCAATATATTTTTTCTTGGTTCCAATTTACAATCGAAACACGTTGAGAGTAAATTTTAGTAGGCCACCACAAATAGTCACTAATACAATCATGTCCATGAATATAAAATGAATAGTTTTCATATATGATTATAAATGAAATATTTAAGATAACCTAAAATCCAATCGATTCAGGTTCCTATAGGATTCCCTTCTGACTCTACTAACTTCTCCCAAAGCTGGAATGCCTCTAAAAGTATTTCATCAAATTTATATACATACTACTAATCAATAGCCATGTAATAGATACCAGGAATTCAATTATAATATAATAAGATTAAAATAATTAACTTATAAGGACAATCCAACTTCCCACTATCAATGGTGACACTGTAAAAAGGGGGTGAGAGTAATTGAGGTGTGAACCTTGATATTCTACAACTATAAAAATAAATATATTGATCCCTGTGAAGGATACATAGGTAGCCTCATGATATAATTCACTAGATTCTATGGAGATAATATGATGTTGTCTATGTCCTAATACATCAAAAAAATCGAAGGAGACAATCCAATTCATTCTAGTTATAAATTATGTAATGGATTGGTCTAAAAAGCAATGTCACAGACGTCATAAATATAAGAAATAACCGAATCCAGGAGGTGATTCAAATATTTTAAAATGAATCAATGAATCAAGAGAGCATCCTTATGGATGTCCAGGTGGACGTGTATAGGGAATCCATGACATTCATAAGGGAGGAAATTATATAATAGCATTTAATATTCATTATAAAATCCATAATATTTTTTAATATTTTATAAAATAATTGATGTATTATGTCATTTCACCATTCATTTGATCTAATTTATTCATGGGAATAATTGAAAAAATTATTAAAGGTAAAGTAATTTTTAATTTCCACTCATTTTTATTTAATTATTTTAAATTTTCAATTATGTTAATAACAATTGAAAAGTAAAATGCACCTTAGGTTGTGGTTTGGTCAAATCGGCATGGTAAAAGTGTCAAGGAACACATAAGAACATACTTGATGTGTATAATGATATCAATGTTCAACAATATTATCTTTTTAAAGATCATACAATTAGATTTATGAATTAAATATTAATATTCAATAAACATTAAATTTAGTTTTTGGCATAATGGTGCATGAAATAATCAACTAGAAAGATAGGAAAATGTTCTAGACCACCTATATTATGTAGGTTGATGAATAATCATCTAATATCAACTTTCTATTTTTTATGGAACAATGGAAAAAATATAAACTATAAAAACACCCTGAAAATAAGAGATATTATCTCAAATGAAAATATAATTCGTGATTTAAATATAAATAATGAAAATAACCAAGGGGAATACTTGACATATAAATTGTGGTCCAATGAGATGAAAGGTGTTCTGTTTTGAGTTCAGTTGAAGGACATATCACAATTCATGGGAGGATAACCCTTGGGGAGATTGAACAAGGTTAATGTAGATGATAATATGGGTGAAAATAAAGAAATAATGTTAAATATACCCACAAAAATTATAATATCTACAATTTTAATGGGCGTGTTGTTTGGGTGAATGATTTAAAAAAATGTTCATTTGGAAACTACATGAATATTCTTCTCTCACATGGCCTAGGAATATAGATTTATAGAAAATCAGAACACTATGTGTAGCTACAAACCTAAAATCCACCCCTTAAATAGTTTAGGTGAATAGGTTAAGAAAAAATTTGGAAACTATGTGACTTACCACTATAACAAATTGTAGATTATTCATGGGTATGTAACATCTATGTGAGATTGAATTATTCTTAAAACTACATGAACTCATTAAGAAGTCCCATATAAATAAAATTAAATATTTATAAAAAAAATATAAGTATTTTATCCTCATATAAAAAAAGATCATAAAACTTACCATCCTTAAAATAACGTTTCCCCAAGTAACCCCTCAAAGTGTGGTTGAGCATCATCTAAGAATAATTCCCTCCATTGAGCACATATATTGGCGACACTCTCTCTCTCTCATACCTCATCAAATACATTTCCATACTACCATAGCACCTAAAAAATAAGATCTAATGTATCTTTAATATACTTATTTATTCAATCAATAATAAAAATAGGATATTCCTCTAATGAAAAATCACCAACCAACTCAACTATATCAAGACCAATGGTGGAAGATGGGTCTGCATTTTAATGATGTAACTGGGAAATTTGATTGATGTCATGTATCGCTTTATATATCTAAGGGAGTGTAATATAATAAGCTTCTCATCTAACACTCTTAATAATATTTAAAGATACAATGAATCTAGAATATAACATTCATTTCCTCTGAATTCTTTGATAACATATTCTACAAAAAAGAAGAATGTTTACTTGCTCATGCACCTCATAATCTATAGGTTGGTGGTGATAAAAGATTCCTGACTTATACCTATAATTATCGATATCTATATTCTTACAGATCTAGTGTACCTTCTATTATTCTTCCTAAACAATACATGGTTCTAGTATAGATACCTCCCTTACCTGTAATGACCATCTAAGTGAATGGTATGTCCTTCTATGTAATTCCATATCAATATCCATATCAATAGTCTATTAAAATAAAAAAATCAGTAGGAGGAAACGTTTTCTCCCAAGATCATCTAAATTCAAGGACACTAAATTGAAACATGCCATTCAGTAATTGTATCATATACATGAACAATTCTTTAGTCTGAGGGAAATAGGCTATAATCCGAAGTAACTAGGAACCCAAATACTTATGACAAAATTTATATAACTAAAAATTTAAAAAATAAATCCCAATCTGATATTATGGGGCATGAAATACATTGAATTCATATAATATATCTAACATAAAGTCTTCAATGTTCATATACTATAAAAGAGTACTATATAGAAAGTGAATAGGAGACCTTTGTTAGACTATGCATGATTTCCCATAAAATGTCACAACCTCAATGTGATCTTCGTAAACCCATCAGAAATTCTAAATTGATGTCATCCCATTTCCATTACAGAAATGGTAATTGTGTGTAATGAAAAATTAGCCACTTGTGTTCCAACATCACATGCTGACAAGTGGAACACCAAGTAAAAAAACTACAACCCTCATTCCCATACCAAAACCTAAATAGTAAAAGCATGTGTGATTGTCAGTGACGGTGATTCCATGATACAATGAATGTTTATAGGCTTATGACTGTCATGTAATCTCTTCACACATGTAAAAAGGTACCCAAAAATTACCATAAATATGAAATTTCTCATCCTCATTAATGTTACATATAGAGGTTGGTCCACACCATAAACTCTTTCCCTTATGAATACGTATTCAGGATAAGAAAGATCGCATACATTCACTCAATGAATAAGTGAGAAGTTCACTAATAATGTTTTCAGAATAGGCTCTCAAGGACACTCCTGAACCATTATATGAATCATTATAAATAGAGTGATGAAAGTCCACTTTCCACTGTCTTCGTTAAAGATTTACAATTCATAAAATCAACTACTTCATTGAATTTCTTATTTTTGTATTAAATCTCATATACAATATATAGACTTTATGATGTAGGGTATTTCCAAAAAATTCATTCTACCAATATTTTTGTGAAATATAACTTAAAACTATAGTAGAAAATGGAATTGAATTTGTTATAAAAATTAATTGGTTTGTGGGTTAAAATATTTTATAACATAATAATATATTGATGTTGTGGTTTTTTCAAGAATGGATATCCACTATAATTATAACTTTCACATATATAACTTATTAATAAATTATTTATGGATGATTTTCGTCATTTTTATATGTATTTTTAAGATTATATTTCAGAATCTAGTAGATATCTAAATTTGACATCATATTTATGTTACTACATAGATTTAAAATATTATTCACGATTATTCAACTTATATTTAATCTATTCATTCGGTAATATTCTAATTTCTTACAATGAATTTTAAATATACTTTACTATCTTTTCTTGTATCTTCCTATGATACGTCTTAAACATTACAATTTATTTTTCAGAATCCTCAAATATAGGGATTTTCGTAGGATAAAATCTACTTACCTTTTCATTCTCACTAATGATAAGTACTAATGACCCTAGACCCATGAAATAATATTTACATTAAAATAATTAAAGATGTGCCTACAGATTTTTTCACATTGAGGATAGAATTTAAATGTTGTAACTATGTTGCAAATGCTTTTTTATTAATTTTTCATCCAACACAAGGTATGTATTATCACCATATAGTTCTTGGATGAAAATAAATATATGGGTTAATACATCTATACCAGAACATGAATAGTTAAATTATGGTTTAGATGAGATTGGTTAGATGGAATACAACTTTGACTAATTTTATATAGAGGTTTATAAAAATTTTCCTTTGAACGATTCCTTAGTTTATTTTTCACTTTATTAATTACTTCCTTTCTTGTGATGGAATAAACCTTTATTTTGGAATTAATAGAGAAGATAACATTATTTTCTATCTATGAAAATCATGATCCATCTTACTAATTCTATGATTTTCAAATATATCGAACTTATTCAAATATAATCAAAATTAATATAAATTTAAAAATCATTGATAAAAAACATTGAGCTAGAGAGAGGTATCCATTTTTTCTAATACATATTTATGTGTACGGTGGACGGTACCTTTATAGGGAGGTGTATGAATTATTTTAATGTAATTTTGTGAATTTATTTTAACATAGACATTTACTCATTATTATATCAAATATATTCCCCCTATTAAGAATAATGGATCTTATAGGATCAACTAACAATTAATTCCACAATCATTATAAAAAGTAATTGAAAATCACAAATAGAATTTGTAAATGGTTTGGTTATAATGAAGGTACCTACTTCTTGTTGGGATTAGGATCATACAAGGAAAATATTTAATAATTATTTTAAATAATTAATAAAATTCGGAATTTGTTATCCATGACATAGTGTTTTTTCCTTCACAGTAGATGTATGGTGAGGTATCATCCTTCATCCATATTTGTTCTTTGTACTACCTCCTAGAATTCTTAATCTATTAAATAATTATAAATGAGTTACTCTAGAAGCATTCAGTCTTAAACAATCATTATTTTGAAACCTCTTTAACAAAATCACTATTATTACCTATGATATTTATAAATCAAAATATCAAATCCAATTCCTAAATAAGATACCAAGACGTCCACTAAATGAACATCTGCAACTAACTATATTTTGGACATATAATCATCATAATATTTAAATGATATATATTACATATTGGAATATAGAAACATATAGATGATAGATATATTACATACTTCATAAAAAAACAACTAGATTTATTGAAGAATGTAATGATTTATTATTCTTGTTAGACCAGATACACACAAACATTACATATTAAAAAATTATGGTAAAACAAAACATATTATGAGAACTTTATTAGACCTTCCATCATATATCTAAAAATTAAAATTTACCATCCCCTATGTTTCTTTAGGAATGTATTAGACTAGTGGTGAACTCAGATTGTATCGCCCAAACCACAGAGAGCCTAAATTTATTGTCAACTACTATTACATTAGCATGATTACAAATAATCAAATCTGGAAGGACCACAAGGTTAAGTAGTATTGGTAAACTAGATACATTCATGAGTAATGTATTACAAATGAATTCACTAATAATAATATAGTTTTACCATTGGGTATAACATTATCCCATCTAGTATATCCTTGCATTACATTATTAGTATGTATCTTGGAAACCTAGTGAAAGGGAAAAAAATAAGGGTGTCCTCAAATTATTAGTAATGGAAATGTTTATTGGAATCAATAATGAATCACTGAGAAAAAGTAACATGGAAAGGTAAATAACTGAGATAACATTCCATGTAATCAATAAAATGGAATCAATCGATTAAATAATATATAATGGTAAATTACTATAAAAACATTTTATAAAAATAACTATATAAGGAAAAATCAATATGGAAAGGTAAGAAATTGAAACACATGTCGTATAATGAATGAACTAAATATAAAATGTATCCATAATTATATCGATGCAAAATATCCTTGATGAATAATAACTGAAAATAAATGAGGTAAATAATTAATTATTAGATTGCATGTTTCCTACAAACATAGAAAAATTATATCCAGGACCATTCATATGATGGTTTATTATATCAGTTAAAAACATAGTTAATTTGTAGAACTAATTGATCTCATTAGACTATTGATGGATCAAATATTTATCAATAATCATCCCCACCTGTGATGTACCTATCTAAATCATTCCTCATATACTAAATAATCTAATTTATCTATGTTTCTTAGAAAATATCAATATAGAGTGGAAGATATGGATTTTTCATTATTTAAACAAAAAGTAAAATATCATTAAAATTGAACGTCGTATGAAAAATATTAAGTAGTTTAAGAAATGAAAATATACATGATAAATTATATGTATAAGTTATGGAATTTCATTGTTCAACGATCATAGAAAATTTATTTTCTAAAGGGGACTAATAAGAAGAATTGAAGAACGTGAATGTCAATAATATCCTTGGAATAATCAATAATAAACCATCTATAAGAGGATTAATTATTTTATCAATACAAAATATCAAAAATGAAGTAAAAAATAAGAGGATTTCCCATAAATTAAATAATTTAATATAAAAGTATATTTTAAAAAAATTCTTGAGAAAGTTATCATTTTTTAATGATTTTGAAAACAAAAATCTTTGAAAATGACTTTTGAAAACATTCTCTTCAAAATTTATTATTTTAAACATGAAAAGGAATATTAAATGAAATGAAAGTGGCTAAATTCATACATGTTGTACAAGGTAAAAAGAACGTTCTTTTTTTCACTGTAATATGTTAAAATATGACTTTTTCATAAATGAAAAAACATTCATTTGAAAAAATATTTAAACTAAAAAAAATGTAAAAATGAAATTAATAACTTATTTAGGAAAGGTTAAATAAATTTTTTGAAACCATTTTTTGAAAACTATTTTTTAGAAGAAAATAGGGTCTCCGACTAATGAGAATAGAAGTCAGTTCTTCTTAATAAATATTTCTAAAATATTTTATTAAAAAAGATTGGAAAAATGGAACTATTAATATAAAATGGACATGAATAAAAAAAGAATAGGAAATTGATGGGTTTTATTTACAATGTTCATATAATTTCCAATAATTGCAATGAAATATCAGTAAATTTGTTCTTGAGGAAAATAATCATTACACATTCCAATGTGTCTCATACAGCTTTGAATCATTTAAAATCATCAGGCAAATAAAGGAATAACATTAAAAAAATGTTTTAGGTACCATTATGATAAAATTATTAATGATATAATATATCAAAATGGATAGTGTATAAACTACACAAAACAAGTCTGTGGTGAATATGGAATTTATCTCACATATGTAAAATGTGATTTCAAAATCATTTAACTGAAGTTTGACTTGTCTCAGATGTCTTTATATTCATGAATAATAAAAAAATTATAATTATTCAATTTCAAGTGAAAATTTATCATATTTATGATAACATTTTGTTCACTTCTTATCATGTCATATGCAACTTATAAAATATTTATATTTACATCAGGTGATTTGAAATAAGTCCATTGATATGTGAAACATAGATTTGGTATGATAATTATGGCTAAATGAGTCATCATTTGACATCTATAAAAATAATAATCAAGATATAATTATTATATTTTTACATCAATTATACATTTAAAATGATTTATGAAATATTTTTATGAAAAATTACTCAATTTTACAATGATGGAGAGGGTTGGTATTACGTATGCATGAGTAAGGCTCCCAGTTTCCAATAATTGTTATGAAAAGAAGGTAAGTAAAATTAATCTTAAAATAATGATTATTTATTTCCAAAATACCATATTATTTAATCCTATAATCTATTATATAGAATTTGTTTTACTTAAAATTAATCACTTCGTGTACCTGAGGCGGTAATCCACACGTCCAAGAACGATAAAATCACTTTTTGTGTCTATGAAAGGGAAATAATGAAAATGATATATATATATATATATATTGTTTTTCAAAAAATTTAATTGTTTCATGAATATAATATTTTTTTATTCCATAAATATTTAATTATGACTATCCTTTATATATTCTATGTTTCATGTGATCAAATATTATTACTTTTTGAATGCGTTAGGCTACACTTCAAAAAATGATGTTTCTTTATTTAGACGAAATGAAATTAATAAAAGTATGTTATTTATTAAAATTAAAAAATCATAAATAAATTTTAAATATGTTTCATATAATATATATAGACATCGATCCCATCATAATTTCCAAAAATTGGAGGAGGTTACAGAAATTGATTAACTTCGTTTCGTAAGGCGGTAGTTCTCCGTACACATAAACTATAAGTATATTACCACTTAATGGACATGTGTCTAAGTGAAGGTCAAAAAAATAACATAAAACTTTACTATATATTAATGATAACTTTTTTTTATAATAATTTTATGAGAATATTTGAGAGGCTGGAAAATAGAAACATAACTAAAGAGCTTGAGAAATGATTTTCCTCCTCTTTGGGTAACTCATTCTGGTTTTCTTCATAGGGATTCTTTAGAGGGATTTATTCCAAA
Organism: Viscum album; assembly: GCA_963277665.1. Lineage (NCBI taxonomy): Eukaryota > Viridiplantae > Streptophyta > Magnoliopsida > Santalales > Viscaceae > Viscum > Viscum album. Next base: position 396,785,803 of record OY728144.1, read on the forward strand.
CATGACACATAAAAGATAAAGGTATAGATTATAATGATATATTTGGGTAGATATCAGTCTATCCAAGGTTTCTATATAGGTGTGTGGATGTGGGAGTCTTGGGTTCCTTTTTATAGCGGAGGAAGAGTGACACACTTGTAAATGTTTGGAAAGGGAATTCCACCCAGGTTTTCTCATTGAAATTGGTTCCAATAATAAAACACTCTATAAAATGGAGTATGGGGTCAATATATGTATATAAAAGGTTCTTTGGACATGTTTATAGGTCATTATTGTCCTTATTTTATGGTTTAGTCTTTTGTTAAGATAATTTTCCTCATAATCATTGTAATTAATTTTAGTTAAATTAAATATTTTTTTTCAACCTATAATTTGACCTTATAAGGCATTATAAATTATGATAATCCATACTAAGTAATACGTTTTATGAAATTCTAATTATATAAGAATGATGAATTAATTTAAAATTAATTCTCCATACGTGATGACAATGTGTGTTTTCAATGTAAAATTGTTCATAACATTTCTAAGTCTTTATATTCAATTTCAATGTGAAATTGATTCCAATTAACTATATTGGATTAATGGATATAATATTAATCTTATTAAACAATAAAAACCATTTAAAATATAATTTATAATTATATATAAATTATAAGAAAAAGATGTTTTGAATTCAAATTCATTTTTTCTAACTATTCATTTAAAACTTAAACTTCGCATAAAAACACCAGAAATTCACCCTAAACTTATTTTTAAGATTCAAATTCAAAGATTAAGTTTATTTGGAAATATAAAATCTTCATATATTCATAAAAGTATATTTAAAATTGGTTCACCCTTAAAAGGTGGTAAAAGTGTCTTAATAAAAAATTTTGGTTTTTATGTGTAATATTAGGTTTGTTATTATCTTATTGTTATCAAATATATTTTATGAATATGAAAATAAATTTTAGTGAATTTATAATATAAATATATTTCAATATTATCACTCACTAATAATAATGAATTTAATTAATGGGGATCAAACAGTTTTGTGTGTAGAAGAATAGTTTTCTTCAAAGACATTATATTTATATTCAATCGGTTCATTTATTCATTTCTAATTAAATTTTAACGAATGAAATAATTTTATATTGGTGTAAACCATATATTTTAATTAATTGACTAATACTATATATAACCTATAATTTAATTGTTATGTTATATATTATTATGTTAAATAATAATAGATTAATAATATATTATTTTTGGGAAAAACTCATTCTTGCGTGAAATGAATGTCAAATAAGATACTCATTGGTGGGTGTGACATATGCTAACACAAATTCATGTTCACTGAAAATATATATAATATATAGAATTTATTTAAATTATTAAACATATTTAAATAATCATTATATTATATTCTATTATGAACATTGTGTTGCAATCCATACACTCTATTGAATATAGTGTTCCATCTTCAGATTTATGTCGTGTTACATTCTCCCAAACATAATTATATTCCACCGTCACAATATATATATATGATCTTTATGATATATTGATTAATATTTCGTATGTTTGAAATCACACATAAGGATAATGTTTTTTAATAAATCCTCTTGAAAAGAGAAAATGAGACTTACAAATATTGCATGGAATAACATGCAACTAGGTTTCTTACTAAGATAAAAAATAGTGGAATTTAGAGATACAAAATTAGAGGAATATTTTAAATAATTACTAGGATGTAAAAAATTCATCAATCATAATAATTTAATGATAAATGGAATGTTGAGAGGCTCAAATCCATAAATCTATGATAACAAAAAAGACCATCAGTTCAACCAAAATTAAGGTATTAAGACAACATATTTTAGGGTCATTTTCTAAATTTTTATTAATTATTTCTCTGCATAATAATATAAGGAACAATAATTTTCAGATAGTATTCATTTCCATAATAATAATTTCATATTATTGTTATAATTCAATCAAATTATTATTAATCCCTTCATCAAGAAATGGGTATCCAAAAATTTACCTGGATGTTTGAATCACTAAAATACACTATAAATGGATCAAAAGGACTATAAAAGAGTGAAACAAATTTATATTTAATTATAACTATTATCTAATGAAAATATTAATAGAATATTAATATCTAATCCTAAAAATTTATACTAAATATTCATAATTAATATGTATTAGCTAAATTTTATAATTAAAAGCAACAAAATATTTACCCGGAAATTTCCTAGGTCAGTGGTTAGCGTGAAACCCTTATTATCCTTCAGGCAGAGGTTCAATACCCATAGCATTTATAGAATTTATTGGTTTCACCCATCATATCGTTTTCCCTTTTCAAAAACCAAATTAATATAATTTCAAAATAAATATAACAAAAATCCATGAAGTAAAGGTTATTATTAAATATACATCTAACTAAGGCTTTAAATACAGACGATATACATAGATACTCTGTCAACTTATTTATAGATAAATCCTCCTTTTTATGGTTTAAATCATCTATAAGAAATAACTGAGTCAGATAATGTTCTAGTTCACCATGTTTATAACAATAAACTATAAAGGATTCATTTTGATGAGTTTCATTTCCTTCCATCATCCTATTTATTTTTACTTGGTAATTATTTTCCTTATATACTACATTCCCATGCATTAATTATATAAATATTCCATTTAGAAACATTCATAGGTGTATCCTTCATCACTTATTTCATGACTAAAACTAAGCATTCTCCTCTCCATGTTGTCCCACACTCGATCTCTTCAAAAACTCCATCATTATCATTATTTTTTAGTTTTGGAGTTGGTTAAGGTATATAGTGTAATTCATATTTTAGGAAAACACGTATATCCTTGACCCCAGTTACCAAGAGTTGGTTCATTATTATATAACATTTTCACACTCTCAAGTAATCAAATCCTGAAAGACCGATATGTTTAGTATCTTTGGATATACTATATACATTCATAATTTTATGGTAGGACTTCCTATTGTGAGGTTCTCAAGGACGGGATGATGAATTTGGGAAAATAGGTATCCACTACATCATGAAGAAGTACGAGGAAAGACTGCTCTGATTTGCCAAGTCGCTGTCCACTAGGTCCTCTTTTAAACAATCTCCATATGATTTGATCTCTTTGAATAAATTCAACCAGAGAAGGAGGTTTTCCATGTTCCTAAAAAACTATGAAAGCTCAGAATGGGGGACGACATCTGTGGAAGGAGGCTCTTAAGGGGGTTGTGATGGGTATGATGACTATGATCTGGAAATGGTTTTCAGACTTGTGGTATGTGCTTGATGTACTTTTATTTTTTCTTTTATAAATATGCACAAGATTACCTCTCGCAGACATTCCTGGTATAAAATGAAAAACAACAACAACATTGTCTACATTGACCACATTCATATCCCTTAGACTATCAATACAGGTCAGTCATAATAAACTATTAACATCCTGGAAAAAATAAAACATATAAAGGGGTGATCTCAGATGATCAGTAAGGATAACAGTATAGCAGAAACATTCATAAATATGCATAAAAAATTAAAGGCAATGTATAAGGATAACCCATAAGAATTTTAAACATAAACTTCTATATAATATTTCCAATATAAATCAAATAATTCCATTAACATAATCACATTGATATTCAACTGTTCGAATAATCACATGCAATTTCAATAGCCAACTTCATAACAATGGAATGCATAATTCCATACATCCTACCCATATAGTCAAGGACTTGTGACAAGACTAAAAATAAGATTTTTTCAAGGCCTTATTGAAATATAGAAGTGTGTCTCATGATACCTAATGATGAATCTATGATCTATAAAGGGATCCACCCATCACTTACTATGTCCAACGCATTCATCCTATGAAAAGGGTTAAAAACAACATAAACATTCGTATCAAAACTATCATACAAAATGTTAATTAATTAACCATAAACCATGAATGGAATAAAAATAACTCATCCATATCCAAGAATATCACAAAACCTTCAATACAATATGGAAGATTTGTATCATAACAAATCAACTTCAAACAAATTTAAAATCAATCAAATGATGTTGACATAGATGAAATGAAAATTATTTTAAAAAAAATACCACTTTCTATTTTGAAATAATTTAAAATGTCACATAATTTTAAAAGAAAACATTTATTTAGGGAATATTCTTATAAGCATGTATGGGAATCATAGACCATGTTATAATAGTGGAAAATATTTTCACCTGTCGTATAAGTTACAAAAAGATATTGATTCGTTAATTTAACAAAAAAATTCATAAAGTACCTTGTTTGGGAAATGAACGACAGATTCCATTCAAAAAATTTTAGATAAAATAAATTTATAAATTAATTTATCCCCTAGTATAGTAAATTCTGAAACTATTATGAATTATTTTTTTAAGAAAACAAGGATGTGGATGATAAATAGATCCTAGTAGATACTTATGTATTAACAACCTCAAATAAGTAAAAAGATTGCATAATTAACCCTTACTATCAACTTTTCCTTGTTAGAGGGTATGTTAACCTTCTGTATTATAGTTAAATTAATGTTATTAAATTATTAAAGATCAATATACATAAATATGATATCATGTATGATCCTATAATATTAATTTGTTAATAATATTTCAGTACTATCATCTTTTCGAGTGTTAACTGATATGTTTTCCTTTATATGCTCAGTTACGTAATCCATGTTTGTTATGGATAGGATATATTTTATTTATTTAATGAATTATATTAAGTTATTAAACATTATTTTTAATCGTAAAATAAAAAATATTCTGGAATGATTTCAATGGGAATGAATCTCATTGCATTCCGGGAGACGGTAATCTGTATGTACACACGAGCAACAATATCTTTACATTCCTGGTGAAATAAGATTTAATTGGATGGTATATAATACTTTTAAAATATTTTACATGGTATATTTATTAATTAAATCAATGATACTCATTATTATACCCATCCAAATAATGAACTGTCTAAATAACAAAATACACCATGACGTGGAGACGGTAAGTTGTACGTACGCATGTATGGTGACTTTTTCGTTCTTAGGATGTATATAATAATGAACATGCTTGTACCTTATTTATAATAACATCACAATATGTACTAGGTTCGAGAGGTATTATTTTGGTTTTGAAACAACAATATAAGTGGAAGTGGAAGAAAAAAACATGAAAGAGGGTGGTGAAAATATTATCTCTTCTTCAGGTGTCTCATTTTTAGTTGATCAAAAGGGCTCCATAGGTTGGATTTTTGATAAAAGTAAGGACTCTAGGTTTATTTGAGGGAATATGGCAGGATACTTGGGTAGTGTTTGGCCGGGCCAAATGGCTTTGGAGGTGTGATGTGGAGAAAAGGGGAAGTTCCCTTGTATAAGCGGGGTGAGGGGCAGCATAAGAAAAACTTGAAATATTATTTTATTATACTTTTTTTTGTTTTATAATGGATCCAAATTGATTTATTTAGAATATAAGGGTTTTATGGGACCAAGAATTCTAAAAATAGGTTTTAGACAAGTTTAGGTCACCATATTAACCATATCCTTTAAATATAACAATTAGTTAAATAGTTTAACTTTTACAGTATCTTCTTGTATTTAACTCTATAGGTTTAATAAACATACTCAAGACTTCCAATAGAAACTCAAGTGGTTCATTAATGACATATATAATATTATTTAACCCCTTTTCCCAAACCTTTTATTTTTATAAATATTATATCAACCAATAATATATTATTGGTTTTAAAAACACATTTATGTCAATGTTGATGCTATTTAGTATTTGGTTTTTTCCAAAATCATAACAGCATGATTATTTAGAAAAAATTTATTTCATCAACAAATATATGTAATATTAACCCAGATAATTAGTGGAATTCATCAAATGTTTCAAATTACATTTATTTGGATTTTTATAATATCAATTATTTTAATCATTAATTAATAAGGTAATTACTACATCATCATTGTGTCATAAATAAATTAAATTATTTAATGTCAAAATATTATAAATAAAATAAATTTGTCTAGGAAATATATTTATATTTCTAATAAATATTTTTTGTCAAATTTATCTAATGTATAAATCTATAATAAAAAATGATTAGTTATTAAACATTCAATAGAACACTTTAAACCGTTATTTAAATAAAATAATAATAAATGTCATAATCTTATCCAAGTATACCAAAGGGGATCATATTTTATTCCTAAGGTAGTTTCTGTTCGATTTACACATATCCAATAGAAATATGACATGTGTTAGGGTAATTAAAATATCAATTTTACCCATAATTACCCTATTTATTTTAAATCATGGTTAATAAAAGTGAAAAGTTACTATTTATAAAAAATTATTTTCATCTTATTGAACCACATTTTACATACTAATTTCATCTACATATCTCAGATTTTAGAGATTCAACTCATAGATGAGGTAAAATTATGTTTTATGATAACATGAAAATCCTCCTAGAATGTGGGTACAAGATGTTAAAAAGTTCAATAAGGTATTATATATCGAAACATATTATAAAATTAATCCAAGAAATTAAATTGAACATATATAGGTATTATGTATCTAGTTTGGCCTAAAATAAAATAAAATTAAATAACTAATTATTTAAATAAAAATTCTATGTTATACAATGACGCATTATTTTTCACTATTCATAAAAAATAGAATCTTTTCAGAAAAATACCAAAAATTCACCTGAAGATAATTTTGATAATATAAATCCTAAAATGAAGTCCATTTTGATAATTAAAATTTAAAAAATTTCAAAAAGTGGATATTACTATTCATAACGGCTAGTTTCATTGGTCATGGTGTGTTCAAACATCATGTTGCGTACAACGCAAGCTACTACAATATTTAAAGGGAAACATACTATGGAATATTGGGGTGTTACACTCTCCCCTAATTAAAATAATATCCTCCTAAAAAATTCTAGAATATTACATTATAAAAAGATTTGTGTTGTTCTTCGTCATAAGTTCCTCAGGTTCCCATATTGCCTCTTCCATCTTAGGGTTTCTCTGTAAAACATTCACCAGATGAGTCGTCTAGTTTCTCAACAATTCTTCTCTGGTATCAAGAATTATAATAGGATCTTCGCAATAAGACAGATCGGGTTCCAATTCTATTTCATCATTACTGATTCCATGCATTGGTTTAGGCATGTCCTTTCTCAAAAGTGATATCTGGAAAACATCATGAACTTTTGAGAGATTCGGAGGCATTTCCAAACGATAAGCTACAACTCTAATTAGTTCTAGAATTTTAAAAGCTCTGATATACCTGTGACTTAATTACTCGTCATACCGAAATATATGACACCCTTCCATGGAGATACCTTAAATAAAATGTGGTCTCCAATGTGAAATTCCAAATCCTTCCATCTATTATCAGCGTAGAACATTTTCATAATTTGGGCTACATTGATGTGGGTTTGGATAATTTCTACTTTTTCCATTGTTACCTCAACATGTTGTGAGCCTACAAGTTTTCTTTCAACAAAATCATCCCAAAAATTTGGTTTGCGACATCTCTTTCATATAATGCTTCATATGGATCCATCTGAATTCTTTAATGGAAGCTATTGTTATAGTAAAATTCAACCAGAGGTAAATATTGATCCCTCGTACCTTGAATGTCATGTGAGAAATATCTCAACTTGTCTTCTAGGGTTGGAATAGTTAGTTATGATTGTCCATCGATTTGAGCGTGGTAGGCAGTGCTTAAACGAAGTTCAGTATCTAGGTACATCTGAATACTTTTCCATAATCTTCATGTAAAATTAGGATCATGGTAAAATTAAATTGATAGGGGTCCACCATGAAGTCTTACAACATCATTAATATATAGTCATTCAAGAAGTTCAAGTGGAAAATCTTATCCTATATCATGAAAACGAGCTGACATGGTAAGATGATCAACAATGAACCATATTTGCATCATTCCTTGAAAGAGTCTTTAGTATCCCCATGACAAAGTCCATTGTAATATAATCCCATTTCCACTCAGGTATGGGAAGAGGTTGCATGACACCTCTAGGATATTTTCTTCCAGCATTCATTTGATGACAAACCGTACATCTTGACACATAATCAACAATCTCTCTTTTCATATTATTCCACCGAAAATGTTCCTTCAAATATCTATACATTTTAGTGGTAACTGGGTGTATAGAGAAACTGGAGCTATGGGAATAATCCAAAAACTCCCTCTTTAGATCAGGTTAGTTAGGAACACAAAGTATCTTCCCGAATTTCAAAATTCCATCTTCATACATGAAGTCACTCAATCTCCCATCATTTACAACTTTAATCTTCTTCTGAAACTCCTCATGATTAGTCTGAGAACACTTTATCCTCTGTATTTAAGATTTTCTGAATACCATTTGAAAACGAATTGATTTTTCACCTTCCATGGTTATTCTCATATCCATAATTACTAGATCCATGAAAATAGGATCCTTTTTAACTCTCAATTTTCTCAAAACTCCATAATCCTTTCGGGTCAAATCATCTGCCACCTTATTTGCCTTCCCTGGGTGGTAGTGTATTTTGAAACCATAATCCATGAGTAGTTCAGGTCATGGTCTTTTCCTGTCATTGAGTACATTTTGTGAAAAAATATACATCAAACTCTAGTGATCAGTATAAATCTCACGTTATTCACCATAGACATAGTGTCACCATTTTTTCAAAGAAATAATTATAGATGATATCTCAAGATCATTAGTATGATTGCTTTCTTCATGAAGTTTTAGCTATCATGATGTATAGATAGTTACTCTATCATTATGCAAAAAGACTAAACCATATCCTTTCTTTAAAGCATCACTATAAAAAACAAACCCATCATTCCTTGATGGTTCATTCAAGATATGATCATTGACTAATCTTCTATTTAGTTTTTCAAAAAATTAATCACACTATTTTTTCCAAACATATTTAACACTTTAACATGTGAGCTTGATTAATGGGTTACCCAACCAGGAAAAATTCGAGATGAAACATCGATAATAACCTGCTAAAACAATAAAACTGTGTACCACAGTTATACTCATCGGTGTTGTCCATTCATGGATTGCCTTGGTCTTTAAAATATAAACAGAGATTCCATCCATAGAGACAATATGTCCAAGAAAAGAAATCTATGGATACCATAATTCACACTTTCTAAACATCACATAAAATTCATTTTTTTAAGGGTTCCCAGAAACTTTCTCAAGTGATTTTCATGATATTCATTTATTTTTATGTATACCCTGATATCATCAATAAATACCACTATAATGTCATCAAGGTTTTGCATGAAAAATCTATTCATTATATCCATGAATATAGAGAGAGCATTAGTCAATCCAAAAGGCATTACTGTAAATTCGTAATGCCCGTACCCGGTTAGAAATGTTGTTTTTGGAATGTCTTCCTTCTTCGCACACAACATATGACATCCAGATCAAAGTTCAATAATTGAAAAATATTGATCTCCATGTAGTTGGTCAAATAAATCATCAATGAAAGGTAGGGGATAATTGTTCTTTATTGCTATATCTTTGATCTCCCTGTAGTTAATGCACAACCTCATTGATCTATATTTTTCTTCTTAACAAAAAGGATCGGGGCTCCCCATAGAGAAACACTAGGGCGAATATATCATTTATTACTCAATTCCTCTAGTTGATTATATAGTTCCACTAATTATATAGTTTCCATTATACAAGGGGTCTTCGATATGGGTCATAAACTAGAAATTAAGTCAATGGAAAACTCAATTTCTCATTCTAGAGGATGTCCAGGAAAATATCCATGAAACAGATTAACATATTCTTTCACATTATGTACATCCTCTATTCAAACATTCTTTTCCTCACCTATAGATTTTTAATTCTTGTCTTCCCCAATAATTGAATTTAGTTGAGATTCTTAGGGTGGATCTAAATAAGAATTAGGTGGTGACATTTCTACGCTAAAGATAAGGTACTCATTAACATCATAGAAAATTGTAACCACATTCTTATTACAATAAAATTTAACATCATGTTTAGAAATACAATCCATACCAATGATTATATCAAATTCAATCATGGGTATGATGATGAGATTAGAAGATAAAAATCATTAATATTACCTAATGGGAACTGATTCACAAATATTTTTTGTTATGATTCTCCCCTTATGAGTTTTGAATGAAAACCCTCTTATTAAGTCAAATTGAGAATATCTAATTTTCATAGAAAACTAGGAAGGCAAGAAACAATGTGATGATACAGAATCAAATTAAGAATTGGCTTATCTTGAGGAATGAATTAAATTACTGGCCACCACGTCATCCAGAGTTTCAACCTCAACAGCAGTGATCACATATGCTTGGCTTTGCTCCCTTTTCCTCTTCTATGGTATGTTTCCTTGGCACATTAGAAATTAGATTTCGTAATTCCCATTTTCTCTACAATTGTGGCATTCATCATTAACAACCTCTTCTTCCCCTTGCAACCATGAGGTTGTTGGTCTTTTTCACCACAATTGTAACAGACTCCAATTCCCTTCAGGAATGTACTGGGGTGTTTCTTCCAACATTTAATATAGGATGTATTTTAAAAATTTTCCTATTTCCCCATATTTCCATTTTCAGAGTGTTTAGAGGTTTTCTTCTTCTCTTGAGTTTTATTAAAGTTTTAAGACTTTGAGAATTTTTTTCTGTCTTGATAGCACATGAGACAATATCTTCATACGATGAGAAGTATTGTGAGACAATTGTTCAATGGAGAAAATGGTTTTAACCCATCAGAGAATCTATCAACCATACTCCATGGGTTATGTACATAATCTACTGCATGCCTTGCTATCCTAGTAATGTTATCCCCATACTTTACGGCATTCTCATCTTCCTTTTGCCTCAAACTCAGAAATTGTCTTTCAATATCCGCATGATGGTCATGGGGAACATATTTTTCTAAGAAAATATCTTTAAACTCCCTCCATCAAAAGTTCAATACTTCTTCAAATTCCTTTGTTTATTAGATTAAAGACCACTATTGATCTAAATCACTCGTGAGGTGATAAACTGTCATGAGAACTTTTTCCCTTTCGCAATTCCCCAAAGCATGAACTACTTTCTCTTAGGAACTTATCCATTGCTAATCTAATAATGGATTTGTAATACCATTGAATATAGGTGGTTGTTTCTTCATTAGGTGTTCTAACATTGATCCTCTGGTTTGGGGATCAGGGTACTCCATACGGGTAAGGTTATTATTCATAACCTGAGTGAGTTGAACTATAATGGTGATAAGATGATCAGCACCAGTTACATCACCCGCTCCACTATAATTAGCTTGATTAGGAGGGAAATCCCAGCATGGATTACGTGTGTTGATATGGTATCCATTCATTCCACTAATCTCCATTTCTAAACAATGGCATACCGTATATTAGTTTATGATTCACAATACATAATTCCAAACGTGTAAAACTCTTAACAGAAATTGAAAAGTTTATGGATATATTCAATAATAATAAAATAATTTCTTTGAGGAGGTATATAATCACAAATTTTCATAATGGTTTATAATGAAAATGTGAATTTTCTTAAGCATATACCCCAAGAGTTTCATTACCTTTAGTGCAGCAAGGCCCGTTTTCGTGTACCGGGATACCCTGGGACAAGACCAAAACTTCTTGTCAGAGTTTTCACTCCAAGGTACATCTGTTCGATAGATGACTCTACATGCACGTATACATTCACGGATGTATTTCTTTTACTATACACAAAATCTCTATATTACCCAAATTCTAGAACATTCTTCTATACCAATTCTCAAAGTATATCTTAGGGTAATGTGATCTAATTAGAATTTATCTAAATCTATTCTTCCAAGGTTTGTATTAAACATCCTATGATACCTACTGTAATGTCCTAACCCCAATTTCCAAGAGTTCGTGCAATATTACATAACATTGTTATGATCACCAGGGAAAAAATCCCGAAATGCTGATCAATTTAGTTGTCTTGGAAGTATTAGATACATTTATAAGTTTTACATTGCATTATAAAATGAAAAACAAAAACAACATTGTCTCTATTGAACACATTCATATCTTTTAGAGTATCCCTACTGGTTAGTCATAATATAATTATTTTTATCATGGGACAAATAAAACATAGAAAGGGGAGAGCTCAGATGCTCGGTAAGGATAATAATATAACAAAAACGTTTATACATAAGCATAAAAATTTAAGGAAATACATAAGACTAAACATAATCCTTTTAAACATAAACTTATGCATAATATAGCAAATATAAATCAAATAATCTCATTTACTTATTCAGAAGGATATTCTATTAATCGAATAATCACATGCAATACCAATAGCCAATTTCATTAAGATTGAATTCATAATGGAAGAATTCATAACCACATAGTCATTTTCTTGTGCCAAGACTACAAATAACATTTTTTTTAATGCCTTGATCCAGGACACTAGATTGTCTTATGAGACCTAATGATTAATCAAGTAGTTATAGCAATATCCACCCATTACTTACTAAGTCTTATGCATTCTTTATTTGAAAAGGATTAAACATAACATAAGAATTCGTATTAAAACTATCATATAAAATGTTAATACGTTATCCATATACCAATACTGGTATAAAAATAAAACATCCACAGTCAAGAATATCAAAAAAAATTCAATACAATATGGATGATTTGTATCATAATAAATCATCTTCAAACAAGGTTAGAATCCATCAAAGGATGTTGACATAGATGAAATGAATTCTATTTGAAAAAAAATAATTTATTCTATTATGAAATAATTTAAAAGTCACATAATTATAAAAGAAAGTATTTATTTTGAAAATATTATTATAAGCTTGTATGGGAAGCTTCGAGGAAATTATAGCAGCGGAAAATAGCCGCACCCACAGTATAAGTTAAAAAAAGACATTCTTACCTTAATTTCGTCAAAAAAGTCATAAAGTACCTTGTTTGGAAAACGACGAAAAGATTCCTTTCAGAACATATATGGTTAAATTTGGGTAAATATGACTTTAACCCATAGTCTAGTATATAGTAAAAAAATTTTGAATTACATTTTTATGAAAACACAGATGTGGATGATAAAGAGGTCCCAGTAGAAACATACGTATTAACAACCAAAGAAAAGTAACGAGATTGTAGAATTAACCCTTACCTTGTGCTTTTCCTCAGCCGAGGGTATGTTAACCACATATATAATATTTAAATCATTGTTATTAAATTATACAAGAACAATATACATAAATATGAAATTATATATGATCCCTTAATATTTTTTTGTTAATAATATTTAAATAGTATCATTGTTTTGGGTGTTAATTGGTTCTGTTTCCATTATATGATTTGGTACATAAGCCATGTTTTTTATGGATGAGATATATTTGATTCATATACAGAATTATATTAAGTTCTTAAAAACTATTTTTAATCATAAAATGAAAATTATTTGTGAATATTAAGATGGGGAGTGAACCTCATCGCGTTCATGGAGACAGTAATCAGTACGTACGCACAAGAAACAAAAAAATTAAATTGACATTGAAATCGTATGTAATTGGATGGTATATCATATATAAAGAATAATTAACCTGTTATATTTATTATTTAAATCAATTATACTCATTATTATACCCATCCACATAATGAAGTGTTTGAATAACAAACTACACAACGATGTGGAGACGGTATGTCGTACGTACACACACAAGGTGACTTTGTTAATAATAGGATGGATAGAATAATGAATATGGTTGTACCATATTTATAATAACATCAAAATATGATTGAGGTACTGGATTTATTATTTTGGTATTTAAAATATAAAGAAAGTGGAAGTGGAAGAAGAAAATAACATGAAAGATGGTGGTGAAATTATTAACTCTTCTTCAAGTGTTTCGTTTTAGTTGGTCAAAAGGGATCCTTTCATTGGCATTATGATAAATGTAAGGACTCTAGGATTATTTTAGGGAATTTGGGAGATTATTGGGGAAGTTTTTTGGTGATCCCAATAGCTTTGGAGGTATTATTTTTAGAGATGGAGAAGTTCCCTTTTATAAGAAGGGTGAAGGGAACCTTAAGAAAATCTTGAAATATTATTTTCCTATAAATTAATTTCCGGTTTATAATGGATCCAAGTTGTTTTATATCTTATTTAATGGGGGTATCAGGCTAAATACTATCATCTGATAGGTTCTAGATAGGTTTATGTCACCATATTAACCTTATCTTTTAGATTTAACTATTAGTTAAATAGTTTAACTTGTACCATGTCTTTTTGTATTCTTACACTATATGGATTATAAAAAAACTCTAAACATAGAAGAGAACCTCAATAGGTTCATTAGTGACATATAAAATATTATTTATCCCCTTTGGATGAACTATAGATTTTTATGAATATTAAATCAACCAATAATGTAGTATTGGTTTTAAAAACTCATTTATGTCATTTATGACACTATTTGGTATATGGTTTTTTTGAAAATCATAACAGGTTTATTACATAGAAAAAAATTATTTAGTCAACCCTAAAATGTCATACTAACAAATAAAATTAGTGGAATTTATCAAAACTCTCAAATTACATTTATTTGGATATTTATAATATCAATTATTTTAATCGTTCATTAATAAGGTAATTGTTGCATCATAGTTGTGTCATAAATCAATTTAATTATTTAATGTCTAAAAAGTATAAATAAATTTCAATTATGTAGAAAATATTTTTATATTTATAATTTATATTTATAGTCTAATTTATCTTATATATATCCCAATATTAAAAAATTTTAGTTATTAAACATTAAATATAACACTTTTAACTCTTCATTAAATAAAATAATATTAAATGTACTAATCTAATCAAAGAGGACCAAAGGGGTTCATATTTTATTCATAAGTTTTTGTTGGTTGAATTAAACTTATCCAATAGAATTAGGACATGTGTTATGGTAAATATAATATCATATTTACCCTTAATTACCCTATTTACTTTTAATCGTGGTAATTAATAGACAAAAGGTACTATTCACAAAAATATTCATCCTATTGAGCCACATTTTACTTATTGATGTCATCTGTGTCTCTAAAATAATTGAAATTCAACTCATTTAGCGGTAAAATTAAGTTTTATGAAAATTTTCAAATGCTCCTAGAAGGTGGGTAAAAATAATAGAAGATCAATAAAATTTTATATATCTGATCTTATTATAAAATGAATCCAATAAATTAAATTTAACAAATATAGGTATTATGTATCTATTTTGACATAAAATAAATTAAAATAAGATAACTAATTATTTAAATAAAAAGTCGATTTTAAACTATAACCTAGTGTTTTCCACTATTCATCAAAAATTGAAAGCTTTCAAAAAAATACCAAAAATTTACCCAACATTAATTTTTAAATTCCAAATCCAATAATGTTGTCCATTTTGAATATTAAAATTTAAAAAAATTCAATAACTGGATTTTAATATTCATAACGGCTAGTTTCATTTGTCTTGGTGTGTTAAAACTCCAAGTTGCATCAACACAAGGTATTGAATTTTTCAAAGGGAAACATACCATGGAAACAAGTGGTGTTATAGAACTTTTCAGGCATAAACATTATATTATTCAATACTATCAACACCTCATTTGGCTTCTCATTTTCACTTCCTTTTCCTTCATCATCAATGTTAACATGTCCCTTTCAAGAACTATCCATTGAGCAAAACTAGAAATCATAATGTGATTAATAACAGCAATAGAATAAAGTATAATCATTTAAAGGATATCTAACAACAAAACCTTATCTTAATAATGAAACACCATTGTTTTAACCCAAGTGGTTGATTTTCAATCTCATTCATAATTTTTTGTAATGAAAATGTGAATTATCTTCAGTGTATCCTCTAAGAGTTCCAAACCAGGTGCATAATAAGGTATTTTGTCATGTATAAGGATATAGCAAGTCATGATTGATAGACATTCTACGATTTTTTACTCCTAAGTAAAAATTTGATAGAACCACTACAACTTATAGTATTAAGACATGAATGTATTACTTGGATTACGCACATAATTACTACCTTACCAAAATTCAAAGATGATCTTCTATACATATCCAAAAAATTCTATTATAGTGTTTTGTTCTCTAATATATTATTTTCTTTATATAATCCCTAGTGATGATAAAAATCTTCCATTGGTACAAAATATTTCTCCACAACCCATAGATCCCAGTTCCAAAGTCTACTATTAATACATTTTCATGGATAAAACGAAATAAATATGAGTGGAATTATTTGTTTAGTAGTCTTGTAAAACCAGATTCATATATGAAACTTGTTTAACAAATTAATACCATAATTACAACATAATTTTTTCTTTATAGGATAACATTATTCCTTTAACTATATCCTTTCATAACATTTTTATTACTCTTCCAAGATTCAAGGGGAAAGGAAACAAAATTAAAGGTCATCTCAAATAATTGGTAATGGTAATGTATAGATGAATATATACTTAATCAATGAGAAAAATAAATATGGAAATTAATATAATTGAGAAAAAATTCACTGTAATCAACAACTGAGAAGAATGTTAGTAAATAATATAGAATTTTAAATAACTATAAGCAAATTCCATTCCAATATCTAGACAAGTAAAAATAAATAGGGAATGGTGAGAAATTTAAATAGATGATTCATAATCAATGAAATGAAATTGAAAAGTTTGCATAAATATTTTGATGAAAAATATTATGGAAGAATAATAACTAAAACTAAATTAGATAAATTATTAATTATTGG
Organism: Viscum album; assembly: GCA_963277665.1. Lineage (NCBI taxonomy): Eukaryota > Viridiplantae > Streptophyta > Magnoliopsida > Santalales > Viscaceae > Viscum > Viscum album. The sequence goes on from OY728144.1 coordinate 396,802,708, forward strand.
ATGCCATGTTTCTTAAATACATTGACCCATTACAATGAAGACCTTTCGAAAGATGTTTGAGAATATAGAGTAGAAACCCATCTAATTTGTGGAACTAATTCATCTTATGAGGTTATTGATGCATCGATGGTCTATCTATACCTAGACCCAACTATGTTATACCTATCCATATAATTCCTTATATACCAAATAATCAATTAAATATTGTGACCTATCAAATATATGTATATAGTGAAATACAAAAATTTATCAATATTACCATAGATAATCAAATAAAAATAAAATTAAACACCATATGAAAAATGTTACATAGTTTACAAAAATAAACATATCCAAGATAAATGATATGGTTAACTATGGGAAATTAAATATTCAATGATAATAAGAAATTGAATATTTCATGGGGACTACCAAAAATAATTTGAGGTGGTGAATATAAATAATATCATTGGCCAAATCAATCCTAAAACATCCATAAGAGGAATAAGAACATTTTTAGTAAATAATATTCCAAGTGTATTAAATATAAATTGTTGTTTTCATTGATGAATTGAAATACTATAAAAATATATTTTAAAAACATTCATTAAGACAAAATCATATTGTTTTGAAAAACAATTTTAATAAAATTTATTTAAAATACACTTTTGAAAACAATTTAATAAAAAATATAACTATTTATATATGAAATGGAAGATTCAATAAAATGATGGTGGGTAAATTCATATATGTCTCATGGGGTAAAAATAACATTTTCTTTTTCATAGATACATATTATAAAAATTCCTTATTTAGAAAGATAAAATAATATTCATTTGAAAACATTGGTAAAAAACAAAAAAAATGACTTTCATAAATAATTTGGAAAATTATAAATTAATTTGAAAACCTTTTTATAAAACTAGATTTTTAATAGAAAATAGGTTCTCTAACAAATGGTCAATTTATGTTGGGTTTTCTAGAAAAAAATTTTAAAAATAATTTATTTAACAAAGAATGTAAAAAATAGTATTAATAAATTAAAAGGTATGTAATAACTATAGGAGTGGAAAATAAATGGTTTCTTAACAATGGTTATATTTGTTACTAAAAAGGAAATAAAATAGAATAAAACTTATTCCAGTGGAAAATAGTCTTTAAACATTCCAAATTTTCCCATACAGCTTTGAAGATTTTTAAATCATAAGCCTCATGAAGGAATAACCATAAATAAATTGTCTATATACCATTAATATAAAATTATTGATGAAATAATATATCATAATTTATAGTGAATACATCACACACCAAAATTAAGTGTGGAATATGACATTTATCTCATATATGTAAAAAGTAAGATGAAAATATTTTACCTTGAGTCTTACATGTCTCATGTGTATTTATATTACTAAACAATGAACATATTTTAATTATTTATTTTATTGGGAAACATTTTCATGTTTATTATATCTTTTATTTCACTTATTACCATGTTACATAGTACAACTTAAAAAATTTTGTTTATATTGCGTGTCGTGACCAAATTCTGTTAACATGTCAAAAAACATTGATATGTTAGCATTAGTCAAATAGGTTATTATATAACATCTATAGAATTAAATTACTGAAATCAATTTAATATCTATACATGAATTATACTAATGAACTCAATTATTTAATATAGTTATCAAAAAATGAACCATTTTTACAATCTTGGAGATGTTTGGTTGTACGTACACAAGAATAATGTTACCATTTTTCAATGATCATTATGGAAAGAATGTAAGTAACATTAATATGTCTTGAATAATAATTATATCATAAACATCATATTATTTACCACTATATAATTATATATATAATTATTTTTAGGTAAAAGAAATCAAATTCTGTTGAGGAGGTGGTAGTCCACACATCAACAAACGACTTTATCACTATATATGTGTGTGTAAGGTTAATAAAAAAATGATATATATATATATATATTATTTCAAGAAAGGGCAAAATTTAATGAATATCATATAGATTTTTTATTTCATGTGATTAACTAAGACCATCCTTTATACATTCCATGTATCACTTAATCTAATCACATCACTTTAAGAATGTGGTATTCTAGAGTTCCAGAAAGGATGTTATTGTATTTAAAGAAAATAGATATCATAAATTTAATTTTTTTTTTAAAAATTAAAGATTACTAAATAAACTATAAATATAATATATATTATATATTAACATTATTTCTTTTATAATTCCCAACCATTTTAGGTGGTAATGTAAAAAACAAACAACTTTGTTTCATAAGGCAGAACTTCATCATACACATAAACGATAAATTCGTCACCCATTAATGGAAGTGTGTTTAATTTTAGGTATAAACATTAAAATTATTAGATTATTTATGATAATATTTTTTATATAATAATTGAATATGTATTGTTGAGTCATTAGAGAATGGAAATAAAAATAATGATCGTGGGAAATTTGTCACCTCTTATAAGGGAAAATCCATTTTTTTGAACCAAAGGGATTCTTTGGATGCATTTATTCATAGAAGGAGGCTTGTAGGATGAGTTGAGGTTTTCTGAGTTTCTATTGGGATGGATCTTGATCTATAAAGAGTGACTTGAGTGTTCTATGTAAAAGGGAGTCTTTGAGTCACTTTTTGTAGTAGAGGAGGAGGGGCACTCTTCTAAATATTGGGAAGGAGAATCCCATGAAAAATTTCCCATTTAAACTTGATCCAATAAGGTACCAAATTATATCCAAGGGAATATATGGTCTATATATGGACATAAAATGGAATTTTTACAATTTTATAGGTCATTTTGACCATTAAGTTTTAGGTTTTGTAATTTATTAATCCGGATTTCCTCTTAATCATTGTAAATAATTTTTATTACATTCCGAAATATTTTAAAAAAAATTAATTTTTATTTTTTAGAAATTTTAAATTATTATCATTTTAAATTTTCAAACTATTTTTCCAAATTCAAATCAAATAATTGGTAGAAATAATTTTAAAATTAATCACATGCATGAGAAGACAATGCGGGTTTTTAGAGTTAAGAAATCAAAAATTTGGTATGTTTTTATATTCAATTTCAATGTGAAATTGATTACAATAATGTAAATTTTAATTATTGATAAATAATATTTTAAATAAACTATAATCACTATTAATAATTTAATTTAACCTTACAAACAAATTAGACAAAAAGAATCATCGAATTAAATGTTTGTATTTCTAACTATTCATTAAAAATGGAAACTTCATAGAAAATAAGAAATACTCACCATAACCTAATTTTTATGTATATCAATAAAATATGATGTTTATTTTAACTTATCAAATCATTAAAACTTCCAATAATTTCATTTAAAATGGGTTTTCCCTTTAACAGTGATAAAAGTGCTTTAATAAAAATACAAGTTTTTATATTTGATATTAGATTTGTTCTTATATTATACTTATCAAATCGTTTTTGATAAGTGTCAAAAATATTTTATTAAATAATATATGTATATATATATATTTCATTAATTTCACTCACTAATTGTTATTAATTAAATTTATTATTATAATATAGCTTTGTGAGCATAAGAATATTTTTCTATATAAAAATTAATTTTATATTCATTTGTTTTTATAATAAATTCGAATAAATTTTTAACTAATGAGTTGATTTTATATTTATGTAAAATATATATTTTTATAAGTTACTTAATAATATTCATAACTTATAATTTAATGCCCATGTTATATATTATTCTGTTAAATAATAATATTTTATTAATATATTTTTGTTTGGTAAAACTCATTCTTGCATGCAACACAAGTCATTGAAGAAACACATTGATGCGTGTGTTGTACACTAACTCAATGTCACATGTGTTGAATGCTATTAAATAATTGTATTTAAAAAAAATATTAAATATATTATAAATTCATTAGATGGTATATTCTATTACATTATCTTTGTTTTATTTCATACACTCTATTGAATACAGTGTTCCTAATTTTAATTTTTTCGGACGTTACACTAATGTTGAGTAAGGAAATGACTAAAATACAAGAACACATAAAATAAACATATAATAAGTAATATAGTAATAATAAATAAACAAAATTAATCTATAAAAAATAAAATATAGGCCCTACAATATTAATAAAAATAAATGAAATCCAGGGATAAAAATAATCATTTATCCTATAATCTTGGAATGAATAATGCGGAACATAAAAAATATGATTTCCACAACTTGTACCAAGAACCTTTACATGTAATTGAGACTATGTTAAAGACATTATCCAATTAAGTGAATATTCATTGAAAAAGAAATTTTTTTGCCTCATTAGACTTCTTAATTCATCAAAGAGCTGTATAATTTTAGAGACCAACCTGTCACCTGTTTAAGTCTCATTCACTCCCCATAAGACTCATTAAAACCATTAATATCATTCCAAAAGGATCCTTTTACTGAAAAAAATACACAATAATGTTTATAATATGATATATAGATATTAATTAATTCCCCCTTAAATAAAATAATTTGGATGTATACGATAGAATCCCATCATAAACATAGAATACATGGGGTATCATCAATATAACATGAAGTACCATTATCAAACAACTATAGGGAAAATGGTACTTAAAATCAGTGGGGTTATCCCTAGAAGATTTAAATTGGATTCAATAGATTATATAGGTTGGAGACCACGATATTGGTAGAAAAAATACTCTATTTTTCTAAATTAACAACCTGTGAATATTCAAAAGAATATTTCCCATTACTGTCCCTCCAGGTGTTTAATCATACGTCGAATCATCATGCATGAATGTGATGACTGAGTCAATTCTCAAAAGAACCATTCTAGGGTTATTAACCAAAGTTTGTTTTTTCAACAATAGTATCCACTTTCCCGAATCTTGATAGCGATGTATGTTTTATGAAATTATACTCACATTTCCTTATCGAAATAGATGTTGATTTTTCCACCATGGAAAAGAGTAGTATTGAATAAAAAAATATTATATATGGATAAAAATATGTAATTTATATCTATTTAATTTTACTTTTATTATATAAAGTTATTCCACAACACTATACTCACTGCAAAAAAGAAACTATATGTTGACTAAAACATAGTTCTCAAAGATTAAAAGGTGAGATACAAACCAAAATTATGGAACGGGTAAAAATTTGATCATAGAATATGGAAATACATTACTTCAACATAATCATTAAATTTAATGAATTGAAAAATTAAATTATATAACAACATTGATAGGCATTATGTAATACCCAGAAAATTTATAATACTTAGGGTGACATCATTGTTTTATAGAAAACACCAACCTTTAAGAGAACTATGATATAATATTAAAATATTATTCTATAATGTTACAGTTATATTGTAAAAAATTTATTGAATAGTATGAATAGGTTTATTCACATTATAAAAATCATTCATAAATTTTCTATATAATATATTGATTAATAATAAATAGTTAATCAATTATCCAAAAATGCATTTTCTTCAAAAAGGTTATTTATTTAAATTTTTCATGGAAACTATAATTAAGTTTTAATAATATTTGAAATATTATTTTATAAATTTACCATCGTTTTTTAATCAGTATTCCAAAATTAATTTTGGGTGATATTTTGTGATTTTTCTAAATTGATTTCTCGTTCAATGAATAGTGAAAATTTTGAATTTTTAAAATACTATCACTTTTTGTCATTAAATAAATTAATTTAATAACTTCATTATATTTTGGATTGATTATTAAAGTAAGATATAATCTTTTTTATTTATAAAACTGAAATTTTAATTATTAAATATCATAATTTAAATATAATTTAATTCTTATTATTTAATACATATGTTCCTAAAAAACGATTTGCATTGGGTTTTACACATTACTTTTAAAATTAATTTGTTAATATATTGAAAAAAGAATGATTAAAAATGGAAACCATATTTAGAATCCTAAGGTTAAATTTTTTTGCATATGTCCTTTTTTTACAAATTACGAATTGTAAATATGGTAATATTTATCATATCTATCAGTTGAAAATCTATTGATTTTGTTCACAATAATTTGGTAAAGCATTAAAAATCAAACGAAAAATTTTATTCATTTAATTTAATTGGTCGATGTCGAAAATATACATTAAAAATATAAATATAATACATTTTTCACCATTTAAGCATTGTTTTGATATTTATATTATATTCAGTAGTGAAAATTCCAAAATTTCACTGTCTTTCCTTTTTACATCATTTATATGTTAACATCTATATAATAATTTGTTATGAATGAGTAAAAGAATATTATTTATAACATAATTTATTTATGTTTACCATATAATTGTTTTTATAATTTTTAATTATTAAATAGCTATCATAACTGCTTACACAAAGTTGAACCAATATTTATTTATTTAGGAAATAATATAAAATAATTTATATTGAAATTATTAAAAGAAAAAAATTCAATATTTATTACATCCCAATAATTTTTAAAAATTTAAAATATATTTGGGATGTATGAAGGGATTATATTCAATTTTCGTCACTGTATTGATGTTCTTAATTTCGAATTAAATGGACAATGTCGCCAATCACAATAATGATATGTTACGAAATTAATATCAAATTATATTCTTTAAAATCCATAAAACTAATGATATAAGAAAAAGGAAGATAATGTATGGTTTGAAATTTCATCCTTTAACTATTTATGGATCTTCTGACCGTTTATGTCAACATTCTTGACCATTTATGGTGAAAATCATTAATATCATGGTAATTGTCAAAAGGGTTAATATTGGATAAACAGAAAAAGTTATGGCTGAAAACATAACCAAAAAATGTTAAAATTTTATTAGATGATAATATTTCGACACATCCTTTTATACCAATATACTTATATCTATTTGGATCCATTTTTAAATGAATATTAATTTATATTAAATTTATTCATGAAACAAATTCCAGTAGTGTCATCCCCATCACGTATAGAAGGATACCCCATCTCTCATTAATTTATTCCATAATGTCAACCATATCTCAAAAAACCAAATCCATTTCACTTATAAACATGAATTATCATGTTAAATAGTTTCTATCATTTCCAAAATTCCATCTCTAGGTCATATTAGAGTATATCTAAAGAATGTATACTGAAGAAGAGGTAATCGTCTATGTCGACTCTAAAATTTCTTTTGTTTCCTACATACATTTATTATGATGTAACCATATTTATATAATTACTATAGTATCTAAAATATACTAATATATTATTATTATTTTTGGATAACCTTGTTTTATCTCCTTTTAATACTATGAAAATAGAATACATCATTTCTGCGTACATACGGCTTATAGTCTCTACGGAGCGTTATAATTTTTTTCATCAAAAAAATTATTTGATGATGATAATTTTTAAAATTATTAATATATATGATATTTATGATGTAATTATTATTCAGAAATTTTAATTTCATTACAATTTTAATATCATCCATTCCACATGGAAACGATAATGTTTCTCGTGAATGTATGTAGAACCAGCTCCAAAATGTATGGTGATCATTATTTCAAATATATTTTACAATTATGGTAATAATCATACTATTACATAATATATATTATGTATTATATATAAAACTTATCTTTTAAATATTCACTATAATTTAATTTTATTTCATTATATCAATCTAAAACTGAAAAAACAACCATATGTATGTGCACCATACCATCATTGTGAATGGTGTCATTCATTTTTGTATTTCTATATTCTATTGATTGATATAAATATCTATATATTTAATATATAGATATATATATATTCTATTCATAACAGGAATAAAATTATAGATAATTTGTAACCATTAGAATGATCCAAGACAATAAACAACTAAATCCAAACATTCACGAAAAAAGGACTGTCAGTACAACAAACTGACCATATTGCCACAGTTTTTATCTAGATATGTTTTAAACCACCTCTATATGGTTCTTTAATGGATTCAAAAATTCTCCCCTAAAGTTGGTTTTATCGATTAACACATGGTATTTTCAATCATTTAGCGTAGTTTCTTGAAAGTCTCGTAGAAGACATTTTTCATAGTGGGTTTCTTTGCTTTAGCGGAAATTTTTACATAGAAAATAACTAGGAACTAGTCTGGTTTTCAAATGCTGCTAAATTCTGGAATTTTTTAACACAAAACTACCACTAATATGAATAAACTATAGCTATGTAAAAAATTTCATATTTTGCCGTGGTTTTATCTGCCTCACCTAAATAAACCACCTTAATATAGAGGCAATTTAAACCGCCGAACAAAAAATTTCTCTATCAGTGATTTGATCCTTAACTGTATTATGAATTAAACAATAAGGTACAATTTCAATAGCCCCAAAACATGTAGCCAGAAAAACAAAATAGCAACACTGGAAAATTTACCAGATCTTCAAATATATCCACAATGTACAAGGAAAACAACATGATAAAAATAAAGAATCAAAATATGTTGATTCACCCCAAAACATAAATAATCGACATGATGAACAAGGATAATGATATATTTAAATATTATATATTATTTTATTTCACTTTTCCACTGTTTTTTATTTTTATACTGGATAATGCACTGGGTAGATGCCCAATTTTGCAAGAAATAGAGGTTCACAAGATTCGAAGGATGAAATGCAGAAAAGCTACCAAACTGGACAAGTACACGTCATGATGGCCAAGTTCACATCTTGTAATTGATGATCACAGAATACATCAAGATATGAATCCATGTTGTGACCAACTATGATTATTGAAGAAATTTCGAGTTCACGTCGTGACTCCCTCCTACACGTCATAAAAACAATCAAACCGGAAACCGAGAAAGCAGCGACGATTCAATGAAAATGATAGCTGGCCATGGGGTACACATTGGGAACCTCCTATACACAACATTAACATGTTAGAAAATCATTAATAATCAGAAGATCTACATGCCATGCTTTATATCCACATCAAAATAATGTGGATTTAGGTTTTATGACATGACGATGAAGTTCATGTCATGACCAATTTATCCTATTATTGTTCGTCCATTGGTCTAAGCCTACACATTTGAGATAATACGTGGACTAATTCTTATGATTTAGAACAAGGGGAAATTTAGGAGTCATCATAGTGAAGTTCCACATGAACATATTGCCAAAATCCTGGTGGTCTATGATGCATTTCGCAACTAGGGTGTTTCATTTCATGCAATACGACTCTGCGTCTTCCCATTATACTTAAGAGATAGAGACAATTATTGGGTAAATATTCATGATCTCGTGTCAATTACGGCTTGGGATGAACTTGCCAAAAACTTTCTGGACAAGTACCTCTGACCCATCTAGACCTGGAGGCTCTGAATGGACATTCAAATTTTCAACAAAATTAATAGAGAATATGTTTGGGAAAATGGGACCACATTAATGAATTAGTGATTATGTGTCCATATCATGCACTAGATATGTGGATACAAATCCAAACTGTCTATCAAGGGATATATCTAGTGGCACAAAATGGTTTCGATACAGCCGTTGACGGAGGTCTCATGTTCAAGACTTCTGAAGGTGAAAGTGCCATTTTAGATGAAGTCTCTCACAATTCCAGTTTATGGTAGAGTAAACATGGTCCCCCACAACATTGAATCCAAAAACGTTATGAGACTACAAGGCTAGCAGTGCAAGTGGGAGTGCTCACTAAAAAGATATAAGCAATCAAGATACCAACTACTCATCCCTCTCCCGCCTGTATAATGGAGTTACAATCATGAAATATGTGTTGTGGCCCACATATATATCCAGAAGACAAATATGGATATAAAAAACCACAACTAGATTTAATTACATCAATTTTTATCAACTGAACCCTCCATTCTAATAGCAACAATATTATCCGAAAATTTCTTCTTAGTAGCAACCTCATAACAATTAGGGTTCTTTTCAATTGAGAGGAGGACAAAACCAATTCAGAGCTCAATGACCAGAAGCATACCCTCCGATGAACCTTGTGAAATGGTCACATGGTCAACATGAATCCTACCCTCAAAGAACACAATAATCTCAGCCACCAAATCCAAGGCATCACCAAGAAACTATGCAATGAAATCTGGAGAACCATCTTGTGTCATTTCTGCAAAATTCTAATCAAATAATGATGACCCATGAGAAAGAAAAAAAAATTAAAGAGCTGGTCTAATGATCATTGACGTGAAAATGGGTAAAATATTAAATACTATATGTGATAGATTACTAGGTATTATATCAAGTAACACAAAGTCAACCCCAAGAGAGGATGCTAAGGTAGAAGTGCTGAGGAGAAAAACTATTATGGACTTCCAAGAACCCAAAGAAGCAAGGCCACCTGAATAAGAGACGATAAAACAACCAATACCTAATGAAAAAGATGATATAGTCAATTCTACTTGATATCATAAAGAAGTACCAGCTGAGAAGGAACATGTGTATGTTTTGCAACCTCCATATCAGCCACCTTTTCCATATACGTAGAGGAAAAGACAAATTTGGAAGGAGACACGCTACAAGAAGTTATTGGGTATGTTCAAGAAATTATATATCAACATCCCTTCATCCAATGACATTACCCAAATACCGATTTAAGACAATTTATTGAAAGGATTTTTATCAAGGAAAATAAAAATAAAAGACCTAGGAGTCATCTCTTTAAATGAAGAATGTTGTTTTGTTATAAAACAAACAATTCCACCGAAGATGAGAGATCCTGGAATCTTCTTAATCCATCGTGAGATAGGAACATGAAAATTTAGTAGAGCTATGATTGACCTTTGAGTGAGGATTGACCTCATGCTAATGAGTATCATTCAAAAGCCCTGAATCAAATATCCCTATGAAACAAGGGTGGATTTGCAAATATTTCATCGCCAGGTCAAGTACCCTATAGGTATTCTAGATTCTATGATAATAACAGATTGAAATTTCATTTTCACAACTAATTTCCTAGTGTTAGACATGGAATAAGATGGTGGTGTTCCTATTATAATTGGGAGACCATTCCTTGCTATAGTAAATACATTGATCGATGTGAACCAATGACGTCTCATATTTATAGTAGGGGAAGAACAAGTTGTGTTGAACCTAATATGTATTTTGCAACCCTCATATGACAGCAAGGAAGATAATGTCGCATTTCATTCCCAGAATGAGGAAGATTCAACTGACATAGAAGGAGGAATGAAATGACTCTGAAAAAATTGTCTATGAAATTAAAAAATTCATCTTTATTGAACCACCCACCAGAGAGGTAGTGCCTTCATTTATACCAACCATCATTCAGCCCAATATATCAGAGTACTCATTTCAAGGGGAACCCTCCACCTTACCCACTATTTCCCACTCCGAGTTATACATGGACAGATCACCATATAAAATACATGATCATGTATTGAAGATGTTTCATGAACCATTACACGATAACTATGTCATCAAATGAGCATTAATTGATTCAATCTCTATAATATAAATTAATCTCTTATTGGGAGGCAACCCCAGATAGGATTCATTTATGTTATATTATAACAAGTCTCTTTATAGTATTCTTTTCATTTTCATAATAATGTGAGGAAAAAATGATGAAAAATATAGGAAACCAAGAGAGTTCACATCATTAACCCACAGGTCACGATGAGACCCCTAGTCATAATAAAATTTGCTTTTTCTAATGGTTTACAACATTACCATAACGTACATATAGTGAACTAGCTTGGGTCAGTTTTTAAAAAACTTATCAAATGGACATAACCTATAACCCTTCCCCTCCTCTCCTCAAAACGCATGACCCTCCTCCTATCCCAATACCTCGCCAATGGGACCTCATATCCCTTCATTCCTCTTCTCATCCTCAACCAACCTCCTTCCCATCAACTAGAATGTGACCTACTCCTTTTCCTCTACATAGAACGCACCATGGGGCCACAGCCTAATGATTCTCCATCATCATTTATGTTCTTCGTCTGCCTCCATGAGAAAGATGCCTCATGTTAAGCGACTGCGCATTCCCTCTACATCGCAAAATAAGGGCTTCTCCCCAACTACAGATGATAACCTTCATTTAAACCTAATGATATGATTTTCAAACACACTACACCAGATTAATCTCATTATGCTCTAGGAAAAACCCATGAGGACCAAAATGACTCTTGATATAGTTATGCATGAAACGTTGAGCATCACAGATGCTGTCCTCAGCTTATTGGAGGTACTTCACATCAACAACATCATTAACATCAGGAAGGAGAAGTGCAGAGAGTTGTTCTGGTGTTCCTGGCCACCATTGACATATCGGTGAATTTCGTTATCTTCATACATGTTGGAAAAGACACACTAGCTCATTATGGCCCAGTTTAGTGTAGGACTTGGTATCTAAAAAGTAGAGTTTGGGATCTTAGACATTTATTCTATGTTTCATATGTGTAATTCTCGATAGGATGAACAGAGCCTTTATAATCTTATAGATCATGACCCCCAATTCTATCATGACCCAAGGATGGCGAAGTCCACCAATTTAAGGACTCCAACCCTGTGAATACTGCATCGGGTAATGGAACATAGACAGTTTTCGTGAGGTGAGACACATTGAACTATCATCCATCTTGGCTTTATTATCATCACTACTTCCATGGATGGACCATCCATCAATATGGTTTCCCACATCACCTCTTACTATAGAGTATTGGCATAGAGGCGGTGGGGCATGCTTATGGTAAGATCATTTATCACCATGTTGGATAAATAACTAAATGATTTCGATGATTCACATCCTATCACCTCAGTATTACAAATTGAGTAGACTGATCTTGTGGTCCTCTATAAGATGAGTATGGTGGTGAAGTAGGATGACATCTATTTATGGGCACCTAGAGTCCAGGAACTGATGCCTTAGCTAGATGCACCACATGAATCTGATCTATATGATCAGCCACTAGAAGTAGCATCAGACCCCTCTACCTAGCAACCGTCAATCCCTACCACCACCACCTCCCCCCAGCCTACACCTACCCATACCACTCCTTATGACCTATGGGTAATCCTCCAATGTGTCCTATTGAATCAGCTCCAATTTTCTACCCTCATCCTCCTTCCCTTCATTGAGCCTTCCTCATTCACCACTCTACCACCTACTACTACTTTCCCTTCCACATCCATCCATACTAACTCAACCTATATTCCCTCTGAAATACCTTTCGATGTCATGGACCGTACTACTCAGTAGGATTTTTTGGCGGTGCTGGCACAGAAGGGCAAGGGACCAGCCACCAAGCCAACTCCTAACACCCCTTTCATTTTTCAGCAGTCATACACACAACCACAGTACGGATAAAGGATTTCATACCACCAACCCCATCCCAGATTCCCACCTCTAATACAACAACATTGGCCTTAGACCCACCTACCACTAATGCTGCTATAGTTGGTGATTTTTATGCCCATTTCGTTCAATCTACTAATGTTAGTCTGACTATGGAAGAGATTTTTTTCCCAGAGTACTGATTTGTATTTTCATTCACTTTGGTATTTATGACACTTTTTTGTAGAGGAGTGATTCATTGTTTCTCACTATTTTATACTACAATGGGATATTTATATACATTTTGGAATTTCATTTCCTTTTTTTCATGTGTGTTTACATTTTTTACCTTCTTCTAATTTCGTAGCAATGTCCAGCACTTTTGATTCGTCTGATGTTATTGACAGACCCATTCATCCATTTTTTCTTATACAACGAGTAACCCAGCATGTCCTAGAGATATCCAATCAACTTTAGGTATTATCATTATAAATCCACAAGCTTCAACAACAACCCCCACCAATGATTCGATTTGTAAAACATTTAATATTTTTTCATGATGCACCTGAAGTTTTGAATCGAGTTAAGTGACCATTCAAAATCGAGGACGCAATGACCATTATCTACAAGCACAGAAGAATAAACTGAGCTGGTTGAAACACTCATTGATTTTTTTTTGGTCAACCCATTAGGCTGATGATGATATCTTAGTTCTTTATGGGAGGAAACACATAGTTGTTTTTGAATTTTTTTAGTGTCTTGGAAGATTCAGTTTTTCATTGCAGTACTTTTTAAAAACATTTATTCAATAAATAAATTGTTACCCTTAATCCTACTTTTTACACCTGCCTGTTTTTCTGCTATTCAAATGTTTAAAATTGTGGATTATTGTTTGTTCAATAGTGCATTATTTTTCTAATAACATATTTTGCAGATGCATGAAAACATCAATGTTAATACCGCTTGGACACCACCATGGCATACAACTTCATCTCAGCGAGGTCTTGATTCCCTTATGTTAAATTCTATCATTATTTATAGGTCAAAACAATTATAAAAAAATTAATTCCACATCACTCCAACTGATTAATTAAAAGATAGTGGAGACAATGTCTCCTTGGGTGTGTGTGGGGGGGGGGGGGGGCTTTCTCATATTTTCACAATGATAAACATGAAATTTTACCTTTGATTATTATTCAAGGAGAGATTTTTCTAATTTATAAGGATGTTTTATGTTTGAAATTTTTTATTCCCATGTAAATTAAATATAAAGTTAAAAAAGATGAATGTTAATAACCATGTTTAACTCCTTCAAATTTTAGAATGATTGTTGATCATAGAAGTTTAATTCAAATAAAAAATCAATGAAATAATGATTAATTGAATCATTAATAGTATTTATGCCCTTTGTAATTTCCATTTTTTTTATTTTATTCCCACTACTCGAGTGGATTCTAAGCCTTCAATATCATTTTCTCTTCTGAGTATATTTCTTAAGAGATACAAGGGACATGGAAATACTACTAGAACTTGCAAAGAGATCTTATCAAATTTTTTACTGAACATGTGTAGTTTAAAAATTATTAATGCATCCATTGAAATCTATTTTACCTGATACCCACTTGACATAATTCCTTCGTCAAGCGCATAGTTTCCTTGATGACTTGTTAGAAGAAAAGATATTTCATGCATGTTTCCCTTCTTATCGTGCTCTGTGTACAAGGTTTATTTATTATTATTTAACAAGTGTGGGAGAGGAATTATGAAATCATTGGATTCTTTAAATTTTATATTTTTGTTGTGCGTTCACATATCTACTAGGTTGTGATCCATTTAAATTTTTGTTCTATCTAATTTGTATTCCATTCATTGGTCAAATTTAAAAGAAAACTATGAATTTGATATGGTTTTTATACTGTGAGGGTAAAAAATAACCATTTTCTAGACCGATGAATCCCTCAAAAGATAATATGTGGTTAGGTGATGTATATGGGATCTATCCTTAGCATAAAATTTAAAAAAAATAAATATGTAAATGAAAAAAGGAAATGAATAGAATAAATCCTTTAGCAACTTAATTACTACATAAAGGGGTCTATCGTGAGCTGATCTAGAATGGACCTGACATGCTTGGGGGAGGAATTTTGTTACTCTAATTTTATTACATCTGTATTATACTTTTTATCTTACCATATTTTTTAGCATTATTTTATCATTTTTACCTACCTACCTATAGTGTTATAGTCATCAAAACCTTGTTGATAAAAGTCCATAGGATTATTTTTATACTTTTCATTACATATGGTATATGATAGAACATATGAATGAATATTGTTATTAATATGGACATAGGTTATGTGTGTAGAGACCCAAATCATGGCGTACATGGACATTACATTATATTTGTGGAATTCATAATACTTAACATATACAGATGCCCAATGACCTTATTAATGTAGTGTCTTTGGAAACTCGGAACAAAATCCTCTAATCATGGTGAAAGATCTTTAACATCTCCCATAAAGTTATTCCCAATTTGTTTACTTACCTAAAACAATTTTTTTATCCTCGGGAAAAGAAAACATAAAAAGGGCGAGCTCAAATTCTCATTAAGGGAAAACATGAAGAACATAAAACAACCCATAAACATTTGAATGTAAAAACATGAACATAAAACATCAAAATCATGATTAATGACATAAATATTAGTAGAACATAAGGCATAGATTATAAAGGAACATTAATCATGATACAATAGAATGAGAATAAAACATGTAATTGTTTCAAACCATTATGCACATGATATGATTTCTATTGTAGCCAAGGCATTGCTGCGAAGACCATCATAGTGGACAATGTCCATTACTGAACTGGGTTTACTGGTCATTCATGTCCTGTATTACTGAATTGGATTTACATGTTATTCTAGCCATGTATATCTCATGAGATATAAATTATTACCCAATGAATTGGAAGGAGATATATGAACCACCAATATAATAATGAAATCATTCTTACATGTGCCAAAAAATAATTATAAACCATTCATCATATCCCAAATAATAAAATGGGTTTCATAAGCATCATCCCATCATAAAATAATCCATATGAAACAAATGGATATCGTTTTATCATAAGAAAAATGAAACCATGTAAATAATAGATACGTTATACTTGAAAAAAAACATACAAAATAATTTCATCTTAGATGAAAAATAGTTTTGATAAAACACTTGAAATGAATTCCGGAAGAAAATATCCTTTATTCTTCAAAATCATTTTCTTTTCACAAAATTCCATCCAATTTTAAAAGAAAAGATCTTTGTTGAGAATAATAATGAAATATTGTAGAGGAAGCTTCATGAAAATATGGAATTATGAAACTATAAAAATCCATTCATTCCATATAAGTTAAAAAACCATTCTTCTCATAATTTTTTTTGGAAAAGTAAAAAATGTACCTTGTGTGGTAAACAAATGAAATATTTCTTCAATAAAAGTGTTGAAAGTAAAAAAAATGGGTAAAAATGACTTTAAACATACATGGAAGAATAGTAAACATTTTATGAAAACAGTTTTAGAATTCATGGACATGGATGATAAATACAATATTAGTATATACTTACGAATAAAAATCTTGTATAAGAATGAGATTGGAATAATTATCCCTTACCATATGTCACTTTTATTCTGTATGTGTCTGAGACTCTGGTATATTCGGTTTAAGATTATTATTAACTTGTAACAGAACCATAATAATATTTATTATATCATAAATGATGCAATTATGACTTTAAATAACATGTTCATTTGTCAATTCCATGTTAAAGCAGCGATTTGGGTAAAATCATTTCATTTATTGTCCGTGTTTTGAATTTTAATTATTAATATGATTAATTAGATCATGATTACATACTTACAGAATGTAAAACACGATTTATATATATTTCAAATATAATAGATTGATAAATGGAACGAAATACACTGTTCATTGAGACGTTAGGCCATACGTACACATGAAAGTTGTTTTCCTTTCCTTATTGACTTGAATGAAAGAAAGTAGATGATATAAATAAATATATCAATACATAAATCCAGTAGCATTATTATGTCTTATATTTAATTATTATTCAATATATATACTTTATAATAATTCATTAATGTTTAACATGAAGAATTAATCTAATCGAGTCGTGGAGACGGTAATCCGTACGTACACACAAGCGATGTTATCATTCCCATAATTATTAAATGGTATTGGAGTGTATGATTGAATATCATAGAATTAGTATAATGTTATAATAATCATATATAGTTATCCTTAACAACATTATATCAATCCATGTAAGGTTGTGGTGTAAAACAGATTACACCACGGCGTGGAGATGGTATTCCATACGTACGCACGTGCGGTGATTGTGTTTTCCGTAGAATGGATAGTAGGTGAAATAGGGTTTATTCATATTTATAATAACATATCCTTATATTTTTTATATTTATGTAATTAATTTATAATTAAACAAATAAAAAACAGGATGTAAAAGGAGAAATGAATTTGAAAGAATCGGTAAAGGATATTACCTCTTCTTCCATGCGCCTTTTCTAAACCTCCTATTAGGTCACTAAAGATGGTCTTTTGAGAAGTCCAGGACCACTATTATGTTTCTAGGGAAGTGGATAAGGTAAAGGTTCATGGGCGGCCGAGCTTTAAGGCCGTAAATGTTGTGAGAAGGAGTGGGAGGAGGTGCCCTTTTATAAGAGATGAGAGGGGCACTTTTGGAAACCTCTAAAATATTAAATTATAATAATCTCAAACCTCACCTAAAAACCTAAAAAATGAATCACACTAGAATATGGGATGAGATAAGATTGTAATCAAATCATCAAATAAAATTTAGACATGTTGGAAATTTATTTTAATCCTTATCGACTTGATTTATCCTTATTTAATCTATTTAATATTATTTGTGGTAATAATATTCTAAATTTTAAATTGTAATAAATACTTACATATGTTTTGTGAATATCCAATAATTAGATGTATTTTTACATTTTATACCATATAATATTCAATTTGTAATTTTTAGCAAATTTTGTAATTTTTAAACAATTTAATAATATGTGATTTTTATAAAATATCAATTTTGTCAATTTTGACACTATTCCAATATTTGAATTTAAAATAAATCCATAAAGAAGATATATTAGAAAACAAATATTTAATAGATTCATAGATTGTCATATTAATCTAAAACATTCTTTTAGCACATTAATTTGTTCATATAATATTTCTTTTAATATTTTTAAACAATTTATTAGATTTTTCCCATAATAATATAATTACTACAACATTTTTGTATAATTATTTTATATTGTTATTTGATTCATAAAAAATAAAACCAAAATACTATTATTCAGATAAATATAATATCATCCTTAATAATAATTTTACTCGAATTTATCTTCTTAAAATCACATCATTGAAATGCTTATATTTATTAAATTATGAAGGTGACAACGTTAACATCATTGAAAATAAAATAATATAAGTGTCTTAATCTCATTTATAAGGCTCTAAATTTTCAAATATTAGACCATTGGATGATTATGGTTTATATGTACATGACCAATATTTTTTTGTCATGTTTTGTGCCATTTATGGTCACAATTAGTTTAATAAAAACTGTATTATTGATTTTTTCACTAAATCAACAATTTTTGCATCACCATTGTGTCACCATTATTGATAATTATATAATCCCTAAAAATTATAAATAAATTCACATGATGTAGAAAATTGAATTATCTTTCTGGTGACTATTTATGATCTATGTTTTATGAAGTCTATCACTATATTAAAATTATTGCACTTATAAGATATAAGAGAATGACATGTTGTCACTTTCTTTGGTTTTAATAATAATTACATCATTGTCATTGTCAAAAGTCAATTAAAATTAATCTTTTTGACCCATAGGTGGTATGTGTTGACTTTTATTCATCCAATAGAACTTTTGTAGGTCATAGGGTAATTGTATAATCATATTTGTACCCTTAATTACATGATTTACCTTTAACTATAGTAAATAAAAACTACCGTTGTTACTATTAATAATGTATAAAAATAAAAAATATCCTATTAACATAATTTGGACCTAATGATTCCAAATATGGAATCTATTTTTCCAAATTAAAAACACAAAATTTTCATTATTTAATTTAAAATTAACCACACTGTTGAGAAAACATGTTTTAAAAGTTAAAACATTACAAAAGACTGATATGTTTTTACCTATGAATTCAAAGTAAAATTAATGATAATGAATTGAATTATATTAAATGAAATATATATATTCTATTTATACTTTAAAACAATTCAATATTATAATTTAACCATATAAATTATCTAGATGAAAAAATTTGTTTTTAATTAAAATTAAACATATTTTTACTATACATCAAAATATGAAAGTTAAAAGAAAATATTAAAAAATTATCCAAAGTAAATATTTATATACTTATTGCAATTAATAAGTTTATCTTCTCTAATTTAACTCCTAAATGTTTCAAATACAATATTTAATGTCGGTGTTCCATCAAAATGTGGCAAACCTCCATTTTTTGAAAAAAAAACATTTACCCGAAAAATATATTTTGTTCTCATACCGTGTTCTAGAATTTGTGTAAGATGAATGATAATGATAAAAAAATTAAAATGCAGTTAATACTATTTATAACAGCTAGTTCATAAGAACAATTTATCATTCTTTAATGAAACTTGGTATTACGTACAACACACTCTATTGAGGAAGGTCTCTCTAGCATGCAACACAAGCCACGAATAGTGTTTGCATATACTACAAGCTAATACAGTGTTGCATATAGTGCAATAAAATCATGTTGTAGCATAAACAAAATACATCCAAGAAATTAAAAAGAATATTTTTCATAAAATCATGGGGTGTTATATTCTACCCCAATTAAAATGAATTTTTCCCTTGAAATTCGTCAAGGTTATAAATCGTTTACTACATGTAAGTTTCTTTAACAGAAACCCACATCATAGAAAGAAATACTAAAACATTATTTTAAAAAGAATCGTTATAAACATAACTGATACCCAATGTAACTCATCACTAGGTTTCTAAAAAAGATAATATAGGTGAAAATATGGATATGGAAGAGAAATCTAACCATCACGTTCTTATAGAGAGTGGTAGAGAACATGGATATGAAAAATCCAATGATTACTAAGACATAAATTTGAGATGATCTAAAGTACCATCTGATTCATCTGATATGAGGGTACTAGGAAAAAAATTTGGTTTTCAAGATCCATTCAGTAAATTTTAAAATTTTGAATTAGGAGAAATACTTACTTTATTTTTGTACAATGTCACTATTGGCTGTTCCTTGACCAATTTCCAATTCATATAATAAAGAAATGAAGTTGAATTTGTCATTCGTGGAGAGTTATCAGATCGTGTGATAGAATGATGGTTCATTCCAACTGTCTCAACAAAAATGTTATAAAATGTTATTATATACGCCTAAGTACATATATGGTGATATTAATCATATATGGTGATATTAATCCTATATGGTTCCAAAATTGGACTAATACTTCCACTATAATACTGTTTAATAAAATAAAACTAATTTCTACTTACCAGGGAGTTCTTGTAGGCCAGTGGTAGGCGATAAAGGTCTATCACACTTTGGTTGTGAGTTCGATTCCCACATCCTTTTCCGACCTGACGGGTTGTCGCCCATCCTACAGGTTGTCCTTTTTCTAAAACTATATTATTATAACATTTTAGAAATAATTTCAAAATGTTCTAACCTTAAACAAATACTATCTGATTTACAACATAATCCAATCCATTTTATAGTCTTACCAAAATACTTCTATCCAATCTCATAGTATAATGAAAATTATTAATAAAAAGGTCATCTACCAAGCATTTGAATACCATCATTTATCCACCATATATCATAAAATATATCTTTTTTGTCATATTTCAAACATGTGAAGACTTTAATCATTTATTCCCTTGTAAAATGAATTTCCAAAGAACCTTTGTGGAAACATTAACACGTTCAAAAGTTAATTATTTACACATACTAAAATCCCAAAAAAAATATTACTCAAACCATGATGTCACTTATTCCTTATATCAATCAGGATCTCATTAATTCTCAAACATATTATTATCTCTGTATCCATTCATTATGAACATATAATCTTCTTTCAAAAAACATCTGAATATCCTTTCATGGTTACCGGTAACATTCAACATATACTTTCAAATACATTTAAAAAAAATATTGTAACAATCCATAGATGATTATTTATTCCATAGTACCATTAAATTACCTATACCACATAACTCTTGATAGAAATAAAATGAATCCACTACCTTCTTAAACTATGATCGAGCTTCGTCATTTTATTCCTCAATAATTATTTCATCTCATATATCATTTTTAGTCTCTTTGTCATCATAAACATAAATACTACCCATATGAACATGTTGATACTCTTCATGAAATTTTCCTTAGGTAATTGGTTTTCATAATGCTCATAAATTCCACATTTTAAACATTTAACTATTGTTGATGTCTTCGGAATACCCTTATTCTTGTCCATAGTGTTAACTGAACACTTTCCATTGCAATTACTAGCTTTGTGTCCTTATTTTCTTCACCCAAAGCATCTTTTAGTTCCTTTGAAACATTATCCTTGATGTCTCTTCCCACATGATTTACATGAGGAAAAATTAACTTTCTTTCCTCTATGATCATCATGAAACTCTATTTTACTCTTATTATTTGAGTCATGAAACTTACCAAAGGTGAGATTATTGATCATATTATGAGATTGTTGGTAGGCATAATAAAAATGTTTCTCCATCCAAATACTATTTCATTTGCTTGATCATGAACAATATCATTCCATTTTCCATTATATTTTCCATTAACATGAATCTTCCTGTTTCCAGCCATTTCCAAAAAGAATAGTGTGAGAGGAAAAATCACACTAGGAAAACATCATAATTAGGGAGAGTACTTTCAATATCTATCAACATAGGTTTAATCCTACGTTATTCATTATCATTATAATAAATCTAGTATTCTATCCTATATTTATACTTATCCTTTGGGAAATCTCTATACATACATTAGAAATATCTCTAGGGATCTCACTAATTTATTTGCATCATAGTTTCAAAAGGTTGACTAAACCTCCTCTCTTATACCAACTGTAGAGACCCAAACAATGGTGTACATGGGCAATACATTATGTTTTCTGAATACTTTATATATATAAAAACATATGCACAAAGACCATATTAGTTTAGTGTCTTTGGAAACTCAGTAAAAAATCTTCTAATCATGCTGGGAGATATTCAACATCTCCTATAACGATCTTCCCCTTTTGTTTTCTTACCTAAAAACCTTCCTTATATCCTGGGGAAAATAAAACCTCAAAAGGGTGATCTCCAATTCTTAGTAAGGGAATATATTGAGTACATAAAACAACCCATAAACATTTGAATGTAAAAACATGGACATAAAACATCAAAATCATGAGTAATGACATTAATCTTGGCAGTACATAAGGCATAGATCATAATGTAAGATTAATCAAGATACAACCGCATAGGAATAAAACATGTAATTCTGGAAAACCATTAAGGACATGATATAATTTCATAGTATCCAAGATTGTGCTTCCAAGACCCTCGTAGTGGACAATGTCCATTACTGAACAGGGTTTACTTGTCGTTCCAGCCCTAAATTACTGAAGTTAATTTACTTTCCATCCATCCATGTATATATCATGAGATATAAATCATTACACAATGCATTGGAGGGAGATATAGGTCCCTCCCATCTCATAATGAAATCATTCTTATGTGTGCCACAAAATGAACATAAATCATTCTTCATAACCCAATGAATAAAATGGGTTTCATAAACATCGCCCCATCATCACATAATCCATATGAAAAAAATGGATATCATTTCATCATAAGAAAAATGAAACCATGTAAATAGTAGAGACATTATAATTTAAATATAAATATACTAAATAATGTCATCTTATATGAAAATTAGTTTTGATAAAACACTTGAAAACAATTCTTGAAGAAAATATCCTTTCTTTTTAGAAATCATTTTCTATTTACAAAATTCCATGAAATTTTAAAAGAAAAGTATTTTTGTTGAAAATATTCATGAAATCTTATAGAGGAAGCTACTTGAATATAAGGCTTTATGAAACCTTAAAAATCCATTCATGCCGTATAAGTTGAAAAAATATTATTCCCATACATTTGCCGGAAAAGTAAAAAAAGTACCTCATATGGTAAAGAAAAGAAAGATTCATTCCATACCATGTGGTCAATGTAAATAATGTGTAAAATTAATTTAAATTTACATGTAATAATTGAAAACATTTTATCAAAATAGTATTAGAAGACATGGACAGGGACGATAAATATAACCCCAGTAAATACTTACGAATATACAATCTCGGATAAGAACGAGATTTGAATAATTATCCCTTACCTTATGTCCAATTTCTTCTGTATATGTTCGAGACTCCTATATAGTGGGTTTAAACAAATTATTCACTTATAACATAACCATAATAATATTTATGATATCATATATGATTCACTTTTGACTTTATATTACCCGTTCATTTGTCAATCCATGTTAAAGCATCATTTTTTGTAAAATCGTTTCATTTATTGTCTGTGTTTTGACTTGTAATTATTAATCTGACTATATAGATCATGATTACATACTGAAATAATGTAAAAAATTATTTATATATATTAATAATATAATAGATTGAAAAATTGAATGAAATACACCATTCATGGAGACGGTAGGTCGTACGTATGCATGCACGCTATTTTCTTTTCCTTCTTGTCTTGAATGGAAGTAAGTAGATGAAAAATATTTATATATATAAACCTAAATCCATTAAAATTATTATCTCATATATTTCATTATTATTCAAATATATATATTATAATCATTCTTGAATGGTCAACATGAATAAAGAATCTCATCGCGTCATGGAGACGGTAATCTGTACGTACGAACGAGTGAAGATATCATTACCATAATTATTGAATGGTATTGAATTGGACTATAGAATATCTCAGAATTAGTATCATGTTATAATAAATATATATAGTTATTCTTTACCACATTATACCAATACATGTAAGGTTGTGGTGGAAAAAAGATTACACCATGGCGTGGAGATGTTATTCCAAACGTACGCACGTGCAGCGATTTCATTTTTTGTAGGATGGATAGAAATTGAAATAGGGCTGCTTCATATTTATAATAAAATATCAGTATATTAGTAATTATTATGTTATTAATTTTTAATTAATCAAATAAAAATGTGGAATTAGAAGGAGAAATTAATTTGAAATAATCGGTAAAGGATATTACCTCTTCTTCGATGTGCATCTTGTAAATCTCCTCCTAGGGAACTAAAGTTAGTCTTTTGAGAATACCAAGACTTCTATAATGTTTTTAGATAAGTGTATAAGGAAAAATATCAGGGGCTGGACAATCTTGATGGCTCAAGATGGTGATATAAGGAGCGGTAGGTGGTTCCCTTTTATAATAGATGAAGGGGCAATTTTGGAAACCTCTAAAATATTAATTATAATAAACTCAAACCCCACCTAAAAACCGCCAAAATGAATCAAATTATAATATGAGATGAGATATTATTTTAATATAATCATCCAATAAAATTCAGACATTTTGGGAATATATTTTAAACCTTATCAACATGATTTATCATTATTTAATCTATTAAATTTTATTTGTGGTAAGAATATTCAAAATTATAAATTGTTATAAATACATAATTATGTGTTGTGAATTGTCCATAATTAGATAAATTGTTACATTTTCAACCATATAATTCTCAATTTATAATTTTTAAATATTTTTGTAAATTTTAAACAATTTAATAATATGTTATTTTAATAAAATATCAATAGTGTCAATTTTGACACTATTCAATTATTTGAATTTAAATTAAATCCATACCGAATATATATTCAAAAAAATTATTAAATAGATTCCTAAATTTTCATATTCAACTAAAAAATTCATGGGGCACATTAATTTGTTCATATAACATTTATTTTAATATTTCTAAACCCATTTAATTGATATTTCCCGTCATAAAACAATTACTGCAACATTTTTGAATAATATTTTAATATAATTATCTGTTGCATAAAAATTAAATATAAACTACTATGATACCAATAATTCTAATATATTCTACTATAATGCATTTACTCAAATGTATCATCTTAAAATGACAACATTTAATTTTTTATATTTATTAAATTATGAAGGTGACAACTTTGATATTATTTAAAATTTAATAATATAAGTGTCATAATTGATTTTATAAGGGTCCAAATGGTCAAATATTATACCATTGTATTTGTATTATATATATGTACATGAAAAATATGTTTTAGTCAGTTTTTTGTGCCTTTTATGGCCACTATTAGTTTAATAAAAACCGTATTTTTGATTTTTCACTAAATAAACAATTTCTACATCACTATTGTGTCAACATTAATGATAATTATTTAATCCCTAAAAATTAAAAATAAATTCACTTGATGTAGATAATTTTATTATATTTCTGGTGACTATTTTGGTTCATAGTTTTATGATGATTATCACTAATTTAAAATTATTGCACTTATAAGATATAAGAGAGTGACAGGTTGTCACTTTCATTGGTTTTAATAACAATTACATCATATTCATGTTAAAAATTCCCTTAAATGAATCTATTATATCCCTTAGGTGATATGGGTCGACTTTAATTCATCAAAATGAATTTGGGTAGGTGTTAGGGTAATTTTATGATCTTATTTGTAAGCTTAATTACCAAATTTACCTTTAACTCTAGTAAATAAAACATACTGTATTTACTATTAATAATGTCTAAAAATAAAAAGTAGTCTATTAACATAAATTGGACCTAATGATTCCAAATATGGAATTAATTTTTCCAAAATATAATCACATAATTTGCAGTATTTAATTTAAAATTAATCCTTCTATTGAGAAAACAGTTTTTAAAAGTTATAACATTGCAAAAGATTGAAATGTTTTTACCTGTGAATTCAATATAAAATAAATGATAACTATTTGAATTATATTCAATGGTAAAAATATATTATATTTATAATTTAAATCTAGTCAATATGATAATCTAAACAAATAAATTATCTTGATGAAAAAAGTTGTTTTTAATTAAAATTTAGAGTATTTTTACTATTCATCAAAATATGAAAGTTAACATAAAATATTTAAAAATTATTCAAAGTAAATTTTTATATACTTCGTGCAATTAATAAGTTTATTTTGTCATATTGAACTCAGAAATGTGTCAAAAACTGGATTTAATGTGGGTGTTACATCAAAATACAGCAAACCTGCATTTTTTAAAAAATACATATTTTACCCGAAAGAATTATTTTGTTCTCATACCATGTTCTAGAATATGTGTAAGATGAAAGATAATATTATAAAATTCAGAATTAGGTTAATAATATTTCTAATGGCACATTAATAAGAACAATATATCTTTCTTTTGTGAAACACGGTATTGATTATAACACACGCTATTGAGGAAGGTCGCTCTTGCGTGCAACAAAAGCCAAGAATAGTGTTTGTGTATACTACAGGCCAATACAGTGTTTCATATAGCGCAATATAATCATGGAGTAGTGTACAAGACAAGACATACAAGAAATTTTGAAGAATATTTCTCATAAAATCTTTGGGTGTTTAAACTAGCATGCCATACCTACATTTTACCATTAGTGGTGAGCAAAAAGAATGGTGAGGTAAATTGCAACTGGGAAGATAGATTAAAGAACCGTTTAAAGATTATGACTAAATGAATAGAATTTTTATTTTAAATCTGGTCTATGATGCATGACTAATTTACTAGGGAGGATTAAAACTAGAACATGACTACTTTTCTACATGCACTTAATTTAATTTCACAGGCATAACGTGCATTTATTTCTTATCAAATTGCTTATCCTTTTGAAATATTAATTGAGATATTTTTCATGAGGATAAGAAATGATTCGTGTATAGGGGGATTTGATATGTCTAAATGTTATATATAGATTTCTGTCAATTTTTAATTTTTTTTCATTCATATACAGGATAATGCATGTGGTAGATATCCAATTTGGCAGGAAATAGAGATTCACAAGATTTCAAGGAAGAAAGGCCGAGAAGCAGTAAACATTTCCATGTACACATTGTGAAGGCCAGGTTCACATCATGTACTTGATGATCATAACCTTCATCAAGACGTAAACCCAATCTCTGACCAACCACGATGACAAAAGAAATTTTCACTTCACATCGTGACTCCCTCCGACACTTCGTGACAACAGTCAAACTAGACGCCAAGAAATCCCTAAGAATTAAATGTGAAAACTCTACATTCCATGGGGTACACATTATGAAACTTCTATTCACAACATTACCATGGTATGAAATCATTAGTCTATAAAATATCTGCATGCCATTCTGGAGATCCTCATCAATGTAACATGGATTTATGGTTCACGGTGTGATGTTCAAGTCCAGGTTGTAGCCAATTTCTCCTATATAAGGAATAGCCCGATAGCACATTAGAAAAATGTTGGGATTAGATCTCTCTCCCTTATAGACACTTTTCAATATTTTCTTCTTTTTTCCCTCAATAAAAACATCTGGTTTCTATAATTCTTTAACATTTTCAATCGAAGAGTAATGGATTCCTTTTCATAAATGACTTTAATTGACACAAAAAATCATTTTAATTTCATTTCATTTAAGTAAGGTTGTATTTAATGTTTTATTTCATGTTTTTCAAATATTTATTCATTTCAATTAGCATATTTATGATTTCCCTTTCCCCTTTTACGTCTTTAATTACCTTCATGAGTAGTTAAATACATCAAGGTAGGGATCAAGATTCAATGTGTCTAGATGCATAATTAAATCTCTACATATAAAATTAGAAAACCGAAATTGATTAGTAAAAGTATATAATCCAATGGTCAAACCCTGTTTTTGAGATTATTTCGTGACCATCGGAAAAGAATAGAAAATGACCCTATCCTAATTGAAGTAAACTCTGACTGTGACCATTATCTTAAAGTATTTTCCACAATAGAAGATGAATGTAACTAATCTAGGTCTGTAGATAGCTTCCTAACCATGGAATAGTTGCATCCTAGTTAGAACTAGAATACAAGAACAAGTTTGACTAGTGACCACGGTTTGCTTCACAGACTAAGCACTTAGGACCTTTCCAAGGATAAGACAAAGTTATCCTTTATATAGATACTTGGACTTGATCTCGGCCCCTCTTTAATCCACTAAAGTAAATCCCAGAATAGTTATAAAACTCTCAAACATTAGTCAACTATTAAGGAATCCTACAAGGGATTTAAGGCCAGATTTATTTTACCCACAAGAACAGAACCCTCCTCGCGGGATTGATCCCAATCTTCTACCATAGTACACACTAGTAGTTTGTAATGTTTGGGACACATATAAATTTCTATATTTACCTTCACCCTGAAGAATTAACGATGCCCATGAGTTGATGATTGGAAAATAACACATTTAAAGAAAAAATTAATTTATAAATAATTTAAAAGAATAAAAAAAACACTACACATAAAAAAATCAACTTATATGTAAAATAGCTAAATTAAACTATACATCATATATGATCATATAGAAATTTTAATGTCCATAGCTAGTTAAAACAAAACATATAGTCCCATGGTTATACAACACATACATAGGGATCCCACCATCCTAATACCATCTAAAATATATGAAAAAGATAAAAACAATATACACATTGGATGTACTAATACTCTACCAAGCACTCTCTTATAATAATTTACCAATGATGAACTCTGCTCATCACCCTATCCATCTCCATCTCTAATTCCTACTACCGGCACCTGTTAGACAATTATATTGAAAATTATTTTTTTTATATTTATATATTAATATTATAATCCATAAATGTTTTTTAACTAAATTATTTTTATGTTCTTTAATTTTCCTTCTCACCACCAGTAATCACTTGCAATCATCATTTCTCTTTGAAAGACCTCAAATGGTGATAGTCCCAAACCCATCTGTGCACTTGATGTTTTTTCAATCATAGAAGAGTTTTCTAGTGACATTGGATTTTAACCATTCAAATAAATAAGATATCCTACTACATAAATATATTAGTGAATTTTTATAACTATATAGCCCACGACAGGGTAAAATAATTTTTTCACAAGCTCCATAATGGTACCTCATAATTTTTATAATTGTCATAAATGAAACATTTAAAATATTCATCTCAACTAAAGATATGTTGCATTTTACGCATGTTTTATATTATTAAATTTTAATGTCATGTAAGGGTAAGAAAAAATTATAATTATTGAATAAGGGTAACTGGTAATGTTTCTCAATTGTAATATTTTAATAAAACCGGTCATGTAAAAGTAACTAGAAAAGTTGTATAAACGCACTCAGAAGTAACAAAAGGGTAATAAGAATTTTTTAAAGCACACTTAAAGGAAAAAAATAAATTGAATACACTATTTAAGGGTTTCTAGTTCAATATAGAAGGGTGATATAATTTTTTTAATTCCACTTAAGGGTACGTTAGAACATTCATAGAGGTAATTTGCACCTCTTTAAATGTATGAAAAACTTGTGTGAAGTTAAAAATAACTTCTGTAAATGTAAGAATATAATTTATTCCATTCCTATAAATTAAATTTATTTTTTCCAATGATAGTGTCCCATTAAAATTTATAACTAATCTATCTTACCACATGTTTGATATACAAGACTCCTTGCAATATCAATCATTATTTTACTCTCTCAACATCATTATTTTCATCAGTTGTATCATGTATAATCCTCCAATTGTCTTCATTCTATGAAACATTTTCTTTCTCGTGAGGATGGATAAATGGAATCATGTCAAATATCATATTAATTATTCCACACCTTTCGATTTAATCATGAATATAGTGAGACTTATTTATTTCAATTTTAATACCAGATATAATTATTTATCAAGAAAACAACTTTTTTTAATATGGTAAATATAGTACTCACACCCTACTTAGTAATTTAAGTTCACATCTAGAATTAATTATGACGGATCTATTAAATGGAAAGTTTGATATGTTTTATGGTTATGTAGGTAGGTAGGAGGCTATAGATATTTCTAGATGGAGTCTGGATCAAATGCCTGCAGGTGCTTCTTTTATTTTTTAGGCTTACCATACAATGGATCATTTTTATTAGTTTACGGTTTTGTATCTAGCTTTCCATACCAATAATTTATTGTAAATATTTTTATATGTTTTTACTCTAATATTTATTTTTTATTTTATTTATTTATTATTGTTATCAATATGTTTATATACACTGATTTAAATCTAGTACATAGATAATAGTCTTCACATACAATTCTAACGTCCATCACTACTAGTTGGTAACCTCTTTTGTGTTAGTAAGAATGAATGAGGTCATGCGACACCCATATCTGGGACCTAATTTTTTTGATAAAGGTATTAAAAAATTGTATCATAAGACTTGGTTCACTAACTTTTCTCTCCACTCTATCATCATTTGATGTTGTATAGAAAAGAGTTAGGATGGTTGGGACTCCATCATTGGGACAATGTTAGTGTTTGGAAAATACTATATAGTGCTCCTATAAGTTACTATAAAATTGGGAAGTATTTTTTATTCATTAAGGTTAACATTGATTAAGTTCACCAAGGGTCATGAATATGATGTTGATGTTTTTATTGATGTGAATTGGTGTGTTTTCATGCATTATACTATGATTGTAGGTTCACATAACATATATAAATGTTTCTTTGATTAGATAGATCTCAAATAATTAAATTCATAATGAAATAATGATATGTTTTTTGGTATATTATTTCTAGAATTTTTAATTTGAAATTGTTGACTTCTATGCTTTAGTGTATTTATGTGTGGTTATAGTTAATGTGCTGGTAATTGATGCTTGAAATGGGTTTTGAGTAGTGTTTCGGGGTTATGAATGGTTTGTAAGGGTATAAAATTATGTGGAACCTTATGGTGGACCATTTTGGGTGCATGTGTGTAGTTATCATTTTTATTGTTCATGTTATTAGACATCTCTAATGTTTGTTCTAATATTTCAGAAAATGTCTCTACATAAATGTATCATGCAGCTAGTTGATCCACCTATTGTGTGGGAGGATATGACTGATAATGTTCCCTTTCTCACTCTTGCACAACTAGGAATGTTTAAGTCAGTACCTATTCAGGGTTGTGTATCCCACAAAGGTGGGCCGATAATGTTCGAATCCACACGTGATTCCAACCCCACAACTCCATCTTTCATGGTAACTAGAATCCCTAAGGACACATAGGATTGTATATGGGTAATTTAGACGATATTAGACCTATTAGAGACCCAATAAGAGCAGAAGGTTAAGATAATCACCATAATATTTTAAGGTATAGCTAGATTATGATTGGATGTCATGCTGCAATATCATATATCATAAGGGCTTTCATGGGCACCCTTCCTAGAACTCATCTTTAAGGACTTCTTCCTAGATGCATTAAAGATGGACCGCTGTCAAGAGTTCATGGAGATCTAACAAGGGCTATGGCAGTGTCTTCATATTCTGAAAGCTTCATGATGTAGACCTACTTTACCCCACTTTTGATGAAAAATGAGGCAAAAATATCTAGAATGTTTGAAATTGGACTTCACTAAGAGCTGATATGGAATGTTCTAAATTTCGATCTAATGAAAAAATATGCAGTTCTTTGAAAAGAACTAATTTTTATGAATGGAATGGAGGAATAAATTTTTTTTCCTTCTTCCTTATATTTGTAGACTAAAAATTTCCTTCCCTAGTGAATACCTAGTTTTAAATTCTAGGATTAAGAAGTGAAATCCAGAGGACATATTTTAAGAGATGATCTACAATCAGTGTAGAGTTGATATTTTTAAACTCCTTTTGTGGGGAACAACTCTTCTGGATTCTATAACTGCGGGAAGAGGGACACATTCTCAAGGAATATACCTTTTATCTCTAGACTTGTCCCTGATGTTCCAATACAATAATCGAAAGTGATTCTGTGATAAGGAATTGAGGTTTTTTCCTTTAACTCAAAAACTAGAACTCAATAGTAAGTGAAACCCTTACTAGATTTAGTGAACTAGGTGAATCATGATCCTATATGGTGTTATGGAGTGGTTTTTGGTAGGGAATATGTGGCTGCTCAGGATTTAGCTGATGGTGGATAGGTACCTTCCATAATTTAAGGTATGCCCCTGATCTGTTCAACTCTATTTCGTTCATTTTTTTGACATATGAGATTCTCATTAATTCATATCATCTCATGTGGGTGGTGGGTATGACTTTCTAGTTATATTCTAAACTAAGACTACATCTATAAATATACCAATAAGATTTAAAGTCTATCATATTCATATCATTCCAAACTATTAGATGGTGTTTTATTTCATTGAGCATGATTGTAGATTGACAATTCTAAAGATGACGTATTTCAACATAAACCATGGTATAGATTGTTCGAAAAACTTCTATTCACACGTCAATTATAATAAAGGAAATCTGGATCCTTTCCACAATCATACAATATTAATAATTAAACATTGCATTCTAATGAAACTATAACAAAATAATTGTATAAGTCGTCCATTTGAAGAATTATTAAATAAAAAAATACATAATTTGAAACTTTATTGGTATCCAATTAGTATAATTCTTCCATATTCATTCTATTCTGATAAAAAAAATTATAAAAAATAAAAATTATGGATTAAAATAAAAAAATTATGACAAAAATTAATATTTTAAAAAAAAATAGGATAACAATTTAATTCAACAATTAAATACATATTTTTTGTCATGGAAAACATTTATTAAATAATAACATTGTTCCAAACTACATGAAAAATCCTATATTTTAAAAAAATGAGTTTATCAGAGAAATCATTTTTAATATCAGCATGAAATAATCCAATATCACATATCTAAAAAATTCCAATAAGATAATCTTATTAATTATTTTAATTTGAAATTCGTCATATCATGCTGGTATCTATCAAAATACACCATAAGAAATTTAATATGATATATTTAATGAATACTTATAGTGACGTAAACATTATATAAGACACAGAATAAGAAACAACTAATATATACTATTAACATGAAAAATTAATGAATATATCATGGATTAAGTTACAACAAATTCATTTTAAAAAATCTATATGTTCTTCATCCAAATAAGTTTTCAATGTTTTAAAAGTTATTTTTTAGAAAAAGGGGTTTTTGAAAAATAGGTAGCATCCAAATAAAATAATATTTTTAAATATTGAACTATTTCAATATAATTAGTGTTCCATTTATAAAAAATATGTTTACATATTAAGACATGCCTAATGAATCATGTATGGGTAAATATTGATAAAATGGATTGAACAATAAAAAATAATAAAAAATCAAAAGGTTATGTTTTCAATATTGAATATCTTATATAATTAAAGAGTGGTTGATGAACTAACCCATACCTAAACACTACTATAAATAGAGTGAAAATGGTATTTATTAGATTTAATGTTTGGGTTGAAGAAAATCATAGACAATAAATTTCCAATGTAAATAAAACTATTGTGTATAAAATTGAATTTTTATTCAAAACCCCATTTTATACTCAATAATTTTTCAAAGTAAATGAAATTAATATAAATACTGTCAATGTTTTTATTAAAAACCCAATTTGTGATTACATATTTTATTAGAGATGGAATACCACAAGTGAAACATCTTAACTTCCTTTCCTAACCTAAAACAAATATAAAAAACTGATATATACTTTATCCAAATAACAACATAGTATAAAAAATCAAATTCTCTATTTATATAACATAACCACGTATACATTTCTTTAAAAGTAGAAGAATGTAATCATAAACATGAGTAACATACATCTTGTTTAATAAAACATAACAAATTTAAGTGTTTTCAATTATTTGAATCATGTATCCCTATCATTAGTATCAAATAACTTAATGAAAAACCTATATGGAAATAGTTCATGTTATGTAGAAACAAAGAGTTAAAATAATTTCTCAGGCACTGTAACAATTACAAAATTTTAGAATGAGAATATTATTAAATTATTTTGGTCGGATAACACAATCCTCATTAAAAATTAAAAAACCTATGAAAACTCATTAATTGATATAACACAAAATACATAATCAAAATAATTGAGAAAAATAAAGTTAGCATTATTAATGGGTGTATGTGTTTTGATGATCCATGATTTTAGAATCCACAAAAGAGGGGCAGTGAGGATTGGACTGGC
Organism: Viscum album; assembly: GCA_963277665.1. Lineage (NCBI taxonomy): Eukaryota > Viridiplantae > Streptophyta > Magnoliopsida > Santalales > Viscaceae > Viscum > Viscum album. The sequence continues at coordinate 396,837,615 of OY728144.1, forward strand.
GCCGTAAAGCGACAAGGTATGGTGAGGGCATATGAGGCGTAGTAGGGGTGGTGATGCTTGGACTGGCAATGTGGTGTGGTAGCAAAGAGCAATGACAAGGCAGAGTGAGGGTAGGGCTACGAGGGGGTTGGGGTCACATGTGTTGGGGAGTGGGGGGTTCGGGGGAGGAGAAGTATTGGGTTTTTGAAAAAATGAAAGATTTAGTAGTAGGTTTTATCAAATTACTGCTAAATTATTGAATCAAATGTTGCAGTGTCATATAATACCTCTAAACACTGATTTTATTGTATTATATAGACTTAAAATAATGATATTCATAAATAATTTTCATTAAATAATGATAAAATGTTATAAATGGATTATATCTGATATTATAGATATTTTGTTTATTCTAGAATGTTTGTTTAATAAATAAAAATTTATTATAAACAAGATTAAAAACATTTATGTGGATGTCGAAGAAGATGTAAGGGGTAAAATGTCATAATTTCGTTCATTGGGATATAAAATTTAATAATTTATTATATTACCTCCTGATTGTATATATTTTTTTGGATTTACATCCACTTATATTGGGTGGATTTATATTTGTTACACATAATATCTTCATTGAATATTTTTCATTTCATTGATATGATCTTTGTAAGGTATTTCCTCTCAATATCCACTTAATTAAGACATGTATAGTATTTTGAAGATGTTCATTTTGATAATTTTTACATAAAACCCATTTTGGGTATATAAAATCAGTATATAATTATTTATGGTGATTAAACTTTTATTCTATGATTTTTAGTTAGAGATTTCATAATTTTATTTTACAAAATAGATAATAATTTATTTTACAATCTCATTTATTTAGGATATATGTTATTTTGAATAAAAAAATCTTAGAAATTATCCTTATTAAATTCCATAATTTTTTTCCTATAGATATTTAAGGATTTTAATTATTTTCATACAAATTTTCCACTATTAGGTATTTGACTTGAGTAGAGAAGTATTTAAACAAACAAATATTTTTATTTCTTTATATATAGTATTTATATTTCATCAATGTCCATTTTTTCAAATATATTGAAAAAATTAGTTTTTTTGTTAAATGATTAATTATAGAAATATTTTGTTTTACATGAAATTAAAAATAGTTTAAAATTAACCTTTATAACTTTTTGTAAAAAGGTTTCTTTAATGTTTATGTATAAAATGTAAAATGAACTGTTCTCTTTTTACTTACATATATTAAATGACTTTGTTACTACCATAATCATTTGTCATTTTTTTATTTTACATGTTATCAACATTTTTTCAAAGAAAAATATTTAAGGAATTTTTTTTATATTTCACTTAAATTCTATTTATTTCTCTAAAAGACATTATTCTATTACAACAACTTTATTTTTGATGAACTGACGGTCATCTTTCATTAGTTTTTTATTTTATTTTCATTATAATTCTATTAAAATATTAAAGTTCTTTTGATAATTAAATTTTATATATATATTAAATATTCATATTCATGGTATCATTAAAATGATTATTTCCCAAGTATTACACCATTCCATCATAGGTTGTTTTAATTTTAATTTTATTTTATTGTATAAGGAAATATTAGTATTCTTTATTAATTATTCAATGACGACATTTCATTATAAATAATTTTTATATGAATTAAATTTATCAATAAATATATGATGAATTCATTTGAAATATTATTACAGTGGGGGCTAGTATTATATATCCCCTGTATCCATCGATAGGTCTCATGAGATAAAACAATTTTTTATCCCCATTAAATTTGTTTTTTGTGTATGTGTACCCATAGTTTAAACTATGTTTGTATATATTACTCAAAGTAAAGACATATTTCCATTTCAGATCAAACATAATTGTATTAAGATAATATTTCATTTATAATTTAGTAATATTATCCATTAGATTACAACATTTATATTTTCAATAAATATATTAAATGTTTTATTTATTGATTAAATGAAATGTTTTTCTAGTTATTTACCTTCATATATTTTTTATGAATTGTTTACTAATGATTAATTTTGCTTTTGTAGACTCATTTTGAGTATTTCTTAGGATGCTATTTTTTATTCATTTTCCATATTACAGTCTGAATTTTTAGCTCAAGAGGAAAAAGATTATGTTTTTAGGGGTTATTAAGGAATGGACGTATATTGAGATTCATTTTTAGAAGTAAATATGATCAAATTGAATTTTCTGGGGTATATTCATCGTTCATTTATTTAGTTTAGTTATATGGTTGTTTTATTGTTAAGAATGTAATGATATTTCCTTGAAAACATGAAAATAAGATCCATTTGAGATAGACATGTGAATAAATTTTTTTAACACCCTAATTCAACCACCTCATGTATATTGGGTCCTCTAGTTTAAACCCAAATTAATAAAAAAATAAAAAAAGGTGATTAGAAATTTTTTGGGATTTATTTCCCTTACCATATTCATCTGAAATGTTTTTAAAAATAATTATATGGAGGATAAATAATATAAATTAAATTCTAAAAAATAAATATAATTTACTATATTTGAAATGTTCAATTAAAAATAAATATTATATTTTTAATGAATTTTATATAAATTGAAATATGATTACAAGGAGAGAATACCCCTTATAAATCTGGTAATGTATAATTTCAGAAAAAATAAAATAGAAAATTAAAAAAATACATAAAAAGACTATTAAGAAAAGGTAAATTTGTTTGGATAATTTTATAATGAATTGTATTCATATATAGGGAAAAAATATGAAAATAACTAGAAACATATTTGAACAAAATAAAATCATTCCTAAAAACATGCAACCATATACCATTACATTCCAAGAATAACCATCTAGGATAGTGAATACTAAAATATTCTAAATTAATTAATTATTACAAATAAATTTTCTACTACATTGAATTTATTAATATTACATTTTATTTATCTATCATATTTATATTTTTATGTTGATAGTTAAGATATGTTCATTTCAATGTTCAAATGTTACTATGATATGAAATTAACTATCAAAATTATTTAACCAATGGGAATATAACCTTATGGAAGAGAGTTTTTATCATTATATAATTTTAAAGGATAATAAATTCTGTATTTTTAGAAAAATAGGTAGAAACAAGTAAATAAAATGTTTCATAATGTTTATTTTATATAGTTTTAGGAGTAATATAATTTTATTTTTTTTAGGAACATTTTTATATCTATTTTAATATCAGATATTCATTAAAATAAGTATTTATAAATATTAAAATTATAATTTTATAAAAAATCGATATTTTAAACCATCAATGAAATAAAAATATGAATTGTAAATAACATGATCCATATAAGTGGAATAAATTTACAATAGATTGGATAATATCTAAGAATATTTTTGAGAATGTGAAAATATTTTTTCACTATCATACTGAAATTAAAGAATCCTTGATAAAAACATCTGGTTTCTATAATTCTTTAACATTTTCAATCGAAGAGTAATCGATTCCTTTTCATAAATTCCTTTAATTGACACAAAACATCATTTTAATTTCATTTCATTTAATTAAGGTTGTATTTAATGTTTTCTTTCATGTTTTTCAAATATTTATTCATTTCAATTAGCATATTTATGATTTCCCTTTCCCTTTTTACGTCTTTAATTACCTTCATGAGTAGTTAAATACATCAAGGTAGGGATCAAGATTCAATGTGTCTAGATGCATAATTAAATCTCTATATATAATATTAGAAAACCTAAATTGATTAGTAAAAGGATATAATCCAATGGTCAAACCCTGTTTTTGAGATTATTTCATGACCATCGGAAAAGAATAGAAAATGACCCTATCCTAATTGAAGTAAACTCTGACTGTGACCATTATCTTAAAGTATTTTCCACAATAGAAGATGAATGTAACTAATCTAGGTCTGTAGATAGCTTCCTAACCATGGAATAGTTACATCGTAGTTAGAACTAGAATACAAGAACAAGGTTGACTAGTGACCACCGTTTGCTTCACAGACTAAGCACTTAGGACCTTTCCAAGGATAAGACCAAGTTATCCTTTATATAGATACCTGGACTTGATCTCGGCCCCTCTTTAATCCACTAAAGTAAAACCCAGAATAGTTATAAAACTCTCAAACATTAGTTAACTATTAAGGAATCCTACAAGGGATTTAAGGCCAGATTTATTTTACCCACAAGAATAGAACCCTCCTCGCGGGATTGATCCCAATCTTCTACCATAGTACACACTAGTAGTTTGTAATGTTTGGGACACATATAAATTTCTATATTAACCTTCACCCTGAATAATTAACGATGCCCATGAGTTGATGATTAGAAAATAACACATTTAAAGAAATAATTAATTTATAAATAATTTAAAAGAATAAAACAAAACACTACACATAAAAAAATCAACTTATATGTAAAATAGATACATTAAACTATACATCATATATGATCATATAAAAATTTTAATGTCCATAGCTAGTTAAAACAAAACATATAGTCCCATGGTTATACAACCCATACATAGGGATCACACCATCCTAATACCATCTAAAATATATGAAAAAGATAAAAACAATATACACATTGGATGTACTAATACTCGACCAAGAACTCTCTTAAAATAATTTACCAATGATGAACTCTGCTCATCACCCTCTCCATCTCCGTCTCTAATTCCTACTACCGGCACCTGTTAGATAATTATATTGAAAATTAATTTTTTTATATTTATATATTAATATTATAATCCATAAATGTTTTTTAACTAAATGATTTTTATGTTCTTTAATTTTCCTTCCCACCACCAGTAATCACTTGCAATCATCGTTTCTCTTTGAAAGACCTTAAATGGTGATAGTCCCAAACCCATCTGTGCACTTGATGTTTTTTCAATCCTAGAAGATTTTTCTAGTGACATTGGATTTAAACCATTCAAATAAATAAGATATTCTACTACATAAATATAATAGTGAATTTTTATAACTATATAGCCCACGATAGGGTAAAATAATTTTTTCACAAGTTCCATAATGGTACCTCATAATTTTTATAATTGTCATAAATGAAAAATTTAAAATATTCATCTCAACTAAAGATATGTTGCATTTTACGCATGTTTTATATTTTTAAATTTTAATGTCATGTAAGGGTAAGAAAAAATTATAATTATTGAATAAGGGTAACTGGTAATGTTTCTCAATTGTAATATTTTAATCAAACCGGCCATGTAAAAGTAACTAGAAAAGTTGTATAAATGCACTCAGAAGTAACAAAAGGGTAATAAGAATTTTTTAAAGCACACTTAAAGGAAAAACATAAATTAAATACACTATTTAAGGGTTTCTAGTTCAATATAGAAGGGTGATATAATTTTTTTAATTCCACTTAAGGGTATGTTAGAACATTCATAGAGGTAATTTACACCTCTGTAAATGTATGAAAAACTTGTGTGAAGTTAAAAATCACTTGTGTAAAGGTAAGAATATAATTTATTCCATTCCTATAAATTAAATTTATTTTTTCCAATGATAGTGTCCCATTAAAATTTATAACTAATCTATCTTACCACATGTTTGATATACAAGACTCCTTGCAATATCAATCTATATTTTACTCTCTCAACATCATTATTTTCATCAGTTGTATCATGTATAATCCTCCAATTGTCTTCACTCTATGAAACATTTTCTTTCTCGTGAGGATGGATAAATGGAATCTTGTCAAATATCATATTAATTATTCCACACCTTTCGATTTAATCATGAATATATTGAGACTTATTTATTTCAATTTTAATACCAGATATAATTATTTATCAAGAAAACAACTTTTTTTAATATGGTAAATATAGTACTCACACCCTACTTAGTAATTTAAGTTCACATCTAGAATTAATTATGACGGATCTATTAAAGGGAAAGTTTGATATATTTTATGGTTATGTAGGTAGGTAGGAGGATATAGATATTTCTAGATGGAGTCTAGATCAAATGCCTACAGGTGCTTCTTTTATTTTTTAGGCTTACCATACAATGGATCATTTTTATTAGTTTACGGTTTTGTATCTAGCTTTCCATACCAATAATTCATTGTAAATATTTTTATATGTTTTTACTCTAATGTTTATTTTTTATTTTTTTATTTATTATTGTTATCAATATGTTTATATACACTGATTTTAATCTAGTACATAGATAATAGTCTTCACATACAATTCTAAAGTCCATCACTACTAGTTGGTAACCTCTATTGTGTTAGTAAGAATGAATGAGGTCATGCGACACCCATATCTGGGACCTAATTTTTTCGATAAAGGTATTAAAAAATTGTATCATAAGACTAGGTTCACTAACTTTTCTCTCCACTCTATCATCATTTGATGTTGTATAGAAAAGAGTTAGGATGGTTGGGACTCCATCATTGGGACAATGTTAGTGTTTGTAAAATACTATATAGTGCTCCTTTAAGTTACTATAAAATTGGGAATTATTTTTTATTCATTAAGGTTAACATTGATTAAGATCACCAAGGGTCATGAATATGATGTTGATGTTTTTATTGATGTGAATTTGTGTGTTTTCATGCATTATACTATGATTGTAGGTTCATATAACATATATAAATGTTTCTTTGATTAGATAGATCTCAAATAATTAAATTCCTAATGAAATAATGATATGTTTTTTGGTATATTATTTCGAGAATTTTTAATTTGATAGTGTTGACTTCTATGCTTTAGTGTATTTATGTGTGGTTGTAGTTAATGTTCTGGTAATTGATGCTTGAAATGGTTGTTGAGTAGTGTTTAGGGGTTATGAATTGTTTGTAAGGGTATAAAATTATGTGGAACCTTATGGTGGACCATTTTGGGTGCATGTGTGTAGTTATCATTTTTATTGTTCATGTTATTAGACATCTCTAATGTTTGTTCTAATATTTCAGAAAATGTCTCTACATAAATGTATCATGCAGCTAGTTGATCCACCTATTGTGTGGGAGGATATGACTGATAATGTTCCCTTTCTCACTCTTGCACAACTAGGAATGTTTAGGTCAGTACCTATTCAGGGTTGTGGGTCCCACAAAGGTGGCCCGATAATGTTCGAATCCACACGTGATTCCAACCCCACAACTCCATCTTTCTTGGTAACTAGAATCCCTAAGGACACATAGGATTGTATATGGGTCATTTAGACGATATTAGACCTATTAGAGACCCAATAAGAGCATAAGGTTAAGATTATCACCATAATATTTTAAGGTATAGCTAGATGATGATTGGATGTCATGCTGCAATCTCATATATCATAAGGGCTTTCATGGGCACCCTTCCTAGAACTCATCTTTAAGGACTTCATCCTGGATGCATTAAAGATGGACCGCGGTCAAGAGTTCATGGAGATCTAACAAGGGCTATGGTAGTGTCTTCATATTCTGAAAGCATCATGATGTAGACCTACTTTACCCCACTTTTGATGCAAAACGAGGCAAAAATATCTAGAATGTTTGAGATTGGACTTCACTAAGAGCTGATATGGAATGTTCTAAATTTCGATCTAATGAAAAAATATGCAGTTCTTTGAAAAGAACTAATTTTTATGAATGGAATGGAGGAATAAAATTTTTTTTCCTTCTTCCTTATATTTGTAGACTAAAAATTTCCTTCCCTAGTGAATTCCTAGTTTTAAATTCTAGGATTAGGAAGTGAAATCCAGAGGACATATTTTAAGAGATGATCTACAATCAGTGTAGAGTTGATATTTTTAAACTCCTTTTGTGGGGAACAACTCTTCTGGATTCTATAACTGCGGGAAGAGGGACACATTCTCAAGGAATATACCTTTTATCTCTAGACGTGTCCCTGATGTGCCAATACAAGAATCGAAAGTGATTCTGTGATAAGGAATTGAGGTTTTTCTCTTCTAACTCAAAAAATAGAACTCAATAGTAAGTGAAACCCTTACTAGATTTAGTGAACTAGGTGAATCATGATCATATATGGTGTTATGGAGTGGTTGTTGGTAGGGAATATGTGGCTGCTCAGGATTTAGCTAATGGTGGATAGGTACCTTCCATAATTTAAGGTATGCCCCTGATCTGTTCAACTCTATTTCTTTCATTTTTTGACATATGAGATTCTCATTAATTCATATCGTCTCATGTGGGTGGTGGGTATGACTTTCTAGTTATATTCTAAACTAAGACTACATCTATAGATATACCAATAAGAATTAAAGTCTATCATATTCATATCATTCCAAACTATTAGATGGTGTTTTATTTTATTGAGCATGATTGGAGATTGACAATTCTAAAGATGACGTATTTCAACATAAACCTTGGTATAGATTGTTCGAAAAACTTCTATTCACACGTCAATTATAATAAAGGAAATCTGGATCCTTTCCACAATCATACAATATTAATAATTAAACATTGCATTCTAATGAAACTATAACAAAATAATTGTATAAGTCGTCCATTTGAAGAATTATTAAATAAAAAAATACCTAATTTGAAACTTTATTGGTATCCAATTAGTATAATTCTTCCATATTCATTCTATTCTGATAAAAAAAATTATAAAAAATAAAAATTATGGATTAAAATAAAAAAATTATGACAAAAATTAATATTTTAAAAAAAATTAGGATAAAAATTTAATTCAACAATTAAATACATATTTTTTTTCATGGAAAACATTTATTAAATAATAACATTGTTCCAAACTACAAGAAAAATCCTATATTTTAAAAAATTGAGTATATCAGAGAAATAATTTTTAATATCAGCATGAAATAATCCAATATCACATATCTAAAAAATTCCAATAAGATAATCTTATTAATTATTTTAATTTGAAATTCGTCATATCATGCTGGTATCTATAAAAATACACCATAAGAAATGTAATATGATATATTTAATGAATACTTATAGTGACGCAAACATTATATAAGACACAGAATAAGAAACAACTAATATATACTATTAACATGAAAAATTAATGAATATATCATGGATTAAGTTACAAGAAATTCATTTTAAAAAATCTATATGTTCTTCATCCAAATAAGTTTTCAACGTTTTAAAAGTTATTTTTTTGAAAAAAGTGTTTTTGAAAAATAGGTAGCATCCAATTAAAATAATATTTTTAAATATTGAACAATTTCAATATAATTAGTGTTCCATTTATAAAAAATAAGTTTACATATTAAGACATGCCTAATGAATCATGTATGGGTAAATATTGATAAAATGGATTGAACTATAAAAAATAATACAAAATCAAAAGGTTATGTTTTCAATATTGAATATCTTATATAATTAAAGAGTGGTTGATGAACTAACCCATACCTGAACACTACTATAAATAGAGTGAAAATGGTATTTATTAGATTTAATGTTTGGGTTGAAGAAAATCATAGACAATAAATTTCCAATGTAAATAAAACTATTGTGTATAAAATTGAATTTTTATTCAAAACCCAATTTTATACTCAATAATTTTTCCAAGTAAATGAAATTAATATAAATACTGTCAATGTTTTTATTAAAAATCCAATTTGTGATTACATATTTTATTAGAGATGGAATACCATAAGTGAAACATCTTAACTTCCTTTCCTAACCTAAAACAAATATAAAAAACTGATATATACTTTATCCAAATAACAATATAGCATAACAAATCAAATTCTCTATTTATATAACATAACCACGTAGACATTTCTTTAAAAGTAGAAGAATGTAATCATAAACATGAGTAACGTACATCTAGTTTAATAAAATATAACAAATTTAAGTGTTTTCAATTATTTGAATCATGTATCCCTATCATTAGTATCTTATAACTTAATTAAAAACCTACATGGAAATAGTTCATGTTATGTAGAAACAAAGAGTTAAAATAATTTCTCAGGCACTGTAACAATTACAAAATTTTAGAATGAGAAAATTATTAAATTATTTTGGTCGGATTACATAATCCTCATTAAAAATTAAAAAACCTATGAAAACTCATTAATTGATATAACACAGAATACATAATCAAAATAATTGAGAAAAATAAAGTTAACATTATTAATGGGTGTATGTGTTTTGATGATCCATGATTTTAGAATCCACAAAAGAGGGGCAGTGAGGATTGGACTGGCGCCGTAAAGCGACAAGGTATGGTGAGGGCATATGAGGCGTAGTAGGGGTGGCGATGCTTGGACTGGAAATGTGGTGTGGTGGCAAAGAGCAATGACAAGACAGAGTGAGGGTAGGGCTATGAGGGGGTTGGGGTCACATGTGTTGGGGAGTGGGGGGTTCGGGGGAGGAGATGTATTGGGTTTTTGAAAAAATGAATGATTTAGTAGTAGGTTTTATCAAATTGTTGCTAAATTATTGAATCAAATGTTGCAGTGTCATATAATGCCTCTAAACACTGATTTTATTGTATTATATAGACGTAAAATAATGATATTCATAAATAATTTTCATTAAATAAAGATAAAATGTTATAAATGGATTATATCTGATATTATAGATATTTTGTTTATTCTAGAATGTTTGTTTAATAAATACAAATTTATTATAAACAAATTAAAAACATTTATGTGGATGTCGAAGAAGATGTAAGGGGTAAAATGTCATAATTTCGTTCATTGGGATATAAAATTTAATAATTTATTATATTACCTCCTGATTGTATATATTTTTTTGGATTTACATCCACTTATATTGGGTGGATTTATATTTGTTACACATAATATCTTCATTGAATATTTTTCATTTCATTGATATGATCTTTGTAAGGTATTTCTTCTCAATATCCACTTAATTAAGACATGTATAGTATTTTGAAGATGTTCATTTTGATAATTTTTACATAAAACCCATTTTGGGTATATAAAATCAGTATATAATTATTTATGGTGATTAAACTTTTATTCTATAATTTTTAGTTAGAGATTTCATAATTTTATTTTACAAAATAGATAATAATTTATTTTACAATCTCATTTATTTTGGATATATGTTATTTTGAATAAAAAAATCTTAGAAATTATCCTTATTAAATTCCATAATTTTTTTCCTATAGATATTTAAGGATTTTAATTATTTTCATACAAATTTACCACTATTAGGTATTTGACTTGAATAGAGAAGTATTTAAACAAACAAATATTTTTATTTCTTTATATATAGTATTTATATTTCATCAATGTCCATTTTTTAAAATTTATTTAAAAAATTAGTTTTTTTGTTAAATGATTAATTATAGAAATATTTTGTTTTACATGAAATTAAAAATAGTTTAAAATTAACCTTTATAACTTTTTGTAAAAAGGTTTCTTTAATGTTTATGTATAAAATGTAAAATGAACTGTTCTCTTTTTACTTACATATATTAAATGACTCTGTTACTACCATAATCATTTGTCATTATTTTATTTTACATGTTATCAACATTTTTTCAAAGAAAAATATTTAAGGAATTTTTTTTAATATTTCACTTAAATTCTATTTATTTCTCTAAAAGACATTATTCTATTACAGCAAATTTATTTTTGATGAACTGACGGTCATCTTTCATTAGTTTTTTATTTTATTTTCATTATAATTCTCTTAAAATATTAATGTTCTTTTGATAATTAAATTTTATATATCTATTAAATATTCATATTCATGGTATCATTAAAATGATTATTTCCCAAGTATTACACCATTCCATCATAGGTTGTTTTAATTTTAATTTTATTTTATTGTATAAGTAAATATTAGTATTCTATATTAATTATTCAATAACGACATTTCATTATAAAGAATTTTTATATTAATTAAATTTATCAATAAATATATGATGAATTCATTTGAAATATTGTTACAGTGGGGGCTAGTATTATATATCCCCTGTATCCATCGATAGGTCACATGAGATAAAACAATTTTTATCCCCATTAAATTTGTTTTTTGTGTATGTGTACCCATAGTTTAAACTATGTTTGTATATATTACTCAAAGTAAAGTCATATTGCCATTTCAGATCAAACATAATTGTATTAAGATAATATTTCATTTATAATTTAGTAATATTATCCATTAGATTACAACATTTATATTATCAATAAATATATTAAATGTTTTATTTATTGATTAAATGAAATGTTGTTCTAGTTATTTACCTTCATATATTTTTTTATGAATTGTTTACTAATGATTAATTCTACTTTTGTAGACTCATTTTGAGTATTTCATAGGATGCTATTTTTTATTCATTTTCCATATTACAGTCTGAATTTTTAGCTCAAGAGGAAAAAGATTATGTTTTTAGGGGTTATTGAGGAATGGACGTATATTGATATTCATTTTTAGAAGTAAATATGATCAAATTGAATTTTATGGGGTATATTCATCGTTCATTTATTTAGTTTAGTTATATGGTTGTTTGATTGTTAAGAATGTAATGATATTTCCTTGAAAACATGAAAATAAGATCCATTTGAGATAGACATGAGAATAAATATTTTTAACACCCTAATTCAACCACCTCATGTATATTGGGTCCTCTAGTTTAAACCCAAATTAATCAAAAAAAAGGTGATTAGAAATTCTTTGGGATTTATTTCCCTTACCATATTCATCTGAAATGTTTTTAAAAATAATTATATGGAGGATAAATAATATAAATTAAATTCTAAAAAATAAATATAATTTATTATATTTGAAATGATCAATTAAAAATAAATATTATATTTTTAATGAATTTTATATAAATGGATATATGATTACAAGGAGAGAATACCACTTATAAATCTGGTAATGTATAATGTCAGAAAAAATAAAATTTAAAATTTAAAAAATACATAAAAAGACTATTAAGAAAAGGTAAATTTGTTTGGATAATTTTATAGTTAATTGTATTCATATATAGGGAAAAATATGAAAATAACTAGAAACATATTTGAACAAAATAAAATCATTACTAAAAACAAGAAACCATATACCATTACATTCCAAGAATAACCATCTAGGACAGTGAATACTAAAATATTCTAAATTAATTAATTATTACAAATAAATTTTCTACTACATTGAATTTATTAATATGACATTTTATTTATCTATCTTATTTATATTTTTATGTTGACAGTTAAGATATGTTCATTTCAATGTTCAAATGTTACTATGATATGAAATTAACTATCAAAATTATTTAACCAATGGGAATATAACCTTATGGAAGAGAGTTTTTATCATTATATAATTTTAAAGGATAATAAATTCTGTATTTTTAGAAAAATAGGTAGAAACAAGTAAATAAAATGTTTCATAATGTTTATTTTATATATTTTTAGAAGTAATATAATATTATTTTTTTAGGAACATTTTTATATCTATTTTAATATTAGATATTAATTAAAATAAGTATTTATAAATATTAAAATTATAATTTTATAAAAATTTGATATTTTAAACCATCAGTGAAATAAAAATATGAATAGGAAATAACATGATCCATATAAGTGGAATAAATTTACAATAGATTGGATAATATCTAAGAATATTTTTTAGAATATGAAAATATTTTTTCACTATCATACTGTAATTAAAGAATCCTTGATATATTTATTAAATTTTATTATAATGAAAATGTTTATGTATCCCTGAAATTTGTTCTACATAGATTCGTGGCTCCAAAATATTTATATAATGGTTTAGATATATTTTTTAATAGATCATTTATAGAGGAATATTTATTGAGGAAAAAATGAGAATAAGGGTGAAATCTATATTTTATAGTGAAGGGTTTGGTAGAATAATTAATTGAAAAAATTATTCTTTCATTAGAATATATATGGTAGTGATTCTTGTCAATATTTAAAGTATATTACTCATATATGGCTTAAAACTATTTTTCATATATCACATAAGATGTTTTCAGTAATGAAATTACATTGAAATAAATATATCATAATTTAATGTATTATATTATTCCCCTATGTATTTAATTATTTTACAAAAATTACTAAAATATCATCCCTACCTGATTTATAGATCTTTAAATATAAAACTAATTTTTTTTATCAAAACAATGCACAAAATTATGAAAATCCTAAAATTACATTTAATATAAAAATTATGTGTTATCGTAAATAAGTTTAAATATATATATTACTAAAATGGACATGATGACTTCCATTGAGTTACTTGACTTAAAATATTATTTTTTTACACTTATATTTAGCTTTGTTATTCATGTTATATATTTACTTATATGGTTATAATAAATTTACAATTCCAATAATTAAATTTTTATTATAAATGGTGTGTTACAATTTTAATGATCATATTTTGGATGGATGATTTACTCATTTATAATGTTCATATGACAATTTTAAATAATATATTTTCTACATAGTTACTTAATTATTACATTAAATATTTTTCTCAAAATGTTCACTTTATTTCTTTTATAAAATAAAATATTATTTCTAATGATTTTATTTGATTGATCAATAAGTATCATAACTGTGGTATTTCGTAGTGATCATGACCCATTATATTTCTATAATATATATTAATTTTATTTAATTCTATTTATTATATCATAATACATTTATTAATCTCAGGAAATGTATTCATACATGATATTTAATATTGTTTTCAGATGTAATACAATAATGATCATTTTGTTGTATATTTCACAAGACCATTCATATTATACCAGTATATTTGATTTCATTATTTATAAAAATACTTCTATATGACTAATTAATGAAAAATAGTTATTTGAAAATATTTATATATAAATTCTAGGATCATATCATCAAATAAATAGAAAAAATGAATTAAAATTTTAAAATGCCAAGATGAGTGATAATATTTTTTTAAAAATTATTATTATTTTAGATGTTATTAGGATGGTGTTTTTTAATGTATTTATATTATATCCATATTGGTCATGTTATATATAAATGTATATATAATCCTAAATACTTTTAATATATGGGTGGAATGAGATACTTTTTTCAATTCTGTAGAATGGTAACTCTAGATGGTGGTGTACTTATTATAACATATACACCAATATCACACACTTAGATAAGATTATATCCTCTGAAATATAGTGTAGTATCAGTATTAATGTATCCAAGAAGAAATGTAATGGTTTATAATAACCTTAACAATAGAATAAAATACTATAGGTGATTCAATTTTTTAATGATGATATAAGTTTTTCTATCTGAGTCATTTGTTTTAAATTAATACGACTAAATTCAATGCATTGAGGGGTCATAATTAATACGTGGTGATATTATAGTAAGCAGTACATGATCTCGATCTCTCTGTGATTTTTGTGTCATATAATCCTTTAAATTTTCATTTGGACTGACCTATTTGAAAATATTTATAAATTTATTTGTCAGTACACTAACCCTTGACTTTCCCTTGGTAAAGAATCCAACGAGTATGTGGAGGTTTGTAGGGAACATGTTATGAATGACTAGATACATAATTTTTTGGGACTTGATAATTTTTAAATTCTTATATCTGATATGATCCTCATAATATATAAGACAAAAATAATCTAAGATAATATAGTTATTCACAGGAGGGTATAATTTTTTACATCTCCTATGGGTGGTTGTACTAATTTTATTAGAGAGAAGGATTTATAAGAAGGCCATCTAATACCTGAACTAGAGACTATAGTAGCTATCTCACAGAGACACTACTGGAAATACAGTCTTTCCCAACTGTTCTGAACTGTTTGGAAAGGCTGCAGAACCATTGGTATATGTTGTAACAACGATTCTGCAAACCATAGGGAAGTAAGCCATTGGGAAAGCTTTTCCCAATGATTTACTGTGAACAGTTGGTATAGGGTGGGATAAAGCTAACCTATCCCAACGGTTTGGCATAACCGTTGAAAAATCCCACGTATTCCCCTCTTTCCGAATGGTTTTAAACCATTGGGAAAGGTTTTTTACCAACGATTAAATGATCCGTTGGTAAAACAATCATCACAGATTCTATGCCAGTGGTTTGAAACCGTTGGCATAGCCTATGCTGTGCAAATTGCACATCAGCTCTGCAATTTGGACTGCAGGCCTCATTTTGTGCATTCCGACCCATTTTCAATCCAATTATTTTACCTGCAACAAACTAACACATACATATAAAATTATTGTACCTGCAATAACCAAC
Organism: Viscum album; assembly: GCA_963277665.1. NCBI lineage: Eukaryota > Viridiplantae > Streptophyta > Magnoliopsida > Santalales > Viscaceae > Viscum > Viscum album. Next base: position 396,853,849 of record OY728144.1, read on the forward strand.
TAACACATACATATAGAAAAAATATTTCATACTCATTTAACATATAATGCATCCTGGAACTATAAAAATCCATAATTAAATTAGAATTCATAATGGAATTATAAACATACATAATTATTTTAGAATTCAATTTAAAATATAGATGAAAATTATATGTGGAATCCAGAATTCAATTCATTATTTGATTGGTTTTTTGTATACCATATATTTTCACCTGAAATGTTGTTCATTTTAAACAAAATACATACACCTGTAGTGATACCGGCCACATCATACATCAGATTGAGGTGAGGTTAACTAGTACATGTCACAAACGACCCATCGATCATTGTCCTAATTTATCAACATATTCCGAAAGTGATTTCTCGGTTTTCCGTATGTCAGTTGTTGTTTTTCACTTAAAATAATATCCTTTTGAAACAAAAGATAGACACTTTGAGTTGTTCCGGCTACACCATATCCCAGATTGAGGCGGGTATGATTCATACACGTCACATATGACCCATGGATCGTTCTCCTAAAGATTAAACAGAAACCGAATGAGATTGGTCGGTTTTCCATATATACGTAAAATGTTATCCATTTTAAACAAATGAGAGACACTTAGACTGATACCGGCCACACCTCAAATCAGATTGAGCCCAGGTTTCTCGTACAAGTCACATATGACCCATGAATCATTGTGATAAATTATCAATAGATTCTGAATGCGTTTGGTCAGTTTTCCGTATTCCAGTTATTCTTTTCACTTATAATCCTGTCCATTTTAAACAAAAGATATACAGTTAGAGTGGTGTCGACAACACCGCACCTCTGATTGAGGCGGGGTTGAATTGTACACGTCACATATGACCCATGGATCACTGTGCTAAATTATCGACACAATCCGAATGCGTTTGGTTGGTTTTCCCTATTCCATTTGATGTTTTTCACTTAAAATGACGTCCTTTTGAGACAAAAGATAGACACTTTGAGTGATAGAGGCCACACTGCACCTCAGATTGAGGCGGGGTTGACTCTTACACATCACATATGACTCATGGATCATTATCCTAATGTTTTAATTGAAACCAAATGCGTTTGGTCGGTTTTCTGTATGCCAGTTGATGTTTTTCAATTAAAATGACGTCATTTTGAAACAAAAGACAGTGAATTTGAGTGTTTCTAGTCACACCGCACCTCGGATTGAGGTGGGGTTGACTCATACACGTCACATATGACCCATGAATCATTCTCCTAAAGTTTCAACGGAAACTGAAGGAGTTTGGTCGGTATTCTGTATGTACTTAAAATGTTGACCATTTTAAACAAAAGAGAGACACTTAGAGTGATTCTGGACACACCGTGCCTCATATTAAGGCGGGGATGACTCTTACATGTCACATATGACCCATTGATCATTGTTCTAATATGTCGACAAAATAAAAATTCTTTTGTTCAGTTTTCCGTATGTCAGTTGATGTTTTTCACTTAAAATGACGTTCTTTTGAAATAAAAGACGAACACTTTGAGTAGTGGCGGCCACACCGCACCTCGGATTGAGGCAGGGTTGACTAATACACATCACATATGACCCATGTATATTTCTTCAAAATGTTCAATGGTAACCTAATGCGTTTGGTTTGTTTTTCTTATGTACTTAAAATGTTGTCCATTTTAAACAAAAGGAAGCCACTTAGAGTGATCCTGGCTACACTGTGCCTCGAACTGAGATCAGGATGACTCGTAAGCATCACATATGACCCATGGATCATTGAACTAATGAATAAACAAAATCTGAATGTGTTTGGTTGGTTGTTCGTATGTCAGTTGTTCTTTTAACTTATAATCCTATCCATTTCAAAAAAGATAGACATTGTGGATGGTGTCGGCCACACCACACCTCGGATTGAGGTGGGGTTTACTCGTGCACGTCACATATGACCCATGGATCATTGTGCTAAAGTATCAACACAATCAGAATCCATTTGGTCGGTTTTCCATATGTACTTAAAATGATGTCCATTTTAAACAAAAGAGATCCACTTAGAGTGATTTCGGCCACACCATGCCTCAGATTAAGGCAGGGTTGACTCGTGCACATCAAATATGACCCATGGATAGTTTTCCTAAAGAATAAACACATTTAGAATGCTTTTGGTCAGTTTTCGGTATGTCAATTGTTCTTTTCACTTATAATCATGTCCATTTTAAACTAAATACTTACACAAGGAGTGATCCTACCACACCATGCCTTGGATTGAGGCGAGTTTAACTCGTACACGTCACAAATGACCCCTAGATCGTTGTCCTAAAGTATCAACATATTCCGAAATCATTTTCTCGTTTTTTCGTATGCCATTTGATGTTTTTCAATTAAAATGACGTCCTTTTAAAACAAAAGGCAAACACTTTGAGTAGTGTCGGCCACACTGCATCTCAGATTGAGGCGGGGATGATTCATACACATCACATATGACCCATGGATCATTATCCTAAAGTTTAAATAGAAACCGAATGCGTGTGGTCGATTTCCATATGTACATAAAATGGTGTCAATTTAAAACAGAATGAGACACTTAGACTGATCTTGGCCACACCACGACCCTGATTGAGCAGGATTTGGCTTGTACAAGTCAAATATGACCCATGGATCGTTCTCCTAACGTTTCAATGGAAACTGAATGCTGTTGGTTGGTTTTCCATATTTACTAAAAATGTTGTCCATTTCAAACAAAAGAGAGCCACTTAGAGTGATTCTGACCACACCGTGCCTCAGATTAAGGTTGGCATTACTCATAAACGTCACATATGACCCATGGATCATTGTCCAAAAGCATCAACCCATTTGAAATATGTTTGGTCGGTTTTACGTATGTCAGTTGTTCTTTTCACTTATAATCCTGTCCATTTTAAACAAAAGAGAGGCACTATGAATGGTGTCTGCCACACCGCACCTTGAATTGAGGCAGGGTTGACTCGTACACATTACATATGACCCACAGATCATTGTGCTAAATTATCAACACAATCCTAATGCGTTTGGTTGGTTTTCCGTATTCCAATTGATGTTTTTCAATTAAAATGACATCCTTTTGAAACAAATGACAGAAACATTGAGTGGTGATGGACACATTGCATCTCCGATTGAGGCGAGGTTGGTTCGTACATGTCCCAAATGACACATGAATCGTTCTCCTAAAGTTTCAATAGAAACCGAATCCGTTTGGTCGGTTTTCCATATGTACTTAACATGTTTTCCATTTTAAACAAAAGGGATCCACGTAGAGTGATTCCAGCCACACCATGCATCAGTTTAAGGTGAGGTTGACTCGTACACATCACATATGACCCATGGATCGTTTTCCTAAAGCATTGAAACAATTTGAATGTGTCTGGTCAGTTTTTCGTCTTCCAGTTGATGTTTTCACTTAAAATGACGTCTTTTTGAAACAAAAGACAGACACATTGAGTGGTAGCTGCCACACCATGCCCCAAAATTCATGCGTGTTTGACTCATACATGTCACATATGACCCATGGATCGTTTTGCTAATGTATTGACACAATTCGAATGCGTTTGGTCGGTTTTCTGTATGACAATTGATGTTTTTCACTTGAAATGACATCCTTTTGAAACAAAAGACAGACACTTTGAGTGGTGTCGGCCACACCACACCTCGGATTGAGGTGGGGTTGAATCGTACATGTCACATATGACCCATGAATCATTGTGCTAAAGTTTCAACAGACACCGAATGCGTTTGGTCGGTTTTCTGTATGTACTTAAAATGTTGTCCATTTTAAACAAAAGAGAGCCACTTAGAGTGATTTCGGCTACACTATGCCTTAGATTAAGGCGGGGTTGACTCATACATGTAACATATGACTCATGGATCGCTGTGCTAAAGTATCGACACAATCTGAATGCGTTTGGTCAGTTTTCCATATGTCAGTTGATGTTTTTCACTTAAAATGACGTCCTTTTGATACAAAAGATAGACACATTGAGTGGTGGCGGCGACACCGCACCTCGGATTGAGGCGGGGTTGACTCGTACACATCACATATGACCCATGGATCATTTTGCCTAAGTTTAAACAGAAACCGAATGCGTTTGTCAGTTTTCCGTATGCCAGTCGATGTTTTTCAATTAAAATGATGTCCTTTTGAACCAAAAGACAGGTACATTGAGTGGTGCTGGCCACACCGTGACTCAGATTGAAGCGGGGTTGATTTTTAAAGGTCACATATGACCCATGAATCATTCTCCAAATGTTTCAATGGATACCGAATGTGTTTGGTCGGTTTTCCGTATGTATTGAAAATGTTGTCCATTTTAAACTAAAGAGAGCCACATAGACTGATTCTGGCCACAATGTGCCTCATAATAAAGAGTGGTTTACTTGTACATGTCACATATGACCCATGGATCGTTTTTCGAATGTATCGACACAATCCGAATGTGTTTGGTCGATTTTCTGTATGCCAGTTGATGTTTTCACTTAAAATGACGTCCTTTTGAAACAAAAGATAGACACATTGAGTGGTGGCGGCCACACCGCACCTCGAATTGAGGCAGGGTTGACTCGTACACGTCACATATGATCCATGAATCGTTGTTCTAATGTTTCAATGGAAACTGAATTCGTTTGGTCGGTTTTACATATGTATTTAAAGTGTTGTCCATTTAAAACTAAAGAGAGATAGTTGGAGTGATTCCAGCCACATCGTGCCTCCGATTATGGCGAGGTTGACTTTTACACATCAAATTTGACCCATGGATCGTTGTGAGAAAGTATCAACACAATCAGAATTCGTTTGGTCGGTTTTCCGTATGCCAGTTGATGTTTTTCACTTAAAATGATGTCCTTTTGAAACAAAAGATAGAAAATTTGAGTGGTGGCGGCAGCACCGTGTCTCAGATTGATGCGAGGTTGACTCGTACAAGTCACATATGACCCACGGATCGTTGTGATAAAGTTTCAATGGAAACCGAATGTGTTTGGTCAGTTTTTTGTATGCCAGTTGATGTTTTTCAATTAAAATGACGTCTTTTTAAAACAAAAGACAAACACTTTGAGTGCTGATGGCCACACCGTGTCTCAGATTGAAGCGGGGTTAATTCGTACACGTCACATATGAACCATGGATCGTTGAGCTAAGGTTTCAATAGAAACCGAATGCATTTGGTTGGTTTCGGTATGTCATTTGATGTTTTTCAATTAAAATGACGTCCTTTTGAAACAAAAGACAGACACATTGAGTGGTGTCGACCACACCACTTGTTAGATTTAATCGAGGTTTATTTGTACACGGCACATATGACCCATTAATCGTTCTACTAAAGTTTCAATGGAAACCAAATGCATTTGGTCGGTTTTCCATATGTACTTTAAATGTTGTCCATTTTAAACTAAAGAGAGTCACATAGAGTGATTTCGGCCACACCATGCCTCTGATTAAAGTGAGGATGTCTCCTACACGTCACATATGACCCATGGATCGTTTTGCTAAAGTATCAACACAATCGGAATCCATTTGGTCAGTATTCTGTATGCCTGTTGATGTTTTTCTCTTAAAATGGCGTCCTTTAAAAAAAAGACAGACACTTTGAGTGGTGCCGGCCATACCGCGTCTCATATTGAGGCAGGTTTGACTCGTAAATGTCACATATGACACATGAGTTGTTCTTCTAATGTTTCAATGGAAACAGAATGAATTTGGACAGATTTCTATATGCCAGTTGATGTTTTTCAATTAAAATGACATCCTTTTGAAACAGAATACAGAAACGTTGAGTGGTGTCAGCCACACCATGTCTCAGATTGAGGCGGGGTTGATTCGTACACATCATATATTACCCATGGATCGTTCTCCTAAAGTTTCAATGATAACCAAATGTGTTTGGTCAGTTTTTTGTATGTACTTAAAATGTTGTCCATTTTATGAGAATCCTCATGTGTCTACTAGTGGGATCGTATTTACTTAATATGTTGTAGAAATTCATAAAAAATATTTTTATATCATTCTTAGTATGGACTAGAATTAGTGTATAATGATATGAAACATTTCAGAGCTAAGAATGTCATGCCCAATGAATACATCTCTTTTATTACATACCAAGAATCTATGATATTGATTAGATGTGTAAGTTTGATTTACATTGATTATCATGATGAAAATAAATAAAACATATATTATAGATTTTCTAGTATTAATTGAAATTAAGGAGGGTGGGGGGCTGTCCGGCGGGGCTGTCCGGGGGGCTGTCCGGTCGGTGTCTGAGGGGCTGTCCAGGGACCAAGGTGGAGGGTGGGGGCTGTGCGGGGGGCTGTGCAGTGGGCTATGTGGGGGGTGTCTGGGGGGTTGTATGGGGTCCAAGGATGATGGTGGGGGGAATGTCTGGGGGCTGTCCGGGGGGCTTTCCGGGGGGTTTTTCGGGGTCCAGGGAGGAGGGTGGGGGGGAAGTCCGAGGGGCTGTTCAGGGGGCTATCCGGGGGTGTTTGGGGGTTTGTCTGAGGTCCATGGAAGAGGGTAGGGGACTGTCTAGGGGGCTATCTGAGAGGATGTTCGAGGGGCATTCCAGGGTCTAAGGAGGAGGGTGGGGGGATGTCTGAGAGGCTGTTCGGGGGGTTGTCCAGGGTCCAAGGAAGAGGGGGGTGGGGCTGTCTGGGGGCTGTCTGGGGTCCATGGAGGAGGGTGGGGGGGCTATCCGGGGGCTGTTTGTGGGGTTGTCTGGGGGCTTCCCGAGGGGTGTTCGGGGGGTTTTCTAGGGTCCAAGGAAGACGGTGGGGGCCTGACAGGGGGGGGGGGCTGTATGGGGGGCTTTCCGGGGGTTCTGTCCGGGGTGGGGGGGGGGGGGGTTGTTCAGGGTCTACGGAGGAGAGTGGGGGGCTATCTGGGGGGCTGTTCGGGGGGGGGGGGGGGGTGTCTGGGGGGTGTCTGGGGTCCAAAGAGGGTGGGGGGGGTGTCTAGTGTTCAGGATGGAGGGGGGTTCCCAAACACACAACCACTACAAGACTACAACATCCATAAAAACAGATAATATATAAAAATAACTCAACTCCAATACTGTACTACAAGTCTAGATAAAACCAACAAATAGGATAGATTAAATATCAAATCTCAGTAATATTAGTAAAAAATGTAATGGATAAATTTGTCCCACATCACCATCACCATAATCCCCATCATCATCACCCCCGTTCTCGTCCCCATCATCGTCCTCGCCCTCCTCAGCGCCCTCCTGCACACCCTCGCCCTCCTCCTTGCCCTTGCCACCCACCTCTCCCTCCTCATCTCCCTCCACTTCAACATCAGACTCCTTGCCATCATCATCATCATGCTGGACATCGTCATAAACACCACTAGAATTGCTACCTGGTGAACCATATATAGAACGTATCGACAACATATATTCATAAAATGCTGGGTTGGCCTTTGCTGGATGTGTTGGATATAGAACTTCAATAAATTTCATAAACACATTGTTTTCCCTAGAAGACTGTTTTTCCCTCTCTTTGGCCCTTTTCTCAGCCTGTTCTGCATGTTCCCTAACTTTCTACAGCTCAGTGGCACTACAGCTCGTACTTGAGGAGGGACAATACCTCGTCGGGGCTATCCTAGGTCAGCAGTGTACTCTTCCAGAATGCTCCTCTACTAATAGCTGATGTTAGTTATCTGTTGGCCCAAAATTGTCTAGTTCTTGGGCATCGAGGGCCTCTAAAGCATCCTGATAAAAATATAAATATATCATTAAGTTACAAAATAAATATTAATATATAAATTCAAAATATTAAAACTTACAATATGATACTGAGTCACTTTGATGGGGGCACATCCATCCTTTTTCCATCTACTTGAGAAAAACAGTTTTGCTCGAGGCACACATCCTTGAATATTTTGTATTTTCCTCTACAATGATATTGAAAACTAAAGTTATATGAAAACTTTAGAAAACTATTAAATAATTTAGGAAACAAAAAAAGTGTAAGTCATAAAAAAACTGATAAACAATTGTCATCCCTGCTTCCTCTCATGATCAGGCATCGTAGTGCGTCCCAGTGTGTAGAGGTATTTTTTGCATCAATGTTATTTTTATTTTTTCCAGATTCTTCCTAAATAAAATACAAAAATGCAACAGATAGTATTAATGAAAAACATAAAAGTTATTATTTAAATACTTCAAATGTTATTAACTCCTTAAACTAGGTACTCGTTGAATGAGTAATCATATGAAGATACTACTCTATAGGACAATTATCCACCACTGGTACTACCTCTAACTCAGTGCCAACTCTAGCAACCCAGCCAATATATAACTCATGCTTGTAGGCTATCTAAAGCTCGCCTAAATCCTTTATACGTTCTGTTCGTGCACCCTCACCATCAGGAAAATTAAATCAAAGCTGACATCAAAATATTAATTCATATAAATACAAAAAATAATTCATGGAATTAAATAGAACAGATTGTTTTACGCATATCTCTGCCTAAGCTCTACCCTTGACATCATGTGGAAAATGTCTCCCTGATAGCGGGCTGACAGGAATGATGTCGGAGTATTTGGAAAGCGTCGCCAAAAAACACCGACATTACTGCCCTATTTTCTCACCATTTGGTTGTCTTCATTATAATCCACTATAACCTCTGTGCAGCGGTTCCACACTGAACGCATGCGTGTACGCCCCCACCCACGCCTCCTATTAGTAGATGTATCTTTCATGAAATAAAAAATATATTTTATCAAATCATGTTATAATGAAAATAAATATTTCTATAAAAATTTGATAGGGTTATGTAAATATACATGTTCTGGTCTGATCATTGAGCTCAGCTGGATCCACAAAAACTTATGGAACACCCTGTGGTGGAACAGGATTCGATGATGATGGAATATAGAAACTCGGAGAGACAGAAGTAGAGGAAAATAAGATGGTATATCTATCTGACCGGATGCTGACTGGGGAGTGGGAGTCATCATGGGATGTGAAAATGATGGGCCAGAAGATGCAAAAGGTAGTGAAAACATGGGAGGCCTAAATATCTTGTGTGTCCCTAACAATACACTGGGATCGAAATGTGGGAAGGATGGCATGTCAGGGGGAGGGACATGGTCTAGTCAGGTACGCGTAGCTGCTCGTCCACCTCTGGTACGAACACTCCTCGTACCACCGGCCTGATTACTAGGACCTGTACCAGGATCCTCTTCGAATAACTATCGACGTATAGGTGGATCCTAAAAAATGTTTACAAACAAATTAATAACATGACATTATATATTCTTTAAATTTATCAATTTTAAATAATGTACTCTCTACTGGCACTAATGATAGAATTCCCAACTTCGTCATTCGACTATTGTGCTCCATCGTTTTTTCTTTCTTATCTCTTCAATTGGATTTATTTTCTGCTTTTGAAAATAAATATGTAATTAATTAGAAAAATGAAACTAATGTGTAACCCAAAAAAACTAAATATATGAGGAAATAAGGGTATTCATTGGTAATTTAGCTATCAATTGTTTTTGAAGAGATTGAATGGATTTAATAAATCATACAAGTTGTAATGATCACCAGGTTAGAAATATTGTTTGACTATGTTTCAATATAGTTCAATTCCAAATTATAAAATGCAATTCAAATAAAACTGCAACCAATAAACATTGAAAATTCACATAACGATCATGTCATCTAAAAAATATTTGTGATCAATACTAAATCAATTTGAATATTACGAACCTTAACAACCCAACACGAGGTAAACCAAAAGAATTGAAAACATGGATGAATGATCCTATATATTTTCAACCACAACTTCAGGTTCACAATCAACTCTGAGAATTGAGCTATTATAGTCATAAAAATAAATAAATGTATTGGTTCCAATGGCACTAGGGACTGTGTCAATTCCATCATCACCATCATAAAAAATATATCTTGGAAATATTTCATCTATGACACAAAATTCAGGTTGAAGTTGGTCTTTGACATAAAAACCTTGTTTAGCCATTAATGCCAACACATATGGTTCTTCAGTAGCAAGAGGGCGCGTCATATTAATTACAAGAATTCCAAAATCATCAATAAATGTGCCATGTCTCTTCATCGAATCAAACCAATGGCATTTCATCACTGTGACTCGTCCATGGGAGTAATAATCCAATATTATTATTTTCTCAACAACTCCATAATAACCCACATTTTCAAATCGCGGTCTAGTATCTGATGCACTGAAATAACAATCTATTTTGGAAGTAACCATAACACCATCATGTTGTGTTCTCATGTTCTTTTCTCATTCAGTGACAAAAAAATTTGTACCCATTGATAACAATTTATTTACAGTCACGAACCACGGTATTAGGACCAAAATCCAAAGCTCTTATTTCCCCAAAGACAGAGTCAGTAGACAAACTCAATACCTACAATATAAATGACAATTAAACTTAATTAAATATTGATATAATTAATTTAAATATTAATTTTTTTACCTTCAATATTAACCAAGAAGAAAACTCTTTGCTATGCAAAGTCTCTCTCCTTCTCAAAGATAATGAATGATTTTTCCTATTTATCATTGTTTTATGTTCCTTATAGATAATAAATATGAATAATTTAACAGATATATATGTAAGATATACATAATCAATTTAGTTACCTGACATAGTCATCGAACAAATCACAGTTGAACAAAACGGTGCGATGTGCCATCTACCGCTCTTCATGGCTTAATGTATTCAATGAATATGATCCAGGAATTCCTCCTATTTGAGGAAGTGATGGAAAACTGGGTTCAATTTTCTCACACTGAACTTGTTCATTTCACATTGGTCTATTCAATCTTGTAGTATGATTAGACAAATACATCGAGCAGAAATCCATACATTCTTGAGCCAAGTAACCGTTCACGGTAGAACCTTCGGGATGATTTCTGTTTCAGACATAAGACTTTAATGTGAACATATTTCATTCAATTGGATACATACAACGAAAAGAAATAGTTCCTCTGAGAAGTATTTTAGTAAGAATATGGACAGTCAGATGCATCATGCATGTGAAGAATGATGGAGGAAATATTTTCTCCAACTCACACAAAATTAATGGGGCATCTGTCAACATTTTTTGCAAGAAAGACTTGGAAAACTTTTTAGCACAAATATCTCTAAACAAATGGCACAACCGAATAACAACGACCCTTACATTATTGGACCAATGATGACGGATTGCTATTGGTAGCAACTCATGCAGTAGAACGTGATAATCATGAGTCTTCAATGATTTTAGCTTTAACTCTCTTTTGTTGACCCGTTTAGATATGTTGCTTTAATAGCCATAAGAAACTCTAATAGTCTATAATACTTCCAAAAATTGTTTTTTTCGTATGTGTCATCACATAATAATTACATGGAAGTTTCCATTTATTTTCACTGATACGCACAAGATGTAATTCTGGTCTGATTCCCCAATCCAACAAGTCATGCCGAGATCATAAATCATCTTGTGTCTTCCCCTTGTCATTTAGAAGAATCGAAAGCATCATTTCGCGTATATTCTTTTCAATATGCATTACGTCTAAGAAATTACGTAACAAATTGGTTGACCAATAAGGTAAATAAAAAATATACTCTTATTCCTCTAATTGTAATAGGTTTTAGTGGAAACATTCTTTCTCTTTCCAGATTTCATTTGACCCTTCCCGAACGAAAAACTGAAATCTTTCAATTCATTAAGAAACTCTGTTACAGACATACGCTGAGGTGGATCATCGGTCTCTATGGTATTATCAAATCTTCGATGATTCATTCTATATGGATGATCCTTTGGCAAGAATCTTCGATGTCCTGTAAAACTAAAACTACAACGATGTTTTAGTCTTCTGGATCATTTATTCTTCATACAAATTGGACATGACAATTTTCCCTTCATGCTCCATCTAGACATCACTGCATAAGCCAAAAAATCATTTATTGTCCACATAAGTGCATCATGCATCTGAAATATGTCTTTCAAACATGCATCGTATGTACGCACAGCCACATCCCAAAGAAGTTTCAACTCTTTTATTAAAGGTTGCATGTATACATCAATATCAATGTCGGGATCATAAGGACCAGATATGAGTATACTCATGAAAGTGAAAGGTTTTTTCATACACAACCATGGGGGAAGATTATAAATGTGTATAAAAACCGGCCATGTGCTGTGCGAAGTAAGAATCTTCCCAAACAGATTAAAACCGTCGCATGAAAGACCCAGCCTCACATTATGCACGCCAGTTGCAAAATCAGGATGTTGAGAATCAAATCTCTGCCATGAAAATCCATCTTTAGGATGAACCAACTCATCATTAGTCATCTTTCTCTCGATATCATGCCATCTAATTTTTATTGATATGTCATCAGACCTAAAAATATTTTGTAGTCTGGGGATCAATGGAAAGTGACACATTACTTATTGGAACGCGTGATGGTGTTCCATCAGATTTTGTCTTCGAGCGAGATGTGCCACATTTTATACAATCATTTCGTTCAGTGGTTTCCTCCCATAATAAACTGCAATGTTTCGGTAAGCATGAATTTTGTTTCTTGAAAATCCACGTTCCTCAACTAACTTCCAAGCCTTATAGTTGTTTAATGGAATATTTTCATCATCTGGAAGTAAATCCTTTGTGAGGGTAAGAATGTAATCGATTTCTGTATTATAAATCCAATACATAGTTTTCCCATGGAACAATCGGATTAAAAATTCCAGATTTTTCATTTTATCGCATTGTTGATATACTGGAGTCGTGGAAGCATCATTCAATTTTTTCACCCTATAAATATCATCATTTTCACAAGATGCATCAACTTTCCTCATATCGAAGTCTTCATGAGTCAAAATCCTTTCTTTTTTATGATGATGAATAAACAGAAACTGATTATCTAACAAATTCTCCATTACAATCCATTCATTTTGATCATCACCAATTTGAGATTTCATTTTCTCCCCATTTTGATACCACACAAAGTTGTTATCTTGAATACCATTTTTGGTTATGTAGTTGCCGACTTCTTCACAGCTCAACCAAGGTCTACCAACACAATTAGAACATGGGCAGTGAATGTGACCACTATCTGAAGCATTGTGAAATGAAAAATCTATAATGCACTCCAAATTGTTTTGAAAACTGCTTGAGATCCAATTGGTTTTATACGTCAAACTTCTGTCCATTCTGTAAAAAGAATTTATATAAGTCATTTTGTCAAAAACAATTCAATAGGATTGATCTTTAATAAAAAATATCTTTCAAAATCCATTTTAAATAATAAAATCCCTTAGATCATTTTTAATAAATATTTGGAGTATTCTCAATACACCCCCAATTATAAACGACACATTAAATGCACAATTTCCAGGAAAAACCATTGAAAACAATTAACATGAGAAAATCATCGACCACAAATAACATAACTGGAAATTAAAGAAAACAGAAACCAAATGTGATATAGAATTTAATGTTATGTTAGAGGAAATGAGATTAAATAGAGAAGACAACATCATAAATGGTTCCAACATCATAACTTTTGATTAAAACCACCCATAATAAGAATGGGAATGGCTAATACACCTAATCCCTAATAAAACAAACCAAATCTCCAATTAAAACATTGAATTTAGGGTTTCCACCCCACTTGGACAGCCCTACCCCCACCCCACCCACCCCACTTGGACATCCCTACCCCCACCCCACTTGGACAACCCAGCACCCCCACCCCACATGGATAGCCCTACCCCCACCCCACATGGAAAACCCAGCCCCCCACCATACCCAAACACCCCTACCCCCATAACCCACTTGGAAAACCCAGCCACCCCCCTACCCCACCTGGACAACCCTACCGTCACCCCACATGGACAACCCATCCCCCCCCCCACCATTCCTAGACAGCCCCACCCCCACCCCACCTACACACCCTCCCCACCCCACTTGGACAACCCTGCCCGGACACCCTCCCCCACCAAACCTGCACACCCTCCCCCGCCCCAAACAGCCCTACGCCACCCCAGTTGGACAACCCAGCCCCTCCCCCACCCTACCTAGACATGCCCCTCCCCCACCCAACCTAGACAACCCCTCCCCCGCCACAAACAGCCCTACCCCCACCCTACTTGGACAACCCAACACCCTCCCCCACCCTACCTAGACAGCCCCCTCCACCACCCTACCTACACAGCCCCTCCCCCAACCCAAACAGCCCTACCCCAACCCCTAGCCCATTAGGACAACCCAGACCCCTCCCCCACCCTACCTAGACAGCCCCCTCACCCACCCTTCCTAGACAGCCCCTCCCCCACCCCAAATAGCTCTACCCCCACCCCATCCCATTTAGAAACCCAGCCCCCTCCCCCAACCTACCTAGACAGCCCCCTCCCCACCCTAAATAGACAGCCCCTCCCCACACCAAACAGCCCTACCCCCACCCCATTTGGACACCCCAGCCCCCTCCCACACCCTACCTAGACAGCACCCTCCCCCACCCTACCTAGATAGACCCTCCCCGACCCCAAACAACCCTACCCCCACACCCACCCCATTTGGACAACCCAGCCCCCTCCCCCATCCTTCCTAGATATCCCCCTCCCCCTCCCTACCTAGACAGAACCTCCCCCACCCCAAACAGCTCTACCCACACCCCATTTGGACATCCAGCCCCCTCCCCCACCCTCCCTAGACAGCCCCCTCCCCCACCCTACCTAGACTTCCCCCTCCCCCACCCTACCTTGAAAACCCCTCCCCCACCCCAAATAGCCCTACCCCTACCCCCACCCCATTTGGATAACCCATCCCCTCCCCCACCCTACCTAGACACCCCCACCCCAACCCCAAATAGCCCTACCTCCACCCCATTTGGACAACCCAGCCCCCTCCCCCACCGTACCTAGAGAACCCCCTCACCCACCCTACCTAGACAGCCCCTCCCCCACCCCAAACAGCCCTACCCCACCCCATTTGGACAACCCAGCCCCCTCCCCCACCCTACCTAGACAGCCCCCTCCCCCACCATACCTAGATAGCCCCTCCCCTACCCCAAACATCCCAACCCCCACCCCATTTGGACAACCCAACCCCCTCCTCCACCCTACCAAGATATCCCCCTACCCCACCCTACCTAGACAGCCCCTCCCCCACCCTAAACCACCCTACCCCCACCCCCATCCCATTTGGACAACCCAGCGCCCTCCCCCACCCTACCTAGACAGCCCCCTACCCCACCCTACCTAGATATCCCCTCCCCCACCCCAAACATCTCTACCCCCACCCCATTTGGACAACCCAGCTCCCTCGCCCACCCTACCTAGACAGCCCCTCCCCCACCCCAAAGAGCCCTACCCCCACCCCTACCCCATTTGGACAACCCAGCCCCCTCCCCACCCAACCTAGATAGCCCCCTCCCCAACCTAACTAGAAACCCCCCCCCCCCCCCACCCCAAACAGCCATACCCCCACCCCATTGGGACAACCCAACCCCCTCCCCCAACCTAACTAGACAACCCCCTCCCCCACCCTACCTAGACAGCCCCCTCCCCCACCCCAAACAACCCTACGCCCACCCCATTTGGACAACCCAGCCCCCTCCCACACCCTACCAAGATAGCCCCCTCCCCCACCCTACCTAGACACCCCCTCCCCCACCCCAAACATCCCTACCCCACCCCCACCCCATTTAGACAACCCAGCCCCCTCCCCCACCCTACCTAGACAGCCCCCTCCCCCACCCTACCTAGAAAAACCCTCCCCCACCCCAAACAGCCCTACCCCTACCCCGTTTGGACAACCCAACCCCCTCCCCCACCCTACCTAGACAGCCCTCTCCCCACCCTACCTAGACAGCCCCATTTGGACAACCCAACCACCTCCCCCACCCTACCTAGACAGTCACCTCTCCCACCCAACCTAGACTGCCCCTCCCCCACCCCAAACTTCCCTACCCCCACCCCATTTGGACAACCCATCCCCATCCCCCACAGTACCTAGACATCCCCCTCCCCCACCCTAACTGGATTTCCCCTCCCCCACCCCAAATAGCCCTACACCCACCCCATTTGGGCAACCCAACCCCCTCCCCACCCTACCTAGATAACCCCTCCCCCACCCCACTTGGATAGCCCTAGACATCCTCCCCCACCCCATCTGCACACCCTCCCCCACCTCAATGTGAAACTTAAATTCATCCAAATCAAAATCCAATTTTCAACTAAAAAAAATTCCACCAAAAGTACCATATCACCCCACTAAACAAACCCTTTACCAGTTTGATTTGTAGAACATAAAACATAAAACAAATTCAAGGGTTCCCTAGATAGCAACCCTAATTTTGACTAAATCAAAATATCAAACACCAAAAAAACAGAGAAATAACATTAAAACTAATTTACACTTACTAATTTGAAGTGAGAAATAAGATTTTGATTGATTGAAGATGGATCTTAGGTGTAAAGAGTGTCGCGGCTGAGAAGAATTTAGGATCTCGATTAGGTTCTGTCTGCAATCGGGCTGGGTGGGGGTTCAGCTGGTCTGTATTTGGGGGAAATCGTTCCCAACGATTTCATTAAACCATTGGAGAAACTTATTTTTTCTCCATCTTTCCCAACGGTTTGATGAAACCATTGGGAAAACTAATTTTCTTCCAATATTTCACAACAGTTTCATCAAACCTTTGGGAATATGAATTTTTATAGATCAATACCAACAGTTAATGAAAACCATTGGTAAAAATCAACTATACCAGAGGTTCAAAGGAACCATTGGTATACAGCTATGGGGAAAACCATGATTTCCAGTAGTGATATTACACTTATTGGGAATTGACTAGTTGAAAAAATTGAATTTTTTTTCTTTAGTATGGTTTATTATTAATGATAGAATGTGATTGAAAATTATTTTTTAAATTCTATATAGAGAGAAAATTTTTAGTTCAATAATGATAGAATATACGATGTAAATATGATATCAATAGATCATTATTATATTAATTAGAAAGTAAAAAATAAATTAAATATTTACCGTGAGGCCTTTATTGAGTGTGAGATTATTTTCTAGAGAACATCAACATGATTTTATGTAGTTTAATTTACCAAATAAGCTAATATAGTATAATATTATTTATTTATTATCAATATTTCAACAAATTTGAAGATATTATAGGATCACACATAAAATGATTAATTATCTAGGTATCTTTGGATTAGTGTACATGTTCTAGAAACTTTATGAAAAACATTAAGGAGTGAATATATAATTTATTAGCTTTTAATGGTTCTTTTTGGCTGATTAGTGTGGTGACTATGTTCCTAGATTTTATGAATATTATTTTCCATTAATATATCAATAATCAATTATATACATCATCAATAATATATTTTTATACTCTCATTCATAAGTAGAACATGAGAGGTATCTATATATTGTATTGGGAACAAGATAAGAGAATATACTATATACCAATCTCAACAAATGACATTTTTTAATAAATGTGATCAAATTTATGGTGTATATGTCCTCCAAATATGTTATATCCATAAAATTTAGAAATGTTAATTGAAGGGTTTCTAGAATAAAACCTAATAATATGATCAATAATTGATCTTTGTTGGGGTCATAGGATATAAATTTATGTTCAACTATTATTTATCTTAAGAGGCATTATTGATAAATGTGAAAAAAGTATAGGATGATGAATCTGGGATTTTGTTCATGATCTTGATGAAGATTATTATTTCTGAATGAGACCCAAATGTAATAATAATGTGGTATTTTTTAGTGTATCTGGCGTAATATTGGTATAAACACTAATATATAAGGATTGGGTGGTTGTGTATTTTTTTAAAAAACTTA
This sequence comes from Viscum album, assembly GCA_963277665.1. Lineage (NCBI taxonomy): Eukaryota > Viridiplantae > Streptophyta > Magnoliopsida > Santalales > Viscaceae > Viscum > Viscum album. The sequence continues at coordinate 396,871,710 of OY728144.1, forward strand.
TGTTTTTTGAAAATAACTACCCTATAAATGATCTATAATGTGTTTTATTAGGATTTTAAGTGTCAGATGGTATTCATGAATATGATGTTGGGGATTACATATACACAAATTCATATTATACTAAATGTTCGTAAGAGTTATTTTGTACATTATGGTCCATTATTAATTGGATTGGTATAAATAATGATTAATTAGTATTTATTGGTATCATGTGGCTCTCAATAGCTATTATTGAATGAGAAAAACTAGCCTATATGTGATCCTAAGCCTATTAAAGTTGTCCATGAATTGAAATATTAACAACACATTCACATTGTTGATTGATTTATCGTATAAACAAATCATGTGATCCTAATGTATTTATATTCCCATAAAATATTGATCCTTAAAAAGGAGTGGTGGGTGAAATACATTTAGTTTTTTGAATTTATGTTGAGGTATACACTAGGAAAATAAAATATAGTGGATTTGGATATTCGTAGAATGAGTAAGTTATAGTTAATGTGTCAGTCAATAAATGAGTGGAAGAAAATGGGACTCCCCCCCTAGAGATATAACATGGTGTGATAAAAGACCCATGTATGAAAATCGTATCACCTATGGAAATATCAACATCAATGGTAGATATGGTAATGGATAACTAAAAATCTAAATTAGATTGCAATTTTATTTGTGGATTGATTTATAAATGGGATAACCCTAAATTTGGACTAAACACTTTGAGCACATCTTATACAATCTTATGAGTTAGGTTATCGGGATGAGTACCTGATATTATGTCATAATTGAATTAAATTCGACATGATTTTTTGTTCACCAAAGAATAAAAATTTTATATCATGATATTCATTTTATATTTTTTTGGTTAATCATAAAGAATAAAATAACACGTGTGACCTTAATAACTACTTTAGTCACCTTCCATTAAATTTCATAAATGATATAATGTTATTATGGAATTATTAAATAGACTTATGAGGCATCTTCTACGTATGAATATAATTTTTGTTATCATATATACGATGATGATTGAAGCACACTTATTTCTGATATGATATACTTAGTAATTATTTGAAAAAGGAGGGCTATAAAAGCATGATTTATTTAAACCAAAAGGAGTGAATGAATAAATGTAATAAAAGGGATATGGAAGATTAATGTCACTGTTATAAAAGGGTCTTCAGGTTTCCATGGGAGATCCTATAATCATGAGAGTGACATATCATCTATTGGATGATGTTAGTGAAACTGTATAATTATAATTATAAAGGATATGTTGTATACACGATCTTTGAACATTGATCATTAATGGTAGGACTATTTTTATTTATTAAATGTGTATACATTTAAAATTATTATTAATCAGTATATATGTTATTTCTAGAATATTTAAATTCATTCCATGTTATCTTATTATAGAAATCAGTGGGAAATTGTAAATATTGGGACTATTATTAGGAAAATGAAACCCCAATGTGTGTATAGTTACTGTAAATGACTATAAATGGTTTAAATCTAAAATTATTTTTATGTATACTAAAGATTCCAAACTATGGAATTAATTATTGGTTTTCAAGTATTTTTATTGAATATACTAAATTTGAGATAACATTGAATAAGAATGTAATGGCTGTCAAATCCATGAATTATATGTTTATTTGAAATACCAGAGGGGAAAAAGATAACATGTTATCAATTTTAACTCTATCATTAAAATAGCTCTATAGATGTAATTTTTTTAATATCACATGTGAGATGATATGAGTATGAACATATACATTTGATCAACAATGACGATTTAATATTGAAAACCAGTGAATCATATAATGAGTGACTTATAATAATTACATATTAGATTATAAATACACTAAGGAAATAAACTTTCTATGATTTTACATGAACTGAACCATGATTGGGACTAGGTGGGGAACTAGGAAGAAGAAGTTGATAGGAGGTCTCGGTGGATGGATTTTTTCTCTAGTGTTGATCAAAGATACTTATTCAGAATGAAAAAGGTATATTATAGGTATTGTTACCAAATATAATGAAAAAATATTATTTTTTTAAATTTTATTTTAATTTTTATGTGTGTTTTTGTACTTGTTATGTTTTTTTAAAAAAAATTCATGGTTTTTAGAGATTGGTTTTATAATAATGTATTTTTTTCTAGAGATTGACTTGTATAATTTTAATAATTTGGTTTTAATTTCATTTCCTTTGTATTTATTGGTATTATTAATTAAAAATTATATTATTTGAATCCTTTGTAATGCACCATGTGATGTTTGGAGAAAAAATTAAATGTTTTGAATTATTAAATGAAAAAAACCTCATTGGAGGGAAAATATGATTTCCCACAGAGGGTCATCAAATTTATTTTCCATGAATATATTATTTATGAGGGAATGATATTTAATATAATAGTGTCATCATATATGTTCAGGATTAATATTTATCAAGATATAATTTAAATTAATAATTTCTAAATATTATCCCTCCTAACAAGAAAAATGGATTTCACACAAAAAATTATGGAATTTATGAGGACTAGTGAAGGTGGATACTTTGAGAAATGGAAGTAGATATAAAATTTCATTATGTATTTCTCAGATTCCTTAAATGTTTTTTCAAGTAAAATGAATCATTAAAAATGAATTAATAATATAATGTTTTAAGGTTTTATTATCTTTAACTGCTAATAATTTTTTTTATAATTTGTATTTTTTGAAATTTAATTTATGATGGCCCAATTTAATAAGTTGGATATTCACCCCAACCATTCTATAAAATATGTTGTGTCCCAATGTGGCCTCTAATCCCAATGTGTCTCAAAATCGCAAATGTATCTAGTCACCCATATGAGTATCCTCATCACCTCAACATAGAAGTTATAGATATAGAATGAATAACAAGGGAAATTAATTTTTTTATCATTATAAAGAAGGATTATTCATATAAATCCTATTGATAGTGTAAAAGAATAATGATCAAATGTGAGTAGAGTGACGATGTCTACTCATAAATCCAGTGGCATGTGGTGATAGAACATGGATTGGTGAATAGATAGAGGCCAGAAAATGATGATTTGGGTTAGTTCTAAATTGAAATAGGTATAAAATAAAAAAATATCATGTTTAGAGGTTTGGGGATTGGTCAATCCTTCCAAGGATGATCAACATCCCAAAACATGGTATAGTCAACATTTCATAAGGACATTCCCCCTTCCATGGTAACAGTGATGTATTTTGGGATCATATACGACCCATGTAATGGAGGAGACATATGGTATTATTAATGGAGAATGGCTCCTTGAGAGAAATTCATGGGTTATGTGTGATGATGTGGTTTATTGGTGTTTGAAATGGTTTTTTCGTTGTAACATGGTGGTAGTGTCTTACATTTTAGTACCAGAACATAGAAATGTTGAATATCCATCATAAAATGACATTAGTTTTTACATGGAATAAGACCCACTACATATAACATGAATTCAGTAGTGCAGAAAATGTTTTTTACAGTGGTCATTTTTTATTATTTACGTCATATTTTGGCCGATGTTATTACAAGATATGATATAAATATTTTTTATGAAGGTTATTTTAAATCCGACATAAAAACCAATAATCTGAATCATTTTTCATGTCAATTAATCAAAAACCGACTTGGAAAACACTTCGAAGTCATGATTTATTAAAACAGTTTTTAAATAACCAACATGGTATCTACTTTTTCACATGTATATTATAATAACTATTGTAAAATAATATGCCTCTTAAGAGTTTATCACGTCGGTTATGTTCATAACTGATGTTATAAACCACTCTTCCAATCGTTTTTCACGTCATTTAAATAATAACCAACGTGAAAACATCTATACTGCGTCGATAATTAAATAACTGATGAAAAACCCTATTTCATTCCATTCAATATGTCTCTTATCTAATAACCAATGTAAAAACATATTTTCATTCCATTTATTATGTTGGTTATGAAAAAACCGATATCAAAACCATTCCCATGCATTATTTATGTTAGCTTCTATGTTACCAACATTAAATCACATAAACATGAATTTCTACATCAGTTATAAAATAACCGATGTTGAAACCAAATTTTGTTTAATAAAACCATTCAATTAAAACTATTCCCTAGAAAATAAAACCAGAAACATGCCAAAAAAAGAACAAAATCGACCCTAAACCAGACCAAAACCACAAACCCCACTGTACAACCCTCCCACACACCTGCCCCCCCCCCCCACTAGACCCCCACCCTCCTAGACACCCTCTCATCCCCATGGACACCACATTCACCGCCACTCCCCCGAACAGCCCTCCCACCCTCCTGAACACCCTCCCACACCCAGGACACCCTGGACACCCCCCCCCCAACACTGGATAGTGCCCCACTCCCCTGGAAAACCACCACCACATGAACACCACCTTGTCAACCCCCCCCCCCCACTCCTGACAGCCCCACCCTATTAGAAACTCTCATACAAACATGGACACACAAGACACCCCATCCCCTCTAGAAAACCCTCCCACACCCCTACCCCACCCCCCACCCTTGAATACCCATGGACCCCCATCACTCCTAGACTTCCCCCACTCCCCTGGACCACCCTCTATCCTCCCACCCCGATTGAAACCCTAGAGACCCCCACCCCACTGGACATACCTCCCACACCCCTATAACACCCCAACTAAACAGTCCTCCCTCCCCACCCACCACTCCGGGACAGCCCCCCCATTCCTCTGGATAACCATCTCACCCTCCTAGACACCCTCCCACCCCCATGGACTCCCACTCCCATGGACACCCCACCCTACTAGATAGCCCTACCACACACTTGGAACCCCCCCCCCCCACCTCACTGGAAACCCCCCACACCCCTAGACACCCCTGGATAACCCCCACCCTCCTAGACAACCCCCCCCCCCTATAGGACACTGGGACACCCTGAGAGGGGAGGGGTGGATCAGGGTGTCACATTGGTAGGAACTAGTTAAACCTAAATGATTGATATGAACTATAATGAAGCATTCACATGAAAAAATATGACACAACAATTTCTACTTGGTTCACCACTAAGGGATACGTCCACAGATCATACGCCGAAAAGTTTTTGGTCATACCAAATTCCACTAAACATCACTACCTATGGATTAAAAAGTTTCGGGCATATTCACTTTGTCCCAAGATCAATTCCTTTATAAAGGTTCAGGGATAACTCACTGTGTCCCTTGGGTCATTTCCATTGACTCACCCTAGATCACTGCCTTTTGTAAAGTCCCACTCAGTTTATAGATGTGAATGACTCTTTAATGGATTTTCATTGAATTCTTTGTCTCCTATTCAACATGAGACAATGATTCCATCAGAGACCTGAGTTGATGCTTTTTTCAGTTCACTCCTTCTTCTTTAGTGCAATGACTGAGTGCACTAGATCCTCTTCTCTTTGTTTCACTGAATCACAACCACTTATGTGATTGCTCAATAAATGAAGCTCATCTTATATGGCATTGTTAGAATCTGTTCGCAATGTATGCATGAGATCATGCATGTATCATTTAGATTTCCTTTTCAATATCACTTTTCACAGAAGGTATCAGCCAATCATCTGGCTTTCGTGCAGCTTTAACAAGATGGGAGTGCTCAAACCATACCTGGTGCTTTCTTCAATCCCGGCGTGCAAGTCCCTATACGACACACAAGTATCCCCAAACCACATGTGCAACACCACCTTCTTCAACATTAAACTTGCATGATTCACTTCCTTTCTTGACCTAACCTCCTTGGGCGTGCAGCCAACAACTGGCACAGAACATCTAAAATCTGGAGGGAAATAATCACCAAACCACTTGCGCGACCACACACCACTTTCCCGCCCACCACACCTCCATGACGGGAGCTATGATTTTCCTTATGGGTTGAGATCGTGTAGAATGAGGAGGGGTTGACTTGTATTTATAGGCATTTTGACACCATGCACGACCCCACGTATGTCTACCCTCAGCGTGCAAGTTTTGGCACACAACTCTATCTAGCCAAGCCTCTGTCACGCTACTCACTTGCACGACCAAACCAATACATGCACGATTATATTTCCTTTTCCATATTTTGAATATCTAATCTTGAAAAACATCAGGCGCGCAACTTTTCAATCATACTAGGTACTGGAAGACAAGTCCATTCACAGTGTACAAGTCACTTGAACTTGACCTACCACCATGAAATCCCCTTTTTCAAAAAAAATTATGACTTTGGTTTCTCTGTCAACAAGCACAATCACTTAAAAAATAGGCTTCTTTCTTGTGATTTTCCTTCTTCAGAAACTTTTATTCTTTCATCACAAACTCCATAATCATGATATATATCCATTTATTGATTATCTTTATCATCATCTTATTTTGATACAATGTGTAGTGCATGTCCATCTCAGAATTCCAATACCTTGCACATTGTCTTCTTCCTCAACCGCCATTCTCTACTTCATGAAAATCATTTGATTCTATTATTCAAGAAGCCTCTTACATGGTTCTCTTGAAATGGTATGGTCTTCATTAAATCCCCATTCTTCATTAATCATCTTCATATGGATTATACCTCACCATTCTTCCTTGTTGAAAACAAGGAGTCACCTTTGACACATGTTCTTTGAACTTATGATCAGTACAAGAATCATATGAATTTACATTCCTCCGTTTCATTGAAGTACTTATTCATCTCGTTCATTTTGATCTTCATTGAAAACTATTGACAACAAATACAAACATATACACAAAGTGGTCCCAACAATCTCCCTCTTTGTATTTTGTTGTCAATACCTTACATATCTTCTGAAATGAACTCGTCAATGTCAAAATGAGAATCTTCTCTTCAATCAACTTTTCTTTTCAAACGTTCATTTCAAATTCTCTCCCTCTTATTAAAAAGAAAAATAATGTTCTTGGTAGAGAGGATATCAAACTATACTTAAGCAATGTTACATCAATCATTTCACTCTTAGTCTACATAAGCAATGCTCGGTGTAGAAAAAAAGAGGAGTGGATTTAGACAAAAAGGTTGACCATTATTCACTGGTCATGATACCACATGAGATGAGAAATCATTCACTTTTCTTCAAGGTATTTGCACTTTCATTTAGGGATTATGAAATCAAATGTGATAGTGAATAATCAAACTGAAACTCCTGCACTCACATCAGAAAACAGATCCAAATAATTCAAGTGCAATGGGCAGGATATGTGTCCTTGGGGCACTTTCATTCTTCTTATTTCACTGATCAATTCAGTTACTCCCCCTTTATAGAATGATCATTGGTATGAGTCACCAAGGGTTAGATATTGAGAAATTATATACCTTCTCAAATGACATGTTCTTCAAGAAATTTACAGAGTAATTTGCATTTAATACCAGGTGGAGTTGATACTAATTGAAACAATGATTTTTGAAGCTTCTTCATTTTTCCCCCATCAAGGGAAACAATAATCATCATATTCATCAAGAGTGATCCTTAGTCATCTTAATATTTGAATATAAATTGGGGAATCTTCCAAGGAATGAAACTTCTTCATCTTATCTATCAGGAGTTAACAACATTCACTACTTATCAGGTTCTCCCCTAGAGAGCTTGCTTCAACTTCAATTCCCTGTATTATTATCCCAAATACAATACAAAAATTATTAAGGTAATATGGTGGTTCCACCTTGATTTATCAATATGTGATGCATGGTTGAGGTGCTTTTCTCAACCAAGTTCCTCTGTTCACTCTAGTCTTCATGGTTGCACATTTGAACATATGTTCATATATGTGTTGATGTGGCATCGCTGTCTTCACATTTTATTCTTCATTGTGTTGAGAACTGTTCGGCATAATAACCATCTTGAATGATGAATTCGTACTCCTTTTGAGGAGTACTTCTGGCTCTGGTATTAGGGTTAGACAATCTTTTGAAATGTGAATGGATTTCTTGCATCTCTCACACAGAACTTCTTTGACACGTGTGTTTCTCTTTGGTATTCAATCACTCATGCACTCAGTCTTCATCACGTGGATGTTTTTCTTTTCCTTTTCCACTAGCCCTGGTTTGTTCATTTTCAAGTTTCCTCATTCATTACATATAATCTCTCCAGATAACCAGTATGTCATTTGGAACTGTTGCAGCTAGCTTGGATCTTCCACATAGGTGCATTTGAGTTGCATCCCTCTTAATTAATCTTTTGGATGGATGACCCCTCAATTCCATGGAACTAAAATCATGTTTCTTCTCAGCTACCCTACTTGAGATCTTCTTGGGGAAATGTGGTTTCACATTTTTCTTCAGATTTCTTCCCAATGCACTTTCTTCATACTTAGCTGATATCAGAGGTCTTATTTTCTTATCAACAGTGTATGAATATTGAGATGGTCATGTGCCTATATTGTGACCTCTACCGTTGCACATATCACAGATGTCATCATGAATCCCAAATCTATTTACTATAAACAGATGCTTCTGGACCTTCAGATGTTGCTCTTTATTCTTTGGATTTCATCCCTTTGATACAGGCTCTCATTGTGTTTTTTCATTAAAGGTATTGTACCAAAAATCCAGTGCACAATGCCCAAATCTTTTATAGCACCTACATTGACCCACAAATCTTCACTTCTTTGTATCTTTTGTATGAGGTTGTTGGGAATTCTTATTAATTTCTTGTGCTCTATTTGAGGAACCAACTACCTCTTTTTTCTTCCCATCTAACCTAGCCATTGTGTTAGGTTTCTTATCCTCCTATTTCCTTACCCATACTTGTTTATAATTTTTCTTCCAACCTGAAATTTTTGTAGGAACATATATAGAAACAAAATAATATGTTCGTATGGAAGGTACCTTCACTTTCATAGCTGCATAAGATAGATCAATGAGTGAATTCATGATCTTATTATCACATGGTGGAGGTATTTTGATAGTAGAATCCTCCAGTGAGCATTGAGTACAAGTAGCAACTGATTCTTGAGATGGATAATCAATGTTTGTCATAATCTTTTTGTCACAAGTTGGAGGTATTTCAGCTTTATAATCCTCCATTAAGAATTGAGTACATGCATCACCTGTTTCATTATTTTTTGAAGTCTCAATATGTGTCTTCTTAGGATTTGTCAATGGGGCTTCCAATTTTTGACTTTCAATATTTAGGATGATCTTCTGATCTTCAATCATGATCATCTTCTATTCACAAGTCTTCTTCAATCTCTCAACCTCATCTTCATGCATCTAAACTTTGTTTTGTAACAAAGATTCAAGTTCTCTGAACCACTTGGATGTTTCTGCCTCACAAAAACTCTGGACTTCAGTGTTATTCTTTAGCCCAACATCAATTTCATGGATCTTTTCTTTAAGAGTCTTATTGACTCCCTCTATTTCATCAAAGTCTATAATTTGATGGTGAGCTTTATGCATTCAATAATTTTTTCTTCCAATCCCTTTTCCAAATTATCAGCTTCTCTTTCCAGTCGATTGATCTCAACCTGCATGCATCGAAATATTCTGAAAACAGATGAAACTCTTTCTTCCAGAATATCATACAGATAAATTATTAATTTCTCCAGATCACTTGTTATTGACTTGTATTACATTCCTATGGAAGGAACCTGATCCACCTTCTCGATACTTTCCATGCCTGATATTTATTCATTTTTGAAGGTCATGGAGAATAGGACACTGCATCTTCTTAGGATATGAGGGACTTCTTCAACTGATTCTTCTGTTTATTTTTCCTATTTGTCATGGTCTTGCTGGATGTATACTTTTTCACAGAAATGACTGAATCTTAATCATGACTGCACTTCGTTGTTGACATTAGGAAAGAAACTCAAATCCTCTTCTGACTAGAATTATTGTGGAGTATCCAACATACGTGACCCTTTCCCTCTGATACCACTTGTAGGACCCCGAGACACCCTGAGATGGGAGGGGTGAATTAGGGTGTCAACTTTTTCTGTTAAAACAAAGGATCATATTCCCTCATTGGGAGGAACTAGTTAAACCTTTATGATGGATATGAACAGTAATGAAACATTCACATGCAAATAGATGACACACCAATTTTTTACTTGGTTCACCACTAAGGGCTACGTCTAAGGAGCATACGCCTACAGGTTTTCGGTCATACCAAATTCCACTAAACTTCACTAGATATAGATTACAATGGTTCGGGCGTAGTCACTCAATACTAGGATCACTTCCTTTACAAAGGTTCAGGGATACCTCACTGCATCCCTCGGGACACATCCGTTGACCCCCCAGGCTCACTACCTTTGGTAAAGTCCCACTTATCTTATAGAGGTGAAGGTCTCTCCAATAGATTTTCATCGAAGTATTTGTCTCATTTTCAGCATGAGACAATGCTTGCATCAGAGAACTAAGCTGATTCTCATTTTAATTCACTCAAGTTCTTTAGTGAAATGACTGACTGCTCTAGATCCTCTGGTCTTTGATTACCTGAATCACAACCACTTAAGTGATTGCTCAATAAATGAAGCTCGACTTACTTGGCATTTTCAGAATCAGTTCTCCATGTATGCATGAGATCATGCATTTATCATTTAGATTTCCTTTTCAATCTCACTTTACATTGATGGTATTGGGCAATCATATGGCTTTTGTGCAACTCTAAAAATACAGACGTGCTACAACAACACCTGGCGCTCTTCTTCAAGCCCAGCACGCAAGTCCCAATACGACACACAAGTATTCGTTGTGCAAGTCCAAACTAGCCTGCAAGTATCACCAAACCACCTACGCGACACCGCCTTCTTCAACTTCAAACTTGCGCTACTCACTTCCTTTCTCACCCAAACCCCCTTGGGCACGCAGCCAACAACCGGCGCACAACTTCTAAAATCTGGAGCACAAGTATCACTGAACCACTTGCATGACCAAACACCACTTGCGTGACCACCACACCTCCTAGATGAGAGATCTGATTTTTTCTATGGGCTGATCACATGTAGAATGAGGAGGGTTAGACCTATATTTATCGGCATTTGGACACCCCATGCGACGACGTGCAAGTATCCCCCCGGTGCTCATGTTTCTGCGTGCAGCTCCATCTGCCCTAGCTTCTGTCGCACTACTCACTTGCACGACCAAACCATGACTTGTACTATTTTCATTCCTTTTCCATATTTTGAAGATCTGATCTTGAAAAACATCTGTCGTGCAACTTCTCAATCATCATAGGTACCAGCACGCAAGCCCTTTCACGGCGCGCAAGTTACTTGCTCGACCTAACCAATACTTGCGCGACCCTCTTTCCTTTGACATATTTTGATTGTTTGTTCTTGAAAAACATATGGAGCACAAGTTTCCTCTCCTTACAGTCAACAACGCACAAGTATCTTTGACAAAACCCAATTTTCTCATTTTTTACCGCCTCCAGATCATCCATTCCTCTGTCGATGTTCTTGAATCAGTCAAGGGTTGTTAACCACAACCCTTGAACTCAACCTGACACTATGAAATTCACTTTTTCAACAAATTTGTATGCCATTGGTTTCCTTGTCAACAAGAAAAATCACCTAAAAAGGCTTCTTTTCTGTGATTTTCATTCTTCAGCAACTCTTCTTCATTCATCACAAACTCCACAATCGGAATATATATCCTTTGATAGATCAGATTTAGCATCATCATATTTTGATACAATGTGAAGTGCATGGCCATCTCATAATTCCAATCCCTTGCACATTGCCTTCTTCCTCAACCGTTATTCTCAACTCCATGAAAATCATATGATTCTATTCTTCAAGAAGTCTCGTGGATGGTTATCCTCCAATTTCATGGTCTTTATAAAATTCACATTCTTCTTTAATCATCCTCAGATGTGTTATACCTCACTATTCTTCCATTTTGAAATCAATGTGTCACCTTTGATACATGTTCTTTGAACTTATAATCAGTACAACAATAATATGAATTTCCATTCCTCCATTTCATTACAGTACTTCTTGATCTAGTTCATTTTGATCATCATTGAAAAGTATTGAAAACTAATAAAACCTTATACACAAAGTGGTCCCAAAAATCTCCCCCTTTGTATTTTTTTTCAATACCTTACATATCTTCTAAAATGAATTCATCAATGTCAAAATGAGAATCTTCTCTTCAATCAATATATCTTTTCAAACATTTATTTCACTATATCTCCCCCTTATTGACAAGAAATACAAATTTAATGGTAGAGAGGGTATCAGTCTATAATTAATAAATGTTACATCAGTCATTTCACTCTATGTCTACAAAACCAATGCTTGAGGCCGAAAACAAGTGGAGTTGATTTAGACAACATGGTTGTCCATTATTCACTGGTCATGATACCAAATGAGATGAGAACTCATTTAAATTGTCTTCAAGGGTTTTCAACATTCATTTCTTGTTAAATAAATCCAATTTTATAGTGAATAATCAATTTGAAACTCCTAAACTCACATCAGAAAATAGATCAAAAGCATTAAAGTGCAATTGGCAGGATAATTGGCCTTGGGGAACATTCATTCTTCTTATGTCACTGATCAATTCAGTTAATCCCCCTTTGTAGAATGATCTCTGTTAGGAGTAACCAAGGGATATATATTTAGAAATTACATACCTTCTCCAATGACATGTTCTTCAAGAAATTTACAGAGTGATTTTCATTTAATACCAGGTGGAGTTGATACTGATTGAAACAATGATTTTAGAAGCTTCTTCATTTTTCTCCCCCTCAAGGGAAAAAATACTCATCATTTTCACCAAGAGTGATCCTTAATCATCGTAATATTTGAAGATCAATTGAAGAATCTTCCAAGGATGGAAAATTCTTCAGATTATCTATTAAGAGTTGATAGCATTCACTAATTCTCAGGATCTCCCCCTGAGAGCATGCTTCACTTTCAATTCCTTACATTATTATCACAAATACAATACACAAATGATCAAGTGAATAAGGTGGTTCCTCCTTGCTTCATCAATATGAGTTGCATGGTTGAGGTGATTTTCTCTACCAAGTTCCTCTGTTCACTTTAGTCTTTATGCCTGCACATTTGAACATATGTTCTGATATGTGTTGATGTGGCATGGATCTCTTCACATTTTCTTCTACTTTGTGTGGAGAATTTTTCGGCTTAATAACCATCTTGAATGATGAATTCTTACTCCTTTTTGGGACTTATTCTTGCTCTAGTATTAAGGTTAGACAACCTTTTTCATTCTGACCGGATTTCCTGAATCACTCACATATAACTTCGTTGACACGTGTGTTTATTTTGGTTTTCAATCTCTCATGCATTATGTCTTCATCACGTGAATGTTTTTCTTTTACTTTTCCACAAGCCCTGGTTTTTTCATTTTCAAGTTTCCTCACTCTATCCAGATCTTCTGGCTAGATGACCAATATGTCATTTGGAACTATTTTAGCTGGCTTGGATCATCCACATAGGTGCATCTGAGTTTCATCCCTCTTAATTTTTCTTTTGGATGGAGGACCCCTCAATTCCATGGAACTAAAATCATGGGTCTTCTCACCTACCATACTTGAGATATTCTTGGGGAAATGAGTGTTCACAATGTTCTACTAATTTATTCCCAAGGTACATTCTTTATACATAGCTGGCATTAGAGGTCTTCTTTTCTTATCAATAGTGAAATCATGTTGAGATGGGCATGTTCCTGCCTTGTGACCTCTTCTGTTGCACATATCACAGATGTGATCAAGAATTCCAAATATGTTTGCTGTAAACAGATGCTTCTGGACCTGAAGATATTTTTCCTTCTTCTCTAGATTTCTTCCCTTTGATACAGACTCTATTAGTGATTTTTCATTAAATGGATTGTACCAACAATCCAGTTCACAATGCCCAAATCTGTTGTAGCACCAACATTGACCCACTAATCTTTTCTTCTATGTATCTTCTGTATGAGGTTGTTGGGCCTTCTTCTTAATTTCTTGTACTCAATTTGAGGAACCAATTTCCTCCTTTTTCTTCCCCTCCAACCTAGCCATTTTGGTAGGTTTCTTATCAAACCCTTTCCTCACCCATACTTGTTTATAATTTTTCTTCCAACCTGCACATTTTAAAGGAACATATTTAGAAACAATAGTACAAGTTTTTATTGATGGTACCTTCACTTTCATAGGTTATTTTGATAGATCAATGAGTGAAGTCATGATCTTCTTATCACAATTTGGAGGTATTTTGATTGTAGAATCCTCCAGTGAGCATTGATTACCAGCAGCAACTGATTCTTGAGATGGATAATCAAGGGTTTTCATAATCGTTTTGTCACAAGTTGGAGGTATTTCAGCTTTACATTCCTTCCTTGAGCATTGAGTACAAGCATCACCTATTTCATTATTTTTTGATGTCTCAATATTTGTCTTCTCAAGATTTGTTAATTGGGCATCAAATTTTTGAATTTCAATATTTAGGATGATCTTCTAATCTTCAGTCATGATCATCTTCTCTTCACAAGTCTTCTTCAATCTACCAACCTCATCTTCATGCATCTTAACAATGTTCTGTAATGAATAGTCATGTTATCTGAACCTCTTGGAAGTTTCTTCCAAACAAAGACTCTTGACTTGAGTGCTCTTCTTCAGCTCACCTTCATGTTCATGGATCTTTTCATTAAGAGTCTTATTGAATCCCTCTTTTTCTTCAAGGAATTTAATTATTTTGGTGAGCTTTAAGCATTCAGGAATTTTTCCTTCCAAGACCTTTTCCAAATTATCAGGTTCTCTTTCCAGTCGATTGATCTCAACCTGCATGTATAAAAATATAATAAAAACAACAGCAACTCTTTCTTACAGAATATCATGAAGATAATTTATTAATTTCTCCGGATCACTTGAGATTGACATGTCTCCCTTTCCTATGGTAGGAACTTGAGACACCTTCTCGATACCTTCCATGCCTGATATTTCTTTATTATTGGAAGGTCTTAGAGAACCAGACACTGCATCTTCTTTGGATATGAGGGACTTTTTCAACTAGTTCTTCTCTTTCTTTTTCCTATTTTCTGTGGTCGTGATGGATTTAGACTTATGCTCAAAAATTACTAAATCTTCATCAAGAATGAACTTCATTATTGACATTAAAAAGGAAACTGAAATCCTCTTCAGAATAGAATTACTCTGGAGTATCCAAGATATGTGACCCTTTCCCTATGATACCACTTGTAGGACCCCGGTACACCCTAAGAGGGTAGGGGTGAATCAGGGTGTCAACTTTTTATTTTAAAAACATGGATCTTGTTCCCATGATGGTAGGAACTAGTTAAACTATTATGATTGATATGAACATTAATGAAACATTCACATGCAATGAGATGACACAACAATTTTTACTTGGTTCACCACTAAGGGCTACGTACAAGGAGCATACGCCTACAGGTTTTCGGTCGTACAAAATTCCACTAAACATCACTAGCTATGGATTACAAAGGTTTGGGCTCAATCACTCTGTCACAGGCTCACTTCCTTTACAATGATTTGGGGATACCTCACTGCGTCCCTCGTGTCACTTTAGTTGACTCCCCCTGGCTCACAGCCTTTGGAGAAGTCCCACCCAGTTTATAGACGTGAAGGTCTCTTCAATAGATTTGTATTTATGTCTTTGTCTCCTGTTCAGCATGAGAAAATTCTTGCATCAGAGACCTGAGTTTATGCTCTTTTCAATTCACCCATATTCATTAGTGCAATGACTGAGTGCACTAGATCCTCTTGTATTTTTTTGCCTGAATCACAACCACTTAAGTGATTCCTCAATAAATGAAGCTCAACTGACATGGCATAGTTAGAATCATTTCGCCATGTATACATGAGATCATACATGTATCATTTATATTCCCTTTCCATTCTGACTTTGCATCGAAGGTATCAGGTATTATTCCGACTTTCGTAAAGCCTCAATAAGAAGGGCATGCTCCACAACACCTGGCTCTCTTCTTCAAGCCCAGCGTGCAAGTCCCAATACGGCGAGCAAGTCCAAAATGGCGTGCAAGTATCACCAAACCACCTACGTGACACAACCTTTTTCAACTTCAAACTTGCCCGACTCACTTCCATTCTCACCCAAACCACCTTGGGAACGCAACCAACAACCGGCGCGCAACTTCTAAAATATGACGCACAAGTATCACCGAACCACTTGCGTGACCACACACCACTTGTGCGAACACCACACCTCCATGACGAGAGCTCTGATTTTCTCTATGGGATGAGTTCATGTAGAATAAGGAGGGGTCGACTAGTATTTATAGGCATTTGGCCACCCTACACAATGGCACAGAAGTATCCCCTGAACGCACAAATTTCGTTATGCAGCTCCATATGCCCTTGCATCTGTCACGCTACTCACTTGAACGACCGAACCAATAGTTTCATGATTCTCTTGCCTTTTCCATATATTGAATATCTTATCATGAAAAAAATCTGGCACGCAACTTTTCAATCATCCTAGGTACCGGCGCCCAAGTCCTTTCACGGCATGCATACCACTTGCGTGACCTTACCAATACTTGCACGACCCTCTTTCCATTGCCATATTTTGAATATTTGTTATTGAAAAACATATGGGGAACAAGTTTCCTCTACATAAATTCAACGGCTTTCTAGTCTCTTTTCCCAAAACCACTTTTCTCCATTTCTTGATTTGCAGGCCCAACAATTGGGAAAACACTGGAAAATGGAACCACCTTGTATCTTCTCATTCTATACCACCTTCAGATCATCTATTCCTCTGTCGATGTTCTTGAATAAAAAAAGGATCATTAACCACAACCCTTGAACTCATCATTCCACCTTGAAATCCCCTTTTTCAACAAATTTGTATGTCATTGGTTTCTTTGTCAATAAGAAAAATCACCAAAAAGAGGCTTCTTTTCTGTGATTTTCCTTCAGCAGTAACTCATATTCTTTCCTCACAAACTCCACAATCATTATATATATCCTTATATAGATAAACTTTAGCATCATCATATTTTGAAACAATGTGAAGTGTATGGTCATCTCAGAATTCCAATCCCCTGAACATTGTCTTCTTCCTCAACTGTCATTCTCTACTTCATGCAAATCATATGATTCTATTATTCATAAAGTCGCGTGCATGGTTCTCATGAAATTTCATGGTCTTCATCAAATCCACATTCATCTTTAATCATCCTCATATGGATTATACCTCACCATTATTCCCTGTTGAAAACAATGTGTCACCATTGAGGCAGGTTTTTTGAACTTATGATCAATACAAAAATCATCTGAATTTCTATTCCTATGTTTCATTGGATTACTCCTTGATCTAGTTCATTTTGATCTTCATTGACCACTATTGACAAAAAATAAAACCTTATACAGAAAGTCGGCCGAAAAATCTCCCCCTTTGTATTTTTTTGTCCATACCTTTCATATCTTCTAAAATTAATTCGTCAATGTCAAAATGAGAATCTTCTCATCAATTAAATTTTCTTTTCAAATGTTCATTTAACATTCTCTCCCCCCTTATTAAAAGAAATACAAATATCATGGTAGAGATGGTATCAATCTATACTTAAGCAATGTGCCATCAGTAATTTCACTCTATGTCTACTTAAGAAATGCTCGGTGTAGAAAACAAGAGAAGTTGATTTAGAAAACAAGGCTGTCCATTATTCACTGATCATGATACCACATGAGATGAGAACTCATTTACAATGTATTCAATGGTTTTCTACTTTTATTTCTGGCTAAATAAATCAAATGTGATAGTGAATAATCAACCTGAAACTCATGCACTCACATCAGCAAACAGATCTAAAGCATTCAAGTGAAATTGGCAGGATATGTGGCCTTGGGGAACTTTCATTCTTCTTATGTCACTGATCAATTTATTTACTCCCCCTTTGTAGAATGATCTTTTTTAAGAGTAAACAAGGGTTAGAGATTGAGAAATGACATTCTTTCCCCAACGACATGTTCTTCATGAAATTTAATGATTAATTTTCATTTAATACTAGGTGGAGTTGATATTGATTGAAATAATGATTTTAGAATCTTCTTCATTTTTATCCCCCTCAAGGGAAACACTACTCATCATCTTCATCAACATTAATCCTTCATCATCTTAATCATTGATTATCAATTCAAGAATCTTCCAGGGATGAAAACTTCTTCAGCTTATCTATCAAGTGTTGACAACATTCACTACTTCTCAGGTTCTACCCCTGAGAGCATGCTTCACCTTCAATTCCATATATTATGAGCACAAATACAATACAAAATTGATTAAGGGAATAATGTGGTTCCTCCTTGATTAATCAATAAGAGTTGCATGGTCGAGATTCTTTTCTCAACCAAGTTCCTCTGTTCACTCCAGTCTTCATGCCTGCACATTTGAACATATGTTCAGATATGTGTTGATGTGTCATGGATCTCTTAAAATTTTCTTCTTCTTTGTGTGGAGAATTGTTCATCTTAATAACCATCTTGAATGATGAATTCATACTCCATTTGAGGACTACTTCTTGTTATGGTATTAAGGTTAGGCAACCTTTTGCAATGTGACCGGATTTCTTGCATCTCTCACATTGAACTTCTTTGAAACATGTGTTTATCTTGGTTTTGAACCTCTCATGCACTCTGTCATCATCACGTGAGTATTTTTATTTTCCTTTTCCACTAGACCTGGTTTTTTCAATATCATGTTTCCTCATTCCTTCCAAATCTTCTGGCCAGATAACCAATATGTCATTTGGAACTGTTGCAGCTGGCTTAGATCTTCCACATAGGTGCATCTGAGTTTCATCCCTCTTAATTTTTTGTTAGGATGGATGACCCTTCAATTCCATGGAACTAAAATCATGGGTCCTCTAAGCTACCATACTTGACATCTTCTTGGGTAAATTTTTGTTCACAATGTTCTTCTGATTTCTTCCCAAGGAATATTATTTATACTTAGTTTGCATTAGAGGTCTTCTTTTCATATCAACAGTGAAAGCATATTGAGATGTCCATGTGCCTACCTTGTGACCTCTGTCGTTGCATATATAACAGATGTCATCAAGCATTCCAAATATGTTTTTTACAAATAGATTCTTTTGGACCTGCAGATGTTGCTTCTTCTTCTCTTGATTTATTCCCTTTGATACAGGCTCTCTTTTTACTTTTTCATTAAATTAATTGTATCAAGAATCTAGTTCACAATTCCCAAATCTGTTGAATCACCAAAATTGTCCCACAAATATTTTCTTCTTTGTATATTCTGTATGAGGTTTATGGGCCTTCTTCTTAATTTATTGTGCTCCATTTTAGGAACCAACTTCCTCCTTTTTCTTCCCATCCAAACTAGCCATTGTGGTAGTTTTATCATCCTCCTCCTTCCTCAACCATACTTGTTTAGAATTTTTCTTCCAACATGCAATTTTTAATGGAAGAAATTTAGAAACAATAGTATAAGTTTGTATAGATGGTACCTTCACATTCATTTCTACTTGTGATAGATGAATGAGTGAAGTCATGATCTTCTTATCACATGTTGGAGGGATTTTGATCGTAGAATCCTCCAGTGAGCATTGAGTACCAGCAACAACTGATTATTGAGATGGTTAATCAAGGGTTGTCATTATCTCTTTTTCAGAAGTAGGAGGTATTTCAGATTTATAATCCTACATTGATCATTGAGTACAAGTGTCACCTATTTCATTCTTTTTTGAAGTACCAATATGTGTCTTCTTATAATTTTTCAATTGGGATTCCAATTTTTGACTTTAAATATTGAGGATGATCTTATGTTCTTCAATCATGAACATCTTCTCTTCACAATTCTTATTCAATATCTCAACCTAATCTTCATGCATCTTAAATTTGTTTTGTAACAAAGGGTCACGTTCTCTGAACCACTTTCTAGTTTTTTCCAAACAAAAAATCTTGACTTCAGTGCTCTTCTTCAGCTCAGCTTCAAGTGCGTGGATCTTTTCATTAACAGTCTTATTTAATCCCCCTTTTTCTTCAAAGACATTAATTTTTTTGGTGAGCCTTAATTATTCAGGAATTTTTCCTTCCAAGCCCTTTTCCAAATTATCATATTCTCTTTCCAGTCGATTGATCTTAACCTTCATGCATCAAAATATTCTAAAAACAGCAGCAACTCTTTCGTCCATAATATCATTAAGATACTTTATTAATTTCTCTGGATCGCGTGAGATTGACATGACTTCCTTTCCTATGGTAGGAACCTGAGCCACCTACTCGATACTTTCCAAACCTGATATTTTTCATTATTGGAAGGGCATAGAGAACCTGAAACTGCACCTTCTTTGGATATGAGGGACTTCTTCAACTGCTTATTCTCTTTCTATTTCCTATTTGTCATGGTCTTTCTGTATGTAGACATCTGCTCAGAAATGAATGAATCTTCATCAAGACTGCACTTCATTGTTGACATTTGGAAAGAAACTCAAATCCTCATCTGAATATAATTATTGTGGAGTTTCCAACATACGTGAACCCTTTCCTCTAATACCACTTGTAGGACGTCGGGACACCCTGAGTGGGGAGGGGTGAATCAGGGTGTCTAATTTTTCTTTTAAAACCAAGGATCTTGATCCCACGTTGGTAGAAACTATTTAAACCTATATGATGAATATGAAAATTAATGAAATATTCAAATTCAAAGAGATGACACAACAATTTTTACATGGTTTCCCACTAAGAGATACGTCCAAGGAGTATACGCCGATATGTTTTCGGTCGTACCAAATTCCACTAAACATCACTAGCTACGGATTACAAAGTTTCGGACATAGTCACTCTGTCCTAGGCTCACTGCCTTTACAGAGGTTCAGGGATAGCTCACTGCGTCCCACGGGTCACTTCTGTTGACTCCCCTTAGCTCACTGCCTTTGGTGAAGTCCCACTCAGTTTATATATGTGAACGTCTCTTCAATAGATTTGAATTTAAGTCTTTTTCTCCTATTCAGAATGATACAATGCTTGCATCAGAGACCTAAGTTGATGCTCATTTCAACTCACTCCTTCTTTAGTGTAATGGATGAGTATAGTAGATCCTCGTGTCATTGTATTCCTGAATCACAACCACTTAAAGTGATTTCTCAATAAATGAAGCTCAGCTTACTTGTAATTGTCAGAATCTGTTCTCCATGTATGCATGAGATCATGCATGTATCATTTAGATTTCCTTTTCAGTCTCACTTTTTCACCAAAGGTATAAGGAAATATCCCGTATTTCATGCAACTCCAATAAGATGGGCATGCTCCAACAACACATGGCGCTCTTCATCAAGCCCGGTGCGCAAGTCCCAATATGGTGCACAAGTCTTTGGCGTGCAAGTACAAACTAGCATGCAAGTATCACCAAACCACCTGCGTGACACCTCCTTCTACAACTTCATACTTGTACGAATCACTTCCTTTCTCTCCCAAACCTCCTTGGGCGCGCAACCCACAACCGGCATGAAACGTCTAAAATCTGGCACGCAGGTATCACTGAACCACTTGTGCGACCACACACCACTTGCACGACCACCACACCCATACGACGGGAGCACTGATTTTCTCTAATGGTTGAGCTCATGTAGAATGAGGAGGGTTCGATCTCTATTTATAGGCATTTGGACACCCTACGCGATGACGTACAAGTCTCCCCTCAGCGCGCATGTTTTGGGGCACAGCTCCGACTGACCTAGTCTCTGTCACACTACCCACTTGCGTGACAAAACCAATACTTGCATGATTCTATTTCCTTTTCCATATTTTGATGATCTGATCTCGAAAAACATCTGGCACACAACCTTTCAATCAACCTAGGTAGTGGTGCGCATGTCATTTCAGGGAGCGCAAGTCACTTGCGCGACCTAACTAATACGTGCACGACACTGTTTCATTTTAAATATTTTGAATATTTTTTCTTGAAAAACATATGCCGCGCAAGCTTCCTCTCCTTCAAATCAATGGCATGCATGTCTCTTTGCCAAAAACCACTTTTCTCCATTTTTACCAACTCCAGATCATCCATTACTCTGTCGATGTTCTTAAATCAAGAAGGGATCATTAACCACATCCCTTTACCTCTACATGCCACCATGAAATCCCCTTTTTCTACAAATTTTTATGTCATTGGTTTCTTTTTCAAGAAGCACAATCACCTAAAATGCTTCTTTTTTTGTGATTTTCCTTCTTCAGAAACTCTTCTTCTTTCATCACAAACTCCACAATTGTGATATATATCCTTTGATAGATCAACTTTAGCATCACCATATTTTGATACAATTTGATGTTCGTGGCCATCTCAGAATTCCCATCCCTTGCACATTGTCTTCTTCCTCAACCGTCATTCTCTACTTCATGCAAATCATATGATTCTATTCTTCAAGAAGTCTCTTGCATGGTTCTCATGAAATTGCATGGTCTTCATCAAATCCCCATTCTTCTTTAATCATCATCAGATTGATTACACCTCACCATTCATCCTTGTTGAAAACAATGTGTCACCTTTACCACATGTTCTTTGAACATATGATCCGTACAACAATCATCTGAATTTCCATTCCTCCATTTCATTGGAGTACTTCTTGATCTCGTTAATTTTGATCTTCATTGACAACTATTGAAAACAAATAAATCCTTATACAAAAAGTGGTCCCAAAAATCTCCCCCTTTGTATTTTGTTATCAATACCTTAAATATCTTCTGAAATGAATATGTCAATGTCAAAATGAGAATCTTCTCTTCAATCAACTTTTTCATTTCAAATGTTCATTTCAATTTCTCACCCCATTATTGACAAGAAAAACAAATTTAATAGTAGAGAGGGTATCAATATATACTTAAGAAATGTTCTATCAGTGATTTCACTCTAAGTATACATAAGAAATCCACAATGTAGAAAACTAGATGAGTTGATTTAGACAACAGGGCTGTCCATTATTCGCTGGTCATGATACCACATGCGATGAGAACTCAAGTACTTTGTCTTCAATGGTTTTACACTTTCATTTTTGGCTAAATAATTAAAATTTGATAGTGAATAATCAACCTGAAACTCCTTCACTCACATCAGAAAAGAGATCAAACGCATTCAAGTGCAATTAGTAGGATAAGTGGCCTTGGGGAATATTCATTCTTCTTATGTTACTGATCAATTCAGTTACTCCCCATTTGTAGGATGATATTTATTCGTGTAACCAAGGTTTAGTGATTGAGAAATGACATACCTCCTCCAATGACATGTTCTTCACTAAATTTACAGAGTAATTTTCATTTAATACCAGGTGTAGTTGATACTGATTGAAACAATGATTTTAGAAGATTCTTCATTTCTCTCCCCCTCAAGGGAAACACCAATCTTCATAATTTCTGTCAAGATTGATCCTTCTTCATTTTAATTTTTGAATATCAATTGAATAATCTTCCAAGGATGGAAACTTCATTAGCATATCTATCAAGAGTTGAAAACATTCACTACTTCTAAGGTTCTCCCCCAGAGAGCATTCTTCACATTCAATTCCCTATATTTTTAGCACAAATACAATACACAAATTATTAAGGGAATATGGTGGTTCCACCTTGCTTTGTCAATATGAGATGCATGGTTGAAGAGCATTTCTCAACCAAGATCTTCTGTTCAATTTAGTCTTCATGCCTCCACATTTGAACATATGTTCTAATATGTATTGATGTGACAGGTCTCTCTTCACATTTTTTTCTTTATTGTGTGTAGAATTGTTCGGCTTAATAACCATCTTGAATGATGCATTCTTACTCATTTTGAGGACTGCTTTTTTCTCTCGTATTAAGGTTAGAATACCATTTGCAATGTGACCTGATTTCTTGCATCTCTCACACAGGACTTTTTGCCACATGTGTTTCACTTGGTTTGAAATCTATCATGCAATCTGTCTTCATCACGTGAATATTTTTCTTTTCCTTTTCCACTGGCCCTAGTATTTTCATTTTCAAGTTTCCTCATTCTTTCCAAATAATCTGGCCAGATGACCAATATGTCAATTGGAACTGTTACAGATGGCTCGGATCTTCCACTTATGTACATCTGAGTTTCACCCCTCTTAATTTTTCATTTGGATGGACGAACCTTCAATTCCATGGAACTAAAATCATGTGTCTTCTCAGCTACCATAATTGAGATCTTCTTGGGGAAATTTTTGTTCACAATGTTCTTCTGATTTCATCCCAAGGTACTTTCCTCATACTTAGCTAGCATCAGAGGTCTTCTTTTCTTGTCAACAGTTAAATAATATTGAGATGGGAATGTGACTGCCTTGTGACCTCTGTCGTTGCACATATCACAGATGTCATCAAGCATTACAAATATGTTTGCTGCAAAAAAATTCTTCTGGACCTACAGATGTTGGTTCTTCTTCTCTAGATTTCTTCACTTTGATACAGGCTCTCTGTGTGCTTTTTCATTAAAGGGATTGTATGAACAATCCAGTGCAAAATTCCCAAATCTGTTGCATCACCAAAATTGACCCACAAATATTTTCTACTTTATATATTCTGTATGAGGTTTTTGGGACTTCTTCTTAATTTCGTGTGCTCTATTTGAGGAACCGACTTCCTCCTTTTTCATCCCATCCAACCTAGAAATTGTGGTAGGTCTCTTATCCTCCTTTTTCATAACCCATACTTGTTTAGAATTTTTCTTCCAACCTGCACTTTTTAAAGGAACATATTTAGAAACAATAGTACATGTTTTTATGGACGATACCTTCACTTTCATAGCTGCTTGTGATAGATCAATGAGTGAAGTCATGATTATCTTATCACATGTTTGGGGTCTTATAATAGTAGAATCCTCTAGTGAGCATTGAGTACCAACAGCAACCGATTCTTGAGATGGATAATCAAGGGTTTTCATAATAATTTTTTCACAAGTTGGAGGTATTTCAGATTTAGAATCCTCCATTGAGAATTGGGTACAAGTGTCACCTGTTTCATTCTTTTGTGAAGTCTCAATATGTGTATTCTCAATATTTGTTAATTGGGCTTACAATTTTTTACTTTCAATATTGAGGATGATCTTATTATTTTCAATCATGATAATCTTCTCTTCGTAAATCTTATTCAATCTGTCAACCTCATCTTCATGCATCTTAAAACTGTTTTGTAACAAAGAGTCATGTTCTCTGAGCCTCTTGGATGTTTCTTACAAAAAAACTATTGACTTCAGTGCCCTTCTTCAGCTCAGTATCAAGTGCATGGATCATTTCACTAAGATTTTTATTGACTCCCTCTTTTTCATCAAAGTCTTTCATTTGTTTGGTGAGCATTAAGAATTCAATAATTTTTCCTTCCAAGCCCATTTCCAAATTATCAGCTTCTATTTCCAGTCGATTGATCTAAACCTGCATGCATTGAAATATTTTGAAAACATCATCAACTCTTTCTTTCGTAATATCATGCAGATAATGTATTAATTTCTATGGATCACCTGCGATTGACATGTCTTCCTTTACAATGGTAGGAACCTGAGCCACCTTCTCGATACTTTCCAATCCTGATATTTCTTCATTTTTGGAAGGGCATGGAGAACCAGACACTGCATCTTCTTTGGATAGGAGGGAGTTCTTCAACTACTTCTTCTCTTTCTTTTTCCTATTTTGTCATGGTCTTGCTAGATGTAGACTTCTGCTCAGAAATGACTGAATCTTCATCAAGACTGCACTTCATTGTTGAGATTAGGAATGAAACTCAAATCCTCTTCTGAATAGAAGTACTGTGGGGTTTCCAACATACCTGAACCTTTTCCTCTGATACCACTTGTAGTACCATAGGACACCCTGAGAGGGGAGGGGTGAATCAGGGTGTAAATGTTTTCCTTTAAAACCATGGATCTTGTTCCCAAATTTGTAGGAACTAGTTAAACCTATATGATGGATATGTATAGTAATGAAAATTCACATGCAAAGAGATGACACCACAATTTTTACTTGGTTCACCACTAAGGGCTACATCCAAAGAGCATATGCTGATAGGTTGTTGGTCATACCAAATTCCACTGAACATCACAAGCTATGGATTATAAAGGTTCGAGCACAATCACTCTATCCCAGGCTCATAGCAATTACAAATGTTCAGGGAAAGCTCATTGAGTCCCTCAAGTCACTTATGTTGACTACCCCTGGCTCACTGCCTTTGGTGAAGTCCCACTCATTTTATAGACGTGAAGTCTCTTCAAAAGATTTGAATCGAAGTCTTTGTCTCCTATTCCACATGAGACAATGATTCCATAATAGACCTGAGTTGATTCCCTTTTCAGTTCACTCCTTCTTCATTAGTGCAATTACTGATTGAACTAGATCCTCTTGTCTTTTTTTTCCAGAATCACAACCACTTAAGTGATTGCTCAATAAATGAAGCTCATAATACATGGAATTGTCATAATAAGTTCTCCATGTATGCATGAGATCATGCATGTATCAATTATATTTCCTTTTCAATATCACATTTCACTTAAGGTATCAGGCAATCTTTCGGCATTCGTGCAGCTCCAATAAGATGGGCATGCTCCAACATCACCTGGTGCTATTCTACAAGCCCGGCGCGCAAGTGCCAATACAGTGCGCAAGTCTTTGGCACGCAAGTCCAAACTGGCTTTCAAGTATCACCAAACCACCGTGCGACACTACCTTCTTCAACGTCATACATGCGTGACTCACTTCCTTTCACACCCAATCCTCCTTCGCCGCGCATCCAATAACCAGCGCGCAACTTAAAAAATCTGGCGCACATGTATCACTGAACCACTTGTGCGACCACACACCACTTGAGTGACCACCACACCTACGTGACAGGAGCTCTGATTTTCTCTAAGGGTTGAGATTAAGTATAATGAGGAATGGTCGACCTGTATTTATAGGCATTTGGACACCCTGCGCGATGGCGTTAAAGTCTCCCCTCGGTGCGCAAGTTTCAATGCCCAACTCCATCTACCCTAGCCTATGTCACACTACTCACTTGCGTGACCAAACCAATACTTGCACAATTCTATTTACATTGACATATATTGAATATCTGATCTTTAAAAACATCATGCGTGCAACTATTCAATCATCCTAGGTACCGACACGCAATTCCTTTCATGGCGCCCAAGTCACTTGCACGACCTAACCAATACTTGTGCGACCCTCTTTCCATTGCCATATTTTGAATATTGTTTCTTGAAAAAACATATGACGCACATGTTTCCTCTCCTTCAATTCATCTTCATGAAATTCACATTGCCAAAATCCACTTTTCTCCATTAATTTATTTTCAGGATAAAAAATTGGGCAAACACTGGAAAATGACACCACCTTGTATATTCTCATTTTGTACCGCCTCCAGATCATCCATTCCTCTGTATATGTTCTTGAATCAAGCAAGGATCGTTAACCACAACCCTTGAACTCGACATGCCACCCTAAAATCCTCTTTTTCATCAAATCTATATGTCATTGGTTTCTTTGTCAACAAGCCCAATCACATAAATAAAGGATTCTTTTCTGTGATTTTCCTTCTTCAGCAACTCTTTATCTTTCGTCACAAACTCCAAAATTTTGATATATATCCTTTGATAGATCATCTTTAGCATCATCATATTTTGATACAATGTGAAGTGCATGGCCATCTCAGAATTCCAATCCCTTTCACATTGTCTTCTTCCTCGACCGCCATTCTTTACTTCATGCAAATCATATGATTCTATTCTTTAAGAAGTCTCTTGCATGGTTCTTGTGAAATTTCATGGTCTTCATCAAATCCCCATTCTTCTTTAATCAGCCTCAGATGGATTATACCTCAATATTTTTCCCTATTGAAAACAATGTGTCACCTTTGAAACAAATTCTTTGAACTTATGATCTGTACAACAATCATCTGAATTTCGATTCCTTAATTTCATTTGAGTACTTCATGATCTCATTCATTTTGATCTTCATTGACAACTATTGAAAAAAAAATAAAACCGTATACACAAAGTGGTCCCAACACACCCAGCCTCTTGGACACCCTCCCACCCCCTGAACACCCCTAAAAACCCCCACCCCATGAGACAACACATCCACACCCCAACACCCCCCACAACACTAAACACCCCCATACCCCTGAATACCCCGTGGACAGCCCCCCCCCCCACCCCTCCTAGACAGATCACACTCTCTTGGATGACCCTCCACTCTTATTGACACCCTCCCACCCTAAGGACACCATGGACACCCCCATCCTAGTGGAAAGCATTCCTACACCCCTGGAAGTCCCCCTCCCCACTGAACATCACCCCCCTTCTAGACAGCCCCACAATTCCCTGGACAACCCTCCCACCCTCCCTCCCACCCTCCCACCCCTATGGACACCCTGGACGCCCCCACCCCACTGGACATCCCCCCCCCATACTTTTGGAAAGCCCCACCCCAATGAACAGCCTCTCACACCACAAGACACCCCTGGATACCCCCCCCCCCACCCTCACGAATTGCCCCCACCTTCTTGGACACCCTCCCACCACAATGGACACCCCGAACACCCCCACCCCACTATACAACCCTACCATTCCCTTAGAAACTCCCCTCCCCACTGGACACCCCCACACCCCTAGATACCCCCTACAAATCCACCTTCAACCACTCATAGACATCCCACACTACCATGGATCGCCCTCCAACCCTCCTGGATGCCCCCACCCCCATGATCACTATAGACAACCCCACCCCAATAGACAGCCCTCCCACACCCCTAGAAATCCCCCACCCCACTAGACACCCCCACCCACACAGACACACCGGAACATCCCATGGGTAGCCCCCATCCTCCTGGACAACCCCCACCCTCTCGGATACCCTCCCACCCCATGGACACCCCAGACACCCCCACCCCACTGGATAACCCTCCTACACACCTAGAAACTCCCACCTCACTATACACACTTCACACCTCTAGATACCCCCTAGACACCCCCCTGGATAGGCCCCCACTCCCCTGGACAACCCTCCCACCCTCCTTAACACCCTCCCACCCCCATGGACACACTAGACACCCCCACCCCACTAGAAATCCCTCCCCCACACATGAAACCCCCACCCCACTTGACCCACCCCCACATCGCTAGACACCCCATGGACAACCCCCCCCCCCACCCTCCTGGAAAATTCCCCACAGTCCCACCCAAAGGGACACCTCGAACACACATGAACCCACTGGAACCCCCCCCCCCCCCACACCCCGGGACCCCCCACCCACCCCAATGGACACCCCCACACCCCTGAAGACCCCCTAGACATCCACCCTCACCCCTCCTGGACAGCCCCCCACTCCCTTAAATAGCCATCCCACCATCCTGGACACCCTCCCACACCAATGGACATAATGGACCCCCCCCCCCACAGGACAGTCCCCCAGACCCCTGGAAACAAACCCACCCCACTAACCCCCCCCCCCCCCCCGCGCCCCTCCAAGACATCACCCCACACCCCTGGACAACCCTCCCACTATATTGGACACTCTCCCACACCCCATGGACACCCAGGACACCCCCACCCGACTAGATAGCCCTCCCACACCCCTCAACCCCCCTGAACACCCCTTGGATAGCCGCCACCCTCCTGGATAGACCCCACCCACTTGGACATCCTCCCAACCCCATGGAAACCTCGGAAACCACCACCCAACTAAAAACCCTCCCACACACACACACGCGCAACCCTCAAGACCCTCTTGACACCCCCAACCCCTCCTGGACAATCCTTACTCCACTAGACAGCCCTCCCACTCTATTGGACACCCTTCCACCACTATGGACACCCCTACCCCACTGTACATCCCTTCCACATACCTGGAAACCTTCCAACCCCACTGCCCCCCCCCCCCACACACACACCCTTGGACACCCCTTAGACAGCCCCCACTTCCTTGGACAGCCCTCCCACCCTCTAGGACACCCTCCCAATCCCCCTGGACAACCTGGACACCCCCCACACTACTAGACACCATCACACACCCCTGGACACCCTCCCCCCAAGACTTGAATCCATAACCGAAAAACCATTAAACTAGACCCAAATAACAAGTATACCAAAACTAAACATTCACATATATAACATTAAAAAAGTAAAATTTCAACTAAAAAACCTCAATCCATCCTAAAAAACTTCAAAATACAAAATTATAATGAAAGTATTCGAAATTATATTTCACAATACTAACAACCTAATATAGCATCAAACCTGTAAAATAATTTGACAATTCCACTCTTAAGTGTTTTAAATCATGAGCACTATTGGTTTGAGGATCATCCAATAGCTACTAAGTAAAAGGAAATTATTTAACATGTATAATTAATAAATAAAATGAAATATTATGGAATAGTGTAAAAGGAAATCTTACTAGGTCAAAGTTCACAAGTGCTCCATTTGAATTTTCATACATAAATCTGATCATATAATATCATCATTCGACGAAGCCATGTTGGTCATGAAAATTCTGTTTAAATGAGTGTAAATTCACAATATTATTTATATGTAAAACATCTAAATATACAAATTAGAAATGGATATTTACCATTAATTTTACATATTTCATCCTGGTAGTCCTTTTGTTTGTGTTTTTACCCATCTCCTATTATAAAATAAAACGAACAGGATAAATTTAAATTTCATAATAATATATAAAACTATTATGAAATTGAAACATACTTTTACTTCATATTCATAAAACATTTCTTCACCTCTCTATGGATAGAGCATATCTAAGAAAGTGATTTATCCCTTGGAAAAAAGACACAAAACATCAAATGATCACTGATAAATGAAAATTTAAGGTTTTTTGTTTTTAATGATAAAATATAATGAAATCATTGCTATAGATATAGTTCATACCACTCTAAAAAATGTAGCATCCAACACTGTGTGATTATATTATATTCAAATTGTTCAGCAATATAATGCATTCATTGTTCCTCATCGCATGTATGTGCTTCAGTGTATATCAAATGCCGGTCCATGGTGATGGATCTCGGATTGAGGCTTGTATCAATGGAAGGTGGGTGGACAGGTGCATGGATACGCATTTTGTACATTTTCAGGAGCGCGGCTCGAGGTCATGTTGTGTTGATCTTTGTTTTTAGATAAATGAATTTGATTTTGAAATGGATATGGATGTTGTGAATCCGTGTGTGGAGGTGGTAATGTTCTATATTGGGTACCGACAACCCTTAAACCAGCCATTTGAAAATAAAAAAAAATTATTTGAAGGCCTAAATTCCAGTCCATGAAACTATATACATCTATCCACTCATTCTTATCACACTTGCTATAAATATACCTAATATAAAACAGAAATAAGTATATATTTTTAATAAATATAACGTATGGAAATGGTGTTTCAACATTCCTAGAAAAACGTTTCACGACATTAATACCAAACTTATCTCTAGTAACAAGCTCCATGATATCATTTTTCAGAATCCCCAGATTTCTTTAACATCCACAAACATGAGCTTCCATTGGAAACTCATAATGATCTGCCAAAAAAATTTAATATCTTGACAATCATTCATGACTACTAGAATCTATCTATGATGTCATAACATTTTTTATTTGTTGTTTTCTATACAGTATTTCATTACCTATGAAGTATTCCTATAAAAATAAATATAAATATATATTAGTTTTCAAAAGTCAAAACACTTAAATTAAAAAATAAAATAATATATATAACATACATAACTCTATAGTTATGAGTCGTAGAAGTCTGGATGGCCAAATTAAACAATGTTCTATATTATGTCCAACTATCATCACCTAATATGTAGGAAATGGTACTCGAGATGATCTATCTATAATATCATGTATAATGAACCTATAATGCTCTTCCTCTAACTGTTGATGTTAAACTGTATCTCCTATAAAATATACTAGCCCATATGAAATTATATGATGTTGAGAAGCATCAAAATACACCTCAAAATAAGTAAAAAGTTCCTGTAGAGGAGTAGAATTAAAAATGGGGTGTTTAGGCTGAGGTAGGGGAGTGATTGCTACTAACAGAGGTGGAGGATAAATAATGGGGTCTATAGAATAGTGGAAGAGTGGGAGCTACTATCTGAAATTACCTTTGTAGGTATGCAAACATATATTGTACCAATTCTCTAATATTTTCCTCCATTGTCGCATTAAAATTATGAACTTCAGCATCCATGGATTCTATTTTATTATAAACTCCCTCAACAGACGATGTTGAATAATGTGTTACCACATTTCTTACTGATACACCTGTCAGATATCCTCGTACATGACTAGGATGTTCGGACTTCCAAATGTTGCAAATAATATATATTTCATCCCAGCTGCTATAAATTCCCCCTATAAGCTCTGATCCTCAAGAGAATCTAGTATTAATTAATTGACCATTAAGGTAATGATTCAAAATATATAAATAATATATTTACCTCAAATAAATAAAATAAATATCTTATAATCCTCTTAGAAATGATTCTCGATACTCTTGAAAGATATTTCCATTTTCCCATCTATGCACTCATCCATTTTTCATTACTATATAGAAAGGATATTGGGGAAACCTCTCTAGAGCATGAAGGCTCAGCTATCAATTTTAGTCATTTTTTTCCATCATTTATTCATCGAAGAATGTATACACTCCCTGAGATAAACTTGAGGGTATACATTATTGGATTGGATCTCCTAATTATATGTCCTTATTAATAGTAAATTAAAAATAATAAATCACTAAAAAACATTAATAAGATCATTTATATAAGAGATCATATAAAAGTTTACATTTCCCTTACAAAAAATGAATCTTTACTTCTAATTTAAACAAACTGTATTCTTGTCTCTTCATCAATGAATGGATATATATGACATATGTTGTCATGAATCCTATGACCAAAAATGAAATCATATGTGAGGGTTGATTTGAAATCTCTCCATCTCCTTACATCCATCGATAATAATTTCTTCCTAACTCTTCTACTATCCGTAATATTAAATTTCATCTCATAAAGAAGAGGTAAAACATATTATACTAGAAGCATTTAATGAATTGGTAATCAATAGAAAATGATCTAACCCAAATCATCTCCCACAACTGAGATATTATCACTTTTTCTACACTTGTCCAATCATCCTACAAAATTCATACTTTTCTCTTACCCAGAGTTGATTCATAACACTTAAAATGTTTTTCATTTGATCCTCTCAGAATATCATTCTCTTAAAAATCAACGACTATCCTCTTCTCCTACGTACGGGCAAGTGATAATTTTGGTAAACGTGTGCACCCTCTTTATCCAACACTAAAACCCTACTTTGTCGTTATGGGAGCACATGAGGAAGATTGGGGAACATCAAAAGGAGCATGTGAATGTTCTTCCCTTGTGGTATGATCATTATGATCATCTCTAGAATCATGTGGTTGATCAAATGATTGATTTTTCATTATCCTAAAAATATAAAAACAATCATTAGTTCGCAAATATACATATTCAAATACTAAAATAAAAATGTAAATAAAAATGGAAAATTAAATTAAGTAACATAATAGTAAACATGGTTAATATGTTAAGGATGTTAAATAATGTTAATCATGGTAAACATGGTAAAACATTTAGTGTAATTTTTATTTAACAAAATCAATAAATATACAAGTTTCATAAAGGAAAACTACGGTAAACTATGGTAAACATGGTAAAAATGGTAAACATGGTAAACTTGGTAGATATGGTAAACATGGTAAACATGTTAAACATGATAAACATGGTAAACATGGTAAATATGGTAAATTTATTATCATTCAACAAAAATAATAGATATATAATTTACGCAATGGTAAACATGGTAAAATAAACAAAACAAAATTAAAATGAACAAAAAATTATACTTATTTGTTTTAATACGTGTTCTAATAATGAAAATTATGATAACTTCTATCATTTTATGAAAATAATAAATGTAAACAAGAAATAAACATTTGTTACTTGTAATATTAAGAATTTAGAAATGGATTTATTTCCCAAATTCCTTCGTCTGGATCATTCCTTATGGCACAAACCATATCTTCTGCATGCTCATCATTTTGTTCTGCTAATATTTCCATATCTGTAGGGATCTCACATAAATCAGTATCTTCATCAAGTTTATCCTCACTAAGATAATGGTTTTCCCTTATTAAACAACAGACCACCACATATCTGTTTGATCAACTACATAGAAAACTTGTTTACATGAGTTTCCATTATAAAAGAATCTGTTGTGTCTTCCAACCTATTCAGATTAACAACTGTCAATCCAAATTCATCTTTTCTGACACTACTATTACCGATAAACTATTTGCAGTTAAAAACAGGAACACTAATTTTAAAGTAATCAACCTCTCATAATTATTTAATGAGACCATATTATGCATTTGATGTATAAATTGGGTTTTTTTACTTTATGACTAGAAAAATTCATTGCTTTGGCAAACACCAATACACCACTATCCTGAAATACACTTCTGTTGTCCTGAGCTTTCATATGAAATGTATATCTATTAATGTCATAACCAGACCACGTTATCACATTTAAACATGGACCACCCACTATCCATCATATTACCAAAAATACATTTGATCTATCATGCAACGTCTTCTTAAACCATGAAAAAAATTTTTTGTTGTGATCATTCAAAATCCAAATTTTTTTCATCATTGGATGAATTTGTTTCAACTCATTAATATGAAATGTGATATATGGTTGATCATCATCAATGTTATTCAGGTTGTATAATTCTAACTTCTTTATCTATTTAGCTAACAACGAATTGAATTTCAAGCCATGAATCCCCTTTCCATCATTATTAACTCCTTCATGGCGATATGGAGGAAAACCTATGTGCTATGAGGTATCCAAGTATCTCACACAAAACACAAAATCATACTCAGAAATAAACATTTAAAAAATGGAGGCTTCAGGACGATATGAATTCTTAATGTTCCCCTTAAATATTTTCATATACCATTCAAAATGATACATCCAATGCAGATATATAGGTCCAGAAATATTTATTTCTCGAACTAGATGAATCTTTAAATTCACCATTATATTTAAAAAATATGGAGGAAAATACATTTCCAAATAAAAATGTATAGAAATTTCATCCTATTCGAAGATGTTAAAAGCAATCACATTAATCACATTATTACAAATTGAATTGAAAAAATAACACAACTTCATTACAGTCTTTCTGACATGGATGGGAAATATTTCACACAATGCAACTGGTAGAAGTTGTTGCATCATAATGTTATAATCATGAGATTTTATACCTATTAACACTACTACAAAAATTTTCAAGGGAAGCACTACCCTTTTATCAGTGTTAAAAAAGCACTGATATATGGGATATTTTAACAGCGCTAAAGAAAAGCACTGATAAAGGCCCCGTTTATCAACACTTTTTTCTAGAGCTGATAAATTCTCCCCTTTATCATCACTTTTTAGCGCTGATAATGGGGACTCCATTATCAGTGCTTCTTTTAGTAGCGCTGATAATGGGGGTATTTATCAGTGCTTTATTCTACCGGTGATAAATTTTATGTTTCAAAAAAAATCATGAAAATTAAATTATTGTTATATAAGTATATTTTTTTGATATAAATATATTATATTTTTTTAAATATGTTTTAGATAAGTATAAATAGACTATTACATTTAATATATAATACTTTTAGTGGAAATGGTTTTAAAATATTTAAAAAAATATTCTTAATTAATAATTTTATAATTATTATTGATTAAAAATCATTTAATAAAAAATTTATGACACAAAATATCAAAAAAAAAATAAAAGATCTAAAATAAGTTGAAAGTGTAACTCAAACTTCAAAATACAATACCTTTTGATCCGGTTTTCATTTTGAGATCTACAACATATCCACTCGAATCATGTGATGATCTCTACACACTTGTGAATGAATCAAAGTTTTTGTCACATTTTGTTTGGCCAAATATGGCCAAAAGGCCGCCAAAACTGAGTTTTTATTCATGATACCCCAATTTGTTAACATCCAAAAAAGATTAACATATGATCCGGATGTCCATTTGGCCTATACCATATATCATATCGATGATTTTTTCATTTGATTCGATTTAACTAGTTTTGGAGCTGAAACGGACTTTTGGATTATAAGTTATGGCTGTTTTATCATTCAATGGATTTTCAAATACACATATATATGTATTTATTCATAAATATATAGGTGTTTTTGTGTGTGTGTCTGTGTTTCTGTGTGTTGTATATATGTATGTATGTATGTACTTATTTACTTATTTATAAACACCCATAAAAACATATTTCATAAAATTATTTAAAACTAATCTTATAAGTATATATTAATATAAAAATAAATATACGGATAACAAATTATAACTGAATATATATATATATATAATTATATATTAATATACGAATGAATATATATAAATATACTAATATATGAATAAATATATTTATATTAATTTGAATCTGAATCAATATACGAATAAATATAACTATATATATATAATTTAATAGATATATCATTAAATAGAAAAAAACGATATAGCATAGTGGTAATGGTTCAACCGCAGAAGGGGGGAGGTTGCAGGTTTGAGTTCGGGTGGAAGCAAAGGGGAGAACGCGTGTGAGGATGCGTGGGAAGGCAGCACGCGGGAGACTATGAGGGGGGGGGGGGTCTTCCTGGAACCGATAGGGGGGGTCAAGGAATGATAAAAGCTCAGCTCGCATTATATATATATTTTTTATTTTATTTTTTCAATTTTTTTGACTTTTATCAGCGCTAAAAAAAGTTCTGATAATAGGGTCTTTTATTAATGCTTTTTTTAGCACTGATAAAAGGGGACTTTATTAGCACTTTTCGGAGTGCTGATAAAAGGTACCCCACTATATCCTCGCCTTGATTAACATCACTTTTTTAGCACTGTTAATCAACTTTTTTATTTATAATAATGGCAATATTTGTAATAGTGAACCTTAAATCCTTCAAGGAGACAAAATATTTTATATATTAAGAATAACCTTGAGGCACTTTGATATCATGGAGACAATGAAAAAATTGAATTTCTCCCTCTTGGATAATGTATGAAAAGCCTGGGGAAGAAATGTTCAAATTCCATTAGGTGTGGGAGCTAACTCCAAATTAATTCCCATTGACAGTATGTCTAATCATGCATTCAACCCATCTTTTTTCATACCTTTAAAATAAAAAAATTCTCCAATCAAACAATCATATATATTATTCTCTGCGTTCATGAAATCAATATTATGTTTCACTTCATGATATCTCCAATATGTTAGCTCAAAAAATATTGACATTTTCTCCCAAATTTTTCTATCATTACCTGATTTCTGTGTCTTTCCCAATGGCACATCAAGGTTTTCCACCCTCTCCAAATACTCATCAAAGGATAATGGTTTTGGAGCAATATCAAATTCTTATGAGCCATTGAAAGCATTTTTTATTCTCCTATTAGAGTGATCCATAGATAAAAACATATGATGATCCATGTACATTGTTTCCCTCCCATGATGAAATTGAAAATATGAGGTTTATTGTTCGCAAATTGGACATGCTTTATGCCCCTTAACATTGTATCTAGTAAAATTTCCATATTATGGGAAGTAATTAATAGTGAACATAAGAATTGTATGTAGTTGATAATACTCATTTGTATAAGAATCATACACCAT
This sequence comes from Viscum album, assembly GCA_963277665.1. Classification (NCBI taxonomy): domain Eukaryota; kingdom Viridiplantae; phylum Streptophyta; class Magnoliopsida; order Santalales; family Viscaceae; genus Viscum; species Viscum album. Next base: position 396,909,466 of record OY728144.1, read on the forward strand.
AATACCATCCGCTAATAAAAATTTCAAATTAGAAATCAATGGTGACAAGAAAACAGCAATATCATTTCTGGTTTGCATCATGCCAGAGATCATTATACTCAACATGAATTATTTGTGCATCATAAAAACTACAAGAGAGAGGTTGTAAATTACCAACAAAAAGTCCATGAAATATGTGTGCCACTGATGGTTTGGAATAGATTCATTCCATCTGTCCATAACCCTAGTTTGAGGTTACTAATTTCATTTACAAATGTAGGATACTGCTCCTCAATTTTCTACTATTGTGGACAATCAGATGGATGACTTATTTTTCCATCATATATTCGCTCATCAAATTTCCATCTTAACCTTTTTAAATCTTTTGAATTAGCCAAAAATCATTTCAAACAATGAATTATAGCTAGATATCAAAATACCTTGGATGGGATCTTTGTAATCTCTACATCAGCCTGTGAATTTTCTTTCAACTTATTCCATGATGCCCCACATTTTGGAAACTATGACAGAAATACATATTCCATCCTATATATCATATAGTCAATCAAAAATGCATGGATGTTCTGGTATCCTAATCCCATTAAGAATAATATTTTCATGGCCTTATAATGTGAATACGGAAGATCGTTATCTTTTGGAATAATGTATTTAATCAATTGTAGTAGCTTTGTAAAACTTTTTTCACTCCATGAATGTTTCAACTTCAGGTTAATGAATAATAACACTGCCGAAAAACCCATAAAATACATACTACCAAGTTATAATGGTTTTTCAACATCACCATATAGACGCACAACTATTGGTTCTATCTCAATTTTTTCTACTGCAATATCCTAGATTATTTCATCAATTACATTGGAGTTACCATCTTGCAAATCATCATCAATAGTAGATTTGACATTCTGTCCAGTTTAACCATGAAATATCCAAGGGCTTTAACTTGGATTAAAACCATGTCAAATCAGATGACCTTTGACTTCTATACATTTCAACTTCTTCAGATTCAAACTTTTCAGGGATAGATAAAAATAAGTTATTGCTTAAAACATTTCATTTATAAAATTAAAAAAATCCATCAATACCTTCCTCAAATTCATTACTCATTTTATGTTCTTTAATTCAACATAGAATCATTATTTCCTATAAAAAATATCAAAATTATCCATATTGTTTAGATAAGACAAATATATATATATGAAAATTATCATAATTTGAATGTAAAACAATTTTGAAATATAATTAAAATCTATGGATATTTGAAAAAAATATTTTAGAAAATGATTTTAAAAAATAATATAGTTATATATAACAGTTTTAAATTCTTCATGGATCCTTTATTCTTAAGGTACACAAAGAATACATCCTGATTCAACTAGATACCATAATCACCATTCCCTAAAAATGTAATATAAAGTGTAAATATTAAAATATGTATACATTCTCTACTGAAAAAAACACATATCCCAATGATTTGAAACCAATGGGATATCCCCTAAAACCATTTGGATAGAATAACCCAATGTTTTCACACACCACTTTCATGATGGTGGTTGAAATATCCCTATACCAATGATTCTATAGGAACCGTTGGTATAGAATTCCTGAAGTTAAAATATTCCAATGGATTCAATGAAACTTTTGGGATATATATATACCAAGGGGGTGTCCAAGGGGTTGGGGGCTATCCAAGGGGGATGGTGGGGGTTTTCCATGGGGGTAGGGGCTGTACAGGGTGTCCAAGGGGGTAGGGGATTTCCAGGGGTAGGGTTTGTCCCTATGCATTTCATTTAAATAAAATATTTCATTTTCTACTAGATTGAAATACAGGAAAATAAAAATAGTTTTTCTAAAAAAATCCTCATGAATACATTTAAAACCAATCATTCAATTTTACCAAAGAGATGCACCACAATTCAAGAGCCTAATAAATGATGACATAATGAGGGAAATGGGTAAGCAGTATTCAAGTATCCATACTAGATGAGGCACCTAGATTATCCTCCACAAATAAACAAGTGTCAGAGATCATGGTAATACCTAGGAGCTAAAGGGAAAATCTAGAACATATTGTAACCTAATCCATCCTTTTGGAATTGTTGAAGCATTGTAACATCCCTATCACATAAGGGAAACTATCCCCAATGGAGAGCATGTTTATAATAAGGGTCAATTCGCAAGAGTAGAATCATAAACTAGTATTGCAAGAATTCTCGAATAATCCACTACCAATTCTAGGTTACCATGTAATGCCTAAAATGTGGGTGATCCGAGGACTACCAAACAGTCAACCATATATAACGAATAATCAAAAGACACACATAAGCCACACAACCAAAAGAATCACCCCAGAACACAACTAAAAGGAAGTCCCCAAGACGTAGGGCCATCAAAAAAACAATGTAAGTCCCATACCAAGGACATTCCCATTATTTTTTAAAATGATAAGGCAATTGACACATTCCAAGTAGTGTTTTAAAAAAAACACTTTCTAAAAGTTCCAACTAGGCCACACACATTCTGTTAAAAGAAAAGTGTTTTCAAAAGTATCCAAACATACCTTTTAGGAATCCATGAAATTTTGACCCACATTTAAAAAGGCACACCATATTTGGAAATCATAAACCGCTTATAAGGGAAAACTAGGCTTTTAATCAAACACTTGTTGTGCAGGGGCTATGTAAAGTAATTCCACATAATTCTATTCAATGTGAATGAAACTTGATTATATTCATATAATATTTAAAAAAAAAATTATATTTTTAAAAGTATAAAATTAAGGAATAAACATAAAAAAACCTATGATTCTTATATTTAATGGCCAATTCATAGGGAATCCTACCTCCATCCAAGATTCCTTCAATAAAGATTATTCAAAATGGATTCAAGAATGTCTAATTGACCAAGGAATACCAAGAAGAACCATAAAAAGAAAAAACTGTACATTTAGAAACAAAGAAACAAAAACCCTGTACCAAATGAACCAATAATGAAGAAGAACAACTAAGAATAAAAATGAAGAAGGAAGAAGAGGGTGAAAGGGGATATTATATGGAAAAATAACCCCCAGACATATAGAAACCAATTATATTCACCCTTGAATGGAGTTTTGAGGCATAGAGAAGAGGAGGATGATACTCCTATGGTTTCATGTTCTAAATGGGAGAGAATAAGACGTTTTGGTTTTAAAACTCGATAGGGGATATGGTAAAAAAATATTGTTTTAAGGAACTCGGGCACTGTGCATGGTTAGGTTGCACCCCATAGAAACTCCCACCCCCTAAAAAACACCCCCAAACCCTTTGGACACCCCACCCCCTGGACACAACCACCCATAGATACCGCATACCCCCTTGGACATCCCACTCACCCCTCCGGGATAGAACCCCAAACCCTAGACAACCTCACCCACAAAGAAACCCCCAAACCCCTAGACAGCCGATCACCCCCTGGACACCACCCTCATCCCCTGGACCCCCCGACCCCCTTGGAAATCTCCCTCAAACCCTCCACCCACCCCACCTCATTGGTAACCCTTATTGACCACCCCTCAACCCATGGCTAGTGCCCTAACCCCCTAGACACCACCCCCACCCAATTGACACCCCACACCCTTAGAATTCACCCTCACCCACCAGGACATCATTGCCACCTCTATGGACACCCATGGAACCCAATAACCCCTTGGACAGCCACCACCCCCTGGACAACCCCCAACCCCCTAGATAGCCCCCCCCCCCCCCACCACATGGACACCCCCACCACCTAGAAACCTCATACCCCCTTGGAGAGGCTATTAACCCCTATGGACACCACCTACTCTCCCCTAGACACCACCACCCCCTGGACACCACCCCAACCCCCTACCCCCTTGGACACCCCACTGGACACCCCATCCCTAATGGACAGCCTCCTCACACCCCTGGACACCCCCACCCACTAGACACCCCTACCCCATTCTAAAGACCCCTCACCCCCTAGACACCTCCCCCACCCCCATAGACAACCCCTGGACAATCCCACCCCCTTGGACAACACCCCACCCCTTTGTACACCCCACCACCACCACCCCCTGGACAGCCCCCAACCCTCTGGATAACCCCCACCCTCTGGACGGCCCCATCCTTCTGGACAGCCACCCCCCATGGACAGCCCCACCCCTGGACACCTCTACCCCATTAGACACCCAACTCACCCCCTCTGGATACCACCCCCACACACCCCAGGACACCCCTACCCCCTTGGAAAACTTCTTACCACTATTGACCCCACCCCACCCCTTGGACACCCCCAAACCCCTTGGATAGCCCCCAGACCACCATGGACTCCACCCCCAACCCCTTTGACACCCCTTGGAAAACCCCACAAACCTAGATAACCCAAACCCTCTAGACACCACCACCCACTTGCACATCCCCCCACCCCTTGGAAACCCCCTTTACGCACACATGCACATGATAGAACACAAAAAAATCATAAACATTAATAATATCACATCCATAGGTTTATTTTAACAGAAAAGAATTTAGTATGGTATAAATGAACACTATGAAATGTACCATGATAGAAATAACACTAAAAAATAACACTCAAAAAATTACTTTCGGGCATAATGACAAATTAAAACTGAAACTGTGTCATGTGAGTCTTACTTGAGTGTTTCGAGAAGACCTGATAAATCTGATGATAATACTTATGAAGAATGATGTTGGAAATAACAAGGCTGAAGGGAACAACTTCAAAGAATACTTTAATGGATTTCTGCATGAGAGGGATGAGTCACATGTCACCCGATTGAAGAAAATTGAATAACTGAATACGGGGTGCAATAAATCATTTAAAAAAATTATCACGTCTGTTATTTAATAACCATGGTCGTAAACTATTTTTTTATTTTTATAACGTTTGTTATTTAATAACTGAGCTATAAAAAAATTTATCACATCGGATATAAAATAACCAACGTGATTGAAGAGCCCAGATCAGTGTGAATCACTGAGAGGGGGAGGGGGTGAATCAGTGATCCTTTAAAACTTTTTACTAATTGATTCTTTATCAATTAAACCTCTATGGCTGGTTAAAGCCTCGATCTACTCTTCTTGTATCTCTCACCTTTCCACGAATGATGCAGTAAATGTAAAGGCACTGGACACAAGGATTTACAAGGTTCGGCACCAAAGGCCTACGTCATTGCCATGTTGGTTATACACCCCAACATGGTTTCTTCCATTATAACTTGTTAGAATTACAATGGTCGATACAGAGTCCCACTATACCTCTCCTGAGTCCCACATGAGGGTCTTTATACTGCGTCCCACAGTGTTACCTGAGTCCCACTGGCCTGCTCCAGAATCCCACTGAAGACTTCTTCTCCCTGAGTCCCACAGGGTCTTCTCTTGGCTCCTCGAGTCACACGAGTAGCTCTTCTTCTCTTTATTCTTCTTCAAGTATCTTCAGAAGTCTGGGATAAAGACTGCTGGCCTTGCTCTGTACCTCTGATCACTTGAGTTGATCAGGTCTTCTCGTCTTCCTCAGGATTTATCTCCTTCTTCTCAGGATGACCTGGCTTCTCTCTTCAACTACTGAATACTCAGACAACTGATATCTTTAACTTCAGTCTGTTCCAGTCTCACATCAGAACAACTTCATTCACTGAGTGCATGCCATCTCTGCTTCCTCATGCACTGCCTGCATGGCCTTCTCAATTCTTCAAGAACTGTTGTTCCTGGACTCCTCAGATGCACACCACTAATTTATCTTTGTTCACGTGTTCATGTGCATGCATGCAAGCATGCACTTCCCTCTTTCTTCTCTTGGTGCAATAAACCCACAAAGGGTGTAGTATCTTTAAGCACACACCAGCTTCTCACTTCTTTCACACACTTAATTCCTTTTGCTTACACACATGAATGTGTGTTATACTTTGTGTGAGTGTCTTCTACTTCTTCTATGTGTGTTCACTCCACTTAGTGCACACACACTAGGTTCGACCTTCTTGTTCTTGTTTGCTCACACACACTTCCTTTGATCAATTAGCAAACACAAGGCTTGGCCTACTTCACTTACTAAGCACACACACTTCCTTGTTCTTTTAATCTTCTTCAAAGTGTGCACTTCACTTATGCACACACTTGGTTCTCCATTTTGTACACACAAGGGCTACGGCCTCTTCTTCAAATGAACACACAATGTGTGTTCTTCAATTTGGCACAACCAAGGTATGGCCTCGGTTTTCCTCCTCTTCTTGCACACTCATGGCTAGGGTGTATGTCTTTCACATGATGTGGCTTTGTTCCTCACTTAGCACACAACCCGTAGGTATGTAATGCACTTCATCTTCATGTTGCACTAAGCACACACACTGCCCAGGGTGTTCTTAATTTTGGATCGCGCAAGGTGCTTGAATACAAGCCTCGGCTTTCCTGCCTTCAACAGCCGTGCAAGTCCTCTGACAGCCGTGGGCGCACAGGGTGTCAAGGACACCAACTGCCGCGCAAGTGCGGGCTTCAACCGTGGGCGCGCAAGGTGCTGCGGCCCCGGGTTCTTCCTGCCGTGCAACGGAGGCACACATGGGACTTCTCCTCTTCTTCTTTCGCGCAAGGAGTGCGCAAAAGGAACCTTACGGGGCAAGGGGTGCTCCGAGCTTCACTGCCGCGGAGGGTGCTGCGCAGGGCTTCGACTTCGCGAGGCACAAAGTGCTTCTCACGGGACTTCTCTCTTCAGAGGATCAGCAAGCACTCCAAGGCCTCGGGCTCTCCTTTTATAGGCAGAGGAATGCCTTTGATCATCCGCGTGATCTAACTTCAAAATCCCGAAGATTTCAGATCTTCAAGATTCTTTGAAATCTTCTTTTTCTCCTCTGTTCACGCGGGTTTTTATTTTCTTCGGTCTTCTTCACGTGCATGCGACTTAGAACGCATGCACGACCTCTTTTCATCCAATCCATGCAAATCACGAACACCCGATGCCTCGGAAACTTCTTTTGCCTCAGCCTTCATCGAATTCTCCATCACCTTGCATGCATGCTTATTTTATTGCATGTATATGTTCCTTACGGAGAGACGAGCACAATGGTGCCTTCGGCTTCGAGAAAGACAGCCGGGAGCTCGACTTCACTTCTCGGGTTGCTCCTGGTTCGAACGGAGCTCGCGGGGAGCCTTCGGCTGAGCTCGAGGAAGGAGATGCCTCGGAGCCGTCGGATCATCTCTTTGGACGGCTGCGATCAGAATGGGCCACGGCGGATTAGATGTGCGGCCGAGATCTGGCGCGCGATCAATCGAGTGGCTCAGATTCAATCCGCGGAAAAAATCTTTGTCCCACATCGAAATGGGCCGCGGAATTCTCGCGGTTTATCAAACATCCGCAGCCCCCTTCACCGCAATTGAATCTTCTCCCTCCACAGTGCCGCCCCGCACCGTGTTCTCTGCGGGCGCGCTCTTGCGCCCACTCACGCCTCCTCACGCCTCCTGCGGGCGCGCCACTGGCGCCCACTATGCAAACTCGGGTGTGCGGGATTCACCACCGCGTGCCCTCGGGGCTTATACACGGCCCCGACCCTTCTGCCTCAGGGACATGCTGCCTTGGCCTGAGGGTTCCCCATGGGCGTGGTGACCTCGATTCCCACATGAGCCTTGGGTGATGACCCTCGGCTGGCCTTCCTTAGTGGCTACTTTTTGGCCAAGTGTTGAATAAACACTTTGTTAAAAACAATGTTCTCCCAATGTATAAGTGCCAACCCATGTTCTTCCAAGCCAAATGCCACTTCTTCCTTATTCATTTTTCTTCTTCATTAGAATTCCTCCATCCTCCTCACATATACTCAATACATAGAATGTGGAATTCCCGAAGGGTCTTCTTCATCAACCGAGCTCCTGAATCACTTAAATTCTTCAATGTGCTTCATTGATCTAATCAGAGATCAATTGGATCTTCTTCTAATTCTCATGCACTAAGTGATAGTGCATGGACTTCTTCAGCTCACTTCATCCACTTAGAACTTGTGGATGGATCATCTTCATCTCCTCATGCATTGTCAATACAATGCATGGTCTTCAAACATTGTTGTGAATTTGTATCCAGTTGATACAAGTTCTTAGAACTTAAAGATCAGCTCAACAATCGTCAGATATACATAGAGAATGTTTCAACCACAACATCCTATGTCACTTAGTGAATCTCTCAAGTGACATGCATCTTAGTACCATGTCCATTCTCCATTCATCACCAACACCATCAAATCCTTTTTCATTTACATATTGAACCTCCTTGACATCCATCCATTCATTCCTTGACAACAACATACCTCATTGACAACAAATGCAACATAGTGCACTTCAATCTCCCCCTTTGTATTTGTTGGCAATACACTAGAGCACATATGAATGGGTCAATAGGTGTGCCAATATTTCTCCCCCTTATTGGCAACCAAATGCAAAGGTGTGGTGTGGTTCTCTTCAAAAATATCTCTTCCTCCCTTCGAATAGCATTTTCTTGAAAAGCACTAAGAGAGGGATGATGTCACATGTTCTTCTTTAGCAAAGAACCTTTAGTAAATCATCTCTAAGTCTACTTGGGCTAACCCGGTGTAGAAAACAAGAGTGATGTAACCAAGGAACTCAATGCTATCCAACATTCAATGTACATGTGAGATCATGCTTCAGGGGTTTGAAATTTTCAGATATTCAATGAATTTGCTAAATCCTGCACAACTTCACAAAACTCATTAGAAAGTTCAGTGCAATGATAAAGCTCCCCCTTTCATCCATTTGTCTTCAATCCATACTCCCCCTTAATTGACAAGATAAACTCAATTAAGAAACAAGGGATGAAAGTATGATTGGAATACCTTCACTTTTCTCAAGATGGTATTAATCTCAGAATCACATCTTCTTCAGATTGGCTCCCCCTCAAGGGGTGCACTCTATTCTGTCCAAACCATCCTCCAGTTGAGAATGATCATCATCTTCAATTCCCTGTAATGTTAGCACATGTAAATACAAGTGATTAGGGAATAAGATGGAACCTCCTTGGTTCATTAATGTGAACAACAAGGTTGAGAAGATTCTCTCAACCGAGATGTCCCATTTTCACCATTCTTTACACTTGCACATCTGATCTTCTTTGATGTTTGTGCTAGTGTGGATCTCAACACATCTTCATGTGAAATCTTATTCTTCCCTTTTGCCTTAGCAATTTCCAGAACTTCATCTTTAGCTCTTTGTAGATATTTGGCAAGTTGCAACTGATTTGGCCATATGACAAGTAAGTCACTTGGGAGTGTGGCCTCAATTCTGGAAGTTCCACATGGTTCTTTTAATGCTTTCAAGCTACCTTTCTTAGGCAACTTGTTTTCAATCAATCCCTTCTGCTTCTTCTGGATTGATTGTCTTTTTGAGTTCAGTCTACTTCTATTCAGTTCCATGGCTTGTTCACAAAGATCCATGGTATGACCTTTCTTTCCACAGTAGAAGCATGTTTTCTTGGTGGTCCTTCTGGATGCATCACCCTTCTTGGATTTAGATTCCAAGGACTTCTTTTCCTTTTTCATAATCTTCTTGGGAGCATCTTCCACTTTCTTATGCTTGCTTCCCAAGGTTTCTTTCTGAGCCAGGTTCTGTGATCTTTTATTCTTTTTAGCTCTGGATACAGTTGGAGATTGACATGTATCTTTTTGATCACTTTTACAATCATCCCAGATGTTGTCAAGTAATCCAAATCTATTTGCAGTAAACAGATGTCTCTGGACCTGTGGATGCTGCTTCTTTTCCTCTGGCTTGCTCCCCCCTTGGCATGGGCTTCCTTTGTGCTTTTACATTCAGTGGATTGTACCAACAATCCTTTGCACAGTGCCCATACTTATTACAACACCAACATTGACCCACAAATCTTGACCTGTTCAGTCCTTCTGATTGTAGGGTACTTTTCTTGACTTGTTGTGCTGTTTTAGGAGAGCATTCTTTCTTCACTGTCTTCATCCATACTTGTTTGGAATTATTTTTCCATCCTGCACTTTTTGTGGAAACACATTTAGAAACATGAGTACAAGATGGGATGGATGGTACCTTCTTTTTAGAAGATGTTGCCCTTTCATTAGAGGATATCTTTCTTTTAGAATCATCCTTCTCAAAGCATACTTGAGTAGCAACATTTCTCCTTTCAGCTGACTGGGAGGCTTTGGCTTTGGGTGATTGCTGATTGTTCAATATCACCTCCAGTTCTATGAATTTCATATTGAGGGAGTTCTCATCCTCAATAGTTCTTAGCCTTCCTTCCCAATTTTCTTTCAGCTGTTCTAACTGGTCTTCATGCACCTTCTTCAATTCTAGTAATGAATTGTCAAGCTCCTTCACCATTTTGACTTTGTCTTCGAGTTGAGCATTTCTGACATTCATTGAAACTTTGTGCCTCTTCTCCAGTTCATGGTAAACATCTTTGATTATTACTTTAAAGAATTCTTTCTCAGAAAGGCTTCTTTGCAATTCTTCAGCAGTGTCTTCATATCTTTCATTGCAAAGAGAAACAGTTTCATCTTTAGCCTTCACCAGCTTTCTGAGAGTGTTGGTTATGCCAACCCTTTTTGCCAATTGGACTTCCAGAGAATTGGCTTCATCTTCTAGCTGTAATTTTTCTTCTTGAAGATCAAGGAGGCATGTAGCTATAAACATTGCCACTTCCTTGGGGACATTCTTCTGAAGATATTTGATTGCATTTAGAAGATCATTGTTCCTTCCATCTTTATCACATCTAGAGCAGTCTTCATCAGAAGAATGATTAAAGGAATTGTCATCTGATGTGAGTTTCACATTTCTTTCCATAGAAGGAGTTTCTCTGATTGCAGCAACCTTATTCCTCATCTTCTTTTCTTGTTTCTTCATTCTGTTTTTCAGAGTCTTGGCAGATATCTCCATTTGAGGCTGTTCTTTCATTTCCTCAAATCTGCACTCCATATAGACTCTCTTGGATCTTTTAGAGGTAACCTTCCCTCTGATACCAATTGAAGTGCCCAGATCAGTGTGAATCACTGATAGGGGGAGGGGGTGAATCAGTGATCCTTTAAAACTTTTTACTAATTGATTCTTTATCAATTAAACCTCTATGGCTGGATAAAGCCTCGATCCACTCTTCTTGTATCTCTCACCTTTCCACGAATGATGCAGTAAATGTAAAGGCACTGGACACAAGGATTTACAAGGTTCAGCACCAAAGGCCTACGTCCTTGCCATGTTGGTTATACACCCCAACATGGTTTCTTCCATTATAACTTGTTAGAATTACAATGGTCGATACAGAGTCCCACTGTATCTCTCCTGAGTCCCACAGGAGGGTCTTTATACTGCGTCCCACAGTGTTACCAGAGTCCCACTGGCCTGCTCCAGAATCCCACTGAAGACTTCTTCTCCCTGAGTCCCACAGGGTCTTCTCTTGGCTCCTCGAGTCACATGAGTAGCTCTTCTTCTCTTTAAGCTTCTTCAAGTATCTTCAGCAGTCTGGGATAAAGACTGCTGGCCTTGCTCTGTACCTCTGATCACTTGAGTTGATCAGGTCTTCTCGTCTTGCTCAGGATTTTTCTCCTTCTTCTCAGGATGACCTGGATTCTCTCTTAAACTACTGAATACTCAGACGACTGATATCTTTAACTTCAGTCTGGTCCAGTCTCACATCAGAACAACTTCATGCACTGAGTGCATGCCATCTCTGCTTCCTCATGCACTGCCTGCATGGCCTTCTCAATTCTTCAAGAACTGTTGTTCCTGGACTCCTCAGATGCACACCACTAATTTATCTTTTTTCACGTGTGCATGTGCATGCATGCAAGCATGCACTTCCCTCTTTCTTCTCTTGGTGCAATAAACCCACAAAGGGTGTAGTATCTTTAAGCACACACCAGCTTCTCACTTCTTTCACACACTTAATTCCTTTTGCTTACACACATGAATGTGTGTTATACTTTGTGTGAGTGTCTTCTACTTCTTCTAAGTGTGTTCACTCCACTTAGTTCACACACACTAGGTTCGGCCTTCTTGTTCTTGTTTGCTCACACACAATTCCTTTGATCAATTAGAAAACACAAGGCTTGGCCTACTTCACTTACTAAGCACACACACTTCCTTGTTCTTTTAATCTTCTTCAAAGTGTGAACTTCACTTATGCACACACTTGGTTCTCCATTTTGTACACACAAGGGCTACAACCTCTTCTTTAAATGCACACACAAAGTGTGTTCTTCAATTTGGCAAAACCAAGGTATGGCCTCGGTTTTCCTCCTCTTCTTGCACACTCACGGCTAGGGTGTATGTCTTTCACTTGATGTGGCTTTGTTCCTCACTTAGCACACAACCCGTAGGTATGTAATGCACTTTATCTTCATGTTGCACTAAGCACACACACTGCCCAGGGTGTTCTTAATTTTGGATCGCGCAAGGTGCTTGAATACAAGCCTCGGCCTTCCTACCTTCAACAGCCGTGCAAGTCCTCTGACAGCCGTGGGCGCGCAGGGTGTCAAGGACACCAACTGCCGCGCAAGTGCGGGCTTCAACCGTGGGCACGCAAGGTGCTGCGGCCCCGGGTTCTTCCTGCCGTGCAACGGAGGCACAAAGGGGACTTCTCCTCTTCTTCTTTCGCGCAAGGAGCGCGCAAAAGGAACCTTACGGAGAAAGGGGTGCTCCGGGCTTCACTGCCGCGCAGGGTGCTGCGCAGGGCTTCGACTTCGCGAGGCACAAAGTGCTTCTCACGGGACTTCTCTCTTCAGATGATCAGCAAGCACTCCAAGGCCTCGGGCTCTCCTTTTATAGGCAGAGGAATGCCTTTGATCATCCGCGTGATCTAAATTCAAAATCCCGAAGATTTCGGATCTTCAAAATTCTTTGAAATCTTCTTTTTCTACTCTGTTCACGCGGGTTTTTATTTTCTTCGGTCTTCTTCACGTGCATGCGACTTAGAACGAATGCACGGCCTCTTTTCTTCCAATCCATGCAAATCACGAACACCCGATGCCTCGACAACTTCTTTTGCCTCGGCCTTCATCGAATTCTCCATCACCTTTCATGCATGATTATTTTATTGCATGTATATGTTCCTTACGGAGAGACGAGCACAATGGTGCCTTCGGCTTCGAGAAAGACAATCGGGAGCTCGACTTCACTGCTCGGGTTGCTCCTGGTTCGAACGGAGCTCGCGGGGAGCCTTCGGCTGAGCTCGAGGAAGGAGATTCCTCGGAGCCGTCGGATCATCTCTTTGGATGGCTGCGATCAGAATGGGCCGCGGCGGATTAGATGTGCGGCCGAGATCTGGCGCGCGATCAATCGAGCGGCTCAGATTCAATCCGCGGCAAAAATCTTTGTCCCACATCGAAACGGGCCGCGGAATTCTCGCGGTTTATCAAACATCAGCAGCCCCCTTCACCGCAATTGAATATTCTCCCTCCACGGTGCCGCCCCGAACCGTGTTCTCTGAGAGCGCGCTCTTGCGCCCACTCACGCCTCCTCACGCCTCCTGCGGGTGCGCCACTGGCTCCCACTATGCACACTCGGGTGCGCGGGCTTCACCACCGCGTGCCCTCGGGACTTATACACGGCCCCGACCCTTCTGCCTCAGGGACATGCTGCCTTGGCCTGAGGGTTCCCCATGGGCGTGGTGACCTCGAGTCCCACATGAGCCTTGGGTGATGACCCTCGGCTGGCCTTCCTTGGTGGCTACTTTTTGGCCAAGTGTTGAATAAACACTTTGTTAAAAACAAAGTTCTCCCAATGTATAAATGCCAACCCAAGTTCTTCCAAGCCAAATGCCACTTCTTCCTTCTTCATTTTTCTTCTTCATTAGAATTCCTCCATCCTCCTCACATATACTCAATACATAGAATGTGGAATTCCCGAAGGGTCTTCTTCATCAACCGAGCTCCTGAATCACTTAAATTCATCAAAGTGATTCATTGATCTAATCAGAGATCAATTGGATCTTCTTCTAATTCTCATGCACTAAGTGATAGTGCGTGGAATTCTTCAGCTCACTTCATCCACTTAGAACTTGTGGATGGATCATCTTCATCTCCTCATGCGTTGTCAATACAATTCATGGTCTTCAAACATTGTTGTGACTTTGTATCCAGTTGATACAAGTTCTTAGAACTTAAAGATCAGCTCAACAATCGTCAGATATACAATAGAATGTTTCAACCACAACATCCTATGTCACTTAGTGAATCTCCTAAGTGACATGAATCTTAGTACCATGGCCAGTCTCCATTCATCACCAACACCATCACATCCTTTTTCATTCACATATTGAACCTCCTTGACATCCATCCATTCATTCCTTGACAACAACATACCTCATTGACAACAAATGCAACACAGTGCACTTCAGTGATAAAAGGAGATTTATCATGTCAGTTACTTTGATAACTGACATGTTAAATTGTTGATATTAGCTTTATCACGTCTGTTATTTTACAACTAACATGATAAAACACTTAGATTCGATATATCATGTCCGTTATAAAATAACTGACGTGATAAAGAAAATATCAGTTTTTATTACGATGGTTATAAAATAATCGACGTAATAAATTGATTCTCGTCTATTTATCACATGGGTGATTTTGTTACCAATGTCATAAATGGATTTTTTTCAGCTTAGCATGTTGGTTATATAGAACCGACGTGAAAAATACTGACATGTAAAATGTTTTTTCCATTAGTTATTCCAAAAAATAATTCAATCTCATTTTAATAGGTACTGGATTTCATTCCTTTACAAAATATTCAAGGATGTTATATTAAGAATACCTGACATGGTAGGGTAAAAATATGTTTAACATCCCAACCATTTAGGATATTCTATTTGAAATAGCATAATCATTGAGAATAAGATGATTCAAAAACATCCATATATAGTTGTTTAATGTCTAGTGAGATGAGTTGACATTCAACATACAGAACTTTCACATGAAATACTTTTACGCATCCTAATTATAAAAGTATTTAAAATATCAAATAAAATATTACATTTAGGTCCTCTTTTTATTTTTGTAAAATAAATATTTGATTTTACTCTTTTCAATGTATATAATAGGGTGAGGTTTTGAATCAATTTTTTATTTTTTTTAATTGGTATTTTTTAAATTTTAAATGCATAAATCAATGGAGAAATTTCTTATGAAAATTAAAATATATTTTCCTCATTATCATGATGAAAAAGAAATTATATGTTATTTTGGTTCATTTATATAATTCAATGTAACACTTTTTCGGAATGAATTTTTTATTTGTAGATATAATATGGGTTTTTGATAACACATTTCGAAAAACATGACACATGAAGGGGTTTTAATGGAACCTATAATCAAGTGCATAACTACTAAAATTAATTTTGATAATTTTTGTTTCTTCACATTTTGTATTGAGAATATTCTTGATGATGATTATCCGTTATGATTGTCTAGTAACTTAATATAACAATGACACTTAGTTTAGTGTTATGTTATGAAGAATGATATATTAAAATGAAAAGATAGACTACCTAATTTTTACAATGATAAGTATAATAGTATGAGATTTTATGTGACAAGAGATGTTATAATACGTGTATCACAGTTATTCATTGATATATATTTTTGGTGTGAAGATGAAATAGGACTAAAATTTGTGGGAATTATCATATATACATTATATACCATCTTCCGATAACTAACTTCCAAAAGACACTGGTCATTATGTCTACCGTTTCACAATTTTTATTAATAATAAGTTAGGACCTATTTAGGGGGATCTCTTAAGACACTTCTCTTGATAGAGAGTTGACCAAAACTTTTTCTGAATGAATTATTTTATAATTCTCATGAAATTACGTAATACCTTACCCCTAGTAAAAAATCACTATACAGTTCCTTGACCTACTAAGTCGCATCTAGACCTCAGGCGTGTCTCTGTGAATATTGGAACCTACTCGCTAGTGGTGAGGGTATATGATATTACTATGGTGATACAATACCCAAAACAATGTGAAAAATAATAATTGTAAATAAACAAAATTCTATCAAAAACATAATCCATCATAATAATACAAAAAAAAATTCATCACAAAAAAATTAATAAATGATTCGGAAGCATAAAATTATACAATAATGATCTCCAAATAAGATGATAATATATACATAAAAAAGGTAAAAACTAAAATATGGGAGGCTATTCCACCATACTTGGTCCTTGTCTAGGTTTCTATATCACATCTTAGAAATCCATCTCACTAATTTTACTATGGGGCTCTACCCCAAATGAACCACTAATCAGTAAATTCTTATGAGGTACCCATGTTCACTTGGTTCTTGATAAGTGTGTGGTATGATACGACCATGGAATGTCATACATACATATTATGTTATTTTAAATAAATATTCAATACATAACACAATGTTACAAGCCTTATAACCCAGTTTCATTGGTTTTTAGAGAATACATACATAATCAAATTTTGATAGGACATATATTCATCATTTTCCATTTCTTCTTCACACATTGTTCCTTTATTATATATACCATATTTAAAACCATTATTTATAACCTAAGAAATAATCACATAATAATTGGAGGACATAGATGATTAGTAAAGGTAAACATATAAGATGTTAATATATGATCATAAGTGATAATAATATATTCATAATGGTGAAATTATATGACCATAATTTATGAAGTTCATACATAATTTGTATGATATCATTAATCATTTTTTTAATGAAAAATGATTCATCATAAATAATGTAATAAATCATGACTGCATGAAACCATCAATAATATATCATGATCCATGATAATACACCATATGAATTAGATATATTTTTATGGAAGAACCATAGTCATAAGAAATCAAATCCATATTCATTTCCGAATACCAAGAATTTCATAGAGGATAGAGTCTTATAGTGGATTGGGTATAATCCCCATGAAAACATTCCTTAGTCAAGGATCACAACTAATATTATCACTATGAAAATAGTCCCTTGCTAAAATAGGATAACTCCCTATTCTAGTTTATATCATACCATGAGATATCAATATTTACTCAATGCTTGAGAGGTATTTAATTGAACCAACCATCCCATAATGAAAGCAATATATGTTTCTTCCAAATTATCATAAAAACATTCATCAATATCACCAGAGAATTACTCATGTATAAGAAATAGTTTTTATAAGGATTTCAGCATCTTATAATCATAATAAATCAATAGAAAGTACATAGAGGTTATAATTACCTCATATCATCAGTGAATAGAAATAAACATCACAGGATGTTGACATAGATGAAAAATATTATTAAAAGAAAATGAGAATAATTATTTGATAACATGTGAAAAAAATACCCTTTTCATTTGATAAAATATTAAATAAACATTCATAAGATATTTTTAAAATAATTTTATTGGAAATAAATATGGAAAATTAATGCATAATATTTAAACAATTTATTGATCTTGATGACAAGAAATGTTATCTGTGAAATAAATGATAAAATAAAGAATCATTTCACATTCTTTTTAAATGTTAATAAATAAACTATTTGAAAGCCCTGTGAAAATATTCCTTTTAATACTTTTTAATGAGTGTATAAGGTAGTATAAAAATAATTTTTAATTTTTTTCATAAAAAGTCCATATTATTTTAATAACATGTATATTAAGGAGAAATAATTTCAACCATCAATGAATAAGTAAGGTTATATTATTTAATTTTTTTATAATTTAAAGTTCAAAAGAGAGGAAAATGTAAGGAAAACATGAAATAATAATACATAACCTAAGGAGAATAAAATAAATAGGTTTTAAGAAATAAATATCATGTAATTCCTTTAAGTCAAATCCAAGTATAATTAATTCCTAAATAATTATAAGATTAAAACAAAAACCCATACCCAGGTCCTGAAATTCATTATATACACTCATGAAAACCATTAAAAACATGAATTTATTATAAATATATAATTAGGGAATATTAATACTTTTATATCATAATAACAAGAATTTAATACTTTTAAATCCTTATAAATTTATAATTCTATATTAAAATCATTATTTGAGTACAAACCAGTCAATTTTCCATGTCTGTTTCAATTCAAAAGTTCTAGTACTCGCACATAGTTCATGGTTTAATCATATATAGATTCTATTTCATGTAATAAATATCATATTTATTCATTAAACACACTTTTAAATCCTATCATATAAGGTGGTCAAGGAAAATGAATTGCATCGCCTTTGGAGAACATAGTCTATAGAAATAGATATGTAATGATTCCACCTTTTAGAGGATGGATGAAAGGAAATTTTAATGATAATTAAAATTTCAATAATGATAATTATATAATATATATCATATAAATTAATTACATATATCTATATATGAATCCATATAATTAATAATAAATCACATCGCTTTGTGGAGGTGGTTGTTCAAACATATGCAAGAGTGGTGTTATTGTTTTACAATAGATGGGAAGGTAAAAAATTTGATAATAGTTTCCATTAATATAATAATAAATATATTTTAATATTAATAAATATAAATTAAATCTGTTTATATAACCATCCATGAGATATGGTGATGAAAAACAATACACACTGCTTCATGGCTATGATAGTCTACACATATGCATGAGCGTTGTTTTAATTTCCCATAGGAATGAAAAGGACAATAGAAATGGTTATACCATAAAAATAATAAATATGTAGTATATTATCGATAGATATTTTAATATACCGTTATGTTTTAATATGTTTTATGTATATATATGAAGTAATAATCAATAAAGAACTCATTAAAAAAATTATGGCTCTTTTTGGGAAAATCTTCTTTATCTTGCACCTTAAATCTTGTATAATGATATTTTTGTGTTACTAGGACCTATATGTAATAATTAGAATTGTTTGGAGTGTATCTGAGTATGTAATTATTGGATAAATAGACTATGTGGTTTAGACATGTGAAAAAAATACGTTCACTTTTATAAGGGATGAGTGCCACACTTGTAATTAATAATAACATTTAAATATTATGTGTATGAATCATGGAAATGTGTATATAAGACAATTTAAATTAAAATATAAGCATATTAGATTCAAAATCTTCTTATAAAAAAATTACTAATATTAGATTTTATTATATTATCATAATGGATTAACCATATTTAACTCACTTTACCTTTTTACTGTGGAAAATTTTTTTTTACTTATGTTACTATTCAAAATAACCCACAATGAAATTGAAATCATTTAAAATCATAACATAATTATCCTAAATAAAAAAACATTTTAAAAGATTTATTTTTTAGAAGTCCTGGAGATTATGTCTAAAATTAGTATGCATAATGTAATGAGAAACAATTTTCTAGAAAATAATACATTATTTAGAAAAATAAAGACCTTATTCAAAAATATGAAAAAATTATTTACTATAGAATTAATAAGATTACGGTTAATTAAAGAGATCTTATCTTACATTAAAAAATATGAATTTTAGGATACATTTAAATTAATTTTTAATGAAAATAAATGACACTTTTTTCAAACATTAACATTTTACACTATTTACACAAAAGTTAATATTTTTTGAAAAAAAACTATAAATAATTATAATAGGATATTTACATTTTTTTAAATATATTCCATTATTGAAAATATGTTTTTTAATATTAAAAGTATATTATTATAATTTCAAGACTAAAATAAAAACCATTATTGAAGAAAATGAATTTTTATGACAATAGTGAAATTATTATCATTCCTATATCATCAAAAACAATAAATCTGTAACTTCCTAGATCAGGAATCCACATAAATGTGAAGCAAGCCTAGTGAGACATATAGCCTCATGTACAACTCCCGAAAGATCACAGCCACCGATTACCATCAAGGGCCTGTGGTGTTTCTATGGAGATATTATGCCCTCATTATCTAAGTGTAACATAGTTAAATAGTAATAACAGTAAATAGTTGAGGCAAATTAAACAACTAGAAAACTGATAAATTAATATGTTAATGATGAATTTTGAATAAAAAAGTGTCTTATATATAATGATGTTGATACATGCATCTAAAAATTATCCAAATAAGGTGTAGAGAAGTAAAGTACAATAAAATTATCCAAAATATCAAAAAAAAACCAAAATATTATTTCTCCAAATAGCATATTGATCCTCAGATTGGTCTCATGCTCCCTTGATCCTATTTTTTTTATGAAGTCATCTCTTAAACTATAGTAACTTTCCCTCATCTCTATATGTATCCAAATAGTCTCTACGTGTACCAATGGAGGACCGAACATGGTGTTAGACATAATCCTATTAGGAAACCACCGAAAGGTATATACAGTACTAGGCCATGTAATATAACAAGATAAATAGTGTGTATGTAAATAAGGTAAGAAGTAATTAAATGTAAAGTGCCCATGAAATATTTACTACTAAGAATGTTATACTGAATAACCTCTCAAGGCACCTTGCAATATAATTATCAATTTATATACATGGTAGATATAATAGGAACATATGTATCAAAAATGGTCTCTCCACACATACACACATAACTTGTCATCCAAACCCATTTTGTATAACAACAATTTTCATAAAAACCATGACCATGTTTTACAACAATGAATATCACAATTTATAATTGTTGTTCTGTATAATCAATGTGTCATATCACGATGGACTAGATCAAAGGTATTGAAGGCCAAAAAATAATTTTGGAGTCCCAGGTGAATATTGAGGAAAACATGATTAGGCAGTATTTAGAGTTATAAGAGAATTTCATATTAATCATGTCCTAAAAGATTCTAAGAAATGCACATCCAAATGCAGAAAGGCCCAAGGAATTTTATATAATCAATACCCAAAAATCATACTCAATCCAAGGAATACACTATCCTGTTCATGGTCCAAGTAGAATCGTCCATTGAATCTATGTAATCATTCACCATTTAATATCATTAATCAATTCATAATATATGATTCTGCATACCCATAAAACCATTCACATAAAAATACATCACATAAGAATAACAACTCAAATATCACAAATCAAAATTTAGGAAAACAAACGAGTATAACGACTTATTAATAAAATTTATATCTAGACCAGTTAAGAAAGAAATTTTCTATACAGACTGTTTCAACAAAATCAATGACATTAGAAGGAGGTAAACCATCACCTATTTATCCAATTCAATACAAAGCATTTATTAACAAGATCCCACTAAAAAGAAAATCACTAACTCACCCCATGGGATTTTCTATAAAAAAGAGAAAATTCATATATAACACCACATGGGTATCCATGGGTGTCCAAACCTTCACTAATTAATTATAAAGAAACCCAATGGAATCTCTAACAACTCCAAATACATCCAATTCAACTAACCTGTTCAATTTCAGGGTTGTATTGGAATGTTTGGTTGGTGGAAAAACATATGATAGATCTATAATACACAAAAACCAATGAGAAATTTATATTCTACCTATCATAGCTCGGTAGTTGTTTGGTTATATAGTATCAACTCTCGATTAAAATTAGATTGGGAGAAAAATTAATAATTGATCACGAACCTCGAATTAGGAATAAATCAGTTTCCACTTGAATAATATCATTGATAAGAAGAAGAATAGTGAACTTAAAAAAGTAATCAAGATCTTATCAATGTGGGTATAATGATACCAATAAAAATAGAATAATATTTTCTATCTATAAATGAGAGTTATTCCAAAAGTCTTGATTTATTGTGTTCTTCAAAAAATGATAACGGTTGGTGTGGGATTCTATCAAAAAAACATAGGAGTCCCTATATTCTTTTTGGAAACAAAACTCAGGAATTTACAAGACATGTAACTTCCTTAAATATCCATTAAATAACAATATATTTTTTCATGGAAACCCCTTAACATAGAATGAAAGGTTTGGACAAGTCCATTACACAGTGTTTTATTGAATACATGTCATATATTCCAATTACATGTCATGTAACTGGCCTACAACCAACCTACATCCATCTTCCCCAAATAAAAAAAACTACCAAACTGGCCAATAATCCGGTATAGGGTCTAAGACAAAAATAACACAAATAATAGTTCAACCATAATGAAATGATTCTATACCATAAAGAAAATCAGGATAATAATATCCTCCACCTTAAAGCAATTGTTCCCCAAATTTATCTCTTAATGGCGATCCTGAATAATCTGAGAATAAATATATCTGTTGAGCATATACGATGTCCTCCAACTCTCATGTATCATCCTAAAAATAGTCATGCTACAATTGCTCTCATACTAGAAGAACTTCTTGGCATCAGATATCACTCTTCCTCTTATCAACAACATGAATAGTGTACTCTTTAAATGTTTAATCATCTGGTGACTCAACCTCCTCCATCCAAAAATCATGATATGTGTATGAATTATGTCATTGTAGATGAGATACATGGAATATATCATCCATGGATTGACACCTATGAGGTAACTGCAATCGATAGTATATTGACCTGAATAAACCTTGACTCTCAAGTGTCCAAAAATATCACAGTAAATGACTAACCTTTCTCTTTATCCATATGTGACCTAGCCTCGGTGAACATGTAGAAAGAGCAGATCCATAACTTAAAACTGTAGAGTTTTCATGTAGTTATTTGTGTAATATTCCTATCAAGATTTTTCAATATCCATCCACTTCTGAATCAACTGGACCTACTCAAAAGATTCATATATGAGACATGGTCCCAGTTAAGTCACCTCACCAACATAAAAATATAATAAACATTTATTTTCATTATAATAAATGAGTATTGATGTACATGTATATTACATCACTTTTAGTGAATAAAATATACAATACACTAACACACACCCAAATATCGTATGAGTTCAGTGCCCTGGGAAACATGTAACACATTCTTATAATTTGGTGAAAGTTATTAAACATCTATAATACATATCGAACCATTATTACACAACACTAAAAATATTCTTTATAACAAGGGGAAAATAAAACTTAATTAAAATGGTGAGAATGGATTCTTAGTATGGGAAAACAAGGGAGACACTTAAACATAATCATGATCATAAGGTTATAAGAATGTCATCATAAAAGTTGAAGGTCACACCCTTGTATCAATAATCAAAAATAGGAATCATGGAATAATTATTATCATTTCATAGAACAAGAATCATAAATAAATAAAAAACATAGTCTATAATATCATAACATAAGAATAAAACATATAATTTTTGATAGATATGTAATCATAATATAGTATTTATAGTAATGAAAGAATCAATTCCAAATCCATATTAGTAGTATGGATTCACTGCTATACCATCTTGGTTGTCAGGTTTCACTCTCATAACCTTCTTGGTAGTCATGGTTCACTCCCATAATAATCTTAGTATTCAATTTTCTCACATAAGATGATATTAGAGGACAAGGTCCTTTATGTTTATCTCATGAGATGTAAATATTTTTCCAATGATATGAAGAGAGATATAGGTCTCACCCATCACATAATGAAAACTATATATATCTGTACAATAAGAATATATTTTATTTATTATATTCAAAACCTTTGGTTGAAATTGGTTTCATAAATGTCATGAAATCAAATCATAACCCATGGAAAAGAAATGGATTTGATAAATATCATCCAATCATAAACGTAACCATTAATAGATAGAATAATAATGGAAATATGAAATAATATCTGCAATAAAAAATAAGTAATAGAAAATAATGTTATCTTAGGCGGATGATAATTTTTAGAGAACTCTTGAAAATAAATTTGAATAAAATATCCTTTCAGTTTTGAAAATATTTTCTTTACTTAACATACCACACAACTATAGATGAAATTTTTTTTAAAAAAATAAACATATAATTTTCTAGCGGAAGATTCTAGGAAAAAATTATTCATGAATTTGTAAAAATCAATTCGTTCTATATATGTTTTTAAACCACATTACTATCATACTTTTCTTGAAAAGTTAAGAAATTCCCCGTTAGGAAAACAATAAAATAATCCTTTCCAATAGTTTTAAAACAGTTAATACATGTGTAATAATAACATTAAAAATTATAGAATAAAAATAAAAATATTAAGGAATTTTTTTATGAAACACAGATGTCGATGATAAATATACCATAGTCTATACATACATATAACAAATCTAAAAAAAATGAAATTGTGGAATTAATACTAATTTTTTTCATTAGTTGAATCATATGCCCCATGAAGGAAAGAAACTTATATGGATATGATAATACCCTAATAATATAGTTAATAGAGAATATATGAATTCATTGGTACTATAGACATCTTGTAGAAGAAATAAGTAGTGTGTGAGCCATGTGTCTCATAGAAGTAAAGGTGGGACAAAAGTCTCTTACCGTAGGCTAGATTCCCACCGAATGTGTCTCATACATATATATAGTGGTTTCAAACATATTATTAATTTATGCGAGAGGCATTATAATATTTATTATATCATATATGAATCATTCATAACATTATGTTATTCATTTATTAACAATTCCTTTTAGAGACACGTCTCAGGTAAAAACCTCTTTGTTTATCTTGTCTGTTTTTTCCTTTTATTCTTGATACTATTTCATATATCATGATTTTTTATATAAAGAATTTTAAACACAATATATATATATCATATATATTTAGTATATAAATATATATTTATATAAGATAAATATATGAAATGGAATACATCATTCATTGTGTTGGTATGTAGTATGTATGCGTGAATGTTGTTTTTTTGTTCTTATCATACTGAATGAAAGAAGGTCAACTACATATATGTATACATATATGTTATTCCATTAGTATTATTATGACATGTTTTTTATATTTATTCATTATATATATTTTATTATCATACATGAAATGGTTAACGTGGAAGATGAATCACATCGCGTCATGGAGACTGTAGGTCGTACGCACAAATGAGAGATTATATCATCCTTAAATGGAAAAGGGATGAGTAATTATATTATATATTAATTATAAATAATTAATATAATTTCATTTTTATTATTTATATTCATTATATCCATCATTTTACCCATCCAAATAAATTAGTGATGAAAAATAGATTACACCATGACGTGGAGATGATAACATGTACAGATGAACGAATGGTACATTAATTTTTTATAGGATTAATTAATGGAGGAATATGGGTTTTAAATAATAATAATAAAATATAATAATATATGTGATAATTAATTTATTACTTTATAATGTAATAAACACATGAATATGAAGGAGAATAAGAATCAATTTTGGAAGAGTCGGTATGGAGATTACCTCTTCTTCGAAAATCTCCCTCAAGATCTCCTCTTAGGTACACGAATTATGATTTTTTGGGAATAAAAACACCCTAAGCGTGTTACAAGGGAATTTTATAAGGTAAATTGGTAGGTTTTGGTCCATTTTTGGGAATCAAGGTTGTGTGAGGATGTGCAAGAGGTGATGGCTATTAATAATTAATGCGTGGGGAACTTTTGGGAACCCTAAAAATATTAAAATATAATAAGTCTATTATAGATCCAAAAACATAAAATTGAGATATAAATTAATTTTGGAAGACATTTTAGACCACATATATTCTTTGTTTGTATTAATTTACATTTCAGATATTTTTAAATTATTTAATAATATATTAATTCAGTAAAAAATCATTATTTTCGAATTTGATACTATTCAATTAATAGGAATTTAAATGCATCCAAAAAATGATTGAATTAGAATCTAATTATTTAAAACATCTAAAATATTACTTTTATTTCTATATAATTCATTAGATACTTTAATTAACCCTAAATATCTCAAAAATATTATTATTAAAATCAATTATATTATTTTTTTTGTTAATAAAATCGATATTGTTCAAACATTGAAGAAGAATTTACAATAATTATATAATTTCTGAATCATAAAAATAAAATTAAATAATTAAATTAATTTCATTATTATCAAAATAGAAATTTTAATTCATTTATATATTGATTTTTTCCAATGTGGACGTATCAATGTTATTAAACACGAGAGCGTGATATTTTTTACTATCCTTGAGTTTAAATAATATGTAAGATATTTTCAAAAATTATTGTCCATTAAAATACTCAAAATTTATATCACAGTGATAAGGTTTGTATCCTATTCATTAAATAATATTTTTCCATGTTTTAGACTTATTTTTATCCTTATCATTTTTATTTTTTCTTAATTAATTTATTGTAATTTAAATTGTTCTAATGTCATTTTAAATATTAAGAGATTATAAATTATTACCTATATGGGGTATGTTTACAATAAATTGGAACTTTTTTAAATTTTGGATATTATAATAATCTATTTATATATTTAAAATATTTTAATGATATTTAATTAATATAATAATATATTATTTCCCTAAAATATCACTGGTGTCAATTTTGACACGATTCTCAACATTTTATTTATATAAAATTTAAAAAGCGAGATTATTTCTAAAAACATATTTTATAAACTCCAAAAATTTCATATTCACTTATAAAATTTGTGGAGAACATTAATTAATTATTATTATTTTTTAAAAAAAAAATCATTTATTTGAAAATGTTATTAATTAAAAAATTGTTGCATCATCATTGTGTCACCATTAAATTTAATTATACTATCACTAACAATTATTAATGATTTATCCAAATTTCGATAAACATTATATATTTTAATCGACTATTTATAGTGTAATTTATGATATGTATAACCCTATATTAATGATGTTATAGTAATTAAAAATATGAGTATAGTATTTGTAAATTATCTACCAATAAAATATAATAAATTTCATATTCTTAACTAAGTGGCATAAAAAGGTTATGATTATTTACTAAGGTTTATTTTATTCTAATTAAATTTATCCAATGATAATATGACATGTTTTCAAGTAATATTATAATATTAGAATATTAGTTTTACCTATAATTATCCAATTTACATTTAACTGTGGAAAATAAAAATATATAAAAGATACAACTATTAATCTCAAAAATATTAATTTGATTATATTGTTCTATAAATATAATAATTATTACAACCATGTGTTTCCATTTTGTTTATATTAAATTTCTCGAAACTACTAAATTATGTTTAATGCTAATCTCACTGTCATGGAGAGAAGGCGGGTAAAAAACGTTCAAAAGTTCAAAAACAATTTATAAGCAATTTCAATATAAAAAAATATTTCAATGACATAAATTGGATTAATATCTATATATTGTATCTATTTTTAATTTTAAAAACGATTTAATATATAATAATTATTTAAATGAAAAATGTAGTTTTAAAAATTCAAGAAGAAAATGAATCTTCTCATAAAAGCTCAAAACAATCACCCTATGTTAATTTTAACATTAAATATTTATATAAATTGTTTATTTAATCAAATTATATTTCAATGATTATCTAAAATTAATTTTATTATTATTCACATGAGGACATAAAAATCAGCTCCTTTTAAAATATATTATTTCTAATCAAATAATGACTTTACTAGAAAAATATCATTATAACAGCTTTTATTTATTTAATATAAATTAAACAATTGTAATTAATTTTCATATTACTATGTTTAATTTATATGTTATAAATATCTAATTTAAATAATTATAATAGAAATGTTTTATTTCGTAGAAATTCAGTAGTTTATGCAATGTAAGCCAAGTTAGCGTTGCGTGTTGTGAAATCTTATCTTGTTGTTTTTTATAATGTAATAAAAATATAGTGTATTTATATAATAAAAAAATATTCCTATTTTTTAAATTGTAAATTTTCATAAATATTATATTGATTCAGAAAAAAATAAACTCACAAAATCTGATGATGTAACATTCAAACACCATTAAAAAGTATTTTTCCATCAAAATTCATCTAGGTTATAAAATTTTTAGTACTATAATGATATTTTCATAGAAACCATCCACAAAAATATTAATTATAAATCACCAATTTAAAATTGAAAAGTATGAAGACAATAGTTACACAAAGTAAATCATCACAAGGTCTCAAAATAGGAGAACATAGGTAAAGATTTGTGTTTTAAGGAAAAGGGTAAATAATCATTGATATTGATAACGATAACTAATCACAAGAAAGTGGGTGATCTTGAGAATGTTAAGAATAAAAAAACTATAAACTAATGAAATGTGAAAGGGTCATTGATGTCATCATAATAATGTAAAAAAGATGACATTTTTACATCATGATTTTATTCCTAATGTTAAACAATTTCCATTAGAAGTCATATTTACCGGATTTTTGCACAATCACACCCGTTTTCATACCTTGATCAACTTCCACTTCATCTATAGTTCCAAAATATGGTGTTTAATTTTTTTTTCTTGAAGCGTTATTAGATCGTGATATCTATAAAAAGAATTATAGGTCATTCTTTATGTCATTATCCAAGAAAGGTTACCAGATGCCATAAAATATTAATAAGCCCACATATGGTGAGAAAACACATTAATCACACCAACATTGCCCAATGATTAACATAAAATTTACAATATTAGATAACCTTACAATCTTTTCAAAGGCTGAAAATCAAAACAATTATAAAGAAATTAATGAAATCATCTTAACAATGATCCCCCATATATCACAGAGTTTTTCATGGTTGTCACATTCCAAACATGTGAATGACCAAATATTATATTCTCTTGAAACATGGAAATATCATTAATTACCTAACATACTTATTTAAAATATTAATGTTTTATTATTGTAAATATTATTGGATATATTATTAAAGAACATATTTTTGTATTCTTAGTCAGTGATAGAACAAACCAATTTTTCTAAAAATCCTTAATCAATCAACGATAATCCAAATTATCAAAAATATATTTATGAAAACATAATTATCTCAACATCAAGAATAAATAATGGGTTTCATTCCCTTAACCAAAATATCACCTTTCATGAAGTCAAATTTCTATTATATCATAACTATTCAATATATTCTTATAAATCCTTAACAAAACAAAAACTAGAAAATTCTTTTATAGTTCATAATTAATAATTTGTAAATAAAATTAAATAAACACTTTGGTTATTCTACTTCATCTGTAACCCATTCACAAGACCACGATATCATATAAATTAGTACATTTTTCCTTTTACATTTCATTTTTAGCTAATCCTCATAAACAATATAACTATTACATATACCACATTGATTATTCTTTTCTTAATCATTACTATTAGGAAATTGGGGTTCATAATTCCTATTCATCCCATATATAAAACATTCAACAGTTTGTAAAACCATTGGGAGGCCAATATTTCTATTCATGGAATCAACTAAACATTTCATTATCACTTTGAAGTCAAATGCTTTGTGTCCTTATTTTCCATAGTTAAAGCAACTTCTTGATTCACTTGGGTATTTATTTACACATTCTTAACATGTAGGAAACTGAATATTCTTTTATCCATGGTATCCATTACTCAAAATCTTATCGAACTCCTTCATTATCTTCTTTGGAAAGTCCAAGAGTTTGTTAAGGTACACACTGTTAATCATGTTCCGTTAAACCATGTTAGGAATGATCACAACATCATTTACTCTAATGACCATGCCAATTGAATGCTTATTAAAAAAATTCAATCACATTAAATGTTCATCTATTTTTTTTATTTCATTACATTGACTATAACAATAAAACAATGAGTAACGAATGATTATAATAGTGAGGAACCAAAAAATCAAAAAACCCCACCTATATGATGTCTAAATTATGCCACCATATTTATTATATTACAAATTTGGATTATACGAGGTTATTTATATCCAACATAAATTTAAATAAAACTTGATGGTGTGTAATGATTTTCGGAATTTCCAATGAAAATCCCCCAGGAGTGTCAAAGAAAGTGTACAGCATGGTTGGTTCTCTCGTAATAGATTATGTTCGAGTCAGACACGATGCACCTTATTAGAGTTTTAACCCCTACGTATATATGTGCTAGGTCTATATCCACTTTTATTATTCAAACATGTCTCTATTTTTAGGAATCCATTCACTATATCCTTTACCAAAATTCAAGGAAATTTCCTTAAAATTTAACTTATTCCCGTACTTATCCTTGCAGACACCGATAGAGAAATACTTAAAAATACATCTAGGGATCTCACTAAATTATAATAATACTAGTTTCCAAAGGATAACTAAACCTTTTCTCTTATACCAACTATAATGATATGTTCTTGATGTACATGGATATTCCATCACTTTTGTGGAATGCTTAATTCATTACAGAACAACACGCCCAAAGACCACGCCAGTTTAGTGGATTTGGTCTCCTGGGACATGTTCTTCAATTTCGGAAAAATATCTTAAACATCTACCTTAATGGTATTTATCATTATTTCCCCAAACTAAAACAATTCATTATAACAAAGGGAAAAGAAAAAAAATAAAAATGGTGAGCTAAAATTCTCATTCAGGGTTAACAAGTGGAAAACGTAAACATAATCAGGAGTATAAGCATATGATAACATGATCATTAATATTGAAGATCATACCCTATGTGTCAATGATCATAAATACTAATCTTGGAATAAATATTGGAATTTAAAAAACTTGAATAATAATGAAATGATGAACATAATCTATGAAATCATAACAAAATATTAAGACATGGAATTTGTTGAAGACAAACAAGCATAAAAAATTACTTCCATATTCACTATGGAATAGAAGTCAAGTCCATATTAGATATATGTCTTCACTCCCAATACATTATCTCTAGTAATGGTTCACTTCCATAAGAATCCTTATATTCATTATTCACTCTTGTA
The DNA here is from genome assembly GCA_963277665.1 of Viscum album. Lineage (NCBI taxonomy): Eukaryota > Viridiplantae > Streptophyta > Magnoliopsida > Santalales > Viscaceae > Viscum > Viscum album. The sequence goes on from OY728144.1 coordinate 396,940,357, forward strand.
AAATCATTGTAGTCAATGTTCACCCCAATGACCATGTTAGCAGACAAGGTGTATTATGTCTATATCTTGAGATATAAATATTTGTCTAATGCATAGTAAGGAGTTATAGGTACTTCCCATCAAATAATTAAAACCATTTATATGTTTTTTATAAGCTCATAAATCATTTACCATATCAAACCCAATGGATTGAAATTGGTTTCTTAAACATCAAGAAATCATAACTTGGATAACATAAAAGAAATGTGTTTCATAAATATAATTCCATCATAAATTTAACCATAAATATAAATAATAAGAATGTATATATTGACTAATATCGTAAGTAAAACATAACTAACATCCAACAATTTTATCATTTATGTAAAATAATATTTAAATAACTCTTGAAAATAATTCGTTGGGAAAATATCCTTTTGGCATTGAAAACATTTTCTTTACTTGAATTTATGTGCAATTTTAAAATAAAATATTTTCATTAAAAAAATGTGTTATAATATTTTATGGTAATCATCATTTAAATTACCCATCATTCTAGCGAAAAATCCTTCATATTTTATATGGTTTGTTTAAAAAAATATTATCATATTTTTCTAGAAAAATATAAAAGTAACTAGTTAGGAAAATGAAAAAATATTAATTTCAAACCATTGAAAAAAATTCAATACACGGTTAAAAATGACATTAATCAATTTATTTGAACAATTTAAAATATTATAGGAATAATTTTTAAGAAACATGGATTTGGATGATAAATATACCAAAGTAAATACTTATTTATAAACAATCTTGTAAAAAATGAGATTGTGAAATTAACCCTTACACCATTATAATCAGTTGAGTCGTATTCCCCAGAAATGAAGTAAAATTATATGGATATAAAAATAACATAATATTATGGTTATGAATCATAAATTATATTCATGGGTAGTATATACACCACATATAAGAAAAAAGTAGTGTAGGAGGCATGTAACTCACAAAAGAAAAGGTGATACAAAAATCCCTTTCATTAGATCTAATTCCCTATGTACATGCCCGGAAATATTATATAGTGATTTTAAGAATACTATTAACTTATACGAGAATGATAATAATATTTTTGGTATCCATTATCATTCATCTGTGACTTTATATTACAAGTTTATTAACAATTTCATGCTAAAGTAATGTTTCGGGTAAAAACCTCATTGTTTATCGTATGTGTTTGGACTTGTAATTCATGATAATATTAATTAGATAATGATTATAATACTTAAAAAACGTAAAAATTATATTTATATATCATATATATTTTGTATATATTTATAAATGATATATATCCAAAATGGAATACACCATTCACGAAGACGGTAAGCCATACATAGTTATAAACTCTATTTCCAATTTATTATCTTATTGAATGGAAGAAGGAAAAGGATAAAATATATATATATATATATATATTATAATTAATATGTAATATATTTCATATTTATTTATTACATACATTTTTGTAATCATTTTTTAATTCGTTAACATGGTAGATGAAACTCGTCGCGTCATTGATATTATAAGTCGTACATACACACAAATGATGATATCATTCATTTAATGGTAAATGGGTGAGTAATTAGATCGTATTTTAATTATAAATAAGAAATATCATGTCATATTTGTTATTAATATCTATTATATCCATCATTATACCCATACAAATAATGTAGTGGTTAAAAATAGATGACACCACAACATGGAGATGGTAAGTCATACGTACTTATGCATGATACAATAAATTTTCATTGGATGAATAAAAGGTGTAATATGGTTGTTCCATTATCCTAATAAAATATTATATTATATTTTATACTATATTTATTAATTTATAATTGAACTAATATGTGAATAGGATGTAGAAGAATAAATAAATTGGAATGAGTTAGTAATGATATTACCTCTACTTTGAAAATCTACATCTAGATAACCTCTTTGGGACACTAGATTTAGCATTTCGTGAATACCCACACCTCTATAATGTTACTCAGGAATTTTATAAGGTGAATATTTAGGTTATGTTTGACATTTGAGGCTCAATGTGGGGTGAGGAAGTCAAAGAGGAGGTTTACTTTTATAATTTAGGTGAGGGAAACTTTGTGAAAGCCACAAAATATTAAAATATAATAAATATATTCTAGAACCAAACCCATCCAAATGAGATACAAATTAATGGGGGAGTACATTTTAGACCTTTTATTACCCGCATTTGTTATTATTGTACATATTTGTGAATTGTAAATTATTAAATAACATTTTAATTTTATAAAATATATTTAATGACAAATTTAATACTTATTATTTAATTTGACATTAAATGAATCATGACCAAGTGGTAATTTGAATATAATGATTTATAAAAACACTAATATAACTTAGGGATTTTTAAAATTCATTATACACATTAATTGATCTTAATTATATCAAAATTAATATTATTAAAAATGATTATTTTATTTTTCTGTAAACAAAATTAATATTATTTTATCATTGAAGAATAAATTAAGATAATAATATATTTCTAAAAAATTAAAAACAAAGTCCTATAATAAAATAAATTTCATTATGATCAAAATAAACATTTAAATTATTTCATATGTTTATTTTTTTCCCTTTGTGGACACATAAAAGATATTAAATACAATAGAGTGGTAATTTGTATCTATCATTGAGTTTAAATAATATATTAGTTATTGTCAAGGAGTATTGTCCCTTAAAAAACATACATAGATATTATGTTTATGAGGGTCTATTATTCTTTATCAAATTTTGTTACATGTTTTTGTTTTATTTTTAAACTTATTAGTTTTATTTCCCCTTAATTATTCTATTTCAGTTTTCTTTATGGTAACAACATTTTAATATTTAGAGGTTGAAATTATTAAAAACACGGGGTCAATTTTCAATAAATGGAAACATTATGAAATGTACGACCTTATAATAATCTATTTGTATTTTTAAAATATTTTAATTATATTTAATTTATTTAATAATATAATTTCTATATAAAATATCATTATTCTCAATTTTTCCATTATTCACAACTTTTTCTACAAATAAAATCTAAAATTAAATATTATTTATAACAAGACAATTTAATACACTCAAAAAATGTAATATTAACATATAAAATTTGTGTAGCGAAATAGTTAACAGAAATTTTTAATATTTTTAATTTTAATAATTTGATCTTTTCATCAATTAAAAAATACTTTATCATCATTGTGTCACCATTTAAGATAATTATTTTATCACCAAAAATTATAATTAAATTATAATGAAGTAGAAAAACAATTTATATTTAAATTACTATTTATAGTTCAATTTATCATCTTTATAACCCAATATTACATTTTTTATAGTTTTTAAAAATATGAGTATGACATTTTTAACTTATCAATAAATAAAATATAATAAAAGTTATATTTTTAACAAATTGGCTTAATTTTTTTTTGACTAAGGGCAATTCTAATTGAATCCCACTTATCCAATAAAAATATGAAAAGTTTTAGGGTAATTTTAGAATATTATTTTTCTTTTAGTTAACCAATTTACACAACCATAGTAAATAAAAATATAGTAAAGATACAATTCATAATATCCAAAATATTAATTTTAACCTATTAGACTCTAAATTTCATAATTATTACAAACATGTATGCCTATATTTTGTAATTTAGTTCATAGAAGAGAAAAAATTAATTTTTTTGTTAATCCTACACACGTGGTGGGAAGGCAGGTAAAAATAACAATCAAACATTTGATAAGTTTTTATAACTAATTTCCAAATAAATATTATTTCAATGGCTTTATTAAATTAATATATTTATAATATATTTGTAGTTACTTTAAAAAATAAATTTAATTCCTTATACCTTTCTAGATGAACAGTGTGGGTTTTAACGACAATGGTTTATTTTTTCTATTCATTAGTAAAGTGAAACTTCTAATAAAATTCTAACAATTAAAATTAATCTAATTTTGTAATTACAAATAAAAAAATGTTTTTTATTTTATAAAATATAATTTTTATGATTTTCAAAAATTAATTTTATTATTATTTACATAAGGACATGAAAATGAATTTAAGAAAATATTATTTTTAAACATATAGTATTTTCCAAAAATTGTACATTTCATTACAAATTCATTTTATTTATGTGAAATAATTTAAAAATTAAAAATAAATATTCATCTTAATTTTTTTAATAGGTGTTTTATAACTATCTCATTTAAATATTTATAATAGTAATGTTTTGGTTCATAGAAAATCAGTGTTTCCTGTAACGCAAGCCATGCCGGTGTTGCGTGCAGTGAAATATTAAACTGGTGTTGTGTATAATATAATAAAAAAATAGTTTTTATATGTAATTATATATATATATATATTGTTTAATGTGAAAATTTTCAAAAATATTATATTAATTTGGAATAATAAATTTACAAAATCTCAAGTTACATGTGTGGCCTACCGTACAAAGATTAATAAGGTTCTATCTTTTTAGTATCCTGATTGCTGTTATTGTAGGAGAACTAAACCATGGATATATGACTCTCCCAAGCACCCCCAAAATATTGGACTCATGCTGACAACATTCCCTCAAAAACATATATTATATTCTCTAACATGTTATTAGTCTGAGGGTTGAATGTCTCTCTCAGAAGAACAAGTGTACCCAATGCCCTCTAAAAACTCTTCTAGAAACACAATGTATACTGAGCATCCCTATTTGAAATGATTTGTACATGGACCCTATGAATCCATCCTATCTAATTTATATATAACCTATTAACCTCATCCACACTGATGGTATCCTTGATTAAAAATAAATGAGAAACCTTCATGAGCCTCTCAACAATAACCCACAAAACATTGTTACCTCAAGGTGACCTCATAAAACCTGCAAAAACGTTCATCACAACAATATCATATTTCCACATGGTAATAGGTAATTGTTGTAAAATTATAGTAATTTTATGATGTTCTATCATCACCTAGGGATGTGTGGAAGACCACGTAACAGAACCCACTGCCTCACATTTCATACCCGACCACCAGTACTGTAATCATAAGTCACAATACATCATGGTGACTTCAGGGTGCACTTCCCATGTTGAGGAATGAAATTCATACATCATCACCTCACATATGTCTCCTATAAAACAAATGTGACTATTAATATGAATAATATGATCCTCACCTATGGTCTAATTAGGATGTGGAACCCCACCTGCCTCACTCTCCCACAGGGCTAGTCCCTATTAATGTAATAACTACCTCTTCCTCACATTATCTCATGGGGTAGATTTCCCAACATTGGATGATAGAAAATTCATCTGCAGACTTTTCTACACCTCCATGATCATCTCAGTCAAAAAATCTGTAATCATCCACACACTATTGACCTGTTGAATTACTTGTATATGTGTCCTCTTGATCAATGCATTGGAAACAAAATTAACTTTACCAGGTCTATAGGAAATATTGAATTCAAAATACTTTAGGTACCCAACCCACCTTAAATTCCATAGATTCATATCATGATTTTTAAATATGTACTTGGGTCTTTTTTGGTATGTGCACCCCACAAAATTCTATCCAATTAAGTAAACTCTCCAATGGAGCAATGGGTGAATAATTGTATCTAACACATGACCATGCGTCATGAAATTACTCTCTTTTGTCCTCAATTTTCAATACCCATACACCTTGACTCTATCCCCCTACATCATTAATACTCCAAGACTAATAGTTGATGCATCAAAATACATATTGTATCTCCTTCCCTTCTCTTTTAATATCTTGACTGGGGAAAATGCAATCTATCTTTTATCTTTTGGATGACTTTCTCATAGGTATACGACCAAATGAGCTTTATACCCTTCCTATTCAAGCCCATCAAGGGAACATCTACTTGTTATTATTCTTCTATAAAACACTTTTATAAATGAGGTATCCCCAAGAAACTATGAATATCAAAGGAGTTTTTGGCATATTACTAGAAAACTACAATTATCACATTCTCTTGCCATATTGATACAATTGTCCCTAAGATTATGCGACCTAAGATTTGAATTTGATCCATCTAAAAGTTGAAATTATCAAGAATAGCATACAACTTATCCTCTCTCAATGTATCCAATATGATTTCAATATATTTTGAATGTCCATGTGGGTTGTGAGAGTACACAATGATATAATCCATGATAAAACCAAAAACAAATCCAAATAATGATGTGAGACTCGATTAGTTAGTGCTTTGAAAACTGATGGTGCATTAGTGGGACTAAACTCCTTAACTTGATACTCATTTAGACCATACCTTCTACGAACGGTTGTATGAGGTATGTCTGTAGTTCAAAACCCTACTTGGTGATATTGTAATCTCAAATCAATTTTTGAGAACACCTATTCTCCTCGAAGGTGATCAAACATGTCATTTATGTGTGGAAGGGGACACCAATTATTAATTGATACCTAGTTTAATAAATCAAAATACATGCATAACCTATAGGTATCATCCAAATTTTTCCCAAATGATGATTGGACAACCCCATGGTAAAGTAGGGGGTCAAATAAACCCCTTTACCTGCAAATCGTCCAGCAACCTCTTCCGCTCCTACAACTCTATCCTGACCATCCTATAAGGAGGACTGGATACCGGTGCATCTTATATCACTATATTAATGTTTAACTAAACCTCTATGTCATGAGGTAAAATAGAAAAGTTATTATGGGACACATATTTTGAATGATAAAACACTAGAGGAAAAGTCCTTCTGATGCCTTACATGATCATAAGGATACAAACTAGTGATATGGTCTATCATACCTCCCATCTCATGATGCTCTACTACAACTTGGATGACCTGGGCATCCCATTAACCATTTTAAATATAAATCATTCCCTCTAGTGATGTGAAATTAACCCTGTAATGATAGCAGTTAATGTAATATCGATAAGATACTAGCCAATCCATCCTGATTATTATGTCAAACTCAGTCATCTTGAGGACATAATTGTCCAAACAAAATTGACACCTAAGAACCTCAAGGGGAACTCACTACACTAGCATAAACCCTCCATTCATAGTCTCAAAGGAGTGTCTATCATCATAAAACTCTTTGAAAATAGTGTAACAAGACTATGCATTTTAACCATCGGGGAAGATATGAAACTATTGTATGCATATGTATCAAAAAGATAAGATTCAATAATATAGTCCACTAATATCATATCTATCACCGTAGATGATCAGACACCATGCTACTCAGGGTTGTCTATATCGAATATCTCTATCCTGAACCATGATCCTGTGACATAATCTCACTACTAGAGTAGGACCACTCTGATTTCTTGGCGTAACTAGGTCCTTACTGCCTCATCCATGACCACTAGCACCTCGACCTGGTCGACTGTCACTTCTCAAAATCCATTACTAATGTGGAATTGTGAAAATTTCACCTGAACATGGTTTTGGATCATAACCCCTACCACTCATATATAGATGGAATTTCCTATAGAAATGTTGCAAGTCTCCTCTCTTATCACAAGTTTGACACTTGTCTGGGTCATGGTTATACTATTTATTCCTATTTCACGTTAAGAAACATAGATGATTGAAAACCAAGTTACCAATACTCACAACCTGAATAATTTTTATTTCAAAAGAATCCAAAAATTAGTGATTCCTTCAGATGTACGATGGACTGTAACGTCAAGAAAAATAACAAAATTACACTACACCCCTAGATTCCCTCTGGTTCCACTCTATAATCAGTTCCAAATTAACAATTTTATTGATTGAGGTCAATCTGAACTCACTTAAATGAGAGATTGTAGCTTTTTAGAGACCACCCTCAAAGCATCTCTCCCTCAAAATCTAATAAGAAAGGTGTATTAGTGAAAATTTTGTAACACTATAATTTGTGTTGATTACTCTATGACATTCATCGTACCTTCTTCCAATCATATGAACAAGCTATCCTTCTCTGTCCATAGAGTCTCGGTTTAGAAATAGTCTTAGAATGTAGTTTGTAAATCATCACAAACCATATCTCACAGCCTGTCATCCTAGTTTAGAACATCCCACCATTGCATTGCTATACCAAAAAGAATGTGTGTTGTGATATTCACTCTCCACTCAGGAGGTATCTCAAGGTAATCAAATATCAAAAATAAAGTCTCTATTCCCAGAGCAGCAACTTGTGGACTATCATCCCCTAATAATGTTGGAGTTTACTGTTGTTGGAATGTATGATTCACCATAGCCATAGACAAGTCAAGCTTTGATTCTCTTTGAAACGTTTGCATGAAGAGGTAGAATCCCTCTTATAATATCTCCACAAAACATGTGTTTGGAAGAACATATGGTTACACAACTAGAACTATTGTATAATCCACTATTATCCCAGGGCCCATCACCTTCAGAGGATCATCTCCACACTCATGGCATATTATTGGACGTCATTTTGGTTGCATGCTTCTGAAATTCAAAAAACACTCGTCAAAAAATAAGAAAACAATTCTTGAATGTAAAAAAGAATAGTACATGTAAACACCATACTAAAATAATGTCATACCACACATCCTGCTCCTAAATCCAAGACTATAAAAGTAAATAGTCACAAAAACCAATAGAAACACTAACTCTTTCCCACTCAAAATTTGAGTCTAGATCAATTCTATTTTAATGATTTCATGTTTCCATTTCAACTCATATTCATTTAAATTTAAATTCCATTTTTCATTCATTCAAAATATTTAAACAAAGTTTAAGCTTGTTCCTATCAATGAGGCCCCATATCAACTCTTGAACCAAATTTAGGTTCCAAAATAATTCATACCATATTAAATTTAATTTAATAATTCAATCAAAAAGTTGTGTCACTTTCCAGTACATAAGTTCGAAAATTATTTATGAACTGAATGATGGAGTAAATTTCTTCTATCCACTATATGGAATCTATAACAGCGGTAGGAAAATATTTCACAAAACCTATCACAACAACATGAAAACATGTAATGCATACTAAATGGAATGGATTAATGTATGTATTGTGAAATCTAAATGTTCCAAAGATGATACCTGATATTGAATAACCTCACATCATCAATTTGTAACACAATATATCCCAAAGTCATATAAATAATAAAATCAAAATCCAAGTGCTTCACCACATAGTGAAATTAAATAAATGGTAACAAACTAAATCTATATTTTTTTTTGATTTCCGTCCATTTGTATATTACTTGTATGTGGGTAGATACTATTAAGAATAACCTATTATCAATCTCCATTAACTTAGTACCTCTATCTATTATCACTAAATATTTAGGATACCCAAAAAATAATTCTATGATACCACTTTTTATCTTCATAGACCCAGATTCCACTAAAAGGATCCTTAATCATATTGAGTCACATGGCCTCAAGCACATCTCCTAAAACACTTGAGGCTTTAAACTATCAATGAGGTCCTAGGGAGTATTTGTTGGGGTACTATGACCTCATTAAAATCATGTAACACATTGTAAGAGTAATAATAGTTAATAGTGGAAGAAAATATAACAAACTGAAAACTGATAAATATACTAGAAAATAATTCATATAAAATCTAGAGGTGTCTCATATACAATAATGATGATACATGTATCTATAATGTAGATAAAACATGTACAAAGTAGTTAAGTATAATAAAAATATCCAAAATACTAAAAAGACCAAAAATTTACTATATCCAAATAGTGTCATGATCTTTATCTCAATCTCGTGCTCCCCTAATCCTAATTGTAGTACAAAATCAACTATCAAACTATGGGTGATTTCCAAAGTCTCTACTTGCATGAAAATAGTTTATTCAAGTACCAAAACATTTACTGAACATGGTGAGAGATTAAATCCCAATAGGAAAATAACCTATTTTATATACAATTCTATGTTATTTTACATAACAAGATAAATAGTTTGCAGTAAATTAGGTAATTAGTAAAGAAATGTAATGTTCACGTGGCATATGTACTATAATGAAAGTGATGATGAATGGCCTCTCAAGAGTCCTTGTAAAACAAGTTTCAAATCCTATTCATGGTATCTATGATATTAACATAAGTATCCAACATGGTCTCATCGTACATTAATGAATACCATTTTAAACAAGTATGTTCCATATAAATTGAAGCGTAACCACAACCACGAACATTATGTAAAACCAATCATATTAAATTTTCCCACATAGATTTTGTATAATAAAAGTGTTTGAACATTAAGGGATGGATCCATTGTGTACAAGACCAAGGAATCCTCAACAAATCCAAGGATAATCATGATAGAAACTAGATTAGGTGCTAGTTAGATACCTATGAGCATGTCAAACTGATCAAGTCCTACATGAGTCCATGAAATCCGTATCAAAGGGGTATCAATTACATATAAATCATATGGTATCAATACAAAAGTATCATAGTCAATCTCAAGCATCTAATATTGTGTTCAAGATCCAAGGAATATCAGGATTAATTCACTATTTCATAGGAAAATTCATTTAAAACAATATGATTATTCTCACTCACAAAACCATTCATATCCATATTCATCTCATGAGTATACCCACTCACACATGAAAATTCAAAATAAAGGACAACCAATGAAAATATACATGCATTTTTATAATTTTTAACCAAGACATTTTAAAAATAAGGTTTCTATATAAAACATTTAATCAAAATCATCTACATTCCAAGTAGGTAATTAAAATCATATTCAACTTATTCAATTAAAACTATTTATTAATATACTTCCTCTAAAAAGTAAACAACCAACTAACATGATGGGTGGTTCTATATGGCATAAATATGGAAAATTTCTATAACACACCCCATGGAATCCATGGGAGGGTAAAACAACACTAATGAATTATAGATTAAACAATAATAATCTAAAACATGTATAAATACTTCTAATTCAATAAAACAATTCAATTTCAGGGTAATGCAACAAATTCTATCGTGTAGCACAACGGATGCTAGGTCTATAAACCACCAAAACCAATGGATAAATTATAGACCACAAACTCAAGCTCAGTGGTATTGTGCTCATCCAGTATCAACAATTGATTAATCTACCATTGGGAGAAAAATGAAGAATATATAAAGAACCTGAAATTAGGTAAGATCAACATGTACCTAAATGGTGTCGTCGATAGAAAGAACAATGACAACTGAAATAGAGTCTAGATCTACAAATGGGGGTAATCCTATATATTGGCTTAAATAAGCGGGAGGGTGTGGGAATTTCTCCAAAAAAATATAGGTGTCATACTAACATTTTATAAAATATCATGCATTTACATGATGTGTAACTTCCGTACATGTCATGTCCATACCAGGATCACTCATTGGGAAAACAGTTTACACGACTTGAATGTTTTTGGGCATTCCATTAATCATCATGTAATTGAATAAATTTCATGTATTCAAATTAAACATCATGTAACTAGCTTGTATCTAACATATATCCTTATTCCCTTTACCCTTCCAAAAAAATACTACACAACCGGCCCATGGCCCAACATACGGTCTATGACAAAAAGAAGTTAAAGAAGATGTTAGAAAAAAATCACTCAAGGTATCATTGAAGCATTTTTAGGTGATTTTTTTTGTTGACAAAGAGGATTTCATGGTTGAATGTCGAGTTCAAGAGTTGTGGTCACCGGTCCATGTTTTATTCAAGAACGTCGATAAAGGGATTAATGATCCAGAGGTGGAATAAAAAGAACAGATACAATGTGGCGTCGTTTTCCAGTGTTTGCCAAATTTTTGGGCCTGAAAATCGACAAATGAAGAAAAGTGGTTTTTATCAAAGGGGCATGTGTTCCGTGTACATAAAGTCTTGGAAACTTGCGTGCCATATGTTTTTCAGGATTAGATCATCAAAATATGGAAAAGGGATAAGTTTCGCACAAGTATTGGTGGTGTTGCGTAGGTGACTTGTGCGCCGTGAAAAGGCTTGAACGTCGATGCCTTGGAAGATTGAGAACTTTCATGCCTATGGTTTTCCAAGATCAGAAGATCAAAATATGGAAAAGGAAATAGGTTCGCGCAAGTTTGGAAGTGGGTCGTGCAAGTGACTTGCAGGGGAAGAGACCTGCGTGCCGAGACCTGCGCGCTGAGGAGATACTTGCGTGCCGTCGTGTAGGGGTGATCAAATGCCTATAAATACTGGACCACCCCTCTTCATTCTCCATTGGAGTCCAACACTTTGAATATCCAGAGATCCCGTCGCGCAAGTGTTGTGGTCGCGCAAGTGGTGGTGTGTCGCGCCAGTGGTACTTGCACGCGAGAGAAGGAAGTTGCACGCCATGTTTTAGTTGCGTGCCTGAGGTGGTTTAGGAGAGGAAGGAAGTGAGTCACGTAGGTTCGGAGTTGCAGAAGCTTGAGTCGTGCAAGTGGTTGAGGAAGACTTGTGCGCCAGTTGTGACTTGCGTGCCAATACTTGCGCACCGATATAGACTTGCGTGCAAAGTAAGGTCGAGTCCCCAACTATGTTTTTGGGCTGCGTGGAAGCTGGAATATTTCGTGTTACCTTCAGTGCAAAGAGAGATTCATCTACGGGTGACAGTTGGGCTTCAACAGAGCATCTAATTACATAGAAAGATGAATTCCATCATGCAAATGAATAACCCTACAGGTCTATAAACTATGAGTGGATCCTTTCCGACGCAGTGAGCAAAGGAAGAGGAAGAAGGTGATCCTCTCCACCTGCAGTAAGCCAGAGAGAGAAACAGGGAGTGAACCTTGGGAAAGCAGTGAGCTGAGTCTAAAACATGTAAAGGCATTGAGCCTGGGACAGAGTGACTGTGCCCGAACCTTATAATCCACATCTAGTGAAGAATAGTTGAATTTGGTACGACCGGAAACCTGTCGGCTTATGCTCATTGGATGTATCCCTTAGTGGTGAACCGAGTAAAAATTGAGGTGTCAGGTACAGGATTTAACTTCTTTTTATATTGTGCAACAGGAAAAAGAGAAAATACTTTTTTTCTTAATAGAGAAACATGATCAAAACGGGATTTAACTTTGAATTAGTCATACCCTAATTCACCCCCCCACAGGGTATTCAGCCTGGTGGACCTAATAATTGGTATCAGAGGGAAAGGTTGAAATTTGGTCTTCTCTTAATGGAGTTAACAAATCATAAAGGGATTTTGATCATTGACGGATGTAATTTTCAGATATGGGAGACACAGATGCAACACTATTTCCGATCTTTGGGAATGGATGTGTTCTCAGCAGTTATGCATGGTATCACATCTAATATTAATAGTGGTGCATTATCAGAAGCTGAGCATAGGAAGTTGGATACTTATGCAAAAGAATAAATGCCTTAGGAGGAGCCTTTTCTAATCCCATCTACACAAATGTGATGTCATGACAAATGTCACATGCCATGTGGAAAAAACTATTGAATATATATGAAGGAGATACAATGGTTAGAGAGGCAAAGCTGCAAGTGGTGTGGAATAATTATGAAGATCTGAGGATGAACCCAAATGAGTCTGTTGATGAATTCTTTGACAGGGTAAATATTGTTGTGGATGATATGTGAGGACTTGGTGAAGTCATTGAAGACATAAAGATCATAATGCGCATCTTGGGGAAACTTCCACCTCAATTCAATCCGAAAGTTTCAGTTCTAGAAGATATAGATCCCAAAGAGATGACATTGGACAATTTTCACAGTACCTTGGTTGCATATGAAATGTTGAATGATGATAATGAGGCTCTGGAAAACGGGAAATCCAAAGAGATAGCATTTAAGGCCATGAAGAAGATCACCATTGAAGATTCTTAGGGAGAAGAAGAGACAGATGAGGTGATGTCATTCCTTTCTTCAAATATGCAAAGAGGAAAAAGGAAGGTTTAAAGGGAAACATCCACTGGCATGCTTTCTATGTGGAAAGGTTGGTCATCTTATAGCAAGGTGCCCCAATAAGTATCAAGATAACGATAATGATGATGACAAAGTTATAATTCCCAAGAAGACGTCATTAGCATTTATGAAAGGGAAGAAACAATTCAAGATTTTTTTTTTCAAGAATAAGAATCTACTTTCACAAGAAATAGATAGTTCAGATGAGTGTGAGGATGACGAGGATGAGGAGTTTGAAATTTGAAAAGATCATGGACAAAATGAAAGGGTGGCTATTATCGGTATTACTCAAGAAAAATAAGAAATAGATGCTGATGAAGAAGAAGAATAAGTTGAAGGAATAGTTGACATGGAAGCTGTATTAGAAGAAAATCTTGAAGAGAAAGATATTAGGAGAGAAAAAACAAAGAAAGCCAACAAGGTGGTACATAATTCCAAACTCTACAGGCAACATCAGGAAGAAGAGAAGTCTGATCTTTTAAAAGAAATATAAAATATTATGTCTTCGTGGCCAGAGAGCATAGAAATGATTGATGAGAATAAGCTCAAGATTGAAGAATCGAAAAGGGAGATTCATTTCTTGAATAGAAAACTGAAAGATCACGTCATGCGTATCAAATAGATTGAAGAGGACGTTGTCGGTCTGCGGAGAAAAGTTAAAGACCAAGAAAAACCATTGATTCCTAACACATTCTTTGGAAATCCGGTCATTACGAACACTGAAAATAAGAAAGAAGAGCCTAGTAGTTCAGCATGAAAGAAGCAGCAATTGAGCTCAGAAGTTAAGGGTGATTCAGGGCTTAATCAGAAAAAAAAATCTATGGCAATTGAAGTAAGACCGCAAGCTACCGTCCTAAGATTGAAGGTGGATTTGGGCACAATGCAGAATCAGAGTATTCAGAGATCCCTAGGGGAAACTCTTACTGATGAAGTAACACAAATGAATGCACCTTATATCAGGTGTTATTGTTGTGGATAGATGGTACATTCACAGTTTGTGTGTTCCGTAGCCAAAAGATAAAGAAGGTAACAAGAACAGAGGAGGCATCCAAACAGAGAATGCTTTTCTAGAACATATTTCAAAGGATACTATTTTTGGTGTGGAGGACTTGGTCACCTAGCTAGGTACTGCATTTCGACCATTCAGATAAATGTGCCAAAGTAGAGTCAAAATGTTCGCAAGCAGCAGATCGATAAACCGACAAGTGTGTTAAAAATGCAGAATAGATTTGCGGGTTTTCAAGATGAAGTTGGTCCATCATACTCTGAGAAAGAGCCGAAGTCTCAATCTATGTCGAGTGTGAAGTCAAAAGTATGGACCAAGAAGAAGAAATAAGAAAAGGCAGTAGTTGCGGAAATTTCCCTTAATGCATCAGATCAGTCTAGTGTGTGGATCCTTGATAGTGGTTGCATATCTCACATGAAGGATAATAATGATCTTGTAACAGGCATAAAATATGACAAAGATGGAGTTGTCAAATTTGGAAATGATGAAGGCCTGAAGATTGTTGGCTCATGGAAAGCCACGTTTGGGCGCAATGAAATGAAATGTGCTGATGTCTTTTTAGTAGAGCATCTCAGTCATAACTTGATCAGTGTTAGTCAACTATGTGACTCTAAGAACTCTATCCGATTTACCAAGAAGAGGTGTATTGTTAAAGGAAAATATGGAGTAGTCATTATACAGGGAAAATGAACAAAGGTAAATCTTTACTTGGTAGGTGGGGAATAAGATTTGTTCTTTTTTATCCATAGAAGAAGAAAACTAGTTGTGGCATAAGCGACTTGGTCATCTATGCCAACCATACAAGGAAGATATTGTAAAGTGTGATGCTACTATAGATATTCACAAACTATCACATGATCACAACAATACATGTGATTCTTGCCAACAAGAGAAGATCATTAGAAATACATACATGCCAATGGAAAAAAAATCAACTAGAGTTCTTGAATTGGTGCATGTTGATGTATGTGGACCTATCTCACCACAAGCTATAAATGGGAAAAGGTACTATGTTCTTTTCATTGATGATTTCAGCAGACTGGCCTGGGTATTCATCATTACCCATAAGACAGAGGTGTTCAGTTGCATAAATCAGTATAGGAGGGAATCAGAAAGGATTCTTGGGTAGAAACATCTGAAATTTCCTACTGACAATGGTACAGAATTCACAAACAGTGAAGTTAAAGACTATCTCGAGAAACAGGGGATAAGGCATCATGTATCATCAGTGAGAAATCCCCAATAGAATGGAGTGGTTGAAAGGAGAAATCAGATCATCAACAACATATCCAGAATGATGCTTTTTGATAAAGACCTACCAGAGAAATTTTTGAAGGAAGTAGTTTTGACATCGGTCTATGTTTCGAACAGGTCTCTGTTGTGTCCGAAGTAAGGAAAGACTCCGTATGAACTATGGTAGGGAAAGAATCCAACGTTAAATTACTTTTTAATCTTTGGAATTAAGTGTATCATTATTAACAATGAAAATCACCAAAAAGTTTGAGGCATGAGGAGATGAGGGGATATTCCTTGGTTACTCAGGGAAAAGAAAATCGTATAAATACTTCAACAAAAGGTTGGGAAAAATTGTTGAGAGAAATAATGTTAGCATAGTTGAAAATGAACAGAATACTCAATGACCCAGTGACCAGTTTCTAGATGAAAGTGGTGAGGAGATAAGTAACACAGGGGGAGTAGAAGTGGCAGAGGCTGACTCAGAAGAAGATACTGATGATGAACAAGAAAATGGGAATTCTGTGTCTGCAAGACGGCCGAAGAGTCGAGCTGAAATTTATTGGCAGAATATAATTGGTGATCAGACAGCTCCAGTTCAAACTTGAAAAATGAAATCATTACATGAAACATCATTTTCACCTCATGTGGAGCCGATATGTTTTTCAGATGCATCTGAAGATGAAAACTGGGTTCAGGAAATGAATGAAGAGCTTGATCAAATCGAGAAGAACCTGACATGGGAGATTATTTCGAGGCCAGCTGACAAGAATGTCATCCAGAATAAATGGGTCTATCGCAAAAAGATGAATGAATATGGAACTGTGTTTCAAAACAATGCATGGCTAGTGTTAAAGGGATACTCCCAGATAGAGGGAATAGATATAGATGAGGCATTTTCACTGGTTACAAGGCTGGAGACAGTCAGATTATTTTTAGCCAAAGTAGTGCAAAGAAAGTTCAAAGTGTTTTAGATGGACGTCAAATCTGCATTTCTAAATGGGGTTCTGGAAGAAAAGGTGTACATTTAGCAGCCAGATTGTTTTCTCATTCATAAGGATGAGAACAATGTTTTTATGCTGAAGAATGCGTTGTATGGGCTGAAACAAGCACCAAGAGAATGGTACTCAAGGATTGATCAATACTTGAAAAATATTGGTTTCCAGCGTGGTGGAGTTGATTACAATCTCTATTTCAACAACAATAATAATCAGAGGATTTTGGTGCTAGTCTATGTCGATGAAATAATATTTGGCGGATCAGATGAATCTCAGTGCAGACAGTTTTCTAAATTCATGAAAAATGAGTTTGAAATGTCAATGATTAGAGAGCTAACATTTTTCCATGGTCTACAGGTGACACAAGGATGGAATGGAACATTCATTTCTCAATCAAAATATGTTAAAGAGGTGTTAAGAAGGTTTGTCATAAAAAATTACCAGAAGATGAAAACTCTGGTTGCTACCAGGATGAAATTATCAAAAGATGATGATGGAAAGGCAGTTAATATCACAGAATACTAGCAAATTATTGGATGTTTGTTGTACTTGACTGCAACAAGGCCTGATATTCTTTTCGACACATGCCGAGTAGTGAGATATCAGAGCAATCCTAAGGAAAGCCACATGCTTTCATTGAAAAGAATAATTCGATATATCAAGGGCATGATGGACTTCGGATTGACATATAATAAAAAATATCAGATAGAGTTATTGCGACATACTGATGCAGACTGGGCTGGTTCAGCGGATGATAGAAAATCAAGGTCAGGTGGTACATTCTATCTTGGCGGACTATGTATTCCTTGGTTAAGCAAGAAGCAGGATTGCATTTCATTAAGCACCACAAAATCTGAGTATATTGCATCCACTCAAGCATGCACACAATTATTATGGATGAAGCAGCAACTTCAGGATATGGGAGTTGAAGTGAAGTCTCCGATCGGAATCCAGTGTGATTATTCAAGTGCTATCAATCTTAGAAAAAATTCAGTTCTTCACTCAGTGACAAAGCACATTGAGATCAAATATCATTTTATCAAGGAGAAAGTGGAGCAAGGGCTTGTGATGTTGGAGTATGTGCCTACAGAGTTATAGGTTGCAGACATTCTGAAAAAGTCCTTACCCAAGGAATCATTCAAAATTCATCGAATGGCTCTGGGAGTTCAGTCGATTCCTCGCACTTAAAAGTGTTTGGATGTGAAACCCCCCTCTCCCCGAGGTATGGTGTGTTTTTTCCTAATGTGATGATATGTGTTCTCTACTCTGTCATAGACAGCAAAGGAGTGACCATTGGGTTCGTTAACAAAGGGGGAGAAAATAGTGTCTATTCAAGGGGTAGATAGTGTGGCTATTTGAGAAATAATGATAGATACGGGGAGAAGCTAACAAGTGGAGCAGCCAGATAGGGGGAGCAGTGAGAAATGAGTAGATTATGAAATATAACGATGCTAGAAGTGATCAATCAAAGAATAGATATCACAACAGCTGAGGATCGTGATAAAAGAAGAAGAGAAGAGTGGTGTGGAAATTGTTATCAATTTGGAAATTGGTATCAGTTTGGTGTCAACAGTGGATGTCAATGTTGAAGTGATTCATTGATGAACTTTTCATTTACTCTTGTTTCTCACGCTGAGCATTTCTCATTTGGGCTAAGAGTATGTGTTTAGTAAATCCTTGATTTTTTATTAGAATCGCAATGAGGCGAATGGTGGCTGAATATTGAACGACGTATCATTTTATGGATTATTTTCAACAAAGCCAAAGGGGGAGATTGTTGGGAAAAAATACCTCAAGGGATCATTGAAGCATTTTTGAGGTGATTGTGTTTGTTGAAAAAAAGAATTTCATGGTGGAATATTGAGTTCATGAGTTGTGGTCAATGATCCTTGATTGATTTAAGAACATCGGTAAAGGGATGAATGATCTGGAGGCGGCATAAAAAGAACAGATACAAGGTTTTTTTTAGCAAATGGACTTGCGTGCCATGTACATGAAGGCTTGGAAACTTGCGCGACATATGCTTTTCCAGATCAGATCATCAAAATATGGAAAAGGGATAAGTGTCACACAAGTATTGGTGGTGTCGCGCAGGTGACTTGCGCACTTTTTAGAGGTACTTGCACATCGTTGCCTTGGAATATTGAGAACTTGCATGCCTGTGGTTTTTCAAGATCAGAAGATCAAAATATGGCAAAGGAAAGAGGTTTGTGCAAGTTTGGAAGTGGGTCTCGCAAGTGACTTGCAGGGGAAGAGACCTTCGTGCCGAGATTTGAGCACCAAGGAGATACTTGCGCACCGTCGCGCAGGGGTGACCGAATGCCTATAAATATGGGACCACCCCTCTTCATTATACACTGGAGTTCAACACTTTGAAGATCCAGAGCTCCCGTCATGTAGGTGTGGTGGTCGCACATGGGGTGGTGTGTCGCGCAAGTGGGACTTGCGCGCCAGAGAAGTAAGATGTGCGCCATGTTTTATTTTCATGCCTGAGGTGGTTTAGGTGAGGAAAGAAGTGAGTCATGTAGGTGTTGAGTTGCAGAAGCCCGAGTCTCACAAGTGGTTGAGGAATACTTGAGCACCAATTGTGACCTGTGCGCCGATACTTGCGCGTGGATATAGACTTTCGTGCAAAAAAAGGTTGAGTCCCCGGCTGTATTTTCAGGCCGCGTGGAAGTTAGAAGAATTCCTGATACGTTTGGTGCAAAGAGAGATTCATCTACGGGTGAAAGTTTTGCTTCAACATAGAGTCTACTTATAGATAAATATGCATTAATTCATTCAAATGAAGATACCTATAGGTCTATAAACTGTGAGTGGATCCTTTTTGATGCAGTGAACAAAGGAAGAGGAAGAAGGTGATCCTCTCTACCGGCAATGAGCCAGAGAGAGAGAAACATGGAGTGACCCTTTAGAAAGCAGTGAGCTGACACCTTGTAAAGGCAGTGAGCCTGGGATAGAGTGATTGTGCCCGAACCTTGTAATCCACATCTTGTGAAGAATAGTGGAATTTGGTAAGACCGAAAACCTGTCGGCGTATGTTCCTTAGATGTAGCACTTAGCGGTGAACCAAGTAAAAATTGATGTGTCTTGTGCATGCTTTACCTTCTGTTTATATTGTGCAATAGGAGAGAGAGAGAATAGTGTTTTTCTTAACAGCGCAACAAGATCAGAACGGGCTTTAATTTTGAATTAGTCATACCCTGATTCACCCCCCCCCCCTCTCAGGGTACTCATCCTAGTGGACCTAAAAGAAGAGTTCAAATAGTAAAACACTAGTATATACCTTTGGAAAACCTCACGATCTTAAAAAATGAATGATAATTAATTCAATTTATATAATATACTAAATTAACATTAATTATACAAATATAGTTATTACTTTTATATATTAAGATAATAATATACCACACACATAAAAATAGTTTTAGGATAATTATTAATTATTAATTTATTTAATTTTCCTCATTTATATACAATTTATAATCACTGTAAAATTGATAGTTCATTTAATTTCAGAATAAAATTCTATATATATGTTGATAGTATAAAATAGTTCATATATTCATGGTGGTTCATGAAATTAATTTTAATTAACACATATAGTTTATTAACTAGAAATATATACTCAAAAATCACATAATATAACATTCTACACCCTTAAAAGAATTTAACCCTTAAAATTATATCTATTTGATATAGAAAAATTATGATACGTCTACCTCATTAAAACTTCAGGTTCCTACATAAATTAATCATTTTTATAGTTTCACCACAAAACATTGACCAGATTAGTAGTCTTGTTTTGCAGTATATTACCTCTTTGGCATAAAATATCTGGTGGTTGTTCTTAATTATAAGGATCCTAATGGAGCTATACAACCAATTATTTTATTACATTTGAAGGATCATGTATATACTTCCTCAAAATTGATACATGGAAAAACAAAGGACTTGAGTTAGATTTAGTTGATGAACTAAGAAATACAAAACAATCCTAACACAATACAAAATTTTTGATGGTATGGCATATCTTTTATTATAATTTATATTCCTTCAAAATATCAAAATGTTCTTTGAATAACATAATCAAAGGACAATATTATCACAAAAATTTTACTCTTGATCTAAATAATCATTATTTGTGTAACTCTTTTATTGATACTGAGCTACCTAGTAGTCCTACTGAATAGATCCAACCATCCAAAAAAAATTTCATATCCATCTTAGTTACTAATAGAATTATTTCTCTAATAATATTCTAATAGGTTTTAGTTATAAAATTTGATAATTATATGGATTCATAATGAGATGTTTTTATTCTTTAGTAGAATAATTTTTTTTAAGAATGATTAACTAGTGGATTGTTGTTAACCTAGATAACATAAAATACATAGAATATTTTTTCAACATATCATCAGGGGATTGAATGGTCCTATTTACCTGACCATCCATCAATGTATGAAATGGAATGATAATTTTCAGCTCCATATTTAGAGCTTAATAGAGATTTCTTCAAAACATTTATGTATAACTATGATCCCAATTAGATACAATAGAATGTGGTACTCTATGAAACCTTACCTGTTACATAATGTATATCCTATAATGTTGATGTAGTGAAAAATATTTTATGAAATAAATTAAATGTATAGAATTCATAATGTGATCTACTATAACCCAAATACAATTATCTTTTTTTGATGTTTTATGGAGATCAATGATGAAATCTATGGTGATTTTATCCCATATAAATTATACTATGGGTAGTGGTTGTATCATACTATTAGATTTATATCTCTAAGAATTAAATTTACAACATACCAAGAATCATGATAAATACAACACAATATCTATTTTTATTTTTTAAAATGTAAAATACTCTTTAAGATCCCTTTATTTCATTAAATATTTCATATGAATAGGGAATTATGAGCTATGAGCTTTATCCAATAACCCCTTCTTCATTTTTGGTAATGATGGGACACAGACATGAATCATAAGAATTTTCATTCCATCACACTCACTATTGAATTTAGGAATATTCCTCGCATTCTTCTATAATTTCACATAATGATTTTGAATGAATTTAATTCTCACATGGATAAGCAGTTGAGAATGAATATAAGAGAGGTATCACATGTCCCCTTTCACCATGATTTCAATATCAATATTTTGTAAATAAATTATTATGGGATTTATTTCAATCCAAATCATGGAAAATGATAATTTTCCGTCCGACTCGAAGAATAATTCATCCAATTCACCGTGTGAGGGTGGTGAGGTATTGAGTGTTCATAATCATTAATAATCACTACTAAAATCCTTCAGTATATATATCAATGGAGTGAATATATAAATAATGATATTGTGAATAGAATATATATTACAACATTATCTATATATAATATTCCTCTATATCATGAATAATTAATTTTTTACCAAATAATTAACCTATTTAATCCTCAAGAATAAGCAGGATGGTCCATATAATGGGTGTAATTTCTATTTGACATTTATATTCATTCCCTCACATATAAATAATCTAATGATGATTTGGAGTATTTAATGTGAATTCATACCTTTGAAATTGATATGGGAACTATATATAGATAATCAATATTTTCCCAATAACACATAAATTTAAACTAAGGGGAGATACATATTGATTACAGGATGCACATTTCCATAAACATCTATAAGATATGATCTATATACATGAGATGTGATCATTGTACCACATGAATTTCCTACCTATAACTAGACATCTAATCATTGAGTATATCAATTAACACTACTCGGGATTTTTTAAAAGAATGCAATTCATATTACTAGGGTTGAATAATAAAATTAAATATTTGAGGACACCTATCACTACCTTAACAATGACATTTAATCGTAATTCCCTTACTAAAATCTAAAATATTTAGGGTGAGTATCAACAATCAATATTCTAGAGTTATGAATCATGTATTTCTAAATATAATCATCAATGTATCCAAATTATAAAATCATAGTATTAACCTATGAACATTTACCTTCATCATATATCACATTTATTTTATCATAGGTTATCATAGATTCTATCCTGACATACTTTATAATGGTTCATAAAGTGAACGTGAAAAATCCTATGCATACCCCACTCAAATGTTAGCCCATCTATGAAGTTAGGCCTCTTTATTATTCACTTGGTGAAGATTGAGTTAATACCCAACCAAACATTTCATAGTTATTTATCCGTTGGTTATATGTCATAAAATATGCATACACATGTTTATATCTTTAAAAGGTAGTAATTTTTATGAAACCACACAATCTTCACTATACCCAAAAATATAGATATTATCATATATTTACCCTTATCCCTAGGTATTTAACCAAAATTTTCTATTCATAATAACTAAAAACCCCATTATTTCGACCAAATGTTGAATCATAATAATTTCATAGGTAAAACATACATCATTTTAGATTAATATTAAATAGATCAAAAATTAATGCATTCCCTATCATAGTAATGGGTTAGTGAAATTGGAGAGTATATAGAAAATAAACATATTTCATGAAATATATTGAATATATTCCCCAAATTGCATCTCTTATTTATTGATCCTTTGACATACCCTTTTTTGAAAAATTATTCATAAATTGGGAAAATATAAATATTAGGAAGGGTGTTCATAGAATATCAGTAGGGTCAGAATAGGATATATTATTCAGTGACCATATGTTAGAATACTATAAATATAAGGGTATGATAATGTGATACTAACTTGCACATTAATGGTTTTTCAACATCAAAAGATAAAAATATGGAAAAGGAAAGAGGTTCGTGCCAATTTGGAAGTGGTTCATGCAAGTGACATGTAGGGGAAGAGACCTGCATGCCGAGACTTGTGCACCGAGGAGATACTAGTGTGCCGTCACGCAGAGGTGACCAAATTCCTATAAATACTAGACCACCCCTCCTCATTTACACCGTAGTTCAACACTTTGAAGATCCGGAGCTCCCGTCGCGCAGGTGTGGTTGTCGCGCAAGTGGTGGTGTGTCGCGCAAGTGGGACTTGCGCACCAAAGAATGACGTTGCACGCCAAGTTTTAGTTGCGCGAATAAGGTGGTTTCAGCGAGGAAGGAAGTGAGGTGTGTAGGTTCCGAGATGCAGAAGCTTGAGTCGTGCAAGTGGTTGAGGAAGACTTGCGCGCCAGTTGTGACTTGCGCGCCGATACTTGCACGCCGATATAGACATGTGTAGCAAGTAAGGTTGAGTCCCCGGTCGTATTTTCGGGCCACATGGAAGCTGGAAGATTTCTCGATACCTTCGGTGCGAAGAGAGATTCATCTACGGGTGAAATTTGGGCTTCAATAGAGCATCTACTTACAGAGGAAGATGCATTCCTTCATGCAAATGAAGTGAACTACAGGTCTATAAACTGTGATTGGATCCTTTCCGATGTAGTGAGTAAAGGAAGAAGAAGAAGGTGATCATTTCCACCGGCAGTGAGACAGAGAGTGAAATAGGGAGTGACCTTTGGGAAAGTAGTGAGATAACCCTAAACCATGTAAAGGTAGTGAGCCTGGGACAGAGTGACTGTGCCAAAACCTTGTAATCCACATCTAGTGAAGAATAGTGGAATTTGGTATGACCGGCAACTTGTCGGCGTATGCTCCTTGAAAGTATCCGTTAGCGGTGAACCAAGTAAAAATTAATGTGTTCTTTGCATGCTTTGCCTTCTGTTTATATTGTGCAACATGAAAGAGAGAGAAGAGTGTTTTTCTTAACAGAGAAACAAGATCAGAATGAGCTTTAATTTGGAATTAGTCATACCCTGATTCACCCCCCCTCTCAGGGTACTCAGCCTAGTAGACCTAACATAA
This sequence comes from Viscum album, assembly GCA_963277665.1. Classification (NCBI taxonomy): domain Eukaryota; kingdom Viridiplantae; phylum Streptophyta; class Magnoliopsida; order Santalales; family Viscaceae; genus Viscum; species Viscum album. Next base: position 396,965,438 of record OY728144.1, read on the forward strand.
GAGTTCAAATAGTAAAACACTAATATATACCTTAGGAAAACCTCAAGATCATAAAAAATGAATGATAATTAATTCTATTGATATAATATACAAAAATAACATTAATTATAAAAATATAGTGATTAATTTTATATATTAAGATAATAATATACCACACACATAAAAATAGTTTTAGGATAATTATTAATTATTAATTTATATAATTTTCCCCATTTATATAGAATTTATAATCACTATAAAATTGATAGTTCATTTAATTTGGGAATAAAATTCTATATATATTTCGATAGTATAAAATAGTTCACATATTCATGGTGGTTCATGAAATTAATTTTAATTCACACATATAGTTTATTAACTAGATATATATACTCAAAAATCACATAGTATTACATTCTACACCCTTAAAATAATTTAACCCTTCAAATTCTATCTATTTGATATAGAAAAATGATGAAACATATACCTCATTATATCTTCAAGTTCCTACATAAATTCATCATGTTTACAGTTTCACCATAAAACATTGACCAGATTAGTAGTCTTGTTTTACAGTATATTCCCTCTTTGGCATAAAATATCTGGTGGTCGTTCATAATTATAAGGATCATAATGAAGCTATATAACCAATTATTTTAGTACATTTGAAGTATCATGTATATTCTTCCTCAAAATTGATACATGGAAAAACCAAGGACTTGAGGTAGATTTAGTTGATGAACTAAGAAATATGAAACCATCCTAACAAAATAAGAAATTTTTAAGGGTATGGAATATCTTTTATTATAATTTATATTCCTTCAAAATTTCAAATTGTTATTTTAATTACATAATCAAAGGAATATATTATCAGAAACAATTAACTCTTTATCTAAACTATCATTATTTGTATAACTCTTCTATTGATACTAAGCTACCTAGTAGTCCTACGGAATATATCCAACAGTCCAAACACTTTTCATATTAAACTCAGGTACTAATAGAATTATTTCTCTAATAATATTCTAATAGGTTCTGTTTATACAATTCCATAATTATATGGATTCATAATGAGATGTTTTTATTCTTTAGTAGAATAAATTTTTTTTAAGAAACATTAACTAGGGGAATGTTGTTAACCTAAATTACGTAAAATACATAGAGTATTTTTTCAACATATCATCAGGGTATTGAATGGTCCTATTTACCTTACCATCCATAAATTTATGAATTGGAATGATAAATTTCAACTCCTTATTTAGAGACTAATTGATATTTCTTAAAAGCATTTATGTATAACTATGATCCCAATTAGATACAACAGAATTTGGTACTCCATGAAACCTTACCGATTACATAATAAATATCCTATAATGTTGATGTAGTGAAGTATATTTTATGATATAAATTAAATGTATAGAATTCAAAAGGTGATCGACTATAACCCAAATACCATTATCTCCTTTTGATGTTTTATGGAGATCAATGATGAAATCAATGGTGATGTTATCCCATATAAATTATACTATGGGTAGTGGTTGTATTAAACTATTAGATTTATATCTCTAAGAATGAAATTTACAACATACCAAAAATCAAGATAAATACAACGCAATATCTATTTTCATGTTTTCCAAATAAAAAAACTCTTTAAGATCCCTATATTTCATAAAATCTTTAATATGAATAGGTAATTATGATCTATGAGATTCATCCAATAACCCCTTCTTAATTTTTGGTAATGATGGGACACAGACATGAATCATAAGACTTTTCATTCCATCACACTCACTGTTGAATTTAGTAATATTCCTTGCATTCTTCTATAATTTCACATAATCATTTTGAATAACTTTAATTCTCACATGGATAAGCTGTTGAGAATGAATATAAAAAAGATCTCATATGTCCCCTTTCATAATGATTTCAATATCGATATTTTGTAAATAAATAATTATGTGATTTATTTCAATCCTCATCATGGAAAAATGAGAATTTTCTGTCTGACTTGAAGAATTATTCATACAATTCACCATCTGAGGGTGGTGAGGTATTGAGTGGTCATAATCATTAATAATCACTACTAATCTCCATTAGTATATATATCAATGGAGTGAATATATACTTCATAATATTGTAAATAGAATATATATTACAACATTATCCATATATAATATTCCTCTATATCATGAATAATTAATTTTTTACCAAATAATTGAGATATTTATTCCTCAAGAATAAGATGTATGGTCCATATAATGGGTGTAATTTCCATTTGACATTTATATTCATTCTCTCACATATAAATAATCCAACGATGATTTGGAATATTTAATGTGAATTCCTATCCATTGAAATTGATATAGGAACTATATATAGAAAAAAAATATTTTCCCAATAACACATAAATTTAAACTAAGGGGAGATACATATTGATTATAGGATGCACATTCCCATAAACATCTATTAGATATGATCTATATACTTGAGATGGGATCTTTGTACCACTACAATTTCATCCTTATAACTAGACATCTAATCATTGAGGATATCAATTAACACTACTTAGGATTTTTTAATAGAATGGAATTCTTCTTATTAAGGTTGAATAAGAAAATTAATTATTTGAGCACACCTATCACTGCCTTAACAGTGACATTTAATCGTAAATCCCTTACTAAAACCAAAAATATTTAGTGTGAGCATCAACAATATATATTCAGATTTAGGAATCATGTATTTCTAAAAAAAATCGTCAATGTATACAAATAATAAAATCATAGTATTAACCTATGATCCTTTGACTTAATCATATATCACATTTAGTTTATCATAGGTAATCATAGATTCTATCCTGACATACTTTATAATGGTTCATAAAGCGAATGTGGAAAATCCAATGCATACCCCTCTAGATTGTTAGCCTAGCTATGAAGTTATGCCTCTTTATTATTCACTTGGTGAAGATTGATTTAATACCCAACCAAACATTTCGTAGTTATTTATCTGTGGGTTATATATCATAAATGTTTCATACACATGTTTATATCTATAATAGGAAGTCATTTTTATGAAACCACACAATCTTCACCTTACCAAAAAATATAGATATTATCATATATTTGCCCTTATCCCTAGGTATTTAACCAAAATTTTCTTTTCATAATAACTAAAACCCCATTATTTCTTCCAAATGTTGAATCCTAATAATTTCATACATAAAACATATATCATTTTAGATTAATATTAAATAGATCAAAAATTAATACATTCCCTATAAAAGTAATGGATTAGGGAAATTGGAGAGTATATACAAAATAAACATATTTCATGAAATATATTGAATATATTCCCAAAATTTCATCTCATATATATTGATTATTTTACATACCCTTTTTTTTAAAAATTATTCATAAATTGGGAAAATATAAATATTATGAAGGGTGTTCATAGAATATCAGTAGGGGTCAGAATAGGATATATCAATCAGCGACCATATGTTATAATAATATAATTATAAGGGTATGATAATGTGATACTAAATTATGATGTAAATAACCATTCTTTCAAATATCATTAATTATGTTTAAGGAATAATTATTTTTTATCTAAATAAAAATAAGTCATTATATGTCTTAATCATCATAAATCAATAATGAGCAAAGATAAAATATCATAAGAATAATATATATGTTTCTTTCATACATATATGAAAATAAAATATTTTTCATAATTAGGATCAATGCTAATACTATCAATGTAAAAATTACCATTTTGGAAAGGGTTCACTACCTATTCTATAATTTCCATAATCAAGGATCACTTCTAAGAATATCATAGTGGATAGAGTCCCTTAGTCTTTTTTGTTCACTCCCCACTCCAATTCATATCATATAATGAGATATCAATCATTACCCAGTTAATTTGAGGTATTTAATGGACCAAAAAATCACCTAATTAAATCCATATATATATCTTCCACCTAATAAAAATAACATTAATCAACTAATTATATCATAAACTATATAAAATAAATGAAATTTGTAAATATTTAAACATCGAATAATCATAATCCTTACAAATAAAAATCGATTATGGTATCATTATATTTTACCAACATTGAGGCATTATAAATATTATTGAATTTCAATGTATAATATAAATTCCCATAAATAACATTCGAACATTATTTTGAGAACATAAGAAAAATAACCTTTTCTTTTAATGAAAATGTAAATTAGAATTTATTGAAAATTAATAAGAATATTTAGGTTGAAAATATAATTGTAAACAAGTAAAGAAAACTACAACGTAAAAAATTATCATGATTTTGGGAAATTGAATTCTTTTGATAATTGTTAATATAATTATTTCCTTCACATTCATTGAAAAAAGTCAAAAATAAAATATTTGAATTTTTTATGGCTAATTTTATTAAATATATAAAACATTTTATCCTAGTATAAAATTAATTTATAGAAAAATTATTTAATATAAAAACATATATAGATATATATTTTTAAGAACATTTATATAGATGATAAGGATCTCTAACATAAAAATATGAGTTGGGGATAACTTTTTTTAAAATAATTCCCTTGATAATTTTTAGTTACAAAGTGTTCAAAATGTAATGAAATCATGAAATACCCAGAAATAATTATTAGAAAAGAATATATTTGGGGTTCAATTGATAAATTTCATATAATATTCCCGAATACAATTAAATAATAAACAATCCTAATGATAAAAATGAGATTTCAACATAAACCATTTCCTCTTGTGTTGAATTTATTCATACCAACCATTAATATCTTATATGATATATTTATAATTATTATAATTCTATACCAGGATAATATTTATATTTTTTTCACAATATTATGTTCTCTTATAACATATAATTACCCATCCCTTAACAATTCTTCTTTAAATTCATTAATTAGATGAAAACCGGTACCTCTTCCATGTATGTTTTGATTCATTGGATTTGATCATTGAACCATTGTAATTATTTTACAACAAAATGAATCCCAATAATTTCATCAATATCATATTTAATATTTCTGTACACATTAATAATCATCCATTTTGGGTGATTATGAAAAATGAATTTCAACACTTCATGAACACAATAGTCAGTATGTACGCATGTGTAATGTTTTCATTTTCCAATAAATAAAATGAAAGAAATGTAAATAATAATAAATCCTTTAAGAATCATAATTAATTTATAATATATATATATATATATTAAATATATCCATATGATTTTCCATGATAATGAAACATGAAAAAAACAAATCACACTGTGTCTTGGGAGTGTTAGTCCACACATACACATGAGAAACATTATCATTTCCATCAGAAAGAGGGTTGGAAGATAGATAATATTTAACCGGTATATAATCATAATTATGTTATAGAATTATTATATCCATTAAATCCATCTATAGAACCATACTTTAGATATGATAATGAAAGCAAAAACATATCGCTTTGTGGTGGTTGTAGGACAATCATACACAAGTGCGTGTTTATTTTCCCAAACGATGGTGAAATGTAATGAGAAAAGGGTGTACCACATATTTACTAATATTTTAGAATATTGAAAATATTTATGATATTATTTTTAGTGGGTTTAATTATTTTTATGGATGTAAGGAAATAAATAAACCAAAAAGTTCTCAATTTCGATTTATACCCCTTTTTGGAATACCTATTTATATTACTAAATTTGACATAAAGGGAAGATTTTTTTTGAAAACAAAAGACATATAGGTCGTGTTAATGACCATTTAATGGTATTATGGAAGATACTAGATGATCTTAAGGGGTCATGTGGTGTGATTATGTTAGATGACGTGGTTCCCCTTTATAATTGAATGGAGTTGAACCCTAATAATTATTCTTAACTTTTAAATATTATAAAAAATTTATTCATGGTCACGTAACACTAAAAAATTCTAAATTTAAATATACAGTTTTCTGTTTAAGAATATCATAATAAACAATAAATTATTATGAAATTTATTAACCTTATCCAAGATTCTAATCTTAATTATCTAGTTTTACCCATTAACGATAGTGATTAAATTTTTACAAAGGCTAATATTCATAACAAATAAAAATAAAATTCACCAAATTAATAAATATTAACATTATAATTATAAATATTGAATCAATTTTTCATTTTTAATTTTTTTAGTAAAACATAATAAATTTAAAATATGTTTGAAAAACATAAAAAAAATTGACAATAACATTTTATGTAAAAAATAAACTTTTACAAAAATCAATTAAAATTCAGATTCTTACGTAATTAATTATTTTATTTTTATTAAAAGGGAATTTATTTTATATTACAAACAAATAAAGTATTTTATTATAAATTTAAACTAAACTATTTAATGAAATGAAATAAATGTTTTAAAAAATCTACATTTTTCAGTTTTCACTCAAAAATTTATTTTTGAAAAAATACTAAAACAACACTATAAGATAATTTTGAGAATTTGATTTAAAAAATTTGTATCCATTTTTATAAATAAAATTAAAAAAATTGTAATAAATTAACTACATTTTCCATGAACTAAAAGAAAGAGAAACCATTATGGATGAAAATACATTTTAGAATCACGAAATAAACTAATTCTCATTCCAAAATTAATAACCACTATCAAATTAATACTAATTATTTTTAATTTACATAATATAATTATTTATTTATAATATGTTTTCAATAGTAATTAATTTGATAACTTATGAGAAAAATAAAATGTCCTTTAAAAATAGTTTTATACATTATATCTATTCCCACATTAAAATATTCTATGTCTATTTCTTACAAATTCAAAATCAATATATATTTCATTATTAATTTTATTAAGTAAAAACATTATAATTATATTTAAATTATATAACATGGTTATTATAATATTACTGTGTCATGTAAGGTATATTTTGAAACACATCAAAATTAATAAAGATAAATATATATTTAAAAATATTGTGGTACCACTTTCTTCCCACATTAGATAAAATTAACCCTTTATATTATATATCTAAAATATATAAAATTTAAGAACCATCCGCCTCATCATATACTCAATTTCTCAAATAGATTCCTCAATGTTATGTTTTAACCAATAAACATTAAATAGGAGAGTTGTATTTTCTGTAATACTTTCTTTCTCAGATACAGAATCCTCATCAGTTGTTCCTCATAAGTATTATAATATCTATGTTTTTTAAATTTGATTTATTAGTAATTTAATTCCTCCAAATTGGTACGTGGAACACATCATTAAATTGAGAGAGATTTAGTGGAATCATAAAGTGATGAGTGATAATATTAAAATGCTCAAGAATGTTTCAAGGGGGAAATATATATAGGGATCAATATTCCCTACTTTTAAAACCTCAAAATCCTAATAAATTTACATATTATTAGGAATTCATTTTCAATAACATGAATTTTTTGGATCTCACTTATTATTGTCTTTATAACTCTTCTATGTTGAGATGACCGAATTTGTGGATGAATAGATTTGGCCTTCTCTTCCATTACCTCATCATGAAGTGGTCCCAAAAACATTCAATATGAAACTTCTTCCGAACGTGATGATGTTCTAAATTTACAACCGAAAAAGGAATCATTTGGATCCATATTAATTATTAAATTAAATCTATTGATTTTAAATGCCTATATTTTAATATATGAAAACCTTTAAAATAGTAAGTGTGTTCGATAGTTATCCCCATATCCAACATAGAATTTATACAAACATTAAAAAAATATAGATAAAATATAAATTATTTTGATGAAAATTAAAACCTATCCATTATATTATAGATTAAAATATGAGTATTTTAATCCAAAAATATTTTCTGAATGGAATATTATAGATAATTTTAGTATATATAAAAATAATAAAAATATAATAAAAATAGTAAATAAAATCATTTTCTATAGAAAATTTTATATTTATAAATATTTTCTTATTTCTATATATGTAATTATATTTGAAAAAAACTTGTGATTAAAAATGATATTTTATATTTTATATTAATAATTAATTAATATAAAATAATTTATAACTTCTATGAAATATTAAGAATAATTTTTAACATTATAAAATATCTATTTTCTTATAATTGTTTTCATTATATTTTTCAATTTTACCTAAAAAATATGTTAATAATAGTTATATTTTTAATTTTAAAAAATGGAGATTTTTATAATTATAAAAAAACTTAAGATGAATTTTTTGGATTCATTTAAATGCATTTATTATAAGGGGGATATAACGATAAAAAAAATTTCCACGTAACATAATTTAATGACATTACTGTTTTGTAAGTATGCCAAAACAATCTGTTGAAAAATTATATACATATAATAAGTATTTTATAAGTGAAATTATAAATTAAAAAATATTTATTTTAGTTTACAAACATTTATATGATACTTTCGATCACATGTAATAATTTTTAATGAATTATATTTAATATATTAACCATTTATTATTTTATAAAAATTTTATATATATTTATGAAATTTTAAAAAAAATAGATAAAATATTTTTATCTGGTGGGTCAAAATTATGTTGAAGGGATATTTTTAGTTAAAATGGATGAATTAAATAGGTTAAAACTAGTTAATAATATAAGATTAAATTAGGTGTAAAAGGTTTTAATGTAGTGAAAATGTAAAAATAAATATTACAAACACGTGTGATAATTTTTTTGATGAATTTATTATCCATATATCTTAATTAATCCATTAATTATATACTTTTTTCCACTATCCGTACGATTGAATTCCAATTATTAAATATTTTTTATTTACAAAAAAAATCAATTCCTTACCACTTATCAAAGGTGCCCTCATCTTCTTAATTCCCCTCAAAACAAAATAGAGATATTTCATAATATATTCTTTCTAAAACTCTTATAAAAATACTTATACACCATTAATAGGATACCATATTTTCAAAATACAATTCATGAATGCTCTAAACCCCATTTCAATTTGAATATTCCTTGAAGTGAGTTATAAAGTTATAATTTCACCCATTCAAAATTATAATTCTTCATATACACTAGTTGGAAAAATGATTTTCAAAAATTTGGTCACATTAAAAAAATTTCATTAAAAACCATATATTATATTATCATGATGGTATAATCCTCAACCGATATTTACCCTTTCCCTTAATAAAATAGAAACATCAATCATGAATTTTGGCGGTTTACCGCCTCAAAAACATTTCGAGATTCATTTCCCCCAACTATTTTTCATGTTTGGAATAAATTTTAAATTAAGTAAATAATTATTATATTTATAATTTTTTTATATTCATAAATTATATAACATATTATTCAAATCTCACAATCTATGGGAATTAAAATACATAACCGTACAAACGTGTGAACTACCGCCCCCATGGAATAATTGATTTGTGTTATTCATTTGGTCACCTATTTTAATTTATGGTAATAATAATTTTTTTAATGGATAAATATTATTATTTTTGATATAATTATGATTATTTTCATTAAATTTATAGAATGTAATAATGATATGATCAACAAACAGTCATTGTTATTTTTATTATTTAAAAAAAGAAATCATTGAGAAAAATATTCTTATTAATATTATATAATATATTAATATAGCTTAATTCATTAAGTAATTCATTAAAAGTAATATATATCTCACTAATAGACACTAAATATTATTATTTTGATTATTTTATAATTATATGACAACTAAAACGACACCTAATTATTGATTAAACATTTTATGTTCATGATTTGGTTGGTCTAACCACCTAGTTGAAAAATGGTATGAATTTATATGATGGATGAATATATGAACATAATTATAGGTATAATATGATAATAATATGTATGTAGTTATATTTTTAGTTCTATTATGGTAATAATATTATTAAACTCATTAATTAATAAAATACATTTTGTTCGTTATGAATGGTCAAAACATAATAATCATTGATTTCATCTTGAGGGTTTGTAACCAAAACAATAGGGGATTAAATTATATATTTATAAATATCATGGGACATATATTATATTAAATTAAAAATTCTATGAATGATTCAATTTATATGAATAATGAATAATGACAATGATCAAATGATTCTAGTCGAAACTGTCAAAAATCACAAACAACCGATATTGAAAATAAGTTACAACTGACTAATATATATATATATATATATAATAATTATAGTTGATAAGTATAAATTTTTATAGTTATGAATATTATTCCTTTTTTATTTATTTAATATGCATAAATTAATTATTCACGGTGGTCATTGTTAGTGTCGGATAAATCAAGACCGATGCAAGGGTGTTTTTCTCAAATATCCCCCTTTCAGTCGTGTTTGGTATTATACAACAAAATTAATTTTTTTGGATTGTATAATTCATAATTTTGGATTTATATAATGAGAAATAATTATTTATTTTAATTTATTTTTAATTTAAATTTATCTCTCTTTTGAGTTGTTTTCATGTTAGTCAGTCCATAAGGGCTATTTATATCTATTTTCAATTCCCTGAGAAATGTTTGATATTATGAACAAGGTATCAATTTTATGAATTATAAATACTTCATTATTGACTAATTGTATCTTAAATTATTTCAGGTGATGAATTTTTCACTTCCATTCATCCACCTCCTTACTTTGGAAATTGGTTGACACCATCCTGAAAATGTATGGTATTTAAGTATCGCAAATTTATATACTATGAGTAACATTTTTTATCTTGAACTCTATTCTCCCACACCCAATTTTCCCCCATAATATTATATTATAAGGTATTTTATATTACTATTTTTAAAAATTAATTTTGAAAACATGTAACTTTTTGTAACTCATTTTCAATTGTTGGGTCTCTATAAAGGTATTTTTCAAATTTCATTAAAATGTGGTTTCCTTTCACTTTCATATGTTCTATCTTATATTTCACATTCCATAAAGATAAAAATCATGTATTTCTAATTAATATATAAATTTTCACCTATTTATTCCTTTTAATATTTATATATACATCTCTGGATTTTACCTCAATGTCAGATATATTTCTTGGTTTCATCATAACCCTTAATTAATATATTAAAAATAATATTATATTAAAACGTTAAAGAAGACATTGTTATTATAAAAAAATTAATTTCATTGAGACCATATATAGAAAATTAGATACAATAGATGTTTCCATGAATTTTGGTCTACACTATGATGTACAAAAACTGGTTTGTGATAGCGTTTGACGGTAGGTGAAAACTAGCAGATGTGGTAATTAAGGTAGAGTATTTAATTAATTAAAATAATTAGTTTGATATCCCTCTCCTTCCATTTTCAATCCCATTCATGGGAGGATGAGATGTGTTATCTTCCTCTAGTGATATATGGACCTAGGACGGAGGAGGTTCCCCTGACATCATCCTGTATGAAAATTGTGTCCTAATCGATGTGCAATAGATTTTGGGGTTGGATTTGGATTAGAATCATCAGTATTATTTCATGTGGTAGGTGTTTTTTAATTTTTATGTCTTGATCCCCATATAAAGTGTTTCAAAAAGTTTTAACCCCTTTTATGACTTTTAAGGATCCCCATGGGGTTTATCTATTAATTATTGGAAACAAATGAGAGTTTTAGGAGGTTTTTATTGGTTTTTCATTCAGAATTCTCAATCACTATTCATATTGTTTTTGAGCACACAACATGTGTTCATCACATTGCGGGAGAAATAATTTTGATGAAAAAACTCTATGTACTCAATGTAAATGATGTGTTCTTCTACTTGGCCATTTTTATTAGTAAATAAGAAGAGTCACCACGTAATAAGACTTGGAAATGATGAATTACTTAACCAAACCCCCTAGTGTACATGGAAACAAGATGATGTACACATGAATGAGATGATGTATACAGGAAGGGTTTTATATAAAAGAGATCAAGCAAGGCTAGTAATACACACCATGTACCCCATATACACATAGTGTAATACCTCATGGTTGGAAAGGCCATGTGAGGTAAAGTACGTGTTCGGGTATCCAGGAGAGGTCTAACACCATGTACTCTATTTATAGGTCATTTATATTTTAATGGCCTGAAACGTCATGTGCATGTGAGGACATGCCTCTGTATCCATGGGAGGTCACATTCTATGTGGCCCTTATAACAAAACATGAAATTTTATTTTCATCATTGAGTATCATGAGAGTATATTGTCGAGGTTTTGTCTTAGGAGACATGTTGTGTACCCTATGAGGACATGCCATGTACTCCACTTAGATACATTAAAATCATGTATCTCTACATTTAGGACTTAGATTAAATACCATGAGTATCCTATCATGAGTAGAGTTTTGAGTAGAACATGATTATTGAATTTATTTTGGAATATGATGTATTCCTATAATTATATAAGCATGATGATTTATTTTTCGATGCATAGCTAATGGAAGTGTTTATGTATAATCCGTAGAGATATTCCGCTTTTGAAACCACCCTGTCGCACTAAGGAATGGGACCGCTTACTCTTTACCCAAGTAACAACTATCATGGGTGATAATAGAAGTTATTCTGGGGTCAGTAAGCCACCTTAGCACTAGTAAATGGGCCCTCATACTCATTACACATATAGAGTTAAAAATTTTCATACAACATTGGGATTGGGTCCTCTATCTACAGAGTGGTACTCCACATTCTTCAATATTCAGTGAAAAGTGGGTACTCCACTCGGGTTAGTACTACCTCAATTGTTGAGAACAATGGTGAGGTTCATTCTCTTCACAATTATTATATTGATTATTTGAGGGATGGATGGATCTAATTATAGATCCCTTGGTTATGTATCATGGTATTGATTTTTTGGGCCCCTAAACCCTTACACTTGTTTGGTTTCACATAACGATGGGCATAAAATATGGGATATTTGGATCTATATAATGACTCGTTATTCTTATTTGGATTCTATAGATATATATCACCTCATTTTATCATTTATATTTTGTTTATCATATCTAGGTTAGTAATGATTTTTCTCTTTTTTAATTGGAAGGCCTTCAAGGTGTTTAACTGACTACAATCTCTTCAAGCCTTGTGTTTAGTGATTTCAAGGTTCCCACTATGTATGGATATACTCACCCATGAATGTTTTTTCATGTATGTGTTGCGTATTATAAAATATACAGGTAGATCAATGGTTTTGGACCCTACTTTCTTACATAGGGATCATAAGATTTAATTAAATATACCTCATGTGAAAATGGAGAAAAGGATTGTTAAATAACTCGCCCAATAAATCCTACATGCACCCTATATGTGTGTCAACAAGCATACCTAGGTCCTTCCTTAATATCCCAACAGGAGTAGACACACCTTCTATTATACCCCAATATTTTATGTTATGTATCTTCTTAAATAAATTCAATTTATTCTATAGTTTCTATTGTTTCAAACACCGAGGTTAGACAAACTATTATATACTATTAATTATTGACATTCCCATTGAAATAGTAATGTACCCATTATTAATTTTTATATGGGAATTAAAATAATAACCCCACATATGAATGTATAAATAAAATTTAGGTATCTCATAAATTAAATTATAATATATTTATATCATGGAAAAAGTAAATAAATATTTTAAAAATGATAAATTAGGAGTTTTTTTTTCTTATCCAACATAACTATTTATTTACAATTTTTTTATTCTTATAATGATAAAATTATTTTCATAAAATAGACTCATAAATTAATATTTTATTGTATTATAATTATAAAATTATGTAATGAGACAATAATTAAATTTTAAATGTGTTGTAAAATCTTTTTTAATATTAAAATCAGTATTTTAAAAATAAAAGATTTATAATTTAGAAATTAAATTTACCATATTTATAAAATTATTTTGATAAAATTGTATCAATTCTTTAAATATACACTTTAGAAAATTTGTAGGGTAAATGTTTTATATTTTTATAAAACATTTGAATGTTCAGTGAACAGTTAAATATGGTAATTTACGGTATTTTGCATTATAATTAATAAAATTAATTCTTGTCTCATGGTTGATTTATAGATGCAGTAAGAACACAATATTTTAAACTCAAATTAACTATTTACTATATGGATTCTCAATAATATCAACTGTTTATTGTATTGATCCAAAATAAGAAACAAATGAATAAAATAATGAAAAATACCACTTTTCTCTTCCGATAAATACCACCCTCACAACCCCTTGTCATAACACCTAAAAATCATTAATCCTTTTTCTAAATTCTTCAAAATTCTTTTCACAAGACTATTTACCACTTCCAATGCCTACTAGTCTTACCAAAACGCTAATTCCAACTTCCTTGAGGAGGTTCTCAAGGTGATGATATTCAAGATGTAAAATCCTCCATCTTTGTCTTCTAATTTCCTTTATTTTGCCCCCCATTTCTCACCTACCTAATAAAAATTGACAGGATAAATCCAATATCATACATATACTATGGTTTTATTTTTTTAATGTAATATCCATTATTAGATATCTTTTCATCTTCATTTATTTTAAAAATGAAAAGATCTAACATGTTGCGTCGATTCACCGACATCATGAAGGATGAGTTTTATTTAACCTCTATAAAATTAAATTCTGTATATAAATCCATTATTATGGTTAAATTATATTTTTATGAAAATATTATAACATTTATCATATTATGGACCCAATTTATATACATTTTATTAAATAAAACCATACTTTCTTATGACCGACACAAAAATTGGTATAAATAAACCAAATATTTAACATTAGTGTTTAATTATATAAATCATCCTCATATTATAAAATAAATATTATATGGGATTATGTAATATTATGTATGCATTTAAATTCCAATTTATTCCACATCTGTAGTTTTTATTCTATATGGTGAAAACTCCCATAATTATACACAAGGGAACCGTTTAAAAACCCATAAATCTTAAGCTCCCAAAACAACAAAATGAATCATTATAACTAATTAAAATGGTCATAAATTAATTTAATAAGACAATTATAAATATTATATATTTTTAATAGGTTCTAAATTACATAATTATTTAATATGATTTGATTACTCATGACATTAAGTAAAAGTGCGAAATGCTTTCACACATAATGTAAGGTGTTTTCTCTTATCACTTTTTATTTTGGAGAGGAATATCTATTATACACCACTAATTTCATTTACGTGCTTAAAATACTAAAGTATGATATATCATATCTGGAATTTCATTATATTTATGGAATCCATTACTTTCTTTCATAATTAATACTACTGTGGGGAATACGATTTGACTAATTGCAAAGTGATATGGTTTTTCTCATCTCAATTTTACTTCTTTGAGATATATTTCTTATTCAACCATTATATATTGTGTATGGTGTAAATATATACCCTTTTATATATGATATCATGAATCTCATTATCTTCATGGTATTCAATTTTTCATTTGATAAGTATTATTTTATGTGGAAAATGATTCTACTTAATACAAAGGGGTAAGTGATTTCTGAACTAAAATTTCATTCATTTGGTTGAACTTATATTTCATTGGTTTTGACATTATAAGGTTATGTGTAAATTTAATTATGTTTATATTTTATTTCATTTAATTTTTTTTATATTTAATATGAATACATATAATCAATTCATTTGATTAATGATATGTTCCTTGTAAGGAATTCCATCTTAAATTTCATTCATTGAGACATATTTTTAATGTTATGAATCTATTTCATTTTTAATGTTGTATATATTTCCCCTATTTATTTATGATCATCATTCACTAAAATTTTAATTTCTATAAATTATCTATATTTATTGTATCATGGATATAATTAATCCTCATGTCATATACGATTTTTAAATACGGCGTTTACATTGAATGTTATTTTATTAATTGGGGAAATAATTCCAATACATATATTATACTCAATATAGATATTTTTATAAGTAATGAAGATTCATGAGATTAATTGATAATTTTGAAATTTGAGGACTTATTTGGACATGTAGACATGGGTGGTTTCTTATTAAAGATATCCCCTTGATGCATTGGCATTCTCATGAGATGACAAAGTTGTCTATATTAAGTAGTTTTTTACCCATAATGACTAATCTGTAATTTGAATGGTCTTGAAGGTAGAGTTTCCATGAATCTTGAGATTGTGGAAACCAAATTATTATGAAATTCCATCATTAAGATTTCAGTCATTATTATCAATGAGGTGTTCACCACTTGAATAGTTATGGATTGAAATTATGCTCAAGTAATTGTTAAATGAAATTTGTTTCCAATCCTTTACATTTACAAAATGATGTTGCCTTATCATATCATTATTGAAGTATTTTTAGTTAAACAAAATGTATCTTAGTTAAATATTATTTTATATGTTTATTATTGTTTTTATTGATTTATTAATTATTTTATTGTAATTAACCATTAGTTTAAATATGAGGTTACCCATTTATTTTTTATCCTTTTCCCAAGTTATGAAGTTAAAATTAGTTAATGAGTATCATGTATTGGATTTCATTCTGTTTTAATGATTTAAATATTATTACTAATATACTAATGGTCCCATCAATGTGTATAGTAATTCTGGAATATGATATTATTTGGTCCTTTTGGATTTGAATATTTTATTTAGTGGAAATGTAATAAAGTAAGGCACAAACTCCTGGCTTCTCTTGTTGGGGTCCTCAAATACTGTATCCATGAAATATTAGTAGAGATCAATGAAGTTTATTTTAAAATAAACATAGCTAACATAACAATCATAATAATTCCTTATAGTGAAATTTTTGGATCAACACTCATGATTATTATATCTTATATAGTGTGTGTATTTATTTAGTGATGGTACCTAATGGATGGAATTGAATCCATAACCACATAAAATTTAGGGATTTCCCCTATAAGAAAGTAAAAATATTTAGTGTTTGATCTATGAATATCAAAATTATATTAGAATAGATTACTCAGTTTATGATGAATAAACTTACTCTAATGGTGAAACATGAAGTTTCACTACATGATACACATATGTTGGATCATTTCATGTGGTAGAGGACCCCATATTTTACTGGGAATACAAATCCAATGGTATCTGGTCATGTATCAAGACATTTGAATATATATTTATAGCATTGGCATGTAATGAAAATTAATATAATGTACTATCGGTATATTTTCTGAAGCGATATCTTGGTCAATAGTGATCATTAATCTAGAATACTTTGTGGGAAGATGAAATATAACACATTGGATGGACTGATTTTAATGGAAAATTATTTTAAAAATATTTCCCTCATGGTCAAAGAATTGTAATAAAGTGAAAATACCTTCCCTAAAGAAAAAAATATTTTAGTGTACTAGAGAAGGAGGCTACCTTTTCAATACTATCCATGTATAATATATATTACATATATAATTCAGATATAAATATTTATCATTACATTGAATTCCATAAGGGAAACCTGTGAAGAGAACTAATTTTCCAAAAAAAGTTATCATATATTGAAATTGTACTATGTTCGATCACAATAGAGAAATAATTTTATATATCATATATATTCAATGAAAATAAAGAGAATAAGAGGTCTTCTGAAAACCATGAGAAAAGTAATGAACCGAATAAGAGAAAGGGGATGAAGAGTTAACAATTTTGTGGAAATTGTTGGAATAAATATCAATGAAAATGTTTGAAGGGAACACGAGTGTGTTTCAAGTGTGGAGATAACTGTTTTCTATCTCATGAGTGAAGTTGGAACAATATAATTATAACCAATGCTTCAATAACAATGAAATGAGGAATTATTCAAAACAATAACCTATGTTCTAATGGACATGACCATAGAATATGACAAGGAGAGATGGCCAAGATTATATGATTACTAACACTAACATAGTAATACACAATGATGTGGTGGGATGTACATTAATCATATATTAAAATTTAAACAATTCTTTATTTGATTCTGGATCATTGACATATTTTATATCAACAAAATTTTCTAAGAAGATTAGCCATTTCCATTTTGATTTAATGAGGGATGTTTCAGTCAAAATATCTAAAGAAAGTATCATTGCAACAAATATGTCTCAGGAAATCTCCATTATGATAGATTAATGTGGTTTATTTACTAATATTATCATCATACTGATGGTTGATTTTCATAGAATCCCCGAAATGTGATGGATTTCAAAATATTATGTGAGAATTTATTGTAAGAAGGAAATTACTATTTGTAAGGAATATATTTAATACCTTAAATTTATAGAAGAAACATCGCTATATGATTCTAATCTAATCCCACCCCTAGTATCTCTTCTGAATAAAATTATTTTGGAAGAGGATAAAACAAAAAAAAAAGATGAAGAAGGTAATATTAAAATTGAGGATATACCTATTATATATGAATATATCTATATATTTTCTAAGGAATTACCAGGACACCATCCAAAATGTGATGTTATAATTTCCATTGACATAATCCCCGATGCAAGAACAATGTCGATGACTCCCTATGGAATGTAAATTGAATAATTAGTAGAGATAAATAATTAATTATATGATTATTTCCCTCTGGAAATGGGGATGATCTCATTGATTTAAGATTTATACAATCCAAACGGTTTCTAATGGGTTTGTTCCTAGAACCGGAAACATCCAATGATTCCATATCCATTTGAACCTACTTTCCAAAGGAAGGTGCTCATTAGTTGTGGACTGATGAGGCTTAGGAATTTTCATTGGTCAATAGGATGGGAGGTTGGACTCATCACACCTTTTTGAGCGGAATTATTTTCTACTCTGGGACTCTCTTTATAGATTTAAGTTATGTTTGTGACTATTTATTACATTAGAAAGTATAAAAGGAGTTTTCCATTAGATATGACAATCAATGATTGATATGTAGGACATTTAGGAATCTTTTATTTGTATTAGAGGTTCTTCATCGATTGAGAATCATCTATATTTGTTTAGAGATTCTTAGCCAATGGTATCCTTCAATACATGCAAGTCTCTTGGTCATTATGATGACCATACTGGTTTTAAAGCCACTCAGTGGGGCACTTGAAGTTTATTATCATTCCGAAGGACATAGCTTATTTCAAAGTTGGGATCATACCTGCATATGGGCTACCTATGTGTCTTTTATTAAGAAAAGGAATCAGAACCCATGAAGTTCAAGTAAGGGAGTATGATGATTATGTATGATTTATGGCTCAAATAAAGATTTCATATTTACTTTTACACTCTAAACTCACGTGAGTCATGCTCGGTGTGAGAAACAATAGGTATTGGTAAAACCATACAATTGTGCCATGAAATATGCAATCATAAGAAATGATGTGGGGCTTATGTATGTATGACTGCCCAAACAGATGAGGATTAAGATTTACTTTCAGGAAGAAATACAGGAACAGGTTCCATAAGGGTATATATGCTTTATGGAGATTTGGATACTATAATCTTATAGCTTACTCTTAAAGAAGAGGCCCATGTTATTAGGGGAATTATGATTGGATTTTACTCCTGAGAAGGAAGTCGAAATCCAAATAAAATTAACACTGGTTAAGAGAAATTAAGACTGGGGCTTACTCCTGAGAAGGAGGCCCTAGTCAAGGGACATGAAAAATTAAGGGACTTGGGGCTTAATTTTAAAGAGTATTCCCATATTTGGGAACATTAAGACTAAGGTTTATTCCTGAAAAGGGAGCCCAGGATAAAGGAAATATGGTTGGGGAATAATCCTGAAGAGGACGCACAAATTAGGGGACTAGAGCTTACTCTTGAAAAGAAGGCCCAATTAAGAGGATTTGAAACTGGAGAATACTCCTTAAAAGGATTCCCCGATTAATGGAAATTATGAGTGGGGATTACTCCTGAAAAGGAGGCCCAGATTAATGGAAATTATGACTGGGGCTTACTCCTGAAATGGAGGTCCAGATTAATGAGGACTTGGGGATTCCTCTTAAGGAGGACGCCCATGAATGGGGTTCCCTCATCTTAAAGGATGCGGTTGAAGGAATTAAATCTATAATTTTTGTGACATAAAGATGTGTAAATCACAAGGTTTTGAGAGATGTTTTCACGGAATTCCTTTCGGATAAAGAAGTCAATCAGGAAAACATGCCATAAATGGCTTTAAAGAGTGTCATGAAGACTGAATCTTGAATATGAGATGTGGAATGGAATAAGAGGGGTTAAATGGGCAATAAGGTCACCCAAAAATTGAATGGAGCACAAGTCCTGGTAGGCGCGCAGGTACTGCGTGGGCGCTCAAGTCCTGGTCGTGCCGGTATACTTGTGCGACACATGGGTACTTGCGCGATTTTCAGCCCTTTGGGTAATACTTGGGTGATCCTTGACCCAAGCCTGTAGAGTTATACCGAGGTACTTCCATAAGAGTGGCGCGCAAGTTTCAATGGGTAGGTAAGGAGGCGTGAAAGTGTGTCCATTTCACTTAAGGGTAAAACACTTAGGTGCGCAAGTGTCAATGAATTCTAACACTTATACCTTGTTCCTCTTGTTTAGACTTTCCATTATAGGTAATGAATTATCATAGAAGTGTTCGGAAGACCTGAAAAAGTGACTTGTGCGTTCAAAGCTCTGTATGTGAATTCTAGAAAAAATCATCCTAAAATTGGGGGCCCACTGGGGTTATTTATAGGCTCGAGAAGACCCCGGGCAGTTTTCAAAGTGGGCGTGCAAGTCACTTGCACAACCATTAGGAGGCGCGCAAGTGTACTTGCGCGACAGTAAGGGAACTTGCGCGACCCAAGGTCCGTTGACTCCTTTTTCATTCCTTAGTCAATTTTTGATGTTTTCTTCAAAGGATGTATCGATTTGTGCTAAGTCATTTCCCTTTCCATTCCTTTAAACAATGTGATGAAAAGGAGTGTCAACAAAAGTCCCCACTCAGAGTTCGATCTGAAAGAATAAGGATGTGACTTTGAGGAAACGAAGAAAACCAAAGGGAAAGAGGTGCACAAGTGTTCACCATGAAGCTATCATCGCACAAGTGTGAGTCATGCAGGGCTGGAGCATGCTAGCTGTAGGCACGTAAGTGGTCGGCCTGGACTATATATATGCACTCATTTGTCGCGTATTGCACAGAACTTCAGATTTTTGAGCTCTCGCTGCGCAGGTCATCTCTGCCACACAAGTTGCTCTCTTTTCCACTCTTCCTTTTCTGTTGCATTGCTGTCAAGGTATCTGGACCTGTGTGGTGATACTTTCACGCCAAATAAATGCACGACATATTATACTTGCAGGACACATCCACACATGCCCGCCAAGTTTAGACTTGCGCGCCTTAATTCCATGCCATTTGTTTGAAATCCTTTACAAATTTTATGAAAAATCAACTTATGTAAGAGTTAATTATTCAACTTTTGTGCAGAATCAATGGATCCCAAGAGAATCAGAATAGATGATGAACTGGAAAGCAAGTGACATGATGATATGATGAACATCATTGGCCACGATTATTATACTGTCTGTGATAGCACTCTTCCGGATTTGGACAAGTATCTAAGAAATATCATCGTGAATTCCCCTGGAGCATTTATTTTACTTTGTATGGCTACAGGCATCTGTGAGAAGTTACTATTCCAGATGGAAAGAACTATCTACCATTTTCATGGTTTCAGAATTACACCAACATTGCTTCTACAAATATCTAATTTGGAGGAGGATTTATAAATGCTGGAAAAGTGTAGAAGGCCCACATGATGCATCATAGCCCTTGTACGACAGATATGAAACCTTATATTCCCGATCTGCAACCACATTGTCATCCTCCAATCACCCTATATGCTCAGATGGATCAATCCAAAGGCTGGAAGAAAATTTGGGACTTCCATCTTGGGGGAGGTGTGAATCCAACTTGGATGTTGGCATAATGGGTGCGACAAACCTATGCATATTTTGTCGAAGATCTGAAAGGAGTTGCGATATACAATGCTGTCTGGGTTGGGAAAACAAATATTTATAGACATGATAGCTTTGTACGGGACATACTCATCCACTGGATCCCAGAAACCAATTCTTTCTATCTGAATCATGGAAAAGTAGGCATCAGTCTGTGGGATGTCCACAGGATCTTAGGGGCTCCAATTTTGGGCGACATGTATGATGAATAAATTCCTCCCAAGGTGACTTGGAATGATTTAGAGAAGACTCATGCATTGGCTCAAGAATTATATAAAATCTTCCACAGGCTCAAGAGTTCAGAGACCTCCTTAACTCATTCTAGAAAGGATATTCATCCGAAGGAGTGGTTGAATATATTTTTTATTGAGAAGAAAGAGAAGGATCAAAAGGAGAAGGATCCAAAGGGGAAAGGATCCAAGAAAAATAAATCCAGGATAAGAGGACCACTGGTCCTACCACCTACCAAAAACCCGAGAAGAGATGTGCTCCTGGAACATTCTGTCCAACACTAGAACCAGGAGAGTTTATGAAATGGGGATATGAGGTGAATCAAAGGATCCCAAAGAAGACTCATCTAGAGGGATTTTTGGATTTTTGGCTCACTGTTTATCTCTTGCTAGTTAGGGATTGGAAGGGAGGTGTCAGGCTAGGGACCATTGTTATTGCGACAAAGTTGGGTGAGGGAAAAATGGTTGGCTTGGATATCCCAATTTTAGCAAATATTCCTATGACTTTACTTCATTTCTTCATGGGTAAATCTCCTTTGAGAATAGTGGGACTATTCAATGTTTTATGGGGATGGATCGCCACTCAATTCAAGACTTATAATGTACAGAATGGAGTACAAATTCCTGGAAGATCATTAAGGCCATCAGTGAAATCATTCTCTAGAATTGCTAAATTAGATCTTGATGGTTATGACATGAATTTAAAGCTGAGAATGTTTAAGGAATTCAACTTCTTTCTCTATGGAAATCCACCAATAGGGAGGTTTGTTGATGATGGATCAACCCACTTGGATTTGAGGGCATACATGCTAGCCTGCAGAGATGGTGTGCTGGTTTCCAGGATTGACAGAGAGATTATATGTGAGGCCTAGGCTCCATATAGATTTTCACGCCAATTAATGTATTTGAAACAGATTTCTGTATCTCCCCCTATACATGTCAGTTAGAGTAACATCCGATGGTTGCTCAGAAACTGTGGATGCTGACATCTAGGGAGAAGACTGGGGCGGTGTCCGATCTACTAGTTGAAAAAAGAGGCACAAAACATGACTACATGGTATGTTGAGCACTCGATAGCATCATAGCCTAAAGGGGTGTAGAATCACCCAGTTTTTAAGGTGGGGAAAAGGAAGAGGAATATAGAGAATGAAACCCTTCCTCATGAAGGTGTTGCTTCCCCACCTGAAGCCGATTCCCCAGACTCCTCCTCTAGGACTGATTCATCGGATTCCCATGATGGCGATGATGAGGCACAAGAAGTGGAAAAGCGGCCTCATGCCCGATATAATCCTCCGGTCAGAATCAAAAGACCTACTCCATTAAATCCTGGTGAGTTACTTCATTGTGGTAATTTAATCACCATCACTTTATAATGAAATAAGTCTTATTTTTTATTCCCTCTCTGTAGTTGTAGGAGCTAGGATGAAATTGAAGTCAAAGATTGCAGGACCTTCCTCGCATCCTTCTGGTACAAGCACTTAATTTCTATGACCAGAGGTTGTCCAGACATGGCAGAGTTTATACTGTCGTATTGAAACTACCTGGCTGGATTTATGCGAGGTGATACATCTCCCTAGAATAGGGACTCTTCTGGATTCTACCGATATTAATTTAGAAGATAGCCTCGATGAAGTGAGAGCATACATCAAAGAGATGGAAATTATAATATATTCCACTGATGATTCCATCCCTGTCACCAATAGGGTGAAGGAAATGATATATCATGGTGCTGCTTAGGGGACTGATGAGGAGTGGCATGATTACGTGGCCCCAGAAGATGTATGTTTTCATTCCTTATTTTCGTTGCAACATGGTTTCAGTCGAAGCTTCGTCACTTAAGGAAGTTATTTTATTCATCTTACGGTTTGTAAGGAAAGGAACTATTGAGGTTCCTTCACCACAGTATAGCCCTGGTGGTACTACCATCGAGGCTACTGCTGAATATCCTCGCGAGTCGGGCAAGATATCTCCTGGCCATCAGGACATGAATGAGGAGATGGAAAAAGTCTTTCCATTCTCCAATTCATGTACCTATAATAGAGACTACTGACACTCCCAAAAATCCAAGGAAGAAAAAGAAACGAAGGAGGAAGTCTGCAGCTAAACATTTTATCAGTAGTGGTAAGTCCTTTGGATAATCATGAGTCTTAAATCAGGAAAACGATTTCTCATTTTCCTTGGGATTGCAGGGTCTTCTTCAATTTCCCCTTTAAGGGAATGGACTGGTCCTCCTCTTAGGGCCACTGAGGGTGTTGTGGAACATTCACAAATTTAGGCTGACTTGGCTGCTCTTGCAAAAGATCCAGCATCTGTTCCCACTATCCCTTCTACTGTTGTTGCAAGAAAAGAAGAACCCACTTCTGGTAAGTTAACAATGATCCATAAAATTTTGATTGAAACATCTACTGAATTCCATTCTATGATATTTCAGGTTCAACCCCTGCATTGCAGCTTTTGGAGGCTATTGCAACTGATGCCGTGATTTTATCCGAAGATGTTGTCCAGGGTCAAGGACGGCAGGATGAGGGTCGCCCAGAAGACACATCAAATTCTACCACTGGTGAGACTAACCAGATTCTGAGATGGCGTTAGATGAAATAATGGAACTTGGCACATCTTTCGAAGATTTTATAAATCATGTTAAATTACCATGTAATTCAGAAGATTATGGATGTGAGTGTTATCCATTGTCTTGTTAAGAATTATTTCCTATTACATCTCTAATCCTGATTGGTTCAAATGTGCAGTTTTGTCTAAGCAAGCTGCTGAACTACCCATGCCTGAAGGGGTTATAGAAAACCCTACCATTGCAGTGACATTTGCACAAGTGGAGATGAACCCAGTAGAGCATCCTCAAACTCATCTTGAAAATCTTGTCGAAGTTAGGAAAGATTGGTTGGAGCCTTCTCAGGTTGTTGGTCTACCGTTGGGTAAGGAATAACAATATTTGTGAGTATACTTAACTTTCAAGATAACTGATTCTTTTGTTATCCTTTGAAACTAACCAAAGCTTTCAATTAATTATGCAGGGCCATTAATTGCAGTGGGTAGATCTGGAGGTGAGGCCTCAGCCTCTGCCCCAACGGGTATTTAATGTGAAGAAGCTCAGTTCAGGGAGGAAGGAGTAGAATAGGGAACTTCCCTAAGTTCATTAATCCCAGATTATACTCCCCCATGTGATAGTGGCGCAGAATCAGACCCTTGATTTCAAAAGGCATTCCAATTTTCACGACGCAAGGAGTGGAAGAGCATATAGAAAATCGTATCTGAACTGCCTCTAGAGGAGCTGCCATCGAGGATTCCCTGGATGTCATCACTATTTGTCATATTGGGACTTGGCAGTTTTGGATATGAAAAGATCCATGCCGCGGTGAAACAGGTCATTTTTTGGATGGATCAGGAGAAAAAGCGTCGTGAAGATCTGACTGGGGTGAAACTATCAGCAAATATTAGTGAATTTTAGGCTGCAATATCCTGAGCTAAGGCTGATTATGCTTCCAAGATGATGGAGCTGAAGCAAAAGATCAAAGATAATGTCATCCAAAAAATGCACCTTCAGCAACACATAGATGATGTTACTAGGGAACCTGACCAACTTAATAATTCATTAGAGGGAGCTCAAACTAATGGTATGAAATCCATTTCGTATTCCAAGAAAGATCTCCATTATGCTGAAAATAGTGAAGTTTGTCGGGTGCATGAGCTTCATGTAGCTGCTGATGAAGCTCGAGATGATGCTCGTCAAATAAATACTTATGTTGAAAGCCTCTTGTAATTTCATAGAATAGAGAAGAGACTCCAATCTATGGATTTCCATCTAATTCTTGTGAATTAAATGGAAATAATTCATTCATCTTTAGTCACTTGTGCATGTATTTTCCTACTACCTGCTTTAAATTTTCCCTAAGCCAATGGGCCTAGTAAGCATAGTTTGATTTTTTACTTAGATTATTATAAATAACCCCACAAAAAATGATTCATTTAATTGCTCAATATTACCGAAATCATACCAAATCTATGTTTAGTGAGATGGAACTTGACTTTTATTCAATGTTCCCTTGTATTTTGTGGGCGGTTTAAAGTCATGCATGTAAGACATAAAAAGGCTAATGTTTAAGGTCGAAATACCTTTGACCAAATGAATTAGAATTGACTCAATTCCATGAAAATTTATCTGAAAATAAATTAACATA
Organism: Viscum album; assembly: GCA_963277665.1. Classification (NCBI taxonomy): domain Eukaryota; kingdom Viridiplantae; phylum Streptophyta; class Magnoliopsida; order Santalales; family Viscaceae; genus Viscum; species Viscum album. Next base: position 396,991,864 of record OY728144.1, read on the forward strand.
CTCATGTATGAATGAAAAATATGTAAACTATGACTTAATAAAATTTGAATCTGAGGAATGATATAAAAAAAGGGCTAAAAAGGAATTAGAAGAAGTAGTTCCCATGAATGAAGTTACCATTATTTAGCAAAACCGTTAGGGGGTTGAATTGTGCAGGTCCACCTTAGGGCATTGGCTACATATTTAAATAATAGCATCTTTTGGCTGATATGTCCGTTATGTAGACTACATATACAAGGCCTCCTAAGGGCACATGCTGCATAGTCAGGAAAAATAAATCTTAGAAATTTACTTTTCTAGTGCTAAGAAGCAAGTGAAAGTTTATGGAGATTCAAATTTTCCCAAGTATATAGTTTTCTGTATGGAAATAATAACTTGAATATGGAGAAGATATTTCCAAACAAGATTTTTTAAGAATTGGATGAATGTCACTCCTACGAAGGTCTGACCCAACCATAGGGAAGGGTAAATATAAACCATAGACTTGAATATTTTCAGATCATGAAAAAGAGTATGAGACAAATATGTAAAAAAGGACTATTTTTGCGGATCCCTACATATCGTCGTTAAGACAACTAAGGAAAAAAATAGGTTCTTGCCCTATGAATGAAGTTACCATTATTTAAAAAACCCGTTAGGGGGTTGAATTATGTAGGGCCACCTAAGGGCATTGGCTGCATAGTCAAATAATAGCATCTTTTGGATGACAGGTCTGTTTTGTAGACTTGTTTATGCAAGGCCGCCTGAGGGCACGTGCTGCATGGTCAGGCAAAAGAATTCTCAGAATTTGTACATTATGGTGACTAGAAGTCACGAAAAGGATTATGAAGATATGGAAATATTTAAGGTTAGGATTATAACACATAAAAAAATGGGTATTGTTCAATGTATGTAAAGATACATAGACCAATGATAACCATAATCACGTTGTGGCTGGGTCATGAATTGAAATGTTGGACTTCACTACGTATCCCATAAGGATGGGAATTAAGCCATACGTAGTTCTTGAACTATAGTTTAACATCGTACGGGACAAAAGGATTGGAAATCTTAGTTTAGGGTCATAGATCTCGGACCATTATATGAAAGACAAAGTGTGTGTTTTCATGGCGACTTTTCAATCAAGGGACTGAAAGTGAAATTTGGGGTTAGGCCCAAAAGACTTCGGGCTAGATTCATGGGACAGTCAAACGTTCCTACATATCCCATAAGGATGGTAATCAAGACCACATAGTTCTAGAAATACCCTCTGTACAGATTTGGTTCGTACATGTGAAGGGTGAATGGGGACCTTAGTGCAATGATGGTTTAACCCAAGATAAAATGTTAAGGTATTTACATGTATGTACATAGTCTTTTGAATATAACATGACTGAAAATCAATGTAAATAATGATTCCATATTAGGTGAGGGTATCAAAGAATATTGTAGTTTATTTTTGTACAGGACAAAAGTATTTTACAGTTTAACATCGTATAACAAGGACGAAGTTAGACCAATGTAAAATATTGATTCTGGTGGTGGTTTCATGAATCAACATCATATGAGATGGAGGTGAACTGATGTGAAGAGATTGGTTTTGGGCTTGAACCTTTGGAGGTTTCCTACGTACCTAGCCTAAAAGACAAGGATCAAAGTCTGCGTAGTTCAATTAAAAAAAGAATTAGTAATCAAACTGTTCTTGGGGACAACAACCTTAAAAATGATGTGGGGACTTACACATGGTTAGCGGCCCAGAGAGGGTGTTATGGTTGAAGTTTCCTCTAAGATCACGTGAGTCATACTCGGAGAGAGAAACAATAGGGATCAACAACCTTAACGATTCACAGTTTAATGTCATGTAGGACATATGAAGGGACTATGCGGTTTAATGTCTTGCAGTTAGGATTATTGGGGATGCATAGTTTAATGTCATGTAGAAGGGACAAAGTATAGTTTAACGTCATGTAGGACGTATTAGGGGATTTCTGTATAGTTTAGTGTCATGTAGTTAGGACGATGGGGACAAATTAGTTTAATGTCATGTTGGACAAAAAGGGGACTGTGAGGTTTAATGTCATGCTGTAAGGACAAAAGAGTACACTGTTTAATGTCATGTTGGATGTATTAGGGACTTTTTCATAGTTTAACGTCATGTTGGACAAAAAAGGGAAGATACATTTTAGCGTCATGTTGGATGAAAGGAAATGAAAATAGTTTAAAGTCGTATGCATGGACCGTTGGTTATGCAGTTTAACGCCTTGCTAGACGTGAAGGACTTCTTTACAGTTTAGTGTCATGTAACTAGGATGTCATAGTTTAACGTCGTGTGGGATGAAAGAAATGAAAATAGTTTAAAGTCATATGCATGGACTCTAGACAGTGTAGTTTAACGTCGTGCTGGATGTAAGGGACGTGAAAATAGTTTAAGGTCATATGCATGGTCCGTAGATGCTATAGTTTAATGTCTTGCTAGACATAACAGACTTCTGTATAGTTTAGCATCATGTAGTTAGGACGTCATAGTTTAACTTCATGTGGGACGAAACTAATACAAATTGTTTAAGGTCATATGTATGGAACATAGATGGTGCAGTTTAACGTCTTGCTAGGCATAAGAGACTTCTCTATAGTTTAGTGTCATGTATTTAGGACGTCACAGTTTAACGTCATGTTGGACGAAAGTATTACAAATAGTTTAAGGTCATATGTATGGACCATAGCAATGTATTTTGTGTTTATACAAAATAATTCATCAGAAATCTGGCATTGGTTGGAGTAGTGATGAGTTCTCCATCCATTAAGAGTAATGATTATGCTCCATTAGAGTAGACCTTATGTATTGAATAAGGTCCTACCCATTTTGTCTCAAGCTTGGGAGGTTTCTTTCCTGGTATCATTGGAGTTCTGAGAACCAATACCATTTCTCCCTGAATGAATGAACGAAGATGATTTTTTTTAAGGCTTGTGCTATTCGGTTCTAGTAGACTTCTATGTGGTGTAGTGTTCACAATCATTTCTCATCTAACCATTCAAATACATTAAATCGCTTTTGAGATTGTTCATCTGTAGATGATTGATCACAAATGGATACTCTGAGCGAGGGTAGTTGAACATCAATAGGCAAGACTGCTTCCGTTCCATATACCAATTAATATGGAGTTGACTGTGTTATAGTGTGGGTGGTAGTCCGATAAGCCCATAAAGCATCAAAGAGTTTATCAGGTCATGATGTCTTATCTTTATCCACCATCGTCGGCAGAATGTTTGAAAGAGTCTTGTTGAAGGCTTCTATCTTTTCATTGGCCACTGCATGATTCCTATATGAATGGTTGGATTTGATGTTGTATTCTTGATACAACTTCTTCACCTCGGATGAACAAAATTTAGTGCCATTGTCTGTCGGTATGGTATGAGGAACACCAAATCTGATAATGATGTTAGACTTGATGAAGCTAACAATGCATTTAGAACTAACTTCATTGAGTGGTATTTCCTCTTCCCATTTGGAAAAGAAGTTGGTAGCATTAAGAATATACTTAAACAGCTTGGCTGTAGCTGAAGGGTAAGTTCCCACCACATCCATTCCCCATGTGGAAAATGGCCATGAGTACTTAGTTATATGAACCAACTCTGGAGGTTGATGAATGAAATTGTAATTTACTTGGCATGAATGACACTTCTTTGAGAAATCAACACAATCTTGTATCATTGAAGGCCAAAAGTATCCCAGCCTTCAAATTTGATCAGACAGTCTATATCCAAACTGGTGAGCACCACAGACTCCTGCATGCACTTCATTCTCCACAGCCATTATCTCTTCACCATCAATTCATCTGAAGAGAACTCTATCAAAAACACGCTTGTAGAGAATTTTAACTTGGTGATCTTTGCTATCATAAAGAGTAAAATTGACCACATATCGCCAGATTTTTTCTTTCCCAACTCTATCAGGTGGAAGTGTTCCATTTTGAAGGTATTCCCTGATAGGTGTCATGCATCATGTAGTATGGCCATACAGTTCAGGATTGGTACTAATTTCTTCCATCTCCTTTGTTTTGGTTCGATCATAATGTGAAATTGTTCAATAGTGGGCAATAATGATGGTTGTTTTGTCCCAATTTGGATCTACCAGAGTTGTGGCTATATTATCCAGTCCATCAGCTTGAGCATTTTGTGATTGTGGGACATACGAAAATGTCGGTTCGTTAGGAAATTCCGCCATTAACTCTCTGACGTAATCATACAAAGGGATCATTTCTTCTTTTCTGATTGCATAATCCCCATTGACTTGTTTTATTACGAGGTCTGAATCACCTTCCACCCTTAAGTGATTCACTTGTGCATGAAGTACCATCTCTAATCCTGCGATGAGGCCCTACTATTCTGCTTCATTATTGGTACCACCTTCCCACAATATGAAGGAATAAGGTAACTCTTCCGTTTCTGGGGAAATAAGAATATATCTTAATCCAAACTTGTTGAATTTAGGATCCTCCATTTTCGTCCCTATTGGACTTCTGGATGCACCATCAAAATACATTTCTCATACCTGAGGACTATCCTGAATAGAGAATACATCCTCATTAGGGAGTTCAATATCTGAATATGTATCTTCTACTTACGGATGTTTAGTAAGGAAATCAGCCAGAGCTTGGCACTTTATTTCCATTTAAGACACATACTGAATGTCGAATTGCTGCAAAATAACTGCCCACCTTGCTAGACGTCCTGTAAGAAATTGATGATTAAGGCTGAATTTGAGTGGGTTATTGTGAGATAGCAATTGGACCTCATAATGTTGTAGTTAGTGTCTCAACTTCTGATCTTCAAAGATTAATGCCAGGAAGCACTTCTCAATATTTGAATATCGGGTTTCTGCTTCAATCATAGTCCAACTGAGATAGTAGAGGCTATTTTCATTCCAAGAATCATTCTTCTAAGAATGAAAGGCACCTAATGATTGATCTAAGGCTATCATGTAGAGGATAAGTGGCCTTCCTTCAGCAGTTGGCATATGTACCGGTGTACTCAATAGGTATTTCTTGAGAATATCTAATGCTTTTTGACATTCTTCAGTCCACTGGTAAGTGACTCCCTTCTTCATCAATTTGGTGATGGGAAAACTTTTCCCTACCAAATTGGCGATAAAACACCAAATATAGGCTAAATTTCCTTGAAGTCCTCTTAATTCATTCAAATTTTGAGGAGGTGACATACAAAGGATTGACTAGGTCTTCTCAAGATCAACTTCGATACCATGATGGTGTACAACAAAGCTGAGGAATTTTCCTAAGGTTACCCCAAAAGCACATTTTATGGGGTCTATCTTCAAATTATATTGCCAAAGATTGCAGAATATTGCTTCCAAATCAACCATGTGATTAGAACGTTGTTTGGATTTGACCACCAAATCATCCACATAACATTAAACAAACTTCCCTAAAGAGAGTTTGAAGATATGATGCATGGAATGCTGATATGTTGCACCTACATTCTTTAAGCCAAATGGCATTACCTGATAACAAAACACACCCTGAGGGGCTCTGATGGCTATGAATTCCTTATCTTCTGGAGCCATTCAAATTTGATTATATCCATAATATCCATCCATGAAGGAATGTTCTTCATATCCAGTTGTTGCATCGATTAAATGTTCTGTAATCAGAACTGGAAAATCATCCTTAGGAAAATGCCGATTAATATCTCTGAAATAAATGAAAACACTAATTTTACCATTCTTCTTTTTCACTAAGACAATATTAGCCAAGCACTTGGGATATTGAACTTCAATAATGAAGTTATCTTTGATAAGATTATCCACTTCAGCCTCAATTTTGGAAGCATAGGTTTGGTGTGTTCTTCTAGCAGCTTGTTTGAATCCTCGATGTTCTTCTGGTAAACCCAAATGATGAGTAGCAACATCAGGATCAAGCCCATGCATCTCTGTATAGTTCCAAGCAAATATGTCTCAATTTTTCTTTAAAAAATAAATATACATCTCTTTTTCTTTAAGAGTCATGGCCGCACTGATATATGTGGGGCGTGGATCTTCTTTTGTACCAAGATTTATTTCTCTGAGTTCATCCACGGTGGTAGAGATGCCCTCTTAAAATGCTGGAGAAGCATCCCTGAGATCTTCCTCTTCTTCTTCAACATGTTTTATTTCTCCCGTTTGTAATTTCATAGTAGATGATGAAGTAGAATTTACATGATTAAGAGAGATGTAAAAAATGTGAACATCTTGAAGAAGAAGATTCCATTTCTGACCCAATTGATTATGAAGGGACTTCCATGGGTAATAAAGGGTAGATAATGGATTGAAAATTGACATCATTGTTCACCTCTCACATTTCTATCACTTCTTCTGGCCTAGTTGGCGAAGTATAGACTTGTTGGATTTCAGCAGATGAAATAAGGAAATCTCCATTTGAGCTTCCATCATTGCATGTAGGATCTACAATTTCTCACATGTTGTCTGGCTCGATTTCTGTAATTGACATTATGGATCATTTAAAAAGAGTATTTTTATTTGGGTTTATCCAATCAATTTTACTAATAGGAAACACATAATCTGTACTCACATGCGCAAATAGATTTATTGGAATCTTCTCCAAGCCATATGGAACATTAACTTTGTTAATCTCCCCTGTTGTAGATTCCTCCTTTCTCTTCATGTGGTAGAATTCTGCCTCAATGTATTGAGATTCACATGTCTTGAACGGGGCCTTATCACCATATAATGTCCCAACATGACCATCAAAACAATATTTGAGACATTGATGGTATGATGAAGGGACAACCGCATGTTGATGTAGCCAGGGTCTTCAAAGCAAGATGTTGAAGGCTGAGTCTTGATCAACAAACATGAAATAGGAATTGGGTACAAGAGCTCCAAACTGAGTTCTGAGTGTAACATATCCCAGTGGTTCTTGTTCATTTTTATCATATCATTGTAACATCATAATAGAAGGAGATAAATCAGATTCTGTGAGGCCCAATCGATGAAGTGTACGAGTGTGCATGTGGTTGACTCCTAAACCATTATCAATGAATGCTCTTCAGATTTCTACACCATTGACCTTTCCAGATAAGTAAAAAGGTCTAATATTCCCATGAAAGACATCATCTTCATCTTCATCTGTGAAAGAAATCACTGCATGGAATTCTGCAGGATTATTTTCTACGTTGTAGACTTCAGCTGTAGCAATTTCAGTTTCAAACTCCTTAGGACTTGACAAAGCCTTGATGACTGCCTCTTGAAGATCTTTTGACAGATTCAAATCATCCAGAACTGATAAATTCACAGGTACTTGGGCCAGGTGTTTCAATACATCATACTTTTGATCCAGAGGTCAACGTTTCCCAACAAGAACATGTGGTTTAGCAGGTTCCTTGGAAGTTGATGCTTTGGAAGTCGATGCATCTTGTATCGGGATAGGAGTTGGCAATATTTCTGACATTGGAAGATTAGACCAATTAGATCCATTTACTTGTTGAGAGGATGAAGATGGAACCCCCAATCGATCCTCTAGAATATCTATGCCAGGACTGAACATACTATTGGTGGAAGAAGTTGCTTGTACTTGTTGAGCTCGCTGAAGGGCTCTGCCACGAGTTTCTGCTGCATACACAGTTCTAGCAGGGGTAGAATTAGAATAGTGTCTTATGAGATATCCACGTCTTCCTCTGTATCCCAAACCCCAATAATTCCTTTAAATTCCTTTGTTTGATATAGGTAATTCAGGCTCATTGAAATTGAAACTACGACTGGCATAAGGAACTGTTAAATGAATCATATTAACAGTACCAAAGATTAGTTCTTCATCTGATGAAGACTCTAACTGACTAGCTAATTTAGGTTGTCCCGTTTGGTGGGACAGTGCCCATGGATTTGAAGTAGATGGAATGAACTCTTCCAGAGTCATAGATAGTTTAGGCTTTGACACATACTCATATTCTCTATATTCTTCTAACCTCCTTGAATTATGTTGTCCTTTTGAGGATTTTTCTTTTGATGGAGGTTTCACTATGGCATTTACAACATAAAACACAATTGGTTTCTTCAATTTCTTTCGTAAAATTGAATGAGTTTGTTTGATAATTTTTCATACCATCCAGTCATCATATTTATGTGCATATTTGTTTTTTAACTTCTAGCCACTCGCCTCCTTCCTCCAGATCTGTAGCAGTAACACATTCTACCTGGGCTGAAGAGCCTTTTAGGTTGACTTGCCCTAAGTCGACCATCTTTTGTAGGAGGCCTTTAAAGACAAAACACTCCTTGATGGGATGCCCCAACATTTGATGAAAGGGGCAATAATTGGAACGGTCTTCATCTCCTTCTTTGTTTGGCCTTTTAGACCATGGAAACTGAACCACATTATTCTCCAGAGCCGAAATGAAGTAGCCATGAACTTGTTCTTTTCAGAAAGAATAATCTTTACCCGTCAACTCATCAAACCATTTTCTTCTTTGATATCTTTGATCGTCTTGATGAAACGACCTCTGTTGCTGATGCTCAGGAGGTGGAGCCCTTCGGGAAGATGAGGGTTTGGAGGTAGAAGCAGGTACAGGTTCTTGTTTAATCATAACTGTAGTAGTCTCTTCTTTAACCATTCTCCATCCTATAGCTGATGGAATTACACAAGCTTTATCCTTAGTCTTTATAATATAATATTCAATCTATTGAGCAATTGAAGTAAGGTCTCAAAACCCTCCTGTGTATTTCATGAGGATCAGTGGTGTGCGAAAATCTTCACGCAAATTTTCCACACAGATTGGAAACATTTCTTCTTGATGGAGTGCTATGTTTAGGGAATATGTTAATCCATTCCAGCGAGCAATGAAATCTAAGACCCTTTCATTCTCCCTTTACTTACAGTTCGTAAGATCAAAAACTGTTGTATTTGGAAAAGTTGAGCTGAACTAAAGAAGAAATACTTGATGGAGATCTTTCCATCTGGTAATTAACCGGGATTGCAAGATTGTGTACCAAACAAAAGCTGGTCCTTGAAAGGTCCGCATGAAGCATCGGAGTTTCACTTCTTCTTGCTGCTCCAGAGTTCCCATCATTAGATCGCAACAAGATATGTAATGCGTCAAATGTTGTTCAGGATTGCCTGATCCATTGAAAATAAGGAATACAGGGTTCCCAAAACATGATGGGGGAGGGATTGAATCTATCCATTCATGGTAAGATTACTTTTCTGGTTGAACCTACTCATGCTTCCCTTCCATAGCCTCTAACAAAGTTTTTAGTGACTCAATGGTAGTTATTAACTTTTGAGAAACATCCGGTTGAACATGGACTTGGGCAGGTGAAATGACTGGAGCTTGGACAGGTATAACAGCTGGTACTGCAACCAATGGCAGCACTACCGATTTTTGTTGCACTTGACCCATAGGATTAGACATGTGAGGGGGTACTGATAAAGGTTGATATTCTTGATCCATCTTAGTAGCCACAACAAATTCCATTGGCTGACTGGATCCATCATGTTTAGGAGGAAGACTACCATGAAGTAGTTCTGCATTTATCCTCCTTAATCCCTTCATTTCTCCCTCTTGTTGCGCAAATCTTTTCTCTAGTGAGAGAGATTGGACTTCTCCAGAGGAAGGGTATGTAACCTAATTCTTTCCTTTATCCTTGTTTGATCCATTTTGGAGAGGGGAAAGTGGGATATTTGAAGGAACACCGAGATTATGGGTAAACCTTTGATTTCATGTAGGCACACCTTCTTCATTTGTGTCTGTGCGTTCAACTTCTTGAGCATGAACCTCTTCATCTGAGTCCCCTGAGTGAGACATATGTTATGGAGGATCTGAAACAATGACATTAATGACATTAATTGATGCATAATGCATCACATCTCTTCTATCAGCATTTCTGTGATATTTTCTTCTTCAATGTCTTTAATTAGACATTACTTTCTGTTGATTGTATCCATCAGGAACTTCTTGATGAACCATAATTTAGAGAGAATATCCTGATAACTTGTCTCTTCTTTCCACTTGGGGATTCCTCCCCAATCGAGAGAAGACTGACTTTCTCTGAGGGAAGGATTGAGGATTTCAGAAAGTGCCCATTCTGGTGCACTGGGGCTGTTCCTGCTGTTCTCGCTCAAGTCCTCGAATCCTATTTGTTGATTCTGAGGGTTGGTTTAAAAGACTCCTCAGTCTGGAAAGCTACGGTGGCTCTTGACATGCTATTTCTGAGAATTTCATAAAATCTCTCCTGATTTTGCGGACTTTGGTCCAGAAATTAGCTGGATGCATCAATCGACATCCACTTTTATCACCCGATTCAACAAACCGTCAGATGATTTCTGACACTTCTGTCACTTGATGATGTGCTTTCTCCATACGAGAGGTCTGTTAAATATTCGCATTCGCTTGATGCAGGAGTAATTCAACAACTTGTTCTCTATAGTCATGATTTTGAGAGGAACTAGTTGAAGCATGTTCTTGGGCATGCTTTTTATTACAAACAAAACCCATTGACTATGGCTGACCATGGGCAATAAAATTGCATGAAACCATTTTCGGCGGGCTTTGCTGACTAGAGATCATAGTAAAATGTAGTGCTCCATGAACACCCCATCATCTGATATGAATACCAGATGGGGCATTGGAAATTAACTCGCGCAATCTTCTTTGTGCTCCATGGCATGAATGCTGAAGGGATCTCTGCTGCTTTTCAGCCTTCAGATATCGAGAGACTGAGAGGGATGCCAAATTAATCTATCATTGTAACCTTTCTATTATCATGACATGATTTTCATATTCATAATAAGATAATATTTTCCTTTTCAACTGAAAAAGAGTTTTCCATATGTTGAGACGAATGTCTTGAATATAATCTTTTGTCAACACTTTTGGAATATCATACTGAGAGTCAGCCAAAGGCCAAAACATGACTGGCACTTCAACTTTTTCCAGTTGTTTTCTCAAATTCAGAACTTCCACTTTATCATTAAATGAAGATTCTTCTACCTGATTTGACCAGAGGTGGTGCTTCTATGTTGCTTCATCAGATTCAACAAGATTCGTAGACAGATCACTAATAAAACTAGAATATGCATGACTTAGGGGTGGTTCGGAGAATGACCTACACCCTGGGCTATCTTCTGATAGAGAAAGTGTTTAACCTGCTAGTGTTGAAGCATCAAACATGACTATATTCGTATTTTCAAGTGCCTGAAGATAAGATGGCTTTCATAGCACTACATTGTCCACTGGAGCATTTTCCGAGCAATGTGTATCAATACTGCGGAGAGGAAATTTGCAGTGAAATTCATCATCATGGGGAGGACCACCATGGTGGGTTACAACAAAAGAGGAGATCTATTGCTCCTTGGTCTTCTGGCCACACAGAGGGTTATTGTAGCTCTTATCTGAAGATGAAACTTCAAGATTGACCAAACTATCATGAAGCAAGACTTCATGAGGAAGTTTCTGTTAAATACCTTCAGAATTAATGTTCCCACTATTGGGAAATGAGGCAGTAAAATATGGGATTCCAACAGATAACTGAATGAGGGCTTCAAGAACTCCAGCATCGAGCAAGGTCTTGTTACAGATTGGATCTTGATTTCTGGACAATGTTGGGAGGGTCTTCTTCTTAGACGCCTTCATATTCTCCTTGGAAACCACTTGTGGATGAAAGTGTCTACTCTAAGTAGGTGTATGTGCTTGATCAAGATATATGACTAGGTTAGGCTGACAATCTCCACACAAATCAGGTGTATGTACCTGACTTGGTTGTTCGTATGATATGGGGGAGTACGCCCCACAACCCTCTTGGATAGGAAGAGATGTGTCTATATGTTCCGAAGTTAACTGTTGATGTGTCAATCCACTGGTAGGGATAGATTTATGTGTCATTCCCTAAGATGCTGGTGAAGCTGTTATAATATCCTGAAAAGCATCCAGAATATGAGCAGGGATTTGCTTCTGATCTTTCACCATTGATAGAATATGTTTGGTGACATCAGCTGCCAGAATGGGGAGATACATCCATTCCGTGTGTTGGAGTTGGTGTGTGTTCCTGCTTCTGTCCTCCTTTTCCTGTCAGTGAATCCTGAAAGTACTCATGTGTAGGGGAAGAGAGTTGAGTCAGCCTCCTTTCTGTCACTGGAGCTTCCTGACTGACTTCTCCTGGTGCTACCAAGCGAGACTGTTGGTAGGCTTGATCAATTCTAGCAGGTGTATGTGCCTGGTGATTGTACTCCACCAAACGTGGTTGAAGAGATCCATCATATGTAGTCAGAAAAGCCTGCTGAATAGAATATGACGTATAAATAGGTGTATGTTCTTGCCTATAGTACTCCGCCGGAATTGCCTGGCGGGATTGGCGTGCTACTGGTAAACGAGTCTGCTAGACAACGGGATTAAAACAGATGGGTGTATGTGCCCGCTGGTTTCTTTCCACCATGATAGGTTGGTGGAATTCTCCGGATATGGCATTAATGAGAACCTGCTCACTATTCACCGGATTTCGCCTCTGGCGATTCTTCTTTCCTGCTCGGGTTCGAGGAACCTGATCCGAACTCCTGGAGATGATACCCTCATCATGTTTAGGGTGCATTGCAGCACGAGTCTGGTGGTGATTGTTGATGGGAGCCCTTGGGAAGGACTCTTGTATCTATAAATTAAATCCCTGAGGGGCTTGCTCATTCACCTCCCTAGAATATGGGAGTGAGTGTTGATTGCGTTCTGAGGATACTGACCCGAAACGGTTTGAGACGGTGGTTGGCACCACCTACTTCGTAATCACTGGTCATAGTTGTCCTGACAACCAGTGTGATTTGTTCACTTGGAGGGATTGTCGGGAAGCCTCCAGAGTTGGAATGGTACCATGTTGATGGTACTCCTTAACCAGTACATTTGATACCCAGCGTTGAAGACGCTGAGTAGTTGATGTCGTCCTCAGAGCAAACGACGATCCAGCAGGAGTAGCAGCAGTGGCATGTATAGACGAAGTTTTCATAATAGACGTATTCATGGGTGTGAACATAAGAGAAGCCATTTTTGAAATTTAGATGATCTTGGATAAGAGTGCCTGTTTGATATAATAGTCATAATCAAGATAAATTCGGCCACTACATCTTTTGGATGATCAAATATGTCAATGATTTCTTTGTTGGCCCTCTCATTGAGTTTTAAAAAAGGGACTAATAAATAAGAAAAACATCATTATAACTTGGTTATGGATTCACGTCGGGTTCACCATTTTCTGTTTCCCTCTAGAATTGGGGATGATCTCATTGATTTAAGATTCAAACATTCCAAATTGTTTCTAAAGGGTTTGTTCGTAGAACCAGAAACATCCAATGATACCATATCCATTTGAACCTACATTACAAAGGTAGGCACTCATTAGTGGTGGACTGATGAGGCTTAGGAATTTTCATTGGTCTAGAGGATGGGAGGTCAGACTGATCACAACTTTTTGAGGGGAATTATTGTCTTCTCCAGGACTCTCTTTATAGATTTAAGTTATGTTTGTGATTTCTTAATACATTACCAAGTATAAAAGAAGTTTTCCTTTAGATCTGACAATCAATGATTGATATGTATGAAATTTAGAGAATCTTTTATATGTATTCGAGGTTCATCATCGATATAGAATCATTTGTATTTTTTTAGAGACTCTTGGCAAATGGTATCATTCAATACATGAAAGTATCATGGTCATTATGATGACTATATTGGTTTTAAAGCCACTTAGTGGGGCACATGAAGTTTATTATCATTCCTAAGGACATAGATTATTTCAGCGTTGGGATTGTACCCGCAGATGGGCTACCTACGTATCCTTTTTTTAGTAAAGGAATCCGAACCCACATAGGTTGAGTAAGGGAGTATGTTGTTTATGTATGATTTATGGCTCAAAGAAAGATTTCATAATTACTTTTACACTCTAATCTCACGTGAGTCATGCTCGGTGTGAGAAACAAGAGGTATTGGTAAAACCACACAATTGTGCCATGAAAATCATAAGAAATAATGTTGGGCTTATGAACGTATGTCTAACCAAACAGATGAGGATTAATATTTACTCCAAGGAAGAAATCCAGGAACATGGTCCATAAAGGTATATGTGCTTCATAGATATTTGGATACTCTAATCTTGGGGATTACTCCTATAAAAGATGCCCAAGTTAGGAGGGGACATATGATAGGGTTTTTCTCCTGAGAAGGAAGACCAAATCAAAAGTAAATTAAGACTGGTTAAGAGAAATTAAGACTGGGGATTACTCCTAATAAGGTGGTCCAGGTCAAGGGACTTAAAAAATTAAGGTACTTGGGGCTTAATACTAAAGAGGATGCCAATATTTGGGAACATTAAGACTGGGGTTTATTCTCGAAAAGGGGGCCCAGGTTAAAACAATTATGGATGGGGCATACTCTTGGGGAGGATGCCCAAATTACGAGACTAGGGCTTACTCCTTAAAAGGAGGCCCAATTAAGAGGATTTGAAACGAAGGTTTACTCCTGAAAAGGAGGCGTAGATTAATGGAAATTATGACTAGGGTAACTCATGAAAAGGAGGCCCAGATTAATGGAATTTATGACTGGGGAATACTCCTGAAAAGGAGGCCCAGATTAATGAGGACTTGGGGCTTACTCCTAAGGAGGATTCCCATGAATAGGGTTCTCACATCTTAAAGGATGTGGTTGAATGAATGAAATCCCTAATTTTAATGACATAAAGATGTGTAATTCGCTAGGTTTTTAGAGATGTTTTCATGTAAATCATTTCGGATAAGGAAGCCAATCAAGAAAACAAGCCATAAATGGGTTTGAAGAGTGTCATGAAGTCTGAATCTTGAATAGGAGAGGTGGAATTTCATAAGAGGGGTGAAATGGGCATGAAGTGCTCCGTAAAATAGAAGGGCGTGAAAATCCTAGCAAGCACGCAGGTACTGCGTGGGCGCGCAAGTCCTTGGCGCGTAGGTATACCTGCGTGGTACATGTGTACTTGCGCAATTTTCCGCCCTTAGGGTAATACTTGGGCGATCCTTGAACAAAGCATTTAGTGTTATAATGAGGTACATCCAGAAGAGTGGAATGCAAGTTTCAATGAGTAGGTAAGGAGGCATGCAAGTGTGTCCATTTCCCAAAAGGGTAAAACACTTAGGCACGCAAGTGTTATTGAATTCTAACAATTAGATCTTATTCCTCTTGTTTAGACCTTCCATTGTAGGTAATGAATTACCTTATAAGTGTTTGGAAGGCCTGAAGAAGAGACATGGGCGTTCAGAGCTCTGTATGTAAAATCTGGAAAAAATCCTCTTAAAATGGGGGGCCCACCGGAGGTATTTATAGGCTGGAGAAGACCCCGGGCAGTTTTCAAAGAGGGCGCACAAGTCACTTGCGCGACCATTAGGTGGCGTGCATGTGTACTTGCGCGACAGTAAGGGAACTTATGCGACGCAAGGTCCTTTGTCTCCATTTTCATTCCTTTGTCAATTTTTGATGTTTTCTTCAAAGGATAAATCATTTTCTGCTAAGTCATTTCCATTTCCATTCCTTTAAACAATGTGACGAAAAGGAGCATCAACAATGATTTAAGAAATAAAAGATTCATTATCGCTAGGGTTTTTCCACGGGAAGCCCATGTTCTCTTTATTAATAACAAATACTGATCCAAGATCATGTTCATTGAATTTAGAGAAATAAATAAAATTATGATAATGAATATGTTTCCTCTACCTCACATTGATGATTTATTTGATCAATTCCATTGATCTCAATATTTGTTAAATAATTCCCGCTGTTATTGACATCATAAACTCTAAGTAAAGATGGATGACATTATGAATATAACTTTTTGAATGGGGTATGAAAAATATGATTTTACAGTAATTTTATTTAGAATGACTAATTCACTCTCAGTTTTTATGGTTATGATGAACAATACATTAAATTAATACCTTGAATTTTTCTTGTATTCATCGATGATATGATGGTATAATATAAAAACTATTAAGACCATGATAATCAATTTCAGATTATTCATGAGACTCTTAGGAAGAAAGATAAATATGGTAAATTTAGAAAGTGTGAATTATAGAGTTAATAAATTTCTTTTCTTGACCATATTTTCTCTAATGACCGAATCTCATTAGATCCTATAAAAATAAATATAGTCAAATAATGGCCTAAATTAATCAATGTAACTGAGTTATTTAGTTTCATTAGATTAGTAGGTGACTATCACAATTTTAAAAAAATTATTGGCAATCTTTTATATCAGTCTCAATCAAAAAGTGGATAAGATAGTATAGACAAATGAATGTGTATAATTATAGGAAAGAATGGTGAAGTCCCTGATTATTTGCAGACCATTGTGAAAGGATAGGTTTATGATAAATAGGGTTATATCAAGGAATGATTTGGATTTTTTTCTTATGAAAAAAAGATAATGTTATTTAATATAAATAATTTCAAAATATGATTTCTGATCAAAATTACCCAATTCATGAACTTGAGTTAGAATTCATAATCTTTTCTATAAATATATTGAGAAACTATATCTATAGTGAATAATGTGAGATATATATGGATCAAAAGAGTTGGAAATTCTTTTTTTCACAAAAATATATAAATATTAGGAAAATAAAATGTCATGAGATACTCAAAATTAAGATTGCTTAATACAATACCACCCATGAAAAATATAAGGTAGAATATGTGTTAAGATGTAAAGATCATAGTGTTATGACTGAAATGAGGATTGATCAAGATCCTATGTTAATGTATTTTGAAAAGATTGATTTGGTAATTTTTAAAAAATGGGAAACATCATTACATTTTCAAATGATTTTGAAACTGTATTTATTGGAAATGATAAAATGCTCTCAGTTAGAAGATGTGATTTTTCAAAAGTAAATTAAAGCTGTCAAGGATAGAAAATTGGTATAATTCATGTTTGGGAATGGAATTATGAAATTTATAGAGGTTCTATGTTCCGTAAATACCGTATCTAAAAATGTAACTATTGAATGACACATATAGCACAAATTTCTTTATACAGCCTGAGATCGGAAGGAAATTTGTAGGTGGTATAATATGAATCCATGAATATCTGACAATGTGTCAAGATATATAGTTTATAAACATATAATGGATGAGGTAAAATATCCTAGAAGAGCTATAAATCCTGAACATACTATTATGTAGATGTGGAATGACATTGTGATGGATGTTTTCATAGGACTATCAAGGAACCCTAGATGTAATGATGTGATATGGGATACTATTGATCTCTTTACAAAATCAGCAAATTTTCTTCTTAGAAGAAAAGATTAACCTCATGGTCACCTAGTAAGACTTTATATTAATGATGTTTGAAGACATCATGGAACACATATATTGATTGTGTCTGACTAAGATCCCTGATCCACATCATGATTTTGTAAGTGTCTTCCAAAGTATAAATTAATTGAGCTTCATTTGAGCACCAGCTACCTATCTCAAAACATATAATTGTCTAAAAATACTATTAATACATTTTAATAAATGTTAAGATCAAGATCACATGACTTTAATGGTATGTGGGATTAGTATTTACCGTTGGAAGAGTTTTCCTATAATAATATTTTCTAGTAATGTTTTCATAGGGTACCATATAAAGCATTATATGTCAAGATATGTTGTACTCTAACATGTTGGCTGAAGATGGTGAATTGAATCCTTTAAGACCAATTTTTTTTAAAGAGACTACAAAAGATGTAAATAATATTCATTAAAATATTAATACTCCTCAAAGTAAGAAATAGCATTATATAGACAATGGGGGAATAGATTTAGAATTTCACCTGGAATATCAGTTATTGTTTAAATATCTCAATGGAAGGGTGTCATAAGGTTCAATAAGAAATGGAAATTGGGACCTAGATACATTGGACCATTCAAAATTCAGGAAATAATTTGAGCTATATCTTACCAAATTGAAATTCCACCATGTCTCTATAATGTTCATGATGTGTTCCACATATAATTATTAAGAAAGTTTAAGCAAGATATAGCACATGTACTCACCTATGAATAAATTGAACTAGAACATAATTTTTGATACATTGAGGAGCCTATCATTTTTTTTAAATTAGAGAGAAATTTTTTTGTAATAATATGAATCAATTGGTAAAGGATATTTTTAAAACCAATTAAAAGGAAGAAGCTATGTGGGAACATGAGAAATTTATAAAGAAGAACTACCCTCATCCCTTTAGAAGGTAATATTAAAGTAAAAATTTCAAGGATGAAATTTTCAATAGATAGAAGAATATAACACCCTATAATTTTATTGTATTTATGTTCTTAATAAATTAAATTTATTTTTTAGTTTGTATTGCACAAAACAATAAACAAAAACGAATCATGATATACTATTAAATAAAAACATGATAGTTAAAATAGTAATATAACCATAAGAAATAGTAATAGGTCCATTAGAATAATAACCTCACTTATAAATGTATAAATAAAATTTAGATATCTCATAAATGAAAAAAAATCATATATATATATATATATATCATGGAATAGGTAAATAAATGTTTAAAAAAATATATTATGTGTTAGTAATTGTGTAAAATCATAAATTTTTATTTACAATGATATACAAAATATAATTATTTAAAAGATTACTTATTTTTATAAAATAGATTCATAAATTACTATTTTTTATTATAATTATAAGATAATTTTATGATACCATAATTAATTTCCCAATGTGTGAAAACTTTTTTTATAATATTAAAATCTATATTTTTTTTAATATGTGATGTTTTCTATTAAAAAATAAATTTCCCATATATATACATTTGTTTTCATAAAATAGATTCCATTTTTGAAATCTAAACTTCATAAATTGGTTGCTGTTATTTTATGGATTTTTATAATATAGTTGGTTTTTTTTAAACGTGATATACATACATTTATGGAATTTAGCCTTATAAAGAAATAAATGAATATTTGAGTCATGGATGATGTATTGATTTCTTAAGAACCAATTATTTAGAACTAAATTGCACTATTTACTATACTTATTCACAATAATCAACACTTTTGATATTCTTGAGCAAAATAATAATCAAATGGATAAAATAACAACAAAACACCACTCTCATTTTCTTATAAATACCACCCATTCCCCTAACACCTCTGAAGAATAGTAGCATATCAAAATTATTTCCAATTCCATTCCCAAGCCTCTTCACAATTCAAATATTTTTTGGTCTTATATGAAGTCCAAATAAGAATGTCCTATGTTTGTTTTCAAGGATATGATATTTAAGAGGTAAAATCCCCCTTCTTTCTCTTTTAATTTATTTTTTTTCAAATCATACACTCACCTCCCCTATCCAATGTGGAATGATAACTCTAGAATAATATATATACATTAATTTAATTGTTAAATTGAAATGTTCATTATCAAAATGCTTCACTTCTCCTTTAATTTTAAAAATAAAAACATCACCTGTGAAGTGTCGATTCACCGCATTCATGATAATTTAAAAACATGAAAAAATATTAATACAATTTTTTTCAGCATCCATTTTTTCCTTCCATTTTACAAGAACTCCCATAATAATACACAAGGGAACTAGCCATAAAAACATGAATAAAATGCTGCTGCAAAAAAATTAAACAATATAACTCATTTAAATTTAGATAAATAAACATAATAAAATTATAATAATTAAAATATATATTTAATAGTTTATTAAAAATGCTATTAATGAATTTAATTTTATAATTATTATTTTTATTGGGTATACAATTTGACTAATTATAATGTGATATGGTTCTTCTCGACTTTTACTTCTATGAGATATATTCCTTATTCAATCATTATTTATTGTGTGTGGTATAGGAACTCACCCTTTGAAATATTATATCATGAATCTAGTTATCTACATGGTTTTCAATGTTTCATTTGATAATAATTACATTTATAGATATATGATCTGATAGATTTAAAAGTGGTAAGATATTTGTTTACACAATTTTCAGTCATTGGGTTTAACTTATATTTCATTTATTATGTCATGCAAAGGTTATTTGTAAAATTGATCATGTTAATATTATGTTTTTGTCAAGCATTTTGTTTATATATATATATTGAATACATATTATCTATTTATTTTATTAATGAAAAGATCCATGTATGGGGCTTCGTCTAAATTTTCAATCACTGGGGTGTATTTTTTATGATATGCAATGATTTCATTTTCTATGATGTATATACTGCCCCATTTTATTTATGATCATCATTCATTGAAAATATTATTTCTCTAAAACATCCTATTTATTTTTATCATGGATATTATTATTTCTTAATATGTGTACCTTTTTTACATATGGTGTTTACATTGAAAGTTATTTGATTAAATGGGGAAATAATATTCGTCCAGGTCATTTACTCAATATGGATATTTGTGGATAATTAATATTCATTAATGAATACAATTTATTATTTCTATATTTGTATAATTTTTTGGACATTGATGCATGGTTGGTGACTAGTTATGGATATCCCCATGATGCATCAGTAGTATCATGTGATGAAAAAGTTGTCCAAATTAAATGTTTTGTTACCCATAATGATTAAATTGTCTTTGGTAAGGTCCTAATGGTAAAGGTTATATGATTCCTCAGATCTTGGAATCAAAATTATTAAGCATTACATTAATTAATATTTCAATATTTATTATCCATGATATTTACACAATGATATTATCTCTTGGTTCAAATTGTGCTCGTGTTATTGATTAAAAGAAATTTGATTCCAACCATTTACATTTCCATAATGATTACACCTTATCCTCTCATGAATGAGTAGTTTTTGATTGAATGGAATTAATTTCAATTATATATTCATTTCAATACTGATTGTGTTTCATTTATTATTGATTAATGAAATCCTTTTTTGGTATTTAACCCTTACAGATCATTTCAAATAACCATTTCATTTTTTCTCTTTTCCTTGAGTAATAAAGTTGAAATGATTGAACGAGTTATGGATGTAATTTATTAACTTTTATTATGTTTTATATTATATTACCAATGTAATGAAGGTACCATGTATGTATATAGTTCTTTAAGACTATTAATATATTCGGTTCATTGGGATTTGAATCATGTATCTTGTTCCAATGTAAAAATGAAAGGTGCCCGCATTGGGCTACTGGGGTCGGGGTATTCACACATGCAAAGTGGTGCTTCTTGGGAAACATGTGTGGTAGACCTATGCATCTGACCTCCTTATCATAGGGTCCCATTATTTTCAATAAATAGGAACCTAGGGTTCTTCATTTGTGAAGGATTAATAAACAAGACAACACATAATGCTATGCTCACCAAATTACTTCAAACCATAAGGTGGAAAATTAAGCCTAAAAATAATAATAAATTAGTATCGATCAATGTGTTGGAATCCCTCAATGTCATGAATTAAGTGAATATTATGTTGAAACACCTTCAAAAGTGAAAATGATAAGATAAATAACCCATTGATATCTTGAAAATTTATTTTTAGTCATCCAAAGTCAACTAAGGGGAACCTTATAGCCTTGAGAAATGCCTCATCCAAGGGGTGTTGCTAATGTTTTCCTTTTTACAAAGGCATATTAATCACTACCTGGTCCACCTTGTGTGATCCACCTTCTATATTCCCATCCCTCTCTGTATGATCCTCCTTTTTCTCGACTAAACATCACACGTGTGAGCCAAATATCAAGCCATATTTTATGCCAAAAAAGGTATAGTACTGATTCTCATTGAGTAATTATCTAGGGTGTAATCTGAGGCCTCTACCAAAGCCTCAAGATTTATATAATCAAAGGAATTTAGCACATTAGTGATTTCTCTAGATTATACATTTTCATGGTAATGGATATAATACATTCATACCATATAGTTGGGTTTCTCAAATGTTTTTTATTTATATATTACCAAGGTATTGAGGATCAAATCCTGTGGGAAAATGGCGAAAAATATGTATTGAAAATAAGTTTATCTATGAGACCATCAAATACATTTCTCTCTCCATGATTCCCTCAAGTGACTCCACCATTTACTACCAATAGACTACGATTAAAATCTCTACCTAGATATTTTATTATGGGTATTACACCTTCCTTACCATAGACAATACCTCTTATAGTAAGACCCTAGTATTTATGGTCAGTTATTTTCCCCCACAATCCAAAGTCCTAGACTTATCCACCCAAGGATGATGATGATGTATGGTTTGTCAGATCTTCCACTTCCTCTTATTTTTCACACTGATCATGAATATCATGGGCTTATAGGTTAATGAAAATAATAAAATATAAATGATTAAAAATAACTATATTATGTGGGGATTCATTTTTTGGATCTTCCTCTCACCTTCCCTTGAACCTTCTATCTTTTATAGTCCCGAACTATTATATATTAGCATCAATGGGAAATTATCGCAGAGAGGGAGACCTCAATGGGAAATATTCACAATGAGGCAACCACAAAGGACACCTATTATATGTAAGATTTATAATAAATTCATCAACTCAGAGGTCTATATTTCCGATGAGGCAACCAATTGGACCATTAGATTAATACTCATTTAAGGCAGTTCTTACACTATCACTTGAATGTAGGTTCACAAGAAGTGAACACATAAGCCCAAATATAAAATAATGTAGGAAAAAATAGATAGGGGAGATATAGATGAGCTCATCCCAATGTATCAAGTTCATCTATAGAAATGAAGTTGGGTTAAACCCCTTTTATTTTTTTTAAGAAAACCTATTGGGTCACATTAAGGCCTATTTAAATCTCTCCTTCACCTTCGAAATTTCTTATTCACATCCCCATCATCAATTTTCCGGGTGTATATGACTGATTCATGTAGTGAGTGGTCTAAAATAGAACTTTCTAGTAGCCAAGGATTATTTTCCCTCCTCTCATACATTCCCAAACCCTTAGTCCATTCATTGAATCTTAATACACATCAAATACCCATGTTTTAGGACTATTGAAATATTATAATCTCATTCCATGTCATGGATATCAAATCTAACCATCCACTAAAATTAATTATTCAAATTCCAACTAAAATTTATAACCTATAAGGATACATGTTATTATATCATGATCTGGATTAATTAGGTATGCATGTATTGATTAACATTATTAGTTAATTATTTGTCTTAATTTTTAGAATTTATTAACCTATATGGTTTTTCAAATGAATGTAATGAAATATTTTATTTATTTATGGTAATTAATGGAAAGTTATCTTTCTAAATCCAAATTTGGCATTGAAGAAATTATGCTATGTATGTGTTTACAGTACCATAATCTAGAGTGTGGGTTGGGGTGATTCAATTGGTATCAGAGAAATTTTAGATAAATTTTGATATTAATATGATATGTTTTGGTAAATGTAAGGGGTTATAATGCCAGGTTGATCATAATTAAAATGTTATTGATATCCCATTAGGTTAATTGATGTTCTATTGAAATTATATAAAATCCCAAAAGACGACTTTAGTGAAAACCATCTGGAAAGTCTTTAGTGAGATTTTTAAGAATATCATAACATAACTATCCTTTGGTAAATTAGAGAATTTTTGGTTCTCTGACCAATTTAATCCGTATTTGGATTCCACAAATGGATTATGCCTATAAAATATATGTTAGATGGTGTAATAACCCTGAAAATGAAAGATTGGTTATTAACAGCATCATCAAATCATACATGGAATAGAAGCCTAACATCACACTTGGATTGACACTCTTGGGGGATATTCATTAGTTAATCACATTACCATTACATGCCATTATAAAGGATTAATTATTTTTTGGCAATTGGTTATGGATTTTGAGAGTACCAAATATAAATAATTTTAAATTGAAATGAGGGTGATTTAGAATGACCTAAAAGGCAATTTCAAATGATTACACATTTGATGGATGAATTTATTATCTTACAATAATTTTATTTTGGTTCATCACTCACATTAACATCTTTTTATTTTTATTAATTGGTGAAACCATAAAGAAGAATGATATCAATTTATTATATGGAAATGAAGAGATTTTACAAAAAACATTTTACAAAAATGTCTGTTCTTTTTTGATTCATAGTGGTATTATGTTTATTATATATTTTTACTTTGTTTTCAAAATAGATTGATTTTATGGTGAATAGTATAATATACACTAGATTTATTTGAACACTCGATCCAAACATTACTTTCTCTATGAGCGGGGGAGGGTCGTAGCCCAATGGTCATCTCTTATATCCCATAGGCTTTAATGAATCTGTAGGTTATGATATGTGTAATTCCTAGTACATCCACCTTTATTTATCAATAGCCTCTATCGGGATATCATGAATGAAAATTATCATTTGGGACTCTACATTCCTATCCTTTTGACTTATTACCTCTTGGTATAAAAATATAATCAAGGAAATATCCCTTGACATACATCGTAAACATGCTAGTGCATAAGGGCCTAAATTGGAACTTGAAACATTATTTAGTACATATGAATTTAATTTAAAAATTAAGCCCTAAAATTTAATTAAAAGGAAAAAAAATTACAATGTAGAGACAATATATCACATGTGACGCATAAATAAATAAATTCCAATATTGTATGGAATGTTTAATGGACCACCTATATCAATAAAAAAAGATATTTCTCGATAAGTATCTCGATAGATGAACTATGTCCAACTAGAAATCATTTTCTCTTTGAGGACCAGATTCACATAACACATCAAAAAAAATTGACTAAATTATTTATTAATTAATTAACATATTTTATTAAAACAGGCAGAAATTCTTAAATATTATTGGGTTGGCCTACAACACCAACATGGAAAGTGATGAGTGTGAGGTCCACATCTGATGCATGCTAGAGCCTAAGAAACATTAAAGGCCAAATTTATATTCCCAGTATAATGAAATGAAATAATTAAATTAGTTTCAAATATCTTGAAAATAAAAATTATTAAATAACTTAAAATTATGGTGATCGTCATCATTTTGATGTAATCTCATGACATCCTTTATGAAATCGGAATACAATTCCCATCGATTATGATGATTTCCCCCACACTGTGATGGAAATATCTTAAAATCAATAATCCAAATCATCCCAAATTAGAGGAAATGTTATGAAACATTGACGGATATAATGGAGGGAAATATCTTACCGAATCTTCCATTCTATGTCACCCAAATTCACCCCAAATGGACTTGAGGAAGCATATGATAATGTCTTGTTGGAAAGGACTCACCATTATTGCTTCATCAAAAAAATAAATATTAGTGTAGATACCATTTTTAATTAAAATTATTACTTCCTTCATACATTTTGTAAATAATAGTGTTTACACAATTAACCTTGAGGTTAAAGTGGATCATCATATGTCTCTGAAAACTATAATTGTGAGAAATATCTTAAAGAAGTGAATCAATACGTTTTCTACTATCTGATATCCCACCACTCTAATGTTTTCCCCGACACCAGGTTATGACCCAATCCTAAATCCCCACCAAATATTTTTTAATTATGTTTGAATACTTATAAACTCATCCAGAGTTTGATCTCTCAACTCGAAGAATTCACTAAAACAATATTCAAATTCCTTCTAGATTTCCTAGACCTCCCTCACATGTGCTATTACAATATCACTCTATATATCTTCTTTACCATGATATATCCCATAAACCATTATATAAAAAACATGACCTAACTTGTTAGTAAAATAATTTCCAATTCATTGTGGACTTTTCCAAAACTCTAAATAATTTCTCATTTCACAACTACAACCATGAGGCTCATTATTCATCTAGAATGAATCAGTCTCTTAAACCAACAAAAGAAACATTATAATGATTCTAACCCATACATATAGCGCACCCGGTTTAAGTAATGTGACATTATATGCATTTTTATGTGTTTAAAGTGATTGGGATGAGTTGGGAAGAGGTCAATAGAGTTTGGATTTGTTTTAAATAAGTTTGGATGCTTTTTCTAATAGTGTACATTTTGAGTATGGTTATGGAAAAACATGTGGGTTCTCTGAGAAACCATGCAGGGGGGGATAGTGGGCTTCACATGGCCTGTGCAATGTTTTCCAAACCATGCGAGGCAACCACGAGGACCCATTCTCTTGAGGTAGTTCCTTGCACATGGTTAGTACACAGTTTTTCAAACCATATGGGCTAACTGTGTGGCCACTTTAAAATGGGGGTTTAAAATCGGGGTCCCTCAGGGTTGCCTCATTTCAATCCAATGTTCCTCCCACTGGATTCTCACTCATTATTCTGGGTTCTCAAAGGATTTAGGTGCTCTCTGATACATTTTGGAAGCAAATTGAAGGGGTTTCTTGGCGGATTGAAGGCGAAACTTCTCATATAAGTCTCATTTTGTGGTTCATTGTGGTTTACTCTAGATATATATCTCCCTCTATATCTACTTTCTAGATTTACACATTTTGGGTGTAGATATAGGTTTTTGGTTTCCTTGGTTTTTTATGTTATTGCTTATTGATGATAGGGAAGGAGATGCAGAGTATTTTTCATGGAGTGATTGCCTGGATTGTGGTGCAGTTTCTTGCGGGTGGAATTTGATGGAACCCTAAAGGTATGTGGCTTATCTCTCGACTCCATTTTGTTAAAACTAGTGGTTTTGGTACAATTAATTTGTTTCAGATGAAATTAATTGTGATAATGATGTGTGAATATTTTTGGAAACCCAATGGGTGGATATTGGGGGTATTTTTCAGAAAATGGGTTATTAATGCAAAAAAGGGGCTTGTTGTGTGATTTTAAAATGTTTATTTTAAAATTGGAAGTGGTTCATTATAAAATATATTTTGTGAAAATGTTTTTCAATAAATATTTTGTTTATTGAAATATTTTTGGGAATGGAAAATTAGAAAAATGGTGTTTTCAATAAATTTTTGATTTATTGAAGTGAATTGGCATGTGATCAGAATGATTTAGGATTTTGTGTGGCCTTGGTGATTAGTGAATGTGGGTTGATTATGTTTTATGGATTGTGTGGATTCTGTGGAGGTGGGTGGGAAGTACCACTATAAAAAGGGTATGGATATTGGAAAAAAGATCCCCCATAAAAGGATAAGTGGTTGGGAAGTACCATTAGTCAGAAATGTAGTGAACATGTAGGACATAAGATCCATTGTTTTGGTTTCCTTGTTATGTGTTGCTTACAATATGGGATTTTTATGATAATGTGAAATGGTGAAATTGATTGTGGCATGGTTGTTGGATTTCTGGTGTATTTTTATCATTTGGGTGGAAATGGCTAGGTAAAAGAGTTTTTGGCTTATTGTATGTAGGTGCACTATTGAATGATTTAAATAAAATGTTTAATATAAATGAACTAAGGGTTTCATCCAAGTGGATTTTGTGGGAAAGTCATTTTGAGAAAACCTACAGAGTATTGGTACTCACCCTTTACATTGTAACATGGGTTCTTTTGCAGATGCAGTATTCCGATACACCTGTATGAGTAAATCATATCATTTTACTAGTGGTTTGACGTGATGCTTTGGTGATGTTGTGGTGTTCATAGAATGGATCATGGTGTGGAGCTATGGATGGTGTCCTTGTTTTGTTAGAGTTTTTTGTAGTCTTCTGCTTGGTCCTTTGATTTTGGCTTGGTTTTATTGGAATGTAGGATTGTTATGGATTAGTTGGTTGACTTTTGGTATTGTATGGGATTGGTTCTTTTGTCAGCACGCATCATATAGTTTGTTGTCAGTGGATTGTTTGGTTGGTTGGGTGTATCTGAAAGGAAAATTTATCCCCAATTTATTCTTGAAGCCCTAGGGATTTATTACCAACATTTGGAACGTTGGTAATATCTCTTAAAGACAATTATAATTCCTCCTCCCTCTCAAGCCAAGGATATTGGGTGGGATGTTACATGAGGTATTCGTTTTTTATGTCCTTGGATTTCATGTGAGAGTAGTTATTTGATCCTTGGTGTTGATCATTGGTCTTGGTGTTGAAATTTGTTCTTGGAATATTTCTTAAGTTGGTATGGTAGCAAGGCATATGATTGCCCATACTTGGAATGTATAGAATTAAAGAATGTAGCAAACCCTTTTATGATGAACTTCATGTCACCATGGAATTATGTACATAAGTGTTTGGTGACACTTATTGGAATTTGATATCTCAATTTCATGAGTGTAGCCAATGAGATGAGTATGGAATTATTGGAATAAATGACACCCCAATAGGATTCATATATCATTGGGTTATAATGATCTTTGGTGTTATATGAATGTGGGGATTTTGAAAATCTGTATTGGTTTTCAAAATAAAAAAAATTGAAACCCGGAAACATGTGGTGTTTTGAAAATGGGTTGATTTTCAACACATGGTGGATTTTTCAGAATAGTGAAACAAGAAAAATGTGAACATTTGGAAAACCTGGTTGTGATATTTGTTATGTGAATAAATTTGAAAATTGTATACACTCTTTTATTATCGAAGTGATACTTATGGTAGTTATTGTGTTAATTGAAATGGCACTAGGAAGGCCTCATAGAAACCAACTGAAGGAAGCTGCTGAAAATGTTGTTTCACCTGAGCCTCAGGAGAACCAGCAGCCAGTATAGAGTATAGTGCAAGCAATCCAAGCTGTGGAATGTTGTCAAAATTGGATGAACCAAAATATATGGATCATGTGGTACAATTTCAAAGGAAGAATCCACCCATGCTTAGGGGTCATTCAAAGCCCAAAAGGGATAAACCATGGGTGAACAAAATGAATTAGATATTTGACACTCGGGGTCACTGGTAGAGATAAATGTGAATCTAGCCATGTATATGTTGGGATATCATTCCCTCTAGTGGAAGAAGCTGGCGGTCCATGATGGGAAAGAATAAAGAGTTACATGGGAGGGGTTTGATGAGTTGTTTAATAAAAATTATAACTTCATACGTTTAGAATCCATCATAAAATGTATATCTTTATATTGAAGGAAGGGAACATGGCCATGATGGAATTTTCATATATGTTTATGAATAGTGTAGTTTCCACCTGAGGTGGTGGGTAGTACATCTTTGAAGGCACAAATATTTGAATCTGGGTTTACACAAGAAATATGTTCTACGATAGTAGTGTTGTGTATAGATGATTACACAGAAATGGTGAATCAAGCTATGGTGGCTGAGCAGGATCATGTTGTCACCATAGATGAGGGAAGTATATTGGTACCCATGGGATATAGTGGGAACTTTAATACTAGGTTCAAGTGAAAGGACACTTATTTCCAGGGTGGGAGTACGGCTCAAAATCAGATGATAGGATCAGTAAATTTTCTTATGAAGCCACCGAGAAATCTGAGATGCTTTCAGTGTGGTTCTATGAGACACATCATGTGGGATTGAATATAATAACCATGATCATGTCATAATTTTATGAAGGAAAGAAATCCATAGGGTTATTGTTAAAATTCTCTGAAGTATGGTGTCTATGACACTCCTCAGGGGTCGTAGGAGTCGTATGCCTAGACAAGACATGGGGAACACCATACCCCTCAGCAGTAGAGTAATGTGGGTCATGGTGATTCTAGAAATACCAAGACACCTCAGCAGGGTAATAAAGAGCAGATCATGATAAGAAATAAGTTGTATGGAGATGAGAAGTTTGTGGTGGATGATCTGTCGGGACTATCCACAGTGTGAGGTATGGTTCTTTTAAATTCAATGATAATGAATGTTTTGTTTAATATGGGTGCTTCACATTTTTTATTGCTTTATAAATTGTATATTAGTTGGGTTTACATGAAATATGATGAATTTTATTTTGAAACAACAGACTCTGATGGGTCAAAGAGTGTGTCAAGCCTTCCTATCTCGAGTCTGTTGTTTAGTTGTGGATTTCATCAAATTGATGTCATATTTCTTAGTGGTCGAGTTGGATACTTATGAAATAACAATAGGAATGTATTGTTTGGAATGGTATAAGTCCCACATAGATTGACATTCTCAAACATGTAGTATTTTGATAGAGGATGTCATTAAACATCTCTTTATAGGGGAGAACAATGCAATGATGGGCACAACAAATTTGTTGGAACCAACTATTGGCACGATCTCATATCATTTAGAGGCCTTGTCATTGGCATCAGTGGAAGGTGTTGAGAAGAGTGTTCTTTCAGATGTTTTGGATCTATTTATGGATGTATTTCGCGAATAATTTTCATGGTTTCCACCGGTGAGAGAAGTGGTGCTTACTATTGATCTCTTTCTAGGGACCAGTCATGTCTAAATTCCATCTTACAAAATGGGAACCAGATAAAATTTCAGGAATTAAAGGTGCAGTTGAAAGAATTAGAAAACAATAGTTTTAACTGGACCAGCACGTCTCCATGGGTAGTGCTGATTTTTTTAATGGTGCAAAGAACCTTGTGGCTATGTATTGATTATCGTAAATTTAATCAGGTTAAGATAAAGAAACAATATCCACGTCCATGAAATGATGATTTTTTTGACCATTTGATGGCAGTTCAGTGGTTCTCCAAGATAGACTAGATTTTAGGTTATCACAAATTCTAGGTGAGTATGGTGGATATTCCAAAATCAACATTCATATGTACATATAGCCATTATGAGTATGTGGTAATTCAATTTGGACTAATGAATGCACCAATTGTGTTCATGTCATTGATGAATTGGATATTTTAGAGATATCTACAATCATTTGAGGTGGTATTTGAGGATGATATATAGGTGTATTCGAGGAAAATGGTAGAGCATGAGTAGAACTTGGTGATCGTGTTGGGGATCTTGAGGGATCAACGGTTGTAGGACAAATAGTAAAGGTGTGACTTTTGGATATAGTAGGTTCATTTCCATGGACACGTTATTTCTTAGAGGGGTGTTTCTGTTGATGTTGAAATGATTTAGGCTCTTATGGCATGACAACCACCAAAGAAAGTTTTTTAGATAAAGAATTTCCTTGGTATTCTTGGGTATTAAAGATGTTTTCTTTGTGATTTATCATGATTTGATTCGCCCAGGAAAACTTTGACAAGGTCTAATATCCCATTTCAATGGGTTGAGCAGTGCCAAATATTCTTTGAGAGTTAAGGGTCACCTTACATCAGCACCAATCATGGATTTTTCTAGAACCAAGGAAAGGGTACATGGTGTATTGTGATGCATCGGGATTAGGGTTTGGGTGTGTTCTCATATTGGTGGATCATGTGGTTTCATATGGCTCACAGTAGTTGAGGATGAATTAGTAGAACAACCCAACACCTGATTTGGAGTGGGAAGTAGTGGATCATGCTTTAAAAATGTGGTGTCATTATCTTTTCAGTGAGAAACATACAGTTTTACTGATCATAATAGCTTAATTAGAACATTCTCAAAAATTGATTTGAACATAAGGAAATGGTAATGGATGGAAAATCATCATATGTTTAATTTTGACTAAATGTATGCACTGGGTAAGGTAAATTTAGTGGCGAATTCATTAAGTCATAAATCATACGCTTAAGTGGTGAAACATGCATTAGATCATTGATAGTTGACGTCGGACATATATGATATGCAGTTGAAATTTGGGGACCTGGTTAGAAGAGTGGTCTTATTTTTAGTTTTTTTGGTTCCAAACTTGGCTGATTTGACTAAATAGGCACAAGCATTAAATTCTTAGTGTATGGAGATAGGGTATTACTCAATGATGGGAAGTCAATTAAGAATTGGGAACTGAAAGGGAATTTAGTCTTGTGTTTTTAGAATTGTATAGTGGTACTAGTGGCTTTTTAGGAGGATCTTCTCTGGGATAATAATCATTCTAGGTGGGCAATCCATCCTTGATTTCAGAGAATGTATACGACGTTGACAGTGCTTTTTTGGAGGTATGGTATGAAATTTGAGGTGGTCGGGTTTGTCTTGAGATGCTTGACATGTCAGCAAGTTATTTTAGAGAATTGAAAGTGAGCTAGAATGTTGTAGTATTTACCTATTGCACTGTAGATATGTGAGAAAATAACATTGGTTTTTGTGATGGGTCTTCCAATAACATTATGGAAACATGATGACATATGGCTGATTGTGGATCAGCTCAGAAATTCGGCCCATTTCAACCCAATTCGTGAATCTAATATGGTAAAGGATCTATCCAAAATATATATCCAGGAGGTGGTAAATAGGCATGTTGTTCCTATTTCAATTGTATCTGATAGATATCTGATGTTCATATGTCATTTCTGGAAATATTTGTAGAAAACCCATGGGACAGAGTTGATGATGATCTTGGTGTATCATCCTCATATGGATGTCCAATCCGAGAGGACGATTAGAACTATGTAGTACATGTTAAGGTATTTTGTGAAATATTTTTCTAGTTCATGGAGGGATCACTTACCATTGGTGGATTGATCCTATAATAACATTTTATTAGGCTTCGATACATATGGCTCAATTTCAAGCTTTGTATGGACTTCTGTGTCGTTCTCCACTTTGTTGGGCGGAAATGTGCAAGAAGTTGATCATCAGACTGAGCCTTGTCCAAGTGACTGTGGAAAAGATCATGTTGATTAGGAAGAGGATGTAGATGGATCAATGTCATCATAAATCATATGATGACCATCGTCAGTGACCATTTTCGTTTGAGGTGGTTGATCATGTGTTTTTTTAAAATCTCTATTTAGTTGGGACATCATCGGTTAGGAATGTAGGGTATGTTATCTCCAAGGTATATTTGTCCTTTTGTTATACATGAGAGGATTAGAGAGGTGGATTATAATTTGTATTTTCCACCATGGTTTAGTATGGTGCACAATGTGTTTTAGGTTTCGTAGTTGAAAACGTACCAGCCAGATCGTAACCTTGTGATTCATTGGGATCATGTTGAGCTAGAACTGGATGCTTCCTTGGTGTATGTGCTAGTGTGGATTGTAAATTAGAAATAGATATACATTCATGTTAAAAGAATCATTTTAGATTGTGTTTTGTGGTTTCATATTCAGTTTCAAGAGGAGACTTTGGAATTGGAGAAAGAGTTGGACGAGAAATGGCCCAAGCTCTATCGGTAAATCAATAGTTTCCTAATTTCTAAGGATGGAATGTCTCATGGTGGGGAGATTATAGCACAACATTTTGGAGATATGTTTCATTTTTTATTCCTTTTCATATGTTTAATGTTCTTGGGTTGAGTAGAGAAGAGTTTGGGAGAGTTTTTAATGGGTTTGAATATGTTTGGAGGCTTTTCTAAGGGTGCACAGTTTGAGCATGGTTAGGGAAAACCATGTTGGTTCTCCAGGAAACCATCTTGGGGGAGACAGTGGGCTTAGCATGACCTAGGAATGATTTTCCTAACCATGTAAGGAAACTGTGCAAACCCCTTATCTTCAGGCAGTGGCATGCCCATGGTTAGCATATGGTTTGACAAACCATGAAGGCAAATCATGCTGACACTTAAAAATGGGGTTTTTATATCTGGGCACCCTCGGGGTTGCCTCATCTAATTTCAAACAACCTCCCACTCGAGCCTCACTCTAGATTTTGGGTTCTCAAAGGTTGGAGGTTCTCTCCCACATATTTTACAAGAATATCAAATGGGTTTCATAATGGATTGAATGTGATTCTTCTTCGGTAATACTCATATTGTGGTTCATTGTGGTTTCCTCTAGATCTACATTTCCCTCTCTCATGATTTGCAATATCTACACCTGTTGTGTGCAGATATAGGGGTTTGGTTTACTTGGGTCTTTATTTTAAGTCTTGGCAATGATAAGCAAGTAGATCTAGAGTGGTTTTGGGGGACCGGTTTCCCAGATTAGGGTGTCATTGCTTGTGGGTCGAATTCACCGGAACCCTAAAGGTAGGTGTCTTCCTTCTTGACTACACTTGGTTAGAAATACTGATTTTGGTAAACATATATTTTTCATGAAATAAATTATGATAATTATGTGTGAATCATGATGAAAACCCAAAGGGTGTGGATTTTCGGGATTTTGGGGAAAATGGGTTATTGATGCAAAAAAGGGGCATATTCTGTGATTTTAAAGTGTTTATTTTAAAATTTTTAGTGGTTGATTATGAAACATGTTTTGTGAAAAATTGTTTTCAATACAGATATTGTTTATTGAAATGTGGTGGGGCATGGAAATTTGGTAAAAGGGTTTTTTCAATAAATGGGTGATTTATTGATGTGAATTTTCATGTGATAGGAATGATGTTGGATCTTTTTGGGGCATTGGTGAACATTTATTTTTGGCTGATTACGTGTTATAGAATCTATAGATTGTAAGGAAGTGGGTGGGATGTACCACTCTAAAAAGTTGATGAATAGTGGACGAAAGGGACACCATCATAGGATAAGTGGGCATGAAGTACCAATAGTTGGAAAAGTAGTGAACGAGGGGGACAAAAGATCCACCTTTTTTTTATTTTTTGTGTGCTTCTTTGAAGACGTAATTTTTTTGTGCTAATGTGAAATGGTGAAATGGCTAGTGGCATTGTTGATTGGATTTATTATGTATTTGAGCATTTGGGTGGAAATGTATTGGTAAAGGAGTGTTTGGATTGTTGTAATTTGTTTCACTATTGAATGTTTTATATAAAATGGTTTGTATAAATTTTATAATGGTTTCATTCTAGTGGAATGTGTAGGAATGTTACTTGAGGAAAAACTTATGAGTATTTTTACTCACCCCCTACTTTGGAACTTGGTCACTTTGGCATATGCGGTATTTCATGGCACAAGTAAGAGTAATGAATCTCATTTTTCTTGAAGTTTAGGGTGATTCATTGGTGATATTGTGGTTCATGGAACATAGATTTTGGTGTGAAGCTATGGATGGTGTCCTAGTTCTGTTGTAGTTGTGTTTTAGTCTTCCTCTTCGTGCTATGATTTAGGGTTGGATGTATTCGAATATAGGATTGTTATGGAATACTTTGATGTATTTTGGTATTGTATGGGATTGGTGGTTTTTTCAACGGTGATCATATTTTTTTGTTAGTGGATTGTTTGGTTGGATGGTTGTATATCAAGGGAAATCATTCCCCAATTTATTCTTGACTGAATGAAAATTATTATATTTATTATCATAACACTTTTAAGGAGAAATTTAGAAACTACAAACATCATCATTACAAAAAAACAAATGATTAGGATCTTCCTTTCCCTAGCAGCAACAACATGTCAAAAAACTGTCACCAATTTAGGACCATTCGGCATGTTGTGCCATGAAAAGATGCATGGGCATGGAACTGATGGTGAAGCTGTACCCTCTCAGACCCACTATCCAAAGGTCATGAACATTTGAATGCTTCTTGCTCTAATTCCCATCTTAAGCAGATCCAAAAAAATGAAAAGTCGCCAATATTCACTCTAAAAATTACAAAGTCATACCCAAGAACAGATACAAACTGAACCAGTAACCCTTCCAAGGAAAGCGACAACCTCTATTAGTTAACCAGTGTCATGAAAGAGAAATTTTATCTTACCTGAATCCATTTATATAAATAATTTCTAGAAGATGGATTGAACATGGATGTTAGGTGGGTCCCTCATCAGACATTCAAATTCAGAAGCTATTTATTTCTCAATACTATATGTAGTCATCAATACTAATCTTCCCTTGGTTGAAACCGCTAACAAGAATATGGTATTGTTTTTCAATCCAATCATGTTTATCCTCATAAGCAATTTCCCTTAATGGTCTCCCCATAATTTTAGTAGCATCTTTCTCCGAAGCATTTAGTTGCAAGACATGTTGAACCACTTCTCCCTCAGAGAATAATGGTCTTTCCAAGGGTTGTCACCCTGGGTCCTTTGTCTCTGGGGACTCAGAACCTCGGAGTTAAACATTTTGATGTTTGTCTTCTTAGCAGAACGAGTCTCCAAAGTAGGTGGTATGGAGGAGAAATCACACCTACCCTTCCTCATCTTATAACTCTTATTCTCCTTCGGGCATGAAGATTCTCCTTCCAAATTAAAAATCTCAGCTTCATTAAACATTTTCCCACGTCCCCATTCTATCTTAGGAAGGATAAGAAGTTCATAGATCAATCTGATCTCTGCAAGCCCTTCGAATCAGTTTTTCAACTGAATTGGAGACCGGTTCATTGACCCTGATACCCCTTCTTCCCCAACACAATCTTGGTTTGGCATCTCCATAACAGGCCCGTGCAACTCTTTCTGAAGAGGATCACTGCCTAGTTCAAGCACCTCAGCTGGGATATTCTCCTAGTCATCCACCATATAAACTGTGGTAGTGTTATATCCTAGTCCCTTTGATACCCCTCATACCATCTCCTTGTTAAGCGAGTCTCCCACCCTCACACTGTCAATTTGATGCAGTGAAGAGGGGAGTAGCATAGAAAAACTTTATCCTACATAAAATAGATCCCACCATTGGTAAGTACTGAGGCATCGATTCCTTATACACAGGTGATTGTGATCGTGGTTTCTGCCCAAACTCTTCCAGAAAAACAACTTTGTGAGATCCTAGACAATCCGGAGGCCTCAGTTTCAAATTCTCTACATCATCATAAACTGAATACTCCATGACTCTGTCCTTTTTCCTCCTCCTAGTAGACCAAGTCCCCTTGTCTTAGAATTCCAGGGAATGAACCAATCACTTGCATCTTGAACAGATGTTCATCCAGGTTTCGTAGATGACTCATTGCTTGCATCAATAATAATCTCCCATATTAATCCTTACAAATTCAAATGGGTCTCTTAACACATCCATTTAAATACCTATGTCGGGGTTAATTGGGAGACATAGTGCATCTGTTATACTATCAAAAAACATATATCTACCTATCAAATTTCGTAGAATGCGTATAATAGTGGGGTTTTTAATGGGAAGGGGAAATTGTGGAAGCTAACATTTTTCGCAATAGATGGATGATCCTGCTTCATATGTAGATCAAAGGACCATTGATGAACCATGTATCCGAAACCAATAACACTAAGAGGTTCACTATACTTGGCCTTTATGAGGTCTACTTCTAATGAAAAATGGATCTTTATTTGAAGATTATCTTGGACACCCACAGTCGACCTATCCTTCAAGTCCCAAAATCCGAATTGAATCAATCGAATGAATTGATGGATTGACGTCTTTGATAAAATCTGGAAACTAAGGTATGATTAAAAAATTTATATGATTCTGAGAACTCTGCAGAATAAATATGTTGGTTAGAGCATCCATGATCAATTACGGGTCATTCAGTCTCTGCATGATTTGAGGAAAAGAAGGCTGAAAGTACGGATTTTAAAAATCATTAAAGGCTGAGGCCTCTCCATTGATGGTTGTTGATGGTCCCCCCCCCCATCGGTGGGGTAGGGGCCAGTGTAGGGGTATACATCATCATGGAGAAAAACTAGGGTTCTTCAAGAAGGATGGGCCCATGAAGGTGCAACTGACTAATACTAATTTACTCTCAAATCCCTCTGAATTTATTACCATCCTTTGAAACATCACTTAAAGACAACTAGAATTATTCTACCCTCTCAAGACAATGATATAAGGTAGGATGTTACAACACCCTTCTATAAAAATATGTGATATCACTATATCCGAACTTCTAGATCTAGTGATAATAACATAAATGTTACATTTCATCCTTAATACAAATAATTGTCACTTAATTTGAACCATTTGAGCCATATAACACAAAACTAAAATATTGGATCATGAATATAAACAAACATCATTTTGGTAAATTGTTTTGGATTATTTGGAAACCGTATTACAAATTAAAGATTATACAATATTCTAGGAACACTTATCTAGATTAAATCAAGATAGACCATTTATCAAGACCACTCACCACTCATATTTTACTCATCACTATACCTATGAAAATAATTCTAGAACATGGTATGATCAAAAAATTTATTAGTAGTCAGATTTAAAACCTACATATAAATCCTATCTATTTTGACATTAAATAAAAATTATTTTTGAAACCTTTCCTTTATATTTAATATTTTAAGTAAAATAAAACATCTGATAATACACATAATTTCACCAAAACAACAAAATCGTGTTTTCAAATCTGTATAAACATATTGTTTTAAAAACATTTGAAAGACACATTATTTTAAAAACGAATTTATTTTAAAATTAAAATACCACTAAAATAAATCAAAAATTCTCTATTGATGCTTGAAAACGTTAATTTTGAAAATAAAATCACCTTATGGAATATAATGACATTCAATAAAATTTAAAAACAATTTTTGGTTAGTTGAGTTATTAAAGGTATAAAAATCTCATTTAGGAAAAATTAAAATTGATATTTTGGGTTCTCTTACCATTTCTAATCATCATAACCAATACCTATGTGTGTAATTTTAAATAAAACATTTTGGTGAAGCTTTCGTCTTTCATTTGAAATCCATTAAAAAATCCTTCAAAAAACATCATATATATGCAATTTATTTTGAATTTAGAATATAATTAAACATCTAAATAAAATATCTAATCATCCTTTAAATAAAATTTATTCTTTCATAAATTTTAGAAGTAATAAAAATTTTATATATAACGCCTATAAATTAATCATAAAAAATCTCATTCAAAAAATATGCATAATTTTAATAGGTAATATATTGCATGTCCATACAAAACATATAATAATTAATGAAACCTGAGAATTTTAAAACCTTTCACACCTGAAATAATAATTTCATTACACTATTCAATGATTTCATGAAATTAGAAAACTATTAAAATACAATGATTAAAAGTAAATCCTTTACAAATAATAGATTAGAATAAAAAATAATGATTTTTTCAATTACAAGAAAAGATTATTCAACCTGTAAAATTATTAAACATTATAATAATGGTGTTTCCTTGAAATATTAAAACATAAATTTAAAAGCATATCCCCATACAAGAAAAGGTTTTATATAATAAATTTTTAATAAAATAATTTTCCCTTATATCAATTTATATTTCAAAGGATATACTCATGTACATAATTTTCTCTTTTTTTACATTCTCTCTCACACTAGAAATTATACAACTATGGATATATGAATAACATGGATAATATGAAACCCAATGAATATTTTCACTTTAAATATCCAATATTTCCTATATATTCAAATTTCAATATTAATTATATTAAACATCAATTCCACTTCATCTTAATTCAATTGATTTGATAAAATCTCCTATATAATGATGGTTATATAAAATATAGATTAAACTATTATCCAAAATCTTGATAGAATTAACACACAACACTCCAGATCATTCTAATCATTTTTTATCCCTAAATCATTAATATGTAAATATTCCAAGGTAAATGTGATCTAATGTCTTATAAAACTCACTGTAGAATAAAACAAGTTTTTATAAATGCGGATGTTCATATTCATGTAACACTTCAATATTAATGATTATTTTCTAAAAAAAACATGTATACAGGTAATATATTGAAATAAAAAGTATAAATATTCTTCAATTTTTTCTATTTGTTTTATGTGAAGAAGAAGATAATGTCATGCGGTATATTTAAATTTTTGTTGATTCTCCTTTCCGTTACAGAGTCTAAAAAATGGAAAATGGGAATACCATAACCACAAAGAGAGTCATCCTTTAAATACCAAAACAATTGACAAAGGAACGAACAAGGAACCCCTTATGAATGGGTCTCACAAGTTTCATTATGGCCACGCAAGTATACTTGCGCGCGACATATGGTCCATGCAAGTGACTTGCGTGCCCTATTATTTTTCCCCCGAAGGTCCTCAGATGGCCTATAAATACACCTTGTGGGCCCCCCATTTCAAGGACGAAAAATACTAAAATCAGATTTAATCTCTGGTTGCCCAAGTCTCCATCTAAAGTCTTTCGAATACTTCTAAGGTAAATATTTACCTAGAATGGAAGATCTAAAGAGCAATAATAAGGCCTTAGTATTAGAATTCATCAATACTTGCGTGCCTATGTTTCCAGCCCTTAATGAGAGTGATGATACTTATGCGCCACCTTTCCCTCTCAATGAAACGTGTGCTCCTCTCATCTGAAAGCCACTAGGGATGATACTAAGGGCTTCGATCCAATGTCGGCCTAGTATCACTTCACAGGTTCTTCATTGCCAAAGTGAACTGATGTCGCACAAGTATAATTGCATTACCAGGACTTGTATTCCAGATCAATACTTGCGTTCCTCCTTCTGATTCCCTTCCTTTCGTAAAATCCACCTTCCCTCATCAAGGACAGCCTTAAAAACCCACTTCAAATCCATTTATGGCATGGTTCCTTTGTTGTCTTCCTTATCTAAAAGGAATTCTGTGGAACATCTCTCAAAACCATGTGAATTAAATAACTTTATGTCACCAAGGTTAGAGATTTACTTCATTCAAACTCATCCTTTAAGATGAGATGATCGTTAATCTGGGTATCCTCCTTAGGAGTAAGCACCATGTTCCCTAATCTAGGCATCCTTCTTAAGAGTAAGCCCCAATTTCCCGAATGTGGGAATCCTCCTTAGGAGTAAGCCCCAAGATCCCTAATCTAGGCATCCTCCATAGGAGTCAGCCCCATGTTCACTAATGTGCACCTCCTTCTCAAGAGTAAACCCCAAGTCTCCTATCCTCTTAACTTGGGCCTCCTTCTCAAGAGTAATCCCCAGTAATAATTTCTCTTGATTTGGGCTTCCTTATTAGGAATAAAACGCAATCATAAGTCCCTTCTAATTTGGGCATCCTTATTTGGAGTAAGTCCTAAGTTAAGTATCCAAATCTCCGTAAATCACATATACCATTATGGACTATGTTTCAGGGATTCTTCTCTGAAGTATGTCCTGATTTTCATTTATTTGGGTAGTCATACACACATAAGCCCCACATCATTTCTTATGATTTCATCTTTCATGGATCAATCATCAGGTTTTATGGATACCTCTTGTTTCTCAAACTGATCATTACTCACGTGAGCTTATAGTGAAAAAGTAATTATGAAAACTCTCTTTGGGCCGTTAATCATACGTAAGCCCCACACTTCTTACTCGAACTACGTGAACTTTGATCTCTTCCTTAAAAGTAGAGAATGTAGGAAGCCTTTATAAAGATCAAGCCCATCCCCCATTAATTCCCATCTGTCCCATTTGATATTAAACTATATCTTAATTCTTAAAATACTTGGGTTCTGATTCCCCTTTGACAAGGATACGTAGGTTGCCTATCTGCGGGTACTATCCCAACTCTGAAATAATCCATGTACTTCTGAATGACAAAAAACATCAAGTGCCCCGTGGAGTGGCTTTAAAAGTAGTATGGTCATCATAATGTCCAAGATATTTCTATATAATCTATTAGAGGATACCATTGACTAAGAATATCCAACATAAAAATGATTCTCTATTGATGAAAAACCTCAAATACATACAAATGATTCTCTAAATATCATACATATCAATAATTGAATTCCAAATCTAAAGGAAAACTCATTTTCATACTTGGTGAATTAATGAGTATTAATGAACATAACATAAATCTATTAGAGAGTCCCAGAGTAGGAAATAATTCCTCCCAAAAAGGTGTGATGTGCCCGACCTCCCATCCTCTCGACCAATGAAAATTCCTAAACCTCATCGGTCCACAACTAATAAGAACCATCTTTGGAAAGTAGGTCAAAATGGATATAGAATCCTTGGATGTTTCAGGATCTATGAATAAACCCGTTAGAAACCGATTAGAAAAGTTTGAACCTTAAACAAACGAGGTCATCCACAATTCCAAAAGAAAAAAAATGGTGAACCCAATGTGAATCCTTAACCAAGTTAAAATGATGTTTTACTTATTTGTTAGGCCCCTATTTAACATAATGTGAGGGCCAACAAAACAATCAATAACATATGTGCTCAGACAAAATATTTAGTGGAAAAACTTATCTTGATTATGTATATTATATCAAAAAGGCACTCTTTTTCAAGATCTCTCTACATTACAGAAATGGCTTCTCTAAAGTTCACACCTATGAATT
Organism: Viscum album; assembly: GCA_963277665.1. Lineage (NCBI taxonomy): Eukaryota > Viridiplantae > Streptophyta > Magnoliopsida > Santalales > Viscaceae > Viscum > Viscum album. The sequence goes on from OY728144.1 coordinate 397,033,871, forward strand.
CCTGGACCACTACTCCTGTTGGATCTTCATCTACTCTGAGGACCACATAACCTACTCTTCATCTTCAATGCTGGGTCTGAAATGCACTGGTTAATGAATACCATCAACACCGTACTATTTTGCCTCTGGAGGCCACTCGACAAGCCCTCCATGTTAATAAATCACCCTTGTTTTCTAAACATTAACGGCCAGTGATCAAGAAGCAGGTTGTTCCAACCACTGTTTCCAACCGTTTCGGGTCGTTATCCCAAGAACGCAACCACCGGTCCCTCCCATATTATGGAGAGGTGACTGAGAAGGTCAATTGAGGCCTTAATTCAAGAAGATATGAGTCCTTCACAAGGGCTCCCATAAACAATGGGTTTTAGACTCGTGCAGCAGTACACCCTCAACAAGATGAGGGTATCACCTTTAAGGGTTCAGCTTAGGTCCCTCAGAACTGAGCACGCAAGGTGAACCATCAGAGGTGAAATTTGGTCAATAGGGGGCATGTTCTTACTTCTTCCCCCTCCAAATAATTCCATCAAGCCAACTTGATAGATAACAACAAGCAGGCATATACACCCATCCATCCAGATGTTACTCTCCAGCAAACTCTTCAATAAGTAACATGCCAATACCGCTAGGAAATTATAGCGTAGTATTATATGCAGGCATATAAACGTGTTTATAATTCATAAATCAGTCAACATGCTCATCTGACTACAGCCAAATAAGCTCTCCAATCTAATATGGTGGCATCTGATAAGTAGGGACATACACCTGTATACAATCAACAATTCTGTCAGTAGTCTCTTCTACCAGTATTGAAGGTAATTCATCAAACATACTTGATGAAGAATACAAATCAGGCACATAAAACTTCCAATGATCAACAATCCTTCCAATAGTCTCATTTGGTAGCACCGAGAGATATCAGTCAAAATGCTCCGATGACAAATTTAGAGCAGACTCAACTCTCTGTCCCCTTACATGAGTATTGTCAGAATTCACTAACAGGAAAAGGAGGAATTGAGCGGGCATACACACCTACTCCAAGAAAGGAATGTAATTATATTATTGTTCCGGTATCTCAATTCACCAAGCACTTTCTAAAAATGGTGAAAGAGCAGAAGCAAATCCATTACCATATTCTGGATGCCTGTTAGAATATTATAACAACATAAGTTGTATCATAGGGAAAGAAATACAATTCTGTCCCTACCAGTGGAGTGAATCATCAACATATCACTCCGGAACAGATACACACCTCTGTCCCAGTCCAGGAGGGTTGTGGGGCATACTTCCCCATATCATACAGACAATCAATTCAGGAAAATTTACCCAATTTGAATGGAGACAATCATCCTAAGCTGACTATTTCTATTGAGCAGGCACGTACACCTACCCATATTAACCACATTTATCAACAACTGTTTCCCAAAGTGAGTAAGATGGAGTCTAAGAACAAGACTCATCCAATACAGTCAACAAATCAAGATCCAATCTATATTAAGTCCTTGTTCAATGCTGGAGTTCTTGAATCCCTTAGACAATTATCTGTTGCAACTCAAGATTCTACTCTACCATTTCCCAATAGTGGGAACAATAATTCCAAAGGTCTTAATCAGACAAATCATCATGAAGGCTTGATTCATGACAGTTCGGTCGATATTGATTTATCATCTTAAGATGATATCCACAATAACCCTCTGTGTGGCCAGCAGATGAAGGCACTATAGGTTTTATCCTTTTTTGCAACCCACCATGGTGGTCCTCTTCATGATGATGAATTTAGCTGTGAAAGTCCTCTTTGAAGTAGAAATTGTCATTGCCTAGAAAATTCTTTAAAGGACAATGCAATAACGAGAAAGCCCTGTTATCTCGAGGCACTTGTAATGTGAAGCCAGTCATATCTGATGCTTTGCCGCTAGCAGGTGAAATACTTTCTCAATCAGAAGATATCCCGGGGTGTACGTCATTCACCGAATAACCACTAGGTCATTCATAATCTAGTTTGATAAATGAATTTTCTACCAATCATGTTGGATCTGATGAAGCAAAAAAGAAGCACCATCTTTGGTCTAATCAGGTAGAAGAATCATCACCGAATGATAAAAAGGATGTCCAGAATATGAGATAACAACTGGAGAAAGGTGAAGTACGAGTCATGTTTTAGCCTTTGGCTTACTCTTATTATGATATTCTAGAGATTTAGATGGATGATTGTATTCACGATATTCGTGTCAACATGTGGAAAACTGTTTTTCATTTGAAAGATGAAATATTATCTTATGATCAATATAAAAATCATGTCAAGATAATTCAAGTGTTACAACACCAACTTGATTTAGCATCTCTCGTAGTTTCCCAATTTCCAAAGGCTGAAAAGCAGTAGAGAGCTTCTCATCGTTCATGCTTTGGCACACTAAAAATATTGCACCAGTTAATTACCAATGCCCCATCTGGTATTCATATAAGGGGATGGGGTGTTCATGGAGAAATACATTTCACTGTACTCTCCAATCAAGAAAGCCCGCTAAAAGTTGTCTCATGCAATGTTATTGCCCATAGCCGGCTAGAGATAGTTGGTTTTGTGTTTAATCAATGGATTTCTTAGGAACATGCCTCAACTAGTTCTTCTCAAGGTTAGGCATATAAAGAAAAAGTTGTCAAATTACTCTATCATCATTGAAATGAGAGTATCGAACATGGTTCTTGTATAGAGCATGCACATCATCAGAAAACAGAAGTTTCAGATATCATCCAATGGTCATTTGAGCCTGGTGATTTGAGTGGATGTAGGATGATGCATCCAGCAAATTTCTGGACTAATGTGTGCAAAATCAGGAGATCTTTTAAGAGAGTCTCAGATGTAGAAGCTCAAAAGCCACCTCATCTTGCTAGAGTGGGGACTCTTTTAATACAACCCTCGAGATCAACAAATTGGATTCGAGGAGTTGAGTATGAACAAATGTAATAACCCCAGTCCACTGTACTAGGGTCCTTTTTATATCATCAATCTCTTCCTCAGTGAAAATCAGTTTTCTCTCGGTTGGGGAAGAATCTACATGAGGGATGCAGAGATGAATTATCAGGAGACTCCCTCTAAATTACGATTCATCAAGAGGTTCCTGAGGGATCAACTCAACAAAAGGCAATGGCTCGTCAAGGGCATGGATGAAGACAATATCGTAGAAATGCCGATAGAAGGGATGAAATGCGTTATGCATTGACAAATGTAATCAATTCCATTTTCACTGATCCCCCAGGACATGAGGCTCACTTAGGAGAATCAGATGAAGATGTTCTTGTTAAAGAGGCTATATGCACTTAAACAAATTTGGAAGGTGTGCATACTCGGAATCGAAGTCTTACCCATAATTTAGATATTATTCAATATAACAAACCCCCCCCCCCTCTGAAAGGCATCCAACAAGGGGAAAGGAAAAAAGTCAGGTTAACCTAACTATAGAGAAGGCCAATTAGTCTCATTAGAGGAAAGGTTCACATAGCAAGATGAAGAAATGAAGGAGATAAAATGGTTGAATGCCGAACTAATTCAAGGTAGTCTTCCTCCTAAGCATGCAAGAGTCATTCAATCAAGGGAATTTATTACAGCTACTAGGATGGATAACGAATATACTCTTTTACAAGTACACCCTCACAGGTCTAATCCAGTGGGTCACGTGCAACAACAACCAGTAGTACTACCATCAATTGCAGTACCAATCACCACAGCTGTCCAAACTTTAGTTATTGCACCTGCTCAGGTCCAAGCTCACCAGATGTTTTTCAAAAGTTATTAACTACCATTGAGTCATTAATAGCTCAGTTGGAAGATGTGGAAGGAAAACGTGCACCAGTTCAATCAGAGAAGAGAGCTTACCCTAAATGGGTTTATGCAATTCATCCCACATCAAATTTTGCGAGTACCACATTCCCTATTTTTAATGGTTCGAGAGATCTGGAACAACACATAACCCATTTTGTTTCTCATTGTGATCCTATGATGGTATCTCCTCAACAACAAGAACCAGTTAAGCCCAGGTGTTTTGTACAGTCATTTCAAGGACCTGCTTTTATCTGGTATACAAGCTTGAAATCCCGGTCAATTACTAGGTGGGAGGATCTTCGTCAAAAATTCCTTCTTCAATTCAGCTCAACGTTTCCAAAGACAACAATTTTTTATCATGAAAATTGTAAGCAAATGGAAAATGAAAGAGTTTCAGATTTCATTGCTCGATGGAAGGGATTAACATATTCCTTACATTTAAGACTCCCTCAAGAAGAATTATTTCCAATCTGTGTGGAAAATTGGCATGATGAATTATGCACATCGTTGATCCCTGTTAAATACACAGGAGGGTTTCGAGACCTTACTCCAATTGCTCAGTAGATTGAAGACTCTCTTATAAAGACTAAGGCACAAACTCATGTAATTCCATCAGTTCCATAAAATAGAATGGGGAAGGCATAGACTTCTACAGTTAAGCTTAAACAAGCACTTGTACCTATGTCTACTTCAAAACTTTCATCATATCAAAGGGCTCCACCTCCTGAGCATCAAAAACAATGGTCACCTCATCAAAATGATCAACGAGATCAAAGGTGGAAATATTTTTTAGATTTGAAGAACAATTTTTATTCTTTTTGGGATGAACAATTTCCTGGTTATTTCATCTCTCCTCTGGAAAATAATCAGGTTCAGTTGTCGAGGCCCAAAAGGCTGAACATGGAAGTAGATGAAGACCTCCCTAACTATTTCCCATTTCATCAGATGTTGTGGCATCCCATTCAGGAGTGTTTTGTCTTCAAAGACCTACTATAAAAGATGGTGGACTCTGGTCAGGTGAAACTGAAAGGTTCTTCCGCCCAGGTAGCATGTGTTACTACTACTGATCTAGTCGAAGAATGTGAGTGGAATGTAGTCAAAAGAAAAAGTGCGTAGAAATATGATCATTGGACGTTCAGGAAAACAATCAACCAAACTCATGCTATTTTATAAACATAATTGAATTAACCAATTGTGTCTTCTGCTATAAATGCCACAACAAAACCACCTTCATTAGAAGGAAAATCATCAATGAGGCGGCATAATTCGAATAAAGAAGAACAGTGATAAGAAGACAAGTTCATGTCAAAGCCTAAATTGTCTTTGAATCTGGTAGATTTTATTCCATATACTTCAAAAGTACGAGAACCGCCCCACAAAATGGCGCAACCTAAATTGGATAATCAGGTAGAATTATCATCAAATGAAGAGCTGATCTTTGGTTCTGTTAACCTGATTCATTTAACAGATCCTTATACAAGTCACAATTTTGATCATGATGAGCCTGAATTACATATATCAAAGAGAAGAATTAGAGGTTGTTCTAGAGGTATAGGATATAGAGGAAGATGTGGATATTCTAGAATCCAATATTTCAATCCTACCCCTGCTAGAATTGTATATGCAGTAGAAACTCGTGGAAAATCCCTTCAGGGTGCTCAACAAGAAAATGAAAGTTCATCCACACATGGAATATTCAGTCCTGGCACAGTTATTATGGAGGATTGGTTGGATGTTAAACCTGCTTCCTATCAGCACGTAAATTAACCGAGTCGGTCTAATCATCCAAATCCACGAGTATTCACAACTACAACCCTGATACAAGATGCAACTACTTCCAAAGCATCAAATTATAAGGCACCTATGAAAACACATGATCATGTTGGGAAACATAGAAATTTGCACCAAAAGTATGATGTATTGAAACATTTGGCACATGTACCGGCCAATTATGCAATTTTGGATGCCTTGAATCTATCAAAGGTTCTTTGGGAAGCACTCTATGAGGCTTTGTCAAGTCGTTAGGAATTCAAAACTGAAATTGTTGTGGCTAAAGTCTACCATATAGAGAATGATCCTGCAGAATTCCATGCAGTGATATCTTTTACATATGAAGATGAAGATGATGTTGTGTATGGACATATCAGACCATTGTATTTATCTTTCAAGGTCAATGATGTAGATATCCGATGTGCTTTTATTGATAATGGCTCAAGAGTCAACCTCATCCCTATTCGTACACTTCATATATTGGGCCTCATCGAATCTGATTTATCTCCTTCTACTTTGATGTTGTAAGGATATGATAAAAATGAACAAGAGCCTATAGGCATGATTACACTCAGAACTCAGTTTGGAGACCTTGTATCCAATTCAGATTTTTTGGTTGTTCGTCATGACACAACCTTAAACATTTCTCTTGGAAGACCTTGGCTACATCAACATGTGGTTGTACCGTCGTTGTACCATCAATGTCTCAAATATTGTTTCAATGGTCAAATTGGGACATTTTATGGTGATAAAGCCCCATTCAAAACATGTTAATCTCAATACATTGAGGCAGAATTCTGTCACATGAAGGGAAACGATATATCCACGACAAAGGATATCACCAAAATTATTGCCCCATATGGTTTCGAAAAGATTCCAGTAAACCCATTTATACAAGTGAGTATAGATTATGTTTTTCTTAGAAGTAAAATTGATAGGATAGACCCAAATACCAATACTCTTATGGAAACTTCCAAAATGTCAATTATGAAAACCAAGCCAGACATCATGGGAGAAATTGGTGATTCACCAAGAAACGGTGAAAGCTCAAATGGAGATGTCTTTATTTCATCCACTAAAGTCCAAAAATTCTATATTTCATCAACCAGGCTACAAGAAGTTATAACATTACTAGAGGAAAATAATAATGTCGATTCTCAATCCACCATCTTCTCTCTATCACTTCCGAAATACCCTTCATCATCATTAGGTTCCGAAATGGTAGTCTATTCTTCAAGATTTTCAAATTTTAACTTCTCTCCTTATCATAGAAATTTAGCTTCATCATCTGATATGCAAGTAGAAAGAAAAGAAGTGACACATATTGAAGAAGATGAGGAATATCTCAGGGATTCTCCTCCTGAATTTGAAGAGGGTATCTCTACCACTGTGGATAAACTCAGAGAAACATATCATGGTAAAAATAAGATCCACGCCCTACTTTATTTTCTGCGGCCATGACTATTGAAGGGAAAGAAATTTATATTTAATTTTTAATGAAAATCGAGATATATTTTCTTGTAATTATAAAAAAATTCTAGGTCTTGATTCAGATGTTTCCACTCATCATTTGGGTTTTCCAGAAGAGTATTGAGGATTCAAGCAAGCCGCAGGAAGAACACACCCAACTTATACCTCCAAAATTGATGCTAAAGAGGATAAGCATATCAAATCTAACTTTTTCAGAGATTTTCAATATCCCAAATGGCTGGCTAATATAGTCCCTATGAAAAAGAAGAATGGACATATTAGAGTTTGTATTGATTTCAGATATCTTATTCGCCATTTTCCCAAGCTTGATTTTCCAGTTCCGATCACATAACTATTAATTGATGTAGCATCTGGAAATGAAGCACTTTCCTTCATGGATGGATATTCTGGGTATAATCAAATCTGAATGCCTCCAGAAGATGAAGAATCTACATCCTTCAGAGGCTCTCAAGGTGTGTTTTTCTATCAGGTAATTCTCTTTTGCCTAAAGAATACAGGTGCAACGTATCAACTGGCCATGCACCATATCTTCAAACCCTTTTTAGGGAAATTTTTTGAATGTTATGTGGAATATTTGGTGGCTAAGTCCATAAAACATTCGAATCACATGGATGATTTGGAAATCATATTCCACAAACATTGACAACACAATTTGAAGATGAACCCTTGAAATGTGCTTTTGGGGTTAGGTCAAGATAATTTCTCGGCTTTGTTGTATGCCATCATGGTATCAATGTTGATCCTGAGAAGAATGAATCAAAACTTGGTATGTCACCTCCTCGAAATTTGAAATAATTAAGAGGACTTAAAGGGCACTTGGACTATATTCAGCGTTTCATCTCTAGTATAACAAGAAAATGTTTACCCTTCACAAAATTAATGAAGAAGGGATTCACATACCTGTGGAATGAAGAATGTCAATAAGAATTTTATATCCTCATGAAATATCTCTTGAGTCCACCAGTATTAATGCCACCTATTGAAGGAAGACCAATTATCCTATATGTGATAGCTTTTGAGTGATCATTGGGTCCATCCATTCCCAAAAGAATGATGCCAGGAATGAAAACAGCCTTTAATATCTCAGTCGAACTATGCATGAGTCAGAAACTCGATATTCATGTATAGAAAAGTGATTCCTGGTGTTAATATTTGTAGTTCAAAAACTGATACACAACCTGCAACTTCATGAGGTCTAATTGGTATCTTTCAATAACCTTCTCAAATTTATCCTTAGTCGTCCAATGCTTACTAGACATCTGGCAAGGTGGGCAGTTATTTTGCAGCAGTTTGATATCTAGTACGTGTCTCTAATGGCAATAAAGGTCCAAGATCAGTTTGATTTCCTTTCTGAACAACCTTATGTATAAGATATATCTCCAGATATTGAACTTCTTGAAGATGAAATCTTCTTTATTCAAGATAATCATCAAACATGGGAAATGAAATTTGATGGTGCTTCCAGAAGTCCAACAGGGAAGAAATTAGAAGATACTTAATTCAACAATGTTGGGTTAGGAATTGTTCTTATTTCCCAAGAAAAGGAAGTGCTACCATATTCCTTGTTATTGTTGGAAGTTGGTACAAACAATGAATAAGAATATCAAGCTCTCATCGTAGGATTAGATTTGGAGCTTTTGTCATAGGTGAATCACTTAAAGGTTAAAGGTGATTCAGACTTTCTAATCAAACAAGTCAATGGGGACTATGCCATCAGAAAAGAAGAGTTAATCCCATTTTATTATTACGTCAGAGAGGTAATTGAGTAATTTCCTTCAGAAATGAAATTTTCATATATCCCGCGATCACAAAACGCTCAATCTGATGTAATGTCGAATATAGCCACATCTCTAGCAGATCCTAATAGGGAAGAAAAAATCATCAGTATTGCCCACTATCGTACAGTTTCACCTTATGTTCAAATCAGAATAGTGGAAATCAATGAAATTTGTACCATTTCTGAACCATATGGTCATACTACAGAACGAATGACACTTAACATGGAATACCCTCAAAATTGAAGACACCCACCTGATAGAGCCGGGAAAGAACAAGTCTGGTGAAGTGTTGACAATTTTACTCTTTATGATAGCCCATATCCCCAAACAATTCTCTACAAGCAAGGTTTTGATGGAATTATCTTCAGATGTATTGATGGTGAGGTTATAATGGTTTTCATTAAAGAAGTACATGCTAGAGTCTGTGGTGCCCACCTGTCTGGACATAGATTTTCTGATCAAATTTGAAGGCTTGTATACTTTTGGCCTTCAATGATAAAAGATTGTGTTGATTTCACTATGAAGTTTCATTCTTGCCATGTATATTCCAATTTCATTCATTAACCCACAGAGTTTCGTCATACAGCTAAATACTCATGGACATTTTCCACATGGGGAATGGATGTAGTAGGACCTTACCCTTCGACTATATCCAAGCACTTTAAGTATTTTCATACTGCTACTGAATTAATTTCCAAATGGTAAGAGGAAATATCTCTCAATGAATTTAGTTATAAATTCATTGTTTGCTTCATCAATGAAAAAATCATTACCAGATTTTGTGTCCCTCAGACTATATTGATGGAAAATGGGAATAACTTCTGTTCATCTTAGGTAAGGAAGTTGTATCAAGAATACCACATCAAATCCAACCATTCATCTCAGTATCATGCAGCGGCCAATGGCCAAATAGAAGCCTTCAAAAAAACTGTTTCAAACATACTGAAAAAGATGGTGGATAAAGATAATAAATCATGGCATGATAAACGTTTTCATGATTTATGGGCTTATCAGACCACCACCTGTGCTACTATGCAGTCAAATCCATATTTATTGGTATATAGACCAGAAGTAGTCTTTCTAATTTAAGTTCAATTACCTTTACTCATAGTATCCATTTGTGATGAGTCATCTAAAGATGAAAAATCTCAAAAGAGATTAGATGAATTGGAACGATTAGATGAAAAGAAATTGTGCACCCTACACCACTTGGATTTTTATCAGAATTGAATTTCCTGATATTTCAACAAAAAATTTTGTCTTCGTTCATTCATTCAAGGAGAATTGGTATTGGTCCTCAGAACTCCAATGATACCAGGGAAGAAGCCTCCAAAGCTTGAGCCAATGTGGGATAGACCTTATTCAATACATTCTCTCTACTCTAATTGAGCTTATTATTTAATCTCAATGGATGTAGTACTCATCACAACACCAACCAATGAAAGATTCTTGAAAGAGTATTTTTTGTAACATAAGTACACATTCATACAACATGATGTTAAATTGTGTTCCCTTTGTCGTCCTACATGATGTTAAACTGTACACATTCATCCTACATGACATTAAACTGTACGCATCCATCCTACATGATGTTAAACTGTACGCATTCGTCCTACATGACATTAAACTATATGAATTTTTCCTACATGATGTTAAATTGTACGCATTCATCCAACATGACATTAAACTGTGTTCCCTTTTTCATCCAACATTATGTTAAACTATATGCATTCATCCAACATAACGTTAAACAATACGCATTCGTCATACATGATAATAAATAGTATGCATTCGTCCTAAATTCCATTAAACTGTACGCATTCTTCCTACATGATGTTAAATTATGTTCCCTTTTCCATCCTATATGATGTTAAACTGTACATATTCATCTTGCATGACGTTTAAACTATGAAAAAGTCCCTAAATATGTCCTACATGATGTTAAACTGTGCATATATCCTACATGATGTTAAACTGTGCATCGTTAGGGTTGTTAATACTTATTGTTTCTCACACCGAGCATGACTCATGTGATCTTAGAGTAAGTTTCAACCATAACACTCTCTCTGGGCTGCTAACCATGTGTATGTCCCAACACCATTTTTGGGTCATTGTCCTCAAAAACAACTTGATCACTAATTCATTTTCAATTTAACTATGTGGGATTTGATCCTTGCCTTCTAGGCTGGGTACGTTGACATACTTCTGAAGTTCAAGCCCAAAACCAATCTCTTTATATCGGTTCACCTCTGTCTCATACGATGTTGATCCGTGAAGAAGCCCAAAACCAATCTATTCATGTCGGTTCATGTCTATCTCATATGATTTTCATCCGTGAATCAGCCCAAAACCAATCTCTTTACGTTGGTTCACCTCAGTCCTACATGATGTTAAACTGTTTACATTCCTTTTATCCCTGCTACATGACACTAAACTATGTAGCACCATCGTCTTTACTATGTGACATTAAACTATACAGTCCCCCATTGTCCCTTTCCTGATAGGGAATCATCCTTGACATTGATCTCCAATCATGTCTTATTCCAAAGACTACGTGCATATATGGAAATGAGCGAACCTTTAATCCTGTGTAAAACCCTCATTTCACTAATGTCCCCTTTCACCCTTCACTTGTACGAACCAAATCTGTTCAATGGGTATTTTAAGAACTATATGTTGCATGATTCTCATACTTATGGGATATGTAGGAATTTTCAAGCGTCCCACGAATCCAACCCCAATTCTTTGGGCCTAACCCCAAATTCCACTTTCAGTACCTTGGCTTGAAAGTCCCCCATTGAAAACATGAATGTGGTATGAAAACCCATGTCTTCATTCACTTAAAGATTATAAAACAGTCATTGTGTATTCCACATTATGGTCTGAGATCTATGAACCTAAACTAAGATCTCATACATTCTCGTCCAACATGATGTTAAATTGTATTTCTTGAACTACGTATGGCTTGATTCCCATCCTTATGGGATACGTAGTAAAGTCCAACATCTCAATTTAGGACCCAGACACAACATGGTTATGGATAGCTTTGGTCTGTGTTTCTTTTTTATGCATTGGACAATGACCATTTTTCATGTGTTATACTCCTAACCTTAAATACTTCCAGATCTCAATATCCCTTTTCTTGACTTCTGGTCACAAAATGTCTGATACCCGAGAATTATTTTGCAAGACTATGCAACATGTGCCCTTGGTTTCCTTGAAAAAGTAGTCTATATAACAGACCTGTCATCCAAAAGATGCTATTATTTGACTATGCAGCCAATTCCCTTAAGTGTTCGTATATAATTTAACCCCCTAATGGGTATGTCAAATAATGGTAACTTCATTCCTGGGTGAAAAAACTATTTTTTCCTTATTGGACTTAATGAAAATATGTAGGAATCTGCAGAAAATATCCATCCATAACAAATTTGTTCCATACTATTTTTCATGATCTGAAAGTATTTAAGTATATGCTTTATATTTCCCTTCCCTATGTTTTGGTCAATCTTTTGTAGGAGTGACATTAATCCAATTCTTTGAAAATATTAATTGGGAATATCCTCTCCATTTTCAAGTACCTCTATCCCCATTGAAAACTCTATGTTTTGGAAAATTTGAATCTCTATAAACTTCCACTAGCTTTTTAGCAGTAGAAGAGTAAAATTTTTTAGAGTTCTTTTGCCTGACTATGCAGCATGTGCCCCTAGGTGGCCTTGCATAAGTTGTCTACATAACAGACTTGTCATCCAAAAGATGTTATTATTTGTAAATACAGCCAATTCCCTTAAGTTTCCCTACATATTTCAACCCCCTGTTGGGTTTGTTAAATAATGGGAACTTCACTCTAGGGACATACTTCTTCTAATGAATTTTAGTCATTTTTTCATATTATTCCTCAAATTAAAAATTTCATAAGTCATAGTTTACATGTTTCCCCCAAACATGAATGTGGTAATATGTTTTTAGGAAAATTATCAAGGAATTGATTCAATTTTAATCCATTCAATCAAAGCTATTCGACCTTGAACATTGGCCTTTTTATGTCGAGCGTGCATGAAATTAAACTGCCCACAAAAGACAAGGGAACTACGAACAAAAGTCAAGTCCCAGCTCACCAAACATGCATTTTGTATGATTTAGGTTATATTGAGCAATTAAAAGATGAAATGTTTGTGGGATTTTTTGAATAATCCTAGTAAAAATCAAACTATGCTTACTATGCCCATTGGCATAAGTAAAAATTTAAAGCAAGTATCAAGAGAATGCAGGTACAAATGATTGAAGATGAAAGTATTTTTCATTGATGCAGAAGAGTTAGAAGGACATCCATAGACTGGAGTCTCTTCTCTTTTTCAGGAATTACAAGAGGATTTCAACATAAATTTTCATTTTATTTATGGAATTCCGAGAATCATCAGCGACAATCTGTAATTCATTCACTCAATCAGATATAATAAGAGATGCAGTGTTACCAGCTCTTCTTGGAACAATTATAAAAGAATCTTCTTGAGTGTGGTTTGAGAAACTTTTCTGCTGATCAATCAGTGACTCTGTTTCTGTCCATGAGACTTGGAAGATGGATACATGGATTTGAGAATGGAGCATTGGATGTAAAGAGACATTTGGAGAGAGTACTCTTTTCAGATATTGTTTTAATGTCATGATAGCCTTCTCTCCACCAACCGGTATTGGAAAACATATCATCCCATGAGTTTTCAATTTTCATATCTACAAGGAAATTGCATGGAGAAAAAATTTGAAAGTTCACACCACTTTTGCTGCTTTTAATGCACAGCATAACCGAAATAGATGTGTAGCAGTACAGCTGCATCTAGGGAATATAATTCTTTTCATTTGGAATGTTGACTCCTTGCAGATGACCGTTCCCATACAGAGGAAAGTAAATACTTTGTGGGAAATTGACATGATATTTTTTCATGTATTTGGCCAAATCTGGGAGAGTGCTATCACATATATCATAGTAATTATGTCCAATGATGATCATCATGTCATCAATCCTCTTGCTAGACAGTTCATCAGCCAATCTGATTCCCTTGGGAGCCATTGAATCTGCACAAACATCAGATAATGAACTTTTAAAAAAGGTCATTTTTCATAAAATTTATGAAGAAATTGGAAATAAATGGCTAAGGAATTAAGATTCTCATATCTAATGTTGGAGCACAAGTCTAATGTTTTTGCGCAAGTCTATGTCGGTTGCGCAAATCTTACCATGCTAGTACTGGCACGCAAGTCAGAAAAAGACTGCAGAAGCATGATGCAACAAACAGAAGCACAAATGAGGGAAATCCAAGATACTGGCACGCCGAGAGCTCAGAAGCATTTGAAAGTCGAGTGCTTTTAATGAGAGTGGAATCCATTTTATAGGTGAGGTCGTACACCTACGTTCCAGACCATGAGCACCAAAAAGATACATGCACACCTACTACTTGCGCACAGCAGCACCTTATTTCTCGTTTTCCTCATAGTCAAATCCTCTTTCCTTTTTCACTTACAACTCTGAGGGGAGAAATTTGTTGACGTTCCTTTCCGTCACAGAGTCTAACGAAGGTAAAAGAAGAATAAATTAACCATAAAAAGGGTCATCCTTTAATGAACATCAAACATTGACTAAGGTATGAACAAGGAACCCTTTAGGAATGGGTCGTGCAAGTTTCATTATGGTCGCGCAAGTATACATGCGCGCCAAATATGGGTCGCACATGTTACTTGCACGCCCTATTATTTTTCCCCCAAGGTCCTCATATGGCCTATAAATACCCCTTGTGGGCACCCCATATCGAGGACAAAAAATCAAAAACTCAAATTTAAGATCTAGTCACCCATGTCTCCATCTGATGTCTTATGAATACTTCTAAGGTAATTATTTACCTAGAATGGAAGCTCTAAAGAAGAATAAAAAGGTATAAGTATTAGAATTTAACAATACTTGCATGCCTAAGTGTCCATCCCTTAAGGGAAGTGAAGATACTTGTGTGCTGCCTTTCCCTCTCAAGGAAACTTGTGCGCCACTCATCTAAAAGCCTCTAGGGATGATACTAAGTGCTCCATTCCAATTTCACCCAAGTATCACTTCACAGGTTCTCCATCGCCCAAGTGAACTCATGTTGTGCAAGTATACTAGCGTGACCAAGACTTGTGTGCCAGATCAATACTTGTGCGCCTCCATCCGATTCAATTCCATTCTTCAAATCCACCTTTCATATTTAGGGATAGCCTTTAAAGCCCTCTACAAATCCATTTATGGCATGGTTATTTTGATGGATTCTTTATCTGAAAGAAATTTTGTGGAACATATCTCAAAACCATGTGATTTACATAACTTTATTTCACTAAGGTTAGAAATTTCCTCTATTCAACCTCATATTTTATGATGAGAAGATCCTTAATCTAGTCATCCTCTTTAGGGGTAAGCCCCATGTTCCCTAATCTGGGCATCCTCCTTAAGAGTAAGCCCCACATTCCCTAATGTGGGCATCATCCTTATGTGTAAGCCCCATGTTCCCCAATCTGGGAATCTTCATTAGAATTAATCCCCAAGTTCCATAATGTGGGCCTCCTTGTCAGGAGTAAGCCCCAAGTCTCAAGTCCTCTTAACCTGGGCTTCCTTCTCAGGAGTAAGCCCCAGTCATAATTTCTTTTGATTTGGGATTCTTTCTCAGGAATAAAGCTAAATCATAAGTCCCCTCTAATTTGTGAATCCTTCTTAGGAGTAAGTCCAAATTTAAGTATCCAAATCTCTAAAAAGAACATAGACCTTTATGGACCCTGTTCCTGGGCTTCTTCTCTGAAGTAAGTCTCGATCTTCATCTATTTGGGTAGTCATACATACGTAAGCCCCACATCATTTCTTATTATTGCATATCTCGTGTCACGATATTTAGGTTATACTGATAACTCTTGTTTCTCAAACCGAGCATGACTCACATGAGCTTAGAGTGTAAAAGAAATTATGACATCTATCTTTAGGCCATTAATCATACGTAATCCAAAAACTTCTTACACGAACTACGTGGACTTCGATCTCTACCATAAAAGTATAGTACATAGGAAGCCTTTCTAAGATTCAAGCCCATCACCCATTAATTCTCATTTGTCCCATATGATGTTATGCTATATCTTAATTCCCAAAAACTACATGGGTTTTGATTCCTCTTTAACAAGGATACATAGGTAGCCCATCTGCGGGTACGATCCCAAATCTGAAATAATCCCCATACTTCAGAATGACAATAAACATCAAGTGCCCCACTGAGTGGAGTTAATACCAATATGGTCATTATAATGACCAAGAGATTTCTATATAAAGTATTGAATGATATCGTTGACTCAGAATCTTGAATACAAAAAAATGATTCTCTGTCGATGAAGAACCTCAAATACATAAAAAATATTCTATAAATCTCATGCATATCAATCATTACTTTCAAAATTTAACGAAAAACTAATTTTTATACTTGGTGAATTAATAAGGTTTCGTGAACATAACTTAAATATATGAGAGAGTCCCAGAGTTGGTAATAATTCCCCCCAAAAAGGTGTGATGAGCCTGACCTCCCATCCTCTCGGCCAGTGAAAATTCTTTGTCTCATCGGTCCACAACTAATGAGCAGCTACCTTTGGAAAGTTGATCCAAATGGATATAGAATCATTGGATGTTTTTGGTTCAATGAATAAACCCATTAGAAACCGATTGTAAATGTTTGATCCTTAAACAAACGTGTTCATCCACATTTTTAGAAGAAACAATTTTAAAGGATTATTACCTTTACAAGGCTTAGATCATTCCATTGGGAAATTTTTTAAACTAGAAATTGTCTTGAAATAGGTTTTTTCTACCATTAAAGGATGTGATTAAACCCTTATGAATATAGTATGAAAACATTATATATATTTTCATATTCATGGTGTATGATTACACAAGTTTCAATTTAGATAGACTATCCCTATGTAGCTACTATCTAACATTACATGAGGTAATAATACCCTTATGTGGTGTTGTTTTACTCTTACATGATGAGTAGGTGAACCACATGGATATTGTTGACTATGTTTTCTACCCTGACAGAACATCTGGTGTTAGCTTATGAAAATATCAGCTGAACATTACATAGTGTATAATATAATTTCTATACCATTTCTCAAGGTGAGTACTACCCTTACACAAGTAGAATGATCCTTATATTACACTTACATAAGTGTGAGGTAGCCTAGGTATCATTACATGGGGGTTTTGGACACCCTAATACATTTGAAGTTTTGGTAAATCTTCCCATAAACAATGCTCAGTCGTACCTTTACATGAGAATATGATTGAGTTCACACCCTTACAAAACCATGAAACTACATCCCCACCCTTACGTGAGATATAAAATCATGCTTATGTGTATAGAATGACCCATACATTATGATATAGTTACTATCAAGTATCACTCAAAACTTCTACCATACCTTTACCTAGATTCAATGTTAATGCCAAATAATAATGAAATTATAATTCTATTTAAACTCATTTAATAAATAAATATTTATATATTCCATTTATATTATAAATATATTTCTTAACATAATAATATAATTTCCCTATAAATATTTCATACATATATGTAAAAATAAAGTGTTTTGATATCAAAAATATATTTATTTCTGTCCTCTTATAACTATACCCATTTATAATTTTATTTAAGACAATTTATTTTAATCTATATATATTAATAATCCATTAGAATTTTTATATACGTGTATGAAATTTGTGTTTAACTAAAAAATTATTTATATTATTTAATATATACTCTATCATTATTAATAAATTCTTTTATTAATCATTATGACAGTAATTAACTCTATATCTTTATTTTAATAATACACCACTTTTTTAAATAATCATTTATTGTCATGTATACTTTTTGAAATGGAATCATTTTAAATGTGAAATTATATTTAACAAAATTATATTCCTATTCTTTCATAGAAAATAAATCAAATTTTTTTAAAGATGTATTTTTTATGACTTATAATATTTAAAATTGACTAATTAGAAAATTTTTGTTGTTTTTGGAAAATCATTTAATTTTAAAAATGAATCCATATATTAATACATATCATTGATTATTTTAATTATGAAACATACTATTTAAGAATCATTTATTTAAAAAACTATTCAACTATTCATTGAATGTTACATTATACCAACATTAAATAAAGTTTTCCCCTAAATTTCAATAATAAAATTTAGTTTCAAAATTTACATCATTAACATATATATTAATTATAAAATAAACAATAATTATTATTAATAACTTTAAAAAAATTTCTATAAAATAAAAAAAATTATTCATAAAATAAACCCTATATCAAAACATCTAATAAACCTAAGAATTTTATTTCCATAAAGGTCTCATAAAATTATGAAAACATCAATCACTAGAACACCCATTAATAGAACAAATCATAAGTCACTCAAAGAGTTATCTATAATGTATTAAGAATAAAACACTATCCTTAATTAACATCATTATAATCTCCAAAGTATTATATTAAATTATATGTTACCAAATGTGGTAGGACAAGACCATAATTGCTAGATTCAGTTGAAAAACCAAAAACATTACATGTATGGATTGATACCAATAAAATTACCCAATTTCCACCCTTAAAAAAATATAACAGAAAACAAAAATATTGGATCACATTCATACCAAAATATCTTTTGGGTTTAGAGTTAAGTAGTATTCAGATACCTTAATAAATTTCATAGTTTCTAAAAAATATATGATATATTTTCTATATTCACATAAGATAAAATTTTAGTAAAGATCATTTACCATTAATATTCTACTCATCACAATACATGTGATAATGATTTCAATACAAGGGATGAATCACAAATTGATCAATAATGGGTTTTAAAACAAGAGTTTAAATCCTTTTTCTTTTAAAATTATATAAAAATAATTTCAAAAATCGATAATTTTATATCAAATATATTATTTCAAATAAAACATTTAACAAAAAATATAATTTTAATTGAAAAGAATTTATCATTTTAAAAATACATAGTCAGATATACTTTTTAGAACTATTGAAATTCATGTTATTTTGAAATCCCATTTACTTTAAAAATATAATATTATTTGAAGTAAATCCATATATATTTTGTGAGACATCAAAATATTAATTTTTAAAATAATTTCTATTTATGGAGTATAATTATACTCAACAAAAATTATGAATACCATGTGGATACAAGGAATATTAGTTGTCTTAATAACAGTTTTAATAAAAATTCCATTTTATATATTTGGTTCATTCCACATTCATCATCTTCATAACCAATACACAATTTATAAACATTAAATAATTTTCATATATCTCATTCCTTTATCATTATGAATTTATTAATATATTATTTCAATATATATATAATTTATTCTAAAAAGTGGAAAATATTTACATATGTAATAATAATATCAAATGATCCCTTGAAGGTAATGCATTCATTCATAAATATTAGAAGTAGTCAAAATTTCATGGGTAAAAATTGGAAATTAATCATAAATAAATGCTTCTTAAAAAATATATGGAATGTTAATAAGAAATATTGTGCATGGATATAAAATACATATAATCAAGAATGAAAAACATGAATTTCAAATAACATTTCACATATAAAATGCAATTTACTTAAAATATAATGCAATTTATTGAAAATAGATAAACATTGAAATTTAAATCATAATGTTAAATTGATTAAACATAAGAGTTTATTAATAAATAATATTTGAAATAGTTTTCCTTTACAAGATTTAGTATTCCATACGAAAAAATGACCCCCCTTACCATATGGGGTTTTTTCATGAATTCTAAGAAAATTAACATATCAATCCCTTATAAAAGGCCTTCGGTTTAGTTAATTTTTAAAAGAAATAATATTCCCTTACCATAATTTTTATATAAAACCTAAACTCCTCATATCTATCTTACCTTTCCCAAATGATAAACTCCTATATAGATTTTTATTCTTTATCACATTCCCAATAACACCAGAAACTGTAAGGACATATCAATAGTAAATTATGATTCTTAGGTAGTCTATATCCTAAAGGATAGATTCTATTTATATTTCCATCATTTACTGTACATTTTCATTTACCCATTTTAGTGAATAAAATAATAGTTCCTCATCCATTTAATTTTAGATATTTGATAAAATATAATTTACAATTATGTATATATAAAATATTATTTATATTAATATCCTACTCATATAAATCCAAAAAAAATCAAAACAATAGATCATTTGGATCATCTAATAAATCATAATCCTCCAAAAGCAATGATTTCATCATAGTTGAGCTCCAATGGATAACAGAACACATGAAACAGAAAAAAAATTAAATAAATTTAGTCATTCATATTCATTTAAAATTTATAAAAAATTAATCCTTTTTTCAAAACGATGATATATATTCCGACAAAATAATAAAAAACTAAAAATATATGTTCTTCTTTTTTAACAATATTTTTCATGTGAGGAGGAACTTTACATGATTTGGTGGTTTTATATTTTATAGAGAACTTATCATTATGTTGGTTTAATCAAACAATTATTAGTGATTTTTACTAGAAATAACCTTTATATTTGTGTTTTATAACCTTCCGTATAGTGAGTTAACCATTACATAAGTATTAAGATAATGTAACCAATCTTTTTATA
Organism: Viscum album; assembly: GCA_963277665.1. NCBI lineage: Eukaryota > Viridiplantae > Streptophyta > Magnoliopsida > Santalales > Viscaceae > Viscum > Viscum album. Next base: position 397,054,464 of record OY728144.1, read on the forward strand.
AGAAACATGTAACCTTAAAAATGATTATTTATACTACCCTTACATAGCTACATGATACCTTTATATGAGGTCATGTAACTATTTCGTGGGGTTGTTTACCCTTACATGAGGTGTAGGTTACCATTGTAAAACTTATTTATAGAATGACATACTCTTACACAAGTGATAGAGTACCCTAATTTAAGTACCAAATAACCTTTATGCAACATATATAATAAGACACCTAACTTTATTCAAGTCATGATTTGTAATTATAGGAGTATAACGATCCATGAGTTACCCTTATGCAAGTGTGATACAACAACCATACCATTACTTGTGGATTTTGAAGACCATTTTGAATGTAAGGCTTTGGGTGATAATCATTTATGAAAAAATAGGTCTTACCATTATTCTACAATAGAATTGAGTTTCCATAATTACATAACCTTCAAATAGTAGTGCTACCCTTATGTGAGATCGAAAAATCATTTTTACGTGAATAGACTTCCCAATACATAGTAATATAGTTTCCTGTATGAAATATTAAAAACATATACATTTCCCTGAAATAGAATATATATTTATGATAAATTAGTATTAAATTTGAAAAAATATAAAAATATTGTAATCTAATTAAATTAGTAAAATCAATTTATATTATTAATATATTTGTTAACATATTCATAAAATTTCTGTAAAATTAAATTATACATTAATATTGTAATCGATCATTTTGATCATAAGATATATATATTTATATCATCTATTAATTATAATAAAAAAGAATTATATTTATGGTATTGTTTTCTTCTATTAAAAAATTGTATACAACATTTAATTCTTTCAAATACATACATTAATTAAATATTTTTCTATAAAATTATTTACAATTATGAATAAATATTATTTTATAATTAAAAAATTCTTATATTAATCATAAATATTTCAATTAACTTCATATACATTTTTTTATATTAAATATTTGATTTTAAAAAAATTATAATGAAGTATAAAATCAGAATCACCGACATATTAAATGTGAAATTATGGTTAATAAAAATAAAATCATATTATTTTCAAGAAAATAATACAAATATGGTTAAATGATTAAATGTTTACATCATATTTTAATTTATGTTAACATATTTATGAATTTTTATTGTTATTAGAAATGAATTTAATTTTATAAATGAATATTTATATTAAAATATATCATATATTGTTTTAAATGTGAATCAAGACCTTTAATAATAATTTATTTTTTGAAAATTACACTATAACTCATGGTTTGTTTCAAAATACATCACAGTTGCACCTATAAACTTATCATATGGATAACGGTGATCACCACCAAAAGTATCATCTTACATGTTTTAGTTTTTCTCAACAACACAACCCACTATCATAATTACCAGAAAAACCCATCCTTAGTGGTCAGATGAAATGCTCAGTTTTATGTATATATCACCACACTCATATATATATATATATATAATAGAAAAGGATATTAAAATGGTAGTTCCCCAAATTTCAACACGAACAGTGCTCAAGTCCGGCACACATGTGGTCCTTAGGCCCACCTCCCCATATGCAAAGGGAACACAACAAGAAATGATGTCATAAATTGGTGTTAGTGGGGAGACTATACCCTCTAGTTGTACAAATAGTAATGGTCTATATTTTTATGACATAGTGAAAGAATATATTAAAACACCGTACGAGTAACCAACCATAGTGGATGAATATACTAATAGAATTAAAAATAGTCATCCATCTTAAATAGGACAGTTGATGTATAAAACACCACATGATATCATCTTTATATACATTCATACACATCAGTTAATACAATATAATAGGGAATAATGTTCTCCTATATTCGGCCACCAGTACAAACAAATAATAAGCATACTGATACAAAAATGAAGACTCAAGAAGTAAACTTCAGATGATGAAAGAACATCTAAGGTCCCTTTCCATCCATCCCCTGATAATAATTATAACATGATCATAAAGTTCCAAATCCTTAGCCTAAGAACTTACCAGATCATAAAATTATAAAATCTACACGCGTCATAAATGAAACATGGATGTGAGAATATATATTATTAGGTCATCAATAATGTGTTCCTAATATACATCTATGATAAGAAAAAGTATATAAAATTTAATAAATAATCACATCATATAAATAACCGTATTACCTTGTGCTCAATAGACCCAAGTTGGAAATCACCTTCTTCATCCAGTACTGGTATACCATATGCCTCCATTTATATTAATATAATACAACAACATGTTTTCATATATATATATATATATATATATATATCACAGTAGTGGGGAGGATTCATAGAAATTATCCCTATGAATCACCTGAGGATTTGAAAGCTGGAGATCCCATGAGAACCTCTAGTAAAATTATCACGGGATCCTCATTCTAACTAACACCTCCACTATCATAATCAAATAAATGATGCTTGAAGGGATATAAAATAAAGTATCTGGTCCCTCGGAGGAAACTGATGTGAAAACCCCATCAGCTCAACGCACAAAATCTAAGGCACGATGATGTATTCCCTCAAAATAATAAACAATATTACCTCAACAATAGACATCCCGATGAATGGTGGTATACATCATCCCAAATAATTATTGTCCAATGGCCTTAAATAGGGTGAGCCACAACCCCCAACCAGTAGTATCAACACCTTTAATTAATGGCTCATGGCCATCCACATGGAATTCTATGTTAATGAACTCCAACATCACTAATGGTCAACACCATCCTAGGATTCATCTAATGGAGTCATGTAACCACGTGAGTGGTCATCAACACCACATCATTTGAGTCATAGATGTGTACACACTACCCCAACGGTGTGTCAGCCAATCATTGTATGAAGAAATCACAAAAAATTAGAAAAATATACATCTTACAGACTCATCATTAACCACTTTCTGTGATAATCAATCTTATTTTCAACACCATACAATATTTCATGGGTAATACTCGTAACCATACAACCTTTTTTCCTTATTCTGATAATCATGTCACCCAACCATGTGATCACATGACCTTGTAAAAATCATGCCTCACCCATCTGGATGAACAATGTCACCTATATTTTTGTGGTTTTCACAACCTCAATTCTATAGCCTATCATATGACATTACATTGTAACCATCAAAAAATATATATATAATCTTATTTATTTTGAATAAACCACCTGTCCTAATATTCCCAAGTTGTTTGAATAATTTCACATGGCATAAACCATTTGTAGTCATGGAGGAGCATTCTTATAAGAATTTCATGTGGTTTATTTAATAATAATATGACAATCATTAATGTTCTAGGGTACATATAGGAAACCCCAATAGAACACTTAAGAACTCATCCCTAATCATGAGAATCATAAAATAAAAAGATAGAAACCATCTACCTTGGGGTGATATATGTTTTCTCATTTGGTATCGACATTTAACACACTCCAATTATGAAAAAATAAATAATTTAGATGAATTACATGAAAATAATGGTAAATGGATATCATGTTTTTATTTCTTTGTATAGTGAGAGGAAATGATAATAGAATCTAGAGAAATCACATCCTTATAGATGAGGCTCCAATGAGGTCGACATCGATCAAAACAGAACATGGATGGAGGCACTAGCTCAATCCATAGGGGGAGAAGAATTTGAGAGGATCCCCTTATTATTCTTGAGAAATGAAGGAGAAATAAGGGGGAGGAATAGAAATAAAATGAAGGATTATTTTGTTTATTTTTACACATTATGTGACCCGAACAGTTTTTTTTAATTTTTCTCTAACTGTGGGACAATCATACGACACCCAATGTCTTAGCACCGGACCATACAAGGATAGACTGCACTGTCTTCCAAACCATTTTAAAACAATTCTGTAAAAATATTCTATGAGGTATTGAATTTACTCATAGTCAGGAGACCTTTTTTTATGGTGTTTTGAACTATTTATACTAAATAAGTATGGTCACTCAGTTTTCCCTATGATCTTTATAATTTTTTTAAATCGTGTGCCCCAATCTGTGTACCCTAAAAAGTTGGGTCCCCACACATATATGCCCACAAAACACAATTGAAAACTTGAGTAACATTACATGAATCTAAAATCATCTAAAAAATTTACGTTTTAATTTAACATTCATAATTATGTTCTAAAGATGATGAAAAGAGTTTGTTTGACCACCAAACTCAGGAAAATCAAACGTGCTGAAGACTTCAACCTGCTCCAAAAATAATGGATGTTACAATCTCCCCACCATAACATAACTCATCCCTGATCAATGAATAATCACCAAGATATGGTAAAAAAAACATACCTATATTGTTTAAATCACTCTGGTATACCCCAATTTTCAATTTATAGGTCAACTATTTAATATAGCTACCCACCTAAGGAGATACATGCCCCAATCACTTCCTAACCAAAAACTATAAATTTCAATGTTCCAATAACCATTTATTGAATAAAAAATCTTCCCATGATAAATTATCACTCATTCACTTAATCTGTTTGTCATATTATGGTCATGTCACATGTGAAACACATCATGCCATGTATCTCATTAGTTTCCTTCATGTTTCTCATGTCGCACATAAGACCTATGTGTTCCGACATCAGATCTAGTCCCAAAATCATCCATTGTTACTCCAAACTCAAATAAAACATGCATATAATCAATTCCCAGATTCCTACGCACCTCATAGAGGCCACACATACTTCGGTTCCAATAATAAATCCTAGTTCCATGAATCTCATATGTATATTTATATTAGGCGCGCGAACTGATGCCAACCAACAAAGTAGAATCTAGTTCGTCCAAAACAAACAATTAACCTCATGCATCCAAAACCAAACATTCTTATTAATATTTCATTGAAAATTAAAAATAACTACAGTCACTACCATGGCATACCTATAACCATATTCCGCTCCTCATCCATATCTAAACATGGAATATCCACTTCATTCCCCTTGCTTGAACCCTGGCGACCTAAGGTCTGGCCTACCTTTAGAGAGGCACCAACTTCATACCACTAACCGCACTACCGGGTCCCTCTATATCTTCCAATAATTCCATGTGTAGCTAAATCCTGACTACCATCTCTTATACATACTCCTTGTCTAACCGTAGATGCTTGACTCCACCCTATTCCTTCACATCTAGAATTTAGACATGGATTCTTGAAGAACCTCTCTAGATTAAGAACACGGTAGCATGATTGTAAATCCTTTGGTGGAAGATAGAAACACTTTCTACCATTTTCAATATTCCATCATTAGAAGCACGCCCTAAAATACCCAATCCTCAGTGGTTTTCTCAAATACCTATCTTGAATTCCCTCCTAATAATCCACTCGGCCTAGCTTTCGACTATCTAAAGCATCACCCATGTAATGATCTGACGTCATCATCAAGATCTTGTAAGAATGATCAGTAAAATTTCCCCCATCTATCACGACCCGATTATTATCCATTTAGAATATGTACAACATGAAAATGTTTACCTATACTTTAATTGTGTGTGATAATCCATCCTCAAAATGCCACACCTGTAAGTTATCATCATCCACTATTCTAGGTTTAAAATGAGAGAAGTATGTGAAATTTGTTCCATAGTCTATAAAATAAATGCCTCCCTATTAAATGTTCAATAAAACACAAGCTTTCTCCACCCTCAGTAACTTGGGGAAGAAGTGCTCGAAGAACCTAGAATCAAAATACATCAATGATGGTCCCTCATGTATACCTTCCTGTAACTGTGCAATGAACTAACACTTTTTAAACCCTCAATGAATGTATGTAACCTACTTAAACCTCTAGCTTGTGGGTTTTTTGTGATTGTAGAAGATGGTCGGGACAACCTTGACCCATTTCTCAGTCACATGAGCTTCTCGATCACCCTGATATTGAGCCAGGTGATATAGATGGAACTAGCATGTTGGATATTAAATCAATGGATCAGCTCCCTGAGCACCCCTATTGATGCCCTATCTAACACATACCATACTCTACCTAATATTTTCATGAAGCCACAACCAAAAAGCTTCAATATAATGTGGTCAACCCACCTTTACTAGAGCCTTTAGATGGTCCTATACCAGGGACTCAAGATCTTATCAACTGTATGGGGCCTTATCCCGACTCTCCGGGTTATCATCCAGTTTATTCTCATAAGACAAAAAATACACACCCCTAATGCTGCACTAAATCTCATCTAGTTAGAATCTTGCTAAATAAAAATCATTATGGCCATATGCTTGTGACAATATAAATATAATACAGATTGGGAAAGTTATACCAAGGAGAGAAATCTCATCACCCATACACTTCCCCACCATAACCATATCCCAAAAAATCATTCCCAGTGACCCCATAACTTCCCATAATTGATCCATGTATCTCATAAAAATCCATCCTTGTAGCCCATTGACTACCCATAATAGATCCAGGAGTCATATAGAAATCTGAAGAAGCTATGTAGAATTCCAACAAAGAAGCTATAGAGGAAAACACAATTTAGATTCTTTGTTTATATTTTAAACTTATGACCCCATATCATCATCCAAATATTATCCTATTAGAGAAAAACCCCCATATATATATATATCACATATAAAGAAACATCATACACATATTTTATTATAACTACATCCTTGGGCAGACTGAGTTGAATTCCACTAATGTGAATCTTTGTGGGAAAAACTATTTTGCTGCCTCTTTTGACATTTTAAAAAACCCAACCCCACATTTTGTAATCCATCATCCAAATGAAAATCACAATATATAAATCACATGAACACATAGACATGTATATAGAAATCATCATATTGTTCTCTTAATAATGCATAAACATACATCAATACCAATTCCAGGCCAAGGGTTTATATCACATCCATTTCTATATTTTTCCAAGGGTTACATATAATAAAAGATAATAATAGACCAAATCCCACCACAGAAGTGGAAAATTATATGAACTATAAAGATATAAAATAATAAAAATAGTTTCCAAACCTTGGAAACTTGCCATGTCCCCCATGCGTGGGGCTGTAGGAACCTGAACATGAGCTCTGAACCCAACTCTGAAAATGTCCTAGTCTCTAGTATACCATTACCCAAAGAGTTATAACAATAGAAAATGAAACAATACATGGTACCATTAGTGTCAAGAAAAATGCTACTACTTATCCCAATTCATGAACAACTTTGATTCCATTTATAGTCCCTGACCTAGCTTGCCACCCGAGCAATGCATAGGGGGAGATGATTAGTAGGACTTTAGAATACATCCCCATATTCCAAGTTCTTTTAAATAGTATCAAGAGTGTAAATAGTGGATGGTGAGGATACAATACCCTATGTTTGTGATAATAGTAATGGTCTATATGTATATAACTTATCAAAAAAAGATCATAAAACATTGGAGTAGTAACCCGCTATAGGGGAAGAATAAATAGATAGAAGCAGTGACAATCAACAATATTATAAATAAAATTTTCTTTAATAAAAATCCACAATATATCATTTATATAAACATTCATACAGGTGTGGTCATATAAGAAAATAAACAAGAACGTTATCCTTTGGATGACAACCAGTACACACATATAATAAGCATGTTGAAAAAAAAGGAAGACTCAAAAAATAAATTTTACTAGATGCAGGAAACTCCATGGTCCCTTACCATCCATCATATTCTAATAAGTACAACATGATCACTGATTTCATATAACTGATCTTAGACTCTTACACAATCATATAAACATAAAATCTACATACTTCTTGAACGGCATGCATAGGGTGTGGGAACAAATCTTAGTAGGTCACCACCAATGTGTTTCTAACATAAATATGTGATAAGTGGTTGTATTTAAAAATAATTAATGTTCTAAATCATGTAAATAAACTAATTACCTTACACTAAATAGCTACATGGTATTAATCACCTACTTCATCATGTTTCGGTATACCACGTGCTCATGGTTATATATATATATATATATATATATATATATAATTCAATGAATTTTCAGAATACATATAATAATGGTGATGAGGAAATATTAAAAATTATCCCAAGTAATACACTAGTGAGTTGTAAGCTGGAGAAGCACTATAGAAACTCTTATAAATGTATCACCATCACCTATTGCCAACCGACACCTCCTGTTACATAATTAAATAAATAACATTATGAAGGCGTGACCAATCTAGTACCTAGTCCCTCAAACCAATGTTTAGAAAAACCCCATCGTCAAAAATCCTAATGTCCAAAGAACATCAATGTCACTCCTATAAATAATATACATGGTAGCCTAAAAATATGATGTACCAAGATGTGGTGACATCCATTCACTTAAATAATCCCATCCCAAAATCCTTAAATATCATGTGCCTCAACCCCCAACCGATGGTCTCAAAACCTTCAATTGATGGATCCTCACTGTCCATGTGAATTTATATGGCACGAAACTCCAACCCCACTGATAGTCAAGACCATAATTATATTAATATAATGGAGGCATCTACCCAAATTCTTGTTAAACACCACCTCATCATTTGAGTCCCATCTGGGTGCACACATCACTAATGGTGAGTCAGTCAATCAGGGATACCATAAATTACTAATTGTTTCTCGAATAGACCTTATACAGGAACATCATTTCCCTATATACATTTCAATAAATCTGATGATCAACATTATCCAATATCAATTGGGCCATGTCTATTACCAGATAACATCGTCCCCTCAATCCAAAAAACATGTCACCAAACCTTATAATCAAGTCACATCCTGAATCCCATGCCACTCCCATCCTAATGAACGAAATCACCACAATCCATATGGTTTTCAACACCTCAATACATAGTACTATACATTCAAGTTCACATGTAATCATCACAAAAAATATAAATAATTACATTTAATTGGTATAACTCACTCATCCAAATATGTTATTGTAGTCTAAAGCCTATCACCAAGATTAAACCATATGCATTCAAGGGGAAGCATGTCCAAAAGAATCTCATGTGGTAAACTAAATAATAAAAAGACATGAATTAAATTATAAGAATCGCTCTCTGTAAAACCAATGAAATGTTCATGAAATCACCATGGAAACATGATCAAAATCAATCGGAAATCAAGGAACCACCAAACTTATGTTGGTAGATATTCACTCATCTAGTATCAATCTTAATCTAAAACTCATTTAGAAGAAATCATAATTCTAGAAAAAATTCATGAATATAGGATAAAATGGTTCACTTGGATTTAGCACCTAGTATAGAAATAAAAAATGAAAAATAAGAATTAGTACTCAAATACTCCCTAATTTTGTTCCAATGAGAATGATGTCAATTCAAATGAATATCAGAAAGAGGATGAGTCTCAATCCCTAGAGGGATAAGAATTTGGGAACAAAACAATAATGTGTGTGAGAAATGGTGGAGAAATTATACTGAGGAATGTAAATAGAAATCATTCTAATTTTATTAAATATTCCACTTTATTTTACCTGTATAGTTTGGTCAAACATTTTGGTTAACCATTCACAAAATGTTTGGAACAAAATATCTATGTGTCGTACCTCATAGAGTTATCCCACATGGTTTAAAAAACATAGTGAAAACCCTTCAAGAGGCCTTATCTAAATAATGACGAATGGATTCATGTCCATGTGTCCCCTCCGACATGGGTTTTCGAACCATGCACAATGAAAAAGGAAGGCCACATACATTCTCATAGGAGCCACAAGCTTGGACCAAACATTGCACCCTAGTACATGCTACATAATATGTTTTGTTCTCAAAATATGACACAAATGATACCCACACAACCCCCCTAGTATATTTCACAAAAAGTAAACACATCTAAAACAACTACTTAGGTCAAATGAAATTTTTCAATTGAGTTTTGAGGATCATAAAAATAGTTTTTCAGACCACCCAACTCCAAAAAATCTAATAGGTTGAGGATTTCATATCAATTCAAAAACTCATGACCTTACAACATTATACCATATCTTATTCAAAATCAAATTAGATAACCATCCACTTCTAAAATAAGAAGATCACAAATGATGAATTTTCCAAAAAAATTCCTTTCCATACCTCATCATTCATCCATCATATTGCATATAATTCATCTAAACCATTGTACTAGCTTCCCATGATTAACCTTGTATTTTAATCTCAATAGAAACCTACAATATATTTCATCACATGATTCTCCCCATTAATAATGTGAAAAAAAATTCACCCCTAAATCGTCTGATAGAATAGCTTCAACCCCGGAACCATGTAATGAATTATTAGTTCACCCCTTAAACCACATCATGAATCAATTTATCACATCCTAAAACATGTGATGAATAATTATTTCCATTATTATTCACCATAATATTACACTTAAATCATACTAATCTTGATACCTATTCACCAACTCTATCAAATACCTCATCTAAATCCCAAACATATATTCATTAAGGGACCAGTTAAAAATATATTTCGTTTATAAATTGTATCAAGATGTATTATCAATCATTTATTCCATGATCCAATGAAACAAATTCCCTCACAACACCTACTTCTTCCTCCATGTCACATTCTCTATCCATTATTACACATAATGACTATGAATGAACCTCCCAATTTAAAATGACATATAACACAAAACAACAATATACACTCATTCTCATCTCATATGAATGATATCCCGGATATCCCTTGATGTTAAAATAATAATATGGATCATTCTGACCAATAGAACATGGTTCACTCCATACCATATGGGTCATATTTTTTCCATTTATCGAGAGACACATCATTATTCTCCATCATTAAATGCATGTATCTCATATTGGTACATGAAAATATATCCTTTAAATACTTGATAGTGATCAAATCCTTTGTCAACAGAACCAATGCACCATACTTATTTTTTGTGTCAACTCTACAATAGAGGGAAAATTCCAATTTCATCATTTGTATTATGTAACCATTTTAACAACATCACATAAAATCACTAGTCCTTATCCCACACATGTCAACACATTAATTTAAAAATAAATATCATTTTGAGTATACTTCATGTTCTACCTTTATCTCATACAAAATCAAGGGGTGTATCCTCCCATTCCTCTCAATAACTTAACCCAAATCATAGTCATTGAGTTATGTATTGTTATATATAGGATCATGATCTGAAATAACTATCAATGATGTATGAAATATCAATATTCTATATATGGACCATTATTTCATTTCAAACATCATAACACCCCTCACATGTCATGTAATATCTCTTTATCATCCTATATCTATTATTGTTCCAAAAAACACCAATATCTATCCACACTCAACCACTAGAATATTCTAAAACATTTAAAATATTATTTAGTTCATTTACTCAACATGTCCTTCACTTGAAACTAAATCTTGATACTGATGAATTAATTCTAAATGTTTTTTCCCACATAAATAAAGGCACAATAAAGTTACCATATATATAGTATCACCTACTATGAAATAATCCCAAGGAATTATACATAATCATTCATTACATGTTCACAGTATCTAAGGAATCACCATGACTACATTTCATATTCAATAGAACATCTTTTGTATCAATATCAACATAAATCAATTACTCATGATTACCTCTAAGTCACCCATAATACTAGGATAAACTCTCTACCATGTTACCCTCACTTATATCACAACTCATCTCATCCATAACAACTGATTAAATATAATATAATCTCTCTAAAAATAATAGGATCTATGGACTACCACATTTTATTCATCTCACGTGGTCTATAACTCTTTGAAAATACCTCTTTATTATAATCTCAAAGTTAACAAAAATCCCCACATTCCAAACTATCATCCCAAGGGTTTTCATATATATATATACCAACATCACATGGTAATCAACTACCCTCTATGGTGATGATTGTCACCATGAACACTTATATAGTAATAACCTCTTGAAAATCAAGAATCTCTGGCTGATCCCCATATGTCCTCCATATATGGGAGAGACTCCCTTCAGGATCACATTATCTGCAATTAGTCCATGCAAAAATAAAGGAAACTCCGCACAATTATTAGATTCATGTATTGATAGTCATTTGGATTGGTTATGATTTATTCCTCCAAAAACCTATATATAAGACCCATCATATAGGTTGTTAGGATAAATTTCAATAAATGAGAATATTTTCATAATAATTTATAAGGGGTTCATCACTAAGGAAAAATGTGCCTCAATAAAACTGCCTGGGTCACTATACATCCTTTTCATGTAGGGATTCATATCCATTATTTTCATGATTGATCTTCACTCAATAAACCTTCAATAACTATCATCATTATAGATATATATAGTTGTTCAGTTGAGTAAACATATATTCCATGATGTATAGAAATCCCCATGTATGTTTTTATTGTCAATATAAATAGATGAATCCACTATCAATAGTGAAGAAAGTAAACACATGCATGTGTATCCCAATATTTTCCTATATTCAATCATGATTCATGGTCCCTAGCCTACTTCTAAAGGACCACATTTGAAAAATGAAATAACAAGAATCTTCTCGATTGTCCATGATTCATGAACCATAATATCTCAAAAAATCACAATATCATAGTACATTAAACGATGTGATATCCAGAATATGTAAAACTAGACACAATGAACAATATTCCCAATCCAATAGTAACCATGATTTCCAACCATAAATTTTTTTTCTGACATAATAGTTTAATATCCATCATAATCTCTGACATATTCTTATGTAATATCCAAACTATCTACCCATATAGTAAGATAAAATAAGAACTCTGATAAACATTTTCATTTTAGTCACATACAGTAGAAGATACCATTATTAATTATCTTCTACCATTTCATGGCCACTGAGTGATGCCCAAACTAGTGGAGTTAGTACCAGACCTTATGCATGAGTCTCTATACACAAGAGGCTATTGGGTAACCCTGGGAGACTAGGTTGGTACTACTAGGAGATTATACCAAGATATCAGAATGTGAAATAATAAAAATATAAAAACTTAAAACATATATAACATAAACAATTTTCATAGAATATAGAATCAAGAAACTCATCACGGTAAAAATTAATAAATGATGTGGAATCATATAGTCGTAAAACAATCAAAATGAATAAATAATATCATATATAACAAATAAATAAAGGAAAAAAGTGATGATGGTTTGTCACTATTCATGAGCCTCATCTTAGTTTCCAAGTCTCGTCCAAGTAATCCCATTGAATCGAGACACTCTAGTCCTATGCCTAACCTTAACCTGTGATCATTGGATTATTCTTAATGTGTCAATGTTCTTGGGGTGGTCATTTAGCACGTGACTACAAATAAATAGGGTTACACCAATCAGACCACATATATAGTTAGTAAAATAAAATAACTCATGTGATAATATTCGAATATAAATTAATAAAATAAAGGGTGTTTTAATAAATAACAACATTCAACCCTCATGCTGTCACATGAAATCCAAATATTGAACCAAATATACTTCTTCTAGTGTCGGGGTGTCTTGGAAAATTTCATGAGTCATAGAAATAAAAAATAACCAATGACTATATATTAGTAGTCCAAAATTCTAGATCCTTGTAAATATATTTGGAGTTAAAATAGTGTTGAAAATTATTAATGGATTCAATGATATTGTCCACGGAATCCCATAGTACCCATCCATAAGACAATCTCTAGGTGTTAATCCAAAGAATTCAATACTAATGAGGAATCATTTCCCAACCCTAAGAGATAATAAAAAGAATTCCATAGTAATATGGAATCATATACAAACCCTTTAATATAATCATGTGTGTTCCATAGTCACCCTACATAATCTATGGACAACAATATATGATCCATGGAATTCCATAGTCATTTTGAGTCATTAAAAACCCGAAGATGTAATCATGGGTGTCTTGTAGTCTTCTGGCCTACAGGATAGATCCAAGTTGGTCCCCCAAAGCATACCTTATATCTAATAAATCTTGGGTGGATATTTTTATGAACCATATAATATATATATCAATGTGTTTCCCATTTACATAAATCCTTCTACTAAGTTTAGTGTTACCCCTTTATGATATTATATGGAATCATCACATCCAAAATTGGCTCAAATCATTGATTTATTTTTTATTATGACAACATACATCATCACTACCCATTCCTTTATTAACCCCCTCACAGGGGTTAATATCTCACTTGGGGTACCCACCATGGTCCCATAAGTCTCGTCATCTATAAGAGACCTCATAGGATCCATCATTATCAAACATATATCATAGGCAAAAACCAATCATCATGAGGGAATAACATCCCTTAGTATTATAAAAATACACCAGGTCCTCAATAGAGTCCTAGTAAATTATTACATGGGTGATGACCTAAATCCCATTCTTGATAAAAACCTATATAGGTTGGTTCAAACACCAACACATTCATTAGTATCTATTGGGTATTGAAACCTAGTTAACCAAACCCCAAATATCCTGGAATTCTATCCCCACTATCATATAAATTTTCTACAAGGATCAATGGTGTATAATAGATATCTCCTGACTAATTCATAGTCCATCCATAATATTTTATCTCTAACCTATACATAGAGGTCACTATGGTAACTTAACACTGGGTCCTCTAAAACCATCTTCTTTAAAATTATTTAATTTGATTTCATTTAAACCCCTCAAGATCCTTATAGAACACTAATGAAATATTATCAATTCCTCAACCATTGGTGACCAAATATAACAATCCAATGCACAAAGCTCTTTCAATGACCATGGATCATTGTCTAATCCCTATGAATTTAATTTTTAAATAAACATATAATCATAATCACATTATCAATCACCATTTGTAGGGATACCTCATAAAGAATGACAATAATAAATAAACAAATTATATTACTATAGAAAATGTATGTGGGACCAAAAACCTTAATCAAATATTTTCCCATTTTATAGTGTACTAAAAAAACTCTTGCTTGAGAATTTACATGTATAACTAGCCGTCATCCCTCAATGAGAGGCCCAAATTCACAATAAAATATTAAAAATAGTTAATTGTAAAATATATAATTAATTTTAAAAATTAATTTAAATATGTATAAATAATTAGGTCTCGACATGTAGTCTAAAAATTCCAAACCCCACGTATCTTGGTATGATCCACTCCCAACACACTCTCCAGCATCAGAAATACATAATCCCCATTTTATATACTGTTATAATACCTAAAAAATAATAATTAGGTCTAAAACCATTAAAAATAAAAATGGTGATATAAATCAATTCAAATGGAATGTAAATACGTGGATAATTTTTATAATTCACCCATCTATGCATTCAGAAAAAGTCCCCCTAGATCATTATAATTTAATCCATGAACTGGTGGAAATATCTAGGAAAACCAAAACCAAATAAACAAAAAATAAACATTTAATCTATGAAACAATAATTCATTGGGAGTATTGGAGTATAATGCTCGGAATTGTTGTCTTATTTCATCTAAAATCAGCCCAATTTAGGGGAGAAACATATGGGGTGTTCTAATCAAAATATACTCCCCACATGCGCTCCGTTAGATAAAATAAAAGGAGGGATATAATCTCTATTAATTATAATAACCCACTCTTACTACTTTCATGAAAATAATCCTAGAGTTCACAATATAAACTGACATGGTTGTAGTGACCCCCCTCTATCACAAAAATACTCACAACATTAGAACAATCTATTGGTTTTGGGTGCAGTGGAAGAATATGGATGGATGAACCAATTATTAATTATAATGTTAACCAAGATCAATATATGATTTCTCATGATAATAAAATTTCGAATTTTCATAATAGAACAAACAACGAAAGAAAAGTGGGGAGTACTATAGTCAAATTGTGTATCATCATATGTTGGTTATAATTAATTTAATTAATATACAATAATTACCTTGATTGAATACTCTCTTCATTGATGTTTTCGATTATGGTCTGATGTGATCCTTTATTTAATCATAGATTCCAAGTGTAGGAATCCTCTAATGTTGATCCGAACATGCTCTAAATATCATTACACACCGCCGAAGAGATCTCTTAGTTTTAGAATGAATGGGCCTTCAATTGCAATGTCATCCTTCAATCACTTTGGCAGCTGCTTACAAACCACTCTCCTAGATCCGGTGGCGGAGGATCACTCTCATAACTTGAGAGAATTCTTGGAGGAAAAAGGAATTATCCCTTTTCTTGATATCTCTCTATATATCCATTGTGTGTGACCAAAAATAATGGATAGATTTAATTAGAATAATGTAATTGGCATTTTATTACATAGAATAATTAAATGAATTAATTACCCGAAATCATTTAATCATTTTATTTAATTCATAGTAAGACCCCAAGGCTAATAATACTAGTTGACTATTATTATCACTTGACATGCTCCTAGAGAATAAAAACTTATATTATTTTCTTAAATAAATTATATTATTTCTCAAAAATTGCCCAAAAAATCTACAAGGCATGTATATATTAATATACATGGTGTGTACTTTTGTGTTTATATTTTCTTTATTTCCTCCACCACATTCATTAGACATTGAATAATTACTATCTATTTCATAAATAAATATCTCTACATTACTCTATAATAAATATATTATTTCTCCCACAATATATTCTCTCGAATAACTAGTGTCGAAAATATGCGATCAGACATCCTTGAATAATTATTAAACCACAATCAGAAATAATCATTATTCAAATTTTTTAAATGAATATTTAACATAGATACATGGACACACATAGTGTGTGACCCTGTAGGACTCTTTCTCAGTGTCATTAGGCCAAACCTACCTAAATTCCAAGGTTATAATCTAACAACATGCAATGGAACCCATAGATAATGTAGTTAACACCGCATTGATGTGTCACCTCGTATAAACACATACCATGTAATATAATCCCTAGTCTCAATATCTGTAATCAAGAGGGTTCCACACTAGTTCCATCAACTAACATGCTGGATTATTCTTTCATTGAATTTATAGAAATAAAACTTTTTAATTCCTCACAATGACCAAGGATTTATATAGGCTATCTCAATTCCATCAACATGACTAAGATATCAACATACATTATTGAACCTAAGTGAAAACTCCTTTCATTCATTAACTATTAATGAAATATGACTCGTGATACACTCAATATATCCTACCTCACTATGAACAATGTGTCATCACAGTTTTCTTCAATACATCTAAGTGTGCGAGTTGTAGTACCCATTAATAATAATTATAAAGTCTACTGACTAATACAAATGTCTGTATATAGAAACATCCGATGATTCTATAAAATTTGGATTTATTACTGGTAGGTCTCATTCTCATTGTATCCTCCTGGATATTACCAAGGGCGCACACCGTGAGAAGGTTCCTCAATGTTTTATAATTCCTCACCCCTAATGGCCTGTATTATTTGTGTCCCTCAAATAACATCTTCCGACCATAGAACGTATATTCAAGAGTAGTGTTATGTAACATTCAGGTTCTCATCATATCATTTATCTCCTATGACCCTTTGCTGCAACAACCATCCCTAGGATATTCTCACATGCATTTTCATGAATATGAATAATCCATATGTGATAAGGTATTTATAAATGAATAAAGTATAAATTAGTTGGATCTAGGCCACAAAGTTCAACAGACTCCCACTTGGACTAGAGCCAATTGTTATCAACCTTTATCCCGTTTGCTATCACAAGATATTCATGCTTTTACCAAGATAGGACTTTAGTCATTGGGTCAACCTTGTCCTTTTCAATGGACACTATGTTCACTGAAACTTCATCCCTTTGATAGAAATACCTCAAGAGGTGATAATATTAGAGATTTTCTTTTCCCATTGATGTGACCTTGGTTCTTTGGAAAGATCCACCACTGCATTATTATCACAATACAATGTTATAGGGTCTCTACTACTATACAACACATCATGATTATGAACAATGTTCTGAATCCAAAATATTATACATGGCTGCATCAGAATCATCGATATATTTGGACTCCGCTGTAGAATCGGTGACTACTGGCTGCTATGAAATCTTTAAGATCATAGATCCTCCATTGAGATAGAAAACATATCCATACTCTGACTCCAGATCATTCTGATCTATCTAAAAAATCAGCATCATTATACCCCCTAATGAAAAGATCTTTGAATTCTCCACACACCACAAACATATCATTATTTATTTTACTATTCATAAGGATAGTCTTAACAGCAGTTCAATGTTGTTCTCTTGGATAATCTTGATATCTTCTAACCATGATCAGTGCATAGGCAACATGATGTTGGGTACAAAACATGGAATACATAATATATCCTATAGCCAATGTGTATGGTATACTACTCATTCTATCTTTCTCTTGTTGTGACTAAGGAAAAATTCTCTTAGAAAGATGTATACCATCTTATATTGGAACCAATCCTACCACGGATTGTTCTATACCAAATCTCTTTAGATCTAGTCAATTTATGTACCCTGACATAGTCCGAGCATCATCTTGGATCTATCATTAATGATCATGATCCCTAGAATGTAGGCTACTTCACCTACGTCCTTCATGGAGAAAAAATTATTCAACCAGTCTTTAACTTACAGTAAGATTGGTACATATTTTCCCCTATGTAAAATGTCATAAATATATACTACTAGGATATCAACTGTATTCTCATTAAACCACATATAAAACCATGGATCAAATTCATTTTTAATGAAACAAAATTCATTTATGGATTCATAAAATTGAATGTTCCATCACCGTAATTATTTATTTAATAAATAAATATATTTTTGAAACAAGAAAACCCATTGAGATTCACCTGGTGTCACAAACCCTTTTGGTTGTTTCATATAAGCATATTAATGAAGGATTCCGTTAAGGAATTTTGTTTTGACATCAATTTTCCAAATCATGTAGTCATGGTAAGTTGTTATTCAAATTATGACTCCAATGGATTTAAACATGAAAACTAGTGAAAAGGTATCATAATAGTCAATTCCTTGATGTTTTCTAGATCCTTTATCCATTAGCCTGGATTTATAGGTTATAACATTACCTTCCATGTCCACCTCTCAATTTAATTCCCATTTTCATCCATCAAAATTTACATCAACTGACACATCAACCAGAACCTAGACTTGTTCTGATACATGGAATCCATCTCAGAATTTATATATTCTAGCAATCTTGTAGCATATGAGCTCTCCACTACTTCCTTGTAGGAGAGAGGTTCATCATTTTCGAACAATAATGATTTTCCATCTTCGGTGACTAGGAAACTAAATCTCTCCAATTCCCTTAACTCTTTTGAGATCCAACGTAGTACTTGTGTTTTTGGAACCTCTTCCATGGGGACCTGTGGAACTTATTCTTTTAACAAATCTTGTGTACCTTGAGCATCAAATTCATCCAATTAAATCTTAAACCGACTCTCGTTTTTGAGGATGTGCACCCTCTCCATAAACTTAGCATATCTGGCAACAATCACTTTCTTGTCTAAAGGGTTATTTAGGTAATATAATTTATTTTCCTTGGGATACCCTATAAAGATACACCTCATTTCATAGGGTTCTAGTTTGTTTCCTGAGAATGCCTCAACAAATGCCTTACATTACCATACATGTGTGTGTGAAAAATTGGGTATCTTTCCATTCCATAACTCAAAGGGAATTAAATTTTCTTCTTTAGTTGGTACTTTGTTTAATGTTTATGTTGCATTTTGTATTGCATATCCTGAAAAGGATAAAGTAAGACAATCATGACTCGTCAATGACATCACCATGTCCAAAAAGGTATAGTTCCTTCATTCACTGACACCATTCCACTATGGTGTTTAAGGATTAGTGAGTTGAGATAGAATCCCAGACTCCCATTGAAGGTTGATGAACTATTGGTTTCGATATTCTCTAAATCAATCCAATGGAAGATTCTTTATCCTCTTACAACGATGATACTATACTTCATTCCTGAATTCATTAAATTTCTCCAAGGAATATAACTGATACCTCATCATGTTGTTATAGCCATATCTACATAGATCATTAGTAAATGTAATAGAGTAAGAATATTCATCTCTAGCTTCTACATGAAATGGTCCACACACATTTTTGTTGACCAATCCTATAATCTCTATGGCCCTTTGACCCTATCCACTGAATGGCAGCTTGATCATTTTACCTTGTAATCAATTGTGATGTATATAAAGTGTTTTTAGCTTAGTAGAGTATAAATAACCATCTTGGTAGAGCTTTGTCAAGCTCTTCTTGTTTACATGACCAAGACGGTGATGCCGCAACTGGATGTTGTATGAGTCATTAGAGTTTTTTCTGTTATTTTTTTCCAACACATCGTTTTTTAAATTTAATACATACAAACCATTATTTAAATGTGCCATATCATACTCTATATTGTTCTTATAAAATAGACATCCCTTACTTCAAAACATAAAAATAAATCTATCCATATCCAAACATGATACCAAAATTATGTTCTGGGTAACACAAGGCTCATAATAATAGTTATGTAAGACCAAAATCATCCTAGTTGGTAATGAGAGATTTTAATCGCCAATGGAATATGCATCCCGTTTTGTACTATTTACAAAAAATGATTCACCTATCCTTTGGAAATCTTTCTAAATATACATGGTTCCAACATTTAAATATATAATCAATCCCTTCAAGCTGTATCTAAAACCCAATGAATAGAAATTGAAAGATTACACTCGATAAAGAATGCACCTTCAGCGTCCCCATGCTTCTAGGATCAATTCCACTCTTATATGCCTAACTTGCCACATGAAAAACATACTACCTCCCATTCCATTCCCTTCATATGGATCTTTCCCTTCTTGAAGGGATAATGCTCTGTGTCTTCAGATGGTTTATAAATCCTTGGACCCATTTCCTTGTCCTTTATTTTCTTATTCAACATAAAGGCGGTGGGTTATTCACACCCCATGTCCTTATCTACCTAGAGAAATAAGGTCAAAAGTTCTGATAGACTCTTCTCATTTATTCCCATGTTTTAGTTGGCAATAAAGCAAGATAATATATTGGGATGTGGTTATAGGATGAGATTTGTATGCAACTCATCCAGGAACATAATCCCTAAGATGTACAAGAATTCAATGTAGCCAATAAGATTCACTACATAAGGACTCACTGGTGAAGAATCTCCATGATTAGTTGGGAACAAATCATTTGAGATCTCATGTATCTCATCTATCTCTTTCTCCTGATAGCGATAATTTTGGTGAAACATCATTCTACAGGTGTACATGTTTTCATGTTTCATCAAGATCTCAATCGACATGGATGATATAATAAAAAATATGATATCAAAAGAATCATCCATATGTTTCATAGAAATATATAGTTCCTCATCACTATCCCATTTTCCAGGCGAAACATTAATAGGCTCCTCTTGCACATACAATTTACTCTTGTTGTGAAGGATGACACGTAAATGCCTCTACCACTCATGGAAATTGGAGTCAGTGAGAAGGTTTTCCATATCATTTATGGTTCAAAATGATATGTTCAAAGTCATTTTTCATTCCATTTCTACAAATTAACAAGTGAAAATATTTTAGTACCTTTTCATTATAAAATTGAGGCAAATAAGTAAATTAATATTTATTAGTCTCTCACTATTTTATTGAAATCCAATAGACCTCACCATTGAATTTAGATTGTTCTGTTTCATAAATATTATAGTGGAAATGATCCATATTTCTCTTTTCATTACCCCAGCTAGAGTTGTTCAAGAAACATGATGGGTTTTAGGTAGGCATTCAAATTCCAACAACATTAACTCGTAGTTCCTTGATGTGTCCAATGGACTCTCCAATCATAAAATCCTTTTATTTAAGATTTCATCAACCTTTTCCTCATGGTCGTACAAATTCATGCTAAGGATGTTAGCCCTTGATGTGAACCAATTCAAGTCAACCCAAAACGTTGAACTATAATTCCCCAAAAATTTAAAGCACCCTTACTAGGTTTGGTCAAGCACTTTGAGACATGGTTTGATTATAACAAATATTATGGAAGGCTATACTGACATAATATTTCTTTCAAGGATTTTATCCTTTCTTGTAATTTCCATTTTATTATCATTGATTACATGTTTGTTAATATTATGTGGGATATACTTATGTGATTATCCATGTCTATGATAATATTTACACATAAGTCGGTCTTATTTTAGTTTTATCCTTCATGCTTGTTTTATTTATTCATTTTGTGATCACGACAACACAGCCACAATAAATATACCATTCAACTGATAGAAATAAAATAAATGGTATGATCACGAGCTTTTAATTTTAGTTAGTTCACCTAGTAGTCGATAAACTAACTCAAGACCTAGGGGAGAATCACCTTGATCATTTTTGGGGTGCATTTTATAGCTATCCACCAATCCTCCTTTGTATCTCCATAGATTGGTTTCAATTTGGCTCCTAACATGAGTCTCCTCCACTTTCTTGGGAGCATTATCCATTACATATGCATTTGTCTCACTTGTAGGTGAGGGGTAAAATAGGGATTTATAGAAATGAATCCTTGGTCATGCATCCCCTATATATTAATTTGGAGAAGGCTCAACCGCCAACAATTTTAATTTAAACAAATAAATTAAAGTATACTATCAAAATAAAAAGTTCCATGTCTAGATCATTATCATCCATGAATGAAATGATATTTACACATAAATAAAAATATAATTAAATTCTTTATCACTATTGTTTAAGATAAATAACTCTCCAATCAATTAATCATCTTTAGTTAATCAACCCTTTTATCTTAAACCATTTTCTGAATTTCCATGAGATTTTCATCCATGATAGTTTTAAACAAATATGTTCATTTAAAATTTTCATTATATGTTACTTGTTGCTTAGAGGAAACCTGGTGAATTCCAATTAATAACTACCCAATGATCTATTTTGAAAATTGGGTAGATGTTAAATTAAACACGTATATATAAAACACATATCACGTGGTGTGGTCCGCTTTATTCCCGCACTATGGTACACTTCACAAGGGTATGTATAATATTATAATAAATTTTAATAAATCTACATAATTCGGATGAGTACATGACATGTAATTCCGACTACAAATCAAGTACTTTCATTCACCATTCATCCGAAGTACATGCCCACAAATATCGATGGTAGATGTAATTAGGAATCCTTCAAAGTACATGGTGTATCCAGTTTTCCACACACCATGTAGTGTCCATGTTACACGGTCTCTAGTTGGGAAAGCCATGTATAGGGTACATGGCCCAATGTTAACCTAATGGGACTACACACTGGGTCATGTGGGCCATATGGTGTGTAATCTGCAAACCATGTGCCACCTATTTCTTGTCTACACATGGTGTCTTTTAAGACATAGATAAACTCCAACACACTGCATGGTTAGGAAGACCAGTCTTGGTGCATTGAACCTTGACTAAAAACCATGTACTTCCGTATACATGTCGTGTGTTCTGTTTTTGTATAGACCAGAACCTTTTTCAGCTCATTATAAGATACACTATTTTATTTTAAATAAAATAAAAAAAATTGTTTTTGTATAGTGAATGTGAAACAAAAGATTAGGAAGAGATCTCGATATTCATATTTATATAATGATTAAATTGAATTGAAACAATGGTATTATTAAATGCAGAAATAATCAATGAAATAATAAATAATTATAATCAACAATATGACACCTCTGATACAACTTGTAGGTTCTGGGTGGAGGAGAAGTGCATGGATGTGTGTACCCAACATTATTTTTTCTATTAACAATGACCAATATGAGATCTGTCACTATCATAAAATGTCAGATCATCAGAATAGAATAAAGAAAAAAAGACAATCAGGGAGACCAAGAACCATAGAGAGGATCATCATATGTTGGTTATAATTAATTTAATTAAAATACAAGACTTTCCATGAAGGAATTTTTTATTCTTTGATGTTTCTTGTCAATGTCTGATGTTATCCGACATTATGTTGTAGAAGCAAGTGTAGGATTCCTCTAATGGTGTACCCCACATACCCCACATATCATTATATGTCTCCAAAGGGATTTCCATGTTCTTGAGAGGAAAATCCTTCTCTTGCGATGTCCTCCTTCGATCGCCTTGTGTTCCACATCCAAAGTGCCCTCCTTGATCTAGTAGAGGATGATATCTCTCGTAATAGGAGTGGTTTCTTGGAGTAAAAAGGAATTCCATCTTGACTTGATATATTTCTCCAGATCTGTTATGAAAAACCACATATAATGGCTAGATCAAATGAGAATAATGGAATTGGGAAATTATTACATAGAATAATAAAATGAATTAATTTTTTTAAAATGATTATTCATTTCATTTAATTCTTAGTAAGCCCCCTTGTCTAATAATCACAGTTGACGTTTATTATCACTTCACATGTGCCTAATGATTAACTCTTAATATATTTTTACTAAATAAATAATATTATCTCTCCAAAATACCCCGAAAAACTACACAATGTGTATATATTAATATACACAACATTAATTTATGTTTTTTCAGTTTCTTTATTTCCCCCACCACATTTCTTAGACCTTGAATAATGACTATTTATTTATTAAATAAATATCAATAATTACTCAATAATAAGTATATTATTTCATCCACAATATATTCTCTCAAATAAATAGTTCCGAAATAAATGTGATCATACATAGTTGGAAATTTATTAAATAATAATTAGTAATAATATTTATTCAACTTGTTACATGAATATTTAACTAACATACTTGGACAGACTCAGTATGTAACCTTCTAGGCCTCTTTCTATATGGCATTAGTTGGAGTTTTCATAAGGTGAAAGGTTTTAATCTAGAAACATGACAAATCACCCATAGGGAAAGATGTTAATGGCGCAATGTTGTGTCACCTATTACGATCATTTTCCATGTATTGTAATCCATTTGTCTTGGTATCTCTAATCAAGTAGGTTTCATTCTAGTTCCATCAACCCACATGCTCGATTATTCTTTCTTTGACTTCCTGGAATTTGAACAGGCCCATTCCACATTATGGCCATAGATTTATTTAGGCTATATCAATTCAATGAGAGGGCCTAAGATATAAACTTCCGTTATGGAAATGATGGGAAAAACCTTTATCTCATTATCAATTAATGCAATATTACTCACGATGAACCCAAAATATTCTACCTCACTACGAATAGTGTGTCATCACAGTTTTCATCAATACATCTAAGTACGAAAGTTGTAATTCCCATTAATAGTAATCATAAATTATAAGGACCAATAGACACATCCGCATATATAAACATCCAATGATATTAATAAATGTGGATTACCTACTAGGTGGTCTCATTATCATAATATTATCATGGATATTACCTAGGGTACACACTATGAAAATGTGCATCAATGTTTTATGAGTCCTCACCCCTAACATCTTATATTATTTTCCCCCTCAATTAACATCATCTGGTCATAGAACATATATTAAAGAATAGTGTTATGGAAATCTGAGTTCTCATCATAGTAGGGATCCTCTATGACCCTTTGGCGAAACATCTATCCTTAGGAAATTTTCCATTGAATTTTCACACATAATAACAATCAAGATGTGATAAGGTATTTATTAATGAATAATGTACAATGTTGTTTATTTTAGGCCACCAACTCCAAAACTATCTTCATTCAATGAATCCACATTGCTACATTTTTTAAAATACTTGACCTCTTTAATGTGTTATTGATCACATGGGTCTACACTTATTCTTGAAACCCCTTACAAGAACCTTACGTGGATAACTTCAAACCCCCAAAATAAAATTATGATATTTGTTTCTTAAAAAAACAATCCTCCAAAACAAAAATTTAAATTCCTTGTGAATTTCATAATGCTTCTAGATATAAGAAATTGAAATTTACCTAATTGATGATGATGTGATGATGAGGTGACATGTTACTTTGGGTTATAAATGATCATATAGAATATTGTGTATTTTTGAATCTTAGATTCAAATTAGCGAATATTTTGATGTGTGGTTTCATACTAATTTATAACTACTCCCATGATAATGAAATAGTGGACCACCTCTTAATGATTGGTTAATGGAATGAACATAACCCAAATATAGGGGGTATGAGTGGGAATATACTGTATCATTGGTATAAATATGGATTCATGTATACCGCTGATTGTTCTAATTCATTATGGGAATGAATAATCATTATTAGAAGTGGGGTTGGGTTCTCATTTAGTCAACAATATCACTAAAAAGTGAAGGTTTCCACATATTAGATATGATTCTAGTTACTTCCCTAATAAATTAATCTAGAATGACTATATATAAGTCTCAAAAAATTGGATTCATGTAATCCCCTTATGGATATATAGTATTGAGGAGGCATTGGTCCTCTACTTCGGAATAATTGATAATTAAAGTGATATTTAAATTTATGATGGTTTATATTTCTCTGTGATAATAATATAGTCTATTATTAAATATGTCATTATTTCTGTTTCTAAATACATGAGATGTTCTATTAGTTCATCGTACACTCCCCATCTTGGAACCTTGTCTGGTGAAATAATCTTGGTTTTGAAGACATTTTAAATTTTATAGCAGTATACATTGGTTTTCGTGCAAGTGGAGTCAACCTATCTAAGTTGAAAACGTGATGATTATTATTGGTTTCTTGATAGAAGATATAATATTTATTAAATGAGAAGTTTCTTTGGGAATGTATTCATTGAATTTCATTTGTTATGCATTGTTATTTTCATTGAACACATCACTTCATAACATTGACCATGTATTAGTAAAAGCTTGATTGATAGAATTTCAAAACTATAATTACACATTTTATTTTAATTATGGATTTAATTTTTATATATTTAATTCTAATAAAGACATGGTGATTTTTTATAGGTTTCATGGGTGAACTCCTTCTACCATGTGTATTGTAATGACCTGAATTTTTAATAATATAAATTTCCTTAATTTGTGTGTTATTTTATACTGTACAAAACTTTATCATATAATTATTGAAGTTAGTATAATAAAATGATACAGTTGGGTTTTGACTATTATATGGCCATTGGACAATAAGACCATTAGAAATAGAATTCCTAACGTTACAATTATTGTATATAAATTAAAATGATCTTGGTTAATTAATACCGAAAGAAGAGTCGATGGAAACATCCTCTAGACTCAGGCCATATCAAGCCCATATGTCGGAGCTTGGGAAAGAGGTAGCATCACTAGGCATTTCTTTAGACCAAGCTCAATCTGAACTTCAACATGTGAAGCTTGAACAAAATTGCCTAAGGGAGATGTTCAAGCTGATAGAAATCAACACTCGGGAAATTTTGTCCGAGCCACCCCAAGATTCTATCACCATACCACATATTACACTTAAGACATATGCTGGTGTTATATGGGTATATTTAATAAGATCTTAGCTACTTTGTGTAATAATTTTATATAAATAAAATATTTCTTTCTTATTATAAATTTTTTTGTGAAGTTCAAATATCTGGATAAATATAGGATGTATATTATGGATGAATTTAGGTAAAAGGGGGTATTATAAATATTTTTTTGTTCTTTAAATAATTACCAATGTGAATTGATTTTAAAAAATGGTCTTCTACAATTATGTTCAGTTAGAAATTTAGAGTCTAATAAGATCAACATAATTTTCTATGAATAGAAATGTATGAATAGTAACATACACGTATGAATAGTTATGAATAGTAATAAATAGTAAATTGGCAAAAAAATATAAACTTCACCAATGAATGTATAAATATGATTTATACATCTTAAAATGGAAAAACGATCCTAATATATGATTTGGTATTTTTTGTATGTCATAAATATTTTAATTAAAATTTTATAATTAAATTTATAATTTAAAATGGGAATATATTTTCATAAAATTTAATCTTTAATAATTACTTTATTTAATTATGGTTACACATTAATTTTATAGTACCTTTATTACATTCATAAGGAGTTACAGAACGAGTTATAGATTTAGAGTTGGGTTTTCTTGAATAAATAATGATTTAATTTGAAAATTAAGTAAAAATTATTTAAAAAATTATTTTCTTAAAATGGAGTTAATTTTTTAATTCATAGCATCAATATTAGGTTAGGTTGAATATTTGGGATTTTTCTAAAATAGTTAAATTTTAAGTGAATACTAAACATACATTTTAAGTTTCGGTTGTTTAATGACATCATTACTGATGTAATAATGATTTAACCTTTCTGGTATACTTATGAATAGTAATATATTCTATGAGGTGTCCGAGTTTCCAATTACAATGGTAAATACCATGGGCATGACCATGGATTATCCAATACCATCGATGAGGTGTCCCTTGGAAATTAATAATTAATTCCCTCACTTTTCATTTAAATACCAAGCCATTGTCTCATTCATTTGATTCCAAAATCCTCCTTAATGAAGTTATGGCCTTTCCACCTCCCATGTAGTCCTCCCAAGGTGACCTCAAGCCTCCCATACTCCTGACTATCATGTTTTCAAAGTTACTCTTCAAAGGTATGGGAACCATTCACCCTCATCTTTTATGTCATGACTTCATTTATGTTATGTCTTATAGTTACATTTTATTATGTGGGGGATTGTTCTTATATGTATTTAATACTATCTATTTCATGTACAAATTATTAGTGACCGTTTCCTCTCTCATCAATTGATTTTCATAATTTTTAAATGATGTTGTTTGGCTGCCGAATTTTCGTAAAGAAAATCACATCTTCTCTTTTCTTTCAAGTTTCCTTTTTAATGTGGTATGTCATTCTAATATCCATACCATGTTATTACCTCCATGTTATTATGACATTATACTATATTATGAATTATTTATGAGTGGGTATCCTTTTTACACTCTCTTTTTAATGTTTTCTAAAAAGATATTTTGCAGTCGTTATGCTGCATAATTTTCATCTCAAAATTCCTCTCTTTATCTCAATAAATTATGTTGTTTTATTTATGTTAATACCTAGATCTATTTAATTTATATGGGTGTTCATAAATATAAAAACAATGATATTTTTTATTCTGGAATTGACATCTATATAACCCTCATTCCCCTTTCTATGGGTTATAAAGGACATAATGCTCTTATTTTTAAGCACTTTTAAAACATCACGATTTAGAAGTGAAACCCATTAATTTTACTATATACGGGTTATTTATGAAATCTATAGTTATGATATAGGTGGATCACATGAAAATAAATACATATTAATGGTGTGACATGATAGCGATCCAATGAAATGGGTAATGAATTAATCTCTAGAGATGACAAGTTTCACAATACCATGGTGAGTAACCTTGGTAATATTTATGACACCTTGGGTATGAACCTTGGTTATATTTTCATGATTGTCTAAATGAAATGTTATATCAACATATTCAAGTTATGACTCATTATTTTTATCATGATATTCCTATTCTTCCATTTCTCATGTCTTTGTGATTTTTTAATGTTCTTATTTAGAATGCTCAATATCACATTTCAATTATTGCACATGTTTTCATTACTGGGCCTTCTACTCACCCATTCCTTTGATGAATGTCTCTTGGTAATTATATGTAGTAATTTTTACTTAGGAAGAACTTATGAAGATTCCTTTTAATAGGTTTAATAGAATGTTTTATGTTTTAATGTATTTATGTTCTTGATTTCCAAGACACTAGACTTTAAAGATCATATATATGTAAATTGTAATGAAAAGTAACGTAATTAAAAGGTGGGATGATATAGTTGGTATCAGAGGCTAGTTTAGTTTTTTACGAAAATTAGGCTATGAAAACATTGGGAATAACCCTATTGAAATGTTTAAATATAGGAAAACATCCTGGTATTTTGGTGATTATCAAGTATGTGGTTTATCAAACAAATACATCCCAGTCTAGATACGAGCAGGTAGAGGTGGATCTGGCAAAGATGTTCATATTTTTAATACACGAAAACACCACTTTGAGCTAAACTCAAATGGAAACTAGTACATGACATCGGGCATTGCTGCACTCTTGTATACATCACTCCCAGGGGATATGATTGTTTAATCGCATGGTTTTTTTCAATCATTATTAAGGAAATACAGAGAAATGTAATATTACAAACATGAAGTTTTAAGACATAAAATAAATTATAGATAAAAGATTCCTAAATAAAATAAGCTTCTCAATAAGGTTTTATTCTTTTGGAAATGGAAGAAAATAGGAGTAACCGTGAAAATGGTCACCACAATGAACCATGATCAGACGGACCTCTGATTGAATCTAGAATGGAAACATTCAGGAGAATGATGAACCAAATAACTTGAGATATGGAGAATAACTTGAATCAAGTTGAGAGACCGATCTCACCATGAAGGGAACAATATTCTATTGAGTCCTTTATGATTTAGTGACCACAAACCGTCAGTGGATCGACTAACCCATTGGTTGTTGAACTGTGGATCATCTCTATAGAGAAGTTCTTTTATGTGGTCCACTATTTAGAGAAAGAGTAGGTCTCCCTAGCTATCTATCTCTTAGATGGAGAACCTATTCAGTGTTGGGAACTGATTAAAAACACGATGCAAAGAGTTGAGGTTGAAGCTATATAGTGGGAAGAGTTCAGAAGGATCTTGTTCAGTAAGTATTTCCCTCATTCCATGTGAACAAGAATGGAGAAGGACTTTTTCAAGATGAAGTAGAAAGAGAATGAATCTGTTGGAAGCTACGATATTAACTTTACATGACATTCCCGTTATACCTCGTGCTTTTTTATGGATCCTAACGATAAGTTGATATATTCTTTAGTGGACTGAGACCTCATTTACCAAATAATCTATCCAACTGAGTCTACGATAGTTATGTGGATATCATATAGAGTGAAATTAAAGTCGAACTGGGGTTTGGTGAGATGGCGTGGTATCATAAATCAAACGATAAAAATAGATCTATGGAGCCCACCATAGGAAGGAACTTTGATCAAAGAAGAGGAGGCAAGAAACTGCAACGTCCCATTTGTAATAAATGTGGGAAGAGGTATTCATGGAACTACCAGGTCAGGAGCAGGAAATCCACATGTATGGAAGATGTGGCCTTATTGCAAGGAATTTTTATACTGAGGAGAAACCTCAACTTCAAAACACCAAAGAAAAGGTATATATGGTGCATTCCCTACCTAATTTCCAATGCTTTATGTGTGGAAAACTTGGGCACTTTCCCAATTACTATCCAAATCCGAGGGTAGTGGAGGGGAACCCCCATCAGCCTCAGAAAATCCCAAGGGAAAAAGTTCATGATTTTCCTTTCACGACTCCTATAGTTGATGCTTCGAATGATGTGGTAGCAGGTACTCTTGTTGTTCTCTCAAAGAGAGAAAGTACCTTGTTTGATTCTGGTTCTACACATACCTTTACTTCCTCCTTGTTTCAATGAATTTTGAATCAACCCCTGATTTTCTAAACGTATAGTTAACATTAAAGACACTTGGTGGGATTATTCAAGCATCATCAGTGTTTAGAAAATATAGTATTTTCTTTAGTGAGCACAATATTATTGCTATTATAGTAGTCATTCCCATTTTTTAATTCGACATTATACTAGGGATGAACTATCACTCAATGTATAATACTAAGATCAAATGTAAATTCAAGGAAATATCAGTAGTATTGAATGGAAAACCTATAGTTATCATTCAAGGAGAGATATCTTAACCTAATCGTTGCCAGAAAATACCCCCTATATCCTTCTTTGTGGATTTCATTGGTGATGAAAAAGAAGGAGATGAGAGTTTAAGGATTTAAAATGTTCCCATCATCCAAGAATACGTTGACGTATTTTCTGAGGAGTTACCCAGACCTCCCCGAGAAAGGGAGGAATATTTCTCCATTGATCTCGTACCTAGATCCCATCTGATATCGATGAACCCTTATAAGATGGGAAATGTGGAGATGGAGAAGTTAAAAAAAATTCCATGATCTTTTATAGAAGGTGTTTATCTATTTGAGTGTGACTCCTTGGGGAACACCAGGTCTGTTTGTGAAGAAGAAGGATAGATCGATGAGACAATGCATTGATTACAGAGAACTAAATGGGATCATAGTGAAGAACAAATACTCTCTTCCAATAATTGATGACTTATTTGAACAACATCATGGGGATCAATTATTATATAAGATTGATCCTTGATCTGGTTAACATCAATTGAGGGTGAAGAAAGAATATATTCCAAAAAATGCCTTCCAATCAAGATATGGGCAGTATGAGTTTGTTGATATACCTTTTGGATGGACTAATGCACCTTCTATTTTTATGGATCGGATTGTTTGAGTCTTTAAGGACTACCTTGATAACTTTGTGGTAGTTTTTATTGATGATAATATGTTATATTCTAAAGGTCATGAGGAGAATGAGGATCATCTAATGGTTATTTTTAAAACTCAACGGATAGAGAGGAATTTTGGAAAGTTCAGTAAATATGAATACTAGTTACAACATGTTTCTTTTTGGGGAACACAGTTACCAATGATGGAATCATAGTTGAACCAGGAAAGATAGAAGTTGTAGAGGAGTGTCCTCAACCTATAACAATAACTGATATTCATAGTTAATTTTTTAGAGGGATATTATAAGAAGTTTTTGATAAACTTTTCATGACTTTAAAATCCATTAACCATGTTAACTGAAGAGGGTTCAAGTTCATCTAGACAATGGAGTGTGAGGAATGTTTCCAAGATCTGAAGAAGAGATTGGTTACTGCACCCGTGTTAACTCTTCCCTAAAGTAGAGAAAGATTTTTTATTTTTAGTGATACATCTATGATAGGTCTTGGGTGCATCCTAATGCAAAATGACAAGGTCAGTACTTATGCATCTCAATAGTTGAATACTCATGAGAAGAACTATCCTACACATGATCTGGAACTGGCTGTAGTCATTTTTTCTCAGAAGATATAAATGCACTATCTTTATGGGTAAAAATGTGATATATACATAGAGAATAAAAGTTTGAAAAATATATATTCACACAAAATGAATTGAACATGAGACATATGAGATGGTTGGAACTTCTTAAAGGCTATGATTGTTCAATTCATTATCATCCTGGAAGAGAAAACAAAGTCACTGAAGCATTGAGAAAGAAAGACCTAGTTGTTCTTTCCATGATGAGGATTCAAAGAGATCCTATGATATATGACCTAGTAAAACATGACTTGTGAATTATAAGGGAAGGTACATCATCGACCCTTACCCAAATGGTTTCTCAATATTCATTACTAGAGAAGATAAAAACATCTCAGAAAGAAGATACTTTGTTATAGAAGATGTTTAAGCCTGTGAAGGATGTGAAGTTTCTTGAGTTCAATACTAATCAAGATGGTGTACTAAAATTTCATCCAAGACTATGTGTTTCATCTATTCCAGAAATAAAGAAGGACCTGATGGATGATGCTCATAGCTCTACTTTCTATATACATCCTGGTAGCATGAAAATGTATAGGGACCATTGTGATCATTATTGGTGGGATAATATGAATAGGGAGATTGATTACTACACATCATGGTGCCTAGTATGTCAACAAGTGATAGAAGAGAGACAAATTCCTAAAGGGGTATTGCAACCACAACCCATACCAGCATAAAAGTGGGACAATGTTACTATGGACTTCATCATTGGTCTCCCAAGAGCTTCCAAAGGAAATAATGTGGTATGGGTTATTGTGGACTGTCTCACCAAGACTGCCCATTTTATCTATATCTAGGATGATTTATCTGCTGATAAACTTGCATGGATTTATCTAAAAGAATTGGTAAGGCTTCATGGAGTTCCACTATCTACTGTATTTGTTCGTGATCCGAGGTTCATATCAAAATTCTAGAGAATTCTTCATCATGATCTAAGCACTGAATTTAATTTCAGTATGGCCTATCACTGCAAAACTGTTGGATAATCTGAAAGGAAAATTCAAACACTCAAGGACAAGTGGAGAACATGCTCAATGAAATTTAAAGGTGAATGGGATCGACATCTTCCTCTAGTTGAGTCCTTTTAGAACGTCAACTTCCACTCGAGCATCCAAATAGAACCCTATCAGGCTCTATATGGGATGCAATGTAGAATTCCGACTTGATGGGATTAAGCTGGTGAGATAAATATTCTTAGGTCTCATCTTGTGCAAGAGATGACAGCAAAATTTCCATGCAATCCAAAAACACATTAAGGGTAGTCAGAGACGGAAAAAGAGCTATTCCGACAAATGTCGAAGGGAATTGGAGTTTGATATTGGTGACAAATTATTTCTTATAATTTCTTCTTGGAAGAGGTTCATGAGGTTTGGGAAAAAGGGAAGTTCATCCCTAGGTACATTGGCCCATACGAAATCCTCCATCACGTTGAAGGAGGGTCCTATCGGCTAGCACTTCCTCCAAATCTATCACAAGTTCATGATTTCTTCCATGTGTCCCTCTTGAGGATGTACATACCTGACCCTTCACATATACTAAATCCAGAGGTTGTACAATGGGATCCTGACCTCTCTTATAAGGAGAAGCTGGTAGAGATCTTGGATCATAGAGGCACGGTTCTATGAAATAAGATTACTCACCTTGTAAATGTGTTGTGGAGGAACCACAAATGTGAAGAATACAAGTGGGAACCAGAGTCTATGAGGTAGAAGTACCCACACCTTTTCTCTTCATAGGGTACGAGTTAAAATTTCAAGGACGAAATTTATTAATGGGTGAAGAATGTAACGACCCAAAATTTTCCCTAAAAATTATTTCTTAAATTTGTGTGTTATTTTATACTCAAAAAAACTAAATCCATTAATTAATGGAGTGTAATTAAATGAGACTGTTGGGTTTTGACATTAATATGACCAGTGGTCAATATGACCATTGGAAACAGAATTCTTAATGTTACAGTTATTGTTTATAAATTCAAATTAACTAGGTTAATTAATATAGAAAGAAGAGTTGATGGAATCTTCTAGTTTACAAGGGCTATATGAAGCCAATCTGTCGGTGCTTGGGAAGGAGGTAACATCACAAGGAATTACTCTGGACCAAGCCCAAGCCGATCATCAACATGTGAAGTTGGAACAGAATCGCATAAGGGAGTAGTTCAAGCTTATAAAATCACCACTCAGATAATGTTGTCTGATCCACCACAAGATTCTATCAACATAACACATCTTACACATAGGTACTATGCTGGTGTTATTAAGGGCTATATAATGAGACCATATCAACATTATGTAATCTTTTTATATAAATAAAATTGTTATTTCTTATTATAGAAATGTTTGTGAATTTCAAATATCCGGATAAAAATAGGATGTATATTATTGATAAATTTAGAAAAAAGTGGGCTAATTTAAAAAATTCTTGTATTTTTTAAATAATTAATAATATGAATTTATTTTCTTAAAATAATCTTCTACAATTATGTTCAGTAAGAAATTCAAAGTCTAATAAGATCAAGTTATTTTTTAGTGACTAATAATTTATGAATAGTAACATAGCCGTTTGAATAGTGATGAATAGTAACAAATAGTAAATCTGCCAAAAAATAAAAACTTCACCCATGAACATATAAATATGATTTAGAAATTTTAAAAGTGAAAAATGATCATAGTATATGTTTTGGTATTTTTTTAAGTTGTAAATATTTTATTGAGAATATTATACTTAATTCAGTAATTTGAAATGAAAGAGTATTTTCTTAAAATATAATCATAAATTTTTACTTTATTATATTGTGTTAATATAATAATTTTATGGTACATTGATTACATTTTTCATGTTTTACAAAACAAGTTATAGTTTCAGAGTTGTTTTTTAAAATAAATAATTATTTTATTTGAAAATTAAATTTAAAATATTTATAAAAATATTTTCATAAAATGGGCTTATTTTTTTTTATTTTAGAGCATCGATATTAGGTTATGGTTAATTTTGGTGATTTTTCTGAAATAGTTGAATATTCAGTGAAGAGAAAAAAATATAGTTTTATGTTTTGGGTGTTTAATGACAACATTGTTGATGTAATTATGATGTAATCTTTCTGGTCATCTTATGAATAGTATTATATTCTATGAGGTGTCCCAGGTGGAAAATTCCAGGAGTAAATACCATGGAAAATCCCATGGTTATTCCAATACCACCGATGTGGTGTCCCTTGGAAATTAATAATTAATTCCCTCACTTTTCCAATAAATACCAAGCCATTCCCATATTCATTTGATTCCAAAATCCTCCTCAACGAAGATTTGGTCTTTCTAACTCCAAAGGTGGCCTCCCAAGGTTCCCTCAAGCATCCCAAGGTCCTAACAATCATTCTTTTGATGTTTTTCTTAAATGGTAAGGGATCCTTTCACCCCATTTATAAATCATGACTACATTTATGTTATGTCTTATAGTTCCATTTTATTAAGTGGGGGGATGTTCTTATACATCTATAATAATGTATATTTAATGTTCATATTATGATATACCCATTCATCTATCATCAATTGATTTTATGATTTTTTATGTGATGCTGTTAGGCTGCTGAAGTTTCGTAAAAGTAATCACATCCTCTATTTTCATTCAATTTCTTTTACATGTGTTATGCCATTCTAATGTCCGTACGATGTTCTTATCTCCATGTTATTCATCCTGTATAATGTATTATGAATTATTTATTAGTGGGTTGCCCTTGTACACTCTCTTTTTAATGTTTTATAAAAGGATGTTATGTAGTCGTTATGATGCAGAATTTTCATCTCAAAATTCCTCTTTCTTTCAATAAATTATATTTTTTTATGTATGTAAATACCCAGATCTATTTTATTTCTATGGGTGTTTATAAATAAAAAATAATGATATATCTAATTCTGAAATATATATACTTATAACCCTCACTCTCTTTCCATGGGTCATAAATTACATAATGCTCATAATTTTAAGCACTTTTAAAACGTCACGATTTAAAAGTGAAACCCATTAATGTTATTCCCTATGGTTTATTTATGAAATGTATGATTAGGATCTATGTAGATCACATGAAAATAATTTCATATTAAGGGTGTGCCTTGATAGCACTCCAACGTATTGGGTAAAGAATTAATCTCAAGAGATGACATGTTTCACGATACCTTGGCAAATAACCCTTGGTAATTTTTATGACACCTGGGGGATGAACCTTCGTGATATGTTCAGGAATGTTTTAATTAAATATTGTATCCCCATAATCAGTTTATGATTCATTTTTTTATCATTATATTACTAGTCTTCTATTTCTCATGCCTTTATGATTTTTATCAAGTTCTTATTGATATTGCTCAAGATTACATGTCAATTGTGGCCCTTGTTTTCATTACAAAGGATTCTGCTATCCCTTTCCTTTGATGTATGCCTCCATGTTATGAGATGCATTAATTTCATACATAGGATGTACTTATTATAAATCCTTACAAGTGTTTTAGATGAATGTTTTATGTTTTCATGTATTTTTTCCTGATTTCCACGACACTAAAATTTAAAGATCCTATGTATGTAATATGTAATGAAAAGTTATGTAATTAAAAGGTGGGATGCTATATGTTTGCATAACATTGGTACTAGTAACTAACACATAACCTATTTGAGGTTAGGATGGAGAGGTAAATAACACCTTTTCACTAACCATTGTGGGGTTCTGATAGGATGGGTCAGGTCATAGTAGTATTAGTGTGTGTTAATTTTAGGGATCAGATTCGGTGATTAGTATAAGTGATGAATGTTTTTCCATATTTTAGGAGAACTATATAATAGGTATATAATTTTATTTTATTGTTTTAATGAAACAAATATGTTTTTGGTGTCCAACACGTTACTTCATAGGGACACTAATGATTTTGTGTCTCATGAAAATACATGATCGTTTCGTTCATGGAAAATTTATGTGTTGGAATAAATCATATAGTCATAATATATAATTTTAATGCATTCATTAATATAATAGGGGAGAAATTCTATGATGGTTAGTAGGGGTATTAAAATCATAAATTATTAAATTCTATCTTTGTTGTTCTACAAAATGATTGTGATTTTTAAATTCATCCCAAATATGATACATTACAGTATGTAAATGTCAACATGAATTCATGATCTAATGATGCAAATTTTTATTTTTAACAGAGTGCTTACAAAGAATTTTCATTATGATAAGGAGCCCCACTTCCATGGAAAATATTATTATGGGCCTTCACCTACAAGAATAATATGGATAGATTTGATTTTGATGAACAAGAAAACTCATGTTATTGAGATGATGTGTGTGTGTTGTCTATAATGATAATTGTATTTTGGGGTGATCATGAGTTTCAGTGGTAATGTTTTTGATGGATGATATTGGTAAAATTCATACACATGTGAGTAAATTTGTGTCCCAAAGGATTAATTAATGGAAGATCATGTTTCATTATTAATGCCTTGGAGGTGTATGATGATCATATCTTATGGTTGATGATGAGGAACAGAATTACTTTATATAATTTTCTGGATCACTTGTATTTAGTTTGATAGATAAATAGTTTATTCAGATTACATATGTTTGACTATTCTATATATCATATATAGTATTATTACTTGAATATTTGTCATATGAATAAGTTATAGAAGTTCCTTCAATAAGGGGAATTATGCCAGGAAAAGATAATATTTATAATGATATGCTAAATTGTCAATATAGATTAGTTTAAATGGAATTAGATATTTATTAACTATATATTATTGGGTAAACATAAATATTGGGTCTTTTATTCCTAAATTTAACAGTTTCTGATTTAAATTAAGTAGAGGCTAGGAGAAAAAAATCACTCTATGTAATTTAGTATACTATGTTTAATTGAAAATTTCATTATAAATATATATTCAATGGTTCTCATACTTGAGACTATTATTAAAATATATCTTGAATTGTATACTATGATATATAATGGAATAATGACTTATATTCGCATAAAAATGGTCCTCTCAATAAGCCTTTCATGAGATTTATATAACTAATTGATTGACTTTGAATTGATTTTCCACTACCCTTTAATGAATAAGATAAATCTTGTCCATTAATTAAGATGAATTTTATTTACTTATTTCCTTAGAGATGGATTTCACCAGTAATTTAATCTTAATAAAAATAAAATTTATTATTAATAAAAGGTGATGACATATGTGTGCATTATTATTAATGATACATTGGATAAAAATGTCATTATATTACAAAGTTAGAATTCCATGGATTGTTTTCATTGTCCCAGTATTTATATTTCTTAGTTTGGGACATGATGTGTTTCTAGATATATATCATTTTATGGGTTTTGGAATCACTATCCCTTAGATCAAAAACTATATTATCAGATAATATATGTATCTTGAAGCTCATAAAATCTTGTTGGAGATGATTTTTTTAAATAGATTGAATAACCATTCAAGGATAAATTCAATAAATGTTATTATTATAC
This sequence comes from Viscum album, assembly GCA_963277665.1. Classification (NCBI taxonomy): domain Eukaryota; kingdom Viridiplantae; phylum Streptophyta; class Magnoliopsida; order Santalales; family Viscaceae; genus Viscum; species Viscum album. Next base: position 397,094,168 of record OY728144.1, read on the forward strand.
ATATTAAAAACAATATAATTATTGATACATAGTTATTTGATTTGAATTTATATTATACAAATAAATCATCCAAAAAATTTAGAGTCATTGGAATGATTATTATTTACATACTAAAGTACTCATTTGAAATTCAATATATAATTTATATACTTTTCACAACAATCCTCTCAATCCATGAAACAAAAAAATTATTTTTAAATCAACAAATATACGGTTTAACGATCAATGTTCTTTTGAAATAGACTAGGAGATTGAGAGTTGAATCCCATACTCTATCAACCATGTCTGAATATTTATAACGATATATATGTGTGGATCCTTGAGAATTAGTTAAAATGATGTTATGAAGAAATCAAAACCTACTATGAATACTTAATGTTATTTTTAAAATAATATTTAATCAAAATATAATCTACCTAACCTATGCATTGGATATGACAATTTAGATTTATGTGAATTGTTATATTTTGATTATACATCACCCACATCTATTTCACATGGATTTTCTGACATTAATTACATAAGTTATGAAATTGTTTTATATTTTATATATAATTATCTAAAATTAAAACTTCTCCACTTATTCTATATTTGATGGTCACATTTGAATACAAATGTAGATTAAAATACACAAACAATGGGTGAAAAAGGACATTAAATTCAAACAAGATAGAAAAATTTTCATTTTAATGGGTGTTTCAAAAATATCCTAAGGAAATATGTTTTTGTGAAATCTGACGCACCATCCGAGCACAACCCAACATCCACAGTAGTGTCCCGAACACTGCCTGAATTCCCTAACAACACCAAAGGGATAAAAAACACTACAACATGTCGTCCCTCACCAATAAACTAAATTTTTTATTTATATATCTATGTATATATTATTTAATATTTAAATATATTTGTTTTTATATTTAGAAAAAAAATTATTTTTTATAAAATTAAATTCTAATATGAATCAATCATTTAATTCCATTTTTTTGGAATTAACTAAGGAATTCCAAATTTATTTAATAATTTTACAGTATAATTTTATTGTAAAATTTTTGAATTTATTAATGGAAAATTTTTTGTTCAAATTTAATTTTAAAATGTGTTAGGTGACATATTTTATAGATTTTATTTTTTCATTTCATGTGAAGAATCTAGTAAATTATATAGATTTTAAATGTTTTGAATCAGTAATATCTTTTTCAATATGTGTTGGGAGATGTTGGATGATCATAAGTCACGGAGATTTGTTTTACAATTTGATATAGTAAGGACTTCACATATATGTTGTAAATAGTAATTATGATGATATTATAACTAATAGTGGGAAATGATTGTTACTACATTGGTGGAAGAGGAAAAAATATATGATGATTATTGAGTTAATACTATATTTAAGTAAATGAGAAGTACTAAATATTTCTAAAGGAACTACTGACCCTATGTTTTCATTGATGTCTATGTGGATATATCCCCAAGTTTATGAGGTATCCATGATGATGATGAAATCTGGACTATACTTAGATGAGTTTTAGAAGAGGGAAGATGGGGTAAATGTGAGATATTATTGTTTCTAATGTTATACAATATCTATAATTATAAATTTCTTCATTAGTTTGTAATATTCACTTCAGGAATATGATATTTATAGAAGATAATGAAACAAAAGATACACTACTTATAAATAATTTTTCCAACATAGACACTCATGGAAGAAATTTTGAAAAAATATGAGACATATATTTGAGTTATTATTCATTCACAAGACAACGATCAAATGTTTGGAAATTATTTTTCCAAAGTATGAAACAATTATTTAAATTAAAAAATAGATAAATGTAATAATATTACATTGTAATGTATGATATCATTCATATTTAGGATAATTGATACAAAAAATTGGCCAAATACATTTGATCACTATTATAAAAATTTTATATGATGATCCTTGAACAAACATTTATCAAATAGAAAACAATTATAGTATGTGTAGGATGTTCTGGAAGATGAGTTCAAAACATTATGTTAGATTATGATCTTATTTTTAATAAATGGTTCTTACATCATGATTATTTTAAGAATGATCTATGATAGAAAACAAAGATTAGTTGATGAAGTTAGGGTAATAATATGACCTATCTTAAGGGAATCAATAAAATATGGTTACAATTTGAAGAAAAATAATTAATAGTTATTTTTGGTAAGGCCAAATATTATTTATTCTAGTGGGTGAAATATGTATCTTTCTAGGAAGATGAGATGATCGGTTTGTATAACTACAATAAGATTGATTTTTTATTGAAAAGCATATAGAAATAATGACAAAGATCAGCAAAAGAACATGCATGAAGCCATGAAGGGAAATTGTCCAGCTAGAGCTGGTTAGTGCCGAATGGGACTGAGGACACTAGCTGATGGGCCACGTTGTTCCTTTCCCTTTTATTGAAAGAGAAGGTGCACAATGAGAAATGTTGGCTGAGTGAGATAATTCTCCTGACAATGGAGCTAAACGACTAGAGTCTGCAGTCGTCATGATTGATAGCGTCGATAACGGAAAGACAGTCAGACTCAATGATGATGTCGCCCCATCCACATTCAATAACGAGCATCATACCAGCAAGGATGGCCTTGGCTTCAGCGACCACCAGTTCCCAGAATGTCTGATGTGTTTCATACTTAGCAGCAACGATTTTCCCCTAGAAGATTTCGGGAAAGGAGGCCAAGGGAGACAACCCCAGCTTTTGGAAGTGATGCGTCGACATTGATCTTGAGAATCCCTTCCATTGGGGGATTCCAGGGAACAGGAGGAGAGGGGGGTGGTGGAATCCGGTATAGATTATCTGTTGTGGCCTTCCCAACCATCAATCCAAGAGGTAGCACGATCAATCCAGAATTCTGGGGGTCTGTAGGCATGATGAAAAATAGCGCAATTGCGCCGGACCCAAATAATCCAAGCCAGAGTGCAGAGTGAACCAACATCAACTAGGTAGAGAGAGGAGTACCAACGCGTCAGAAGATCGGGAAGGTCAGAGGCCAATTCCAGTGAAGAAGAGGAAGCCGAGCCCCATAAATTCCATATTTCCTTAGCTCCCGGGTTGAGAATGATAGCGTGTAGAGGGGTTTTAGGAGTGTTTGGGAAGAAAGGGAAAGAGGTGATGTTGGCCATATGTTAAAAAACGAGAAGGCTCATTGTTGGGAGAGTACCCGTACAAACCTGCCACCAGAAATGAAGAACTTTTGGGGGGACGTTGAGCGACCAGATCGATTTCCAATGACCCTATTCCCCGCCAACTGGGTGAATTCCAAGAGAAAGTCTGTAGACGGATATCACCGTGTAAACGCCAGAAATGTCATTGATCCAGAAGAGACGGTCAGGGCCTGCGTTAGGTACCCAGGGGATGCTGAAGATAATTCTTTGATCACTTTTGTTAAACCATTCGAGGATCTTATCCAAACACCACCCTTATCCCCGGTCAGAAAGGAGGCAGCTGATAGTGGGATCGTCCAGACCTAGTTCGGCGGGGGATGTAGCCTGTAAACCATCCATATCAACAAGCCAGGGATCAGACCAAATTTTGACAGATGAGCCAGTCCCAATTCTCTAGCCCAATCCTTTATCCAGGAGCTTTTTTCCCCCCAGATGATACTCCAGAGGAAGCTGGGGCGAGGACCAAGAGAGGCAGCATTAAAGTCTGTGTCGTTAAAATACTTAGCTCATAAAACTTGTGCACAAAGAGATGAAGGGCGGTCAATAAGGAACCATCCTTTCTTGGCCAAATGCGCGTCATTGAAGAGAGGAATATTCTGAAACCCCATCACACCCTCTGATTTGGGTTTGTAGAGTTTCTCCCAGGCCATCCAATGGGGTTGATTCCTTCCATCATGCTTCCCCCACCAGAAATTGGCAGTACGTGTGATGATCTGATCGGTGATGGCCACCGAGAGCTTAAAAAGGGTCATAATGTAGCTGGGGATAGATTGGATTACGGCATTGATGAGAGTCTCTTTCCCATCTTTTGAAATAATTTTAGGGGTCCAGCCTTGGATTTTAGCCTCAATCCTATCCACGATGGAAGCGATGATTTCTTTTTTAGACCCGCCAATCACTGTGGGGAGCCTGAGATACTTGTGATGTTTAACCACCATATGGATGCCTGCTGAAGCACAAAGATCATTCCTCTTAGACAGAGGCACCCCTGCACTGAAGGAAATTTCAGATTTACCATGATTGATTGTTTGGCCAGACACCCTCTCATACTGGTGGATCGCCTGGAAGATCACCCGACATTCATTAATTGTTGCTCTAGAAAAATGGATGCAGTCTTCAGCGAAGAAGAGATGCGACACTGGAGGGATAACTTGACAAAATTTTCCCAATGAATAGACTTAGAAGAAGCAGCCCTGGAAATAAGATTAGAAAACACATCATCCACCAGGATGAAGAGGAAGGTAGATAGAAGGTCTCCCTATTGAAGGCCTCAAGAATGGGTGAAAACTCTGGTAAACTCCCCATTGACCTTGATTTTAAATGAGATAGTCAAGATGCAATTCATGACTATATCTATCCATTTAGCACAAAAACTCATCTTCTGCATAACTGCTACAGGGAAGTTCCATTCAACTCTATCGTAGGCCTTAGACATATCCAGTTTCTAGGCCATGGTTCCTCTCTTCACCGTGGAGCGTGAATTCATAGAGAGGAACACTTCATGGTCCACAATCGAATTATCAGTGATCAGTCTCTTGGCCACAAACATGCTCTGATTTTCAAAGATAATATCTGGTAGCCAAGGTTGCAGCAGATTGACAAGGATCTTTGAGAAGATCTTGTAAGAGACATTGCAGAGGCTGATAGGACGAAAGTCAGGGATCGCCACAGGTTTCTTAATTGTGTGGATTAGGACGAGGATAGTTTCATTGATGGCCACAATAATGGTGTTGCCATCCTATATATTTTTTATCAAATTGTAGATTTCAGGACTGATAATGTGCTAGTATTGCTTAAAAAAAGGGCGTGGAACCCATCTGGTCCTAGATTCTTGGTGGGATGAATATGTTTCAAAGTCAGGTGTATCTTGTCATCTGTCACCTCTTTGGAGAGATTCCTATTGATATCTTCTGTGATTACAGGTCTGATACATTCATCCACCTAAACAGACATGAAAGGGGTTCCTGCAGAAAAGATGTTCCGATAAAATCCAATCAGGGCCTCGTGGATACCATTGGTGTCAGAAACATTGCTTCCATCAGGCTATGATAAGTAGGTAATGGAGTTTTTCCAACGCCTGGAAGAATCATTCTAATGAAAATACTGTGTGTTAGCGTCCCCTTCTTTGATATGGTTGTCCCACACGTGCAAAGCCCAGAAAATTTCCTTGATACGTAAGTCTTTGTTCAGCTCTCTTTGTATGGCGCCAATCTTAGAGAAATTGCAATTGGATGTGGGTTGTTTGAGGAGAAAGTTCAGTCTCTTTTCAAGGGCGTTGCAGTGCCGGTCAGGGTTTCAGAATTTATTATTTCTCCACTACCTCAGATCGGATGTGACTTGTTAGAGGTTAATGCAAACATCATCGTGAGTACATTTCCAGCTTGTTCGGATCACCTCGTCACATTCCTGATCTTTTGACCAGAAGCTCTCAAATCTGAAGGGTCTGGAAAAAGTTGTAGTACGTTCACCATGGGTACAGTCAATGAGGATTGGATAGTGGTCTGAGCAGTTGAGGGCCATGTGTTCAATATGAAACATGCTGAACATATTAATCCAATAAGAAGAGCTCAGAAATCTGTCAAGACGCCCAGCGATACCGGTGCCTTTTGAGTTGCCACGGAACTAAGTAAACGGATTTCCTGAGTACCCCAGATCGACCGGGTCCGCCATAGAAACTGCATCCTTGAAGCATGACATCGAAACTGAAGGTTGGACGGTTCCACCCCTCTTTTCGTTATGGAACATGATCTCATTGAAGTCTCCGCCGAACATAATAGGGCTCGGTAAGTCAACTTGTAGCTTTCATAAAAGGTCCCATGACTTCACCTTGTCATTATGGGATGGCTAGTCATAGAAACCCACAAAATTTTAGGGTGGGTGAAGGTCCGTCTGAATAGTCGCTGCCACATGGTGCGAAGAGAAGGACAAGATTTTGACATCGACATTGTCCTTCCAAAGGAGAATGAGTCCCCCAGAGTGGCCTTGTCTAGGAACCGGGAAACAGCCTTGGAAGCCACACTTCAGAGAAATACCATTGGTGTCCTTGCATTCTAGAATGGTTTCGGACAGGAAAACCATATCGGGGCGACTTTGAGCACAATTTCACTAAAGCATGCGAACCGTTCGGGTGTTGCCAAGCCCCAAACAGTTCCAACATAAGACAGTCATTGCTCTAGGTGGGGCTGGGACTCTCCCTCCTCCGCCTCTGGTATCTCCGATCTTACTTTTCCATTTTTTGTTTTCCATCTTTTGGTGAGGTTCCTTCCTAATTGACAAGTTTCATTTTGTCTCTTCCTCACCCGGAGTTTTGGGTATTCTGTGTGCCCATCACTCTCACCTTTTTGCCTCCTTTTCCACGTTTGATGGGTGATTGGACCCATTAGTGAAGGTCCCGACATACCAAGGTACTTCATCGTAAGAGTGATAGCTGTGGTCAATGGTGATTCAGGGTCCGGATCTGGAGGTTTGATATGCATCAACATCATCTTTGAGCAATATGACGGGGAATTTTGTTGCAACATCATCAACTTGCCAGTGTTGGAGAATTGTCCCTCAGGGGTTTTGGATGAACCCAGCTTCTCTCTGAGTCCTAGCTTCTCCCTGAGTGGGAGGGCCATCCATTAGGGAATTCATTAGTCGATGCATTAAGGCCTTTTCAGGTATGGTGTTTGTCGGACTAGAATGTGCCAAAGTGAGACGGTTTTGGTCTTTTTGTTTTTCCATCTCTGGGATGAAAGAATGTTTATTCAGTTTGGCATGGAGCTAGTGGCCGTAATGGAGGATATTATTACCCGCATCACTCTTATGTTTAGTGGTGCACATTCTTTCCAGATGGCCAAGGCGTCCACAGTGAATGGAAAAGATTGGGAGTTTCTCAAACTTGAATGATATCCACGTGTTGATATATTCAATCATTAAAAACATTCCCCTCATTAGTGGATTTGAAAAATCGAACTCCACCTTAATTCGAACCTCGGGACCCCATTGTATTGGGTCTGAGCTGTCCCACTCAAGAACGTTCCCAAAACTATCTCCAATTCCCCTCATTGTACGTTCTGTTCTTGCATGGAAGGGGATTCCCTTAATTTGTATCCAGAATGGGGAACGGTTTAAAATCACTTGCTGAATATCCCCCCCCCCCACACTTTTAAATCTTCCATGATAAGGAGTTGATTATCGATGGACCATGGTCTGCCATGCAAGATTTTATCTCTATCATTCTCTTTAAAGAACTCAAATATGAAGCGGTTTATCCCAGCTTCCCGAATAGCTACTCCTGCCTCAAGTTTCCAGATATTTTGTAGAGTGTTCTTGAGCGCCCCATGATTAACCGAAATATTTTCCACAAACATTACCACCATGAGCAAAGATAATAGCTTTTCTAGGAATGTGTCTTAATTTCACTGTGCCTCTATTGATGCCTTTTCCTTGTCCGTCAGGGCCAATCTCTTCCATTGATTGACCAACTCCTCATCCATGATGCACAAAATATTACGGAGACTCCATAGGGCTGGTGTCTTTATAGCCCCAAAACCCTCACATGGGTCAAAGCCCGGTGCCACGAAGGCCTCCTTAAGTCGTACTCCCAAAGGCCGCCTCCAGTCACGAATCACACCACTGGCCAGGCTTCGGGCATCACAGCACAATAAGTGCTTCACGGTGATACATTGCACACCCGGCCCACCTCACGCCACTTCGCAGCTGAGCTTTGACGCAACAACAAACCCCCTCCAAACAGATCAAACCCCCACAACTAGAACAACACAATAGCCACTTCGCGAGCATACACATCGCGAACAACCAACGCGGACAAAACTCGTGAGAGGAACTTCGCGAGGCAGACCACACCGCGATAGCCGCTTCGCGGTTTCTCGGCACAGTGAATCGTCGTGGGCGGAGCTTCACGATTCCAGAACAGTTCGCAGCGGAGACTTCACGAATCAAGGAGAACGAAACTGGCAGTAGAGCAATGCTCACGTCACGAGCCCAAACCCCTTCGCATCAGACACTTCACGAGTCAGGGAGAAAGGAGACCTGCAACAGTGCAGAGTCTACTCCACAGCACCGGGAAGAAGAGAAGGAGAGGGGGAAAAGAGGAATCCTTGAATTTGAGATTGCCTCGAGACTCTGGGTGCAGGAATTTGACTCTGAAAGGGGAGTTTCAGAAGGGACGGGGTTCTGCAAGAAGATGGTGAAGTCAGGAGCCGAGGGTGCACAGATCAAGAGTGTTGTTGATTAAAGAGGATGGGAAGATGGCGAGGCCTTCCCTCACTCAAATCTGGTGCCGGTGAGGGGGGTGGCGACGAACAGAGCTTCAGGGCCCTGAGGGAGGCCTGATCCAATGCCTGATTCAAAGATGGGAAGATGAGGGAAATCCAGTTCCTTCCAGAGTACAGACAATAGGAATCGGGAGCCATAAAGGGAGAAGGGAGGTAGAGTGTAAGATCCCAATGTGACGAGATGGGGAATGAAAAAGGAAGGAGGAGAACCAGAGACACCAGAGCTGGGGATGAGAGAACAGCACAGATCTAGAGAGGGGTACGCGGAGAGAGACGGCGTCGCCGGAACCTAGGCGGACAAAGAAACTGACACCCTAGGAATTCATATGAGGGAGCTCTCATGCCGGAGATAATTACAAACTAATCCTATATTGAAATTAATAAAGGGGAATATTATTAAATAGTATGATGATATGAGATTGTGGTTACGGTTTACATATAAGGAGAAAATTGAATTTCATTCAGTCTGAGAAGAGTAATCTAGAGTTATTCATAAGATTCACCAATACAAATCATAAAAATATAATAGATGGGTTGTGATAATTTGTATATACTAAAAGTGAGTTGGAGAATGTTTGATGATGAACTTTGTCTAAAGGTATAATATAATCACGCGTCAGTCAAATTCTCACACAAGTTAAACTATGCAGATGTTATTTTTTCACAATATAATATACATAACAATATTTTAGCACTATTTAAGTATGGAAATGAGAGAGTTTTGTTGGGAAACCACATATATGTTGTGTAAATAATGTTTATTTTAGAATAATGTGAATGAGTTGTGTGAAGGATAACATTTTCATATAAATATGCTTATATTGGATCATTATGTAATTAAAACACATTTAGAATATCAAGGAGATATTTTTCTATATAAGGCTCACAAGATTTATTCTTCTCCTAAATAAAGCAATGCAAACAACATTAGTGTAAAAAAACATATGTGACAACTTATTGTCTGTTATTATCATTTTAGAAAAAATATTTCCATAAAAAAATTGTATTATAAAAATGAGTTTCAATAACATTTTGGTAAAAAAACTTAAGTAAAAATAAAATAATGTTCTGAACTATTAGTTGAAGAATTAGAAGTTATCAAACTAGAAACTATAGAACCATAAATCCTATAACTGTAAGTTAATAGACTATATTATAAGATAATAGAACAGATATCTGAATGTTATAGATAAATTATATCTATCAATATCCTATCGAAGGATTAAAAGATAGTTTACATGAAAAGTTAATTATAATTATAATTTATATCTTCTGATTAGAAATAATGGAGAATAAAAATTACATCATAACACTAAAGTCTATATTATATGATGTAAATACAGTACCATGAACAATTTCACAATTAATCCCTTCAAAGATTATTTATTTAATATTTATATTTACTTTTGATTTTTATTATAAATTGACATGAAAAATCGTTTTCTAAATTCATCATATTGAAATTAACTTAGTATGAACATGTGATAATTCTCTAAATGGTTGGTTTTTAGTCAAAAATTATAGTTTTAAAAAAACATGTCATTTGTATGACTTTTGAATTATATATTAATGAAATATAAGTTTATAATCCATTTTATTTAATAAATTATTAATTCAATGGATTTCATTAAACATTATACACTATTCATTGAACATAGAAAGCCTTAGAAAAACACTTTAGAACTCATTAAAATTTAACTTTAATACACAAAATATTTTCTCTCATTTAATTGAGTCAATTATTTCTAGGGGATATCCAGTTTTGGCTTCACATTAATGAATCATATTTTTTATTTGTAATATAATATAATTTTTTTCATTAAATGTTATTAGAGAATTAATTTTACATTATATATAAATTTTTTTCTTCAAAACTTTATTTATTTAGAATTTTTTTTTATTTTAGTCACATTAGAAATATTATTTGATTAAATTATTAATAATTATAAAATTATAAGTTAAAATATGGTAAAATGGAGAATATAAATATTTTTAATTTAAATTAATTATTACGATTATTAATTAGTGAACGAGGTAGATGTAAATGAGGTAAAATGTGGTAAATGTTGTGTAAAAGTACTAAAATATTTAAAAAATGAGGATATAGTAGAATGGTTGATTGTTTTATCAACCAAAACATGTTTCCATAATAATTTTTTACATTTTGATTAATTGAAACATGAAATGTTCCATGATATTATTAAAAACATAAAGTTGTTCCCAAAACTACCCTTCCCTTTATTACAAAAGGAAAACATCTTCACGACTTCTTGACACACATACCTTTCAAATATTTTGATGAAATTATTTTATTTTCCTCCCCATATAATCCTCTAAAATGAACTTAAGACCAAGTTCACTCATATTTATCATAATCTCATCAAATTTGTGAAAATATCCTACAAAAAATCAAGTCCCCTTTGTGAGTATTGTCAACTAATTCCTCTTTTTATTAATTTTATTGATTAAAATTTATTATTTAAAAAATAATATATTTATATTATTTTCATTTATATATTTTAATATCACTATATTATGGTTATTATCATTATTTATTCATATACCCCATCCATTATGAAAACATTTGTTGTTCGTGTGTTGTGTGGACTACCACCTCCACTACGTAATGTGTTTTTTCCTCCATCACCTCACAATTTTAGATATATAGATTGTTTTAAAAAAATTAATATTAATATATTTATATGATTATGGTTAGGCTATGTCAAATTTACGATTCTATCAAAGAAATTACTTGAAAATAATCACCATTATTTTAATCATTTAACAAAATCAAACCCAATGAACAACTATTTATTCAAATTCATTAATATTTTCATATCCATTTATATATATATATATATAATTATATATAAATATGATATATAAATCAAATAATAACTAAATAATATAATTAGACCCCAATTATTATTATATTATAAATAAGTTATCTGAAAGTCATTCATTAATCATGGACTGGTCAGGTTTATGTTGATTAAACAACGTACTTGAAAAAATAAAATAATTTTATTTCATGGATGACTATAAGAACAAATGAACCAGTACAATATGATAGTAATGTGTAAATTAATATTTTTTTAGTTTTGGTGATACTATATCAATATCTAGTTCAAAAATTATGTAAACATTTTTCATTCATCAAAAATCCATAAATGTTGGTTATTATCGACTCTATCTTCCAGGATATAGTCTAAAAAGTCAAAAAAGTGATTTGAAAAATAATAATTCTTTTAAAACAAGATATAAATATCATTTCTTAATTATTAATATTTTAGATTTTATGAATACTGAATACAAATAATGTTGTTATGAAACTAGTACAAATGATTGAAACTATGAACACATATGTGGAATAAAATATGAATTCAGGTAGAGAACATACATTTATGGTTTTTATGACTGAATATGGATCTGATAAATGTGATAAATTATTTTTTTATGATATTTAAATTTTTAATACTGGGGTTAAAGTACATTCCTAGAATTTTGGATAAAATGTAATGGTTTTCCATCTCATATTTTTCACTTTTAGACAAGTATATTAATATGAATCTAATTTAATTTATGTGTTTTATATGGTTCCAATTCAATGTATTATATCATTAATGTTTTTATTCAAGGTATTTGAATATCAATTTTAAGCCTTATTTTTTTCAAGAAGATATTATGGAATTATTATATAATCTTTACATTGGGTTTTCTGACTCAATTTACATTTTTTGGACTCATGTTGTCAAAACCATCTATTTAATTTTTTGGGTGAATGAATTTACATTGAATTATTTATCTATGATTATCATTATATTTAATGTATCTAGAATCCATATTTTTATACCATTATCATGTTCATTTTATCCAATTGTTACTTTTTTTAACATGAGAATATCATTATAAATTTTTGTGTGGTAAAATTGTTTTTAATTTTAAAGAAAATAGATAAATGTTGGATATTGAAAACTGTATGAGAACATAGAATATATTCATCTAGGGGTAATCACCCAAAAAGGTCTTGGTTGATAATTTAATCAATCCCTCCTTCATAATGACATGGCTTAACACATCACAATTGGAGAGACACTCTTGTGGGATATGCCATTTAATATTCACATGCTCTTAAAGAACCATGATGAATAATGTTTTCTACCATTTCCGGGGTATCCTATGAATTCAATAAATTTAATCCAATTATTAATTTTATTAGTCACATTTTATATGAAATATACCCTTTCCACAATACTTCTCTGATAAGGCAATATTAGGAATCCTTAATGATACCCGATGACTTCAATATTCAATAATATATTTTTTGCAATACATTGAAATTATTCTGTTGAATAAGGAAGGAATTGATATATATATATATATATCATTATAGTATTTTACACATTTATTTTAGTAATATATTTCTCATGGAATATTATGGAATGTCTTGATGAAGCTTATAGTGAATGTGATAGACTAAAGTAAGTGATAGTTGGGAGGAGACATTATATATCAACATCATCCATCAATATGTATCATGAGGGTAAGCAACATGTGTTTTACTGTATTTACATTCCCATTATAGTATAATGATCTGAAGGCAGCTGTGACGGAATGTAATGTGTCATAGTATAATGCATTTACAATCAATTATTGATATCTGAAATTCTTCTTCCATCAGAATGAGATCAATTGTATTTGTTATCCATGTTATTCATTTATTATCATATATATATAATTCCATTAGTTTTAGTTGATTATGACTTCATGTTTTCCATTTATTCATTCAATATAATTTATTCTATATTTATATTATGAAATATTCCATTGGATGACACTCCTAACTGGGAATATAATTTTACACTTATTTTTTCCATCCCCTAAGAAATTAAGTGGAGGATTGAGTGTAATTGTTTCAGATATTAATGAAGGGATTAAAATTTTCTCTATATATGATCATGTTAAACCATGTTATTTTTTTGTGTAATATATTTATGTAACTTTTCTTCCAACATGAAAAAATGATATATCTTCTGAAAAATCTTGTAAAATTTAACAATTATTTAATATATCTATTGGCTATGGTTTTTGGATATCTCAGAAGTAGTACATGGGATTAGATGATGTTTATTAAAAACCATGCTTATTATAATTATATGAACCAACTAATATATAATACGTGCTATAAGATGTACTCATTATATCTTGGTAACACTATTGAAAACCGTATAGTATTTTTAAAAATAAATGATACGATATAACTATATGTATAATATTACAATAATATATCAAATAACGTGTTTTATGGTAACTATATAAACCCGTATAGTGTATATAGGGATGTTTCTCCTATGATCATCAATAATAATGTTGTTTTTACTTAAGATGCCTAATGAGGTTCTTATAAAAAAGGGTTACCCAGAATTAACACAACAAGATTTTACCTGGTGGAAAATATGACTATAATAACTATGATTTAATTTTATAAAATATTTTGTATGAATTGAATTTAAAATTATAATGAAAAAAATTGTTTCTAATAGAAGGATATTTTGAATCACAATGGTGTAGTGGAATCCCTTGTCAATAGTAGAAAAACATCTACATTTGAGTTCTATATGGATCCTCCAATAGTATCTGTAAGTAAGAAAAAAATAGGAGGAAGATCTACAATTTTCCATAGATGATGATGATATCCTATGAATAGTATATATGTCTATGCTGCACAATAGCATATATATTTTTTAAGATTAATTACCTAGACGTACACCTGAGTGTGATGTTTTGTTCTCCATTCGACTAATTAATGATTTAAATATTATATCTTAAACTCCATATTTAATGGAACCAATAGTATTGGGGGAATTTAAATAATAGCTTTAGGGTTTGAGTGATAATGGATTTATATTCATAAGTGGATCACTTTGGGGAACCCCAACATTATTCATGTTAAAGAAGGATATGAACTTGATATTGTGCATCGATAATAGGGAGATTAGTTCAATTAATATAATGAATAAGTATCCATTATCTATCATTGATGACATCATTACTATAAATACCGCCCTTAACCATATACCTATATCCCTGGTCACTACAAAAACACCCTTGCTAGTAGGGGTTATATTTATATTATAGGGGGTTATAACCCCTCTAAACACATTAGTTGTGGTTCTGGTGACCACCGCTAATCTGCATGCGAAATCCTAGTACGAGAAGTTTTAGTGAACCAATCGTAAAATGAAACTGAGATGAGTGGAGGTTAAATTATCGGGGGGGTTTAAACCCTCTAATTTCACTTAAAATTCGTTGAAATTTAAACATTAGAGGCGGTTTTGACCACTTGAAGTCTAGAAAATGAATTTGGGGTCAGTTCTATACACCGTTAATTGAGATTGTATATACAATTTTAAGGGAGGTTATCTAGTAACTACCCCTAAACCATCAATTCTTTTAATCTTCACACCCTAGACAGTCCCTAGATCTCATCCTGGACAAACCCTGGATTCCCTATTATAACCCCCTGCCACCTCCAAATGACCCCAATAAAACCACCTAACACCCACACCGACACCCCAAGGACATCACCTTAGCACCCAACTTGACAACCCCACATGGTAACGGATGACCCAAGGCCTACCCAGGACTACTCTTCTAGACACTCCCTAACACCCACCCCAAACAACCCCTCTTCCACCTGCAAATGACCTCAGAACAACTTCCGAGCACCCACCCCCGAAGTCCCTGGAGAACCCCCTTGCACCTAACCAGATACTCCCACGAGGTCACGGAAGACCCATAGATAACACCCCTTGGACTACCACAGAAGAACATTTCAACCACCCTAACACCCCTAGATAACCCCATCCTTGCATATAACCTGCCCTAGAATCCATGGACTAGACTTAGCTACCCCCATGCATACTGTGCAACTACCTGACACCACTTAAATCTTGGACATAAAAATAATCCTTGTTGCGACTCATACCCATGTCTGAAGGAACCTACTACAATGTTTTACCACAATGCCGGATTGACTTTATATAATATATATACAATATATATAATTTATTTAGATATATAAATTTTTTATTTTATATATATATATATATTACTAAAATATAAAATATAAAATATATTTGTGTATAATTTTTAATATATATTTATTTATAATAAATAAATATATATATAATATATATATAAGGATTTATATTAATGAATGTAAGTATATATTTGTGCATATATTTATAAATATATTTATATTCGTTTGTGTGTGCGTATTTCTATATTTTTATAATATTTTTAGAAATAATAAAATTATAATATATATATATATATAATTTTTTCTATAATTATATGTGCGTGTGTGATAATAATATTATTAATAATAATAATTATTAATCAAATTTTGTAAACTATATAAATTATATGTTGGTTTTATAAATACAATACACTAATATATTTAATGATTTATATTACAAATATATATATATAGTATTAAATACGTTTATATTATATATTTGTGTATTCAATTATATAAAGTTATAATATATCATGTATACACATATATATATACAAACAAAATTAAATACATTCATATCATGGAAAATATATAATATAATGAAATGAAATATATGTATATATTTATTCAATTAATTTATAATTAATATGGTTTACTACAATATATATAAAATAATTATATTACATATATAAATTTATATATAACAAATTATCTTTAATATTATTAATATAAATATATAAATATTTAATTATATAATATTTAATTATTTTTATTTTTAATTATATATATATTTATTTAATATATAATATATATAAATTTATATATAATAAAAATGTTATAATATATATATGATATTTATATTAATATTTAATTTTGTCTACATTACATATATTTGTATACATAATATAATATAAGTTTATTTTAACATAAATATAATGTGCAATACAATTTTATTAAATATAATATATTTATAATATAAATCACAATATCAATGTAGTGGATTTATAAAATGATATTTTTATTTTATATATTTGAATGAAAATATTTATAATTAAATTTATGTTCTGTATAATAATATTTATATATGTAAGAATTTTTTATATGTATAAGTATTTATTTATAATATTTATATAGTGTCATTAAATATAAAAATATGTTTATAGTGTACTTCAATAAATTTGTATAATATGTTTATATAATATGTATATATATCAAAACACATGCACACACACATATATATTATAAAAATTGAATTCATATGACATTTTAAAAAAATAAAAAATAGGGTGGTTAAAACACATTCTAATCTAAGGGAATGGTGGTGGTTTTGGAATCTATCTAATGTCATAAATTATTGGGGGTGGAAACCCCCTCTAATCAAATGGATTAGAGACTATTCATGAACCCCCTCTAATGTCATCAATTATAGGGGTACAAAAACCCCTATAATGCCATAAATTAGAGGGGATTCAGACGACCCAATAATTTCTTAAATTAGAGGTGATGAAAAATACCTTTAATTCAAGGGATTAGAGGCGGTTCATGAACCCCCTATAATTTATTAAATTAGACAGGGTTGTGAACCACTACTAATTCAATTTAAAAATAAAATTCAAATATAAATATTGATTCTAAACTCCAACTGAATATTATATATATAGCATATAAAATCGCAATTAATATTATATATATATAATCTTTAAAATCCAAACAAACATATAGCACCCCTACTTCTTATATTACAATCATTTTTGACAAAACAACCTAAATAATTCAACAAAATATCAAAAAAAATGTTAAAATTTATGGAGGGTGTTGTGAACCCCTTCTAAAATAAATGATTAGTTGGGGTTGTTCATAACCACATCTAATTTATTTAGAAAAAGAATTTAGCAGGCATTGGGAATAAACCCTTCCAAAAATCCCCTAATCACCTTGTTGTTTTGTAGTGGGTTGGGATTATTTGTGTCTATATCCCATTATATCTATGATCAATAAGTTTCAATGGATAGAAGTCCCCAATTCCCATGAGATGGATGGCCTACAGACACTGACATTGCTTGTGTTATAGACCATTGATTACAACAAAAATGTTGTGTTATAACCATGGGTACTGTTAGTGGATATAGCCTTCCAATATCCATGGTATTATAGGCTATATCCATGAGTATTTTCCATGTTTATATGTTAGTTTTACCTAATAGCATGATGGGTTGGTGAAATAGGTACTTCTTGGGTCTATAACAAATTTTTTGGGGAAATTTTTCGACTGAATAGTTGTGAGGTAACACCTATATCGATGAGAATTTTGAGTCAATGGCTATATCGCCTTATCAGAAAAGGTGTAGCAACAATCATTAGTGATAGTGGCTATAAACAATCCAAGACAACACATTTATTAATTAGAAAAATTCACATATCAATAGGTTGGTCTATGTGGTGAAAAAATATTATAAATTTGTATATATATATACAATAACAAATTATGGTGTTGTGTAGTGGTAGGGTGTTTTTTTGTACATAGCATACATGGTATTGCAAATAATTGGTTTAAAGAAATACCATTATATCCCAGAGAATAAGGTGCATGGAAGTTGGTCGATCCTTGTGGTCTGACTATTTCCATTAATTCCCATAAATAGAACCTGGGAGAGCACCTTTGGTGATAACTATTCCATGTGGAGAAGGATTATCTCTTGACCTATAGGAATGATAATTTTACATGGAAATAGGAAAATACAAATGGACCATATATTACCATGGTTATCATTAAATATTGGCAGTGGAAATGTACGTGGTTATAGTTGGTCCATATAGACATACTTCATTTCACTCCCTTTAGCCATAGTTGCTTCTCATAATTATATCTAAGGAAACCTATGGATATTGTTGGAGGGGTATTTCCAAGAAAATAGGATTCATGAGTTCTGTTCCCATGGATATAGAATATAGCCTTTTTTTACTTGTTCTTATATGGTCATATTTAAGGATCTAGAATATTTTTAAAGATCAATATATGCTCATGTTATCAATAATAAATGGGGTAGAAGTGTTCAATAAAAAATATATCATTTTTAACAATGTAAAAATATTATGATATTTTGGTAATGCCTTGTGTATTGACTAATGTACCTTCTATATATATGGATTTGATAAATATATTATTATTGATGTATCATTTGTACATATAAAGGGGTTAAATTGGAATGGTCAATGGAATGAATTGAGTGTTTCTAATATCTATTGGGAAGAATTATATATTGAACATTAATAACACTGTACTCAGCTGAATTAGGGATTGTAATTTATAGTTATACTTCGATGAAAGGAATTTGATATTTCTATATGAATAATTATAGATTGATTTTTAATACAGTAGGGTTGTGAAAAAACATGAACATAATAATAAAACTTAGGACATTGAGCAGGATCCATACTTTTTCCATAAAAATATAGAGACACTACCAATATGGTGAATGATGTAATATATATATATATGGACCATAAGTTTTCAATGTATATATTATATTAAAAGGATCTCAACATGAGGACAATAAGATAGATTCAACTAACTAATGAATATTATTTCTTGATACACTAACACCCAAATATAGAAAATAAGGTGGATAATGCATTGAGTAGAAGATACACTACCATTCTTAATGTGATGAGGATTACTATGGATACCATATATGGAGATATAGGATATATGGACATGGTGATTTCTTGTAAAAGGGAGACACCATTAATTTTTTATGAAATTGATAACAAATCATTACTAAAAGGATAGAAAATTATCGATAGGATGACGAGAAATTATAAATAAATATTTAAGTATTGTAGGATGTTAAATTTACAAACCTCTAATATAGATATAGAGATTTTAATGTTTGGGATGTGTTTATGTGTTCCATACATACTTGAATTTACGTAGAAATTTAAAAATGAAGAACATGGATTTAACATATCTATTCACCCTTATAGAACAATAGGGTAATGGTATTTTAGAGAATGCATCTATTGGGGTAGTATGTAGCTGGGAATTATAGTTTATGTGTCAAGATACATAGCATTACGGCTCATAGTGTCTAAAATACCACATCAAAAGGGAGTCATGAAAGCTATACCTATACCATATAGAAGTGGTACAATTTTATAATGGAATTTGTAATTAGACTATCTTTGTATCAAACGAATAATGATGATACATAGGTTATTAAGGATCTTCATTACATGTATGTTTATTTATTTGGGATAATATTTGATTTAACACTATATAATCATACCAATATATATATCAATGAAGTCATAAAGCATCATGGGGAAACACTCTCCATTATATTTAAACATGAGCCTTGGTTAATATTGTAATTCTTATAGAGTCTTCAAAGGGGATTCATCAAAGATATATTATTAAGTATTTTATATCATTCTCAAACTGATGGGTAGTTAGAATGGACTGTCCAGACTTTTGAAGACATGCTAAGATCCTATTATCTTAACATACGTGGTATGTGGGATCATCATATATAATTGGTGTAGTTTTTATTCAATAATATCTTTTCATTTGAGTATCTAAATCGTACCATATGGAACATTAAATGTGAATAGGTTTCATAATCTTACCTATTAAGAAGAGGTTGAAGAAATAACGATAGTTTTCTAAGATGTTATGGATGAGATGACTATTAAAGTTCAATTATTCTAAACCACAATATTTTTGTAACACCCCAACCCCAATTACCTAGATTTGGTGATTTATTAATATCATTGGCATGATCACAAGGGAATAAATTCTGGAAGAATGATTAGTTTAATATCCTTGGATGCACTAGATACATTCATAAGTTATACATTACTTCATGAAATAAAAACATAAAAAACATTTTGTTCCCTTTTGAACACACTTATATCCTTATCCTATCCCCATAGGTCAACCATAAAATATATCCTCACATCTTGGGAAAAATAAAAAATATTAAGGGGTGATCTTAGATGGTCAGTAAGGAAAAAAATATAGTAGAAACATTCATAAATAGGAATACAAATTTGAGGCAATGTACAAGACTAAAACAAAAGCCTTTCAAACATAAACTTCCACATAATATGGAAAATAAAAAATCAAATAATTTCATTTACTTATTCACCTGGATATTTGACTTGTCGAATAATCACATGCAATATCAAGAGTCAGTTTCATAATGATGGACTGCCTAATGCCAGACATCATAACCACATAGTCAAGGCCTTGTACCAAACCTAAAAATAATATTTTGTCAATGCCTTCTTCCAATACACTAGATTGTCTCATGATATCTACTGATGCATCGAGGAGCTATAGAGGGCTCCACCCGTCACTTACTAAGTCCAATGCATTCCTCATATGAAAAGGGTTAAACATTACTTAATCATTCGTATTAAAACTATTATACGTAATGTCAACAGATTTTCCATAAACCATGAATGGTGTAAAAAACACATCCACAGTCAAACATATCCCAAAATCATCAACACATTATAGAGATTTTTATCATAATAAACCAACATCAAAAAAGTTTAAAATCTATCAAAGGTTGTTGACATATATGAAATTAAATCTTTTGCAAAGAAATATCTCATTCTGTTTCAAAATCATTTTAATGTCAAGAAATTATAAAAGAAAACATCTATTTTTAATATATTTTTATAATCTTGTAATGGAGGCTTCGAAGGTGTAATAATGGCGGAACAGAGCTGCACCTTCAGTATAAGTTAAAAAACCATTCTTTCCTTAATTATGTCGAAATAGTCAGAAAGGACCGTGTTTGTAACACCTGAACCCCAGAATCCCAGAGCTGATGCATTATTTTAATACATTGGCATGATTACAAGGAATAAAGTCCAGAAGGACCGATCTGTTTAGATGTCTTGGAAACAATATACATACATATTTTCATCGCAACAACATGAAAAGAAAAACAACCCTAATTTATTCCATTAGAAACATCCCAGATTCCAAGATAATTCCTACAAGTCACTCATAACTAAAATCTTCATATCTTGGGAAACTGAGACCTGAGAAAGTGTTGAGCTCAAATGCTCAGTAAGAGTAAGCAACACAGCCTAAGATGACATAAACATTAGGAATGGTGATTAATTGAGAACACGTGAATTTACAAATAATAAGCATGAACACTTTATGGTAGGAATATGAGCTGAGTAAATAATGCCATCATAAAACATAGTCATGGGTATTCTACTAGTCGAATAACCACATGAAATGTCAATCTCTAATCTCATAAGGATGTAATGCGTAATGTCGGACATCATAACCACATAGTAAAAGCCTTTGTGCCAAAATAACAAATTAGATTTTGTCAGAGCCTTCTCCCAAGACACTAGCTTGTATAATGAGACCTACTGATACATCAAGACGCTATAGTGGGCTCCACCTATCACTTACTAAGTCCAATGCATTCCTCATATGAAAATTTTGAAGAATAACATAAAAATTCATATTAAAACTAGAATAGAAAATGTTAATACTTTATCCACAAACCATGAATGGTATAAAAATAGCACATCCACAGTCAAACATCACACATTCAATACAATATAGAAGATTGTATTGTAACATATTAACCTCAATCAATAATAATAACATATATTGAAATAGATGAAAAAATCATCAAAACTATTTGAGAGAAATAACCCCCTTTTTCTTGAAATCATTTAAACGTCTCACTATTTGTTAACAAGCCATTTAAAAATAGATTTTTGAATCAAAGTGTCCCATACCACTTTGTAACTTTTAAAAGGAATTTTAATTTTAAAACATTAATGTTCACATAAATAAATCATTAAACTCATTTTTAAAACATAGACATTAATGAGAAAGATTTAGAATAAGAAATCTTTAAAACATTTAAAATGGTATTTTAGTTAGAGTTCCTACCCAAAAGAGAGACATGTTAATACAAATAATTGAGGTTATCAAAACATTATAATATCATGATAATAAAATAATTCCTGATACACTTTGTCAAAGTATACTATATACAACATATAAATGTGAATTTGTGTATAAAAACATAGAAGTCTCATTGGAATGTAAATTGATATGAAATCTCTTAATAAGATTGTATCCTTGGGTTAAGGATAAATCAATGACATAATTATGTTTGAATAATTTAAATACACTCAATATGATTGGATATTCAGTTTAAATCAATCATAGGGCATTCATACATATTCTTGTAAAAACAACACAAATGAATTGGATGTTTAACTCAATAAATGGAGATTTAGTTAAAATTACTCTTATCAAGATCATATCGATGACTTCAGACTTTATCAATGGAGTGAATAAGGGTATCAAAACTATATCCACAAAACGGGGAGTGGAAAATACTACAAAAATAAAAATCGCGATTCCATATATAATCATGGAGTAAAATAATCAATGAAGTATGCGTAAAGCCCAATGAGTGGAAATTGAAATTTGAAATTCCCTTATCGATTTGGAAACTTATGAATCATAAACCCCATGAAAGAAGGATCATACAATGAAGAGGTAAATAACCATAAATTGAAAGTATATTACCCAAGGAATACAATAATGTTCTTTACACACACCACACAAAATGAAATAGTGGCAATATAGCAAGAATCTCATGGGGAAAAAGTTTTATGAAAAACCATTACATCATTGTAGTCAATCAAGTTGTATAACAAAAAGTTAATAACAACAAAATGAATCATATAATACCATGAATATAAATATATTCATTATAATATATTTCAAATTTCAGTACATAATACACCACAAAAAAATAAGTGGTGAACAATGGAAATCTTATGGAATTTAAAGTGAGATAAGAAACGCCTTACCTCAAGTCTGCCTTGTCTTGTATGTTCCTTATTCTTCCTGAATAATAAAATTAAGTAAATTTATACTTTATTAAGAACATTTTTCTAGTTTTTTTTCTTTTTTATAACTTATTACCTTGATATAACAATTAGTTAATTATTTGAGTTCATATTGGATATTTTGTTGATGTTCGGAACTTGAGTAAAAAATGAACTTGTTATAATTACAAATATTCCATGTGGTCAAAATTTATTTATCTTTAGAATGATATACATGATTTAGATATCATATATATATTATATATCCATTATATATATATATCTATTTATAATAGTACATAACATTTGGAGATAAGAAATTAAATGTACCGTTCATGGAGACGGTAAGTCGTACGTACGCATTAATGCTACTTTAATTTCCATTTTTTATTTCAATGGAATTAAAACATAATTATATAAAGGTATATTATAATTAAATTAAATTAAAATATATAATATCATTAATTCCCTCCTTTACATGTCCCACATAATGCATTAACGAGTCATATCATTTGGGGGGGGGGGGTAGTCAGCACATCCTCAAATGAAATTATCGCTTTTTACCCATAATGAAAACCATAAAAAAGTTATAAATGGAAAATACATAAGAATAAATGAAACATAAACATAATATATATCATATATGAATACAGTTCAATCTTAATGTCCACCATGAGAGGCTGTAGGAGATAACCGAACAATCATCGTTTCGTGAGGCGTTAGTTTTCCATCTACAGAAACAGTATGTTCTTCACCCATTAGACAGAGGTGTGTGTAAGTATATTTCGAATCCTTCTCATAAAAACATCCAAGTATATTGAAAATATTGGTGTTGTTATAAATTAATGTAATAAAAAGTGTTTAGGGTTTGGGGAAGTAAAATTAAATGATATAAAACAAAAGAATTTAAGAGAAAGTGGTACCTTTAATTTGGGTAACTACCTTTGGTTTATACCAAAATGACTTCTTTAAGTTCCTTCTACCTAAGGTAACGCTTCTACGAGAAATAGGGGTATCTTTAGAGATTATTTTGGAAGGTTTTGGATGATCCATGGGGCTTGAGAGGTGTGTGGAATGGGTTAGAAATGGTGTCCTTTTATAAGGGGGAGGAGGGTCTCTTTCAAAACGTGTGAAAATATTATATTAATAAATATTGATATTTGGTTTAAAAAGGTCCAAAACTAATTAAATTCAAATATAAGATGACTCATGATCGAAATAAAATCATCCAATAATAATTGGATAGGTTTTGGATATTCATTTATATTAATAATCATATTTCTTTTAGATCATATATTAATGAGGTAAATTCTACATCATTATTGTGTCATAAATAATTTAATTTATTTGATATCTAAAAATTATAAAACAATTACAATAATGTAGGAAATAGTTTTATCTTTCCACGAATTATTTATAGTTGAAATTATGACTTATATAACCCCATGTAAAAATTGTTATACTAAAAAATATTTTTGTAGGTCATTTTGTTCTTCACTTTATGTTAATTAAAATAATGTGTCATTATCATTCTTATGTGGCTCAATGGGGTCCCAAAATATACCCAATGATACCCATGGTCGACCATGACTCATCTAATAAGGTTAGGACTACTGTTAATGTAATTTTGTATTATTATAATATTCTTTTTACCAAGAATTACTCTATTTACCTTTAACCGTGGTAAATAAAAGTCAAACGCTACTATTCACCAAAATATATTTTCATCTTATCGAACAAAATAATACTTATTAATAACAACTTTTTATCTTGGATTTTTGATATTCAATTCACAGAAGTGGAAAAATTTCATTTAAATGAAAAATTAAAATTTGTAACTACTATGTATTGGTTTCACTATTCAGAAAAAATTGAAGTTTCTCAGAAAAATACCAAAAATTAAGCCGAAAATATATTTGATATTCTGAATTCAAAAATGATGTCTATTTTATGAAATTCAAAACATATAAGTTTGATTAATCTTTTTAAAATTAAATTATCATTTTCGAAACAAACAGTGTGTCTTTAAGAAACAATAACTATCAAATGATTGACACTTGTTTATGTATAATTTCAAAGTGAAATTAATTCCAATGACCAACATTGGTTTCTTTTCTCGCTTTTAATTCTATTAGATTTCCATTGTTCGCCTCTAATTTATTGGATGTGGTGTATTATGTACTTCCATTTGATATATATTATCCGGATTCTATTTATATTTTTGGTATTATGTTATTCTTTTGGTGGTTAATAACTTTTGGTCATACAACTCGATTGATTACAACGAAGTAAGGTTATTTTCATCTCACTTTTTATTACAGTGAGATTTATTCTATATTGGCCATTATTTCCTTCTTTTGGGTGTATATAGAGTCCATTATTATATTCTAGGTGTAATATAATTTAATTTATGGGTATTTACATCTTTATTATATTATCCTTCTTTCATTGGTTTTATGTTTCATAAGATACCAAATGGGTAAGAGGATTTCAAATTTCAATTTCCACTCAGTGGGATTTACGCATAATATATTGATTATTTTAATCCATGATTATTTTTGGAATCACTATTTATTATTTATTTAGTAATTACCACTCCCCTTTGTGTGGATTTACTTTTGATACACATAATAACACTATTGATAATTTCTCAAGTCATTGATATAAACTTGATCTTAACTCAATTTCCATTCATTAAGTTAAACATCAAAGTCATTAGTGTTGTTTTTACAAGAATATGTGTCAATGTCCTCTTATTTATTTACACTTAATATCCAATTATATTGAGTGTATTTATATTTTTCATAAATAAATATGTCATTGATTTTCCTTTACCTAAGGATACTGTCTTTATAAGGGATTTCCCCTCAATTTACATTCCTTTGAGACTTCTTTTTGTTATGCACCAATTCACTTATATATAGTGTATATACTATCCTTTGACATAATATATAATGAAATCTTTTATTCTCAAGATAGTATAACATTTTTATTACCTCAATTATTTTTTTTCATATATCTTTTATTTTGTTAGAGACTCTAACTAAAATATCGTTTTAAATGTTTTAAAATTTTATTATTCTAAATCTTTCTCATTAATGTACATGTTTTAAAAATGGTTTTAAGTATTTATTTATTTGGAAATTAATCTGTTAAAATTAAAATTTCTTTTAAATGTTTGAATGTGGTATCAAAAACATTGATTCAAAAATATATTTTTAAACGACTTCTTGAAAAATAGTGTGACCTTTAAATGTTTTTGAATAAAAAGGAGGATATTTCACTCAAATTTTTTTGATGATTATTTTAATCTATGTCAATATCCTTCATTATTCTAGATTGAGGTAAATCTGTTACAATACAATCATTCATATTATATTGAATGAGTTATGTTTGACTGTAGATATTCTATTTTTATACAATTCATGGTTTATGGATAAAGTATTGACATTTCATATTCATGTTTTAATAAGAATGTTTATTATTGTTTTAAACTTTTCATATAAGGAATGAATTGGACTTAGTATGTGACAGGTAGAGCCCGCTATAGCTCCTTGATTCATCGGTAGGTCTCCTGAGACAAACTAGGGTTTTGGCACAAGGCGTTGACATAATATTATTTGTAGTCTGGGAACAAGGCCCTGACTATGTGGTAATGATGTCAAACATTATTCATTCCATCATTATAAGATTAGATATTGATATTATATGGGGTTTTCGACTAGTAGAATACCCATGATTATGTTTTATTATGCCATTATTTACTCGACTCATATTCCTTTAATAAAGTGTTCATGTTTATTATTTCTAAAGTCATGTGTTTTCAATAATTCACCTTGCCTAATTTTTATGTTATCCTCTGCTGTATTTCTTACTCTTACTGAGCATTTGAGCTCACCCCTTTCTCAAGTTAAATTTTCCCAGGATATGAAGAAGTTAGTTTTTAGTGACTTGTATGAATAATCTTGGAAGAAGTGATGGTTTAAATGGAATAAATTATTGTTTTTTTCTTTTAAAGTTGTAGTGTCAAACTTATGTATGTATCTTGTTTCATCGTTTACTAAACTGATCAGTCCTTCATGACTTGATTACATGTAATCATGCCAATGTATTAAAACATTTTAAAGTCACACTATTTGTCAAGATGACTAAAAAAATATATTTTTGATTCAAAGTTTACCATACAACATTGAATCATTTAAAAATAATTTTAATTTCAAAAAATTAATATCTATATAAATAAATACTTAAAACTATTTTTAAAAGGTGTAAATTAATGAGAAATATATCGAATAATAAATTTTTCAAACATTTAAAATGATATTTTCGTTATATTTTCTAACCAAAAATAAAAGACGCATGAATACAAATAATTTAGGTAATAAAAACGTTATAATATCATTAGAATAAATGATTTCATTATATACTATGCCAAAGGACAGTATATACACCATATAGAAGTGAATTGGTGCATAACAACAAAGAAGCCAAAAAGGAATGTAAATTGAGATGAAAAATACCATAGAAAGACAATATCCTTAGATAAAGGATAAATAAATGAAATAATTATGAGTGAAAAATATAAATACACTCTATATGATTGGATATTTATTGTAAATCAATCAGAGGACATTCACACATATTCTAGTAAAAACCACACCAATGACATGGATGTTAAACTCAATGAATGGAAATTGAGTGAAGATAAGTTCATATCAATGACTTAAGAAATTATCAATGGAGTGATTATGTGTATCAAAGATATATAAAAAAAGGGGAGTGGATATTACTATGTAAATAATAAATAGTTATTACACAAAAAATATTGGACTAAAATAATCAATGAGGTATGCTTAAATCCCACTAAGAGGAAATTGAAATTTGAAATTTCCTAACCGGTTTGGTAACTTATGAAACATACTACCCATGAAAGAAGGATCATACAATAAATATTTAAATACCCATAAATTAAATTTTATTACACCATGAATACAATCATGGACAGTCAATAAACAACACCAAAAGAAATAATGGCCAATGTAGCTTGAATATCACGAGAATAAAAACATAGATGAAAAAACCTTACTTCGTTGTAATCAATCGAGTCGTACGAACCAAAGTTAACAACCATCATATGAATCATATAATACCATGAATATAAATAGAATCTTGATAATATATATAAAATGGAAGTAGACAATACACCACATCCAATAAATAAGTTGTGAACAATGGAAATCTCACAGAATTAAAAGTGAGATAAGAAACCCCCTACCACAAGTGAGATAAGACACCTTCCTAGGTGTCTTGTTCCATCATGCGGGAAATATGTAACAAGACACCTAGGAAGGTGTCTTAAAGGAACAAATAAATGCTTTATGTGTTGAAAATAACGAAATAAAGTAAATAATTCCTGAGTAAAAATGAAGTGTACTCTGGAAGAAAACAAAAATGGTCCTAAGATTCCATTTACAGTCATTTTCCCTAAATGTAGGGGACCTGGACATTACCCGAGTGAATATCCTATTATAGAGGACATCATCTTATTCAAAGAAGAATATATGTTGAAATAAATGGATGGATAAATGTTTAAAAAGTATTAGTGCTCTTTGATAATGTGATTACATTGGAAAACCTTTCTCTTGTATTTATAACCCTATAGTTTGTCATGTGAATATGATATTTGAGGGTGAATTATCATTTCTATTGTCGATATAGTTATAAATAACCATTTGGTTTTATATGATCATAAAGATTGATGAAATTACTAGTTATTAAATTTTGGAATAAAAATGTGAGGTATGATATAACATTTGTGATGAGAATATGTTATAGTTGTTTCGAGGAATCTATCTCATTTTTGGGAATATTAAAAAATCATAATGTTTTCTAAAAATGGAAACACTTAAACCATTAGACAACCCATCGCGTCGGACAAAGCTTCTGGAATCAAACCCATAACCATAGTGTGATTGGGATTTATCCCCTACAACTGGACTACATAATGTCCCTGGTTAGTGTGACTAATTATTTTTAGTTAAATGATTTTTTATCAATAATAAGTTGATTTGAGATCTTATGTCTTATCAAATGGATATCCTTTGAATTGGAAAATGATTTCGTGATTATGTGATAAATGATATTTTGGAAGACGTTCGCTCAATTGAGAATATGATATATCTAAGAAAAATTAAATAATATGGGATTTCATTTGATGATTAAATGTGTTTTTTACCTAGGTTTTTATTGTAGATTTATAAAGATTTGGGTTATTTATGGAAATAATTAACCTATAATAGAGAATATGTGATTAGGTTAATTACTTTTAAGTATTTGAAATTAAGAGTAGTCGATATTATTTGGAGATACAATTTAACGTGGAAAACTACCTAAGAAAATTCTTATGAGTTGTGGGTTTCATTATTTGTTTGGATTATTTTAAAATATTTTATAAATAATTGTTTATTGAATGGTATTTATAGAACTTTGGGTATTGTTGGTTTAATTTTTGAAATTAAGATTAGTATTTCATTCCCTAAAGTATTATCCTTTTTTTTGAGTCATCTGATCTTCTCCTAAAATTTTTGGTTTTTGTTAATCACTAAATAAAACGGAAATATATTGTTCATCCATTATAGATTATGTGATTTTCTATATGTCTATTCGAGTGCTTTAGGTATGACCATGTAATCTTTAATATTCATCATTTAGAGTGAATGATGGGTTTGTGGTAAGAATTTTATAAATGTGTAAACTCTACATAGCATGTTTTTTTCTTATTCTATGAATAAATAAATTATTATATTTTAGGCAAGGGATCTTAAAACCAAAAATGTGTTATCTTAATGCTTTATGTTTTTTTGAACCAATGATATTTTAAATCGTCATAGATTTGATGGCATTGAGGACCTCAATTTTACAATTGTTTGTGATTGATTACTTCAGTCACTCACCATATATATTTATGTAGTTCCTCCAATTTTTTGTCTCTAATTTCCACCATGGTTCTCCTAATCGAGATCATAATTTAGTGGTGACTTTTTTATCTCATTTTCCCTCTTATTAAGACTAAATTTTACTAAACCAATTTATGATGTCGGTTTTCCACAAAGGTATTTTTCTATTTCAAAGATTTTATTTTTGAAGAACAATTTCAAATTGAGAGGATGCAATTTATTGATCGTTGGGAAAATGTTACACCCCAATATTTCTTGGTTAGTTATTTTCATTAAGTTCAATATCTTGTTCTACATGCAACACCGAGTTCGAGTGCACCATGACTTACCAAACTAGTATTTCAAAAGAGGTTATGAATAGCATTCGATGGATTTTGAATTTTATATACTCCATGTAATTTTAACTAATGTATTATGTGTTTCTTCGACATATTATAAGAATAAATACAATTTTTCAGATATAAATGTATTTTTCAAAAAAAAAATTACAACCTTTTAATGGTGAATCTTTTTAAATCCAATATTTGACCCTTTTACATATTCATTTTGACAAAATAAAATTCCACTTTATAATAGGTACATCAAAATTTACTTTTGATGAAATTTTGGTATTTTTTTAATAATATTCATTTTTTATGAATAGTGAGAAATAATATATTTTTATTCAAAACATCCATTTAATCTAATTTATTTATATGGATATATTATATTTTAAACTACTTTCTATGTGTAATTAGATTATATTTTTACCCTTTCATTCAATGATGGTCATGGGAATTAATTTCTCTTCGAAATTTTACATAAACAAGTGTCAATATTTTGATAGTTATTGTTTCTTTAAAACACACTATTTGTTTTGACAATGAGAATTAAATTAAAATTATTTAATCAAACATTTATTTTTTGAATTTGGTAAAATAGACATCATTTTTAAATTCGGAATATCAAATATAGCTTAGTTTGAATTTTTTTTTATGAAAAACGTCAATTTTTGATGAATAGTTGAACCACTAAGTAGTATATTAAAATCCAACATTTTCATTTAAATTAAATTTTACCTCTTCTGTAAATTGAATTTTGAAAATCCGAGATACATGGTTGTTATTAGAAAGTAAAATATTATTCAATAAGATGACAATATTTTTGGGTGAATAGTTACTTTTGACTTTTATTTACTGAGGTTAAAGTTAAATAGGGTAATGAACCAAAAAAGGAATATTATAATAATAAAAAATTAACATAACACTTGTCTTAACATTATTGGATGAGTAATTTCCATCCAGGGGAATACTTGGGTTTATTTTGGTGCCCAATAGAGCCACTTATGAATGATAATGACACTTTATTTTAATTAACTTGATGTAATGATAAAAATGACATTACCAAATATCTTTTAGTATATCAATTTTTACATGGGGTCATATATGTCATAATTTATAATATAAATAATAATTGGAAAGATAAAGTACTTTCCAACATTATGGTAATTTTTAAAAAATTTAGACATCAAATAAATTATATTACTTGTGACACAATAATGAGGTAGTATTTATCTCATTAATAAATGATTTAAATTAATAAGATTATTAATATTAAATTATTATCCAAAACCTATCCAATACATACTGGATGATTTTATTTTAACCATGAATCATCTTATCTTCGACTTTAATTCGATTTGGACCTTTAGAAACCGAATATCATATTATAATAAAATAATATTTTCACACATTCCTAAAGAGCCCCCCCCCCCATAAAAGGATACCACTTATAACACATTCCACACACATCTAAAGCCCGTTGGTTTTTCAAAACACTGAAAAACTAATATCTCAATATCCACCTCTTCCTCCTAGAATAATTACCTTAGGCAGAAGGCACTTCAGGAAGTCCTTTGTGTTCAAACTGAAGGAAGTTACCCAAATTAACAGTAAAGGATTCTATTAAATTCATTTGTTTTATTTTACTTCTATAACCCCTTAAATACTTTATATTAAATTCTTTTATAAAAAAACTAGTAACCTCAATATTCTAGGATTTTTTATGTGAATTATTCGAACTACACTTACACACACCTCCATATAGTGGGTAAAAACATACGGTTTCTCTGGATGGAAAACTAATGCCTCACGAAACGATGATTGTTCGATTATCTCCTACCGCCTCTTATGGTTTCCATTAAAATGGAAATCAATTTAGATATGATATATATTATGTTTATGTTTTCTTTATTCCTCTTTATTTTCCATTTATATCATTATTTTGTGGTTTCCATTATGGGTAAAATGCGATAATTTCATTTGAGGAATTGTGTTCCACCGCCCGCCCAAAATGATATGACTTCTCAATGCCATCTGTGGGACGCATAAAGGATATAATTACTGATATTATATATGATATTTTACCGTAATTATAATATTATTATGTATAAATATGTTTCAATTCCATTAAAATAAAAAATATAAATGATTGTAGCGTTAATGCGTACATTCGACTTGCCGTCTCCATGAACGGTACATTTAATTTCTTATCTCCAAATGTTTTGTGCTGTTATAAATATATATATATACTGGATATATATATATATATGATATCTAAATCATTTACATTATTCTGGTGATAATGGTCTTTTGACCACATGTAAAATTATTAATTATAACATGTTCATTATTGACTCATGTTCCGAACATTGATAAAATATCCAATATGAACTCAAATAATTAACTAATTGTTATAGCAAGATAATAAGTTATATAACAGAAATAATAAACTAAAAAAATTTCTTAATCAAGTATAAATTAACTTATCTTTATTTTTCGGGAATAACAAGAAACACACAATACAAGTCGGACTTGAGGTAAGGGGTTTCTTATCTCACTTTTAATTCAGTGAGATTTTCATTGTTCGCAACTTATTTATTGCTTGTGGTGTATTGTATACTGCCATTTGATATATATTGTTATCATTCAATTTATATTTATGGTATTATTTGATTAATTTAGCGGTTATTAATGATTGTTCATAGGACTCGATTGATTACAATGATGTAAGGGGTTTTTATATCAATATTTATTCCCGTGAGATTCATGCTATATTGCCAACATTTCATTTTGTGTGGTGTATGTAATTCCCATGATGGTATTCAATGGGTAATATAATTTCAATTTGTGTTTATTTACCCTTCAATTTATGATCCTTCTTTCATTGGGTGTATGATTCATAAGTTACCAAATTGGCAATGGAATTTCAAATTTCAATTTCCACTCATTCGGCTTTACGCATATTTCATTGATTATTTCACTCCATGATTATGTGTGGAATCACTATTAATTATTTGTTTAGTAATTTCCACTCCCCTTTCTGTGGATATACTTTTGATACACATAATCACTACATTGATAAATTTTCAAGTCCTCTATATGACCTTGGTAAGAGTAATTTTAACTCAATATTCATTTATTGAGTTAAAAAACCAATTCATTGGTGTTTTTTGACAAGAATATGTGTGAATGACCTTTGATTGATTTACACTAAATATCCAATCGTATTTAGTGTACTTATATTTTTCACACATAATAATGTCATTGATTTTCCTTAACCTAAGGATACAGTCTTTATAAGAGATTTCATCTCAATTAACATTCCATTGATACTTTTTTGTTGTTATACACCAATTCACATTTATATGGTGTATATAATGTACCTTTACATAGTATATAATGAATCCATTTATTCTCATTATATTATAATGTTTTTATTACCTCAATTATTTGTATTCAGGTGTCTCAGTTTTCGTTGAGAACTCTAACTAAAATATGATTTTAAATGTTTTAATGATTTATTATTATAAATATTTATCATTAATATCCATGTTTTAAAAATGGTTTTAAGGATTTATTTATATAGACATTAAAGTTTTAATATTTAAATATCTCCTAAAAGTTTCAATGTGGTATTGAGATCTTTGATTCAAAAATGTATTTTTAAATGGCTTCTTGACAAATTGTGCGATTTTTAAATGATTCCATGAAAAAGGGGGATAATTCTCTAAAATAGTTTTGATGATTATTTTCTTCTATGTCAATATCCTTCCTTATTATCAATTGAGGTTAATATGTTAATATAGAATCTTACTATTTGTATTGAATGAGTTATGTTTGACTATGGATTGGAAGGTATTTACCAAGTTTCTCACACACTATGAGACTCAATCATAGTGGGAATCAGCAGATGCTGACCACATGACCAGGTATGGGTGTGGTGATTATGACTATTATGACATGTAATTTTTCTCTTTCTTCCTCTATCTTTTCTCTGTACTCTTCTTTTTATTTATAGATTTGGAGGTCCAAGAGTGGTTGGATCTGAATTTTTCGGTATGTTTGACTATGGATGTGCGATTTTTATACCATTCATGGTTTGGGGATAAAGTATTGAAATTTAATATGTTAGTTTTAATACGAATGATTGTTTTATGTTTCAAACATTTCATATGAGGTATGAATTGGACATAGTAAGTGACAGGTGGATCCTGTTATAGCACCTCGATGCATCGGTAGGTCTCATGAGAAAAACTAGTGTCTTGGCACAAGGCCTAGACAAAATCTTATTTGTAGTCTTTTCAAAAATCCTTGACTATGTGGTTATGATGTTAGGAATTATGCATTCCATCATTATGAGATTAGATATTTATTTTTCATGTGGTTATTCAACTACTAGAATACCCATGACTATGATTTATTATGGAATTATTTACTCAGCTCCTATTCCTACCATAAAGTGTTCAGGTTTATTATTTGTAAATCCATGTGTTTTAAATTATTCACCATTCCTATTGTTTATGTTATCTTCCGCTGTATTTCTTACTCTTACTAAGCATTTGAGATCACCCCTTTCTCATGATTCATTTTCACAAGATATGATGTTGTTAGTTATGAGTGACTTTCTAGAATAATCTTGCATGATTGGATGTTTCTAATGGAATAAATTAGTGATTTTTTTCTTTTCAAGTTGATGTGTTGATCTTATATATGTATCTTGTTTCCATGACTAATAAACTAATCTGTCCTTCGAGACTTGATTACTTGTAATCATGCCAATTTATTAAAATAATGCACCGTCTCCAAGATTTTGGGGTCAGGGCATTAGAAAAATAACAAAATTTCATCCAAAGTAAATTTTGATGTTCTGATTCTAAAGATGATTTTTATTTTGTAAAAACAAATATGTAAAAGTGTCAAATATTGGATTTAAAAAGGGTTCTCCATTAAATGGTGGCACAATTTATTTTTTTTTTGAAAAATAAATTTTTTATCTGAAAATTAGAATATGTTCTTATAATATGTCTAAAAAACACATAATACATCTGTTAAAATTATATGGATTATATAAAATTCAAAATCTAGTTAATACTATTCATAAGCTCTTTTGAACGACTAGTCTGGTAAGTCATGGTGAACCCGAACTCGGTGTTGCATGTAGCTCAAACTGTTGAATTTAAAGAAAATATCATTCTATGAAATCTTGGGGAGTTACATTCTCCTCTCCTTCAATAAATTTCTTCCTTGCAATTTGAAATTTTTATTCAAAAATAAAAGGTCAAAAATATAAAATTACCTTTTTGGAAAACCCACATCGGTAATTGGGGTAATAAAATTTAGTCTTAATAAGAGGGGAAAGTAGATGAAAAAGTCACCGCTAAATTATGATCTCAATTAAAAGATCATTGGTGGAAATTAGAGACACATAATTGGAAAAAGTCATAAATATATATATAGAGTGATTGAGGTCATCAATCACAAACAAGTGTAAAATTGAGGCCCCCAAAGCCATCAATCTACGACGATTTAAAATATCATTAGTTCAGAAAAACATAAGGCATTTGGATAACACATTTTTGATTTTAATATCACTTCCCTAATGTTCCATAATTAATTTATTCATAAAATAAAAAACAAAATTATACTTGACAAGTAGAGTTTCATCCTTTATCTAATTCTTACCACAAACTCATATTTCACTCCAAATGATGAGTATTAAAGATGACTTGGTCAAACCTGAAGTGCTAGAATCAACTTATAGAGAATCACATAATCCATATTGTAAGAACTATATATTTCCATTTTCTATAAAGAATAACCAAAACCAAAATGGTTATTAAAATATCAGATGATCTGCAAAAAGTATAACACATTAGAGAAAGAAATACTAATCTTAATTTAAAAATTAAGACAACAATACCCAAAGTTCAAAAAAGACCACTCAGTAAACAATTGTCAATAAAATCTTTTAATATAATCCAAACTAATATTGAAACCCAAAACCCAGAACAGATTGCTTACATAATTTTCCATGTTAAAATATATCTCCAAATAATATCGACTACTCTTAAAGTAACATACATAAAAGTAATTTACCTAACCACATATTCTCTATGATAGGTTAATTATATCCATAAATAACCCAAATCGCTATAAATCTACCATAAAAACATATTTATATAAACACCTTTACTTTTCAAATTAAATCCCATTGTATTCTATTTTCCTTAGTCATATAGTATTCACAATAGAGCGAGCATCTTCCAAAATAACATTTATCACTTAATCCCCAAATTATTTTCCTATACAATTAATATCTATTTGATAAGACATAAGATCCAAAATCAACATATTATTGATCAATAAAATCATTTAACTAAAAATAATTAGTCACACTAACTAGGGACTTCATGTAGTCCAGTGGTAGGTGATAAATCTCAATCGCCCTATGGTTGTGGGTTCGATTCCTGTAGCTTTTTCCGTCATGATGGGTTGTCACGTGGTCAATGTTTTGACCTTTTTCAAATAATATATTATTTTTTAATATTCCAAAAAATGGGATATATTCCACAAAATAACTATAACATAATTTCATTACAAATGTT
Organism: Viscum album; assembly: GCA_963277665.1. Taxonomy (NCBI): domain Eukaryota; kingdom Viridiplantae; phylum Streptophyta; class Magnoliopsida; order Santalales; family Viscaceae; genus Viscum; species Viscum album. The sequence goes on from OY728144.1 coordinate 397,131,438, forward strand.
ATCTCATACCTAGGATTTTCATTCCAAAATGTAATAACTTATAATTTTCTCAAACTCAATGATCATATATAACCAAATGGTTATTTATAACTATATTCACAAGAGGGAAAATATTTCTTCCTCAAATATAATTTTCACATGAAAAACTGGAAGGTTACAAATACAATAGAATAGTCATCTAATGTAATCCCATAAACAAAGAGCACTAATACATTTTAACCATTTCTCCATCCATTTATTTCAACATAGCTTCTTCCTGGACCTAGAGGATATCCTATAGAATAGGTATTTCACTTGGGTAATGGATAGGTCCCCTAATAAATGGAAAATGAATGTAAATGGATTTTTAGGACCACTTTTATTTTCTTCCATAGTACTCTTCATTTTTTTGTGGCAGTTCTTCGCATTATTTCCTTCTTTCCCACACATAAAGCATTTCTTTATTCCATTAAGACACCATAATAGGTGTCTCTTTCCACATCTCTTACATGACGGAAAATGATATTTCTTTTTTCCATGGTCATCACTGTAGGATCTCTTATCATTCACCACTTTTCTCTTCCTTGCTGAGTCCAGGAGTTGGTTAATATATATGTTATTGATCATATTTTATGAAAACTGATTCGGCATGAACATGATATCTTTTATGCCTATCAACATTCCATTTTTCTTCTTATTTCAACCACCATTGAATCCTTGTACATGATTCCCAATGTTACTATCACTTCCTTGGAATCCATCCATTTACTGAAAACATAAAGCATTGTGTGAGTAATAATAGTCATAAAATCATTTAGAGAATATCATGACACCTTATTTACAATTTTAAACACCTTAGGATTAACCAAGGTCATTTATTCTCATATTATATCAAGATCCTTCAAATATATTTGTAAAGGAAATGTAAATAATCCTAAGAATTTCCCCCATGAGTGTCGTAACCAAGAGTGCAACAATTTCGTGTACCAGGATACCTCAGTTCAAGCCTGAAACTCCTTGATAGAGTTTTGAATCCTAGGTTCATCAATGCCAGAGCTGCCACTACCTGCTCGTATCCAGACAGGTATTTATTGCTTGGAAAATACCCAAAATCTATACATTACCAAGATTCTAGGAATTTCTACTATATTAATCCTCAATGTCTATCTTAGGGAAATGTTCTCTAATCATAGTTTATCTAAATATAGTTTCTATGGTTTGTAATAAAATGTCTCTAATACCAAATGTAACACCCCAACCCCAGAATCCAAGAGCTAGTGCATTATTTTTATACAATGTCATGATTACAAGGAATCAAGTCCCGAAGGACCGATCAGTTTAGTAGTCTTGGAAACAAGATACATACATAAATTCAACACTACAACATGAAAATAAACACAACACTAATTTCTTACATTAGAATCATCCATGATTCCTATATTATTCATGTATGTCACTCAGAACTAACTTATTCAAATCCTGGGAAAATTAAACATGAGAAAGGGGTGAGTTCATACGCTAAGTAAGAGTAAGAAATTCAGTAAAAGATAAAATAAACATATGTCAAAGTGAGTAATTGAAAAGGAATGACTAATAAAATAATAAACATAACCCTTTATGGCAGGAAAATGAACTGTGTAAATAATTCCATAATAAAACATAGTCATGATTATTCTACTAGTCTAATAACGACATTAAATATCAATATATAATCATATAATGATGGAATGCATAATGACGGACAACATAACCAGATAGTCAAGGCCTTGTGAAAATACTTCAAATAAGATTTTATCATGGACTTGGTCCAAGACACTAGTTTGTCTAATGAGAACTACCGATGCAATGAGGAGCTATAACAGGATCCACCCGACACATAATAAGTCTAATTCATTCCTCATATGAAAATTTTGAAACATAACATAATCATTCGTATTTAAACTAGCATACGAAATGTCAATACTTTATCCACCAACCATGAATGGTAGAAAAATATCACATCCACAGTCAAACATAACTCATTCAATAAAATATTTAAGATTGTATAGTAATAGATTAACCTCAATCGATAATAATGAATTATATTGACGTAGATGAAAATAATCATCAAAACTATTTTAGAGAAATATCACCTTTTTTTTTGAAAACATTTAAAAGCCACAGTATTTGTCAAGAAGCCGTTTAAAAATTGATAGAGAGCTGTCGTGGGCGCCCTCAAATGATTAGTATGATTTTTGGGTACTTAGGTGCAGTAGAGTGGCTGACCAAGGTCGTCACTCAAAGGAGGAAGTGAATTAAAACAATTTTTATAGGTTTTCTAGAAGTAAAATAAAAGAGAATAAATCACTACATGAAAGGATGGGGGTGTTTGTTTATAGTTTATGAATCTAGAAGAAGTTTGCTGGAAGAAGATTGTATTTTTTTTTGTTTTTTGTTTTGAAATGAAGTTTGATTAAAATGACACAACAAAAAGATATTTGTTTAGACAATATTTAAAAGACATAATCGATATAACTCTACCTCTTCAATCATTTATTAATCATTATCATTTAAATTAATATTCACTTAATTATGATCCCTTAATTTTTTAAATCCCGAACCCTACGAGAATTAACTTTACCACAAAGATTGAAGTGAATTTTAACCTTAGGCTAACTTCGGAACATGCAATCGCAACACCTAGCTTTGATTGATGTTCTAAAATTACCTTATGGTCAGTGGTAAATTAAGGCACATAACCACTCTGGAAATTAGGATTAATTGAGTTTAGGGATTATATTTGAACTCTACAAATTGATCCCATGTGGTTTTGAATTACCGGTTAAGGTTGCGCTCTCACAGTTCACACAATTCCTGACCTCGCGTGTTTTGTGTTAACTATTTAATTGCTTGCTTAGTTTCATTTAAATTAAAAACTCAATTAATATATCATAATATGTGAATTAAAGTAGCTCATTGATTCAAAATAAATGAATGAATAAGGATAGTGGTCGATCGATTACTAAAAAGAACTACTCTTCCATGGGTGGTGTAGTCATCGTGGAGACGTTTTGCATAAGCAACAGATTGAAAGGGTAGAACCCAATCTTGTCTCCACTCATGATTCCAACCCAATTAAGAAGATTAAGATAATAAGAAGAGGGATGAACACAGATTATTATTTGAAGAAAAATTCAAGAAACAAACATGAAAGAAAAGAAATACAATGAAGAGGTGAGAGAGGAGAGCCTTTTTGGAAAAGAGGTTTTCACAAAGGCTTACTTCCTCCAAGAGTTGTGAGGGGCTCCCAAGAGACACCCTTTCGGCCACACCTTCCCAAAACCACGAACAGACCTCTCAAAGAGTTAAAACCCCCTTTAAATAGAGTTTGTGAGGGCTAGGGATACATAACTTTTTAAGTGTGAAATGAGAATCTCGGCCAAATATTTTATTCCAACTTTCATCGCCAATTTGGCCTCCAAAACGCGTGAATTGACCGGCCTTCCAGAAGGATTATTTGTGCCAAATCATGTCCGCGAGCTTTTCTCAAAATAGGGCCTCAATCCAAGCCCGTATGTAGAAGGTATGGCCCACATACAGAACCCATGTCCATTCTGCCGAGTCCAGCCCACCATTGGATTAATGGCTCATTTACTCCATCCAAATGCGCTCTTTAGATTTAGTGTCCTGAATACAAGTTTTAGATAATTATGTTAGGAACACTGTTACAAAATTTCAAATTCAAATAATAAATATAAAAATATTTATCTTCGCAATACTACAGTGAACTATAAAGGATAAAACTGGAATTTTCATCAAATATTCAAATGAATGATCTAATTCCAAATACTTTCTAATTAAACATATTTAACACAATGTGAGGAAATTATATGATTTATTATCAATAAAATATTCAATAAAATAGTATTTTATCAACTCCCCCACACTTACCCTTTTGCACACCTGGGCAAAACCTCATATCAAGTAAACATCAATATCAAATCAAAACCAATTTTAAAACACATATCCTTAAGATCAATCAATTTCACACCAAGAATCATAAGATATCATGCTTCATAAAAAAACTTATTTCAAGTTCTCCATTTATATCATTCAATATATTTCCACTTCATTTATCCTCCCATGCATAAAACACTTACCTCGCTTGAATTTTCTCTCATCACTCAAATATCAATTTTTTTGCAATGTCTTTCTCATCCAAACTCATACAAGGGTCACCATAGGCTTGATAGATTCCTACATCGCTACCCGATGTGAGTCAAGGACATATGTTTATCATGAGGACTTTTCAAGGTTGTTCTGTGGCTTTCGGTTGGTCAGATTAAGATGTGAAAAACTCTGAGGCGGAATGAGGAGGGCTTGACTCTTTTGAAGCAAAATTGCATTAATCTAATTTTCACTGAAATATGGTTTTCTCTTCAATCCCCATAGTATCAATTCAGCTCTGTCATCATGAAAAGTCATGAAAGGTTTACACCATTTATCATTTCAGCATAAAAAAATTTCAATCTTCTCAAACATGATTTTCTTGAAAGCTCCAGATGGGCACAACTTTCCACCTCAATTAGAAGCTCCAGAAAAGGCACAGCTTCACTTATCATGAAAGCTCCAAAAAAGGCACAGCTTTCAATATAATGACTTTCTTTAGAAGCAAACATATCTCCTCGGAATTTAATTTTCCACCCAAAGTATCACATAATGTGGTGGCACAACACAAGACAGCTTCCCCCACACTTAAGCTCAACTAGATTATGCAATTTCACTTCAAGAATTGGTTGGATAGGGAAAATTGGCTTGTAATGTGGCTTAACCTAACAGGCTGTGCATGGCTTCTAAGGGATAAAAGGATTAAATATTCAAGGTAGGCCATTATAAAAAAGGATTCTTTGAAATAGGGGATTTAATACCAAACAAATTCCTCAATCATTTAAACATATGTACCTCAAACCCTCAAGTTTTGACAGGAATAGATCAAATTCTGGTTAAATCAAGCATGGTTTGGTTCTCTCAAGAAGTGAGGTGAATGTAAAGAATATGAAAATAATTGTTTAGAAGCCTCATAGGAAAGTGATTTCAAATATAAAGACAGTGAGATTGGCATGGGATTCAAAATTCAGCATACTTTTCATGAAATTACTAAATATTTGAACTTCAAACAAAGTCATTTCAGCATTCATTTAAGCTTAGTTTCAAGGGGTAAATTGTTTCACTTATTGATATGGATTTAACAATGGTGATGAGAATCATTTTAGCTCAAAGATTTTCAAAAAACACATAAAATTGTAAAATAAAAACACACAATTTGAAAAACACACAATTTTTTTTAACAGGAAAACAATTGAAATTACTAAACTAAAAGGTTCCCTCCCCCACACATAAAATATTGCATTGTCCTCAATGTGAACCTGTGAGATGATATATGCACATGAAATTCAGAATTTTTAAATAGGACAAATAATATAAAAGTGAAAGGGTTAGGAACAGCCAGATGTGATCAAGTGATGATGGGGTCATGCAGTGTGATAAAATCCACTACATCAGTAGGATGTCCCTCAATGTATCTCTTCAAACGTTTCCCATTGACTGTAAAGCTCCTTCCAGTGTCCTCTTGTGTGATCTCCACTACACCGTAAGTAAAAACATTAGACACAATATAAGGACCTAACCATCTGGAACGCAACTTACCAGGCATCAACTTCAGTAGTGAACTATAGAGAAGGTCTTTCTCTCCAACATGAAACTCCCTTTGTTGGATCATTTTGTCATGAGATGCTTTTGATCTTTCCTTGTAGAGCCTTGAGTTCTCATATGATGACATTCGAATCTCCTCAAGCTCTTGAATTTGCAACTTCCTTTGAATTCCAGCTTGGGCCAAATCCATGTTGCATTTCTTTATAGCCCATTATGCACGATGCTCGACTTCCACAGGGAGATGGCACGCTTTCCCAAAAACAATCCGAAATGGGGACATACCAATGGGGGTCTTGTATGCTGTCCTATAAGCCCACAATGCATCATCCAAGCGCTTTCTCCAATCCTTCCTATTTGGCTGCACAGTTTTTTCCAAGATTTGTTTCGACTCACGATTTGAAACCTCAGCCTGGCCATTTGTTTGGGGGTGTTATGGTGTTGATGTTTTGTGTGTCACCCCATACATTCGAAGGACTGAAGAAAAATTCCTATTTCAAAAGTGTGTCCCTTGGTCACTGATGATGGCCTTTGGTATTCCAAACCTGCAGAAAATCTGTGTTTTGACAAAGTCCACAACAACATGAGAATCGTCAGTTCTGGTGGCCTTGGCCTCCACCCATTTACTCACATAATCAACAGCAACCAAAATATACAAAAATCCAAATGAACTAGGAAAAGGACCCATAAAATCAATGCCCCATACATCAAAAATCTCACAGAATAGTATGGGTTGTTAGGGCATCTCATGTCTCTTAGAAATGTTCCCAGTGTGTTAGCAACGAGAGAATGACTTACAAAACACATGGGCATCATGGAATAATTTAGGCCAATATAATCCAGAGTCTAAAACCTTCCTAACTGTCCGTTGGGGTCCAAAGTGTCCACCACATGCAAGTGTATGACAAAATTACAAAACATACTCAAAATCATGATCGGGAACACACCTCCTAATGACTTGGTCACTACACATGCGCCAAAGGTAAGGATCATCCCACACATAATACCTAGACTCAGTTTTTAATTTTTGGACTTGATGCTTCTTCAAATTTACTGGGATTTCAGAGCCAACAATGTAATTAACTAAATCAGCATACCAAGGATGATTACCTGAGATGGTATAGAGATGCTCATCGGGGAAAGTGTCCCGAAGTGGTACCTGGTCCAAGGCGTCACCCTCTAGTGTGTGAGTAAGCCTACTCATGTGGTCTGCCACCAAATTCTCTGACCCCTTCTTGTCCTTTATCTCAAGGTCAAACTCTTGAAGAAGGAGCATCCAACGGATAAGTCGTGGCTTTGCATCTGGCTTCTTTAGGAGGTACCTCAAAGCTGCATGGTTAGAAAAAACAACTACTTTAGAGCCCAATAAATATGAACGGAATTTATCTAAATCAAATATGACAGCAAGAAACTCATTTTCCATGGTTGTGTAGTTTGATTCGGCTGAATCCAGTGTCCTCAATGCATAAGTGATCACATGTGAACGTCCCTCCACCCTCTGAGATAAGACAGCTCCAACCGCGAAGTTGGAGGCGTCACACATAAGCTCAAATGGAAGGTCCCACCATGGGGGCTGTATGATTGGTGGAGTGGTCAGACACTTCTTCAGCTCATCAAATGATACCCTGCATGAATCATCAAAATTGATGTCAATATCTTTTTGAAGCAATCGAGATAAGGGTAGAGCGATCTTACTAAAATCTCTGATGAATCGTCGATAAAATCCAGCATGCCCAAGGAATGATCGAACATCACGCACACATGTAGGATATGAGAGGGATGAAATAATGTCTACCTTAGATTTATCAACTTCAATTCCACGTTGTGAGACTATATGACCTAAGAGAATTCCCTTTTCGACCATGAAATGACATTTTTCAAAATTTAAGACCAGATTCTTCTCAATACAACGATGCAACACATCACCCAAACTAGAGAGACATTCATCACATGAGAACCCATAAACTGTAAAATCATCCATAAATACCTCCATGCAGGTCTCAATGAAATCTGAGAAAATACTCACCAGGCATCTCTGGAAGGTACCTGGGGCATTGCAAAGTCCAAATGGCATCCTTCGGTAAGCAAAGGTACCGAATGGGCAGGTGAATGGTGTCTTCTCCTGGTCCTCTGCTGCAATGGGAACCTGAAAATAGCCAGAAAATCCATCCAAGAAGCAATAGTGTGTCCTTCCAGCTAGTCTCTCAAGAATCTTATCAATAAATGGGAGGGGGGAATAGTCCTTGCGAGGGGACTGATTTAGTTTCCTATAATCAATACACACACACCAACTATTTTTCACCCTCATTGGAACTAACTCATCTTTCTCATTTTTAACAACAGTAACCCCACTTTTCTTAGGCACAACCTGAATAGGACTTACCCACTGAGAATCTAAAATGGGAAATATTATACCTGCCTCGAGAAATTTCTCAACTTCATTTTTAACAACTTCCAGGAGGGTGGGATTGAGTCTCCTTTGTGGTTGTCTCACCGGTTTAGCCCCATCCTCCAAGAGAATCATATGCATGCAAATGGAGGGGCTAATACCTGATATGTCAGCCAAGGTCCACCCAATCGCCCTGATGTTCTCCCTCAAAATATTCAAAAGCTTTTCTTCATGTTCAAAATGGAGATTGTTAGCAATGATAACATGTAATCTATCACCACTGAGAAAGTATGCATATTTGAGATTTGGGGGCAATGGCTTGAGTTCCAATGTAGGTGGGTGATGTATGGATGGAGAAATTGATACAAGAGACATATCTGCACAAGGAACATCAGTATCAGAATAAAAATCATCACAATCAGAGAATAAAGCACCAAATCCATCAGCATACTCAATAGCCATGTCATAATCAGAGTTCACATGATCAAAATCAGAATATGATTCCATTTCAAATTCAAATATTAGAGAGTGTTCTTCCTTAAAAATGGGTGTAGAAGTATTCTTAGACATCAAACTAGAACCAATACTCATAATCTCCCTAAGCATAGGAAAATCAAATTCGATGGAGTTTTTATTTGGTAGTTCAAAATGGGAGATAACAAAAGCAGAATGGTCCTCTGAGGGGTACTTCATGGAATCCATAACATTAAATATCACAACTTCATATCCAAACTCCATGGAAAGTGTACCCTCATTGACATTTATGATAGTTTTTGCAGTTTTGAGGAAGGGTCCACCTAAGATAATGGGGGCATGAGAACTTACCTGATCATCCTCCATGTTAAGAACATAGAAATCCGCTAGAAAGATCATGTCTCTTACCCGGAAAAGTACATCCTCAAGGACTCCTGCTGGATATGCCGTAGCTCTATTTGCCAATTGCACCACTACTCTTGTTGTCTTCAACTCACCAACCTACAAGGAAGAGAATACAGAGTGAGGCATCACATTTATTGAAGCTCCTAAATCACAAAGAGCATCAGAGAAGTGCAACTCCCCTATGGTACATGGGATGGTGAATTTCCCAAGATCCTTGCACTTTGTTGGCATTGCTAGAGTTGGTGTAATGAGTGCCGAGACATTCCTTCCAAGGTTGATCCTCTCATTCCCCTTGAGCCCTCTTCGATTGGTGCAGAGTTCTTTTAAGAATTTGGCATACCTCGGGATTTGCTTAATGGCTTCAAGTAGAGGAATGTTGATCTCCACATGCTTGAATGTGTCCAAAACCTCCTTTTGCATTGCTTCTTCAGCCATCTTCTTGGTTTGAACAACTCTATTTGGAAAAGGAAGGGGTTTAGGAGGTATATCATCAATCTTTTTCTTACCTTTATATTTCTCCTTGGATTGCTCATCAGTAGGTATGGAATGCAGATTCTCTGGAGTTGAGGTGAATCCCGGTGGAATGGTAGGTACAGATGTATCGTTCATTTTCTTCCCACTTCTCAATGTGATGGAACTAACATTCCCCTTTGGATTTGGAGTGGGTTGGGAAGGTAGATTTCCGGAATTCTTACTTACAAGTTCATGGAGGGCGGTGGCAATCTGTCTCATTTGAGTCTTTAACTCCCTCAGCTCTGAACATTGACTCTTCAGCTCATTCTGTTGATTAAGAAAAATTTGCTTCAAAAGATCATTAGTATTAGAATCTACCTTTAGTGGGGGATTCCCTTGTTGTTGGCTTGTTGATGCTTGGGCTTCAAATCTCCTTTGGGGTTGTTGGAAACCCTACTGGTAAGGCGGAGGCTGCTGGAAGTTTGGTTGAAAAGGGGGCCTTTGTTGTTTTCCAGAGCCATACCTCATGTCCGGTTGATCTTTACACTCTTGGTTGTATGTTGGAGAAAATGAATCAAACTTCTTTTGGGGATATGGTTGTTGTTGCTGCTGAAATGGTCTCCCAGGGAACACTGCTGCACAATCTTCTGTTTCTTGGAGTTGTGGGCAACAGTCAGTTGGGTGGCTTGTCTCAGTGCAAATACCACAAGGCCTTGAAGGAGGGGGTTGGGATGTCTTTTGATCCAATGCAATCTGCCTCACCATAGTTGTCAAATCTTCTAACTTAGTATCAATCAAATGACTTTAAAGAGAAGAAGGACTTACTTGATGTACTCCTCGAACATGTGGTGTACCTCTATCACCGAATTGTTGAGAGTTTTGGGCCATTTTGTCGATCAATGCTCGTGCAGCTACTGGTGTCTTGTCCACCAATGCTCCTCCAGCTGCAGCATCTACCATGCTCCTCTCCATGGGTGTGAGCCCTTCATAGAAGTATTGGATGAGGAGTTGCTCACTGATTTGGTGATGTGGGCAGCTTGCACACAACTTCTTGAATCGCTCCCAGTACTCATACATTGTCTCCCCTTGTGCTTTCTTGATCCCTGATATCTCCTTTCAAATGGATGTGGTCCTTGATGCTGTAAAAAATCTCTACAAGAAAATACGTTTCAAATTGTTCCAACAAGTTACATCTTCGGGTTGTAAATAATACATCCAATCTTCCGCAGCTCCATAAAGTGAGAATGGGAATGCTCTTAGTTTGATTTTATCTTCAGAGACATTTCTAGGTTTTAGGGTTGAGCAAACAACATTAAATTCTTTCAAATGTTTACTGGGATCCTCACCAGAGAGGCCATGAAACATTGGAAGTAAGTGAATTAACCCAGATTTCAGTTCGAAGTCCGATTCGAGATTTGGGTATGCAATACAATTTGGTTGATAGTTAATATCAGGTGCAGCCAATTCTCGAATGGTTCTATTAAGTTCATTTCCATTATTTCCAGCCATTGGTTCCTCTTTTATGTTTTAATTTGAATTTCTTCCAATTTCAATGTTTCCAGAAGAGGGGAATTCACCAACTGGTTGAATATTGAATCTTCCCGTAGATTGAGAAGGTCTGATTCGTGCCCTAAGGCTACGTTCAATCACAAGGTCAAGATCTAAGAGATCTTTGGTATTAGTTCTTGTCATAGATCAAATAAAAATGAAAAGAAAGAAGGTGGACCATAGTAAAATAAAAATGAGGATTTTGAGTTGATGGTCCAAAGAGAAGTAGAAGAAATTAAAAGAAGAAGAAGAAAAATCAGATTGGGTAAAGAAGGAAGAAAGAAGAGAGGAAGAGAATAAAATGTAAGATAAAATAAATACCTCTAATTGGTTGAAATAATTACTTGCCTCCCCGGAAACGGCACCAATTTGATAGAGCGCTGCCGTGGGTGCCCTCAAATGATTAGTATGATTTTTGGGTACTTAGGTGCAGCAGAGTGGCTGACCAAGGTCGTCTCTCAAAGGAGGAAGTGAATTAAAACAATTTTTAGAGGTATTCTAGAAGTAAAATAAAAGAGAATAAAAACACTACTTGAAAGGATGGGGGTGTTTGTTTATAGTTTATGAATCTAGAAGAAGTTTGCTGGAAGAAGATTGTATTTTTTTTAGTTTTGAAATGAAGTTTGATTAAAATGACACAACAAAAAGATGTTTGTTTAGACAATATTTAAAAGACGTAATCGATCTAACTCTACCTCTTCAATCATTTATTAATAATTATCATTTAAATTAATATTCACTTAATTATTATCCTTTAATTTTTTATATCCCGAACCCTACGAGAATTAACTTTACCACGAAGATTGAAGTGAATTTTAACCTTAGGCTAACTTCGGAACATGAAATCGCAACACCCTGCTTTGATTGATGTTCAATAATTAGCTTATGGTCAGTGGTAAATTAAGGCACATAACCACTCTGGAAATGAGGATTAATTGAGTTTAGGGATTATATTTGAACTCTACAAATTGATCCCATGTGGTTTTGAATTACCGGTTAAGGTTGCGCTCTCACAGTTCACACAATTCCCGACCTCGCGTGTTTTGTGTTAACTATTCAATTGCTTGCTTAGTTTCATTTAAATTAAAAACAAAATTAATAGATCATAATATGTGAATTACAGTATCTCATTGATTCAAAATAAATGAATGAAAAAGGATAGAGGTCGATCGATTACTAAAAAGAACTAATCTTCCATGGGTGGTGTAGTCATCGTGGAGACGTTTTGCATAAGAAACGGATTGAAAGGGTAGAACCCAATCTTGTCTCCACTCTTGATTCCAACACAATTAAGAAGATTAAGATAAGAAGAATAGGGATGAACACAGAATATTATTTGAAGAAAAATTCAACAAACAAACATGAAAGAAAAGAAATACAAAGAAGAGGTGAGAGAGGAGAGCCTTTTTGGAAGAGAGGTTTGCACAAAGGCTTACTTCCTCCAAGAGTTGTGAGGGGCTCCCAAGAGACACCCTTTCGTCAAAACCTTCCCAAAGCCTCGACCAGCCCTCTCAAAGAGTTCAAACCCCCTTTAAATAGAGTTTGTGAGGGCTAGGGATACATAACTTTTTAAGTGTGAAATGAAAATCTCGGCCAAATATTTTAGTCCAACTTGCACCAACAATTTGACCTCCAAAACGCGTGAATTGACCGGCCTTCCAGAAGGAGGATTTGTGCCAAATCATGTCGCAGAGATTTCCTCAAAATGTGGGATCCATCCAAGACCGTATGTAGAAGATATGGCCCAAATACAGAACCAATGTCCATTCTGCCGATTCCAGCCCACCATTGGATTAATGGCTCATTTACTCCATCCAAATGCACTCTTTAGCTTTAGTGTCCTGAAAAAAAGTTTTATATAATTATGTTAGGAACACTGTTAAAAAATTTAAAATTCAAATAATAAATATAAAAATATTTAGCTTCGAAATACTACAGTGAACTATAAAGGGTAAAACTGGAATTTTCATCAAATATTCAAATGAATGATCTAATTCCAAATACTTTCTAATTAAACATATTTAACACAACGTGATAAAATTATATCATTTATTATCAATAAAATATTCAATAAAATAGTGTTTTATCAAAAATTGATTTATTAATAAAAGTGTACCATAACACTTTGAAACATTTAAAAGTAATTTTAATTTTAAAACATTAATGTCTATATAAATAAATCCATAAAACCATTTTTAAATCATGGAAATTAATGAGAAAGATTTAGACTAATAAATCTTTAAAACATTTAAAATGATATTTTAGTTAGAGTTCCAAGCCAAAAGAAAAAACCTTTAATAAAAATAATTGATGTAATCAAAACATTATAATATCATGAGAATAACTGGATTCATGATATACTACGTCAATGTACATATTATACATCATATTAATGGGAATTGGTGTATAACAACAAATAAGTCAAAATGGAATGAAAATTTAGATAAAATCTCTTATAAAGACTATTTCTTTAGGTTAAAGATATATAAACGACATAATAATGTGTGAAAATTATAAATACACTCAATTTGATTGGATATTAACTGTAAATTAATCAAATGACATTCAGACATATTCTAGTAAAAACAACACTAGTGAATTGGTTGTTTAACTCAATAAATTGATATTGAGTTAAAATTACTCTTATCAAGTTCATATCGATGACTTGATAATTTATCAATGGAGTGATTATGTGTATCAAAAGAATATCCACATGGGGAGTGTAAATTAAGAAAAAAATAATAAATAGTGATTCCAAACAAATCATGGAGTTAAATAATCAATGAAATATATGTAATTCCGAATGAGTGGAAATTGGAATTTGAAATTCCCTTACTGATTTGGTAACATACGAGTCATACACCCAATTCATGAAGGAGAAAACAATGAATATGTAAATAACCATAAATTTAAAGTATCTTACCCAAGGAATACAATCATGGGTAGTACATAAACCACACAAAATTAAATAGTGGCAATATTGCATGAATCTCACGGGAATAAAAAGTGAGATGAAAAACCCTTACATTGTGTTAATCAATATAGTCGTATGACCAAAAGTAAATAGCCAACAAATGAATCACATAATACCATGAATATAAATAGAATGATGATAATATTTATCAAATTTAAGTACACAATACACCACATGCAATAAATAAGTGGTGAATAATGGAAATCACACAGAATTAAAAGTGAGATAAGAAACCCCTTACCTCAAGTCCGACTTTTCTTGTATGTTCCTTGTTCTTCCTGAATAATAAACATAAGTTAATTTATAAATTATGAAGAACATTTTACAAGTTTATTATTCATTTTATATCACTTATTGTCTTGTTATAATAATTAGTTAATTTTTTGAGTTCATATTGGATATTTTATCGATGTTCGGAACTTGAGTAAAAAATGAACTTGTTATAATTACAAATTTTCTACGTGGTAAAAAGTACATTATCTCCAGAATAATATACATGATTTAGATATAATATATATATTATATATCATGTATATATATATTTATAACAGTACGTAACATTTTGAGACAAGAAATGAAATGTACCGTTCATGGAGACGGTAAGCCGTACGTACGTATGAACGCTACTTCCATTTCTATTTTGTATTTTAATTGAATTAAAACATAATGATACATAGGTATATTATAATTAAGGTAAAATATAATATATAATATCATTATTTCAGTAATATATATTTCTCGCATAAGGCATTAAAGAGTCATATCATTTTGAGGGGGCGGTAGTCTGCACTTCCTCAAAGGAAATTATCATATATGACCCATAATGAAAATCATAAAATAATGATATAAATTAAATATACAGAAGCATAAAGAAAAAATAAACATAATATATATCATATATAAATACAGTTCTATATTAATGGCCACCATGAAAGGCAGTATAAGATAATCGAACAATCATCGTTTCGTGAGGCATTAGTCTGTCATCCATAGAAACACTATGTTCTTCACCCATTAGATGGAGGTGTGTGTATGTTTTCTTAGAATACATATCATAACAACATAATAGTATATTGAGTATACTGGTGTTGTTATAAATTAATGTAATAAAAAAATTTAGGAGGTTTGAGAAGTAAAATAAGACAAAATAAGACAAAATAATTTCAGCGAAACTGTTACCTTTAATTTGGGTAACTTTATTTGGTTTGAACCAAAAAAACTTCTTGAGGTTCCTTATACCTAAAGTATGGTTTCTAGAATGAATAGGGGGATATTGAGAGATTATTTTGGCATGGGTTGGATGAGAAAAGTGTCTTTAAAGGTGTGTGGAATGGGAGAGAAATGGTGTCCTTTTAAAAGGAGGAGGAGGGGCACTTTAGGAATGTGTGAAAATATTATTTTTTTATGTTGTGATATTTGGATTCTAATGGTCGAAATTAATTAAATATGATTATAAGATGACTCATTGTCAAATTAAAATCATCCAATAAGTATTGTATAGGTTTTGGATTTTATTTTAATATTAATATTCATATTTATTTAAATCATTTATTAATGAGGTTAATAATACATCATTATTGTGTCATAAAAAATTTATTTATATGATGTCAAAAAATTATAAAAAAATTAACATAATGTAGGAAATTTTTTTATCTTTCCAATTATTCTTTATAGTAGAAAATATTACTTATATAACCCCATGTAAAAATTGATTTACTAAAAATATTTGTTAATGTCATTTTTGTCTTTACTATAAGTTAATTAAAATAAAGTGTCATTGTCATTCTTAATTGGCTCGATGGGGTCCCAAAATCGACCCAAGGATGACCATGGTCGGTCATGACTCGTCCAATAAAGTTAAGACACGTTTTATGGTAATTATATGTTATTATAATATTCATTTTACCTTTAATTACCCTATTTTCATTTAACAACGATAAATAGAAGTCCAAAGTTACTATTCACCAAATAATATTTTCATCTTATTGAACCATGTTTTACTTACTAATAACAACCATGTATCTTATATTTTCTAAATTAAATTCACAGAAGAGGTTTAATTTCACTTAAATGAAAAATTCATATTTTTAATTACTACTTAGTTATTTCACTATTCATCAAAAATTGATGTTTTCCAGAAAAATGAAAAAATTAATCCTAAGGTATATATGATATTCCAAATTCAAAAATTATGTCTATTTTACAAAATTCAAAACATTGAAGTTGGATTAATTAATTTAAAATTAATTCTCATTGTCAAAACAAATAGTGTTTTGTAAGAAACTATAACTATCAAAAGATCGACAATTGTTTATGCATAATTTCAAAGTGAAATTAATTCTAATGAAAAATATTGGATTAAAGGGTAAAAGTATATTCTAATTACACTTCAAAAAAATCAAAATAAAATATAATCATATAAATAAATTAGATTAAATGGCAGTTTTGAATTAAAATACATTATTTCTCATTATTCATAAAAAATTAATATTATTAGAAAAATACAAATATTTCTTCCAAAGTAAAATTTGATGTCACGATTCTAAAGAATAATTTTATTTTTCCAAAATGAATTTGTAAAAGAATCAAATATTTTATTTAAAAAGGGTTATTTATTAAAATGTCATAAAATTGTTTTTTTTGAAGAAAATATTTTTTATCTGAAAAATAAAATTTTTTCTTATAATATGTCTAAGAAACACCTAATACAGAAGATAAAATTATATGAAATATTAAAAATTCAAAAAATCTAGTTAATACTATTCAAAAACACTTTTGAAAAGCTATTTGTGTTACTCGTTGTGTGGTCGAACTCGGTGTTGTGCGTAGGGCAAGCTATTGAATTTAATGAAAATAACATAATATGAACTCTTGGGGTGTTACATTGTTCGAAATATGAAGAAAAGATTACATTATAAAAAATTTATAAAATGTAGAAAATTTTTATAAAATACTTTGACCTATAATCTATGAAATAGTAAAACATGTTTTGAAATATATATTTTTAAGAAACACGGATGTAGTTGATAAAGAGGTCCTAGTAGATACTTAATTAAAAACAACCTCGGATAATAAATTGATTTTGAAATTAACCCTTCAATTGCAATTTTGAATGGTTGAGGGTTCTTTAACCTCCTGTATAATCATTAGATCATTGTTATTAAATAATACAAGAACCATATACATAAATATCATATCATATATGACCCTGTAATATTTCTTTGTTAATAATATTTTAGTTGTATCAACGTTTTGGGTGTTAACTGATTCATTTTCCTTTCTATGCTTGGTAATGTAAAACATGTTTTTTATGTATATGATGTATTTTATTAACATAATTATTGATATTATTTTCATAAAAATTATTTTTAATCATAATATTAAAATTATTCATGAATTATTGCGATGGGGACTGAATCTCATCAAGTTCGTGGAGACGACAATCCGTACGTACGTATCAGCTACAATATCATTATATTGATAGTGAAATCATTTTTAATTGGATGGTATATCATATATATAGAATCCTTAACATTTTATATTTATTATTTACATAATTTATTTTCATTATTATACCAATCCAAAATACTGAAGTGTTTGAATAACAAACTGCACCACGACGTGGAGACGGTAAGCCGTACATACGCATGTATGGGGACTTTGTCATTTATATGATGGATAGAATAAAAAATATGGTTGTAACATATTTATAATAACATCATATTATATATTTTATACTGTATTTATTATTTTATAATTTAAACAACAAAGAAAGAAGAAGTGGAAGAAGAAAAGAACTTGAAAGAGGTGATGAAATATTTACCACTTCTTAGGGTTCTTCCTTTTTATTTCATCAAAAGGGATCCATAAGTTGGATTTATGACCAAAATAAGGCATGTAAGATGAATGGAGAAAAGTTGGTAAGATATTTGGGTATGGTTTGGCTGATCCAAATGGCTTTGGAGGTTTCTATATAAGAGAAGGAGAAGTAACCTTTCATAAGAGAGGTGAGGGTCACTTTTGAATAAACATGAAATACTATTTTATTAAAAATCCTTTTCAGTTTATAATGGCACAAAAATGATTTATATATAAGATAATGTGGATATGGGCAGAAACAATCTCAACCAATTGGTTTTATATAGGTTTAGGGAAGCATATTAACCTTATATTATTTATTTAACTCTTAGATAAATAGTTTTTCATTAACAATGTCTCTTTGTATTTTTATATTATATAGTTAATAAACATAGTATAACAAGACAATGAACCCCAAGTGGTTCATTATTAATATATATAGCCTTATCTGAGTCTTTTGGCTGAAAAATATATTTTTATGAGTATTATATAAATTAAAAATATAGTATTTGTTTTAAAAACTCAGTAATGTCAATTTTGACACTATTTAGTATTTGGTTATTTTGGAAATCATAACAGCTTTATTACATTGAGAAAAAATATTTTATCAACCCTAACATGTCATATTATCCATGAAAAATAGTGGAATTCATCAAAAATCTAAAATTAAAATTATTTGGATATTTATATTGTCCGTTAATTTAATCATTCATTAATAAGGTATTTACTGCATCATCATTGTGTTATAAATAATTTAAAAATATTAATGAAACAAATAATAAATAAAATACTATTATACATTAAATCGTTTTAGCATTATAATGAATATTTATAGTTCAATTTATCTTATGTATAACCTTATATTAAAAATGGTTTATTTATTAAACATTGAATTTAACTATTTTATCTATTATTTATATAAAATAATATTAAATGTCCTAATGAAATACAAGTGGAACAAAGGGGGTTATATTTTATTCCTAAGTTTTTTTCTTGTCAAATTAAATTTTTTCAATAGAATTAGGACATGTCTTATGGTAATTATGATATCATTTTTACCCTTAGTTACCCTATTTACTTTTAACCATCGTAAATAAAAATAAATGTTACCATTCAGCAAAAATTATTTTCATCTTATTGAACCACAATTTACTTACTGATATCAACCGTTTCTATTAGATTTTTGAAATTAAACTCAGAGAAGCAGTAAAATTATGTTTTATGTAAATTTGAAAATGCTCCTATGAGGTGGGTAAATGACGATAAAATGTTCAATAATATTTTTATATATGAAGACATACTGTAAAATGACTCCAATGAAATATATTGAACATATATAGGTTTTATTTATATATTTTGACCTCAAATAAATTTAAAGAAAATAAATAATTATTTAAATAAAAAAATATTTTTTAACCAATAAAGCAGTGTTTTCAATAATCATAAAAAATTGTATGTTTTCAGAAAAATACCAAAAAATCACCCTAATCTAATTTTAATATTCCAAATTCAAAAATAAAGTCCATTTTCAAATGTATTATTTATAAAATTTAAAAAAAATGGTATTTCTATTCATAACAGCTAGTTGGATTGGTCACAGTGTGTTAGAATCTCTTAGTTGTGTTCAATGCAAGCAATTTTATTATTCAAAGGGAAACGTACCGTAGATGCTTTGGGTGTCACATTATCCCCTTCTAAAAAATTTCAACCTCGAAATTTGTATAATATTACTACATAAAATTATTCTAATGTTTCTTCATCATAATTTCCTTGGGTTCCCAAGATTCCTCTTCCATCTTATGATTTTCCATAGAACCTTTACCAGACTAGTCGTCCAGTTTCTCAGAACATGTTCTCTAGTATCATGAATTTTGACAAGCTCTTCACAATAAGACAGATTAGGTTCTAGTTCAATTTCCTTATAGTTGAGCTCATGCTTTGGGTTAGGCATTGTATATTCTCAACAGTGATATGTGGAACACTTCATGATCTTTGGAAAGACTTGGAGGCATTTCCAAATGATAAGCTACAACTACAATTTTTTCTAGAATCACTAATGGTCTTATGAACCTGGGACTCAATTTACCCTTCATACCGAAATGTATAACACCCTTACATGGAGATACATTCAAGAAAACATTGTCTCCTACTTGAAATTCCAAATCCTTCCTTCAGTTATCAGTATAACTCTTTTGCCTATATTGGGATGCTTTGATGCGGGTTTGGATAACCTTCTCCTTTTCCATTTTTTCCTCAACAAGTTCTAGACCAACTCATTATCTTTCACCAACAACATCCCAAAAAGTTTGTGTGAGATATCTATTTATTTAAAAAGCTTTTTATGGTTCCATCTGAATACATGAATGGAATCTATTATTATAGTAAAATTATTTTAGAGGTAAATATTGATCCCACATACCCTAAAAGTCAAGTGAGAATGATCTCAACATGTCTTCTAAGGTTTGAACATTTCATTTTGATTGTCCATCAGTTTGAGGGTGGTAGGCAGTGCTCGAACGAAGATCAGTATCAAGGTCCTTCTTAAGACTTTTCCTGAATCATGATGTAAAATAGGGATCACAATCATAAAAAAATTGATAGGGGTACTCCATGAAGTCCTACAGCTTCATTAATATATTATCCTGACATACGTTCAAGTGGTAAATCTTCTCTTTTATCAAGAAAATGTGCTGACCTGGTAAGACGATCATCAATGACCCATATTGCATCATTCCTTCTAAGTGTCTTTGGTATACCCATGAAAAATTCCAACATACAATTATCCATTTTCTATTCAGGTATGGGAAGAGGGTGCATGACTCCTCTGGGTTTTGGCCTTCTAGCTTTCACTTTTTAAAAAACCAGACATCATGACACTAAATCAATAATCTCCCTCTTCATATTGTCCCACCAAAAAAGTTCTTTCAAATCTCTATAGATATTCTTACTACTAGGGTGAATAGTGATGTTGGAGCTATGAGTATCATCCAACAATTCCCTTTTACGATCAAGTATATCATGAATACAAATTCTCTTCCCAAATTTCAAAATTCCATCTTCATATATGAAGTCACTCACTCTTCCATCATTCAGAACATTAATCTTCTTTTCAAATTCATCATCATCAGTCAGAGAACATTTTATCCTTTCTATTGAAGATGGGATTGAAACCATTTGAAAATGTATTGATGTTTCACCTTCCATGGTTATTCACATATCCTTGTATATAGGATCCTTTTCAACTCTCATCTTGTTCAAAACTATATGATCATTTTTGCTCAAAGCATCTTCCACCTTATTTTCCTTCCTCGGGTGGTAGTGTACAGTGAAATCATAATCCTTGGTTTGTTAAAGCCATCTATTTTCCTCATGTTGAGTTCTTTTTGTGAGAAAATATATTTCATACTCTTGTGATCATTATAAATATCACATTTCTTACTATAGAGATAGACTCTATATATTTTCAGAACAAATATTACAGATGCTAACTCAAGATGATGAGTTGGATAGTTATTTTCGTGAATTTTTATCCACCATGATACAAAGGCAATAACTCTATCATTATTTATAAGGACAAAACCTAGTCTTTTCTTTGAAGAATCACTATAAATAACAAACCAATTGTTTCCTGATTGTAGTGTCAAGAGTGGAGAATTGACTAATATTCTCTTCTGTTCTTAAAAACATTCTTCAGAGACTTTTTTCCAACCAAATTTAACACCTTAACATTTTAGAATTGCTAATGGGTTAGCTAACCAGGATAAATTCCAGAAAAAACATTGATAATAACCAACTAAACCAATAAAACAATGAAACTCAGTAAAAATAGTCAGTGCTGACCATTATGGGATTTCCTTGTTCATTGAATGATCAACATGGATTCCATACTTAGAGATAATATGGCCCAGAAAACAATCTCCTGAATCCAGAATTCACCCATTATAAACTTCTCTTAGAGTTCAATTCCTCTAAGAGTCTTTAGAATTATGCACATGTGATTTTAGTGATATTTGTACCTTATGGAGTATACTATGTTATCATCAATATATACCACTACAATTTCATCATGATATTCCTTGAATACTCTATTCATTAAATCCATGAAGACCTATGGTGCATTAGTCAATCCAAAAGGTATTTCTATAAACTCATAATGCCGATACCTGGTTCAAAATTATTTTTTCAGAATGTCTTCCTTCTTTAGACACAACTGATGATATCTAGATCGAAGATCAATATTTGAAAAATATTGTTCTACATTAAGTTGGTTGAATAAATCATCAATGTTAGGTAAGGGATACTTGTTCTTTATTGTTATATCATTTATCTTTCTGTATTCTATGCACAACCTCATAGATCCATATATATTTCTAACCAAAATAACATGGTCTCCCCATGGACAAACACTGGGAGAATAAATCCCTTATTACTTAATTCCTGTATTTGTTTCTTTATTTCCACTAATTCCACAGTGGCTATTCTATATGGGGTCTTCGATATGGGACTTAAACCAAGAATTAAATCAATGGAAAACTCAATTTCTCGTTCTGGAGGATTTCAAGGAAATTCCTATGGAAACACATCAACATATTCTTTCACAATATGTGCATCCTCTATTTGAACATTCTTTTCCCCACCCATATTTATTTCATTATTTTCTTCCCTAATAATTGAATTTAGTAGAGCTACTAGTGGATGATCTCGATAAGAATCATCTTTTAAAGTTTCTTCTCTAATGATTAGGTACTCCATATCATGATTGAAAATTTTAACCTCATTCCTTTTATATTAATATTCTGTATCATGGTTTGAGAACCAATCCATACTAAGGATTTTATCAAATTTAATCACAGGGATCAAGATGAGACCGGAAGATAAGGAACATTTATATTCCATAATAGGGAACTGATTCACAAAACAATGTTGCGATGATACTTCCAATATGTGTTTTGATTGATAACCCCCTTATTAAGTCAAATTGAAAATATCAAATTTTCATAGAAAAAAGGGATGATATGAAACAATTCGATGATCTAAATTCAAATAATTCATTGGCTAAACTATATGAAACCATTAAATTACCTACGACCACGTATTTCAGTATTTCAACCTTAGTAGCAGTGATAACATTAACTTGAAATTTTTCTCTTGGCCTTTTTTGAGGTATGTTCTTTTGGCACTTAAGACATTCATTTGCATAATTCCCCTTTTATCTGCAATGGTAGCATTCAACATTAACAGCCTATTTCTTTCCCTTGCAATCACAATCTTGGGGGCCTTTTTCACCACACATGCAACAGACTCCCATTCTAATTAGGCATGTATCGACGTGTTTCTTATTAAATTTACCATAGGATGGATATTCAACATTTCCCTTCTTACCCTTATTTCCATTTCCAAAGTGTTAAATAGATCTATTTTTCACTAGTTTTTATTTAATGTCGTAAGACGTAGATAATTCATTTTCTATCCTGATAGTGTATGAGACAATATCTTCGTAAGATGAGAAGGATTTTGAGACTAATTATCAATGAATAAATGGTTTTAACCCATCAAATAATCAATAAATCTTACTTCTTGGGTTTTATATATAATATGGTTAATTCCTTTCAAAACTTGTAATGTTATCCTCATACATTAAGACATTCTCATCCTCATTTTTCCTTAGACTCGAAAATTTTCTTTCCATATCCACTTGATGGTCACGAGGAAATTATTTGTCTAATAAAATCAATTTAAACTCCATCAATTCAATGGTCGAAACATCTTCATCTTCCATTGTGTTTTGGATTAATGACCACTATTACCCTGCATCTCTCGTGATGCAATAATCTACCTGAAATTGTTTTCCCTTTCGCTCCTCCCCAAATCATGAAATATTTTCTCTTACAAAATTATCCATTTCTCAGTTACTAATGGACTTTTACTCCAATTTAATCTTGGTGTATGATTCCTCATGACATGGGCTAACATTGATCCTCCACGTTGTGGATCAGGGTGCTCTATAGAAGTAAGTTTATTAATCATAACCTGTGTGAGTTGTCCAAATATGGTGATAAGCTGATCAGCACCAGTTGCTTCACCAACTCCACTATAATTACCTTGAGTATGAGGGAAATCCCTACATTGATTATGTGCATTGATACGGTTTCCATTACATTCATTAGGATCCATTTTTAAAAAATGGCATATCCTAGAATAGTTTATCAATCACAATACATAATTCCAAACATGTAAAACTCTTAACATAAACTGAACTGTTTATTGATATAATCCAAAATCATAAACAATTTTTTTAGGATGTATATAATTATAAACCCTTCGTATTTGTTTGTAATGAAAATGAGAATTATTATAATCATATCCCCAATGAATGTCTTAACTAAGATCCCAACAAAGCTCATTGTCGTGCACCAGTTCCTATTCGAGTGTGGCTTAAAGTGGTTTTATCAGGTTTTACCCCTAGGTACATCTGTGCCAGAGCTGCCTCTACCTACTCGTATCTAGATAGGTATGTATTTTTTGGAAAACTCATAGAATATCTACAGTACCAAAATTTTATGATGTTCTTCTATACTAATCCTGAAAGTCTATCTTAGGGTAATGTTCTTAATCCGACATTTTCTAAATCAACCTTCCAAGGTTTGTACTAAACTTCCTCTAATACAAACACTAATGACCTGACCCCACATACCCAGAGTCATTGCATTATAAAATAACATTGGCATGATCACAAGGGATCAAATACTGAAAGACCTATTAGTTTAGTAGCCCTGGAGTACTAGATACATTCATAAGTTTTGCATTACATCATGAAATAAAACATCAACAAAATTTTGTCTCCTTTTTAACACACTTATATCTTTATCCTATCCCTTCAAGTCAACCAAAAAATACATATTCACATCCTGGGAAAAATAAAACATAGAAATGGGTGAGAATAGATGCTTAGTAAGGATATCATTATAGCAGAAAATTTCATAAATAAGTAAAAAACATTTATTAAAATGTATAAGACTAAAACAAAAAACTTTCAAACATAGATATCAGCATAATATGGAAAATATAAAATCAAAAAATTCTATTTATTTATTAACACGGATATTCTACTAGTCGAATAATCAAATGTTATATCGATATCCACTTTCATAATGATGGAATGCAAAATTCCAGAATTCACAACCACATAGTCAAGGCCCTCTACCAATGATACAAATAAGATTTTGTCAAGGCCATATTACAAGATACTAGTTTGTCTCAAGAGACCTACCGATTCATTGAGAATTTATAACAGGATCCACCTATCACTTACTAAGTCAAATGCATCCCTCGTATCAACTTTTTTAAATGTAACATAATCATTCATATTAAAACTAGCATAAAAAATGTCAATAATTTATCGATAAACCATGAATGGTGTAAAAATAACACATCCATAGTTAATCATTTCACAAAACCATCAATAAAATATGGACTATTTATATCATAATAAATCAACTTCAATCACATTTAAAATCCATCAACGGATGATGACATAGATGAAATCAAGGCATTTTTAGCGAAATATATCTTTCTATTTTGAAATCATTTAAAAGTAATGTAATTATAAAAGAAAACAGTTATTTTTAAAAAATTCTTATAATATTTTCATGGAAGCTTCTATGGTATTATAATGGTGTAAAATATCTTCACATGTCGTATCAGTAAAAAGAACATTCTTTCCTTAATTTTGTCAAAAAGGCTGTAAAAGACCTTGTTTGGAAAATGATAGAAATATTTTTTATAAAAATTTTACAAAAAGTCAAAAAAGGGTATAAATGATTTTATCATATAGTCTATGAAATTGTAATTTTTTTTAAATACCTTTTAAATAAACACTGATGTAGTTGATAATGAGTTCCCAGTAGATACTTATGTAAAAACAACCTCAGTTAATAAAGAGATTGTGAAATTAACCCTTAACATATACATTTCCTTGGTCTAGGGTACATTAACATCCTGTATAATAGTTAAATAATTGATATTAAATTATAAAAGAACTATATACATAAATATTATATCATATATGACCCTCTAATATTTTTTTGATAATAATATTTGTGTAGAATCATCATTTCAGATGTTAATTAATTCATTTTCCATTAGATTCTTGGTTACTTAAGTTTTGTTTGTTATGTATAGGTTGTATTTGATTCATATATGAAATGGTATTATGTTCAAAAAAATATTTTTTATCATAAAATGAATATTATTCTTGAATGATTACAATGGAGAATGAATCTCATCGCATTCGTGAAGACGTTAATCCGTACGTACGCACATATGGTGATATTTTCATTTATAAGATAGATATAATAAACAATATGATTTTAACATATTTATAATAAAATAAATGTATATATAATATACAGGAGTTATTATTTTATAATGGAAACAACAATGAAAGAGAAAGAGGATGAAGAAAAGAATATGAATTGGGTGATGAAATCATTACCTCTTCTTTGGGTTCTTCCTTTTGATTTGATAAAAATGGATCCTTAGGATGGATTTATGAACAAATTAATTCCACTAAAATTAAAGGAGGAAATTTGGGAGGATTTTTAGGAAGGTTTTGGCTGAGCCAAATGGATTTGGATGTGTAAAATTATGATAAGGTGAATTATCATTTTATAAGAGATGTGAGGGTCAATTTTAGAAAAGCTTGAAATATTATTTTATAATAAAATAATTTTAGGATTCTAATAAATCAAAAATAATTTGGTTGGAGGATAAAGTTGTTATTGATAGAAGAACACTCAAACAATAGTTTTTAGATAGGTTTAGGTCACTTATTAACCTTATCTTTTAGATTTAACTCTTTGTTAAATAGTTTTTCATTTACCATGTCTCTTTGTATTTTTATATTATATGGTTAATAAGGATACTATAAAAATACAAGAGAACCCCATGTGGGTAATTATTAATATATTTAACCTTATATATGTCCTTTGGAGGAACATTATATTTTTAATAATATTATATTAGTTAATAATATAGTATTTTTTTAAAACTCAATTATGTCAATTTTTACACTATTTATTATTTGGTTTTTTTAAATCCTAAAAACATGATTACTTCAAAAAAATATTTACTCAACCCTGACATGTCATAATAACCTATAAAAATAGTGTAATTCATCAAAAGATTCATATTACATTTATTTTGATACTTATAATATCAATTATTTTTATCATTCATTAATAAGGTAATTATTGCATTATCATAGTGTCATAAATAAATTAAATATTTTAATGTCTAAAAATTATAAATAAAATACCATTATTTAGGAAATCATTTTACATTTATAATGAATATTTATACTATAATTTATATTATGTATAACCCTGTATTAAAAATGGTTTGGTTATTAAACTTTGAATTAAACTCTTTTAACTCTTCTTTAAATAAAATAATAATAAATTTCTTATTCTAATCCAAGTGGATAAAAGGGGTTCCTACATTATTAATAAGGTTTTTTCTAATCTAATTACACTTATTCAACAGAATTTGGACATGTGTTAGGGTAATTATGATATCATTTTTTCCATTAATTATCCCATTTACTTTTAACTGGGGTAAATAAAAGTCAAAAGTTACTAATCACCAAATATTATACTCATCTTATTGAACCCCATTTTAATTACTAATATTAACCATATCTCTTTAATTTTCTAAATTCAACTCATAGAAGTGGTAAAATAATGTTTTATCTAAATTCCTAAATGCTCCTAGGACGTGGGTAAAAGAGGGTAAAAAATTCAATAAAATGTTTATATATCTAAATTTATTATAAAATGACTCCAATAATGTAGATTGAACATATATAAGTATTATGAATCTATTTTGAACTAATATAAAATTAAATGAAATAAAAAATTATTTTAATAAAAAATTCAGCTTTGACCAATAACGAAGTGTTTTTCACTATTCATCAAAAATTGTATGTTTTCAAAACAAATACCAAAAATTCGACCTACGCAAATTTTGATATACCAAATTCCAAAATGAAGTCCATTACATAAAATAATATTTATAAAATCTCAATAATTTGGTATTACTATTCATGACAGCTAGTTTTATTAGTTGCAGTGTGTTAGAACCTCGAAGTTGCGTACAATGCAAGCTATTGCATTATTCAAAGGGAAATATACAGTGGAGTATTAGGGTGTTACAAATGCATACCAAGGAATTATATATATATATATTATCGAATTAATGATTTAGAATTTCATGTTAGGGATCATGTATTATTGAATATTTCAACAAGTAAGGGAGTTTAATGCCTTTTTTGAAATGGAATGTTATGAACTAGGTACATTGGGTATTTTAGCTTGTCAGAAATATTGTGGGTTATAGATTATTGGTTGGATCTAATTTCTATCCTTTATAAATCACATGAAATATTCCATTTTAATAACCGAGGAAATAAATTTCTAATAAAACAAATGTTCTCGCATATGGGATACTAGAGTTGGATCCATACATTACTTATAATGAGGATCCTATACAAATTCATGACATGAGAGTGAAATTATTGTGGAATCCTAAAACTTTTTTGGTGAAATGCTTTTGGAAAAATCACATACTAGAAGATGAAACTAACGATCTTAAAGAATATATAAGGATTTTGTATTCAAATTTTTTAAATAGATGATATATACCCGATTTTGAAGGATGTAATTATATTATAGTAGAGAATGTACCCCTCATGCTCTGCTATAGAAAGTAAATATCATATCCCGGACTATTGTAAAAATGTTCCTTTTAAAGGGACTTATTTCAAGACTATATTTAAAATTTCAATATTATAATCTTAAATTGAACAATATAATTTAATTTTAAAATCCATCATATCCAAATTAGTTTTTATCATGTTTTGAGGTACTTCTGAAAATGGTTGGTTTTAGTAAAAAATCATGTTTTTCCCAAATCCTGAAATTTTTATAACATTTCCAAAATATATGTATGATCATGGATTATGTAAACCCTTTGAATTAATCAAATACAACATTAAAGAATAACATTATACATATTATCAAATTATTTTAATGTAGAAAACCTATGAATAATATTTTTTAAATATATTAAAATTTCATATTTATATAAAAAAGGTTCTTTAATATTTTATTTAAATCATGTATATTCAAGGGATAGTAATAATATATTTTTATGAAAGACTCACTAAATTTATTTATTTTATAGTAAAATCAAAGTAGAAAATTAAAATTAGTAAAAAAATATTTTAACATTATAAATAAATTTAAATCATTAACAATATCATTTATATAAAAAATATTTTTACATTATAAGTATATTTAATTTAGAATAAAATTTTCACAACATTATAAATTTAATTTGATAAAATTATTTTCAAATATGAAATTGGATTTATCCAATTGGGTAAAATGTTAAATCATAATTATTGTCATTAAAATTAATTTATAAGATTAGTATTTAATTACCATGGTAGAAGTAAAAGCCATAAATTTTGGTTAACATAGTTTAAATTTCAATAAATATTTGAACAAAATTCCTAGAATTTAATGTTGGGGTTTGTATTAGAAAAAAAAATTAGCCTACATGTGTTTCTATTTTTGCACTACTTACCCTTGAATGGTTCAGTGGACCTCTATAAAAATATAAATTTGTTCCAAAATATACCTTTCCCATCACATATAAAATGGGAACATCTTCACCACTTCAATAAAAAGATGCCATTTTATTTCATAATTAGAACTCTTCCATTTTATCTCCCTTGGATCCTAATACAATAATATAAGACTCTATTTGTTGATATTCTTCATAATCCCATCAAATGCTATGAGACTTCTAAGGGAAAATATTAACCAAGATATGAGTATTATCAAGTACATAGATTTCTTATTAATTATATTCATTAAATTTTATTATATCTACATAGGTATAAATATTTGAAAATCATTTATATACATTAATTTCACAATATTAAGGTCATTGTCCTTATTTATTCATATTCCCAATTCATTAAGAAAACAAGCATAGTTCATTCCTTGGGTGTACTACTACCTCCACTGCATAACATGGGTCACCTTCCTTCACCACCATAGATGGCTGGAAATATGGATATAATTAAATAATAATTTTTAATTTTGTGATAAATTTTAGCTTTTTTATTCAATTTACTAATATATTAATGTTATGACTGAGAAACAATAATCGTTATTTAAATCCCTTTAAAACGTATCATGAGGATAATTTTTTATTTAAAATTGCATAATACTATCATATAATATAATTTTTCACATGATTTTCTATTCTAATATATCACTATAATAAATAATAAATAATATAATCATGAAATTTTTATAGTAATATTACAATTAAACCATATCATAATCTTCCATTAATGATCATATGTTCATTGTTGGGTATGTTTAACCACATATATGATCCATATTATATATTTATGTAATATAAGAAAATGGAATATTATTTTATAGTATAATATTAATATCTAATTCATCAAATATATAAGCATTGTCTCTTCATCAAAAACCACTAATACATTCTTATTATCGACATTCTCTCTATGGGTAAGCTCTATAACACTAATAAATAGAATTACAAATATAATATATTATTATAAATCACACATAATATTATATGTAATTACCTATTATTAATGGAATCTAGAATATGAATGAATATGAAGACTACTATTTAAAAACTAGTACAAATTATAAAAACTATAAACACATAAGTGAAAAAATGGATGAATTCATGTACGAAATAACCATTGAATAAAAGTATAATTAAAAATTAATATGAGGAAGTCTATGAATTAATTTTTTTATATAGATATAATTTTTATATAGTATTTTTATGTACAATTACATAATTTAGAATAATATGTAAGGGTTTTTTGTCTCAAATTCATTTCCATGTGATATATTTTATAATAAACACCTAATTTTCGATATGTGGTTTATATAGATTGCAACAATAATAAATATTTTAACCTATATAATTTGTATAATATATTATATTATAATAATATAAATGGAATCTAATCCTGAATAATCAATTAATTTATTATTCTTTAAGAACTAGATACATATCAAATTCCCATCTTTGATATAGTAAATAATATATAAAACCAAAACAAATATTATTTTTGGAATCCTTGAAAATCAACCAATGATTTATTCATCATGTAAAGGATAAAAATAGGTCTCAAATAAAATTTTCATCAATGGTTTGGTATAATAGAATATTTCTTGAGTAATTATGGAATAATCAATATGGTAAGGTATGTAACTGGAAACACATTCCATTTAATCAATATCTTATATACTTAATAAATATATAGATAATCACTATTACATACCAATTATTCTTCAAGTTATTTATCCTTATATTTTCTTTATAAACCATTTTTATCAATAAGGTAATTCCTAAGGATATCATGATGGTTTCATATGTTTTTGTTCTTTGTTTGGGATTTGGAGTTATAGTTTTTGCAGAGATAGGAAGAGGCACAATGTTGATGCATGGTTAGTAGTAACTATGGGGCCCAAAAATATAATAGAATGGACATTTTAACTATATGAGTGATATTTTACACACATAAAAAACTGAAATTTATTTCAATGGTAATTCAAATAGTTTTCACACATTTTGTTTAACTGTTCACCCAAACCATTTGACTGATGGATTCTTAGATGGTGGCTACACATAGTGGGCACAATGCTTCTCAAAATGTGATCCTAGACTATGTGAGGCATATATCTATAGATAGTGTACAATGTATTTCTTGTTCATTTTTTGATAAACTGTGCAACTAGACCATGCATCCAAACCATGAGCCCTTCAAAAATGGGTGAAATTATAGTTTTTTCCAAAGTCCATTTCACCTTTTTTGTTCTTTGTATCACTTGTTGTCTTGAAAAATAGTACTTCTTGAGCTCTCCCTTAGATCCCCGCGAATTTGTTATGAGGTATAACTTATCCAGACTCAAAATGAAATACTATTCATCATTTTGTATAAAAATCTATACATATATGATTCCTCCAGCACCTTTTCATCGTTTCTTTTTCATCTTGGATTTTATTTTCATGTGATCTAATATGCACTATTTTCTAGTTAGTTTTCTAGTTTCTATGATTTATCTAATTATTGCTTAAATATGAAGATAATATTATAGTATGTGTCATCTAATATCATAAAGTATGTTTTATTGTTTATTGTTGTGAAATTATTGTTGTTTATATTACATGCCATTATTCTGCACACTATAATTCCAATTATTTTTCTAAAAACTTTTAATTACTAAATTAAATTATTAGAAAATGTTCAAGATACTACTATAGACCCTTGAAATTATCAAAGGATTGTGACCTCGACATGAACTCCCCCTTTCAGTGTGTTCTTATGTGTTCTCTTAACACTTTTACTATGATTTTATGACCAAAGCATAGTCTATAGTGGATTTGGATTGTCAATTATGATTCCAATTAGATAACTCAATTAATAAAAATGTAAAATAAATTAAATAAAATTTTATTTAAATTTCTCTGTCACTTGACCGTTGATAATTTTTGAAATGTTTCTATGAAGGAATGGGAATAAATTAATAGTGAAATGTAATAATACTTCACATGGACTATGAAATGATTAACCCGATTACGAATTTTATTATTAAATTTATGTATTATTATAGGTCGTACATCCCAATGAAATTCATCAATTTCCAAACTGGGTCTAACTAAACTACCCAAAGGACTCCACCTGATTCATTGATACATTTTCCCTGAGTTAACACCCCTATTTTATTCGATCTTTGTAAAACATTGATTAATTTTTTGATGTCCCTCTTTGGACTCCTCTGACTCTTTTTATGTAATTATAATTCCTTGGATTTGTTTCCTATATTTTTATTGACATATTATTATAAAAACTGAATTTTGTTATCTCCTTGTTTATTTTATATTCATGTGATGGATATTGTTACATTTTTTTGGTACTATCTTAGTTATTTTTACTCACACACACTTTGGGCCTCCAATTGGTATCTGTACAGAATTCATGTTTTCATATAGGCACAAATGAAATTGTTGATCTAGGGATTCATTATTTTCTATACTAGGATATAGAATGTTATAAGAGGATATAGCTAGTTCCCATGATGATATTAAAGTATATCTTGTTGTATTTTTCGAATTTTTTTGAATAACATGAATTTTTTAATGCATGTTGTCATGTTACCTTTACCCCCAATTCTATTATATCATCATGAAATTATCATATTTTGTATTTAACATTGTTTATTTTCTATTTATATATTTATTGTTTGGATGATCATTTCAACTATTTCCACTACTCTACATATGCTGGTATATACATTCTTCAACTCACTTCTCGGATATGATAAATCTGGTATAGTGTACCACCATACAATCATAGACCCTTGTATTATGTTAAAACCTCAATCACATAGGGAGGTTCACATGAAGACATATGACGATTGGATCAGGTGACCTATCAGTGGTATGAGATTCATATATAAAATATTTTATCAAAATAATTCGTTTATTATGTTACAATATTGGTTTGGTGTTCTGTTGTCGAGGATGTGTCTGAATTTGTTAATGAACCCATAGTGGGGAATAACATGCCCACATATTAGAACGAATAAAATTTTATAGGGATGGGAGTCATTAATATGATTTTCTATTTTCATAGTTGAATTATTCTAAAAATTATATGAAGTACAAATTTTATATATTTGTTATGAATATATATTTACACCCTTGAAATAATATGTAATGGAATCATGATTAATTGATCTTTTTAGGCACTTGAGGAATTATATGTCATTCAGATTCCATTCTATATTTACTTTATTTCATAAATTTCATTTTTTATATCAAATATCCCTTGAATTTGTTTTCTTATAGTTGTTATAATACTTATTATGTGGAAAATGTTAAATAATTGGTCAATTAATGTGTATACATCAACACAAATACATTTTTTCTACATAGATTGATAGTGGAAGCTCAACAAACTAATTATCATATGTTTGAGCCTTCTAAAATTAGTTAAATTGGTGGAAACATTTGTTGAATTAGATTAAAATTACATATTTATAATTTATAGTTTGTTCCCTCTATAAATTTGTATTTTAGATCCATATATTTTAATAAACATATATGTATTCTTACATTGTACGATTTAATGTAAAAGTTTGGTTGTGGTTGTATGACCTTCCAATTATACCTTATAAATCTTGTATCATTATAACTTGTTCATGGTGACTTATATAAGTATAAAATGACATATATATCTAAACTGGATGATTTATAATTCTTAAATTGATTTATGTTTTTGGTAAATGTGGATTCCTATTGCAACTTAATGAATATTTTCCTCTAAAATGTGTAATTATCACTCTAGTTACTAGAACCTTCGCTATAAAACCATTAACAATAACCCGTAACTGACCTTAATAATAGGTAAACGGAGCATCTCTTATGTTCCTTTGTAATATATTTGTTTATCAATTAATTTTTGGAGGTGTTGGACTTACATTAATGATATATACCTCCACAATGGCCTTTAGTTGAGCACTAGGAGGGTGTCTAAGACCACGGTTTAGATGTGGTGGGACATGAACCACTGGTGTTACCCCCAGCATTTCCACCCATGAAACTTCTTGGTGTTCTTAATTTGTGCACCAATTCTCAAATTAGAGGGGGTTTTATACATATAGTGAAATCCATGTAGATTTCGTCTAATGAGACAATGACTATATCATAGATAACTAGGGAGTTTTAGTTGTAACACCCTACTGAATTTTTAGGGGAATGAAGATCCCATTCTTCTGATTATTTTTTAGAGGATGTGATCTTGATCATTAATAACATAAATATTCCACAAAAATGAAGTGTAAAGTATGCTGTTTTTATTATTTGGGGATCTTCCACACTATGGAGGGATGTATTAAAATAAATATATCGATATTAGTAATAGGTTGGAGGTATTTCGAATTTTGTTTCTACGATCTATGTTTTTGATAGACTTATCAAGATAAATAGTTTATTACATTGGAGTAAGTAACTATATAAACTATGTACTACTCATCATGATTCATATAAATATAATGATTTTTAAATCTATTTTTTGGGATGTGATTCCGAGAGGTATGTGGTTTGAGGTTAGGCCAATGTATGATATCCTATAACAAGTGACTGTATTCTATCTTACAATAGTTTCTAAGATTGTAAACTGCAACCTAATCTCTATGACTGTCTTGAGAGAAGATTATTGTGTGAGGTATATATGTTCAAAACAATGGTAGGGAAGAAGTTAATCTAGAAGTAGGAAGAATCACCTTGAGTATTTCCATCTGTGTAGTGGTAACTAGATTGTCTTCACCAATAGTAGTGTGGTATTCCATTAGTGTTGAAGGTAATAACACATGAAGACCCAATATACTTGATAACTAGTAGAGTGAAGATCCTATCATATAATAGGCCATCTTCATATATTCTAAATGAATTTAACACTAATTCCCAAAGATAGGATCTGAACTGACTCCAGTATCGAGAGTAGGATCCATATATCAATGTTAATCTAGAAATAGGAGTGCCACCATCCTTATAGACTGAGGCAATCAGTGAGGTCCAAAATTCCAGAATCAGGATATGAAATGAATGTAGAGCGAAACTTATAAGGGAATTTTAAATGTACCATAGGTTCATGGATTATGATACCTACATGTTTTGTAATTGATACATGAAGAAAAGATTTTTTGAACCTCTACAATAAAAGGAATGATTTTAGTATCCTTGAATTTTGTGTCTTATTTATTCGATATAGACTCATCACATTATTTCAAATATATTGATAATATATAGTTACATGGTCTTTAAATTGAGTATTTCTTTTGAGTGAGGAATATTAACCATCCCCTGGGAATCTGATCAAAAATGTCATGTTAATGCAAGGATTGTCTCCTTGAGAGAGGTAGTAATCACTTATTTTGGAATATTTTTATACATTATATGAAGATCGTTCACATAATTATAATTATTGACAGGTTAATTCCCAATTGATAATACATTCTTCTATCAATGGATGGAAACTATCTAATCACCCCAGATTTTTAACTATATTTTGAAATGATAGTGGGATGTTAAAGAATGTCATGATGCACCTATAAATTTTGTTCATAGAAGAGTATTTTCCATGATTTAAAGTATATTTATATATGACCATTGAATACATTTGATAGATTTTCCTCCAATTGAGGATCATTTTTGGGATGTATTCCCTGATGAAATTTTTGGACAAACACTCAGGGAGAGGTAGATTTTAAAATCAGAATTTTTCCATGAGTAGAATAAGTATATATTCCTTAGTATAAGATGGATTATACTAAACTTCTGAAACACATGTTATTTTTATAGGACATAAGAGACAAAGGTTTTATATGACTCAAATCTTCACATAGGGATTCACCCATTATTTTCAAAGAGAAGGAGGATGAAACCCTCATGTTGTGTGTGAATTTCCAATGATTAAATCATCTCACAATTAAAAAGCAATATCCATGACCTCATCTAGAGGATACATTTTATTATCTCTGATGATATATCGTTTTCTCTAAAATCCATTTATGTATGGGATATAACCATGTTAGGGTTAGAACCATAGATATATCACATAAATATTTTTTATGTCGATATATCCTATATGTGTATAAAGTAATTTAGTTCAATCTCACAAACACCCCAGTGGGAATTACATAATTTATGAACTAGCTTCTCCACACTTACATAGTCTCATTTTTTGATGTTTCTTGGAGGATATCATAGTGTATTCCCAAACATGAAATAATGATTCCAACCACCATGACACCATAGATAACACACTATGAAAACACCATGTATATGATATGATTACGAAATTCCATTTTTGATTAATATGGTTCACATACAATGTAAAATTATTTTTTAATTTTTGGTATCTATGGATTTAGAGAAGGTGAGATCCAAATTTTCATTAGAACATCCCATGTACATCATTAATATATAGAGTTTCATGGGGTTATCCCTTTGTTATCATATTTTTATTCATAATATCTCACACCATGTGGTACCTCTTATGAAATCGAAAAAAAAGGATGTAAAATTATCAAGGCCATAAACATGTGTAAAATTCTCTCAAGTGTTAATAGAAAGACATAAATATTATTTTATCCTGATTTTAACTATGTATGGTATGGGATTCATTTTATATTTTTGATTCATCGAGAATCAATTTGCGGAGATTTTTAATTCCAGGGGATTGATTCATTGTGTATGGAACTCACTAGTTCAGGCCTAAATATAATAATTATGTTCATCTTGAACACATATTAGTAGTATTTTTTAATACATTATGCTAAACTAGAAATTTTTTACTGGTAGATATGTTTGTGAAGAACACAGAACGTAAAATTCTCAAATACATATTCACATAGAATTATTTGAACCTCTAATAATGAATATGGGTTGAATACCATCATTATTTAGATGATAAAATTTTCCATAAATCTATGAACGTAAATTAAGTAGTAGATGACTTAATATTGATGCCTCTGGCTGAATCTATTTAGGAATCTGGTGGAAATAGGAAAATCATTCCCCGATTTTCTGAAATGCATATAAATGTTCATGAGTGTCTGTGGAATCCTATCTTTATATTTTTGGATGTTAACTAATCAATTCTTGATTGATTTAATATAATATATATTTATTAGCCTTAAGTCATATTCTTAAGGGAAAGAGAATCTGGTGTGGACCCACCTCCTAGATGGTTCATTGTTTAGGATGAGATCTTTTATATACATGGGCATGTATGGGTCCCTGTAAAATGTTTTAGGAGATGATGTGATGGTCAAATTCCTCTAAATAATAATTGTATCTTAGAGTCACCATTATTTACCATTACATATTCTTCCAGAATTTGTGACCTGGTATGAAAAAGGGGTAGTTTTTTTGTTATTTGGTGTTCCACCTGCAAGAAGGAGAAGGTGGAACACCGGTGTCTAGATTGTCTTTTTACACCATTACTCATTCCAAAATGGATATGGGATGACGTCACATGGGAATTTGTGATGGTTTTATCAATATCACCTAGAAGTAGTGATTCTGTATTGGTAATCATTGATATTCTCATGAAGGTATCCCATTCACTGTTTATTTGGTATACCTTAATAGTTTATAAACATAGCGGTCTCTATTTTTGAGATATGATATGGACCATATTATTAGTTAGGGAATGTTTTCTTAATTATTGGTTTTATAAATTCTTTTATAAGGATATGGGTTCATAGGTAATTCTTTGTATATCCTATCAACCTCAAACAAAAGGTCATTATGATCATATGATAGATGTACTGAAGGACATGTTTGAAGGGAGATTCCATGACTTTAGATGTTATAGGAATAAAAATTTACACCATACTAATTTTTTTTATAAAATTATCTTTCAAGTGTCTATAAATATGGGTCCTTACATGTCCTTATAAATAATCCCAATCGATAACCTATATGATCATTAGATGCAGGGGAGGCAATGCTAATTGAAACATGGCTTGTTTATGAGGAATCAGAGTCGGTATTGATGATCTATAAGAATATAGATATATATCAGTATATGTAGAAGTTTGATTCATTTCATCAACACCGAACTATAGAGTTTAGGTTGGTGATCTGGTCGTCATGATTTTTTTAATATAATATTTTATCGATGAATTCTGAGGCAAGGATAATTATCTCCCAGATTCTTTTGACCTTTCAATATTTTGGACAGGGTAAGAATATAAGATTTTTTTAATAACACTCTCTTAGATAAATAGGGATATACAAAACATCATTCACATTTCCCAGTTACATCATTACTATTCAGACCCATTTTCTTCTCCTTATCCGGATAAGGTCTATTTGGTTATTGATTTCTAATTATATGAATATCCTATTAATATTATTGATGGTATAATGAAGGATATTCAAGATATGTTACATCGTATTTTTCTGGTGTAATGGTGGTATGCAAATGTATTGGATGAGATATGGTAGAGAGCGTGAGAGTGGATGATACATGTACTTAGTGGACATAATTATTCTAAAATGATCCTCAATCACCCTTAAAAGGGTGACTCAGGGACAAGTTATTTTAAGGTTTGTAAGTTTTATCATCATTGTTTTTCTATAAGGAACAAATCATATTGTTTTCATGATAAATATCTAATTTTATCTATATGGGAGTTCCTAATTATATAATTTAGGAGTAAAATATTTGAGATTGAATTTGGACTCATAGTTACGTTTTTTGGATATATGGGAAGAGATACATGGTTGGTTCATAGTTATTAGTAACAATGAAGATCAACTATGATGTCCAAAAATAGAGTATCATTGTTAGTTTGACCATGTTATGGAGGAAAAACACCTTGAATAACTTGTAATTTTTTATAGTGGTAATTCACAAAGCTTTCACATGGTTTTTTTAAACATGATCCAAAACTATGTAATTGGTGGCTTTTGGGATAGTTTCTAAAAATAGTGTGCATATTATCGATCATACATTATGGAAAGGCCATGTGATACATGGATCCTTATATTGTTTCTAATGAACAATTTGATAAATAGTACATCAAAACCGTGAACCCATTAAAAATGGATGATATTCTAATTCTATTACCAGTTCTTTTAACATTACTTCCTTATTTAAACCTGTATTCACATGAATAATGACCACATTCAAGATCACCATTTGTTATCTTCATATGAATTGTGATATGTCCACCATCCAAAATCATAATTGAACATCTTTAATCTCATTAGATCACCCTTGATATGTCCAGGATTCCAGTTTCTTATTTTAATAATTTCTCTTCTCACCAAGGATTCAATTTCTATGTGAGGTAATATCCCTTATTTTCATGGTTTGTTTCTTTTTTATATTATTTATATTGTTCCATATAAAATATGAAGATGATATCAGATGATGATTTATCTACCTATATAATATTGGTTTCCTAGTACTTTTCCATAAATTTTTTATTTGTATATATCATGAACCATTATGTCATACAATAGAAATCATGTGCATTTCCTATAAATGTATTATTTGTTATTTAAATTGTTAGATCATAATCAAGAGACACCTATAGACCCTTAACATCATTATAACCATCTGGTGTGGTCTTATGTGTTCGTTTGACACTTTTAATATGTTTCTATTACAAAACCACAACCTAAGGTGTATTTGTATTGTCAATTATTATTCAAATGAGTAAAATAACTTAATTAAAATTTTAAAGCAATTAAATTACAAAAAATGGAAAGGGAATGTCACTTTTCCCTTGATAATTTCTCAATTAATCCAATGACTAAATTGGATACTAATATAAAGAGAAATGAAATAATAATTTACTTGTATAATGAAATATTAACCAAGATTATGTGTTTTATAATTCCATTATGTACAATTATAGGATGACCTTTATTAGAAATATATTCTATTCATAAGAAGTCTCCTCCTAAACTAACCTAAAGATGCTTCCTGATTCGTTGATTCATTTTCATATAGCAAACACCCCTCTTAGATTCATTATTATTCACTAAATAATTATATCGTCAGAATTAATTTTCTCACCCATCTATTACTTTCTTCTTAATTATAATGCATTAGATTATATCTTGGTATTTGGATTGATTTCATATGATATGAACAACCTCGGAGTATATCCATAGGGGTCACTCACTTATAGCCCAAGGATAACTGGGATTGTTCCTAGGGATCAACATATTTGTTATTATATAAGTAAAATATTGTGCTTTTGCACAAATATTACACGCATGCCTTTGTTTCAATGTCACTACTGAAAGTGGTGACATGATTTCACCTTTTATGATACTTATTGTAATATTTTGATATTATACATGGATTACTTTGTTATTTACCTTGGTTATTGATCATTAGTATATATGTATATGTATAAATGATGAAATATGTTTAGAGGAATTTCGTCTTTGGAATAAGCAGTTATAGTCAGATGACTATCACCTAGGAATCTAATCTGACTGGATTTCAAATTATTTTACAACCTTCATTTATAATAATACATGAACATGGTTTATTTTATTTTCATTTTGTATATAGTATAAGATACTCTTTGTGGTGGCCTATTAATATTCACTCACACCCTATTTTATTTCTCAATTGTTACATTTACAGACTTCATGGATGTATATAGGGACAAAGGTAAGATCCAAACTATGTATTCATGATTTTCTATACAATGATGGAGAAAATGAGTAGTGGTTTGAGATAGTGATAATGATTATATAAGAGTATAACAAGTGATATTATGTGTATTATTTTTTAGATTTTGTGGTTTAATTCTCATTTAATAGTTTCCCTTACTCCCCCAATTTTATTAGCATCATGACTTTCCAAAAAGTTGGATTTTTGTTATTGATAAATGATGGAGAAAATATATAGTGTTCACGGAGGCTATAAATAGTGGAGGCCATAGGAATAACCCATAAAAATGAGAATATATTATTTATATAGAGATCCCAAAATAATGTAAATAGAGATTATCTAAATAGGAATACATGTACTTCGCTAAAGCATCTACGATAAAGCTACTCTCCCTCCATGTGTGCCCCACCTTCACGCTTCAGTTCAACATTCTCCATCCTTTTATAATAATGTCATATAACACCCAAGGGGTAGTGACACTGCATTTCCTCAGACATACATGGGTATTCAAGAATTTGTTTCCCATTGAGTACAAAATATTTTATAACATTCATAGTTAAAGTTTGTTAATCATCACTCTAACTGCAGGTTAAAGAGAGTTACATGATCCATAGAAGGAACAAAAACAATATAAAACTTATCCTCATCCATCCATAACAATCACACCACATATCATGAACCCCCTTCATATAAGCCATAAACATTTAGTTTTATTCAATCTAGGGGAGGACTCTAACAGACTCATTCCCCCTTGATGTTCCCTATATTTCTTTTCGCAGATAAGTCCACAGAAGGGATGTGATTCATCAGAGATGGAGAGGATTAATTGTGGGGCTGCGGGCCACCCATTTTGGACACAATCAAGGAAAAATGAACCAGTATAAATTTTTAGAAATATTTAATCCTTTCCCAATATTTTTTGAGATCTTCCTAAATGATCCAGTAGGCTGAGGAAAAAGTCATGCTTCACATCGTAGCATCATCTCTTCTTATATTCATCCCCCATAACCACACATATAAAAAATCCCCTAATAATTCCTTGCATCAGGTAATAGCCATAAAATCTTCAAGGGTATTTCATATCCTCCAGTCCACTTCAATCGTAAACAAAATGTGCCAAACTGTCATTGGGATGATTTGGTGATGCCTTTTTTAATGACATCATCCATCGGCAAAGCTAGGTTTTTGAACTCCCAAATTTAGAAGTTCATATTCATTAGAATCCATTTTCAACAAAGAGTACTCACCCATTAATCATATCAGTTTTGGGATTACCAAATCATGTATAGATATCTTCAATTGAAATCACTAGATATCCATATATATAGTTCAAATTTATCTTGTTCATCCACCAATATGATTTTCCCAATCAGAACCTATTACTGGTGATCAAGAATGGCATGGACAAAGACTGGGTAACTAGAGGCCTCCTTGAATAGAATATATGGGGAATGAAACATGGTTAGAAGAGAAGGTTACATTATCAATTATTCATCAATTATCTTATCTAACCTCATCCCAAACCCCATCGAATATTATCATCTAGAGCCTTCAGTAGGCCAATCATGGTTCGAGTTTGCATCAATAATTCTATAGTGACAGCAACCCACTCACTCCAATTTTCTCCTTATATATGCCTCATAATCCTCATCCAAAGGATCCTCTACTCTATTATTTCCCATTTAAATTTATCATACATGGATTTCATTGTCTTCTTGATATCCTGATGTTTGATACCCTCTTCTATGATTTGTTGTTCAATTATTTTCCACCCCACCCAATGAAATCATTCATCATATTTTGAATCCAAAATAATTTTTTTGATAATATTTTATAGGTGATCAATGGTGTCTATAGGTTTCTAGTGATATAGAGTACATATATCACTAGTGAGGATATCACACTATTAATAATAGTAATTCATCCAAAAAATGACAAAAATATGTTTTTATAGTTTCATATTAAACAACAAATTTTTTTTATAATCCCCTCAAAATTTGTCTTTTTAACCCTTCCATTTGAAATTGGAACCTTCATAGATATCAGTGGGATCATTATATCTTTCGTACTCAGGTTATTTTTTTCCATAGATCGACAAAACTAAAATCTATCAGAAATATAATAGTTTTTCTTATCTAGATGAATCATCTTCCCGCATTACTTTTCATATTATCCCATTAATTTATTCCATCCACTAAAATAATGTTTCCTACCATTGATGGAGAAATTAATTCCAGAATAAAACATTATTTTTTAAATTATATTATTCCTTCCTAATTGTTTTTTGGGATAATGTACCCCTCATCCATGTAGTGCTTCATATATCGTTAAATTGTATCCTATGCCATGATGAAAAACATAGTGGCTAGTAGGTCTCCCTATCTTAAGTCGTGAACTATTTTGAATAATTCAATGTACCTCCCATTAAAATAAATAGATATACATGAAGAAGGAAATAAATTAAACATTATGTCGCAAAGAAATTCAGTAAATCCCAAGCTTCTCTGAATTCGGACTACGTAGATATACTTAATTCTATCATGTACTTTCTCCATATCCAATTTTATAATAATTTTCGATACCAAAAATTTTTTAGTGACATCATCCAGCATTTCTGGAGAGTTCCCCAAATATTCTTGAATTACCCTCCCTTGAATTAATCGATTTTTCTTCTTGGACACAATCCATTTTGAAAAACGGTTGAGTCT
Organism: Viscum album; assembly: GCA_963277665.1. Classification (NCBI taxonomy): domain Eukaryota; kingdom Viridiplantae; phylum Streptophyta; class Magnoliopsida; order Santalales; family Viscaceae; genus Viscum; species Viscum album. The sequence goes on from OY728144.1 coordinate 397,175,252, forward strand.
AATGTTTATGATGATTGATATAATTTTGCAAACAAATTTATATAACCATATTTTATGGTAATACAATATTAATTCAATATGTTTTACCTTTGGAACCATAACTACTCTTGAGGTGCATGTTTCTCCCAGAAGATCCCCCCTTGATGTAATCCAACACTACATTCCTGACATGGGGACCAACAATGTCCTTAGAATCCATAAATAAGGATCCAAGAAAACCATCATGTCCAAATCACTTTTCTACATTCATACTCATAACAAATTCTGTAATATCTTCCTCCCTACATAAGCCCTATATATTTTCATTTTCCTCATCCCCAAGCATGTTAGGAATGAAATTTTAGAACCATGAGACTCCATCCTCTGAACTAGGACCACTCCAATCATTGGGTTATGGTAGGAGAATATTGAAGTGATCCATAGCTAACATTCCTATATTTTCCATATCATCTATCAATCACCAATCTGGTTATTGGAGAATAATTCCATTATTAATCAGTCTATTGTTGATGCAATCCTGAAAGTAAGACGAGTTCGTATACCCCTCATTCAGCCATGTTGCTCAAGATTTTTCCCTGAACACCCATTAAATTTTAAGCATTTTATCAGTATACATATTTTTTATATCATCTACTTCAGTAAAAACAACATTAGTGTTTCTGTATGTTCATTTCTACTGCTTCCATTATTCTGGTATTTTTTATTTATATATTCTTAATTTTTTTTCTCCACAATTATAAAGAGGGTATAGTCTCAGAAAAATATCATCATAGACCCTCTCTACTAGTCAAGAATTTCTAGCATACTTGGAGGTACAGTTGATGCCATTTGGCTATAAGGTTGAGTCCCTAATCAGTGGTCGAGCTCTAAACAATAAAATATTAATAAAATAATTGTGTGTGTAATAGTAACTCAATTCTCTATGAGTGAAATTATCTATTTTGGATTTCTTGATCTAAAATATTATGATATCTCTACCATAAAGACCTTACACTAATAAAATTTCATAGGATTGATATTTATATGTATGTATCTCAATTACAAGAGGAGGTGGATTGTTGGTTTTAATAATCTTATTTTTATTCTTAAGGAAATATATGTTTAACAAAGTTACACAAGATAAATTCAAAATCCCTCATTATTTCTTAATAAATGAACTAAATTTAGTAGGATTCAATTATATGGATCCAATAAAGATACTTAAACGAGTTTACGTATCGAAATATTCTACCTTAAAGAATATATAATCTAAATAATATTTTGTACAATTATAAGAAAATTTATAAAATTTTCACATTCTAAAATTAACAAAATGATGCAGAAATAAAACATATAACAACAACAAGTAAAAAAGTATTAGAAATAATTTAACCCAAAGAGAAGGGTATCCAACAACCATGAAAAAATTTCCCTTCATTTATATATTCAATAAAGTCTTTATTACTCACACCAGTGTAAGCCCTCGATACGAAGATTGATATCTATCTTGATATCCCCACAAGCCTTCAATCAAGCTAGTAATCAGAACCACTATCTTCTTATTCCAAGAAGCCCTCGATTGACTACAGCAATAATAGAATTCTCAAAAAGTATGTTGAACAAGTTGTTCTCATCTAGAACCAGTTGTTCACAACATTTGAACAAGGCGGGTTTGAGTAGATCTCTCATAGAGTATAGATTCATTACTTAGTTCAGCAGCTACCATCTCTTTCAAATGGCTGGGTGTTTATAGGAAAAATATTTAATGGTCGACTGCTCATCCAGTGGTCATACATTTCTATAAATTTTTGGAGGTACCTGTATATGCGGAACTCAGGAAAAAGGTATGTTTAAATAGATTAGATGACGTAATTTTATATAACTATCTATGAGAAACATTACTATAAATAAGAAAAATAATCACATTTTGGATCTAATAAAATGATTCTCTACATAAAGGAAACAAGGTAACTATAACTGTATCATTTGATCATATTCTTAAGATAGTGTAATTTGATGTCTAAAAATATTGACAATCGGATTATAAGAAACAGATAATTAGATACTAATTTTGGTGAAAATTGAATTCTGATTTCAAAGAAAATTAGATTCTTATTGCTGAGATAATCATAGTCAGGTTTTTGAGAGAATTAGAGCCTATTTCTGAGAGAACCAGACAATATTTTTAGATTAGTAGAGTATATTTTTTAGAGAATAATTGTCTAATTATTTAGGGAATCAGAGTCTGATATTTGAATGAAATTTTGTCTGATTCATGAGTGAATTAGTGTATGATTTCTGATGAAATCAGATTTTCAATTCCAGAGAAATTGGATTATAGATTTTAGAGAAATCATATTCTGAATTCCAGATAAATTAGATTCTCAATTCTACAAAAATCGGATCCTAAATTATATATAAATTAGATTCTGAATTACAGTGAAATTGGATTCTCAATTCTAAAGAAATCGGAATCTAAATTCCATTGAAATCAGAATGTGAATTTTATAGAAATCGAATTCAGTGAACTGTAAGGTTTTGAGTTAGATAGGGATCCTATTTTTCAACTTATGGAAAATATGGTATTTTTAGTTAGGAAACCATTTCTTAACGCATTGGATACCATAGTTAATGTCGAAACCATTTAGAGAATCAAAATTTTCCATAAGAAAATGTTTCTTAGAAAAAGATAATTTTCCCTAGGAAAATGTGTTTGTGATTTCTAAAACATAAAGGAAGATAAAATTCATAAGGAAACTCATTTACTCAACAATCTAACCCTTTTTGGAAAGCACACATAATATTTCATAAAATAATATAAATTACTAAGGATTTCTTTTTTGAACGTAAATGAAATACCTATCTCTCTTTTTCTTTATGGCTCATGATGAATATGGATAACTCCCTTTTTGGTTATGAAATATCTATGGATCATTTTCTTGTATTACATTGAGAAATAACCCCCCCCCCCTTTTTCACAATAATATCTTCTATACATAATCTCCCCATTATATAGACATTTTCATCCCTTAACTTAATATTATATTTGAATATTATTTTCTCCACCTTTGTGGTTTTCGATAAGGAATGGAGGTATAAAATTTTACCTGAAAGGTTAAAAAGAATACAAAATGAAATAATTCAATAAAATCATGCATTAAATTATAAAATACATTAATATTTCATTACAATAAAAGTTTATATTTGAAAATAAAATTATTCATTCTTCTTTTTCTCCTTCTGCAGCAAATTTTTCAATATAGCCTTCCGCTTCTACAAATACTTGTAATTATCTTCAAAATTCCTAAGAATGTATTCGTAATGTGGATTTTTTTCAAGATAAATGATAATATTTTCCTGGGACATAACAATTTCACCCGGAAACATGATCAATTATTTCTAGACATTGAATTTTTTCAGTAAAATATTCCCATTTCCCTCTCCCTTTTTAGATTAGAAGAAATAGATTTTAGTTTCCCATTCAGATCTTTTTCTCTTCATGGTGGTGGCTAGCTATCTTGGCATTTATATTATTTGAAATGCTTATTGAGATATTCTTGATGTTGTCTTCAGATTTATAAAAAACATCCTTGACTATGTTAGTGAAATCATCAAAATATTTATGATCATCTATGAATTAAATGAACCAATTTTTTATTGCATTGCAAGATATTCATTTATCGTCATTGTTGATCTGAAAATTCATGTATTCAACTTTGTGTTTGTTGAACATTTCCATAATAAGTTTTATTGAATCAATATTTTGATCGACTGGTTCTTGTATTAGTTGACATATTGAATCAATGTTGGGAAATCAAGGGATGGATTTTACAAGCTTCATCAAGGACATGAGTAAAAATCATGTCCTAATAAAGAAGAACATTCTAAAATATATTCTTTTATGGTGAGGGAACTTCATTTTCCTCATCTTCTTTCTTCTTAGATGTTCCAAATACATCCTTCTATATTTTTCAATCAAAAACATTCTTGAGTGTATCAACAACAACTTACATTACCCTATCTTTCTTACAGATTTTATTCTCAATATTCTAAGTCCCATTCTATCCATCATAAACTTTGATTATTCTATTATCATCATCATCAATTTATTTATCATCACCTTTATTTGAAATATTTTCATCATTGATTTCATAAACATCTTTATCATCCTTATCATCTATATGTTAAATAATATTATCCTGACAAATTTCATCATCTGAATGGACTTTATTGACCTCATCTTGGGTAACATCATCTTTCTAAATAGACTATCATACTGGTATAATCATTGTGGAGGAAACATGGGAATATCATATTGAAATCTCATCGGAAGGTCTCTCCTATTCATATTCATCTACCATTCTTATCACATATTATCAATCCTCCTCTTATACTTATTCTTCTTAATGATATTCATATTCATTAACAACTAGTTTTAGAATTGAAATGTGCTTCATTCTATTATCTGGTACTGGAGTCTTGGTTTCTACTGGTGCCAGAACAACCATGGGATCTTGCAAGAAATATTCTGGTACATGAACTTGTTCAGAGGCCTTCTCGGTGTCTCTCAGTAAGGCTTGGATAATCTCAACATCTGAAATTTTCTTCTTCAACTTCATTTCATTATCTTTCTTCTCAATATCTTCAACATCCAGGAATTTTAAGGCCTTTACCTAGGTAGGATCTTTCCTGAAAACTATATAACCATCCTTCTTCATCATTTTTATCTCCCTCCATTTGGATAAAAAAATCATTAGAAATGGTTTTTTGCTTCTTGGGATTGTGTGGATAGGATTCTGGTTCGGTGGTTAGTGCTTGTTCTTGGGGTTCTGACTCTTTGTCTTTTCTTTTCTTGGGAGTTCGCTTGGATATTTCTCTAACACCCCCTTTTTCACTAGTATCTTGGTGGTCCTTATCATAAATATCAAAGAAATCTCATGACTTGTCACTGAATTCGATCATAATCCTTATAAATGTATCATCATTTAACAACATGATCATTAAGGTTTTGGACTTTGAGTGGCACTATATTTTGAAGGAGTCTTGGCATAATACAATGATCTTATACAAGATTTTAGGTTACATCATGATTGTAGATTTGATGGTGTCATTCGTAATTTTTCCTATGGTTAAAATAATATACATAATGATGTTTATCTTTCTTAAATTCACCAAGAATTCTTTCATAAACATATTACATATCTTTATAGAGTCCTTATCTCCCTTCCTTAGAAAAAAAATACTTGCATCTAAAGAGATAATACTCTGTGGTTTTTTCAATGATGTGATATCTCTGGCGTCTTCACTCCCTTAAGCCCAAGTCACTCAATGTCTTAAATTTTTTCAAAAGAACCTTCCTCATAGGGAAATTCTGGAAGAAAAATATTGCCTCTCCTTCGAATGGTTTATCAAAAATACTTACATCCTTCTTGTAATATTGATAGTATGTTTTTCTATAACTCCTAAACTGAAAAATTTCTTTTCCTCCATGTTCATAAAATTGAATGGTTTCATAAAACTCAATAACTAAATTGGAAAACACTGAATCCTAATTCTTTTATTTTTCTACATAAAGGATTTCCCATCCATTCAACATTATAACTTTGGAAATCAAGGACTTATACTTGGAAAAGGATTTTTATTCCACTAACATTTCCATGAATTTTTGATAATCTTGGAGTTCCTTTTTGGATGGAAATGGATTCTTCGAGAAGATCTCAAGAAACATTCAGAGACTAAGGAGAAAGGGAAAACATAATAGCTCACTTGAAGGGAGGTATGTCTTTAGTTCCAAAACTCTGAGAAAACCATTATGGGATGTGATGAAGGGATCCCTTTGGATAGGCTTTGCAATGACAGTTCATCTTCCTGGGTAAATCCAACAGTTGAAATTTAATTTATCTTATCTAAAAGTTGAAATTAATCCCAATGAATACATTCTTGGTTCTGATCTTTTATGGTTTTATGGAAAAAAAATACTATTTATAAAAAGTGAATCTGATAGGATTTTCTTTAAAAAATATCGAAATACCTATAAAAAATGAAGTTATAATGATACATGTAAGGAAACGTACCTTCTGAATCAATCAGAAATATTATTTAGTATTAAAAAGGTTCCTCTGATAATTATTAGAGAAATAAATCTTGTTAGTTTCCGAAAAAAAAATTGGATCTGAAAAAAATATAGGAAAGAAAATATAACAGAATAAACATATATACCCCCCTCACTATGAAAATGAGTATCTTAATGTTAGGATATTGGTTTCAAAAAATATTTAATATATATGATTACCTTATGATTGTCATTTTTAACTTTTGTTTAATATATTCAAATCTATTGGAGGGTAATGGTTTTGTAAATATGTCATCAATTTGATGTTGTGTTCTGATAAATAGATGTATGATATCTTTTTTATGTGTGTGATGTCATAAAAAGTGATGCCTTATGTCTATGTAATTTCCACGAGAGTGATGTTTAGGATTTTTTTCGTATGGAAATGGCACTAATATTATCACACATTTTATATGTTTTGTTAAAAATCATTCCCTAGTTTGTGAGTGTGTGTTTCATCCACAACACTTCAGTAAAACAACTGTCAGCTACAACATATTCTTCTTCAACAATAGAAAGTGCCACTAAGTGTTGTTTCTTACATGAAAAAAAAACTAATGAATCTCTTATGAAATTATTTGTTCTGCATGTACTTTTCTATTCCTTTTACATAAACCAAAGTAATTATCTGAAAATATTTTTAAATCAAAACCAATTCCAAAATAATAGAATGTTCTTAAATACATGGTTCCCTTTAAATAGAGAATACATATTTTCATTGCTTTTACATGAGATTCTTCTTTATTAGATTTATTTCTTTCACCTAAGGATATTGAAAAAATAATGATGGGATGAATATCTATTAAGTATAATATATTTCTTATCAAACATCTAAATGATGTTTGATCTACTATTTATCTATATTTATCAATATCAAGAGTGCTTGAGGTACTGATTGTAGTACTTAGACTTTAAGTGTTTCCATATTAATATTTCTTAAGAATACCATCATTATACATATGTTAGGTTTAAAACATCCTTCTAGTTATTTTGAAACTTGAAAACCATGAATAATTGTTAACTCCCCATCATACTCATTTCAAACTCAAATTTCTTAAGATTCACAAATTAATCAATTTTGGGATTCTGAGCTGATCCAAATATAATTTCATCAATATAAATTTGAAAATTTTATAAAAAATTCTTATAATTATTTATAAAAAGTGTTGGATCATCAGTTCCATTAACATAATTGTTTTGCAACAAAAATCATGTAAGTCTGTCATACCTTGCCCTAGGGGCGTGTGAATGTCCATTTAAAGATTTTGTAAGTTTGTAAACATGTTTGTGAGGTTTTGTTTATTAAAAACCAAGTGTTATTTCAATATAAACTTCCTTTTGAAGATATCCATTAGGGAAATCACACTTCATGTTGTTTTGAAAGAATTTGAAATTTAAAAATGCAGCAAAGGATAGTAGAATACGAATTGATTCATGTATATCAACTAGAGCACACGTTTCTTCATAGTCTATTACTTCTTTTTTATTATAGCCTTTAGGAGCTAATAATTTTATATTTCATACAATGATTACATTTTCATCACATTTATTTCTAAAGACACACTTTACTCCAATTACAAAAGTTTCATTAGGTCTTTTAACCAATGTCCTAACATTGTTCGTTTTGAATTCATCTAGTACATCTTTCACAACATTAATCCAATCCTCATCACATATTAATTCATTAGTAATGTTAGGTTATAATACGGAAATAAATTAATGATTCATTGATTCATTAATTAGTAAACTTCTAGTCATTATAGGTTGATTTACATCACCTATGATACTATCACAGGGATGATTCTTAAGAAACAACTGATTTTGGTTTTTTAAAACACATTCATCAACATAATGTAAAATAAATTTGGGATAAATAATTTAGGAGAATTTTCTTGAAATTTTTCATGATTAAAAGAATCTTTAATCAAAGTTTGATAATCATTTTTTGAAAGTATATCCCAAGATTTAGGTTGGGGTTTTTTTAAAACCAAAGAATCAGTTTCATAAAATTTAACATGTATAGTTTCTTCAATAGTACAATAATTTTGGATAAAACACTATAATCCTTATAAGTAGTGGAATAGCCTATGAAAATTCATTCATCATATTTTGATGTTAATTTAGATAATATATCTTTAGTATTCAAGATGGATACATTTCATTAAAATAAATTTATGTAAGAAACTTCAAGTTTTTTACTAGTAAAAAACTCATTAGGGGTTTTATTAAGAAAAGATCTGTTTAAAACTAGATTTATAGTATTTCAAGCCATACTAATAGCTTCATCCCAGAAGTATATATCAATATATTATTCACTGAACTTTGATCTTATTATCTCTTTAGGAATGCAGTTTCCACTTCTAACAACAACATTTTGGTGAGGTGTTTTTAGAGGTAAGAATTTATGAGTAATGTCTTTCAGGATACAAATAGATTCCAAATTTGAATTTTAAAATTCTCCCCCATGACCACTATGAATAGTTATCAATGAATGGTTTTTCTCATTTTTAAATTTGGTTAAAAAATATTTAAAATAATAAAATGATCCATACTTATTTTCCAGAAAGTAGACCAATGTAAATCTGGTGTAATAATCAACTATAAAAAATACATAGTATTTGCCTCAAATACTTCTAGTTTTTATTGGACCAAAAATATCTATATACACTAGCTGTAATAAATCATAAGTTGATACTTCCCTAATTGATTAAAATATTGTCTTATGTTTTTTGTATATTGGCAATGATAATATATATTTTATGAATCCAATATAAGATCTGGTAGATCCTTAAAAAGTATTTTCATGGTGTTTTGGTATAGGTTTTTAATATTACAGTGTCCAATTATTCTATTCAATAACCAATATTGATCTTTCATTACACTATGGAAGGGAAAGTCTTGTCTTCTAAAGTCTTCTATGTTAAGTGTATAAAAATTCTAATGCTGATGGTCTAAGAGAATAAACTCTTCAATGTAATTGTGTACCAAAAATTTATCATTCCTAAAATTCACAAGGTAACCTTCATAACACAATTGACTTATACTTATAAGGTTCTGATTAAGATCATTGACAAATAAAACATTTGGGATTAATGCTTTTCCACGAAGAACAATATTACCTACACCAAAAATGAATCCTTGATAATTATCTCCATAAATTAATTTTTCCCCTTCAATCATAATAATCTTTTCAAACAAGTTTGTTTTACCATTATGGTGCTGGGAACATATACTATCCATGTACCTCGTATTGTTTTTGGCACTTCCTGTGTATTCCTGAAAATAATATAGTTAAACTGTAGCACCCTATGCTTTTTAAAATAAATTCAAATGCATGAATCTTTGTTTTAATTATATATTTAAAACTATCATTTAATCATATTTTTTTCACATCTATGTTTTGAATTTCGAGAAATGGTTATCTAAAATTGTGTTCAATAAGTTATTTGGAATCTGATAGAACCAACTTGATTTTTTGGTGAATAGTAACACACCATTATGAATAGTAAAATTAATAACCATATGACCCTTATAAATTGTAAATTGTATTATTATTTTAATTTATTAAGGATTAAGATAATGATATCTTTGATGATTTTTCAATGTGACATAAAAATGTTATGGAATGAAAATTTGGTAATTTTTGAATAAATTATAATTTTATTTAAAAATTAAATAAATAATGTAGAGAAAATTATTTTCAAAAAATGGTGTTTACTTTTTAATTCAACACATTGATAAATTCCTAGAATGAATATTTGGGAATTTTCTAAAATTCTATTATTATTTATGTATAGTAAAATACGATAAAATTTGATAAATGTTAAATGCATGATTTACGGCATCATAGGTGTTGCAAGGATGATGTAATAACACTTTGGTCGACCATAGAGGACATTATTACTATTTTGGGTAACATTAATTAATACTATTCATAGTATTGAGAAAAAAATTTTATAATAATAATTAAACTAATGTAAAATGCATCCTCTCCTCCCCTATAAATACCACCCTTAGTCTCCATCTTCTTCCTACACCTCGCAAGCCATTTTCCTTACATATTTTCGGCCAAATACTCATCCTAAGACTCTTAACCACGTCCTAGAGCTTCTGGACTTAGCAAAAGACAAAAAATAAAGTCTCTAAGAAGGATCTCAAGGAGAAGAGTTCAAGAGGTAAATATCCTCTTTTGTTTCCATTATTTTCATTCATTTTAAGTTAATATTTTTAATTTACCTTTGTTTATATTGTGATATGTAATTCCATGTACTCTTTACTACCCATATTATGTAAAAATTATGAGAGACTCATTTTCAATCCTAAAAAATATTTTATGAAATTTTATGTGATGCAGTTAGGCTGCCAAATTTTTTTAGGGAATCTCAACTTTTCTTTTATTTCGATATTCCATTTATTTAATTTTAATTCCTAACCTCCCACTATCCTAGATTAATTATTGATATAGTATCTTATATATTCTAGATTTTATCATGATTATGGATTACTCCCCATTAAATTTCTTCTCCTCTCCCACTTATTTAAAAATTAAAAGACCTTCTGTGATGTGTCGATTTACAGACATCGTGGACGATGTGATTCTAGTTTCTTTTACATCCTTCAAGACTGGTCAAGATACCATTTTTATGGTTTAAAATTATTGGAATTTATATATTATATATTATATAATGTGATAGAATCATTTTTCACATAGGTTATTAATTTATAAAACAAAATGATTTCTTTACGATCGAATAATCACCAAAATGACCTAAACATAGATCTATAATGTTTTAAATTATGAATCATCTTATTTTCAGAATAAAAATGAAAATTGGTATGATTTATGGTTATGGAAATATGTAAATACCACACCATTCCAATTATAGAGTTTCACTTCCAATCTACAAGAACATCCATCATGAACTAATCATGCAAAACATGTAAAGAACACACACAAAACAATGAAAGGAACAAAATACTAAGAATTAAAGGGTGATATTATGTAATTAAATGTTCATATAAGGTATTATAAAGATGTATATGTTTCATTAATATATTAATAACACTTTTTAACTATTATATAGACGGTTTTAATGAGTTGGAAGTATGATAAACCCATTGTAAGGGAATTCTTTATCTGATTTCAATTTATTGGGATAACCATCTAATTCATTATTTTTGTGGTGCTAAAATTGTTTTTGTGATGGCTTTTTTATATTATGTTGAATTATTTTTATTTAAATTTTATATACATATTTCATCCACCCTATTATGTCTCTCTTCAATTATATTATATTTAGAAGGGGATTTTCTTTTAAAATCCTCTTTTAAATTTATGTATTACAAAATTCAAAAGGGATGTTTTAATGAAATTATTCATGTTGTATGATTGTGTTATGGTTATTGTAAATTATTTATGATTATGGATGGGACCAATATCTCCCTACAATTAATTGGGTATATAAAATTTTTAGTTCAGTCATATTGTTACTCCATGTATAATTGCTATGGCTACATAAATTTTAATGTAGTTGTGGTGGTTACAAATCATTATGTTTCCGAGAGTATTACTAAATTATATAAATAATTACTCAATATACCTATATGGTTCTATTTATTTTATCGTTTACTGTTTTAATATTTTGGAAAAATTATGTTTCAAAACGTAAGTATATATGGGTGGAAAATATTTATTTGAAAATTATTACATATGTTTCAAGTATTCATGAACTAATGTGTTATTTATTCCTTTCTATATCCCTTTCTCTATGATTTTTGTTCTCATACAATTTTTTTAAATGATATTAATATTTTATAAGGATTTTTAAGAAAAAGACGTAATCAATGTTAAATGTTTGAAAAATTGTCAAAGAAATAATGTTTTATTTTAAAAGTATTATATTTTTGGAAGAAGTGAATGTTGTTTTTATGAATTGTTAGATATGATAAAATACAAGAAATGATAAATACTTTATTAACTGCCAGATAAGTGATGCAAGGCTGATGTAAGGCCACTTGGTTTTAACTCACAAGCCATTATTACTATTTGGGGTCACGTAAATTATGAATATATATATTATTTAGAAGATATATTATATAAATGATTAAATTAATGTAAAATACATGCGATCCTCCACTATAAATACCACTCTCATTCCCCTCTTCCTCCCACACGTCTCAAGCCATGAGAATTACCTAAATTATTACCAATACTCCTCCACTCTTCCCCACGTACATTATCTATTGGTCTCATCAAAAGGATAAAATCAAAGGCCTTAAGAAATATCTTAAGGAGAAGAGATCTAGAGGTAAAAATCATCTTTTGCTTTCATTATTTTCTTTCATTTATGTTATTATTTTTAATTTCCTTTATATTGGGTTGGGATATGTCATTATATATCCCCCTTACTGCACATAGTACATAATAATTTTGAGGGGAACATTTTTTCTCATTATAATATTTTATGAAATTTTAAGCAACACTGTTAGGATGCCGAATATTCGTAAGGGATTTCTCAACTTTTCTTTTATTTTGAAATTCCTTTATTATCTTTTTCTTTCCTCAAATACCCTTATCCAAGAAGCATGAATGATAAAATATATTATATAATATATATTTCATCATGTTTAATTGATACTCACCATTTCATTTCTTCTCCTCTCAAACTTCAAAAATTAATACATCGTCCGGGTTGTGTTGAATAACTGACATCATGGACGATGCTATTTCAATTTTTTAACTTCCTTAAAGACTAACCATGAAAAAAAAATTTTGGATGAACCATATTATAATTTATGTATTATATCTTATATAATTGTTTGGAATCATTTTTAACACATTTTATTTATTAATAAATCATAATTAGTTTGTTACAATCGGAGAATCACCAAAATTACTGAAACAAATATAAAAAATAAATTATCCTATGAATCATCTTCATTTAATAATTCCAAAAGTTAAATTGTATAATTTACAGTTCTGTAAATTTCTAAATACCACTCTATTCCAATTTTTGAGTTTCACTTCCAATCGACAAGAACATCCATCGTGAACCGATCATGGAAAACTTGTAAAAAACGCACCCAAAACAATGCATATAACAAAATAATAACAATTAAAGGTTGAAATTATGTAATGAAATGAACTTATAAGGTATTATAAAGATGTATAAGTTTATATAAGATATTAATAACACTATTTTAATAATTATACTGGAGTTTTAAATGTGTATTACGTAATACAAACATGAGGTAAGGGAATTCATAACCTGATTTCCATTCTTTGGGTTAACCTTCTAATTCATTATTTATGTGGTATTAAAAAATTTTGTATTGTTTTTTTATATTAGGTTGATTTATTTGTATTTATAGTTTATAAACGTATTCCCTCAACTCTATTATGTCTCTCTCCAATTATATGACATTTATAAGGGGATTTTCTTTTAAAACCCTCTTTTTGAAATTTTATTTTACAAAATTCAAAAGAAATGTTATTATGAAATTATTTATGTAGTATAATTGTGTTCTATTTCCTAGGAATTTTTTATGATTAAGGTTGTGACATATATCTTCGTTCAATTCATTGGTTATTTGTATGTTGGAGGCCAGTCGTATGGTTACACCAAGCGTAACTATGATAGTTACACCAATAGTAAGGTAGTTGTGATGGTTTGAAATTATAGGGTAGTCTATAGGGTTACAAAATTATGTAAGTAATGCCCCAAGATACCTTTCTGGTTCCATTTGTGCTCTTATGTACTGTGGGGATCTTGTGTAAATATCATGTTTCAAAAATTAAGTACATACATGTGACAAGTAAGACATTTGAAAATGATTTCATATGTTACAAGTATTCATAGACTAATGTGTTCTTTCCTTCCATTTATATCACATACAATTATTTTTGTATTCATACCGTGTTTTTAAATGAATTTCAAAGGTTATAAGGATGTGTAATTCAAATAAGGAATCCAAGTTATATGTTTGAATAATTTTCAATGAATTCATGTTGTATTTAAAAAATATTATTTTGGATGAAATGAATATTGTTTTTATTGTTTCGAGTCATTACTAATGTGTAATGTTATGAATAAGTTGTGTCCCAATTCTCTATAGATATAATCTTGAAATTATTCTCAATGATAATGGAAGTTATTTCTTGACTAAATTCAATATTATGATATGTAACATGGTTCGGTCCTTATAAAATCTTTTTGAATCCAAACTTTCTTGAATCTAGAAATGTCAAAAAATAAAATCATAGGTATATATATTTTCTCAGAAAAATGGGATTTATAAAAACCTAAGTATTGGGTTTTATACAAAGAACAAATTTTCTGCCAATTTCCACCACATTGAAACTTAGTAAAAAAAGGATAACATTGGGATAGAAAATAGTTGTTACTAAAAACTGGTTTTGAATAAGAATAAACTAATCTAGAACTATTCCATAGTGGATGAAGTTGTGAATATATTTTATCATAACCTTTTTTTCCATTATTAATGTTTGAGAAAAGTTTATTTATGGAAAATTTTTCATGTTTTAATTTGACGATTTATTCTTATCCTCATAGTCATTAGTCTTAGAATTTGAGTTTTTCTCTAAAACATTATTCAAAAAAATAACTTTTTCCAGATACATAGAAAGTTTATCCATTTCAAAATTCACTTTTTTAAGGTTTTGGGAAACATTTTCTAAATCAAGGGGTTTCTTATCAAAACCTTTTGTATGATCTGACACTTATATTATTAAAATATTGATTCTAGAATTTTCCTTATGATTTTTTTATTAATCTTAATATTTTCATTCCCATGTAACTTTTAAAACCTAGATACTTGTTCAAAATATGGTAATGCATTATATTCTGATGAGGAATATTCTTCATCCAAATATTAATAGAATTATTCATTAGGATAATTATTATTTAAAGAAATGTTTGTTCAAGATTATTCATAGTTTACCTTACCCATGAGACATTGATTTTCAGTAATATTTTTGTCTATAATTACAAAATTATTATGTCCAGAAGATTCAGTATCCAATGATTCATCCGAAGAATTTCAACCACTAGCACTTGAGGTGTCATTATCTTTCAGTAATTTCTTAAACTTAGACTTATAGAATTTCTTCCTGTTTCTTTCTGAATGTCTATTCTTTTGTTCCTTCCATTTAATCAATGTATAGTCTGGTCTAATATATCCTACCCTCTTACATTCATAACAAGTCACTTATGAATCATTCTAATCCTTTTTTATTTATTCTTGTATCTATATTGTAAATATTCCTTTCCCAGAATCTTGTTCATTCTTCGAGAAAGATTGGAATGTTCATTATCAGAATGTTCACTATCACTTATTTCAGATATATTAGTATCATTATTGGTTTTTTATCTAGTAACACTTTTAAGAGTGTTTTATTCCATATAATTTAATGTAGTAGTTAAAGAAACACTTCCATTACCATTATGTTTCTTTTTGATCTCTTCATCTCTCTTCATTCTAGTTTCTTATTGTAGAATAGTCTTAAATATCCCAAAAATAGTAATGTTGGAAAGTTTCCAATTATCATCAACCACTGTTAATTTTAATTTCCACTTGTTATGAATAATATCTATTTTATTATACACTAGAATCTCTTCATCACGTCCTTTATCACCTATATAATGAAGGTTATTGACAATAGTCATAATCATTTTTTGAAAATTACAAACAGGTTCTCCATAAGGAGACATAAAACCATGGTATTTATCTCTAATAATGTCTCTTCATGTTTCAATTAACCTAGATGTTTGAAATCACGGTCGATTGTCGCCTATCAACCAGTCAATGTTCTGATTCTCTGCTAATGTGTATAGCATCACTCGGGTCAAATCCTCAGTGATGATACTTTTTAATAGTTGTTTGTTTTTAGTTGATTGTATTATGATTGGGGGGTTTGTTTGCAGATCATATGAAATAATTTATGGATTATGTTTGATTGAAAAAATTTATAATGATTTGGGTGAGTTCATCATTAGGTAGTTAATCTTGCGATATCCTTGAGCTTTGCTTTATATTGCATTAAATTAACACCCATGTCAAAAGTTGACTTTGATTGAAATTCCTAAGGGTTAAAGCTTTTATCCAAGCCTTAACTTAAATAGGATTATAATCTCAATCAGTATTTTATTGTGGTAGTGTATTTATGGTTCCAATAATCCATGGAATCCATATGTTAAACAAAACAATTCATTAATCCATGACATGCTAAGTTCAAAATACACAATATTACTTTGAAGAATATTAATCGAGAAAAAGATCTCAATCACATAAAATACCTAAATTATAACTCACCCCAATGATAGATTTAGTCATCCATTGAAATTATTAGTAATCTGTTTATAATTATTATGATTATAAATTAGGAAGATAGAAAAATG
Source organism: Viscum album (assembly GCA_963277665.1). Taxonomy (NCBI): domain Eukaryota; kingdom Viridiplantae; phylum Streptophyta; class Magnoliopsida; order Santalales; family Viscaceae; genus Viscum; species Viscum album. The sequence goes on from OY728144.1 coordinate 397,191,761, forward strand.
AAATTGATAAGAATATAGTTTTGCGTCGGACACACACACACGAACGATGATGAGAATTAAAAAAAACATTAGATTGATTGAGAAAGCATAAAAAGGGAAAAAGATTCAACTGTATTTAAAATATTTTAAGAAATTAATATGAAAATACATAATTTGGATTAGAATAAGTGATATTGAAGAAGAAACATGCATTAAAACAGAATTATAAATAAAGAGACTTACAATATTACAAAAATGAAGAACACAATAGTAAATTACAACAAAGATAGGAGGAAAGGTATCTCATGTTAAAACATGAGTATGGAAGGTCCTCAAAATCCCTTAGAAAGCCTTTGGTCATGAAAATATGTTCTCTCCTCTTCTTAAATTCCAACTGCTTTCAAGGAGAAGAGGGGGATGAATTTATAGCCCAAGGAAGTAGACTGTTTGAATTCCCAATATGTCCCTCCACTTAGTTCAATGATTGAGACATTAAGACAGCTAAATATCAAGATATTGCCTACCTCAAAGTGGTATATAATAATTTTGGACTACCTATCTCAAATATTGGAGTCATTTGGAGCTATGGAGCCAATTGTTTGTCAGTTTTATTAAACAAAGTTAAACTGTCCATCTCAATCCATTCTTTTTCGATGGACAAAATGTGAATGGATTATGGAATATGAATATGCCTTAAAATCTGAATTTGTTCTTCAAAATAGTCGGCCGAATATATCTCCTCCTTCACTCTGCAAAATATCAGCATTATTTGATGAACAGATCAGGACACGTGTCTTTAATATTGTAATGATTTTAATTCAAGGCCAGAAAGATGAGCTGATTTAAATGAATAATTTGGGCCCTTTGTATTTGGATTCGGGACCTGAAATTTTTATCCAATACTCATTACATTATCCCAAAAACATGGGATGAGAATAAAGGAATTTGGAATTCCTGATTGAGCCCCAAAATGAAATATTCAGGGTTGGTCTAGTTTCCTTACAGATTCTGTAGCCCTTCTTGTGTGGTCCATATGGGCCTTCAAATGGAAAAATTGGCCCATGATCCCTTATAATGAAATTGTTTATATTAAATTAGGAATAATAAAAAGTATAAAACACAAAAATTGGATATGTATGTGGAGATTTATAAATAAAATATTAAACAGGTTCAATTGGACTACTTCTAAAAATGCTCAAAAATTATACTTAGTATTAAAACATTAATATTTCACACAAATTATGCACATTTAATATAAAAAAAATAAAGGGAGTATATAATATGTTATGAAAAATATTAATAAAATCAAACCCCCAAAACTTATTCTTGTGCATGTCCTCATGTTCAACAAATAGAAAAACATGATAAAAATCATTTTCACTCACAATAAAATATTGTATTTTTTCCCCAATTATGGGAGGTTTAGAAAATTCCACTCATCAATTTTTCATTCCACCAAAGGTTTTTACAGAAAAAAACTTACAAAAATAATTAATCTGTTTCATGCTCATATTTAGAAATGGAAAATGGTGGCACACAAAACATTCTTTTCTCGTGATGATAAAATTAATTTATAAAGCTTCTCTTATTCTCCAAACAATAGTGAAAATATTAGAGTTTAAAAGATCTCTCAGATTCCATTCCCTATCCTGAAGTGATTATAAATCAAGAGATCATTTTAGTGTTTTTTTTTGTGGCTATGGGATGGTAGTAATATGATATCCAAAAGATATGAAAAGGGGGTAAAACACCAACATAGAAAAATAAATGGAGATATTTTTTAAAATGAAACATGGAAGGAAGTGAAAACAAATATTTACAATGGAATGATTGTATGAATAACGAAACAAGAGAGGATGAAAATTTGAAGGGGATAAAAATATGAAATAATTAAAAACCACAAAGCCTCTCCCAATGACATATGTGTATAAATCAAGTGTTATTTATTTCTTTTTTTTTTATTTTTTTTCAAAAGTTGAAATTGTTGAAGATCTCACACTCGTATCCCAACTCATGATTGATCTCATCAATACAATAATTATAATTGTTATAACAAGATAAAAGGTTGAGGAAGAGTTATTTTTGACCTACCCAAGACATAATCATTTTTTTGTTATTTTTGTTATTTTATTTTTGATTTTTTTGTTCTTTTTTGATTTATTTGTTTTTGTTACTTTTTTGAAAACATGTTAATAACATTTAAAAAATTACATAAAAGAAAGTAAATTACATTCCCCAAAACACACTGAATGGAAACCTATCCCCAATAATGAAATCGATGCATTTACACAAGCAGATGAATACCCATTGAAAATCGATAAAAGGGTACCAAAAGGATAATATCAATTCCCTCCATACTAAAATTTCAAAAAACAAATTATGCATTGAAATTTCATGTTTATATTGGCTGGGAATAGTTATTAGGCTTGTGATGTGGATATAAAAGAAAAGGTTTTCATAGGCTTTAAGGGGATTTCAAAAAGAAGATTAATGTAAGGGAAATGGGAGGCTATTTGGATATTGTGATTATCATGTGGTTCAGATAATTCCACTATCATTTTAATGTACACTAAAATATGAAAATAATATCAAAGGTCCACATACTCAAATCTCACAAATTGGGGTGAAGGAAAAGAACTCCTTTTGAATAGATGGTGAAAGAGAATTGTTGTGGGTCCCCTAAAATGATTTGTGGTTTTTGGGGTACTTATTTGTAGCAGGCTGGCTGACCAAGGTCATTTCTCAAATGAGGAAGTAAATTAAAACCACTTCATAAAGGTACTCTATAAATAAAATAGAATATAATTAAAACACTACTTGAATGTATTGGGGTTTTTATAATTTATAAATATATAAGGTGTAACATCACAAGTAAGTAATGAATAATAGATATTTTTATATATGTCTATTTATGAATTATATAGTGTTTTAGAGGCTTAAAATGAGAATAAATCCAATCATAAGCATGGAATACACTAATATTATTAAAAGATTTTTTTCTGCCTTTTAATGGAAAACCATTTTTTAATAAACATTTTTACAATTAAATAATCTATATTTGTCAAAATATACTTTTTATTTATGATTGGGACATTGAAATCTACATTGGATAATTTTTTTTTATTTTTCTGGCAATGTTCATTTTTTAATGAATATGAAAAATACTGCATTTTACATCAAAACTGCTTTTTCGTCTAATTTAATTATATGGTTAGATTATCGTTTGAATTGGTTTTAATGTTAAATTAGAATAAATTTTTACCATTTAATCCAATAGTTGTTGTTGTAATTAATTTCACTTTGAAATTGGACTTAAACTAGTGTCAATCTTTTGATACTTATTGTTTTATAAAAACACGTTATTTGCTCAGACAGCGGGAATTAATTATTAAATTAACTAATGTAACTTTTATGTTTTGAATTTTGTAAAATAGACATCATTTTTGAATTCAGAATATCAAATATATATTAGGGTGATGTTTTTGTATTTTTCTGAAAAACTTCAATTTTTTGATGAATAGTGAATCCACTAAGTGGTACTTTAAAAACTGATTTTTCGTTTAAATGAAATTTTACCACCTCTAGGTTTTAAATTTAAAAAATATGACATACATGGTTGTCATTAAGAAGTAAAATGTGGTTCAATGGGATTAAAATACATTTTTTGTGAATAGTAACATTTATGTTTTTAATCGCGATTAGAGGTAATTACTGTAGTTTAAGGTAAAAATAATGTTTTAATAATATGAGATGAGCTTGAAACATGTCTTAACCTCATTGGATGTTTCATTGCCGACCAATACAATCCATGGGTCAACATGGGAACCCCATGGAGCCACTTGGGTTGGGAAATTACATAAATAACTTTTTATTTAATGTAAAAGTAAAAATGTCCCAAATATAAGTTGTTTTACTAAAAAAAATTAAATGGGGTTATACAAGTAAGATTTTTGACTATAAATTGTCATTGTAAAGATAAAAATATTTCATACATCATTATATTTGTTTATAATTTTTAGACATTATATAAATTTAATTATTTATGACATCATGATGATGCAGCGATTACCTCATTAATAAAGGATTTAAATAAAATGAAAAGATAATGTAAAATCTATTACCTACACATGTCTAAAACCTATTGTATGGGTGGATTTAGAACCCGTATCTCCTTATCCTCGAATTATATCAATGTGGGACCTTTTAAATCCGAAACCCATTTTAAAATAAAGTAACATTTCTTTACTTTCCAAGAGTGCCCCTCCTCTTCTCTTATAAAAGACCCCCACCTCTACCTCCTTACCCACACTTACAAAGCCTTTGTTTCGGCCAACACCTACCCATTTTGTCTCTCCACATCTTTCTATAACTCCTACAAGCCTCACTTTTTGCAGAATTCTTCCCAAGGAAGCCTTTGAGCTCAAATCAAAAAGAGTTACCTGATTTAAAGGTAATGTCTTCTCTTGTGTTCTTATGTTTTATTTTTCTTTTCCAACCCCCTAAACTCTTTTTATTCATTTATTTTGTAACAACACCAGTATATTCAATATACTATGATGTTGTTATAAGAATTATTCGAGCAACACTTACACACACCTACATCTAATGGTAAAAGAACATACTCTTTCCGTGGATGGTGAATTTCTGCCTCACAAAACGATGATTGTTCAACACTCATATATCACCTTAAAAGGTGGCCATTAAGATGTCACTATATTTATATATTATATATAATCTGTTTATGTTTTACTTAAGCTTATTTATTTTATCTTTATGGCATATCTTTATGGTTACCATTATGAGTAACGTGATATCTTCATTTTAGGAAGTGCAGACTACCGCCCCCTCAAAGTGATTTGATTCGTTAATACAATATGGGGTAAGTATAAAGGATATATTTAATGATATTATATATGATTCCAAACTGGAATTAAAATACTATTATGTATCATTATGTTTTAATTCCATAAAATAGGAAATATAAATGAAAGTAGCGTTCATGCGTACGTACGACTTACTGTCTCCATGAACGGTGCATTTCATTTCATACCTCTAAATGTTATGTAATATTATAAATGAATGTATATACTTAATATATATGATATATATGATATATAAATCATGAGTATAACTCTGAATATAATGGATACATGAACAACTTGTAACTATAAAGAGCATATTTTGACTCAAGTACCAATGATCGTTAAAACGACCGTTATTAACTAAAATAATTACAGTGTTCATGACATGGTAAAAATTGATATTAAAGGAATAACGAACTTGAAATATTTTCTTAATCCAGTAGAAATTAACTCAACTTTATTATTTAGGAGATTAAAGAACGATCAAGTCAAGTCTAATACGAGGTATGAGACTTCTTCTCAATCTCCTTTCATTGAGGCATATTTTATTTTATACACAACCTTCTTTTATACGCTGTAGAAACCCCTTTGAATTTTACGTTTATCCAAAAGGAATATTTTTTATATGAAGCGTTTTACAAAATGACAAAAGATAATGTTTTTGTCGTACGTATGTAGCGACAATGTCTTCTCCACCGCCGTGACTATTATTTGAGTTTTGGCTTCCTCTACAAGTCATACCTTTTTTTAAAAGAAAAATAAATACCATGTTTTAATGTTATTTTATTTTGGTATTAAAAATGGTTTTCATAATGTTTTTATATCAATGTGTTGTATTGATATCTTGGGATTGAAAAGTGGAAATGTTATTTTTTCTTTAGGAATGTTTTATGTGATACGATTATGTTATGGTTCTTGGGAATTATTATGAATACGGGTGGTTCTGTGATAAAATATGGGTGGGTGAGCCCGATATAGATCTCCAATGCATTGGGTAACGTGAAGGAGTGAAACGTTAAGGTTTCTCCGAAGAGATTTAGGGAATATACTGTGATGGGTATTCCAAATGTAACCAAGAGGGTTACTCCCTACGTAAGAATGTTATGAATGCCTCAAGTTACCTTTATGTCTTATGATTTCTATTATTTATTCATGATTTGATGAGGTATGTTAAAGTGCTTATGTTTTAGGAGTAAAGTATGATTTCATTGATTCTTATGTATACATGTACTCATGTTTCCTTTCCATATTTTTATATGCCTTACTGAGCTTTTTATGCTCATCCCAAGTTTTTTGAAATGTTTTTCACAGGTCAAGGGAAAGGTACATGATGTGATGATAGTGTCAAATAAGTGTCATGAAGGAATCCATGTTTTATTTTAATATGTTTCCGTTGATGGGAAAAAGTGAATACTATCTTTATGTAACCACTTTGTTTAAATGTAGAATGTAAGGAATGTTTTATGATCTAATTCTCTAAAACTCTAAACTTGAAATTATCCTCAATGTGTAATGTTGTAATAACTCAATATTACATAAGGTTTAAGGTCGGGGCCTTATATAAGGTGTTTGGTGGAAGAATAATGTATTTTTTAAGTTTTGAAATGTAAGTTGATTAACAAAGCACAACGAGAATATGTTTTTTTAGAAAACTATTTTTATAAATTGTAAAAGATCTAACATTACCTCTTCAATTAATTAAAAATAATTATCATTTAAATAAATATCCACTTAATTATGATCCCCTAATTTGTTAACCCTCGAACCCTAGAAGAGCTTACTTAACCACAAAGATGAAATTACTTAAACCCTAGGCCAGCTTCGGAACATGCAATCACAACACCCTGCTTTGATTGTTGTTCTAGTGATAGATTATTGTAATTGGTTAATTAGAGAACATATCCATTCTGTAAATTATGATGAATAGTGATTAGGTATTATATTATTACTCTAAAAATTTATCCCATGTGGTCTTGAATTACCGATTAAGATCTCTCTCTCACAATTTACACAAAATCTCGACTTCGCATGTTTTTGTGTTAATTGTTAAATTTTTTGCTTAGTTTCTTTTAATTTTAAAAACAAAATTTATGGATCATATTATGTGAATTAAAGTATTTCAAAGATTCAAAATAATTAAATGATTTGGTTAGAATATAGATCGATCACTAATACAACTACTCTTCCATGTGCGGTGTGGTCATCGTGGAGACATTTTACATTAGCAATGTATTGAATGGGTATTACCAAATCTTGTCTCCAAACATGATTCCAAACCAATTAGAATGATTAATATAATATTAATTGTGATGAACATAGAAGAGTAATTGAAGAAAAATTCAATATACAAGAATGAATGAAAAGAAATACAAAGTGGTGGTGGGAGGGGAGAGCCTTTTTGGAAGAGAGGATTTCACAAAGCCTTACTTCTTCAAAGAGCTGTGAGGGGCTCCCAAGAGACACCCTTTTGGATACACCTTCCCAAAGCCTTGACCAGCCTTCCCTAATATTGAAAACCCTCTTTAAATAGAGTTTTTGAGGGCTGGGGTTACATAATGTTTTTTATGTGTGAAATGAAAACTCGAACAAATATTTTATTCTAAGTTGAACCTAATTGTTGACCTCCAAAATGATTGCATTGGCCAGACATATAGAGGTATGATTTTTGCATAATTATGTCCCTGAGGTATTTTATTCCAGCATTGTCTTAATGGATAATTTACTCCCCTCAAATTCATGATCCAGCTCCAATGTCCTCAATATAATTTGTATCCCATTAAGTCAGGAACACAATAACAAAATTTTAAGTCAAAATATTTTACATAACAATATTTATTCCCCAGATACTACAGTAAATTTTAAAAGGTTAAAACCATATTTTTCATAAAATTTTCAAATGAATGATCTAATCACAAATATTTCATAATTGAAAATATTTAACACAATGTGAGAAAATTATGTCATGTATTATCAATAAATTATTCAACAAAATATTGTTTTATCCACTCCCCAACACATACCATTTTGCACTCCTGGGCAAAACCTCATATCAAGTAAAGAACGATATTAAATAAATACAATTTTAAAACACATATCATTGGGATCCATAAATTCCACAACAAGAATATAAACATATTATGCCTCATTAAAAAAATTTATTTCAAGTTCTCTATTTATATCATTCAATATATTTCCACTTCATTTATCCTCCCTAGAACTAAACACTTACCTCACTTGAATTTTATCGTATGACATAAAGATCAATTATTTAGCAATGCGTTTCTCATACAAACTCATAAAAGGGTCACCATAGTCTTGATAAATTCCTACAACACCACCCGATGTGAGTCAAGGACATATGTTTATCATGAGGTCTTTTCAGGGTTATTCTGTGGATTTCGTTTGGTAGGATTTAGATGTGAAAAATTCTGAGGCTGAATGAGGAGGGCTTGACTATTTTTGAAGAAACATTTCATGAATCTAATTTTCCCCTAAATATGGTCTCCTCCTCAATCTACATAGAATCAATTCAGATCCATCAACATGAAAAGTTTTAGAAAGTTTACACCCATCATTATTCAAAAACAAAAATTTCAGTCTTCTCAAACATGATTTTCTTGAATGGACCATATAGGCATAGCTTTCTACATCTATTAGAAGCTTCAAAAAATTAAATCTTCACTTATCATGAAATATCTGGAAAAGGCATATCATTGAATATACTGATTTTCTCTAGTAGAAAACACATCTCTTCATAATTTATTTTTCCACCCAATGTATCAAAAAATGATTTATTACAACATATGATTGCTTTCCCCACCCTTAGGTTCAACTAGATTATGCAATTTCACTTCAAGAGTTGGTTGCATAAGGAAAATTGGCTTGAAATGAGGCTATCCTAACAAGTTGTTCATGGCTTCTAAGGGATAAATGGTTTAAATGTTCATGGTAGGCCATTATAAAAAAGTATTCTTTGAAATAAGGGATTTAATACCAAACAAATGACTCAATCATTTAAAATATAAGTACCTCAAACCCTCATGTTTTGACAGGAATAAATCAAATTTTATTTAAAGAAAGCATGGTTTGGTTCTCTCAATAAGTGAGGTGAATGTAAAGAATATACAAATAATGGTTCAGAAGCCTCACATGAATGTTATTTAAAATATACGGACAATGAGATGTTGCTTGGGATTCGAAATTCAAAGTAATTTTAATTAAATTACTAAATATTTTAATATGAAACAAAGTAATTTTCAGCATTAATTTAAGATTAGATTCAATTGATAAATTGTTTCACTTATTGATATGGAGTTCAAAATGGTTATGAGAATTATTTCAGCTCAAAAGTTTAAAAAGCACACAGAATATTGAAAAATAAACACAAAAATTTTGAAAAAAAAAATACAATTTTTTTTAGTTTTAAAAAGACCGGAAAACAATTGAAATTACTAAACTAAAAGGCTCCATCCCACACAGATAAAATATTTCATTGTCCTCAATATGAACCCATGAGATGATATATGAACATGAAATTTATAATTTTAAATAGTATAAAAAATAATTATGTTAATGGGTTGGAACAGCCAGATATGATCAAGTGATGATGGGGTCATGCAATGTGATAAAATCCACCACATCAGTAGGAAGTCCCTCAATGTATCTCTTCAAACGACACCCATTGACTGTAAATCTCTTTCATGTATCCACTTTTGTGATCTCCACTGCACCGTAAGGAAATACATTAGTCACAATATAAGGGCCTAACCACATTGAACACATCTTACTAGGCATTAGCTTCAGTCATGAACTGTAGAGAATGACATTCTCTCCAACATGAAACTCCTTTAGTTTGATCATTATATCATGAGTTGATTTTGATTTTTCATTGTAAAGCCTTTAGTTCTCATATGAAGACAATCGAATCTCCTCAAGCTCTTGGATTTGAAAATTCATTTGGATTCTAGTTTGGTCCAAATCCATGTTGCATTTCTTTATAGCCCAACAAGCCTGATGCTCAACCTCCACGGGGAGATGAAATGATTTCTTAAAAGCAATCCATTATGGGAAAATACCGATGGGAGTCTTGTATTTTGTCCTATAATACCACAATGCAACATCCAAGCGCTTTCTCCAATCTTTCCTATTTGGATTCATGGTTTTCTCTAAAATCTATTATAACTCACGATTTGAATCCTCAGACTAGCGATTAGTTTGGGGGTGGTATGTTGTTGATGTTTTGTGTTCCACACCATACTTCCGAAGGAGGGAAGCCAAATTCCAATTGTAGAAGTGTGTCCCTTGGTCACTGATGATGGCCTTTGGTACTCCAAACCTAAAAAATATATCTTTGAAAAAGTCCACAACAACTTGAGAATCATTAATACTGGTGGCCATAACCTCCACCCATTTACTAACATAATCAACAGCAACCAAAATGTACAAAAACCAAAGGAACTAGGAAAAGGTCCCATAAAATCAATTCCCCATACATAAAAAATTTCACAGAATAGTATGGGTTATTGGGGCATCTCATGTCTCCTAGAAATGTTCCCAGTGTGTTGGAAACGAGAGAATGAATTATAAAACACATGGGAATCATGGAATATGTTAGGCTAATAAAATCCAAAGTCCAAAACATTCCTAGATGTCTGTTGGGGTCCAAAGTGTCCACCACAAACAAGTGTATGAAAAAATTTTAAAACAGACTCCAACTCATGATAAGGAACACACCTCCTAATAACATGATCAATAAACATTCACTAGAGGTTTGGATCATCCCATACATAATAACAAGACTCACTTTTTAACTTTTGGTCTTGATGTTTCTCTAAATTTTCAGGGATTTCAGATCCAACAAGGTAGTTCACTAAATCTGCATACCAAGGAGGCATACCTGAGAAGGAATAAGGATGATCATAGGGGGAAAGTGTCCCGATGTGGTACTAGGTCCAAGGTGTCATCCTCTAGTGTGTGAGTAGGCCTACACATGTGGTCTGAAACCAATTTGTCTGACCCCTTTTTTTCCTTTATCTCAATGTCAAATTTCTGAAAAAGGAGAATCTATCGGATTAGCCTGGTCTTTGCATCTGGCTTCATCAAGAGGTACCTCAGAGTTACATGGTCAGAAAAAACAACTACATTGGAGCCCAATAAATATGAACGGAATTTATCTAAAGTTAATATAATAGTAAGAAACTCCTTTTCTGTGGTTGTGTAATTTGATTTGTCCGAATCAAATGTCCTCGAAGCATAGGCGATCTCATGTGAACATCCCTCCACCCTATGAGATAAGATAGCTCCAACCATGAAGTTTCAGGCATCACACAAAAGCTCAAAAGGAATCTCTCACTATGGGGGTTGAATGATTGGTTAAGTGGTTAGATTCTTCTTTATCTCATCAAAGGAAGTCCTTCAAGAATCATCAAACACAAAATCAGAATCCTTTTGATGTAATAATGACATAAGAAGAGCAGTCTTACTAAAATGCTTGATGAAGCGATGATTAAATCCTGTATTCCCTAGGAAAGATCTAATATCACAGACACATGAAGGGTATGGTATGGATTAAATAATATCTACCTTAGATATATCAAAATCTATCACATGTTTCGACACTACATGCCCTAAGACAATTCCATGCTTTACAATGAAATGAAACTTTTCAATGTTCAGAACTAGTTTATTCTCCATAAAACAATTCAACACCTTTCCCAAAATACTTAGACATTCATCAAATGAAGACCCATACACTGTAAAATCATCCATGAATAGCTCCATTTAGGATTGAATAATATCTGAAAAAATACTCACCATGCATCTATCAAATGTACCTGGGGTGTTGCAATGTCTAAATGGCATCCTTTTATAGGCAAACATACTGAAAGGAAAAGTGAATGTAGTATTCTCCTGGTCCTCTAGAGCGATAAAAACCAGAAAATGTCCTAAAATTCCATCCAAGAAATAATAGTGTGTCTTCCGAGCTTGTATCTCAAACATCTGATCAATAAATGGGAGGGGGAAATGGTCTTTACGAGGGGACTGGTTTAGTTTCCTACAATCAATACACACACGCCAACAAATTTGTACCCTCATCGGAACTAACTCTTCTTTATCATTTTTACAACTGTAACACCACTTTTATTAGGCACAACTTGAATAGTACTCATCCACTAGGAATATGGAATGGGATATATTATACCTTCTTCGAGAAATTTTTCAACCTCTTTTTTAACAACCTCCAAAATTGTTGGATTGTGTCTCTTTTAAGTTTGCCTCATAGGTTTAGCCCTATACTCCAAAAGAAACCTATGAATGAAAATGGAGGGTATAATACCTGATATGTTAGCCAAGGTCCACTCGATTTCCATATTATTCCCCCATAAAATATTCAAAAGTTTATCTTCATGTTCAAAAGGGATATTGTTAGCAATGATAATAGATAATTTATCTCCCCTCAACAAGTACGTGTATTTGAGATTTGGTGGCAACATTTTGAGTTTTAGTGTAGTGGGTGCTTTATGGATAAAGACATATATGGAACTGAAATATTTTCACAAAGAGCATCAATATGATAATATACATCATCAAATTCAAAGAATAAAGCATAAAATCTATCAGCATACTCAACAGCCATGTCATAATTCGAGTTCATGTGATCAAAATCAGAATATGATTCCATTTAAAAATCAAATATAAGAGAGTCTTATGAATTATAAATAGGTGTTGAAGTAATCTTAGACATTATACTTGAACCAATACTCACAATCTCCTTAAGAATAGAATAATGAAATTCCATGGGGGTTTTATTTGGTGGTTCAGAATGGGAGATAACAAATGCAGAATGATCCACTGAGGGGTACTTCATGGAATCCATGACATTAAATATCACAAATTCATCCCCAAATTCCTTGGAAAGTGTACCCTCATTGACATTTATGATAGTTTTTGTTGTTTTGTGGAAGGGTATACCTAAGAGAATTGGGCCATGAGAACTTACCCAATCGTCATCCAAGTTAAGCATGTAGAAATCTGATGGAATGATCATGTCTCTTACCCGGACAAGTACATCCTCAAGGACTCCCGCTGTATATGTTATACCTCTATTCTCCAACTGCACCACTACTCTCATTGGTTTCAGCTCACCAACCATAAAATAAGTGAATACAGAGTGAGGCATCACATTAATGGAAGCTTCAAAATCACAAAGTGCATCAGAAAATTGCAACTCCCCTATCGTGTATGCGATGGTGAATGTCCTTGGATCCTTGCACATTTTCTGCATTGCTAGTGTTGGTGTAATGAGTGCTAACACATTCTTTCCATGATTTATCCTCTCATTTCACATGAGATCACATAGATTGGTACAATGTTCTTCTAAGAATTTTGCATACCATGTAATTTTCTTAATGGATTCATGTAGAAGAATGTTGATCTCCAAACACTCTAATGTATCCAAAACATCTTTTTTCATCACCTCCTCAGCAATATTCATGATTTTTACAACCCTATTTGGAAATGGTAGGGTTTATGAAAAATATCATCAATATTTTTCTTACCATTATCTTTCTCCTTATATTTCTCATCAGTTGGTGTCGAATGCGACCTATCCAGATTTGAGGTGAATCCTAGTGGAATGGTAAATGGAGAAGCATCAGTTGTTTGCTTCCCACTTCTCAATGTGATGGCACTGGCATTCCCCTTTGGAATTGGAGTGGGCTGGGAAGGTAGATTTCTGGAATTCTTAATAACAAATTCATGGTTGGAGTTGGGAATTTGGCTCATTTGAGTCTTCAACTCCCTCAACTCTGAACCTTTACTCTTCAACTCATTTTGTTGATTATGAACAATTTGTTTCAAAATTTCATTAGTATTAGAATATAACTTTGATGAGGGATTCACTTTTCATTGGATTTATGATGTTAGGGATTCAAATCTACGATGGGGTTGTTGGAATCCCTGCTGGTAAGGCGAAGGCTACTGGAAGAGTTTTTGAAAAGGGGGCCTTTATTGTTGTCAAGATCTATACCTCATGTCTGATTGTTCCTTCCACCCTTGGATGTATGTTTGAGAAAATGAATCAACTTTATTTTGGGTGTATGTCTGTCGTTGCGGCTGATATTGTCTCCCTAGAGATACTACTATGAAATCCTCTATCTATTGTAGTTGTGGGAAATAGTCAGTTGGGTGGCTTGTTTCAGTGCAAATTTTACAAGGCTTTGAAGGAGGGGGTTAGGATGTATTTTTTTCCAAATAAATCTAACTCACCATAGTTGTCAATTATTTTAACTTGGTATCAATCAAATGACTCTCAAGAGAAGGACATACCTGATGTACTCCCCTGACATGTGGTGTACCTCGATCGGAAAATTGATGGGTGTTTTGGGCCATTTTGTATATCAATGCACTTGTAGCTGCTAGTGTCTTGTCCACCAATTCTCCCACTGTCGTGACATTCACTAGGCTCCTATCCATAGGTGTGAGTCCTTCATGGAATTATTGGATGAGGAGTTGATCACTGATTAGGTGATGTGGGAACCTTTCACACAACTTCTTGAATCGCTCCCAGTACTCATACATTGACTCCACTTGGGCTTTCTTAATCACCAATATCTCGTTACATATGGAAGTGTTCTTTGATGATGGAAAAAATCTCTTCAATAAAATAGGTTTTAATTCATTCGAACATGTTACATCCTCAGGTTGTAAATATTACATCCTGTCTTTTGCAGCTCCATCAAGTGAGAATGGGAATGATCTTAGTTTGATTTGATATTCAGAAACATTTCTGGGTGTATGGGTTGAGAAAACCACATTAAATTCATTCAAATGTTTTTTTGGATCCTCACCAGATAATCCCTAAAACTTTTGAAAAAGATGAATTAACCCAGATTTCAGTCCCATGTCTAATTTGAGATTCATGTATGCAATTTAATTTGGTTGATAATTAATATAAGGTGCAGCCAATTCTTGAATGGTCCAATTATGTTCATTTCCATTATTTTCACAAATTGGATCTTGTTTTATGGTTTAATTTGAATTAATTCCACTTTCAATGTTCTGAAAGTGGTGTACTTCTCCAACTAGTTTAATATTGAAACATCCCATGGACTAAGAATGTCTAATTCGTGCCATAAGGCTATATTCAATCTCAGGGTCAAGATCTAAGATATCTTCATGATTAGTTCATGTCATAATCCAAATAAAAATAAAAATAAAGAAAGTGTACCATAGTAAAATAAAAATTAAGTTTTTTAGTTGATGGTCCAAAAAAAGTATATGAAAATAAATGAAGAAGGAAAAAATTAAGATTGGGTAAAAAAGGAAGAAAGAAGAGAGTAAGATAATAAAATTAAAATAAAATAAATACTTCTGATTGGATGAAATAATTACTTGCCTCTCTGAAAAAAGTGCCAATTTGAAAGAGCGTTTTTGTGGGCGCCCTCAAATGATTAGTGGTTTTTGGGGTACTTAAGTGCAGCAGAGTGGCTAACCAAGATTTTTTCTCAAAGGAGGAAGTAAATTAAAACAAAATATTAAAGGTATTCTAAACATAAAATAGAATATAAATAAAACACTACATTAATGGATGGGGTTTGTTTATTGTTTATAAATCTAGAAGAAGTTTTCTGGAATAAGAATGTTTTTTTTAATTTTGAAATGTAAGTTGATTAACAAAGAACAATGAGAAAATTTTTATTTAGAAAATTATTTCTAGAAAGTGTAATCAATATAACTCTACCTCGTAATTTAATCATTAATAATTATCATCTAAATAAATATCCACTTAATTATGATCCCCTAATTTGATAACCCTTGAAACCTAAAATATTTAACTTAACCACAAAGATGAAATTACTTAAACCCCAGGCTAGCTTTGAAACACGAAATCGTAACACCCTACTTCGATTGTTGTTCTAAGGTTAGCATATGATCAGTGGATAATTAGTGCACATATCCATACTATAAATGAATATTAATTTTGTTTAGGGATTATATTTGAACAATACAAATTTATCTTGTGTGGTCTTGTATTACCGATTAAGATCTCGCTCTCACAATTTACACAAAATTTCGAATTCACGTGTTTCATTGTTAATTGTTCAATTGTTTTCATAGTTTATTATTATTTAAAAATCACAATTCATGTATCATATTTTTTGAATTACAGTAGCACAATGATTCAAAATAATTCAATGAAGAGGGTAGAAGATGGATTGATCACTAAGAAAACTACTCTTCCATTGGCAATGTCATCATCCTGGAGACATATTGCATGTGCAATGGATTGAAAGGGTTGAACCCAATCTCGTCTCCAGTATTTATTCCAACGCAATTATGAATAATAAGAGAATAATTAAAGGGAAGGAAAAATAAGATTAATTGAAGAAAAATTCATGATACAAACATGTAATAAAATAAATACAAAGAGGAGGTGGGGGAGGAGTGCCTTTTTGGAAGAGAGGATTTCACAAAGCCTTACTAGTTCCAAGAGTTGTGAGGGGATCCCAAGAGACACCCTGTAGTCCAAACCTTCCCAAATCCTTGACCATCCTTCCAAAAGAGTAAAAAACCACTATAAATAGAGGTTTTTAAGGCTAGGTTTACATAACATGTTTTAAGTGTGATGAAAACTCAGCCAAATATTTTATTCGTAGTTGCACCGCATTGGTGAACTCTGAAATGCATAAATTATCAGACCTTCTAGAAGGATTATTTCTCCATATTCAGGTCCCTAAGACCCCCCAAATTTCGGGCCACATCCAAGCCCGGATGAAAACGATAAGGCCCAAATGGTGAAGTGATGTCCAATCTCGATTGTTCTATCTAGCTTTCTTTTCATGGCCCATTTACTCCCCTCAAATGCACGATCCAGCTCCCATGTCCTCGATATAATTTGTAACTCATTAGGTTTGGAACACAGTTACAAAATCTGTAGTCATAATATTTTACATATCAATATTTATGCATAAAATACAACAGTGAATTGTAAAATGGTAAAAATAGATTTTTCATCAAATTTGAAAATGAATAATATAATCCCAAATATTTCATAATTGAACATATTTAACACAATGGGAGGAAGTTATATTATTTATTATTAATAAAATATTCAACAAAATATTGTTTTGTCAGATTTCCATAGGTTTCCTTGGCATGAAAGCTAATTTTGATCCTCGCAGTTGGGGAAAATCAGTTTCAAAATCAAAAAGAGAGCATTAAAAATTTATTGGTTTTGACACAATATTCTTTATACAAATTTATTAATAAACCAAAAAATTTGAAATGAAACCATGTCTTATGTGTCCCAGAAAATGGTTGGAAATTTTTAAAAAATTGGTAGGTGAGTTAGTATGACTCTTGTTTATTCATTTTTTTAAAAAAATTAGGTTTTGTGTGTTTTTAAATTACATACCCACACAAAAGAGGAAGAATAAATAAAAATGTTCTTATTAAAGTGGTTAAAAACAAAATGAGAATGAGGGATGAAGAAGAATAAAAACAGAGGGATAGAGAGAGAAGAGGAGTTAAAGGGAAAGAGGTTCCCCCTAGTTTGGATTTAGTGGTGTGTCATCTCCATCTAGTGGTGGGTGAACTGAAGAAGTTGAGGATCTGATGGAAGTTGATGTGGTTCTAGGATTGTTGGATGTTACCTGAAAAAGAAAAAACATTATTCATCTAATGAAAAACTAAAAATAAATTAAAATTTTATAAAATTAAAGGAAAACATGGGTTGCGTCCCAAGCAGCGCTGCTTTTATTTGTCTATAGCTATATAGTTTCAGTGGACTACCCATAATCTGATGGTATCCACCACATTTTCTCAACTCGAGAGTGTTTACAAAAAAACTTCTCCTTTGGGATTCGTGATTGTTCATGGGATAATTTCATCCCTTCCTTATTGTTTCACTTGGAATAAAATGAGGGTAGAATAAGAATGTGACTATACTCCCTTTGGTCTCCAATTTCAGGAATGATTTTATCCACAATGTGATGGTTTTGTATGCTTGAAAATTCAGGAATATGTCTCAATTATGATGGTTCATTTATGTAAGAATCAAGAAACACAAAACCATGGTATGAGCTCCCAATTGTTTTGGACTCATTTATTTCATCACTTACCGATGTAAAGTAATGAGAATCAGTGGATTCATAATACTGAATAAAATTTTCAATATCATTTATTTCAATGTTTTTCACCAATGAATGGTAAATTTCAACCTCACCAGTGATCAATTTATTAATTAAAGAACAAATCACACCATTTTAACTCTCATTGGCATTATATGAACAGATTTTTTTAGGGTTAACCTCACATATAATAGAATCTTCATAATCACATATAGGAAATGATGAATATTGAATAAACTTATCTGAATAAAAAATTGAGCATTATAGTTCATTCATTCAAAGATAAATTTTTATTTAATAGAGAAAAGTACCGCCATAAAAACATCCAAAAAAAAGTTCAAAATATACAAGAAAATCTACAAGGACCAACCTCATTTGGCCAAAATGACGTTAAGATGTGTTGTACTAGCTACATGACGATACACTGTGCGTCACTGGTCCATGAATATGACCTTAAACTATTATATTCCTTACTGCAATACACTAAACTACATAGTCCCCTAGTCCTTACTGCATGACTTTAAACTGTATGGTCCTTTTGGTCCTTTCCGCATGATATTAAACTGCTTGGCCCCTCATTATTCTAACATGGAGTTAAATTTTGTTCCCTTTGTCATCTTACTTAATGTTAAACTGTACATATTCGTCCTTCATGACGTTTAAACTATGAAAAAGTCCCTAAATATGTCCTATATAACATTAAACTATGCATACGTCCTACATGATGTTAAACTGTGCATCATTAGGGTTGTTACTACCTCTTGTTTCTCACAATAAGAATGAATCACATGAGATTAGAGTAAGTTTAAACCATAAAACCCTCTCTGGGCTGCTAATCATGCATAAATGCCAACTCCATATTTTTAGGTCATTGTTATCAAGTACAACTTGATCACTAATTCAGTTTCAATTAAACTACTTGGACTTTGATCCTTTCCTTCTAGGATGGGTACGTAGGCAACCTCCTGAGGTAGATGCCAAAAACGAATCTCTTCAGTTTGGGTTCACCATTTCTTGTTTCTTCTGGAAATGGGGAACACCTCATTGTTTAAGGTTCAAGATTTTGCAATCAGTTTCTAACGTGTTTATTCGTAGAACTGGAAACATACCATGATTATATATCAATTTGGACATAGTTTCCAAAGGTAGGTTCTCATTAGTTGTGGACCGATGAGGCTTAATAATTTTCATTGGGCGAGAGGATGGGAGGTCAAGCTCATCACACCTTTTTGAGGGAAAATTATTGCCTACTCCTGGACTCTCTCATGGATTTAAGTTATGTTCCCGAATCATTATTTATTCACCAAGTATGAAAATGAGTTTTCCTATAGATTTGGAAATAAACTACTGATATGTATGAGATTTATAAAACCCTTTATATGTATTTGAGGGTTTTTATCGATAGGGAATCATTCGTATGTATTGGAGATTCTTAGTCAATGGTATCCTTAAATACATTATATAGGAATCTATTAGTCATTATGATGACCATAATGGTTTTAAAGCCACTCAGTGGGGATCTTGTTGTTTATTGTCATTAGGAAGGATAGGGAGTATTTCAGAGTTGGGATCGTAAATGCAGATGGGCTACCTAGGTATCCTTTTTAAAGAGGAATCAGAACCCATGTTGTTCGGGAATTAAGATATAGTTTATTGTCATATGGTATGGATGAGAATTAATGGGTGATGGGATTGAACCTTAGAAAGGCTTCCTAAGTACTCATATTTTAAGGTAGAGATAAAATCCCACGTAGTTCAAGTAAGAAGTTTGGGGATTACATATGATTAATGGACCAAAAGAGAAGTGTTGTGGTTACTTTTACACTATATGATCGCATGAGTCATGTTCGGTTTTAGAAA
Organism: Viscum album; assembly: GCA_963277665.1. Lineage (NCBI taxonomy): Eukaryota > Viridiplantae > Streptophyta > Magnoliopsida > Santalales > Viscaceae > Viscum > Viscum album. The sequence continues at coordinate 397,211,592 of OY728144.1, forward strand.
CAAGAGGTATCCGTAAACATGACGATTTGTGCCATAAAATATGTGGTCACCATGAATGATATAGGGATTATGTATGTGGGACTGCCCCTGTAAATGAAGATCCTGACTTAGTTCAGGAATGAATCCTGGGAGCAGGGTCCATAAAAGTATTCGTGCTTTATGGAGATTTGGATAGTCTAACATGGGGCTTACTCTTGAGGAATAGGCCCATATTAGGGGGGGGACTTGTTATTGGGTTTTATTTCTATGAATGAAGCCCATGTCAAAAGAAATTATGACTGGGGCTTACCCCTGAGAAGGAGGCCCAGGTTAAGAGGACTTGAGACTTGGGGCTTACTCATGAAAAGGAAGCCCAAACATAGATCTTGGGGGTTACTCCTAAGGAGGATTCCCAGATTAGGGAACTTTTGTCATACTTATTTTGAGGATGCCCACATTAGGGAACTTGGGGCTTTCTCCTAAAGTGGATGCCCAAAGATAAAGATCTTTGTATCTGAAATGAATTCTCTGTATCCATTAAATCAATGTATTTTTCATTTGTAATTTCAACATAACTTCTCCTTTTAGGATTTGATTAATGAAGATGCAATATTCACAAACACCTATATTAGTAGAAAAATAATGACATGAAGGATTGGTATTCAACACACTCTTATAGAGTGTTTTAGAAAAATGGATACAAAATGTAGATTCATTCTCTAATGGGTATCACCTGGATTGAAAATTATTGAACTTGACTAGTTAGTCACTAAATTCCATTGATAAGATTCCATCATGGATATAAATTTTTGTTTTATATTTCATGAGGAATTGTCTTCCTAAAATTAGAGGATATTGGAAAAAAGATGTCTCACCTTCCATGTCAAGGAAACAGAATTCAGCAGGGAAGATAAGATCATTCACATAAACAAGGACATCCTAAATTATTCCCTCTGGACTGGTTGTTCTTCAATTGGCTAATTGAATAATAACACTCATTGGGTTCAAGGGGAGTAGACCATGGTTGGAGAAGATAGAATTGGGAATGACATTAATTGAGGCTCCTAGGTCTATGAGTGCATCATCAAAGATGGAACATACAATTTGGCATGGAACTATAAAGGTCCCATGATCTTTACACTTTTTGGGAATAGACTGTTGGGTGGAAAAAATTTCAAAGTTCCTATGTTTTCTCTTATGGGTACACAACTCATTGATAATCTTGGCATACATGTGGATTTTTTTTATGGAGTATAAGAGGGAATTTTCACTTCTACACGTATAAAAATATCAGTTATTTCAGGATCAGGTTCAAAGGACATCATTGGCTTAGAAACATCATGAGGAAAAGGAATTGGATACTTAAGTGTAATTGAAGGAGGTGAGGAAATGGCTTCAGGTTCTCTTTCATATTTCTTATTTTTTTTTCATTTTCTAGTCAACATTTGATTGGGGGTTGGAGGACTTAAATTGAGGAATTGAAATGTTCTTCCCTGATCTAAGTGCAACTGCACTTACATTACCCTTCAGGTTGGGTGATGGTTGAGCTAGATGTTGGGATGAATTGGATGGTTCCTACGGACTAAGGTGGGATTCAAGTTGACAAATTTGGGATTCAATGTTTTTGAGTCTAGAATGGGTGAAGTAGGAACTATCTTCCACTACCCATTCACATGGTTTCATGGAAGAAGTGGCATTTCCTTAATTGGGATTACTAGATTCTAGTTCTTGGGAATGCGATTCTATTGGTTTTGGATTTGGGAAGGCTCACTATGATATTAGAATCCAAGAGGAGGATTGTTCCTTTGAGGTGGTGGAAGAAAAGGATAAGGTTGTTTGAATTTACCAACTCCTTGACCATATAGGAACTCGTTTGGGTTTTTATGAGGGAATTGAGGGGGATGAGAGATGGTATCACCATACATCAGGCCATGGTTATAGGAAGAAGGGAAGGTCTTAGAGTGAGGATGTTTGAAGTTTCTAATGAAATGACCTAATTGTTGAGGGTTGGGGTTCCGCTAAGCATATTATGTATTGAGATCCATTGGTCCAGATGTATCAGATTGATACATTTGAAGTTGTGGACATGTGTCAGTTGGATGAGATGGATAATTAATGATTCCTATATTTTTGAAAGATCCAGGAAATATTGATTGTGGAGAAGATGAGTTTGGGGCATTGTATTCCATGACTATTTGTTTCAGAATACCTGTAAGCTCACTTATCAACTCTGTCATCTTGTTCGGCTCTATCAACTAAATATCATTATAACGACCTGTACTTTACATAAATTGTTAATACTTCAAAATTTAAGCACACTTATTACAACATATAACAAAACCATCAAAAGACCATATAGTTATAGTGACTTTAGAAACAGGGAAACATAAACAAATGGTTCATAAAGTATTTACAATGCCTCCCATTTATTTCATCATATCTAGAGTCCCTTTTGGCATATCGTACTTAATAACCTTCCTCCTGACCTGGGGGAAAGAAAACATACAAAAGGGTGAGCTCAAATTCTTAGTAAGGGTAAACAATATAAAAATCAATCACATCATATTCGTAAGAATATAACAATTTGGAAATCTTACCCTGCAAAAGAGATCATAATTTCATAACATGGGATAAATCATGGTAGTGAAATGTAATCACAATAATCATAACATAAAACATGAAGAATTGTTTCATACACACATAATCATAGAGAATCATTTCTTATTAGTGAAGACTCATTGCCAAGACTATCTTAGTGGACAAAGTCCATTTCTGAACCGAGTTCATTCCTCGTCTTAGTCCAGTTTCACTGAACCGGTTTAACCTACCATTCCAGCCATGTCTATCTCATGAGATATAAAATATTTACCCAATGAATTGGAGGGAGATATATGTCCCACCCATCTCATAATGATACCATTCTTATGTGTTCCACAAAATCAAAAATCATACATCATTGCATAACCCATGTAATAAAAACGGGAATCTTAAATATCAGGCCATCATAACAGTATCCATATAAGATAAAATTACATCATAAAAAAATTCCACCATACCATAATCAAATAAATGTAAAAATAGGGATAGAAACAGAACCCTCTATTATCTTAGATGGAAAATAATTTTGATAAAACACTTGAACTCCATTCATGAGGAAAATATCAATTCTACTTCAAAAACATTTTTCCTTTCTTAACATGTAATACAATTTTCATCTAAAAGAAGTGGATTAAAAATAAACTTGAAAACATGTAATGGAAGATTCTTGGAAATAATGTTTTAAAAATCCTTCATGATATATAGGTTAAAAAAACATTATTCTCGTACTTTTTTCGGAAAAGTCAAAAAGTACCTCGTACGAAAAATGACAAAAGATTCCTTTTATATCTTTTACTAAAATCTCACCGAAGAGTAAAATTGGATATAAACTATTGTAGAAGGATATAAATATTACATATTGAGGAAACATGGATGTGGATGATAAATATTCCCCTGTAAATTATGAAGTATAAACAATCTCGGATAAAAATTGATATTGCGAGATGTTCCCTTACCTTAGGTCCGATTTTCCTCGTAAGTGTCCAAACCTCCTGTATAATGATTTAAATAATGTCATTGACTTATTCCAAAATCATAATCATTGTTATGATACCATATATGGTCATATTAATAGGTTTTTATTAGTAATATTTCATTGTTACTTTTTATTCGGGTGTTTATTGGTTTTTGTTTTCATGCATGTTTTGTCGAATGAACTCTTATTCTTCTTTTAGGGTTATAGATACCTCATTTAAAGAATTGTATTTTTGTAATATATATCATATTCATTTATTCAATTTATTTATATAATCATAATGCAATGAAGATCATGTAGAATAAGTCGCATCCCATCGTGGAGACGGTATTCCGTACGTACGCACGAGTGATGATATCATTCCCATGATCGTGATATTGAAATGAAGTGTATGTATACAATTTCAGAATCAATATCACATTACAATAATAATTTATAGTAATTATTTACCCCATTATACCCATCCATGTAAGGTGGTGGTGGAGAATAGATTACACCACGGTGTGGAGAAAGTATTCCATACGTACGCACGCGCGGTGATTTCGTTTTTCGTAGGATGGATATATGGTGAAATAGGGTTGTTTCATACTTATAATATCATATAAGTATATTAGTGATACTTATGTTATTACTTCATAATGAAACAACTAAAGAAGAATAAGTGGAAGAAGAAATAAAGTTGAAAGAATCGGTAATGAACATTACCTCTTCTTTGAAGTTCCTCTTTGAGACCTCCTTTTAGGGAAACAAAATTGGTTTTTGAAGAAGACAAGGACCTATAGGATGTTTCTAGGGAAGTGGAGAGGTTTAATTGGTAGGGTTTGTACGAGCTTGAAGGCTCATAGTGGTGTGAGGAAGAGATGGAGGTGGTGCCCTTTTATAAGGGAGGAGAGGGTCACCTTTGTAAAAAAAAAAATATTATTTTATTATAAAGTCATATTCGGTTTTAAATAGCTCTAAATTGATTTATTTAGAAGATAAGGTGGGGATGGGTCGAAATCCTCTCATCCAATAGAATTTATACAAGTTTAGGTTCCTATTTTAAACTTATCATTTAGATTTAACTTTATGTTAAATAATTTTACTTTAACTGTGTCTTCATGTTTTCTTACACTAGTAGGATAATAAACTTACTATAACAAGCCAAAAGAACCCCAAGTTGTTTATTATTAAAATATAAAACCTTATCTAAGTCATTTGGCAAAACCATATATTTTTAGGAATAAAATATAAATTAATAATATAATATTTGTTTTAAAAAATATTTTATATCAATTTTGACACTATTTAGTAATTGATTTTTGTGAAAATCATAACAGAATTATTACTTCTAAAAACATTAATTAAATCAATACTATCATAACATATTAACCAAGAAAATTAGTTTAATTCATAAAAAGTCCCAAATTACATTTATTTGTGTATTTATAACATCAATTATGTCAATATTTCATCAATACGATAATTACTACATCATCTTTGTGTCATAAATAAAATAAAATATATAATTTCTAAAAATTATAAATAAACTTCCATTATTTAGGAAATATTTTTAGCTTTATAATGAATATTTATAGTCTAATTTATCTTATGTATTACCCTATATTAAAAATTATTTACTTATTAAACTCTGATTTTAACTATTTAAACCCTTCTATAAATAAATTAATAATAAATGTCATAATATAATCCAAGTGGTCATAAATGGTCATATTTTAATCCTAAGGTTGTTTCTGGTCGAATTTCACTCTTCCAATAGAATTAGGACATGTGTTAGGGTAATAAAAATAACATTTTTACCCTTAATTACCCTATTTACTTTTAACCGTGGTAAAAAAGTAAAACGTTACTATTCACCAAAAATTATTTTCATCTCATTGAACCACATTTTACTTACTGAAATCAACTATGTCTCTCGGATTTTTGAAATTCCACTCACAGAAGCGGTAAAATTAAGTTTTATGTAAATTTGCAAATTCTCCTAGGTGGTGGGTAAAAGACGGTCAAAAGTTCAATAAATTTTTATATATAAAAAATTATTATAAAACGACTCCAATGAATTTAATTGAACTTATATAGGTATTATGTATCAACTTTGACCAATAATAAATTTAAATAAAATAAATAATTATTTAAATAAAAAGTCGGGTTTTAAATAGTAACCCAGTGTTTTCAGTATTCATCAAAAATTGAAATTTTTCCGAAAAATACCAAAATTTCACCCTAGGTTAATTTGGATATTCCGAATCCAAAAATGAAGTCCATTTTGAAAAATAAAATTTATAAAATTTCCAAAAGTGGTTATTACTATTCATAACGGCTAGTTTTAATAATATATTAATAGCATATCGTTGTTTAGTAAAACTCGGTATTGCGTACGACACAAGCTATCTAGGAAGCTCGTGATTGCGTGTAAAGCAAGCCAAGCTAGTGTTGTGTGTAGTGAAAGATTCCTTTGATGATTTATATAACATAAAAACAAAATATTTCTCATAAAAGTCTTGGGTGTTACATTCTATCCCCCTTAAAATTAATTTCGCCCTCGAAATTCGTCACTTGTAACAAACAGATGAGGATACCTCTCCCTCATCATATCCTCAATCTCCTATGTAGCTTCTTATAATTGGTGGTTCCACCATAAAACTTTCACCAAGCGAGTGGTCTTGTTCCGTACAACTTTTTCACTACGATTGAGAATCTCTATCGGTTGTCCTTCATAAGAAAGATCTTGTTCCAGCGATACAATTTCTGAGCCGAGTACATGTGAAGGATCAGGTATGTACTTTCTCAGGAGAGATGCATGGAACACATCGTGAACTTGAGAGAGATTTGGTGGAAGCGCCAATCGGTAAGCTACCTTCCCAACACGATCCAGTATTTCGATAGGACCGACATACCTAGGGCTCAGCTTTCCCTTCTTTCCAAATCTCGTTACTCTCTTCCAAGGAGATAATCGTAAGAACACTTTATCACCCACTTCATACTCAAAGTCTTTTCTTCGGTTGTCGGCATAACGTTTTTGTCGATTCTGAGCTGCTCTTATGTGTTGTTGAATAGATCGGACCTTTTCTGCCATCTCATCAACAATATCAGGTCCTAATAGCTTTTTTCCCCCAACTTCATCACCGCAAGTTGGAGTCCTACATTTCTTTCAATAGAGAGCTTCATAAGGAGCCATATGAATACTGGAGTGAAAGCTATTATTATACGAAAATTCCACCAAAGGTAGGTGTTGATCCCAACCACCTTTGAAATCTATAGAGCAAGCTCTCAACATATCTTCTAGAGTTTGAATCGTCCTCTCAGACTGACCGTCTGTCTGAGGATGATAAGCAGTGCTAAAACTCAACTCGGTATCCAGAGTATGCTGAAGATTTTGCTAGAACACTGAGGTAAACCTCGGATCCTGATCAGATATAATAGAAATTGGTACTCCATGCAATCTTACCACTATCTTTACATATATCCTGGAAAGCTGATCCAGATAGAAATCCTCTCTAATAGAAATGAAGTGTAAAGACTTTGTAAGACGATCAACTATGACCCAGATAACATTATTGCCTTTGGTTGTTTTAGGATGTCTGGTGACATAGTCCATAGTGATGTTTTACCATTTCCATTCGGGTATGGGTAATGGTTGTAACATTCCCTTATACTTCTGTCTCTCAGGGTTTACTTGCTGACAAACCAAGCATCGAGAGACATATTCAGCAACATCTCTTTTCATTCCATACCACAAGAAGTACTATTTCAGGTCCCTATACATCTTCATGCATCCAGGATGAATAGAGAATGAAGAACTATGAGCCTCATCCAGTAGCTCCTTCTTTAATTCCGGGATGGGAGAAACACAAACCTGATTCCTGAACTTTATTATCCCATCACAATCAAGGTTGAATTCAGGAACATTTCTCTCCTTCTTTTGTAACTCTACATCTTCTTTCTGTGCCTCTTTAATCTTAACATGTATAGATGGTAGAACATTCATTTGAGAAAGATACGATTTTTCCCCTTTCATTATAATTCCAAGATCCATCCTTTGTAAATCCAAAAATATTGGATCGTTTGTGATCCTCGTCATGGATAAACTAGTATGGTCTTGTTGACTTAATGCATCTTCCACCTTGTTTGCTTTCCCATGGTGGTAATGAATTGAGCAGTAATAATCCTTAATTAGCTCCAACCATCTTCTTTGGCGCATATTCAGCTCCTTTTGTGTGAAAATATTCTTTAAACTTTTATGACCAGTATAAATGTCAAACCTTTCTCCATAAAGATAATGCCTCTAAATATTTAATGCAAAGATTACCGTAGCTAACTCCAAATCATGAGTTGGGTAATTTTGCTCATGGATTTTTAACTATCATGAGGCAAAAGCTATCACCATATCATTTTGCATAAGAACACATCCCAATCCCTTCTTGGATACATCAATGTAGATCACAAACCTTTCTCCACTATAAGGTAGTGTGAGAATAGGTGCACTGGATAACCTTCTTTTAAACTCCTTGAAATTCTCTTCATATTCCTCTATCCAAACATACTTAACTCTTTTCCGAGTCAACCTAGTGAGTGGATTATATAATCTTGGAAAATATTTCACAAAACATCAATAATATCCAGCCAAACCAAAAAAACATCAGATCTCAGTTACTGTTGTTGGTCTCGACCATCTTACGATAACCTCTGTTATTGTTGGATCCACAGATATCCCCTCTTTTGAGATTATGTGACCCAAAAATGAAACTTTTTTAAGCCAAAATTCACAGTTGGTAAATTTGTCATAAAGCTTGTCCTTTCCCAGGGTCTTCAATATAATTCTCAAGTGATCTTTGTTATCTTACATGCACTTTGAATATACAAGAATATCTTCTATAAATACTACCACAAACTGATCAAGATAGTCTCTAAAGACTCTATTAATCTGATCCATGAAGATAGCAGGGGAATTAGTAAGACCAAATTGCATCACTATAAATTCAAAGTGTGCATACCTTGTACGGAAAGCCGTCTTTGGTATATCCTCCCTTTTGACCCTTAATTGATGATACCCTGAAGTAAGATCAGTCTTCGAAAATTATTGAGCTCCATGTAGTTGATCAAATAAGTCATCAATGTGCGGGAGAGGATATTTTTTCTTGATAGTGATCTTGTTATGTTCTCGATAATCAATGTAGAGTCTCATTGATCCACCTTTTTTCTTAACAAATAGAACAGGTGCTCCCCAAGGTGACGCACTTGGGCATATGAACACCTTATCAAGATTCTCTTGGAGTTGCTTCTTAAATTCCTACAACTCAATTGGGGCCATTATATAAGGTGTCTTTGAAATAGGTAATGCACCTGGTACGAGTTCTATTGAAAACTCAACTTCACGATTTGGTGGAAGACCCGGAAATTCGTCCGGAAAGACATCATCAAACTCCCGTATAATGGGAATATTTTTAATCACGAGTTTCTCACCCAAAATTTGAGATAAATAACCTTCATTTAGTGGAATAAAGACCCATAACATGGATGAAATTTCCACTAGAAGGTTATGTTCATCCTTGCATAGATAGACGATCAAAGATTGATCTGGAATATTAAATCTAACTTCCCTTTATTGGAAATTGATATGAGCTCCATATATAGAAATCCAATCCATGCCAAGAATCACATCAAATTCCACTATAGGAAGGATCACAAGATTTGCAGGAAGCACTTTCCCTCAAACTTCAATTGGAGAAGAATTATAAACTTTTGATGCGACTGTTGTGCCATTAGGGGTTGTCACAGCTTACTCAGCATCTAATTGTTGAGGTAATACGATGATACCCTTACAAAATTCTTCCAAAATAAAAGAGTGGGTGGATCCAGAATCAAATAAAAAATTTTATACATTAGAGTGGATGGTAAGTGTACCTTTCACCACTTCATTATCATACTCCATATCGCTGATAGAAATTGCATGTGACTTTTCTTTTCCTTTATCCTTAAGAGTTTGTTGACGTCGATCATCATCAACAATCCTTGGATTAGGGCATTGATTGGCGTAATGCCCCATTTCCTTGCACTTGTAACATTGAAGTGTAGGAGGTTCACTCTGTGTAGCCTTTTCATTGTTCGCATCACTAGACATCTTCTTCCAATCATTGCGGCATTCAAATTCCCGATGACCTTCCTTTCCAGATTTCAAACATTTACTTGTCCCTTTAAGACAACTCCCTCCATGTTTATTTCCAAAATTTGAGCATAAGGGAAAACTCATCTTCTTTTCAATGTGCACTTTAGATTTTCATTTGAATTCCATTTTTCTCTCCTTATCAAACCCATATGACTGATGGGTTACTCCAATCTCTATGTCAACTTTGAGAGCACATCGAACGATGTTCACATAGCTATTGAAGTCCCTTATGGATAACGCCCTTTGAAGAATTGGTTTTAATCCACTAAAGAATCGATCAATCTTACTCTCAGGTTGGATAATAATACCAGAAACATACCTTGCAAGTCTTGGAAAATTTGATTCGTAGGTACCAACAGATTCATCATCCTTTTTCTTTAGTTCAAGAAACTCCTTCTCCATCTTTGTTCGAAGAATACGAGGTAAGTACTTATTGAAAAATAAGTTCTTGAAATTGTCACATTCCATGGACTCAATTTCATCTCTTTGCCTCGTATTCTTGACAAGATTCCACCATTGATCAGCATCACCTTCCAAACGATACACCGCGAAGATTAATTTATCATGTTCAGAACATTGAAGAACTGAAAATATCTTTTCAGTAGTACTAATCCATTGTTCAGCAACTAATGGATCAGTAGACCCGCTGAATGAAGGTGGACACTGCCTCATGAAGGATTCAACAAAATGTTTCTCCTTCCTTTGATCGTTTGGAAGTCCTGCATAATTCATAGCTTGAGAAATTTTTGTGAGAATGGCTACAAGATTTTGCATTCCAGCTCCCATACTGTTTGGTTTCTCAGGGGTACAATCATTGCATTGCCCGTCGCATTCCACATTAACACGGTTCCTTCGGGTTCCAGCGATTGACTAAAACCAAGAATAATAGTGTGAGCAACACTAAATATAATAGAAAAACCACATAATCAAGAATAAAATTTCACACTTAAGGTCTTATCCTAGGATATTCATGGACATTCTTAAAACACTATGATTCTGTTTTATTCTTAGTCTTATCTTTATAATTCTTAATAAGGCTTTCACATCCTAGTTTCCAAAGGTTGACTATAACCTCCCTTTGATACCAACTATAATGACCCATACTTTACATACATTTTTAATACTTCAAAATTGATGCACACTTATTTTCACATATAAAAAAACCATGAAAGGACCGTATAGTTATAGTGTCTTTAGAAACTGGGAAACATAAACAACTGGTTCATAAAGAATCTACATTGTCTCCCATTTATTTCATCATATAAAGAGTCCCTTTTGGAATATCCTACTTAATAACATTATTCCTGACCAGGGGGAAAGAAAACAAACAATAGGGTGAGCTCAAATTCTCAGTAAGGGTTAACAAATGAAAAATCAATCACATCATATTCATTAGAACATAATAATATGGAAATCTTACCCTGCAAAAGAGATCATAATTTCATAACATGGGATAAATAATGGTAGTGAAATGTAATCACAATAATCATATCTTAAAACATGAATCTTTGTGGAATACACACATAATCCTAGAGAATCATTTCTTATTAGTCAAGATTCATTGCGAAGTCTATCTTAGTGGAAAAAGTCTATTTCTGAACCGAGTTCATTCCTCATTTCAGTCCTGTTTCACTGAACCGGTTTAACCTGTCGTTCCAGCCATGTCAATCTCATGAGATTTAAAATCTTTACCCAATACATTTGAGGGAGATATAGGTCCCACCCATCTCATAATTATACCATTCTTATGTGTGCCACATTATCAAAAATCATACATCATTGCATAACCCATGTAATAAAAATGGGAATCTTAAACATCATGCCATCATAACATAATCCATATAAGATAAAAGGACATAATAAAAATACTTCCATCATAACATAATCAAATCAATGTAAAAATAGGGATAGAAAAAGAAACCTATATTATTTTAGATGGAAAATATTTTTAATAAAACACTTGAACTCCATTCTTGAGGAAAATATTCTTTCTACTTCAAAAACATTTTTCCTTTCTTAACATGTCATAAAATTTTAAACTAAAAGAAGTTGATTAAAAATAAACTTGAAAACATGTTAAGGAATATTCTTGGAAATAATGTTTTAAAAACCCATTCATGCCGTATAAGTTAAAAAAACATTCTTCTCGTACTTTTTCCGGAAAAGTCAAAATGTACCTTGTACGAAAAACGACAAAATATTCATTTCATATCATTTACTAAAAACTCACCGAAGGGTAAAATTGGATATAAACTATTGGGGAAGGACATAAATATTACATATTGAGGAAACATGGATGTGGATGATAAGAATTCCCCAGTAAATTCTGAAGTATAAACAATCTCGTATAAAAATTGAGATTGCGAGATTTTTCTTTACCTTAGGTCCAATTTTCTTCGAAAGTGTCTGAACCTCCTGTATAATGATTTAAATAATGTCATTAACTTATTCCAGAATCATACTCATTGTTATGATATCATATATGGTCATATTCTTATCTTCTTATTAGTAATATTTCATTGTTACTTGTTATTTGGGTGTTTATTGCTTTTTGTTCTTATGCGTGTTTTTTCGAATAAATTATTAATCTTATTTTTGGGTTAGAGATTACTCATTTACAGAATATTATTAGTGTAATATATATCATATACATTTATTCAATTTAATTATATAATCATTATGCAACGAAGATCATGTAGAACGAGTTGCATCACATCATGGAGACGGTATTCCGTACGTACGCACGAGCGATGATATCGTTCCCATGATCATTAAATTTTAATGGAGTGTATGAATACTATTTCAGAATCAATATCACTTTTAAATAATAATTTATTGTTTTTATTTACACCATTATACCCATCCATGTATGGTGGTGTTGGAAAATAGATTACACCAAGGCGTGGAGACAGTATTCGATACGTACGCACACACGGTGATTTCGTTTTCCATAGGATGGATATATGGTGAAATAGGGTTGTTTCATACATATAATAACATATCGGTATATGAGTGATACTGGTTTTATTAATTCATAATGAAAAAACTAAAGAAGAAGAAGTGGAAGAAGAAATAAAGTTGAAATAATCGGTAATGGACATTACCTCTTCTTTGAAGCGCCTCTTGAGACCTCCTTTTAGGGCACTAAAATAGGTCATTGAAAAAGACCAGTACATCTAGGATATTTCTAGGGATGTGTAGAGGAGAAATTTTCTGGGTTTGGCCGAGCTTGAAGGCTCAATGTGTTGTGAGGAAGAGAGGGAGGAGGTGCCCTTTTTTAAGGGAGGAGAGGGGCGACTTTGGAAAAACTAAAAATATTATTTTATTATAAAGTCATATTTGGTTTTAAATAGCTCCAAATTGTTTAATTTATAATCTAAGGTGGGTATGGGTCTAAATACGCTAATCGAATATAATTTAGACAAGTTTAGGTTCCTATTTTAACCTTATCATTTAGATTTATCTTTAAGTTAAATAATTTTACTTTTACCATGTCTTCTTGTTTTCTTACACTACAAGGTTAATAAACATACAATAACAAGCCAAAAGAACCACAAGATGTTTATTAGTAATATATATAAACTTATATAAGTCATTTTTCCGAACCTTATATTTTTAGGAAAAAAACAACAATTAATAATATAATATTTGTTTTAAAAACTATTTTATGTCAATTTTGACACTATTTAGTAATTGATTTTATTGAAAATCATAACAGAATTATCAATTAGAAAAAAGTTAATTAAATCAATAATAACATGTCATATTAACCTATAAAATTAGTTTAATTCATAAAAAGTCTCCAATTTCATTTATTTGGGTATTTATAACATCAATTATGTCAATATTTCATCAATAAGATAATTAATGCATCATCATTGTGTCGTAAATAAATTAAATTATTTAATGTCTAAAAATTAAAAATAAAATAAAATTATGTAGGAAATATTGTTATCTTTATAATGAATTTTTATAGTCGAATTTATATTATGTATAACCATATATTAAAAATTATTTACTTATTAAACATTGATTTTTACTATTTTAACCCTTCTTTAAATAAATTAATAATAAATGTCCTAATCTAATCCAAGTGGGCCTAAATGGTCATATTTTTTTCCTAAGGTTGTTTTTGGTCTAATAACACTTATCCAATAGAATTAGTACATGTGTTAGGGTAATAATAATAACATTTTTACCCTTAATTACCATATTTACTTTTGACCGTGGTAAAAAAAGAAAAAAGTTACTATTCACCAAAAATTATTTCCATCTCATTGAACCACAGTTTACTTAATGGAATCAACTGTGTATCTCGGATTTTTGAAATTCTACTCACAGAAGCGGTAAAATTATGTTTTATATAAATTTGCAAATTCTCCTAGGAGGTGGGTAAAAGACGGTCAAAAGTTCAATAAAATTTTTATATACGTAAAATTAATATAAAATGACTCCAATGAATTCATTGAACTTATATAGGTATTATGTATCAATTTTAACATAAAATAAATTTAAATAAAATAAATAATTATTTAAATAAAAAGTATGTTATTAAATAGTAACCTAGTGTTTTCACTATTCATCAAAAATTGAAAGTCTTCAGAAAAATACCAAAATTTCACCCTAGGCTAATTTCAATATTCCAAATCCAGAAACGAAGTCAATTTTGAGAAATAAAATTTAAAAAATTTCAAAAGGTGGTTATTACTATTCATAACGTCTTGTTTTAATAATATTTTAATAGAATATCGTTGTTTAGTGAAACTCGGTATTGCGCACGACGCAAGATATCAAGGAAGGTTGCGATTTCATGTAAAGAAAGCCAAGATAGTGTTGTGTGTAGTGAAATATTTCTTTGATGATTTATATAACATAAAAACAAAATATTTCTCATAAAAGTTTTGGGTGTTACAATCTTGGGCATGTTTCACTTGAGAATGTGCACAAGTATGGAATTGTTGTGTGTTTTCAGCCAAGTTGCTTATGAGATCACTTACTGCTGTAAGAGTTTTATCAACCAGAGCACCACCACTTGCGGCATCAATGAGAGTTCTCTCCATATCCACTAACCACTCAAAAAAGTATTGGATCATGAGTTGGTTATGGATTTGGTGGTGTGTGCAGGTTGCTACATGATTTTTTATCCTCTCCCTGTATTCATGGAGTAATTACCTTGGGAACTGATGGATACCACTTATTTCCTTTCGGATAGAAGTTGTTTGAGAAACAGGAAAGAATTTCAATCAGAAGAGTTGCCTCATGTCATTCTATGTGGTTATGGAATGAGGAGGGAGGTAGTAATTCCTTGACATATCAGATTTAGCTATGGAAAATGGGAATGCTTAGAGTTTGATTTGTTCCTTAGAAAACCCTTGAGGCTTTATGGTAGAGCAAACCACTTGGAACTCTTTAAGATGATGATGTGGATCCTCACTGGCTAGCCCTTGGAAATGATGGAAATGATGAATCAAATCTGATTTGAATTCGAAGTCAGCCTCTATATTTGGATATTGAATACCAATAATATGGGAATTCATATCAGGGGTAGTGAGTTCTTTAACTGTTTTTCACCTAGGATTGGCCATATCTAATTCAATTGGTTAGGCAAGGACTGGTTCTTTAATTATTTGATAATCCCATATGATCATCCTAATTTGGTGAAGTGTTTGCTCAATTTCAGGGTCAAACAATTGTGAGGGATTGTTTGGGAGGCAACGGGTCATTCATAATGATATTTGAACAATGTGGAAGATGGTTTTTTCCTTGTGTTTTTTTGTTTATGATTTTTTGGAGAATGGGGGTTTTTATTTGTGTTTTTCTCAATATTTTTCAATATTTTTTTGTTCTTTTACAATAACCAAAAACTGATCACTATATAATGGTCCTTCCCTGGAAACAGCACCATTTGAATGTGCGAATGATTGTCACCTATCGACAGGTCAATGTTCTGATGCTCTGCTAATGTGTAAAGCAGCACTCAGGTCGAATCCTCGGCAATGATACTTTTTATTAGTAATTTGTTGTGTTGATTGTATTTTGATTGAGAGTTTTGTTTGAAGTTATTATTGAATAATTTATGGATGATGTTTGATTTAAAAAAATTTAAAATATTGGAGTTAGTTCATCATTACATAGTTATGCCTGTGATATCCTTGAGCTTTTCTTTATATTGCATTAAATTAACACCCATGTGACACGTTGACATTGATTGGAATTCCTTAGAGTTAAAGCTTTAATCCAAACCATAACATAACTATGATTCTAATATCAATCAGTACATAATTATTGTAACAGCCCAAGATTTTATGAAAAATATTCTTTTTAATTTTATTATTGTATTGTGTTGTATGATACACCAAAAGGATCTTTCACAACACGCATCCTTGACTTTCCTTCCATTACACGCAATCGCGACCTTCCACGATAGCGTGTGTTGTACGCAACACCAAGTTTCGCTAAACAACGATATGCTATTAAGATATTATTAAAACTAGCCGTTAAGAATAGTAATAACCACTTTTTAAATTTTAGAAATTTTAGCTCTCAAAATGGACTTCATTTTTGGATTCGGAGTATCGAATTTAGCCTAAGGTGAAATTTTGGTACATTTCGGATAACTTCCATATTCTGATGAATAATGAAAATTACTAAATTATAATTAAAAACAACTTTTTTAATCGAAATAATTAATGGAGATAAATTATTAATTTGAGTGGTTTTAAAGTATATTTAGAATATATTTTTACAATTTAATACAATGTTGGTCATTGGTTGTAATTTCACATTTAAACCAGACATAATCAAGTGTCAATCTTTTGATATATTTTGTTTCCTAAAAACACACTATTTATTTTAACAGCAGGATTTAATTATAAAATTAATTAATGCAACTTCTATGTTATGAATTTGTTAAAACAGATTTCATTTTTGAATTTGTAATATGAAATATAGCTTAGGATGAAATTTTTGCATTTTTCTGAAAACCTTCATTTTTTGATGAATAGTGAAACTACTAAGTGGTAGTTAAAAAACTGAATTTTTCATAAAACTTAATTTTACCGCTTCTGTGAATGGAATTTCAAAAATCCGAGAGACACGGTTGATGTCAGTAAGTAAAATGTGGTTCAATGAGATGAAAATAATTTTTGGTGAATAGTAACTTTTTACTTTTATTTACCACGGTTAAAAGTAAATAGGGTAATTAAGGGTACGAATGATATTAATATTACCCTAACACATGTCCTAATTCTATTGGACAAGTGTATCTCGACCAAAAAAACCTTAAGTGTAAAATATTATCATTTAGGCCCAATTGGATTAGATTAGGACATTTATTATTATTTAATTCAAAGAAGAGTTAAAAGAGTTAAAATCAAAGTTTATTCACTAAAACATTTTTAATATGGGGTTATACATAAGATAAATTAGACTATAAATATTAATTAGAAAGCTAAAAAGATTACCTATATAATGATATATTATTTATAATTTTTAGACTTTAAATAAATTTATTTATTTATGACACAACGATGATGCAGTAATTACCCTTTAAGGAAATATTACATTAATTGATGTTATAAATTCTCAAATGAATGTAATTTGAGACTTTTTATGAATTCCACTAATTTTAGAGGTTACTATGATATCTTAGTGTTGATTTAATCAACTTTGTTCGAACATATAATTCTGTTATGACTTTCACAAAAATCATATATCAAAAATTGTCAAAATTGACACAAAATAGTTTTTAAATAAAATATTATATTATTAATTGTTATTTTATTCCTAAAAATCTAAGGTTCGGCCAAATGACTTAGATAAGGATATATATATTAATAATAAACAATTTGGGGTTCGTTTGGCATGTTATAGTTAGTGTATTCACCATATAGTGAAAGAAAACAAAAAGACACGGTAAAAGTTAAATTATTTAACTTAGAGTTAAATCTAATTGATAAGGTTAAAATAAGAACCTAAACTTGTCTAAATACTATTGGTGGATAGGATTTCGACCCATACCCACTTTAGCTTCGAAATAAGACCCTTTGGAACCATTATAAACCGATTTTTACTTTAATATAAAATAATATTTTGAGATATTCCTAAGGTGCCCCTCTCCTCCCTTATAAAAGGACACCTCCTCCCCCTCCTCCTCACACCAATTTGAGCACTCAAGCTCGGCCAAACCCTGCCAAAATCTCTTCTACACTTCCCTAGCAACATCCTAGAGGTTCTGGTCTTCCTCAAAGACCAATTTTAGTTCCCTAAGAGGAGGTCTCCAAAAGGCGCTTCAAAGAAGAGGTAATTATCGTTACCAATTCTTTCATATTTATTTCTTCTTCCACTTATTCTTCTTAGGTTGTTTCATTATGAAGTAATAACATCAGTATCACTCATATACTGATATGTTATTATAAGTATGAAACAACCCTATTTCACCATCTATCTATCCTACGGAAAAAGAAATCACCGCGCGTGCGTACGTACGGAATACCGTCTCCACGCCGTGGTGTAATCTATTTTCCACCACCACCTTACATGGATGGGTATAATGGTGTAAAGAATAACTATACATAGTTATTAAAACATCATATTGATTCTGATATATTGTATAATCCACTCCAATTCATTTCAATATTATTGGAAATGATATCATCGCTTGTGCGTACGTACGGAATACCGTCTCCACGACGCGATGAGATTCATTCTCCATGTTAACCATTTAAGAATGATTATAAAGTATATATAAGAAATAATAATGAAATATATGACATTATAAAGCTACTGGATTTATTTATATATATATATATATGTCATCTACTTACTTCCATTCAAGACAATAGGGAAAGGAAAACATCGTTCATGCGTACGTACGGACTACCGTCTCCATGAACGGTGTTTTTCATTTCATTTATCTATCTATTATATATATATATATATACTGAATATATATGATATATAAATCATATTTTATATTCTTGAAGTAAGTAAATCATTATATAAGTAATAATAATGTCAAGAAAAACAAGTCAAAACACCTACGATAAAAGAAACGATTTTACCCAAAACGCTTCTTTAACAGGGAATTTACAAAAGAACGGGTAATATAATGTCATAAGTGAACCATATATGATATCATAAAAATGAATATGATTCTGTAATAAGTCAATGACATTATTTAAACCATTATACAGGAGTTTCGGACACGTACAAAGCAAATCGGACCTAAGGTAAGGGAAATATCACAATCTCATTTTTATCCGAGATTGTTTATTCGTAAGTATTTACTGGGGTGTATTTTATCATCCACATCCTTGTTTCGTAAATATGTAATATTATTTCCATCCAACTACAATTGTTTAAATCCAATTTTACCCTTTGTTGAGTTTTTAGTAAAAGAAATGAAAGGAATCTTTTGTCGTTTTCCGTACGAGGTACTTTTTGACTCTTCCGACAAAAGAACGAGAAGAATGTTTTTTTTAACTTATACGGCATGAATGGATTTTTAAAACATTATTTCCAAGAAGCTTCCTTTACAAGTTTTCAAGTTTTTTTTAATCAACTTCTTTTATTTTAAAGTTTTATGACATGTTATGAAAGGAAAAATGTTTTTGAAGAAGAAAGGATATTTTCCTCAAGAATGGAGTTCAAGTGATTTTCAAAATTATTTTCCATCTAAGATAATAAAAGGGTTCTGTTTTTATCCCTATTGTTACATGGATATTGATTATGTTGTGATGGAAACATTTTTATGAATTCTTTTATATTATATGAATTGTTTTATGATGTCATGTTGTTTAAGAATCCCATTTATATTACATGGGTTATGCGATGAATTATGATTTATGATTATGTGGCACACATAAGAAAGGATTCATTATAAGAAGGGTGGGACCTATATCTCCCTCCAATGCATTGGGTAAAGATTTTATATCTCATGAGATAGACAGGGCTGGAACGGTAGGTTATACCGGTTCAGTGAAACAGGACTGAAACGAGGGTTACTCGATTCAGAAAGGGACTTTGTCCACTAAGATAGTCTTGGCAATTAGTCTTGACTAACAAGAAATGATTCTCTATGATTATTGTGTATGCCACAAAGTTTCATGTTTTAAGTTATGATTATTGGGATTACTTTTTCACTGCCATGATTTATCCCATGATTATGAAATTATGCTCTCTTTTGCAGGTTATGATTTCCAAAATGTTATGTTCTTATGAATATGATGTGATTGATATTTATTTTGTTTACCCTTACTGAGCATTTGAGCTCACCCTTTTATGTTTTCTTTTCCCCAGGATATAAAGAAAGGTTTTAGGTAAAAAAAAAGAAGATCTTTATGGGAGATTTTGAAGATCTTTCACCACGATTAGAATATTATAGTCTGAGTTTCCAAAGACACTAAACTATTACGGTCCTTGTGTGTGTGTTTTTGTAATGTACTAAGTATTCCGCAAAAGTAACGTAATGTCAATGTACGTCAAGATACGGGTCTCTACAGTTGGTATCAGAGGAAAGGTTTAGTCAACCTTTGGAAACTAGGATGCGAAAACGTTAGTGAGATCCCTAGAGATATTTCTAAGGTATGTCTAGGGATGTCTCTAAGGTTAAGTATAAGTATAGGTTATAGTCCTAGAATTTCTCTAATGATCTTAGAATTTAACCTAAGATGTTAGATATTGAGGGTACTACCCCTTTATTATGTTGTTTTCCCTAGCATGATTTTTGCCTCTCACACTATTCTTTTTTTGGGTTTTAGAAAATGGCTGGAAACAAGATGTTTCACGATAATGGAGGATATGATGGACAATCGAATGATATTCTTCATAATGAAATGGGATTTGGAAGTCCAAACATCATTATTATGCCGAATCAGCAATCTCATAATATGATCAATAAAGTAAAATTTGGTAAGTTTCCTGACTCGGCTAATAAGAGAAAGATGGAGTTTCATGATGATCATAGAGGAAAGAAAGTTCAATTTCCCCTTTGTAAATCATGTGGGAAGAGGCATCAAGGAGAATGTTTCAAAGGAACTGGAAGATGCTTTGGGTGTGGAAAAGAAGGACACAAAGCAAGTAAGTGCAAAGTAAAAGGTTCAGTTAACACCATGGATGAGGATAATGGTATTGCTACGACATCAACAATGGTTAAATGTTTTAAATGTGGAATGTACGGGCATTATGCAAACCAATTCCCTAAGGGAAAGTCTCATGAAGGTAATCAGTATGGTCGTATGGGAAGTATTTATGTTGATGATGATGAAGAGACTACAAATGATATGTGAGATGAAAGAATTTTTGAAGCTCGGTCAATGGTTTAAGAATGTAGTGGAATGATTACATGTTTATCATGTGTAATGTTGTATAAGAAATCTCATGGTACTATAGAATAAAGAGACATCTATGGATTGTTATACTGTTGTCTTTCCTTGAGTTATGAAAGTGTATGATTAATGGTACCACTATCCATGAAAGGTTATTCAGATATTTTTGGAATTTAGATGATATGCACATAATGAAAGAATAATAAGATAATGAGGTGTTTGATTGTATTCATGAGCTCATGACTGATATAAGGAGAAGGTTATATCATGGTTTGAGTATATAGAATTTTTGGATTTTGGTATGTGGAAAGAGTTAACTTTTAACTGCATTCATGTTTTCACTAAGGTTCAATGGGTATTCAAGAGAATACATGATTAAGGCCTTTGAATGTTTGGAATGTGACCAACAAGACATATCTTATGATATATGGGGATTAACGACAGTATTAAATCTCTGGTAATCGTTTTCACTATATTATGAGAGTGGACTGTTGTATTATGGATAAGCCTAAAGATTAGAATGGATTATGTTGGACATAAGTTAGTTTAAGGATAGAAGATTTTCGATATTATTGATGGGATGTTATAGTAACGTAGTTTTAGAAAAAGGACAACCTGCAGGATGGGCGGCAGCCCATCGCGTCAGACAAGAATGTGGGAATCAAACCCACAACCGAAGTGCGACTGGCCTTTATCGCCTACCACTGGCCTACAGGAAGTCCCTGTTTAGTAGAAACTAGTTTTATTATATTAAGAAGTATTATATATGAAGTATAAGTCCATTTTAGGAACCATATGTGATTAATCTCACTATAGATCGACTTATGTATATAATTTTTGCTAACCTTTTGTTTGAGACAGATGGAATGACCCGTCATTCTATCACATGATCTGCTAACACTTCACGAATAACAAATTCAACTTCATTTATTTAAGAGATGAAGTGGAAATTGTTCTAGGCACGAACAATAGTGAGATTGTACCAAAATAAAGAAAGTATTTATTCCAATTCAAAATTTTAACTTTAGGGAAATGATCTTGAAAACCAAAAATGTTGTCCTAGTGATCTTATACCTGATGAATCGGATGGTACCTTAGATCATCACAAATTTATGGATTTGTGATTATTGGCATTTCCATAGCCATGTTCTCTACCACTCTCCATCTGAACATGATGGTTAGATTTCTCTTCCATATCCATATTTTCACCTATGTGGAAACCCAGTGATTAGTTTTTTTGGGTAATCGTTAAATTTCATACTTTAGTTTTTAAAGCCATGTTTTGGTATTTCTTTTTACGATGTGGGTTTCTATTAAAGAAACTTTCGAATAGTAAACTATTTATAACCACGACGAATTTCAAGGGCGAAATTCATTTTAAGGGGGGTAGAATGTAACAGCACAAGATTTTATGAAAAATATTCTTTTTAATTTTATTATTGTATTGTGTTGTATGATACACCAAAAGGATCTTTCACAACACGCATCCTTGACTTTCCTTCCATTACACGCAATCGCGACCTTCCACGATAGCGTGTGTTGTACGCAACACCAAGTTTCGCTAAACAACGATATGCTATTAAGATATTATTAAAACTAGCCGTTAAGAATAGTAATAACCACTTTTTAAATTTTAGAAATTTTAGCTCTCAAAATGGACTTCATTTTTGGATTCGGAGTATCGAATTTAGCCTAAGGTAAAATTTTGGTACATTTCGGATAACTTCCATATTCTGATGAATAGTGAAAATTACTAAATTATAATTAAAAACAACTTTTTTAATCGAAATAAATAATAGAGATAAATTATTAATTTGAGTGGTTTTAAAGTATATTTAGAATATATTTTTACAATTTAATACAATGTTGGTCATTGGTTGTAATTTCACATTTAAACCAGACATAATCAAGTGTCTATCTTTTGATATATTTTGTTTCCTAAAAACACGCTATTTATTTTAACAGCGGGATTTAATTATAAAATTAATTAATGAAACTTCTATGTTATGAATTTGTTAAAACAGATTTCATTTTTGAATTCGGAATATGAAATATAGCTTAGGATGAAATTTTGGCATTTTTCTGAAAACCTTCATTTTTTGATGAATAGTGAAACTACTAAGTGGTAGTTAAAAAACTGAATTTTTCATAAAACATAATTTTACCGCTTCTGTGAATGGAATTTCAAAAATCCGAGATACACGGTTGATGTCAGTAAGTAAAATGTGGTTCAATGAGATGAAAATAATTTTTGGTGAATAGTAACGTTTTACTTTTATTTACCACGGTTAAAAGTAAATAGGGTAATTAAGGGTAAGAATGATATTAATATTACCCTAACACATGTCCTAATTCTATTGGACAAGTGTATCTCGACCAAAAACAACCTTAGGTGTAAAATATTATCATTTAGGCCCACTTGGATTAGATTAGGACATTTATTATTATTTAATTCAAAGAAGAGTTAAAAGAGTTAAAATCAAAGGTTATTCACTAAAACATTTTTAATATGGGGTTATACATAAGATAAATTCGACTATAAATATTCATTAGAAAGATAAAAATATTTCCTATATAATTATATTTTATTTATAATTTTTAGACTTTAAATAAATTAATTTATTTATGACACAACGATGATGCAGTAATTACCCTTTTAAGGATATATTACATTAATTGATGTTATAAATTCTCAAATGAATGTAATTTGAGCCTTTTTATGAATTCCACTAATTTTCTAGGTTACTATGATATATTATTGTTGATTTAATCAACTTTGTTCGAACATATAATTCTGTTATGACTTTCACAAAAATCATATATCAAATAGTGTCAAAATTGACACAAAATAGTTCTTAAATCAAATATTATATTATTAATTGTTATTTTATTCCTAAAAATCTAAGGTTCGGCCAAATGACTTAGATAAGGATATATATATTAATAATAAACAATTTGGGGTTCGTTTGGCATGTTATAGTAAGTGTATTAACCATATAGTGAAAGAAAACAAAAAGACACGGTAAAAGTTAAATTATTTAACTTAGAGTTAAATCTAATTGATAAGGTTAAAATAAGAACCTAAACTTGTCTAAATCCTATTTGTTGATAGGATTTCGATCCATCCCCACTTTATCTTCGAAATAAGACCCTTTGGAACCATTATAAACCGATTTTGTCTTTAATATAAAATAATATTTTGAGATATTCCTAAGGTGCCCCTCTCCTCCCTTATAAAAGGACACCTCCTCCCCCTCCTCCTCACACCAATTTGAGCACTCAAGCTCGGCCAACCCCTGCCAAATTATCTTCTCCACTTCCCTAGAAACATCCTAGAGGTTCTGGTCTTCCTCAAATACCAATTTTAGTTCCCTAAGAGGAGGTCTCCAAAAGGCGCTTCAAAGAAGAGGTAATTACCATTACCAATTCTTTCATCTTTATTTCTTCTTCCACTTCTTCTTCTTAGGTTGTTTCATTATGAAGTAATAACATCAGTATCACTCATATACTGATATGTTATTATATGTATTAAACAACCCTATTTCACCATCTATCTATCCTACGGAAAAAGAAATCACCGCGCGTGCGTACGTACGGAATACCGTCTCCACGCCGTGGTGTAATCCATTTTCCACCACCACCTTACATGGATGGGTATAATGGTGTAAAGAATAACTATACATAGTTATTAAAACATCATATTGATTCTGATATATTGTATAATCCACTCCAATTCAATTCAATATTTATGGAAATGATATCATCGCTCGTGCGTACGTACGGAATACCGTCTCCACGACGCGATGAGATTCATTCTCCATGTTAACCATTTAAGAATGATTATAAAGTATATATAAGAAATAATAATGAAATATATGACATTATAAAGCTACTGGATTTATGTAAATATATATATGTATGTCATCTACTTACTTCCATTCAAGAAAATAGGGAAAGGAAAACAGCGTTCATGCGTACGTACGGACTACCGTCTCCATGAACGGTGTTTTTCATTTCATTTATCTATCTATTATATATGTATATATATATATACTGAATATATATGATATATAAATCATATTTTATATTCTGGAAGTAAGTAAATCATGATATAAGTAATAATAATGTCAAGAACAACAAGTCAAAACACCTACGATAAAAGAAACGATTTTCCCCAAAACGCTTCTTTAACATGGAATTTACAAAAGAACGGGTAATATAATGTCATAAGTGAACCATATATGATATCATAACAATGAATATGATTCTTTAATAAGTCAATGACATTATTTAAACCATTATACAGGAGCTTCGGACACGTACAAAGCAAATCGGACCTAAGGTAAGGGAAATATCACAATCTCATTTTTATCTGAGATTGTTTATTCGTAAGTATTTACTAGGGTGTATTTTATCATCCACATCCTTGTTTCATAAATATGTAATATTATTTCCATCCAACTACAATTGTTTAAATCCAATTTTACCCTTTGTTTAGTTTTTAGTAAAAGAAATGAAAGGAATCTTTTGTCGTTTTCCGTACGAGGTACTTTTTGACTCTTCCGACAAAAGAACGAGAAGAATGTTTTTTTTAACTTATACGGCATGAATGGATTTTTAAAACATTATTTCCAAGAAGCTTCCTTTACAAGTTTTCAAGTTTATTTTTAATCAACTTCTTTTATTTTAATGTTGTATGACATGTTATGAAAGGAAAAATGTTTTTGAAGAAGAAAGGATATTTTCCTCAAGAATGGAGTTCAAGTGATTTTCAAAATTATTTTCCATCTAAGATAATAAAAGGGTTCTGTTTTTATCCCTCTTGTTACATGGATATTGATTATGTTGTGATGGAAACATTTTTATGAATTCCTTTATCTTATATGAATTGATTTATGATGTTATGTTGTTTAAGAATCCCATTTTTATTACATGGGTTATGCAATGAATTATGATTTATGATTATGTGGCACACATAAGAAAGGATTCATTATAAGATGGGTGGGACCTATATCTCCCTCCAATGCATTGGGTAAAGATTTTATATCTCATGAGATAGACAGGGCTGGAACGGTAGGTTATACCGGTTCAGTGAAACAGGACTGAAACGAGGGTTACTCGATTCAGAAAGGGACTTTGTCCACTAAGATAGTCTTGGCCATTAGTCTTGACTAACAAGAAATGATTCTCTATGATTATGTGTGTATGACACAAAGTTTCATGTTTTAAGTTATGATTATTGGGATTACTTTTTCACTGCCATGATTTATCCCATGATTATGAAATTATGCTCTCTTTTGCAGGTTATGATTTCCAAAATGTTATGTTCTTATGAATATGATGTGATTGATATTTATTTTGTCTACCCTTACTGAGCATTTGAGCTCACCCTTTTATGTTTTCTTTTCCCCAGGATATAAAGAAAGGTTTTAGGTAAAAAAAGAAGATCTTTATGGGAGATTTTGAAGATCTTTCACCACGATTAGAAGATTATATTCCAAGTTTCCAAAGACACTAAACTATTACGGTCCTTGTGTGTGTGTTTTTGTAATGTACTAAGTATTCCGCAAAAGTAATGTAATGTCAATGTACGTCAAGATACGGGTCTCTACAATTATGGTAGTTTATTTATGGTTCCAATAATACATGGAATCAATTTGATAAACAAAACAAGTCATTAATCCATCTCAGGCTATGTTCAATATACATGATGTTAATTTGAAAAATATTCTTCGAGAAAAATCTCTCAATCACATAACCTACCTAAATTATAACTCACCCCAATGTCAGATTTAATCATCCATTGAAATGATTAGTAATCTAGTTATAATTATTATTATGATAAATTAAGAAGATAAGAAAAAAAAATAGATATGAAAAGAGTTTTTCATCGAACCGATACACACAAACAGTGATGAGAATTAAAAACAAACTTTATATTGAATGAGAAAGCAAAAGAAGGGAAGGGGATTAATCTTTATTTAAACAATTTTAAATCATTAATATGAAGATAATGAATATGGATGATAATATGATATATTAATGAAGAAACTCACATTAAAACAGAATAAAAAAAGATACTTACAAGATTACAAAAGTGAAGAACACAAAAGTAAATGAAAACAAAGAGAGGAGGAAAGGTCTCTCAAGTGAAAACCTGAGTATCACCAAATTAATATCGCAAAATTTTTACTCACCCTAATGATATATTTACTCATACATTGAAACTATTATGAATCTGGTTATAATTATTTTGATGATAAATCAAGAAGATAAGAAAAAAAAGGTATAAGAAAAGAGTGGTGCGTCGAATATACACACAGATAATGAAGGGAATTAAATACAGGCATTAGATTGAATGAGAAAGAGAAATAAGGGAAGGTGTTTTAACATGATTTAAACTATAGTAAGAACATTATTATTATAATACATAAGGTGGATTATAAAAATTGATATTGAAGAAGAAAAAATCATTAAAACGGAAATACAAAGAAAAAGACATAGAAAATTACACAAATGAATAACTAAAATCAAAATGAAAACAAAGAGAGGAGGAAAGGTCTCTCAAATGAAAACATGAGTATGGAAGGTCCTATTAAGACCTTGTATAAGCTTTTTTCATTCCAATATGTGATCATCTTTTCTGAAATTTGAACCCCTTTTAAGAGAGTAGGTGGATGAATTTATATCCCAATGAAGTGGACTGTTGGAATTCACAATCTGTCGCCCCAATTAGCTCAAAGGATTAGACATTCAGACAGCATAATGTTGATCAATATCCTACCTCAGAGTTCTAGATAATAATTTTTTATGACCTCTCCCAAATTTGGAGTCATTTGGACGTATGGTGACAAAGATATGGCAGTTTGACTAAATGAAGTTAAACAGTCCATTTCAATCCATGTTTTTTTGGACAAAATGTGAATGGATTTTGGATAAGGAAGATGCCTTAAAATCCGATTTTGTTCTTCAACAAAGTCGGTCAACTATATCTCCTCCTTCATACTACAACATCTCAATTTGACTGGATGACTATATCAGAAGAAAATTCTTGAATACTGTACTAAATTTAATTCATGATAAGAATGATGGGCTGAGTTTAAATGAATCATTTGGTCCCCTTATCATTGGATTCTATCCGTGAAATTTTTATCCAAAACTCCTTACATTGTCCCCAGAACATGGGAGGAGAATAAAAGAATTTTTAATTCTTGATTGAGCCCATAAATTAAATCTTCATGGCTGGTCTAGTTTCACTACAGATGCAATAGGCCTTCTTGTGATGTCCATATGGGCCTTCAAATGGAAGAATTGTCCTATGACCCCTTCTATAGAAATTTTGTATGTTGAATTAGGCATCCTAAGAAGTAATATCCGCATAATTGGGATCATTATGGGGAGATGTATAAATAAAATTGTAAACTGACTCAATTGGAATACTTGTAAAAATGCTAAAAAATTATACTTAGTATTAAAACATTAATATTTCAATCAAATTATGCACATTTCATATAAAATAAGTAAAGAGATTATATAATAAGTTATGAAAATATTAATAACATCAATGTTCCAAAACATTTAACTTATGATTTCGCCTATATTCTATTAGCTTCTTCTCATGATGAAATCTAGCAGTAGATGTTTGTAGTCGTAGAACATAACAAATTATTGCATACCTGAAGTTTTAGTAGATACTCTTGATTTTATTGATCGATTAATTTTTATGTTTCCTTCAATTTAATCTCATAATCTCTAGTTAACATAAAAATATTATCCACACTAGTATTGATAATTATATTCTCTTTCCTATCTCTCATGTATTCATAGTCATTATCATATAAAATTGATAGTCTTGTAGGATTTAAATTGCCTATTGATCCAACATTCTTTACTATCATTCATAAAACATCTTTTCCAAAAAATGATATTGTATCAAATATTTATAAACGAAGAGTTTATAATGAAAATATTTAATAAAAAACATGAACAATTAATGTTAAATATGAAAATTTTGAGCCAGAAAAGATATATGCAAATATAGGTAATATAGAAACCTCCTATAATACCGATTATAGGATCAAAATGTATATGTACATTTCTTAATTACAAGAGGGTTGAATTGTAGGTTTAAAAACATTTATTTTTATCCTTAATAAAATCTATGTTAAATAATGTTAAAACTGGTGAATTCTCAATCCCTCATTAGTTCTTAATAAAGTATCTTACAAGCATAGGATCTAATAATATGGAGCTGATAAAGAAACATAAAAAAGTATACTTAAAGAAAGAATTACCTTAAAGTGTTTAGAATCTAAATCAATGTTTTTACAAATATATGTAAATTCAAGAATGTTACAATTTAAAAAATCCCAAGGACACTGTTGACATCAGTAAGTAAAATTTTGTTCAATATGATGAATAATATTTTTGGTGAATAATAACATTTTAATTTTATTTACCACAATTAAAAGTAAATAGGGTAATTAATGGTAAAAATGATATTCTAATTACCCTAAAACATGTCATAATTATATTAGATATGTTTATTTCAATAAAATCAACCATAACAAAAACATTATGATCCAATATGATCCACATTGATTAGATTAGTACATTTATTATATTTTATTTAAAGAAGATATAAAAGTGTTAAATTCAATGTTTAATAACTACAATATTTTTCATATTGGGATACGAAGAAGCTAAACTAGACTATACATATTCATTATTAAGATAATAATATTTCAAAGATAATGGTATTTTTTTTATAATTTCTAGTCATTATATAATTACATTTATATATGACACAATGATGATGTTGTAATTACCCTATTAATGAAAGACTAAAATAATTGATGTTATAAATCTTAAAATAAATGTAAATCGAGACATTCCATGAATTCAACGAATTTTATATGTTAATATGACATGGTAGGGTGGTTTAAATTTATTTTCTTTGATGAAATAATATTTTTATGACATTCAAATAAACCAAATACAAAATAGTGTCAAAATTGATGTAAATGAGTTTTAAAAAAAATACTATTTTATTAAAAAATAAAATTGTACTAAAAATATATGGTTTTGACAAATGAAAAAAATATAATGATAGATATGTAATTAATGAACCACTTTATGTTATCTTGAAATTTTATAGTATTTTTATTAACCATGTATCATAATAATACAATAAGATATGGTAAAAGATAAACTATTTAACTAAGAGGTAAATATACAATATAAGATATTATGGGGTCCTAAAATTCTCTAAAACCTATTGGTGAAGGGATTTAGATCCTTCCCCACATTAGCCTCGAAATACATTCATTTGGAGCTATTATAAACTAAAAATGAATTTATAATAAAATATTATTTCAAGCTTTTTCTTATGTGACCCTCACCATCCATATAAAAGGGTACTTCCACTTCTCTTAATTTCACACCGCCAAGGCCATTTTTTCAGCCATAATCTACTTAAATGTCATAAAAAATACTCAAACATCAACCTGTAGGCATTAATTTCATCAGAATAAAATCCTAAGGAGCCCTTTTGATTAAATGAAAAGAAATCACCTGAAGATGAGGTAATTATTTCATCACCTCTTTCAAAGTTCTTTTCATATTCCACTTCCACTTTATTTGTTTTTTACATACAAAAATATTAAATATAGTACCTTATTCAAACATTGATGTTATTATAAATATGTTATAACAATATTCATTATTATATCCATCCTATGAATGACAATGTCACTATACGTGTGTACGTACAACTTACCGTCTCAACGTAGTGGTGTATTTTGTTATTCAACGAATAATTTTTTGGATGGGTATAATAAGGACTATAATTGATGTAAATAAAAAATATAACATATAAATTATTATTTATATATAATATACCATCCAATTACATAATATTTTACCATCAATATAATGTTATTGTCGCTCGTGCATTTGTACGGATTAATGTATCCACGACACGATGAAATTTCTTTCCCCATCGTAACAATTCAAGATTAATTTTCATTATATTTTTAAAAATAATGATTCTATAATTTAATGTAATTCTGTATATGAATAAAATACATCTTATCTATAACAAACTTGACTTACATAGTGAAACATAAAAAGAAAAATGAATCAGTTAACTCCTGAAACAATAATTCAAATGCGATAGTATTAAAACCAATATTAAAGGATAATATATAATATAATATTTATGATTGTGGATGTTGTATAATTGAATAAAAATTATTTCACCATTATAAAAGAGATTATAGTACCGTCGACTAATGAATAGTACAATATAATTGCTTATATTACAATCTGTTTATTATCTGCAGTTGTTTTTAAGTAAGAATCTACCAGGACATCTTTATAATCCACATATGTGTTTCTACAAAAAGTATTTCCATAAATTTTTACTATGTACTAGACTATGTGTAAAATAAATTTATTCCCTCATTTAAATTTTCCTAAAATGTTTTGAAAGAAATATTCCCATCACTTATCAAACAATGTACTTTATGAACTTTTCAACCGATTAATGGAAGAATATTTTTTTAATATATATGGAGGGTGGAGCTATTTTCCTCCGTTATAACACCATAGAATCTTCCATTAAATGCTTATAAGAATATTTTATAAATAATTATTTTCTTTTATAATTATATGACTTTTAAATGATTTCAAAATAGGATGAGATATTTCCCTCAAATACTATTTATTTCATCTATGACAACATATTTTGTTGGACTTTATTATTGTTTGATGTTGATTTATTATGATACAATCTTCAATATTGTATTGAATGTTTTATGATATGTTTGACTGTGGATGTGCTATTATTATACCATTCATGAATTATGTTTAAAGTATTGACATTTTGTATGATATTTTTAATATATATTTTTATATTATGTTTCAACTTTTTCATACGAGGAATGCATTGGACTAAGTAAGTAACTGGAAGGGCCCGCTATATCCCCTCAATGAATCAGTTGGTCTAATGAGACAAACTATTTTCTTGGAAATAGCCCTTGAAAAAATCTTATTTATAGTCTTGGCACTACGCCCTGCCTATATGGTTATGATATTCGACATTATTTATTCCATGGGAACTGGCGCAGGATCAAGTCCCACCAGGATCAAACACTATTCTTATTATGAATTGGGCGATTCCAAGCCATTTAATAGTTGTGGAATGTGGTGCACACTTGGGCTGGTGGGGCCCCCTTCTGGGAGTCAGTGTTAGCAACACACGTTTTTACGACGAGCCCATACCCTAGTGGTAAGGGCTCCAACATGGCATCCAAGAGACCCGAGTTCAAAACCGGGTGTGGGCGAATTTCCGAGGTACTGTAGAAGTACTGTAGTATTACTATAGCAGCCACTATATCAGTACTGTAGTAGTTACTATTCGGTACTGTAGCATTCGGAACTATTCAACTGATTTGGGCCTTCGGGCCACCGGTTTGGGCCTACGAGTCTCCAGGGCCTTCGGGTCATCAAAGGCCTTTGGGCCACAGGGCCTTCGGGTCATGTAGACCATAGAGTTGCCCAGTTCACACAGAATAGGCCCCAGATGTAGATCAGAGCAACATGAGTAGCATCCACCAGATGTAGAGCTAACCAGATTGGAAGAATGAAAGGGTACGGAAGCCGCCATCGGGACAAGGCACCGTGCAGCTTTGTACGGGGCAATGCTAGCCGACCAGCAATGTTAGGTGGGGAGATAGGTGACTAATTACGATGGAAGCTAGGGTGGGGTAGTTCAAGAGGGCTCAGCCTACAGGTCATGTATTGGGCATGGTATTCCTCTGGGCCTTCGGGTAATGTATTGTGGGTTTTTCGGGCCTTGACCCTTGGGCCTACGGGTCATGTACGGGTTCCCCTTCAGCCCTTAAAAGGGGGATTATCCATAATAAACTAAAAAGAAGGCATTCGGGCCATTCAGTATTTTCCATATTTTTCTAATGTTTATGTTTTAAACGATTGTGTTTTAGTCTTATACATTGACTTAATAGTTTATGTTATTTTATGACAGTTTCTACTATATTGGTATCCTTAGAGTGCATCTGAGCTCACCCTTTCATGTGTTTTATTTTTCATATGATGTGAAGAAGTATATTATGATCTAATTTCCTAAAAAGCATAAGATATATGAGTGGGTTCAAAGAAGACACAATGTTTTAGTTCTTCCATTTCACAATGTAATGTAAATCTTATGTATGTGTCTAGTACTTCCAAGGCTACTAAAATAATCAGTCTTTTGAGACTTCATCTCTTGTCATCATGAAAATGTTATGTAATAATGCATCGACTCTGTATAACTAGGTTAAAGGAATTATAGTTGGTATTAGAGGAAGTTTAGTTCAATCATTGGAAACTGGATATGGAAAAAACTTTGATTATATAACATTACCTTAAGATAGAATTTGACGAGTAGTATTGAACAATTTCCTTGAATATTGGTAATGTTGAGATTTTTTGAATTTTCCAAGAAATAGATCCTTGTCTGGATTTGAGCTGGTAGAGGTGTCTCTGGCACACATATGTATCTATGTGTAATACCCAAAAGCACCGTGTTGGGCTAGAATTGAATGGGAACTGGGGAACGACAATGGGACTTGTTGCACTCGTGGTTACGACACTCCCTGGGGATATAATTATGATAATTCACATTTTCATTACAATCCATTATGAGTTATTTAGATGTAAATACTTCCCCAAAGAAAACATTTTTTATTATTATGGATTATGTGGATAAACTCTTCAATTTATGATAGGTATTTTATTAGTTTGGAATTATGTATTGTAATTCATAAACAAATCTAGTGTATTCTATTGCTTAGTAATGGCTCCTAGTGGAAGGAATGGAAACTATATCAATGCACGTAATCCATTTAGGGATTAACTCCTACTCAATATAATTATAGAGGTGATGGTGATGAAATTAGTGCTGAACAGATTATGACCATACTGAGACAACTCACTCATGTTATGTATAATAAACTTACCCATATAGAGCACCCTGATTCACAACATGGAGGATTAATGTTAGAACACTACATGAGGAAACAACCACCAAAATATAATGGGACTAACAATAGATTTGTATTAGAGCAATGGATAAGTTCTTTAACGAAAATATTTCATGAATTTTAATGTAGTGAAAGGTAAAATTTTGTCATGGCAGTTTATCACCTCACAGTAGAAGCAGATCAATGGTGGTCATTAAATCAAAACAAAAAGGAAGTTGATGAAGTATCAAATATGGAATGGATGGGGTTTAATGATCTTTTCTTATAAAAATACATTCCTCATGTAGATTGAGCAGATATTGAACGGCAATTTATATGTTTGAGGTAAAAGGAGGATGAGAATGTCACAAAGTATATGGTGATCTTTATAAGGATAGAAAGGAATGCTGAATACTATATGTGTAACCCAAGAATTAAGATTGATTTATTCTTTAAAGTATTAAAACCATTTCTCCATCGATCATTAGTATTACAATCCTTCTCGTCGTACTAAAATATATCCCCATGTTCTATAAATATAGAATTGGAATTCTATATGTCTTATGACATTAAAGTAAAGAAAGGGAATATGAGATCTGAGGAACACTATAGAAATGGATTGAAGGGAAAGAAGGGAAAATTTGAATTTCCACCCTGTGGTAAATTTGGAAAGAAACCAGTCAACACTTTCCTGAAGGGAATGGGAATCTGTTACAAATGTGCAGAAAACATCAACCATGATTTTGATTCCAAGAGAAAGAAAGAGGCTGTCAATTTGGATTGATACAATTGTAGATAAATGAGGAATTATACAAATGAATGTCCTAAACACCAAGGAAACATACCTCAGAGAAGGACAAGGGAGAAAGGATATGATTATGTGACCAGTACTTCTGAGGTTGGAGCTCATAATGATTTAGTGGAAGGTGCATTAATCATTTCCTCAAATTTATCCAATACTTGATTTGATTCTTGATCATCTCATTCTTTCATATATTCCTAGTTTTCTAAGAAAAATAGATGATGCGAATTTGTTATAAAAATGGAGTTTTCAGTAAAAACTCCCAAGGTATGTATCATTTTAATAATGATTTATGAATTAATTACAATTTTGGCATGTAAAAAACCTTTATCTGCAGATCTCATCATCATACCCCTGATAGAATTTGACATAATCCATGGTATGGATAGGATTTTAGAAAATGATGAAAAAGAATATTGTAAGAAGAAGTTGGTTACTATTAATTATGATGATTGAGAGTACCTTATATTTTGAGAAGAAATGTCACCAAGTGATTCTCATCTAGAGCCACCGCTAGTAGCTATACTAAATTCAATTATTGGGGAGGAAGAGAATGAAATATTTATGGGTGAGGAAAAGAATGTTAAAATTTAGGATGTATCTATTTTGTAAGAATATGTTTATGTGTTTCTAGAGGATATACCTAGACATCCTCTAGAATGAGAAATTTAGTTTTCCCTTGACATAATTCATTTTTCATGGCCCATATCGAAGACCCTTTATAGAATATCCATCATCAAATTAGTAGAACTAAAACAACAAATAGATGAATTTTTTAGTTATGTATTTATTTTCCCTAGTGTATCTCTATTTGGAGCCCCTATTAATTTTGTGAAGAAAACATATGGATATATGAGGTTTTTCATTGACTGTAGAGTGATAAATTATATAACAATAAAGAAAACATATCCCCTACCTTGCAATGATGATAAATTCAATCAACTTCTTGGAGCTAAATATTTTTCAAAGAATGATCTTAGATCTGGATATCATCAGTTGTTCTTGATAAAGGATGACATTTCCAAGACTACATTTCATACCATGTATGGGCATTACAAGTTTACAGTAATGCATTTATGATGGACTAATTCACCCTCTGTCTTCATGGATATAATTAATATATTTTTCACGTAATATCTTGATGAAATTGTGGTGGTATTTATTGATGACTTCTTGGTATAATCCAAAAGATATGAAGATCATGAAAATTACTTGTACACTACTCTAAATACTCTTATAATAAATGAATTGTGTGGGATGTTTAGAATGTATGAATTCTGGAATTAGGAGATTTTCCTTTCATTGATATTATCTTTAAGGATGGAATCTCTATTTTCCTTCAATGACATGCTGAGTCAATGAATTTCCATCACTAGTGAGTATAACTGGGGTAATCATTTTTATTGGTTTAGGAGGATATTTTTGGTGTTTTGTTGAAAATTTTTCCTGATTGGAAAACCCATTAACCAACATCATATGTGAAGGGAATGTTTTAAGGAATTGAAGAGAAGTATTGTCATTGATATTATATTAAATCTACCATTGGGGAATGATGGGTTTGTTATATACAGTTATGGTTCAAATAAAGGACATTGTTGTGTCCTTATTCAAAATGATAAATTTATTTTTTATTCATCACTGTAGCTAAAAGTTCATGAACAAAACTATCATACTCATGATCTTGAGTTAGCAGCTGTAATAATTTTTTTTGAAGATATGGAGACATTATCTCAATGGTGAAAATGTTAAATATATAACTATCACAAGATATTAAAGGATATTTTCTAACAGAATGAACAAAACATAAGGCAAAGAAAATGACTTTAATTAATCATGGATTATTATTACCCAAAACATTACCACACGGGGAAGGAAAATGTAGTTGCAGATGCTTTGAGCAGAAATGATCATTGAGTTCTGTACAAGAAGAGAGTGGAAAGGGATCCTATGGTCATGGATCTAGTAAATATGGATATGGGAATAATCATGGAAGGTTAAACATAAATATTTTTTAAAATGGATGCCAATCTAACATTACTATAAAGGATAAAAAGTTCTCATACATTTGATGAGGTGTTTCAAAAGAAAATTAAAGCAGTGAATGATGGGATATTGATTGACTTTGTATATGAAAATTGAATTTTGGAATTTTGTAAGAGACATTGTGTTCATCAATATACATGATCTAAAAACGGGAATTTTTGATGATTCTCATCGCTCCTATTTCTCTATACACCCAGGTAGCACTAATATTTTTAGAGATTCAAATGAGCATTTTTGGTGGGACAAAATGATGATGAAGATTGGTGATTATGTATCAAGATGTATGGTTTGTCAATAGGTTAAGGTTTCATGAAAACATCATAGAGGAGTAATGCGTCTTATTCAAATTCCTAAGTGGAAATGGGATGATATTATGATAGACCTGTCATTGGGCTACCAAAGACTTCTAGAAGGAATGATGCAATATGGGTCATTGTTGATCATCTTACCAAGTCTTCAAATTTTCTTCCTATAAGAGATTACTTTCCACTTGAATGTTTATAAATACTATATATTAATGAATATGTAAGACTTCATAGTGTACCCCTACCAATTTCTTCAAATTGTGATCTCACTTTTAAATGAAGATACTAAAAAATTATTCATAAAACACAATATATTGATCATTGTTTAAGCACAGCCTACCACACTCAAACTAATGGACAATAAAAAATTAATATTCAAACCTTAGAAGATTTGTTTAGATCTTTCTCCCTTCACTTT
This sequence comes from Viscum album, assembly GCA_963277665.1. NCBI lineage: Eukaryota > Viridiplantae > Streptophyta > Magnoliopsida > Santalales > Viscaceae > Viscum > Viscum album. The sequence continues at coordinate 397,249,228 of OY728144.1, forward strand.
CAAGGTATGTGTGATCAGAATTTACCTCTGGTAGAAGATTCCTATAACAATAGCCTTCATTTAAGTATTCAGATGGAAACATATGAAACATTATAAGGAAAGAGATGTCGCACACCAACATGTTGGGATGATATTAGTTAATGAAAAATCATAAGCCCAAATTTTTTTGAGGAAATAATAGAAAATGTAAAGACTATCCAGACCCACATCAAAACAGCTCAATGTAGGCAAAAGTGTTGTGCCGATAAATAAAGGAAATATTTGGAATTTCAAGTAGGAGATCAATTTTTCTTCAGGGTATCTCGATGGAAGGGTGTTGAAAAATTCACTTAAATTTGTAAATTGAGCCCCAAGTAGATCGGACCACTGAAAATTCTCGGAAAAATTGGTTATGTGGCTTACTGTTAGGAAATGCAATCAAGTATCTCCAAATATCATTATGTGTTTTACATTTCACTATTGAGAAAATACATGCCTAACGCAATGTTGATACTCACGAATTATGAAATAGAACTGGAACCTGATCTATCTTATTATGAAGAGCCTATCAGAATTCTTGATACCAGATAATAACTATTGAGAAACCAAATGACACATCTGGTAAAAGTTTTTTGGAGAACCCTTAAATGGAAGAGTTAATGTGGGAACATGAGAAATTTATGATGAAAAAAAACATGAATCTTCTTTGGTAGTAATATTCTAGAAAATTTGAGAATGAAATTATTTGATGGAGGGGATAATGTAACACCCCATTTTATATAGTACGATTCTCTTGGAATAATACAATAGCTTTCGTTTTATGAAACAACAACTTCTAACACACCATGAACAATCAAACTAGCTGTTATGAATAGTACACCCCACTTTTTTAAATTTTTTAAATTTTATTTTTTAAAATGAAAATAATTTTTTGATTCAGAATATCAAAATTATTTTAGGGTTTATTTTTTTTCTGAAAACATTTTATTTTTGAGGAATAGTGAAAAACACAGCATTATTGTTTAAAAATAAATTTTTATTTATATTTTTATTTATTTTATTTAATTTAAAAATAGCTTCATAATACTTATATACTATCAATGTAATACATTGGAGTCATTTTATAATAAGATTATTTATATTTTTTTATTTAACTATTCAACGCTTTTTACCTACCATATCTGCACATTTAAAAATTTTCATAAAACATAATTTTACAAATTTCGTGTATTGAATTTCTCATATCTATGAGACATGGTTGTTACCATAATGTAAAATGTTGTTCAATAAGATGGATTTTTTTTTAATAGTAACTTGAATTTTATTTACCAGGTTATAATGTATAATAGAGAAATTTAATGTAAAAATGACATTATAATTACACTAAAACATGTCCTAATTCTATTGGATATGTGTATTTCGACCTAAATTAACCTTTGGGAAAAAATATGATCCTTTTTTATCCACATGTATTGGATTTGGACATTTGTTATATTTATTTTAAGAAGATTTAAAAGCGTTAAATTAAATGTATAATAATTAAAACAATTTTAATATATGGCTACACATAAGATAAATTAGACCATAGATATAAATTAGAAAAATAAAAATATTTCCAACATCATGTTATTTTATTTATAATTTCTAGACAGTATATAATAAAATTTATTTATGACACAATGATGATGCAATAATTACCCTATTAATGAAAGACTAAAATATTTGATGTTATAAATATTAAAATAATTGTAAATTTAGTCTTTTGATGCATTCTACGAATTTTATATGTTAATATTACATGTTAGGGTCAAATTAATATATTGTCTTCAAATAAATTAGATTTTTATGACTTTCACAAAACCAAATACTAAATGGTGTCCAAATTGTCAGAAATGATTTTTTAAAACAAATTCTATTTTATTTATTTATATAATAGTTCTAAATATTTATGGTTTGGAAAAAGGAATTATATAATGATAGATATGTCATTAATGAACATATTTAGGTTCTATTATCAAATTAGAGTAAACGTTTTACTAATGTATAATAATAATACAAGGAGACATGATAAAAGTTAAACTATTTAACTAAGAGTTAAATCTAAGAGACAAGTTTACTATGGTGACCTAAAAAGGTCAAAAACCTTTTGGATGAATGAATTTAGATGCATACCCACCTAATACTAGAAATAAATTCATTTTGAGCTAATAAAAATTGAATATGATATTATAATAATATAATATTTCATGATTTTCTTAAAGTGACCATTACGTCTCTTATAAAAGGGTACTACCCCTTATCTAAATTTCAAACCCACAAAGCCATTTGGCTCGTCCAAACCCTGCTCAATTATCCTCCCAACTACCCAAAATTCAACAGAGTGGCCATAATTTGATTATAATGCAAAACTATGGAGCCCTTTTGATCAAATCAAAGGAATCACCCGAAGAAGAGAGAATTATTTAATCACATCATTCAAAGTTCTTTTATTCTTCAACTTCCTCTTCCTTTGTTTCTTTACATACTAAAATAATACATATAGTACCTTATAAACTCTATTATGTTATTATAAATATATTACAACCATATTAATTATTATATCCACCCAAGGATTGACAATTTCACCACACGTGTGTGCGTTCGACTTACAGTCTCCACATCGTGGTGTAGTTTGTTCTTCAACACATAATTATTTGGATTGGTGTAATAATTAGTTAAATTGATATAAATAATAAATATAACATGTTGATGGTTCTGTATATATAACATAACATCCAATTACATTATATTTCACCATCAATATAATGATATTATCGCTTTTGTGTATGTATGACTTACCATCTCCACGACGCGATAAAATTTCATTCCACATCGTAACCATTCAAGAATAATTTTCATTTGATGATTACAAATAATTTTTGAAGAATTTAATATCATTATATATATGAATCAATTACACCCTATCCATAACAAACACAAATTACGTAACAAAGAATATAAAGGAAAACAAATTAGTTAACACCCGAAACAATAATACAAATGCTATATTATTAACAAAGAAATATTAAACGATCATATATGATATCATATTTATGTATGTGGTTGATTTATAATTTAATATAAATGATTTCACAAATAAAAAGGAGGTCAACATATCATTTACTAAGTAAAATTACAAGGTAAGAGTTAATTTTACAATCTTCTTATAATCCGAGTTTGTTTATACGTAAGTATCTACTAGGACTTCTTTATCATCCAAATCTAGGTTTCATAAAATTGTATTTCAAAAAATATTCTATTTACTAGACTGTGGGTTAAATTTATTTATACCCTCATTTAATTTTTATAAAATGGTTTGAAAGGAATAATTTAATCACTTTCCAAACTAGGTAATTTATGAACTTTTCAAAAAATTAAGGACATGATGTTTTTTAACATATACGGCGGATGCATCCATTTTCCACTATTATAACACCTTCAAAGATTTCCTTACAAACATATATGAATATTTTAAAAATAAATATTTCATTTTATAATTATGTGATTTTTAAATGATATAAAAAAATAAAGAGATCTTACTCTCAAATAGTTTTTCTTTTATCTTTGTAAACATCCTTTGTTAGATTTAACATTTGTTTGAAGTTGATTTATTATGATACAATCTTCTATATTGTATTACTGGTTTTCTGATTTGTTTTACTGTGGATGTGTTATTTTTATACCATTCATAGTTTATGGTAATATTATTGACATTTTTTATGCTATTCCAAATACAATTGTTTATATTATGTTTCATCCTTTTCATATGTGGAAGGAATTGTACTTAGTAAGTGGCGGGCAGGGCCCAATATATCCCCTTGATGCATCGGTAGGTCCCATTAGACATGTTAGATTCTTGGCAGAAGTCCTTGACAAAATATTATTTTTATTCTTCACATGAGGCATTGACTATGCGGTTATGATATTTAGCATTATCCATTCCATCATTATGAAATTAGCTATTGAATTTACATGTGATTATTTGACTATTAGAATATACATGTGAATAAGTAAATGGAATTATTTGACTTATCTATTCCATAATATTCCAATGTTTAATTTTAAAAGGATTGTGTTTTAGTCTTATACATTGACATAATGTTTTATGTTTTCTTTTGATAGTTTCTGCAATATTTTTATAATTAATGGGAATCTGAGCTTACCCCTTTCTTACATTTTATTTTTCCCCATATGTGAAGAAGTATATTATGGTTGACCTACAAGAATAGGTCAAGGGATATGAGTGTTTTCAAAGGATTCACAATGTTGTAGTTTTTCCATTTCATAATGTAATGTAAAACATATGTATGTATCTAGTACTTCCAATGCTTCTGATATAATCTCTCTTTTGAAACTTGTTCTCTTGTGATCATGCCAGTGTTATGTAATAATGCACCGACTCTGGGTAAATAGGTTCGGGAAGTTCCAATATTAGTTGAAAACTTTATTGGATCAGCAAAACGGTTGGCATACTCTGTCATGGTTATATTATATTTCCCATAATGGAAGAACAATAAATCCATATATAACAACATCAACACTGAATATATCTCGATGTTAAAAAGTTCCTTGACTTATTTCTTCTCTAATCCATCAGGTTTCTTCAACGTCACGAAAAATTCATACAATCCACTTCTCGGTCCCTCTAACACGAAGGTGGAACACTTCACCATGATGTTCTCAGGTGTCACCATGAATTCAAACTAACCTATATCCTAATATTCCATTCCTTGTCCACATAAGATCACTGGATCCTTTGAATTCTACTGGATTTTTTTTGAAGTATATATTGAGAATTATTCCATAGATCATCTCTTTTAGGTTCCATAATAGGAGCCTGAATGTTTAATGTTGGTAGGGCCTATCCTAGTGTTTGGATTTTATGAACAATCACATCAACCATTATCGGGTCTATAAAAGGATTCCCTTTATGAGGATCATTAGTAGCATCATCCTGGATCTCATTTTTAAACATTCTTATAGGAATTAAGATACACAACATATGAAAACAACATAGAATATATCATATTTATCACTCAAAAGTGAATCAAGGAAATTCATCCAAATAGATAAGAACAAAATATTTGGATGTATATATATCCATATCACAATTAAGAAAAAAGGCTATATCTAATCCATAAGACACATTTCCCAAACCACCAGTGGTGAAATAAGTTTCATTATGGTGAGATCTGGCTAGGTACTCAATCAAAACTAACTCATAAGTCCTGACAAGAAGACACAAATGCATTATGACCCCAATATGAGAATCACAATTGATAAATTTGACACCACAATGTCACAAAATAGCCTAGGTAACCTAGTAACATGATACCCAAGATTATGATGACCTATCTAAAAGGGTGTTCCAAAACTCCATTGGTTGGCGACTAGCACCTGACATCATAAAACATGAAAGTGGAAACAAATTTGCCTTTAATATATCATAAGTATATAAACAAGTTAACATGAATAAAAGAGAAAGAATCTACATGGAGTCGTATAATATAAGTCAAATTGATAAATAACACCAAATACAATAGAAAAGTTCAAAAAATATGTGGAAAAACAAGTCCAATTTGACCCAACTCTCCAAGCCCCAAGTATCAATAGCTACTACCGCTAAGTGGTTTCTTACCTTTTCTCTAACCAATAAGAAGGTAATATAAAAATTACCAAAGGCCAAAGTAAGGTGTGACATAAAATCCCATAATGGTCTCAGGAAGGATTCCATAATAAGATACCATGATTTAATTAACCAAATAATTTTTTTAATATGAATAACCATGAATGGAATTTCAAATCATAATTAAAATAATTTATGATTTACATCACAAATAATGTAACTACATTAAATAAATTTACTAACAAAAAATTTTATAAAATAATTTTTATAAATTCATTAGTCACGTAAAACTATTTACGAACATTGGTAAACATTTATATCTCAAATATAAACAAGTGAGCTGCATGGTCAACTACAATAATGTCAGACAATACCAGGATATGGGGTCCTTATAATATCAAAGGTGATCATATAAATAAGATTATACACACATGCCTATGACAATGAACAAAGGAGACTCATCACAATCACCTCATGCAAATGACTGGTTGCACTATGTTTGGTTTCAGTTGTAAAGTGTTAGAAGGGTCCTATCCTAAAAACTAACAAACTAAATATTCATGAATGTTATCCAGTATAATCAATGATGTGAAATTAATTTATAAGACTTTTTATAAATTAAATTAATTTCATTTACCAATATCAAAAGGACCATTTTTCCATTTAAAATCAAAACACGGGTTTTTAATCAAAACATTATTTTTCCAAGATAAAACCACTAGGTTTATATCAAAGCCATTTTAATCCATTTTCTAATATATAACTTTGAAAAAACTTTCAAAAAAATCAGTTTCATAATTTTAATTCATCAATATAAATTCCAAAATATTCCATCCACTTCATAAACACACCTCAATTAAATGGAAATGGGGGATTCCCCCAATTTTGTTATGAAATTCAATTTAATATTAAAATTCACCTATTAAATTTAATTTGGTTCTCAATAAAACGATAAAAAAAATTTCAAAAAAAAAATCATTCTAAATCAAAAAAATTAATTGTAGTCATGAAATTCAGGGATACTAAATTTTTTCCATCATAATGGAACCATTTACCATTCTCACAAAAACAAATGGTCCAAAACGGAAAAATCCAATAAGAATGAAGGTGCAGAAGATCTTGTAAATAAATATAGAAACAAGATTCGACAACAAGGGCTTTAGATTCTTTAATATCAAAATGATCTGTCGAACACTATAGAGGAAAAAATAAAGATACATGGATAATACTTTTCTAGAATGATACATCATATTCACAAAAATAATCAATCTCTGAATAAAATGACTCAAAAGGGTTTGAGGGATCCATAATTTCTTGGGGATGGATCTTGGATCGAGATAAAGTATGTCTAATGTGGGGGAATTATAATTTTCCACAAGGAATCTTGTTTAAAAACTAGACTCAATACTTTACATTATATGTAACCCAATTACACATTTTTTAAATTAAAAATACCAAATTTAGAAAAAAACACATCATGTTTTTTTAATAAAAATTTTATTATTATTTAATTATTTACACATCATTTATCCATAATAAACATCTTGTAAATTCACATAAATCCTCAAAACTAGCATATTTATTAGTATAAATAAAAGAAATATCTGACTTAATAATTATAGGTATCCTCGCAGTTTCTTATCATCCTTACCCGGATAATGAAAAAGGTAAACAATGAAAATATCTAAAACATACCCTAAAAAATTTCCCATGATATTACATAAAAATTTGATGTAATTTCTATATAAAATAATATAATAAAAAATTCTATAAAAAATAAAATATCCTTAATTATAATATCTTTTAATGAATAAGTTTTTATTAAAAAAATTACTATAATTATATATATTATACTAACCATTTAGTATATAGAATTAATTAAACTTTTGATAACAATCCATCACATAAAAATTTTATGTTTTCCCATATAAAATCCAAACCACTAATGTTTTCTAAACCATTCCATCAATACACACATTGACATTATAAATATATACACCTAGATATAGTACTAAAATAATAATCCTTAAATGTATGATAAAATTCAAACTAATGTAGAGCATTTTTAACTTTAATAATTATAATGTGAAAAAAATAATGGGTCTCTAAAATCCCATATAAAATTTAGGTTTCTAGTTTTATTTAATTAGGAAAATATTATATATATATATATATATATATATTTGGAACTTCTAATGAATTTACAATTTTTGCCCCCAAAAATTTGTTACTAGGTTAAAACACATGTCTAATTAATGACACACTATCTTCATTAATTACATTTCATTATCTACCATTCCAAAATCCATAAATTCCTCAATCCTATTGAAAATAATGTGAAAATATGGCATAGGAAAAACAAACCTCAATAAGAGTTATAAAAATAAAAGAAACCCATTAATATATATAAAATTCATGAAACCCCATAAATAATTTTACCTTTTCACTTAATAATTATTGAGTTAAAAATAATATTATACTCCTGAAATCCATATTTTAACCAATTTTTCCATTAATATTTCATTAAAAATTATTTATGTAAAACAATAATGCACGAGGTTTTTAAAAATAATTTAGTTTTTATTGAATATATACCTTTAACACATAGAATATCATAAAATATCTTTTGAATAAAATAATCATTCAGTTGTATTTTTATACAAATGGTTTTAATAAAAAAATTATAAAAAATCATAAAATATATTCAATGAAAATGTAATTATTAACATGAAAAATTATAACTGATTTCATAGTGATGGAATGCATAATGTAAAACATATTATCTTTAACATGAAGGGATCCATTCAAGAAAACATAAATAGTTTATCAGGCATAAACCAAATACACAGAATAATCCGTCTCATGAAATAGGATGATGCGTCAACAATATATCTAATATCAATCTCCACTCATCCGTTAATATGTCTAAAAAATTCATTATGGATAATGGTTGAATAAGTAATATAATACATAATCAATATGAAAATCTATATTTCAAGACTATATGATTTTCAATAGTTTCCTCATTCAACCAAAAGAACAAGATTATGAAAATATATACATGGAAATAAATTGTATGGTATAATTATATAATATCTACATTGAAACCAAATAACATTTAAAGGATATTTACATAGATTAAAAATCTCGTGATTAAGATATCAGTAAATGTATTTGAAAAGTAGAAAAATTATCCATTTCTATTGAAATAATTTTAAAACGAAAAAATACTCAAATAATTGGAATATTATTTTATTTTAGAAAAAGTGGAATCCTTTATAGGTATCATGATAACGAACCATTCTTATAAGAATTCCAAAATGAGATCCTTTAGTAAATATTAAAAAACCTTATTTTTATACATTGTGAAAATGAAATCCTAATTTAACTTTTAGGAAACACTCAAAATATTCCAATCAAAATATTCATAAATAAATTCATTATTAGCCAAATATATATATTGATTCAAAATTAATTATGAGTAATTAAATTCCTAAATTTTTTAAATGAACATTAAAATGGTAGAAAGAGATTTTATATCATTAAAAATAATGTCTTGAATATAAAACAATTACCTCTAGTACCAACACTTTTTCTATGTTATAAACCCTCATAATTTATAAAATTAAATTAATTATCTACTTGATTAATAAGTTTTTCTATCATTAATAACATGATATTATTATATTAAATTTTTATTTCTATTTCTTCTTTATTTACTAAGTTGTCTTAGTTCAACGGGTTCATTTTGGAGTCATTCAATTCTTAATTTACAAAATGGATTTAGTTTGTCAACTATGCTCAAAGGTGGCCTTGGTTCCTTAACATCCATAATATACATTTCTTTATTTTTCAATTCAATTAATTGAAAAAAAATTAAAAATAAATATATGTAAAATGATCCATAAAATATTATTACATCCCTTTTAGGAGACATAACTATGTACATTTTCATGAGTAATGATTCCATTTCTCATGTTGATTGAATGAAACATGTAAAAAATTAAATATATTTCAATTATTAAACAATATTTCATATAATTCATAAATATTCATTATATATTTCCTGATGTTCACACTTTCCAAAAAAACTAAATACATCATTATTACTTTCCATGTAAAGAGGAAATGAATTAGATCACTTCGTGGAGCGTCTGTTCCATATAAATTCACACATGGAGTTATCATTTTACTCTGGATGTTACTGTAAGAAGGTTAATACTATTATATATTAAATTATTCATAAATATGTTATAAACATCATATATATACAATATATTTATTTTATACCCTTTTAAGTCAATTGGTTTTGAAAAATAAAATATATCTCCTTATATAGAAGTTAGTCCATTCATAAAAATGAGTGATGTTATCATTATCCATTATATGAAAATGATATATAATATAATTTTTTAATTATGATAAAAAAACTTTTAATATATTATCTGTAATAATTTCATTATACTAAAATGGAGATATAATATTTCTTGGAGGTGGATTTTAAGATCCCTACCATTCAATGTGGAACACTCTATTTTAAATTCTATTGGAGTCCTTCTTAAATTGCAAATAAAATTATTCTTGAGAGTGGGTAGTATCTCTGGGGTTTCATGGGGGTTTATGACCAGAATTTGGAAAAGAGAGACCAAAGAATTTGTGGTGCGTAGTTAGAGAATTATTACTACTAACATTGCACCCAGACTATGCACACTAAAAATTGTGATTCATAGTTTGTAAATCATTCTATGAGAGTTTGGAAAAAATAATCCTTGAGCATAGCCTAACATATAGTGTTAACATGGTTTTCCAAGCCATTACGGCTCCCATGAAAACCATGTGAACCATGCATCCCTTGGATAAAGGATACAACATGTTTTGTGCATTTTTTTCCAAATAGTGTAGACTTACAATGTGTCCCTTTAAAGTGTATATTTGATTATTTCACCTCCTAATACGTATATGATCTAGCCCCATTTCCTACATAATTTCTTCCCCATAAAAGTTTGGGTCATACCATATGTTTCCCTCTCTTCTAGGGATAAATATCCTTTTATTATAAGGATTTTTAAGTCTTATTTAGTATGAATTTATACTCTGGGTGTGTGTATGATTCCAGCTATGTCTATTTTCAAAAACAATCCTTGTATGGTTGTTCATTTCCTTATAAATCTCATAAACCCAAATTTATTTTGGAAATTATTTACTCTTGTGTTTGTTATTATTTAAACTAAAATTGAGGGCCAATGTTGGGATTGTTTTTTCTATAATATTATGGAAGGTATCGTATAAGCTTCATACCAAAGTCATTATTTTATAATTGTGTATGTGGTGGTTCAATATCACTCCCTTACCATGTTCTTTAATTATTTGTTAGGAAAGGTAATTTTGGACCTAAATTTATGTGTGATTGCCATCATAGTCCTCATCATCTCAATTGAGGATTAATTTTTGTGGACTATGGTATCCTATAGGGCATGCGAGTAATTTTGAGCATGTTAAATGAGTTGTAAATGATTCCAAGTAGGGGTTATTAGATTAATGTGGTTGCTTTTTTGTTTGGAATCTTAGTAATCAATAAGGGTTATTTGGATTAACATGGAAAATTAAAATTGTGACCAAATGATAAATAATTTAAATAGGAAATAATTAAAGGGTAAGAATCATGTTGTTATATGATTTTTACAAACATATAATTTTTGTGATGGATTAATAATTGATCGACTGACTTTTTTATGGAATTGAGTTTAAGGTATTTAATTGGTTATGCCATGAAAATAGTGAAAAATGGGGGAGGTGCACCCTTTATTTTTTAATATGATAAAATTCCAAACATATTGTGTGTTCAAGGGTGTTTTTTGATGAAATGGAAGTTATGTTGGGCATGGAATTTCAAAACATGGTAATTATTTTAGTCATGGTTGTCCACATCATCAAATATCTAGTTTTCAGGGAATTCCACACCATAGTAATAATGCTTATCATGGTGGTACACATCAATGTTTTGGATTTTTGGACATGGTTCTATGAATCCCCAATTTGGATACATGGACTAATGAAACTTATGCAAGAATATGTGACACTTCTTGTATATGGTATAGAATGATGAAATTGGATGAACCAGGTTTGGTTGGCTAGGGTATCACTTGGAACCCAAGGGCTATTTTGGTGGAATTTAGTACTGTTATTTGGTGAAACATATATTATTTACATCTTTCTCTATTGTATTCATTACTTCTCCAAACATTATCATTATACTAGATATTTCATCAAACTTTGTTGGTGGTGGCCTACTATGCTGTACTTACCCCATTGTTGGGTCATAGATGGTACCTGAGAATACTTCATGGTTACCTGTTTTGGATATGGGAGAGGGCCCCCATTATAGATGGTTTACTTGGGATTGATCTTGTACGAGGTGAACATACTTGATGTCGGGACCCAACATAAGAAATTGGTAGTGTTTTTTTTATTGTTTTCCATTGATACTATAGACTATCAAGACATGAATGTTTTTTATGTAGTTCTTTGTGGGATTTGTTCACCTAGAATAATTTGGACATGTGATGCATGGATATTTTTTATTATAGAATACTATTACTTATTTAATTTAGACTTTTTTTAGTATTATAAAGCAGTTATAATCTACCCATTTGTCTTTTTAGACCCTCACTATTGTTTGGAATCCTGTGGAATATATGGAGGTGTGCAGGAGGTCAAGGGGTGAACCGGTTTTGGCTACAAGCCTCAGTGATCTGGGTAGGTCATAGAATATTGGTATCAGAGTGGGTTTTATTCACTTTTATTTAATATTTTACAATGGTATACTGGAGGCTGGGACGTTCGATGCCTCAAAAATGAGATTACTCATGGGAGTACCTAACCCATGTGCCGGGGAAAACCAATGTTCCAATGGTTGATTTTTTTTTCTTGAAGTTCACCTATAAAAATTAAAATATTATTTTCATTGGTTAAACAAATTAATTATTATTTTATAGTATTTTGGTTTTACTCATGAGTTTTCATAAAATGAGATTATTTATGTATAAACTATTTTAGATACTCATTAAATTATGTGACATGTATCTTGTTCGGAACACACAGAATAACGTTTGGGTTATTGGAAATAAAATTATGTTCTATAGAATATATTTTTCAAAATAATTAATTCATAATAATTAAGTATAAATAGTTAAAATTGATAATTTGATGAATAAAAAAGATTAAAATAATTCAAAATGATTACGTTAAAACTCTTAATATGATTGAATGTGTTAAAATGCTGCGAAAATTATAGTTTTAGTTTTGTAATATTTTTTTACACTACGTTAATTGTTGCCCGAGATAGGGATTGTTAGGGCAGTGATGATGATGTGTATATATTCATTGGGATAGATTATGTAGAATAGTTTATTATGGCCAATTTTGACCCCTATTTTGTATAAGTGTGAAATTAATCATTATGTTCTCTAAAATGTGTGTTTGGAAATATAGAGAGATACCACCTTGCATTAGTTTAATTATAGGGTGACAGGAGGACATTTCTAAGAATGCACATCCTCTAGTAAGATGAGAAACCATGTTGGATCCATGTAATAAGGGGAAGATTTGTTCTGTGAGAACATTTCTTAATTTTTTTACCTTTATGGATAGTGATCTAATTTAGAATCCACATAGATGTAATACCAAACTAAATAGTTTCAGTTGCATAGTTTTCATGTTCTCATAGGGGAGTGTAGACCTGAGGTAGTAGAATTTGGGATTGAGTCTCTACAAATGATTATTCGTCACTTGGAGTCTACTCTATATAAGTGGGTTGAATTGATAGCTTATATTATGGAGGGACAAATGAATAATTGGGTGAATATTTAGTTTTATGTAGAGTTGTTAGATACAATTTATTGGAAGGTCTTCTGAGATAATTTTAGGGATCACTTTTACCCAGTTCCCGTTATTGAAGATATGTTTGATGATTTAATATGATTCACTTAGGTAACTATATCACTGATGGATTATCTTGTCTACTTAATTGATGGGAAATGTTTTTTCCCAACTCTATTATGAGATGAAATAACTATGGAGAAGCCATCCCTTGATGGGATTGATTGTGATATCATTTTTTTGTGAATAACATATATTTTAGAATGTTTACTGAGGTGGAAAATATGACTCTCATCTTCAAGGTTAACAAAAATGAGGATTATATTAGTGGATTAGTATGATCAGTTGGGGGATCAGGTGGAAAATCTTTTTATATATAGTGGATTTTTTTAGAGAAACTTCACTAGGGAAATGGATGATAGAGTATAAAGTGGAAATGATAATCCTCTCAAGGAGGTAATTCATTCATACAATATCAGTGATGTTCAAATGGTTATATTCATGTTTAGTGTCATTGATGACTTGTAGAATTTATATTTTTATGCTAGTTTATTGGTAAAACCTGAAATCAATTTTTGTAAAATTATTATTTAATGTTAGTTTATAAAAACATATATATTAAGATATCTAAATAGAGGAAAATATTACAATAGATTTATAAAAATCATCTGAAATTTTGAAAAGTAAACCTAAAATACCCAGATAAAGTAGAAAATTATTTTACAAATTCCCATTTTTTATAAATTAAATAAAAGATACATGCATGATAATTTTAAATTTCATCATACATACAAATTACTTTCTATAAAAAAGATTGAATGGGCATGTTCATCAATCATATATGATTCAACATCACTAAAAATATACAATGAAACATAATTTTATATGATTAAAAAACCATATATTGTGATATAAAACCAATAAATATATACAACTGACCATATCAAATTCCGTTGTAATAACAATTTTTATTATCTAAAACTTGAAAATTAAAATAGAATAACACGATTACACTATTCCTTATGGATAATGAAACGATGGTTAGGAAACACAATCTTTGAAATAAAATCATATGTATATATAGATATGATAAAATAAATATTATCTAATATTCAATATATTCACAAATAATTTCATGTATTTGATTCTATTAGGACTCCATATCAAAAGGTAACTATTGTTAATTATTATTCATTACCTATATTTTTATATAATAACTATAAAAATAGTTGAAACAATAAAAATTAAGATTAATGAACACATAAAAAATAATAAAGATCATTTTTAAAAACCAATTTCTAAAAATTATACCAACTCCACCCAATAAAGAGAAAATTAATATATTGTGAATTCATATAGGACGATTATACCTAGAATCCAATGGAAATAAAAACATTGAATGATCACAATAAAGGAAATTATAAGAAATATTATTTTTAATTTTCATAGATTTTTAAACCTCAAATAATGGAAATAACTATCACCTAATCTCCATATTTTCTAATTTTTTAGATATATAGGTAAATCTACCATCATAATTAAGATATTTTATGAGAGTTAATTTTTTTTCTGGATCCATCATCCCATAATAAATAGTGGTGTCGTATTGAGTAAATAGTATTTTTAGATACCTAATTATAAAAGTAATGTATTATGCCAAATGAAGCCCTTTTTATTAAAATAAATAAAAAGGACACATAAAATTACTTACAAGGAAAAAAATCTATAACAAGGTTACACTAACATCATTGAATGTAACATGATTCACGGTTTTTTAAAATTATAAATTTTTATTCACTTACACATATATCACGCATCATTACATACTCATAAATATGATCCTAATAATATTTTTATCACGTTCTATATATAACATGTATCAGATTTTTTTCTTGGATATTTTATTATTTTGTATTAATTATTTTTATTTTAGATAATTCTACATACATTATATATATATATAATTGAATTTAAATTTATGATAAAATTTAACAAATATTGTAGATAAATTATTACCTCATATAGAATATGAAGAATAATTCTAGAAAAATATTGAAAAAATTGACCCACACAATATCTAACTCTAGTAACTGGCTCTGTAAGAATTGGAAAAAAAATTAGATGAATAATATCATGTACCGAAACAGTTACATGACCCATCTACATAGAATACTGAGGTACTGAATCACCAAAAATATATATAAATATGAATGCTAAAATATATACAACGGGATATCCAATATAAAAATCATAGTATAATGTCAATTCAGAATGAGGATGTGTAGGATAAGAGTATGTAGGCCGAATGGGTAGAGATGGTGTCATCATTGTTTCACACATAGAGTGTACAACTTATTTACATTGATTTTACACAGACTATTTTAGGTCTTTCATCTACGATTTTAAGGAATCAATTATTATTTATGTCGATTTTCTAATTTGATAATCAAAAAACATATTAATACAGAAACCTTTTTCGTATCCTCCTACATGGCCAAGTTGTTCTGTCATTTCTAAATTATATCAAGAATGAAAATTAAACCCTTTTAGAAAAAAGTACTCCACATGGATGTATCCTAATGGTAATCTAAAAATTATAAATGTAAATGTTATATTAGTGTTATTAATTTATAAAACCCAAAAATTCAAGAAAAATATAAAATAATTTAGTTAAATTCAATGGGCAGCCCATTTAGAATGATCTATGAGAAACATTTTGAAACATTATATTGTTTACCGGATAACATTTCAAATTTTTCATGGCGATTTATTAGATATGGGGGAACAAAATGGTACTCTTATGAACTACTACCAGATATATCTCTTAATAAATGAAATTTTTCTGTAATAATTTTATCCTCGAGTAAATGAAACTCACCATGTTATATTGTATGAGGTATACATTCTGTAATGGGATCCCTTGGTGTGATCTCATGGATGATTAAAATTTAACTACTAAGTAATATGATTTTCTCAAATAATGTTTACAACATGAAATAACATTCAATCCACTTATGCCAACTCTAAAAAACATGTTTTATAGAGAAGAAGAAGGCTATGCTGTAGGTGGTGGACCAATAGTCTTGCAAATAATTTTTTGACAACTTAAATGTTTGCCTTAATTGAAAAATTTAAATTTTCAATATATAATAATATTGAAAATTAAAATATACTACTAAGGAAATTTTACTCTTCCTCTATGTCAGTAATTTATATATAATAATGTAATGTTATTTGGTATACTTGTATATTATAAGAAAACAATATTTAAAAACAATAAATACAAAAATTTGTATATAAAAAATAGTTTCACACATGTCGAAATTTCCAATAAAAAATAAAAAATATATCTAAAATTATTCAAATGATCACAGTTTATATATTTAAATATAACATAAACAAAAAGTGAATTTATATGTGTAGATTAAAAAAAGAAATATTATATATGGTAGGGTTTTAATTTAAAAAAATTATCCAAAAATATTTAATATAAACCATAACACAAAAATAATATAAATAATCAATATATAAATATAATTAAACATCCTATTAAAAAATATACATTAAATGTGTAAATTTATAATAATAAATAAAATTCAAATATTTTCATGAATAATTTCGTGTGTAATTTAGCATTTTCAAATATGACATATGCATTTTCATTTTATATATATTATATTACGTCTACCTTGAAGTCATTATTATTAGGTGAAAATCATGGAATATAGAAAGAAACGTAGCATAAATCCAAAAAACCATCCTCATCCTCATCAACCAAATGAATTCATTTCCTTTGAGAAGTTATTGACCATTGATCATTTCTTGGATTATTAACATAAAATATTTTCTTTTACAATGTCACCATAAAACATAATTCCTATTTGAAAATAAATATTCTCAAATAATTGAGTGTAAATCCATATTCATCATGATTTACACCACTATTACTGTTAACCTAGTCAAAATGAAACACTATTACTCGAAATTTAGTGTAATAAATTTCTTATATATCCTTATAAACCAAGAACTATTTAGTTGATGTATAATTTGGTTTTTAATTAATTTCTCTTGAAAAAGAAAATTCTTAATCAGTGATTATTACCCTAATACATTCAACATTACTCTGTTCATCCTTATTTTTTAAAAAAATTTAACAATTAATTTAAAAACAAGACCACGTGATCACATTAAGAGAGGGTCCCCCTTCCAACCATTACATTTTGTTCATGTATATAAATATCTATTCAATATCTCTTCAAAACATGAAAAATGAATTTTTATACTGAATAATCACTTGTATTTCCTTTAATTTGGATATCATACCAGTAATATAGTAATATGTGATGATATATATCGTTGAACTTCTTTTGTGTTCATAAAAATATAAAAATGTATAGGCATCACTTAAACATATGGAATGAACATTACCTCTAATCCACGAATCCCTCTACATTAATAATCAACTATAAAATTATGACATATATGGAGGATGATAGGCACCACTTTATACAAATTTTCATTATAAAACTCAATCACCACATCTAATATATATTTTTGAATATTATAATCCCTTTTAATGTTTATTTTCAATATATCCCTTAAAAAGTTTCATATATCATTAAAAAGGTTTCTACCAATGTAAATTAATAAGCCCATATATTCTTATTTTAGGATAAAAATATTTAACCAGATCATTCAATATATGAAAAAATGTTCGAAAAACATCTCTATTTGATAATGTATGAGGCAAGCTTCATTCTAAAAGACATCTTTCAAATTATAACCAATTAATTAATAAGGTGTTTATATGAAAAAAATATAACATGATGATATTCTTTATAAATTTAGTTTCTAATATACCACATAGTGTGTCTTGTAGTTGTTTTTTTATCAATATGTGACAATCATGATATTCATAATTATTAATTTTAATTGATTTAATGGCACTAAATTATTCACATTTAAATAATATGAAATGGTTAATTTAATATAATGTAGATATAGAAAATTTATAATTCTCTCACTCTTTTTTAATATGTGACAATTTGAAGGTAAATATGTTATGTTTCCTTTCATAATGGGAGTTAACACCATATTTATTCCACTGGATATCAAGTCCAATCTAGAATTAAATACATATTTTTTTCATATATTTCTAACAAAGATACCATCAAAATTTTATATATGTTTTTTGCAACATTCATAATGTCAATGTTATATTTTATCTTATACAAAAACCAATAATTTAGTTCGATTAAGATATATTATTTCTTACAGATATTTTCTTGATGACTATAAATTCCTTCAATTCTAAATTATAAATAATTATTTGTCACCTTATTATAATATAATTTTGTTGTAAATGGTTGTGGGGGGCATTTTATTCATTTAAAAAAATAAATGGTTTTCTATTCTTTGATAAAGATAATAAATTAACAAAAATCCTCTTAATCCCATACACTCAGTCATTAATCTATTATCTTAGTTAGAATATAGAACTCTTGTTCAAAAATTGGATATTCATTATGTCTCTAAACACTGTATCAAGAAAATTATCTATATGTAGATAATACATTTATAATAAATTTTATAATATCATGCATAAAATACTCTTTCGTTAATTAATCAATAATTATAACTCCTTTCAATTGTAGAAAATTAAAATAATTAATCAATGGTGAAAGAAACAGATAAATCTCATTTCCTAGATATTTTGGTATATAAATTATCTATCTCTTCCCAGGATTTTTTTTTCATCATAGATATCTACGGGTAAAAGTCATAAACTATAAACAAAACAGGCCACAAACTATATTGGATAATGAGACGTTAATATGGATTCATTCTATCTATGCTGAGTCTCATTGAAATATTTCTATCTTCACTTCCTAACTCAAGAAATATTTTGTAATATATCTTCAACTTTGGTGAATCATCAGTTTGACGTAGGATTCCACATAATATGTTCTCATCTATATTCCAACACAATTTTTTTTCATTATATAAATTTCTAAATGGAAATTTCAAATGATAAATTATTTGAACGTAGAAAATTAATTTAGATGGATTTTAGATTCTAGTATCTATAAATGAATTAGAGTTTACTTTCCATATATATAAAATCATGACATCCCACATTGGTGAAATTTATATTAACATTCATATTCTTTCCTATAAAATAAAAAATCTTTTGGGAATGCATGTATCTTTTTTACCCTAATCCTATTCAGAGTAATATTTTATTTTCATCATAATTACCATAAAAATTATTATTACCTTCATGAGGTATATATTTTAAAAGTTCTTGTAATTTATCGAAACTTTTATCACTCCTGAAATTTCATTATTGAAGAGAACTAATATCATAAATGGGAATAACACTATAATTTTAGTGCACTAAAAAAGTTTAGGTTTCTCAGAATCAGCACAAAATTATTCAACATCAACTATAACTTAAATAGTTTCAATGGAAACATCTTGAATTAAATTTTTAATATAATTCATTATACCATATTAAATATTTTCATCATCATTAGATGTTTAACATTTTTTCATTTTACCGTGCAAGATTGACACTGTAGAAATATGTCTAAAACCATAGAAAATGACATGATCATTGGGTTCTATAGATTTTAAATTTATCGTAATCAAATACATCAAACATGAACAAAAAGATTAGTTATTTATTTTGAATATTAAATTTATAAAATTAAAATAAATCATCAAATAATTTTCCAAATTATTAAGTGGTTTATTGTAAATTATCTAATTATTATGCCATAATTACCTAAAATTAAAATATAAAATGGGAATATATTAAAATATATATAAATTGAGAAATTATAAACAATAAATAATAAGATAAAAAAAAATCAATTACTGAAAACTTTCTCATCATAAAAAAATTAAACATAATAATAAAAACATATCATTATGAAAATTCAATATAATACTTTAATAATATATAAAAACATTTATTTTATACATGTTTTAATTTTTAACAGGTATTTAGTCATAAAAACAATTTAAAATTGATATGAATGTTAAAATAAAAGAATTTTAATCAAAATTTCCTGTACGTACAAAAAATATTTATCAATGAAAAAAATAATGAAAAACAAATAATTTCAAAAATAAAAATTTTACAATGATAAAAAATTTATAAGTTAAAATAATTTTAAATATAAATAGGGAAAAATATTAATATGAAAAATATTTATAATCATTAAATATTTTTAGCATTATGAAAATTAGAACAATAAAAAATATAATTGGGAATAATATTCATATGAAACAATGAATTAATGAAACAAATTTAAAACAAAAATATATTTCATATTTCTCAAAAAATAAAAAGATTACATAAATAAATTGGAAGCCAAAATGAAAAATATATACTAAATTTCAATGAACTCAATCAAATTCGGTGCCAATTGGGAGATCACAAAAAAATTGAAATTTTTTCAGAAAAATAAGTAGAAAAAGAGCTAATAAATACCTTGAACCAAATTTGTGGGTTGACTAGAATAATGTTTATGTGTATTAAATAATATCTATGATTATTAAAGAAGGATAAATAATGGAAGATTGTGGAGAAATATTATACAAGGATGATGAAAATAAACTAAAATAGAATATATGTAATCATAAAGGGTCATTAGGTTTTGACGATGTTGACATAATAAGGATTTCGAGTGAAAATAAATAAATTTTTCAAGGTTTTTGGGGTTTTTGAAAGTTACTTTTAACATTTTTTAAAACTAACATTAAAAGGGTTTTTAATACATTTACCATCATATTTATAAAAAAAGTGATGTTAAAAGTATTTTTAAATTACATTTAATGATTATTTTTATATAGAATCATCATTAATGGTAAATAGTAAGGAATTTAAAAATCTATTTATAAAAAAAGTATTAAATTTTTATCGAATAACTATTAATGTCGGGTTTTTAAAATTTGATGTTATAATACCAACACAAATTACATTGTCACTAATAGTGTGAATTGAACTAATCCTACTGATTGTTGTTGATTACATGTTAATTCAAGACCATATAGTTTATGCCAACATTGTAGTGTAACAAATGAGACTCAAATATGAGAACAAGGTACAGAAACATGTCAGTTACATGCAGTTCAGCCTATACTTAGTGGTATCAAGGCTGCACCACCAACTAGTTGAGGTATTATTAATGTATCCTCTTTTCTTGATAGGGCCTTATTTGATAGAATATAAATATATTCTTTTTTAACTACTCATATTTTGAATTTTTTGATCTTGGTGGGGGAGTCTATTTTAGGGTTTATGTCAATCAATAAACTATAAGTGGTGTGAAAAAAGGTTGTACGATATTTAAAATAGTTTCCATTTGATATTAGTGGGTACTATATACTTTGAGACCTATTCATTCAAGAGATGACATGTTTTTACCTGAAACTATAAATGGAATGTTTTGTTATGTATCAATCTCATATATTTTTTTACCGTCGAAGGGTGATGTTCACATCTCTTATTGGTGACCATAATTCTTGTCAAATAGTGTGGGATATGCATGACTATAATGATGGATTAGTCCGTCAGAAATTGATTGAACTCATAACATTGGCTCTATGAATAATACTTGATAATTTGTAAGTGGGTCATGATGTTTCCCCTAGTATGGTGGCTTAATTCGATGATATATTTTCTAAGGCATATTGAAGGCTACCACAAGAATGAGAGGTTGAGATCACTGTATACTTGATTCCAGAAGTCTATTTAGTTTATTTCATACCTTATATAATTAGAAAAATAGAGATATAGGATTTTACAACATGGATTGAAGAGGTTGAGTATAAAGGGTTAATCAATATGATTACATCCCCTTGTGGATCGCTTTTATTTTCCTAAATTGCTAAATGAACATTATATTTTTCATTAGATTATTAGAAATTGGACTAGATGAAGATTTGGAATCGTTATCCTCCTCCATGAATTAATTAAAATTTGACTTTATGAAAGGTTACTGTATTTTCTCTAATATTTAATTCATATTATAGTATCACCGGCTGAGGGTTGAGATCTAATGATATTCCCCAAACTATTTTTTGAAGAATATTTTTCTTGTATGAATTTGTTTTGATGTCATTTGGGATAAAGAATGTTTTTTCCGTGTCTGTGGATTTGATAAAAGAAATCATTCTAAAAGATATATATATATATATATTACATTGTGGTTTTCTTTGCTAATAAAACCCTGTGGTACTCCCAGAAATGTGAATATCTTAAAAAATCTTGACATTATCCAAATGTGGGTTTCTGGGACAAATGAAGTGTGTGATAGGTCATGCCCATCTTTTAGTTTTTTTATGATCAATGATCAACACAATATTTTCACAATGACAAATTTCACGATCTAATGAATTGAATCAATGAATATATGTATGTGATAGAATGTTGAAACTAGATATAGGATCACCATATATTATTTATAATTCATTTAATTAATTAAGAATTAACATGTGGGAATTATTTCTTCATTGATGGTTCTAACAATAGATCTGTGTTGTATCGTCCTTGTGTTGCAGGAATCAAGAGCATATTCTCTCTAGCGGTGAACCACATGTGTACCTTAAATCACTGAATGTCATTATATGAATCTCTAACAGATAGCACAAAAGATCATATCACTTGTTCCATCGTCTTTTTATCGCCTTAAGAACTACATCCAATTTTTTCTATTGGATCTCTTTTGACATGAGTGTGAGAGGTAGAGAAAAATATATCTCCATTCATGGGATCATTTTTGGAGTAGGGAGATCTCTAGGGTTTTAGATGATTCTCCAAATCCATTTTTCTCAACCAAATAATGAATTGGATCTCGAATAAAATATCATAATTGGGTTTATATATCACAAGGTTTTAACATAAATAGTTTCAATTGTTCCCTTTATTATTTATTTACTACCTAGAAAACCAAATGTCAAATAATAATATTATTATTATTATTTCTATAAATGTGAATAACTAGTGAATTAGATTAAATATTATATAACTAAATAATAATAAATATTTATTATTTCTCACCATACCATTAATCTCAGTATGTCATTCCTCCAAAATATTTATCAAGCCCTAAATAATTACTATTTATTAATTAAATAAATATCACAGTATTATTCTCCAATAAATAAATAAATAAATAATTCACTAAATAGAAATAAATATTTATTAAAGATTCTACTCAAAATATATTCTTTCAAATAATGGGTGACCAATTATTTTCAATCAATTAAATATGAATAATTATTAAATAACATGCAAGAATAATATTTATTTAACATGTTAAATAATAAATAATTATACTATTATTTATCTAAGATTATGTATACACATACTGTGTGGCTCTCTAGGCCTCTTTCACAGTGGAAATAGGAAAAGAAGCCAAAAATCCAAGGTTGGTGCCTAGAAACACAACATGGTAGCCATAGAGAAAGAAGATAATTATATGACAACATAATACCTCATACAAGCGTTTAATATGTAATATAATCCCTTTATCATGACATATCTAGTAGAAAATGTTTCATTCCACTACCATCAACCTATTTTATTGATGTATATTTCTTTGAAATCCTGGAAATTGAACATGCCTATAGAACACTATGGACTAGGATTTATTTCGTCTATATAGTTTCCATAAAATGTCTTGATATATTAACTTCTTTTAAAGAATAGTACAGACAAATCCTTTCTCTCATTATTCATCAGTGAAATATTACAGAAGACACAAAAAACATATCCAACATCTCCATCAACAAACGTCATCATGGATTTCTTCAATAAATCAATTTATGATACCTACAATACAGATTAATAATAATGTTAATGTATAAGGATCAATACACACATCCACATATAGGAACATCTGATGAAAAATAAATTTTTGGATTTCCAACTAGAGGTTCTTGTTCTCGTAATATATTAAAAGTTATTTCCATGGACGTAGAACATTAGAAAGATCATAAGAGTCTTATAAGTCTCCACCCATGACAGCCTATATCATTTTTCCCTTAATTACTATCATCCAACAATAGAACATATAATTAATAATAGTATCATAGATCTTCTTTGTTCTCATTAACTCCTAGATAACATCTTTCCTCTAGTTATCACTTGATTCTTCTGATTCTACTACGATAATACTTTATTCAAGGGTTCCACCATGTTCACTTATGTGGATACTCTTTTAATGCCGCATCACCCCTCTAATATAAACCCCTCAAGAGGTGATACTTCCAAAATGTATTCTATGTTCATTGTTGTGACCTTGTATCTTCTTCAAGAACCATCACTCAAGTATTGTAAATATAAATTTGATAGGTTCATTTCATGTAAGTACAACTTCATGGTCTTGGAAGACATTCAAAATCTAAATTAATTCATTGGATACATCATAAGATTCTATATACATCAGTAGCTCTGTAGAATTAATGACAACTAGGTACTTGGAAGTATTCCAACTCACAGCTTCTCTATTGAGATAGAATGAATATCATGGTTGTGACTACAGATCATTCTTATTGGTCTCAAAAATTTTATTTGTATAACCCATTATGACTAGGTCTTCATCTCCTCTGTACACCAGGAACATATCCTTAGCTCTTCTAAGATACATAAGTGTAACCAAGACAATAGAACTATGTCAGTCTCCTAGATCTATATGATATATTCCTATAATGTTTTTTGTATAGTCAGCATCAGGTCTAATATATAACATGTCATACATGATTGATCCAATCCCCGAAGTGTATGGTATACTACTCATTCTATATTGCTCATGTTGTGTATATAGACACATTTTTATAGAAAACTCTAATCCTAGTGACATTGGAACTAATCCCCTATTGGATTGTTCCATAGTAAATATCATTTGAATATGGTCATCTTTTGTGACATTAACTACTCTAATAAGCCTCATTGATTTATCATGAATTATCTTGATCCCTATAACAATGGCTAATTCACCTAAGTCCTTCTTGGAGAAACACTTTTTTAACCAGTCCATAATAGGCTGTAAGACTCGTATGTCATTTCCCATATGTAATATGTCATCAACATATACAACAATAACAATGAATGCATTTAAAATAAAATTATTATAAACACAACTCTCACATTCATTATTTATAAAAAAATATTTTATAGCTTCATCGAGTTGAATGTTCCATGACTAGGATTCCGGATTCAATCCATAAATGTATCTTTGCAATAAGAAAATCCTTTAAAAATCACCTCGAGTAACAAAACCATCTGGTTGGGTTATATATAAATCTTTCTATGGTTTCACAATATAGAATGCAGTTATGTAATCCATATACCAAATCTCATATAGTGGTAAATTTCTATAACAAGTAGAATTATGATCGATTTAAAACATGAAAACATTTGAAAAGGAATAATCATAGTCAATATTTTGATGTTTTTTAAAACAATTATCCACTATCCATACATTATAGGAAATTTCATTATGTTTTGTGTAGATGTTTCTATTGAATACCTAATTACATCCAAAGAACTATACGTAAAGTGGACCATCGACCAGAACCAAAATATGGTAATGATACATGGAATCTATTCCAAAATTCATGGCTTCCATACATCATGCAGATTATAATTTCCCTAATACCTCCATATAAGAAAAAGGAATATCATTTTCAACTAATAATAAGTCACCATCTTCAAGGAAAGGAAAACCATATCTCTCTAGTTATCCTACTTCTATTACAAAATAAGATAATACTTTTGGTTTAGGAACTAATTCTTCGAATGTGATATGTGAAATATTTTTCAATACCAACTCTTGTGTATCATGGGAATAAAAACCATTGATGTAATTTTTTCTCCCACTATAACTTTTGTGTAATTTATCCCTCTCATGAAATATGTGTTGTCTGGTAATAGCCTTTTATTATTTGAGGGGTTTTATAAGTAGTTTCCTTTTTTCCATAGTCACACCCTATAAAGATAAACTTTGTGCCCCAAAATTCTTGTTAGTTGACTGAGAAGGCCTTATGAAATTCCTTGAAACCCTGGACACATGTGTGAAATTAATGTGTTTCTTTACAATCCATAGATCGAAGGGATTTTCATTTTCATATTCAGTTGGTATTCAATCTAATGTGTTATAATTATTTTGTAATGCATAACCACAAAATGATAATTGAAGATATGAATGACTCATTATCAACTTTACCATGTATAATAACGTACAAATAATTGTTTCACTAATACCATAACATAATGGTGTATAAGGTAGAGTGTATTGAAATAGAATACCAAAATCCCAATGAATGTCAATAAACTCTAGGTTATATACTCACCACCTTGATCCGATCAATGTTTCATTATCTTATTTCCTAGTTTATTCTAACCTTTATTCTTTAATTCCTTTAATTTTTCAATAGATTAAGACTTATACCTCATTATTTTGACATTTCCACATCTAAAAATTTCTTTAGTTAAAGTAATGAAGTATGAATATACCCCAATAGAATCTACAGCAAATGGTTTATACACATCATCATGTACCAATAGTAGCTTCATTGTAGCCCTTTCACTATGTCTACTGAATGAGGGATTGGTTATGTTTTCTTGTAATCAATGAGTACATCTTTCAAGGGGTTTTAGCACAGAACATTCTAAATAACCATCTTAGAAGAGATTTTTCAAATGATTCTCCTTTACATGACCATGAATGTGATTTCATAGTCAGGTGTTATATGATTCATGTGATCATGATTCCTTATAAATCTCCAATACATGGTTTTCTTAATTTAATACATAATGAATGTTATTTAAATGTTCTACATGAGAACATATTATATCTTTGGAAAAGAAAAAACATTTATTTCTAAACATATAAATAAACACATGTTCATTTAATCATGATACTGAAAATAT
The DNA here is from genome assembly GCA_963277665.1 of Viscum album. Taxonomy (NCBI): domain Eukaryota; kingdom Viridiplantae; phylum Streptophyta; class Magnoliopsida; order Santalales; family Viscaceae; genus Viscum; species Viscum album. Next base: position 397,276,695 of record OY728144.1, read on the forward strand.
GTTTTTGTTAAAAGTAAGTTCATAATAGAAATAATTTAAATACAAAATCATTATTTTTGGAATTGAAAGGTTGTTGTCACCAATGTTTTGGGAAGCCATCATCATTCTATTATCACTTCTCAGATTAACTTCTTCTCAAGAATTTGTTCAAGGTTTTTTTGATTCATGAAGAGAGATATATATGTGAGATCGAAAATCCATATCTAATACAAAATGATTAGTTATTAAAATATTAAACTCGATAATAAATGAACCTTTTTATTCCCCTTTGTTTTGGGTTTAGTTCCTCTTCTAGTGGGCTGGATTTCCACCTGAAAAAGTACTTCCCCATTTTCTTTTCCATTCCACTGGATCTTATTATTCTTGGAAGAAAGTGCTCAAGATATTTATACTTATTATCAGTCTTGGGAGGATTTACCGTATTATTAATTTTCATTATTACCATAATATCTATGGGTTTATCATGCCCCAGTTTATTATCCACTTTGAGAATCAATGTATATAGCTTTGAATGTCACTTCTCAATATTGTTCATATTGTAATAAAGTGTAAAACTATAAGAGGTATTGGTAAGTGGTGAAAGTATGTTATCTGTATGCAACTTATCGATGAATTTAATCCCTAAGATGTATATGAATTAATGGTACCCAATAATCTTGAAAACAAGAGTCCAAGATGGTGGTGACTATCAAAGAATAGTTTTAAACAAAACACTAGAGATATCATAACATGCTTGTCTCTCATACTCTTGATAGATATCTTGAAGGTGATACATCATGGTATACACCTCCATATCCTTTTGATGCTTCAAAATATCACAGGAAATGGATGAATACTTGAAATAATAAAATTTATTGCATCATTAAGATGTTTATCATAAATATATATCTCTCCATCACATTCCTCATTACCATACGCATAAAGGATAGGTTCCTCCAGTATGTTTAATTTCTTTTCATGTGGAAGGAAAACATGTAAGTTCCTTTTACACTCATGGATTTTTTTAGAGTGAGAAAGTTATAATTCTCCCATATAGACCATACTGATATGTTGGAATTTATTTTAATGATGTGTCTATAAATAATATGCCCAGATGTTTTATATAGTATCGGCTAAAATTTAGGCAATTTAATAAAGAAATATTAAATTTACTAATCTCTAACTATTTTATCAAACCCAGTATCCCCCAACATTGGATTCAGAATAATCAATTTTGTTGACATTATAGTGGAAATCATTCATATTTCCCTTGTATTTACCCCAATGTAGTTTGGTCTATAAATGCTAATAGTTTTATATAGACATTATAAATTCCAACTACATAAACTCTTAGTTCCTTGATCGGTTTATTAGGCTCTCTAATCCTGGAATCCATAAATTGGATTTCATCAACACTTTTCTATTAGTTACATCAATTCCTTCATTGTAAGTCATCCATTGATCCAAAATTAATATAATTAAACCCAAAACATCATGTTATAATTCCTCGATAATTGAAAGCACCCAACCATTGGTTAGTTAAGTACATTGAACTGTTGTTTGATTTTAACTTGAGTAGTGGAATTCTATAAAAAAATAATATATATAATTGTGGAATTTTATCATTTATGTGTAAATTTATAATTATTATTTTAATCACATATGTGTTCATATTTAGTGGATTGACATGATTGATTAACTTAATATTAGATAATATTTAGGTATAATACAATTTATTTTAGTTTTAACTTTCATTATTGTTAATTTTATCAACTAATGTGATCGAGAAAAAATATCCATAATGTAATAACCATGAAACATGATTGGAATAAATTAATAAAATGGTATGATCAGAAGATTTTAATAATTTTTAGTTTATATATAATTTTATAATCTAACCATTTACCAAGTAGAAAAACACTATGAACCAATTAAGGTTTTTGTTACAGCTTTCCACATGTCCACCTTTGTATCTCTATTGGATTGGTTTTTCCTCAACATCAAACATTAACCACCTCCACTAGCATGGGAGATCCATCCATTACATAAGATTTAAATCTCACCTAGGTAAGGGGAAAGGGTTTAACTAAGATAACCTATTGGCATGTAGGAACTTCAATAACAATAAGTGAGAAGGCATTCATTCCAATAGTTTAATATATCACTAATTTAAATGAAACTAATCACATACACGGGTACGATATATTCTCATGATCATCCCTATCCATGCAATGAATTATTCATGTAATAAAACCAGAATTGAATTCTTAATAATTATTATTTAAAATAAATTGTTCTTTTATTAATTAATTATATTCTTTAATTAATCAGATTATTCATCTTATTTATCATCTGAATTTCCATCACATTCTCATCCACCATACGTTTAAACAAATTAAATATGTTTATTTAAAAATAACACTGTAAATAAAATGTATCTTATATGCCACATGGTGAATACCAATATAAATCTACCCAACAAGTAAAATACTCATATGTGGTTTATTATTTGTCACATAAAGCTTATATGGAGTTTCACTTAAATTAATGATTTCTAGTATAAACTTAAGGATTACATGAATTACATGATTTTTAAATAATCTGTCATTATTTAATTCACATATATAAATATATATAATATAACTCAAACACGATAAGCAGATCTGAACATTATACAGATATTAATTATACATATATATATATTAAAACACATCACATGGTGTATCCTATCAACATAATAACAATGTGAAAGAACTTCTCAATAGGGTTTACATATTACAATATATAAAATTTAATTCTTAGTAATATGGTATAAGTAAACCACATGTACATCCGAGCTACACAGCATGTACATCTCCCACCATGTATCTACGGAACACACTAAGGGACTCAATGTTTACACCAAGCCTAAAACAATTCGAGCATACAATAGGTATAATTGACTAAATGGTGTGTAGTTTCCCTGATCCGTGGTCACCAGTCATGTAATCCATGTATGGTAATACATGGCCAATTTGTGATACAAAGGGACTACGTGTCCTGTAAATGGGCTACACAATTTATAATATGGTTGACAGTGGACCAAAAAGGCTCGATCAACACACGTTTTAAGAAATAAATACACAGTCTGTCTTCAATGCACATGATTTGAATAAACTTCCAAACTAATTCTTGAATCATTAAACACATATACATGGGGTGTTACTCCAGTTACATGGAGTGTAATCATGTGTCGTCCACCTAGAATCCTTTGCACTACTATTTTAGTTCTTTGAATCCATATTTTTCATAAAAACATGTATTGATTAGATCTACAAAAAACTCAGGAGGATGAAAAATATCTCACAATTCAAAGTAAAAGAATAATTAAACATGATATATAAACTAAATCAGAAATTCTTAAATCAATCAATGATCTATAAACAATTGTAAATAACGAGTCCTCACCCATGCGTACACACGACATATTAAATTAATGGGTGTTCATTGAAAATATAATTGTATTTGTAAATTTCACCTAGTAATAGTAATGTACATTAATTTGCAATCAGAGAATATTGGTACATACCTATGGAATAGAAGGGGAAAAAATCTTGATTCAACAAAATAAAATTTGAACATAGAATAGATATGGGAAAAGAATTTTTTGTACTATGGAGGATGTTAGTAAATCATTTCAATATGTATACAAGTCCTACTTCCATTCTATTTCATGAAGAGGATTAATTTTAGTAAAAAATGTCAAAACCTAATCTATAAATACACAATTGTCTATGAACCCCTTGTTTGTAAAAGTTTTTCCTAGTAAGTGATTTTCGATAAGTGTTCCAGGGACAATGGGACATTCCAAAATTTGTTGGGCATCATTGTATAGAAAATGAACTCTATAGATGAAAATATAATAATATATATTAATAAGTAGGAATGAATATTTAAATATGAAAATACAATATAACAATTAAACAAAAAAATGTAGTAATTGAAGTGAATGTTCTGGAAAGTCACATTATACTGGGTAATAACAAACTAAAAATAAAATCAATCATTGTGTTGTAATAAATCTGACTAATATTGTGTTTTCTACAGTATACACAGATGGATTCTTTATAAAATATACAAACAGGAAACATTTATGAAGAGGTATAAAACATGGTTTTTTTGTATATCATAGCAGGAATATGTATTATAAAAAAGTCATAGGGAACATGTAATATTTATGTAGCCTTTTTTATACATCATATATATTAATAAAATATTTCTAACATGTTAGTGGACCAATATAACATACATCATAACAATTGAACAAAATATAGACCTAGAAGATGATAAATTCTAACAATGATCTGCATCATTGTATGTCTAATTAAACTAAATGGTCATTATTTTCTAAGTCCACCAAACTTAGGATTCGAAGATAGGGTTTCCTATTATAACAAATGATATGTTTAAAAACCATTAGCATGGAAACAGGGTATACAAAATAATAGTGAAAAATATGGAGTTTCTATAATACATACCTACATAGTGTTTATGTATACTATGAAAATAGTATATTACGATGATATGAGGTAAAAAATTGGTCGTATTAGTCAATTATAATAATTCATGAAATGTAAATTGAACACATAAAAAAGGATAAAGAAATAAAAAATGATTTCTCTGGTGAAACATAAATTTGAAATAATGTTTAAGTCCTGTAGATAATGTAATTTTTATTTCACTTAAAATAGGAATTCTAAAAACATAAATGAAAAAAAACTTAATTAGTGAACATGTATGTTTCCCATTAGTTTCCAGAATCACATTTTAGTATGTTTTTATATTCTCGAGTTTATATTTACCTTCATTCAAATGTGTTATTCAATAGAATGTATCGGTGTAGCCTTGTTGTCATGAAAATTGTGGACAATCTTGATGTTAATCCTCATTATCAAAATCATGGGGAAAAATTATCTACATTGAAATTTTTGTTAGATGATTTGATGATAGAATCAATATAAATTCAATAAAGTGAAACACATATCAGGGATTTAATAGTTACCTGTTATTTAACAGTATATAGGTCAAAATTTAGAGGAAAATGTTTTTTTAAAAAAAATTAAAAATAGAATATAAATTAGTTTATAGAAATTTTTATTGTAATAATGGATTGAGAACATAATAAAGAGAATAGTTATATACCCCAATAGAAGACATGATCGATGTTGAAATATGAAAAATGGTGTCAATATTTAATATCCCATGAGATGAACTAACACAGAGATGGACATGTCATGAAATTTTAAAAACAATGTCATTAATGTGATATGAATTTTTTAGAGAATGAAATTGAAAAATTTTAATGATATGATAGCTGGATATAATCAACGCCATTCCTTACTCATGAACACCAACTAGTTTGATCTTCTTATATAGTAGTGAACAAAATTGTAATGTTTTGTGAATGTTTGGTTTCAATGAAAATCTGAAACAAACCCAGCATAATATTACCTCATTTAATATCTCAAAAATGATTTATGAAAATAACAAGTATATTTAGAAATTTAAAAAGATAAGAAATTTTATTAAAATGATTAAAATCTGTAAAAATAGTGCTTACCGGACTTTTACAACAATTTCAATATAAGCCTTTATATAATGATCAACATTCAGATATAAAAAGATTTAAAAAATTAACAAGATATATAGAAATTTTCTATGATAAAGAATTTTATTGATATGATTAAAAACTGGGAAAAGTGGGCTTGCCAAACAAGTTTAGAAAGTTCAATTTAAGGCAAAATAAAATGAAATAAAACATTAGGTAATGAGAGCATGAAATATTGAAAATAAAAAAGGAAACCATGCATACTAAAAAAATATATTAGGTAATGAACATTTATGAATAAGAAAAAACAACCAAAAAACCATACCTTCCCAAATAATTCATATTCATGTACTGTCTTGTCAAACTGAAGAGGCACATGACTATCACTGAATCATTATCGCCTTGAGTTATGAACAATATAAAATTGTTTGGTTCTTATCCATAATTAAAATCCATAAAAAGAATGAATTGGTAAAAAACACCAGGAACAAACCTCCTTGATCAATAAGTGATTTATATATTATGTTCTTCAACCTCCATGCACGTATATAGAAGACATTTAATCCATAAACTCATCCATGTTCATTAGGAATTATGTTATTTGCTATGTGAGGATAAGAATAATAGTCAGTAAAATTTTAAGCAGTAAATAAAACTAACATTAAAGTAACTTAAATGAGTATTGAACTTTTAAAAACCACACGCTTATATAAAACTATTAATGATGAATGAGAGAAATGTGTAGGAGACACATCAAAACAAATCAATGTGGAAAAAAAAGGAATACAACTATGAAAAAAACTAATGAAGGTGGGAAGAAACTAAGTAACCAAAATGATTAAAAATGATGACACCCACCCATCCAATATAATGATAGTATTGTTTTCTAGTATAAGAATGTTTCAAAACATCATTCAAAATTTCTAAAAAATTAATAGTTTCAATTTCAATGTGGATCATCTAAAAAATGACCAATTTTATATAATGCACAATTCACAATCTTGTTTGATAACAAAATCAGAATTCAATAAATGAATGATAATTGAAAATATGTTAAAATGCATATGAAACAAAAATAACATTCATGTGGTGGTACACTTCACCAATCTTCATCACATTCCAATTTAATGCAGCTCCTATAGAAATACCTATTGTTTATTCAAACCCAACTCCTAAAATAAAATGAATCCACACATTAGATGTCGAACAAAGAAAACATGTAGCAAAATAGTGGGAAAATTACTGGTAATCAAACACATTTATAATTCTTCGTTATGTATTCATATGTACTGTGAAAACAAATAAGAAAGATATACCATCCCCAGACTCTATGTAAGGACAATATTACCATCCCTACACCTCATGTTGAACTATAGGAGAAAATAATACATCATTACATTAACAATCCCTAACTTATGGATTGATATAATAAAAAACAACACAAACATTAAGTTAATTCATATAGAAAAATAAAAGAAAATTAATTAATTATGATGAGAAGAAACATTGAATAAAATCAATAAAACATACCATAGAAAATAAATCCATAGAGAGACTAAATGATAATTTTCAAAATAAAATCATATAATCATTAATATGTATTTGACTACTTATTTCTAGTTATTCTCTTGGTAGTCTCCAGATTTACTGCTGCAATATTCTAAGTGATGATTTTAAGAATAAAGTAATGTAAAATCATAATGAACTCAGTAATGTTAAATTGAAGTGTAATATTTAGAAAATAATGACATGTACTTTAGGGAATGAAAAATTAATACGAATTTTATGAAACCAAATCTCACTCAGTAAAGCTGAAGCATAAGCTGAAAACATAAAAATGTCCGACAATGGGGAACATTATAAGAGATGCAGTGTGTTTCATAGGGTTCCAAGGGAATGGATCACTAGGTATCATAAAAATGGTGGAGAAATTAATAAAAAAAATTAATTTATGTACTATGTTGTAGAAATAATCACATAGAATAAATGATATTATATTGAAATAGATTTTTTGGGACAAAAACATTTCACAAATACAAACTAAACTGTTTTCTTAAGAATGAATGTTTTGGTTTTTATAAGAAGGGCCAGAGAAAGATTAAAGTTCATAGGGTGTTAATTTATATGATATGAGGGGAAAAAGTCAACCAATAAAAATGACGTACCTCAATGGATAAGATTTCAGGCTCAACCCTAGGTTTAATGTCTACAACATCTACTACTTGAATGAGAGGACAAGTAGTTTAAAAAATGAATGAAAAATCATATTTAATACAAGTAAAATTTACTATTAATTGAAAAAATGACCCAATTCATTAAAATATACCATTTCCTCAATATTCCATGATAGTGTATTCTCCTCAATCAAGTTCAAAGCACCCTTTCACATTGTATGTAAAGCCCCCCATCATCCATGGATTTGCAGTAGGTTCCATGCATGCATGCCATACTTCTATGATGGTGGTAAAATAATCATACCCAGTTAGATATTTATAGTGGTGATTCATATGACATGTTTTGAAAATTTTATAGATTTATAAAGAAAATAATACATTTAAGCAATTTATATTCTGTTTTATTGTCTGTAAGACAAATGTTACCATCACAGTTTGTATATTTCATTAATTCACATGTTAACTAAGCAATCTGATTTTTAGAAAGTTGAATAATTCTTCTACATGACAATTGAAATAAGATAAGTTATCGTGCACATAACATTTATCAAATTAACTAACATTTTCACATAACAGTTGATTAAACCTCAAATTTTGGTATTATCACAAATCAATATAAACAAAAGTAGACTATAAGTTGATTGATTACAATACATGAATAAATAAATCTTGACACGAATATAATACATTGGATATTCTAATAACTCCCATTATCTCATGGTTCATAATATTCTCACTAACTAGTAATCTAAAATTTTAACACCCCAAGCTTCCACGGTACGTTTCCCTTCGAATAATGCAATAGCTTTCATTGTATGTAACTTCAAGATTCTAACACACCGCGACCAATCAAAGTAGCTATTATGAATAGTAATACCCACTTTTTAATATTTTATAAATTTTATCTCTCAAAATGGACTTAATTTTGGGATTCGTAATCTCTAAATTATCCTAGGGTTCAATTTTGGTACTTTTCGGATAACTTTTATATTTTTATGAATATCTAAATTTTTAAATTTAATTAAAAACAAAATTTTTAATCAAAATAATTAATAGTGATAAATTTTGAATTATATTGGTTTTAAATTATATTTAGAAAAAAAATTTACCATTTAATACAATTTTGGCCATTGGACATAATTTCACATTAAAACTGGACATAAAAACGTGTCAATCTTTTAATAGTTATTATCTCTTAAAAACATGCTTTTTTTAACAAGGGGAATTAATTTTAAATTAATTTCTACCACTTATATGTTTTGAATTTATAAAAATGGATTCCATATTTAGAATCAATAGGTCCATATTGTTTAAATATGTAACTTTTATTTTTTGACATTTTGAATAATTATTTTGGTAAATGTTTTATTTACCATGGTTAAAGGGTAAATCTAGTAAATAAGGGTAAAACATAATATTATAAGAAAACTAAATGATCCTAAGACGTTTCCTAACCTTATTGTTTGATACATGTCTGACCATGGGCATCTTTGGGTCGATTTCGGGACCCGATAGATCCACTTGTAAGTGATTATGACACTTTATATTAATTATGTTAATGTAAATTCAAAAATGACATAAGAATATATCTTTCAGAAAAACAATTTTCACATGGGGTTATATATGTTATATTTTGGACATAAATATTCATTAGAAAGATAAAATGGTTTCATACATAATGGTCTTTTATTTATAATTTTTTTACATTGAATAAATAAATTTAATTATGATACAATAATGATGTAGTATATTCCTTATTAATGAAAGAATCGAATCATTAGTATTATAAATGTTAAAATAAATATAATTTGAAATTTTTTATGCCATAAAAGCATATTATTGGTTAATATGACATGATAGGATTTCGTAAATGAATTTTTTTCAAATTAATAAAGTTAGTAATACTTTAACAAAAATAAATTATTAAATACTGTCAAAATTGACTTAAATGAGTTTTTAAAACAAGTATTATATTATTAATTGATATTCTAATTTTAAAAATCCAAGGTTTGGACAAAAAACTTATATCATGTAGGTGTATCATTAATGGACTACTTGGGAGGTCTCTTGTATGTATATAGTATTTTTATTAACTATATAATATAAAAATACAAAGTGACATGATAAATGTCAATCTAATTAACTAAGAGTTAAAATTAAAAGATAAGGTTTATATAATGACCCCACCTATCTAAAATCTATTGTTTGAAAGGACTGAGACCCATCCCTACCTTATAATTTGAACAATACACTTTGGAGCTATTAGAAACTGAATATGAATTTATAATAAATTAATACTTTATGTTTTTCTAAAAGAGTTCGTCCTCCCCCTTATAAAAGGACACAACTTCTAACAAATTCGTTACACCTTCAAAGCCTTTTGGTTCGGCAAAACCCTACCCGAATTCTCTATCAACTTCCCTCACTTCATCCTAGAGGCCTTATTTGGATCATAAAGTCATCTAATGGATCCCTTTTGATCAAATAAAAAGGAAGAACCCGAAGAAAGGTAATGTTTTCACCACCCATTTTCAAGTTCTTTTCTTCTTCAACTTCTTCTTTAATTGTTATTTCCTTTATAAAATAAAAAATACAATATATTATATATAATGTGATGTTATTATCAATATATTATAACCATATTCAGTATTTTATCCATTCATTGAATGACATGTCACCATACGTGCGTACGTAGGGCTTACCGTCTCCACGTCGTGGTGTAATTGTTATTCAAAAACATTATTATTTGGATGGGTATGATAATGATATTTATTTTTTGTAAATAATAAATATAACATGAAAATGATTCTATATATATGATATACCATCCCATTATATATTATACAAATCTCAAAAGATTAATATTGTCGCTCGTGCGTACGTACGGACTACCGTCTCCACGAACGCGATGAGATTCATTCCCCATCCTATAAATGCAATTATAATTCTCAGTTTATGATTAAAAATAATGTTTAAGGACTTGATATAATTATGGATATGAATAAGACAAACATATCCATAACAAACACTGCTTATGTAACAAAATATATAAAGGAAAACGAATTCATTAACACCCGAAACGATGATAATACTAAGATATTATTAACAAATCAATGTTAAAAGATAATATATGATATCATATTAATGTATATGATTCTTGTATAATTTAATAACAATTATATCACCATTATACAAGATTTTAAACTACCCTCAAACAAGGAAAAGTACATGTTATGTTTTTATTTCACAATCTCTTCTTTATCTGTGGTCGTTTATACATAATTATCTACTGGGACCTCTTTATCACCCACATCAATGTTTCTTAAAAAATTTATTTCAAAACATTCTTACTATTTTACAGAATAAGGGTTAATGTCATTTATACCATTTTTTACTTTTTATAAGTAGTTTATAAAGGAGTCATTCCATCGTTTTCCTAACAATGTCGTTATTAACCTTTTCGACAGAATTACGGTTGGAATGTCTTTTTTAACATATACGGTGGGTGCGGCTATTTTCATCCATTATAAAATCGTCGAAGCTTCCCTTACAAGCTTATAAGAATATTTTTGAAGAAGATGTTTTCTTTTATAATTATGTGACTTTTAAATGATTTCAGAAAAAGAGATATTTCTCTGAAATTGTTTTGATTTCATCTATGTCAACATCCTTTGATGGATTTTATGTTTATTTGAAGTTGATTTATTATGATACAAAACTTCCATATTGTATTGAAGGTTTTGGGATATATTTGACTGTGGATGTGTTATTTTTATACCATTCACGGTTTATGGAGAACGTATTGACACTTCATATGATAGTTTTAATATGAATGTCTATGTTATGTTTAATCCTCTTTATATGAGGAATGAATTGGCCTTAATAAGTGACGGGTGGAGCCCGCTATAGCTCCTTGATGCATCGGTAGGTATCATGAGACAAACTAGAGTCTTCGCACGAGGCCTTGAAAAAATCTTATTTATAGTCTTGGCACGAGGTCTTGGATACATGGTTATGATAGTCAGGCATTATGCATTCCATCATTATGAAAGTGGTTATTGATATTGCATGTGATTATTTGATTAGTATAATATCCATGTGAATAATTAAATGGAATTATTTCATTTTATTTCTACCACATTATATTTAAGTTCAAGTTTAAAAGGATTTTATTTTAGTTATACATTACCTTAAATGATTATACTTATTTATTAATGTTTCTGCTATATTGTTATCCTTTCCGAAAATCTGAGCTCACCCCTTTCTATGTTTTATTTTTCCCAGGATGTGAAGAGGTATTTTATGAATCACCTCCAGGGGTAGTATTAGGGGATATTAGTGTGGACTATGGAGACTATGTTGTTGTAGTTTTCATTTTATGTTGTAATGTAAACTTTATGAATATATCTAGTGTTTCCAAGGATACTAAACTAATCGGTCTTTTGAGACTTGATCTCTCTTGTGATAATTCCAATGTTATTTAATAATGCACCGACTCTGGGTAACTGGGGTCGCGGTGTTACAGTTGGTATCAGAGAATTTTTAGAACAAAACATTGAAGCTATAATTAGATGATCTCTAATTAGAGCACATAGACCTAAGATGGACTTTGAGGATTAGTATAGAATAACTTCCTAGAATTTTGGTATTTTAGAGATTTTTTGAGTTTTCTGAGAAATACATACCGGTTATGGATACGATTACTTAGAGGCGGCTATGGCACATATGTTCCAATGGGTAAAACCCAAAAACACCGCTTTGAGCTAGACTCGAACGGGAACTGGTGCACGACAACAGGTTTTACTGCACTCTTCGTTACGACACTCCCAGGGGATATTCCTAGGATAATTCTAATTTTCGTTAAAATTCATTATGAAGGATTTATGAGTATATACTTCCTCAAAGAATTTTATTTAATGATTATGGGTTATATCCATAAATAGTTTAATTTATGTAAAGTGTTTTACAAGTATGGAATTATCTATTTTGATTCCTAAAATGATCTATTTTATGCCATTGTTTAGAAATGGTCCCTAGTGGAAGAAATAGAAACCGTATCAATGCACAAACTCTATGTAGGGACTGTCCTCTTGCTCAAGATAATTATAGTGGAGCTGTTGATGCAACTAGTACTGATCAGCTAATTACCATACTGGGACAACTCACTCAGGTTATGAATAATTAAATTACCCGTATGGAGCACCCTGATCCGTAGTGTGGAGGATCAATTTTAGATCGATTCATGAGGCAGAAACCACCAAAATTTAATGGGAGTAAAAATCCATTAGTAGCTGAGCAATGGATAAGTTCCCTTGAGAAAATATTTCAGGCTTTGGGGAGTAGTGAAAGGGAAAAACTTATCTGGGCAGTTTATCACCTCACTAGAGATGTTGATCAATGGTGGTCAATGATACAAAACATGAAGGGTGATGATGAAGTATCAAATATGGAATAGATGGAGTTCACAGAGATTTTCTTAGCAAAATAATTTCCTCGTGACCATCGAGCAGATTTGGAAAGACAATTTCTGAGTTTAAGGTAAAAGGAGGATGCGAACTTCGCAATGTATGAGTCTAACTTTAAATGGTTAGTGACTCATGCAGCAGATTATATACATAACCCAAGAAGTAAGATTGATCGTTTCATTTATGGGTGAAAACCGTTTCTCCATCAAGCATTAGTCTCAAAATATTTCTCATCTTACGAATATATTGTCTCATGTGCTATCAAGAACGAAAAGGAATTTTCTAAGTATTACGACTTTAAGGAAAAGAAAGTGAAGAAGTGATCTGCTGACCACTATGGAAATGGAAATAAAGGGAAGAAGGGAAAAGTTGATTATCCATCCTCTAGTATATGTGGGAAGAAACACCCTGGTATTTGTTTGAAGGGAATGTGAGTATGTTACAAGAGTGGTGAAAAATGCCACCAAACTCATGATTGCAAGGGAAAGAGAGTGGTTGTCAACATGGAATTCTATAATTGTAGAGATATGGGACATTATGGAAATGAATGTCCTAAGAGTCAGGGGAAATTACCTTAAAAAAGGCCAATGGATCAAGGCCAAGCTTATGATATCACTACTGCTGAGGTAGAAGCTCTGAAAGACGTAGTGGCAGGAAATTTAATGGTTTCCTCAAGTTTAGAAAATGATTTATTTTATTCTGGATCATTGCAATGTTTCATATCATCCTAGTTAGCTTTGAAAATTATATATTTCCAATTTGATTTAACAAGGGAGTTTTCATTTAAAACTCTTAAGAGAATTATCATTGCAACAATGATTTGTGAATCAGTCCCCATTAGAGAACATAAATGTTCTTTATCCGCTGATCTCATTATCATACCTACGATTGAGTTTGATATAATCCTCGGTATGGATTTCCTTTCAGACCATGATGCGAAGATTTATTATAAGAATAATGAGGTTACGATTTTTGATGATGATGATAAGTAACACCTTATCTTTAGAGAAGAATCGTCACCACATAATTCTTATCTAGATTCACCCCCAGTAGCTCAACTAAATTCAATTATTGGGGAGGAAGAGAAAGAAATGACTATGGGTGAGGAACGTAATGTTGAAATAGAGAATGTACCTATTGTGAAAGAATATTTAGATGTTTTTCTGAATGATTTACATGGACATCCTCCAGAACGAGAAGTTGAGTTTTCCATTGATTTAATTTCTGGATCAAGGCCTATATCGAAGACCCCTTATAGAACGGCCACTGTGGAATTAGTTGAACTAAAGAAACAAATAGAGGAATTGATTAATAAGGGATATATTCTCCCTAGGGTTTCTCCTTGGGGATCCCTTGTTCTTTTTGTTAAAAATAAAGAGGGATCTATGAGGTTATGTATCGACTACATGGAGATCAATGATTTAACAATAAAGAACAAGTATCCCCTACCTCACATCGATGATTTATTTGACCAAGTACATAGAGCTCAATACTTTTAAAATATTGACCTTCGATCTGGATACCATCAGTTATGTGTGATGAAGGAAGACATTCCGAAGACTACATTTCAAACCAGGTACAGGCATTATATGTTTTCAATAATCCTTTTTGGGCAGACTAATACACCCTCTATTTTCATGGATCAAATGAACAGTGTTTCCATGTTATATCTTGATGAATTTGTAGTTGTATTTATTGATGATATCTTGGTATACTCCAATAGTTATGAAGATCATGAAAATTACCTGCATATTATCTTTAAGACTTTGAGAAGACATAAATTATATGGGATGTTGAGAATGTGTGAAATCTGGCTTCAAGAGATTTCGTTTGATGGCCATATTGTCTCTAAGGATGGAATCTCTATTGATCCTTCTAAGACAAGAGCAATCCATTAATGGCCAGCACGAATGATTATAACTGAGTTACATAGTTTTATTGTTTTAACAGGTTATTATCGACGTTTTTTCCAAAAATGTTCCTGATTGGATAAACCATTAACAAATCTCACATGTAAAGGGGTTAAATTTTATTGGAAAAAAGAGTGTAAAGAATTTTTTGAAGAATTGAAGAGAAGATTAGTCAATGCTCCTATATTGACTCCACCATCGGGGAATGATGGGATCGTTATTTATAGTGCTGCATCGAAGAAAGGACGTGGTTGTGTCCTTTTGCAGAATGATAGATTTATCGCCTATGCATCACGACAGCAGAAAATTCATGAGAAAAACTATCCTACTCATGATCTTGAGTTAGATGTTGTAATCTTTTCGTTGAAGATATGGTTACATTATTTCAATGGTGAAAAATGTGAGATATATACCGATCATAAGAATTTAAAGTATATTTTCTCACAGAAAGAACTCAACATGAAGAAAACGAGATGGCATGAACTACTAAAGGATTATGATTGCACGATACACTACCACCGGGTGAAGGAAAATAAGGTAGAAGACACTTTTAGTATAAAGGATCATGGATTTTTGAACAATATGAGAGGAGAAAGGGATCCTATTTTCATGGATCTAGTAAAGATGAATATGGGAATCACCATGGAAGGAGAAACATCATAACATTTTCAAATGGTTCCCAAACCATCTTTACTAGAAAGGATAATGAGTTCTCAGTCAGATGATGAAGAGTTTAAAAAGAATATTAAAGCCGTGAATGATGCGAGATTGAGTGACTTTGTGTATGAATATAGAATTTTGAAATTTGGGAAGAGACATTGTGTTCCTGATATACTTGATCTAAAAAGGGAATTGTTGGATGATGCTCATAGTTCCAATTTCTCTATACACCATGGGAGCACCAAAATGTATAGAGATTTGAAGGAACATTTTTTGTGGGACAACATGAAGAGGGAGATTGCTGATTTTGTGTCAATATGTATGGTTTGTGAACAAGTGAAATCTGGAAGGCTACATCCTGGAGGAGTCATGCAACCTCTTCCCATACCCGAGTAGAAATGGGATAATATCACTATGTACTTTTTCATGGGACTACCAAAGACTCCTATAAGTAATGATGAAATATAGGTCATTGTAGATCGTCTTACAATGTAAGCACAGTTTCTTGCTATAAGGGAAGATCTTCCACTTGAACGTCAAGGAAGTTTATATATTAATTATGTCGTAAGACTTCATGGAGTACCCCTATCAATTGTTTCTGATCGTGATCCACATTTTACATCATGATTCCGGAGGAGTCTTTAGAAGGCCTAGGATACAGAACATCATTTGAGCACTGCCTACCACCCCCAAACTGATGGAAAATCAGAACGGACTATTCAACCCTTAGAATACATGTTGAGATCATTCTCACTTGACTTTCAGGGTATTTGGGATCAAAATTTACCATTTGTGAAATTTTCCTATATTAATAGCTTCCATTCAAGTATTCGAATGGCACCATATGAAGAGTTATATGGAAAGAGATGCCACACACCAACCTGTTGGGATGATGTTGGTGAAAGAAGACTTGTAGGCCCAGAACTGGTGGAGGAAATGATGGAAAAGGTGAGAGTAATCCAGAACCACATCAAAGCAGGTCAAAGTAGGCAGAAGAACTATGCTGACAACTGAAGGAAGGATTTGGAATTTCAGGTAGGAGATCAGGTTTTCTTGAATGTATCACTATGGATGAGAGTTATAAGTTTCGGCAAGAAAGTAAATTGAGTCCCAGGTACATAGAACCTTTCGAAATTCTAGAAAGAATTGGGGATGTAGCATACCATTTGGCAATGCCGCCAAGTCTCTCCAAAGTTCACGATGTGTTCCACGTATCACTGTTGAGAAAATACATGCCTAACAAAACGCATGTACTCACCTATGAGGAAGTAGAACTAGAACCTGATCTATAATATTATGAAGAGCGTATCAAGATTCTTTATTTAGGGAGAAAGTGCTTAGAATCTAGAAGACTCATCTAGTAAAAGTTCTATGGAGGAACCATATGATGGAAGAGGCAACATGGGAACCCGAGGAACATTTGATGAAGAACCACCCAAGTCTTTTTATACAGTAATTTTCTAGAAATTTCGAGGACAAAATTATTTGAAGGTGGGTATAAAGTAACACCCCAAGATTCCATGGTATGTTTTTCTTTGAATAATTCAATAGCTTGCATTATACGAAACTTCGAGATTCTAACACACTCCGACGAATCAAAGAAGCTGTTATGAATAGTAATACCCACTTTTTGAAATTTTATAATTTATATCTCTCAAAATGGACTTCATTTTTTGATTTAGAATATCTAAATTAGAATAGTGTGAAATTTTTGTACTTTTTGGATAACTTTTATATTTTGATGAATTGTGAAAATTACTAAATTTTAATTACAAACAAATATTTTAATCAATATAATTAATAATGATAAATTATGAATTTCAGTGGATTTAAATTATATTTAGATTATATTTTTTTAATACAATGTTGGTCAATGGACATAATTTTACAATTAAACCGTACATAAACATGTGTCAATCTTTTGATAGTTATTATCAATTAAAAAAACGCTTTTTTTAACAACCGGAATTAATTTTTAATTAATTTCTATTACTTATGTCTTTTGAATTTGTCAAAATGGATTTCATATTTATATTCATGATGTCCAAATTGTTTAAATAGGTAAATTTTATTTTTAGACATTTTGAATAATTACTTCGGTAAATATTTTATTTACGATGGTTAAAGGGTAAATCCGCTAAATAAGGGTAACAAATAATATTATAATAATAATAAATTATCCTAAAACATGTCCTAACCTTATTGTTTGATAATATTCCGACCATGGGAATATTTGGGTCTATTTTTGGACCCCATGGATCCACTTGTAAGTGACAATGACAATTTATATTAATTAAGTTAAAGTAAATACAAAAAATGACATAAGCATATATCTTTTAGCGAAACAATTTTTACATAGGGTTATATATATTATATTTTATACTATAAATATTCATTATAAAGATAAAAATATATCATACATAATGGTATTTTATTTATAATTTTTAGACGTTGAATAAATAAATTTATATATGACACAATAATGATGAAGGATATTCCTTATTAATGATGGAATCAAATAATTTGTATTATAAATGTTAAAATAAATATAATTTTAATGTTTTGATTCCATAAACGAATTTTATTGGTTAATATGACGTGTTTTTAATTATTAAATGAATTTGGTTTGAATTAATAAAGTTTTATGACTTTAAAAACATCAATTATTATATATTGTCAAAATTTACATAAATGAGTTTTTAAAACAAGTATTTTATTATTATTGATATTCTATTCCTCAAAATAAAATTATCGGTCAAAAGACTTATATCATGATAGGTGTATCATTAATGGACTACTTGGTGGTCTCTTGGATTTATATAGTAAGTTTATTAACTATATAATATAAAAATACAAAGTGACATAGTAAATGTAAATCTAATTAACTTATAGTTATAACTAAAATATAAGGTTAATATAATGACCCAAACTGTATGAAATCAATTGGTTGAAAGGCTTTAGACCCATACCTACTTTATAATTTTAATAATCAATATTACAGCCATTATAAACTGAATATGAATTTATTATAAATTAATACTTTAAGTTTTTCCTAAAGAGCCCCTCCTCCCCCTTATAAAAGGACACAACATCTAACCAATTCCTCACACCTTCAAAGCCTTTTGGTTCAGCCAACCCCTAACCAAATACTCACTCAACTTCCCTCAAATCAATCTAGATTCATTAGTTTGATATTAAATCCAACCTACGGAGTTCTTTTGATCAAATCAAAAGGAAGAACCCGACGAAGAGGTAATGTTTCCACCACCATTTTTCAAATTCCATTCTTATTCAACTTCTTCTTTCTTTGTTATTTAATTTATAAAATAATAACTCCAGTATCTTATATATACTGTAATGTTATTATAAATATGGTTCAACCATATTCAATATTCTATCCATCCTTTGAATGACATGTCACCATTTGTGCTTACGTACGGCTTACCGTCTCCACGTCGTGGTGTAATTGTTATTCCAAAAAATTATTATTTGGATGGGTATGATAATGATATGTAATTTAAATAAATAATAAATATAAATGATAATGATTCTGTATATATGATATACCATCCAATTATATATTACATTAATATCAAAAGAATGATATTGTCGCTCGTGCGTACGTACGGACTGTCGTCTCCGCGAACGCGATGAGATTCATTCCCCGTCGTATCCATGTAATAATAATTCTCATTTGATGATTAAAAATGATTTATAAGGACTTGATAACATTCTGGATATGAATAAGATACAACCTATCCATAACAAACATGTCTTATGTAACAAAATATATAAAGGAAAACGAATTCGTTAACACCCGAAACGATGATAATACTAAGATATTATGAACAAACCAATGTTAAAAGATCACATATGATATCATATTAATGTATATAATTCCTTTATAATTTAATAACAATTATTTCACCATTATAGAGGAGGTTAACCTACCCTCAACCAAGGCAAAGTTCAAGGTAAGGGTTTATTTCACAATCTCTTCATTATCTGAGGTTGTTTATACATAATTATCTACTAGGACCTCATTATCATCCATATCCATGTTTCCTAAAAGTGTATTTCAAAACATTATTACTACTTTATAGAGTATGGGTTAAAGTCATTTATACCATTGTTTGACTTTTTATAAGAATTTTATAAATGAATCTTTATGTCATTTTCCAAACAATGTTCTTTTTATACTTTTCGATAGAAATAAGGTAAGAATTTCTTTTTTTATCTTATACATCAGATGCGTCTATTTTCCGCCATTATAAAATCGTCTAATCTTCCCTTACAAGCTTATAATAATATTTTTAATGTAAATTTTTTCTTTTATAATTATGTGACTTTTAAATGATTTCAAAAAAATAGATATTTCACTAAAATAGTTTTGATTTCATCTATGTCAACATCCTTTGATTGATTTTAAGTTTATTTGAAGTTGATTTTTTATGATACAAAACATCTATATTGTATTGAAGGTTTTGTGATATGTTTGACTGTGGATGTGTTATTTTTATACAATTCATGGTTTATGGAGAACATATTGACAATTTTTATGCTAGTTTTAATACAAATGTTTATGTTATGTTTAAACCTGTTCATTTGAGTAATGAATTGGAATTAATAAGTGATGGGTGGAGCTCACTATAGCTCCTCGATGCATCGATAAGTCTCATGAGAAAAACTAGAGTCTTGGCATGAGGCCTTGAAAAAACCTTATTTTTATTCTTGGCACGAGGACTTGTCTACGTGGTTATGATAGTCTGGCATTATGCATTCCATCATTATGAAAGTGGTTATTGATATTTCATGTAATTATTCGATTTTTAGAATATCCATGTGAATAAGTAAATGGAATTATTTCATTTTATATCTTCCATATTATGCTGAAGATCAAGTTTAAAAGGCTTTTTTTAGTTATACATTCCATAAAATGTTTATGATTATTTATGAAAGTTTCCGCTATATTTTTATCCTTACTGGGCATCTGTGCTCACCCCTTTCTATGTTTTATTTTTCCCATTATGTGAAGAAGTATTTTATGATTGACCTTTAGGGATAGTATGAGGGGATATGGGTGTGGACATTGGAGACTATGTTGTTGTAGTTTTTATTTTAAGATGTAATGTAAAATTTATGAATGTATCTAGTGTTTCCAATTCTACTAAACTAATATGTCATTTGAGACTTGATATTTCTTGTGATCATGGCAATGTTATGTAATAATGCACCGAATCTGGGTAACTAGGATAGGGGCGTTACATAAATTGTTTAAATCAATGTTTTTTATAATCCAGAAATTTTGACTAAAATTGAGGCATGTAGTTAGATTTTGCATTGTAATGTATCATTCAAAATGTAATTCGATACAATCATAAATGGTCTTATATGAAAAAATATATAAACAGAAGATACAATTAAGGGATTGGTGATTAATGATAGTTGGATAATATACCTGTTGTGGAAGGGATTGTGGGATCTAAACTAAGAAAAACCTAAGTGATATTTAAAAGTAAAAATCACAAGAATCAACTCATTATTACTGATATATTAAAAAAGAAAGTGCATCAATTCATTGTACATGTCATAGATAAAAATAAATACTGAAACACCTCAGATAAAAATGCATCATGTCTAAATGTTAATTAGTTTAGAAGAACTATAGAAAAAATGAAGGAAATGGTTAGCATATAGTAGATAATATATAATGTAGATGAATTGATGGGTTACTAGACAGAAAATGAATTATTGTGGTGTTATATTACATCTAAAGACTACTGTATATTGCCAATAAAGCTATATCACACAGATCTGGAAAAATAATGGAGTGTAAAGGTAAAATTTATATGGAAGTAGGATAACATACCTGTTATGTCATTGTACTTTTGTAGGATTTATAAATTTGTTGTTGGTAATGGTAAATGAGTTAACCAAGAGGTTTTGGGGGGTTATCATCGATGGTTGATAGTGTAGCAGATTTTGGAATGGAGTAGGATTTTAGCCGTAAATCGAAGGTCATGGTAGATGGAGGAGGTGAATGTGAATGTAGACCGAGAGACGAGGTGATTGGGTCATCATTGGTGGTTGAAAATGTGAAAGATTTTGGAATGGATTCGTGTTGTTAGCAGTAAATACGAGGTGATTGTAAACGGAGGAGGTGAAGGTGAACATAGATAAGGAATCAAAGTTAGGTAAAGTAGTTCTAGAGTCATGGTGATAGTATGTTTTGAATGGATACATAGACGAAGGGATGAGGTGTGACGAAGCTAGGTAGTAGGCGGAGATGGAGATGAGGATCTTTGAGTGCCAGCTATGGGGAGACAAAGGGAAGTCTATGGAGACGGAGATTTGGATGTGGGAGCAGAGACAAGTCTTTGAGATAACCAGATGGGAGGAATTTAGGAACCCTAGGTTCGTAGGAATGAAAATCGAGGGAGTTTACCAGTCGATTGTAGAAGAATCTCATGATGCAAGGAAGGATTAAAACCGAAGGGTAGATGTCGTTGATGGATTGCAGGAGTAAAAGCAGGATTGGGATGGCTAACTATAGCGGGAAACCTACAGTTATGAAGAGGATAGGGGTAGCACGAGAGGAGGTGGGAGGAAGAAGCTGGATGTGACGGACCCTAATTTCGAAGATGGGTCGCGGTGATGCATCATTCGGAGTCAATTTGAAATGGGTGTTTTGGGGGTTCAATTAGAAAGCGAAGGGTTATTTGGTAGTTGGAAAGGTAAATTGGGTGACGTGGTGCTTTGTGGAGGTGATATGTCAGTAGATAAAACCCCAGTTTTAGTAGATATAGCAGATTATATGACTAGTCGGATATGACTTGTAGGTTTCAGGTATAGTGGAACTGTGCAATGCTTCATGAAAAACGTTTCTTCTTTCCAGGATAGATGATACATTTGAGATTTACACAATGATAGACTTTGTGATATATGTAATTTAATAAAATATTATAGACAAGTGACATAACTGTAAAATTAGATAGAACATAATCACATATCATCTATAATTAGGTTAATTAAATCAAAATTACATTTTAGGAATTCTTTCTTTGTCGATGGATTTGAAAATAGATTTGTGTTGTATCGTCACTGTGTTGTATGAATCATGAGAAGATTACCTCTAGTAGTTATCCCCATATGTTCCAAAAATATGAAACTTACATCGTAAAAGTCATAGGGTTCTACCATGATATATCCTTCTGCATGCATAATCCTCCTTTGTTCACCTCAAGAACTATATCCAAATAATTCACTTGGATCTCTATTAACATGAGAGTGGAAAGTAGGGGAAGATCAGTCTCTGTTCATGGAAGCATTTTTAGATATGTGATCACTCTTGTACTGGAGTGGATTATACTAATATGTTATCTACAACCAAACCAATGGATTGGATCACTGATAATATAATATAATTGCGATTATGTATCACTAGAGTTAAAAATAAATAATCTCACAAGTGCCCTTTATTATTAATTTATTCCCTCTTAATCCCCATGTAAGATGATAATAATGATAATATTATTATTTCCCAAAATGTTATTGACTTTTGAGTTAAATTAAATGTTATTTAATCATATAATATTCAATATTTTTTAATTATCACTAAACCATTAAAATCAATTGGTGATTTCTCTACAATATTAACCAGGCCTTGAATAATGAATATTTATTTTAAAAAAACACTACATTAATCATTAATTAATAAATAAATATTATATTACCTAAAGAGAAATTAATTATTTATTAAATTTCATTCCAACATTATATTCCATTGAATAAATTATGACATAATATATGAAATCAATTAAAAATGAATAATTATTAAACATCATATTGGATTAATATTTATTCAACTAGTTAAATAATAAATAATAATATTACTATTTAGTAGAGATTCAAGATACACATGGTGTGTGACCCTCTTGGCCTTTTTCTCAGTGGCATTAGGTGAAGGAACCTAAAGTCCGATGCTAGAATATAAGAAGATTCCAAGGAACCCATTGACAAATTAGTTTATCTCACAACCACATAATACATCATACATATTCTCACTGTGTTATATAATCTCTTTATCATGATATCTCTAATCAAGAAGGTTACATGCTAGTGATATCAACCTACGTGATCGATCTGTCTTTATTTTTGTTCATGGAAATTTAACTTTCTATAAAACACTGTGAACATGGAATTTTTTAGTCTATGAAATTATCATCAAATATGATGATAAAATAACTTCTGTAAATGAAAAGGAGGGAATAATATATTCTTACCAAATTCATTAATTAAATATTACTCATGAAGTACCCAATATATCATGCCTCTCTATGAAAATATGACTTCATGGTTTTCATTAATACATAAATGTACACAACTCATAGTACACATTAATAATATTATTGAATTAGAAGGATCAATACATATGTTTGAAGATAGGAATATCCAATGACACTTATAAATGAGGATTTTGTATTGGAAGGTCTCGTTCTCATAATATCATGTTGGTTATTACCATGGGAGTACACCATGAGAATTCTCATCAAAGTATTTTGAGTCTCCACCCCTAATATCTTGTATCATCTGTGTCCCCCAAATTCTATCATCCGGCTATAGAACATAAATTTAAGAAAAATGTCATAGAAATTATGTGTTCTAATCATAGCTGGGATCTTATATGACCTTTTAGTGTGACAACTACTTTTGGTACATTATCAGATACTATGTTATGGAAATGGCCAATCATTATATCGTAAGTCGTTTATTACATTTCAAAAAATTGTACATAGGTTATCATAATGTATATAGAATATGGTTATAGGGAACCAACTCAACCGATTTTTTATATTGAGAGAGCATAATAATTTCACCATTCTATCTATGTGTCACTTATCGATTGAAGAATTAAATATTTTCGGTCACATCTTCATGTAATAATGTTTTTTAGTGAACATTGAGAAGGTTGAAGTGATTCATACATGGGATCATCCCAATTTGTTTTTCTTACCAGGTCACTACGTAAGGTTCATCAAAATCATTTCTCTCTTAATAGAAAATATTTCAAGATATTCCAATAAGTGTATATTTTTTTCATGATATATTCCAGGGTATAATACATTCCATGTGATAAAGATGCATTTTTCCATAGCACGGATTTTGAAAATAACTAAGCCTTGTGAAGAGTATACCATGTTTTGTAATGAATACTAGATTGATTGTGGTGTACTTTTTATGTTGTGTGATTGAATTAGGAATTATGGATTATGACAATTGAGGCCACATGAATGGAACTATCATAAATTTGATCACATGTTTTCCATAGTAGTTAATTCCTGATGGAGTTTTCCGAATTAATCTCTAGGTGAGAGGTTAATTATTTATATCGATCATAGTTTATGGAGATGCATTTTTCTATAGATTGAATCAATTCTTTGGAAATGTATATGCATTGAGTAGATGAATTCCCTTCATTTGAACTAGCTAATATAATGGGAAAAGCGAATAGTGTCAATTATTATTTGATACTAAAGATGAAAACTCAGGTAGTTTAGGGGTCATGTTTTATGGGGAGGATTATTTCATTATTTGATGAGATAAATTTAGGTGTTCAGGAGAAGTATGACTAGACGACTATCATGTATTTATCTATTGATTCCTCTCTTTTGATATGGATCATGAAAATATAGTATGAGATTTTCAAATTTTAGGTGTTGAGGGACGTCGTTGATTGTGGGGAGATACCTCTTACCTTGACCATCGATGATGATGAGATCACCCTTGTTCATGTCCTTGTTATTTTTACTACATGTATGTGTGAAGATATTTTGAAGGATTTTAATGTTTCACTATGTTTAGTGCACCCTAGAATTTTTTAAATATAATATGAAATGGTGGAATGTATTTATAATAACCCTTATCTTTATTTTGCATGAATAATGTATTTATTTCATAAGATTACACTAAATACTACCCAAAAAATCAATTAGTATACTGTCTTTTAGAATTAGGACCATTACATAATATCATAAAATATGAAATGAATCATATTTATTGAAAACCTCCTTCACATGTTCATAATATTCCATCATACATAAGACTGCATGGGATAACCTAGGGAAAACATAAAATGGGGTTAGATATAAAGAATTGTAAGTGAAGTAACCTGAAATAAGATGAAGAGGATAATATATTTTAACAAATAGGAATAGTAATGAGGCATAAAAAGAGTATGAATTATAAAAGTGAACAATGAGACATGGTATATTGTGATAATTTTAATGTCAACATGGGAAATGTGGAATGAACTTAAAACACTAAATCATAAATATATTCTAAGGCTAAACCCACCAAGAAATCTTTGTGGAAAAGTCCCATAAATTAATCAGGTTGAATCCATGTCATAACATGATGTATCATTATACAAAGTATAACCCAATGAATTGGATCACTATATGGGCACACTAATCATATTAATTTTTTACACATGTTTATGTGTGCCACATAGATCATACAACATGGATTCCATCTTTATCATATTTAATTCCATGATCATGGAGTGTGAAATACACATATGTAAGTCCCCAATAAAAGATTATATGTTCATATATGTGAATACACTTTATATAAAATGGATATGTTATTAACTATAAAATTAATTCATCATGGAAAATTGTGGTGACATTTCGGAAGCATAACGATATCATGTAAAAATTCAAAACTAGGTTGATGAGGGATTAAGTGGACACTGATCATTTAACATGAAACCGAAACTAGTAGGTTCATGGAAATACACGTCCCAACATGAGGAATTAGAAATATAAGTCATAAAATATTTTCAAAATATTAATAAATAAGAGAAACTATATAACCATTACAAAATTTCTGCATGGTAACAGGTTTACATAAGGGTTCATAGGAGAGAAAAATGATTTTGAAAGGTGGTTTAATCATTTTTACATCAAATGGAAATTATGAAGATATTTATAATTATACCCCAACATTTGAAAATTTCAGTGAAAATAAATATCATAAAAAGGTGTTCTTGGTAAAAGAGGGGTGTGAAGGATCTCTTACATGGTTCTGTTACTCAAAGTCTTGGTAGGAGATTCATGAGATCTTGGGGGCCTGGGGAAGAATCTAGGGTGTGGAGGGAAGAGTTCCTTCATTCTCTAAGGAGTTTGAGTGAAGATAAATGCGATATTGGGTGGGTTTATAAAAGAAAATAGAAAGGATATCTTTATTATTTTGGGTTTGGACTCAAAATAATAAAACATGAAAACCCACAAACAATATCATGGGGTTCTCCCATGTTTTGGGCCAAATGGGAGTGTTTTTTTATTATTTTACAAGTCCAAGCACCTAACTTATCAAAATAATTCCCTTTCTTATATGGAGGTGAGACACACTCTAAATGAAAAGATTTTAAGTTAATAAAATTTATTATAGGTTTTAAAGGATTCTTAATGGATTTAGATATTTTATAAAATGAACATAAAATAATATAATTTTGAAGGTGCAACATTGATTTGTTCGTGGATCAAATTTAAATTAATTGTTACATCACATTAGGGTAATTATGATTTCATAAACATAATATTAATTAATACAGTATTTATTTTTTAAATTAAAATTCCACAATATTAGAAAATTTTAAAAAATTATTCATCAGATAATTTCAACGCTCTAATTAAAAATAGTTATAATATTATTATCTTTATAATTTTATTAATATTGTAATTTTCACTTTAAAAATAAGATCTTCATTTATTTGTTAAAGATGGATGTTTTTTAAAATAAAATTATTCCAACACATATAAAAATTTTATTTTATTTTATTATTATTTATATTTGATAAATAGAATTTGATAAAAATATTTTATTAAAATCATATTTATTTCAAAAAACCATTAATTTAATTAATTTAATAATTGATGTTTAATGCTATCCCAAAGTACAATTTGTTATTCATTGCATAAAAATTAAAATCATTTAAAAAGTAAAAATAAAAAGTAGAAAATATATTAATTATTCTATTCAAAATAATTTACATATTCATATTTCTTGGATATTGATACAAATCTGTGGAATACACCCTCATACAACGTAAGGGTAAGGTGTGTGATGGTGGTAATTTCATGGGGAAGTTTGGTGAACATGGTTTCTGTCGTGATCTTGATGAGATTGAACTTCTACATTAACTATTTTAACTCACGAAAATGTTTTTGGATTTTAGCATGGGATTTTTCAAGAAAATATCCTATGGAATCTATCTCCCTTTGAATATCTGATAAATGGGATTTATAGGGTACATTCCTAATGGTTGATTATAAGACTAATTTTTTTCAATTTTATTGTTAAAACACTATATTTATACTGACTAAGTGAAAATTGTTCAATGGATATATAATCAACAGTAAATATACATGACGGTCTCTTAAATACAATTGGATATAAGAAAACTAAATTAGTTCTTGTGTTTTCTATAACCATATTAATTAATGAGAAATTTAATTAAATCAAATGGTAACTTTTATTTATAATAGTTCAGTTCCTTACAATCTCCCCCCCCCACACCATTATGAAATGACACCTGTATAATTTTCTTTTCTAATATTCAACTAGGAGAGGGTAACTCTGTTCCACCACTTCCTATGATTCCCAAATTCCTTCTTCAAACTTATGTTTTATCGAAGATACAGTGATAAGGTGCAATATCTTATTTCGTAAAACTCATTATTTGTTATCTAATATCTTTACGAGATACTCCTGAAAGGAAAGATCATTATCCTATGGTACAACATAATGATTTAATACATGTGAGGTGTTTGATATGTACTCTCTCAAGAGTGATACTTTGAATAAATCATGTTCTTTAGATATGTTCGGTGGGAGTGATAATACATAGGCCACTTCTCCAATGTGATCCAGCATATCAAAAGGGATTATGTACATTTGACTAAGACATACCTACTATAGAATTCTCAACACTTTATTTTAGGGAGATATATTGAAGAACCCATGTATCCAACATTAAACTCTAGGTCTAGTCAACAAGTGTCATCATAACACTTTTTTCAACTCTAAGAATAATTAAGATGCTTCTAAATGGTCATATCCTTATGCTCCATTTCCTTGTATATTTCAAGAATAATATGTTTCCAGTCCCCACCTACGTCCCAACAATAATCTTTTATGAACCTCCTCCCATAAATTGTTTTTCCAAGGGCCAGTTGGATGATCTAGTGAAAACTGTTTTTGTAGGAGAACTTGACTGAAAAAAGATTTTAGCCCCATAAAATTTTGAAGTCAATTGTGCATTCCCACAAAATTTCTTCATGTTTTTGTATATTCCTCTATTATATTACATTATTTTGAGGGTGATAATCTATACTAATGTTCTGATTGATGTTTATATTACGATGTATAATTTTCCAAAACGTAAAGGTAAATCATGGATCATGATTATACGTAATTGATAATGGTACTCCATGTAGCCTCACCACTTTTCTGATTTATATCTGTGAAATGGTGTCTACTGAGAAACAATCTTAAATTAAAATGAAATGTGCAGCATTTATAAGATGATCCCCAATAACCATTGTAGCATTATTTTCATTGGATTTTTTTAAAAGGTTGAGGTCGAAGCCTCATTTTATTATTAAATCAAAGCAAAGACCACATTTAACTGGGTAGAGGGAGACCCATTACATTTCCTGAAGGCCTAGTGGGTATGTAGCCCATTAAATAGCCCGTAGGCCAAAATGTTTTGGCCTAAGGCCCATTCTGTGAATAGTAACGTGGCTGCTACAATACTTGTCGTCGCTCTAGTGCCATGACGCCGCTACAGTGTCTTACCACCGCTACAGTACCCATTAATCAACAGTACCACCACTGCTACAGTACCACTACAGTAATGCTACAGTTATTCTACCCCATGGGTTTTGAACCCCCATTTTTCTTGTAGGATTACGGGGTGCTTACCACTAAGACAAACCCCAACTAAAAATTGTTTTCTTTGGATGAATTTGGTAGTCCAATGAAAAATTCCATGATGATGTTTCCCATTTTTATGTTGGTATGGGTAGTGGTTTAATCACTCACATGGACTTATTCATTTCATCCATCACATTCTGACATATTAGGCACTTCAAGGTATATTATGTGATCTCTTTATTAACTTTGTCCGACCAATAGTGATCTCAGATATCTCAATACATCTCTGTGTTTCCTGGGTGAATAGAGAATGTTTAACAATATAAACCATCAAATAGTTTCTTCTTTAACTTAGTATTTGATGGAAGACACAATATTTACCCAAATCTCACAATTACTTCTTTATTAAAATTTTACCTCAAGGATCATCCTTTTGATATATTTTCCTCATTATTCTGAATTTACACATCATCATATTGAGAATTTTTTATCCTTTCATGATGATGTGGTTCATAAATAATTTTATAAAGTATTTATGACGATCCTTCCAATATGATTCCAATGTCCATCCTATTCAATTATAAGAAAATTATATCCCTCTAAATTATCATCAATGATAACTTTGATAGATCTTCCCTAAATATATCATCTACTACATTATTTGAAAGAATAGGATTTTTGTAAATTTAGCTGTCATAGTCCCAGATTAGCTTCAACCATCTTCATTTTCTCATATTTATCTCATCATTTGTGAATATATATTTGAGAATTTTGTATTCCTTATACATTTTACACTTCTCTCCAAAGAGATAATGAGGTCATATTTTTAAATGTAAGATTACTCTATACAACTATCATTCATGCGTTGGAATATTATATTTATGAATATTCAACTTCGTTGAAGCATAGGATATGAATTTGACATTTTGCATCAAAACACATCCTAATACCTTCTATGAATCATTATTGAACATTTTGAAAATGCCTCCACTTGTGGGTATAGTTAACCCAAGGTAAGTGATAAGATTCCTTTAAAACTAATTTAATTTTTTAATCATTTAACATTCTCATAAGGATTGACTCCCATCTATGTTAGCATGGTGAGAGGGTTTCATAGTCATAATAAATTTATCCAAAATCAACAATAACATCCAGTTAACCCAAGGAAACTATAGATATATATCATGAATGTTTTCCTTGGTCATCCTATAATAGATATTGTTTTTAAGGATGCACATATATTACATTTAGATTGATGATATGCCTGAAGAACGAGACTCGCTTAACGAAGTAATCAATCTTACTGTAATTTGTATAAATCTTCTCATTTCACAGGGTCTTTAGAATAGTGCCAGATAATTCTCATGATCCTCCTTGGTATTCGAGTATATTAGAATATTTCCAATAATGACTACCAAAACTTTTCTGAGGTAGTCTCTAAATAATCTATTCAACAATTTCATGTATATATCTAGATAATTAGTGATTCTTAATGGAATTACTCTGAACTCATAGTGCCCATACCTTGTACAAAAAGTAGTCTCAGAGATATCCTCCTTATTATCCCTAACTGTGTTACATCTTTAATATAGATCCAAATGGTAGAAGTATTTTTCTCCATGTAGCTGAACAAAAAATTCATTAATCCATTTAAAAGGAATCATTTCATTATTGTGATCTTGTTGACCTCACGATAATCAATGTAATGGTTCATTGACCCATCCTTCTTCATGATTAATAAGACCGGTTCACAACATGGTGATGCACATTTGTGTATAAGCCCTTCTAACATATTCTTTGTATGTTTTTTCTGTAGCTCCTCAAGTCCAACAACAGCCATCCTATACGGAGTTTGGGATATAAGAAACACCCCATGTATATGATCGATTGAAAATTTAACCTCTCAATTTAGAGGAAGACCAAGAAATACCTTACAAAGAATCATTATATTCCATCAAAATTGTTACACCCCAATATTCCACATTTTGTTTCCCTTTGAATAATGCAATAGTATGCATTGTACGCAACATCGAGATCCTAACACACCGCGACCAATCAAACTTGCCATTATGAATATTAATACCCAGTTTTTCAAATTTATAAATTTTATTTTTCATAATGGACATAATTTTTGAATTCAGAATATAAAAATTAGCTTATGATGAATTTTAGGAATTTTTCTTAAAACATTCAAATTTTATGAATAGTAAAAACCATTTGCGTTATTGGTTAAAACATAATTTTATATTTAAATAATTTTTTTTATTTAAATTTATTTTAGTTTAAAATAGATACCTAGTACCTATATCATTTTAATGTAATTTATTGGCGTCATTTTAAAATAAAGTTATATATATATAAATTTTATTGAACTTTTTACCGCCTTTTACCCACCTCCTAGAAAAATTTACAAATTTTCATAAAACATAATTTTAGCACTTTTGGGTGTTGAATTTCAAAAATATGAAAGGCATGGTTGATATCAGTAACTAAAATGTGGTTTAATAAGATGAAAATATTTTTTGGTTAATTATAACTTTTGAAATTTATTTACCATGGTTTAAAGTAAATTGGGTTATTAAGGGTAAAAATGATATCAAAATTAAGCTATCACGTGTCCTAATTATATTGTATAAGTGTAATTCAACCAAAAACAAACATAGGAATAAAATATGATCCCCTTTGGTCCACTGGGATTAGATTAGGATATTCCTTATTATTTTATTTAAAGAACAGTTAAAAGAGTTAAATTCAATGTTTAATAACTAAACCATTCTTTATATAGGGTTATACATAAGATAAATTCAGATATAATTATTCAATATAATGATAAAAATATTTCCTAAAAAAGTTTATTTTATTTATAATTTTTTGACGTTAAATAGTTTAATTTATTAATGACACAATAATGATGCTGTAATTACCTTAATAATGAAAAATTAAGAAATTGATATTATAAATATCTAGATAAATTTAATTTGAGACTTTTGGAAAAGTACAATAATTTTATAGGTTGATATGACATGTTAGGGTTGATTAAATAATTTGTTTTCTATGTAATCATTAGGTTATGATTTTCACAAAAACCAAATACTAAATTGTGTCAAAATTGACATAATTGATTTTTTAAAAAAAATACTATATTATTAATTAATATAGTATTTCTAAAAATATAAGATTCTTCCAAAAGATTTATATAAGGTTATATATACTAATAATGAACCACTTGGAGTTCGCCTAGATTGTTATAATGTCTCTATTAAACATATAATATAAAATTACTATGGGACATGGTAAATAGAAAACTATTTAACATATATTTAAATCAAAATGATATGATTAATATGGTGACCTAAAAATGTCTAAAACATATTGGTTCATAAATTATATACATATACCCACATTATCCTCTAAATATATTAGGATCCAATTGAAACTGAAAATGATTTTACTCTAAAATAATATTTCGAGCATTTCCAAAAGTGACCCTCACCTCTCTTATAAAAGGGTATATCCCCTTCTCTTAATTTTACACCTCCAATGCCATTAGTCTCATCCAAAACCAGTCCAAATATCCTCCCAACATTCCTCCCATAATTATTTATTCCCTCCATTGGTCAAAAATCCAACCTATTTATCCCTTTTGATCAAATCAAATAGATGAACCCAAAGAAGAGGAAAATATTTCATCACCTGTTCCATGTTCTTTTATTCTTCAACATCCTATTTCATTGTTTTTTCCATTACAAATTAATAAATCCAGTATATTATGTATAATGTGATGTTATTATAAATATTTTACAACTATATTCATTAGTTTATCCATCATATAAATGAAAATGTCAGAATACGTGCGTACGTACAGCTTACCGTCTCCACGTCGTGGTGTAGTTTTTTATTCAAAAACATCATTATTTTGGAAGGGTATAATAATCAATATAAATGATGTAAATAATAAATATAACATGTTAATGATTTATTATATAATTTATACCATCCAATTAAATATGATTTCACCAACAATAAGATGAAATAGTCACTCGTGCATACGTATAGATAATCTTCTTCACGAGCACGATGACATTTATTCCCCATCGTAATCATTCTAAAATAATTTTCATTTTATGATTAAAAATAATTTTTATCAACATAATAAAATTCTTTATATGAACCAAATACATCATATCCATAACAAAAATGGCTTATGTAACCATGCATATAATGGAAAATGAATCAGTTAACACCCGAAACGATGATACTACTAAAATATTTTTAATAATGAAATATTAGAGTGTAATATATGATATAATATTTATTTTTATAGTTCTTGTATAATTTAATAACAATTATTTAACTATTATACCTAAGGTTAATGTACCCTTGACGATGGAAAATTACAATGTAAGGAAATAATTTTTTTAACTTATACGGTAGGGGTGGACATTTTCCGCCATTATAACAACGTTGAACATTACGTTAAAAGATTATATGAATAATTTCGAAATAAATGTTTTACTTTTATCTAAAATTACTTATAAATGATTTAAAAATTTAATGAAATATTTATATCTAAATGTTTTGATTTCATATATGTCCACATCCTTAGATGGATTTTAAACTTGTTTGAAGTTGATTTATTATGATACAAATCTTCCATATTTTATTGAAATTTTTGTGATATGGTTGACTGTGGATGTGTTATTTCTACCGAATTAATGGTTTTTGGATAAATTATTGACATTTTGTATACTAGTTTTAATACTAATGGTTATGTTATATTTAAACATTTTTATATTAGGAATGCATTGGACTTAGTAAGTGACGGGTGGAGCCTATTATAGCTTCTCGATTAATCGGTAAGTATCATTAGAAAAAAATAGTTTATTGGAAGAAGGCCTTGAAAAAGTCATATTTGTAGTCATGTTACAAGGCCTTGACTATGTGTTTATGTAGTCTATCATTATAAATTCCATCAATATAAATATGCGTATGGATATTGCATGTGATTATTTGAATAGAATAATATTCATGTGAATAAGTGTATGGAATTATTTGATATTATCATTTCCATATTATTCTATTTTTATTATTAAAAGTATTTTGTTTTAGTCTGGTACATTACCTTAAATGTTAATACTTATTTATGAATTTCTTCCTTATATTGTTATCTTTTCTGAGCATCTATGCTCACCCCTTTCGTGGTTTTAGTTTTCCTATGATTTGAAGAATTATTTTAGGTTTGACCTGGAGGGATAAGATAAGGATATATGAGTGTTCAAAAGGGGAAAAATTTTGTTGATGTTTTTATTTAATGATGTACGGTAAAACATATGAATGTATCGAGTACATCCATGACTACTAAATTGATAGGTATTTCAGGATTTGACCCCTTGTGATCTTGCCAATGTTATGTAATAATGCAACGACTTTGGGTAACTAGGTTCTATGAATTATAGTTTGTATTAGAGGATGTTTAATACAAACCATGGAAGCTAGATTTAGAAAAACACTTATTAGGGAAAATTACCCTAAGATAGACTTTGAGGATTAGTATAGAATAACTTCCTAGAATTTCGGTACTGTAGAGATTTTGTGAGTTTTTAGAGCAACACATCCTTGCCAGGATACGAGTAGGTAGAGGCAAATCTGGCATACATATAACTAGGGTTAAAACCAGAAAACACCGCTTTAAGCATGACTCGAATGAGAACTAGTGCATGGCAATGGGCATTGCTGCACTTTTGGTTACGACACTACTAGGGGATATGATTAGGATAATTATAATTTTATTTACAAACCATTTTGAAGGGATTATGAGTATATAATTCCTCAATGAAAACATTTTTATGATTATATATTATATCCATAAACTGTTCAATTTATGGTAATTGTTTTACAAATTTGAAATTTTTATATTGTGATTCATAAACTAATCTAGTGTATGACATTGTTTAGAAATGGTGCCTAGTGGAAGGAATGGAAACCATATCAATGCACATTATCCATGTAGTGATTTCCCTCATACTCAATATAATTATAGAGGAGCTGGTGATGCAATAGGTGCTGATTAGCTTATCACCATACTTGGACAACCCACTTAGGTTATTAATAATAACCTTACCCGTATAGAGCACCCTGATCCACAAAGTGAAGGATCAATGATATACCTCTTCATGAGGCATCAAGCACCAACATTCAATGAGAGTACCAATCCATTAGTATATTTTCAATGGATAAATTCCATAGAGAAAATATTTCATGCATAGTGGAGTAGCGAATAGAAAAAAGTTGTCATGGAAGTTTGTCACCTCACGGGAGATCAAGATCAATGGTGGTCATTAATCCAAAATAGAAAATAATATGAACAAGTATAAAACATGGAATTGAGGGAGTTTAAAGATATTGTCGTGAAAAAATACATTCCTCGTGACTATCGAGAAGATATGGAAAAACAATTTTTGAGTCTTTGGTAAAAGGAGGATGAGAATGTCACAACGTATGAGGATAACTTTACGAGGTTATCAAGGCATGCAGTAGATTAAATACATAACCCAAGCAGTAACATTGATCGATTCTTTGATAGGTTAAAACCATTTATCTGTCAAGCATTATTTACAAAATCCTTCTCATCGTATGAAGATATAGTCTAATGTGCAACGAAGACCCAAAATGAATTCTCTATGTCTTACAAATTTAAAGAAAATCATGTGAAAACGAGATCTACTAAAGACATTGGAAAGGGAAATAATTGGACGAAGGGAAAATTTGAGTATCCATCCTACGGAAAATGTGGGAAGGAACACCCCAGTACTTGCCTAATGTGAATGGGAATCTATTACAAGTGTGGTGAATAAGGCCACCAAGATCTTTATTACAAGGGGAATAATGAGGCTATCAATGTAGAATGTAAAAGTTATAGAGAAAAGGGGCATTATACAAATGAATTTCCTAAGGGCCAAGGGAAATTATCTATGAAAGGTCCAAGGGAGCAAGGCCAAGTTTATATAATCACTAATGCTGAGGTTCAAGCTCTGAAATATTTGGTGGCCGGTAATTTAATGGTTTTTTCATGTTTTGCTGATGATTTATTTGATTCTAGATCATCACATTGTTTCATATGTTCCCAGTTTTCTATGAAAATTAGATATTTTTAATTTGACATAAAAAGGCGGTTCTTAATCAAAACACTTAAGGATATTATCATCGTAACAATGTTTTTTGGAACAGTTCCCATTAGGTCATATAAATGTGATTTTTCTGCTGATCTCATCATTATACCCATGATTGAATTTGATATCATCCTTTGAATGAATTGTATTTTAGACCATGATGCAAAAATTTATTGTGGGAAGAAAGTGGTTATAATTTTCGATGATGATAAGTAGTAACTAATATTTAGAGCATAAACCTCACAACATGATTCTTATCAAGATCCACCACCAGTATCTCTGAAAAATTCTATTATTTGGGAAGAATATAATAAACTAACTATGTGTTAGGAAACGAATGTTCGAATAGAGGACATACCTATTGTGTAAGAACATTTTGATGTGTTTCTGCAGGATTTATCTGGGCATTCTCTTGACAAGAAATTGAGATTTCTACTGATTTAATTCCTGGTTCACGACCCATATCAAAGACCCCTTATTGAATGGACACTATGGAATTAGAGGAACTAAAGAAATAACTAGAGTAATTGAGTAAAAAGGGATTTATTCGTCCTAGTGTTTGTCCATGGGGAGCCCATGGCCTTTTTAAAAAAAATTGATCTATGAGGTTGTGTATTGACTACAAGGAGATCAATGCTATAAAAATAAAGAACAAGTATCCCCTAACACACATTGATGATTTATTCAACCAACTTAATGTAGGTAAATATTTATCAATGATTGAACTTTGATCTGGATATCATCAGTTGTGTATGAAGAAGGATGACATTATGAAAATAGTATTTTGAACTAGGTACAGGTATTATGAGTTTACAATAATACCTTTTGGATTGAAAAATGCACCCTCTATCTTCAATGATCTAATTAATAGAGTTTTCAAAGAATTTCATGATAAATTAGAAGTGGTATTTATTGATGATATCTGGGTATACTAGAAAAGAAACTAAGATCATGTAAATCACTTGAGCATTATTCTAATGACTCTTAGAAGAACTGAATTATATGGGGAGTTTAGAAAGTTAGAATTCTAGCTTAGAGAGATTTTTTTTCTAGGCCATATTGTCTCTACGGATGGAATCTATATAGATCCACCATTGACTAAGGTAACCCAAGAATGTTCATCACCAATGAGTATAACTGAGGTACACATTTTTATTGGTTAATCAGGTTATTGTTGACATTTTGTCCAGAATGTTTCCCTATTGGACAACCCATTAACCAAACTCACATGTGAATGGGTTAAATTTGTTAGTAAAAAATAGTGTGAAGAATGTTTTTAAGAACTGAATAGATGATTAGTAATTTCTCCTTTATTGACTACAAAATTATGGGTTAGTTATTTATATTGATGATTTAATGAAAGGAAATGGTTGTGTTCTTATGAAGAATAATAGTTTTATTGCCTATGCATTACGTCAGCTAAAATTCATGAACAAAAATATCCCACTCATGATCTTGAGTAAGTATTTGTGATCTTTTATCTGAAAATATGGTGGTACTATCTCTATGATGAAAAATGAGATATTTATAATGATCACAAGAGTTTGAAGTATATTTCTCACAAAAACAACACAACATGAGGCAAAGGAGAGGGCTTGAATTACTCAAAGATTATGATCACACTATACAATACCACCCAGGGAAGGAAAATAAGGTGGTAGATTCTTTGATCATAAAGGATCATGGAGATTTGAACATGATTCTAGTTTAACAGATTCCAATTTACATGGATCTAGTAAAATGTATATAGGAACAACCATTGAAGGTGAAACATCAATGCTTTTTCAAATGGTTTCCAAACCATCATTACTAAAAAGGATAAAAGCTCTTAGACTGATGATGAGTAATTTAAAAATAATATTAAAGTTGTGAATGATGGGAGATTTAGTGACTTCATTTATGAATATAGAATTTTGAAATTTTGGAAGAGACATTATGTTCTCGATATACCTGATCTAAAAATGGAATTGTTGGATGATGCTCAGAGCTCCAATTTCCCTAAACACTCTGGTAGCATGAAGATATATAGATATTTTAAAGAACATTTTTGGTGGGACAACATGAAGAGGGAGATTTCTGATTTTGTCTAAAGATGTATGGTTTTTAAACAATGTGAACGATGAAAGGAAATAAACAGGAAGACTCATGTCACATCTTCCTCTAACTGAGTGGAAATGGGATAATATTTTGATGGACATCATCATGGGGCCACCAATGTATCCTAGAAGGAATGATGCAATATGGGTCATTGTTGATAGTCTTACCAAGTCCTCACATTCTCTTGAAATAAGAGAATATTTACCACTTCAATGTATGGAAATACTATATATTAATGAAGATATAATACATCATTGATCACCACTATCGATTTTTTCTGATCGTGATCCCTGTTTTACATCAAGACTCTAGAAAAGTCTTCAGAAGTCCCTAGATACTGAACTTCGTTTGAGGACTACCTACCACCACCAAATGATGGACAATCAGAATAGACTATTAAAACCATAGAAGCCTTCTTGAGATCTTTCTCATATTACTTTCATGGTATGTGAGATAAATATTTAACTCTGTTATAATTTTCTAATAACAATAGATTCCATTCAAGTATTCATATTGCACCATATGAAGCATTATATCGAAAAAGATTTCATACACCAACTTGTTGTGTTGATGTTGGTGAAATAAAACTTGTAGGTACAGAACTTGTTGAGGAAATAATGGAAAATGTGAAGGTTATTCAAACCCACATCAAATCAGCCCAAAGTAGGCAAAAGAGATATTCCAATAAATGATGGAAGGATTTGGTATTTCAATTAGGAGACCATGGTTTCATGAAGGTATCTCTATGGAAAGGTATTATACGTTTTGGTAAAAAGGGTAAATTGAGTCCCATGTACATCAGACCTTTCAAAATTCTAGAACGAATTTGATTTGTACATTATTGTTTTGCAGTGCCTCCATGTCTCTCCAATGTTAATGATGTGTTCCACATATCACTATTGAGAAAATAAATGCTTGACTCAACGCATGTACTAACCTATGAGAAAATTGACCTGGAACCTGATCTATCGTATTGTGAAGAGCCTATCAGAATTATTGATACTAGAGAACAAGTGATGAGAAACCAGACGACTCGTCTGGTTAATGTTCTATGGAGAAATGAAAAAATGGATGAGGCATCATGGGAACCCGAGTAACTTATGATGAAGAAACACCCGAATCTTTTTTTGCAGTAATATTCTAGAAATTTCAGGGAAGAAATTATTTTAAAGAGGGTAGAATGTAACACCCAAAACTTAAATTGTACATTTCCATTTCAATAATGCAATAGCTTGCATTGTATGGAACTTCGAGATTCAAACACACCTTGACAAATCAATCTAGCCGTTATGAATAGTAATAGCCACTTTTTTATATTTTATAAATTTTATTTTTCAAAATGGACTTTTTTTTTGGAATTAGGAATATCCAAATTAGTTTATGGTGAATTATTGGTATTTTTCTAAAAACATTCAATTTTTAATGAATAGTGAAAAACACTGCATTATTGGTTAATCCTGAATTTTTTATTTAAATAATTTTTTATTATATTTAAATTTATTTTATATAAAAATAGATATATAATACCTATATTTTTTCTATGTAATTTATTGGAATAATTTTATATTAATTTTAGATATATAAAAATTTTATCGAACTTTTTACCGTCTTTTACCCACCACTTGGGAGCATTTGCAAATTTGCATAAAACATAATTTTAACAAATCTGTGAGTTGAATTTCAAAAAACAAGAAACATGGTTGATATAAATAAGTAATATTTATTTCAAAAAGATGAAAATATTTTTTGGTGAATAGAAACTTTTGACTTTTATTAACTACAGTTAAAAGAAAATGGGGGTAATTAAGGGTAAAAATGATATCATAATTACCATAACACATGTCCTAAATCTATTTCATAAGTTTAATTCGACCAAAAAACATTATGAATAAAATATGACCCCCTTTGGTCCACTTGGATTTGATTAGGACATTAATTATTATTTTATTTAAAGGAGAGTTAAGAGTGTTTAATTCAATGTTTAATAACTAAATCATTTTTAATATAGGGTTATACATAAAATAAATTAAACATTAAATATTCAGCAGAAATAAAAAATGATTTCCTACAAAATGGTATTTTATTTATAATTTTTAGACGTTAAAAATTTTAATTTATTTATGACACAATGATGATGTAGTAATTACATTAATAGTGAAAGATTTAAATAATTGATATTATCTATATCCAAATAAATGTAATTTCAAACATTTGATGAATTCCACTAATTTTATAGGTTAATATGACATGTTGTGGTTTATTATATAATTTTTTTCGATGTAATCATGTAGTTATGATTTTCACAATAACTAAATACTAAATTGTTTCAAAATTGACATAATTGAGTTTTTAAAACAAATACCATATAATTAATTGATATAATATTCCTAAAAATATAAGGACTGGCCAAAGGACTTAGATAATGATATATTTATTAATAATGAACTACATGGGGTTCTCGTTGAATTTTATATTATGTTTGTTATCCATATAATATAAAAATACAAAGAGACATCGTAAATGAAAAACTATTTCACTAAGAGATAAATATAAAAGATAAGGATAATATGGTGACCTGAACCTGTATAAAAAATATTTTTAGGGATTTTTTAGACCCATACCTACCATATACTCTAAATAAATCATTTTTGAGACATTATAAACTTAGAATGACTTTATTCAAAATAATATTTCAATCTTTTCCTAAAATGACCCTCACCTCTCTTATAAAAGGGTACTTCTCTCCTCTTAATTTCACAACTCCAAATCCATTTGCCTCTGCCAACCCCTACCAAAATATCCTTCCTACATTCCTAGATTTGTAATAGAGTCCTTACATTGGTCATAATTCCAACCTATGGAGCACTTTTGATCAAATCAAAAGGAAGAACCTGAAGAATAGGTAAATATTTCCTCACCTCTTACAAGTTCTTTTCTTCTTCCACTTCCTAATTCATTATTGGTTCCATTATAAAATAATAAAACCAGTATCATTTATATAAAATGATGTTATTATGAATATGGTACAACCATATTCATTATTCTATCCATCATATAAATGAAAAAGTCACCATTTGTGTGTACGTACGGCTTACTGTCTCCACATTGTGGTGTAGCTAGTTATTCAAACGCTTCATTATTTTGGATGCATTTAATAATGAATATAAATGAAGTAAATAATAAATATAACATGTTAATGATTCTATATATATGATATACCAACCAATTACATAATATTTCATCATTAATATAATGATGTTTTCGCTCGTGCGTACCTATGGATTTTCATTTCCATGAACGCAATGAGATTCATTCCCAATCGGAATCTTTCAAGAATAATTTTCATTTAATGTTTAAAAATAATTTTTACTAACATAATATCATTACATATATGAATCAAATACATCCAGTCAATAACAACCATTTCTCACGTAACCAATCATAAGAAGGAAAAATAATTTGTTAACACTCGAAGCGATGACACTACTAAAATAATATTTCAAATCAATATTAGTGGTTCATATTTGATATCATATTTATGTATATTTTTCTTGTATAATTTTATAAAAATAATTTAATTGTTATAAATAAGGATAACATACCCTCTAAATAGGGAATGTAAAAGGTAAGGGTTAATTTCCCAATCTCTTTATTATCTGAGGTTGTTTTTACCAAAGTGTTTACAAGGACCTCTTTATCAACCAAATATGTGTTTCTTAAAACATAATTCAAAAACATTTTTACTATTTATGATACTATAGATTAAAGTCATTTATAACCTTGTTTTAATTTGTATAAAATGATTATAAATGAATCCTTCCATCGTTTTCCAAATAAGGTCCTTCATGACCATTTCAAAAAATAATAATGAAAGAATGTTTTTAACTTATATGGCAGGTGTGGCTATTTTATGCCATTATAAAACTTTAGAAGCTTCCATTACAATAGTATAAAAATATTTTAAAAATAATTTTTTTCTTTTTTAATTACATGAATTCTAAATGATTTCAAAATAGAAATATATATTTTTTAAAAAATTTATTTCATCTATGTAAACATTAATTAATGGATTTTAAACCATTTAGAAGTTGATTTATTATGATACAAATCATCCATTTTGTGTTGATGGTTTTGTGATACGTTTGACTATGGATGTGTTATTTTTACACCATTCATGTTTTATGGACAATTTATTGACATTTTGTATACTTATTTTAATATTAATGTTTTAGTTATGTTTAAAAAAATTTATATAAGGAATGAATTAGACTTAGTAATTGAAGGGTGGATCCCTCTATAGATCCTTGATGCATAGGTAGATATAATAAACACACTAGTGTATTGGCACAAGGACATGACAAAATATTTTTTGTAGTCTTGGGACAAGGCCTTCACTCTATGGTTAGGATGTCTGGTATTATGCATTCCATCATTATGAAAGTGGCTATTGATATTGGATGTGATTATTCGACTACTAAAATATTTAATTTAGTAATTAAATGAAATTATTTTAGTTTATATTTTCTATATTATTTTTATGTTTAAGTTTTAAAGGATTTTGTTTAGGTCTTAAACATTGACTTAACAGTTTATTATTATATATAAAAGACTCCGCTATATTTTTATCCGTACCAAGCCTCTAAGCTCACCCCTTTCCATGTTTTATTTTTTTAGAATGTGAATATGTATTTTATGTTTGACCTATTGGGATAGGCTATGGATATTAGTGTGTACAAATGTGGTAAATATTTTGTTGGTATCTTTATTTCATGATGTATTGTAAAACTTATGAATGTATCTAGTACTTCCAAGGCTCTCAAATTAGTTGGTCTTTCAGGATTTGATCCCTTGTGATAATTCCAATGTTATGTAATAATGCATCGAATCTAGGTAATTGGGGTCAGGGAACTACTATAATAGGCATGTATTTGATGATAGCTCTTGCCTTATACACCATAGTTAGATCTAGACACACATTTTATCAATGAATTAATATCCATCATGAATATGATGGAGCTAAAGATTAATAATATTTCTCCATTCACTTATATAGAATCAGGGATGATTCTCCCTATAGAGCGTGATTCCATTCTCATGGTAATTTATTTTGACACTATACAAGGAAATACAATCCATTCCAAAAATTTCATAAAATTACAGCAAAGGTATTATGTCAAGGATCACTATAAATGTCATCCCAAAATTGTTATAGGGAAATATCTATATACCAATTATTCAACAATTTCACCTTTTTCCATTTTCACTTATATCTCTACATTCAAGATTTGTGGGGGTGTTTTAATAGTTCTACAAATCATTCATGATATAAAGGAATACATAAAACAATAATAAAAAAGTATATTCACTATTAATGAATGAATAACTTGCATACATGTCACCATTTTTTGGTTGGGTTCAATCTCAGTGGTTGTGATTGATGAATTTCACTATTTCTTCCATCAAGGATGTTGGTTATCTCGAAAATAACATTATCTTAGGGAATTAATTTTCAAGGTTCCCTGGTTCTTTGTAGTTGAGTAAATTAACAACGCATACATGGTTTACTAGATAATTACTTTCTTCCATTGCATTAGAAGGTTTATCCTATCCAAAATTTGAGATAGGTGTTCTTCCATCCCAAAATGAAATAATTTCTTTATTACTATTTATTTTCATGGTGATCCTCTTAGGTACTTTTAAATGTGGGATTTTGTAATTTCATCGCACTATTATATTTCAACATTGTATTTCCTAAATTTATCTATACAATAAATTTCTTATACCCATGATACCATTTGTATTTTCCTAACTCCATATAAACATTGAGGGGACATCAGAAAATTTAGTAATTGCAACCAAAGTCAATGATTACCCATACCTTTGGTATACTAGGTTTTATCCAAATAAATTAGAAGATAACCATGAATCTATGGGAAACTATAGAACCGAAGGAATATCATCAATGACTTGTGAGGTTTCATTATGCTCCTCGATTGATTCTTCAACTTTTTT
The DNA here is from genome assembly GCA_963277665.1 of Viscum album. Taxonomy (NCBI): domain Eukaryota; kingdom Viridiplantae; phylum Streptophyta; class Magnoliopsida; order Santalales; family Viscaceae; genus Viscum; species Viscum album. The sequence continues at coordinate 397,321,686 of OY728144.1, forward strand.
TTTTCTTTATTTCCAGGACATAACATTCAATTTTAATAAGGAGAGTGGGAGGAAAATATTTGTTAAAAAAAATTCCAGAATTATTTCCACTTCTTTGCTTTGATCTGTTCCTGAGGCTTCATATTCTTGATCAATGTCCCCCACTAATAGGCTTCTCCCTATTTATGATAAACAACTAGAATACCCTTATCGTGATCGGATCATTTATATATAGATACCATCTTATCAATGGAGTTGATAACTTGTTTCGTGAGTAAGGGATCTGGTAATACATTTAATGTATCTGGGATTTATCACATTTGGATATCAATTGTGTACTGTTCTATATTAGGGTGGATTTTGGATTCTCTTCATAATATAGGTATCTATTTGGAACCAACATCAGCTAAGAGAGTATCATTATGAAGTTCATGATTCCTTCTCTCATTGGGTTTGGCATCTTGTTAGGGAAGTTATAAAATTTCCTGTCACAATAAATTTGAACCTAATTCATCCTATTTTCAGCCATTGGTTTGAATAAATGGAACACTAGGGGTGATTATTTTTTATATTATTAAACTCATAAAAGGGAATCAAGTTACATTAATGAGATAAATTATAAATTATGTAATTTCAGTAACTTATGAATTTTTGGGCTTTAATCTATGTTATGCAAGATATATCTCCTAACATGTATACTTATGTGCATTTTTTGTTCCCAAAATAATGGTTTATAGTGACATTATGAATTTTCAAAATTATATCTTTCTTGTTTTTTAAATAATATGCCTAGTAATGAAAAAAAAATTACTTGGTTACCATGTGTCAGTCATAGAACACCTTTCCATAATTGTTAATCATAGATACATCTGTTCCAGAACCACATCCACTTATAGTATCCATACATGGATATTTTTTTTTTGATAGACTAATGACTATATATCCACAAAAATTTAGGATGTTTCCTTTCCCTATTCCTTTTCTATGGAGATTTATATTCATAATCCAATAAATAATGATACTTTTCATATAATACCAACTACAACAACCATGGTCTTTATTTTTCATTAATATGTGATTTATTCCATTAGATTAGACATAATAAAACCTAAAAGATCGAGAAATATGGAGTCTTTGTGATTTATGTACATTATATGACAACTCAAAACATGAAATGCATCATCTCCACTAAAAATATCCATAACCTATTCATAAGATCCCATCGTATATAAAACTGTATGGGATGACCTAAGAAACAATGTAAGAAAGGGTTGAGCTATAATTCCAAGCAAGGGAGTAAACAATGAATAACATGAAGAGGGTAATACATGTTAAACAATAGGCATAATAATGAGGAATAAAAAGAGTATAAATCACAAACATGAACAATGAGACATGGTATAGAGTGAAAATCACAAATACAACATGGGAAATGTTGAAAAAAACATACCACATAGCATTTTAATCATACTCCATAGACATACACACCAAAAAAACATGGTTGAAAAATTCCGATAATGGAATTAGGTTCACTACCTATCCCAGCATGACATATCAAGATACTATAATTTACACAATTCATTGAAACACTATTTGGGCACACCCATCCTATTCATTTAATACTCATGCTTATGTGTGCCACATAGATCATACAACATAGACTCATTCATCATTCTAATTTATTCCACGATCAAGGAGTATGGAATACATGTATGTAAGTTCCAAATAAAATACAATATATTCATAAAGGTGAATACCCTTGATATGAAATGTTAAAATTATTCACTACAACACTGTTTTGTCATGGAAAATTGCAGTGACATTTTGGCAGCATAATGACATAAAAAAGATTCATAAAATGGGTTGATGAGAGAGAAATGGGTCTCTCATTATTTTACTTCATATTTAAATTATTAAGATCATGGAAATACATGTCCCATGATGACGAATTTTAAATAGAAAGAATATGATATTTAATATAAATTAATTATTATGTGAAAGGAAAGAGTCCTTACAAAATTTCGTCATGATTACCAGTGTAAATAATGGTTAATAAGAGAGAGAAATTATATGTGAAGGAGATCTCAAAATTTATACATAAAATGGAATGTATTGGGTTTATGGAATAATGCTTCCCAACATATAAAAATTGAAATTTAAAGATATAACGTCAAATTATTGCTTGATAAAAGAGGATTGTGGACGATCACTGACTTGATTGTGTGACTACAATATCTTGGGAGTGGATTCTTGTAATGTCTTGGGTTTTTAATATATTACTTTTAAATGTTATATGGAACTAATTCAAGACCAGGTGCTGAGACAACAATTGATTTTGAGGACTATGGTACCAATTATAAAATGTTCGAAATATAGTAATATATTAAATAACTCACGTGAGAGGTTTTTGGAAAAAGTGTTATATATTTTAAATGGGTGTTTGGATCCAAAAAATTAAGGAACCATTGCATTTACATAAGTGACCATACCAAAGGAGCGGTCGAAAACTGGCCGGTGTGTGTCGGCTGTAGAAGTTAATTATTATACATTTTGAAGGATAAAATAAATAGTGAATTTATTTTCCTATTTTATCATTTTGATGTGATGTAGAAAAATTTATTTCAATTAGCCTTTTAAATAGGGATCTTGGTGTGGGATAATATCCCAAGAACATCATCACAGCTATGAAGAGAACTTAAAGAATTTTATTGATGGAAAATAATGATGGAGCTTGGATTAGAGATCCATATTCATCATTTTTTGTGAATCATTCCAACGGTGACGAATCTACAATCAAACATAATCAGTGAATAGTCAAACCCCAATGTAGGGTGTTATTATCTCACATCCTTATTTCCAATTCATATAATTAATGACAAATGCATATCAAACCGTGAATAAGTCGACCCATTGTTCAATATTTCATCATGTATTGGTTGATATCAAGATTTGGATTAGTGATGATTATGATTATTTTTTTATTTAAGTTTATGATTGTTCTTATGGGGACATATCAAGGATTGAATAAGAAATGGCTGAGTTTAGTTCCTTGGGTTTTCTCTACATGAATTTTATACTCCCTTTTTAACATGTGTTCTTCACTCTTTGCAGGAAATGAACAGATGATCAGTGTGCCTTCATTTAGTGGTGTAAAGATCTATGATTGTAGACCAAACCACATGAAGACCTAGATGAGGTGATATGATGATGGTTAAATAAAGATATATGTATTATAGTAATTATTTTTCATTGAAAAACCTTCATGAAGGTGGTTGGATTCCAATTTCAGAGCTGATTGAAGGCTCGAAACTCCCCGATTCAGTTCTATGATGACAAAAGGACCTTGGATCTTTAGTTTTATGATAAACGAACTAATGGATCGATCAAAAGAGAATTGGATGAGGTTTTGGGAGGAAGAATGATGGTTATAGAAAATCCAGATGAAAAAGGGCTTTATTTTGGAATACATGATATGTGGGACCAACTGAGTGTCCTTTAGGGTTTCAGGAGGTATTAATGTGTCACACGACATGCAAGCCTTATCACACAGTGTGTGGGGTCATCCAATAGGATTGGTGTGTATCTTATGAGTTACATGTATATGATGTGAAATGCACAGCTAACCTACCTAGCATGTACCCCACCATACAACCAAACTGAGGTCGGATACACAGGTTACCTCATATACTCGGTCATGGGTACATGAACACGAGGTGACACCATGTATTGGAATATGACCAGAGTACACTGTTGTACCCCAGATAGTAGGACACAATGTGCGACCCTTTCTACACATTGTGTATACACTTATACATGACATGTTTTGATGACATGCCTACTCAACTTGGGAAATACTTGGGGTCAAGGTACATAGTGTGTGACCATACTACATGCTATCTTACCCCTTCTAACATGGATTGAATATCTATTCCACTGTATTTGGTACATGTTTCATTAGGTTTTGATACCTTCATCATTCCAATAATTTTTAGTTGTTATAATTTTATATTCATAAGAGTATGGTCCTTTTATGAAGATTTTTCTGATTATAGTCAGAAATCCCCTCTAGGATTCCTAAAGTAGGATCTCATATCCATTATAGTTCCCTAAGAAGAGTCCTGGTAATATAATGACCAATCATATTGGATGTCAATCCTATACATAGAAAGTGAATCTGGAGGAGTCAGGGTATCATCCCATGGCCCTTGCAATGATCCTCTTCTTTGTATCATAATCTTCACCACTCATGAATCGAGTACACCCAAATAAACTGTATTATATATCTCTTTAGATAGAACAATGTATCTCTTTAATGATAGTTCCTAATGAAAATTACTAATTAGGTGGACGTCATTAGTGATATCAGAAAGAGGAGTGTGTTGAACTAGATGAGTGCTTTCTGGATTCTTCTAACTAAATATCTAGTGTTGGTATGCGGTAGTTGTGCCTTACCTATAGACTAAGGGTTTGGGTTCTGTATATCTAGATATGTTCTTGTTATATGTACTGTAGACATATAAGGTTTAAATATGACTACATCTTCGGGGTGTCATACTGAGTATTGTTATACTCACCCCTAAAACAAGATTCAATTTCACATGTCATGTCCAGTGTATAAAATAACCCTTTTTATATATTCTAATGAAGACTAGCACCAAAATAAGTTATGCGAGTTTAGACCGTTTGAGGTGTTCTTACAACATTGAGCAAAATTCCCAGAACTCTTTTGTTTATGGGATATAATTTGTAGTTATCAGACACTTTCTTTTGGTGGGCATGTATTGTGGACTAGTTTTCATTACTGCACTTTACCATCCTATCGTACTCTGTTGTTTGGGTTTTGTGGTATGCATTCATTTTGTTAGTTATTGGTTTTGACATTCTAGAATTTTTTCATGGAGATGATTGTGTGTGTACATGTACGTATAAAATGACTCCATGTTACTGATATGACTACATAGTGATAGACACGAGCCCTTGGCCTATTGAAGGTGGTATTGGGGTGTCGCATAACATGCCCCATAGGGACGGGTGGAGACCAAGTGGTATCAGAGGTGGTTGTTTCTACCATTGGACCAGGAGTCTATGGGATTGGTTTGGGGAAATAATGTTATGTGTTTTTAGTTAAAAATTTAGTCTAGGGAATCTAGGGTTTGTATGGGTGGCTGACATATCAACACACGAGGACTCCAATAACCTACATTTCGACTCGGTACATAGGGACACTAGTTCTAGTATAATTATTGGTGAATGATTCATATAGTGAAGGGTTTTGTTTTCATTTTCTCCTTGATTCATCTCTCCAAATAAATGCAATGACAATGATACCTATTGTCTTCATACAGGATGCCTTTATGACACATAATAGCTAGGATTTAGTAGATAGACCAGTAGGATAACCCCCTCTATAAAGAGACTTTGATATAGGGACCAGTTCCCAAGGTTTTACCTTCGGGTGGAGCAACTATTACACCACCACCCGGGGAGAAGTAAGTGGTACCAGTAGTACTAAAAAATGAAGAATGTAGGATGAGCATGCTCCATGAGTTTTAGATACATAAACCCCTCATGTTTTGTGGCGTGCCCGACCCTCAGGTTACTTATGATTGGATTAATGTGGTATCTAGAGTTTTTTGTCTAATGAGGACACTAGTGGACCATATAGTGATCTTGGATGCATGCCTTATTTTGGGTTTGGTGGGACGATGGTGGAGTTTGACCATGAATACTCATGTTTATGTGATTCATTCATAGATGCAGTTTAAGATTCCCTTTAGTGAGTATTTCACTACAGTTATGCTAATATTAGTGTGCATACATGCAGTTCTTTAGCTCCAGTTGGGTATCTTGACCATTGATGACTATTCATCAAGGTTCACCAACCCCTCCAAGTTCTCAATGGATATGGTCATGGATTAATATATCTAGTATCAAACCATTAAGAAAGGTATATGTCAGCACATTTGAGCTTTCATTATTCCACTATGCCTTTTGACTTATGATAGAGTGCTCGACAGGTTCATGGATGTGAAGATGCAGCTATTAAAATTTATCGGCAGACAGACAAGTTCAGAGACCTTGGTTACAAGGAGACAATGTGATACACAGTCATATTGAAACAAAAGATGATATAGGAGGTCCCCTGATAAGAGAAATGTAGTTCAGGGATATCAGGCTAGAACCAGTCAACCTAGGGGAGGTGATGATACACACACAATGGTATGGGACATCTCGTAAGAGATTTACCCACCCATTGAGATGCAAATAGGGGGATGGTTGATGGGCCATCAAGGTAAATTAAATGAATGGATAAAAAAGATCTACCAGGAGGAAGACCTGGTAGAGGAGATGGGAGATCCATCGGAGGTGGAAGAAATTTTGACATACTACCACTAGAAACCCTAGAAGATCCATGCCAGGCTTATAGAGATGGAGGAAAGCGGTTGGGGAAGCAACATGCGGTTGAGGCATAAGACTCAAGGGCCCTAGGGATGATATGTTGTATGATTTGTGTATTTTCGAACGTAGATTCCGAACATATACATATAGGTTCTAGTTAATATTTTCTCTCCACTTACCATGTACGATACCTTAAGATTGAAATTGAACCATTGACTTGACACTTAATATAACACCCCCTGATTTCAAAAAATTCAATTTTTCCACCTTTTAATGGAGAACCCTTTTTAAATTAAATATTCTAAACTTTTATATATTTAATTTGGAAAAATAAACCCTTTCCTATGAATCAGGACATAATAATTTAGATTCAATAATTTTTTAGTGTTTTTTTGATAACTTATATATTTGGGTCAATAGTGAAAGATACTATATTTTAACAGGAAAATTTTTTTAATAAAAAATAATTGATAGTGTTGAATTATACATTTTAATGGTTTGGAAGTATAATTATATTATATTTTTACCATTTAATCCAATAATGGTAATTGTATGTAATTTCACATTGAAATTGGACATAAACCAGTGTCAATCGTTTGATAGTTATTATTTCTAAAAAATATGCTTCTTGGTTTTGACAAAGGGAATTAATTTAAAATTATTTCATGAATATTCTATGTTATGAAATTGGTAAAATAGAATTCATTTTTGAATTTTAATATCAAAATTAGCTTAGGGTGAATTTTTGGTATTTTTCTGAAAACTATGAATTTTTGATGAATACTGAAAAACGTTGATTTTTTATTTAAAACCGACTTTTTATTTAAATAATTATTAATTGTATATAAATTTATTTTAAGACAAAATAAATACATAATACCTATATAAATTCAATTTAATTCATTGGAGTTAGTTTATAAAAATTTTAGATATATAAAAATTTTATCGAACTTTTTACCGTCTTATACCCACCTCCTAATAGCTAGTCATATATGCAAAACCGAGTTTGAGCGGACAATGTATTACCAAACTAGCCGCTAAAAATATGTTATGAATAGTATTAATTGGATTTTTTATTTTATATACTCCATATAATTTTAACTTTTGTAATATGTGTTTCTTAGAAATATTATAAGAACAAATTCAATTTTTCAGATAAATAATGTATTTTTCAAAAAAAAATAAAATTTACCTCCTTTTAACTGTAAACCCATTTTAAATCTAATATTTAACCCTTTTAAATATTCATTTTGACAAAATAAAATCCCTCTTTAGAATCAGGAAATTAAAATGTTCTTTGGATGAAATTTCCTAATTATTCTAATAATATTCATTTTTTATGAATAATGAGAAATAATGTATTTTAATTCAAAACATCCTTTTAATATAATTTATTTATATGGTTATATTATATTTTAAATTGGTTTTTAAGTGTAATTAGATTATATTTTTACCCCTTTATCCAATTTTGGACATTTTAATTAATTTCACTTTGAAATTATCCATAAACAAGAGTAAATCTTTGGATAGTTATTGTTTCTTAAAAACATGCTATTTTCTTTGAGAACAGGAATAAATTTTAAATTAATTAACCCAACTTCAATGTATTGAATTCGGTAAAATATACATCATTTTTAAATTCTGAATATCAAATATAGCTTTGTCTGAGTTCTTGTATTTTTCTGAAAAACATCAATTTTTTATGAATAGTTAAAGCACAAAGTAGTAGTTAAAAATCCAACCATTTCATTTAAATGAAATTTTACCGCTTCCGTAAATTGAATTTTGAAAATCTGAGATACATGGTTGTAATTAGTAAGAAAAATTTGGCTCAATAAGATGAAAATAATTTTTGTGAATAGTAACTTTTTACTTTTATTTAACGCGGTTAAAGGTAAATATGATAATTCAAGGTAAAAAGAATATTATAATAAAAAATTTACCATAACACTTGTTTTAACCTTATTGGATGAATCATGGCCAACCATGGGAATCCTTGGGTCCCCATAGATATACTTAATATTGATAAAGAAACTTAATTTTAATTAACTTAAAGTAATGATAAAAATGGCATTAACAAATATTTTTTAGTATATTAATTTTTACTTTGGATTATATAAGTCTTCTTTTCAACAATAAAAAATAATTGGTTAGATAAATAGATTTCCTACATTATCGTAACTTTTTTCAAATTTTTAGACATCAAATAAATTAAATTATTTACGACACAATAATGATGTAGTATTTACCTCGTTAATAAATTATTTAAATAGATATGATTATTAATATGTAAATAATATACAAACCTATCCAGTTCTTATTGGATGATTTTATTTCGACAATGAGTCTTCTTATATTTGACTCTTATTAGTTTTGGACCTTTAGAAATCGAATATCACTATATAATAAAATAATATTTTCACAGTTTCTTAAAGAGCCCCTCTTCCCCCTCATAGAAGGACACAACTTATAACCCATTCCATACACCTCTCAAGCCCTTTGGCTCATCCAAAACCTGCCAAAATAATCTCTCCAGACCCCCCTCATCTATTTATATGGCTTACCTTAGGAGGAAGGCACATCAAGATGTCCTTTTGGTTCAATACAAAGGAAGTTACCCAAATTAAAGGTAACTATTTCTCTTAAATTCTTTTGTTTTATTTTGTTTTAAATTACTTCTCCAACCACCTAAACAATTTTTATTACATTATTTTATAATGAAACCAGTATCTTTAATGTACTAGGATGTTTTTATGAGAAGGATTCTACCTACACTTACACACACCTCTATCTAATGGGTGAAGAACATACCGTTTCTGTGGGAGGCAATCTAACACCTCACGAAACGATGATTGTTCGATTATCTCTTACCTCATTTCATGGTGGCCATTAAGATGGCACTATATTTATATATGATATATATTGTGTTTATGTTTTCATTATTCTTCTGTATTTTCCATTTATATCATTATTTAATGGTTTCCATTATGGGTAAAACATGATAATTTCATTTGAGTATGTGCGGACTACCACCCCCTCAAAATGATATGACTCGTTAATGCCTTATGTGGGATGTATAAAGGATAAACATAGTGATATTATATGTTATATTTTACTAGATTTATAATATACTTATATAACATTATGTTTTAATTCTATTAAAATACAAAATAGAAATTAAAGTAGCATTCATTCGTACGTACGACTTATCATCTCCATGAACGGTACATTTCATTTTATATCTCGAAATGTTATGTAATATTACAAATAGATATATATACCCTATATAATATATATATATATATGATATCTAAATCAATTATATCATTCTTGAGATAATGGAATTTTTAACACATAATAAATTTGTAATTATAAACAGTTCATTTTTACTGAACTTCCTTACATCCATAAAATATCCAATATGAACTTAAATAATTAACTAATTTTTATAACAACGTAATAAGTGAAATAAAAATAAATAATAAACATGAAAAATTTTCTTAATCAATTATAAATTTACATATGATTATTTTTCAGGAAGAACAAGGAATGTAGAAGACAAGTCAAACTTGGGGTAATGGGTTTCTTATCTAACTTTTAATTCTGTGAGATTTCCATTGTTGGCCAATTAATTATTTCATGTGGTGACTGTGTACTGACATTTGATATATATTATCATGATTATATTTATATTCATGGTATTTTTTGATTCATTTGGTGTTTATTAACTTATGGTCATACGACTCGATTGATTATAGTAAGGTAAGGGTTTTTCATCTAACTTTTTATTCCCGTGAGATTCATGTTGTATTGCCACCATTTCATTTTGTGTGGTGTATGTACTCCACATGATTGTATTATTTGGTTAATATAATTTAAATTAATGGTTATTTACATCTTCATTTCATGATATTTCTTTCATGGGGTGTAGGATTCATAAGTTACCAAATCAGTAAGGGAATTTCAAATTTCAATTTCCACTAATTGGGCTTTACATATACCTCATTGATTATTTTACTTCATGATTATGTGTGTAATCACTATTTATTATATTTTTAGTAATTTCCAATCCCCTTTATGTGGATATATATTTGATACACATAATTAATCCATTTATAAATTCTCATTTCATCGATATGAACTTGATAAGATTAATTTTAACTCATTCTCCATTTATTGAGTTAAACATCCAATTCATTTGTGTTGTTTTCACATGAATATTTGTGAATGTACTCTGATTGATTTATATTGAATATAAAATAATATTTAGTGTATTTATATTTGTCACACATAATTATATCATTGATTTATCCTTAACCTAAGGATACAGTCTTTATATGAGATTTCATCTCAATTTACATTCTATTGAGACTTCTTTGTTATTATACACAAATTCACAATTATATTGTGTATATAATGTACATTGACATATAATATCATGAATCAATTTATTCTCATGATATTATAATGTTTTTATTACCTCAATTATTTGTATTCAAGTGCCTCTCTTTTGGTTAGGAACTCTAACTAAAATATCATTTTAAATGTTTTAATGATTTATTATTCTTAATATATCTCATTAATGTCCATTTTTTTAAAAATGGTTGTAAGGATTCATTTGTATGAAAATTAATGATATAAAATTGAAATACCTTTTATAAGATTCAATGTGGTATGGGAAACATTTATTCAAAAATCTATTTTTGAACAGCTTCAAGACATATAGTGTGACTTTTAAATGTTTTCATGAAAAATGGGGATATTTCTTTCAATTAGTTTTGATGATTATTTCATATATGTAAATATCCATTATTATTCTCGATTGAGGGTGATATATTACATTATAATCTTCTATATTGTAATGAATGAGTTATTTTTTTACTGTAGATGTGCTATTTTTATACCATTCATTGTTTGTGGATAATGTATTGACATTTTTTATGAAAGTTTTAATATGAATGATTATTTTATGATGGAAACATCTCATATGAGGAATGAATTGGACTTAGTAAGTGACGGGTGGAGGCTTCTATATCTCCTTGATGCATCAGTAGGTCTCATGAGATAAACTAGTGTCTCTTCACAAAGACTTGACAATGTATTTATGATGTTCAGCATTATGCATTCCATCATTAAGAGAAAAGAGATTTATATTTCATGTGGTTATTAGACTAGTAGAATGCCCACAACAATGTTTTATTATAGAATTATTTACTCATCTCATATTCCTTCCATAAATTGTTCATGTGTATTATTTTTAAAGTCATGTGTTTTCAATTATTCACCATGCCAAATTTTTCTGTTATTATCCTTTGAATTTCTTACTCTTACTGAGCATTTGAGCTCACCCCTGTCTTAAGTTTCATTTTCTCAGGATATGATGAAGTTAGTTATGAGTAACGTGCAGGAATAATCTTGGAAACATTTATGTTTCTAATGGAATAAATTAGTGTTGTTTCTATATTCAAGTTGTAGTCTTAAACATATGTATGTATCTTGTTTCCATGACTACTAAACTGATCAGTCCATCAGGACATGATTTATTATAATCATGCCAATGTATTAAAATAATTCACCGGCTCATGGATTCTAGGCTTGGGGAATTACAGTTGGTATCATAAGAAGTTTATTACAAGCCATGGAAACTATATTTAGATAAAGTATGATTATAGCACATTACCGTAAGATAGACGTTGAGTATTTGTATAAAAGAACATCCTAGAATCTGGGTAATGTAATGATTTTTTGTATTTTCCAAGAAGTACATCCCTATCTGGATATGAGCAGGTACTGGCAGCTCTGGAACATATGTACCTAAGAGCGATAACTTCAACAAGGAGTTTTTTGATTGACACGGGGTATCCTGGTACATGACAACAGGCCTTGCTACACTCTTGGTTACGACACTACCGGGGGATATGCTTAGGATAATTTGCATTCTCTTTACAAACTGATTTGATGGGTTTTAATATAAGATGAGAATAAATGAACTTGTTTAATCCTAATGTGTTTTAAATTGAAAATATGGTGTCGTGATATTATCTAAATTATTTTATGACTATTATTACTCATACAATGCTTTTTATTTTTAGTCAATGGATGTATCCCAAGGTATTCATAGTAAAATTGAGCATGTCGTACAAGTTTTGTATAGTGGTGGAAATGAGCAACAAAATGGAATGTTGACAGGCATAAAAGTTATCTTGTTCATGCCAAATCAGTTTTCAAAAAATATGATAAACAAAAAATATATATTAAACAACTCCCAAATTCAATAAAGAATAGAAAAGTGTTGAATTATAATATCTCTAGTAGTGAATACCATGGAGAAATGAATGTTTATTTTCCATCATGTAGTAAATTTGGAATGAGACACCTAGGAAGGTGTCGTAATGGAATAAATAATTTCATTATGTGTAGGAAAGAAGGACATAAAGAGATGAGTTGCCAAGGAAAAAAGAAGAGTACTATAGAAGAAAATAAAAATGGTCATAAGAATCCATTTACAGTCATTATCCATTAATGTAGGGGACCTGGCCATTACCCAAGTGAATGACCTATTCTATAGGATATCCTCTTGGTAACGGATGAAGCTATATAAAATAAATGGTTGGACAAATGTTTAAAATGTATTAGTGCTCTTTGTTGGTAGGATTACTTTGGAAGACGTTTCTCTTGTATTTGTAACCCTGCATTTTAACATTTGAAATTGATATTTGAGTAAGAATTATCTTTTCACTAGTGGATATAGTTATAAATAACCATTTGGATTTATATTCTCATTGTGTTTGAGGAAATAACAAGTAATTAAATTTTGTAATGAAAATGTGAGGTATGAGATAAAATTTGTGATGAAATTATGTTATAGTTTTTTTGAGGAATCTATCTCATTTATAGGAATATTATAAAATTATATAGTTTTGGAAAAAAGGAAAACATATAGACCATGTGACAACCTATCGCCTTGGACAATTTTGTGGGAATCAGACCCACAGCCAAAGTGCGATTGGGATTTATCACATAAAACCGGACGATGTGAAGTCCTTGGTTAGTGTGAATAATTCATTTTAGATAAATGATTTTATCGATCAATAGTAAGTTGATTTTGGATCTTATGTCTTAACAAATGGATATCCTTTTTATAGTTAAATGATTTGGTTGTTAAGTGATAAATTTTATTTTTTGAGATGTTCTCACTATTAGGAATACTATATGCCTAAGAAAAATAGAATACTATTGGATTTCATTTGAAGAGAGAAGGTGTTTTTTAACTATATTTTTATTTTGGATTTATACTGATTTGGGTTATTTATGGATATAATTAACAAATCATACTGAATATGTGATTAGGCTAATTACTTTTAAGTATGTGACTTTTTGATTAGTCAACATTATTTGGAGATATAATTTAACATAGAAAAATATGTAAGCAAATTATTATGAGTTTTGGGTTTCCATATTAGTTTGGATTATATTAAAATATTTAATGGGAAACTGTTTATTGAAATGTATTTATTTAACTTTGGGTATTGGTGGTTTATTTTTTGAAAATAAGATTAATATATCATTCTCTAAAGTATTATCCTTTTTGAGGATCATCTGATCATTTACTAACCATTTTGGCCTTGGTTAATCTCTAATGAAAATGGAAATATATATTTCATCCGTTATGGATTATGTGATTCTCTATATGTTGATTCTAGCTCATCAGGTGTGACCATGTCAAATTAAATACTCATCATTGGGAGTGAAAGATAAGTTTGTGGTAATAATTAGATAAAGGAAGACACTCTACTTTTGAAGTATATTTTTGTTTTCTTATTATGTGAATAAATAATTTATTAAACTTTAGGGAAGGGATCTTAAAACCAAAAATGTGTTATCCTAATGCTTGATGTTTTGTTGAACTGATAATGTTTTAAATCATTATAGATTGATGGTTTTGAGGCCCTCAATTTTACACTTGTTTGTGATTGATGACCACAATCACTCCCTATATATAATTTCACATTTCCTCCAATTGTGTGTCTCTATTTTCCACCATTTTTCTCCTAATCGAGATCATAATTTATTGGTGACTTTTTCATCGCTTTTTTCCCTCTTATTAAGACTAATTTTTATTAACCCAATTTTCGATGTGGGTTTTCCACAAAGGTATTTTTATATTTTTAACCTTTTATTTTTGAAGAAAAATTTCAAATTGTGAGGACGCAATTTATTTAAGGAGTGTAGAATGTAAAACCCCAAGATTCTATAGTGAGTTATTTTCATTAAATTCAATAGCTTGTGCTAAATGCAACACCGAGTTGGAGAGCACCACGACTTACCAAACAAGCCGTTCAAAAGCGGTTATGAATAGTATTAACTAGATTTTGAATTTTATATAACTCATATAGTTTTAAATTATGTATTATGTGTTTTCTAGACATATTATAAGAACAAATTCAATTTTTCAAATAAAAAATGTATTTTTCAAAAAAAAATCAATTTTACCACCTTTTAATAGAAAACCCTTTCTAAATCCAATATTTGACCCTTTTAAATATTCATTATGAAAAAAAATTTCTTCTTTAGAATCGGGACATAAAAAATTTACTTTGGATGCAATTTTGGTATTTTTCTAATAATATTCATATTTTATGAATAATGAGAAATAATGTATTTTAATTCAAAACTGTAATTTAATATAATTTTTTTATATGGGTAGAATCTATTTTTTATTTCTTTTGATGTGTAATTAGATTATTTTATTACCCTTTAATCTAGTTGTGGTCATTCAAATTAATTTCACTTTGAAATTATACATAAACTAGTGTCAACATTTTGATAGTTATTGTTTCTTAAGAACACACTACTTGTTTTGAAAAAGGAAATTAATTTTAAATTAATTAATCAATAATCTATGATTTGAATTTGGTAAAATCAACATCAATTCTGAATTTGGAATATCAAATATATCTTAGTCTGAATTTTTGGTATTTTTCTGAAAAACATCAATTTTTGATGAATAGTGAAACCACTAAGTAGTAGTTAAAAATCCGACTTTTTCATTTAAATAAAATTTAACCACTTCTATGAATTGAATTTAAAATATCATACATTCATGGTTTTTATGAGTAAGTAGAATTTGGTTCAATAAAATGAAAATATTTTTTAGTGAATAGTAATTTTTTACATTTATTTACCTCAATTAAAGGTAAATAGGGTAATTCAAGGTAAAAGGAAAATTATAATAATAAAAAATTACCTTAACAGTTTTCATAACCTTGTTGGATGAGTCATGTCTAACCATGGGCATCCTTGGGTCGATTATGGGACCCCATTGAGCCACTTAGGAATGATAATGACACTTTATTCTAAATAACTTAAAGTAAAGACTAAATTGACATTAACAAATATCTATTAGTATATCAATTTTTACATGGGGGTTATATAAGTCATCTTTTTGAATATACATAATAATTGGAAATATGAAATGATTTCCTACATTATGGTAATTGTTTTATAATTAATATACTTCATATAAATTAAATTATTTATGACATAATAATGATGAAGTATTTACCTCATTAATAAAGGACGGGAATAAATAAGATAATTAATATTAAAATTATATCCAAAACATATACAATTCTTATTCGATGATCTTATTTAAGTGATGATTCATATTATGTTTGAATTGAATTAGTCTTGGACCTTTGGAAACTGAATATCACTATATAATTAAATAATATTTTCACACATTCTTAAAGAGCCCCACCTCCCCCTTATAAAAGGAAAACACTTCTAACCCATCCCACACACCTCTGAAGCCTCTTTTATCATCCAACCCCTACCAAAACAATCTTTCATGATCCCCCTCTTCCTCATAAAATCATTACCTTAGACATAAGGCACTACAAGAATTCATTTTGGTTCAAACCAACCGAAGTTTCCCAAATTAAAGATAACACTTTCTCTTAAATTCTTTTGTTTTATTTTGTTTTATTTTACTTATCCAACCCAATAAACTCTTTTTATTACACTATTTTATAAAACCTCTAGTATAATAAATATACTAGGATGTTTTTATGAGAAATAATTAAACTAAACTTACACACACCTCCATCTAATGGGTAAAAAACATACAGTTTCTGTGGATGGAAAACTAACCACTCACGAAATGATGATTGTTTGATTATCTACTACCGAATCTCATGGTGGCCTTTAAGATGGAAATGTATTTATATATGATATATATTATTTCTATGATTTCATTATTCTTATTTATTTTCTATTTATATCATTATTTTATGGTTTCCATTATTGGTAAGCCACAATAATTTCATTTTAGGAAGTGCGGACTACAACCCCCTCAAAATGATATGACTCTTTAATGCCTAATGTGGGACATATAAAGAATGGAATTAATGATATTTTATATGATATTTTATTGGAATTATAATCTGCATATTTTTCATTATTTTTTAGTTCCTTTAAAATACAAAATATAAATGAAAGTAGCGTTCTTGCCTACATACGACTTACCGTCTCCATGAATAGTACATTTCATTTCCTATCACCAAATAATATGTACTTTAATAAAAAGATATATATATTATATATATAATATATATATTATATATAAATCATTTATATCATTCTGGAGATAATGGAATTTTCAAGACATGGAAAATATTTAATTATAACAACTTCATTTTTGACTCAAGTTTCGATCATCGATAAAATATCAAATATGAACTCAAATAATTAACTAATTGTTATATCAAGGTATTAAGTGATATAAAATGACTAATATAATTGAAAAATTTTCTTAATTTTGTAGAAATTTACTTATTTTTATTATTCAAGAAGAACGAGGAATATACAAGAAAAGTTGTACTAGAGATAAGGGGGTTTTATCTCAATTTTAATTTTGTGATATTTCTACTGTTTGCAACTTATTTATTGCATGTGGTGTATTATGTATTGCCATTTGATATATATTATCCTGATTATATTTATATTCATGGTATTAAGTGATTAATTTTGTTGTTATTAAATTTTTTTCATACGACTCGATTGATTACTACGAAGTAATGGTTTTTCATCTCATTTTTTATTCCCGTGAGATTCATGCTATATTGCCACTATATCATTTTATGTGGTGTATATACGGACCATGATTGAATTCCTTCTGTAATATACTTTAAATTAATTGTTATTTTCATCTTCATTGTATGATCCTTCTTTCACTGGGTGTTTGATTCATATGTTACCAAATCGGTAAAGGAATTTCAATTTTCAATTTCCACTCATTGGGATTTAGACATACTTCATTTATTATTTTACTCCATGATTATGTGTGGAATTACTATTTTTTATTTGTGTAATAATTTCCACTCCCCTTTCTCTGTATATAATTTTGATACACATAATCACTCCATTGATGAATTTTTAAGTCATCGATATGAACTTGATAAGAGTATTTTTAACTCAATCTCCATTTATTGAGTTAAGCATCCAATTCATTTGGTGTTGTTTTTACATGAATATGTTTGAATTTCCTCTGATTGATTTAAAGTGAATATCCAATCATATTGAGTGTATTTATATTTTTCACATATAATTATGTCATTGATTTATCCTGAACCTAAGGATACGATCTTTATAAGATATTTCCTCTCAATATACATTCCATTGAGACTTCTTTGTTGTTATACACCAATTCACCTTTATATGGTGTATATAATTTATTTGACATAGTATATAATAAATCCCTTTATTATCATGATATTATAATGTTTTTCTTACCTCAATTATTTTTATTCAAGATTCTTTCTTTTGGATGGGAACTCTAACAAAAATATCAATTTAAATGTTTTAAAGATTTATTTTTCTAAATCTTTCTCATTAAGGGCCATGTTTGAAAAATGGTTTTAAGGATTTATTTATATGGATCTCAATGTTTTAAAATTAAAATTAATTTAAAAGTTTTAAAGTGGTATGGGACACTTTGATTAAAAAATATATTTTTAAATGGCTTCTTGACAAATACTGTGACATTTAAATGTTTTCAAGGAAAAGGTGGATATTTATCTAAAATATTTTTGATGATTATTTTCATCTATGTCAATACAATCATTATCCTTGACTAATTTTAATCTATTAAAATAAAATCCACCATATTTTATTAAATGAGCTATGTCTGAATGTGGATGTGATATTTTTAAACCATTCATGATTTTTGGATAATGTATATGAGTTTCTCATGGTAGTTTTAATATGATTTTTTATGTTATGTTTGAAACATTTCATATGAGGAATGCGTTGGACTTAGTAAGTGACTGGTAGAGCCTGCTATAGCTTGTCGATGCATCTGTAGGTCTCAGTAGACAAACATGTGTCTTGGCACAAGGCCTTGAAAAAATATTATTTGTAGTCTTGGCACAATGCCTTGACTATGTGGTTATGATGTCTGGCATTATGCCTTTTATCATTATAAGATTAGATATTGATATTTCATTTAGTTATTCGACTACTAGAATACCCATGACTTTGTTTTATTATGGCATAGTTTACTCAGCTTATATTTTTACCATAATGTGTTCATTTTTATTATTTGTAAAGTCATGTATTTTTAATTATTCACCATGCCTATTGTTTATTTTATCTTCTGCTGTATTTCATACTCTTATTGAGCGTTTGAGCTCACCCTTTTCTTATGATTCATTTTCCCAGGATAGGACAAAGTTAGTTATGTGTGACTTGCAGGAATAATCATGGATGATTGGATGTTTTTAATGGAATAAATTAGTGTTGTTTTTCTTTTCAAGTTGTAGTGTTAATCATAGGTATGTATCTTGTTTCCAAGAGTACTAAAATGATCGGTCATTCAGGACTTGATTCCTTATAATCATGCGAATTTATTAAAGTAAAGCACAGGATCCTGGATTCTTGGTTCGGGGTGTTACACATCCTCATTACACCTTCAATTAGAGGAACAGTTGTCTGAGATTATTTATTCAACCTCTTAAATACTTTTAAGAGAAGTGATGACGATGGTGGTAGATGTTTCGATGTATTCTGGGAGATATTGTTCTTTGAGCGTTCATCGTGCATGTGGTCGTAATCGGATTTTAGAGCTAATTAGATGCCTGAAACTCAGAGATTCAATTATATGATGATGATGAATGCATTGATATTGAGTTTTGAGATGAATAGATTAATATATCGAGAACCCGAGGATGGTTTGAGGAACACAGAAGAAGATAGACAGTTCTAAAAAATCCTGATGAATACGGAGTGTAGGACCTGTTGAGCTACAGATAGAGTTTGAGGAGGCAATAAAGTGTCACACTGCATTTGAAACCTTTCACAAGGATTTTGTGACCTTCCTGGAATCACATGTTGTATATCAAGAGTCACATGGTCATGAGGTGGAGTGCACGACATGCCTATACGGTGTGTTCCCCACCACAAGGCCAGACCCAGATAGAATTCACCAGTTACCACACGTGCTGGCACACAAGCAACCAAACAAAGGGTGACACTGTGTACTGTATCATGAACAGAGTACTTGGGTGGACCCCGGATAGTAGGAAATGACATGTGATCTTTTCTACAAGGATTATATTCTTTTTCAACATGACATGTTCTTATGACACGAGTCGTCAAACATGAGTAGTACCCAAGGTAAAGGGACCTGTCATGTGACGTTTATACATTCTATGTACCCCCTTAATACATGGATTGAATATCTTTTCCATTGAATCATGGAAGAGTTTTTTTGTGGTTGGTTCCCTTGCATGTTCTTCTAAAGGTTAGTTGGTATCGTTTCTTATTTCAAGGTGTATGGTTCCTTTAGAATAATTTTACTAGATATAGTCAGAAATCCATTTTGAGTGGCCCAGAGGAGGATTCTATATCAATTATTGTAAACTATGTCGAGTCTTGGTATCGACATGACTAATCCCACTGAACGTTGAACCTCTATATAGTAGGTGAATCCTAAGGAGTCACTGTAACACCTGATTGTCTGGATAGTGATCCTCAGCTATGTATCATGATCTTCCCCATTGATGGAGTGAGAAATCATGGAAAAAGTGTATTGTATATATCTTCTGAGGATGGCGCTTTCTCCTGCTCCCGCTCCGGTTCCTGCTCCTTCTTGCGAGTCTGGTGGTGCTCCAATTGCTCCTGCTCTTGTCCCTGTTCGTGAGGCTGACGGTGTGGCGGTCTCACCTTCCAATCAGAGGGAGGTTGGGGCGAAGTTGGGTGCCTTGGGGTTATATTTAAAAGACTCTCTTTGTGGGAAGCAGCTGCATCAGGATCCGTTGGGGGTGGTCATTACTCTGGGTCCCTCCGAGCTCCTCCGATTGAGATTACCCCTGCCTTTCCTACAAGGAGGATGGTCTCCCTGTGGTGGACCATTCTGCTAAAGAGATTCAGGACACTTCGGCCTTTCATAATCTCACCTTGATTTATCGGTTCAGCTTCAGCAAACATCATCTGAGTGTCTTCTGATCCTTCGTAGACTCCTGTGGGCTCCGTCATCCTGTGGTTGTTTTCGATCTTTCTAGGGATGCGTTTAGCATTCAGTACTCCACTTTTGCTGACTTTGCTTTGGCATGGTCTAGGTAGGATCGATAGTGCAGCTCGTGGAGATTCTCTCTTTCGCACTGGTCCTGGGATCCCCATATTCACCGTGAAACCCCCTTGGCAGCCATCTGGGTTTGCATGCCTGGTCTCCCACTTCCTTTTTTCTAAACATCGATTTTGAAAACCAGTGGTGACTCCGTGGGGTTTTTTCTTTGAATTTATGAGGACACTGCTTTTTTCTAATCTACGGCATGCGCAAGATTTTGTGTGGAGATAGATCTCTCGGTGAAGCTTCCGGAGCAGTTGCTTTTAAGGTTCGATGATGGTCGTCCGTGGTGGAAAAGGTTTCAGTTTCAATCCTTGCATAGGTTCTCCCTGGTGTGCGACCTCCATTGGCACTCGGTGGTAGTCTGTTGGAAGCGGAGGTCCAGTTAGGGTACTATGTTGGGGTGTCCAGGAAACCGGCACAATGATTTGGGTGGTTTAGGGTTGTCGGAGCTGACGCCAGCAAGGCCTGTGCTCCCGACCGTTGCGGTGGCCATTTCAAATTCTTC
The DNA here is from genome assembly GCA_963277665.1 of Viscum album. Classification (NCBI taxonomy): domain Eukaryota; kingdom Viridiplantae; phylum Streptophyta; class Magnoliopsida; order Santalales; family Viscaceae; genus Viscum; species Viscum album. The sequence continues at coordinate 397,343,198 of OY728144.1, forward strand.
TTGTGGTCCCCACTGCTTTTTAAAAGACCTGGAGCCGGCCGGTTTTTCCCCCTAGAGACCTTTTAGGCCCGATTCCCCACAAAAGCCCTGATTTCTTTGTCTCCTACGGTCGAAAGGGATCCTTACATGGCTGCCACGACTTTGGATCTTTTTGGAGATTCTGGGGGCTATTAGTCCGGGGTTTTTTCTCCCCATCTCCTGCCACAGTTTTTGCCTCCGTCGCCCCCCCCCCCCATTTCGTATATCATCACAACTATCCCCGTACATCATTTAGCGCTCTCTACATCTCAACCATCCCCCCTCCAGCGGGTCGACTCAAAGGAATTCTTTTCCAGCGGGTGTCTTGAAAGATTTGGAGGTTTCTCAGGTGTCACCCCAGTATATGCTTATGATTTTATTGTTCAACGGTGAGTCTGAGGGTACCTTCCCATCACCCTCTCCATCGGCTCGTATTTCTCTACTTAATGATGTGGAAGAGTTCAAGGAAAAGACTCCCCCCCCCCCAATTTGGATCTTCTGTTATGAGACTCCCTGGTCTGATAACACGCTCTAAATCAAAGAAGGTCGATCTGGTTGTCTCTTTTTCCCCCTCTGGGGCTGCTGGTTTTAAGACCAGAAATGGTAAGCTCTGATGGTGTGGCTAATACTTTGGAAATCTATAGGGATGTGGGCTCCTGTAAAGAGTGTCTTCCTTGCTTCGGAAACTCGTAAGCTTAAAGCGTCTATTGTTTCCATTCTCGAACCAATGTAGGGTGCTACAAAACATTCACAGGTCGCTCGAAATATGGGGTTCTCCTCTAGCATGCATGGCTCCCCCACGAACACTTCTATCTCGATTTGCTGGAAACAGTCGATCAAGGTGGAACTCATCAATCTTATGGATTAGTGTATCCATACTAAAATTTCCTTTGCAGGTGGTGAGCTTTTATTCACATTTATTTATGCCAGCAATGACATTTCTAAGAGGATGGAACGGTGGCGATTCCTAGGCCTTTTCCAATAGAACTCCCTCGCATGGTTTATGGGACGGGATTTCAACGCGATCATTGATCCTTTGGAGAAAAAAGGGGTTCCTCTGGCTTTAATAGAGGTATGCAAGACTTCGGTGATTTTATCTCTTCTATGGATATCTTTGACCTTGGCTTCAAAGGTAATCGTTTTACCTGGTGAAAAAAAAGTAGGGGGGCTAGCCGCATATGGTGCCGACTTGACAGATGCTTCACGAATCTTCAAGGCCATGACTCCTATGGGCAGACGAACATTACCCATCTTCCCCAGGCTCTCTCCGATCATTTGCCGTTTCTTTTTGAGCTTCATAGGGATGTGTCAGTTCACAAGGCTCTACACTATATTAGAAAATGGCATCAGGAGGATGACTTCATGTTGATGGTCAAACGCTCATGGAAAGGCAAGGAGGGGGGATAGGCCTGACAAGGTCTTTCTAACCAGATCAAACGGCTTCAGAAGGACCTTCTAGAATGGATTTCTCATGAACCCGTTGTAGGGTCCGGTGTGGAAGCATCCAGGTGGACATTGAGAGTCTTGAGGAAGAGATCCAATCAAGCTGGGATGAGAACAGGTTACTTCTTCTCTACAATAAGCGCACCTTTATTGTGGGAAAACTACTTGAGATTGAAAAGGACTACAAATCCTGATCTTGTGTCAGATGGATTAAAGATGGGGACCGTAACAATGCGTATTTTCATGCTTGCCTGAAAGAAAGGAAAAATTCGAAGCTCAAATTTCATCTAGGAAATGGAATATATACGTCAGATGTGGGGGCTGCTGGTCACCTGGCTGTGGACCACTTCGAAAGAATACTGGCAGGAGCTAATCCAGATCGGGGGAGTAATACAACCTCACTCGAATATGCGACTTTTTGGGAAGCGATTCCACATGCAGTGAGAAAATCTGATAATGATGTGTTATCAGGTATGCCTTCCGAGATGGAGATTAAGGGCTCTGTCATTGCAATGACCCAAGGCAGTTCATCGGGGCCTGATGGTTCCCCTGGAGAGTTTTCTGTGGCTGCTTGGGACGTTGTGGGAAAACCGGTGGTGGAAGCCATTACCAACTTTTTCCGTGGTGGTGAGGTCAATCGGTTGGTGAGCACCTCTAGGATGGTTCTCATGCCGAAGGTTAAGGATCCTTCTCCCATTGGGTAGTTCTGGACCATCTGTATATGCGATGTTTCATACAAAATTCTTACAAGTTTTGTTGCTAGATGAATAAGCGGGGTTATTCCGAGGTTAGTCTCCGGTGAGAAGCATGGGTTTATCAAAGTGAGAAGCATTTAGGGGGCGGTCGAAATTGCAAGTGAACTCATTAATGACATCAATAGGAAGGTGGTTGGGTCGAATGTCATTCATCATGTTGACATGGACAAAGATTACGATAAGATGGAATGGAGCTTCATCATCCAGGTGATGCACAGGTTTGGCTTCCGGGAGAAGGTTTGCGATCTTTTCTTTCGGTGTTATGCATCCCCGTGGCTTTCGATCTCCTTGAAAGGGAAGTGATTTGGATTCATTAAGTCATTAAGGGATGTCCGGAAAGGATACCCCTTGTTCTCTTCGTCCTTGCTCAAGACCCCATCTCCTGTAACCTCCATAGATGTATGGAAACTAGGAACATGTTTCCATTTTTTGGAAGGAATGGTAGGGATACCATTTCCCAATTGATGTTCACAGAGGACATCTTAGTTTTCATGAACGACCGGCATAAATCCCTCTCTTTTCTCATTGGTGTATTCTCGATGTATGGCTCCTTGAGTGGGCAGGTCATCAATTCTAAGAAGAGCCACGTATTCATCTCCAACAGATGTCCGGGGAGGCGGTGCAAGGTTATCCAGGAGATTCTGGGCTGCCACCAAAAATAGTTTCCCATGTTATACCTGGGTGTCCCGCTTTCACCAGGGCGAATCAAGAATATTTTCATTCAAGACATCTTGAACCACATCCTAGTAATAATCCTTAACTGGAAGATCAGGTTCCTTTCCTTCGGCGGACGGGTCACGCTCATTAACAGTGTCCTCACCTCCATTCCTCTTCATGTTCTTTCGATCCTCCAGCCACCAAAGGGGGCCATGGCAAGGATCGAGAGAATTTCAAACGGTTTCCTATGGGATGCTACCCAATCTGGCCGCTGCCGTTGGGCATCCTGGGAGCATTTTTCAAGGCTTTTGGAGGAAGTTGGAATGGGCTTATGTGATATTTCGGAAATCATGCAGGGCATGCAAGTGCGACTTGCATGGGACAACATCTCCAGAAAATCGCTGTGGGCTTCATTTTTTAAATCCAGATATAGTGATCCTTGGAGGTCTGGAGAAGAAAGAAGAGTCAGACGTTCTAGGCTGGACCGGTGTATGTTCAGACATATTGGTAATCTCGATGATGCTACTTGATGGATTATTGGGAATGGGGATATTGGATATTGGAAGGAAAATTGGGCTGGTGAACGACTCTTTTTCCTGGGATGCCCTGTCCCAGACATTTCTTTCAAGGAAGCAAGCAGGTACCCCTTGTTCCATACGGAAATTCTAAATCATGAGCAGTGTTCGGAGTTCGATAGTATATCCATGGACGAGAAGGCTGATCGATGTTATTTCATGGGTTCCAATCTGGGCTCCATCAATGTCTGAGATTTTATGAGGAACCGACATGTGGGGTCTACGCTGAATGAATGGGCCGCAAAGTACTGGTGCAATGATATCCCCACGAAAATGGTCTTGTTGGTCTGTCATATAAAGAACAATGCTTTTCTAACCAATGAGTGTATACAGATGAGGGGCATCTCTCTTTCCTCACGCTACTTCTGTTGCTTGAATCCGACGAGGGAATCTATTGATAATATGTTTACGCAATGTGACTGGGAAGTTGAGATTTGGTACCTCTGCTCCACAAAACCACGGGTCGGCCTTCATCAGCCCTTCTTCAATGGCCTCATGTCCTCTTGGTTCCATGATGAGCAGAGCAAGATCACGTAATGTAAATTTTGAGCAATTATTATGGTATCTTTCTGCTGGACAATTTGTGAAGCAAGGAACTGCTCTAGGTTGGGTACCAGGACTACTACTTCGCTTCTCTTGCTTAGAGATAAAACCTTGGTGATTAGTCACTGAAAGTGGATAATATTAATTGTTAATATCTTTATATTTATTGTTCCAAACTCCAAAAACAATGTTTTTGGTGCATTAAATAAATAGAACTTCATTTCTCATCAAAAATGCAATTCAGGTTTAAAATGAAAATTTGGTCCCAATCATTCATTTGTTTGTTGACAATATTATATTACTTTTCTGAATTTGAAATTTTGGTATATGATTTATCTCTTTGTTTGGAACATTTTATCTTTTAGGTTCGCTGGATGACTCTCAAAGGAATATGGATAATTTTGCTCCTGAAGTCAGAAACTTGCTGGAAAAAGCATAATGGGCCTAAGGCACATCAAACAAATGTGGGGCCCTGAAACCAATCCCAATGAAGCTCAAATTTATACAGTAGAAAGAAAAAAATATGAGGATCAGTTTATTCAACTGTGGCAGGAGCTAATTCTGATGTTTTCATGATGATAAAGGGATATGAAGTTAAGATTTAAATGGTGGACCCGACATTAATGCACAGAAATCCGTCCCACCATTTCATCCAGAACATCCAAAAGGCTGAGCCACATTTCCTGAAATCTTGATATCTTCTAGAAGACACATGGACGAAGATATGTTATATTTATGACACCTTCGGATTCGGCCATATGAAGTGTCAAACGCACAGGTCAAAATAGAGGATGAATCTGGACACTTTTCCGGGTCAACTTCGAAACGTCAATTTTCTTTTGATTATTCACCATCGTTTGACTCTATTATTTGTTGGGGTGGGTGAATTGATTGTGGGGGTGGAACTAAGACTCCAAATATTCCTATATAAGGATATGGTGGTGAAGGGAATTGTCATCTAACATTTTCCGTTGAATCCATGTTTTTCTTTCAATTGTAATTTCCTGCTTTCAATTTGTAATTGCATCGTCAAGTTTTCCCATGTAAGTTTTTTCTTTCACGTTTATTAATTTAATAAAATTTCTTCTTCTACTTCACTTTTTATTTTCCTTTTCTTCACACGTTGATACCGTTGAATCATGGTGTGAAATTATTCACACTAGCACTTGTGATTTCAATCACACAACGGTGGAGTGTTCGTTCTTTTAATAATTTTCTTCTTCTTCAATTCCACCCCCATAAGTCTACATCCCGCTTCCATTGGTAGAATAGCATCAATGGAGGGATAACCTCTTAAGGGTTGATCCAAGGGAGTATCAAGGTCAGGTATTGAATGTTATTTCATGTACTTAATATTTAAATCTATTCGTTATTTTAGGATTTCAATGTGATGAGTTACATTCTTTCTCATCTTTGCCAACTTTAATGATGACACATTTTGAGTGCTAGTAAGATCTATTTCCGTTGAGTGCTCATTAAAGTGATCCTCAAAGTGAATTGGTGATTAGCCTTGGAATTGTGTAGGGATTAAATTGGTGAATGATTTGGAAGAATTACCTCATTGTTTGGATATGTCTTGAATTAATGAAATGAAATTTTGTAAGAAAAGAAATTCATCCAATCCACCCCAATAAAAACCCTAAGATCAACCCACCATCATCAATTGTTTTTTTTCACATCATTTTTTATTATATGTTATTTAAATTATATCTTTAGTTCCACAATTTAAATCTACCTCAAAGTTGGCCACTTCATAGCCAATCCATCAACAAATCACAGTGTCTTAAGGTTTCTTCTTTGGTCTCTGTGGATTCGATCCCTAATTGTACTTCAACGACCGATTTTACCAGTAGGGTAAATTTAGGTGCAACCAAATTTTTGCGCCATTGTTGGGGACCAAGTAAGTCACCTTAGAACATCTTTCTATTCTCCCTCATTTCTATTTTCTCATCCCCATTTCTCTTCTCTTTTCCCCTTTCTATTTTTTTTTGACCATCGAAAATCACGATTCCAAATTTTCAAATAAATCCAATGGAGTATAATCAACAATATCCCATCACAAACTCGGGATGGAATCAGTTTGAAAATCCACTTTGGGAATCACCAACCGTTTTTAATCAAACTTTGAATGAATACCCCACACCTGATAACATGAACGAAATTTGTAATGATGAAGGTTTAAAAGATCAATTTCCATACCTATAGAGAATGATTCAAAAGATGAATAATAAGGAATTCCATGATGTCGAAACATCTATCAATCCTAATCCTAAAACAATTCTTCAAAAATTGTGCGAACAAATGGAAAAAATGAATTCAGAGGTATTAAGTTTTAGACAAGAACTACAAAGCATTAAAACTTGGTTGGACCCCATTCCCACTCAAACCATACCTTACTCAATATTGATTAAAGAATCTTGTAACACACAACCCACTCATACCTTTATTGAAGAACCAACCTTAGGATTTGGGATAATTGGAGAGGATCGAGGAGTTTTTAAAGGGTCTTTAAATCAAGAGGAAATTGATTTTTTGGATTGAAAAGAAGAAAATTTGACATCATGGATTGAGTTTCCTGAATATAAGTTCATTAATGATTTTTCAAAAACACTAATCACTGAAACATTGAGAGAAATATCAAACATTGATCCCATACACACTTCCGATATTCAACTGGACAATTTTCAGGATGAATCTTATTTTCAAAATGAACCAATTCTTTCTAAATGTTTTGGAGAAGAAACTGATTTTGATTTAATTTGTCAATCGCCTTTAGGAAATTTCCATGAAACCGAGCTCAAAATTATTTTACTTTCTTCCAAACTCAAGAAAATCAATCTTAATCAAGTTGAAGTGGACAAAAATGGGGTCCTAAACATGTTGAAAGTTGGAATTGGATAAGTTGGGGGGTACAAGTCGAGCCAACGACGTTAAACAAAAGCGCTGCATGGGAGGCAACCCATGGTTTTCATGTTTCTAATAATTTTGAATCATTTTCTTTTTCATATAATAAATTATCATAGACTGTTGACCTGTTTTTCTTTTATGAGTAAGGATGGGTATGAAAGGAGAGCGCCAGATTCATCTGTGTCACGTGGCATGATCTCTGATTAATACCTTAACCAGAAATCTAAAAATAAGACAATGTATCATCAGTTTATTTTGTTTTGTTTTATTTTTATGTTTTTATAGGTTAAAAAATTAAAGGACATGTCGTAAGCCATAAGGAAAATCCATTCACTACCATCCAAGCCGCGGAGACACAAATACAGGATTGAAGGGAGACTATGGCGTGCACTATCATCATCAACCACCAGGTGACTTCATTCCATGATTTTCATTTTAAATTTCTTCTTTGAACTCCTCCCCTACCCACTTCTAACTTATCTTTTATTTAAACACTGGGGACAGTGTCATTTTAATTTTGGGGGACATAAAAAATGATTTTTTTATTTTGTGAATAAAAACATGCATGAAAAGAAAATTTCCATTAACCATAAAAATGATAAACACACATTGAAAACTCTAAAATTGGATATCAAATAAATTTTTCATGACTTGATTCTGATTTTAATTCAAGTTTATGTTCAGGAGCATAGTTTTCGGAAAGTGCGGTTGTCCGATGTGATTTTTCAAAGTTTATATTTTCATCCTCTTAAAAAATGCCACAATGAACGTCTACTGGATTGTGGGTGTAAAGTTGAGTTCTCGGGTCCCTTTCATTATAGCATTGGGTTCTGGGGTCACTTTTATTTTAATTTGAGTATCAAAAAAAACAAAAACAAACCAAAAACAAAAAACAAAAAACAACAAAAAAAAATTGACCACATAGAGCAATGTTTTGTCCAAATGTGTGGCGTCCGACACTTGGGGATCGTGACTCCATAGTTGTCTTGCCAGAGTTAGGCTTTATATCTCTATTGTAGAGCATGAAATTGACAATATGTGTGACGTCAGACACTTCGGGATCGTGACTTCATAGTTGTCTTGCCCAGAGTTAGTCTTTTCATATCTATTGTGGATAAAAAAATAAAAAAAATCAAAAAAAAAGGATACTCATCTTAAGGTTTAATGTGATTCCCACCTAGCGCTTCCATTTTTCCCCTTGAACAATAAAATGGGCCCCATATCTTTTATGATGCACAACGCATTATCATGCTTAATTGGAATTGGATGAAATGTGGCGATGAATTTGAACAAAGGAATGGGCTTGGGCTTGGGATATGCTTATGGACCTAGCTTGTTTTTAATGATTTTGATGGGATTTCATAATTTTATTTTGATATTAGATATTTGGGTGAGCAATGTGTATTAAAATGTTTTTGGAAAAGGGGGTTTGAATTTCATATTTGTAATATATTTTGCTCGGGACTAGCAAAACTCAAGTTGGGGGGTGTGATTAGTCACTAAAATTGGATAATATTAATTGTTAATATCATTATATTCATTGTTCCAAAGTACATAAACATTTATTGTGGTGCATTAAATAAATAGAACTTCATTTCTCATCAAAAATGCAATTCATGTTTAAAATGAAAATTTGGGCCCAATCATTCATTTGTTTTTTGAAAATATTATATTCATTTTATGAATTTGAAATTTGGGGATATGATTGATCACTTCTTTTGGAACATTTTATCTTTTAGGTCAGCTGGATGAATCACAAAGGAAGATTGATAATTTTGCGCCTGAAGTGAGAAACTTGCTGGAAAAAGCATAATGGGCCTAAGGCCCATCAAACAAATGTGGGGCCCAGAAACCAAGCCCAATGAAGCTCAAATTTATACAGTAGAAAGATAAAAATATTAGGATCATTTTATTAAACTGTGGTAGGAGATAATTCTGATGTTTTCATGATGATAAAGGGATATTTATTAAGGTTTAAATGGTGGACCCGACATTAATGCACAGAAATACGTCCCACCATTTCGTCCAGAACGTCCAAACGGCTGAGCGAAATTTCCTGAAATTTTAAGAGCTTCTAGAAGAAACCTGGAAGAAGATATTTTATGTTTATGACACCTTCATATTTGGACATATGAAGTGTCAAACTTACAGGTAAAAATGGAGGACGAATCTGGACAGTTTTCCAGGTCAACTTCGAAACGTCAATTTCCTTTTGATTATTCACCCTCGTTTTGACTCTATTAATTGTTGGGGGGTGAATTGATTGTGGGGGGTAGAACTAAGCCTCCAAATATTCCTATATAAGGAGATGGTGGAGAAGGTAATTTTCATCTAACATTTTCCTTTGAATCCATTTTTTTCTTTCAATTGTAATTTCCTGCTTTCAATTTGTAATTTCATCGTCAAGTTTTCCCATGTAAGTTTTTTATTTCACGTTTATTATTTTAATAAAATTTCCTCTTTTTCTTCACTTTTTATTTTCCTTTTCTTCACACGTTGATACCGTTGAATCATGGTGTGAAATTATTCACACTAGCACTTGTGATTTCAATCACACAACGGTGGAGTGTTCGTTTTTTTAATAATTTTCTTCTTCTTCAATTCCACCCCCATAAGTCTACATCCCGCTTCCATTTGTAGAATAACATCAATGGAGGGATAACCTCTTAAGGGTTGATCAAAGGGAGTAGAAAGGTCAGGGATTGAATGTTATTTCATGTACTTAATATTTAAATCTATTCGTTATTTTAGGATTTCCATTTGATGAGTTACATTCTTTCTCATCTTTGCCAACTTTAATGATGACACATTTTGAGTGCTATTACGATCTATTTCCTTTGAGTGATCATTAAAGTGATCGTCAAAGTGAATTGGTGATTAGCCTTGTAATTGTGTAGGGATTAAATTGGTGAATGATTTGGAAGAATTACCTCATTGTTGGGATATGTCTTGAGTTAATGACATGAAATTTTCTAAGAAAAGAAATTCATCCAATCCACCCCAAGAAAAACCCTAAGATCAACCCACCATCAAAAATTGTTTTTTCAAATCATTTATATTATATGTTATTTAAATTATATCTTTAGTTCCCCAATTTAAATCTACCTCAATGTTGGCCACTTCATAGCCAATCCATCAACAAATCATAGTGTCTCAAGGTTTTTTCTTCGGTCCCTATGGATTCGATCCCTACTTGTACTTCAACGACCGCTTTTACCAGTAGGGTAAATTTGGGCACAACCACTTGGTCTATGAGCTGCTTACCCTCCTCAAATGGTACCAGCAATCACCCCTTGTGTGAAAATTGCTCCATATGCCTATTTCGCTTGGGGGTTTGGGGGGAAGGTGGGTAAGATGGCGACCCCCTCTCAACGGGCTGAAACTCGATGTTGATGGTTCTCTTAGAGATGGTTTTATGAGATGCGACAGAGTTCTTCGTGATGCTTGTGGTTTAGTTTTGATGGTGTTCAGCTCTTTCTATAGTCTGGGTATCTGTTTAGGGGAAGAGGCATGATCACTATTTGCTGGGCTCCATGTCTGCCAGGCGTGTGGCTTCCTAGCAGCTGAAGTTGAATCTAATTTAGAGGCTTTGGTAAGGATAGTCCAGGGTAGGCATGAGACCCCTTGGGAACTGATCTACATTATTAGGAAGTGTGCTATGGAAATTGCCTTGGGATCAAGCATCAACCATAGTTGGAGGGATACTAATTTTTTTGATGATTCTCTTGCCATCATGGGGTGTTTAGGAGAGGGGCTTATCATTTTTGACAGCTTAGAGTCCCTTCCACGGGCATGTCAAATCTTTGTGGAAAGTGACTCTCTTGGGCCTCACTATTTCCGCCCTCCCTGAATGGTGTTTGGGGGGGTCCCTTCCTTCCTCTAAAATTAATAAAAAATTAATTTTCAGTCATTATATATCTTTAAATCAATCCTTTTATCTCTCTCAATATGGTTCCTGTTGAAGATCACTTCTCGGGCTGATGTCATTAGTGCTTTTAAATTCAAGAGTTCGTTCTCCCGGATGATTTATTTGTTAAATCTTTATACTAAATCACCAGTATTGGTATGTGGTAGTTGTTACATACCTCTAGACTACATGTCTGGGTTTGATTATATGTGATTATGTACATGAAATTTGTAATATGCACATATATTATGTCGATATGACTACATTTTCCTTTATTTATCTCTTTTTTGTTTGTAGTTGTCCAACTATGTATTGTTATTCTCACCCTTGATTGGGTTTTTCCTTCATGTGTCATGTCTTGTGTAGACAAGTGACCATTTTATAGAGTCCAAGGAGGAACAATTTAGGAAAAAGTTTTTGGAGTTCAGATATGTCGTGGTGTTCTAATGGCTTTGAGAAGAAATCATAGTATCTTTTTTTAGTGGATAGACTTTGTATTTTTCAGAATCTTTCTTTTGGTGGGATTTTATTCTGGCCCAGTTTAAATTTGTACAATTTACATTCATGTATTTCTCTTTTGGTTGGTTTTAGTGGTATTCATGCATTTTTTTCAATAGTGTTTAGTAATTTTTATCATTTGTGTCTTATTGGATAGATCTGTTCAATTCTGGTCACCAACCCTTGGCCTTCTGGAGGCGGGCTTGTGGAGTCGTAGTACAGGCCCCACTAGAATGGGTCGTGACACATTATGAGAGCATTAGGGTTCCTCAAGAGGACTCTATAGAATGTAAGCCAGATTAACTTCGGGATACTAGGAGTTTTAGTTAATATAAATGGTTTTTGGGTGGTTTTATAATGGTAAATAAGAGGATTTATTTTGTATTAAGGTTTTTCAATCTACATAATAAAATCACCAAAACCACAATCAATATCATGGTTTTTCCCTTTCTTTAAACCAAATGGTAGCATTTTTTAGTATTTTATATATCCATGGGACGATTGTTTCAAAATAATTCCCTTTCTTATTTCGAGGTGAGTCACACTCTTAGAAAAATGAATTTTAATACATAAAATATATTTTAGGTTTTAGTGGATTCATAACGACTTTAAAGAGTAAATAAAATAAAATCAAATAATAATACATTAAGAGGAAATTAATTATTTGGACATGGATCCCATTTATAGTAACTATTAAATCGCTTTTGGGTCATTATGTTTTCATAAATCACAAAGTATATTTATACAATATTTTATTTTTACCTTCAAATTCGACTATCTCATAAAATAATGAAACATTCACAATGGTATAATTTTGATTCTCTAATTGGAAAATATTATTAGTTTTATTTAAATAATTTTCTAAATATATTAATTTTCTCTTTTAAAATAAAATCTACATTTAATAAGAAATGTGAGGGTTTTTTGACACAAACTATTTTATAAAACTTATAATATTCAAATGTGATTATATTATCATTTATATTTGATAAAAATTATTTAATAATAACATTTCATTAAAATATTATTTTTTAAAAAATTCATTATTTTCATAAATTTATTTTTTTAATTTCAATATTAACTAAAAAAAATAAAAATTGTTCTTTATTGAACCAAAATGAAAATCATTTAAATAGTAAAAATATTAAATTGAGACTATTTTCAATATTATATACAACATGATGCACATATTCATATTGGTATGTTTTGATACATATCCCTTTAATACACCATCATACTCCCTAGGATTAAGGTGCATAATGGAGGGAATTTCAAGGGGTGGTTCGACGAACATGGTTTGGGACATGATCTCGATGACCTTGAACTTCTCTCATAAAGTGTTTCACTTATTGTTTTGTCATTAGATCTCATCATAGGCATAGTCAAGAGAAAATACTACATATAATATGTCCCTTGGAAGCTCAATAAAATGGGCTTCATAGGGTATGATCCTACTGGTTAGCCTAACACTTCTTTTGTTTGTGTGAATTGGATTGTTAAAGCCCTATATTTACACTAACCATGTAATCAGTAGTAAATAGATATATTAACAATTGTAAAGATACTTAACATACATTTAATTTAAATTGGATATTATAAAATGAAAGAGGTGTGTGTTTTTTATATAATGATATAACTTAATAATAAATTAAATTAAACCAAAATAGGTATTTTTTTAAAAATAGCCTTTTTCATTATAGTATTGGAGGTTAGGAATGAAGAATGGGATCACAAATTTGTGATGATGTGCAACAGTTATTTGTAAGAGAAGGTATATAACCCAAGTCATGTGGGTCCACTAAAGTCATTGACCACATTATAATGGAAGACGGATAATCTTACCATGTTTTTTTGATGGGGGTTGCCAATGATACCTTGGATGAATTATGCGGTACAGAAAATATCAGATTATCTAAAAAATGTAGCACATTCTTACTGAACTAGGAAATATTTACCATTAATCAATTAGGTGGTTTGAATGTTCAGTAGGTAGTGTGTTTTTAGAATGTTACCTAGAGTATTATTTCATATAGACACCCCCATTCTACATCACCCTTATTGAAAGGTTTGTAGAAGGTGTTGGGTATATATAATTATTTGAATGTATCATTTCACATGCCAATATAAGGGAAATCAGAATAGACTATAAAAATTTTTAAGACATGCTGAGATCATGCTTCGATGTTTTTAGTGGAACATTGTAGAAGCACTTATTGATTGTTTAGTTTTCTAATAACAATATTTATCAGTAAACTGTTCATATAGAACCATACAATTTGTGATATGGTAGGCCATGTAGACCCCTTTTTAATGGATGAAGAATCATAATTATTTGGGACGGAGACTCGTGTAGGTTAAATTGGAAAATGATATGTTGAACCAAAACCTTCTAGATATGTCCTAGATTAGATATTAGTCATATAATGAATGAAACCATTTACCTCTCGAGATTATAGTGTGTTATAGTGTATTTCATCAGGTATCACTGAGATTAAGAAATATGTAGATTTTGAAACATGTAATGTCAATGCCCATGTATGTGCGGAAGGTTTTTCAAGATGATCTTGAGGTTGATGCATCTATTGATGAGCATATGATTCATGTTGATTATCATAGAGTGAAAATTCAATGGGTTAAGATAGTGCCTTTGGTCTGATTTTGTGGAAACATGGTAATGTTCTTGATGAACCATTGTAATGGGTGTATGAAATGATGGTCAGTCACATAATATTTTTATATTAGTGGTTTACTGATTCTTTGTAGAGATTCTCTAGAATAAATTTTCAAAAGGTAGGAAGGTTGTATGATCCTGACCATTTGATGAGGTATGTTTTGTTTTGTTTTTAGTTCCTTTTTAAAATTACCAAAGGAATTATTTCCATTATTAGGGATGGTATTGGGAGTATCATTGGATTTTGGGACATGAAATTAGGAAAAATGAATAATTAATTACAAGGTGAATGTGTGGCATATGTTTTGCACTTACTATTCTCTAGTACTGTGCACCCTAGAAAAAGGAGGTTCATGGTTTATAAACCACCCATGAGAAGTCTGTAACCATACAACCCAAGATAGACCCAATCACATGAACTCCAAATTGTTTACCAAGATATGAAGGCTCCTCATCAATCCATAAAACTTATGCATCCATTTGATAGAATAGAACACATGGTAATGGTATAGTTTTCAAACGATACTATCTAAAAGTTTGGCCCTTTAAAATCAGTGATTGGATGATTTTTACCTCCTACTCCTTAAATGATCTAAAACAATTTTATTTTTTTACCTATTCCCCATAATACATTTCTATGATCCTGATGTTCCCCTCACCTATAAGGTTCAATATACTTTGATGATTAGGTGTTCGATGTTTATTTTTGTTTGAATCAAATCTGATGTCGAGTCTCAAGTTATCCTTCATTGATTTATATAAGTATCCTTATATTATTTTTCCTCTATTTTTAATTCTAAAAAATCCTAAATTTCAAAGGAAATCATATATTTGGTTTTGAAAATTTCATAGCTCAAACCAAGGGCTAATATTGGGAAATTTTATCCTATGATCTTAAGGGTGGTGGTATACATGATTTTTATCAACGTCTGGATGTCATTATTGTGTATGTTGTTATTCAATTATAATGAATTTTTTTAACTTGTTTAGGAAATGTAAATTGGGCCTTAAATTGATATTTATGATACTTCACTAAACTTTTAGGATAGTAAATTATAATTTTATTTAGGATAAGGACACATGTTTGGTGTGACACTCATTCGATCATGGTAAATGAATTGTAAATAAATAAAAGTGAGGGATATGAGATTTAAGTAGTTATTATTTTTTAAAATGTTAAAATTATATAAGAGGATATTTTTATTACCATGGAAAATTAAAATATTCATGACATGATAAATAACATAAATGGGAAAAGATTTATTATAAATGGTCAAGTATTTAAATGGTTTTGAAAAACATATAATTATTTTATTACATTAATAAAGGGTCACATTTATTATGTATGGAATTTTTTTAATGGGGTATAATGTATTAGACCATGAACATAATGATTAATGGGAGATTTTCCCCCAATTAAATTGTTATTGTGATAAAAGTCCATTAAATATTTTTTGAAGGGTGAAGGTTGATGAAAAATATTGTGGAGTTGGTCAAGAAATTACAAAAACATGGAAATGATATTCTTCAAGTAAGTCCACATATAGGAAGGTATTTTGTCATGGAAATTCAGACCATAGTAATTATATTATTCATGTAAGTCCACTTCAATATTTTTTATTTAGGTCACATCGATCCACATTAAAAATTTAGATACATGGAATAATGAACCTCATATAATAATGATCGGAATTGATAGCATATGGTTCTGATGATCAGTACCGGCTTAGGTATTATTGATTGGATAAAGTGTGACATGGGAGAAAATGGATTTTTGGTGAATTTTAATGCTGCTAAATGATGAAACATATTTTATTTACATCATTGGATACTATTTGTAAACAATTATTTGTCATAACATTTTTCTCAACATCGTTGGTGGTGTCTGACATTGTTCTACCCCAACCATAATTGAGGAACTGATCCAACACATGTATATTTCATGGTTTCATGTTCATAAAAGGAAAAGGGTCTCATAATTGATGGTTGACATTGCATACAGATGAGATGAGGGGTCAAACCTGATGGTGAGACCGAACTTCAGAAATTATTAATGTCTGTTTATTTTATCATTTATTTGAGACTGTAGACTATCATGAAAAATGATAATTTCTCTATATTAGTTTGTGGAATTTTCTCCTGTATCGGTGTTTAGACATGTGTTATATGAATCTCGTTTATTATTTTTTGTTATTTTTTACTTGATTAACACTATTTGTTTACTATGACAGATAGAGTAGGGTGTCTCTATTTTTTTCCAAACCTACTTGCAGTCAGAAACATATTTCATATTGAGATGTGTGATTGAGGTCATGTGTAGAATGGTCTTAGATTCTAGACTTAGTGATCAAGGCTATGTAATTAATTGTTAGAATAAATATACATTAAATAGCTTAGAAAAATAAATTCCCTCTAATTCGGGTGTCTTACTTCTAATTAAACATATGAACTTTGGAAAAAAGGTGTTTGTTAAACATGTGGTCTCTAAATGTGTAATATTAAGTGTGGTTATAGATTTGGTAATATTTTCTACATTTAACCAATCATAGAGGTATCTTTCAATGGTTTAGGTTAAGTCCCATTTTATATGTAAATGTAAATGTTGTTTTCATTGATAATTAGACTTGAAGGGACAAACATATTATTTTAAAAATGCAATGTTTCTAATACATGAAACATGAATAGTATTTTCATCAATTTCCCATAATATTTTGTAAATATAGAATGTATTTATATCACAATGACTTAAAAATAATTTTTAAACAATAAAAAAAATTTAAGGTCTAATTGATTCTAATTCATTTATTTCGAATTTTAGGGTAGTAATATTAAAATGGAATATGAATATAGTCAATTTTTCCATCATTAATAATTTATTTTTATCAATTAAATTTCTGTAACAATATAATTAATTGAAAATATATTACAATTTATTTTGTTTCATTAATATACCTTTGTTGTATACTTCTTGCACAAGTATTGCATCAGTGTTGCGTGTGTGTTCAAATTACTTATATTATCACTAAAAAAATTAAAATTAAACTTTCTATAAAAAATGCATTTTTAAAATAATAATCTATAACCATTCATACCTTATCTTTATCCTTATGAAAATATATTTGATTTATTAAAATATATAGAGTGACATTTTGTACTTATTCCATACATAAAATAATATAAATATCACCATCAATGAAAAATGGAAACAAATTTCTATATTTTATAATATAAGTATACAATGGTCTAATTAATATCATAAAATATAATTATGGTAGGTTTTTGAATGATTTTTAGATGTATCATTTTTTTTATCCCTATTTAAAATATTTTACTCTTTAAAGTGGTTATAATCTTTTACCATAGTTATAATTCAATATGAATAAAAATGAAAAGGATCATTTGAAATAATTTTAATATAATGGTAAAAAATATGTAATCCATTTTATTATAATCAATTTCATTATTCTTTTTCATTAGTTTTAATATATGTTCTCAAAGTCATTGAAAATCTATTTTAGAAATTAATAATTTTAGTTAAAAATGTTTTTACACTAAATATGAGTATAGTAATCATTTATATTTATTAAATTGGGAAATATATGATCTAATGATAGTTATTTTAGCATCAAAATAAATTAATAATGAATTATACCCAATGATAACTAGATTAAAATATAATAACAAAAAATAGTTTTTTGAATAAAAAACATACTTAGATTATCAGATTGTTTAACATATACTTCTAAGTTAGACATTATATTTTTAAATTAATTATACTACCAAAATTTATATTTTTTGTAGAAAATATTCTATAATATTTTAATTCAATATTATATCATGATAATTTCAAAAATGTAACATAATTCATAATATAGGTATTATTCACTATTCAGTCATGATTCAACACTATCTAAAAAAATCTAATGCATCACCCAATGAAAATTTAGATAAGATGATAAAATTATTTTATATAAAATTTATATATTTATATTTTAAATGAAAATATAAAATATATAGTTAAGTTTCTTTTATTGATAAATGGCCATTTTAAAATTTAACTATTCATTACCTTATATGGTTTTATTCTTATCTTATAAAATTTAGTACATATTTGTAAAAAACTATTCAAATGATTTTTCTGAATAATAATTTTCAGAATATATTTCATAATACGATTCTTCTTATTTAAAAACATTAAGCTAATATCTAGTTAATAATAGTAATTTTTAAAAAATATAATTAAAAGGTATATCATTGTTTGTTTATGATCAGTGTTTTATTTAGTACACCATATCAAAAAATGTATTCAATTATAATTTTATGACAAATTGAAATATCAATCTATTACAAAGAAGTATTCAATGTTATCAAAAAATGATAATAAATAATTATTGATTTTTCATCTATTTACAGGGATCTAACATATGAAGAAAATACATCAAGGACTAATATTAATGGATAATTGGATGAACACTATTAAAAAATTATGTAATATTAATTTTTATATATTAAAAGGAAGAACTAAAAATTTTATAATTTTTAGGATAAATTTTAGGAATGATGGAATAGAGGTAATTATAAATTAAATCTCATCAAAAACAATTTTTTATGTGTGTATAAATATTTAATATATATGACTAGATTCAAATGAGTTAAATAAAAAATATGGAAGTTATTATTTGAATCTTTCTAGTATGTATTAAAATGAAAATTTTAAGGTCTTAGAATCATAGAGTGAAGGTTGCGGGGCACTTATCCTGGCAGTACATTTAATTAATGTGATGATAATAAGAATTTTGGTTAATTTCATGAGATAACAATCAGATCATGGTAATGTGAAATGTTTTATGGAAATATATAAATAGTTATGAATATTGGCCCTAGTATTCCATGAATAAATATTAGGAAATATTATTTTTTATTGATGAAATTTGGGATGAAAATTTAAATTATTCCAATGATGATAATAATAATCAATTAAAAGGATAGTTAGCATATTATATTGTTAAAGTTATATAATATTATAAACATTGTATAACCATAAATATGGATCAAGGATAATGTGGCTAAAAAAGATATTATAATTGAACAAATAATGACGTATCAAAATTCACTTCTGATATGAGATCATAGAATGATAAAATTTCAATATATAGATGTGAAGTATGTAAATATACTTCTATTTTGAAAGAAAAAAATTACTCTACTTATAAAAAGAAAAAGGATTTAATGAAATAAAAAACAATATAAAACTGGTTTTGTAACTCTAAAGATAAAGATAAAAGGCTTCTATGATGACTTCTGAAATAAAAGGTAAAGTCATTTTTGTTTCATTATAACCATGTCATATAAAAATTAACTATAAGAATAAATATTAAACATAAAAAATGTAAGTAATTTTTTTTACATCTTTGAAATATAATGGTCTTGTTGATGAGGTAAAATTGGAAATTGAATGTCTAAAAAAGATTCTATCAGGCATTACTACAGGAAGAAAATATTCCAAAAATATACATGTTTAGAAATAAGCAAATATAATAACATTTGGACTTGGAAGTATATCCCAGAGAAGAAAAATAAATAAGAAAAAAAACTTTATACATATTTTAATGCATTTTTATTCCATATGTCATAAATGAAGTCCCAAGAGAAATAATTTCATTCTAAATATAAATAATGAATTCATAAGAACCTACAATTTAATTTCATTAAACATTTCTGTCTATGATAACTAAATATCCAAACAGATTCATGTTCTTAATGTTTTTTCTGAATATTTAACTAGGCCTAATGAAGTTTTGTTTCCAAATATTTGATTTCTAGGGACTAGATGATTTAGTGTATCGGGGGATGAATATTTATATACAGTGACTAGATTTTATTTATTATTACCAAAACTTGCATATATAATAAATGGGTTAATTTTTTAATTTCTATATTATTTGTTAATAAATTTCTTTAATTCATTAATTTAATTGGTAGTATTTGTTTATTATTTAGCTATACATACAAAAAGTTAATATTTGATTTCATGAAATATAATATTTTTAAAATAAATTATCTAGAACCATATTCAAGTGAAGAGGATCAAAATGACTAATCAGAAGATAACATCTAGTGGATTATATATTTTTATTTTAATAAACTGTATATTTTTAATATCTATTTGTTTTAGTATCATTTTCTTATTCTTTTCCTATTAATTTTTTCTAATTTAATTAGAAGATATGTTATTATATTTTAAAAACATAATGTTGTTTATTTGGGATATACCACATCACATTCTATTTTCTGTTTTCATTATGAGTCATTCAATCGTCAAAGATTAACAATCACTTAAGTCATCAATAATAAGAACATTTAACCATAGTTTAGTTGAATTCATTCATTTCTGAGCTACTATAATTTTTTTATGATTTTTAATCTGTTTTTTCCTCTCTAGTAATGGCTCCATATAATGATATTTCATCTGAATAAATTATTAATGAGAGGATAATTTCAAAGGATTGATATAGGAATTAATAATTATTACTCAAATTCATTATCAAATTCTAGTACTAAGAATATTTTATTCCAGCCATGGATTATTATGTGATTTTTAATCCTATTATTGTTTGTGAGATCTATGTAACAGAAATAGTTTCATAATCTGGAGGAGATAATAGTGTATCTTTTTATGACTTTTGTCATCATTTTATTTATTTTATTTCAATTATTTCTAGTCTATTAATGTTTTTATAATCACAAGGGTGTCTATTTTTATCAAATAATTTACTGAAATGTCATATTTCGAATTTTTTTAACATGAGGTGGAAAAACTTATAATTTATTTTTATACTAAAATCCACCCCAACCACCACACTTTTATATCCCCTAAGTGGTTATCTATGTTAATATTTTGAATCATAGTTGGGGAAAGTGTTATTTAGTAAATGATATAGTTAATAAGAAGAATAATCTTTATATTAATGAAAGCATAGTACTATAATGGGTTTATCTCCAATTAATTCCTACAATATGAGAAATAGATATATGGAAAACCCAAGATTTATTTATATTGGATTAACACTTTAATATACATAATCTCAATTAAATGATGTTATTTTGTGTATATTAATAAAATTTTCATTAGGTTGGTATAATTAATGATATTTATATAATAATATATGTTGAAACAATTTTTGGTATTGTTGATGAAGAAGAAGGTTTAGAAAATAAGGAATTTATTGAAAGAGTCAAGAACAATATATTAAATGTTGTTATTGTCTCTCAGATGTTAGTTTTTTATTAACAAAGTGTGAAAATTTTTATTTAGAATTCATTAGAAAACGTTTTAGGGGGATTTAATAAATCTATTAATAAAAAGGTGGTCAAAAAGAGGAATGTGTTGCAAGTATATTTAGTTGAAAACTCTATTTGGAAGAAATATAATATTCATGGTAAAGAGTATGTTCACTAGGAAATTTTTTTACATGAAGTGTTACTTATAATTATGATGAATTTTAGATGTAATATAAAACTCTACAGACTGTTGTGATGATAATAATGAGAGGTAAAAATTGAAAAAAAAAAATATCAGCCTGAAAACCTCATTTCGGGGCAGATAAAGCTAAGGTTATAGTGTTGAAATAATTTGTTTATTATAAATTAGATGAAAATAAGAGAAAAAGTGGAATTAAAAAAATTAAATCTATCTAATATCCCAATACTGATTCTTTGATATATTATTCTTAGAGAACTGATTGTTA
Organism: Viscum album; assembly: GCA_963277665.1. Lineage (NCBI taxonomy): Eukaryota > Viridiplantae > Streptophyta > Magnoliopsida > Santalales > Viscaceae > Viscum > Viscum album. Next base: position 397,364,920 of record OY728144.1, read on the forward strand.
AACAAGCATTAAAACAAAAAAATTAATTTTATTGGAAGAAGAAAGTAGTAAATTATTGATGTTCAATGAAAAAATATATCACATTTCCCTCTATGTTGTGAAAAATGAGAAGTTATTTGAAAATTTCTCAAATTTTTTTTATTGATTGTTCATGGAAACATTCCAAAACAATTACCCCAAACTAATGCATATGAGGATGTTCCTCTAGTAGAAATTGATGTTCACCGATGAGAGTTTTTGAAACTATATGAAAATGATTCATCAAAAAATGAAACAACATGCCATATCATAAAAACCTCTACCTAAAATACATCCAGGGATTCTAAGAAAATATTTTAATTTATAGAAAAAAAGTAATATATAATTTATAATTCTTCATTAATTGTTCATTGAATTAAGAAATATTCACCCGAAAAAGTTGATCTGATTGGATTTGATGTTGAAGAAATAGATAATCCTATCTTTATTTTTGAAACATCTTTGAGGGAAAATAATACTCTATTAGATTATTCAGAATGGATTGAGGGTAAAGAAGATAATTCTGATAGTTTATAAGATTCATTTCCAATAACATGGTGTCATAAAATTTATAAAAAGTTTATTTTCAAATTGAGTTGTTGTGAAATTTTGGCTTTATGATCATTATGTTTCCATAAACTCAATTCATTAGTTAACACATTATAGGATCATATGATTCTCTTTAAAAACAATAATTAGAAGAAGTAGATAGAAAATTCAATTACATGGATGAAAGAAAGTTTTGTAGGTATTATATCATATTTGGAGACTTACTTCTAGAATATGAAATTATTTTCTCTATATTTATTTTTCATTGATAATGATATTGATGTCTGTAAAGAAAATATTTCTAAATTTGTTAGGATTTATAATCTTATCATTAAACAATTTGAAGTGCTTGAAGTTTTGTTAATATATCAATTTGAAAATTAAGATGGTCATATTATATCTAAAGAAGGGTATAAGAGTCATGTCATGCTTTTAAATAAAAATGTTTATTTATAAGGAATGTTTATTGAGGATCAAGTTGTAAAGTATTGCTTCCATTTAATTAAAAAAATTATCTATGCTTATACTAAATTTTAAATTGGATGAGATGTAACCCTTATATGAAACAGAATCACATAGGTATAAATCAATGAATTTCATGGCTTTGAGGCCCATGAGTAGAAATCCCATTTCCACATTTTTTACCAGAAAACAAGTGGAGGATCCCCTACCCAACACATTCTTAATGTATTCACTACTCACCTCCTGAAAGTACAAATGGACTGCAGTTCCATTATACTATTTCATCGGCTGATGGCATGAAAACCATATTCCTCCATCAATATTGGGTATAGTAAATCCATCTGGTGGCTGTTTCTTCTCTAATACATCATCTTAAGGATACTCTAATACTTTAAAACATTTTTTGTACATGTTTTTGTGTCCCTATGATATTTTGGAGTTGGATGAAATGAAATAATTGTGTCTTATAGGACCATATCATGGGCCCAAAAGACAAATTTTATTAAAGACTTCCCCTATTATAGTACCAATATAGTACCATCTACATAAATGCTACAATATCATTATAAATTACAACGTACCCATATTTTAACACAACTATCATTAATGATTTATGGGAGACCTTACCACTCATACATAAAAATATATACAGTTATATAGGTTAATGTATATAATAAGGAAATCCCATTATAAGAACTAAAATTTTAATTTATTCAATTTTAACCTTTCATTATTTTAATTTATAATATATAATTCTTCAATATATTTTTCCTTAAAATATAAATTTCCTTTTAATGGCTGGGATTTCATACACATAATCAGTATTTTTAATTTTGGTATACATTTTTTAACATTTTTTTCATTTAAAACAAAATAGATTCAAAACCCTTGAAATTGGATTAGATAATATGAATGGGTAGATTAAAATGTTTAAAATGTATTTTTTTATTTTTTTATCCATTTTATTATTTAGAAATATTATTTATTTATAATGTTGTGGATTTTATTTTCATAAATTAATATTCTCAAATAATAATATTATGAATATTTTAAGGGGTAATATTTTGAATTCATCTAAACTAAAAGGATTATTTCTTTTTAATTTTTTATTCAAACTTAGCATTCCCTACACGTTTTTTGATTTTCAAAATGCAGTATATCATTGATTCAAATAATAATTTTGTATAATATTTTTGAAAATCAAGATAAACATAATGGGAATTGTATTTAGCAATTAATCTTTGGTTTAGATGTTTTCATTGTGCATCATGAAAAAATAATAAACATAATTCATGAGAATTTATGAATAATATAAACTATATCAAAATATAAAAACATTAATTTCTATTCTATTTTATATTCATTAGATGTTTGATGACTGTATTTGTGTTGTTTGACTTCATTATAAGATTAAAGGCTAACCTGATTTCATTATAAGATGATGATGAAGCTTCTAATTCTATTCGAAATGATCGGATAAAATGAAGAATCTATCCATTGGGGGACTATATATTAAAAGGACCATGAAATCAAGGAAAATAAGTATAAATTACCTAATAAAGTAAAATATATATAGATAATTCGAATGATGTGATTTTAATTGATTTTATAAACATTTTGAAAATGCATAATGTTATTTATTCCACTAATCATTTAATTCATCAACTCGGAGTAATTTTCTAAGAATTCATCTTATGAGGATTTCAATATCAAATCATTGAATTTCAAAGGGTAAATTTTTTATTTTTGATCCTTCATTATTTAGGACTTCTGTTAAAGAGGATTTTATTTATGATCATTAAGATTGGTCACGTTCTTGTTGTGGAAGAGATTACATGCTTATAATATGTGACCATGGGATTACATGTGTAGAGGAATGAGATAACGTTTGGCCATTTTACATTCAATTACATGTGACGATAGGAACACAGTATATAGATCAATAATATTACTGTTGAAAATATTCTAATGTTTTTAATTTTGAAACCTTTGATAAGGCTCTGGATCCTTATTCTACTATTTGTCAAATGTGTTCCCTTAATAATAATATCATTCTTGAGATTGAAGATTGTTTTATTTAAATTATAATTTTTTAAAAATTAATATTTTTAATTTTATTTCTATTTTTTTATTTGTTTTTAGACTTAATTAAATTTCCGGTTTTTTAAATTCAAAATATTTTTATATACTTTTAGTCTATTTTTTGGGTCTATAGGAATTTTATTTCCAATAATTATAAAAATTATGTGGCCAAAAATATTTAGTTTGTTTTTAACCTAAAAGTTACCCCACAACACTTATATATTTCCTTCCCACGGATATGGTACAACAAAATCCTATTCTAATTACTATACTAATTATTTTCACATCCCTATAATAAGAAGATAATAATTACCATGGACCTCTAATCATCCTCACTTCTCATATCTGTCAAGAGAAATCTCATGCCTGATGTCAAGAGGGATTTATCCATGTCATACCTAATCTCTTCCTCTCGGACACATCCCACTATTTGAAATTTTAATGATCTAATCCACTATCACGAAGGTGGTTCTCATTATACATGAGTTTTAAAACAACCTCACCTATCATCCCCAATCCTAATTCTATCATTCTAGCACAATTTAACTAAATAATCTAACCAATGTTATCCAAATATCATCTTATATCTCAAAACCTACACAATTTATTTTATCAACTCAACAAACACCTAAACACCTTAGTATGAAATTAATAAGGATATACTAGTTTTTATAATGTGATGAAGAGAACATATTCTAAGTATCGGGGAACCAATGTTCCCCTGCATCTTTATTTTAGGAACACTCGGTCCCTATAAATTTTACAATTCCATTGATAATTTCAAAACATGTCTATTATTGTATGAAAATGAATATTAATATCTATTAAAGGGGTCACCTACAATTTCCATATAATTACTATTGTTCCTCACTCTCACTTAACGTTTTAATTATCATTTATAGTCACCTATACGTCTGAAAGTTTCATATAGCTACATTTCAATGTTAACATTGAATAACAATTATCTATGTTCAATAGATTCTTAATGATCCTTTAAATCCATGTTAATGTTTTATTCATATATCCCTTCATGATTTAAGACCATGGAATCATATTTGGATAACCATATGTTGAATTGAGTGGAGGTGATGATTGAAATGGATGAAAATAGTGGATTTCTAAGAGTAGTGCTTCCTAAGTGATATGGTGGAAGAACCACTATTGTCCTAAAGTTCCATCATCCATCCTTCGGTGAGGTGAGATTAAAGAACTTAGAGAAGAATTCAACCAACCAACAACTATATTTATTTAATAAAATCTATCCCCCAGTAGTAAACTAAAAACCCAATAATGTATACAACATATCTGGTGGGGTTGATATAGCTTCCCTGAGTATGTAATTAATTTTGTAGAAAATATATTTAATGGAGGTCTTATATTCCCTCATTATACAAAAAATATTTAAGACCCTTATCATGCCTCACGAATCCAATAAAAAGAGTACCATGGACTCATGATGGTCACCATGTTTCAGAACCTTCTCCCAATATTGATGTCAAGATCTAATCATTCATAAATCACTATATTTATCAACATCTTCCCAAAGATCAATTTTTAATTCTAAATATCTTAAAGCCTATGTCCGTTTATATCAAATCATTCAATTCAAATTATAATAATCCCTTCAATATATTATTAGTGGATTTATGATTTTTTATGGAAACACCTGATCTCTCCTCTCAATGCTATTCTCAATTGAGTTCGTTATATACTAGAAAATCTCCAGAGCTTTATAAAAAAAATTATTTTGAGGGACATCATTCTTGATCACTTCTAATATTAAGTAATTTATACTATTAGCTACTCGAATCAAGAGGTGGATATATAAAGGTAACATCGAGCTACTTGTGAAATTTTAATCAAATATGTTTTCTCCTTTTTTACATTTTCACAATCTATTATTTATCATCAATTAACATATTTTAATTATTTATATTCAAACATATACATTGTCAATTTACATTGATATTATCATCAATTACTATAATGTAGTTTAAATAATATATCTCAATCTATTTTTGACATTATATTGTGTTTCGACATTAATTTTCTTAAAATGGATATTCAACCATTCCTCTATCCAATTTAAATATATTTCTATCAACTAGTTTTCCTAAAATGAATGCTTTGTGTTTTTTTCAAATAATTATTTTTTTTCAAAAATTAGGATTATTTAAATATATTTTATTCAAATCATAATTTATTTCAAATCATGATTACATGATGGAATTTAATTTCAATTCAATGTTCACTTTTTTGATAGCCCAGATTATTCAAATTGAAAAAATAAGATGAAATATTTTTTTAGTATCATTAGTTATCCCATTTTGAAAGTTGTAATTCCTCAGTATATTGTAATTGATGAATTTGAAGAAAAATGATCTCAAGAATATTTTATGAATATAAAACAAAAAAAAGAAATATATGAATTAATTCCATTGGGTTCTTGATCGAAATTAATTCTATAATTTAACTTATTGAAAAAATTATTATTAAATATAGCAATTATTAGAGAGGACCCATAAAGGAAGAAATAGATTCTGAAACTAGATTAGATATGTATCTTCAGGATTATGAAACCATACCAACAAATTACAATAGATTTTTTACATTTATTTTAATGATATTTACTAATATTTACAATTATATAAATTTCCTTGATGATGTTTACATATAGAAATTCTCATAAAGAGAATATTATGTGCCCTAAATGTTTTTTTGGAATAAAAAATTCATATCCATACATGAAGTGATAGATGTTAAGAATATATGTCAATGAACTCATCAACTCCCTAATGATATATGAATTAATTATGAAATGAAAAGGCATTATAGGATGCTAATGAAGTGAAAGGAGTCAAGAAAAAAATCACCTCTAAAGCAACCCACTGTGATTCATCCAGATGTAATGTCCTAGTTTTTGTTCAATTTTACAGGAACAATAATATTTTAATCATGATGAAGGGATACTATAATAGATCCAAAAAAGGAAATTTAAAAGGAAGAACATGATATGAAATTCTACCACAATAAAATGAAGGGACATATCAATCTGATGTTTTGTATATAAAAAATGAATCGTAATTAATATAGAAATGTTAAGAATGATTTAAAATTGAAAAAAATAGAGTTCATGATATGAACGTGAGGATTAAACATCATCATCAATTTTATTTGACTCACATCCCATGTCCCTAATGGCTCATTTGGAGGAAGATGCTGATATTAGTTCCTCTATTCCTATCTATTTCCTCTATTTCACTTCCCTAAATAATTCATCCGCATCATATAATTATTTTTTTTCAATTATGTACCTTAATAATGAATTCCTTAAAAAAAATTTATTAACAAGAAAATTTATTAGATTGAAAATATTCACTAAATAACAATCTTGAAAAAAAAAGAAATTAATTCCATAAAATTTAAAATTAAAAATGATATGGATCCTCTTATTAAATAAGTAGTATATATATCCATAGAAGTTAAGAACAATCCATATATTAATAAACTCACATAAATAATTTAATATATCAAAATTTCTAATTTAAAATTGACTGAAGTTGAAAATTTTCCAGTAAACTTTTCAACTCTACTAATGGTGAAATGGAATGGTGTGGTGTTAGTATATCAAATTATTATAGAACCTCTAAAAACATAAAAATTATTTTAATTGTTTCTCATGTGATAAATTTTATAATTTTTTTAAAAAAAATCATTCATCTAATTAGTGAATGGAATTACAAGAATGTATGATATAGAAGACTAAATTTAATTTATATTTCACCAAATCCTTCGAAAATAAAATATCAATCTTAATAAATCTAGATTTTGTAATCAATATTGGGTTGCATATGATAACCCATGTTCATTTGGGTAACAAATTATTTAGTCATTTTATTTCTCTAAAATATTATATAAACAGAAAATAACCAGAAGAAGTGTGGTCCAAAGAATGTGGTTTCTCAATAATGATCTCTGAAAATATCTATCAGTTCAATCAAATAGATAAAATAAAAGGATATCCTATTCAAATTAGTGATTAATCATGGGGTAACATAATTTGTGAAGGTTCCATTAATATTTCTAACATAGCTTCTATAATAAAATAATTTTCAATGGATTGAAAAAAAATTCCTAATAATTATTCAATTTTGTTATAGTTGTTCTAAGATACATTTGAAATATGATTTTGGAAACGTTTTTAATTAAAAAAACATTTATAAATGATATCTTGATTTCAAAATTCCTATAAAAATAATTTAAACTCACTCTATCTAGAAAAACCATAAATTTATTAAATTTAAATGTTCCTACATCATTTATTTTTTACAGTCACCTTGTTCATTATGAAACACAATAACATTTCAAACTCTTCCATTATTATCTTTTATAATATCAACCCAAATTTCATAATAAATATGACTTGGTTTTTGAAAATTGATAATATGGTATGAAACAATTATCATACTTTTTAATCTAAAAGAAGAATTTAATCATTAATATATCTTGAATTAATTGTTCTTGATATAATTGGACCATATAAAACTAAATTTAGAGGAAAAAAATTATATACTATTGTTTTTTTAATGAATTGAAAATATTTTTACTGGAATATTTCTTATCTGTGAAATTGAATCTTACAAACCCTTCATCATGTTTTTTAGAAACAGATAAAAATGAAAATGGTTTTAAAATTATATCAATTCCTAGTTATCATGTAAGATAATTATCAACAATGAATATAATTATTCATTTTTCTTACAAAGGATATTATTATTATTTTTATACTCCAAGAACCCCTCAATAAAATGAAATTCTAGAGAGGTGAATATGAAATAACTAAGAAATCACTCAGACTATTTTAAATTATTTTAATCTTCTAAATTATTTATTTTGGTTGTGGTCAATAATTCTACATGTAGAATCATTAATTATGTTCTCATATGACATTTTCTCAAATAGACTCATTATTAACTTTATCGTCACAAAATTCCTCAAATGTGAATTATCAATGTTTTTTGTTTCAATTCTGTTTATCAACACCAAATAAAATTTCGGAATATTTCATTCTAAAACTTATAAATATATATTTCTTGGGATATCAAACTCAATAATGGTATATGGGATCTTCATAGAAAAGACCAAAACAATATACAAGTCAATTAATGTTTTATATTATATAAATTGTTCCAAACCACTATTTAAAAATCTTATTGTAAATTATTTTTTATGTGGTTCATATCAAACTGAATATGTTTTAGAAGAAAAAAAATCTCCCTAAATTATTTTTTTAAATCTTTCAAAAATTCAAATGAATGCCCCTTTTATAATTTAATCATGGATTTACAAGTGGGAAATCGTACTGATAAATTATTATTAAATTATATTTATCATCTTTCCTATGCATCTCCCCTTGTATTTAAAAACATTAATGGGTCCGTTAAAAATGAAAATCAGGGTCCTAAAATTATGGGGGAAATAAACTAATTCACTTGAAATGATTTATAGACTCTCATGGAATGACATAAAGAACAAAATGTTATACGATCTAAATGGATGTTTTAAAATAATTTATATGAATCTGTAAATATAACTAGAAGTAAATCTCATGAGGTATCCAATGTTTATAATGAATAAGAAGTCATTTAAAATGGTGTGATGTTTTCACCTATTTCTTAGTTAAAATCCTACCGAATTGGAATTCACTATGCATATGAATTTAAAAATTTTGCAAATGGATTTCAATTTCAACATTCAAAATGATTTTATTTTGAAAAATGTTATTACGGAACAACCAAATGGTTTTAAAACCCCCCTTTCCAAATTTTAATTCTAATTCAAAAAAATATATATTATTTAAAACAATTCTCTTAGGATTGTCTTGAACATTTTCTAAATAATATTTTATAAAATGTTTCAAACAATTAAAATTACATTTCCCCCATTTTTATATATCAAATCTAAAATTATTCATTACATAAACTTATTTTTTGATGATATATTTTTTAGATATAACATTGAATATACCTATTTTTACTTTTTAATGTAATGAAAATAGAGTTTAAAAAGTTATTTATTGGTGAAAAAAAATTCCTTCACAATTTTTAAATTCCTCAAAAATATTGATGTAATATTTTTAAAAAGAGGAAAAGAAAATAATGAACTCATAAATGACTTGGTATATATTACACTATGTAAATTTAAACTCCCTTAAGAATAACGTGTATGAAATTTATGGTGAATCCAATAAAATTTTCGAAAACAAGACTTATTAATGTATGATGGGTAGTTTACAATACATTATTCTAATATATCATGATATTATGTTCATTTTAAATCCCTATTATAATATTTAATCAAATGCTGATGAATCATTTTTTAAATATACATAAATTATTTTTTTCATTATTTAAATGGATCATAGAATCAGGGTTTGTCTTATAAAAATGATCTTATTTTGAATTATATTCCTTTTTTATTATTTTTGGAGGATTAAAACTATATTGTAAATCTATTAGTCCATAAATCAATCTAGAAGAAAAATCCATCATTTTATGGAGTAATAAGAAGAATAACATAGTTACACATTCTATAGCCAAAGAAGAATAGATAAATATCATGGGGTTTTTTTCATATATTGTGTATGTGACACACTCTATTGGAAATAATTCTTATATATAAACTTTTCCCTATTTTTTGACAGTTCCTATTCTATGAATATCTCCAAAAAATCAAATTGAGCACTATTTAAATGAATACATTTATCATAGATAACTATTTCATAAGAAATCACATAAAAATGGATGAGATATTATTGGAATTTATTAGAATGGAACATCAAATATCTGATATTTCAACCAAACATCTATCTGTTGATCATTTTTAATTCATTAAAGATGAATTATAGGTTGTTATATTGTCACACTAATCATCTAATCTATGGATATACTAATATATTTTTGATATTTTTTCAAATTTTATTTTTTAAATTTTATTTTATTTTTTATCTTTTCTATAATGTCATGGATCCCGTCAACCCTCTTATGTTATCAATTGAGGGGGTTATGTATTCTTATTATAGTCAATCCTAAAAGGTATCCTTATTTAAAAAAATTAACTAATTATTACATTTCAAAATACATTCTATTATTTTCAAAAATTCAAAATCATATTTCAATAAAATTATTACTTTTGATTATTTTAATTAGATCTTTAAATATTTTCATTTTTAAATATTGTTTTTTAATTATAGAAAGCTATCTTCATCAAAATACATGAAGTTTTCTTCATCAAAAATAAAATTTATTTCATCCTTTGATGTATGAACTCCATGTAACTTTTTGAATATATTTTATATAAATTGGTCAATGTAGCTAAAACCATTCTACAGGAAATGATGTTGTATGGAAAAGGTTTGAAAATATTTCATTTTATTTTTCTTCTTTTATTAATTTTTTCATTTTTTCTTTATTTTCTTAAATTATAATATATTTCATTAAATGAAATTTATCTTTATTCTTTTTAAATTTCATCTACCACTGTCCAATACTGATATTTTTTTGGGATTATGGAAGTTTAAATGTGTTTTCAAATATTCACTTTCTCTTTAAAAATTAATTTTATTTTTTCCATCTCATTCATTTTACATTCTCTAATTAATAATCATATAGTTTGGGTATTTTAGAAGTTCAGAGGTGTCTTTAATAACTATTTGTTCTTTTATAATTCAATTATCTCTTAAAAAATGTGCTTTAAAAAATATTTTAATTTCTAAAAATCATCCCAAAATTTTTCAAAAAATCATTCCTCTCCATTTGTTTTTCATTAAACAGAAATAAGAAAAAATTTATGGTGGAATTGTTTCTTTTTAGTGGGATACTTTTTTTTCACAAAAATATCTTGTTAGGAAAATTTATAATTTTGGTGATTGTGGTTTATTATTTTCTAAATGAGATTTAATTAATAATTTCAATAGAATTTCTTTTTTTGAAATGCTTTATATTTTTATTTCTATATTTATAGATATTTTTAAATTTATTTAAAAAAATAAATAAAATAAAAAATATATTTAGTTATTTTCATTATTTAAAAGGTTTTGTCCATCATTCCTAATGTACTCCTTGTCAATGTTTTTATGTTACGTGTCTTTGATCATAAAAATTGAGGATATTTTCCTATATCTATCTCACAAGGTTTTTTCATGATAAAAAACAATCACATATGTTTTAATATTATTATTTTATGTGAGTTTCAAACTTTAATTTCAATACCATGTAGTGGAGTTTAATGTATTATTAAAAATACTTTGCACTCTTGAAAAATGAATAGTCATAACTCAAATCATAATTTTAGAATATAGAATCATTTCTAAGAAAATTATATATAATTAAAGAGAAGTGAAGATGGATATGGATTGAGACAGTGAATTGTAGGAAAAACAAGCTATATAGTTTAGGGAATCAAACAACAAGTGTTATAGTGATAGAATCACTCTTATCAATAAGTTTCACTAACAAGCCTTTGGAGTCCATTAGATACCTGGTGGTAAAGTCAGTTGTGATAGATTCTAGAATATGTTGATTAGCCAGCCGATGGAAGTTGGCTAGTTATTTAGTGAAGGTATTTCATCAGCATGTAGACCTAGGTTGGACATTAGCTACATAGGGGTGGCAATGAAGTATCTATGGTAATAGATCCATAATCAATATTTATCTATTAAATATAATATAAAATAATTTAATGGTGGTCTACATAATATTCCTTACAACCAAAAAATTCAAGATCATTCACAGGGCTCATGGATACTATAAATGGATTCCCTAGGACTCATAGATATTACTAGGAAACAATAATTTCTCTAAACATTTATCTCAACATAGAATAAATGTTGAATCACTAAATTTTTCAATATCCACTCAATGAGCCATCCACAATTCTTATACTCTTATATTCTCTCCTCCTTTCTCTAAAACCTATCATCTCATATTATAATCATCTCTTTGTGATATTTGTCAGAATATTTATAAAATATGTTCATAAGTAATACCTAAATAACTCATCAACTTTATCAAATGGTTTCCTTGGAAGTTGGTGAAGTTAAATAGGGTTACAAAAATCCACAGTTGTGAGGGATATTTTTACTTATAACTTTTAATATAAATGTATTTATGCTACTACTACACCAAGTGAATGGGTAGAGGCACAAGGGCTCACATTTATCTATTTTTTGAACTCTTTGTTAATAATTATTACTATCTGTTTTCTGATTCACCAAATTCCTTTTTTATCATCGATTAAAATACATGAATAAATTTAATTCGAACATTTCCAAGCTCAATTTACTTTGATATTAACAAGAATGGAATTAATCCAATTCATAAACTATTTGTATATTGATTTATCAATTGATTTATTATTGTTGTCATTAATTTTCTAGAATACAAATTCACCCCCACATTTAATATATTTTTGACCAGTATTTAAAATAATCATAATGCTTTGACCATCCTTAGAAAATCCACACCATGACTTACTTATGCTCGTATCAGTATCAGAGATAAAATCTAATGTACTAATATACAACGAATTTATTATAATAAGTTATAATTAATTTTTATATTTAAACAAAAGATGTATAAATGAAGAAAACTCATCATGAAATGTCTCATCATTGAAACGTCAATAATATTCACCTAGAATGCTTATTCCACTCCCACGACACTATAATGAGAAACATATCTAGCACTTGGCACCCTATCACTAACATATTTCAACAAAATTAACTAAAAACCCCAGAGAACATATTATAGTGACATACCTATAGAGAATAAAAGTGTTGTTATGAATTAATCCTACTTTGGCCTCTATACATATCAAGAAAAGGCATCATAATTACCTCTTGATTCCACAGTTATTCGATGGAATTGATGCTATAATGTATCTTGAAATCCAACCAAATCAAATGTTGATAATGGGAAAACGAAATTATAGAAACCATGGTGAATAACTCTAACAAAAAATAATCTCATAACCAAAAATATATATATCTAACTGTAATGAAAATAATTAAGAGTAATAGAATATGTATATCTGGTTGAATGGAACTCTACCGACACATATCTAACCCTATAATATAGTGGTGTTGGATTGTAAAAATACTGGTCAAAACATATAAAAAATCAAATAATTTTAGTCATATCATGACTATGACACTCATTTAACTATTCATATAATAGAGGGGCCCATATGGTTCAAGGAACTATGAAACCCATGTAGAGGGTCCATTCCTTTAACAATATAGTCATTAAATGTCCTATATAGGTTACAGTTTGACGTGCCATTATCTAGGAGAGGATAAAGTTTCCAAGGAATTTCCTCCCATCTCATGGCATGGTGTCTCTGCCCTCACATCCTCGAAACCTCTAGATGAAGACCATCATGACACAATCTAAGGTCAATATAATGACCTCTCTTTCATCTATGAAAATCAAAAATTATACGATAAGGTTTCTACCTTAGATAAAACCAACAAAAATGAATTCCTTATAGGTCATGATTCATTTAAAGAGGATTCAATGTCTTTCTAAGTGGCTCATGGTTTTGAAAAACTAAAAATATCTAACACTATTTAGTGGAAATCGGCTCTCAATTTATATGGAATTCTATTAAAGGTATCTCGGCCACCCCCTTTCCAGTTTCATAATTTATTCTAAACTGTAAGAAAACCTTTTCTAATGAAATCTAAATCACCCACATGTGGAGGGAGGGGAAATGGGTGGGAGACATCATGGAATCCACAACATCAAAAAAATTCTATTAATGTACTTTTCTTCATTACATTCCCACCCTCAGGGTGGAGTGGGTATTATTATTCAGGATTATCTTGGGTTTAATTTGTTTAGACATTCTTGATGTATTATTGGTTTTTTTAATTTCACATTACATTTTTAAATCAAATAAATATTTATTCATTTGAGATAAAGAAAGAAAACCATTACACCAATCATGCATCCATGGTTAGACGATGCCCCACTATTCACATCATAGGGAGAAACCCTCAAACATAATGGTGATTTATTACAACTATACATGAATATTTCATTGGCATTCTTTCTAACGCCACTTTTATATATATTTATGTATGAGAAACATCCCACAATCCCTAATCAATAACAAAAAACAATTGATGGAACTTTTTAACCCTCTTATTCGTAATCTGTATCTAGATTTCCAAAACCAAATCCATTATCAAGGAAAAAAAATTCAAATTTCCTCTAAAAACATTTACCATAAATGTCTAGGTAAATACAAAATCCCCACCAAACTCTTTTTATCCCTGAGAATCTGCAATGATCCTTTTTTCTTTTATTCTCAACATTCCATGGTCTTTGAGTCACTACCAAATTACTGTATTTTATCATTAAATTCTACACATGAATCATCTACATAACTCCAAGAACTATGATTATCAATTTATAACGAACTACGTTAGCCTCCCATCATCATCAATAATACCATGAAGGGTCCCATGTGTTCCCATATATTCAAAGACACAAAATTGTCATCAATTCATACATCATCATTTATATAGTCCTCCCTGTCATAATACTCAATTTATAATGTTTTTTGGGTCATTATACTCTCCACTATATGAAATTCCTAACAAAATCAAACTTTCAATTGGTTTTAAACATAGTAGATTCAATATCCACCTCAATGAATCCAATAATTCACAAAAACAGGGGTTGGTTCTCCCATGGATAACCTCTCCTAAAAATTATCATCCTCATAAGCTCACTCATTATCACATCACCCTACCATAATTTATTAACTCTCATAGGTAATTCATAATCGTCATGACATTGAAATTGACATCTAAATCCAATACTAACTGAAATTCCATGATTGGATCCAAAAATAACCAAAAAAATCCATCATAATATCTCCATGGTTATCAACAAACATATCACCAAATCTCTCTGGAACCCCAAATAATTACTTCTAAATCCCAATTATAATATTTTGAATCCCTCCAATACCACATCCTAATCATTAAACTATTAAAAAATACAAAACTAGATATAATCATATCATTCAACCACACTATAATTATAGTGTCCAACCTACTATACAGTAGAATGTCTCACAAAATATGGGAACAATCTATCTAAAGACTCATATATTCATAACTGGTTCAATCCTCCCCTCCAAGGGATTACTGATGTTCTAGTGGAATTAATGGGGATGATTTATTTATTTCGTACAATGAGAATGTTTAGTCCAATGTTTTCTTAGAATTATTCTTGAGTTGATTGTAAAAATTTGATAAAACCTTATATTATTATATTAAGTAATTTTTTTAATATATTTTAATTTTTTATGGAAGAAAATTAGCACACTCATGTGGTTTGATGGAAACCTTGTAAGGTATATTTGTATCTAAATAAGATAACATTTTAAAAGCTATAAACACTAAAAAAGATACATCTGGGTATAGATAAATGTAGAAAGGTACATAGTATACTTAATAAGTTATATAACAATGAAATATTTGATTTAGTAACATATAATTAATTTATATGTAACAAGGTATTGACCAAATGATGGCTGATTGTATAGCATTTTTTGGGTATAAAAGACGTCATGGGGTACAAATATTTGATAGTTATTAGTGAACTATGTGAGGAAACTGAGATGGTAGTCCACCCTATAAAAAATATAAATTACAGTAGGGATTCATCATAAGGTAATCATAGAGACATTATAGGGTACACCTAAAAGGAAATAAACAATTATAGAATTATCATGTAAAAAATTGAAAATAAATTTAGTCCATCCTTTGTTGTACTTTAATTAATGAAATGTCATGTCCTCGATAAATAAAAATTATTCAGTATCATTTTCTGGGATAGTTTAATAGAAAATAATTAATTTGAATATAAGTTAAATTCCATTAGAATATGTTAATTCTAAATTAGATTTATCAAATAAAATAAAATATAAAATTTTAAAATTAGTATTACTAATTCAAATGACTATTTTATGGGTTATTTTCTAAAACCTACATTGATTAATTTCTATAAAATAATTTTTGAAAAATAGATATCAAATATTAGGGATGTATAGAAAATAATGATAATGATAAAGTAGTTTCTAGGGAATTATGAGAAAAATATAATACAATATTGCATCGAAGTGTGAGAGAATATTAAAAACGTAAAACTATATTGTAGCAATGTTTTTATAAATATATGAAGAAAAAAATTATTATTGATTATTAAATAACAGTATTTTGATAAGGAAAAAAATAATCCCATTAATGCATGCTCCCCGTCAAGAGATAGTGATTCTGAATCACTGAGATAGAATGATATCATATTTTTTATATATTGATATAATTTGAATATAGAAGTACTTCTATTAGAAGATATATTCAATTATGTTAAGGAATCTAATGGAAGATATAATATCTGATTGAAAAAAGATCTTTGAGATAATATAAGGGTTATTGGTACTTGTGTAAACATATCCATACACTTTTTCCATTGACATGTTCAAGGATGTATAACTACTTAACGTTTTTCTAGACATAAATAGACTTAAAATAGTCATGGAAATACACTAACCTTATCAAGTAATCAATTTTTTCGAACATAATATTGGCCTCAAAACTCTATTTAAATTGAGTAAGTATTAGTCTATCACATTGAGGTAAAACCTTGTAAAAAACCTTATGTATTATGAATTACTTTATATATTTAATTCAATCGATGTGATTTTTATTTAATGATAAGTGGATCATGAGCTTAATCATTAATAGGAAATTGAATGTTAGAATTAATAAATAAAAATAAAACGGATTCAATCCACCCCCAATAGAATGCTAACTGACCTTGTAATTTCATGTTGTTTGAGTGAAAAATGAGATTCACCTGAGTTCCTATATTTATAAAATCGAATATAGAATCTGATTTCATTGAAAACATAAGGAGTTACATTTTTATAGAAATAAATTTCATCCCTAGACGAATAGAATACTTCCTAATCTTCTATTTGAATGTCTTGAGGTCAACAACATTGTAATTGTGGGTCTTCCACCCCTTATGAGATATACTACTATGAAATTTGATGATAAATTTAATTTATAGATTTATGGAATTATATTCTTTTTTGGATAATATATAAAAAATTTGATGTGACTCAAGACTGTTAAAGAAAATTGTGAAAAATAAAAAAATAATTATAAGAGGATTATAAAAACAAGAATATTTTTTTATTACTCTAGAGATATAAATTTTAAGATATCTAGATGGTTGAATAATAGAGTAATAATAGAAAATTCACCATTATGAATGAAATAAAAAACCATATAATATTCTTTGGAGATAAGAAACAATATTATATAGTTGATAAATTTTTTAAAACAAATAAAAAAATTCTGATTTGAAGATTTAAACTATATAAAATGGTAATGATATTTATCTCGATGAATTAAATAATATAGTACATAATTATAAAATGATAAAATATTTTGGTTTTATAAAAATAAGAAAAATAGGATATTGATATCACGTCTGTGAAAAATGTTTTCATTATGGACGTCAGATTTAAATTCTATACAGATATCTATGAAGATGATGAGATAGATGAAAATAAAACTATCATTATATTTTTTTAACTCGAAAAATTTTAAATGAGGTAAAGGGAAATACAAGCGTAAACTCCTACTCAATTTTTTTCAATTGTGGAATCGTTGTACATTCCATTGATGATTATAAAAAGAAAAAAATAGTTTGGGATATGAAGAATTTTTTTTAAGAGAAGCCGCAAATAAAATCAAGGCACATGTCCTCAATTGAATACATGAAGTATAGTTATGGATAGAGAATAGTGAAAATAAAAAAAATTGGAGTATGTCGAATGATTA
Organism: Viscum album; assembly: GCA_963277665.1. Lineage (NCBI taxonomy): Eukaryota > Viridiplantae > Streptophyta > Magnoliopsida > Santalales > Viscaceae > Viscum > Viscum album. Next base: position 397,382,957 of record OY728144.1, read on the forward strand.
GGAATATGGAAACACATATACAAGTAGTGATATTGACTAATATAATATTAGGAAAAAAAATTTATTCCATGTAATTAGTTAAAAGAAAATAGTGTATCTCTAACAGTGAATAATTGTAAGGGAAATTTATGTACATGGAGAATCCACTTATAACTAAACATGATGCTTGTATTTAGAGAAACAATCAAATCAATAATAAAGTAAAAACACATATAAATAATAAAAAAGACGAATAAAGATGGAGATAAGTTTCACATTATAGTAATTGATCACATTGATGATATTAATCTAGTTAAAGTCAGAGAGGATATGTAAGAGAGGATGTCAAATGAGTCTGCATCAACATTTGTTTATAGTGTATATAAAATCAATATAAATGAATGTAGGTGAATTAATGTTGATAGGACCATTAATATAAAATAGTACTATGAAATGTCTTATAAGTGAAGGATAAATCATTTAAATCAAATCATAAATATTGTTCTCATATTTTAGTAAAGCATCCACAATATATATATTATAATAAAAGATGTTCCCAACTAAAAAGATATCTTCTAAACTAAAATATATGAAAACCATGGTCGATAAAAAAAATTTAATATATGATGGTGTTTAAAATTCAGAAGAAGATAAATTCTTCCTAAACCAATTAGATGAAGGTTAAAAATAATCAAATATGGTATATATAATTTTGGAAACAGACTCATCAATTTAATGGAAGAACAATCTTCTAATTATAATTTTAGTATTATGGTGTTTGTAGATAAAATTCATATATACTCCAATACAATATTCTTCTCACATTGAATTAGATAAGGACCTAATTATGTTGACACTATTTTTAAGATATATTCAACATACTTGTGATGAAATCGGATTAGAATATAATATCAACTATAATTTCTACCTAGAATATTATTGAATGTCTTAAAGAGATATATGAAACATGTAAACAGTGGGGTCACTTTGAAAAATAATTCATGACCATATCCTCTGTTATGTTAAATATTTTTTCAAATAAAATAAGGTTCAAAATAGAATTTTGGATAACAATTATTTCTACGATATGGTGGAACACAATGAAAGAAAATGTAGAAATCCATATATCCTTGATATTGGTCAATCATAACACGTGAAAAGAGATACCAAGATGATGAAATTTATTAATAAAACTGGTGGTTATTCATTTATTTATATCAATGAAATGTCAATGAAAATAAGATTTTACGAAAAAGATGAGATTGAAGTATAAAAACTAAAGTAAAAAATGATTGTCTTTTGAAATGGGCTTAAACAGAATTTGTTGTGTGTAAGTAATGTAAGTAATGATGGTACTAAGGATATCACTATAAAAAATAGATAAATAATTAAGAGGATAAATGATATAATGAATATCATTATGGGTGACAGAATAAGTGGAAATATAATTTATGTTGTAAAATCAATAAATAAATGGTTTTGGTGTTCAAAAATGAGAAACATTTAAGGAATTGTATGATGGGTTATCTGCATCATTGATGTTTGATAAAACATTAGATGTTATATGTGGTGACATTCCTAACTCACCTCAAAAGAAAAAAGGGAATAATTGATTGAAACATTAAAAAGGGGGAAATTAATAAAGATAATTAAAATATTATGGAAATCATGTCCACCATGCCTCTGGATATGATACCTTATGATTTGTGTAGAACCATTAAAAAAAATCCCACTCAAGGTAATTATTATTTTATTTCATTTTGTGTGAAATTTTCATGACAGATTAATGTAATATTTAAAAAACACATATCAAAAGGGGTGGACATGTTCATGTTTTTTTATATAATTTGAATAATATCTTTAAAAAAATAGTATAAATAATTATTGTGTCTCTCCATATATGCCGATAATAAAATAGTTTAATTGAGTGTAATAAATGATATTTTTTGGATATATGGATACTGACAATATGGGAGCACAATCACTCAAAAAAATAGAGGGAATGTTTTTACATAACTATCGACATTTAAAATATACTCTTACAGAGCCTAAACACTAATATGTCATCCATTAAGATATCGTACAAGAGTAAGTCATTTGGGGATGTCTTCATTGTTTCGCCTATGACTTATAAAGTAGAAAAACGTAAATTATAATGTTTTACATATGAGATATTAATAGAAACCTATTAAAATTGGATCAGAGTTGTCTTCTGATGAAGAGGATGTTGGTGGTAATTCAAAATCGATGTACCAAAGTCGAATGAAACATGTTGAATAAAATAATAGAATTTTAAATCAAAGTATGGAAATTTAAATGAGAAGAAAAACGCGATGTACAATTCATATAGAGAAACCAACTGCTAGAAGGTTCTGTTTTGATAATAAAAACTCACTTATCAAATATATTGAGTGACAATTTGTTGTCAAAGATTTCAGGAATCATGATTGGACATGATATATAGATGATAAGCTAGAACAAATTTTGAATAATTAAAATTGGAGCTTTTTCTCAACATCAGATGAAAACAATATCAATTTGAAAAAATTATATTTAGAAATAAAATGAATGATAAAGGATAAGTCACAATGAACAAGTCTATACATGTTTTTAATGGATAATCATATGTTAAAGGTGTTAATTTTAAATATTCTTTTATTCCATCTACATGAACAGAGGATCTAATAATATTCTTCGAAGTATAATCTCTAATATAGTATTCAATTGGGCGAAGGGATATCAAACCTTCCTTCTCGAATAGTTGTATATAAGAATAAATTTATATTTAGAATACATAACAGTTTTCACTTAAAAATAGTTTTTCTAATGTTTTAAAATTGAATAAGGTGTTATATGGGTGGAAGAATGCTTCAAGGGATTGGTATTCAATCTGGGATAGCAGTTCGAAATATATATAATTCACTAAATTAAGAGTATAAATTAACCTGTTTATTAATGAAATATAGTCTAGTATACTTATTTATATTTTATATAATGATGAAATTTTTTTCTGGGGGACCAAGGGAATATTTTATGGGATTTTCAATGTGTATGATTAAAAAATTGATATTTCCATGATAAGAGATTAATAATAACTCTTTGGAGATCTATGATACTTTTGGAAAATAATACTCCATAAATTGTTTCTCCATAGATAGATTATCTAGTAACATTTCCAAGCAAAAACAATGATGGGTCTAGAAATGGATCTAATAATGACGAACGCTTTAACTCTCCTTTTGAAGTGTAAGAATACTTTATCCATTAGTCACATTTTGGGTCAAAGAAACAAAATGGTCTGACAAACTATTTTGGAACTTCTCCCATGTAACTATTAACTCCATCCAATCTCCAATTTATATGAACCACCATAGAATCACAAATACATACAAAATCATCAACTTTAATGAATCCCAATTCCCCATTTAGGCATGCATCGAACATAATGTTCTTCCAACATCCACCAACCAGTCCTCTCTCACTAAGTCCAAAATGGTGCGCTCATAACTCAATAAACACTAGAACTGATAAAATTGGAGAGCCAATGTCCATGTTTCATCATCATCATTCTCAAATCAATAACAATATTCTTTTACATCCCACTAAATTTTTTTATCATGAACCCAATGGGGATGTCATATTTTATCCATACCTATAAATGAACAATTTTATAGGTACTACTAAACTAAAAATATAAAATATTTATTGTTTATTTTATTATTAAATGTATTAAATAATCAAAAGTTCTACCCATTTACAAAAAAAATCAATGAAGTATGATGCATTATACTTCCCTAGGTCTTTACCCAATAACCAGTAGAAATTTGATTTGTAGGAACAGTTGACATAATATTTTGTTCATTTAATCCTTAGGCACCTTAAATAACCTCGTGTCATCCTGTCTCTCTTTTTTAACTAATTAATAACTTATCTAACATAATTTCATTACCAAACCATATAGTCCCACCTAATCATAACTCTTAACTACATCATATCCCCAACTTATACAGTTGTTACCACTCTTTAATGTCCCCTCCACCCAAAGGTACCCACACTATGTTTTAAATAATATAATAATAATTATGAAACTCGAATCCTAAATCCAATTGGATGCATTGTAGGGACAATCATTGAGGTATACTATACAGACAGATGGGAATTAATTCCCTTATAATATATTATAAATTCTTTATTATATAAAAATACATGACAACTTATGCTCCAGATAAAATTAAAATATCCTTAATACATTAATGAAATGTCATACAACTGAATTACTCTAGATAAACTATGTGTATGAAAAGACATATTTTTTAGGGAACATGATACTAAAATAGCTATTGAGAAACCTCAATGATCTATTAATTTCCATTACCATCACAAACTATATCTTTGGACCTAAATTGTTTTATGTATACAGGGTGATTATAGTATTTGTACACAATTGGATCATCCCTATTGCCTCTCGTGAAAATGATAAATAAATAATATTAAATCCCAATGAATAAAAAGATAAAAGAACATATAAATGGATATATTAAAATCCATGTATCACCATGTATATCTATCACTAATTGACTCATAAAATATATCATATAATGTAATATCTAATGAAGGAACATCATTACCACTTCCCTACTGGTTTTCTGCTTTTCCCCAACATCAAATATCTTGATCAATCTCTCTCCAAAATTAATCAAGACTGAAAATTCTTGTACTAAGTATATATTCATATATCCCATGAATTACATCATATAATAATATTCTATTCCTCTTGTAAATCAGATAAACTCATCATCCAATTCCACATTTACTTATAGTAACAAATTAGATTATATGATCCACTATAGTATGTATGTCATATATGTACCTCAATATCTTATAGTTCATACAAAACATATCTATAATAATCCTAGTGATACTATATCCTGATATTCATGTGTGTAAAATAACCACAAACCATTATGTTCCATCACATACATATAAGGGACATGTTAGAACTATGCATACAACATATAAAATAAGAAGAGATAATTGTAGGGAAAGGGGTAGTCAGTCATATGATCATCGCTGACCTGGATATTGGGGAAAACCCATACCAGAGTACATTGGATGTTACTACCCATATCTAAATGGGAGGGGTAGTGTATGAAATCACATAACATATAGTGTATAATATTTAACACAACAAACCTCTGGTTATTATCAGAGTCCTAAAATCAACAGAATCTATCATCACTCAGACCCTCGATTGAAACTTCTTAGTACTAGGTAACCTCTAAACATGGTAGAATTCATGAAAAAATTAATTTATTATATTCTGTTAAATATTTAACATTATATTAATTCTTAAAATTAAAAAAATAAATATTTATTTGATAATATCAAAAACATATTCTTATCCCCAACATTCATAAAATATAGATCCCATGGTTTCTCAATATTAACATTATCAAGAATTACAACAAGTCATCAATCCAATGGGAACAACCCATTATTATTCTTTATCAATAATAAATTATGGTCAATATTGGAAGCATTATAATATAATATAAAATAGATAAATAAACTAGACACACTATCTTACAAATGTAGTGGAAAAGGAATATAGAAAACGAAAACACATCCATCTGTCCTTTATGTAGATTTATTAACAATAAAGAAACTCGGAATTCATCAAAAAGATTGGTAATCCATTATTTTACCCATTTTATCAATCCCGGTTTCATCCCCCACAACATTATGTATATCCATATACATCCTTATATCATAAGTCTCAACTTCTACCATAAAATCAGTCCTCCCAAATCATGTCTCATCAACGATCATCGATATTAATATCACATAATGTATTATATCATGGATCATTTCCATAGAAAATATTTGAGGAATTAAATAAAAAGAAGTCAATAGGGTATCTAAGCCCAACAAACAAGGCATCCATCCTTTACATGAAAATGGGACTGCCCAATGGAAAAAAAATTATCTTTATCAAACAACTTGTTTTATTATCAGCTTTGATATAATGATAAATTTATAAATATATAAAAATATTGATAACTAATTCAATTGATTATTAAAATTTATTACTTATTTAATCATTCTTCTAAGTACAAAAACCCATTTCAATAGAATATACAGTAACATTTTAATTTATCATTACTTTTTACTAATTAAAACAAGAATGATTATTATATTTTTATAACTTATCCAAAACCAATATCAGAATAGATAATTCTTTGATTAAAAATTCATTATGAACCATTTTATTTTGAACAATTTACAAGAACAATGGATTCATTACACATGAATCATTAATTCTTTAGCAATGGTATTTACATTATTTAATCAATTTCCTCATAGAAACATAATAAACCCAAAAATAATAAATAATGATGAAAAAGTATATTTTTTGACAAACAAAAATCTTTTAATAGATGATACTAACCATCATCATGGTGTAAAAGAATATGTGATAGATACAACCATAACCAGTTCTTTTAATTAATACACTTAAATTTCAATTATGGTTAATTACATTATTACCCATTGAGTTAGAGCATCGTAAAATGATAATTACATAGAAAATAATAAAGATAAATTAATTACCTAATTTAAGTATGTGATAATTATTCAAATGAAATAGGAATGAAAAATGGATATTTGATCACCTATCCCATAAGGAATATTGAGAACTCAATGGAATCCATTCAAAAAGTACAATATAAAATGAAACTAAATGATAACAAAGGAGATCAACTACTATATTATAAAAGGATAATAGTAGGGGAAATAAGAACGATTAGAAAATTAACCACAATAGAAAGAGTGAAAACTCATCCTAGACAACCACATATCAAACATAAGAGACTAGGTTTAAAATCCTTTTCTAATATGTTTTAAATGCCTTTAAACATTTCATTTTTTCACCCAGGGTTATAGAGAATTAGTAAGACTTTTATTAAAACTATGGGTGAAATTAGACTTATAGTATCACTACCAAACATAGATTTAAGATGTGAATGGGTAATTCACATAATGAATATTATGTGTTTCCAGACAAATTTAAAAACAGTTATCTAAGATATAATAAACTGGGAACAATTAATATCATAAACTTCATGATCAAATAATGAGTTACTATGTATAGTTTTATCAAATCCATAAAACAAGTTTTTCGCATCATAAACCCATGATTTCTGTTGGGAATCACGCCTTATGATCCACCATTCCCAAGAAGTGAATTCCTATTTGGGTCATGAAAATCTCATTCACATTATAATCTACATTTCACATAATAAACCCATATAAAAACCATATTTCACCTCCCATACCTCACTAAACCTGATAAAAACGTCATAAAATTTCAACATACTTTATAAATACTCATGGAAATTGCATAGAAGAAGATTATTCATAACAAAGCTGGCCAATCCATCAAAAGTAAGATTTATCTTCGTATAATTTCATGCATACACTAATTTAATGAAACCAAGATATAATTTTGTTTAGTTTATTCTATTATACTCATTTTTATCCAATATAATGAAATCTCATTTAAATTATCAGAAAATAACTTTCCCTCAATTTAATGGAACAAAAAACTTATATAATTTTACCCAATGGAAACCACATTCAAACATACTTATTTTTCCAATTCATGTCATGGAGGATTATAACTAGATACGAAATATTCTAGTGGATCTTCTTAGCTATAGGGAAAATACATAATCTCAAGGACTAGTAAGAATCAAAACGTTGTTTTTCTTTCTCTAGGTGAATAAGAATGGATAGCTATTGCGAATTATTATAAAAAATCAATAGATCAAACATGATATCCTAGGTTTTGGGATTATATATTTTATTTTCCTCATAAATTGTGAATTAAATTGTGAGATTAGTCTCACTAAGAATTATATCCAACTATCACACTAATCTTATTTATCATATACAATATTTTCATTGATATCACAATAAAAATGGTGATATCATTCACAACATTTGTTCGCAACCTCATCTCACTGATATCCTCGGTAAAACCCCACATCATAGTCACTCTGCCATTATCAAAGGAGAGTTTGGTATAATAAGATATTAATTCTTATATTCTTACATTGTAAATAATTACTTTTTTTTAAAGAAATCACTATATAAAATTTGTTTACAAAATAAAATATTACTTAAAAAACAATTTCAAACTATTCATAATTTTTTAAATGTTAAGGTAGTGTAGTACTAGAAGAAAAACATTCATGAATTGATACAAATAAGTAGATATGGTTCTGTAATAGATTTACCATGGATTCGTAATCATAAAAAAGGGCTTGTGGGATTTCTGAACAAATCATGACCCTTGGAACGAGTAGTTGTACTGTACAACACTCATAGTTTTATATTCCAGGGGAATTTTTTAAGCAGTATTAACAGAATAATTTTTAACCACAATGTTAGAATAATTTCTACAAACATTATAAAATATTTTTTTTATTTTTATTTTTAATGGTTTTGATCCATTTATCTCATCTAATTCATTTTTTGAGGGGAGATAATCCATCAAAAAGATAAATGAACATAGAAGAGACATCTCTTTTCTAAATTATATTTGAAATAACTATTTTAAACTAAAACTCTATAAAAACATATTTAATATTTTATTTAGTTTTGGGTATATATTTTTAGAGAAAAATATTAATTATCTTTCGTCTATAGATATAATAAAAAATATATCATACTAAATTTTAGATTTTTTAATTTTTAAAATACAATCTCTTTTAAGAGAGAGTTAATGATTATAGAAGTAAATTAAAATTTCATTTTTGTTGTTTTACTATAACTAGGTTTAAGAATTTTATATTATAACCTAACTGGGTGGATTTTATGTTAATGGTGGAATGTTTTTATGGGATGGGTTTTTTTTCAATGGGTGAGAATATTTAATGGTAGAATATTTATGATATGGAGGTAATCTCAATATAATGTTGTCTCATTAAATTAATATTTTAAATATTACTATGATTATAATTTTACATGTTAAAGTCTCTTAGTATTCATGTTTTGTTATCATTAAAAATTTAGATATTTTTTCTTCTCGTCATATTTAAATATAAATGTTCACAAACATTCCTTAAAGTGTATAATGATTTAATTAATTTTATTGAATGTCAAACTAAATAACATCTTATTTGATGAGTCATAGAACCATGAAGGGACTGTGAAGAGTATTAATGGTTTAATTAAATCATTTTATAGACTATAATAAATCCTTAGACGGATTTTGGTGAATTTAGAGGTGCCACTTTTTGAAACCCAAGGATGTAGGAAGTACTAGAATGTTAGTGGCCTACCAAGGAGCTTCTTAAGCAGCATAAAGATAAATAGAAAAATGGTGGAGGAGCTTCATCCTGGATGTGATGATGGGAATGATATATGTTTGAATACATTCCTACCATACATCCACCATGTACACACCATACTTCTTGTGGTTCCAATAGTGTTTTAAACACATCCACCACCACAACCACTAGTTATCTATTAGATGTTGGAGGGTATTCAGGAGCATTGGTCTAGTAGCTACATGTCTACAATTATTATGGTCAAAAAACAATTAATTAAGTCTTGGATGAATTTTTTATAAATTGATAATTCTAAAATATTCCAAAATAAAATTAAAAGCACATAATTAGTATCCCTTGAAACTTATATTCTCAACAAATCATAAACACTGACTTGTTACATTCCTAAATTCACACTTAATTCCATTGATATTATAAATCACCTCTTCTCCAATTCAAATCATTTGTATACTACAATATAGTCTCATTATCATTCTTATTCTCATTCTCTCCTAGTTTTTGTCATATTCTATTTTAGAATATAGTTTATAGTAAAATTCAATTACTACAAGAAATCCCCCATTATTCATGTATTTTCATATCTATTCTCACAACAATTAAAGTTAGTGATGAGAGTTAGATTGTATAGTCATTAAAAGGAATTGTATTGTGCACTATTGAGGATTCTAATTTAACGATTAAAAATATAATGTATATTATATTATTGTTTTATTACTATAACCTAAAAATCAATGGAATCTTAGGGTAACATCCCAATCATCCACGGTACATTTCTCTTTGGATAATACAACACCTTACGGTGTACAAAACATCGATTTATTGCACACTAAGTCCAATCAAACTAGCCATTTAAAAAGTAGTTATGAATAATAAAACACATTTTTTAATTTTTGAAATGTTTTTTTTAAATGGACTTCATTTTTTTATTCGGAATATCAAAATAATCTTATGATGATTTTTTTTTGGTTTTTTCTAAAAACATTTAATTTTTTATCAATATTAAAAACACTACATTATAGTTTCAAATATAAATTTTATTTAAATAATTATTTTTAAATTTGATGTTATTTTAATGTCAAAAAAGATACATAATACTTATATTAGTCCAATTTAATTCATTGGAGGAATATTATAATAATATTAAATATATAAAAATTTATTGATCTTTTTAACATCTTTTACCCACCTTCTAGGAACAATTTCATATTTTCATAAAAAATAATTTTACTAATTCTATAAATTGAATTTAAAAAATATGATAGACATGGTTATTGAGTATGTAAAATGTGGTTCAATATGGGGAAAATATTTTTTATGAATAGTAACTTTGAAATTTTATCAACCACAGTTAAAAGTAAATAGGCTAATTAATGGTAAATATGATATTATAATAATATCAAATTACCCCAACACATGTCCTAATTGTATTGGAATAATGTATTTCAACCAATATCTACCTTAGGAGAAAAATCATATCCTTTTTTATCCACATGTATTAGATTATGAAATTTATTATATATTATTTAAAGAAGTGTTAATAGTGTTAAATTGAAATCATATTAACTAAGACATTTTTTATAGAGTAATACATAAGATAAATTCCACTATATAAATTAATTATACAAATAAAAATACTTCACACGTCATGTTATTTTATTTATAATTTTTAGCCCTTAAATAATTAAATTTATTTATGACACAATAATGATTCAATAATTAACTTATTAATGAAAGATTAAAATAAATGATATTATAAATATTAAAATTAAATTAAATTAAAACTATTGATACCATTAAAGAATTTTATAGATGAATATAAACCATTAAGTTTGATTCAAGGTATTTTTTATTAAGTAATCAAGTTGTGATGCTTTTATAAAAACTAACTAAAAAATAGTGTCAAAATTGACATAAATTTACTTTTAAAACAAATACAAATTTATTAAAATATTTAATATTCCTAAAAATAAATAATTTGGAAAAAGGACATATATAATGTTATATATGTAATTAATTAACCAATTTAGAATATTTTGTTATTTTATAGTAAATATATTAACCATGTAGTATAAAAATATGATAAGACATGGTAACAGTTAAACTGTTTAATTAAGAGTTAAATATAATAGATATGATTAATATGGTAATGTAAACATGTCTAAAACCTATTGGTTTAGCGGATTCAGACCCATACCCACATTATCCTAGAAACAAATCCATTTGGAGTTCTTAAAAACTGAAAATATGTTTACTATAAACTAATATTTCAAGATTTTCCAAAAGTTCCCCCTCACCTCTCTTATAAAAGGGTACTTCTTCTTCTCCTAAATTCACACATCCATTTCCATTTGGCTCACCCAAACCCCACCCAAATCTCCTCCAAACTACCGTAAATTGATCTTATTGGCCTTTATTAGATCTGAAATCCAATATAATATTCCCTTCTACTCAAATCCAAATAAAACACCTTAAGAAGAAGTAATTATTTCATCACATCTTTCAAAGTTATTTTCTTTTTCTACTTCCACTTTCTTTGTTGTTTCCGTACTGAAATAATAACTCCAGTAACTTCTACATAATTTTATGTCATCATTAATAAGGTAAAACCATATGAATTATTCTACCCATCCTAATAATGACAAAGTCACAACAAATGCATACGTATGGCTTACCGTCCACACGTCATGGTGTAGTTTGTTATTCAACCATTAATTTATTGGATGGGTATAATAATGTGTATAATTGATGTAAATAACAAATATAAAATGTTAATAATTATTTATATATAATATACCATCCTATTACATACGATTTCACTATCAATAGAATGATATTGTCGCTCGTGCATACGTATGACTGATCGTCTCCACAACATGATGATATTTCATTCCCCATCATAAAAATTCATGAAAAATATTCATTTGATAATTAAAAAAATAATGTATCCGAACATAATATCATTACTGATATGAATCAAATAAACCCTATCTATAATTAACATGACTATCATGACAATACATATATAGGAAAATGAATTATTTTACACCCGAAACAAGGATACATCTAAAATATTTTTAAAAAATAAAAATTAGAGGATCATATATGATATCATATTTATGTATATGGTTATTGTATAATTTAATAAAAATGATTTAATTATTTTACATGAGGTTATCATACACACTACTAATAAAATGTACAAGGTAAGGGTTAATTTTATAATCTCTTTATTATCTAAGGTTGTTTATACTGAGACTTTTAAATCATCCACATCAGTGTTTCTCAAAAATATATTTCAAAATATTTTTACTATTTTTTAGAACATGGGTAAAAGTCATTTATACCCTTGTAAGACATTTTAAAATTTTTTTTGAAAAAATATTTCTATCTTCTTCGAAACAATGTACTTTAGGACCTTTTCGAAAAATTAAAAAAAAATAATGTTTTTGTAAATTATACAGAGTGTTTGACTATTTTTTTCTGTTTTTACACCATCAAAGATTCCTTTATAAAAATATATGAATATTTTATAAATAAAAGTTTTTCTATAATTATTTGACTTTTGAAATGATTTGAAATTAGAAAGATATATTTCACTCAAATAGTTTTTTTATTGATTTCATCTACGTCAACATCTATTTTCCGAGTTTATGAATTATTGAAGTTGATTTATTATGATACAATATTCCATATTGTATTGATCCTTTTATGATATGTTATATTGTGGATGTGCAATTTTTTACATTCAAGATTTATGGTAAAATTATTATCATTTGTTATGTTTGTTTAATACAAATGTTTACGTTGTTTTCTCCCTTTTTATATGAGGAATGCATTGGACATTGTATGTTACAGGCCGGGCCCGCTATAGCCCCACAATGCATCGATTGGTCTCATGAGACAATCTATTGTCTTGGAACAAGTTATTTACAATATTTATATTCTTATTCTTGGAATGATGCCTTGACTACGTGGTTATGAGGTTCAGTATTATGCATTCCATCATTATGTGATTAGCTATTGATATTAAATGTGATTATTCTACTTGTAGAATATCCAGGTAATTAATTAAATATAATTATTTGAATTATGATTCCCATATTATGCTGATGTTTATGTTTAAAAGGCTTGTGTTTTAGTCTTATACCTTTCCATAAATTTGTTTGCTTATTTTTTATAGTTTCCACTATATTGTTATCCTTTCTAGGAATCTGAGATCACCGCTTTATTATGTTTAATTTTTACCAAGATGCGAAGAAGTATATTATGACTGACCTACTGGGATAAGATAAGTTATATGAGTGAATTCAGAGGAGACACAATTTTGTTTTTTGATTTCTTAATGTAATATAAAACATATTTATATATTTAACACGATGTTGCATATAGTGCAAGCTAATATTGGTATAGTGTACAACACAAGACATCAAAGAAATTAATAGGAATACTTCTCATAAAATCTATGGGTGTTACAAATATCAAATCATTCATTACATAAAAACATCAAAATAGATTAGGATAGTATGCATGCATTTGTGACTCATGTTCTCACGTACTCAGCTTCATCTCATCAAGCCTCTATGGAATTTGATCCAATGGAATAACTCTCTCATACTGTAACCTCTCCTGATAAAAATGAATATAAACTAAATTATTCACACGTGACATGTAATTATCTATTTTTAACACTCTAGTGAACAAAATTAGAATCCTCTTAAAGATATCACTGAAGAAGTGGAAAAAATAAGACATTGTGGAACTTGTCCAACTAGGGGTGCGCAAAATTATATATTTCCTCATTAATGTTCTATAATACATCATATGGTATGATGGAAATAGGATAAATATTACTATAATTTCCAAAAAATACTTCCCATTATATGGTTATATCCTTAATACATTAGTACAGTGAATTCTAACTCTGAATGCCTCAACCTATGTTTATTATAAGACACATGATGGTTAGGTTCCTTCTTAATCCACTAATGAATGTGTCCTAAATTTTCAATAGTGTTTTTCACTACATCAGTTCTATGAACATCCATTTGTCTATTTATAATAATAAATTATAAGGATATATAAATATTGTTATAAAAAATTTCTAACAGGGTCATTTCAATGGAAGTGTTTTAGTATTTTTTATAATAAAACTCAATGAATGAAATGTGTTTCATCCATTATCCTATAAAATGTGGAACAAAGTATCACAAAATTTTTTCTAGTGTTTGAATGCTATATTTTTCCTATCCATCAGATTAATAGTTTAAATTAATTATATGGTGTTTCTGAGAGACAAAATAGTATTAAGGCCCCCCTGTATATGTTATGTAAATAGAGGATCTCGATTATAGATGGTTTTTCATCAGTACCCTTTGATGTGGAATTATATCCTAGAAATACCACCTCTGTAAAACTTCTATTACACATGGCTCCACTATCTCAAGGAAATTCAAAGACATTGTCAAGTGGTCCATTATAACCAAAACAACATAATAACCTCCATCAGTATCGGGAAACCAGGTTATGAAATCCAAGGAAATGTGCTCTAAATTACACTTTTAGACATCCAATTGCTGGAAAAAACAACCACATACTTGATACTATAGAAGTACATAAAATAAAATTAAACAATTCAATAAAAACATTAACGTTTTCTATGAATAACATACATAAATATGTCATCTTTTAATAACAACACTCAAACCATAACATAATTAAACATGCCTCATAATTGTAATTATGTAGTGTATTCCAATAATAGATACATAGAAATATAATTTCATAATGGAACTTCCGTATATGACAAAATGTTTTTATATTAGATCCCTTATAGACCTATAAAACCTAGAATAATCCCAAAAAAATGGCCAATGAAAACATGAAAAATGGAGATATCAGATTCTCTATATGGGTAAACATGTGAGATATCAATCAATGATCATGAATGAGAATAATGATATTAGTACATGATCATAATATAATAAATTCATATCCAATGATGTATATATCTATAATCATCAACCGTAGGATATGAATTTTTTTAAAAAATAAAAATAGATAAGTATGTGGAATCATTAATAATTCATCATGATCCATTCAAGCATATGAGAACCCCAACATTACGATATAGTCATAGTCTTATAATATTTTGAAAATGCATATGTAATAATATACTCACTCATTCTGTTATGGATATCAAATGATTTTCTCAAAAATATTTATGAACATTACACCACATCCACAAATAATCTTATTTTTATGCAACTAGGCCCATGTATAATGTGGCCAATATTAAATTAGGTTCACGCATAACATTGTTATAACATGAGTTATCCATATTTATAAAATTCAATGGACGGATATAATAGACCCACCAACTACATTGTTATAAACCATAAATTTTATATAATATCAATAAAAATTCCTTTTATAATCATAGTTTGACTAATGGTAATGAAATGTGTTTCAAAAATATTTTATCTTAACTCAATTTACCCATAAAATTTTAATGGGTTTCAAAGAAAAATTTATAAAACTCATTCATTATAAACATGTAAAGAATATAATTTTATGGTTATATTGGATGAAATCTATATTAAATAATATGTCGAATTAAATGAAGTTATAATAGAAGCTAAATCCCTCTAAAATACAACTATTGTATTTCTTGAGAAAAGGGAACATTTAATTTTTGAAATTATGTATTTAAAATCCAAAAAAATTACAAAATCTTAAGAAATAAAATTTAGTTGAAAACTCAAAAGGAATAATGAAAAGGAATGTAATAATTAAATATTATTCATGATAGTGGAAATTACATTTGTGTGGTATATGTTAAAATAATGTTTTTATAGTATTATAAAAAAGTACCTATTCTGTTAAATAAAAAGTTGATTTTTTTTAAACATTTTTACAGAAATTCAAATAAATGGAAAAAATCCTTTTAAAATACTTTAAAAATTTTAAAAACATTTATAAATTTTTTTAAGAAGATATTGACCTGGAATAAAAATATTCACAGCTGAAGAGGAAATAATATGAGTACTTCCTAAAAACCTTTTCTCAAAACTTTTTTTTGTAATAAATAGATGAAAAAGTACTATTGAATTAAAATTAAATTAATATTAAGAGTAGAAAAAAATAAATGTTTTAAAGTAAAATATTAATATAATATTCCTCAAAAAAATTAGCATTGATAATCCCTAATGAAAATAAGATTGCGAAATAGACTATTTCCTCAAGTACAATCTTTGATTTTACACATTCAAATATAATGAATAATAAATTTAAATTATTTTAAAATATATTATATAACCATATTCATTCATAAATTACAATGAATCATTCACTTATAATTTCAACTTAACTATTTATTGTAAATCCAGTCATTTACATGAGAATACAATTTAAACATGATCCTTTTTTCATGGATGTTTTGGGTTTGTGGTTTTTCTGCTTATATATTTATCAGGTCTTCATAATATCCAAAATTTTATCATAAAATAAGTATCATATTTATTTAATATATACAATTTTATAATTATCGAAATAAATTATTTTTTAAATAAGACCACATCACATATAACTAATCCTGTGAGCTGGTGATGGAAAATGAATGTTATCGCCACGTGGAGCTGGTAGTCCCCACATATTCCTGAGGGATACTTTAATTTCATATTTTAGATAAATGAGTTGTAATATGATGGTTATGTTATAATAATAACATATAAGTCTACAGGTGAGATATGATTCATCATGTAATGGAGGATATAACAAGTTAATATATGGTAGAGGAACATATAAAATTGAAAGTACTCCATCAAGAGCTATACCTACTAATTGACAAACCCAAATTGTATTAAAACTTATCCTTTTTAAGTGTGGTATTACGATCAAACCAATACTTTTATAACATGGGTAGTCATATTATGAAGTTATTGAAAAATGTATTTTCCAAGTTAAAAGTCATATAATGTTTTTGGAAGAGGGGATATGTGGTGTCCTTTTATAAGTGAGGGAGAGAAGATGCCTAGAAATTTTAAAAATATTAAAAGATATTACTATATTAATCCAATAATGTAGCTACAAAATTAAAAATATTATACTATAACATGTCTATTATTGAAATACCATCATCCAATTATGATAACTACGTTTTCTAGAGCATTGGTTTAAAATAATAATTCTAGAGGAGTTTTTTTCAATTCCATTGGAAAATTTTTACATCAGTCTATAAATCATGTAATAGAATATAAGGTATTATACACATAAGTTTGGACATTGAATATAATAAAATAAAATTCATAAGAAAATCTATTGGTTATATTTGTTCTAAATGTTTTGCCTATAACGAGTTTTTAGACTAGACATTTCAGATAAAAATATTAGAGAAAATTTTCAATATTATGTATGAATATAAAATAAATATATCAATAATACAAAAATAATGGAAAATATAATGATAATTTATTTTTCAGAAATAGGGGAAATTTAATTACATCAATCTATAAATTTATATATATTTCCAAATACTGATTTTAAGAAAATGATTTTGGGAGAATACATTTATGGTTGCTTTTTTATTATCAAATATTCCACCATCAAAAATTATTAAGGGTTATTAATCCAATAAATTTCTCAGATAGGGGGATAAAATAGTTTTTCGAATGAATTTTATACTAAATTTTTGTTGTAATTAATTTTGGTTGGAGGATCTTCTGCAGAAGATAGTACATATGTATTATAAAGAGAATATCAGAGAATGTTTTTTGGATAGAAGATTAGATGTATTTCTGGAAGAATAATATAGAAGTATTTATAGTTTGGACGTTTTTTAATGTTGTATGGTTTTTCGTAAGGTGAAAATGGAATTGGTTTTAAGTCAAAAAATTGGACCAAAATTTTAATATATTTTCAAACATAAAAAGGGAGACTATCAAACCTCCAGAGACAAACTTTCAGAAAAATTCTTACTAAAGAATCATAACATTTGGAATTGAAAGTTGAATTGATAAAGAAGTGGAAGAAATGAAGAATAGAACATTTTCATTCTCATATTTTGGAAAATATAATATTGGATGTAGTGGATCATTATTATTTTTTGGAAAAAGGAATCTTGTGAAGATTTTTTGGAATATAATTTTCCTGAAAAACGGTCTTGAAAAGAAAATAAGAAATATAATTTTTTAAATATATGAAAATATGAAAATAATGATCTTGTATTTTATTATTCCAAAAATCATTGTGTAAAATTGAAATTCTCATCACTGATTAAGGATTTTTTTAGGTCAACAAGGCTGAATACCCTGAGAGGGGGGTGAATCAGGGTATGACTAATTTAAAATTAATAACTGTTCTGATCTTGTTTCGATGTTGAGGAAAACTCTATTCTCCCTTTTTCCTGTTGCGCAAAGTAAATAGAAATCGAAGTATGCACAGGACACAACAATTTTACTTGGTTCACCGCAAAGGGCTACGTCCAAGGAGCATACGCCGACAAGTTTTCGGTCATACCAAATTCCACTAATCTTCACTAGCTGTGGATTACAAGGTTTGGACTAGATCACTTCTAAGCCCAGGATCACTGTCTTTAAAAGTTTAGGGTTAGCTCAATGCTTTCCCATGGGTCACTCCCCGTTTCTCTCTCTCTAGCTCACTGCCGGTGGAGAGGATCACCTTCTTCCTCTTCCTAATCTCACTACTCTGGAAGAGAATCCACTCACAGTTTATAGACCTGTAGGTCTCTTCATTTGCATGAATGAATGCATCTTCTCCTTTATTTAGATGCTCTATTGAAGTTAAACTTTCATCTGTAGATGTATCTCTCTTTTCACTGAAGGTATCGGGAAAACTTCCAGCTTCCACACAGTCCGAAAATCAATGCTGGAACAAAACCTTACTTGGCACGCAAGTCAAACTCGGTGAGCAAGTATCGGCGCGCAAGTCACAACGAGCACGCAAGTCCACCTCATACACTTGCGCGACACAGTCTTCCCCAACTCCAAACTTGCGTGACTCTCTTCCTTTTACGCCCAAATCAATATTGGCGCGCAACTACCAACGGGCACACAACTTCTAACACTGGCGTACAACATCAACCACTGGCGTGCAACTTCACCTGCGCGACCCAGACTCACCACTTGCGCGACCACCACACCTGCACGATGGGATCTCTAATTTCTCAATGTGTTGAACTCCGGTGAGAATGAGGAGGGGTGGTCCAGTATTTATAGGCAATCTGACCACCCTGCGCGATGGCGCGCAAGTCACCTGCGCGACCCAGTTTCGGCGTGCATGTCCCCTATCATTTAGACACATGCGCAACCAACTCCCAAACTTTCGTGAACCTTTTTCCTTAGCCATATTTTGATCTTCTGATCCTTAAAAACATATGGCGCGCAAGTTTCCTATACTCCATGTCCTCGTCGCGCAAGTCCTTTTTCCAAAAACACTTTTCTTCATTTGCCGATTTTCATGCCCTAAAATTTGGAAAACACTGGAAAATGGCGCCACCTTGTATCTGTTCTTTTGTACCGCCTCCAGATCATCCATTCCTTTTATCGACATTCTTTAATCAAACATGGATCGTTGACCTCTACTCTTGAACTCGACATTCCTACCATGAAATCCTCTTTGTCAATAAATTTGTATGTCATTGTTTTGCTTTGTCAACAATCACTACACAGATGTCCACTTTGTCAGCAAACACAATCACCTCAAAAATGCTTCAATGATACCTTGAGAGATTTTTGCCCAACAATCTCCCCCTTTGGGTTTGTTGAAAACTCTTCCAAAACAAAGATACATCGTTGATTCTTTAGCCTCCATTCGCCTCATTGCTATTCTGATAGCGATCAAGGATTTACTCAACACATACTCTAAGCCCACATGAGCAATGCTCGGTGTGAGAAACAAGAGTAAACAAAAAAGTTCATCAATGAATCACTTTATCTTTGACATCTACTGTTGACACCAAAATGATACCAATTTGTACTAAACTGATACCAATTGTTGATGGGATTTTTGGAAGACCAATGTTTGGTTTGGAAATAACCTTATCACTTTCCAACACCACTCTTCTGCTTTTATCACGATAATCAACTGTCGTGATATCTATTATTTGATCAATCACTTCTAGCATCGTCAGGTTTTATACTCTCCCCCTTTCTCATTTCTCCCCCTATCTAGATGCTCCACTGGTCAGCTTCTCCCCGTATTAATCATGATTTATAAAATTGCCACAATATCTCCCCCTTGAACAATCACTATTTTCTCCCCCTTTGTCAACGAACCCAAAGGTCACGCCTTTGTAGTTTGTAACATAGTAGATAACACATTTCAGAACATTAGGAAAAAACACATCATACCTTGGGGAGAGGGGGGTGGTTTCACATCCACACTATTTAAAGTGCGGGAAATCGACTGAACTCCCAGAGCCAGTCGATGCTTCTCAAAAGCTTCCTTGGGTAAGGCCTTTGTCAGAATATTTGCAACTTGTAAATATGTAGACACATACTCCAACTTCACGATTCTCTGCTCAACCATCTCCTTGATGAAATGATACTTGATCTCAATGTGCTTTGTCCTGGAATGATGGACATGATTTTTTCTAAGATTTATAGCACTTGAGTTGTCACACTGGATTCCGATCGGAGACTTCACTTCAACTCCCATATCTTCAAGCTGCTGTTTCATCCACAATAACTGTGTGCATGCTTGAGTGGCCGCAATATACTCAACTTCTGCAGTGCTTAATGAAATACAATCCTGCTTCTTGCTCAACCAAGTAATACATAGTCTGCCAAGATAAAATGCACCTTCAGATGTTGATTTCATGTCATCTGCTGAACCGGCCCAGTCTGCATCAGTATATCCCAATAACTCTGTCTGAGACTTGTCGTTATATATCAGTCTGAAGTCCACTGTGCCCTTGATATACTGAATTATTCTTTTCACTGTGAGCATCTGACTTTCCTTGGGATTACTTTGATATCGCGCTGCTTGGCATGTGGCGAAAACAATATCAGGCCTTGTCGTGGTCAAGTACAACAGACGTCCGATAATTTGCCTATATTCTGTGAAATTAACTGCCTTGTCATTATCATTATTTGATAATCTCATCCGGGTAGCAACTGGAGTCTTCATCTCCTTGGAATTATCCATTACAAACCTTATTAGAACCTCCTTGGAATATTTGTATTGAGAAATGATAGTTCCATTACTTCCTTGTGCCACCTTTAAACCAAGGAAAAATATTATCTCTCCAATCGTTGACATTTCAAACTCATTTTTCATGAATTCGGAGAAGTGTCTGCATTGAGCTTCATCTGATCTGCCGAATATTATGTCATCAACATAAACCAGCACCATCATCTGTTGATTATTGTCATTACTAAAATAGAGATTGTAATCAACTCCTCCATGATGAAAACCAAGCTTCTTCAAATACTGATCAAACCTTGAGTACCATGCTCGTGGTACTTGTTTCAGCCCATACAACTCCTTCTTCAACCTACAAACTTTGTTCTCATCCTCATGAATGAGAAAACCATCTGTCTACTCAATGTACACATCTTCTTCCAGAACCCCATTCAAGAACGCGGATTTGACATCCATCTGGAACACTTTAAACTTTCTTTGCACTGCTATGGCCAAATATAATATGATTGTTTCCAGCCTTGGAACTGGTGCAAATGTCTCATCATCATCAATTCCTTCGATCTGGAAGTACCCCTTGCACACTAGTCATGCTTTGTTTCGAATCACAGTTCCATATTCATTCATCTTGTTGTGATAGATAGATTTAGTTCAAATGACATTCTTGTCTGCTGGTCTCGAAACAATCTCCCATGTCTAGTTCTTCTCAATCTAACCAGGCTCTTCATTCATTGCCTGAACCCAGTTTTCATCTTTAGTTGCATCGGAAAAACATTTCGGCTCCACTTGAGACAAAAATGATGTTTGCTGTAATGATTTCATTCTTCGAGTCTGAACTGGAGCTGTTTGATCACCAATGATATTCGGCCTATCAATTTCAGCTCGGCTCTTTGCCTTCCTCGCAGACACAGACTTGACACTTTCTTCTTCATTATCAGTATCTTCATCTGAGTCAGCTTCTGCCGCTTCTGCTCCCCCTGGGTTGCTTACCTCATCATCACTTTCATCCCGGAACTGTTCACTGGATCATTGAGAATTCTGTTCATTTTCAACTATATTGACATCATTACTCTCAATGATTTTCCCAGCCTTTTGTTGAAACATTTATATGCTTTTCTTTTCCCTGAGTATCCAAGGAATATCCCCTCATATCCTCTTTCCTCAAACTTCCTGTGATTTTCTTTGTTGATAATGAAACACCTACTTCCAAATATTCGAAATTATTTTAGTGTTGGCTTCTTTCCATACCACAGTTCATATGGAGTCTTCCCCTGCTTCAGACACAATAGAGGCTTGTTCGAAACATAGATCGATGTCAAAACTGCTTCCTTCCAAAATTTCTCTGGAAGGTCTTTATCAATAAGCATCGTTCTAGCCATGTTGTTGATGATCCGATTTCTCCTTTAAACCACTCCATTCTGTTGTGGAGTTCTTACTCATGAAACATGATACATTATCCCGTGTTTCTCGAGATAGTTTTCAACCTGACTGTTTCTAAATTTTGTACCATTATCAGTATGAAATTTCATAATTTTCTTCCCAAGCATCTTTTTTGATTCTCTCCTATACTGGTTTATAATACTAAACACCTCTGTCTTATGGGTAATGATGAATACCCAGGCCATTCTGCTATAATCATCAATGAAAAGAACATAGTACCTTTGCCCATTTATAGCTCGTGGTGAAATAGGTCCACATACATCATCATGAACCAATTCAAGCACTCTAGTTGATTTCTGTTCCTTTGGCATGTATGTCTTTCTAATGATCTTCCGTTGTTGGAAAGCATCACACGTATGAGTGCGATCACGTGATAGTTTGGGAAAATCTCTAGTAGCATCACATTTTACGAGATCCTCCATAGATGGTTTCCATAGATGACCAAGTCGCTTATGCCATAGCTGGTTTTCCTCCTCTCTGGATAAAAGACAAGTATCTTCTTCCCCACCTACAAGGTATAAATTTTCCTTTGACCTTTTTCCCTGTAGAACAGCTGCTCCATCTTTTCCTTTCACAACACACATCTTCTTGGTAAATTGGATAGAGTGACGAGAGTCACATAGTTGACTGACACTGATTAAGTTATGACTGAGACCCTCTACTACCAAGACATCAACACGTCTCATCTCTTTGCCCCCAAACATGGCTTTCCCTGAGCCAACAATCTTCAGGCCTTCATCATTTCCAAATTTGACAACTCCTTCTTTGTCATATTTGATGCCTGTAACAAGATCCTTATTACCCGTCATGTGGGATGTGCTACCACTATCAAGGATCCAAACACCAGATCGATCTAATGCTTTTAGGTCAATCTCTACCACCATAGCCTTCTCATTTTTCTTCTTCTTGGTCCATACTTTTTCTTTCACACTCGGCATGGATTGAGACTTCTGTTCTTTCTCGGAGTATGATTGACCACCCTCATATTGTAGAGCTGCAAATCTGTTCTAAACTTTTAACTCACTTGGTTTATTGATCTGCTGCTTGTGAACATTTTGATTCTGCTTTGGCACATTTATCTGAATAGTTGAAGTGAAATACCTAGCCATGTGTCCAAATCCTCCGCCCCAAAAACAGTGTCCTTCAAAAAATGTTCTGGAAAACCGTTCTCTGTTTGGATGTCATCTTTGTTTGTGTTCTCTTATATATCTCTTGGCTATGGAACTCACATACTGTGAATGTCCCATTTTCCCATAGTAATAACACCTGATATAGAATGCATTCCCTCGTGATATTTCAGTACTACGATTTTCCCTTTGAGATCTCTGAATATTCTGATTCTATTTTGTGCCCAAATCAACCTTCACTTTCGGGATGAGTGCTTGCAGTCTGACTGAAATTGTCGCAAATATTTGTTCTTGACTAAGCCCAGAAACGACCTTAACATCTGAGATCAATTGCTTCTTCTTCCCTACTGAACTGCTTGGCTCCGCTTTCATCTTATCTATCTTCTGAATGGCCTGTTTTTTGGATATCACATTGGGGGTCAAGAGTTTATCTTGATCTTTATGTTTTTGTCGCAGACTGACCACTTCTTCTTCAAGCTCTTTGATACGTCTAACATGATCTTTTCCTGTGTTAGTCAAACAATCAATTTCATTCTTTTGTTCCTCCATTTTAAGCTTATACTCAACAATATTTTCTGAGTTCTCTGGTGTTGAGGATTTTAGTCGTTCAATTTCTTCTAATAACTCAGACATTTCTTCATCCTGTTGTTGTATATAGAGTTTGGCATCACGAACCACTTTATTGGATTTCTTCGTTTTGGCTCTCCAAACGTCTATCTCCTCAAGAGCTGCTTCCAATTCGGTTTCCATATAAACTCTCCCTTCAATTTCTTCTTCTTCTTCAGCATCAGCTTCTTCTCCCTTTTGAGAACTACCAACAATCACCACCAAGGCATCTACCCCACGATCTCTACAATTTTCAATTTCCTCAACCTCTTCATCCTCAGACTCATCTGAACTTTCATGTTCTTGTGAGAGAAGATTCTTTTTCTTGAAGAAATTTCTCTTGAATTTCATCTTCCCTTTCACAAAAGCTGATGTTTTCTTCTTGGGAATTTCAACTTCATCATCATCATCATCATCTTGAAACTTCTTTGGGAATCTTTCCACAAGATGACAAACCTTTCCACATCGAAAAAATTCTAGTGGAAGTTTACCTTTAAATTTTCCTCTTCCTATTCGTAGATTTAAAGAAGGAAATGACATCACCTCATCTGTCTCTTCTTCTTCATTAGAATCATCAATGGTGATCTTCTTCATTGCCTTAAATGCCACCTCTTTAGACTTCCCCTTTTCCATAGCCTCAGTATCATCGTTCCTCATTTCATATGAAACCAAGTTACTGTGCAAATTGTCCAATGTCAGCTCTTTTGGATCTTTATCTCCTAGTACTGAAACTTTCGGATTGAACCGATGTGGACGTTTCCTCAAGATGTGCTTTACAATCTTTATGTCTTCAATGACTTCTCCAAGACCTTGCATATCATCCAGAAAAATGTTTACCCTGTCAAAGAATGCGTCAACAGACTCATTCGGGTTCATTTTCAGATCTTCATATTTGTTCCACAACACCTGCAGCTTTGCCTCTCATACTTTTGTGTCCCCTTTATATATATTCAAAAGCTTTCCCACATGGCATGTGACGTTTTTCATGACATCACCTTCGTGTAGATGAGATTGGAAAGGTATCCCCCTAAGGCATTGATTTATTTTGAATCTGAATCCAACTCTCTATGGTCAGCTTCTGATAAAGAACCACTATTAATATCAGCTGTCATACCATGCATAGCTGCTGAAAACACATTCATTCCCAAGGATCGTAAATAGTGTTGTATCTGATTCTTCCATATCTGAAAATTATATCCGACGAAGATCGGAATACCTTTATGATTGGTGACATCCATTGAGAGAAGAACAACTTTCAACCATTCCCTCTGATACCAATTGTTAGGTCCACAAGGCTGAATACCCTGAGAGGGGGGGGGTGAATCAGGGTATGACTAATTTAAAATTAATAACCCTTATGATCTTGTTTCGCTGTTGAGAAAAACTCTCTTATCTCTTTTTCCTATTGCACAAAGTAAATAGAAAGAGAAGTATGAACATGACACATCAATTTTACTTGGTTCACTGTAAAGGGATACCTCCAAGGAGAATACGCCGACAAGTTGCCGGTCGTACCAAATTCCACTAATCTTCACTAGCTGTGGATTAAAAGGTTCGGGCTAGATCACTTCTAAACCCAGGCTCATGGACTTTACAATTTTAGGGTCAGATCACTGCTTTCCCATGGGTCACTCTCTATTTCTCTCTCTCTTGCTCACTTTCGGTGTAGAGGATCGCATTCTTCCTCTTCCTAATCTCACTACTCTAGAAGGGAATCCTCTCACAGTTTATAGACCTGTAGGTCTCTTTATTTGCACGAATGAATGTATCTTCTCCTGTATTTTGATGCTCTGTTGAAGTTAAAATTTCATCCGTAGATGAATTTCTATTTGCACCGAAGGTATCGGGCAAACTTCCAGCTTCCACGCAGTCCGAAAATCACTGCTGGAACAAAACCTTACTTGGTGTGCAAGTCAAACTCGGCGTGCAAGTATCAGCGCACAAGTCACAACGGGCGCGCAAGTTCAGCTCAGAAACTTGCACGACACAGTCTTCCCCAACTCCAAACTTGCGCAACTCTCTTCCTTTTACGCCCAAATCAATATTGGCGTGCAACTACCAACTAGAGCACAACTTCTAACACTGGCGCACAACTTCGACCACTGGCGCGCAACTTCACCTGCGCGACCCACACTCACCACTTGCGCGACCACCACACCTGGACGACGGGAGCTCTGATTTATCAACGTTTTGAACTCCAATGATAATGAGGAGGGGTGGTCCAGTATTTATAGGCAATCGGACCACCCTGCGCGATGGCGCGCAAGTCTCCTGCGTGACCCAGTTTCATCATGCAAGTCCCCTATCATTTAGATACTTGCGCAACCAACTCCCAAACTTGCGCGAACCTTTTTCCTTAGCTATATTTTGATCTTCTGATCTTGAAAAACATATGGCGCACAAGTTTCCTATACTCCATGTCCTCGGAACACAACTCCTTTTTCCAAAAACACTTTTCTTCATTTTCTGATTTTCAGGCCCTAAAATTTGGAAAACGCTGGAAAATGGCGCCACCTTGTATCTGTTCTTTTGTACCACCTCTTGATCATCCATTCCTTTTATCGACATTCTTTAATCAAACGTGGATCGTTGACCTCAGCTCTTGAACTCAACATTCCTACCATAAATCCTCTTTGTCAACAAATTTGTATGTCATTGTTTTGCTTTGTCAACAATTACTACACAGATGTCCACTTTGTCAACAAACACAATCACCTCAAAAATGCTTCAATGATACCTTGAGGGATTTTTTCCCAATAATCTCCCCCTTTGGGTTTGTTGACAAATCTTCAAAAACAAAGATACGTTGTTGATTCTTCAGCCTCCATTCACCTCATTGCAATTCTGATAGCGATCAAGGATTTACTCAACACATACTCTAAGCCCACATGAGCAATGATCGGCGTGAGAAACAAGAGTAAATGAAAAGTTCATCAATGAATCACTTTATCTCTGACATCCACTGTTGACACCAAACTGATACCAATTTTTACTAAACTGGTACCCATTGTTGATGGGCTTGTTGGAAGACCAATGTTTGTTTTGGAAATAACCTTATCACTTTCCAACACCACTCTTCTACTTTTATCACGATCCTCAGCTGTCATGATATCTATTTTTTGATCGACCACTTCTAGCTTCGTCAGGTTTAATACTCTCCCCCTTTATCATTTCTCCCCCTATCTGGCTACTCCACTGGTCAGATTCTCCCCATATCAATCATGATTTATCAAATTGCCACACTATCTCCCCCTTGAACAATCACTATTTTCTCCCCCTTTGTCAACGAATACAAAGTTCATGCCTTTGTAGTCTGTAACATAGTAGAGAACACATATCGTCACATTAGGGAAAAACACATCATACCTCGGGGAGAAGGGGGGTGGTTTCACATCCACACTATTTCTAGTGCGGGAAATTGACTGAACTCCCAGAGCTAGTCGATGCCTCTCAAAAGCTTCCTTGGGTAAGGCCTTTGTCAGAATATCTGCAACCTGTAACTCTGTAGGCACATACTCTAACTTCACGATGCCCTGCTCAACCTTCCCCTGGATGAAATGATACATGATATCAAGGTGCTTTGTCTTGGAATGATGGACAGGATTTTTTCTAAGATTTATATCACTTGAGTTGTCATACTGGATTCCGATCGGAGACTTCACTTCAACTCCCATATCTTCAAGCTGCTGCTTCATCCACAATAACTATGTGCATGCTTGACTGGCCGCAATATACTCAGATTCTGCGGTGCTTAATGAAATGCAATCCTGCTTCTTGATTAACCAATCAATACATAGTCCGCCAAGATAAAATGCACCTCCAGATGTTGATTTCCTGTCATCCACTGAACCGGCCCAGTCTGCATCAGTATATCACAATAACTCTGTCTGAGACTTGTCGTTATATGTCAGTCCAAAGTCCACTGTGACCTTGATATACTGAAGTATTCTTTTCACTGCAAGCATGTGACTTTCCTTGGGATTACTTTGATATCGTGTCGCTTGGCATGTGGCGAAAACAATATCAGGCCTTGTCACGGTCAAGTACAACAGACATCCAGTAATTTGCCTATATTCTGTGATATTAACTGCCTTTCCATCCTCATCTTTTGATAATCTCATCGGGGTAGCAACCGAAGTCTTGATCTCCTTGGAATTATCCAATCCAAACCATCTTAGAACCTCCTTGGCATATTTGGATTGAGAAATGAAAGTTCCATTACTTCCTTGTGCCACCTATAAACCAGGGGAAAATGTTATCTCTCCAATCATTGACATTTCAAACTCATTTTTCATGAATTCGGAGAACTTTCTGCATTGAGCTTCATCTGATCAGCCGAATATTATGTCTTCAACATAAACCAGCACCATCATCTATTGATTATTTTCATTACTAAAATAGAGATTGTAATCAACTACTCCATGATGAAAACCAGGCTTCTTCAAATACTGACCAAGCCTTGAGTACCATGCTCGTGGTGCTGGTTTCATCCCATACAACACCTTCTTCAGCCTGCAAACTTTTTTCTCATCCTCAGGAATGAGAGAACCATCAGGCTGCTCAATATACAACTCTTCTTTCGGAACCCCGTTTAAGAACGTGGATTTGACATCCATCTGGAACACTTTTAACTTTCTTTGCACTACTATGGACAAAAATAATCTAATTGTTTCTAGCCTTGAAACTGGTGAAAATGACTCATCAACATCTATTCCTTCGATCTGGGGGTACCCCTTGCACACTAGTCGCGCTTTGTTTCGAATCACAGTTCCATCTTCATTCATCTTGTTGTGATAGACCCATTTAGTCCCAATGACATTCTTGTATGATGCTCTCGAAACAATCTCCCATGTCTGGTTCTTCCCAATCTGATCAAGCTCTTTGTTCATAGCCTGAACCCAGTTTTCATCTTTAAATACATCAGAAAAACATTTCGGCTCCACTTGAGACAAAAACTATGTTTGCTGTAATGATTTCATTCTTCGAGTCTGAACTGGAGCTGTTTGATCACCAATGATATCCTACCTATAAATTTCATCTCGACTCTTTGGCTTCCTTGCAGACACAGACTTGACACTTTCTTCTTCATTATCAGTATCTTCTTCTGAGTCAGCTTCTGCCGCTTTTTCTCCCCCTGGGTTGCTTACCTCATCATCACTTTCATCCAGGAATTGTTCACTGGATCGTTGAGTATTCTATTTATTTTCAACTATAGTGACAACATTACTCTCAATGACTTTTCCCACCCTTTTGT
Source organism: Viscum album (assembly GCA_963277665.1). Taxonomy (NCBI): domain Eukaryota; kingdom Viridiplantae; phylum Streptophyta; class Magnoliopsida; order Santalales; family Viscaceae; genus Viscum; species Viscum album. The sequence continues at coordinate 397,412,872 of OY728144.1, forward strand.
TGAAACATTTATATACTTTGCTTTTCCCTGAGTAGCCAAGGAATATCCCCTCATCTCCTTTTGCCTCAAACTTCCTGTGATTTTCTTTTTTGAGAATAAAACACTTACTTCCAAATATTCGAAAGTATTTCAGTGTTGGATTCTTTCCGTACCATAGTTCATACGGAGTCTTCCCCTACTTCGGAAACAATAGAGACCTGTTTGAAACATAGAACGATGTCAAAACTGCTTCCTTCCAAAATTTCTCTGGCACGTCTTTATCAATAAGCATCGTTCTGGCCATGTTGTTGATGATCTAATTTCTCCTTTCAACCACTCCATTCTATTGGGGAGTTCTTACTAATGAAACTTGATGCCTTATCCTGTGTTTCTCAAGATAGTTTTCAACCCGACTGTTTGTAAATTCTATACCATTATCAGTACGAAATTTCAGAATTTTCTGCCCAAGCATCTTTTCTGATTCTCTCCTATACTGCTTTCTACTACTGAACACCTCTATCTTATGGGTAATGATGAATACCGAGGCCATTATACTATAATCATCAATAAAAAGAACATAGTACCTTTGCCCATTTATAGCTCGTGGTGAAATAGGTCCACATACATCAGCATGAACCAATTCGAGCACTCTAGTTGATTTCTGTCCTCTGGCCTGTATGTCTTTCTGATGATCTTCCCTTGTTGGCAAGCATCACACGTATGAGTGTGATCACGTGATAGTATGGAAAAATCTCTAGCAGCATCACATTTTACGAGATCCTCCATAGATGATTGGCATATATTACCAAGTCGCTTATGCCACAGCTGGTTTTCTTCCTCTCTGGATAAAAAACAAGTATCTTCTTCCCCATCCTACAAGGTAGAGATTTCCCTTTGACCTTTTTCCCTGCAGAACAGCTTCTTTATATTTTCCTTTCACAACACACATCTTCTTGGTAAATTGGATAGAGTTCCCAGAGTCACATAGTTGACTGACACTAAGTAAGTTATGACTGAGACCCTCTACTACCATGACATCAACACGTCTCATCTCTTTGACCCCAAACTTGGCTTTCCCGGTGACAAAAATCTTCAGGCCTTCATCATTTCCAAATTTGACAACTCCTTCTTTGTCATATTTGATGCCTGTAATAAGATCCTTATTACCCATCATGTGGGATGTGCAACCACTATCAAGGATCCAAACACCAGAACGATCTGATGCTTTAAGGGAAATCTATGCCACCACAACCTTCTCATTTTTCTTCTTCTTGGGCCATACTTTTTCTTTCACACTCGGCATGGATTGAGACTTCTGTTCTTTCTCAGAGTATGATTGACCACCCTCATCTTGCAGAGCTGCAAATCTGTTCTGAACTTTTAACTCACTTGTTGGTTTACTGATCTGCTGTTTGCGAACATTTTGATTCTACTTTGGCACATTTATCTAAATAGTTGAAGTGAAATACCTATCCATGTGTCCAAATCCTCCGCACCAAAAACAGTGTCCTTCAAAAAATGTTCTGGAAAACCGTTCTCTGTTTGGCTGCCATCTCTATTCCTGTTCTCTTATATATCTCTTGGCTATGGAACACACATATTGTGAATGTCCAATTTTCCCATAGCAATAACACCTGATATAGAATGCATTCCCTCATGATATTTCAGCACTACGATTTTCCCTTTGATATCTCTGAATATTCTGATTCTGTTTTGTGCCCAAATCAACCTTCACTTTCGGGATGAGTGCTTGCGGTCTGACTGCAATTGACAGAAATTTTTGTTCTTGACTAAGCCCAGAAATGACATTAACATCTGAGCTCAATTACTGCTTCTTCCCTACTGAACTGCTAGGCTCCGCTTTCATCTTCTCTGTCTTCTGAATGGCCTGCTTTTGGGATATCACATTGGGGGTCATGAGTTTATCTTGATCCTTAAGTTTTTGTCACAGACTGACCACTTCTCCTTCAAGCTCTTTGATACGTCTAACCTGATATTTTCCCGTGTTAGTCAAACAATAAATTTCCTTATTTTGTTCCTCAATTTTAAGCTTATACTCAACAATATTTTCTGAGTTCTCTAGTGTTGAGGATTTTAGTCTTTCAATTTCATCTAACAGCTCGGACTTTTCTTCATCCTGTTGTTTCATATAGAGTTTGGCATCACGAACCACTTTATTGGCTTTCTTCATTTTGTCTCTCCAAACGTCTATCTCCTCAAGAGATGCTTCCAATTCGGCTTCCATATCAACTCTCCCTTCAATTTCTTCTTCTTCTTCAGCATCAGCTTATTCTCCCTTTTGAGCACTACCAAAAATCGCCACCAAGTCATCTACCCCATGATCTCTACAATTTTCAATTTCCTCAACCACTTCATCCTCAGACTCATCTGAACTTTCATGTTCTTGTGAGAGAATATTCTTTTTCTTGAAGAAATTTCTCTTGAATTGCTTATTCCCTTTCACAAAAGCTGAAGTTTTCTTCTTCGGAATATCAACTTCATCATCATCATCATCATCTTGAAACTTCTTTGGGCATCTTGCTGCAAGATTACCAACCTTTCCACCTCGAAAACATGGTAGTGGAAGATTACCTTTAAATTTTCCTCTTCCTCTTTGTAGATTTGAAGAAAGAAATGACATCACCTCATCTGTCTCTTCTTATTCATTAGAATCTTCAATGGTGAGCTTCTTCATGGCCTTGAATGTCACCTCTTTATACTTCCCCTTTTCCACAACCTCATTATCATCGTTCCTTATTTCATATGCAACCAAGGTACTGTGCAAATTATACAATGTCAGCTCTTTTGGATCTTTATCTTCTAGTACTGAAACTTTCGGATTGAACCGAGGTGGAAGTTTCCTCAAGATGCGCTTTACAATCTTTATGTATTAAATGACTTCTCCAAGACCTCGCATATCTTCCACAACAATGTTTACCCTATCAAAGAATGCGTCAACATACTCATTCGGGTTCATTTACAGATCTTCATATTTGTTCCACAACACCTGCAGCTTTGCCTCTCGGACTATTGTGTCCCCTTTACATATATTCAAAAGCTTTTCCCACATGGCATGTGATGATTTTCATGACATCACCTTCATGTAGATGGGATTGGAAAGGGATCCCCCTAAGGCATTGATTGTTTGGAATCAGCATCCAACTCTCTATGCTCAGCTTCTCATAAAACACCACTATTAATATCAGCTATGATACCATGCATAGCCGCTGAAAACACATCCATTCCCACAGATCGGAAATAGTGTTTCTTCCTATTATTCCATATCTGAAAATTATATCCGTCAAAGATCGGAATCCCTTTACGATTGGTGAACTCCATTGAGAGAAGAACAACTTTCAACCATTCCCTCTGATACCAATTGTTAGGTCCACAAGGCTGAATACCCTGAGAGGGGGGGGTGAATCAGGGTATGACTAATTTAAAATTAATACCCGTTCTGATCTTGTTTTGCTGTTGAGCAAAACTATCTTCTCTCTTTTTCCTGTTACACAAAGTAAATAGAAAGCGAAGTATGCACAGGACACAGCAATTTTACTTGGTTCACCGAAAAGGGCTACGTCCAAGGAGCATACGCCGACAAGTTTCCGGTCATACCAAATTCCACTAATCTTCACTTGCTGTTAATTACAATGTTTAGGCTAGATCACTTCTAAGCCCAGTCTCACTACCATTACATGTTTAGGTTCAGATCCCTACTTTCCCAAGGTTCACTCCCTATTTCTCTCTCTCTGGATCACTGCCGGTGTAGAGGATAACCTTCTTCCTCTTCCTAAGCTCACTACTCTAGAAGGGAATCCACTAATAGTATATAGACCTGTAGGTCTCATAATTTTAATGAATGAATGCATCTCCTATTGTATTTAGATGCTCTGTTGAAGTTCAACATTCATCCGTAGATGAATCTCTCTTTTCACCGAAGGTATCGGGAAAACTTCCATCTTCCACGCAGTCTGAAAATCACTGCTGGAACAAAAACATTACTTGGCACGCAAGTCAAACTCGGCGCGCAAGTATCGGCACACAGGTCACAACGGGCGCGCAAGTTCACCTCAGACACTTATGTGACACATTCTTCCCCAACTCCAAACATGCACAACTCTCTTCCTTTTACTCCCAAATAAATATTGGCGCTCAACTACCAACTGGCGTGCAACTTCTAACACTGGCACACAACTTCAACCACTAGCGCGCAACTTCACCTGTGCGACCCACACTCACCACTTGCGCGACCACCACTCCTGCGGGACGGGAGCTCTAATTTCTCAAAGTGTTGAACTCCGGTGACAATGAGGAGGGGTGGTCTAGTATTTATAGGCAATCTGACCACCCTGCGCGATGGCGCACAAGTCACCTGCGCGACCCAGTTTCAGCGTGCAAGTCCCCTGTCATTTAGACACTTGCGCGACCAACTCCCAAACTTGCGCGAACCATTTTCCATAGCCATATTTTTATCTTATGATCTTGAAAAAAATTTGGCGCACAAGTTTCCTATAATCCATGTCCTCGGTGCGCAAGTCCTTTTTCCAAAAACACTTTTCTTCATTTGCCGATTTCCAGGCCCTAAAATTTGGAAAACACTGGAAAACGGCTCCACCTTGTATCTGTTCTTTGGTACCACCTCCAGATCATCCATTCCTTTTATCGACGTTCTTTAATAAAACATTGATCATTGACCTCATCTCTTGAACTCGACATTCCTACCATGAAATCCTCTTTGTCAACAAATTTTTATGTCATTGTTTTTCTTTGTCAACAATCAGTACACAGATGTACACATTGTCAACAAACACAATCACCTCAAAAATGCTTCAATGATACCTTGAGGGATTTTTGCCCAACAGATTTTTGAAGGAATGATGTAAATGTTTCAAGTCATGAATTATTTGAGTAGAATATTTGAATATGAGTTTTTCATTGAAGATAGAAAAATTAAATGGAGTTCTATCCTTTTCTATTTTTTAAATACCTATATAAACGAGATAAATGATAGTATAGTGTAGTGACTATTCACATGTACAAAAAATATAATGTGTTGTCGAATTTTATTTGATGTGGTACAAGGAATGATATTCTATTTCCTAGAGTTTGAGTGGTTATTTCTTACCAAGTAATCTCTTAGACGAGGTGAATATGATGTTTATAGAAAACTAAGAAGTTATTATCAGGGTTTACTGGATGAATATTTTTAAAGAACTAATCAGATGGATATGATTGGATAGATTATTCATAAATACATACTATCTATGAAGAAATAATAAGGATGAAGCATGGTTTGAGTTTGTGTGGATGGATTATTTTATAGATTGAAGAGTTTTCCAATAGACAAAATAGACAGTGGGGTTTGGATCGAGGAATCATACATAGTTATCAGACTATATTTTGTATAAATTCTAGAGAACAATTTCTTATTGAGTGCTATGTAAGAAAGTGAGGAATATGTTTTAAAGAATAAAATAAATGACTTTCCAAGAGGTTTCACAGTGACAAAATTATGAACTTATTGGTGAAGGTATCTAAACATGTTTTGAAATCATATTTGCATATATTTCTTTCTAAAGAACTCCATACAGAAATGTATTGATTACAATTCCATGGAAGATAAATTATAAATTCTATTGGCATTGTTACCACATGAAGGGATTTTTTTCTAGTGGATTTTTTAGTATTGGATTATTTTTAAACCATTCTAAAGATTGGGTTATCTTATTGAGTAGTTAACCTTATAAATTTTTGTTTTCATACGGCTATTCTTATAAGATTATTTTTCATAAAATTTAGAAATATTTTTCTAGAGGCGAAGGTTGATTTATAACATAAAACATAAATAAAAAGAGATCACTGACTAAATCCCCTTATCCATCACCCCCACCCATCCCCCATAATGTGTGGCCACATATAGCCTATTTTGGATAAGCAATTTGTATTAGAGGAAAGTTTACCATTGTTTATATTTTTATGAAGGTGAAAAACAATAGATGTCTCTATGGATGTTTATAATTCTATAAACAGTAGGGTGATTCATTTTATTTTATGAAAAAATATCATATCAGGAATGATATGATGTTTTTTAATATTATATATATTTCTTATGAATTTCTAGAAGTTAGGACTGATTATTTTCTTCTATATTCTATGAATATTCTTGTAACAGCTTCTGATAAGAATATATTGGAGAATTATGGGTGAGAAAAAAATAATACTTTCCACATTCTCTAAATGTGAGGTTCATAGATTTAAATGGGTTGGATTGATTGAAGTTATCTCAAAAAAATTTAAAGAACATCTATGATGGGAAAAATGATTGTTAAGAATTAAAAGATACAAATATGGAGGTTGAATTATGTGAATAATAAATTTTTTGATTATGAATCTATTTGTGAATTATTTATAAAGGATAAAAGAATTTCAAACACCATAACAATTATTTTAGATAAGAATGTATATTCTACTATTATTGAAAGTATATTATGAATTATTCCTTATAAGATTGATTAAAATGTTTCATCATTTGAAAATAGATATCATAAAGCTCTATCTCTATATTATTTATATATTACACAAAATACATGTGAAATGGTAAGAGATAAATTTTTGAACCTAAAAAAATGTTGATAATGAAAATTCCTTCAAAACATCTAAGAATGTAAAATGTATTAATGTTCTCAAATATGAAGAAGTTGTTGAATCTAATATTAATGATAGGGTTTGTAAAAAATTTGATGAATTGACTTTCATGTTATCTAAATATGTTAAAATATGAATAGTAAAGTACAATATTAAGTTTCTACTTATATTCATTGATAATAGAGAAATTGGTCATTTTACAATTAATTTTACTTGAATAATAGAAGATAAGGAAATTGATGGAGATAATAGAAGGTCAAGAAAATCTGTACAGAAAAATAATGAAAACTCTAAATCCTATTGTATGGGGAATAATAAAATGGTCTCCGAATCAAAATGGATATATTTTTTAATATTACAGATTTGAAAATAGTGAGGTTTAAAATAATAAAAAGTTATAATGATTTTGAAAACAAATTTATTGAAAAAGTAAATGATGAAAATTACATTGATGGTGAATGTAGTAGTTCTAAATAATAATTGACTTGGTTTGAATTTTTAATGCAAATAGATCTAAAATAATTTAATGGAAATACTGTAATAATTGAAATACGAATCAATAAATTGGGAAAATAAATTTCTATATATGATAATAAAAAATATTTTCACTAATAAAATTCCTTGTTGCTATATTAAATTAATAATTTGAATAAATCTACTTATAATTATAGGATCATATTCAGTCATATTACAGTGAATGAAAAATCGAAGGGGGCATAATTAGATCTTTTTAAATAAATTTTTTTAAATTTGAGAAAGGGGTTACAAATTTTCCAAACTCATTTATAGAAGAATGTGAATGTTATGGGAAATTTCAATAGAATATAGATTATAAAATTTTATCTTAAAAGGCTATCATGAAGAATTAATATGTTAATAAATATAAAAAAGGTGATCGAACCTTATTTGTAGAAAAGGGAAATATAGTTAAAAAATATTAATTTTATAATATTTAAATTTCAGAATAAAAAATTTTCATAACTGGGAATTATTTTGAAGGCTAGATTAATTCCAAATTGAATAAAAGTCTTTTTATAGATATATAAATTTTGGTTCACCATTAATATTGAGAGTAAAAATTAAGAACAATGATTAAAATCATGTTTACATTTCCAGGAAGTATAGAATTTAACAAATATAATATTTCTTCTATGTATATTACTAGTATTTGGCATGATTTGGATATATAGAAAGGTTGTTTTGGATCAATCAATAACACTACAATAATACCAAGATAAAATAGAATCAACATTTGAGGGGTAGTTAGAAAAATCAAATAAGGATTCCAGAGATATTATATGTAAAATTTTAAAATATATTCCATCATTTTGAAAATAGTTATAGAAGAATTCAACATCTTGGAAACACTGAAAAAGTATTCCTTGTTTTGATACTGAGACAAAATGTCTTTATTGAAATTTCAAAAATCCATATGTCAAGGAAGTTAAAGATAAGGAATGGATCCCTTTTTCTAGAACCTTCACTAAAATATAAAAAAGGTGATCATACCTTCATTTCTGAAATTGGGTGAACATAGTATGTGATAGAATATTTACATCAATTGGTGAATTTGAATGATATTAACAAAATTATATATTATTATTTATATGATGATCCGCTCAAGTTCAAAGGTCTTTAATCTACTATAATTGGGGAATATAAATTTAAATTTAGTCATGCCTTTTTATGGTATGAAACTGAACATATTTGGTTTTTTAATACACTATGATAAAGGTAATATTGTTTTTTCATAACAGATTGTTTATTGTAGAGTGATTAAAATATAGAATTTTTTTTATGAGAGGCCAAATAACAGAGGGGAACTGGTTTCATGTTTGTGACGTATAAAATTTGTTCTATCTAATCATGATGATAGAAAATCATAGGTTCCTCAAATGATTGGGACTTCTTTGTTTTAGTAATATGATCAAGTTAACAAAGAAAGATATTGTTTTTCATTTTCCTGATTAGATAAAAAGAAGATATTGGTTTTGATCAATTTTTCATAAAGGGAATATAATTAATTCAATTAATAAAAATGATTGGAATTTATATAACTCATCCTTTAGAGCTAATTCATTCTGATACTTTTTGTCAAAATGTATGAAATATAAAAATAATGATATGTTCATTATTTAGTTCATTTATGATATTACTTGAATTATATGTATATTTTTGTTTGAAATATATATTAGATTCTCCAAAATATTTATGTATATCCGGATAAGTACTGAATAGGAATATGGATGAAATGTAAATAAGTTATATATAAAAAATAGAGGAAAATAAAAATAATAATAATTTCAAATATTATCTTGAAAAAAAGGAATTCTCCCTATGTTCAGTTATCCTTGCACACCACTTAAAAATGGTTTTACTGAAATAAAAAAGAGAATACATGTAGAGATGGTACATATAATACTTACCTAGCATGACAATTATCATTATTTTTTACACTACAGAAGAGTAAATCAATTTATATTAAAAAATTTCATTTTTATAGACCAGTTTCTAATAAACAATTTATGAAATTGTTCATAATGAAACTCCATGTTTGGAACACATAATGGTTTTTGGAAGTCCATTTATTATAAAATTAAAAGTTTGAAATCACATAAAATTTTATCAGAGAGGTATTGATGAAATATTTTTTTGATATTCATATAATTTTATAAGATATATATTTTATAAAAAATAAATAGGAATGGTAATTGAATCAGTAGAGGTAAAACATATTGAAAAATATGATGTGAAATTTTCAAAAAAAACAAGCATACAAGACTGATTTGGAAGATGATATTGTTTTTGTTGAAAATTTTAAAGAAACATCTTACAAAAGGATATATTGTACCAAATAAGGATTCTGACGCATTTATTATTTTTTTTGAGGAATATATTTATACATATATTCATATAATAATAAAATGGGTGGAATTTCAAAACAAAATTTTTGATAAAACAAGATATTTAAAAGATAATTTTTTCATGGTCAGATACACATAATTTTCTATAATCAAAAGTTGAACATAAAATATTAATAAGTATTTTAGCATCATTAGAAGATTGATTTTATGAATGAGGATTTAGATCTTACAGAGTAAAAAGATATTTGGTTAATAACATGCAAAACAAAACATAAAAAATTTGTGGGTATAAAGTGGTTGTTTTTTAATGAGTTTAATGACTAGGGTGAAGTGATGGGAAACAATGACAGATTGTTTTTCTAAGGTTAGTCAAAAATTTAGGTTCATCATTTGGTTGAGAATTATTCTCTAGTATAAATGTTAAAAACTATGAGAATATAAAATTTTATACATTCACAATAATGTGATAAATTTTTTCATATGGAAAGAAAGTACTAGTATCTTAATATCAATCTTTAATAAGAAGTGTATATTGAGAAAATATGTGTCTTTAGGATTTTTGAAATATGAAAACTATTAATGTAAGTTGAAGAAGAGCCTTTAGGATTTAAATTAAGCACTTAGATCTTGGTATTCCAAATTGGTTAACTTTGGAAGGAAGTTGAACTTTAGTAAAAAAGAGTTGATCTTAATCTCTACATCTTTGAAAATCATGTTGTTTCGCTCACTGTGATGGATTACATTGATGATATTATATTTTTTGGGAATTATTATGAAACACATGAAATTTCTTCTCAATAACTAAATAGGTTTTCTAAAATATCTTTACTAGGTGAAACGAATTACATTCTTGTATTAATAATCTCACAAAATAAGAATTAAATTTTCTTATCTCAAGAAAATTTTTAGAATAACCTTTTTAATAAAATTTTATTGGAAGATTAAAATTCACATTATAAAAAAATATAATGGGGAAACATGTTTTCTAAATATATATAGGGTAAGAAAGAAGATCCTAAGGATTTCAAGAAATTAGTTGGACGTTTTTTGTATTTCACAGCTTCCATGATAGATACTTTATATGTGGTTACTATTTGTGAAATGTTTTATAGTGGTCCAAAATAATCTCATTTAATGGAAGGAATATGAATTCTATGATCTATCAGGGTAAAGAAAATTTAGGTATAAAATATCACTTCACAAGAACAATTTATTTTCATGGAAATACATATATCGATTGGAAATAATTTTTTATGAGAGAAGATCCAAATCTAGTGGATTTAAATTTTGGATAAATTTTTTGTTAGTTTGATTAAAAAATAATTTTTTTGTAAATCCTAGCTAGGTTGAAGCTGAATATGTTTCTACCACACAAAAGGTAGAACATCATATATGGATGAAAAATATTTGGGATAATTTATTAGATGGAGTGAAGATACCCTATGTCATGGCTATTGATAATCATTGTGATATAAATCTCAATAAATATTCTGAAACATTATAATTCAAGTAAATTTTATTTAAAAATTCAATTAATCCAAGATAATTTTAAAAATAACGAACTAGAGATAATATGTATTCCTATAGTGGAATATGTTGGTGATATATTCACAAAACATTTAATGAAGAAAAAATTTTAGAAACTAAGGTTGAACATGAGCATACAACCAAATTCTATACAAGGATGTGGTATGTGGTTTATCCCTTCTCTCATATTTTATATTTATAGTCTTTAAAGGGGGAATGAAGTTTCATAAATCTTTCCATTGGTACATGGTAATCCTTTTAAGTAAAGCATGTATTTATGGGGAGTTTAAAAAGGGGAAAGTGGTTATTTCAATATGTGTGAACTATTTTAACATTTTATTAATGTTTATTTAGGAAACTTTATTCAACGGGGTTTTTGTGAAAATGTTATGAATTTTTGATGATATTTTTTAAAGATGTTTTTGATAAAGAAAAATTTTCTTAAGTATCTACTTGTGGAGAAACTAGTTTTTTTGTTCAATGATTGTTTTTTCTTAGAATGATCTCACTCACGTAGGATTATAATTGGCGGAGCTTGGAAAATAGGTGGAATCCTTGGGATTCTCCCTTGACCGAGGCTAAGCTGAGCTTCATTATGTCAAGCTCGAACATGACTGTCTACGGGAAAATTGGAAGTTGATTGAAATTACCACTCTAGTGATGTTATCTGAGCCGCCCAAAGAGTCTGTCACCATCGCACACCTTACCCTTAGGTCTTATGTGGCTATTTTAAGGGGTTATGTAACAAATAAGTAGTACTACGTTCATGTACATTATTTTTTTGTATATAATATTGAATATAATTTCTAGTCATTTTTGATAAATTGTAAATAGTTTTTAAAGTACAAATGGTGTTTTCAGTTATTATTTAATTAAGAATTCAATCTTATTAAATTAAGGGATTTTTTAATTAAATTATATTTTAATAAAATATTATTATTAATATTAAATTATGTTTTATTAAATATAAATGATCTTATAATTTTATGAATGCAATTAAAATTTTTATTAAGGTTTGAAAGTCATTTCTATCAAAACACGTGAATTTTCAGTAAATATCAGTTTTTATTTTAAAAGTGAAAATTCAAATATTTAGAAAATTATTTAGATAAAATAAATGTCATTTATGGAATCAGGATGTCTAAATTATCCAACGGTGAATTTTTCATAATTTTATGAGACAGTTAAATTTTTGGGTAAAAATTAAATACTGTTTAAATATATAATGTGTTTTATGACATCATAATGAACCAATGGTGATGTAATAAAATAAAATAATCTTTATGATCGGACAATAGATGTTTTATCATTAAAATAATGTGATTTTCAGTTTTTTTTACTTTCTTTTCAAAGTATTAATGGACCCCTCAAGACATATTCAGCACTTTGACTTTTTAAATTAATTTCCATGGGAGTGTGACTCACCTCCACATAAGAAACCTTATTATTTTAAGATGTTTGGACATGGGCCTTATAAAATATGTTTTCCCTCTTCCATTCTCCGAAAACCATGGGCAAAAACCATGGGTTGGTTTGTGGATTGGATTAATTTAATGTAAGGGGACCCAAACCTAAATAATAAAGAATTCCCTCACCTTTCCTATATAAACCCACCCAAGCTCCCACATTCTCATCACTAAAATACCTTGGAGTTCGTCCAAACACATCCCTACTCTCTCTATAATCCTTTCAAGGTTCCCCAAGCTCCCTAGAACCCTCTCACAAGCCTCTCTCTATCCTTTGGAAGCACACTTCCAAGTAATGGTTTTTTTCTTCCTTTCTCATTTTTGTCAATATTCTTTAAGTTGTTTTGCTCTTTTAATTTAAATTATGAATGTTGGGGTATGGTTTCGCACCTCCCCCATACTGCCCTATTATTGTTTGAATGATGGGAGACCCCTTTTCTTTCTCATTAAATGCCTCCCATGTACACCCATTACTATACCGAAATTCCGAAAGGAACTTCTCTCTCTTCTTTTACATTCAAGAAATACATTTGTATCATGAATCAAAATTCCATTACAATAGTTTATACATGTATCTATATGACCTCCTTACTTTTCATTACATGTAAATATGATGAAGAACCCCTTTCTCTCTAATAAACCTTTTTTATGAACTCTTATGTCACGCTGTTACACTGCCGAAATCGCACCGATTTTCTAAGCCAATGTCATTGTGTAGTGAATACCATGCCCATTTCTCCATCAAGGGTATTGACCTTTATTCACATTTACATATGGATTGTAATGTTTCATGTATTAATTCCATATTCCTTTATAGTGTAATAAATGTTTATGTTTAATGAATCCATGTTTTATGATCCATGTGGCACACTTATGTGTGAAATGAAATGTTTAAGAAGGGTGTGCCCTTATAGCACTCCAATGCATTAGGTAAAGTATAGTATCATTATACGTCATGTGAGATGAGTGTTGAATCATGATAATTCAAGTGAAACAAGGGTTTACTCATGCTTCATGTGCAATGATGGTTTACTCATGCTTTATGTGCAATGAGCCTTGGCTCATGAAAAATCCATGTTAAGTGTTGTTGCCACATTTCCATGTTATGATTATCATGCTTTATCATGCCTTTATGTTCATGTTTCATTTATTCTCTATTGATATGCCTATTGTCTAACATGTATTGTACTCCTCATGTTATTCCATGTGTACTCCCTTATTGGGCTTTATAGCTCACCTTTTTCTTATGCATGTCCTCAGGTTATCCCATGCAATGCTAAGTACGAGGGAATGTAGTGGTCATGTAAAGGAAGTTTTCAATAAAGATGTTGTATTTCATGTTTTAAGTTTTTATGTAATGATCACAAGCCCTAAAGATACTAAACCTCTTGATCTTCTTTTTTTTATCAAGTGATGTTTTATGTAATAAATCATGTTTAATTTGTAATAAAAAGAAGGGTTGTCATTGTTGGTATCAGAGGATAGGTTTAGTTATTTTTGGGATTAAGAAACCCTAGTAAAGCCTTAGATACAAGATTAAGTATAATAAAAACATCCCTATGTTTTGGTTTGTACTGAGTAAGTGTCTTATCAAACAAATACATCCCTGTCTGGATACGAGCAGATAGAGGTGGCTCTGGCACAGATGTATCCTAGGGGTAAAACCCGAAAACCCTGCTTTGAGCTAGAATCGAACGAGAACTGGTGCACGACAAAGAGACTTGTTGCACTCTTGGTTACGACACTCCTAGGGGATATGTTTTGATAAATTCACAATCTTAGTATGAACCCTTATTAAGGGAAAAATTCCCCTAAGAATATATGTTAGAAAGTAGATCATGAAAATCCTAGATTGAAGACTATAGACTCATGAGTTAAAAAAATAAAATTTATTTTTGAGTCATTAACTTTTGTATTTGGATTACCCTTTATGTGTTACCCCTAAAATTCCTTTTATTCCATCCAATGGTTGGTAATAGGAGGACTCGGTCTAACAACCGTTGTGGTGATCAGTGTGATGACTGTACTAATGAGATGCCAAATCCAATGGGAGTGGGAATCACGAACTTTTTCATGCTTATCTCTCAGCTAACTCAAGTTTTCACTAGAAACATGGGTCAGGAGGAACGTTAAACCCCCCCTAATAAAGAACAAGTCGATATCGAGAGCTTTATGAGACAAATGCCTCCTACTTTTAGTGGATCATCTGATCCCACAATCGCTGAACAATGGATCAACTCCATTGAAAAGATCTTATCCATCCTTCAATGCTCTGAACAAGAGAAGGTTCTCCTGGATGCTTATCGTATGGAGGGTGAAGCTGATCAATGGTGGACGTTGATCAAAAATACGAAGGCTAAGGAGGAGATTGAAGCTTTGGAATGGAAGGAATTCTGTAAGATGTTTTTCGATAAATATTTTCCGTGCACCATCCGACTTAGTATGAAAAGGGACTTCCTTTCCCTCAAGCAAAAAGATGAGGAATCTGTTGGAGCGTATGAGGAAAACTTCACAAGGCTTGCACGATACGCGTTCGGCTTTGTCGTTACCCCATAATGCAAGGTTGACCGCTTCATTGGTGGGCTGAATCCTAGCTTGCAGAAACCATTAGCGATCCGTGACTTTGACAGCTATGAGGAAATTGTCCGATGTGCCCTTAAGGTCGAAATGGAGATCAGAGAATCACATGGCTATCATGGGGATAAGAAGCGTAAGGTATACTTCAATGCTGGTGGTCCGATGGATAAATCCAACGATGATATGAAGTTCCATCACCCCACTTGCCAAAAGTACGGAAAGAAGCACCCTGGAAATTGCCTTAAGAAGTCGAGAAAATGCATCAGGTGTGGAAGAGAAGGGAACCTAGATGTTAACTATCGGCAAGAAGGACCTACGGCTGCGATAGAGGAGAGGAATGCTCCATTCGAACCTCAACACATTGTTCAATGCTATACATTCAAAGAACCGGGTAATTTTGAAAATCAGTGCCCTAATCCAAGGGTTTTCGGAGGCAACCAACAACCTCCAAGACAGCAAGGAAGAGATTTTTCCATCACTTCTGCCGAAGTGAACCCCGACAATGAAGTGGTGACAGGTACACTAGTTATTCATTCAAGAATAGCGAATGTACTTTTTGATTCAAGTTCTACGCATTCATTTATATCTATAACGTTTAGTAGAACAATCCCAGAACCACCACAAATCATGGAAGTAAAGATGTCGGTGAGTACAAAAAATGGGTAAATCATTGCATCCTATGAATATAAGTCCTCCCCTGTTATAATCTATGGATTGAATTTCCTGAAGAACCTTATCATACTCCCTCTAGTGGAATTTTATGCAATTCTTGGAATGGATTGGCTTTCCTTATATAGAGCCAATATAAATTGTCGGGGGAGGGAAATCACACTCCATATGGAGAATCGACCCCCTGATTCATTACAAGTGTCATGAGGAAGATGAATCTCATTTAGCTCCATCATCTCAAGCATAGATATTACTCCCCTATGAGCATGCGTATCTGGCACAGATGATTGAGTCCAACGACGAAACCATCCTTGAAGAAACACCTATTGTGAGGAAATTCACAGAAGTGTTTCCCGAGGAACTGCCTAGTCTTCCTCCTAGAAGAGATGTTGAGTTCTCAGTTGAACTTATACCTAGCGCATTACCAATATCCAAGACTCCATATAGAATGGATATTGTTGAGCTTGAAGAGCTGAAGAAACAACTATAGGAGAATCTGGATAAAGGTTTTATATGCCCAAGTGCTTTACCATGGGGTGCACCAGTCCTCTTCGTCAAGAAGAAGGATGGGTCAATGCGGCTTTGCATTGATTATCGTGAACATAAAAAAATCACGATAAAGAATAGGTATCTTCTCCCAAGAATTGATGACTTGTTCGACCAGTTGCGTGGAGCACAATACTTCTCCAAGGTGGACTTGTGGTTGGGATATTATCATGTAAGGGTGAAGAAGGAAGATATCTCCAATTCTGCTTTTTGTACAAGGTATGGAAACTATGAATTCATAGTAATGCCTTTCGGACTCACCAATTCTCTAGAAATATTCATGGACTTGATAAATAGAGTCTCTAGATATTACCTTGATAAATTTGTGGTAGTATTTATAGATGATATTCTAATATACTCATAAACCAAGGAGAATCATGAGGAGCATTTAAGAACTGTACTGGAGACTTTGTGCAAGGATAAGCTCTATGAAAAGTACAACAAGTGTGAGTTCAGGTTGAATGAGGTCTCATTCTTGGGCCATATCATCACAAGAAATGGGATATCTATGGATCACTCCAAAACAGATGCAACTGAGGGATGGTCAAGGCCAACATCAGTAACCGATATCCGTAGCTTCTTGGGGTTAGTTGGATATTATTGACGATTTGTGAAAAATTTCTCACAATTGTCCAAACCTCTTACCAAGCTAACTCAAAAGGGAGTAATGTTTTCTTGGAGTGATTATTGTGAAGAAAGATTCAAGGAGTTGAAAATGAGGCTTATCACTGCACACATGCTCACTTTACCCACAGGTGGGATGATTTTGGTGGTATTCAGTGATGCTTCGAAGAACGGCTTAGGATGTGTGCTGATGCAGAATAAAAAAGTGATATCCTATGCCTCAAGGAAGTTGAAAATCCAGGAGTGAAACTATCCAACGCATGATCTGATGTTTTTGGCGGTGATCTTTGCCTTGAAAATCTGGCGGCATTATCTCTATGGAGAGAAATGTGAGATATATACTGACCACAAGAGTCTTAAATATATATTCACACAGAAAGAGCTTAATATGCACCAGAGAAGATGGATAGAGGTCATTAAGGATTATGAAAGTTCAATACATTACCACCCTGGAAAAGCGAACAAGGTGGCAGATGCCCTAAGTAGAAAGGATCCAGCGATTCTATCAATGATGAGAATTGAGAAGGATCCAATCTTCTTAGACTTGATGAAGATGGACGTGGGCATCATAAAGAAGAGAACATAATCAATCCTTTCACAAATGATTGCTCAACCATATCTTTTGCAAAGGTTAAAGGATGCTCAAAAGGATGCTGTGGGAATTCAGGAAAAAGTGGAAGCTATCAAAAAGGGGAAATACTCAGCGTTTAATGTTAATGAAGAAAGAATTGTGCGGTTTTGGAAAATACTATTTGTTCCATCAAGTCCAGAGCTGAAGAAGGAACTTTTGGATGATGCACATAGTTTAAATTTCTCTATTCACCCAGGGAGCACAAAGATGTATCGAGATCTTCAAGAAAAATTTTGGTGGGATAATATGAAGAATGAGATCGCCGAATATACATCAAAGTGCCTGGTGTGTCAGCAAGTGAAGGCAGAGAGGCAGAAGTCTAAGGGGATGATGCAACCATTTCCCATACCATAATGGAAATGGGAGAACATCACCATGGACTTTGACACCGGACATCCAAGACATCCAAAGGGAACAATGCAATCTGGGTTGTTATGGATCGTCTTACAAAGACTACACACTTCATTGCTATTCGAGAGGATTTATCTTTGGATCAACTGGCGCAGATATATATCAGGGAAGTGGTAAGGTTGCAAGGAGTACCACAATCTATTGTGTCTGACAGAGATCCAAGATTCACCTCTATGTTTTGGAAGAGTCTTCAACATGCTCTGAATACTGAACTGAACATTAGTACGGCCTATCATCCTCAAACTGATGGCCAATCAAAGAGGACTATCCAAACACTTGAGGATATGTTGAGAGTGTGCTCAATGGACTTTAAAGGAGGATGGGATCAACATCTTCCTCTGGTTGATTTCTCTTATAATAACAGTTTCCACTCGAGCATCCAACTGGCACCCTATGAAGCCCTGTATGGGAAAAGGTGCAGAACACTGACATGTTGGGATGAGGATGGTGAACATAAGTGGCTTGGACCAGAAATTGTCAAGGAAATGGTGGAGAAGGTGAAAACCATTCAGAATCATATCAAGGCAGCCCAAAGTTGACAGAAGAGTTATCCAGATAATCGTTGTTGAGACCTTGAGTTTAACATTGGATACATGGTGTTTTTACGCATATCTCTGTGGAATAAGGTCGTGAGGTTTGGAATGAAAAGGAAGTTAAGTCTGAGGTACATTGGCCCCTTCGAGATTCTTGATCGTGTTGGGGTTGTGGACTATCGACTAGCACTTCCACCTACTATGGCCAAGGTGCATGATGTCTTTCATGTATCCCTCTTAAGGAAGTACATACCGGACCCTTCACATGTAGTCTCTTCTGAGGTGGTACAATTGGAAGATGATCTTTCTTATGAGGACCAACCAGTAAAGATCTTAGATCGTAGAGAAAAATTTCTACGAAATAAGACAATGCCCCTCGTCAAGGTATTATGGAGAAAAAACAAGTTTGAAGAAGCGACTTGGGAATTGTAGGATATGATGAAGCTGAGTTACCCACATTTGTTTGAGTGTGGGAAAAGGAAAATTTTGACGGCGAAATTTCTTAAGGGGGGAATATTGTAACGACCCAAAGATTCATTAATGCAAATCCCTCTTGATATTATTAAATGTATCCTTATATTATATGTTTTATAAAATGTCAACTTCTTTGGTTTTATGATAAGAGTAATGACCATTACTTTTATAGCCTTTTAACAGTGATCACATGATTAGTATAAATATATGGCTGTAACGAACCCAATTTTACTCAGACAAAGGAAGCGATGACTTCATCCAGTAGAATTGATCCATATGAAGCCCATTTGTTGGAGCTCGGAAAAGAGGTGGCATCCATGGGCTTCACCCTTGACGAAGCCCAAGTTGAGCTTCATTATTTCAAGCTCAAACATGACCATCTACGGGAAATGTGGAAGTTGATTGAAATTACAACTCGAGCGAGGTTATCCGAGCCGCCCCAAGAGTATGTCACCATCTCACACCTTACCCTTAGGTATTATGTGTCTATTTTAAGGGTTTATGTAACAAATAAGTAGTACTATGTTCATGTACATTTTTTTGTATATAATAATGAATATAATTTCTAGTCATTTTTGATACATTGTAAATAGTTTTTAAAGTGCAAATGGTGTTTTTAGTTATTATTTAATTAAGAATTCAATTTTATTAAATTTAGTGATTTTTGAATTTAATTATATTTTAATAAAATATTATTATTAATATTAAATTAATTTTTATTAAATATAAATGATCTTATAATTTTATGAATGCAATTAAAATTTATTATTAAGGTTTGAAAGCCATTTCTGTCAAAACCCGTGAGTTTTCGATAAATGTCTGTTTTTATTTTAAAAGTGATAATTCAGATATAGAGAAAAATATTTAGATAAAATAAATTTCATTTCTGGAATCAGGACATCGAAATTATCCAACGGTGAATTTTTCATAATTTTCTGAGATAGTCAAATTTTTGGGTAAAAATTAAATACCATTTAAATATATAATGTGTTTTATGACATCATAATGACCCAATGGTGATGTAATAAAAACCTATAATCCTTATCTTCGGCCAATATATGTTTTATAATTAAAATAATGTGATTTTGGGTTTGTTTGACTTACTTTTCAAAGCATTAATGGACCCCTCAAGACACATTCAACACTTTGCCTTTTTAAATTAATTTCCATTGGAGTGTGACTCACCTCCACATAAGAAACCTTATTATTTTAAGAATTTAGGACTTTGGACTTATAAAATATTGTTTTCATCTTCCCTTTTCCAAAAACCATGGGCAAAAACCATGGGATGGTTTGTGGTTTGGATTAATTTAATGTAAGGGGACCCTAACCTAAATAATAAAGAATTCCCCCACCTTTCCTCTATAAACTCACCCAAGCTCCCACTTCCTTCTCACTAAAATACCTTGGAGTTCTTCCAACCTCTTACCTACTCTCTATATAATCCTCCCAAGGTGCCCCAATCTCCCAAGAAGCCTCTCACAAACCTCTCTTTAGCCTTTGGAAGCACACTTCCAAGTAAGGGTTTTTTTCATCCTTTCTCATTTTTGTCAATTTTCATTAAGTTGTATTGCCCTTTAAATTTCAATTATGAATGTTGGGGTATGGTTTCACACCTCCCCCATACTTCCCTCTTATTTTTTGAATGATGGGAGACCCCTTTTCTCTCTCATTAAATGCCTCCCATGTACACCCGTTACTATACCGAAATTCCGAAAGGAACTTCTCTCTCTTCTTTTACATTCAAGCAATAGTTTTGTATCATGAATCTAAATTCCATTAAAAACTTTGGGACAGGTATCTATATGACCTCCTTAATGTCCTTTAAATGTAAATATGATGAGTAACCCATATCTCTCTCATCAACCTTTTTTATGAGTTTTTATGTCACGCTGTTACACTGCCGAAATCGCACCGATTTTCTAAGCCAATGTCATTGTGTAGTGAATACCATGCCCATTTCTCCATCAAGGGTACTCACCTTTATGCACAGTTACATATTGATGGTAAAGTTTCATGTATTAATTACATATTCCTTTATCATGGAATAAATGTTTATGTTTAATGAATCCATGTTTTATTATCCTTATGGCACAATTATGCATGAAATGAAATGTTTAAGAAGGCTGCGCCCTTATAGCGCTCCAATGCTTTGGGTAAAGTATAGTATCATTATACGTCAGGTGCATTGAGTGTTGACTCAAGCTAATTCAAGTGCAACAAGGTTTTACTCGTGCTTCATGTGCAATGAGGGTTTACTCATGATTTATGTGGAATGAGCCTTGTCTCATGCTAAATCCATGTTAAGTTTTGTTGCCACATTTCCATGTTATGATTATCATGCTTTATCATGCCTTTATGTTAATGTTTCTTTTATGCTCTATTGATAGGCCTATTGTCTAACATGTATTTTACTCCTCATGTTATTCCATGTGTACTCCCATACTGGGGTTTATAGCTCACCCTTTTCTTATGAATGTCCTCAGGTTATCCCATGAAATGCTAAGTACGAGGGAATGTAGTGGTCTTGTAAAGGATGTCTTCAATAATGATGTTGTATTTCATGTTTTATGTTTTTATGTAATGATCCTAATCCCCAAAGACACTAAACCCTTGGATCTTCATTGTTGTATCAAGTGAAGTTTTATGTAATATATCATGTTTATGTTTTAATAAAAAGCTGGGTTGTCATAGTTTTCATTACAAATTCCATAATAGTTATCTAAATTTTTATGTAATATTGGTTTTGGGTCTTTTTTTTCTGACAAATCCATTTAGATGGAATGTTTGATGTTATGTAATATGATGTTATTCTAATCCCAAAACCCTTCACTAAATGGAAAAGTAATAGATACTTTATAATGATAAATTTTTTATTTTTATGTTATTCGATCAAAAAAATTCTAGATACATATTTTCAGACATATTTTTTGTGAAAAAAAAATCTTTTGATGCTCTTCTATTATGAAAGTTTCCAACATCATGATTAATTAAGAGTTTGGGATCCAAGATTTTTTGTAGATATTGGAGAAAATTTATAGTATGTACAATGGTCATCAAATGAATTTCTATGAATGAATTATGTACAGTGGTTTCTAAATTGCATATCAGACATAGGTTTCTAGATAGAAGATCAGATGGAACATTCTAGAAGGAATATTGGACAGAGATATAGTTGAAGAAATATTATTTATTTTAAGTTTAAAAGTTTATGAATGCTTCTATAATTGACTATGGTACTATTTTTTAGTCAGTCCAAAAGAGTAGTGACTTAATATCTGTGAAAACCAAAAAGGATGATTATAAGAGTTCTGGATAGATAATTCTTCACAGATACTTAAAAAATAATCATGATGTTTTGTATAAAATGTTGAGTGGATTAATAAGTTTTTGAAATATAGAAATGATCATGTTTGTTTTTAGACTCATTTTGATGGGTATATTAGTCTAGATGTAGTTGTACAATCATAATTTTCAATCAGGTGAATCTTGTAAATATTATATGTAAAAAAAAATTTACAATAATTTTCTATTTAAATGCCTTGATTAAAAATTATGAACATTACCATGTTTTTTAATTTATCAAATTTAGATGATGTTAATGATGTATTTTATTGTTTACAAAAATCGTGGAGGAGATTCATGGTTTTGACAGATTTCTAAGGAAGTTTAAAGGAGGGATGATAATTTCTCAAATTATAAATTATTTGATAGGGAGTTTTTAATTTGACCATTCCATTGAAGTTAGAAAATAAATTACAGTTCCCACCTTTTATATTTTGACAACACCTATATAAAGTGTAAATGTGGGAGTGAAAAGAAGTGATTGTTGGTGTTTTTGTGAAACATTTTATGTGTGGAATAATTATTTTCATATATGTACATTGGATGAAGTTTTTTTGGAATGTGTTTTGAGTAGGTTATTTCCAACCATGTAATCTCTTGGTTGAGGTGAATAAGAATCTTGTAGAGAATAGAGAAGTTTCTAATAGGGTCTACATGAAGAACTTTATAGAGGAACTCATTAGATGGATAATATACAATAGAATAATCACACACATAGAATCTATATGGAAAAATTAGAATCAAATATGAGAGACCTAGTTTTCTATAAAAACATGGGATTTTCGGTGTTCTGGATAGACTCATTTCTGGACAGATGAATAAAATAGTGGTAAAGGCCAAGAGGAATCAAACAGAGTGATCAAAATAATTGTTTTTAAAAATACATATAAGTAGTTCTTACAAACTACTTGGTAATAAATGGAATATGTGGTTTTTTATCAAAAAAAATAAATCATTTTAAAAGGAGAATAGTGAAAAAAATTAAACCTATTGGTTATGGTTTCAAAACATTTTATTAACTCATATTTACTTATTTTATATTAATAAAAATGTACGTTGTGGAATTGATTATAATTCCATGTATATAAAATGATATAACCTATGTTTTGTAACTATATAAAAGGATCATTCCCTAGTGGATTATACAGTATTGGATTATATAATAAAAATTAAATTGATTATATACTCTTGTTGATATGTGAAACCTATATATTCTTGAGTTTGTGTTGTTATTCTTATACGATTTTTCAGTAATTTTATAACTCTTTAAAAAGAGGTGATGGTTTTTTCCTATGAAGGAAATCATAAAACATAACGAGATCACTAATTCAACCCCACCCCCTCTCAGTTATCATATAGATTATACATGGCCTTTTAACCAATAAAATAAAATAATGTGTTTTTAATATTATAAATATTATCTCTTATGTGTAACCCTCCATTAACCCTTACCGTGTAAACAATGTTTTTACTACATAATTGTCAATTATTTAAGACCATATTATGAACATATTAAATTATATTGATTATTTTGATTCCAAATATTGAATCCATTTAAAAATATTTAATTTCTATAATAATTTGTAATTAATTTTAAAATAAGTGTGCAAAAGGAAGGAAATTAATTTTAATAAAAATGTAATTATAGTCATCAAATTTAGTTTACTTTTAATCCATTCGTAGAAGAAACTATCTTATGGATGAGAATATAATTTATTAAAAATAATATATATATATATATATGTGTTTCATTAAAATCATTGATCAATATTTAGTAATTTAATTTTTTTAAAAAACCTAACATCAATAAAATACATTTTTTCTACAAGAAAACACTCTTAACAATCAGTTAATTTTTTTTCTTGTTTTCTTACAAACTGCTAACTAACAAATTCAAATTCTACAAGTGTAAAAAAAATTTTTATAATTTTCATAGTCTTGTTCGTATTTTAAAATCTAATGCATAGGTGAAAACTATCACATTAAATAAAAATAATAATTTTATTGAATATCACATTCTTTTTACCTCATTATATTCTATTAAGAAGGAAAATATTGAAATAAAAATTATTTAATGAGAATATATCATAAAATTTTGGACTATAACATTATAACAGCTTATATAATATCTAAATTAAAATTAAATTATTTTTTTACAAATAAATGTGGATACTCCTACTTCATAGAATCCTTAGGTTCCCACATAACTTCCACAAATATTCGCTTTTGCTATAGGTCATTTACCTAGTGAGTGTACTTTTCATTTAACAATTTATCTCCTCATTAAAATTTATCCTTTGTTTATTCCTAATAAGATAGATCCTTCTACATTGGTATACCTTATGTGTTTAGTACATGTGATGGATTGTTTTTTACTTCTTAGGTTAGATATGTGAAACACATGATGAACTTGATAGAGATTTAGTGGAAGCACAATGTGATACACGACTCTCGTGATACGATCAATATATTTTATGGGGAGATATATGTTGGTATTACCATTCCCTTATTTCAAAATCCCATATCATTCTTCTATGGAGAAGTTCATATGAAGACCTTCTCAATAACTTCAAACTCCAGTTATCGCTCTTGATTGTTAGTGTATCTTTTCATTTGACATTGAATGACCCAGTGGTGCTATTTTATGTCTCTAAAACTCTATTCCATTTATTCAGGTTGATCAAGTCCCAATATCATTCTTTCTCCAACTTCATCCTAATATTTTGGAGTCATGAACATCAAACCATAGATAGCATCAAAAGGAGTCATCTACCTTCTAAAATAAAGCAATTATTATAAGAAATATAGTCCAAATAAATTTGTTTATCCCAACCACTGTTGAATTCCATAGAACAATATATCAATTTAAATATATTCATTTAATGGTCCTCTCATACTCTCCATCTATCTGAAGACAAAATATAGTTCTATGGTTCTAATAAATATTCAAATATTTTTGAATACATCTCAAAACAATTGAGGTAAATCTCAGATCATGATTAGATAAAACAGAATGTGTTATTTCATGAAACCTTAAAACATATTTAGTGTATATCCTGAAAAAATGATCAATAAAAAATACACTATTATTGCGATAAAATGTATATATTTTATATGTCAATTGACTCTAATCAAAGTAACATTTTTTATAAGATGTTTTGGGAGTCTAATGATGAAATCAATGGTATTGTTTTTACATTTATATTCTCATATGGGTAATGGTTATAAAAAACCCCTTATACTTATGACTCTCTGTATTGACTTTCAAATTTAATTGACTTTTAGATAGAATCTTTACAATATCCATTTACATGTTATCCCATGAGAAATACTCTTTCATATTCCTATATATCTTCATACTTCCATGATAAATATAAAATGATGAATTATGAGCTTCTTACAATAGTTTTTTCTTTATATATGATATTAATGAGATGTATTCTATATTACTAAACTATATCCTTACATAATAATTAGGGTTAAACTCATGAATATTCCTCACATTCTTATATAATTCCTAATCTTCGTTTAGGGACTCTTTAACACTCTCATAGTTTTATGGTTGATCATTCATCTAGGAAAAAAATATTTATCCAGTTTACTCATGATATGAAGATAACTATTCTATAAATCCATTAATACATGATCTCATTCAAAAATAATCACAAAAAAACTAGAATTGACTTTTTTACTCAGAGAATTGGCCACCATGTTTTCATTCCTAGGGTTTCATTGAATTCCGTAGTCATAAATTTCTATCAACTCTACCCATTTTTTTGGATAATATTAAAGAAATGTTTTATATATAATTAATTAATTTATAATAACATATAAACATAATGATAAATCATCCTTTTATTAAATTCATAACTTACGAGTCCTAGCACAAAATCATGATTTGTTTAATTTTTCTATTGAGTTTTGAGTTATTTTAGGTATAGAATATCACTATATGATTCTATATGATGAATAATTTTTATAACTTTTTTGATGAATCATTATAGAAGAAAAAACATCTCCACTATTGGGTATTGTGAGAATAGGAATATTGACTATCCTCATCGGTTCCTTAAAATTATCCTCACAATCATTAGTCTGTAAGTACTTGGCTCCCTTCTACATAAGCATTGTTAATGGATTTGATAGTGATTATAAACTTCTCACAAAGTTTCAATAGTATCCAACCAAACAAAAAGGAAAATGCATCTCGGTCACCATCATTGGTCTAGGACATGTTTTACTAAATTTTTCATATAAATGATCTACCAATATACCCATACAAAAATTTATGTAACATAGGAAGGAAAATTTATGTAGCCAAAATTTAGAATTGGTAAATTTATCATATAACTTCTCCTTCTTCAGGGTCATCAAAAACATCTTATAATGTTATTCATGATATTTCTTTCTCATTGAATATTGATGAATATTATTGACTAATACTACCAAAAATTTATCAAGGTAATCTATAAAATCTATATTCATTAATGTGATGTAGATAGTAGGACAATTATTAAGTATAATTACATTACAATAAATTCATAATATCCAAACCTTGTACTTACATTTTTCATGGGTATATCCTCATTCTTATCCTTTTAACAATTATATCCATATTAAAGGTTATTATTTGAAAAATATAACTCCCCTCGTAATTGATCAAATATATCATCGAAATAGGGTAGTTGATACTTTCTCTTGATAGTTATCTTGTTAATAACTCAACAAAAAATTCCAATAACAATTTCCCCTTCTTGTTTCATAAAAAAAATGAATAGTTTCAACCCATGGTGAATCACTTGGGAGAATGAATCCATAATCAAGATTCCCATATAATTTCATCTCCTATTACTGTATCCTAATTGAGTTTATTCTATATAGAATCATTAAAAAAGGTGTACCACTATGTGAGATTTCTATTGAAAATTAAACATCATTATACAATGTACGAATAGGAATTTCCTGAGGAAATATACCATAATATTAATTTAAATTTGTTTTTTTCAATATTTACATTAATCTAAACCATTTGTGAGAAATCTCAATCATGAATAGGATTAACCCCCATATAATGGTATAAATTTACATTTTCGGTACAGGTTCATCCTCAAAATGATATAATACCATAGTTTAATTCATCGTATTGAATTTAATTTCCATTTATGAAAATATTATTTGTGATATATAATGATAGAGGAAATCCATTATGAAAATACAATAAAATGTAACTAAAGGAACAATGACAGGGTTTTCATGAAAACAATTTTCACAAACTTCTATTAGAGATTGGTGATATATTTTAGATTAAAGATTATACCATTAGAATTTTTTACAAAACAAATATCATATAATATTTGAGGTGGAGATGGGATACCCTTAGAAAATTATTTATATCTAAAAAATTTGGAAGGTTATGAATAAAATGAAGAATTTATAGTTATAGATTGAACGGTAAGTGTACCTTTCACCACATAATTCTCATGAGACACATCAGCCATTATAATTTCATAATAATTACCTTTTCCCTTTATCTTATATTGTTTTTTAGGATAATTATCATCATTGGACTTTTGAATTTGGAATTGAGATTCATAATGAATTGAAAACTTGCCTCTTATGTAGGGTGGGTGTGTTTTGTTGATCCTTCTCTCCATTCATTTCACAGAATGACATATTGGAATCACTTCGACATTATTTTCTCTAATGTTCATGCCTACCAATATTCTCCATCACACATTTTCAAAACGTAGGAGGTAAAAAATTCATCTGATATCTATGTGACATAACGTTAGAGCTCTCATAATACTCCATCACTCTTTTCTTATCACCAAAACCAATTAAATGAGAATTTCCTGATTTTATTACCACTTTGATTGTACATTAAATGATATCTTAATTGTTTTAAATTTCTTTTGTGGATAAATCATTTGGATGAATATGTTCCAAACCACTAAATATTCATTAAATATATCTTTATGGGCCAATGATATTTCTATAAATCATACTTCTCAATTCATGTAATGATTATTTCATAGATATCGACGGATTAAACATCATTCTTCTTCAACACCAAAAAGTACCTATTCATTTAATATGATGTGTTTAGAGAAAGTTCATATCGATAAAACACCTCTTAAACTCTTCCCATTCCATGGATTTTAATTATTAAACATTTTATATATTCTTCATAAGATTCCCCCACTGATATTCTCCTCCTTCCAACAAATATAATGATAAGATAACATTGATTAATTTTTCAATAACTATTGGATTATATAAACAATAGAAATAGAGTGTATGTTTCATCATAAATGATACAATTGCATGTTACTCCCTACCTGATAAATTTTTTTGATCAAAATTTTCCAGATTACAAACCATTTCTTCAGAAAGATGAGTATGCATAGTCAAATGATAAAGCATCTTAACTTACATGAAATTTGGATTTCAATGAGTATGGTCATTGAACTAGATTTCAATTTTTTACATGATTCATTAAGGATCAATACATTTACTAAAAGTAAAAACATATTGTCATAATAAATCTACAATAATTATATTGAGCAATGAAATATTAATAAAAATAATTCCATATATTACTCACATTATGAAACCCTGTAGTCATCCAATGACATTATAGGTTTATCATGGGCCTTCCAATGTCATCATCGAATGAAAAATCAGATGATATATTATAATAAGAATATTAATTTAAAAAAAATTATATCCCTCTGGATTTTCTAGTTAGATGGGTTATCATAGGCCCACTCATTATGAAACTATGATCATAAACATAATACCAAATGCACCCCACATAGAGGTTAACCCATAGATATGTTGGATCTATAGATTTATACACTTTCCAGTATCCAGAATGAAATTTATTTTCAATGGAAACACACAATATCTAATTTACCAAAACATTAATATATTATATTATATATAGAGATATCCCAAAGATTTTCACTAATGGTTTCTAATCAAAATATTCAAAAATAATTAAAATATTCTCTGATACTAATTGAGGTGACCTGAGTATAACATATATTAATATTACATCATTTTAGATGAATATTGAATCCATATAAATGTTATTCATGCCATTTAAATGTAAAGATTTACGGTATTTAGAGACTAGATTCATAAACATATTATTTCATAAATGGTCTTAAATAGCTCCCAATAGATTTTTCATATTACTAGCACTATATAAATATCATAAATAGAACATGACATAAAAAAATGGGTAAGTAAATCATAAAAAATATTGAACAAAAAATACTTAGTAAGATTAAGAAATATGAGATATAAATAAATGATAAATCATGAGGATAAGGGTATGAGTACATGACCATAACATACCAAATTCATACCTAATTAGTTAAATATATTTCATACAGATTCATGGTATAATTATTTCTCATAAAAAATATAAAATCATTATAGTGTAGAATCATCAATAATCAATCATGAGACATTATAGCATATCATAAACATATGAATATTGAAAAAGAATAATATTATATCATTTTGAAAATATATAAATAGTAAAAAGTTCAATATTTAGGTTAGGGAAATGAAGTTAGGATGGTGTAAAATGTTATTGAAATGAAACTAGGTCTATTCTTAAATATATGGACATGAAACCATATTAACACTTATTTTTTTCAACATGGAATCAGGTACACCAATAAAATGGTTATTTCAATATTAATAAATATTTACCCAATTCATTGTAGGTTTATAATAGACCCACTCATAACATAATATTAAAACATAAATTTTCTATAATATCAATAAAAATCATCGTTTTGTCATTGTATAATGTGGGGAAATGAAATGGGTTAAAAAATATGTAATCATAACATAGTTACCTTTTAGGAAAGTAAAATGTTATATTGAATCATCCATTAAACTTATTCATTATTCACCATCCAGAGAATATAATTGGATGATATCAATGGATCATATCATGACTGAATCCTAAATAACATATAATGATGTTTCGTAACTAAAATATTCCATTAAAATATCATTTGATAATTCTTTAGGAAAACCCCATTTTCATTTTGAAACCACCCATATAAAATCCAAAAAATTTGGAAAGATTTAATAAAACATTTTATTAGAATATAAACATTGAATATTGTAGTGTAAGGTTCAAAATAATGATTAATAATGAATTTGGTAAAATTTGTTTGTACAGTACACATTACAAAAGATTTTACACACACCTTTGATAAAAAGTACCTTATTCATGAAAAGATTATGAAATTTTTTTAAAATAGTTTATAGAAATTAATATGTGGGTAATTTTGAGTATAATAAACCATTTAAAAAATTGTAAACTATTTATGAAAAAATGTTACTGGAAATATTAACGTGGAAGAAAAATATTGACAATAAATTTTGAAATATGTTTGGGTTTCATAGAAAAAATTTCCAAATACTTTAATATATCAAATAGAGGAAAATAGTACTATTACTTGATGATATGATGAATAAATATAGGATAATATAATATAATGAGTTTCAATGATAATATTCACAAAAATTCCTCATTTATAATTTATCAATGAAAATCTTGAAATGAAATGAGATTATGACATTAAATCTTACCTCAAGTCTAGTGTTGTTTCATAAACATTAAAATATATTACATAATAAATATATATTTATTTTAGATATATAATAGAACCATATTCAAACATAAATTAAAATTTATAATTACACAATAATTTAAAATTAAGAATTCATTAACTTATTCTTAATTAAAATTATAACATCCCTACTTTTAATTACAGAATAATACATCATTTATTACAATAAAGTATGCATAATACGACCTGAAAGATTGATAAAACTTATTTCTTAGAGAAATTGGTAAATATAATAACATCATGAACATTGGATACAAAAATAATATTAAAACCTTCCATAACATAGTTTAATACTTCTTTGGATTTTAAAACTGCATGGGACAACAATTGGAAAAAATCAGAAAGGAACAAAAAGTTAATCATGAACTACAAAAAAACATAAATTTTATCTTTCTCTTCACATAACACTGATGTTAGCTTACAATACAGACAAGACTGACTTTCCTCAATGGCTTGCGTAACACATAAGACAGAGTGTGCCAGTTTGATGACCTACCCTCACCAAGACAAGGGACGAAACATCAAACTGCTACACCCTTCCTTCATCAAGTTGAAGGAGAGATAATGATCCTTATGTCCCACTTTCAATAGGCCCCAGAGTGGTGATTAACACAAAGGGTATTGAATCTCATGTAATATGGAAGGGATTAAAATTTTTATCAACCATGATCGGGAGATAAGACGGTAAATGACAAACAAATCCAAATACCAAAAGTAAAAGTAAAGACAAAAACCATTTTCCCATATGCATGTTCAAAATAAACAGATACAAGGTGAAATAAAAACTCTGAAGTAAAGTACCAAAATTATGAAAAAAAAAAAGAAACTACAGCTGTCATGATGCTCGAGATAATATGGTCTGGAAAAATCCCTAATATCCAATGAGAAAGGTGAATGTAGTTATATATATATAGAATGAGTATACAGGTGTACTAAATGGGGGAAAAAAGAATATATCATGCTCATGTGGGGAGACATTATAATGTATTTTAGAAAAATAGATAACCAAATACCTGACAATGAAACTATCCCCCCAGCCTCACCAAGGCTCACTCCCCAAATAATTTAAGTTATGAAAAATGATATTAATTAGATGTCGGTATTTGGGTACCCTACACTGTTTCCCATTATTTCATTAGAACATTGTATGCATCACCCCCCCCCCCACCATAACATTTTAGTTCAACTGACACCCCCAAAAACAACCATCTAGGCCACCCCAACCATATGTTTATCTCACCTAAAAACTATTGTGCCACCACAACTACACATCCAACCCAATGAAACCTAGGTGACTATAACTACACATTCTGCATGTAGACTCATGGGCCACCACAACCAAAATTCATGCCAAGAGACACCTGGGCCTTATCCCAAAGACAGTTGGAAAACAAACCTACTTGTACACACAAGATCCAACATGCCACAACACACCCAACCTAAAGATTCTTGGGCTACAATGAACCTCAGGTTATCCCATCCTTCATGAAGGGTCTTGGGCTACTTGGTAGAGGGAGTAATATAAGATAAAAACCAACCAATCAAAGGAATTTTGGGAAAACAGCCTCTTTCCTTGAATGGGGTTGTTCGACACTAAGTGATAAACAAGGTAGGGGTTCGTTTATGAAACACAAGAACTGAATTTTAAACATATTGATAATCAAGCACTCATATGATCCTAAGGTTCCTGAAACCAATAAATAGCATGCACACAACCACTCTTATTTCTACTCCTCCACACCCAAGTAAACAACAACCAATATGAGAGCACAACCCACATTGTAAAAATATATCCCCATTATACCCATTCTCGTTATCTTATTCATGTGATTCCATTTAAATATACCTTCATCACTAGGAAACTAACGTGTATTACCACATTCCAAAACAAAAACTGAAGGAGAACGGCCAAGCAGGCGATTAATCATTCACTCATAGTTCCCTTATAAGTGAAAACATCAAAATGTGATATGTGAGATACCTTGAATAAATGGAACCAATCCAAGCCCCATCTTTCTAGGTCTATAACATTTACCTCTAGCTCCATATGACCCCAATTTCTCAAACCTACAACCTCTCAACCAGAGATTATTTTCCCTCTATCTCACACTAAAAACATTATTATAAAAACGTTACATATCACAATAATAGAGAAAGGATGTTTTAATATTTACCCAACACAATTCATTAATTTACTTCTTTCTATTTGGTTAATTGGTCTGATCACACAAGGATTATTATCCATTAGGAATCCATTCAATCCACCGATTGTATGTGATTAATTAGTTTCAATGTACAGTTATCCAATCACAAGATCATCAAGAAAATCATGGCTTTAATAGTGCAAATTAAATGACCGCCAATGACCATAATTTTCAGTGGTAATGATCCCATACAATTGATAACATAAAATGAAGGTATAACACGACATCATCGTCATCATTCCCACCACTTAATTCTATAAAAGTATGTATATTATCTTCGTTAAAGGTGGATTTATCTACATCTTGAGAAAACATCATCATACCCACCCCCATGATGCACAGTAAATTTTGATGAATGAAAAACCCCTACATGGATGATCAAGGATTGGTGTTTTCTCATTGCACCGAGAAAAGGGGATGACATGAATTGATGGAAGAAATTCATGGAT
Source organism: Viscum album (assembly GCA_963277665.1). Lineage (NCBI taxonomy): Eukaryota > Viridiplantae > Streptophyta > Magnoliopsida > Santalales > Viscaceae > Viscum > Viscum album. The sequence goes on from OY728144.1 coordinate 397,446,476, forward strand.
GATCCAGAAAGGGTCCAGCATAGCCGCACAATTCTTCTCCAAAATAGGGACTCCAAGCTTACTATGAGGGAACAAAGGAGATGGTGGAAGAAGAACTTTCTGTGATAGAAGGCTCGATCATAGAGTTACGGGATGTGAAATCTTGATGTTCTTGAAAAGAAGATCATTTTTTGACCAAATAGTTGGGCAATTTCACACATTGGAATTAAATGAGATTTAATAATCTCCTTGGAGATAGTGAGATAGACCATAAAATGAGGGAGATTTCATTGGTAACTTTTAAACTTTGAAAATGCACAATTGGGTCTTAAATGTATACATGAAAAATGTTGTAACCCAGATAAAAAAGCCACACGTTTTGGTAAGTCAAGCATCACCCCACTATTAAGGGAATAAATAAATCATTTATTGGCCTTCAAATGGCCCTAAACAACTTTAAAAGATGTGATTAATATTTAAAGATACTTTACTGGAGGGATACTATAAAGGAGACCAAACACCCCACAATGACACAGTTTGGGTGAGCCACCGATAGGAGACACCACGGTGACACCCTACCACCGACCTCGACGCCATCCTGACTCACTGATGGTTCCCAAGACACCCCAAACACCAGAATATGGAAATGTAATAGACCAAGAGGGTCTGAGCCATTATATCAAGTATCAATCAAACTATTATAATCCTTTTGAATCAATACTAAACCCAAAGAAAATATAGGGGTCCAAGGAACCACCTTGTTTGATACCTCTGAGGGACAAACCATCCTTGAGATTTTCCAATTCGAGAAGAAAACCTCGACATCCTAGGATATATCTCCCATGTATATCACTAGAAAAATAAATATAGAAGCACTACCAATACAATCCCCCTAGTAACTAAACAAACATAGAATGGTTACACCATCTAGACCCATGGATTAGGATAATCTTTCCTCCAAGTCATTATACTATTCACTTTGGGCAGCACTGACTCGTCTGCATAGGATTAATCGAATCAAAATTAATGCATCTTGATTAGGGAGTACAACCTCCCCTACCAATAGTTATGAAAATTCACAGAAAATAGATAACAGGGAATCGTCTTATCATATAGCAAGCAGGGTAAAACATTACATCATAAAAAAGAACACAAAAAACACAAGATCAAAAATTAGAATAGATCTGGGTACTATGAACACATCTCTTCTTCTTGTTCCGATGTACTATCATCGATGAAACTATGCCAACACCACACATGAACCATTGGAATGGCCCGTTAACAAAGACCTTCTCTTTACCATCCTCGATTCTCACCGGTCCCTCCATTAATGCAACATCATCCTCGATATCCAACTCTCCCATGTCAAGGATGTGGGAGTTATCATGTAAATACCGATGGAGATGAGAGACATAAAAAATGTATTGTATCCTATCCAACCATTATGGTAATTCCAGTTCATATTCCACATCACCGACTCGTCCTAACATCTCAAAGGGTACGATGAATCTCGGAGAAAGCTTACGCATCCTACCAAACATCCATTGGCCATATCGAGGGAAATCATTAAAGTACACCTGACATCCAACCACAATCACCAATGGCCTCCTACTATGATAAGAGTAGGACTTCTACCGGTCCTCACCCTCTTTCATCCACTCCCACCCATGGTGAACCTTCTCTATTGTGTTCTGTCCTACCTCGGGCCCAAGAACACCTTCCTCCCCAACCATTGTCTAACACATGGTTGAATGAAATGATCTTACATAAAAGTCATTGAATAGTTCCAAGACAATGGTTTAGTGATAAATATTATTTTAGGAAAACTCTACCAGAGGTTAGTGTCATACCCATGATCCTTCGATGTCTAAAACACATGTTCAGAGCATATCCTCCATCATCTAGATGATCCTCTCTGTCTTCCCATACATCTGATAGTGGAATGTTGTGCTTAAGAAAATCTTGGATTCGAATGAACACTCTAATACTATCTAGACTCATGAATTATAGCGTGTATCCCAATCTGAAATGATAGATCTACGAACTCCATATAGTCCCATATCTTCTCCCATGTGCCTTTGTGCTTAGGCATGTACTGTGATTGACTCCTTAAACTCTATGAATTTAGTCCATTTTTTAAATCGGTCCACCACTACCCATATGGGATCACATCCTCCCTCAACACTAGGTAGTACTATGTCGAAATCCATCAATACATTATCCCACATATCATCGGTAACCTCTAAGTGGTACAACAGACCACCAAGAACATGGTTTTCAACATTCACCTGCTGACACATGAGGAACCTTTCCACAAACACTAACATGGCCTGCTTCATGTCGGGCCACTAAAACTGACCTCTCAAGTCCCGGTATATCTTGGAGGCTCCTAGGTGTACCACTAGTGGTGAGTTATGGAACTCAACAAGAACTCCATCGTGCATTTCTATTAGGAAAAATAGATTCCCTTGAAACAACATCTGATTTTGACTATCCTCAGGCCATCCTTAAGGAGCATCACTTTGGCCAACATGATCATGCATCACATCAACCACTAAGCCTCCCCACTTATACTCTTCCAACTTCCATACCAAAAAAAAATTCACATTCATCTAAAAAAGAAATAGTCTACCGTCATCCACTCTCATTCCTAGATGTAAACCAGCCAACTCCACCATCACTGTCTAGGAATATGCAGACTTTAGAACTACTTCCCTCTGTGACATCCTATTAGATGCATTAGAAAAGATGTTCCCCTTTCCTGAGGTGTATATGGTCTTGAAGTCATAGTCCTGAAGAAACTTCATCCACCTGTTCTAACGTAAGATCTTGTCTCACTAAGAAAAGACATACCTTAGTCTCTTGTTATTTATGAAGATCAAGAAGCATTCTCGATGAGGTAATACTGCCACAACATCAGTGATAATACCACTTCTACAAGCTCTAGTTCATGGGCGGGATAGTTACGTCCATGAGGACGTAACCGACTAGACTCATCAGGTATCACTCCTCACTGTTACATCAGAACCCACCCCAATCCAAGACTAGAAGCATCATAGAATAAATCAAAAGTTAACCCTTCATCTGGAATCCCTAGCACTATGGCATTGACCATCTCCCCATTCAGATAATTGAAATATACATGGAACTGCACATTCAATATAAAACATTTTCCTTTTCGGGTCAAGACTGTCAATGGCACTGTAACTCGATAGAAGTCGGGAACAAACCTAATTTATTAACCATCCAGACCTAGGAAACTACAAACCTATACCAGGTTCTTGGGTGGTTCCCATGAAACTAATACTTTGACCATTGATGGGTCCATTTCGATTCCCTACCGATACAACACATGTCCAAGGATGTGCATCTGTCGTGTACAAAACAATCACTTGGACTAATTTTTTTTTGTGGAGTTGGTTATATCAGAGGACCTCCAAAGCTATCCGTAGATGCTCTCCTTGATCCTCCTATGATATTTATTACATCAGGATGTCTTCGATGAACATGACCACAAATCATTCTACATACTCGGGGAAAATAGGGTTCATGAGTCCCATGAACACAGCCGGTGCATTTGTAATCCCAAACGTTAAGACCACGAACTCGAAGTGCCCATACCTACATCTAAAAGCAGTATTCTGGATGTCAACCTCATTTACCCTCAATCAGTTATATCCAAACTACGGGTCGATCTTAGAGAAAAAAAATCCTCCCTTAAACTATTCATAAAGGTCATCAATCCCGGATATGGGGTAAGCGTTCTTAACCATCTCCTGATTCAGTCTTCAGTAGTCTATGGAGAGCCTGAGACTAATGTCTAACTTCTTCGAAAACAAGACTGGAGCACCACATAGTGGCATGCTTGGTCAGATAAAATACATCTTCATCAGGTCATCAAATAGTATCCCCAACTCTCACAATTCAAAAGGCTCCATCTGATAGGGATCAATCAAAATTAGACGGGCATTGGGTTATAAGTCTATCCTGAACTCAACATCACGTCAAGGGTGTAATGTCACAACCTATTCGGGGAAGGAGTCTGAGAATTCACTAACAATCCCTAGAACATACACCATCTCTGAGTCATATGATTCTTCTGACAGCTCGTCTAATCTGGAAATAAGGCACTCCACATAACAGATTCCCTTTTCGCAACACCACTCACTATCCAAAGCTACACACTAGCTGCCCATATCTATGAACATGACCCTTCTCTGGAAGCAGTTGATAACAACATGTGTGGAAAACATACATTCGATGCCCAGGATGAGATCGTACAGATGAATTTGCAGCATAAAGAGATCCCCACTAGATTGATGTGGCCCTAACATCTGTTTGAATACTCAAAAATGATCAAACAGGCTAGTCTGACATCCAACTAGCATAGTCAAAACCATGGGTAAGGAAAGTCTCATTATGGATAGGCCCCTATTGTAAGGAATTTATATAGGTTATTATTTATTATTTATTTTTATTTTTTCCAATTCACACCAATTCAAGTTGGAACACATGTAATTATGATGCATGTACCAATCTTAGGGTCTCAACCCTAAGATAAATGTTTCCTCACAAGGTCATTCAGTTGGCTCCGATTCCTTCTGTTGGATCGCGGGGGGCCTTAAAATCTTGTTTCCTAACTGGAATTCCCTGACCTATTTCACACACCATGATTTCCTAAAACTATTTCCCTACTATCCCATGCAATTCTCACTATGTCTAACCTTGAACTCCGTCCTATCTCCCAACCGTCACCTCTAATATCATCCTATCACAGCATGCCTTTACCATGATGAGGTAATAAACATAAACCATTTAGACCCTTTATTCTTCAAGTTCAAGGATAGATAATGACCCCATAGTCCCATCTTAAATTGTCCCCAGAGTGGAGACTTGCACCAAGGGTATTGAATCTCGCGTAATATGGAAGTAATTACCCTTTTGATCGAACAAGATCAAGAGATAAGATGCTAAATCCCAAAAAACTACAAATAAAAAAAGTAAAAGAAAATCCAAAAAAATTATTCACATATTCAAGTTCAAAATATTGAGATACAAGGTATAGGAAAAACTCTAAAGTAATGTTAAAAACTATATAAAAAACAAAGACAACTGTCCCGACTCCCATGCTAGTACGGTCTGGAACGGTCCTCAAATTCCTTCATAAAAACATAATGATGTTTAATATACATAGGTTGAGTATATAGGTATACCCATTAGGTAAAACCAATAGCTCTCAAGCATAATGGGTAGAAATTCTATTTCTCCACGAGAAATAGAGGTAACCAAAACACCTCGAAAAAAACTATATAACGACCTCACTGTGTCATGATCCCTAAACAGTGCAATTTAGGTAAAATAATAGAAATATAACTTCACTATTTCGGTACCCCAAAAAACTTTACCGCTAGTTTTTTAGATCATCCTATACATTAGACCTCCCACATGAATCACATTGAAGTCCCACTACCACCCCCAGTAACAACCATATGGGCCACCCCAATTGAACGTTTATCCCTCCTACAAGCACATAAGCCACCAAAACCACACATCCATCCAGAAACAATCATGGCCACCACAACCACACATCATTTCCGTAAACACCTGGGCCACCACAACCACACTTCCAACCCGTAGACACATGGGCCTCGTCCCAAAGACACTAAGCAATCAATCTGGGATGAACACACCTGGGATAACCCAGAACAACACACCATGCCCGAAGTGTATTGGGTTATAATGAACCTGAGGTCACCAAAATATACCTAAAGACTCAAGGGATACCTACGATAGGGAAGAGAATGAATCTAATAACCATCGACTAAATGAAATGTTGGCAAAAACACCCTCCCTCATGGAACGAGGGTGTTTGACATGAAGTGATCAACATGGGTGGAGTGAGTATAAGAAATAAAATAACTAAAATTTAAACATATTATAATCAAGCACTCATCCCAAAATAATGGTCCTGAAACCAACAACCAGACCGCATACAACCACTCTTGTAAGTAGCCCTACAGGCATAAGCTCATAACAACCAAAACCAGAGCACAACCCACTTATGGAAAACATTTCTCTATTATGCCCATTATCATTATCATATTCAAGTGATCCCATTTAAATATTCCTTCAAAACCATTCAACTAACATAAATAACCAAAAGACAAATCAAAAAATGAAGGAAAAAGCCATGTGGATGATTAGGCATTCACTCTTGGTTCTCTTGTAAGTAACAACATCAAAATGGGACCTGTGAGATCCCTTGATGAAAAAGAACTATACCAGGCCCCAACTTATCACGTCCAAAACATTTTCCACCAGATCCACAAGGCCTCAGATTCAAAAAAACAACCTCTCAACCAGAGATTTCGGTCCCCTCTATGTCACCCCACAAGCAATAATAGAACAACAATGCATATCAATAGAATATAGAAATGATGTTTTCTGATTTTTCTGATAGCATTCATCAAGTTCTTTCATTTCATTTGGTTTTCTAGAGTGATCACATAATGTTTATTATCCATATATAATCCTTTTAATCAACCACTCATACATGATTAATCAGTTTCTATTTACATTTATTCAATAAAAAGAACATCCAGAAAAAAATCTATAATAGTGTGCAGAAAAGGACATTCAACAGCCACAATTTTTAGTGGACATGTTCCCATACAATTCAAAACATAAAACGAATGTATAAAACCAAAATATCATTATATTTCCCTTACCCTCATTCTTTAAAATTCAGTTTATTATCCTCATTAATGATGATTTCATCTACTCCCCCTAGTAACATCATCATACCCACCCTGGATGATGCAAAGTAATGAGAGATGAAGAACCCCCTACTTGGATGATCAAGGATAGAAGTTTTCTTGTAGTGCCCAAGAATCAGGGATGACATAACTTCTAAGAAGAACATCAAGGATGAGTCATAGGGGATACCGAAAGGGCGTACAATTCTCCTCTGGTTGAGGAACTCCAATCGAACCAAGACTAAACAAATGAGACCAAGGAAGAAGATCTAGGTGTGATAAAACTCTCGATCCAAGAGTTATGGGATGTGAAATCTTTAAGTTCTTAAATAGAGGATCATTGTTTGACCATGAAGCTGGGAAGTTTCACATGTTATAATTAAATTTGATTTAGTAATTCCCAAATAGATAGTGAGATAAACCATCGAATGAGGGAGAGTTGATAGTTTAAATTTAAACTGAGAAAAATGCATAGTCGGGGCATAATGGGAAACATGGAAAATGGTGTGGCCCTGATAAAAAAGACCCATGTTTTGGTATGTCAGGGGTCTCCTCACTCATAGGGAATTTAAGATATCCTTTATTGTCCTTAAAACACTCTTAATCTACTTTAAAAGAAGTGTTAAAACATAAAAGAGATGTCACGGCAGGGAAACTGGAAAGGAAACCTGACACACCATAGTGGCGCCATTTGGGTGCAGGACTAATCGGTGAGACTGATTGGTGGCATTTAAAGGTAACACCACAACGACCCCATGCCACTGACACAAACTCCCTCCTGACTCACTGATAGAGTCCAGGACACCCCAAACACAAGAATTTTGCAATGTAATGGACCAGGAGGGTCCAACCCCTTACAGAAAAAACAATATTTTATTATTTAAATGTCATAATTTATTAATATAACAGAACCATTAAATTTAGTATTATTAAATTAAATAAATTATTTTGAATTAATATTTTACCAATTAAATATAAATGAATAAGAAACCAGATTGAATATAAATGAAAATATTATAATTTTTGTGGTCAAAATTTGGTATACCCTAAAAAAATAAAGAAATTAAGATTATTATGTTATATTAATGTAATATAAATTTTATATGTTCAGTAAAATATTTTTTATATTTATCCTATATATTTTATAGAATTAAGATAAGAAAAAACTAAATTTATGCATAAATCTAATATATTTATTCAGACGTTTTTACAGCCTTTTAATGGGGGTCCCGTTTTTAATCCAACATTTGGAACATTTACAAATTTAATATTTAAAAATAAAATATAATTTTATATATAAACATCAATTTTATGAGAGGGTAAATTTTTTGTATTATTCTGTGAAGTTTTGTTTTTTAATGAATTGTGAAAAATATTTCCATTTAGTTCAAAACCGTTTTTCATCAAATTTAATTATAAGGTTTAATTTCTAGTTAAATTGTTTTAAATGTTTATTTATATATTATTTTTAATATTAAACTAAATTTTTGTCATTGGGCTCAGTTTCACATTGAAATTTACTATAAAAACATTGCAAATGTTTGGAAGTTTTTACATTAAAAACCTGCCTTGTGAACCTAACTATAAGACTAAATTTAAATTAACTTCTGCCACTTATGTGTTTGGATATTTGTAAAATAGATTATATTTTTTTAATATTAAAATTTTTTAATTTCTAATAAAGTCAATTATTTGATAAAAAATATTAGTAAAAGTAATTAAAATTAATAACACCGATTAATCTAAAATTGAGTTTAACTAATGACTAAGGCTTAAAATTAAGGGTTTAATGAACTATAAAATTAACCAAAGTACATTTTTCCATATATATATATACACAATAATAGATGTTCTCTACTTTGTAGGATTATTTTATCCCCCTTCCATGGGATAAATGTGGGTGGAGTTCCCTTTCCCATAATTTACAAGATTGTCCCCCCTCCTCCATTATAAAAGGCCTCATTTCCTCCCACTTCACAACACCTCTAAATCCTATTTTTATGGACTAATAGAAGGCCTAATATATTCTAAAAATCCCTTAAATCATCCTTGAATCCATACCATGGGAATAAATAAATCCAAGTAAACCCTTTGGTGCAAACCAAAATGAGTTACCCAAATTAGTGGTAACATTCTTCCTCATGTTCTTTTATGTTGTTTAAACTCTCCACCCGCTGAACTATTCTTATTCTGAAAATATATGACACAAATAGTGTCATAAATAAACTATCATGTTCATATTCCAATAGTTCTACCAAAACATTCACACACATCCATGATATGGTTAACCAATATGTTATTCACATATACGAAAAACTACAGCCTCATGAAACGATGATTTTTCATTTTTCCTATACCACCTCTCACGGTCATCATTTTGATGGAAAAAATGTTTTTATATGTTATTTGTTATTTTTATTATGTATTAATATTAATTAATCCTTCTATAACACATATATTTATACTTTCTATTTGGTGTAAATATGCTAATCTAGTTTGAGAATGTGTGGACTAGCGCCCCCTCAAAGCAAGGTGATTCATTCACACGCTACATAGAATGTACTAAGGATGGGATTAGTGAAATTATATGATGGATATGACATTATAATTATAATTTAATTATATTATATACATATATACATATATTCCATTTTCATTCATTCTTTTAATATGATAATAAAAATGGATGTGACGTTTATGCGTACGTAGTGATTACTGTCTCCATTAAAGGTGTATTCAATTTCATAATTATATATCTCATATGTTACTATAGTAAATATATATGTAATATTATGTATATTTATATCATTTTATATATTATGTAAGTAATTATATAATTTTGAGGACCAAAGATTTAATAAATTGAGACACATGTGAAGAATAGAGTGGATATTACACATAGTGAAATATTGAGATAGAATTGTTGACAAGACGGTAATATAAGGACATAATAAAACCATATATGTTAATTGATATAAGAAAATTATTCTATAAAATATTAATAATAATCATATATTTATTATATAGGAATATTGGTTCAGTACAATGATATTCAAGACACAGCGTAAGGAAAAATTCATATCACTTTTTATTTCTGTAAGATACGTGCCTTAGACACCGCATTCTTTTTATGTGATTTATATATACATCCCATGAATTTATTCCATGATTATTATTATAAATGTTATGGGTATTTACATAAACATTCCATAATCTTTCTCTCATGGGGTTAATGATTCAACAGTTACCACATCGTTAAGAGCTTTTTGTCACACTTTTTGACCTTTGAGACACATGTTTTGTAATACACATACATTATTTATCAAGGTTTATACACATCCATTTGAAATAATATATCATTAATATACTTATTTTAATGATAGTTTAAGATTTATATAACTTAATTTTATGACATAGAGAATATGATTCATAATTACATTGTGGTAAAAGTGAGTAGAAACAATCTCATATAATTTCATGATTTTTTAGGATTTGTATTCACTTAATGAAAAATTATGATCCATATCATAATATCTCTCATGGATTTTAATATAATTTTGTTATTTACTATATATTCATGTATTGTTACCATTTTTCCACTCATTGGTATATAATATAGTTAAGAAAGTGTTTTTAAGAAATTTCAGATTTACCATCTCTTCAGTCAAAAATCTATGTCCCTTCAAAACCATGTTCTCTAAAAAGGGTTTCCAAAAATATTCTACTATCCCCCTATAATATTTAGAATAAAATTTTCCCTTTCTTCTTTTAACCATTTTTTTTAAAAAAAATATTCTTGTTTAATTCCAAATAATAAATTTTTCTAACCTTTTTATCATACTAATGTAATTTTTTTCCTCGTACGATTGATAGAAATTTACCCATCATCATTTCAAGGAATAATCCATTGCATGCTTAAAAGGTTAATTTTTTATAAAATATTGTTTAATTTAATTTACAATGAAATGGATTTCCTAATGTTTTCAAGGCTTATTTATAATTTATCATTGACTTTTTCATATAAAATGTTTTTCAAATTATTTTTAATCATCATTGATATGTTTTCCAAGAATATGTTTCTAAATATGATTTTAAGATTATTTTATAAGTTTTCCTAGAGAATGGCCTTCAAAAAATTTTGAGGAATTATTTCTTATTTTTCAAATTATTTTCAAATAATTGGGTTTCAAAACATTTTCTATTATTTTGTATATGTTTTCATGGAAATTTATTTTCAAAATTTTTTATGATTATTTTATATTTTTTCAAGGAAAATGGATTTCAAATCACATTCAGGACTTATTTATAATATTTCAATGTATTTTCAAGGAAATGAATTTCAAAACCTTATCATGATTCATCTAAAAGTTTTGAAGGAAATTGGTATTCAAAAAAGATTCAAGACGTATTTATAATTTTTCAAATTATTTTCAAATAAAGGGTTTTTTAAATGTTCTCAAGCATCTTTTGTACGTTTTCAATGAAATGTTTTTTTAAATATTTTTAATCCTTATGAATATGTTTTTATGATAATGTTTTTCCAAATGTTTTTAAGTATTATTTATATGTTATAATAGTTTTTCCAAAGAATAAGTCTTTCAAAATGTTTTATGTTTTAAATATCTTCTTCCAATAAGAAATAATATTTTACTGAAGAAATGTTTTTTTAATATTCTTTAAAAAATATTTCTCTTTTAAGATGACATCTGTTAGTGTTACTAATTCCTTTTCGGGAAATTTATTCAATGATTCCATTCATTTTCTTTTTATTAATGGATTATGTTTTAACGTAATCATGTTTTGTTTAACACATTTTTCATTCATGGGATATATTTTTTTAAACCCACCTCTTATCATGGGTTATGATTTTGATGAAATTATTATGAAACTAGAATATTTTTTCAGAGGTTATGATAAGATTAAAATTTCATCATAACATTCACATTTCATTGGTTATGAAATGATTTTTAATGATCTTGGTTATATATATGTATGATTTCATTATTATATGGGTGGGAAAATATCTTTATCCAATGCATTGTGTCATGACTTGTATTTCATGATATAGACTACGATGATCTTGGGAGTGAACCTGGACTACTAAGATGGTAATGGGAGTGAACCATGAATTCCAATATGGTATAAGAAGTGAACTCATGCTACTAATATGTATGTGGGAGTGAACCATGACTACTTAGATGGTGTGGTGAGTGAACCCATACTACCAAGATGGCTATAGCTATAATGAATTGACTACTATTGAAATATTGATATATACTTATGCATTTGGCACAATTCCATGTTTTATTTCTATTTATGATTTCATGTATTATGTTCATTATTTCCTTTGGATTCATGTCTTATGAATGTACAATATTTGTTGTAGGATTCTAGTTTATGACCTTTTATATGCAGGGTATTATCTTATATTTTTATGATCATGTCTGGATAACCTTATACACATGTTTATGCTAACAAGTATTCCTTTTTTACACTTACTGAGAATTTAATGTCACCCCTATTTATGTTTCCTTCGCTATTTTATGAAGATATGTACTATTATTGATATGTCTAATAAGGGTGATATTCAAGAAGAACCTATTGGGAGATATTGTGGCCTTCTTATGTATATATGTTTATGTTTCCATTTTTTTAAAGGCATTAGACTAGTACAGTCTTTGGGAATCTATTTGTATATTTTTGTGTATTCTCCAAAAGCTATGTAATTTAAATGCATGTTAAAACTAGGTCGTTGTAGTTGGTATAAGAGAAATGTTTTTTTAACCTTCATAAGCTATGATGGGAAACCCTTAGTGAGAACCCTAAGGAAATTCTTAAGGTTAAGTCAAAGGTTAAGTATTGGAAAATGTCAATGAATTTTGATAATGGATGATGTAAGTGGTTTTCATGAAATAACTACATATCTTGATATTACAAGTGGATGTAGCTCTTGAGCAGATATACTTAGGTGTAACAACTCTAAAAATATTTTCTCAACATGACTCAGGATAATCTGGTACATGATAATTGGCCTTGCTGTACACCTAGTTTGAAATCCCAGGGGATATCATTGGAGTATTCATAAACTATTCACAAACTACAATAAATGATTCAGACATATTTTCGGTATGAATAACCTAAGATAATGTTAATATGTCATATATTAAGAAAGTTTTCATATATACACATTATATAAGTGGTTTTCTTATTATGTTATTCCTCTCCATGATAATAATTTCTAACAAAATTACTCCTTGTCTTAGTAAATAGAGGGAAGCATAAGGAACTAGATTAACATTGAATATGATGGAAATATATTGATGTGCAATCAAAATGGATGATCATTAGAGTAAAGAATATTGTGATAAATCCTAATTATTTTTCATGGAAAATGATAAAAAATGTGTACCCTAACTAACTCTCTGGCCCAGCAAGGAAGTGAAGGAAAGAGTACACTGAGATTTCAGGAATTGGAGAACATGGAGGAATAATGATTGGTTTTCCTTTGGGTAATTAATGAGGAAATAAGGTGTTCTGAACATTGAAAATAAGAAAAAAAATAATTAATAGCAAAGTGTAAATGAACAGAATGGTTAATGAAATAGATTGAAATGTTGGGCTCCCTAAGGAATCACCAATTTTAAAATGATTTAAGTGTGGAAAGAATTTCAATTATGAAAATATATTTCCTAAGGGAAAATATCTTGAAGGGAACTAACATGGTGGTAAGAGTAATGGTTATGTTGCAGATAATGATAACACGACCAAAGAAATGTGGAAGGAAATACATATTAAGTAATAGTATGAGGTGTCCTTCTTCTATCTTATGGATGAAGTGGAATAATTGAGTATTTCTGTATTTGGTTTTGATAATTATGTTATATAAATGAGAAAATATACATGGATTTCTTTGTTCAGGTTTCTTTCTCAGTATTAACATATATAGATTAAATGATCATGATGGGTTGGTAAAGTTATTTAATGACAACGTGATATTTGTAATAATGGATGATAACCCTTAGTATAGTCTTTATATTAAGATAATGTTGTTTGGATAATAATATGTGGGATATTAAAAAGTAAATTGGACTATAATGATTAACATGGAAATTAGTAAACACATTTTTATAGGTGGATCATGCTATCATTGATGAAGTTTACAAATTTTTTATATTTGTGGAATATATAAAATATAAATTTTAATAAGGAAACAACAATTCTTTCAATAATTATTAATTGTAATTGTTTAAATTAAAGGGTTTTAGGAGATAATATGATGAGGATATTCACACATTTATAATATAACAAACAAGAGAGGCTTAGTGATATATGGGGGATCGATATTTATCTTATATCGTGACCTTATTTTTGTGGTTTATTTTATTTTAATCTCTAAGTAGGCTTATAAGGTTAACCATCCATGAAATGTTTAAGTTAAGCATCGTAGAAATTATTTTTGTAGTGTGATTGTATTGAAATCCATGGCTAAATTGATATTTAGTGATTAATCTAATTACAAGGATATTAATCATATTTTAGAAATTGTATTAGTGTGGTTTTAGAAATGGAAACCATGTTTTTATGGTGACAACCATTCATTTCATTCCAGATTGTGGTACTAGAATCCATGACCAAATGATAATTAGGGTTTCATGCTTACCACTAGCATATGCATCCTGGATAATGTGTAATTATTTTTTATGAATAAATAATAATGATAAATAATTATTGTTATCTGTCTTCAAAAAAATAATTTATTAATCATATGGATTATGAAGACTAGTTAGGGAAAAATTGTTATACTTTTCATTCTTTTATGGGCCTCGGTATCTGTTAAAATCATATTTTAGTAATTCAAGAATCAAATTTTGTTTACGTAAATAAATTTTATAAAGTAATGTCTGAATAAGAAATATATAAAATCACAAACAGAGAATGATTTTTAATAGAAATATAGAAATAAATTATATTTCAATATATTCTTGGTCAATAAAAGAATTACTCAGTGGGAGGATAATGATAAAAAAAATTGTTGTCCAATTAAATTAATTATATTTGAAATTATGTTAATTTAAATCATCACAAATTTATGACTTTGAGGCCATAATAATTTTATTGATCACGAACTTTTTTTATTGATGACCTCAATCACACCCTAAAGGTATTTATGCTTTCCCCACATGTTCAATTTTCTCCCCAACCTATGTTCTCATACGAGTAAACCTAGTTAAATGTTACTATGGGTAACTGTTATGGTTCTAACCTTCTCTTTTTAAGGAATTATTTAGTATTCATTTTGATGATGTTGGTTTATATTAATGAAACACATAATAATTAAACCATTGATATTTTTAGGGAAATATTCACATAAAGGGGGGTATAATATAACACACTGATATTTTGTGAATTATTATTTTTAAATTAATTTATTCATTTTGATATTTTCATTTCACAATAAAATTGCAAATAGTTGATTTTACATTAAATCAATATTTCTATATTTAATTATACACAACCCAAAATTAATCATGCCCTATAATAAACGTAAATGGTTTGGTTCCTCTACACGAGACATTATGGTTATCTTACGTTACATGCAAGATTGAATTTCCTCAATGGATTGCGTAACAATCAAGACCATGTGTTACCGAATAATAATTATTTATTATAATATTATTATTTACTAATATATAACATTACTATTAAATTTAATAATATAATATTAACTAACTTATATTTCATTTTTTAGGTTATAAATAAATTTCAAATTAACTTGAAAATCGATTGAGTATAAGGGAAAATGTTGTTGTTTTTATTATCACAAAGTCAATTTACCCTATTGAATTAAATTAATTACAATTAGTGAGTGATATTAATGAAATTTATATATTACATACTCAAAGAAATATTTTTTCTGTGCGGTTTCATTTTTTACTGAATAATGAACATACAGAATTTTAGTTCAAAACTTATTTTTAATATAATTTATAAATAAGGATAAATTAAATATTAAATTGGTTTAAAATATTAATAATATAATATTTTTATCAATAATATAATTATGGGTTATTTTAATTAATTTCACTTTGAAATTGACAATAAAAACATAAAAATCCTTTGGAGGTTTTTACTTATAACCCTGCTTTGCCGACCAAACTACGAGATTAAATATAAATTAATTTTTTCCACTTATGTGATTGGAATTTGTATAAATTGATTAAAATTTAGAATTCAAGATAATTTATTATTTTTAATATGGTCAAATCATTTTTCGACCTAAAATATTAGTAAAAGTAATTGAAATTAGTTACATATTTTGTGGTAAAATTATGTTTATCTATGGTCTATGCCTTAAACATAAGATCTTAAATGACCTATAAAATTGATCAATGGATATTTTATTGCAATATTTTACACTATAATCACTTTTATCATCCTTTTACCATTATTGAATCCACTTAACATGGATAAAATGTTGGTGGAATTCCCTTTTAAGAAATTTTCTTGAGGGCCACCCCTCTACTATAAAATGGTTTCCTCCCATACCACATCCTCACACCTCTCAAGACACTTCATCATGATAAATATATGAAACCATATCTCCCAAAAATCTATAAAATCGTCATATAACCATCCCCTTTGAAAAAATCAATCCCATGGAATCCCTTTGTGGGAGTCTAAAAGGAGTTACCCAAATAAGAGATATCATTCTTCCTCAAGTTCATTTTCTTATTTACACTTCCCACTGAATAAAATATTATTATTAAACGAATTTATAACAAAAAAATTATGTAAAATATATTAGGATGTTTCTATGATCTGTGTTTTTCCTACAAAATAAACACTTCCATCGAATAGGTAACAAACATGTTGTTTATGTGTATGGAGAACTACCGCCTCACGAAATTATGATTGTTCATTTTTACTTTATAACATATCATGGTGGAAATTATTATGTAAAATATATTTATATATGTTAAATATTATATTTATTATGTTTTTAATCTTTTTTAATCCTTTTAAAATACAAATCAATACACTTTACGTTTTTTTGTAAATACAATTATTTCATTTTATGAAATGTGGACTACCACCCCCATCAAAATGATGTGATTCGTTCACACACTACATGGAATGTATTAATGATGGGTTAGTGAACATATGTGGTATATATAACATTATAATAAAATTATAATGATATTATTTACTTATATGCCTATATTTTATTTTATTTTATTTTTCAATAAAATAAAAAAAACGGAAGTAATGTTCATGAGTACATACGACTAACCGTCCCCATGAATAGTTCATTCCATAATATACATTTAGGTACTAAAAATTATTATAATAAAAATTTACTAAATATAAATGATATTTATATAATTTCCTAAATTCTCTAAAACTTGATACAAATATAATGATAAAATGGAAACAAAATTAATACACATTTGAAGAACAAAGATGATATTACCTGAACTGAAATCCTAACATAGAATTGATAATAAGAAGGTAATATAAGATCATAATAAATCCACATTTGTTATTAGAAATAAGAATATTATTCTGTAAAAAAATTATAATAAATTAACATTTATTATAAATAATCATTGTATGAGTATGATAAGATTCATGATATATATTTGGGGAAATTTCATCTAACTTTTTGTTTCCTTGAGATACATTACATAGACACCACCTTTTTCTTTTATGTAGTGTATAAACTACCCATTATGTTATTACATTATTATTATTATTAAAAATATCAGTATTTACATATACATTCTATGATATTTCTTTTAGGGTGTTTATGTTTCAAAATTTACTATATTGGTATGATAGTTATGTTTCAAATTGCCTTCTTCAAGGAACATGTTTTGTTATGCACCTACATTTTTTTGGGTGCATGTACTTCAATTTGACATGTTATATCTTGAGAATCTCTATTTTTATTATAGTTTAATATTAATTTATTTTAATTTAATTGCACATGGATTATGGTTCAATGAATCCAAGTGGTAAGAGTTTATTGAACAATCTCACCACTTTTTGAGATTGTTTATAATAATTCTTCCTTTGATGAAATATTAATATCCATATATTCAAAATTCCAAAATATGTTCTTATCATATTCATATTAACTGCATATTAATGTAATTTTATCAATTTTCAACTCTTTGGTACATAACATAGTCAAGAAAGTGTTTTTGAGAAATCCCACCATTACCCTATCTCCGATCATAAATTTTTGTCCCTTAAAAGCCATGTTTGCTAAATCGATTTTCCAAGAATATTCCATTATCCACCTATAATATTTATAATAAATTTTTACCCTTTTTAATTTAAAAAAGATTTCAAATTAATCATTATGTCACTTTATAAACATGGATTTTTTTAAAAATTTTTACCTTCGAAATTGAATGATCTTTTTTTCCTCATATGACATGTTCAGATTTACTTACCGTCAT
Organism: Viscum album; assembly: GCA_963277665.1. NCBI lineage: Eukaryota > Viridiplantae > Streptophyta > Magnoliopsida > Santalales > Viscaceae > Viscum > Viscum album. Next base: position 397,464,675 of record OY728144.1, read on the forward strand.
TTTTGTGAATATTCCATTGCATGATTAAATGGTGAATTTTAAGGAAAATATTTTTTAAATTTATTTAAAAATAAATATTTATAAAAAGGATTTTAGCCTATATCTATTGATTCTCAATGTATTTTTCAATGAATGTTTTTTTCTTAAGGTTATTAAGATTCTTTTATAAATTTTGAAGGAAAATTGTTTTTTAATTTTTATTATGATTATATTATTGGTTTTAAATTAAAATGGATTTTATAATGTTTTTCATAATTATTTATATGTTTTCAATGTATTTTCAAACTAAGGGATTTTAAAAAAAATCAATATTATTTTATATTTTTTCAAGGAATTTGTTTTTTCAAAATGATTATAATATTATTTTATATGATTTCAAGGAAATGGTTTTCAAAAAGTTTTCAGAACATATTTGTATGTTATCAAATTATTCTGAAAGAAATGTTTTTCAAAATATTATCAAGATAATTTTTTATTTTTTCAAGGAAAATGGTTTTAAAAACATTTTCATGAATTATTTATAATTTTTTGAAGACTTTTGAATAAAATTTATTTCTAAACTTTTTCCAGATTGTATTATAATATTTTAATGAAATGGGTTTCAAAGTGTTTTCTAGATTTTGTAAGTTGTATAAAGGAAAATGGATTTCAAAAAAAGATCAAGTCTGCTTTATATGTTTTCAACGTATAATAAAATAGAATGGTATCCAAAATGTATATGTTTTAAAGATCCTTTTCTAAATAAGAAATGATATTTTATTCAAGAAATGTTTTTTCAGTGATATTTAATAATTATTTCCCATATTATATGACATCTATTGGTGTTACTCATGAATTTATAGGTAAATGATTAAATGTTTCTATTCATATTATTTCTATAAATGAATTATTTTTTGTAGGAATGATGTTTTATGGAACTTGTTTCTATTTCATGGGTTATATTTTTTTAACACACTTCTTTTCATGGGTTATCCTTTTGATTAAATTATTATGAAACCTAATATTTTCTCCAAGGTTATGATAATATAACTAGTTTATTATACCCATTTCTTTTCATGGTCCATGATATGATTTTAATGATATTGTAGCACATATATGTATAGTATAATTATGATATGGGTGAGACATATATCTCCCTCCAATGCATTTGGTAAATATTTATATCTCATGAGATATAATAAGATGGTATTGGGAGTGAACATTGACTATTATGATGTCCATGGGAGTAAACCATGACTTCTTAAATGGTATGAAGAGTGGAATCATGCTACTAAGTTGGAAATGGGAGTGAACCATGACAACCATGATGGTTTGAGGAGTGAACCTATAAAACCATGATATACATGAAACTCATTACCTAACTACTATGGAAATCATATGATATGTTTATCTGTTCAAAAAAATTCCATTTTTATTCCTACGTTAAGATTTAATGACATTAATTCATTATTTAATTATGATCCATGTCTTATGAACTGCCAATATCTATTCCAAGATTATTATTAATGATATTTTATATGAATAGTGTGATATTATATTTTCATGATCACATTCTCAAACCCCTGTTAACGTGTTTATGATTACATGTTTTCTTTTGTTACCCTTACTAAGCATCTGAACTCACCCCTTTCTATGTTTCATTCCATAGGTTTTGTAGATGCGTATTATGTTTCATTTTACTAAAAATGATTCTATTAAATAAGAACATAGTTGGATAAAATGTAGTCCAATTTTTTATTAGTATTTATGCTTCCGTTTTTCCAAAGGAACTAGAATAGTACATTCATTGGGATCTGTTTTTATATTATTTTAAGTATTATGCAAAAGATATGCAATATACATGTATGATAAGAGAATTTCATTATAATAAAATATGTCCTATAAATTAATATTGTTCAATAACTGTCGTAACATGAATTATCTCTATACTAAACCTTAACTAATAGATTGGAGTTCTAAATAATTCTGAGAGCACCTGTCAAGTTCATTTATTTCCCATGCTTAAGTGTCAGACATAGATCACACAACATGTGTTCGTTCATCATTATAATTTATTCCATGGTCAATGAGTGTGGAATAAATACATGTCAGTACACAATATAAATATATAACTTTATAATTTTGGAAAACACAATTGATAAGAAATGGGTATGGTATTCACAACAAAATTTTTTGTCCTGGAAAATCACACTGAAATTTCAGCAGCATATCGGCCTCACACAATGATACATAAAAATGGATTGATTGGTGAAAATGGGTATCAAATGACATATAAATAAAATTACTAGTAATAGGGAAATTTAAAATCATATCCCAACATTATAAATTGGTAAAGATAAGGTATAAGGAAATGAAAAAACATGAATAAAGAAAAGATTCCTAATTATATATTGGCATGGTAATGGGTAAATATAAATGATCATTGAAGTATTTAATAGAGTGAATAAGAACTAAAAATTTATACATAAGATGGAAGTTGAGGGGAATATGTAAGAAGATATCAAAAAATAATTTAATTGAATTTAAGAGACATAACATAAAATAAATGCTTCAATGGAAATTATAATATGTAAATCCCTTACTTAATATCATCATGGTAATAGGTGTAAAAAATATCATGGAATACTATAAAAGAGTGAAAGGAAGATATATTAATTTTCACATCAAATTGAAAGTATTGGTATATGGAATAACATATCAAACAATAAAAAAATAAAATTTAAAGAAATTACAAAAAGAATTTTTTAATAGAAGGATTTTAAAACCTAAAAATATATTATTTGTTTCGGTGGAAACAAAATATCATTATAAGAAAAATCAAATAAAATTAAAAAAACATTTTCTTAAATAAATAGAAAATATTTTTCCTTTAAAACCTATTATTTTATTTATTACATCACATTAGTTTCATTATGATGTCACAATACACAATGCATATTTATAAGATATTTAATAATTAACCAAAAATTAGAATGTCGCGGAAATTTATGATAAATTAACCATTGGTAAATTTCAATGTTCTAATTCCAAATATAATATTCATTTTATTTAAATAATTTTATAAATATGTGGATTTTCACTTTTAAAATAATATCTACCTTTATTATGAAATGTAGGATTTTTTTACTATAACAGTGTTCATACCCTCATAAAAATACATTTGACCTATTGAAAATTCTATGATCATTTATATGTAATATTCATTATAAAATAATAATATTTTATTAAAACATTATTAAATGAAAAAACATTAATTCTAAAAAATGAATTTAGTAATTTATTATAAATAATAATTAAAAATATTATTTGTGTTTTATTGAATCAAAATAAACATTATTTATAAAGTAAAAATAATAAGGTGAAAATATATTCATAATTATATAAAAAACTATTAAAATACTCTTATTGATATACTATTGATGCATATATGTTTAATATACCATAAACAACCATGTGGGTAAGGTGTACAGTGGTGAGACTTTCTTGTGGTGGTTCAAAGAACATGTTTTGGTTCATGATCTCAGTGAGCTTGAACTTCTCCAATAAATAATTTTGTTCATGCTTAATCTATTGGCTCATATATTGGAATTTGTCATGGTAAATTCTACACAATTATATCTTCCTCATAATATCTAATGAATGTGATTTAGAAGATATTATTCCTCTAGTTAACGCCATCACTTCCATTGTAAATATTAATTGGATTTAATAAATCCCTGTATTTATATTAATCATGTGATCACTACCTAATGTCTATATAATCAACAGTAATGATTATTAATGACTGATTTAATATAATGGTATATAAGAAAACCAAATAATTTAATGTGTTTTCAATAAAAATATTATATCATAATATATTTAAAAAACATTCAAGTAGAATTTGTTTTAATAGTTATGGTTGATTCAGAAAAGTAAATTCAGTTGAAAATCGGGCAGTTTTCCATGCATGTTTTAGTTCAATGGTTCTAGTACACGCACATTGTTCATGGGTTGAGAATATATATAATCAAAATCATGAAATAAGTATAATATTTTTTTTCAATTATACAATTTTATTATTATTCACAAAATGAGGTGATGAAAAATGAATCACATTTTTTCATGGCAGTCGTAGTCCACACGTACACACAAGAGATGTGATTTTTTTCTGAAGGTGAAAATTTTGGAAGGAAAATAATATATAATAATAATATATAGATATTTATTTGATAAATCCCAAGGATAAAATTTTAATCCATCGTTATAAATATCTCTATGGGGTGGTGATAGAAAATGATTCATATCGTTATATATTTATAATAGTCCACGTGTATGCATGAGTGATACATACATTCCCATTTGATAGAAAGTAGGAGTAAAATTGTTTTTAAATCAGAATAATGAATTCTTAAAATATTTATGATATTAGATTAAACATTTTATAAAATATAAAATTTCTTAGATAAGGTATAAGAGGAAATAAAATTTAACTTAATTGATTAAGAGTTATAACTTTTCAATGATAAACCTATATTAGATTACACCTAAAGCGTTGAATGAAATGTGTTCTCAAAAAAAAATCAAAAAGGACAAGTTAAGATTGTTTTGAATTTATTTTCAAAGTTTTTTCGAGCAATATTTTTCATCAGTTGTGAGTAAAATAGGTTTGGTTGTTTCCATTAACTAGGGAGGGAAGTGACCCACTTGATTTTTTTAAAACAATTTACATATATTAATGTCAAACTCAAGTAAAGAGGCTACAAAATAAAAAGTAGTAAAATATAAGATTTATAAGGTTAAAATCTATTTGAAAAAATCATATTAAAATGTTTCTTATATTTTAATACCATATCTTTTATGTTAATTCCCCTTTTAACCATGTTAGCACATATTGTGGTAATAATATTTTTACCATGATAATTATTAACTATTTCTAAAAATTATATATATTAGTTATTATTATTTCAAATATTCTATATATTTAAAAAGATTCAATCTATATATGTGGTAGAAAGTCATTTTAAAATAATTGTTCAAAAGGTATAAAACCCATTTTTTGAAAAATGAATTTTCATGCATTAAATTGAGTTTATTTTAAATTATTTCCTAGTAAAAACAAATTAATGGTTGTTAAAATAATTTATTAAATAAATCATATATAAATAATATGAAAATAATTCATCAATATTTTTTAATTTAACTCATAAATACAAAAACACATTATGCACATAGAAATATATTTTTTAAAATAAATATATCCTTTTAGTCTAAATTTGTTTTGTTTTATTTTCTAAAGAATTTATAACTATTTTATTAATTTTTTTATATTTTGAACCATAAATTATTACAATTTAGTTCTTCATATTCATACAAGAAAATCCAATAGATATGTGTTAAATTTCACTCTCTTTTAATATCCCAACACTTGAGAAACATCATACTGTGAAATTATACTCAGCACATGAATAACCACATTCCCTTTCCTCTTTTTATAATAAATCTTGAAATCATATACCTACAAGATCCCAACCCATATATGTTGAATAAATCATAATGATTTCTAATGGAAAATATACCTCATGATCTTCTGATATGTTTTTTTAAAAGGTTGGGGCCGAAGCCTCAATTAATTATTTAAGTAAAGACTTCATTAAAGGGTAGAGGGAGACCCAATACATAGCCTGAAGGCCCAAGGCCATGTGGCCGGAATACAAGGCATGAAAGCCCATTTTTTGGGCCAAAGGACCCTCTATGAATAGTACTGCTACAGTACCCCACGCAACTATAGTAACTGCTATAGTACCCGCCGCCACTACAGTGTCCTGTAACAGTTTCACCACCGCTACAGTGCTTCCGCTGCTATAGTTCCATCGTTGCTACATCGCCTGCTACAGTTCCCCACTACAGTACCCTGCTACTGTACCTGGAAATTCATCCCAGCCAGGATTTGAACCTGGGTCTTTTTGAAAACCACTAATCACTCATTAATGTGGTAATGTATCTATAGAATCATAGAAAAATCTAATGCCACTAACTCAACATAATGGGTCACACATTTACCCTCTTATGGAAATAACTTTATATACCTATATGAAATCACTACCCACTTCTCCATCAACATGCATCTTTGTATGAGATAGGAAGAGTCTCAAAAAATCTTAAGATCATACCAAATCAACAAATCAACAAATAATATAACGCATCATTATATCCTTAAAGTAGTTAAAACCTATTTGACATAAATCATCCCAAATTAATGATTCATCTATCCTAGTTGTGGCTATAAATGGGGTTTTATTCCCTGAGATGTCAGACATATGCATCCTCTAATAGATCACAAAAATTATAAGAATATCGACGAACTTTCAAAAAAAATGCAATTCAAATAAAAAAATAAAAACTAATGATGTGATAAGTAGTGTGGAACCATATAGAAGGATAATTTGGTGTATAAAAAATAAAAAATAATAATAAAAAATATATAAAAATACAATAATAAGGAAATTTCAATGAAGATGGTTTGTGTGAAATTTTGATGAAAACAAGGTAAAAATGTTGAAGGTCTGTAAATACATCAAAGAATATGCGCTAAATAGTTTGAGTCGATGATGATGTTATAGAGATCGGGATATTATTATGTGTTAAAGGTTAAATTATTATATAAAACAGCATAAAATATATTCTAAAATAATGAAAATGTGATAGAATTTCCTCTTATTTTCTAAATTATTTGGATGTATACAATAACTCCACCTTAAGGGTTAGTTCCTTAACTAGGAACATTTAAACTACATGATTCACTTATGAAAAGGATAATAATTAAACATTTCCAATTAATTATTTCAAATATTGGTTTTAAAGATAAAATTACAATATTTTCACATTTATTTGTAATAATGTTATAGAAATGATTCTCATAGAGAATGAAAATTTAGGAAAACAAATAAAGGGATTACACATTGAATAATTTAGAATTTTTATTAAGGGATTAAATTAATTTTCACCCAATTCCATTATTTAATTTATAAACTAATGTTCAGTATATACAAATCAATATATAGTGAACAAATCTCAGATATAATAAAAAACACTAAATAAATGAGAAATAATTTTAGAATATTCACTACTGGGGGGGCTTTATACATCATTGAGTATCTCTTCCATGAATAAAAAAAATTACATCCCTTAACCTCATAATGAAAATCACTTCATGGAAAATAAAAACACAAATTATCCTAGTATGTATTTTAGTTTTTAAATTCTCTCCTATTCATTTGGAATAATGTTGTATAATGACTCCCATTTATATTCTAACAGAAAACTCTTACAACCTTCAATTCAAATCCAACATGTGGTTCATGTCATTGTTTATTATATTAAATAGGTGATTCCACAAACAAATACTTTATTTATATTTTTTCCTTAACAGGAACATCTTTATTTGGTTTCTTTTTTTCAAATTGAACTATATTTTTGGAAGTTCTACAGTGTTCTCTTTGATCGTAGATTCAATTTTACCATAATTTCAAAATGCTTTTATCGTATGGGAATAATTCATTTTATTTTATTTTTTCACACCTTTACATAGGGATTCCTAACCATTATTGAGGTCTCTTATGGTTTTAAGGTACCCATATATAATAATCCATCCATGGAGTTACCTTAATGTGATATTATTATTCTTTCGTTCATCTGTGTGTGTGATCTTGCCTTGGGGATACCCTTACATGATTTGTCTTTAACATAACTAAGTTACCATTTTGAAATATTTAAAAACACAGGTGTACCATAATGTATCTCTATTTCATGTATAGTTTCATTTATAGAGTTGTTCTACAGACCATTACATGCCTCAAAGTAAACCTGATGTACCTTTATGTAGGCAATGTTAAAACAAGGGGACCTTCATGTAACAATTGATAATAATCATTCCACCATTAAAAAATAAATAGATATATGGATACCCATTTTATGGACATTATAAACAATTCAATATCCTTCTACCTACATAAATACTAACTTTATGAAAACCTTTAAATATAATCATGCACTTATGAATCTATGCAGATGCATATAGAATTCATTAATAAGTGAAAATAAATTAATCAAAATGAAATCGAAACAATAAAAAAATATTAAATAGTGAGTTCAAAATTTTAAATGTGTCCTAATAAATGAAATTAAAAATGAAAACATGGAACTTATAATAACTAAATAAAAAATAATAAACACTTTTAAATTTTATCAAAAATAATATTTCAGTTAAATTCATCCAGAAAAATGTATAAATTTTAATAAAAGCTTATGAAATTTCAAGAAAATAACTATTAGTCAATTAGGAACCAAAAATAGTTTTTAACAATAAATTCAATGAGTCATTTTTTAGACTACAAATTAACCAACAAAAAATCTACATTATACGTAAATTTTGAGCTTATAGTACATAAAATTTTAAAAGGTATATAGAAAAAATATTATTAAAATTATTCTACAAAAATTCCCCGAAATATAAAATATTTATTTTCCTCAATTAATATTGATATAAATCTCAACGGTAGTGAATTCATTTAAATAAAATAAAATATTTTTCTTTTAAACAAGGAAGTCATTGAAAAAGTTTTTTCCCCTATATAGTTTTTCTACTAAGTAAATCTGATTACTCTAAATAAAGGTGTTTGGGAAAATATTTGATTCAATTTTTTAATAGACATTTAATTTTAAAATATTAAATGATTTAAATATACCTAACTATGAAATTAAATTTTCTCCCAAATCCAAGGAGAACAAACACACATAATTTATTACATAATAATTTTAAATATTTTTTTGATGATTGAGTTTAAAAATGAAAAAAACAAACAAACACACCCACAAATTTTAGCTTAAAAATAATTGTTCCACAGGAATTTTTAGTTTATTCCATATAAGTTTTATATTCATAGTAAATTATATTTATTCTAACTAAAAATTTCAAAACGAAATATTTTTATAAATCATACACCAAAATTTTGATCGAAATCAATAATTATAATGATAACATTGAAAATTCTATCATTGAAAATTATTTACCTAGATTGATTATAATGAAAACAATAAATAATTGATTACACTATTAGTGAATAAATAATCTATTATAAAATAATAACGACCATAACAATGGAAAACTTTAATCTTTTTAAAATATGGTTTCTAAAAACCAATTATAGTTATTTTGAAGTGAACACTATTTAAATATAGTTAAAACAATGAGAGACCCATCCCAAACACCAAAAACCTAATATTTTCTCAATTTTGAACCATAATCATAAATTAAAACAAAAAAGGTTTGATTCAAAAAGATTTACAAATAATTTATTTAATTTATTTCTCATTAATTAAACGTATGGATTTTGGTTAATAATACTGAAATAATAATTTTATCAATGATTTTATAAAATAGTATCAATCAAACAATGATTCCATAAATCCTTAAAACAAATAACCAATATTTCTACGGTTTTAATTCAAATTCTAATCATATTTTAAAAATTATTTCTCAAATGGTATATTAAAAACGTTTTAGAGATTTCTCGTTATAAATAAATTAATTATATTTTATTAAAAACAAAAATCTTCTCCAAATTCATTTAATTTCATGAAATGAGTAGCATCAGAACAAAATTTATTAGCATAAAACTAATATCAAGGATTTTTTAATGAGATTTCAAAAGGAATTGTTTCTAGGTAATATTAAATAAAATTCCCACCTAGAGGTGCATTTTATATATAATTATCTATAATTAAATATATCACTTTAAACACATCAATATCTAGTTGGATTAATTATTTAAATACCTAAAAGGTAAAAATGGTTTTATAGTTTAATACAATCAATGGATATTAGAAAACTTTAACAAAGAAAATGGAAGAGATTATGAAATAAGTCTTAGGATAATGATGATAGAATTTTGAAAAATAAAACATTTAGAAGTACACATTAAATTGGAAAAACTATGGTCTTAGTATAACCATAGGCACGTAATTTTGATTGAAAATTAAAAAAAATGATATATTTTTTAAAACATTTATTTCTCCCATGTTGTGTTAGGGTTAAAGAATTTTTGTAGACACACTCCAGAAGTTTCTTACCATTTTCATCTACAGCAAATGATCCATTATTTATTGTGTCTTATTTATATTCAATGAAACCTTTAATATATTATCTCAACACCTATAGAGAAGTAATTATTAGAAAATATTTTTTTAACATTATCAAAACCAAAGAGCTGTGTTTGTTGTTTACTACTATTTCCAAACCCAAAATCTCACAAACCAGAATATCATTTGTAACAAAAAACAATAAAATTTATAAAGAGTTCTAAAAATGTATAGTGATATCCAATAATTAGTTCTTCCAAACAATAAATCGATGTGGTAGAAACTATACCAACCTACATACTAAAACCAAAAATAGATTCCAAATTCAAAATAACAAAATATCCCAAGAAAAAGAATTAACATTTTGATCTCATGATATTCATTTTAAAATCCATTCATGAATCAAATGAATGAACTTTTTTAATAATGGGATATAAATCATCATTAAAAATATCAATCAAAATAGGTGAGAGTATTTGATGAGAAAAAACCTATACAAATTAAAAACTATCATGTTTTTATTTGGTTTTATCTAATAACATTTTCAAACTAAAAATACATCAATTACTAAATATTTATTGATATACACTAAAAATAGGTTCATAGAACAAAATATGGGAGATATAATGAACTAAATCAAGATATGGTATAAGAGGTCGAATTATCTAACAAAAATATGGTTGTAATTGATTACAATCCTCTAGATAAGAATTTATAACAAAGTAACATTGTTTATAATGTAATACCTCTTGTTCCATAGTACTGAGTTACCAAATTTTGTCTTCAAGTTCCCCTAGTATTTCTTGTGATTATTTTAGATTGGATTTAATATATTTGACTCTAAGGTGTTTATCTAATGATCAATCAATTATTAATTCATAATAACCATTTATATATGTAAATATTTCATACCAAATGACCTATACAAAAGAATTATTGATTTTAAATCATATCTCAAGTGTGTACTTCTCAAAAACAATGAACTATTATTTATCATCACAACCTAGGAGGTTCATTTTAACCATTGAAACAACAATCATGACCCCACATATAATAATAAATAGTCTTTCCAATATGATATGAATCCTCTAATCACATTACATTTCATGAACCATAAAATTAGTGTGAAATATAAGCCTCCCTATGTTGACTACTAAACCATACAATATTCAAATAGGTTGTTTAATAGGCCTATTATCCAATTGTAGTGAAATAGATGTTGATGTCGGTTCCTTGATATCAAATTTATTAAAAAAAGAGAAATTTATATGACAAATATAAATTCATAGGTAAAATAATCAATATTTCTCATCACTTTCTAATATTATACATGATATAAAAAATTTCATGGATATTTTAATTTAGGTGGTAAATTAATTTGATGGATAACACTACATTCCTTAGTTTAATTAATGGAATTTATTTCATCTGAGTTTCCCTTATTAGAAAATTATTTTGAGAAATACAAAATTGGAATGGAGTTTGTTTAATTTATCCGAAAAATGATTATCAACATTGTTTTTTTTAATATGAGGAATTTTTTTGGGAATATTATTTCATGAATGAACTCCATGTGGAAAAGGATATATTATTGAATAATGACTTAAAATAGGATATATTTTCTCCTAGACATCATACTAATAATTATTTTTCCATTCCTTAAATATTTCCAATATTATTTAAATTGTTTTCCTTATTTTTTATGGGAATATTTATCTTGTTTCTGAGTTTGGACCTTGTTGTCTAGTTTTCCAGATTTATGGTCTTCTATAATTTCATTTTGATATTAACATAGGACTTTTATTGCATCTCATCTAGGTTGTCTAAAAACGTTTCTCATATTTTCATCATTCATATTATAGTGAAAAAATCATATTCACCCTTTTATTATCTTCTGTTGTGGATGTAATTATTCTTTTTTCCATTCCACCTAGATATCATTCCATTTGATCTTGATGAGCCTCCAAGATATGAATTGTAGTTTTTTTTAAACAATTCAACTTTGTGATTTTCTACCTAAACGAACCCACTAAATTATTTTTAAATTATAAAAAATAACCATGTTTTGAAATTAGTTTCTGCTTGAGTTTTGGTACCCTGGAAAAAGTAATATGTTTTAGAATACCTTTAACTCTCCATGATATGTTATTTGATTCCAATAATCAGGAATTTTATTAATTGAAAATCATTAATTATATCCCTAATTTATATCCAAATAAAAAATATATTTGTCAATATAATATGTTTTAAACCAAACATCAAAATTTGGATTCAATTTAATAATATACAGATACATTCCACAATTAATTAACTACATCCAAATCAAATTATCTTGACCAAATAAATTATTCCAATAACCTGAAAATGAGACTCACCCATGTTGATAGTTCTATTCCTGTAGATTTTATATTGATAATTTTGAGTAATTTTTTAAAATATTGATAAATATCATCATATTTCATGTAATAAAAATAACAATAGAAGGATTTTTCTAATAAGTTCTGTTTGTAACAAGTTAGAGCACTATAAAAGGTTTTCTTTAACAGGTGTGTTGTGAGATGATTGTTGGGACACTCCATATGTGGCCCTCTTAACACATTCTAGTGAAATTCAAATATGTATATCAATAAACACATTACCATTTTTCATGGAGTAATAAATCATGAAATAATACACCGACAATAACTCTATTGACCTATATTAACATTGATTCAAATAACATTGAGAGAAAATATACCTCAATCTTCAGTAATATAAAAACCAAATAATAACTCATTACTGAGCTAATGTTTCTTTTACTTCATAGAAAAAAAATTAAAACACTAAATCAATATCATGGGTGAAAAAGACGCCCTAATGGTTTAGTAATTTCTTAGAACAAGTTAAGATCACTATCCTATACAACATAAAAAAACAAGAGAATAAATTCTATGAATAATAATAATATCTCAAATGTCACCCCAACTCTAGAAATTAAAAAATAGAAGAATATATGAGGATATTCTTCAAGGTTTTGAAACCTAATTGACACTATTATCCAAAATTAAGCCCGCATCTATCCTTGTCAAGGTTTTCAATGGGGTTGCAGTCCTGGAGAAGTTATATAGAATCATTTGATAATATCTCACAATAAATATGAGAATGTCAGTGAAGTTTCACAAAAATAAAATTTAAAAACTTATTAAAACCTAGTGGTGAGATATTTAGAGTAGATATATAGTGAATCCAAGTTGGGGGAATACGAAATAAAAAAATAAAATAATAATAATAATTTCAAATCAGTAAAATAAAAAAAATGATGACATTTATGTGATGATGTTTTGTGTGAAATTTTCAGGAAATAAAGTAAATGGGTATTATATGTGTGTAAATATGTAATGCCTTGACCACAGAAGCCCAGGTTCAGTGCATTATTATGTATCATTGGTGTGATAAAAAAATTTCATGTCTTGAAAGACAGATTAGTTTAGTAGCTTTGGAAGTACTAGATACATTCATAAGGTTTACATTACATCCTAAAATGGAAAACTACCACAACATTGTTTCCATGCACAACACTGAGATCCCATAAACTATCCCAGTAGGTCATTCAAAATATACTTCTTTGCATCCTGTAAAAAATAAAACAGAGAAATAGGTGAGCTTAGATTCTTAGTAATGATAAAAATATAGGGGAAACATTCATAAATAAGCTTAAACATTTAAGGAAATGTATAAGACAAAAACAAAAGCCTTTTAAATTTTAACTTCATCATAATATGGAAAATATAAAATCAAATAATTTAATTTTCTTATTCACATAGATATTCTACTAGTCGATTAATCACATGTAATATCAATAGCCACGTTTATAATGATGGAATGCATAATGGAAGACTTTCATAACCACATAGTCAATGTCTTGTGCTAAGACTACAAATAATATTTTGTCAAGGAATTTTTCCAAGACACTTGTATGTATAATGATACCTACCGATGCATCGAGGAGCTATAGCGGGCTCCACCAGTCACATAATAAGTCCAATGTATTCCTTATATAAAAAGGTTTAATCATAACATAAACATTCGTATTAAAACTAGCATTCAAAATGTAAATACCTCATCCATGAAAATGAATGGTGTAAAAAACACACATCCACCGTCAATAATATCACAAAACCTTCAATGCTTTATGGAAGTTCTGTATCATAAAAAATCATCTACAATTAAGATTAAAATCCATCAAAGGATGTTGACCTAGATGAAATCAAAACCTTTTTTAGAGAAATATATCTCTATATTTTAAAATAATTTAATAGTCACATAATTAAAAAAGAAACAAAAATTGAAAAATATTCTTAAAAGATTGTAAGGGATGCTTTGATGATGTTATAATAGTGGAAAATAGCTGAATTCGCTGTATAAGTTAAAAAAAACCTTCTTACCTTAATTTTGTCGAAAAGGTTATAAATTTCCATGTTTAAAAAACGATGGAAGGATTCCTTTCAATACATTTTATAAAATGTCAAACAAGTGTATAATTGACTATAACCCATATTCTAGTAAATATTAGAAATGTTTTGGAACACATTTTTATGAAACATGGATTTGGATGATAAAGAAGTCCCAGTAGATACATATGTAAAAAAAACTCGGATAATAAAGAGGTTGTGAAATTAACCCTTACCTTTTAATTTTCCTTGGTCGAGGGTAGGTTATCATCCTATATAAAGGTAAAATAATTGTTATTAAATTATACTAGAATCATATACATTAATATAATATCATATATGATCTTTTAACATTTCTTTGTTAATTATATCTTAGTATTATCGTTGTTTCGGGTGTTAACTGATTCATTTTTCATTTCTATGCATTATTATGTAATTTATGTTTGTTATGGATAGGATGTATCATATTCATATTCAGAATTATATTAATTCTTTAAACATTATTTTTAATCATCTAATGAAAATTTGTCTTGAATGGATTTCGGTGGGGAATGAATCTCAACACGTTCATGGAGACGGTAATCTGTACGTACGCACGAGCAACAATATTATTATTTTGATATTAAAATATTATATAATTGGATGGTATATCATATATACTGAATCATTATCAAGATATATTTATTATTTACTTAAATTACACATCATTATTATACCCATCCAAATAAAAATTTATTGAATAACAATTACACCCTGACGTGGAGATGGTAATCCGTACATACGCATGTATGCTGACATGTTATTCAAAGGATGTATAGAATAATGAATATCGTTTTAAAATATTTATAATAACATTAAATTATATAGAATATATTGGATTTATTATTTTATAATGGAAACAACAATGAAAGAGGATGTGGAAGAAGAAAGGAATGTGAAAGAGGTGATGAAATATTTGACTCTTATTCGGGTTCTTACTTTTGATTTGATCAAAAGTGCTCCATAAGTTGGCATTATAACTAAATAAATCCATCTAGGAAGAATGTATGACTGTTTAGAGGGTATTTAGGCAGGGTTTGGACGATCCAAATGGCTTTGAAGGTGTTAATTAGAGGGAAGGGCGAGTGCCCTTTTATTAGAGGGGTGAGGGGCACCTTAGAAAAAACTAGAAATATTATTTTATAATAAAATAATTTTCGGTTTATAATGGCTCAAAAATTAATTATTAGATGTCTATAGAAGGGATGGGTCAAAATAAAATCCAATAATATGTTTTAGATGGGTTTGGGTCAATATATTATCGTTATCTTTTACATTTAACTCTTAGTTAAATAGTTTGACATTTACAATGTCTCTTTGTATTTTTATATTATATTGTTAATAAAGATACTATAAACTTCCAAGAGAACCCCATGTGGATAATTTATGATACACCTATAATTATATAAGACTTTTGGCTAAACCTTAGGTATTTATGAATATAATATAAATTAATAATATTATATTTGTTTTAAAAACTCTTGTATGTCAATTTTTACCCTTTTTGGTATTTTGTTATTGCTAAATTCATAACAGCATTATTACTTCGAAAAAAAATTATATAACCAATAATAAAATGTCATATTAACCAAAAAATTAGTTTAATTCATAAAAAGTCTCAAATTACATTTATTTGGATATTTATAATATCAATTATTTTAATATTTCATTAATTTGGTAAATATTGCATCATCATTGTGTCATAAATAAATTTAGTTATTTAAAGTATAAAAATTATAAATATAATACCATTATGTAGGAAATAATTTTAGCTTTATAATGAATATTTATAGTATAATTTATTTTATATATAAACCTATATTAAAAATGGATTAGTTATTAAATTATGATTTTAACACTTGTAACTCGCCTTTGAATTAAATAATAATAAATGCCCTAATCTTATCCAGGTGGACCTAAAGGGTCATATTTTATTACTATGGTTACTTGGTCAAATTTTACTTATCCAATAGAATTAGGATATGTGTTATGGTAATAATAATATCATATTTACCTTTAATTACCCTATTTACTTTTAACTGTGGTAAATAAAAGTCAAAATTCAATATTCAAAAAATTGTTTTTTTCTTATTGAACCACATTTTACTTTTTTATATCAACTGTATATCTTGAATTTTTGAAATTCAATTCACAGAAGTGGTAAAATTATACTTTATTCCAATTTGCAAATGCTCCAAGGAGTTGGGTATAAGACGGTAAATAGTTCGATAAAATTTTATATATCCAAACATTTTATAAAATGACTTAAATGATTTATGTTTAACATATATATTTATAATGTATCTATTTTGAAAAAAATAAATTAAAATTGAATATCTAGTTATTTAAATAAAAAGATGGTTTTAACCAATAATGCAGTGTTTTTAACTAATCATCAAAAATTGAATGTTTTCAGAAACATACCAAAAAATCACCCTAAGATTATTTTGAAATTACAAATTAAAAATTGAAGTCTATTTTACCAAATTAAAAACATATAAATTTTCTTTATTAATTTAAAATTAATTCACATTGTGAAAAACAAAAGGCTTATTTTTAAGAAATAATAACAACCAAAAGATTGACACTTGTTTATGTCCAATTTCAATGTGAAATTACTTATGATGTCCAACATTGGATTAAATGGTAAAAATATAATTTAATTATAATTCCAAACCATTCCAATATATATTTGAACACTATAAATTATTTTGATTATAAAAGTTGTATTCAATTAAAATTTAGTATTTTTCACTTTTAACCCAAATATGAAAGTTATCAGAAAAACACAAATATTTTATCAAAACTAAATTTCTTGGTCCCAATTATAAATAATAAGTTTATTTTATCAAATTTAATATATAAAAGATTCAAATATTGGATTTAAAATTGGTTTTCCATTAAATGGTGGTGAAATTTCATTTTAAAAAAATACTTCTATTATCAAAAAAATGAATTTTTTCTTATATTATATATAAGAAACTCTTAATATAGATTCTAAAATTATAATGATTATATAAAATTAAAATTTTAGTTTATACTATTCATAACTGATTTTGAATGGCTAGTTTCGTAAGTCGTGGTGCGCTTGAAGTCAGTGTTGCTTGTAGTGCAAGTTGTTGAATTACATTGAAGAAATAACATACTATGAAATATTAGGGTGTTACATTCTCCACTACTTCAATAAATTGAATCCTCTCAATTTGAAATTGATCTTCGAAAATAAAATATTTAAAATAGAAAAATACCTTTGTGGAGAACCCACATCAAAAATTGGGTTAATAAAATTTAGTCTTAATAAGAGGGAAAGGAAAATGAAAAGGTCACCACAAAATTATTATCTCAATTATAAGATCATTGTGGGAAATTAGAGATACATAATTGGAGGGAAAATGTAAATATTTATTAGGAGTGGTTGAGGTCATCAATGAAAAAGTAGTGTAAAATTAAGGGCCTCAAATCCATCAATCTATAATGATTTAAAATATCTTCAGTTCAACGAAACATAAGGTATTAGGTTAATACATTTTGGGTTTTAATATCCATTAACTAAAGTTTAATAATTAATTTCTTCATAGAATAAGAGAAAAAAATATATATGGCATGTAGAGTTCCCTCCTTTATCTAATTTCTATCACAATCTCATCTTTCACTATAAAAGATAATAGAACATACAAACACTCTATTAATCCTAATCGTATATGGTTCCAAAAAATGAATTTATAATTAATTTATAAGACCATCTAAAAAACTACATTATACAATCCGAGACATCACGTAGGTTAGTGGTAGGTGATTCACCTTTGTCGACCTTTGGTTGTGGGTTCATGTATCGCGGCCTTGCCGGACGTGAATGGTTGTCGCCCAACCTTCAAGTTATTCTTTTATAAAATAACAAATAAACAATCTTATGATATGATTTTACGATAACAATAGAATCCAATGTCAAACATAATCCATTCAATCCTTTAGAATTATAAAAAATAATTCTTTCCAAAATCACAGTCCAAAATTTATGTAGATGTAAAAAACAATGATGGTCCTTTTTTCCACGTAATAACATGTAAATACCATCAACATATATTCTTTTAAAAGATGATGAAACCCTAAATTACCGTAAAACCTTATTGATTACATTCATTCTCCCTTATTCCTTATAGAATACTAGATATATTCCTTATATCCAAAAATATTGAATACTGAAACTATGATGAAATAAACATCCCATTAATTAGTTCAAAGGTAGTCAATAATATCCAATAAAATTTGTCCATATCAATCATCACTTATTCCGAAATCAATACCTCATTATCAGGAAAATATTAAATTTTTTTTATTTCCTTTAACCATGTATTTTCAAAGATGTTTAACTTGCCATTGAGTCACTTTTCCTAGTTCTACTAATCTCAAGTCATTAATAAATTAGTACTATAGTACAATCCTTATATACACTATAATTATTATGACATGTAAATCATTAATACAACACCAAAATTTCACAATACATTAATAATAACATAATAACACATAATCATTCCTCTTAATCTTTAGTAGTATCATAACATGATTATTATCCAATAGCAGCATTTAGGGTATACTCTGATTATTTAGACATTGATTCACGTTGTGTCTCAACTCCTTACAGGTGAATCATTGTACATTTGAAACATTTTTTTCACCCTTGCAATCACATACTTGGTGTCCATTTCCTCCAAACTTATAACAAGCTCCCATTCCCTTCAAGCATTTACTTAAGTTATTCATTCCACAGTTGTCACATATGGGAAAATCCTTCATTCCCTTATTACCTTTATCCATCTCTATCTCTACCATCTTTTTCTTCTCTGGAATCCCTCCAAAGGAAAAGGACTCAGAAAATTCTTTACTTATCTTATTAACACATGATATTATTTCTTCATATGATGATAATAAGTGGGAGACTATTTTATTTCTAAATGTTGGCTTAACACCATGAATGATATGATCCTCTTAATCTTTGGATCATGCGTATTACTGGAAGTCTCATTCCATCCACTAGGTTCCAATTATAAACAACGGCATAATATATATTAGTTTATGAATCGAAATACATAATTCCAAACATATAAAATACTTAACATAAATTGAGAAGTTTGTGGATATCCATAATCATAAAAAATATTCTCCTTGAGGATATATATATGCATAAACCCTTCATAATGGTTTGTAGTGAAAATGATAATTATCATAAGCATATACCAAGGGAGTGTCATATCCTAGAGTGCATCAAGTCCCGTTTTCATGCACCAATTCCCATTCTATTCTAGCTCAAAGCGGTGTTTTTGGATTTACCACAAGGTACATTTGTGCCAGAGCCACCTCTACCTTCTCATATCTAGACAGTGATGTATTACTTGGAAGACTCACAAAATATATACATTACCAAAATTCTAGGAAGTTCGTCTATACCAATCCTCAAAGTCTATATTAGGATAATGTCCTCTAATCAGAGGTTATCTAAATCTAGTTTCCAAGGTTTGTACTAAACCTCCCTCTGATACAAACTATGATGCCCTGGCCCCAGAATCATTGATTCGGTGCATTATTATGTACCATTTTCTTGATCACAAAAGATCAAGTCTCATAAGACCGATTAGTTTAGTAGACTTGGAATTACTAGATACATTAATATGGTTTACAATACATAAGAAATTGGAAAACTACCTCAACATTGTTTCCATGGACAACACTGATATCCAATAAACTATCCATACCGGTCAATCATAATATATTTCTTTGAATCCTATGAAAATAAAACATATAAATGGGTGAGCTTCGATTCTCAGTAAGGATAAAAATATAGTAGAAACATTCATAAATAAGCATAAAAATTTAAGGCAATGTATAAGAATAAAAAAAATGCCTTTTAAACATGAAAATCATCATAATATGGAAGAGATAAAATCAAATAATTAAATTTACATATTTACTTTGATATTCTACTTTTCAAATAATCACATGAAATATCAACAGACACTTTCATAATGGTGGAATGCATAATGCCAGACTTTCATAACCACATAGTCGAAGCCTTGTGCCAAGAATACAAATAAGATTTTGTCAAGGCCTTATGAAAATATAGTAGTTTGTCTCATGAGACCTACCGATTCTTCGAGAAGATATATCGGTCTCCACCCGTCACTTACTAAGTCCAATTCATTCCTCATATGAAAATGATTAAACATAACATAAACATTTGTATTAAAATTATCATATGAAATGTAAATACTTTATCCATAAACCATGAATGGTGTAAAAATAACACATCCAAAGTCAAAAAAATCAAAAAACCTTCAATACAATATGGAAGTTTTGTATCATAACAAATAAACTTCATATAAGATTAAAATTTATCAAATGATGTTGACACAAATGAAATCAAAACCCCTTTTTAAGAAATATATCTTTCTATTTTAAAATAATTAAAAAGTCACATAATTATAAAGAAAACATATTTTTTGAAAATAGTCTTATAATCTTGTATTTTAAGCTTTTATAATGTTATAACGTCGGAAAATATCCTCACCCACCGTATAAGTTAAAAAAAACATTCATACCATAATTTTCTCTAAAATGTCATAAAGTACATTGTTTAGAAAATTACGGGAATATTTATTTCAAATAATTTTATAAAATGTCAAAAAAGGGTATAAATGAATTTAACCCATAGTCTAGAAAATAGTAAAAATGTTTTGGAATACATTTTTTGGAAACATCGATGTAGATGATAAATAGGTCCCAGTAGATACCTATTTAAAAACCATCTCGGATAATAAAGAGATTGTGAAAATAACCATCACCTTGTACTTTTCCTTGGTAGAGGGTAGGTTATCCTCTCGTATAATTGTGACATTATAGTTATTAAATTATACAATAATCATATACATTAATATTATATCTTATATGATCTTTTAACATTGCTTTGTTAATAATATCTTAGTATTATCATCATTTCGGGTGTTAACTGATCCATTTTCATTTATTTTTATTGTAACATAAGTAATGTTTGTTATGGATAGGATGTATCTTATTAATATTCAGAATGATATTGACTCTTTAAACATTATTTTTAATCATCTAATGAAAATTATTCTTGAATGGATTATGATGAGGAATGAATCTCATTGCATTCGGGGAGACGGTAATCCGTACATACACAAGGAAGAAAATATCATTCTCTTGATATTAAAATAATATATATTTGGATGTTATATCATATATATAATCATTATCATGTAATAATTATTATTTATATAAAAAAAATCATTATTATACCCATCCAAATAATAATTTATTGAATAACAACTACACCATGACGTGGAGATGGTAAGTCGTACGTACGCACGTATGGTGACATATCATTAAAAGGATGGATAGAATAATGAATATGGTTGTACAATATTTATAATAACCTCATAGTATATAGAAGATACTGGGGTTATTATTTTATAATTGAAACAACAGATATGTAGGAAGTGGAAGAAGATAGGAACTTGAAAGAGGTGATGAAATTTTTACCTCTTCTTGGGTTCTTCCTTTTGATTTGATCAAAATGAATACATAGGTTCGCTTTATTACTAAATAATGTCCCCCTAGATAAAGTTAGGATAGTTTATAGGGTATTTTTCCAGGGTTTGTCCGAGGAAAATGGTATTGAAGGTGTTAATTTGAGATAAGGGGGAGTGCCCTTTTATAAGAGTGGTGAGAGGAACCTTATGAAAAGCTAGAAATATTAATTTACAATGAAATCATTGTTGGGTTATAATGGCTCAAAAATGAATTTATTAGTGGATATGGTGGGTATGGGTCTAAAACCACTCAACCAATAGGTTTTAGATAGGTCTAGTTCAATATATTAAAATTATCATTTAAATTTAACTATTAGTTAAATAGTTTGACATTTACAATGTCTTTTTGTATTTGTATATTATATGGTTATTAAACATACTTTATACTTACAATTGAACCCCAAATGGTTAATTAATGATACACCTATAATTATATAAGTCTTTTGGCTGAACCATGTATTTTTAGGAATAGAATATAAATTAATAATATAATATTTGTTTTAAAAACCCTTTTATGTCAGTTTTGACAATATCTGGTATTCTGTTTTTTCTAAATTCATAACAACATTATTACTTCAAAAAAAATTAATATAACCAATAAATACATGTCATATTAATCTATAAAATTATTTTAATTCCTAAAAATTCTCAATTTAAAATTATTTGGATATCTATATTATTAATTATTTTAATATTTCATTAATAAGGTAATTACCACATCATCATTGTGTCATATATAAATTTAATTATTTATTGAATAAAAATTATAAATAAAATAATATTATGTAGAAACTCATTTTATATTTCTAATTAATATTTATAGATGAATTTCTCTTATATATAATCTTATATTAAAAATTGTTTAGTTAGAATCTTTGTTTTTAACTCTTTTAACTCTTCTTTGAATTAAATAATAATAAATGTCCTAATCTAATCCAATTGGATATAAATGATTATATTTTATTTCTAAGGTTGGTTTTGGTCAAATTACACTTATCCAATATAATTAAGACATCTTTTAGGGTAATAATAATAAAAATTTTACCTTTAATTACCCTATTTACTTCAAACCGTGGTATATAAAAGCCAACAGTTAATTTTCACCAAAAATTATTTTTATCTTATTAAATCATAATTTACAATCTGATATCAACCGTGGATCTCAGATTTTTGAAATTCAATTCATAAAAGTGGTAAAATTAATATTTATTCAAATTTTCAAATGCTCCTAGGTGGTGGGTAAAAGATGGAAAATAATTCGATAAAATATTATATACCTCAAATTATTTTAAATTGACTCCAATGAATTATGTTTAACATGTATATTTATTTTGTATCTATTATTACACAATATAAGTTAAAATTAAATAACTAACTATTTAAATAAATAGTCAGTTTTAGCCAATAACGCGGTATTTTTCTCTATTCATCAAAAAATGAAATGTTTTCAAAAACATACCAAAAATTCCCCCTAAGCTTATTTTGATATTCTGAATTCATAAATGAAGTATATTTTTCCAAATTTAAAACATATAAATTTTATTTATTAATTTAAAATTCATTCTCGTTGTCAAATCCAAAAAACGTATTTTTAAGAAATAATAACTACCAAATGATTGACCCTTGTTTATATCCAATTTCAAAGTAAAATTACATCCAATGTCCAAAATTGGATTAAATGGTAAAACAATAACTTAATTATACCTTTAATCCATTCATATTTATAGTTGAACAGTATAAATTATTTTGAATAAAAATGTTTTTTTCAGTTTAAATTTAGAATTTCTCACTATTCACCCAAATATGAAAGTTATTAGAAAAATAGTAAAAATATATCAAAACTAAAGTTTTATGTCCTAATCCTAAAAAATATGTTTATTTTGTCAAATTTAATATATAAAATTTCCAAATATTGGATTCAAAAAGGGTTTCTTATTAAAAGGTTGTGAAATTGCATTTAAAAAATGCTTCTTTTATCTGAAAAAATGAATTTGTTCTTAAATTATGTCTAAGAAACTCATAATATGGAATATAAACTTTTATGTATTCTATAAAATTTAAAATTTAGTTAATAATACTCATAAACTCTTTTGAATAGATAGTTTGGTAAGTTGTGGTGCGCTTGAATATAGTGTTGCGTGTAGTGCAAGTTATTGAATTACATTGAACAAATAGCGTACTATAAAATCTTGGTGTGTTACAAAATATATCCAAGAGTATAGGAAAAATATTTTCATTTGTCTATGATGTTATAGAGATGAATATTTTATAAATTGTAAAAGGTTCTATTATTATATCAAAATAGATCAATGATATGCCCAAACTATGAACATGTGTTTGAATTTCCTCTCAAATTCTTGACCATTTTCCTATATTCAATAAGTCAATCCTATGGATTTGTTTTTCAAACAACAAAAATAATAATTAAAACATTAACACATGTAAAATAAAATAATTTACAATTTCTAATTATGTACTTCAAGTAATGGTCTTAAACATCATATCTACTATTGTCACCCTTCAAGTGTGCATGGGGTTATCATTATGTAGTTGTTCCATTAGCTTTTATGTACATCGTAGAAACTCATGGGAACCTTTCTATAGTTAATGTTAAAATAGTGGGACCATTACATATCCTTTTATAATCTCCATTCAGCCAATAAATATCACATCAAATGAACAGCTTTACCCATCCACTTTCATTATTCTACCATAACATATCCAACCATATAACTTGATGCTACATTGACCCAAACATTGAAATTAAAGTGGAGACCTCAAAAAACAACCAATATACACATATAATTCAACAAAAATTGAAAAAAAATAATTCAAAATAAAATTAAACAAAAAAATACTGATTAAATAGTGATTTATAAATTTCAATTGCATCCTAAAAATGATATTAAAAATAACTACATAGATAATGCATGAATTAATTGAAATATAAAAAAACATTGAATCTTTCAAAAAATTATTATTTCAACAAAATTATATAAAATCATACACTTTTTTTAAACGTATATGGAAATATTATCAAAGATCCTTTATTTAATGATGTATCAAGATAATTAATTTTAATAATATATTCCCAGAATTCCAGTTTTGAATAAAAATTAACTAATATAAAACATTTATTTATTACGAGCCCAATACATCAGTAAAAGTGATATAAATTGAAAAAAAGAGATTTGTTAAAATAATTATCCCAATTAACCCACCTTAGAGACCATGGAAGTTGTAGACATCTATTGCATACTTGGGAAATGAGAAAGAATGAAACTAACTAATTCTTCTATGTTCTCTCATCCTCAAATAGATCCATCCTCTAGTGGTCAAATGTATAGTCTTGTTGATCCTGTCCAACCAGAACCACACATAAAAGATTATTAGAAGGATTTTTTTTCAATTTGGATGAAAACACATATCCATGGTAGCGTGGAATTCATTTAAGATTATTCTCATTAGTTGAATTTTAATTTAATTCTTTTAATTGACACTAAAATAAACCCAATTAGAAAATTTAAAACATGTATATTTAATGTATCTATCCTAGGTACCAACCATTTAATCAGAATTATCTTACCTAGTTTGTTTAATAATATAATGGTTCTTATGTTTGAATTTATGGGGGTTAATTTCTTATAGACCACAAAAAACACCTTTCTATATCTGAAACTAATTTTATGTTAAATTATTTCCCTACCATTTTTAAGAAATACTCACGGATACATAATAGTAGTCTTTGTACAGAATCTCAATCCAAGCTCTGATACCACTTTTTCATCAACCTTCGAAACTATATACCTATACAAGGCCTTAATTGAATATGATAATGACCAAAACATCCAACCATTATTGCCCAGTATGTTGGTAACTACCACTAATGGTATAATCATGAAAATGGAATGAATTATCCAAAAATATAATGGAAACATAATAAAAAAATCACTAATTAAAATTGTGATATAAAATAAAATAAATTTCCCCACAATAATATAAAATGTTTTATATATAATAAAAATAAAAGTATCTAAGAGAAATTCCCCAATGTAAACATTTAAATAGAAAACCCAACAACAACCTTGGGCTCTGAACTGATATCTCCCATCTCAGTCACCAAATCCTTCCTATAAGAATAAAGAGTAGTTTGTAATATATATGGGTGAGAATATATATCCATTATAGGATACTTAACATAATTTATCATAGAAATGTGGAGGAATACTATGGATTATTTAGAAAGAAAATAGATAAACGAACAAGCACCTACAATGGAAAATATCAACCATCCTTAACAAGGATCACTCACTCAGTACTACTTCAACGTATAACAACATAAGAATGAAATAATATAGAAAAGGGGAACCTAGAAACCATTTTTACATAGTTTAACTCTCTAAAACCAAAACATGAAATGTTTTATTCTCTGAATACCTTCCATATCCATGTCATAGCACTCAATATAAATCGCACCACATTTGATGTGGGACAAATGGAATCCCTAACTACCTCTAATGTTCTGGGACTAACACTATCATTGGTTCCAAAATAATACATACCATATCCATAAAGATAAATTTGTATTTAACATAATTCAATATATATAACATCCAAACAATATCACATATTATTATGAGAGGGTATCATGAAAAAAAAAATCAACCATATGTCCTCCTCATACCATGAACAACACCTACCAAGAATCATTTTCACATCCACATAACCATTCATCAAAGATCCATCATAATCCATTTAACATCTATAAGGGAGAGTAAGGATGGTGTAGTTATCCATTCATTCCCACATTAACCTGGGTTTTAGGGAACTCACCCAGAACCACAAACATTTGGTCATCAACAAAGTTATAAAATTTATGTGCAGTATATATTGAAATCTCAATAAAATACAAATATAATTCAAGACCACTCAAGACCAACCTAGTACGTTATCACCATGAAATAACTACCATGACTATGTCTACCACCACACTTTTGAAACCATGAGAAAACCATCACTACCATTTATTAAGCCACCAAACTAGACACACATCCATGATAAAAATATCCACACACACAATAAAAAATTTCCCACTCTCATCAATTAATCAACCAATTCCAGATTTACCATTTACAAACTATATTACATTTATTATGCAACTCAATTCTGTTTTTAAGGAAAACCTTTTCCCATTCATTATTCATATTAATTATCATACACTTTACATATTCTACAAATATGTATAGTTTATTTAATTTTATCCAACACCCATTAATGAATTTTTATTACAAATCACATTCCATGACCACAAGGAAACCATAATACCGACCCACATCCCATAGAAAACCACTCAATATACCACCACACCTATCATGATAAAAGCTACCAAAACATATAAATGTATCCTTTTACATTAACCAAATAATTTTACAGTCATTCTATACCAAAAATCGCTTATATTCTTTCCATCCATTGAAAATCATTCGATTCCACGCTATTCCAGACTTCTCGTTTGAAACCGATAACAAAAATTCACATTAATGGTCACACAATCAGAATGATATAAACTTAGTAATAATATAAGGCCTAAAAAATATAACATATAGAAATTAAAAAATTCCCAATATAAAAATAATGGTATCACATTCATTTAACTTAAATTCCATGTATATTAACATAAAAATATAGATTTCATAAAATTAATTCTTTATCCTCTTTAAGTATTTATCATTTTATAAATTTTGAGTCTATTATTAAAATAATAAAAAATTAATAATAAATATATCTCTAGTAAATGATTTTATGGACATCATTTTCTAGGCCATAATTACATTATAATGAAATAAATATAAGTAAACCCATATAGATCACCCCTTCACTAAAAAATTATTCAGTTTAGATATTTTTATTTACTATCCAAATATATTCAATCATCTTGAAGAAATAAAAATCTTGTAACTATAATAATGTTAATTTATATAATGATATATCTCGAATTTACTACCCCATTTGAATCTTTAATAACTGTTTCACAACAAAAATAATGAAGGATACAATTAGAACACAAAAACCATGAAAGGGAAACCCCAAAAATAAGTGGATTATTTTGAAAACAAAGTAGTCCAAACTAATACCAATAAAAAACTTTTCACATCATTCCCATGATGGGGTAATATTAAGAGAACAATGAATGAATAAGTGGAAAATCACATTGAATAACACACCAATTGATCATTGGAAGCCAAGGATCAATAATAAGAAAGGGTATAGATTCATCTCTAAAAATTTACATATGGTTACCCAAGATTGATATAAATAATGGAAAAATTATGAGATTTAGGGGTGCTCTCAAATTTATACATAGGATGGAACAATTCTATATCATGAAATTCCATTGTCACAATGTGATAGGGATATCTCTAACTTCTCTCCAAAATACCTATTATGTATCACCAATATATCTTCCCTTTAAATTCTAGTCATCTTTTGAAATTTCATAGGATCATGTAAGGACCTCACAGTGACCCAAGATTTACATAACTGAGACTCCCAAGGCATAACCTCCAAAAAACAATTAGGCCTTCAGGTTGTGAACTGGGAAGAGATTTTGTTTCTAGAAATATAGAATAAATCCAAAATTCAACATCCAAACTTAATAACGTGTCAGGAAATACTATTTCCAGAATCCCCCCCCCCCACTGTAGAAAACATCACTAAATATCAAGACATGACATTCCATGAACCAAATCTTCAAGACACAAGCAAGAATAATTAAAGGGATGGTTTTAAGGTTCTCTTAATTTTTTTAATGACTATCTCCTAGAACATAATGTTCCAAAAATTTCTTAAAACATCCATAATATATGTTGTGTTGCAATAATTAATTTCATGTAATGACTCGTTACCTAAAAAATTACCATCTATAGTATAATAGAATCTCATGCAACTAGCTAGGCTACGAAATCATTCACCTTCTATAAATCCCAACTACAATAGAACTTATCTTCTAAAAAATACTATCAAAAAGTACAACACCTAAATAATCGAAATTATTAGAAAATAAATAATATTTTACATTACATGGACATCAAATCCCATATATAATTAGTAGAAAGGGGTTATATGATGATTTTAAAATCTAATTTTATAAAAACATTACCCCAAAATACCATGAAATAAAAAATTAGATTAAATATAAAACAAATATATAGAAATTTCTATAAAAATTCAGATAATCAATAACATGTAATGACTATATGTTTAAACTAAATATCATTTTTTTTCAAATTAATTATTTATTATGATAATTCTCTTAAATTAAAAATATAATCATATTATTAGTTACATTATTCATTACCATAATTATCTATTTATATAGTTCTTTATATTCTATTGCACTCTAATTTAAAATAAAATTAATTAATTAAATTTAATATAAGAGTATTTAAATAAAATACATATATTGGTGAATGAAGAACATGTACCATTCATCGTCAGCATAAATCTATTTCTATAATTTAATTACTACATTCAATGCACCATCACACAACATGGTGTGTCACTAATGTTCTATATTTTTCTTGTGGGTATTATGTACCTCCTTATATGTATTCATAAATGGGATATTATGATATACATTGTTTGTTTTACTCTAGATTAGGTCATGTAGTATGAAATGTCTGATTTACCAAAAAAATGCAAGTATAAATGTGATGTATACCATTGCAGATTTGTAGTTATTAATTTCAATCTATGAAGAAATTTCAAATCATAAATATATTAAACAATGTATAAATAATTGAAAACTCATTTAATTTTAAAAAAACTCATCATAAACACTCAGTATGTAATTCAGGCATAGAATCATATCACACATTTTGTACATCCAACTACACACCATGTTTTTTTGGTTATTCCTTAATTAATTTTATTCCATGTGTTTGACTCACCTTGCACACCTATCCTAGTATGTACCACACATGAGTTGTTTCAAGTTCCCTAGAATGTGCAACAAACTACATTGTATATAATTCATTACTCTCCGCCTATACTACATGCCATGAGACTCCGTGTGTTTCATTAATATATTTTCATGTGGTAAAAAATTTGAAATGGATAGATATAGATAGCGGACATAATATTTTTCAAGTCAATTGATTGGAAATTCATACATGAATTGTATTAATGGAATACCAGGTTCATTAACCACTCGAATTCTATGATTTATATAGGTAAAAAATGATTGGACTTATTGGGCTTGTACATCATCTAAATCTTGTATAAAAATATCTAATTATATGATGTATGGATGTTAATAAATAGAATATAATTATATACACATTGTACTGAACCTCACATTGTGTACATTAATTATTATCTCACATTTATTTTTTCTTTTTCTAGGTACATGATATGTAACTCAAGTATCATGGTATGTTACAATGCCAAGTAGCCAGTATCTCTAGAACCTTTTGTTCGGATCTCCAAGTGTTATTAATTTTTTCCCTTTCTATTCTTAGTGATATTAAAATTACTGATCATTTTATATAAACATTTTGATTAATGAATTAATATTCCAAAAAGAAAACTAATATAAAAAATTCTAAAATAAATTAAATTAAAATATGTAACTATAAATTAATATCTGACCATATTGATATCGTGTTATGTTTGTCGGGAATGGTGTTTGTAATCCGAACCATCGAAAAATAATTTTTTATCGATTTCAATGGATAAATCTGAATTACTTCAACATTAAATAATTCATAGGGAGGATTTTTTCAAAACTATTGTAATTATTTTATTACAATAATTACATCGATTGGATAATTTGACCATCATTGATGATAATTTCGATAGTCACTTTTGTTTCATAATTGATGTGAATAATTCCAAGAAAATTTTACTAAGTTGTATCCATATAAGCTCAATGAATGTCAAAACATTATCAATTGTACTCTATGAGATATGATGGAGGAATCAAATTCTCTATATCATTCTTTACAGATCATAATAAGAAGTCTTTTACTATTCAAATAATGCTTCTCTTCATCTCTTGATATGAAGACGGAGGAGTAATTTCACTTATTCATGATAATAAAATTTAAATATTTCTCATCATTCATATAGAATCCTCTATAATGAATTTTTTGGCATAGTAATTCCCAAAACACTATAAAAATGATATTATATTGGCTATATAGTTAGGGGTAAATATTTATTAATTTCTCGAATGAAATATAATAAATATTCTACCTAATATATTCCACATGTCAAATAATATGATTATTAGTCTTATATTCCATGAAATCTAAAAACATGGGATTATTTGAACATTATTTATTAAATGAAAAATTCTATATTAATTAAAATTACATTAAAATATGTATATATTTCTCAATTTAATATTAACTTACCCAGCCATTTTTACTCATCATATAATAAAACATTAATAATAAATATTTATTCTAAATAAATATAATTATTTTATTTAAATTATTAATAGATAAATAAATATTTTATTAACTGAAATATGAAGAAATTTTTATCAATATAAAACTCACATATATTCATCACATTAAATTAATGGGATAGAAGTTATTTATTAAAAAGTAATATAAATTTTATTCCATGATATTGATAATAATATGTATTCAAATAATAAATACAATTAATTATTAAATGTTATTATAGATACACTTAATTTTTTATCTTTTGTGCATCTCTCGAAATATAATTTGGTGATATTGACTAATTTATACATTTTTTGTCTAAAAACATATCAAGGCATTAGGTGTTCCCATATGATGTCATTACATCCTTATGAGGGACCAAATTTGGGAATTTAAATATTTCCCAAACATAAACTACTATGCATAATACTAGAATAAAAAAAGTGAGAGGTTAGTCTAATAGGGTAGAAAAGGGATCATCAAGACTTTAGATGAAAATATAGTGTTGTATTTTTATAGTGATATGGATAATTTAGAGTAAAATAAGTGGGTTGAAAAATTTATAATTAATTAACTAGGGATTGATAATCAACTTTATGGGCCTTTCTAATAAGATATCATCAATCTAATCATGGGATATTCTAATGGTATTCGTCATAATTTTATTGTAGGATAATTAATTACATTTAGTCAAATTAATAAATTCATTGGAAATATGTAATTATTATTTGGTCAATGAAAAATTATCACCCTATTTTCATTGACAATATCAATATTATTGGGGTTCCTCGTATACAATTCCTAGATCAATTTCATGAAAAGTAATATTATTTTATTTGTTTACACACTAATTCCTAACTATTTACATATCCCATGTTCATAACAATGATTGATTTTAACTCTATCCCCGTATGCATGGATCCAATCTACTATAAAACTAGACATGAATTTTGCAAAGAGATTCTATCACATGTTTAGAGAAGAGATCATAAGAACAATATGTGATAGGAAAAATCCAACTAGAGAGTAATGAAAATTGAAAAATTGTTCTTTGAAATAGAAAGAACATCTTTTAGTAAAAACTATAACATAACTCAACCCAATTTATAGAAATTAAGAAATATAGACAAGTTTTATGCAATGAATAAATATTAAAGAATTTTAAAACTAAGAAAATAATGGAAACATTATCTAATCTTATAACAAAACTATAATGACTAAATTTTATAATGAAAAATTGTTTCTGAACATCAATGCATCTTCACATCATGATCTAGCATGAGGATCTTTTAGTGGGAGTTTATCATGAAAAAACATTTCCTGAGGTGGTATTCATGTCATGATTAAATGGTCGTATCTATAGAGGTATATAACTTCAATGATTCATGGTCTGAATTGCGGAGGAAAAATATTTTATTTATCAAATGGGATGACTATTTAAATTCGACTGGTAATTTAATAGTGTTTATTATGGTCCATGTCTTGAATGGACATGACATTAGAGGATCCCAATTTAAAATTTAGTTTACATTCTAAATGAATCTGATTAGCAATTATTTTATTCTATTTCCATGTATTCATTGTGTGAATAGAAAATTAAGAATGTGAAATACCTTTAGTTTAATCATTTCATAAGTTATTCCTCCAAAATAATTATCTTCCAATAATATACAATATTCAAGTACAAATCAATGCATTATATAGGAAGTGTTGTTTATATCTTTAAAAATCATATCCAAAATGAATATAAATGTTAAACATATCAACCCCCCCCCCCCCCCCCACACACACACACAAAGAGAGACTAATATAAAGACTTATCCATAAGAAAAATGAATCTCAATAATGACTTTGAGGACCGATAAATATCAATAACAGAAAAGACAGAGATCTCTATGAAAATAAAAAAAATAGTTAACTAGGATGAATTAGGCCTCATAGACTCATCCCTAATTGATCACTATTCATTCAACACTATTATATTTTCAATTCAAACTCATATTATAATTCATCATAATCTCTCAACCTTTTCTATTGTAACCATGTCCATGTGATTTTCCATAAAATGAATATCTTCCATAATCTCTCAATATAAAATATTAGAATGGAGTTATGATTATACATCAAAGACATTCTCATAGATATATGAATTCATTTTAAGTCAAATATCCATGCTTTGAAAAACACAAATAATCATGATAGTTTCACACTAAGGATCAAATTATTATGACAGTCACATGGAAGTAGTGATTGATGAAATAAAATTAGTACTTATAAAGTAGGTTTAACTCTCAATAATAATGCTTGAGACTAAGAAGTATCTTTTTTAAAAATGATTCTCCAAAATTAACATCACTCACACTCTAAAAACTCAATGTTTTTCTGGGATATCAAAACTATGAATAATTTATCATTACCCCTTTGATTTTTCATTCTTCCCTTCTTTTCAATATTTTCACTTTTAATACATCTCACATCCATTATCTAATCCCATATGATTTTAAGGCCATCAATGTGAAAATAGGAATTTCTAACTTACATAATGAAAAATCCATTGGCATAGTTGTTTTTAGAATATGGGAGAACAATAAAGAAAAAAAATAGTAAACCATAACTGAATCCACATAATTAAATCCCATACCTTCTATGTAATAATCATCCATTTCCACCAGTAAACCAACTACCTCCCCTATCCACATAGAATTAGTCAATTTAATATAATGAAAATAGAAATGATTATATTATGAAATTATTGGATTTTCTTGTAACTTTTCTTAATCATAACAACACTATTCATGGAATCTATGGGATATGTAGGATCATTTTACATTTGGGTATCATGATATAGGGATCCTCAATCAAAATTCATAAATCATATCAAATGTGAATTTATAACGAAATTGATTTGAAAAGATACAAATGCTAGTTATATTATGTCTACTTGTCAAATGTATATTTAAAGAAATATTCTAACAAAGAATGATAGTACGTATAGATTCCTCAATAGAATGTGGAAAAATGGAAATCAAACTCATGACATGGATACTATGTTGTAAGATAATAAAATATATTATCAAATATTTAGAATAAAAAATTGAAACTCAACTCAAAAATAAAACAATGTACCCACTATTTAAAATCTAAGTGAAAGAGGTGAAATGAAAAATAATCAAATATAGGAAAAATGGATGAAGTGAATGTAAATGTATATTAATTAGATTGTTCTTATGAGGGAATTTTAATATATCATTTGGTATGCCTAGTATTTAGAATATGGAATGATAAAAATATTCTCACCTTTAAAATGGTGAGATCAAAAATATATCAGAAATAATGAATTTAATGATATGAAAGTGATAAAGGATACACAAATAAACTTATTATCTTCCATGAAGATAAATGAAAATTAATATGATGTTAAAATAAATTAAAAACAACAATACTATATAAAATGGGGAAAATTGAGGGATATAGAAGGATAATAGAACATGCAATGAAAGGGAACAATTCTCAATGGGTTTCCTCTAATAATGTGCAATGTTTTACAAATTTTTTATAAATGAAAAACAATGATTAATCTGATAGTTTGATTTTAACATAAGTCTTGGCGTCCTATCAAAATTGAAATAATTATACTGTAACTTTAATACTCTCATTCAGGGGATCATTGAAATAATAGTTACAAAATTAACTATTCATGAGGGTGTTGAAGCATCCTTCCAAACCCTATGGTACATCTCCAAAGGATGTATCATCTTTAGCTTTTACTATAGAGTAAAATCATGAGGTATTATTTTTTAAAACATTATAAGGGAATTTTATTCATAATTGATTCATCCAATTAATGAATTAAATAAACCATCACTAGTGATGACTTATGAAAGAAAATCAATATAATGAAAAACTTGATGTCTTCTCAATTAAATAAAAATATATTTACAAAAAGGGGTACAAAAAATGACAAAATTCAAATTAAAAGAAAATATATAAATGGGGTTAAAATTTTGAAAACAATGATAATGGAGTTTCATCACAAATGGGGGTGGTGGTAGCCTCCCGATGGATGTGATACTACAACAACTCAGTCAAGTAAATTATAATAGTATTGATTGAGGTCTGGGTGGCATCAACCAAAGTAGAAACCTCTTGTGAACTATCAAAGGGTATGTCTCTAACAGTTAAAGATAGTGATGGTGTGGAGATATGAATCTAAAAGGTAACACAATATCTAGCGGTAGGGTTATTGAATTGAAAACTATGTCGAGTCTCATTCATGAGGTAATATCCTTGATGAGTGTGCTCTGAAATGAATTCAAATTGAGTTTTGGGGTATTTTATCCCAACAAGTAAATTGATAGGATTTTTATCTATATAACATGGGGAAATGAATATAATATTGTTTTATGTATTGCAAGTTGTTACATTATTGATGAGGTGATGTGTAAGAGGAATTTGGAGGTGATTGGGATAGAAGAGAAGAATTAAATAAATGTTCTTAATGCTCAATGATTTGGAAGTCCACGTTCTAGTAGATAGATATATATACCATCGGTAGATAGTGTAAAATTTTCCAAAAATAATGTAACCATATCCCAAGGGTGAAATTTGGAGGTACCAATTTAGATGATGCCAAAGTAATTGGCTCAATGGTAGGCATGTGAACATCTAGATATATCGAGGTATTCAGAATCTTATCCTCATGAATAATCCTGACATATATAGTGGATCACTAATAATATTGGTCAAATTTTCAATAAACCCCCATATTATTGAGAGGATTCAAATCAGTAAACTATCATGGCCCCAAGAAGAATATGTGAAATTATTAGTCTCCAAAAGGCGTCATTATATTGGTGATGAAACATACACCCATGAGAATTACATGGGACCTATTTGTCTACCCTCTATAATACCGTGAAAATGGGAAGATCATACTAACTTTTTGGGAACCCAGGGATCAGTCTAAAAGATGTACCATCAGTTGTCTAATGGCCCTATAAAAATATTCATGTGCCATACAAGTGTGGGAAATGGAAAAATATATAATCCCTAAGTCTAAATATCTCATTTGGGTTCTATTTTCCATTTAAGGATTATGAAAACTATTCATCGCATGGAAAATAATTGCCCAGTTTTTAAACAATTACAATTTTTATATTAAAATATATTGTTTCATAGGGAGAAGAATCCACAAAATCTATTGAGTAAATACTATGACTGACTCCAAAATAATTTAGAGAAAAATCCCACTATTTCATCCCAAGAAAAAAGATACATGGAAAATTTATAAATTTACCACAGTTAGAAAATTAAGGAAATATATTTTTTGGTACCATATTTGAACATCATTATATGAGTTATACTCATCTGGTATATGGACTCCATCAACTCTTTGGGTAAATGGATGGTCTATAACACCCCTAATATGATAATCTTATTACTCATTATATACTTTACTTAAAAATAATAGATTCATAATGATGCAAATTCCTAATTATGTATATCTAAAAAATTAATTCCAGGCACCATTCCATGAATCTATTATTCTAAAGGCTTTAGTCAAAGAATTTATTATTATCATGGCTTCATACAGGAATCTAATAAATTGGTAAGACCTTGGGCCAAACCATATCTAGGTTGTCTAATGAGACCTACCGATGCATCAAGGGTTCATATCAGGCCCCACCCATCGCATACTATGTCCAATGAATTCCTAATATGAATATGGATAAACATAAATTTCATATACATATGAAATTTAAATAACATTTACCATTTTGAAAACATGATTACTAACCATTCTGATTAGTTTGGTGAATGGTGTCATGATACCACAACCACAATCAAACTAATTATAAACCATTTAAAAATATATGGTGGATGTTAAAAATAAGAGATAAAACTAAATAAATAATAAAATTCCATACAGGTGTTGAAATAAAACAAAATACTCTAATAAAATAAACTAAGAATTATTTGGAGAAATACCCCTTTCATGATGCAAAGAATATATTCCTTGGACAAATAATTTTTATTTCTCATGATTGAATTTATAAAACTGGAAAAAATATAGTTTTTCATGAAAATATTACTATTTTTAGAAAAATATTGGTTTTTAAAAAAAGAAAATATTTGTAGTTGAAATGGGTAAGAAATTAGGACATTCCCGTTAATGTGGATTATGTATCGAGAAGGATTGACATGGTGACCTTGTGAAACATATATTTTACATAAAATTAAATATTAAATTATCATAATACTAGAGTTAAGATATATATTAATAATTAATTATATCAATTAAATGAATATTTACAGTTGTATGTAGTGCAAGAAAGCACAAACAAAATGAAAATTTATATTTAGGGAAATAACCCTTACCTAGATTATATAATTAGTGTGAGGAATGTTAAATGTCATAATTGTGTGTAAAAAATTTAAATCCACATAATATAAGTTGATAAATTTTATCAAACAGTAAGTGTTCATTCACACCTATTCTTGGAAAAAACATAACCAATGACATAGATGTTAAACTCTGTGAATGGAACATGATTTAAGAAATCCCTTACCTCAGATTCATCTTCCTTAAAATATATTAAAATTAACTATATAAAGGTTGTAATACTGTCATTAATTTTTTAAAGAACAAAAAACATGTTTAAAATACGTTATATAATATTCTTCAAAATTTCCCACCCATTTAATAACAATAGTTTTTAATTTCAATAAATTTGAGGGCACTTATTTCATGGTTTCCATGTTTGGTTTTATATGTACTTCCTTGTATAAAATAAAATTAATCTAAAATTTAAATCATATATATTTTTGTTATTATAAAAAAACTACATGTGAATTTAAAATTCCCATGATTGCGATAATGTAAAACAAATATTAATCATCCATAAAGGAAGTGAATTTACACACAACAGAAAGATATTTCATTATTTAAGAAAAATATACAAAAATAAGATATTTTATGATTCATATAATTTAAAATAAAAAACATTATAGTTTATATATGATACTATATTTTTAATTAATCATAAGATAAAATGTGGGGATGAGGTAGAAGTGAAAAGGAATTTAATTGAAAAGAAAAATTAATCTTACCTCTTGAATCATTTCTCC
The DNA here is from genome assembly GCA_963277665.1 of Viscum album. NCBI lineage: Eukaryota > Viridiplantae > Streptophyta > Magnoliopsida > Santalales > Viscaceae > Viscum > Viscum album. Next base: position 397,503,450 of record OY728144.1, read on the forward strand.
TTGTGAACCTCCTTGGGATCATGGAAATGGTATTTTTGAGAGAAAAAAACTCACTACAATATATTTGGGGATTAGGATAAGGGATTGTTACATATTATATTTGAGAAATAAGGCTCATGGTTGGAAATGTTTGTGAAAGAAGGAGCCTCTTTTTATAATATAGGTTCTGGGTAAGGTGGGAATTACTCAGATAATTATAACTTAATAAATATATTATAAGGACTAAAACAATAAAAATGGATAAAAACAATATGATATCACATATTCGACCAAATATTTCTATTTTTGTTCAATAATTTTGTGCATTTTAAATATTTTAATTAGATATTATATTTATGAAAATTTATTTATTTCATATAAAACTCTATTCATAATTGTTGACATTCAAAACATTCAAAAAAGGATTCAAAATTGAGTAATTTTTTTTATTATATCATATAAATTTCATATTAATATAATTAATTCTTTAATTATCTTAAAAACGTGATATAAAATTTATTTCTATATTTTTTTATTGTTAATTTTGTTTATTCATTAATTTAACTAACACTAATTCGTCATTGTGAAATCAATTATGGTATTTTAAGTTGTCTGAAAATTAATAATTAAATCCAATTAGAAATAAAATATTATTTTCTTTTAAAATAATATTTTTTTTATTAAAACAACCATAAAACCTCATATTAAAATATTATATAAATTACAAAACTATAATGTGACAACTTTATTTTTTTAAAATAAAATATTATAAAGGATTTAAAGTAATTCATGTGGGTCCAAAATGTCCTTCAATTGAATGGAACATCTAAAAATTTGACACATGATTATATAAAAAAATTTACCCATCATATGGGTCATTTAATAATTCTAAAAATTTTATCTAAAAACTTTTTATTTATTTTTATTTTTCATACACAAGTACTGCATCAGCATTGAAAAATAATTAAAGACAATAACTTCATTTATAAAAATTGAAAATGAATTACTATCATAAAAATAAATCAAATGTTTTTCAAAATAATCATTTAGATTTGTTCATTATGTTAAATTACACATACATACATCAAAAAACCATCCTTAATTTGTTAATTGTTCATTTATTGCCTTACACAAGTACAACACATGAATTTTGATAAGGAACATGTCTTATGACACTAAAATTCATAATTAACAACCACAAAATTATAATAAATAATAATTAATAAAAAAATCATGAAAATAATTTTTAAATCTCAATTATTATATATAAATTACTAATGTTTACTTTTTAAGGGTAGCGCATGCACTATGTTGGCATAGATAATGATTTCTATACTTATCCAGAAAAAATATATAATTTTCAGGTTCTTAATAAATTATGTACAATATTTATCAAATAATATAATTATTGAGTTATTTTATTGTTAAAATAAATTTTCATATCATAATAATTTATTGAAGACCTCAGAAAAAATACCAAATTTTATAAAAAAAATGTATTTTTTACTATTCACATATAATACAACTAATTCCCAAAAATCATAAAAATTAATACAAACCATTATTTTATGTATATTATTCATATATAAATCCTATTTTATGAAAAAAAATTACTAAATATGAGAAATTATATTTTTATTTAAAATCTTCGTTTACTTGAAAATTCCAATTTTTAAATTATAATAGATTATATGGAACTTTGTGAAATAAACAATGGTCCCATTATATTATAACAATTATAGACTAAAATATTTACTTATGATTATATTTTAAGAAAATAATGTTTCTTTTGAAATTATTATATTAATTATAACATTTTAAATAATCATTTATATTTTATAAAAATGATAAATCATAATTAATAATTTATAAATCATTTTTTACTATGATATTTTTATATCATACATACATTTATAAGATTCCAAAATGATATTTATACATTCATGAGTTATTTTACTATTTTTTGTCTTGTGTACAATTCATAAGGGTCATATTACTATTCATAAAGGTACAATTACTATTCAAAAGTTTCAAGTTACTATTAATAATAAAAATTACTTGATCGTATCAAACTCAAAATATATTACAGATCACAATCATGTTTGTATATTTTTTAAATTTATCTCATAGAATCTATAAAATTATGTTTAATTTCTGGGTTATAACTATGATTTTCAAATAATTATAATAACAAATGGTTGTTTCATACAGACTCAGTGCCACATTCATTATATTTAATATTAAATTTATTTGTAAATCCTTGCGGTGTTACATTCTCCCCTCCTTGAATACATTTCATCCCCGAAGTTTGATACTTCACTGTGAAAAATAGAGGTTGATTTTTAAAAATTCCTTTTTGGTAAACCAATATTATAATTTTGGTTAATATAACATCTTCTAAATAAGGGGGAAAGCTGAAATTTTAATGTAACCTTAAAATTAATCTTATGAATGGTACGAAATTAGTATAAATTGAAAATAATGGCTTGGAAGATAAATACATCCCTCGTGTTCTAATAGAGAGTTATATTGAACAAGGTCATTGTAATGTTAAGCTCCATAAAAGCATAAATATATGATTGGTTAAAAGACCATTAATTTCTCAGAAGAAAAAATAATAGGATGAATTCTTTTTTCCATAATAATTTTTCTAATTTTGAGGGAATAAAACAAGTTTATAATATAAAAGTAATTTATTTTATAATATTAAACTATCAAAATACATCACATAAAATTAAATATTATGTATATTTTATCGCATATTCATAATCACGGTTAATTTAAGGACATGTTTACATTTAAATCCATCAAAATGTGTTGTAAAGAAAATTTTATTTATCCTATGCATATTCCCCAATACTATCAAACTAGGTGTGTGGTTAGCTTATTGTCATGTACTATGTTACCCTGAGTCACGCTAGGGACACCTTGTCAGAGTTTTTTCCCCTAGGTACATTTTTTGCAGAACCATATCCGCCAGTAATATCTAGACATAGATATATCGCTATGAATATTAAAATAATATCTACTAAAAAATCTGGGATGTTATTTTACTTTTATCCTCAAATTATATCTTAGGATTTTTTTTCTCTAATCTATGTTACTAAAATCTTGTTTCTAAGGATGTTGTTAAACATCCCCTAATACCAACAGCAATACCCGGACCCTAGAATACCAAAGCTGGAGCATTATTTTATTATATTAGCATCATTACAGGGAATCAAATATCAAAGGAACAATCATCTTAACAGCCCTGGATGACTAGTTTATGTTTATTATAAAGATAATACATTGTGAAAATAAAATAAAAATTATAGAATATAAAATGAAATAAACCACATCCTCAAATTTTTATTTATTGTTTACTTATTCATAACATAGGGAAAGGAACATAATAATATGGTTAGATCTGATTCCTAATAAGGGTATGTAATATAGTGGAACAATAAATAATAATTAATAGTGAATAATTAAAGAACTCATGCCATTATAACACATTCTTGAGTATAATATGGTAGGTATAAAAGCTTAAAAATATTGTCATAATAAAATGTAACTATGGATATTCTACTAATCAAATAATCACATGGAAAATCAAATACAAGTTTGATAATGAGGTAAATTCATAAATATGGAAATTGAAATCATACCTATAAGAATTAAATCCAAGAATATATTATTTTAACGATTCATGCAATGAATCTATCATTGACAAGGATTCATTCAAAAAATCTAATAAATTTGTAAGCACATGGCCAAAAACATATCTACATTTTCTCATGATGCCTACCAATGCATTGAGGGGTTATAGTAGGAATAAACCATCACTTACTAAGTCCAATTAGTTTCTCATATAATGGGTTCTAATCATAAACAACATATACATATGAAATGTAAATAACATTCCTAAATCTATAAACACAATCAACAACAATTCTGAGTAGAATGGTGAATAGTATCAACAGAGCACATCCAAAGTCAAACTAATCATAAAACATTTATTAAAATATGTTTAATTGAAACATTAGAGTTAATTCACAATAAATATAAAAACTAATATAGGTGTTGTCTTATATGAAAATACTCCAATAAAATAAATAAATAATTCACGGGATAAATGCCCGATTTACATTGCAAAGAAGAGTTGATTTTGGAAAAATAATCTTTATTTTTCATGATTATTTGTATAAAATAGGAAATTAAAAAATATAGTTCTCAGTTAAAAAATTGGTGATTGTATTAAAATATTTCTTTCTTTAAATAGATTATATATTGTACTTGAAAATGGGAATGAAATCGAGACATTTCTTTTAATCAATCTTGCATATCGGGAAGGATTGAGAGGGGAACCTTTAAAATGTATTGTCCACACATAAAAAAAGTGAAATGATACGAATACATGAATTTGGTATATATAATCATAATTTAGTATACAAATGAAATTAATAATGATATTTTTGTATAGAGTAACAAAGCAAAACTCGAAAGAAAATGTAGTTCTAGGAGAAAGCCCTTATAAAGACTGTATCATTAGAGTGAGGAAATATCAAAGAAATAATTATGTCTGAAAAATATATTTCGATAAAATATAAGTGTATATACAGTATAAAACAAATAGTGTTCATTCACACGTATTCTTATAAAAAAACAGAACCACTAACATATATTTTTATCTCATTGAATAGAAATTTAGTTATGATATCCCTTACCTCGGGTTAAACATCCTTCGAATTTTTTGAAACCAACTGTATAATAGTTTTAATATTATTATTAATTTATTACAGAACTAAACTCATTTTTATAATACCTTACATAATCTTTTTATAACATTTTCGACCCATTTATTAAAAATATTTTGTTATATACATTATTTTGGGTATGTATTTTTCATGGATTCTTTGGTTATTTTATTATAGTAGTCCTTGTAAAAAAGAAATTAGAATCCATAATTGATAACATAGACATATATATAGTTAATATTCAACAATTAAATGTGAATTTAATCCTCTCATGATTTTGGTATAGTGAATTGAAAACTCATCATTCATCAAGGTGGTGAATTGACATAGCACATACGACGGTTTCATTATTTTGGAATAAAATAACAAACATAGAGATTTAAAGATTCATATACCGTCATCAAAAAAGCATCCATTATATATATGATATTTTATTTTTCATGAAACATTTTATAGGAGGTGAGGAAGAGGTAGAAGTGAGAAATATCTAAAAGAGAACAAAACGGAATCTTACCTCTTCAATCTTTTTCTCATTGAGAACCCCCATAGGTCTTTGAAGTGGTAGTTTTATGATAAAAAAATCACTTAAATTTTTTACAGTATGAGGATACGGGAATTTTGTACAGTATAGGTGATCAATAAGGCTCATGTTGATGAATATCTGGGAAGTAATGATCTTCCTTTTATAATTGAGGAGATAAGTTACTTAGGAATTACTGAAATCATAAAAATTTTGTTAATATATTATAGGTTTTAATACTTTAAAAATAGACAAAAATAATAGGATATCAAATTTTAGAACAAATATTATTATTTTTCTACTTTTTCAATAATTTATGTTTTTTTACATATTTTAATAAAATATTATATTCCAAAAAAAGGTTTTCTTTCAAATTAAACACTATTCATTACGTTTGACTTTAAAAACCTAAACACAAGGTTTAAAATATGAATAAAGTTTTTTTATGTCTTAGAATTATAATATTAATGTAGTTAATTATTAAGTTATCTTAAAACCCACAAATTACATTAGTTTTGGTATTTTTTTATTTTATGAATTTTATTCAATAGTTAATTAAATTAATATGTCCCTATATTTGTGAAAACTATTATGTTATTTATTTCATATCTCAAATTTAAAATCAAACTTCAATGAGAAATGTAATCATATTATATTTACAAATACAATTCATGTTTTAATAAAACTACTGGAAGTCTTCATATAAAAATAATTTTCAAATTTAAAACTATAATGTGACAAATTGATATCCCTTTAGCATAAAATATTATGAAGCATTAAAAGTTATTCATTTAGGTCCAAATATTTCCACATTAAAAAAAAACAGGATAAGAGTCGACACTGTATTATATAATCTATTTTATCCAAATTATAGTCCATTTAAAAAAAATATATACTTTTAATTGAAAAAAATTTATTTATTTATTTTCCTTCCACAAGTACTCCATCATCATTTAAAAAGAATTAAAGACAATAATTTAACTTATAAAAATTAATAATTATTTACTTTCATAAAATAAAATTAATTTTATTCAAAATAATTATTTAGATTCATTCATTATTTTTAATTACACACACATATATATATATATATAACTTACATTATAAGTAAATTTTTCTTCTCTTTCCTTGCATAAGCATAGTACATGCATTTTGATATAAATAATGATCTAAAACACTAAAATTAGAAATTAATAAAAAAATAATAATTAATAATTAAAAACTAATAAATATTTCATGAATTTATTTTTTAGTAGTCAATTATTATATAAAAGTTCCCAATTTTGACTTTTTCAATGCTGCATAGGCACTACGTTGGAACTAACAATGATTTTTATACTAATATTTATATAATATATAATTTTAATGTTATAAATAAAATATATACAATAATAATCTAATACTATAATTATTTATTCATTACATTGTTAAAATAATATTTTATATCATAATAATTTCATGACGATGTTTCAAAAAAATATAGTATTTTATAAAAAAATGTATTTTTTACTATTCCATAAAAATTCAACTACATCAAAAAAATCCAACAAATTCGTCCTTTTATTATATCAATATTTCAAAAATTATTTCAATTTTAGGAAAAAAATTCAAAATATGAGAAATTACATTTTTACTTAAAATTGACATTTACTGGAAAATATCGATTTTAAAATTTTAATCGATTTTAAAAGACTATGATAATTTAAGCGAGGTCTCGTTATCTAATAATCATAGGGCATAGAACTATTAAATTATCATTATATTTTTGAAAGATAAATTTCCTTTTGACTCATTATATTAATTATTAAATTTTAAATAAACATTAATGTTTTATAAAAATACTAATACCTACCAAATAATTTCTAAAACATTTATTTACTACGATATAATTATAATATACATTCAATGATAAGATTCCAAAATTTTATTTATACATTGATTGGTTAGGTTAAGATTCATTTTTATTATTTTGAATTAATAAGGGGCATATTAAAATTCATACAGGTAAATTTACTAGAACGGTCAAGTTACGATTCACCATAAATTATGTTGATCCTATCAGACTCTAAATATCTTGCTGATTAAAGAAAAGCATGTCAATTTTTTTAAATTAAATTAATAGAAGTAGAAAAAATTTGTTTAATAGATAGGTTATAACAATCTTGTTCAAATAATTGTAATACTTAAGTGTTTTTTCGAAGATACTTAGTGTCAGGTTAATTACATTTATATTATGTTTATTCGTAAATCCATGGTGTGCAAAAACTCCCAATAGGTGTTTTAAAGGTTATATTATACACACATAGTAAATTTTCTATCTTGTGAATCAAGTCCTTTCATCTTGATCAATCTTCTATATAATATTTTTTATTTGAAGATTTGAAAACACCACTCACCCCCTAGTTTACAAGTGATATGGAGTGATGGTGTTATATCAATGTAATGACCAACTATTTTTAAATGTTATGTTATTATAAATAATTTTTCTATATTTAATTTTATAGTTATTATAAACATATATATTACAGAGAAATCCAAAAAAACTTTATTTGGTTGATAAATATACTTAAATTAGTCATCTTTAAATCCAATGAAAATTATAAACATTAAAATTGGATGGAAAATATAAAATAGAAAATCCAAAATAAGAAAATATGGATCAGTAAAATCTATTACAATCATCACACTAATATCCAACCATGTAAAAATGAATCAAAATATTTTCAACCCAATCAGTATCTTAGAATATTAATGTTCTAATCTTGGGAGGAATTGTAGATGGATATTGAGAGAAATAATTAAGAGGTATTTATTGTTGGTAATGTAAGGACTTGAACTTAAAATTTTCAAATTCAAGTATTGTTTAAATAGAATTAACATTCATTGATCTTTTTAGATTACAGTTTTTTTAAATTAGGAAAAACTATTACAACAAAGATTCTTTAATACATGTGGACACTTATAATGAGTGTCCATTTTTTACCAAAGGTGATCCTTTTAAAAGAAAGCATTATATCGTTTCATCACACAACTTAGATACATCCATCATGACATCCTATTCTTCATTCCAAATCTCTAACACATCTATATAAATTACATCCGTATATGAGAACAAAAATCTTATTAAATTGCATAAAAGTAATGAATGAAATTTTTTATCAATTACAACATATAACCCAAAAAAATATTTCAAAAATTTATACTTTTCACCAATAAATCATTAGATCAATAGCTTAACTCATGTAATCTTATGATTCCTTTAAAATCCCATAGTAAAATTAAATAATAAAGGTAACTCATGGAATCATTTCCATCTCACACTTATGTTATTTATAACTCTTAGGGATTCATAGGGAGTAACATTCATGGTTACATTTGTAAAAACCACCACAGTATATTTACTAAATATTTTAGGAGAAATCCTACCAGCAAACTCTATCTCATTACTAGTTGAACAAGAGTTCTATAATGGATGAAATTTATTTTAAATTTATATTATAAAATTGTAAAGGATGATTCAAAACATTGAATCTATATGAAATTTGGAAAAAATTTATTCTGTATATATTAAAAAATTCATTTTTTATTTTTTAAAAATATTTTAATGAGTAACTTTAAAATTGGGTTTTAAAAGAAAGTATCTTACCTTGAGTATAACTCATCATGTATAATCATTATTTTCATGAATAATATAATTAGGTTAAATATTCAATTTCTTGATAACATTTAAAAATTTTATTATTCATTTTATGTCAATAATTACCATTTTATGAATGTTACATAATTATTTAAGCTCATGTTCGACATTTTGACGATATTCGATACTTGAGAAAAAAAAGGTCATTGATTTGATGTCTTAAATCAAATTGGTAATTTGTCCACCATCTCTAAATAATAACCATCCAATAATTATTTGATTTATATTTCAATTATTCTTTTGAAACCAATCATGTATGATTATTCAGAAAAATGAACCAATGTTATGATCATGGATATGGGTGTTCGTGCATACAAATGATGAAGGTCCATGGGGCAGCAGAAGCTCATGGGTGGATGTGCCCACATGTATTTGTTTCATTAAAAATTATCAATCCAGGATCAATACGGTGATAAACTCTAGACTACATGGATCGAATCATAGAAATAGACAAAAATGTAGAATATTCATGGAACCAAAAAGGATAATCAACACAGGTTGATTATAATTAATTTCATTAATTGAAAATAAGTACATTTTATGGGGATCATTCTTCATTGATATTTCAGTTCATGTTCCAATGTGATTCTTCATTGCGTCGCAGAATCCATGTGTAGACTTCCTCTATCAGTGATCCACACATGCACCCCATATCTCAGGACGACGCCAAATGAATCTCCAGGTGCTAGCGTGAAGATGCTTTGGCTTGCGTTGTCTGCCTTAGATCACCTTGATCTGATAGATGAGGATCTCTCTCGGTCATGGGAGCATTTTTTGGAGGAAGGAGTTCAATCCTCCTTGAGAGAATTCACCAGAATTGTTGTGCACAATAATTAGAGAAAAATGTTGGGGTTGGGAGGATATTAATAGTTGGGTTTTAAGTTATTGGGTTATGAAAATAAATAATTGTATTACACATTTTATTTATTTCATTAACACTTATTGAAAACCCCATATTGAATGATTAATTCATTTATATGTTCCAACACTGATTATAATTGGGTTTGAGGTTATGGAGTTATGAAAATTAATAAACGTGTTACACATTTTATTTATTACATTAACTCTTATTGAAAACCCCATGTGGAATAACTAATTCCTTGACATGCGCCCATGCTGATTATACTAAATATAATTTAATAAAATGATATTATTTTTCAAAATCCCTACAAGAATAACTACACAGTGTGTAATCATTAATACACAGTGTGTTCTCTTTTTCATTTCCTTTTCAAAATTAATACTATAAAACATGTACATTCAATTTACACAGTTTTTATATCTTTTTTCATTTTATTCTTCCTACAACATTAAAAAGATTTAGGTTTCCTTGAATAATTATTAAACCACATGTGGGAATAATCTTTATTATACTTGATATACATGGATACACTTAGTGCCTGACCCTTTAGGCCTCTTTCTCATTGTCATTAGGCGGGCATGCCTAAAGTCCAAGATTAAGGTCTAGCAATAGGTCAAGGAAACCAAGAGAAAGAAGTTTATGCCACATTGATGTGTCACCTCATATTAATGCTTTCCATGTAATTTAATCCCATTATTTCAATATCTCATCAAGAAGGTTTCAAGGTAGTACCATAAACCTATATGCTCTATTCTTCATTCATTGACTTCTAGAAATAAAATTGTCGTGACACCATGGCCATGGAATTTTGGCAATATTTCTATTTCAATCAAAGAGCCCAAGACATCTACATCCATAAATATGGAATGTAAAAATCCTTCCTCGACTTATCCATTAACAACATATCATTCGTGACGCACTCAATGTTCCATACTTCCCACCAAAGATGTTCAAGACAGTGTTCGTTATCCTATCTATGCGCGCGAGTCTAGACATGAGTTAATGAAAATCTTTCAGTATAAGGACCATTACAAATGCTCGAAGATAGCAATGTACGATGAAACCAAGACATGAAGAATTACTATTGGTAGGTCAGTTCACATAATCTCCCATATTGGATATTACCAAGTGAAAACTCCATGATAGAGAGTCTCGTCTTCTTATGAGTACTCACAAATGACGGTATGTATACTATGTGTCATGTCATTGTATATTATCAAACCGTAGAACATTATTTATAAATATTGTTATAACATTTCAAGGTTCTCATCATGGTGGGTATATACCATGACGTTATTAAAGCCACAAATATTCCAAGACATTATTATATTATAGTCATCTAGAACAATGAACAATATATAAAAAGTGTACATTCACATAATCAAAGTATAAACAGTTTCTTGTCAGGACACCAACTCTAAAAAACACCCACTTGGACTAGAGCCAACTAGCAATGAATTTTAGTCCGCTAGACCTGACATGATGATCATGTTTCTGCTGAGTCAAGAATTTAGACAAGTGGTTTGCCACGTTGTCTTCCGTGGAAATACAGCTCACTGCAACATCACCTCTCAGAGTAAAATACCTCAAGATATGATACTTCTGAAGTATGTGCTTTGTCCACTAATGTGACCTTGGCTCTTTTTCGAGTACCACTATTGTAGTATTATCACAACAGAGTGTGATAGGATCTTTACTTCTAGGTACTACATCTAACACTTGGACGAAGCTTCACATCTATACTACATCTTTCGCTACCTAAGAAGATGCGATTTACTCAGACTCTATTGTAGAATCTGAGACCACACCTTACTTCGATCTCTTCCAGCTAACTTCACCTCCATTGAAACTAAATATGTACCCAGTATGTGACTTCATGTCATCTTGATCAGTTTGGAAATTAGAATCTACATGTCCTCTAATGACTAGTTCCTCATCTCCTCCATAAACTAGGAACATATCCTTAGTACGCCTCTGATACATAAGGATAGTCTTGTATGCCATCCAATGGCGGTATCCTGGATCAGCTTGATATATCCTTACTGCACTTATTACGTAAGAAACATCTTGCTTTGTATAGAGCATATCATTCATGACTGACCCAATCAGGATGCATAAGTGATCCTTGCCATTTTCATTCTTTCCTCATGTGTCTGAGGACACATTTTCTTGGAAAAATGAAAGCCATGTAACACTGGCAACAATCCCCTCGTGGACTGTTCCATACTGAATATCTTCAGTGTCTTCTCAATGTATATACTTTGACTCAAGCCCAACATTTTCTTGGATCTATCATGATTGATCTTGATCCCAAGAATATATGCTGCCTCACCCAAGTCATTCATAGAGAAGCATTAACCAACCATGCCTTAACTGACTGTAATACTGGTACTTCATTTCAAATTAGTAATTTGTCATCAACATACAATTTTATGAAAATGACTTTACTAACACTAAACATTTTGTAGACAAAAGTCTAGCATTTTTTCTTAACAGAGAAAAACTTCATTTATGGCTTCATCAAAATGAATGTTCAATGACCTTAATGCTTTCTTTAATCCATAAATGGTTTTCTGCAACTTGCATACCTTGTTAAAATCCTTTGGAGTCACAAACCCTTCATGTTTTGTCATGTAGACATCATCCTGGAGGTTCCCGTTAAATAATTCTGTTTTGAAATCCATTTTGCAAATTTCGTAGTTATGGTACGCAAAAATTACCCATAGGATTCAGATGGATTTCATCATTGCAACCGGTGAAAAGGATTCCTCATAGTCAATTCGATGACGTTGTCTAAAACTTTTTGCATCATGTTTTTCCTTATAAGTGCTGGCTTGTCCCTCCATGTCCAATTTCTTCTTTAATACCCATTTATAACCGACATTATTTACATCAACTGGAGGATCTACCAAATCCAAACATGGTTTTGGTAAATGGAATCCATTTCAGAATTTATGGCTTCTTGCCACTTGGAAATGTCTGTGACTTCAACTGCTTCCTTATAGGTGAGATGATAATTATTGTCAACCAACAATGAGTCACCATCTGTGGTGACAAGAAACCCATATCGTTCTCATTCTCTCACCTCGATCGTGCTCCTACACTGTTCTTGTGCCTCTGGAACAGATTGTTCTTCCACGAGGCATTGGGGAATCTGTTCTTGTACCAACTCATGTTTATCATGAGCCTCGACGTCATCGATATCTATCTCACTCCCACTATCACTTTTGGATATGTGCACAGTCTAATGGAATATGGCATGTCTTTCCATGGTAAACTTATTATCAGAGGGGTTGTATATGTTATATCCCCTTGTTTCCTTGGGATATTGTAACACCCTAAGATTTTATGAGAAATAATCTTTTTAATTAATTTCATGTCTTGTTTTGTATACTACACCATGATTAGCTTGCACTATATGCAACACCGTATTATCATGTAGTAAATGCAAACACTATTCTTGGCTTCTGTTTCATGCAAGAGCGCCCTTCCTCAATAGCGTGTGTTGTACGCAATACTGAGTTAAATAAACAACGATATATTGTTATAAAAATATTACGAACTAGCAGTTATGAATAGTATTAAAAACCTTTTGAATTTTATAACAATAGAAATCATCTTACACATATTATTGAACATGGTATGAGAATGGAATAATTTTTTTCTGGTAAAAAAAGTATTTTAAAAAAAATACAGTTTTGTCGCCTTTTAATGGCGCACACACATTAAATCTAGTTTTTGACAAGTTTATAAGTTCAATTTTATTAAATAAATGTATTCATTTATATAATGAAATAAATATTAACTTTATATAATTTTTTAATATTTTTCGGTTAACTTTCATATTTTGTTGAATAGTAAAAATACGCTAAATTTTAATTAAAAATAACTTTTTTCATCAAGATTATTTATATGGTTAAATTATAATATTTAATGGTTTAAAAGTATAAATAGAATATATTTTTAATATTTAATATTATTTATGACATTATAATTAATTTTACAATGAATTCATAGGTAAAAACATTTCAATCTATTGCAATGTTTTAACATTTAGAACTCGTTTTCTCAAAAGCAGGACTAATTTTAAATTAAATAATTCAACTTATTTGTTTCAAATTTGGAAAAATGGATTACATATTTTTAATCATTATGTAAAAATTATGTTAATGTACTACTTTTTATTTTTAGACATTATGAATTGTAACTACGGTAAAAAAATTTTACTACAATTAAAGGTAAATCAGGTAATTAATGGGAAAATTAATATTATAATATAATCATAAAACATATAATAATATAATTGGATGGTTATAATTCATCCTAAAATATAATTGGGTGGAAATTGTATCTTTTGGAACCCAATTGGATGTGATTAAGACCTTTAATTTGTTTTATTTAATGAAACTCAAAAATGTCTCACTCAAACTTTAATAATTAAAGTATTTCTAATATAAGTTTATACATATTATAAATTCGATTATAAATACTAATTTGAAAGATAGATTTTTTTTATTCATCATGGTAATATATTTTGGGATTTATATGAAATATATAATTACCTTAATAGCTTATTCATTAATGATGTAGAAATTATTTATTTAGTGAATAATCAATAATATAGTTTTTATTAAAACACTAATACCCATCAAAAGCATGAGAAACTTGACCAAACCTTATTGGTCGAGTATATATATAACCTAATCATAAAATGGTATACATTCGGACCATTTGGAGCCTTATAAAACTGATTATGTCATTTATATTATTTAATTTTAAAATATGTCAAACCTGTCACCTTCATACAGTAATAAAGACAACATTTTAAAAGTTAGTTTTTTTAAGATAAATTCAACTCAAAGTATTATTATGAAAAATATTTGATTTATTTTAATCATATTATTTTATTTTTAGATTTTATAAAACAATTATGAATATTAAATAATTATACAAAAAATCTGTAATAATTATTTTTTTAAGAGAAATATCAAATAAATGGTTTAAAAAATATTAAAATTTATATTATATGAACTAATTAATGTGCCCAACGAATTTTCTAGATTAATATGACATGTTATAAATCTATTAAATATTTTGGTTCTACTCTATCATCTGTTTTTATTTTATATAAATTCAAATAAATGAATTGTGTCAAATTTGACCCTATTGATATTTTATAAAAATATAATATTATTAAATTGTTTAAAAATCACAAAAATATTTAAAAATAATAAATTTAAATTTATATAGACTTAAATTTCCTTACGTATCCAATTATGGAAAATTCACAACACATAAGTATATATTTATAAATATTTAAAATTTGAATATTTTTACCACAATTAAAAATAAATAGATTAAATAAGAATAAATCAAATTGATAAGGTTTAAAATATTTTCAAAACATTTATAAATTATATTTTCGGATGATATTACCACCCAATATCATCTCATATAATAATTTGAGTAATTTTGGATGTTTTTAGGTGGGTTTGAGTTTACAATAAATTAATATTTGGGAGGTTTCCAAAAGTGCTCCTCTCCTCTCTCATAAAAGGGAACATCCTCCCTCTTCTATTCACTCCATTTTGAGCCTTCAAGATCATCCTAACACTAAAAATTCCTCTATTAATCCTATATAGTAATATTATAGAGGTTCTGGTCTTCTCAAAATGCACACTCTAGTGCCCTAAGTTGAATTTTAAAAGAGGCGCTTCGAGGAAGAGGTAAACTCTTCTACCGATTATTTCAAGTTTCTTTCTTCTTCTACTTACTCTTCATTAGTTGTTTCATTGTAAAGTAATAACATCAGTATCACTAATATACTGATATGTTATTATAAATATGAAACATCCCTATTTCACATTACATCCATTTTACAAAATACCTAATCACTGTGCGTGCATATGTACGGCTTACCATCTCTACACCGTGGTGTAATCTATTTTTCCACCACCACCATACATGGATGGGTATAATGGTGTAAATAATAACATTATATTATTATTATAACATCATACTTATTATAAGATATTACATCATCCACTCCATTTCCATTAAATAATTATGGGAATGATATCATCCCTTGCACGTACGTACGGATTACCGTCTCCACGACACGATGAGATTCATTCTCCATGTTAAACATCATAGAATGATTATAAAGTATATAAATTAAATAATCATGAAATATATGACATAACAATTATAATAGATTTATTTATATGTTATTTTCTTTCTTCCATTCAATTAAATATCAAAATGAAAACAGCGTTCACACGTATGTATGACCTACCGTCTCCATGAACGGTGTATTTCATTCCACTTATCGATATAATATATATATATATAATATATTGTGAATATATAATATATACAAATAATGTTTTACATTCTGGAGGTCTGTAATCATGATCTATTAAACATATGAATAATTACCAGTCAAAACATGTACGAAAAATGAAATGATTTTACCCAAAACGCTACTTTAACATGGAATTGACAAATGAACGGGTAATATAAAGTCATAGTTGAATCAAATATGATATCATAACTATTATTATGGTTCTGTTATTAGTTAATAATATCTTTAAACCGACTGTACAGGTGTCTCGGACACATAAGGATGAAATTGGACAAAAGTTAGGGGATAATTATTCCAATCTCGTTCTTATCTGGGATTTTTTATTAATAAGTATTTACTGGGGTTATGTTTATCATCCATATCCATGTTTTTTTAAAAATGATTTCAATTTTTTTTTACTATTATTCCATGTATTTTTAAATTCATTTTAACCTTTTTTGAATTTTACCACATGGTATGGAAGGAATCCTTCTTTTGTTTTCCAAACCAGGTACTATTTGACTTTTCCGATAAAAGTACGAGAATAATGTATTTTAAATTATATGGAATGAATGGATTTTTATGGTTTCATAATGAACTAATTTCCTGAAGCATTCTATACATTATTTCATGATTATTTTCATCAAAATATTTTTCTTTTAAAATTGTAAGGCATTTTGTGAAAAGAAAATTATTTTGAAGAATAAAATGTATTTTCCTCCAGAATTCATTTCAAATGTTTTTTCAAAACTATTTGCCATATAAGATGACATTATTTAGTATCTTAATGCTTCAAGTATAATTTCTATATTATATGCATGGTTTTATTTTTCTTATGATGAAATTATATCCATTTGTTTTATATGGATTATGTTTTGTTGATGTTTATGAAACCCATTTTATTCATTGGGTTATGATGAATGATTTATGTTTATTTTGTGGTACACGTAATAATGATTTCATTATGAGATTTTTCTGACCTATATCTACATAAAATTCATTGGGTAAAGATTTATATCTCATAAAATAGACATGGCTATAATAGAAAGTAAATATGGTGCAGTAATACATGGCTGGAATGGAAAGATAACTCTGTTCAGTAATGGAATTTGTCTGATATGATGGTCTTGTAAGCAATGTCTTGGATACTATGGAAATCAAATCATGTGCATAATGGTTTCCATAATTACTTGTTTTATTCCCATGCTATTTTATCATGATTAATGTTCCATTGTGATCAATGCCTTATGTACTGACATGATTTATGTCATTAATCATGTTGATTGTTCATGTTTTTGAATTCAAATGTTTTTGTATTGTTTTATGTTCTCCATGTTTAGACATACTGAGCATTTGATCTCACCCATTTTATGTTTTTTTCCAGGATATAATGAATTTTTTTCGGTAAGAAAACAAATGGGGAAGATCTTTATGGGATATTTTGAAGATCCTTCACAATGATTAGAAGATTATGTTTTGAGTTTTCAAAGACACAAAACTAATACGGTCTTTGAGAGTGTGTTTTTTCATGTATTAAGTATTTCGGAAAAGTAATATAATGTCCATGTATTCCATGCTTTGGGTCTCTATTGTTTGTATTAGAGTGAAGGTTTAGTCAACCATTGGAAACTAGGATGCAAAAACATTAGTTAGATCCCTAGAGATATTTCTATGGTATGTCTAGGGATGTCCCTAAGGTTAAGTAAAATTATTGGTTATAGTCCTATTATTATGGTAATGATCATAGAAGTAAACCTAAGATGTTAGATATTGAAGGTACCCCCCATTATTATGTTGCTTTCCTAGCATGATTTTTGCCTCTCATGCTATTATTTTTGGGTTTTAAATGATGGTTGGAACCCGAAGTAACTGTGTTGATAAATGTAATGGAAAATGGAATGAGTGTCCTCCAGAACAAACCAATTTTATGAGAGATGTAGTGGAAAATCTTATTGTTATACTTACACAATCTATGAATAATTCTGGACTTACAATTGAGAAGAGAATGGAACAATATTCTATTGAGTACTTCATGTGGCAGCAACCACCTTCTTTCAGTGGGTGTTCTGATCCACTTGTTACTGAACAATGTATAAGTACCATTGGAAATATCTTTTCCATACATTGCTATTCAGAACATGAAAATTTCATTTTGGGTATTTACCATTTAGATGGTGATGCAGACCAGTGGTTGACTCTAATTATGAATACAAATCCCCAAGATGAAATTTAATCCACGGAATTGGAAAAGTTCAAGAACATTATTTTCAATAAGTACTTCTCTCGTATTATTCAAAAAAATATGGAAAATGAGTTCCTTGAGCTATATCCAAAGGATGATGATTTTCTGGTATATTTGAGGTGAATTTTACAAGGCTTTCAAGGTATGCATCTGGCTTTATCATCCATCATGAAAGTAAAGTTGATCGATTCTTCAATGGATTAAAACCAAGTCATCGAAGGGAATTAGCTATAAGAGACTTTAGTATATATAATGAATTTGGGCATTGTGATATCGAGGTAGAAATAGATGTTGGTGTTACATATCAATCTCATGGTTTTGATAAGAAATGAATGATGAAGTTCATGTAAAAATATCAAAACAATGGTGAAAAGAAGACGAATGTTTCATTATGCTCAAAGTGTGGAAAGAAGCACGGTGGATATTGTCTTAAAGAGACTAGAAAATATTTTAAGTGTGTAATAGAAGTTCATCGATCAGATGAGTGTCCAAGTAATGGGAAAAAGTTAGATTATGATTTAAATATAGAGAGGACTACAGAGAATGCACCACCAACACGTCAATGCTACAAGTGTAATTAAATGGGGAATTATGTTAACCAATGCCCTAATCCAAGGGTTAATGATGATCGACATCAACAATCTATTAAGGGAAAGGAAAAAAACGGGCATCACATAAGATCACTATTGGTTATTTTGAATATTACATTGAAGTGATTTAATGATTAAGTGTATTTGTAATGGGATTCCAAAATAGCATTGTGGAATCTCATTTATAGTATTATGGAATATTGGAATATCTATGTATTGGTTTCCAATAATTGTATGATACTAGTAACCATGAAAAGTGACTGAAATATTTTTGGAAAGCAGAAGATATATGCATAATGAAGGGATAAGGTGAAAATAATATGTTTGATAGTATTAATGATATCATTACTAGTGTAAGGACAAAGTGACATCATGGATTGAGTATATAAAAATTTTGGTATTTTCTTACGTGGAAATAGTTAACTTTTGACAGCATTCATGTTTTCACTAATGTACTATGGTAATTCATGTTTCAAGAGATTAAATTATTAATGTATTCACATGTTTGGAATATGACCAACAATATATATCTTATGATATATGGGGGATAAATGATGGAAATCACATTCTTGGTAGATAACCACTCTAGTAATATTTTTCATTATACTATGAGATTGGACAAAAGTATTTTGGATAAGCCTAAAGATTGGTGTTAATTAAGATAGACATCATATAGTATTGTTTAAGGCTATAAATTTTTTATTTTATTTCAGAAATTTGATAATAGTATAGTTTTATAAAAAGGACAACCAATAGGATGGGCGACAACACATTGAGTTGGACAAGGCTACGGGAATCGAACCCACAGCTGAAGTGTGTCATGTCTTTATCACCTACCACTAGACTACAAGAAGTCCTTGGCTTGTAGAAATTAGTTTTATTTTATTAAGTGGTATTATAGATGAATTATAAGTCCATTTTTGGAACCATATACAATTAACCTCACCATAGATAGATTTATGTATATTTAATATCTTGTGCTATCCTTTTTTGTGATATAGATAGGTGGAATGACCTATCATTCTGTCGCATGATTTTATAATATTTAATGATTGAAAAATTCAACTTCATTTCATTAAATATGATATGAATTGAAATTTGTTCATTGAATAAACAATTATGATATTACACTGGTATCAAGTAAGTATTTATCTGTATGAAAATATTATTCAACATTAGGGAAAAGATCTTGAAAACATAAAATGTTGTCATAGTACCCTCATATCAGATGAATCAGATGGTACCTTAGAACATCACAAATTTATGGCTTTTTGATTGTTGGATTTTTCATAGAAATGTTCTCTACCATTCATCATCAGAATATGATGGTTAGATTTCTCTTCTATAACCAAATTTTCACCTATATTATCCTATGTGGAAACCCAGTGCTGAGTTACTTTGGGTGACCATAATGTTTCTAAATATCCCTTTTAAAATTACGTTTTAGTATTTATTTTTATGATTTGGGTTTCTATGATACAACCTCTCAAGTCATAAACTATTTATAACCACAATGAATTTTGAGGGAGAAATTCATTTTAAGGGGGGTGGAATGTAACAACCTGAGATTTTATGTGAAATATTCTTTTTAAATACATTAATGTCTTGTGTTTTATGCTACACGAATATTATATTTTTATATACGCAACACTGTATTATCTTGTAGTATATGAAAACACCATTCTTGGCCTCTGTTGCATACAAGAGCGAGCATCCTCAATAGCGTTTTTTGTACGCAATACCAAGTTTCACTAAACAATAATATATTGGTATAAAATTATTAAGAACTAGAATTTATTAATAGTATTATCCACATTTTTAATTTTATAAAAATATCATTCATCTTACACATATTCTAGTACATGGTATGAGAATGAAAAAAAATTCGGGTAAAATAAGTATTGTCTTAAAATGAAGTTTTGACGCCTTTTAATGGAACAACCACATTAAATCTAATTTTTGATGCATTTATAAGTTCAATTTGACGAAATAAACTTATTAATTTCAATAAGGATTTAAATATTAACTTTGGATAATTTTTTAAAAATTTATGTTCACTTTCATATTTTGATGAATAGTAAAAATTTACTAAATTTTAATTAAAAACAACTTTTTTCATCAAGATAATTTATATGGATAATTTATAATATTTAATGGTTTTAAAGTATAAATAGAATATATTTTTTCTATTTAATATTATTATGATTAATTTTACATTGAATTCATAGGTAAAAAAATTTCAATCGTTTGAAATATTTTATGTTTTAGAACCAGTTTTCTCAACAGTGGTATTAATTTTAAATTAAATACTACCACTTATGTGTTTTGAATTTTAAAAATTGGATTCACTATTTGGAATCACTATGTAAAAATTATATTAATAGGCTAATGTTTATTTTTAGACATTATGAATAGTAACTACAGTATATTTTATTTTCTACCGTTAAAGTTAAATCAGGTATTTAAGGGTAAAAATAATATTATAAAATTACCCTAACACTTGTATTATTATAATTGGATGATTATATTTCTTTCTAATATATAATTTTGTATAAATGGTATCTTTTGGAACCCACATGGATGTGATTGAGACCTTTATTTTATTTTATTTAATGAAAGTGAAATATGTCTCACTCAAAAATTAATAATTAATGTATTTTTAGTATATGGTTACACGTAATATAAATTAGATTATAAATACTAATTTTAAAGATAAAATGTTTTTCATCATCATGGTAAATTATTTGTGATTTTTAAGAAATATACAATTACCTTAATAACATATACATTAATGATGCTGAAATTATTTATTTTGTAAAAAATAAATAATATAGTTTTTATTAAAATAATAATTCCCACAAAAAGGACCATAAACATTCCCAAGCTTATTGGTAGAGTATATATATACCCTAAGAATCCAAGGATCTACTTTTGTACCATTTGGAGTATTATAAAATAGATTATGACATTTATATTATTTTATTTTAAATGATGTCAAATGTGTCACCTTCATACTTTAATAAAGATAACATTTTAAATGATGGTTGTTTTAGAATATAAATTAGACTAAAATTATTCGAATGAAATAAATTCTTTTTATATTCACCATAGTATTTTATTTTTAAATTTTATACAATAAATATATATATTAAATAATTATAATAAAAATTGTAGTTATTATTTTAGAAAGAGAAATATCAAAAAAATGGTTTTCAAAATAATGAAATAAATATTATATGAACTAAATAATGTGATCCAAGAATTTTATAGATCCATATGACATTTTATGAATATATTAAATATTTTTTTTTGACTCTATCATGATTTTGTATTTTATTTAAATTCAAATAAATGAATACTGTCAAAATTGACACAATTTATATTTTATAAAAATTACATATTATTAAATTGTTTAAAAATCAAAATAAATTTTAAAATTTATAAATTTAAATTTATATATTCATAAATGTCATAATGTTTCCAATTATAGACAATTAACAGCACATAATTAAGTATTTATAACAATTTAAAATTTAGAATATTATTACAACCAATAAAATTAAATAGATTAAATAAGGATTAATCAGTTTAATAAGGTTTAAAATAATTTCCCACATGTATAAATTTTATTGTATAATGATATTACTAACCTATCTCATCTCATCTTCAAATATGAGTAATTTTTGAGATTTTTAGGTGGGTTTTGAGTTTATTATAAATTAATATTTTGAAGGTTTCCAAAAGTGCCCCTCTTCTCTCTTATAAAAGGGAACCTCCTCCCTTTTCTCATCACTCCTTTTTAAGCCTTGATGATCGGAAATACCCTGCCAATTCCTCATCTAAAACTCTCTAGTTTTATTATAGAGGTTGTTTCCTTCTAAAAATTCCAACATTAGTGCCCTAAGAATAAGATTAAAAGATGCTTGTCGTGGAAGATGTAATCTCTTCTAATGATTCTTTCAAGTTTCATTCCTCTTCAAATTACACTTCTTTAGTTGTTTAATTATAAAGTAATTACAAAAGTATCACTAAAATAATTATATGTTGTTATAAATATGAGACAACCATATTTCACCATATATCCATGCTAAGAAAAACAAAATCAGAGCGTGTGCGAACGTACGGCTTACCGTCTCCACGTTGTGGTGTAATCTATTTTTCCACCACCACCATACATGGATGGGTATAATGATGGAAATAGTAGCTATATATGGTTATTAGATCATCATAATAATTCTGATATGTTATATCATCCACTTTAATTCCATTAAATAATTATGGGAATGACATCATCACTCGTGCGTACGTATATATTACCGTCTCCATGACGCAATGAGATTCATTCTCCATGTTGACCATTCTAGAATGATTATAAAGTATATATAATACAAAGTCATGAAATATATGAAATTATAATTTTACTGGACTTATTTATATGTTATTTACTTACTTCCATTAAATTTATTATGGAAATGAAAACAGCGCTCAAGCATACGTACGGCCTATCGTCCACATGAACAGTGTATTTCATTCCATTTATTTATATGTTATTTTACTGGACTTATTTATAAATCATTTTTTCTATTATGATAAATGAAATGGTTTTACCCAAAACGCTACTTTAACATGGAAATGAGAATTGTACATGTAATACAAAGTCGTAAGTGAATCATATATGATATAATAACTATTATTATGGTTCTTTTATAAGTTAGTTATATGTTAAAACCCACTATATAAGAGTCTCATACACATACAGAAGATATTGGACATAAGGTAAGGGATAATTATTCCAATCTCATTCTTATCCGGGATTGTTTCTTCGTACATATTTACCAGGGTTATGTTTATCATCCATATCCTTATTTTCTGAAAATGTTTTCATAAATTTTTTACTATTCTTCGATTTATGTTTAAATTAAATTCCACCCTTTTTTGAGATTTACCATAGGTATAGAATGAATCTTTGTTTTTTTATCCATATGAGGTACTTTTTGAATTTTCCGGAAAAAGTAGGAGAATAATATTTTTAAAATTAAACGGAATGAATTTATTTTTATTGTTTCAAAACTCCTTATTTTCATGAATCTTCAGGTAAAATATTTCATGATTATTTTCAGAAAAATAATTTTCTTTTAAATATTCATATCATTTTGAGAAAATCAAGTGATTTTGAAGAAGAAAGGATATTTTCCTCAAGAATTCATTTCATGTGTTTTATCAAAACTATTTTCCATTTAAGATGTAATTATATAGTATTTTTCTGTTTTAATTATACTGCCTCTATTATTTACATGGTCTTATTTTTCTTATGATGAAATTATATCCATTTTTTATATGGATTATGTTATGATAGGAGTAAGTTTATGAAACCCATTTTATTCTTTGGGTTTTGATAAATGATTTGTGTTTATTTTGTGGCACACGTAAGAATGATTTAATAATGAGATGTGTGGGACCTATATCTCCCTCCAATGTATTAGGTAAATATTTATATCTCATGAGATAGACATGGTGGGAATGGAAAGTAAATCTGGTTCAGTAATACAGGGCTGGAACGACATGTAAACCCAATTAAATAAGGGACTTTTTCCACTATGATGGTCTTGGAATCAATGTCATGGATACTATGGAAATCATATCATGTGATTAATGGCTTCCACAATTACATGTTTTATTCCAATGGTATTTTATCATGATTAATGTTCCTTTGTGATCAATGCCTTATGTACTTCTAAGATTTGTGTCATTACTCATGTTTTATTTTCATGTTTTTACGTTCAAATGTTTAGGTATTGTTTTATGATCTCTATGATTACCCTTACTAAGAATTTGAGCTCACCCTTTTTATTTTTTCTTTTCCCCAGGATATAAATAATGGTTTTAGGTAATAAAACTAAATAGGAATATCTTCATGGGAGATGTTGATGTTCTTTCACCATGATTAGAAGATTATCTTCCATGATTCAAAGACACTAAACTAATACCATCTTTGGGAATATGTTTTTTTCATGTATTAAGTATTCCAAAAAATTAATATAATATCCAGGTTTATCAAGATTTGGGTCTCTACAGATATCATATAAATTTACCCTTTGTTCCTCGAGGTGCAAGTTTGTTACTTGAAGAGGACTTAACCAATGCATCACTACTCGACACATGTAAATTTGATAACATGACTTTGCATCCACTCCATAACTCATATGGAATACCATTTATATATTTAATTTGTACTTGGTTTAGTATGTGTGCTGATGTTTGTAATTCATATCCCCTAATGTATAATGTAAGACTCACGTGACTCATCATTGTTCTCAACATGTCCAACAGGGTGTAGTTCCTCATTTCGCAGACACCATTCCACTGAGGCATATAAGGAGGAGTGAGTTCATATTGAATCTCAGACCCCTGTAAGATATCAATAAAGTCCTGATAAATTTATTCTCCTCCTCTGTCTGAGGGGAGTTTAATTATCTTCTTACCATGTTGGTTCTCAACTTCACTCTAGAATTCATTGAACCGATCAAAAGAATATGACTTATACCTCATTATGTAAATTCATCCATATCTACTAATATCACCAGTAAATGTTATGAAGTACAATTACCCACCCCTTGATTAAACTAGAAATGGTCCACACAAATCTATGTGAACTAATTCTATATGCTCTTTAGACCTTTCTTCTTTTCCACTAAATGAGGATTTGGTCATTTTTCCTTATAGACACGCATGACATACACTAACAGGTTTTAGATCGAAAGAATCTTAATACAAATCTTGATGTAATTTTGTCAAACATTTCTCATTGACGTGACCTATCTGGTGATTCCAATGTTGTGTGTGGTATGATTCATGTGAATTAACATTTTCATCCATTTCCATTACTTGGTTAGTGTAGTCTAACACATGTAGGTCATTATATAAATGTGCCCTACCAAAACAAATGCTATGTTTATAAAAGTTGCAACATTCATTTCCAAATTTGAAGATGAATCCATCGTTATCTAATATGGATATTGAAATAATGATTTTTGTTATAGAGGGTGAAAAACAACATACTTTTAATACCAATCCTATCCTAGTAGGCAATGTGAGGTGGTAGTTTCCGACAACTACAACAGTGAGTCTGGCTCAATTGGTTGCTCCCAGATCCACCTCACCTCGGTCAATCCTTCTGAATTTACTTGGTTCCTATATTTGGATATAGATGTGATCACCACAAGCAGTATTTAATCACCAATTGTTGGAAATAGATAGATTTCATTCGATAACAAATGAACCTGAAGCTTCCCCTTTCTCCCTTGGATGGGTTAATTTTTTCTTCCAGTGGCCCTTCTTACCACATGTGAAAAAACAACCTTCTATTTTGTTGCCTCCCCTTTAATATTCCTTTTACTTGAAGGCCTTGAAAATGATTTGGTCTTAAATATCTTCACCTTACTATTCATTTTATTCACAATAAGGGAAAAAAGATTTTCATGCTTTATATCACTGTCCACTTGGAGAATGAGGATAAGAAGATTAGATAGAGACTTTTCAATGTTGTTCATATTGAAATCTATAACAAAGTTAGAGAATCTCTGGGGGGAGTGATGCAGGAATGATATTGGTACCCATTTCATCAGGGTTTTTAAAGACTAGAACCACTATACACTCAATGTAGACAATGATCTTGACTACATGAGGCCCAGCTAGAGCACCCTCTCCAAGCTTGCTCTGAAATCTGAAACCATTCCTATCTTTCTCTCTCCTAGTATAGACCACAGAGGTTCTCGAGCATGCTATAAGAATCTATGTCTTCATGAGATTCATGAGCTCACTAAAAATTGATGATAACATCAATCATTGAAAATTGAGTACATCGCTCAAATGTGGATCATAGACCAAGAAATCTTCATCCCTCGCCTCATGGGTAGGCGAATCAGGATGTGAGGAATCTAGCATAAAAAACTTTCGTTCATGGCGTAGGATAACCCGAAGGTGCCTAAACTATTCCTGAAAGCTACTACCGATGAGGATATTGTCTTTATCTATAATTGATCATAGAGAAAATGTAGTTGATGAGTTTTTCATCTTGATTCTACAAATTAAAAGAGCATATTTATTAGTACCATTTGATAACATATTATGAAAAATAATAAATGAATTTATTAATTCTCCAAATTTTTATCATGTCCCAATGGCCCCCACCATTGATCTTGGAATTACTAGTTGCATTGACATTATAGTGGCAAGGATCCATATTCCATTTCGCATAACCCCAACAAGGGTTAGTCAAGCTATTTAAAGGTATTTAGGTAGACAAGTCTTTGCCAACTATGAGCTTACAATACCTTCATATTTAGAGTGGACTCCCCAATACTGAAATCCTGACTTAGATTTCCTCAAGAATTGACTCCATTTTACAACACATCAAGAATGGGCTACTCCTCTTGATGTAAAATGTTTAAGTCAACCTGAAAGTTTCATAAGATATTATTTTATAAAATTAAGTGTCCCAACAAGGGATGGTCAAACAAATAGTTTTATTGAGTCTTTCCCTTAATCAAGTAACAGAAAAATGGTCTAACTTAATATGTAATTTGAGTGATTTAAATCCTTTATGCATAGTTTATCATTATCACATTCTTGTTAATATTAAGTCATTCTTGGTTAAGTGATTAACCATGTTCTGATAATGTTTATGCATAGTCTGGGTTTTATTTTATTCCATATATGCATTCTTGTTTATTTCATTAACAATGTAATGGAAGTAAAACACACATAATAAATAAACCATGAAATCAAACCAAAATAAAATAAGATGGCATGATCATGGTCTCAATTGGTTTTCTTATCTAGCGGTTTTGATAAACAATCCCTGACCTAGAGAAAAACACCTTGAACTCGATAGTTTTTGTTTTGCAGCTCCCACCTCTCCACCTTTGTATATTCTTGGGTTGGTCTCGCCTCGGCTTCAGATATTGAACCATCTCCTCTGGCTTGGGAGATCCTAAATTACATGGGGTTTACATTAAAGAAACCATGATAACGTAGGCCCTATATTTTATTGGAAAAAGCCTTGTAGGCCAACGAATTTAAATTAAATAAATATAAATGAAACCATACACATCAAAAGGGTCTTTGGTCTAGATCATGATCATCTATATCATGCAATGTAATTTACGAATATTTACTATTCAAATTCTTTGAATTGTTCTTTTATACAAGATAAATAGCATTTTAATTCAATTAATTATGATATTATAATTAATCAATTATTTATCTTAAATTACATTATAAATTTCATTGAAATTATTCTTATCCATATTCCTTGTACAGGTCATTGTAATTTGAGGAAACCTGGTGAAATTCCATTTTAGGAAAGTTCATGGCATGTAGACTATATTACATGGCGTGTATTTGTTTTTACTCTTTATCCACAGTACACACCGGGGGCTTTGGTGTTTTTTCTGTACTTTGGAAAGTTTGGAGTACAGGGTGTGTAGATTAATCCTACATGGCATGTAATTCCATGTTACACTGTTACCAACCTCGCAATCCCATGTATGTGGTTACATGGCTTCTCCTTGTATGCGGTTTCACCAAGGCCAGGTCGGACTACAAGACATGTTGATTCAACATACACGCCATGTATTCTGTTTTCCACAAGCTTTTTGGTTCTTGTCAACACAGTGTATTAAAAAAATGTAGGTATGCTAAATTCAAATGTCATGGTTTGGCACACCAGTACCGGTTCATTTAACCTAAGTACACGGAGTGTATATTTCACTATACTCCATGTATTCTGGTGTTGTATAGACCGAATGTTTGTCACCTCTGAATGAGTTCCTTGTTTTTAATTTCATCAAAATTAAAATTAAGAGGTCGTTTCTGTGATATGAATCAAGAAATGAAGGAGAAAGAACAGATCTTGATCAATCAATTTTATAGAACGATTTATCTTGAATTGAATCAAATATAAATGTGTATATTATCAATGAAATTAGATAACTATATTCAATGTTGGTACCTCTTTAATACCACTTGAAGGTCCTAGGCGTAGTGGAAAATCATGGGAGGATGTGCCCACTTGGCATTTTTTTATTAGCAATGATCAATCTGGGATCAATACAATGATAAATTCCTGACTCCATGGATCAAATCATAGAAATATACAAATAATAAAATAGTCCCAGAACCACAATATAGGATCATCACAAGTAGATTATAATTAATTTAATTAAATGACAAGAAGTTCCTTTTATGGTGTTCTTTCATTGTTGATATTTCTGGTCACGTTCTGGTACGATTCGTCATTGCATCTCGGAATCCAAGTGTATACTTCCTCTAGCAGTGATCCTCATTCCCACATTCTATCTCTGGATGTCGCCAAAATAATCTCCAGGTGCTAGCGTGGAGAATCCTTTGCTTGCATTTTCCACCTCAGATCACCCTGGTCCGATGGAGGAGGATCTCTCTGGGTCTTAAGAGCATTCTTGGTGGAAGGAGTTCTTTCAGCCTTGTGAGGTTTCTGCAGAATTTTTTTGTACAATGATTAGAGAATTTTTTTGGGGTTATGAGCATATTTATAATCAGGTTTGAGGTTACTGAGTTATGAAAATAAATAAATGTGTTACGTGTTTTATTTATTTCAATAACCCTTATTTAAAACCCCATGTCTAATCATTAATTCCTTGACATGCGCCCACACTGATTATAATCGGGTTTGAGTTTATGGAGTTATGACAATATCTAAATGTGTTATATGTTTTAATTATTTCATTAACTCTTATAGACAATCCCCACGTCAAATAATTAATTCCGTGACATGCACCCACGCTGATTATAATAAATATATTTTAATAAAATGATATTATTTCCTCAAAATCCTGACTGGAAAAACTAAACTGCATGTAATCATTAATAAATGGTGTGTACTCGTTTTTCATTTCCTTTCCTAAATGAAAACTACACGGCATGTACATTCAATGTAATAGCGTGTATATCTTGTTTTCATTTTATTCTTCCTCCAAAATGAAAATGATATAGGGTTCGTTGAATAATTATTAAACAACATGTGGGAATAATCTTTATTATATTTGAGATAGTTGGATAAACTTAGTGTTTGACCCTCTAGGCCTCTTTCTCTTTGGAATTAGACGGGCTTGCCTAACGTTCAAGATTACTATCTAGCAATGTGTCAAGGCACCAAAGAAAAAGAATTTGATGGCACATTGACATGTCACCTCATAAGAACTCTTACCATGTAATTTAATCCCTTTATCTCAATATATCTTCAAGAAGGATTCTTGGTAGTGTCATAAACCTATATGCATGATCCTTTATTCTTTGACTTCCAGAAATAAACTTATCGTGACACCATGGCCATGGAATTTGGGTGACAGTTCTATTTTAATCAAAGGGCCTGAGACATCTACTTCAATAAATATGGAATGGAAAAATCCTTCCTCAACTTATCCATTAGCAACATGTCATTCGTGACTCGCCCAACATACTATACTTCCCGCCAACTGTCTTCATGATGGTTTTCATCCGCAAATCTAAGTGTGCGAGTCACGACATGAGTTAATGATAATCTTCTATTCTAAGGACCTTTACACACGCTCGTCGATAACAATGTCCAATGACACCATGACTTGAAAAAATACTACCGGCAGGTCTGTTCTATTAATCTACCATATTGGATATTACTATGAGCGAACTTCATGAGGGAGAATCTTATCTTCTTACGATTACTCGCACATGACGGTCTGTATACTTTGTGTCCTATCATAGTATGTCATCAAACTATAGATCATTATTTAAGAATATTGTTATAGCATTTCGAGGTTCTCATCAAGGTGGGGATCTCCCATGACCTTATTAATGCAACAAATATTGCAGGAAAATATTATATTATAGTCATGAAGAATGACGAACAATATATAATATGTGTACATTCATGTGATCAAAGTATAAACTGTTGGTTCTCAGGACACCAACTCTAACACATGAGTAATAGTTCTGTTTTTCAATGATATGTATGGATAGAAGGTAAGTATTAATTTAGAATTATCTAAATATCATGATATCACTAATATCATATTAAATATTTATATAAACTTATATATATCATCCATGTGATGTGGTGATGAAAAATGAGTCACATCACTTTGTGGAGATGATACTTCACATGTACGCAAGAATCATGTTATCATTTTTATGCGCAAGGAAAGGTATGAATATCGAAAATATATAATTATTTAATAATGATAATTACTTCTTGAATATAATATATAATCATTAGTTTCTTCATTATATCCAGGCTTGCGAGATGAAAATTGAAAACGAATTATCTCTATTTGCGAGGCGGTGGTCCATCGTACACATGAACGATTAATTATCGTCTCATTTCATGGAAGCATATACAGATTTTTGTGATTAATATTAACATAATAATATCTTAGTATATTGAGGATAAACATTAAATAATTTCATCATGGTTGAATTATATTGTAATGAAGTGGGAGGAGATATAAAACCAAAATACTTGATAAAAACAATATGTATTCTACAGATGATATCTTTTTCATAACACCTTGAGGAAAATAAGGATGTTTTTATGCCTAAAATAAAAGACTTATAATGATTGTAGGGATTATAAGAATGGATTTGAGAATATTTATTCAAAACCAAGTAGTATTGTAAGTTTTAATAGAATATAAAAACATGTTCTCTTTCATAAGATAAGGGAGGGGTACTCTTGGAAGTATAAATAATATTGAATTAATATAAATTAATATTATATTCAAAATTGATACAAACATGTATAGTCTTTAGATAATATTAATATGGATTTAAATATATAAATAAAATAAAATTTATTCAATTTTTACTATTTTTTAATCCTTATTTTATGACTTCAACACTTATTTAATCAATTTAATTCTTATTGTGAAAACCAGTATCTCTATACCTTAATGACTAATATAGATATTATAAAATTCCAAAATAACCATAAATGGATCATTAATTATAGTATTATCCTCAAACCATTCATTCATGAATGTTTTATATTTAGATAACTTATATATCAATTAATAAAATATTATATATTTTAAAATATCAAATGTCCATTATGAAAATATTTATAACTTAGCTTTTTAAAAATATCATAAAAAAAGATAAATTCGATCATATTATTCTAAAATAGAACTGACATATCTAAGTCTTCTATAAAATACGTGGATGGAATTAATTATGTAACAGCCCAAAATTTTGGATTGAAATTTGTTTCCTAAGATAATATGTGTTATTTGTTTAGTCAGCAAAACTGTATCTCAACAATAATGAAGTGTGTATAATTTGATATTGGACCATCATGTTTTTAATATTATATGAAAATTGGTCAATTATGACTTTTTTTCAATATTAACATTAGGAACTATACTCTTGATGATAATTTTAACATTGTCATTAATTTTTATAAGAAAATTTTTTATAAAGGAAATTTGGTATAGAAAGATGAGTTGATGGACTCAACCAGAATATTTGTTCTGTTTGAAGCTCACCTATTAGAAAATGGAATGGATGTATCATCTGTTATGTCCAATCCAAACTTCAATATGTAAATCTTGTATAAAATCACATACGAGAGATGTTCAGGTTTTTAGATATTACAACTTAGTGGATGTTAGATGAGGCATCCCATTAATCTACCACCATTTCACACCTAGCCCATAGCGTGTATTTATGTGTAACAAGTTGTTATGTTTCAAGGATTTTGTTACTTAAATTTTAATTCCATTTTATAAATAAATTATTTATTCTATGATTTTCATTCTGAATAGTTCTTCTTAATAATGTTGATATAAAATTTGGTGTATTTTCTTTTTCAGATAGAGATTATATTATTTAGAAAAAAACAATGCTTATAAAAAATTTATTTATTATAAAAATTGTTCATTTTAATGAAATATTGTTAATAAAAAATGTTTTTATAAAAATAAATGATAATTTTTTTTGAGTGTCATAAATTTTATTATACATTTTCAATTAACTGTTATTTCTAATAAATAATGATTTTTATATCTATAAGCTAAAATTATAGTATTTATAAAGTTATTAATATACAATAAATATCAGGTTTTAAATAATCACAAAAAATTTATTTTGTGGTGAATTAATGGGATTTTTCTAACTTATTTATTCTATTAATAGTAAAAATATAGTTTGAGTTTTGATTTTGTTTATGAAATCATAATTAATTCATAATTATTTGATAACTAATTAGACACAATTAAAATGTAAATTTTTTTATTTTATTAATATCATGTATTTTAAAATATTTTAATCAATTTCCAACTAAATAATTTATTTTCCAAATTCTATAATGCAAACATTAACGTTAAAAATATTCTTTAGTGAAACCATTAATTTTAAATACCAAAATATGTTATATGAAATGATGTTCAACAGTTAGGATTAACATAAAATAAAAGGTGACCCATGTGTTCAATAACATGGTAATAGTACATGGGAAATCCCATGTTTTTTAATTTACCTCGACCTAGGGGTTTAAGGCTTTTATTCAAAAATTAAAAAACCAATCCTCCAATTTTTCTATAAATACCCACTAATTTCTTCATTTCCATTCACTAACAAATATTCCTCCCTGAATTTATGATTTTTTAAACTACAAATGTGTCCACAAAAGGTGTTCTCAATCACACAAGGTCCCAATCTTTGAGTTTAAAGATTTATTCTTCACGGTAAATGAAATATACATCTTTTATCTTCATTTCAAGAACCACTTTTTGTACATGTCTTATTAATATTATTATAAATTTTTATTATTTAATTTTTATTTATTAACTTACTGAAAATATATTTATTTTCAATGAAATACCCTTATCCCATCTCTTTTTAAATAATTCAAAATCCAGTTTTTTGCTTGTTTGGTTGTTGATTTTATATCTCACAATTTCACTCTTCATCTTAAGAGAATCCAATTTATTTTCATTATTTGAATATAAATGCATCCTTTTATTTATTAAGGTATTCAAAAATATGTGAAATGATTAATTTGATTCAATTATTTAGATACATAAAACCCTCATTCCCTTTCCATGGGTTATAAATACCATATATTTTTTTCTTTAAGAACTTTTTTTTAAAACATCATGATTTCCATATAAACCCCAGTTATTTTATTTTAAATGGGTTATTTATTAATTTTTTTATTATGAAATATGTGGATCACAAAAAAAAATTCTAGTGTATTAGTATAATGTTTTATTTTTGTACCCACATTTCCATGTTATGATCCATTTTCTTAGTATTATTATTTTCCTATTACTCATTAATTTATTATATTCCCCATGTTCTTATTGATATTTCTCAATATCACATGTTAATTATGTCCCTTTCTTTCTCTTACTAGGACTTATTCTCATCCCTAAATATGATGCATGATTCTAGGTTATGAGATTCATTAATTGTACTCAGGATGAACCAATGATGAATCATTTCAAGGGTATTAGAATAATGTTTTATTTTTCATGTATTATATCACTTATTTCTAATAAAAAAGACAGAAAATGGTCCTCTAATTGAACAATGTAAATGAAAATTTATATTATAAAAATTTGGGATTCCATATTTGGTTTCAAAGGATAGTTTAGTTATTTATGGAGATTAGGATTTCCAAACATGAAGAAGAACCTTATGGACATGTTAAAATTTATGTAAACATCCTGGTATTCTGGTGAAATATTATGTATGTGGTTTAATAGAAAATAAATCTTTATCTTGATATTAACAAGTGGATATGTCTCTAGAATAGATGTATCTGATGCTAAGACCCAAAAACATAGCTTCGATCTAGACTTGAATTGGAACTTGTGCATTAAAATGGTCCTTATTCACACCTAGATTGACACTCTAATGGGATATGTTTTATAGAGACCCTAACCTTTTACCCAAATCCATAAATTATTTTAAGCATAATAAACCATCATATTACAAGTCATAGATCACAATTTCTAATGTCTTGGATGATTAGGTACATAAAACTAAAAACATGGGTCTAAAAAAACATTTACTTTGTTAATCTTCATAAATAGCTCCAAACATCCATTTTTGTCATTCATATTCATAGTATGACCTAGGAATATCATGAAAAAAGGTATGAGCCAAAAGCCCAAGTAATTTAATAACTATAAGAACAGTGTTTTAACAAATTAGTTAGAAGGCGTGACATCGTGTTATAAAAAGGCATGGAACATATAGAACAATTAAATATAAACATGGGATATTATAAACATGTACTTATATTAATGTGGAAGAAACATAAAAAATTAAGTTATCATTATGCAACACTTGTTTCACATAGATTATCACAAGTCAATGTTAACCACCAAGACCACTGCACACAGTATCACGAGTCAAAGTAAAATGTTATGACCGGTTCAAATAACATCTCATGGCACTCAAATTTACCCAATGTATTATATCACTATAAAGGAACATCAATAAAAAAATGTTCATGAATATGATTTCTAGATAAATAATAATATATAATCAATCATAGAAAAACACAAGGGTTCCAAAGGAAACACATATGTACTATAATCATGTAATAAAGCAAAATAATGAAGCGTATCATTCAAGTGTCCATGAAAGAAAGAAATTAAAACATAAATGGACATTAATAAGGCGAAATAGGAATATATCATGATACTTGATTTGAAATATAAGTGATAACATATTATAATAGTAATTAAAAAAATTTATTATAAAAATATTTTAGTGCGGTTTTAAGGAAAATATTTTAGAATTTAAAATAGAAAAGGGAATAATATATTATATAAAACCATAAACTTACCAAAAACTATTTCTTAATAAAAATCTGATTTTATTAAAAAAAATTAGTCTTGAAATTGATCATAGATCGCACTTGCAATTGGGTTATAATTTGGGAAGTTCCATTAAAAAGTGTTCTCTTATTGGGAAGTATTGGTGAGGAAACCACATAAAATGAAGTATATTCCAGAAATAGAATGATGAACGGTCCATAACAGATTATTTTGGACCATGTAAATAGAATTTTAATATTTACATAAAACGAAGAGATAACTTCATTTTGGTAAGGGGATAGATAGGGCAACAGAAATGAATAATGGTGGTTTGGGTAGAATCCCTTACCATATGCCTGATGGTGTATTTCAGTTGATCATAATGTACTAGATAAACAAATTAAATTCGTTAATAAATATTTTTATATTATATTCTTCATTAAATGTATTTATTATAACCTTATTAAGTTCATTAATGACTTTATGATGGGTTAATATGTTCAATTTCATCATTTGGGAGCGTTTTTTCCTTGGTTTTCTTTATTAGTTTAATTATATACATGTCAGTATAAATATGTATCATGAGAATGGTTGTACAAAATTTGAGTTATATGTTATTATATAACATCCATGAGATTAAATTCCTATATTATTCATTCTATTATTTCTTGGTAAGTTGAATCATTATAAAAAACATTAATGATAACTATTTTTGTTAATTTGAAGTTTTAAATCCCAAAAATCACATTTTGATTTATACATTAATATCATCTGATAAAAAGATTACAGAACCATACATTCGGAATAATATATATATTATAGTCTGGTTAAATAATCAAAATGGTTTCATGTATATAATAGAATATGGAAATAGAAATTAAAAACTTGTCATCCTTGAAAGTGATAAACTAACACAACTCGGATGGTGTTTTCATTTCTATTATAAAATGAGAGGAAATTGGAGATGATTATGATGAATTATTACATTGCCATAAAAACATTATATTAAATGTAAGGTACTAGAGTTATCATTTCATTTGGATGACAGGAGGTGAGGAAAGAGAAAGAACAAAATAAACTTGATTTAATATAAAAGAAATTAAAAGAGTAATTTACCTCTTGAATTTATATTCCTTGAGAACCCCCTTAGAGAATAAGATTTGGTATTTTGAAGAGGCCAATGGATAATATCTGTATAATATGTTCTTAGTGAGATATATGAGTATTGTAACATCCCAGGTAATTAAAGAATATGACATTTTCATATTTATCCATATTTTTGAATAAAATATTAATATTACTTTAAAAGGAACACTCAACTCGATGGCGTACCTGATACGCAACAAAGAGTTTATTTGAAATCTTACATTGCACTCTAATAATAAAATAAAATTATTTGAAATGGTAGTTAACGTATAGCCATTGTAATGACAGGAATGAACGGCACTAACTACAAAATGATTATATATGTTTTTCAAATATTTTTTCTTTTATCCAATAATTGTTAGAGTCTTAAAATGCAAATGAATCAAATTTTATGCATAAATGTTATAATATTATTTAAAAGGTCGATTAACTGACTTTTGATGGAGAACCATTTTTAAATATTCTTTTGACAATTTTATATGTTTTATTTGAAAAAATTTAATACTTCTTTAGAATCTGGACAT
Organism: Viscum album; assembly: GCA_963277665.1. NCBI lineage: Eukaryota > Viridiplantae > Streptophyta > Magnoliopsida > Santalales > Viscaceae > Viscum > Viscum album. The sequence continues at coordinate 397,540,930 of OY728144.1, forward strand.
CAAAATTTACTTTGTGTAAATTTTTGTTATTTTTCTGATAAAGATCATTTTTAGTGAAAATGATGCATTTTAACTCCAAACCTCATTTTAATCTGATTTATTTATATGGATATATTATCTTTTTAATTGACATTAAAGTGTATTTAGAATATATTTTTACCATTTAATCCAATGGTGGTCATTGGAATTAATTACACTTTGAAATTGGACTTAATCTAGTGTCAATCTTTTGATATATATTATTTCATAAAAACACGCTATTTGTTTTGACAGTTGGAATTAATTATAAAATTAATTAATAAAACATATATGTTTTGAATTTTTTAAAATAGACATCATTTTTGAATTCAGAATATCAAATATAGCTTAGGGTAAATTTTTGGTATTTTTCTAAAAAACATCAATTTTTTATGAATATTGAAACCACTAAGTGGTAGTTAAAGAAACTGATTTTTCGTTTAAATTAATCTTTGCCACTTCTATGATTTGATTTTCAAAAATATGACATACATGGTTGTCATTAATATGTAAAATTTGGTTCAATGAGATTAAAATATTTTTTGGTGAAAAGTAACTTTTAAGTTTTATTAATCACGATTAAAGGTAATTATTGCAATTTAAGGTAAAAATAATGTTTTAATAATATTAAATGACCTAGACACATGTCCTACTCTCATTGGATGTGTCATGGACGACCAAAAAAATACATGGGTAAACTTGGGGACCCCATGGAGCCACATTGGTAGTAAAATGACATAAATAACTTTTTGTTTAAAGTTAAAATAAAAATGTCACAAACATTAGTGGTTTTACTAAAACAATTTTTAAATGGGGTTATTTTAGTCATATTTTTGAATATAAATATTAATTAGAAATAAAAAAATATTTCCTACATCATGATATTTTATTTTTTAATTTATATACATTAATTAAAATAATTTATTTATGACACCATGATGATGCAGCGATTACCTCATTATTTACCGATTTAAATAAAATGAAACGATAATGTAAAATCTAAGACCTACACATTTCAAAAACCAATTTGATGTGTTTATATTGAAATATTATTACCTTATCCTCTAAATATATAACTTTGGGGCCTTTAAAATCCGAAAATAATTTTATAATAAAGTAACCTTTTATAACTTTCCAAGAGTGCCCCTCTTATCCTCTTATAAAAGGCCCCCACCTATACCACCTTACCCACACCTCTCAAGCATTTGGCTCAGCCATCCCATGCCCATGTTGTCTCTCCAAATCCCTATATTACTCGTATAAGCCTCACTTTTGGGAGAAGCCTTTCCAAGGAAGCCTTTGAGCTCAAATCAAAAAGAGTTTCCTGAATTAAAGGTAGTGTCTTATCTTGTGTCTTATGTTTTATTTTGCTTCTCCATCCTCCTAAATAATTTTATTCCTTTATTTTGTAACAACACTAGTATATTCATTTTTTATGAGAAGTATTAGAGCTACACCTACACACAGCTTCGTCTAATGGTTAAAGAACAAACAGTTTCTGTGGTTGGCGATTTTCTGCCTCACGAAACGATGATTGTTCAATATTCTTTTAACACCTTTCATGGCGGCCATTAAGATGTCACATTATTTATTTATGATGTATATTATATTTATTTCTCATATATGCTTATATATTTTATATTGAATACATACCTTTATTCTTTTCATGTTGTGCAAATGCGATAATTTCATTTGATAAAGTGTGGACTACCGCCCCCTCAAGTGATGCGACTTGTTCATGCAATAGATGGAATGTAAAAAGAATTAAATTGATGAAATTAAGTGATATATATAACATATATACTATACTGGAATTATAATATATATCTCTATCTCTTCTAGTTTTAATTCCATTAATGTGCCAATGAAATGAAAGTAGTGTTCATGCGTACGTACGGCTTACCGTATCCATGAACGGTACATTTCATTTCTTATCTCCAAATGTTATGCACTATTATAAGTACATATATATAATGGATATATATTTCATATATTAAATCTAAATGATGGATATAATTCAGGAATTATAATATATATCTCTCTCTTTTAACTTTAATTCCATTAATATGAAGAAAAAAATGAAAGTAGCGTTCATGCGTAAGTACGGCCTACCGTCTCCCTAAACGGTGCTTTTAATTTTTTATCTCAAAATGTTATGGAATAGTAAAAATGGATATATAATGGATATATATTATAATTAAATCATTAATACTATTCTGGAGATGATTTACATATACCTACATGGAAAATTCTTTTCCAACAAGTTCAATTGTTACTCATGTATCGAACATCGACAAAAACGTCTGATATGAACTCACTTTATTATCCAATTTTTATAACATTATAATATGTGATATGAACTGAATAATAATATTTATAGGAGGTCCATAAGAAAATATAAATTGAACAAATTTTATTTTTCAGGAGATTATAGATTGATCGAGTCATGTCGGACACGAGGTAAGGGATCTAACCTCTCTCTTTCTTTTAAAGTACTCTCTTTTATGTCACTTATTTTATGCTCCTCTTTCATATGTTGGGGGATGTTCTTATATATTCCTCATTCTGTACATTTTATGTTAATATGATTAGATACGCTATTTTATCTCATCAATCCATTTTTGGATGTTTTATGTGGCACCGTTAGGCTGCCGAATTTTCATAAGGGGTTCTTCATCTCAATTTTTATTCCCATGAGATTAATTCTACATTTTCCACTATTTCATTTTCTGTGGTTTATGTGATACCCATTATTTTACTATTTTTATAATATACTCTCATTTATGTGTAGTTACATCTTCATTGTATGACCCTTCATTCATGGTGTGTATGTTTTGAAATGTTGCCCAAATCGGTAAGGGAAGCTTTCACACTCCTCTTTTAAAAAGTCTAATTTTGTTATGTATTTTAATTTACATATTTTTATGTTGGGATGTGTTATTTTATATCCTTATTGATTTAAATTTTATTTCCATGTGATGAGATACCATTTTCTCTCTCATCAACTAATTTTATGAATTTTAAAGTGACATCGTTAGGCTGTCCAATTTTACCAAGGGAGCTTTTTAACCCAATTTCGATTTCATTGGGTTCAACATGTAGTTATTGAATATGTCATCCTTTTAATATGTGTGAATGACCTTTTATTGTTTTACACTTAATATCCACTTATATTGGGTGTATTTATATTTTTCACACATATTTTTGAGATTGATTTATCCTAAATTTAAGGATACCTTCTTTATAGGGGATTTCATCTCATTTTACATTTCTATTGAGACTTCATTGTTGTTATGAACCAATTCACTCTTATATTGTGTATATACTATTCTTTAGAATATTATATCATGAATCCATTTATTCTCATGATATTATAATGTTCTGATTAAATGTTATTCCTCAATTATTGTATTCAGGTATCTCTCATTTTGTTAAAACCCCTTAAACTAAAATAACGTTTTAAATGTTTTAATGATTTATTATTATAAATATTTGTCATTAATATCCATGTTTTCAAAATGGTTTTAAGGAATTATTTTTATGGATATTAATGGTTTAAAATGTTAAAATGTTCAAGGTGGTATGGGACTTCATATCAATCTCCTTTCATTGAGGCATAGTTTGTTTTATAGACAACCATCTTTTATACGGTGTATAAACCCCTTTGACTTTTACCTTTATCCAAAAGGAATATTTTTTTATACGAAGGGTTTTACTAAATGACAAAAGTGAAGGTTTTTGTCATACGTATGCGGCGACAATGACTTCTCCGCTGCCGTGACCATTATTTTAGTTTCGGCTTCCTCTAAAATCCATAACTTTTTTGAATGAAAAATAAATACCATGTTTTGATTTTATTTTATTTTGGTGTTGAAAATGGTTTTCATAATGTTTATATATCAATGTGTTGTATTGATATCTTGTGATTGAAAAGTGGAAATGTTATGTTTTCTTTTATGCATGTTTTATGCGATATTATTATGTTATGTTTCTTTAGCATTGTTATGAAGACAGGTCGTTCTGTGATAAACTAAGGGTAGGTGAGCCCGATATAGCCCTCCAATGCATTGGGTAACGCGAAGTGGTTAAATGCTAAGGTTTCTCTGAAGATATTTAGGGAATATACTATGACGGGTATTCCAAACGTAACCATGAGGGTTACTCCCTACATAAGAATGTTATGAATGCCTCAAGTTCCCTTTATGCCTTATGATTTATATTCAGTTATTCAAATATCTTTTGATTTCATGAGGTATGTTAAGTTGCTTGTGTTTTGTGAGTAAGGTATGATTTAATTGATTCTTATGTATACATGGACTGATGTTTTCGTTCCGTACTGTTATTACCCTTACTGAGCTTTTTATGCTCATCCCAAGTTTTTGAAATGTTTTCCACAGGACTTAAAGATGAATAGGGTCATGGATGGGATCAAGGAAAGACATGATATCTAAAACATGTAACTAGACATGTTTCTTTTTAAGAGTTTTTATTTTATGGAATCTTAGTATAAGTGTCTACTTTTTAATCTTTTGAGATTTAATAGTTATGTCCTAATTCTCTAAAACTCTAAACCTAAAAACATCCTCAATGTGAATTATTCATTTAATTCAATAATAAGTAATGCATAAGTTCGGGGCCTTATAGTTGGTATCATAGGTTGGTTTAGATAACTTTAGAGGTTAGGTTATTCTATAAGCATAAGTGACATTACCATAATGGTTAGGATTTCAGAAAGAGTCATAGTTTTTAGATAAAGTGAATGAGTAGGTATATCTTAGTGTTTATCTTCCTCATTAGTACATGATGATTTTGTTGATATACTCACACTGACATTTTTGGTTTTAGTAAATGGTTGGATCTAGTAGGCACCAAAGTGACAATGGATTTGAAGGAAACCGTAGTGGTTCTCTGATTAAGAGACTATATGAAATGGGGGATTCAAAGAGAAATCTCGTGGTTATTCTAAACCAACTATCATGAGTCATGATCAACCACTTGAACCTTGGTGATTTCTCAAATGCCTCTTTTACAAGAGAACCAACTCGATGTGGAAGTTCATGTGATAATTATAAAGGTAACCCTTAGGGTTTATATGATCCTTACTTTTGATGTATTTGTGGATTACTATATGTTATGATGTAAGATGAAAGTCATGAGGTAAAATTTAAGTTATATTATGTTATGGTTAATTTTAAAGATGTTATCTCATTTTGGGGAATGTTTTATTAATTATATAATTTTGGAAAAAAGTCAACACACAGACCATGTGACAACCCGTCGCGTCGGGCAAAGCTGCAGGAATCGAACCCACAACCAAAGTGAGACTGGTATTTATCGCCTACTACTCGACTACCTGAAGTCCCTGGTTAGTTTGACTAATTAATTTTTTATTTAGATGATTTTAGGAATAAATAGTAAGTTGATTTTGGGTTATCTATGGAAGTTATTAACCTATCATGGAAGATATGTGATTAGGTTAATTATTTTTCAGTATGAGACTTTAAGAGTGACTGATGTTATTTGGAGATAAATGTTAGGGTTTATCTTGGAAGACTATGTGATTAAATCCTTCAGAGATTTGGGTTTTAGTCTTCGTTGTGATTACTTTGAATAAGTTTATGGATAGGTGTTTATTGACTGGTATTTTTTGAACTTTGGGTATTGTTTGAAAAATTTTGGAGATTAAGAATAGATTTTTTTTTATAAAGGATTATCCTTTATGGGTATTATCTGATCTCATACTAAACTTTTTGGTTTTAGTTTTGGTTAAGGTCTAAAGACATGGTAAGTATATAGTTCTATTTCCGGGAATAGGTGATTCTTTAGAAGTTGATTATAGTACTCTTAATGCGAACAATTCTTCCCAAATACTCAGGTTTTGGAGAAAATATGAGTTTAATTAAGGAATCTAGTAAATGTTGAAAGTCTACGTGATAAGTAAGTAAGTTTCATTTTGATTTAGTTAAGCTCAAAAATAAATTCTTCAATTTTGAGTAACTTAATACAAAATTTTTGTCTGTTAACTTTTCCTACTGGGGAATCGAATACAGTTTAACCCATCAGAAGTTTGTGATTTTATTGTGGTTAACTTTTTCATAGACATGTTTTCTATCACTCTCCATCAGAACATGACCCTTTGTTTTTTCCTACATATCCATATTTTCAAACATGGAATCCTAGGATGGGTAAACTCGAGTGACATTTGTACTTCTCTCCCATTCTTTTAAAGTGATTGTTTTACTGACTCTTGTTCCGATGTGGGATTTTCAGTGAAGTTTCCAAGCCAAATATTAAAATTTCGAGGACGCAATTCCCAAAAGCGGGGAAGGATGTAACACCCCAGTTAAATAAAGAATACGAAATTTTCATATTTAGCCCTATTATTGAATAAAATATTAATATTACTTTAATGGGAACGCTATAATCGATGGCGTACCCAATACGCAACAACGAGTTTCTTCGAAATCTTACATTGCACTATAATAATAAAATAATATTATTTTAAATGGTAGTTAACACCTAACCTTTGTAATGGAGGAAATGAATGGAAGTAACTAAAAAATGATTATATATGTTTGTCAGATATTTTTACTTTTATCCAATAAAAGTTAGAGGCTTAATATGAAAATGAATCCAATTTTAAGCATAAATGTTCTAATATTATTTAAAAGGTCAATTAACCGCCTTTTGTTGGAGAAACATTTTTAAATATACTTTTGACAATTTTATATTTTGTATTTGACAAAATAAAATCCTTATTTAGAATCTGGACATCAAAATTTACTTTGTGTAAATTTTTGTTATTTTTCCAATAAAGAACATTTTTAGGGAAAATGTTGCATTTTAATTAAATACCTCCTTTTAATCTGATTTATTTATATGAATAGATTATCTTTTTAATTGTGATTAAAGTTTATTTAGAGTATATTTTTACCATTTAATCCAATGGTGGTCATTGTAATTAATTTCACTATGAAATTGGACTTAAACTAGTGTCAATCTTTTGATATATATTGTTTCATAAAAACACGCTATTTGTTTTGATAGCGGGAATTAAGTATTAAATTAATTAATGAAACTTATATGTTTTGAATTTTTTAAAATAGACATAATTTTTGAATTTGGAATATCAAATATATGTTAGGGTGAATTTTTGGTCTTTTTCTGAAAAACATCAATTATTGATGAATAGTGAAACCACTAAGTGGTAGTTAAAGAAACTGATTTTTCATTTAAATGATACTTTTCCACATCTGTGATTTGATTTTCAAAAATCTAACATACATGGTTGTTATTAATAAGTAAAATGTGGTTCAATGAGATTAAAATAATTTTTGGTGAATAGTAACTTTTATGTTTTATTAATTACGATTAAAGGTAATTAGTGTAATTTAAGGTTAAAATAATGTTTTAACAATATGAAATGACCTAGACACATGTCCTACCCTCATTGGATGTGTCATGGACCACCAAGACAATCCATGGGTAAACTTGGGGACCCCATAGAGCCACATTGGTATGAAAATGACATGAATAACTGTTTATTTAAAGTTAAAATAAAAATTTCACAAACATGAGTTATTTTACTAAATAAAATTTAAATGGGGTTATACAAGTCATATTTTTTACTATAAATATTCATTAGAAAGATAAAAATATTTACTACATCATGATAGTTTTTTAAATTTTTTAGACATTACATAAAATCATTTATTATGACACCATGATGATGCAGTAATTACCTCATTATTTAATGATTTAAATAAAATTTAAAGATAATGTAAAAGCTAAGACCTAAACATGTAAAAAACCTATTGGATGGGTGGATTTAGAACTATTATCACATAATCATAGAAATATATAATTTTGGGAAATTTAAAATCCGAAAAGCATTTTATAATAAAGTACCCTTTTATAACATTCCAAGAGTGACGCTCCTCTCCTCTTATAAAAGTCCCCCACCTCTACCACCTTACCCACACCTCTCAAGCCTTTGCCTCAGCCAAACCCTACCCATTGTATCTCTCAAAATCCCTCTCTTACTCCTAGAAGCCTCACTTTGGGCAGAAGTCTTTCCAGGGAAGCCTTTGAGCTCAAATCAAAAAGAGTTACCTGATTTAATGGTAGTGTCTTCTCTTGTGTTTTTATGTTTTATTTTGCTTCTCCAACCCCCTAAACTCTTTTTATTCCTTTATTTTGTAACAACACCATTATCTTCATGTTGTTATTATAAGGATTATATCTAAACCTACACACACATTCGTCTAATGGTTAAAGAACATATTGTTTCTGTGGTTGGCGATTTTCAGCTTCACGAAACGATGATTGTTCAATCTTCTTTTAATACTTTTCATGGTGGCCATTAAGATGTCACACTATTTATTTATGATATATATTATATTTATTTCCTCTCTAGGAATCTGTATTTTATATTTAATACATATCTTTATTCTTTTCATGTTGTTAAAATGCGATAATTTCATTTGAGAAAGTGTGGACTACCACCCCCTCAATTGATGGGACTTGTTCATGCAATACATGGAATGTATAATGAATGAAATTGATGAAACTATTTGATATATATAACATATATATTATAATGTAATTATAATATATATATATATCTCTCTCATATAGTTTTAATTCCATTAATGTTCCAAAGAAATGAAAGTAGTGTTCATGTGTACATACGGCTTACCGTCTCCATGAACGATAAATTTCATTTCTTATCTCTAAATGTTATGTACTATTATAAGTACATATATATAATGTATATATATGTCATATATTACATCTAAATGATTGATATCATTTTGGAATTATAATATATATCTCTCTCTTTAAACTTTAATTCCATTAATATGACAAAAAAAAATGAAAGTATTGTTCATGCGTACGTATGTCCTACCGTCTCCATGAATAGTGCTTTTAATTTTTTATCTCCAAATGTTATGGAATAGTAAAAATGAATATATACTGTATATATATGATAATTAAAACATTAATACTATTTTGGAGATGATATACCTATAACTACAAGGAAATTGCTTTTCCAACAAGTTCAATTTTTTACTCATGTACCAAACATCGACAAAAACGTCTGATATGAACTCACTTTATTGACCAGTTATTATAACATTATAATATGTGATATGAACTGAATAATAATATTTAAAGGAGGTCCTTAATAAATTATAAATTGACCATGTTTTATTTTTCAGGAGATTAAAGATCGATCGAGTCATGTCGAACACGAGGTAAGGGATACAACCTCTCTCTTTATTTTAAAGTACTCTCTTTTATGTCACATATTTTAAGCTCTTATTTATTATGTTGGGGGATGTTCATCTATATTACTCTTGCTGTAAATTTTATGTTAATATGATGAGATACCCTATTTGATCTCATCAATCCTTTTTTGGATGTTTTATGTGGCATTGTTATGCTGCCGAATTTTCATAAGGGGGTCTTCATCTCACTTTTTATTCCCGTGAGATTCATGCTACATATGCCACTATTTCCTTTTCTGTGGTGTATGTACTGCCCATTATTTTACGATATTTATAATATACTCTCATTTATGGTTAGTTACATCTTCATTGTATGACCCTTCTTTCATGGGGTGTACATTTCAAAATGTTGCCCAAATCGGTAAGGGAACCTTTCACACTCATCTTTTAAAAAGACTTATTTTGTTATGTCTTTCAATATACATATTTTTATGTTGGGATATGTTCTTATATATCCTTATTGATGTAAATTTTATTTCCATGTGATGAGACACCATTTTCTCTCTCATCAACTAATTTTATGAATTTTAAAGTGATGTCGTTAGGCTGTCGAATTTTACCTAGGGAACTTTTTAATCCAATTTCGATTTCTTTGGGTTCAACATGTAGTTATTGAATATGTCATCCTTTGAATATGTGTGAATGACCATTGATTTTTTTACACTTAATATCTACTTATATTGAGTGTATTTATATTTGTCACACATAATTTTGAGATTGATTTATCCTTAATTTAAGGATACCTTCTTTAAAGAGGATTTCATCTCATTTTACATTTCTATTGAGACTTCATTGTTGTTATGCACGAATTCACTCTTATATGGTTTATATACTATCCTTTTAAATATTATATAATTAATCCATTTATCCTCATGATATTATAAAGTTCTGATTAAATGTTATTCCTCAATTATTGTAGTCAAGTATCTCTCATTTTGTTAAAACCCCTTAAACTAAAATATCGTTTTAAATGTTTTAAGGATTTATTCTTATAAATATTTCTTATTAATATACTTGTTTTAAAAATGGTTTTATGGAATTATTTATATGGATATTAATGGTTTAAAATGTTAAAAGATTCAAGGTGTTATGGGACTTCGTCTCAATCTCCTTTCATTGAGACTTATTTTGTTTTATACACAACCTTCTTTTATAAGGTGTATAAACCCCTTTGACTTTTACGTTTATCCAAAAGGAATCTTTTTTTATATGAAGCGTTTTACTAAACGACAAAATGGAATGTTTTTGTCGTATGTATGAGGTGACAACGACTTCTCCGCTGCTGTGACCATTATTTGAGTTTCGGCTTCCTCTACAAGCCATAACTTTTTTGAATGAAAATTAAACACCATTTTTTACTTTTCTTTTATTTTGGTGTCAAAAATGGTTTTCATAATGTTTTTATATCAATGTGTTGTATTGATATCCTATGATGGAAAGGTGGAAATGTTATTTTTTCTTTTATGCATGTTTTATGTGATACGATTATGTTATGGTTCTTGGGGATTGTTATAAAGACAGGTGGTTCCATGATAAACTAAGGGCAGGTGAGCCCGATATAGCTCTCCAATTCATTGGGTAATGCGAAGGGGTTAAATGCTATGGTTTATCTGAAGAGATTTAGGGAATATACTGTGATGGGTATTCCAAACGTAACCATGAGGGTTACTCCCTGCGTAATAATGTTATGAATGCCTCAAGTTACCTTTATGCCTTATGATTTCTATCGATTTATGCATAAATCTTATGATTTCATGAGGTATGTTAAGTTGGTTATGTTTTATGAGTAAGTTATGATTTAATTTATTCTTATGTATACATGGACTGTTGTTTTCTTTCCGTACTGTTATAACCCTTACTGAGCTTTTTATGCTCATCCCGAGTTTTTGAAATGTTTTCCATAGGACTTAAAGATGAATAAGTTCAAGGATGGGATCAAGGAAAGACATGATATCGAAATCATGGAACTAGACATGTTTCTTTTTAAGAGTTTTTATTTTATGGAAACTTAGTAGATGTGTCTACTTTGTAATCTTTTGAGATCTTATAGTAATGTCCTAATTCTCTAAAACTATAAACCTGAAATGATACTCAATGTGAATTATTCATTTAATTCAATAATAATTAATGTTTCAGGCTGGGTCCTTATAAGTATAATTTAAACATAGCATAAGGATTTCCAGGTGTGATGATTGGAGGTAAGGAGCAGTGGTATGTTGAGTGGATGAGATGAGGGGTTTCCCATTATTTTAATCATTAATTTAATATTTTTTCCTCAAGACTTGGAATATTCTTGATTATTATTACAAAAATAGTAAGTGGTCATGTGGGGTTGAGATAATGTCCTCACATCATTCGTGCATCGGTCGATGACAACATAATTCTTGTATTTATCATTTATCGTAAATTATCATCTTTTACTATTCATCAAGAATTAAAGTATTTCATAAAAATCCAAAACATTCTCCCAAAACATTTTTCAAAATTTAAAATTCAAAAATAAACTCCATTGTTCAAAAATGAGTTTCTAAATTTGAGAAAATTAATTTTTATTTAAAATCATAATATTCGTGAAGAATAATAAAATTTAAAAATAAAATTGCTTTTCTAACACAATGAAAAATTAATTAAGGTCTAATAAATTATCTAATGACCATAAGACATCAAAATAATAATTTATGAATTCATTTTATGAAATTAAATTTTCATTTAATTTCATAAATTATTCATAAAACTGTTATTAAATATACAAGCCTTAAAAAAATACGAACAATTTATTAATAATCTAAAAAAATTATTTACATATACTATGATATAATTATATCATATTTTCACTTATTTGATGGATAAATTTTATTTATACTATCATTAGTTTAGTTACTATTCAATTGATTGGTTTACTATTCATAAGGGTTAAATTACTATTCCAAATGCAATGTACTATTTTATTGGTATATATTCCTTAACATATAGTGATACCTTCTTTCCACTCATTTGATATTTAGAAGGTTTGTATTGTGTTATGTATGTAATATTAAAGGATTATAATAAAATAAATAGTTATAAAAATTTAATTTCATTAATAAAATATTTGGTCATTACATGTTTGGTTAGTTAAAAAAATTATTTACCATTATGAAGGATTTATAGAAAATGTAATTATTGTTAATAAATAACATAACTAATCATGAGGTTTTAAGTAAAAAATCATTTAGGGATATATGAATATATAATTATCACTATGTATTATTCTTTTATAAAATTGTGTGAAATATGATGAAATGTTTAAATGGAGATCATAGTGGATGAGGCACTGAGAGTCCTCTAATGAATGTACGAATGGAAAAAATTATGAGAATAATGAATCAAATAAATTAATTATGAGCATTAATTAACATGAATCAATCCAATAGACTAGATTCACCTCAAATGGAATAAATTTTTATTGAGCCTTTTATGTATTAATTACCACCTTTTTTCAGTGTATCTACCAACACATTTGTTTATGAACAATGTATAAGGTCTGTATAAATGATCATTACACTACATCATTGTTAAGAGGAAGAGAAAATCGCCCTAGCTATGTACTGCCTATAGGGAAAAATTATCAGTGGTGGAAACTGGTTTAAAACACCGATTCAAAAAGGGATACTGATTCCATGGATTGTTAAGAGTTCATGTGATCCTTTTTCAATAAATATTCCCCATATTAGATGAGAACGAAAATGGATAATAAATTTTTAGAGATGAAGTGGACGGAAAATGAACCTGCGAGAAACTATGAGATGAAGTTTACAAGGGTTTCTTACTACACCTTTTTATTTTTCATAGACCCTATATGAACTTTTGATAGAATATTTTTAGTAATAATTCCAGATCTATGGAAGAATATATCAAATCAATAATATACCAATTTTTAGGTGATATTGTGACGTTCTATAAAGGTTTACCTGTAGTTTAGATGGACTTTTTGGTCCCATATATTGAATGAAAAGAAGATATATTAAGAAACACCCTTGGTGAGTAACATTGATAATAGAATTGTAGTAAAGAAATTGAAACTTCTGCAAAAAAAATGTTTGAAGAATCATAAGGGGAATTTCATTCTTAGAAATGAGAAATGTTACATGTGTGGGAGATATGGAATATTTTTTCAGAATTATCATAGGGAGGTGAAGCCCAAATGTCTCATCACTAATGACTACTTGAAGATGGTTCATGGCCATTATGAAGCCCAATAATTCAAATGTGGACATCTTAGATACTTTTCCAAACACAATCCAAATCTAAAATAAATCAATAGGAATCACCAAAAACCTCAACACAAGCCAAGGTAGCAAAGTTGGGATTTTGATATCATGGAAACTGAAGTTGAAGATCAAAATGTTGTGGTGGTAGGTACTATTTCTTTTCTCTCAAATACAGTTATTACATTTCTTGATTCTAGTTCTATGCATTCCTTAATTTTCTCTATGATTTCAAAGAATACAAAAATGATCCCTAAACAGGTCTAGGTGGTTTATTAGTCAAGGCTTCTGGAGGGATTATCCAAAATTAAATATTGTATAAAATCTCTAGTATTAGCATTGGCTTGCACAATTTCATCATTAATATAGTATTAATTCCCAAGCTAGAATTAAAAACTGTACTAAAATTGATAGTCTCTCAAATTATAATTCTAATATCAGTTGAAGAAGAAAGGAAATATCAGTAGTCCTTAATGGAAAATATATGGTTGTTTCATACAAGATATATCTCAGCCTCAGCTTTATCTAGGTTCACCTCATATTGCCTTCATTATGGAGATGATTGGTGAATGTGAAGAATGAAATAAAGGTATAAAAATAGAAAATGTCCCCATCATTTTGGAATACGTTGATGTATTTCCCAAGGAGTTACCTCAAACTCTCCCAGAAAAAGAGGTTGATTTTTCTATTTGACTCATTCATGTATCCAATTTGATATCAAAGAACACAAATAGAATGAAAACTTTTGTGCTAGAATAATTAAATAAACAACTCCAATATCATTTAGATAAGGGTTTCATCAGGACAAGTGAGTTTCCTTTGGGAGAATGTTTTCACTTTTTGAATAATATGATTTTGACAATGTGTTTATGAATTGATTATAGAGAACATAATGTTATTATAGTTAATAACAAGTACCCTCTTCCAAGGGTTGGTAATTTATTTTACCATATTTATGGGGCTCAATTATTCTCCAAGACTAATCATAGATTTGGTAATCATTATGTAATTGTGAATAAAGAAGAAATTCCAAAGTCTTCATTCTAATAAACATATTGGAATTATGAGTTTTTTTATGCCCTTCTGTTTGACTAGTTCCACTAAAATATTAATGGATTTTATGAATAATGTCTTTAATAAAAACCTTGATAATTTTTTTGTAGATTATATTGATGATATTATATTATATTCTCAGTGTTGTGAGGAGAATTCTGATCATCTATGGGATATATTGCAAACTCTATAGAATTTTAGACTATTTGGAAAGTTCGTAAAATTAGAATTTTAGTTAAATAAAGTTTCTTAGGGAACATTATAAAAAATTAAGGAATATCTATTGACCATGAAAAGAATAAGGTTGTGGAGGATTGGTCTCATCCTACAATAGTAAGTGAGGTTAATTGTTTCATTGGTTTAGAATGATATTTTAAGAGTTATTTGAAAAGCTTTTTGTGGATATAAAATAGTGTAACCATGTTAACTTGACAAGGGACTAAGTTCATCTTGACTAAAGATTTTGAATAATGTTTGCAAGAGCTGAAGATGATATTGGTTAATTTACACATTTAAATCTACCCCATAAAAAAGAAGGGTGCATTATTAGTATATATGCATTTAGGAAAGGGATTGGGTGCATCCTTATAAAAAATGAAAAGGTGATTTCTAATGCATCTCAATAGTTGAATCCTTATGTGTTGAATTATCCAACACATGACTTGGATATGGATGTGGTTATTACTATATATAGGTAGGAACAATCTTTATGTGGATAAATTTGATATATACCCAAAGTACCAATGTTTTATGTATATTATCACACAAAATGAATTGAAAATGAGAAAGAGGAGATGGTTGAAAATTATTAAAGAGAATGATTTCTTAATTCATTATCATCTCTTGAGAGAAAACAATGCTATTGATGAATTATTTAGAAACCACCCTGTTCTGCTGGAAATGATGAGGATTCACCGAGATCCATTGACCAAAGTCCTAGTGAAACTATACATAGTAATCGTAAGGGAAGTGACATCACTGAACCAATCCCAAATGATTTCCTGACCATCATTACAAGATAAGAACAAGACATCTTAAAGGGAATATCCTTTATTACATAAGATAGTATAAGATGTGAAGAATTATATGTTTTCAGAGAACAATATTGATCCAGAATGTGTACTAAAATTTTATACAAGGCTATGTGTTCCATATATTCTAGAAATAATCAATGATTTGATTGATGAAGCTAGTACCTATTTATCCTCTTTATAGTTTCAAAGAACTAAAATTTATGGGGGATTTTAGTCATCATTATTGGTGGGATGACCTGAAAATGGAGATTTATGGCTACATTATAAGGTTCCCAACATGTCAATAAGTGAAAAAAGAGAATAAAATTTCTAAAGTAGTTTCCTAAACACTTCCCATACCAACATGAAAGTAGGATGATATCACTATTGACATTTTTACTGGTCTCTTAAAAACGAAATGAAATAGTGTGTTTTGGGATATAGTGGATCATCTCACCAAGATTTCATATTTCATTACTATTCCGGATGATTTATCACTTAACCAATTTAACCAGATATATGTGATGGAAATTGTATGTCCTTATAGGGTAGTACTCTCTATTGTATCTGATTGTGATCCATGATTCACATCAAAATTATGGATAATTCTTCAACATGATTTGATTATCGAAATGAATTTCAGTACGAAATATAACCCAAAACTAATGTCCAATTTAAAATTAATATACAAAAAATTCCGGACATGGTGAGAACATGCTCATTGGAATTTAAATGTGGAATGGATCAAGATATCTCATTAGAGGATTTGTTTTAAAACATCAAATTTCATTTGAGTAATCAAATGGTATCTTATGAATCTATATATGGGAATCAATGTTAAACTCCTACAAGTTGGGATGAAGCTATTGAAAGAAATATGCATGGTCCTAATGTTGTTCAAGATATGAAAAAAAAGGTTCAGTTCATCCAAAAGCACATTAAGGATGCTCATATTCAGCATAAGAGCTATGTTGACATCCATTTAAGAGACTTTGAGTTTTTTTTTGGAAACAAAGTGTTTCTTTGAATATCACATTCAAAGAGATTCATGTGGTTTTGGAATTAAGGAAATCTTAGACCTGGGTAAATTGGCCCCTTTGAAATCCTTTATCGCATAGGACCAGTGGCCTATCAGTTAGCACTTGTACCAAATATAGATCCATTTCATGATGTATTTTGTGTATATCTATTTATGAAGTAAATACATGAATCTTATCAAGTACTGAATCCTGATGTGGTACAACCGAAACATGAAATCTCTTTTATAGGATCATCTAGGGGATATTTTGGAAAATAGAGACAGGGTTTCTTGCCACAATACTACCCACCTCATAAAATTATTACAGAGGAACCAGAAATATTAATAAAAAATGTTGGAACCAAAGGTGACAAGGAGGGAGAAGTACCTACACGTTTTCTAAACTGAGTGAAAAAAATTTAAAATTTTAGGGATGAAATATCTGAAGGGGGGAGAATGAAATTGTAACAACCCAAGATTTTATGAAAAATATTCTTTTTAATTTCACTAATGTCTTGTGTTGTACGCTACACCAAAAGGAGCTCGCAAAACACGCATTCTTGACTTGCCTTGTATTACACGCAATCGCGACCTTCCTCGATAGCGTGTGTAGTACGCAATACCGAGTTTCACTAAACAATGATATGCTATTAAAATATTATTAAAACTAGCCGTTATGAATAGTAATATCCACTTTTTGAAATTTTTTAAATTTTATTTTTCAAAATGGACTTTATATTTGGATTCGTAATATCGAAATTAGCTTAAGGTGAAATTTTGGTACTTTTCGGATAACTTTCATTTTCTGATGAATAGTGAAAATTACTAAATTTTAGTTAAAAACAACTTTTTCAATCGAAATAATTAATAGTGATAAATTATTAATTTAAGTCGTTTTAAAGTATATTTAGAATATAGTTTTACAATTTAATACAATGTTGGTAATTAGATGTAATTTCACATTTAAACCAGACATAAACAAGTGTCAATCTTTTGATAGATATTGTTTCATAAAAACACGCTATTTGTTTTGACGACGGGAATTAATTTTTAAATTAATTATATGCAACTGATATGTTTTGAATTTGGTAAAATAGAAATCATTTTTGAGTTCATAATATCAAATATATCTTAGGCCTAATGTTTTGGTATTTTTCTGAAAACTTTCAATTTTTGATGAATAGTGAAACCACTAAGTGGTAGGTTAAAAACTGAATTTTGCATAAAACTTAATTTTACCGCTTCTGTGAATGGAATTTCGAAAATCCGACAGACACGGTTGATATTAGTATGTAAAATGTGATTCAATGAGATAAAAAAAATTGGTGAATAGTAACTTTTTACTTTTTTTACCGCGGTTAATAGTAAATAGGGTAACTAAGGGTAAATATGATATTACTATTACCCTAACACATGTCCTAATTCTATTGGATAAGTGTAATTCGACCGAAAACAAACTTAGGAATATAATATGACCATTTAGGTCCACTTGGATTAGATTATGACATTTAATATTATTTTATTTAATGAATAGTTACAATAGTTAAAATCCAGGTTTAATAACTAAAACATTTTTAATATGGGATTATACATAAGATAAATTCGATTTTAAATATTCATTAGAAAGCTAAAAATATTTAATAAATAATGGTATTTTACTTATAATTTTTAGACTTTAAATAATTTAATTTATTTATGACACAATGATGATGCAGTAATTATCTTATTAATGAAATATTGACATAATTGATGTTATAAAGACAAAAATAAATGTAATTTGGGACTTTTTATGAATTAAACTAAATTTATAGGTTACTATGATATATTATTGTTGATTTAATCAACTTGTTTCGAACATATAATTCTGTTATGACTTTCACAAAAATCATATATCAAATAGTGTCAAAATTGACACAAAATAGTTTTTAAATCAAATATTATATTATAAATTGTTATTTTATTCCTAAAAATCTAAGGTTCGGCCAAATGACATAGATAAGGATATATATATTAATAATAAACAATTTGGGGTTCGTTTGGCATGTTATAGTAAGTGTATTAACCATATAGTGTAAGAAAACAAAAAGACACGGTAAAAGTTAAATTATTTAACTTAGAGTTAAATCTAATTGATAAGGTTAAAATAATAACCTAAACTTGTATAAATCCTATTGGTTGATAGGATTTCGACCCATACCAACTTTACCTTCGAAATAAGACCCTTTGGAACCATTATAAACCGATTTTTATTTTAATATAAAATAATATTTTGAGATATTCCTAAGGTGCCCCTCTCTTCCCTTATAAAAGGGCACCTCCTCCCTCTCCTCCTCACACCAATTTGAGCACTCATGCTCGGCCAAACCCTGCCAAAATCCCTTCTCCACTTCCCTAGAATAATCCTAGAGATCCTGGTCTTCTTCAAAGACCAATCTTAGTTTCCTAAGTGGAGGATTCAAAGAGGCGTTCCAAAGAAGCGGTAATATCCATTACCGATCTTTTCAACTTCATTCTTCTTCAACTTCTTCTTCTTTAGTTGTTTCATGATAAAGTAATAACATAAGTTTAATTCGACCAAAAACAAACTTAGGAATACAATATGACCATTTAGGCCCACTTGGATTAGATTAGGACATTTATTATTAATTTATTTAAAGAAGGGTTAAAAGAGTTAAAATCAAAGTTTATTTACAAAAACATTTTTACTGTGGGGTTATACATAAGATAAATTCGACTATAAATATTCATTAGAAAGATAAAAATATTTACTAAATAATGGTATTTTATTTGTAATTTTTAGACAATAAATAATTTAATTTATTTATGACACAATGATGATGCAGTAATTATCTTATTAATGAAATATTGACATAATTGATGTTATAAAGACCAAAATAAATGTAATTTGGGACTTTTTATGAATTAAACTAATTTTCTAGGTTACTATGATATATTATTGTTGATTTAATCAACTTTTTTCGAACATATAATTCTGTTATGACTTTCACAAAAATCATATATCAAATAGTGTCAAAATTGACACAAAATAGTTTTTAAATAAAATATTATATTATTAATTGTTATTTTATTCCTAAAAATCTAAGGTTCGGCCAAATGACATAGATAAGGATATATATATTAATAATAAACAATTTGGGGTTCGTTTGGCATGTTATAGTAAGTGTATTAACCATATAGTGTAAGAAAACAAAAAGACACGGTAAAAGTTAAATTATTTAACTTAGAGTTAAATCTAATTGATAAGGTTAAAATAATAACCTAAACTTGTCTAAATCCTATTGGTTGATAGTATTTCGACCCATACCAACTTTACCTTCGAAATAAGACCCTTTGGAACCATTATAAACCGATTTTTATTTTAATATAAAATAATATTTTGAGATATTCCTAAGGTGCCCCTCTCTTCCCTTATAAAAGGGCACCTCCTCCCTCTCCTCCTCACACCAATTTGAGCACTCATGCTCGGACAAACCCTGCCAAAATCCCTTCTCCACTTCCCTAGAATAATCCTAGAGATCCTGGTCTTCTTCAAAGACCAATCTTAGTTTCCTAAGTGGAGGATTCAAAGAGGCGTTCCAAAGAAGAGGTAATATCCATTACCGATCTTTTCAACTTCATTCTTCTTCAACTTCTTCTTCTTTAATTGTTTCATGATAAAGTAATAACATAAGTATTTCTTATATTCCGATATGTTATTATAAATATGAAACAACTCTAATTAACCTTCTATCCATCCTACGGAAAAAGGAAATCACCGCGTGTGCGTACATATGAAATACTGTCTCCACGCCGTGGTGTAATCTATTTTCCGCCACCACCTTAGTTGGATGGGTATAATGGTGTAATGAGTAACTATATATGATTATTATAAAGTGATATTGATACGGAAAAATGATCTCTTTTGCAGGTTAAGATTTCCAAAAGTTATGTGCTTGTGTATACGATGAGATTTATATTTATTTTGTTTACCCTTACTGAGCATTTAAGATCACCCTTTTATGTTTTCTTTTCCCCAGGATATAAAGAAAGGTTTTAGGTAAAAAAAGGGAAGATATTTATGGGAGATATTGGAGATCTTTCACCACGATTAGAAGATTACGTTCCGAGTTTCCAAAGAAACTAAACTATTACGATCCTTGTGTGTGTGTTTTTTTGTTATTTACTAAGTATTCCGCAAAAGTAATGTAATGTTCTTGTACGTTAAGCTTCGGGTCTCTACAGTTGGTATCAGAGGAAAGGTTTAGTCAACCTTTGGAAACTAGGATGCGAAAACGTTAGTAAGATCCCTAGAGATATTTCTAACGTATGTCTACGGATGTCCCTAAGGTTAAGTATACATATAGGTTATAGTACAAGAATGACGCTAACGATCATAGAATTAAACCTAATATGTTAGATATTGAAGGTACTTCCCCTTTATTATGTTGTTTTCCCTAGCATGATTTTTGCCTCTCACACTATTATTTTTGGGTTTTAGACGATGGCTGGAACCCGAAGGAACCGTGTTGATAAATGCAATGGACAATGCAATTATTGTCCTCCTGAACAAACAAATGTTATGGGAGATGGAGTGCAAAATATTATTTCTATACTTACACAAGATATGAATCATTCTGGACTTCCAAATGAGCAGAGAAGGGAACAATATTCTATTGAGTCCTTCATGAGGCAACATCCACCTTCTTTCAGTGGGTCTTCTGATCCACTTGTTGCTGAAAAATGGATCAGTACCACTGAAAAGATATTTTCAGTTCTTCAATGTTCTGAACATGATAAAGTCATCATAGCAGTATATCGTTTGGAAGGTGAAGCTGATCAATGGTGGAATCTTATCAAGAATACGAGGCCAAGAGATGAAATTGAGTCCATGGAATGGGATGAGTTCAAGAACTTATTTTTCAATAAGTACTTCCCTAGTATTCTTAGAACAAAGATAGAGATGGAGTTTCTTAAACTAAAGCAAAAGGATGATGAATCTGTTGGTATATACGAAGCAAATTTTACAAGACTTGCAAGGTATGCATCTGGCATTATCATCCAACTTGAAAGTAAAGTTGATCGATTTTTCAGTGGCTTAAAACCAAGTCTTCGAAGGGAATTAGCTATAAGAGACTTCAGTAGCTATGAAGAAATTGTGTGTTGTGCTATCAAGGTAGAAATGGAAGTTGGTGTTACATATCCATCTCATGGTTTTGACAAGAAACGAAAGATGGAGTTCAAAGAGAAATCTCAGAATAATGGTGAAAAGAAGATGAATGTTTCCTTATGCTCAAAGTGTGGAAAGAAGCATGGTGGAGATTGTCTTAAAGGGAATAGAAAAGGTTTTAAGTGTGGAAAAGAAGGTCATCGAGCAGCTGAGTGTCGAGGTAATGGAAAACGGGTTTCTAATGATGTGAATAAAGCAAACACTGCAGAGAACGCACCACCAACACTTTAATGCTTCAAGTCCAAGGAAATAGGGAATTATGCTAATAAATGACCTAATCCAAGGGTTAGTGATGATCAACATGAGCAACCACTTAAGGAAAAGGACAAAGGGAAGTCACATGTGATCACTATTGGAGATGTTGAATATGAAAACGATGTGGTGGAATGATTAAGTGTTTATATAATGGGATTCCAAAATAATGTTGTATCATGGAGTATTGGAATATTTATGTATTGGTATAATGTGGTATTCAAAGTGATTAAGATATTTTTGGAAATAAGATGATATGCGCATAATGAAGGGAAAATGAGAAAATGAAATGTTTAACAGTATTCATGAGCTCACGATTGATATAAGGACTAAGTGATATCATGGTTTGAGTATATAGAATTTTGAGGATTTTGGTACGTGGAAGGTGTTAACTTTTAACTGAATTCATGTTTTCACTAAGGTTCAATGGGTATTCAAGAGAATACATGATTAAGGACTTTTAATGTATGGAATGTGACCAACAAAACATATCTTATGATATATGGGGATCAACGATGGTATTAAATCTCTGGTAGTCGTTTTCACTATGTTATGAGAGTGGACTGCAGTATTATGGATAAGCCTAAAGATTGGAATGGATTATGTTGGACATAAGTTAGTATTTTTTAAGGATAGAAGTTTTTTCGATATTATTGATGGGATGTTATAGTAATATAGCTTTAGAAAAAAGACAACCTGCAGGACGGGCGACAACCCATCGCGTCAGACAAGGCTGTGGGAATCGAACCCACAACCGAAGTGCGACTGGCCTTTATCGCCTACCACTGGCCTACAGGAAGTCCCTGTTTAGTAGAAGCTAGTTTTATTATATTAAGAAGTATGATATATGAAGTATAAGTCCATTTTAGGAACCATATATGATTAATCTCACTATAGAATGGCTTATGTATATTTAATAACTTTTGTTTACCTTTTGTTTGAGACAGATGGAATGACCCGTCATTCTATCACATGATCTGCTAACACTTCACAAATAACAATTTCAATTTCATTTATTTAAGAGATGAAGTGGAAATTGTTCAAGGCACGAACAATAGTGAGATTTTACCAAAATAAAGTAAGTATTTATTCTAATTCAAATTCTTCAACTTTAGGGAAACGATCATGAAATCCAAAAATGTTGTCCTAGTGCTCTTATATCTGATTAATCAGATGGTACCTTAGATCGTCACAAATATATGTATTTTTGATTGTTGGCTTTTCCATATCCATGTTCTCTACCACTCTCCATCAGAACATGATGGTTATATTTTTCTTCCATATCCATATTTTCACCTATGTGGAAACCCAGTGATTAGTTTATTTGGGTAACCGTTACGTTTCATACATTAGTTTTTAAATAATGGTTTTGGTATTCCTTTTTAAGATGTGTGTTTCTATTAAAGAAACTTTCGAATAGTAAACCATTTATAACCCCGACGAATTTCGAGGGCAAAATTCATTTTAAGGGGGGTAGAATGTAACAACCCAAGATTTTATGAAAAATATTCTTTTTAATTTCACTAATTTCTTGTGTTGTACGCTACACCAAAAGGACCTTCCACAACACACATCCTTGACTTGCCTTGTATTACACGCAATCGCGACCATCCTCGATAGCGTGTGTAGTACGCAATACCAAGTTTCACTAAACAACGAATACTATTAAAATATTATTAAAACTAGCTGTTATGAATTGTAATATCCACTTTTTGAAATTTTGTAAATTTTATTTTTCAAAATATACTTTATATTTGGATTCGTAATATCAAAATTATCTTAGGGTGAAATTTCGGTACTTTTCGGATAACTTTCATTTTCTGATGAATAGTGAAAATTACTAAATTTTAGTTAAAAAAAACATTTTCAATCGAAATAATTAATAGTGATAAATTATTAATTTAAGTGGTTTTAAAGTATATTTAGAATATATTTTTACAATTTAATACAATGTTTGTCATTAGATGTAATTTTACATTTGAACCAGACATAAACAAGTGTCAATCTTTTGATAGATATTGTTTCTTAAAAACATGCTATTTGTTTTAACGACGGGAAATAATTTTTAAATTAATTATATGCAACTGATATGTTTTGAATTTGGTAAAATAGAAATCATTTTTGAGTTCATAATATCAAATATAACTTAGGCCAAATGTTTGGTATTTTTCTGAAAACTTTCAATTTTTGATGAATAGTGAAACCACTAAGTGGTAGGTTAAAAACTGAATTTTGCATAAAACTTAATTTTACCACTTCTGTGAATGGAATTTTGAAAATCCGACAGACACGGTTAATATCAGTAAGTAAAATGTGGTTCAATGAGATAAAAATAATATTTTGGTGAATAGTAACTTTTTACTTTTTTTACCGCGGTTAATAGTAAATAGGGTAACTAAGGGTAAATATGATATTACTATTACCCTATCACATGTCCTAATTCTATTGGATAAGTGTAATTCGACCAAAAACAAACTTATGAATATAATATGACCATTTAGGTCCACATGGATTAGATTATGACATTTAATATTATTTTATTTAATGAATAGTTACAATAGTTAAAATCAAAGTTTAATAACTAAAACATTTTTAATATGGGTTTATACATTAGATAAATTCGATTATAAATATTCATTAGAAATCAAAAAAGATTTCCTACATAATGATATTTTATTTATAATTTTTAGACTTTAAATAAATTAATTTATTTATGACACAACGATGATGCAATAATTACCCTTTTAAGGAAATGTTAACATAATTGATGTTATAAATGCCCAAATAAATGTAATTTGAGACTTTTTATGAATTCCAATAATTTTATAGGTTACTATGATATATTAGTGTTGATGTAATCAACTTGGTTCGAAAAACATGAGATTCAATTGGAAACTCATAATGAGGTGCCAAAAAATTTGATTATCTTGACAATCTGTCAAGACTACTAGAATCTGTATCTGATGTCATGTCCATTTGACTTTGTTGTTGTTTATACAGTATTTCTTTACCTTTAAGGTAATCCTGTAAAAATAAATTAAAAAATATATTAGTTTTCAAATGATAAAACAACTTTAATAAAAAAATAAAACAAAAGATATAACATTCATACCTCTATGGTAATGAGTTAAAGAAGTATGGATGGACAAATTTTAAAATGTCTGATACTATGTCCAACTGTTTCCACCTCATCCGTAGGTAATGGTACACGAGCTGATCTATCTATAATATCCTGTACAGTGACCCAATGAATCTCTACCTTTAATTGTTGATGATGAACTATATCTCCTATACAATATACCAACCCATATGCTACTATATGATGTTGAGAATCATCAACATACAACTCGTAATAAGTAGGAAGCTGCGGCGGAGGAGTAGGATAAAAAATGGGGTCCGCAGGCTGAGGTAGGGAAGTGGGAGCTACTGGCGGAGGAGGAGGATAAATAATGGGGTCTGCAGGGGGAGGTGGAGGAGTGAGAGCTGATGTCTGAAATTGTCTTTGCATGTCTGCAAACATAGACTGCACCGACGCTATAATCTTGTCCTCCATCGTCACATTAATATTATGAACTTATGCCTCCAAGGATTTTATTTTTTTTATAAACCCCCTCTGTAACACCCCGAGATTTTATGAAAAATATTCTTTTTAATTTCATTAATGTATTGTGTTGTACGCTACACCAAAAGGAGCTTGCACAACATGCATCCTTGACTTTCCTTTCATTACACGCAATCACGACCTTTCTTGATAGCGTGTGTAGTACGCAATACCGAGTTTTACTAAACAACGATATACTATTAAAATATTATTAAAACAAGCCATTATGAATAGTAATAACCACTTTTTGAAATTTTTTAAATTCTATTTTTCAAAATGGACATCATTTTTGGATTCGGAATATTGAAATTAGCTTAGGGTGAAATTTTGGTACTTTTCAGATAACTTTCATATTCTGATGAATAGTGAAAATTACTAAATTTTAATTAAAAACAATTTTTTTAATAGAAATAATTAATAGTGATAAATTATTACTTTGAGTGGTTTTAAATTATATTTAGAATATATTTTTACAATTTAATACAATGTTGGTCATTGGATGTAATTTCACATTTAAACCAGTTATAAACTAGTGTCAATCTTTTGATTGTTATTATCTCTTAAAAACACGCTATTTGTTTTGACGAAGAGAATTGATTTTTAAATTAGTTAATGCAACTGATATGTTTTGAATTTGGTAAAATAGACATCATTTTTGAGTTCATAATATCAAATATATATTAGGCCTAATTTTTGGTATTTTTCTGAAAACTTTCAATTTTCGATGAATAGTGAAACCACTAAGTGGTAGTTAAAAAAACTGAATTTTTCATAAAACTTAATTTTACCGCTTCTGTGAGTAGAATTTCGAAAATACGAGAGACACAGTTAATATCAAGGACTAAAATGTGGTTCAATGAGATGAAAATAATTTTTGGTGAATAGTAACTTTTTAGTTTTATTTACCACGGTTAAAAGTAAATAGGGTAATTAAGGGTAGAAATGATATTATTATTACCCTAACACATGTCCTAATTCTATTTGACAAGTGTAATTCGACCAAAAACAAACTTAGGAATACAATATGACCATTTAGGCCCACTTGGATTAGATTAGGACATTTATTATTAATTTATTTAAAGAAGGGTTAAAAGAGTTAAAATCAAAGTTTATTTACTAAAACATTTTTAATGTGGGGTTATACATAAGATAAATTCGACTATAAATATTCATTAGAAAGATAAAAATATTTACTAAATAATGGTATTTTATTTGTAATTTTTAGACAATAAATAATTTAATTTATTTATGACACAATGATGATGCAGTAATTATCTTATTAATGAAATATTGACATAATTGATGTTATAAAGACCAAAATAAATGTAATTTGGGACTTTTTATGAATTAAACTAATTTTATAGGTTAATATGATATATTAGTGTTGATTTAATCAACTTGGTTCGAACATATATTTCTGTTATGACTTTCACAAAAATCATATATCAAATAGTGACAAAATTGACACAAAATAGTTTTTAAATCAAATATTATATTATTAATTGTTATTTTATTACTAAAAATCTAAGGTTCGGAAAAATGACTTAGATAAGGATATATATATTAATAATAAACAACTTGGGGTTCGTTTGGCATGTTATAGTAAGTCTATTAACCATATAGTGTAAGAAAACAAAAAGAGACGGTAAAAGTTAAATTATTTAACTTAGAGTTAAATCTAATTGATAAGGTTAAATTAATAACCTAAACTTGTCTAAATCCTATTGTTTGATAGGCTTTCGACCCCTCCCCACATTACCTTAGAAATAAGACTCTTTGGAACCATTATAAACCGATTTTGACTTTAATATAAAATAATATTTTGAGATATTCCTAAGGTGCCCCTCTCCTCCCTTATAAAAGGGCACCTCCTCCCTCTCCTCCTCACACCAATTTGAGACTCAATCTCGGCCAACCCCTACCAAAATCCCTTCTCCACTTCCCTAGAATAATCCTAGAGATCCTGGTCTTCTTCAAAGACAAATCTTAGTTTCCTAAGTGGAGGATTCAAAGAGGCATTCCAAAGAAGAGGTAATATCCATTAACGATCTTTTCAACTTCTTTCTTCTTCAACTTCTTCTTCTTTAGTTGTTTCATGATAAAGTAATAACATCAGTATTTCTTATATACTGATATGTTATTATAAATATGAAACAACTCTAATTATCCTTCTATCCATCCTACGGAAAAAGGAAATCACCGCGCGTGCGTACGTACGGAATACCGTCTCCACGCCATGGTGTAATCTATTTTCCGCCACCAACTTAATTGGATGGGTATAATTGTGTAATTAGTAACTATATATGATTATTATAAATTGATATTGATACTGAAATAGTATACAAACACTTAAACACAATTCCCCGACCATGGGAACGATATCATCGCTCGTGCGTACGTACGGACTACCCTCTCCACGACGCGATGAGATTCATTCTCAATGATTAACCATTCATGAATGATTATAAAGTATATATAATAAGTACTAATGAAATATATGACATAATAATGATACTGGATTTATTTATATTTATATGTATGTCATCTACTTAATTCCATTCAAGACAATAAGGAAAGGAAAGCTGCGTTCATGCGTACGTACGGACTACCGTCTCCATGAACGTTGTGTTTCATTTCATTTATCTATCTATTATATATACATATATACTGAATATATATGATATATAAATCATACTTTATATTCTGGAAGTAATTAAATCATGATATAAGTAATAATAATTTCAAGAACAACAAGTCCAAACACCTATGATAAATGAAACAATTTTACCCAAAACGCTTCTTTAACATGAATTTACAAAAGAACGGGTAATATAAAGTCATAATGGGACCATATATGATATAATAACAATGAATATGATTCTGGAATAAGTCAATAACATGATTTAAATCATTATACAGGAGGTTCGGACACGTACAAAGCAAGTCGGACCTAAGGTAAGGGAAAATATCACAATCTCATTTTTATCCGAGATTGTTTATACTTTGGAATTTACTGGGGTGTATTTTATCATCCACATCCATGTTTCATCAATATGTAATATTATTTCCATCCACCTACAATTGTTTAAATCCATTTTTACCCTTCGGTGAGTTTTTAGTAAAAGAAATGAAAGGAATCTTTTGTCGTTTTTCGTACGAGGTACTTTTTAACTTTTCTGACAAAAGTACAAAGAATGTTTTTTTAAATTATATAGCATGAATGGATTTCTAGAACATTATTTCCATGAAGATTACTTTACAAGTATTCATGTTTATTTTTAATCAACTTCTTTTGGTTTAAAATTGTATGACATGTTAAGAAAGGAAAAGTGTTTTTGAAGTAGAAAGGATATTTTCCTCAAGAATAGAGTTCAAGTATTTTATCAAAATTATTTTCCATATAAGATAATAAAAGGGTTCTATTTTTATCCCTATTATTACATGGATTTGATTATGTTGTGATGGAAATATTTTTATGAATTCCTTTATCTTATATGAATTGTTTTATGATGTCATGTTGTTTAAGAATCCCATTTTTATTACGTGGATTATGCTATGATGTATGGTTTATGATTATGTGGAACACATAAGAAAGGGTTAATTATAAGATGGGTGGGACCTATATATCCCTCCAATGCATTGGGTAAAGATTTTATATCTCATTAGATAGACAGGGATGGAACGGTAGGTTATACCGGTTCAGTGAAACAGGACTAGAACGAGGGCGACCCGGTTTAGAAAGGGACTTTGTCCACTAAGATAGTCTTGGCAATGACTCTTGACTAACAACAAATTATTCTCTATGATTATGTGTGTATGCCACAAAGTTTCATGTTTTATGTTATGGTTATTGTGATTACATTTCACTGCCATGATTTATCCCATGTTATGAAATTATGATCTCTTTTGCAGGTTAAGATTTCCAACAGTTATGTGCTTGTGTATACGATGAGATTTATATTTCTTTTGTTTACCCTTACTGAGCATTTGAGATCACCCTTTTATGTTTTCTTTTCCCCAGGATATAAACAAAAGTTTTAGGTAAAAAAAATGGAAGATCTTTATGGGAGATATTGGAGATCTTTCACCACGATTAGAAGATTACATTCTGAGTTTCCAAAGACACTAAACTATTATGATCCTTGTGTGTGTGTTTTTTTTTTGTTATGTACTAAGTATTCCGCAAAAGTAATGTAATGTTCGTGTAAGTTAAGCTTCGGGTCTCTACAGAAATGATCCAGACTTTTTTAATTATATTTATTTCATGATAAAATGTGTATTATTTTTATACTAAAAAAAATTATATCTCCTTTATAATGAAGTTAGTATAATTTAAAATGTGACCATCATGGTTCGACCATTATATCATTATTGGTCAATTAGGACCATTGGTCAATGTGTTCATTTGGAGTTGTACTAGTTATAATTATAATTACATTATCATTAATGTTTATAAGAAAAATCATAACAAAGGAAAATTGATACATGAAATATAATAGATTGCCTTATCCAGTAGAGTCATTCTATTTGAATCCCATTTTCAGAACAAGGTATGGAGGTATCATCACAAGGGTTTTCCCTTGACCAAGTCCAATTTGAGCTTCAAAAAGTGAAAAATGAATGTAATAACCTATGGGAGGAGTTCACGTTAGTGGATATTACCACTTGATCCATGTTAATTGAGCACACCACAAACAAACATCCATTGAAAACCTTACCCTTAGTGCTTATGCGGGCCTAATAAGTGGTTATGTTTCAAGGTCGTATTTACTTAAAGTGTAATTCAATTGTATAAATAAAATATTTATTCCATCATTTTCATTTTCACAATTTTACTTCTTTCTAAAATTTAAATTTTATTTGATAAAATGATTTTTTGGATACAAATTATACTTTTTAGAAAAGAAATAATTAATATAATAACATAAATTTTATGAATAGTATTTATTTTAATCAAATAGTATGATTAAAACAATCTTATTTAGAAACAAATCATAATATAATTGCCTTTTTTTAAGTTCCATAGATTTTCTACTCATTTTCAGTTAGCTATTATTTTAAATAAATTAGTTTTTTTATTTAAAAGTTAAAATTTTCATATTTAGAGTATTGTTATGATAAAATTAATATTATTCTTCAACTCATCATGTTGAAAATTGTTTTGGGTCAATTTATGAGAATTTTCTAAAATAATTAATATTATTGATAATAATAAAAATACCTCTAACGTTTTTTGGTGTGTTAATGAGATCATAAGTATATCATAATGATGTGATAACTAATTAAAAAATCCAACAATTAATATATTTAATTTCATTAAAATCATGTATATTAATATATTTATTAAATTTTGATATCTATAATTTAATTTACAATTTTTAAAATGAAAACATCAATGATAATAATTTTATTTTGTAAAAACATTAAATTTACTATACAAAATAAGTGGTATAAAATTATAATTGACTCTTATGGATGAAAATAAAAAAAAATATGTCACTGGTTTCTAATATCATGGGAGAGGTTATATTTTTTTCCTACTACTTAGGTGTCTAAGGCATTTATTTAAGGTTATTAAACCAAACCTAAACTTTTGATATAAGTAAAAACTCATTTCCCCATTTACATCAACTTATAATTTATACGCTATGAATCTCATATTGTTTTACCTCAATAGGAGTCCTCCAAAAGTGTACTCAATCCACTAAGGTAACAATAATAATGTTTTAGGAGTTACTCATCATGTTAAGGTAAATATCATTCTTTCCTCTTCGTTTCAAGAACCACTTATTCAATATGCCTTTTGAATGTTATGGTAACTATATATTATTTATTTTTATTCATTTCCATACTTCTAAAGAAATTTATCAATTAGATACCTCTATTCTATTTCATTTTACAATTATATAAAATCATGTTTTATACTCATTATGATGTTGATTTTACTTCTAAAAATTTATATCTTCTCCTCCAAAAAAATCACTTTTATTTTCTTTATATGAATACCCAAACTTATTTCTTTTCATGTGGAATTCACCAAAATTTAAAAATTATTTCTTTGATTATGGGATTGACATTCATAAAACCATCGTTTCAATTCAATGGGTTATAAATGTTAGAAAGATCTTGTCTTTATGAACTTTTTTAAAGCTCCATGTTTTTTATATGAAACCTGTTTCTTTTATTCTCCATGAGTTATTTATGAAATGTTTTATTATGATCTATGTGTATCAAATTAATTAATACATATAAATTGGTTCACTCATATAGTACTCCAATGCATTGGATAATGAATTTGAACTCTTGATGTGATATTTTTTTAGATACCACGACATCTTGGTGAAAAACCATGGAAATATGTTTATTAATGTCTTATTTAAATGGTGCATCAAAATTTCCATGTTATGATTTGTATTATTATTATTATTATTATTATGTGCCTCTTTGTCAGGAAATTATGATATTCCTCATGTTTTTATTGATATTTCTCAGGATCACATGAAAAAAGTTTCCCTTACATTCCTTTACATGGACTTATGCTCACCCTTTCCTTTGATGTATGTCCCCAAGTTATGTGATACAATGAATTAACTTAAGATAATACTACGATGAAGCCATTCAAGTCGATTAGAAAAATATTCAATGTTATTTTGTATTATGTAACTAATTTCTATGAAACTATACTATAAAATATCTTATGATTTTACCCTGAAAATGAAAAAATATTTAATAAAAAGGAATGATTCCATAAATATATGAAATTATATTTATTTCACTTTCTTAAAATCATTTATTTTATATTTACTTTAAATAAACAATTATTACTTTATCTTTAAGTCATCATTTATGGTAATTATATTATAACCAAAAAATTATAATTAAATCTTCATGATATTGATAAATATACAATCTTTTAAATTAATAGTTACACTCAATGTAACCTTCTTAATAATCCAATATTAAAATTATTATATTTATTAAAATATCAGAATGACATCTTTGGATTTTAATTATAATAAAATTGTTTATGTTGAATACCTTCATTCAATTGGATATAAGAGGTCATAAAATTGGCCCAATGATGGTTCGGTATATAATAAATTATCTAATAAAATTATGAGTACTATTAGGGTAGTTTTCCTATCATATGTAATTTTATTTTTACCCTTAATTTACATATTACCCCTTTACCATGGGAATAAAAATCCATGAATTTAATATTCATATTGTCCAAAAATAAATGAGTCGTATTTAATATATTTGAACATTATTATTCCAAATATAGAATCAATTTTTTTCAAAATCAACAAATAGAAGTTTCTAAAATCAATTTATAATTAATCTCATTAATAGTGTGAGAAAACCAGTAATTAAAGTGAAAACATACAAAATATTGAAAAGTTTTTATATCAAAATTCAATGTGAAATTGTGTCCAATGACCAAAATTTTATTAACTGCTATAAATTTGATATAATTATAATTCAAAACAAATCAAAAATATAATTTAACACTATATATTAATTAGATGAAATGCGATTTTCATTTAAAATATAGTAATTTTACTATTTATCAAAACATTAAACATATCTGAAAAATTCAGAAAATTCATCCAAATAAAATTTGTATATTTATATTTCAAAAAATAATTTTATTTTTTAAAATTTAATTTATAAAAGTGTCCAAAAATATATTTAAAACTAGTGTTCCATCAAATGGTAGAAAAATTGTCTTGCTGAAAAAATATATCTTTTATTCATATAATTTGATATGTTTTTATATCATGCCTAGAAAACACATGATATGAATATTTAACATTATATTGGAAATATATTTCATTAATATAATCCAAAAATGATGATGTTATTATTTTATAAACATCATTGTTCGAAATCAAATATTTTTTTAGAATAAAATATTTATATCATTTCAAAAAGTGTTTTTTCCATTTATAATTAATTTCTTCATAATGAATTAATTATATATAAATGTGTAAATCATATTTTCAAAATTCAATGAATCTTATTCATACCCACTATTCTAACGGCTTTGTTATAACTGACATATTAAATAATAAAATATAGTTTTTCATTTATACATGACGTGTTGTATATTGTATACTATCAAACATAGTGATTACATTTAAAATCAAGGGATGTTAAAGGTAATGTGACTAACAGAAAATTAATTTGACTATTTTAAAAGTAACAAATCTATTGGTTATAGTAAACTGACTATTGGGAATTATAACATGTCGATTTGTATAGTAATTTAATTTCATCATAATAAATTGGGATATAAAAAATATTTATCATAAGTAATAAAAGTAAATATTTTAATAATTTTATATTAAAAATTATTGTTATATATGTAATAATTTTTTCCCTTAAAATTTTTATAATTATTCAAATCATAACATAAAAATTTTCCAATGGTGATTTTATTTAAATTTTTTGAAATACATAATTGTTTAGGTGAATTGTAAAAATAAATTGTTTCGATGAAACCAATGTAAATTAAATTACATCATGAATAACATAATTACAGGTACCTAATTATTTATATAACTTGAAGTCTGTTAGAAATATATTTAATTTCATAAATGAGTCAATAAAATAAAATAAACATTTTTTCAAAACCTAAACATCATTTTCCAAAACATAATGTTTAAAGTTTTCCATTAAAATTAAAATATTATTTTCCCACAATACATTTTATTTAACATAGTGACTTCAAATTATAAAAAATTTTAAATTAAAAAAACTATTATATTATAATTATTTATATTTTATAATTCAAAAAATTCGTTATTATTTATTTTCCCTTTAATATACTATTTTATTTAATATTTTATTCAAAAAATACTCCTCCCATAAAGTATGAGTAACCTCTCTCCCTCCCCTTTGAAACAGACACCTCCATACGCTTGGAAAAGAAGAGGGTCATCTCATATCCTCCCCCTCTATACCCATTGAATACATAAGTATATTCTATAGTAAACCAAGTCTAAACATCATTGGAGTTTTACAGTCGTAGAAAAGAAGCTACACAGAAGAAATAGAATGTTTATATCAACCCTTCTCTCTTTTATTTTTATTTTTACAATGTAAATTCCTTCCAAACAAATATTATAAAATTAAATATTCATTAATTTAAAATTAAATTTGGGTTGTTAAATTATTATTATTAGAATAATTATTACATATATAAATTTCAAACATCCATTTCCCGCTCTTTTTATAATGTCCCATTAATGGTTAGCTTTTCACGATTGAGTACATTGATAATCCATTTATTATAAAAAAACCTATGGTTCATAACAATAAATTTTCTATGACATGTAATTTTATAAATATATGTTTCTTATTCCTAAATTAATTCTATTAATGTACAATTGTCTTCTAATAAAAATAGCAGCATCAAAAAAATCGGAATATTTTTAAAAAACTAATATAAAGATATTCATATTTAACAAAGAGTGTTATAAATTTAAATAAAATTATATAATGGATAAATAGTGGAATAGAAAAACATAATTTTCATCTAGGAAATTGTTTTAATAATCCTATTATTACAATTCCTTAGTTATAAAAATGAGGAAATGAAGCAGGATTTAAGGTTAGGGGATTCTCGAACCCAACTTATTTTCTTTGGGTCATCCCTTTTTCATGATATTATATGTATATAATTTCCTCGAATATTATAAAAATGGTATTTCAGTACTATTAAATTTTATTTCTTGTTTATATGTGTTTACACCCTTATTTCAAAGCCAAAAACAATTATTTTACAAAAAATAATTTTCATTCTAAAACCTATATTTTACTTTTCATATATTTTTTTTATTTATCCCTTGATTGATGATGTTTAGTTTGAAATTTTTATCACTTATTTATTTTGAATCCCAAAATTATTCATCGATATTTTATTTAAGAAATATTTATGAATATAATTCATTTCTATAGGTTATTTCTTGATTATGATAGTTATACGTTCTAAGGGACATGCTTGATTATTTAAATATTATGATGTAATGTGTGGGCGCATAATAATATATCCCTCCAATGAATTTGGAAATTTTATTTGTATCATAAGATAATATGAATTATTCATGGACATGGTTCCATATGTTTTCAGAAGGATGATTTTATTATTATACATATATATTTTGTGTGAACACGAATCCTACTTGGTTCACAACTATATATAGAATTTGACCACTATGGCATGATGTTTCATTGTTAAGCATCACCAAATACTATGACTATATTAATCATTTAACTCATGATGTTGACAATGATCCTATTATTATGATATAATCATAATTATTATACTCACCCATAATCTATTAATTCATATATCTTATTTTTTCTATGTTATCTTTCCCCTTACTGGGCTTTCAGCTCACCCCATTCTTAGGGTATATCCTTAGGTGAATACATGTAAAAAGGATAACAACATCTTCCATAAGTATAATGGAGGATAATATGAAATAATGTTTATGTTTTATTATGTACATATTATTTATAATCCTTATTTTCCCAAGATACTAAACCTTTAGATCATTGAATGTATAACTATTTTGATGCTTGACATTAAAATAATATAATAGTAATTTATGAAAAATAGGGGTCTCTATTATTTCTATCGGAGGAATAGTTTAGTTAGTATGAGAATGTGGATTATAAAACATGATTGACAACCCTTAGGATAAGTATAAAAAAAGTAAACAACTATGATGATCTTTTTTTATAAAATGGATAAATATAAGGTTACCATAAGATATTCCATTAGAGTAAATTTAGGACAATAATATATTATTCATGCTTTGTCGAATTATGTTTTCATGAAATCAATTTTTATTTTATAAAATGGGGGAACTACGAGAAATTTTACCACACCCCATGTTATAGAAAATGTTACATTTGTAAGAATGACACCCCCCATTCCATGAGAGGTGGAGTTGAAAAAATTATTTTGATGATTACCATGTTGTCTAATTATATGAAAAACTGTAACACCTTGACATTTTAAAAAATAAATTAAAACACATGACACAATATGTGTCCGTATTTCACACTTTTTAAGTAAATATTTGTAAACTAGCTATTAAATGTAATTTTGACACATCTATGATTTAAATATTAAAAAATAGAAATACACAGCTGTGATTAGTAAGTGATTTAGAGTCTGATAGAACCAATATAATTTTTGGTGAAAAGTAATATACCCATATGAATAGTAATATGACCAAATAAATCATAACAACACTAATGAATTTATTTTCAATAATTTATAAGACCTTCGTTAATTATTCAAGGTTTTATAAAATCACTTATAGTTTGGAAATTGTTATTTTTCGAATAAATTATGATTTTATGTGAAAATTAATATTCTCTTATTTAGAAAATTATTTTGAAAAAATGGATTCCATATTTTATTTCTATATGTTAAAAGTTGTTAGGGTGAAATTTTGGGATTCTTTTGAAATACATGAATTTTTTATGAATAGTGAAATAATGTAATTTAACTTATATATACATTTTTGGTTAAATACACTATTACTCACATCATGGATCATTTATGAACCCTTGTTTCGAACTAAAATTCTCCATTTACAATTTTGGGTCTAAAAAATGAAGGATATTCATTGTCTTGATCAAAAATATTAAACTAATGATTAAAATAATGGAAAACCCCTCCGCTCTTTCACTATAAATACCCCCTCACACCATCTTCCTCTCACACCTATCAAGATTTGAGGATTTCATAATTTCTTCCCCATACCCTTAACTTGGATATTCCCCACTTCAAGGACCTGAGGGTCACTAAAAGGTCAAAACCAAAGGCCTTAAGGAGGATCTCAAGGAGAAGAGATCAAGAGGTAAAACCCACATTCATTTTCTGGTGTTTTCTTTTCAATTATTTTCTTTTCATATACTCTCTTAAAAAACCCATATCTAATTGAAATGAAATATATTATATTATATATATTCTATATTATTATAATTTTAATGGAAATATTGATCATCATTCTTCCTCTCCACTTCCCCTTATTCTGAAAATAAATATATTATCTGTGATGTATCGATTTACCGACATCATGGATGATGTGTCTTCAATTTCATTTACCTATATAAAATATGGTTATAAAACCATTATAATGGTTAAAAATATAAATTTTGTTATATTACCTCTATAATGTTCTATAAAAAACCTATAATCCAAATATTAAAGGTATATGATGTAAAAAGTTGGTGATTATCGAAGAACTGCAAAAATGATCGAGCAATTATCATTAATTATTTATCTAATCCTTAATCCTCATACCATATAACCAAAATTATTTATGGAATAATTTCATATTCTAGAAACATATTAACACCACTTCATTCCACTTATGTATTTTATCTTCCATTCGATAAGAAAATACTTTACGAACAGATAATGGAAATCATGTAAAGAATGCACCCGAAACAATGGAAATTACATAATATTATTAATAAATTTGTGTAATTATGTTATTGAATGACAATATACGAGGTTTTAAACATTATTATTCTTCAATAAAATATTAATACCACACTTTTAACCAAAATAAAGGAGGTTTGAACAAGTTTTAAAAAATACGTACCCAGGTAAGGGAATACTTAACCCAAATTCTATTCTTTGGGTTCACCATTGACTTCGTTAAATATGTGTTGCTGAGATTATTTGTTTAATGAATTTTATTTATATTATGTATTATTATGTGTATTTATAGTATATTAACATGTAAGATATATTTTATTTATTCTCATATAAATTATATGATATTTGTAAGGGACTTCTCTTAAAAAATCATTTTTTAAACTTCTAATTTTATAAATTTCAAAATGAATATTTTTATTCAAGTATAATTATTTGATGATTCAGATATGGTTCATGGGAGTTGTTTATGATTATTGGTGGGACCTATATCTCCAACCAATTCATTGGTTATGTGTATGTTGGAGGACGTCCATATGGTTACTCCAAGTGTAACTATGATGGTTACACCATAACATAGAGGGGAGGGTTACATTGTAAGGTAGCCGTGAGGGGTAAAAACAAAAAGGTAGCTATGAGGGTTACGATATATGTTTGTAATTACACAAGATACCTTCATGATTTATTTATTTTTTCTTTTTTTGAAAATATCATGTTTCAAAAAGTAAGTATATGATACATTATGGGTGAGAATTATGTCTCTTTAAAAATGTTTTGATATGTTTATAAGAATTCATAGACTATTGTTTTAGTTCTGTCTTTTTATATCCCCTATTTAGCTTTTTAATCTCATCGCATGTTTTTAAAAAAATCACAGGTTATAAGGATGTGTGAGATAAAAGAGGAAGTCAAGTTAAATGTAATAGTTATTTTTGAATGAAATCATGTAGTTTTTTTTGTGTTAAAAATTTATGATTTAGAAGAAATGTATACACTTTTAATGGTACCCACTTTTCACAATTTTGGGTTGATATAAATGAGTAATGTACTAACTTTGAAAAAATCAAAAATAGAATGATCATTGAGAATTTAATTAAGTGAAATCTAGTTGAAATAACAAGATTACATAATGTTTAGGTCAGGTCCTTATAGTTGATATCAGGCTGAAGTTGTAATGAACTGAGAAGCCAATGTATTTCGGAATCCACTACCAGGAATGGTGGGAAATGGAACAGATAATTTTGTAACAGTAATGGATCAGCTGAAGCAGGAAATAAATGGAATTGTCATCCAATAAAGTAAAAAACTAGAGCTACCGAAAAGGATCCTAATGATGTTGGAACATTTTATGAGGAAACACCCTAATTATTTTAGTGGATCTTCTAACCTAGTAGATACATAAGGACAGATTAAATGACTTGAAAACAAATTTGATGTTATGGTATTATCATATGATCAAAAGGAGACTCTTTATATTTATCATATTAAAGTTTTAGCTTGTCAATATTGGTCAGTGTTCAAGAATATCAAGCACAGAGAAGAGATTGAAGCCTTAGAGTAGGATGAATTTAAGCCTTTTCCATGAAAAATATTTTCCAAAGGTGCTTTGACTTAGGATGGAGAAGAAATTCCTTGAATTGAGAAAAATGATGACAATTTAGTGGTTGTGTATGAAGAATACATCACCCAACTGTCAAGGTAGGATCCAAATCATATTCAATACCTTTATAAGAAAATGAATCACTTTTACTCAGTATTAAAACCAATATACTGAAGGGAATTGGCATATCTAGATTTCAAATGTTATTAGAGACATTTTTGATGTGATGCGAGTGTAGAAATGGAGTTTGGTGATGATCACATGTACTTTGAAAACAAATAGAAGTGGTCCAGATGGAAAGTGATGGATAAGAATCAATCAAATAAATCTGAAGGTAAGGAATTCTAGTATTTAGTTTGTGCAAAGTGTGGTAAAAATAACCCAGAGGAATTTCTTACCAAAACTGAGAAGTTTTTTCAATGTGTTAATTTGGACGTATGGCCTGAGATTATAATGAAAATGATCTAAAGATCATTTCTGATAAGATAATTGTAAAGTGTTTCAAATGTGGTGAAATGGGTCATTATAAAATTTTCTTCCAAAAAAATTTATAAGGGATGGAAAGAAGCCAGATTATAACTAGAATGCTGTAGTGGGATCCTTTGAACCTACATCAACAGATGTTGGTCCATCCAATGAAGTGGTATCAAGTACATTGTTCATTTACTCATATCTTGTTAATATCTTGTTTCATACGGGTTCTACGCATTTTTTATTTTTTAAAACTTTTCTGGTAAAATTGAAATATCGCCTCTACAAATAAGACTAGAACATATTGTTAAAACACAAGGGGGGATGATGTAGAAAACATTAATTTTAAGAATATTCCTATTGTTATCTATGGAAAGATATTACCTGCAAACCCTGTTTTCCCCCTTAAGAGATTTTGAATTCATTCTATGTATGGATTTGATTTCTGTTTATCATGCTAACAATTATTGTAGATCTAAAGACGTTGTTTTTCATAAATAGATTCAATATATATACAAGAATGAACCAATGTAATAGATAATATATTAGGAAGCTGAGAAACTATTGAATGGTGGAAATGAAATTTATCATGCTCATAGTTTTGAAAACAAGGGAACTATTTAGATTAATGATGTTCCATTGGTAAATGAATACCATTATGTTTTTTGATGAGTTACCCTGTGTTATACCAGATTGGGAAGTCGAATTCACAATTGACTTAGTTCTTGATACTATGACAATTTCAAATCCCCCTTATCAAATGGATCAAAAGGAACTTATTTAATTGAAATATCAGTTGTATGAGTTTCTTCATAAAGTCTTCATTCATTCTAACAGTTCATCATGGGGAGATCTTGTTTTGTTAATTAAAAAGAAATAATGTTCCAGTAGAATATTCATTTATTATAGAGCATTGAATAAACTTACTATTAAAAATAATTATCCCTTGCCTCACATCGATGACCTATATACTTAGCTTAATAGACCACATTGTGTTTCCGTGATTTTCTTGAGATCCGAGTACCATCAGCTCAAGGGGAAGGTAGATGACATTCCAAAAAATACAACTAGATATAGTCATTATTAATTTGTTTTTATGTCATTTGGTTTCACTAATTAAACTACTAAATTCATGGCTCTTAGGAATAGGATATTTCATGAGTTCATGGATATGTTTGCGGTCATGTTTATTGATGAAATTCTAGTAAGAACTAAAATAAAAGTGGATAATGATAAACATCTAATGGTTTTTTTCTAGAAAGTAAAATAAAATAAACGGTACAGAAAATTCTGAAAGTGTGAATTTTTTTTGCAAATAATCCCATTCCTTTTTCAAATTTTTTCTAAATGTGGAATAATAGTTGATCCTTCTAAACTGAAAGTGGTTTAAGAATGTACAAGACCCAAAAATATAACATAAATTTGTAGTTTTAATTGTCCGACAGGATATTAACTAATGTTTATGGAATACATTACATGATTATGTTGTCCATTAACTAAGTTAACTTAAAAAGGGGCTGAATTCATCAATATAAAATAATGTGATGATTTTTTTTCAGGAATAAAATAGAAGGATGGTGAATGTTCCTGTTTTGACCATACATTCAATAAATTGATTGTTTTTCTTCTATAGTGAATCTTTATTAAAGGTAATTTTTTGTGTTCTGAGGAAGAATTATTAGGTAATTGATTAATAATTTAATGAATTCTGGTTGGGAAGTTTATAGTGCAGGATATTCCTCTATTGTAATTCCTGTTTTAGTATAGTCAACTACGTCAGGAAGATTTAAGAAGTTATAGAAGGAAGACTGGACGATACAGAAAAAATTATAATTGGTTAGAATGTATATATTTTCAGTATTCAACATTGATAAATATTTTTTGATGATTTTAAAAGATATTATATGTGCCTTTTGACTCTTAGATGAAGTTTGAATTATTTGGAGAAGCTTCTAGTTCTTTGTTTTTAGTTAATCTTGGAAGCAAAAAAACTTACAGATTTCTGCGTACGTATTACTGATGGGATTAAATGAAAATAGATATTAAATATTCTATTCTGAAATATTTGGCATGCCAACGGGTTATATTAGAGAGGCCGTTACCGAAGGGGATGCTTCAACATTTACCAGTGCCATAGTTGAAATGGGAAAATATATCCATGGACTTCTTTATGTTACTATCAAAGACATCTCAAGGTAACAATGTTATCGTGGTAATTATTTATTGGATGAATAAATATTTTCATTTACATCCTATTCGAGATACTATGTCCTTGGATAATATTTCTCGACTGTACCTAAAAGGAATTTTCAAGTTACATAGAGTACCTCTTTTTATTTTATATAACCATGATCCCCAATTCATATATATCATTTGGAAAGGCCTTAAGAAATCATTTGGGGTATAATTAAATTTCATTACATCTTTTCATCCTCAATTAGATGGGTAGTTTGAACTTGTGATTATGTCTTTAAAATATATGCTTACATATTGTTAAATGGGTTACTCGGGAAGTTGGGATAAAAATATTAGTTTAATGTAATTATCATAAATTAATGTTTTTCTTTCTAGTATAGTGAATGCACTATTTGAGGAATTATAGTCGATGTTGTGTCAAACTCTAGATTTTTGGGATGTAGTGGGAGAGAGAATGTTGATGGGACCAAAATATTATGAGGAAGTGGAAGATGATGTGAAGATAATCCAACAACACATGATGACAGATGAATAAGGTAGAAAAGTGAAGTACATATTCCGATGAAATAATTTTATTTTGAAGGTGGATATCCTATTTTTTTATAATCTCACTATGGAAAAGTGTTATGCGTTTTGGAAAGAAAGGGAAGTGGAATCCACTTTTCATTAGAAATTATGAAATCTTAGAGAAAGTTGGACTAATTTCTTATAGTGTATTTTTCCACTAATATTTTATCAGGTATATAATGTTTTTCATTTTTATATGTTGAGAACATATGTTTCAGATTCATCTCATGTTTTGATCCAAGAAGCAATTCTGCTGGAAGATAACCTTTCTTATGAAGTGAAACCTATATAGATTATTGATCAAACAAAAAAGATATTGTGGAATAATGTAATCACCCTAGTAATGGTTTTGTGGGGAAATCACATCTTTAAGACTCAACATGGGAATATAAAAATGCTCTGATGGAAAGGTACCATGACTCATTTAAAAAGTAAATAACAAAAATGCAAGGATGCAATTTACATAAGGTAGAGAGAATGTAACACCCAATTTTTTTTAAAAATACATTGAAATTAAGGAAACACTTTGTCTATAAATTTTGATTCTTTGTATTAAAGAGAAATTTGTAAAATGTACATTAAATATAATTTTGTTGCTTCTAGGATTTAAATTTTAAAAAAACAGAAATACACAATTGGGATCAATAGGTTATTTGGAGTCTGATACAACCAACATAATTATTGGAAAATATTAACCTACCATTTGAATAGTAATGTTACCCTTATGAATAGTAATCTAACCAAATGAATAGTAACCTCACAAATGAAGGTATTTACGATAATTTATAAGGCCTTGATTAATTTTACAAGGTGTTATAAAATTAGTTATAGTTTTAAAATTCTTAATTTTGGAATCATTTATTATTTTATATAAAAACTAATTTTCTCATATTTATAGAATTATTTTGATATAATAGAGTCCATTTTTGAATTCTAACTGTTGAAATATTTTTAAGCTTATATTTTGAGATTTTTCAGAAATAGTCAAAATTTTTATGAATAGTGAAATGCAGTAATTTACCATATATGTACATTATATGTTCAATACACTATTCTTAGCATCATGGTTTATGTTAGAACCCTTGGTTTGAACTCACATTCTATATTTACGTTTTTTGGTCAATTGAATCAAGACTATTTATAGTCTTGGGTAGAAATATTAAACTAATGAATAATATAATGGGAAACCCCTCCTCTCCTCCACTATAAATATCACACTCACCACGCCCCCCTCTTCCTCCCACACCTCTCATGATTTGATAATTGTCAATATTTTTACTAATACCCTTTGTAAGGCTATAACCAATGTCCAAGTCCTTTTTTTCTCATCACAGGGCAAAAACTAAAGGCCTTACGGAGGATCCTAAGGAGAATAGATCATTACGTAAAAATCCTATATCATTTTCCTGTTTTTTTAATTATTTTGTTTTCTGATAATATCATCACCTACCCTAATCCATGAGTCATTAAATCACATGTATTTTATATATTATGGATTTTTTTTCATATTTGAGTAAAAAATCATATTCATTCTTCCTCTCCTCTTCCTCTTATTATAAAAATAAAAACACCATCAATGATGTGTCGATTTATCAACATCATGAAAAATGTGTCTTCAATTTCATATACATACATCAAATTTATATGTAAAACCATTTCAATTATTTAATAATATTTTATGTTTTATGATATTACCTCTCTTATGTTTTGGAATTAACTTTTATGCATAATATTAAAGGTATAAGATGAAACAATTTCGTGAGTATCAAAGAACCGTCAAAATGGTCTAAATGAATATCACTATTGTTTTATATATTAATTCATTGTCATAACTTATAACCAACATTATTTGTGGCTTTATTTAAAATTATGGAATCATATTAAAACAATTTCAGTCCATTTCTAGATTTTCTATTCCA
The DNA here is from genome assembly GCA_963277665.1 of Viscum album. Lineage (NCBI taxonomy): Eukaryota > Viridiplantae > Streptophyta > Magnoliopsida > Santalales > Viscaceae > Viscum > Viscum album. The sequence continues at coordinate 397,585,868 of OY728144.1, forward strand.
TTTGACATGACAATCCTTTATGAAACCACAACAGAAATCTTGTAAAGCAGTCACATGAAACAATGGAAACAAAAATATATTATTAATTAACTTTTAAAATGATGTTATAAAATGAAAAAAATTTATAAACCGGATTATGATTATTTAAAATATTAGTAACACACTTTTAGATGATATACATTATGTTTAACCATGTTTTATGTAAGATCAACCCGAGGAAAGGGAATTATTAACCATATTTCCACTCTTTGGGGTGACCTTCAACTTAACTAATTATGTTTCATTATGATTATTTGTGTAATTAAATTTTTTATATTATGTTTTATTATTTTTATTTACATTTTATACACATATTAATTTTTCTTTATTGATTCTAATATCAATTATATGATATTTGTAAGGGGCTTATCTTATAAAATCATGTTTAAAACTTATATTTTTACAAAATTCAAAATGATTGTGTTGACGAAATTATTCTTATTTGTTGATTATGTTATAGTTATTGGGAATTTTTACGATTAATGGTTGGTCCTATATATTTTTACAATTCATTGGGTATGTGTATATTGCAGGTTGTCCGTAAGGTTACTCCATGAGTAACACTAATGGTTACACCATATGGTAGTCGTGAGGGTTACATTGTACTGTAGTAATGAGGGTCAAAAATCATAAGGTAACGGTGATGGTTACAATATAAGTAAGTAATTCCATAATGTACCTTCATGTTTTTTATGATTTATATGTTTATATAAATATCATGTTTCACAAATTATTTGATACTTTATGGTTGAGAATTATGTCTTTGTGAAAACATTTTAAAATGTTTATAATTATTCATGAACTGATGGATTATTTCCTTATTTTTATGACCCTTACTAATATTTTTATACTCATACGATTTTTTAGAAATGGTATATCATATTTTATAGGGGTTTTAAGATAAATTAGGAAGTCAAGTAAAATGTTATAAAGATTTGATAATGAAATCATGTTATTGTTTTGTGTTAAAAAATTTATGTTTTTGAAAAAAGGATAATAGTTTAATGGTATAATCTTTTCATGCATATGGGTTGATATGTATTTGTTATGTCATAACATTATAAAACTATAAACCAAATAGGTATTTTGGAATGTAAAAAAGTTAATTCTAGTGGAAATAGCTTTATTATGTAATTTTTAAGGTAGGTTCCTTGAATAAATAACCTGAAACCCATGAAAAATCATTCTTTTTCGAAGGAATACCCATCTAATTAGAATTTTATACCGAAAAACCCACCAACATTTAGTGGAACTTCTGATCCACATGTCACAGCAAAATTGGTTAACTCAATGGAGAAGATTGTTTATGACATACAATATTGTTATAAAGAGAATATGAATATGACAGTCTATCGTTTAGATAGAGAATTTGATCAATAGTGGTAAGTGATAAAGAACACCAAGAAAAAGGATGAAATGGATGAAATATAAATGGAACACTTTATTAAAATATTTCCTCTCATGTATTTCTCTCTAACTCATCAATAAAATAGGGATGGATAATTCATATATCTAAAGAAAAATTAATTTGAATATATTATGTATTGTGAGGAAAACATCACATGGGTGGAAATATATGTCTCAAGTTTTTTATATCAACAAGTATATAAAAAATCATATATTTTTATGTCATTTAAATCAAAAATTCTAACAGTTATTGCTATCAAAGACATTAAAAGTTATGAGTAATTGGTTTGATGTGATTCTAAAGTATAGATTGAGTTTGGATATAAGACCAATGGAGATGAGGTTATTATGAATGTATGAAAGAGGTTCCAACCACACATGAGTCAAAAATGTGGGAATGTTCATGATAATAATTTCCTAAATGTAATTGAGATATGCTTCTAGTGTGGGGGATATGTCTGCCAACTCTTAAATGTTTGATATACAAAAATAATCCGACCAATATGAAGGATGAAAGGAAGTCACCCCCTAATTCACCACCCATGGTACAATGATTCAACATTAGGGAGCTAGGGAACTATAAAATCTTGTTCACTAAACCACAAGTTATTAAGGGTAATTGGCATTAGTAACCAATAGAGACAAAGGATAAAGGTAATGATTATTCTATAACTAATATTGAATTGGATCATGGAAATGAAGTCGTATAAGGTACACATAGTATTAACTAACGAATGGAAAAAAGTTTTTTTATTCTGGTTCTATAAATTAATCTATATCATTTATGTTTTCTAGAACTATTGAATTGAAGCCTTGATACCATACTTTATAGATATCTTTAAAAACAATTTGAGGTGTGATCATTGAAACCAAAGTATTTTAATATTATCATGTTAATACATATGGGATCATTCTTCTAGTGATACTATTAATTATTCGCTTTGTGGGATTGTATACTAAAATGGTAATGGATTGGATCTCATTATATAGATCACACATCAAATAATGGGAAAAAGAAATATTGTTTAATATACCAAACCATCCCATGATTATCTATAAATTAAACTAAGATCAAGATTCTCCATATGAAATTATAGCAAACATATGGGTTTTAATACCCTATAAAAATCATACCTCGCACAAATGGTTTATTCATAGTAAGTTATCATCATAGAGGAAATGTTAATTAAAAGGGAATACACAGATGTATTTCCAAAACGGTTTCCAAGACATACACCATTTCATGAGATAATGTTATCAATATAACATCTACTTGGATCCACTCCTATATCTAAATTCCCCTATAGGATGGCCTAAATTGAACTAAAGGATTTAAGGAAGTAGCTAGAAACAAATTTACAGAGTATTTATAACACATAGTATATCACCTTGGACTGTGTTAGTGCTTTTTATAAAAAAGAATGATGGATCAATGTGTTTTCGTGTCTATTATTAGAAGATAAAAAAGGTCACCAGAAAGAAAATTATTTTGTACCAAGTATTGATGACATTTTCGATCGACATTGAGGATCTCATTAATTCTCAAAGGAGAATATTTTTTCTAAATATCATCACCTAATGGAATATATGGAATATATTCATATAAGATCCATATGTACAAGTTAGTTGGCACTATGAGTTTGTAATGATTAATTTTTTACATACTAATTCCACTAAATTCCTCAGGTATTTGATGATTATAAGATTTAGGTACTACTTTGAAATTTTTTTGGTAGTTTCTATTGACGATTTTTCATTTACATCATGAGGAAGTAGGAACATGATAAGTATCTATGGATTGTTTTGGATACATTAAGGAAGGATAAAATGTATTCGATGTTCTTCAAATGTAGATTCTTGTTGTATAATGTCTCATTATTTAAGAACATGATCACAAGTGGGGGAATTTCTATTGACCTTCAAAATACCAATTTATTTAAGGAATGTCCTAGGCCCACTAGTGTCATAGAAATATATATTTTTCAATGCTATAAGTTTACAAATGATGGTTTTTGAGAAATGTATCATGGTTTTATATCCCACTAACTATGCTAACATAGAAATAGGTAAACTATATCTAGAAATAAAAATCCTAGTAAATTATGAGGAGACCAATAAGAGGACAATCACTGCACCTACACTCACTCAAAAAACAAGTGGAGAATGTTTTGTAACATTAAGTGATGGTTTGAAAAGAGTATTGGGTTTTCTACTAATGAGGAATGAAAAATTTATATCCCATAACTCATGATTGTTGATTATTCTAGAGATAAACCACCTGACGCGTGATATGGAGTAAGAAGATGTGATAGTTTCCTTAAATATTTGGAATAACTATCTCTACAGTGAGAAGTGAGGCATACAAACCAATAATAAGAATATATAGTAGATATTCAAATAGAATGGTATCAACATGAATTAGGGAAGATGGTTAGAGATAAGAATTAAATATGATTGCTCTATTCACTAACATCTGAAATATGAGAATATGTTACCTAATGCTCTTAGTAGAAAATAAATTGTTATATTATCCATGATGTAGATTATAAAAGAACATATCATTATTGATATGAAATGGATGGATCTAAAAATCCTCAAAACAATAAATTCATCCTGCCTTCCCCAAATTATTACAAATCCATCAATCGAAGATAAGATCACGTATGGAGAAAAGTTAGATCTAGAGCTTCAAAATAAGGTGAAAGTAGTAACGGAAGGGAAGCTACATGACTTCCACGTTGATGATATTGGTGTGATTTTGTTTGAACTAGGATTTTTTCCCTTAATCACTAAGGATAAATAAGGTTTTTTTGTATAATTCACATAGCTCAGATCCATCTATCTCTCCTGGAAGTAAAAAGATGGACAATGATCTTCAACAGAACTTCTTGTGGGAAAAATTGGAATCAAAATATTTTGGAATATATCTCAAGGTTCATGGTATTTAATAAAGTAAAATTATATTTCAAAAAGTATAATGGAATGAAAAACCATTTCCCTTACACACATGGAAATGGGAGAATTTAATTATATTCTTTTCACAAGTCTCATGAAGTCATCCAAAAGAAACAATTTGATATGGGATGTGGTAGAATGACTCGCCAATAATTCCAACTTCATTTTTATTTAAAAAGATGTCTCACTTGAAAAACATTGATAGATATAAGTGGAGTAAGTGGTGAAGCTACATGGGATTCCCCTTTTGGTCATTTGTTATCATCATTCACAAGTCACATATATATTCTGGAGATTTATTGAATATACATTGAGTACTAAAATAAATTTTATTATGGACTATCTCCCCAGAATTGATTTCCTGGATTAATAAATGATTGAAACCCTCGAGTAAATAATGGGAGCATACTCAATGGAATTAAAAGTAAGATGGGATCAATATCTCCTATTTGATTACATTTCATAAAAAACAACTTCCACACATATATTCAATGATGTTTATATGGAGCTCTATATGGGATGTGATGTATAACTAAAACTTGTTGGGATGAAGTTATTAAATAAAAATTCTTGTATCATGTATTGTTTAAGTGTTGATAGAGATGGTTTAATCCATCTAACAACATAAAAAATATTCCTAGAGTTAGATAATGTGAAATGATGACAACTATGGAAGGGACATCAAGTTTGATGTTGGATAATGAAATTTTAATAAAATATCTCCACGGAATATAGTCATGTGGTTTGAGAAGAAATGGGAGCTTAACCCTATGTACATTGTCCCCTTTGAGATCCTTAATTATATAGGATCAGTTTCCTATAATATGTTTCTTCCACAAAATATGGATCATGTGCATGATTTTTTCGACATATCACTCATGAGGATGGGCATACCAGAACCCTCACATGTACTAAATTTGGAGGAGGTATAATTGCATAATGACCTCTTATATGAGGAGAATCCATTGAGATCTTGGACTACACATAAATTTTCCTATAAAATATAAAAAATCACTTTTTCAATGTATTGTGGAGGAACTAAATGTAAGAAAAGGAATCATGGGAATAAGAGGAAGGAGTGAAAGAGAAGTACACTCACTTATTATAAACTGGGAAAATGATTTCAAATTTTGGGGGAAACATTTCTAAATGGGGGTTGAATGTAATTATCAAGACATTTTAAATACAAATTTCTTCATCAATAAATGTGTGTTATATTATATTATATCATTTTTATATTCATAGATCATACAGACAAACCAAAAACACATTAATTCAGTAACCAAGATAATTATAGTAGTCAGCTATGAAATGAATGAAAATTTTAAACAATAAAATTTGAAAAAAATAATCTAAAATCTAAAATGGAAAAAATACGGATTGACCAAATCTGCTAAAATCATCCCCACTTTCAACAAAACTGTAGAAGTGAAAAAAATTATTAGTTAACTAATCATCATCTTATAAATGAGAAATTTTAACCAAGACAGATATTATCATGAATATTAAGATAAATAATAACGATTTATTTATAGGAGGAAATGTGATAGTTGGAATAGGTATGTGATTTTCATAATTGAATATTTACCATTCCTAATAGTGATCTGATGGTTGGGAATAGCTAACTAACCATTGGAAAATGTAAAATGACCATTGGAGTAGTAATTTAACCACAAAATAATAAATTTTTAAATAAATAATATTCATCATGATTAATATAATAAAAATAAATATCATAATATTATAAAATAAATAACCTAATTAATAAAAATATAAGCACATTGTTAATAAACTATATTTTAAAGTATTTATAAAAAAAAATTACATTAATATTTTTAATTTATTTGGATAAAATTAACATATTTTTTGAAATCATCATGTGAACAAATTTTAAGGGATATTTGTTTCTTGTAATTTTCTAAAAAAATTCAATATTGCACTGAATAGAAAAAATATAGTTTTTCACATATCCAATGTATCATAAATTACATCATTGATGAATTAATAATGAAATAATCATTTATAGAACATGGTGTTCATACAAATTATATTTAGTTTCATTAATTATTCATCAAAATATGATAAACAAATGTTCCAAACTTAAAAAACATTTCCCAACACCTAAATTCCAAAGTGATTCCCTAAAAAACAAATTTTCTTTTTCTACATTCCTTTTTAATAAACTAAGTGAATTGAAATTATAATTTTATATAAAATCCTAATAGAATTTTGTGATATTGATATATGATTTATATTTTCCAACATTCACTACTACAAGTTGTACCATTAATATAATATTATATCTAATATTTTTTTCTAAAAATACACATCTACTTAAATATAATTAATCCCTCTACATTCCCATGAAAAAACACTCCTCCCTCGCTTTACAAATACAATTAACTACAAAAATCTTCACTATAAATCCAATTATAATACTAAAGTATATTCTAGTGTATACAAACTTAAAAAATCAATGTATTTTTAATATCATACAAGAGAAGCTACATCGAGGAGAGAGTAAGTTTTTATCAACCCTCCTCTCTATCACTTACTCTTTCCCAATTTCATGCAAAACCAATTTTTATAATATTAATTAGGATGAATTTTAAATTTCTATTAATTATTTTATTTATCTTAAATAATATTAATTATGAAAAATTTAAACTAAAACTTACCCTTCCTACTCTTTCGATAATTTCCCATCAATGGTCTATAAATCACAAAAGATGAAATTGGAAATCCTTTTGTTACCTATAATCCTAGGGATGGTTACAGTAAATTATTGATGATATATAAAGTTATAAATATATGTTTTATAAATTTATGGAAGTAAATCTTATAATTTAAAAATTAACTTGAATAAAAATAGTGACATCGAGACAAAACAGGAAAATTTAATAAAAAATTGATATCAAAACATTTGACATTTTACAAGGAGTGTGAAAATATGGAATCCAATAACTATAATATATAAATATTGGATAAAATATAAAAATGAACAACTAGGATAATATTTTAATAATTCTAAGTTTGTTATTTATGAAAAATAAAAGCGATGAAATTAAGAGGGATTTAATGTAAGGATATTCACTTACCCATCTAATTCTCTTTAGGTTATCCTGATTTCACAATATCATCAATAAGGATATTACTTTAATATTCCATAAATATTATTTCCATGTTAACCCATTATATTTTTGTGGAAATAAATTTTTCCAACTTGTTTTTTTAATCAAAATACTAATATATTCTGAAAATAATTTTCATTCCAAAATATATACTTTACTCTTCTTGAGTTATATCCCTTTCACTAAATAATAATGTTTTTATGCTAAATATTATTTTCCCTCATTCATTATTGAACCCCTAATTTATTCATGAAATCATTATTTTTGAAATCACTATGAGACCCATTCATTTCCATGCACTACTAGAAAAATGACCAATACCCATGGTTCAAAACCATGGGTATAGGCCCATAAACTATGGGAAACATATGCGTCACGATATGTCCATTGCCTATACCCACGGTTTGAAATGCTATGGGTAAAAAAAATTTCACCATGGAAAAGCATTATATCCCTTGCCCTGCTGTAAAATCCTTTACCAACATTTTTAATACAGTGGGAATAAATTTTACAAAATTAACACATGAAGGTGTTAACCAGACGACCAACTATTTTGTAGAGACATGACTCTCAACTTCGATTATGATACTTATCTATACCTATATCTATATTTTTCTAAATATATTAATATGTGTCCGTATTTGGAAAAAATATAGTTGTGGGTTTCGATCTTGCATCTTCCTTTAAACCTATCCAGTGCCTAACCAACTAGGCAACGATGCTTTAGGATTACATTTATAAAATTTTATTTTAATATATTCATCTTCCTTGCTGTATTTGAAAAACAAATTCGACGAGATTAAAACCCTCGACCACAGGAATTAAGAAACAAACCCTCACCAATCGTTCTAAGCCACTTATATGCTTTAATATTTTTATCTAGTTAAATATATTAATTCATACTGTTGGTATATGAGGGATAACCAGGAGTATAGGTTTTCCCACTACTTTTATTTGTGTCTCGTGGATTTTTTTTCCACCATAATGTGGGGAATCTATACTTACTTTTTTACAAAACTGTGGGTGTTGGTATTCCAAAAAACTGTGTACCCACAGTTTTAACAAATCTGTGGGTATATGCTTTGAAAAAAACACCTATACCCATGGTGTTTCCCAAACCCGTGGGTATAGGTGTTTTTTTTCAGACAGTTTTGGAAAATCGTGGGTATAGGTCATCAAAAAAACATGTACCCATAGTTTTTGGGAAAAACTGTGTGTATGGGTTCGTATACTATACCTATGCCCAAGTGTTTCCAAAACCGAGGGTATAAGGCACCACTATACCCAGGATATTATAAAAACCCATGGATATATGGCTATTTCTAGAAGTTATGGGTTTTTTTCATAATTACGATTGTTATAAATTCTATGTGGCATGTAATATTTTGTAAATATTTTGATGTGATAGATGGAACCAGAATTATATAGCCCTCAAATGCATTGGGTAATGTGATTTATGTCATGAGATAATGAGTATTATGCATTAACAAGATTTTATATTTTTTCATAAAGATAATATTATGATTGTACACATATGTTATGTGTGAACATGATGCTTGTTTTGGTCCCAACTATGTGTGTTATTTGACCACTATGACATGATGTTTCCTTCCATACATAACTACATTACATGGATTTATCAAATTTTTCCCTCATGATGCTGAAAATAATTATATATTTATGATATTATGATGATGATGATGATTATTGTTATTGTTATTATTATTTCCAATGAGTTATTGATTCATGTCTCTTATTTTTGTTATGTCATCCTTCCCCTTATTGTGATTTTAGCTCACCCATTTCATGACATATACCCTCAATTGACTACATAAAATAAGAATAATAGGATAATTTAAAAGGATAAATAAGAAGTTATTAAATATATTTTTTTTGTTTTATTATGTACAAGAGATGTATGATCTAGATGTTCTAAATATAATAAAACATTTGATCCTTGAATGTATAAATCGTAATTTTTTTCCTTTAAAATACTGTAATAGTCAAGTAAGAAAAAGTAGCATCACTATAATAAAACTCAATATTTATCAATCATCCCCCCTCATCAATTTATTAGTGAAATGTATTTCATGGTATATTATCAGTATCTGGGAATTCCAAAATGGTAAAAATATTCTTCATTAAAATTTTCATTATGCCCTTGACAGTGTTAAATGTTGTGTCATCTACTTCTCCATATTTTGAATCATAGTCTAAACAATCAAGTATATATGTCTTGTATATGGAATTTGGAAATGGTCCCGCAAATTCTATACCTCACACGTCAAACACTTCTCCTTCTAGAATCTTTTTTTGAGACATTTAATTTTTCAAAGATATTACCAAACCTTGAACATTTAACATAGCTTTGGATAAAGTATCGTTCATCTAAATGGATGGTAGACTATGTTTATTGTCATGAAATCTTCATATAATATTTTTTAATTATATAGAATTATTTTGAGACCGCGAAATCTGACGGTACATGATTCTTAGGCCCAGAGTGCCCAAGAATGATATATTGAAATTTTGTTGAGCATTAATTAGTGGACATAAGCAGTTTTCCTAAAAATGTGGAATAACTCTTAAACAGTTTACTAGATCAGAATTATGAGGGCACTGATGCATTCAAGATGGTGAGTTTACCCAAAGTGAGACTTAATATTAGTCGGCACAGGCCACCTGTGAGAAAACCCAAAAATGGAATAACCGTAAGTAAAATAATTTAATTATTTTATTTTATTTTCTAAATGCATATAACTCACGAACCAGGATTTAGATTAACAATATGAGACCATCGGTGAACTTGTGAGGGTATGCTTTCTTTAGGTAGATACAAACATTGGCCAGCACGGACCACTAGTGAATGATAGTTTGTGGCCGTAAATAAAATAATTAACTGACAATTATTTTATTGTAAAATCCGAAACATCTAAACAGTTACACGGATTGAAAATCTGAGAGTATTGTTGAGTTCATTGGGTTTTTTTCTCTTTAAGTAGAGCCTAACCCAAACCGTCACTCGTCAAGGGTGAACGTTATTAATTTATAGAACTTTTTTAAGGTATGTTCAGTAAATGCACGGGTGACATATTCTAACTTCTGAACCAGTGCTTGGATTAAAAATACGAGGGAACCATTGAATCTACAGCACTAGGATTCCCATAAGAGAGGCATTACAATGACAGTAGTAGGTCTAGGGAAAAAGTTATGTTTTGTGACATTTTTAAAATAAATGAAATAAAATTATTTTATTTTATTTTTTTAATTCTTATCCACCAGCGGACAAGTTGAGTGTGGGTCATGCGATGTGCGAAGACAATAAATTGTTTGACCTTTCAATCTTATGTAATGATTTCATTGGGGAATTATGATGGTTCTTAATTAATGACCCATATTAATTCTCCATGTCGTAACATACCCTCCCACTCTACTATTTATATGGAGCTTGGGGAGGGGTATCGGCATAGCATCGCCAAGAAACGATGTGATGAGGGAGTGTCGTGATGCCAAACCCTTAGAGGATAGATCCAATCCTACTGGGAGGTGACAGGTGACTCTGAACCACAGACTGAAGGATGACGTCAATGTGGAATCATTTCAAGCCCATTGTGGGAAGAAAGAACATGATCCACCTTGAATCATGAATTCGCTCCAATGGGTTTACGAGTAAGGGGTTTATTCGTTTACGTATTTTAAATGTTTTCTTCTTCTGCGTTCATGAATAATACGAATAACACGGACCCACAGACTGATGGGTTGATCTGCGATGCATTCATTTTCCTAGGAGATGTTGCGTGGTATCTTGGTTGGGTTTTGATTGTTGTTTAATTCAATAAATTATTAATCCCTTAATCCCCCTCATGTTTACGATCTAACGTGGAGGGAGCGGGCCTAATGAACCTAGACCGAACCATCCACTATCTTGTTATGAGTGCACCTCTATGGAAGACTTCTAGTACGGAGACACTGACTGGCTACATTAGGGATAGCACGTCAATATATGCAGCAAGAGGTGGTTGCAGCACAATGCCATTGTGGTCATCAGAGCAGCCGACACCGATCAACCATCAATGAGGCGCACCAGCGTGCACCCCTGGTGAGGAAAGGGGGTCATGGCTCGTTATCTGTGGTGATCAAAGAGAGGCAGCCAACACACCGGTCGGCCGCCGGTGGCATAGTGGCGCGTCTTCACGCGCTGCTGGAGAAGTCTTCTTGTACACTTGAAAACCACGATGGAATCGATAGGTCCCTCTTTAGATGGCCACCTAGCGGTGCCATGTGGCACAACCACTAAGAATAAGTAAGAAAGACCTTCAGCCATGTGGTAGAACTAGGGTTTTCTCACCCAATGGCGGCTAGGGCGGACCCCCGCCCCCTTGCTGGTCACGCAGCCAGTGTCCATGCCACCCCTTGCGGGTCATGCCCTACGTGGGCCACACCACCCCTTGTGGGCCACCCATTTTCGAGAGAGGCCGCCCTTTGTAGGCCACCCCTTTCATGCTGGTCTGATCCCGCCGATGCCCAGCTCAGACCGGGTCAGACCGAACCTGGGCCCCACCGAGCCCAGAAACACTTAATGGGCCATATTTTGGGAACCAGACATTCGTTTTACCAATCGTCTATGGCGTTGTGATCCTTGGATCGAGGTTGTCCTTTTGTTATACTATACCTGATTTTTGGATATAGTTGTAGTATGGCATGTCTGGATGGAACCAGAATCTTACCAGGCCCCCTGGATCTAAAATGCTTATAACTTCCAGTCCGACCGTCCATTTGACACACCATTTTTTGCATTGAACCGCTTAAAAATGACTTTCCTTTTGTTTACTCCATTGGGGATCTTAGTGGTGGTAGGGGTACGATAGATATCTCTAGGGAAGATTCTATGGAACTCAAGCACACCAGATGCAAGGAATCCAGTGGTTGTAAGTGAGGTGGAGGTTGGGGACAGATCATACAGAGGTCTGCGCTCAACAATCTTGTCTGGTCAAGCGCATACATATCCTTTTCCTGGTCAGATCATATAAGGGTTATTGCGGGTCTTAGTACCTATCAACTCTAGGTGGGTCAGATCCTGTGTGGATCATTGCAGGGGTTATTTAAAAATCTATCATGTGTGATTCATACTCCGTATGATCATAAGCAGTGCCTCTTGATAGAATAAGATGATGTATCTTCATGACTAATCATCTGTAATTCGATAGTTCACTAAAAACTTGGTTTGAGCTGAGACTCGGTTTGAAGAATTTATTTTAACTTTGTGGTTCTTTTACCTTCATGGTATTATCTTCATGGTGATACCTATGTGCTACTTTTACCTTCGTGGTACAATATTCATGGTGATACCTGTGTGGTACATTTACCTTCATGGTTTTATCTTCATGGTGATACCTATATGGTACTTTTACATTCGTGGTACAATCTTCATGGTGATACAACTATGGTACATTACCTTCTTGTTACAATCTTCATGATGATACCTTGGTGGTACTTTTATTTTTATGGTACTATCTTCATGGTTTTACATGTTCGGTACCTCTACCATCATGTTGTTTCCTTTTTTGTATACATCCATCACGTATGAGATTAGTATATCTCGATAACATAGTTATATGAATGGGAATATACCTATGTAGACTTGATGTCGTGCTTTGAGGTTTTTCCTTTGTGTAACTTTAGGAGACTTATGGGGTCTCGGGGTCCCTGATGAGTATTATTATTCTCACCCATGCACGGGCTTCGCCCGCACCTAGTTGTGTCTTATGAAGATGACATACAACATTGATCTAGGATGAGGGATCAAAGACTAGACGATGCTTGGAGGGGGATCATTTGGCGTGACGTGACACACGGAATACTAATCGTGACGTGTACCTACACTTTAGTTAGGATCCATGGTGGATGATCCTAGAGATTATTTTCACTTTTCAGTGGTTTTTACTCTTCAGTTGTACTTGTACTTTTCCAGTTGGGCATGTATTTTTCCCCCTTTACTTTTAAAACTATTTTTCTACAGCAGTTTACTAATTGTTTTCTTCTTTTTTGTCTTCTAATCTATTTCATTGTACAGGTTTAAAGGCAATGCCTTCTCGTTTTAGAGATACACCTTTCTGGAGCTAGTCACCAGCTCGTGGCCTATGGATGGCGGGCTTGGGGTAGTCATGACACGGGCCCCAAGGGAATGGTCGTGACAAAGTGGTATTAGAGGATTCAGTTCTACTGAAGAACATTAACTCTCTTCTTTCCAATGTGGCAATAGTGTTAACTGTTATGAGTGTGGTATTGAATTTGGGGAATCCAGTGTTGGTGTGACGGACGACATATCCATACACCAAGACCATAAATTCTGATTTTCCGACTTAGTGCACGCAAACAAGATTTGCGTGTGTTTTTTTGAAAAGTTTTTCTTATGATTTTCTTTGAGTCTGCTCACCAGGTATAACTTAATGATCCTGGTGCACTTATTCCATATCAGGATAAAGCCAAATAGATATCCAACAAGGATTCCTGAGAAAGTACACGATGAAGGACCACCGAGAGACGAGGCTCTGGTGCAGGGCCATCTTACAATGTTGGCACCATTAGGTGGTCTACTGGAAGCACCACCACCTGTTGGGCAGCAGTTACCACCACCTGTATTGGCGGACAATGCATGCTGACTGGGTGAATTGCACATGTTCTAGCGGCAGAGGCCTCTAAGGTTTCAGGGCGAGGCTGATTCCAAGGAGACTAAGGACTGGCGTGGGGATGTTTCCAAGTTTCCATCAAGATAGGGAACCATTAGATCTGATGGTTTTCCTGGTAGAGATCCTTTTATGTGACTTAGCTAGATAATAATAGGGTCTAGGTTTCCTTGATCTTGAATAGAGGTGACTTTTCTGTGGACAAGCTTGACAACCTTCCTCAAAGAAGGAGGTCTATTTCCATAAAGATTTAATGGATGACAGTTCCCTAGAGCTTCTACAGCTTTTGTAGGATGACATGTTCGTAGATGAGTATTCATCTAGGCATACCGACCATCCTAGGTACTCGATGAATACAATGCGAGCAGTGCTTCAGGGCTTGGACCTCTGAGCGAGGTGTGTTTCGGGACATCCAAGCCAACACTATTCCTCTATTCATTCCTTCTTATGTTACCATGCTACATAGAACTTTTGTGGTTGAATATTATTTGGATGAGAAAATACAACCATTAAATGTTAGTAGAATGAAATCAGGAAACTGTTTCCAGTCTCGAAGACTTGGGAGTGTATAATGTTTTAAGGAGAGAAAGTTTTAGAGATAGATGAATCTACAGGGTAGTAGACATGGAATTAAAGCTAGGAGAGAATCATGAGGTGGTATACATTTCAACATGTTACGACCACCACCCTAATGTGGTCCCCACAAGGATCAGGGACCAGGATGACAGGGAAAGGGAGTAGCTGCATGCGGTCAAGGAGTGTGACCTAAGGGATCCAAGAATGATTCGAGGTATGGTCTATGTCTACTACTAGCTGTCATATTAATATACCTTGGTACCAATCATTCTTTCTTTCCCCAAATCTTGTTCGAAACCTAGAGTTTACGGTTAATTCGTTGACTTGACCTGCACATCAGAAGATACCATTAAGAGGAGACTCAATAATCAAATTTATGATGATGGTGTGATCTAAATCTTGAGGCGAGAGTTTTGTTTGGAACCTCTTGGTGGCAATGTTGAGGCCTTACGATGTTAGTTTCAGTATGGACTGTACATCTGCAGTTCATACTCAAATTTAAGGTATTAGTCAAAATGGATGTAGTATATCTATAGCATGGGAATGTGGTTTTACTTGGTCAGTGAAATAGGAAACCCAGACAGCACAATATCAGCTCATGCAATGGAGGTTGCAGCTGATCCCACATGAGTCAGCTAGCCTTACCCCCATAGTAGTGTGAGTTTTTGGATTTCAGTTCCCAAAGGGTGTCGCAGAGTGTGGGGACATCTTTTCAAATTATTTTTCTAGGATTAACTCCCTGAAGGGAGAGGGAATTATGATTTGGCTAGTACAACCGATGTTTTGAACTAGACATCTCCAGGGCAGCGGCACCCTTGTAGGCTTTGAAGAAGAAGGGGGAGCATTTCATGTGGATGGAGAAGTGTCAGTAGGTCTTTCAGAAGGACCTGAACATGAGATAGTGATGATGGCTGGAGTTCCTCTAGGATTATGACTTTGAGATATTCTATACTCCTGGGAAGGGGAACATGGTTGCAGACGCTCTCACGAGGAGGTCTAGTCTAGAATTGTTGAGTGAGGTGACAGAGCAGCTAGCCGCATTATAGGTATCCTTTGTGGATTGAGATATAGCATCTTACCTCCAGTCTATGACTATCAGTCCTCCTATTCTTTTTCAAATTTGGAGGGCACAACTTGTTTCGTTTATTGCGAGGCCCGACGTGCTCAGATATCATTAGGACCTTCTCCTCAAAGATTTTCTAAAGGTGGGGAGCATGTCATCTTCTTTAGTGGACTCACCATGATACCACGGATGCATCAGATGGAGGTGTGGAGGGATATCCATACATCCACTTAGCGTTACAACCTAGATTGGTGATGGTTGACCAGGATATCCGGCATCAGTACTGTTGGGCATAGATGAAATAAGTAGTGGTAGAGTTTGTATCATGATGCATCACTTGTTATCAAGTGAAGACTGCACAGACCCGATAGAAGTCATATACCGACGGGAGGAGAGAGATAATGTCTTCTTATGGAACTCACCTCGATGATGTTTTTGGAGATTTGGTCAGGGATTCAAGTTATCTCTGAGGTTTATCAGATTTATCTATATTCTCTGCAGAGTGGGTGAGGTGGTGTACCATCTATCTCTTTCCCCACAGACTCAACTAGTGATTAATATTATCCATGTGTCGTAAGTGAGGAGATGTGTGCATGATCCATCACACGTTTTCGTCTAGGGCGAGTTAAACTTTGATTATGGGGTGTCTTTTATAGAGTATCCAGTGGAGATGGAGGATCAACATGAGTGATTCCTTTGTGGATGGTCGAACCCTTTGGTGAGAGTTCGGTGGTAGCATGAGGACCTACAATAGAGCACATTGGAGCGGGAGGCCCAGATTCCTGCTTAGTAACCTAATTTGATATATTTACCTTTATTTTGGATTTCATTGATGCAAAGCCCTAATATGGGGAGAATGTAATGTCCTAGAATTTCCATATAATTGTTTTTAATTATGTGGAATTATTTCAAGACTACAAAATCTGAAAGCGTGTCATTCCTATGCCCGGAGGGCCCGAAAGGATCCATCGAAGTTTTTTTAATATTTAATAAGTGCGAGTAAACATTTTACCTAAAAAAATAGAATAACTCGTAAAATTTTTCCCAGATCTCAATTATGAGGGAACCATTGCGTTCCGGATGGCGAGATTACCCTAGGTGTGACTTAAGATTAGTCGGCATAGACATCCAATGAGAAAACCCCAAAATGGAATAATTATAAATAAAATAATTTAATAATGTTTTTTTATTTTTCAAATGCTTATAACTCACAAATGGTGACTTGGATTAAAAATCTGAGACCACGATTATACTCATGATGGTATTCTTTTTTAAGAAGATACTAATATTTACCGGCGTGGGCCACTAGTGAAAGTCAGGTTTTGGCCATAAAAAATAATTAGGTAACAATTATTTTATTGTAAAATCCATAACATCTAAATGATAACTCGGATTCAATATCTGAGAGAACTGTTGAGTTCATTAGGGTGTTTTATTCTTTTCGAGAGCCTAACACCGACTGGCACGGGTCAAGGGTTAACATTATAAATTTATTAAAAAAAATTTAAGGTGCATTCAGTAAATATAAGGATGCTATTTTCAAACATTTTAAATGGTTATCAGATTAAAAATCTGAGGGCACCATTGAATCTGTAGTTCCCAGATTCCCTTAAGGGTGACGTTACTTTGACTGTAGTAGGTCTGTAGAAAAAATTATGTTTTTTGAATTATTTAAAATAAATCAAGTATAATAATTTTATAATTTTATTTTCAAACTTATCCTCCAACGAAAAAGCAGAGTGTGGGACCCACGATGTGTCAAGCTAATAAATGGCTTGACCTGTCAATATTATGAAACGACATTGTTGGTGAATTAGTATGGTTTATAATTAATGAGTCACTATTAATTTCCTAAATTGTTACATACCCTCCAACTCTAATATTTATGTGAAGCCTGGGGATGTGTATTGGCACAGATTCAACAAGAAAAAAAGTGTTGAAGGAGTGTTGTGACGCCAATCCCTTGGTGAACGGAGCCAATCCCAATGGGAGGTGACGGGTGACACTGAACCACAGATTGAAGGACGGCATGTGAGTGGCATCATTGGGAACCGGTTGTGGGAACGAATAGCATGATCCACTATCAAGCCTAATTGATACTCAATGGGTTTATGAGGTAGGTTATTTGTTCATTTTCTCATTTTAAATGTTTTCCTCTACCCCGTTATTGAATAATGCAAAAAACGTAGACCAACTGACAGTTTGATTGATTCGTGATTCATTCATTTTTGTGGGAGGTTGTTGTGGGGATATCATTTTAGGGTTTTGATTGTTTTTTAATTCAATTTATTATTAAACCCTTAACCCCCCTTATGTTTATGAGATAATGCATAGGTTATGGGACTAACGAACCCATCACAAACCCTCCAGTATCTCTTAATCCTTGTGCATCCATGGAAGAGGCCAGCACGACAACAATAACCAAATAATTTGGGGATAGCGCATCGATGCACACCGCAAGAGGAGGCTACGACACAAAGCTTTCATGGACATCGGAGAGGCCATCACCGGATAGCTGTGGAGGAGGCATGACATGTCGTCGCATGCTGTTGGTGAGAAAAGGGGGCCACGGCTCATCAGTCGCGGTGACTTGAGAAAGGCGGTTGGCACACCAGCCTCCTACTAGTGGATGAGGGGCGCACCATCACGCACCAATGGATAAGTCATCTAGCACACTGGCCGACCATGATGGAATCGATAGGACCCACTCTAGAGGGTCCCGTGTGCCACCTGGTGGTGTGAAGAAGACCGAATGGCCTTCGGGCATTGGGGAAAACTAGGGATCTCTCCCTTGGTGGTGGCTAGGGTGGACCCCCTTGTGGGTCATGCCACACGCAGTCAGGCCACCGCCCAGTGGGCCGCCACCTAGCAGGTCACCCCCTTGCAGGTCGCACCCTCCACGGGCCGCACTGCCCCCTAGTGGGCCACCCTTTGTAGGCCACACTTGTAGTCTAGGCTGCATTTGCTACTTTTCTCCATGTAGTCTGGCCTGAGCCTGCCGCATCAAAACCTAGATCGGGTCTGTCTGACCAGGTCGTTCCAGACCTAGGCCCAACCAAGAACAGAAACACTTAAAGGGTCATATCTCGAAAACCGTAGGTCAGTTTGATGAACATTCTATGGAGTTGGTATTCTAGGATTGAGACGGTACTTTTGGTATACTTCACATGAGTTTTAGAGATAGTTGTAGTACGATCATGTCGGATCGAACCCGAATCCAACTGGGCCACTAGAGCTAAAATTATTATAACTCATAGGTTTGGCATCTGATAGGTTCACTGTCTATCGCGTTGGAACCCTTACAACATTGAGGTCCATTGTGTTACTCAATTGTGGAGCATATTGGTGGTCGAGGTATGACTAATATCTCGAGGGTAGATTTTATGAAACATGGTCACACCGGGTGTGAGAAATTAAGGGGCTAGCAGTGTGGTGGATGTTGGAGACAAATCATATCGAGATTAGTGCTCAGAGATCCTATGTAGATCGATGCATACCAATCCAATGTGGGTCAGATCCTGTGTGGGTCAGTGCTCAGTGATCATGTGTGGGTCAGAAAATATTGATCTTGTGTGGGTCATTGCAGGGGATAGTACCTATCAACTCTAGGTGGGTCGGATCCTGCATAATCATTGAGGGGGTTAGTTTCCTATCGATCATGTGTGGGTAAGACTCTGTATGGTTAGAAGCAGTGCCTTTTGACATAATAAGATGATTTATAGTTGGGACTAATCATTTGTACTTCTATACTTCAGTGAAAACCTAGTTTGAGATGAGACTCTATTTGAACTACGTCTTTTACCTATGTGGTACTTTCACCTTCATGTTACTATCTTCGTGGTTATTCATGTGTTGTACTTTTACCTTCATAATATTATCATCATGGTGATACCTGTGATGTACTTTTACCATTGTGGTACTATATTTGTGGTGATACCTGCATGGTACTTTTACCTTGGTGGTACTCTCATCGTGGTGATACCTGTGTGGTACTTTTACCTTTGTGGTATTATCTTCATGGTGTTACCTGTGTGGTACTTCTAACTTTGTGGTGTTACCATTGTGATATACTTCCCTCATGTATGAGATTAGTATATCATGATAACATAGGTATATGTATGGGCATATACTTAAGTGGAGTTGATGTCTTTCATTGTGGTTTTTTCCCTTGTGGAACTTTATGATACCTATGGGGTCTCGGGGTCCCTACTGAGTATCATTATAATCACCCATACATGGGATTCGCCCGCACCTGGTTGCATCTTATATAGATGACGCACAACATTGATTGAGGCTGTGGGAGAAAAGACTGGACGATTCTTGGAGGTGGACCATTTTGAGTGATGTGACATAGGGACTAATGATCGTGATCTATACCTACCGTTTATGTTGGATCAGTGGTTGTTGATAATCCTTTCCATCACAAAGTCTAACGAATGGAAAATGGAAATACCTTAAGAACAAGAATATTCATCCTTTGAAGAACATCAAAAATTGACAAAGGCATGAACAAGGAACCCTTTAAGAAGTAGGCGCGCAAGTTTCCTTTTGGTCGCGCAAGTCACTTGCGCGCCACATATGGGTCGTGCTAGTCACTTGCGTGCCCTATTCCTTTTTTAACCCAAGGTAACCAGTGACCTATAAATAGCCCATGTGGGACCCCCATTTCAAGGAAGAATTTTTCAAAACTCAGATTCATGCTCTATTTGTCTTAGACTTTTTCTGACGTCTTACAAACACTTCTAAGGTAATTCTTTACCTAGAATGGAAGCTCTAAAGAGGAAAAACAAGGCCTATGTATTAGAACTCATCAATAATTGCATGCCTAAGTGTCCAGACCTTGAGGAAAGTGAAGACACGTCTGTGCTTCCTTTCCCTCTCAAGGGAACTTGCACGCCACCATTATGGAAGCCTCTAGGGATGATACTAAGGGCTTGAGTTCAAAGTCGGCGCCCAAGGTGACTCATGTCGCACAAGAATACTTGCACGACCAAGACTTGTGAAATAGAAAAATACTTGTTCGCCTCCTTCTTAGGCACCTCCTTTACACAAATCCACCTCTCTTATTCAAGATACGGCCTTCAAAACCCACTTCATAGCCATTTATAGCATGGTTCCTTTATTGGTTTCCTTATCTGAGAGGAATTAATTGGGCATCCTTATAAGGAGTTGTTCCCAATCATAATTTCCTTTAAATTTGGGCCTCCTTGTCAAGAGTAATCCCTAATAATAATTTCCTTTGGTTTGAGCTTCCTTTTCAAAAATAAAACCCAATCATAAGTCCCTCTTAATTTGGGTCTCCTTCTTAAGAGTAATCCCAATGTTAAAATACCAAATTTCCATAAAGTAAAAATACCTTTATGGACCCTGCTCTTGGGAAATCATACATACGTATGCCCCACATCATTTCATATGATTTCATCTTTCATGGCACAATCATCTGTTTTATTGATACGTCCAGTTTCTCACACCGAGCATGACTCACGTGAGCTTAGAGTGTAAAAGTAATTACGACATCTCTCTATGGACCATTAATCATGCATAAACATCATACCTCTTCACCCGAACTACGTGGACTTTGATCTCTGACTTAAAAGTACAGTATGTAGGAAGCCTTTCTAAGGTTCAATCCAATATTTAATTAATTATTTTCCATCCCATATGACATTAAACTACATCCTTCTTATCGAACTATGTGGGTTCTGATTCCTCTCTGTTTAATAAGGATAAGTAGGTAGCCCATCTGTGGGTACGATCCCGACACTAACATATTCCCGTCTTTCTGAATGAAAATAAACTACTTGTGCCCCAATGAGTGGACATAAAACTAGTGTGGACATCATAATGACCAAGAGATTTATATATAATGTATGGAAGTATACCATATAATAATAATCTAAAATTCATTTGGATGATTATCTATTGATGAATAATCTAAAATACATATAAAAGACTATCTATGTTCCCTACATATCAATCATTGATTAAATGATCTAATAGAAGAACTCATTTTCATACTTGGTAAATTAATAAGGATTCATGAACATAACTTAAACCTATAAGAGAGTCTCGGAGTAGACAATAATTCCCCCAAAAAGGTGTGATGAGACTACACTCCCATCCACTTGACCAATGTAAATTCTTAAGCCTCATCAGTCCACAACTAATGGGCACCTACCTTTGGGAAGTAGGTACAAATGGATAGGGAATCATTAGATGTTTCTGGTTCTACGAATAAACCCATTAGAAACTGATTGGAATGTTTGATCCTTAAAACAAACAAGGTCATCCCTGTTTCTAGAAGGAACAAAAATGGTGAACCCGACGTGAATCCTTAACCAAGTTAAATGATGTTTTACTTATTTGTTAGGCCCCTATTTAACTTAATGTGAGGGCCAACAAAGCAATCAATAACATATGTGTTCATCCAAATGATTTAGTCTAGCCAAGCCTATATTGATTATGTTTGTTATATCAAACAAGCACTCTTTTCCAATATCTCCCTGCAATACATAAATGGCTTCTTTAAAGTTCACACCTATGAATTCCTACACTTCCACTCCTACTGTATCCTTGTCCGCTATGAGGATGATATCACCAACTAAGTGTATTCAACACTAGGTATCGAATGAATTAGTGAGGGAATACTGTCAACATGGTACCATCCTGACTCTAGAGGTCGCTCGACAAGACCGCCAAGTAAACAATTCAACCTGGATGTCTGGGGAGTGATGACCAGTGGTCAAGAAGCATGTGGTTCCATCCACCGTTTCCAACCATTTCAGGTCTTTATCCCCAGAATGCAATAACCATCCCTCCCATATTACAGGGAGGTAAATGAATAGGTCACTCAAGGCCTCGGTTCAAGAAGACATGAGTCCTTTCTAAGGGATCCCATCAAAAAACGCCACCATACTCATGCGGTAGTTCACCCCCAACATGATTAGGGTATCACCGTTAGGGATTTGGCTTAGGTTCCTCAAACATGGCACACAAGATGGACCTCCAGAGCCGAAATTCGGATAACAGGGAGCTAGTCCTTACTTCTTTCCCCTACGGAGAAGTTCATCAAGAAAACTTGATGGAAAACAACGAGTGGGAATATACACCCGTCCGTCATGATTTTACTGCCCAGCAGACTCATCTGGCAGTAACACACCAATCCCTCCAGGAAATTCCGGCGAAGTATTATAGGCAGGCATATACACCTGTTTATAATTAATCAGCTAGTCAGCAAGCTCGTCTAACTGCAACCAAAGAAACTTTTCAATTAAATATTATGGAGAACAATTAGCAGTCACATACACCTGCAATTCATCAGTCTAACCAACAATCATATTTGGTAGCACCCAGAGATGTCAATTGGAAATCTTCAATGACAAGAAGGAGGTGGACAAAATTTTCTGTCCCCACATATGAGTACTGTCAGAATTCATTGATTGGAAAAGGAGTATAAGAGCAGGAACATACTCCTAATCCAGATACGGAATGGACGTATATTCCCGTTCCAGTAGCTGAAGTAACCAATCACATTCTAACAATGGTTAAAGAGTAGAAACAAATCCATGCCCTTAATCTGGATACCTATCAGAATATTATAAAACCTTCAGCAGCATCACAGGGAATGAATAATAAATCTATCCCTATTAGTGGAGTGACTCATCAACATGACACTCCGAAGTTGATACACACCTCTGTCCCATTCTAGGAGGGTTGTGGGTCATACACCCCGATGTTATACGGACAATCAAGTCGGGCACATTCACCCTATTTGAATGGAAATAATCAGCCTAACCCGACCATTTTCTTGAGCAGGAACATACACCTTCCCATAATAACCACTTTCGTCAACAACTGTTTTCCAAAGTGAGTAATAAAGTGTTTAATAAAAAGTCCCATCCAGCACATTCGAGAAATCTAGATCCAATATTCAAAAAGGGCTTGCTTGATGCTGGAGTTCTTGATGTGCTCAGACAATTGTCTGTTGCAACTCAAGATTCTACTCTATCATTTCCATATTCCAGAAGTAACAACAATAATTCTGATGGTCTTCATCAGACATTTCTTCATGAAGTCTTCCTTCATGACAATTCAGTCGATCTCGATGTATCATCCTCAAATGAGAGCCATAATAACCATTTTTGTGTCCAGAAGACCAAGGAGCAAGAGGTTTCATCATTTGCTGTAACCCAACATCGTGGTCCTCTCCATGATAATGAATATTGTTGAGAAATTCCTCTCCACAGTATTAATTTGCATTGCTTGGAAAATTCTTCAATAGACAATGTAGTAATGAGAAATCCCTCTTATCTTGAGGTACTTAAAAATGTGAAGACAGTCATGTCAGATTCCTTACCGCTAGCATGTGAAATAATTTCTCAATCAGAAGATATCTTGGGGTGTAGGTCATTCTTCGAAACACGACTAGGCCATTCATCTTATAATTTGACAAGTGATTTCTCTACCAATATTGTTGAATATATTGAAGCAACAAAGAAGCATCAACTTTGGTCCAATCAGGTAGAAGAATCTTCATTAAATGATATGGAGGAAGTGCTGAATATGAGAAAACAACTAGAGAAAGGTGAAGTAACACTCATGTTTTAGCCTTTTGCTGACTCTCAGTATGATATTCCAGAAATGTTGACTGAAGATTGTATTCATGATATTCGTCTCAACATGTGGAAAACCAGTTTTCACTTAAAAGAGAAAAATAATAGTATTATGCATATGAAAATAATGTCAAGATAATAGAAGGGTTACAATGCCAAATTGATTTGATATGTTTCTCAATTTCTCGACATCTAAAGGTTTAAAAGCAGTAGAGAGATCTTCAGCATTCATGACTTGGCGGGTTAAAAAGTTTGCGCTAGTTAATTACCAATGCCCCATCTGGTATTAATATCAAGGGATGGGGTGTTAATGGAGCACAAAATTTCATTGTACTCTCCATTAAACAAATCCCGCCAAAATTGGTCTCATGAAATTTTATTTCCCATGGATGGCCACATCTAAATGGTTTTGTGCGTAATCATAGGCTTTCCCAAGAACATGCCTCAACTAGTTCTTCCAAGAATCAGGCATATAAATAACATGTTGTTGAATTACTCTTGAATCAAGCAAATGAGAATATCGAACAAGATTCTCATTTAGAGCATGTACATCATCAGGTGACAAAAGTGTCAGAAATAATCCAACGATAATCTGAGCTAGGTGATTTGAGTGGATGTCGGATGATGCAGCTGGTTAATTTTCAGACAAAAGTCCACAAAATCAGGTAGCTTTTAAGAATGTTTCAGATGTAGTAGCTCAAGAGCCACCACATCTTACTAGACTAGGGACTCTTTTAATCCAACCCTTGGGATAAAAAAATAGGATTCGAGGAGTTGAGCAGGAACACCAGGCATAGCCCCAGTCCACTGGACTTGGGACTATTTCAAATTTTCAATCTCTTCCTCTGTGAAAGTCAGTCATCTCTCAGTTAGGGAAGAATCCACAAGAGAAACGCAGATTCGAATTATCAGGATATTCCCTCCAAATTACGGTTCACCAAGAAGTTCTTGAGGGATCATCCAAACAAAAGGCAATGCCTCATCGAGGACGTGGAAGAAGGCAATATTGCAGAAATGCCGACAAAAGGGCTGAAATGCGTTATGCATAGATAAATTTCATCAGTTCCATTATCACTGCTTCCCCAAAACATGAGGTTCAATCAAAGGGATCAGATGAAGAAGTTCTTATTGAAGAGGTTGTGCACAAAGAAATGAATGATGGAGTTGTGCATTCCAGAAGACAGAGGGTTGCCCAGGGGAAGGACATTTCTTTGGCTAATGCCCTCTCGTACTCCATAAAGGCACATACCATTGATAAGGGTAAAAGTCAGGTTACATTCTACCAATCCTCTAGAGATGGCCAATAACTCTCATAATATAAAAGGTTTACATAGCAGGAAGAAGAAATGAAGGAGTTAAGGAGGTTAAATGTATAACTAATTCAGGGTAGTCTTCCTCCTAAGCGTGCTGGAGTTTGTCAGTCAAGGGAATTTGTTGCAGCTACTGGGATGGATCAAGAATATCCTCATGTACAAGTACACCCTCACATGTCCAATCCTATGGGTCATGCATGACAACAACCAGTAGTACTACTATAAGTTGCAGTACCAGTCACCACACACATCCAAACTCCAGTTATTTCACCTGCTCAGGTTCAAGCTCAACCAGATGTTTATCAAAAATTAATAACTTCCATTGAGTCATTAACATCTCATTTTGAAGTTATGGAAGGAAAACATGCACAAGTTAAAATAGAAAAGAAATGTTACCCTGAATGGGTTGATGAAATTCCCCCCCCCCCCCTCATATTTTGTGAATACTACATTCCCAATTTTTAATGGTTCAGGATATCCAGAAAAATACTTAACACAATATTTTTCTCTTTCTAATCCTATGATGGGAACTCCTCAATAACAAGAAGCAGTTAAGATCAGGTGTTTTGTACAGTCATTACAAGGGCCTGTATTTGTCTACTATACAATTTTTCAATCCCTGTCAATTATTGGGTGGGAAGATCTCTGTCAAATGTTCCTTCTTCAATTCAACTCAACATTGTCGAAGAAAATAGTTTTCAATTTTACCAATTGTAAAAAAAGGGAGAGTGAAAAAGTTTCAGACTTCATTGCTCATTGGAAGGGATTAACATATTCCATAAGCTTAAAACTCTCTCAAGAAGAATTGTTTCCAATCGGTGTGGAAAACCTGTGTGATGAATTATGCACGCCATTGATCCCCATGAATTACACAGGAGGGTTTCAAGACCTATTTCAATCACTCAACGGATCAAAGAATCTCTTATGAAGACTAAGGCTAAAACTCATGTAATTCCATCAGTTCCAGGTAGGAGAATGTGGAAAGCATAAACTGCTACACATGCTCTAAAAGAATCACCTGTACCTGGTACCACTTCAAATTCTTCATCATATCGAAGGGCTCCACCTAATGAGCATCCACAAAAATAGCCACCTCATCAAGATGATCAAAGAGATCAAAGGCGGAAACTGTTTGACGATTTGAAGAACAAATTATATTATTTATGAAATGAACATGTTCATGGATACTTAATCTCGACTCTATAAAACAATCTAGTTCAGTTTCCAAGGCCGAAAAGGCTGAACAAGGAAAGAGATGCAGACCCCCCCCCCCCAACTACTAGCAATTTCATAAGATATTGGGGAATCCCATCCCGGAGTATTTTTTCTTCAAAGGCCTCATGAAAATGATGGTGGACTCTAAAAAGGTAAAACTGAAAGGTTCTTCAGCCTAGGTAGCATGTGTTACAGCTACTGGCCTAGAGGAAAATGGTGAGTGTAATGAATTCAAAAGTAAAAATGCATATATATATTATGAAAGTATTGTTAGGAAAATGATCAACCGAACTCACAATATTTTATGAACACAATTGAATCAACTAATTGTGTCTTCTGCTATGAATGCCACAACAAAACCTCCTTCATCATAAATAAAATCCTCAAAGAGTCAGAATAATTCAATGAATGAATAGAAGTCAGAAGAAGTGTAGTTTGTGTCAAAGCCTAAATTGTCTTTGACTCTGGAAGATTTTATGCCATCTACTTCAAAAGCACTGGAACAGCCCCACCAAACAGAATAGCCTGAACTGGTTCATCAGGCAGAATCTTCCTCAGATGAAGAGTTGATCATTGGTTCTGTTAACATGATTCACTTAATGGATCCTTATTCCAGCCGGAGTTTCTATCGTGATGAGTCTGAGTTCCTTGTATCAAACAGAGGAATTAGGGGAAGAGACAGAGGTCTAGGATACAGGGGAATATGTGGATATTCCAGAAGACAATATTTCAATCCTACCCCTACTAGAACTGTATATGTGGCAGAAACTCATGGAAAAGCCCTTCAGTGGGCTCAACAAGAACAAGAATGTTCTTCCACACATGGCAGATTCGGCCCTAGAACAGTTATTTTGGAGGATCGGTTAGAGGTTACACATTCTTCCTCTCAGCAAATAAATATAACTAGTCGGCCTAGTCTGCCGATGCTGGGAGTATTTCGATCTCCTAGCCAGATACATGATGCATCTACTTCCAAAGCATCTACTTCTAAAGTACCTACAAAACCACAGTTTCCTGTTCGGAAACGGAGACCTTTGGATCAAAAGTATGATGTCTTCAAACATTTGGCCGAAGTAAAGGCCATTTTATCAATTATGGATTCCTTGAATCTATCAAAAGTTATTTGGGAGGCGCTTATTGATGCTTTTTCAAGTCCTTAAGAATTCAAAACTGAAATTTATGCGGCTGAGGTCTACTATATAGAGAATGATCCTGCATAATGCCATGTAGTGATATCTTTTACAGATGAAGATGAAGATGATGTTGTACACGGACATATTAGAACTTTGTATTTATCTGGCATTGTCAATGATGTAGACATCTGAAGATCTTTCATAGATAATGGTTTAGGAGTCATCTTCATCCCTATTCGTACACATCATTGATTGGTCCTCACCAAATCTGAATTATCTCCTTCTACTTTGATGTTACAAGGATATGATAAAAATGAACTAGAACCTATTGGTGAGATTTCAATCAGAACTTTGTTTGAAGACCTTGTGTCTAATTCATATTTCGTAGTTTTTCATCACGACACAGCCTCCAACATTTTTCATGGAAGACCTTTCCAACATCAACAAGCAGTTATACCTTCATCATACCATCAATATCTCAAATATTGTTTCAATGGTAAAATTGGGATATAGTATGGTGATAAATCCCCATTCAAAACATTTGAATCTCAATACATTGAGGGAGAATTTTATCACATGGAGGGAAATGAGAAATCTAAGACAAAAGATGTTACCAAAATTAATGCTCGAAATTGTTTGGAAAAGATTCTAGTAAAACCATTCATACATGTGAGTACAGATTATGTGTTTCCTATTAGTCAAACAGACAGGATAGACCCAAATATGAACACTCTTATATAAACATTCATAAGGTCAATTATGATAATTGTGCCAAACAGAATGGGAGAAATTGTTGATTAACCAAGCAATGATGAAATTTTTAAAGGAGTTGTCTTCATTTCATCCGCTGAAATCCCTCAATTATATACTTCATCAACAAGGCAAGAAGAAGTTATAGCAATGTCAGAGGTGAAAAATGATTTCGATTCTCAATCCATCATCTCCACTTTATTACCCAAGGAAGACCTTTCATCATCAATAGGTTCAGATATGGTAGTCTATTTTTCAAGATGTTCAAATTTTTACTTCTCCCCTGGTTATGAAAATTTAGCTTCATCATCTACTATTCAAGTAGAAACAAAAGAAGTAACACATATTGAAGAAAAAGATGAAGATCATAGGGATTCTCCTCCAGAATTTGAAAAGGTCATCTCTTCCACCGTAGATGAACTTAGAGAAATAAATTTTGGTATAAAAGAAGATCCACGCCGCACTTTAATTAATGCGGCCATGACTCTTAAAGAGAAGGAAATTTATATTTCATTTCAAAAGAAAAATCGATATGTAATTGCTTAAAATTATACAGATATTCCAGGGCTTGATCCTAATGTTTCTACTCATCGTTTGGGTTTTCTAGAAGAACATCGAGGATTCAAGAAAACTACATGAAGGAAAAACACAAATTATGCCTCCAAAATTGCACCTGAAGTTGATAAGCTTGTCAAGGATAACTTCGTTAGAGAAGTTCAATATTCCAAATGGCTGGATAATATTATCCTTATGAAAAAAGAAGAATGGAAAAATTAGATTTTTCATTGACTTCAGAGATCGTAATCGGCATTGTCATGTGGATGATTTTTGAGTTCCAATCACAGAACTCTTAATTGATGCAAAAGCTGGCCACAAAGATCTTTCCTTCATGGATGGTTATTCTGGGTACAATCAAATACGAATGGGCCTTGAGGATGAAGAGTCTATATCCTTCCATGCCCCTCAAGATGAGTTTTGATATCTGGTAATGCCCTTTGGCTTGAAAAATGCAGGTGCAACGTATCAATGTACCATGTACCATATCATAAAACTCTTTTTTATCGAAATTTGTTGAGTTCCATGTGGATTATTTGGTGGTTAAATCCAGACAACTTTATTATCACTTGGACAATCTGTAAATCATATTCCACAAACTTCGACAACACAATTTGAAGATGAACCCCTAAAAATATGCTTGCGGGGTAATCTTAGGAAAATTTCTTAGCTTTTTTGCATGCCATCATGTTAATGAAGTTGTTCCTGGGAAGAAAAAATCAATCATCGGTATGTCACCTCCTCAAAATTTTCAATAATTAAGAGGAATTCAAGGATACATGGCCTATATTCTGTGTTTCATCGCCAATATGGTAGGCTAATGTTTACCCTTATTTAAATTAATAAAGAAGGGATTCACTTACCATTGGATAGAAGAATATCAAGAAGAATTCATTATTCTAAAAAAATATTTCTTGAGTCCACGAGTATTAATTTCACCCATTTAAGGAACACCACTTATTCTCTATGTGATAGATTTAGAGAGATCATTGGGTTCCTTCCTTTCCCAAAAGAATGATGTTGGGAATGAGAACAACCTTTAATCTCTTAGTCGAACTATGCTTGAGGCAGAAAC
The DNA here is from genome assembly GCA_963277665.1 of Viscum album. NCBI lineage: Eukaryota > Viridiplantae > Streptophyta > Magnoliopsida > Santalales > Viscaceae > Viscum > Viscum album. Next base: position 397,616,378 of record OY728144.1, read on the forward strand.
TTGATAATCAAGTATTGAAAAGTGTTGTCTATCATTAATCATTGCAGTTCAGAAATTGAGAAACTACCTGCAACATCATGAGGTTCAATTGGTATCTCGCTATAACTCGCACAAATTTATCCTTAGTCGTCCAATGCTTACAGGACGTCTGGCAAGGTGGGTAGTTATTTTGCAGTAGTTTGATATCTATTATGTCTCTCAAAAGGAAATATTGGGGCATGATATGGCTGATTTCCTTGTTGAACACCCTTAATTAGAAGATACATATTTTAGATATTGAACTTTTTGATTTGGAAGTCTTATCTATTCAAGATAATCCTCAAATTTGGGAAATGTACATTGATGGTTCTTCCAGAAGTCTAACAGGGAAGAAAATGGAAGATCCTAAATACAACAATGTTGGGATAGGAATTTTTCTTATTTCACCTAAAAAGGCAATGCTAGACTATTCCTTCTTATTGTTGGAAGGTGGTGCAAACAATGAAGCAGAATATCAAGCTCTCATCGCAGGATTGGATTTGGCACTTCAGGCACATGTGAATCACTTAAAGGTAAAAGGTGATTCATATTTGTTAATCAAACAAATAAATGGAGACTATGACATCAGAAAAGAAGATTTAATCCCTTTATATGATTACATCAGAGAGTTAATGGAATAATTTCCTTCATAACCGACATTTTCTTATTTGTCGTTATCACAAAATTCCCAAGATGATGCACTGGAAATTGTAGCCATAGCACTGGCAGATCAAAACTGGGATGAAACAATCATCAATATTGCCCACCGTCATACAGTTTCACCTTATGTTCAAATCATAATGGAGAAAATCAATGAAATCAGTCCCATTTCCTAACCATATGGTCATACTATAGGATCTATGATACCTATCAGGGAATACCTTCAAAAAATAAGACTCCCACCAGATAGGGTTCAGAAAGAACAAGTCTGGCGACATGCGGTCAATTTTACTATTTATGATAGCCCATATTGCCAAAAAAATTCTCTACAAGCGATGTTTTTTTGGAATTCTCTTCAGATGTATTGATGGTGAAGATAAAATGGTTGTCATGAATGAAGTACATGCAGGTGTTTGTGGTGCCCACTAGTCTGGACATAGACTATCTAATAAAATTCGAAGTCTTGGATACTTTTGGCCTTCAATGATACAAGATTGTGTTGATTTCACTAAGAAGAATCATTCTTTCCAAGTATATGCCAATTTCCTTCATCAACCCCCAAAATTGCTTCATACAGTTAAATACTCATGGCCATTTTCCACATGGGTAGTGGATGTATTAGGACCTTTTCCTCTGACTACATCCAAGTAGTATAAGTATATTCTTACTGCTAGTGGCTTATTTTCCAAATGGGAAGAGGAAATACCTCTCAAAGAAGTTAGTTCTAAATTCATTTTTAGCTTCGTCGAGTCTATCATTATTACCATATTTGGTGTCCCTCATACCATATTGACGGACAATAGAACCAACATTTGTTCATCCGAGATGAGAAAGTTGTATCAAGAATACAACATCACATCCAACCATTCATCGCGGTATCATGCAGCGGACAATGGACAAATAGAAGCCTTCTATAAGACTCTTTCAAAAAAACTGCAAAAGATGGTGGATAAAGAAAAGAAATCATGTCCTGATAAACTTTTTCATGCTTTATGGGCTTATCAGACCACCACCCGCATTGCTACATGGTTAACTCCAAATTCAATGGTATATGGAATAGAAGTAGTCTTTCCCATTGAGGTTTAATTACCTTCACTCAGAGTAGACATTTTTTATCAGTCATCTACTGATGAAAAATCTCAAAATTGATTGGATGAATTGGAACGATTAGATGAAAAAATATTTTCCACCATGCACCACATGGATGTCTATTATAATCGAATAACACGTGATTTCAAAAAAAATGTTCGTCTTCATTCATTCATTCAAATAGAATTGGTATTGGTCCTCAAAAATCCAATGATACTAGGAAAGAAACCTCCAATTCTTGAGTCAAAGTGGGAAGGACCTTACTCAATAAATAAGGTCTACTCCAATGGAGCTTATTCGTTAATTTAAATGGATGTAGAACTCATCATGACTCCAAAAAATTCCATATTTATGAGGAAGTATTTTGTGTAACACAAATACACCCCATTTGTCCTTATTGCATGACTTTAAACTTCTAGGTCCATTTAGTCCTTATTGCAAGACTTTAAATTGCATCATCCATTTTGTCCTTACTTCAAGACTTAAAAATGCATGCTCTATATAGTCCTTACTACAAGACATTAAACTTCATGGTCCATTTAGTCCTTACAGCATGTCTTTAAACTTCATGGTCCATTTAGTCCTTACTGCAAGACTTTAAATTTCATGGTCCATTTAGTCCTTACTGTAAGACTTTAAACATCATCGTCTATTTTGTCCTTGCTGCTGGACATTAAACTGCATAGCTCCCTCCATTGTCCAACATGAAATTAAACTGTTTCCAGTCCCTTATATTTTTAACATGACATTAAATTGTGAATCGTTATGGTTGTTCCTACCTATTGTTTCTCACATAGAGCATGAATCATGTGAGCCTAGAGTAAGATTCAATCATAACACCCACTCTGGGCCACTAACCACGCATATGTCCCCACACCATCATTAGGTCATTGTCCTCAAGTAAAACTCGATCACCAATTCATTCTTCAATCGAACTATGCGGACTTTGATCCTTGCCTTATAGGATGGGTACGTAGGGAACCTCATGAGATTCAATCCCAAAACCAATATCTTCACATTGGTTCACCATTGACCATGCTATATGACGTTAAACTATATAGTCCCCCCATTTTACTCACTACAAGACATTAAAGTACATAGCCATACGTCTTAGCTACCTGACGCTAGAATGTGGAGAACCGGTCCATGCATATGACTTTAAAATATTGGAACTTGTTTCCTGTATGACAATAAACTACAACATTCATTAACACCCTCACCTGAGAGGGAATCATTATTGACATTGATCTCCAATAATGTTATAATCCAAAGACTACGTGCATACATGGCAATACCTAAACCTTTAATCTTGGATTCAACCATCATTGCACTAAATTCCCCTTTCACCCTTCACATTTAAGAACCAAATCTGTACAGAAGGTATTTCAAGAACTACATATGGATTGATTCCCATCATTATTGGATACGTAGGCGTGTTCGAGCATCCCTCAAACCCAGCCCAAAGTCTTGGGGTCTAACCCCAAATTCCAAATTCAATCCCTTGGCTGAAAAGTACCTCTAGGAGCACATGAATGTGGTATGAAAACCCTGGTCTTTATTGACATCAGTTTTATTACAAACACAAAATGTGTCTTCCTCATTATGGTCTAAACTCTATGACCCTATACTAAAATCTCATTCGTTCATGTCCAACATGATGTTAAACTGTATTTGAAGAACAACATATGGCTTGATTATCATCCTAATGAGATATGTAGTGATTTCCAGCATCTCAATTCAGGACCCAGCCACAACATGATTATGGTCAGCATTGGTCTATGTATCTCTTTCATGCATTGGAAAATACCCATTTTCATGTTTCAAACTCATATCCTTAAATACTTCGAGATCTCCATAACCCTTTTCTTGAATTATGGTCACAAAATGTCTGATAGCTGGGAACTATTTTTCCTGACTATGCAGCACGTGCCCTTAGGTGACATTGCATAAGTAGTCTACATAATGGACCTATCAGCCAAAAGATGCTATTATTTGACTATGCATCCTATGCCCTAAAGTGGCCCTGCATAATTCAAACCCCCTAACAGGCTTGTTAAATAGTGGTAACTTTATTCTTGGGGGGAAAACTGCTTTTGTTCTTATTGTTCTTAACAATGATATATATGGATTCACAAAAAAGTCATCCTCAACATATTTATCCCATACTCATTTTCATGATTTGAAGGTATTAATGTCTATAGTTTATATTTCCTTTCCATAAATTTGGGTCAGAACTTCGCAAGAGTGACATTCATCCCATTCCTTGAAATTCTTGATTGGGAATATCCTCTCCATATTCAAGTACCTCTCCCCATACAGCAGACTCTATGATTTGTAAAATTTGAATCTCCATAAACTTCCACTGGCTTTTGGAAATAGAAAAGTAAAATTTTTGAGAGTTCTTTTGTCGGACTTGCAGCACGTGCCCCTAGGTGTCCTTGCATAAGTAGTCCACATAACAGACCTGTCACCCAAAGGATGTTATTATTTAACAATGTATCCAATTCCCTTAAGTGGCCCTGTATACTTCAACCCCCAAATGGATTTGTCAAATAGTGCTAACTTCACTCTTAGGAAATACATACTCTAATGCATTTTCGCCATTTTTTCATATCATCCCTCAAATTCAAAATTTCTTAAGGCATATTTTATATGTTTTCCGACATACTTGAATGTGATAATATGTTTTCAAAAAGAATTGTTATGGAATTCGGTCAATTTTAATCCATTTGGTCAAAGCTATTTAACCTTAAACATTATTATTTTTAGGTTTGAAACGCATGAATTTAAACTTCTAATAAAAGACAGGGTACTCATTAAATTGGGAACTTGTAAAAGAGCTCTGAACAAAAGTCGAGTCACTACTCGCTAAACATACTTATTTTATGATTTAGGCAATATTAGCAACAAAAGATGAAAAGTTTGTAGGGTTTTTTGTATAATCCTAGAAAAAATAAAACTATGATTACTAGGCCCATTGTATTAGGTAAAGAAAATATATGAGTAATCAGCATGATAATGAAGGTACAAATGATCGAAGGTGAAATGTCTTTTTCATTGATGCACAAGATTAGAAACAAAATCCATAGATTGGAGTATCTTATATTATACAAGAATTACAAGAGGCTTTCAACATAAATGTTTATTTTATTTACGACATCCCGAGCTTCATCAGCATCCACTTTAAGTTCATTCACTAAACCATCTTCCCTCATTTCAGCTTGATGGAGTGCCTTCATTGCATCTGCGATGGATTTCATACCATTCGTTTGGACTCCATCCAATGAATTGTTAAGCTGGTTATGTTCCCCAGTAAAGGAATCTAACTGTTGCTGAAGATGAATTTGCTGGACAACATTCTCCCTGATCTTATGCTTCAGTTCCATCAGCTTTGTAGCATGATCAGCCTCATCTCGGGACATCGCAGCCTCGAATTCACCGATATTGGTCAACAACCTTGCTCTGATAAGATCTTGACGACACTTTTTCTCCTGCTCCCTCCATAGGATGACCTGTTTTACCGTTGTATGGATCTCTTGATATAAAAAACCACCAATTCACAGCATGATAAACAAGGATGACAGTCATAGGATCTTTGAAGACATCTCGTCAAGAGGCACTTCATATATGATCTTCCATATAATTTGTCATGCCTTGTGACATGAGAATTTTAGCGCCTTCTGAACCTCTGGGTCTTACTCAGCATCACTATCGCAGGGTGGAATATATTCTGAGATTAAGGCACTTAAAAAAGTTCCATGTTCTAGTCCTTCCCCCCAGACCGTTGGTAGTTCACTTTCTACTCATGTTGGGGTGGAGGCTGAGGTTTCACCACAGGATCTAGCCACTAAAATTGACAGCACTGCATAGTCAATAGAAATATTTGGTTAGTTTCAAAGGATAACAAAAGTTGTTTAGATATTTTACAATTTAAGTACAGCGACAAATATTATCATCTTTTACCCAACGGTAGATCAGCAGCATGAGAAGCCTCCTCCCCATTGTTACTAGCTTCAATAGGATTTTCTGGATGGTTTTTAGGAAGCTCATTCAGGATAAGATCCACTTGAGCTATCATATCTGCAATGATAGTGTGGTCTCTACCCCTTCATGCATCGGCAGATCTGCAACTTGCCCAGACGGAACTGTACATTTCAACAAATCATGTTCATAGATGTAACAAGAAATTTTTAATAGGATGAAGGATAACACTCACGTCCAAAATCTTATAAATTACATGTTAATTTAACATGATCTAAAATTTCATCAAAATACATGCCATGTTGCATCATTTAAACCAGTGATATCTCATATTCCTTGTTAGTATCACCAATGGGAGCATTTGATGTGTCTTCATGGCAACCCTCCTCCTGCGACCTCCGACCCCGAACGGCTTCCTCCGAGAGAATTATAGAGTTAGTTGCAGTGGTTTCCAAATGTTCTGGTGACGGTTTTGAACCAAAAGCATCACAAAATAGAAGTTAGTTGATGTCTTCATTAAATATTCTATGAAGTATGGTTAATTTACCAGAAGTAGGCTCTTCTCTCCTTGTAGTACCAACAGGAGAAGTACTGGGAACAGATGATGGATCTTATTCTCTTCTCATTTCATAAAGAGCAGCCAAGTCAGCATGAATTTTAGACTGTTCAACAGAACCCTCTATCATCCTTAGAGGAGGGTCAGTCCTCTCCCTCAAAGGGGAAATCAAGAAGCCCCGACAATCCCAAGAAATATGAGAAATCTTTTCATGAGTTAGGATTCATGAATATTAGAATAACATACCACTACTGATAAAGAATTTAGCTATGGAATTATTCCTTCGATGGCTTTGCTTCTATGACTTTTTGGGTGTGTTGACATTGTCACCTCCAAATATTGGTATTGGAGAGTGAAAATCCCTTTTTAACTCCCCGTCCATGGCTTTCCGTCCTGTAGATACCTCACCCAGCTCACGAGGAGATTCCGAAGATCCAAGAGCAGTGCCACTAGGGCTATACTACGGTGAAGGATCCTCAGTAGTTCCTTTCTTAACAAGATGCAGGATGAAGAAAGTAATTTCCTTGAGTAAAAATTCTTTGATTTAAATAATGTTGCAAAGAAAATAGGAAAAGAATCTTACATCTTCAAGAGTCACGTAATCGTGCCACTCCTCATCTACTAAATCAAAAATCCCCTCAATGGTTCCACGATTCATCATTTCCTTCACTCGCTTGGTAATAGGAATGGAATCATCAGTGGAATATATGATAATTTTCAGCTCTCTGATACAAGCACGCACTTTTTCGGGGTTATCCTCGAAGTAGATATCAGTAGAAGCCCAGATATTTCCCACTCTTAGGATATGTAGCCCTTCACATAAGTCCATCCAAGAGGTTTCAACATCAAAAAATAGGCTCTTCCATGTCTGGATAGCCTCTGGTCATAAATATTCATTTTTTTTCACCTGAAGGCCACGAGGTGTGTCCTATAATCTAGGACTTCAACTTTTTCTAATCTTTGGAAATCACAAATAAATGATAAGAAAATGAAACATGTTGCTCTATAAAATAATGAAGACTAAATTTCCTCAATGATATAACTCACCAGGAGTCGATGGAGTAGGTATCTTGACTCTAGCACGAGAATTATATCTGACACGAGGCCGCTTTGAAGCATGTCATTCCTCATCATCCCCATCCTGGGAATTTGGCGAATCAGCCCTGGGTGGAGAACCCAGTGAATCAGCTCCGAGTGAGGAAGATTCACCTTCCAGGCAAATGGTTTATTTCCTAATAGTTCTCTTTTTTGTCCCCACCTAAGGAACAATATGATTCAGTACCCCTTCAGGGTATGATGCTACCCAGTTCTCAGAATAACATGTAGTCAATTGACTCGCTACTCCAGCAACTGGTAGATCAAACACCGCCTCAGTCTTATCCATAGCTGTCAGCAACCATCGTTTTCGGGAAACCATTGGATGTTGATATGACCTGACGTGAACAGGATGGGGTACAACAATCTGCTGCAGACACTTGAATTGGCATGAAATTCTTTATGGAGCATAGGCCTCGCATATAATCTCTCCATCATTTCTAGTGTCCAATACACCATCTCTACCAGCCAATATATATGACCTCAATTCTAAGCTTTTTGTTCCATCATCATCAAACCTCCCGGTTGGTGGGTTTCTATAAGGCACGAAATGAAATTCCTTGAACATGCTCAGCCGCACCTTCATATCATAGGAATTGAGGGAAAATGGAGAAATTATGGAAAATGCCTACACAGATGACCTAAAAGAGCTTCGAGGAACCTGTACTCCGCTCTGTACATCATATGTCCTGAAATGAGTGGCAATCCATCCCCACAAAACATGGAATGGTCCCACAATTCTAAAAGAAGACTTACCCATATAGTCATGGAGTAAGCTCTTGTGAATGTTTTCCAAAATCGGGGTGTCCAACAACCCAACCATTTTTCTCTCAGCCAAATAGGCTGCAACAATGAAGGTCCCTGGCCAGACACTTCCATTCAAATCCCTAACTGACAAAAGATAAACACTGATCCACAAAGCCTAAAATCCTGCCAAATGGGTCGTCTTTGGGATACTTTCATCCACTTCATACCCACACTTTTCAAACTCTCCCACTTCTAGATTTGGCCAGATTGTGCCAAGAGAACCCCACTTCTCTGTTCTGGGATAGATGGTAGGACAAGTACAGGTGGTCCCCTTTTCCTCCTTCTTGATAAGAAAAATATCCATCCATTATTCGGGATAAATATCCTTTCTATAATGAGTTTTGGTGGACTTTGAAATATTGAGCTTGTGAAAAAATTTCAATATCTCTCGATCCAATTCTGGAGTCTTCTCCGAATCATTCCAGGTCACATTGGGAGGAATAAATTCATCATGAATATCGCCCAAAATTGGAGCCTCCGAGATCTTGTAGACATCCAAAAAACTGATTCCTACTTCCCCATGAGTTATATGGAAATAATTGGTTTCTAGGATCAAGTGGCTGATTAGCTTCAGCACAAAATTATCATTCCTATAGACATATGTTTTTCCATCCCAGATGAATTCATATATTGCATCTCCTTTTAGATCCTTGAAAAACTCTACACAGGTCTGTCGTACCCAATATTCCCACATCCAAGTCGGCTTCACAACTCCTCTAGGATGGATATACCAACTCTTTTTCCATCCCTTGTATTGATCCATTTGAGAATTTTGGAAAATGGAGGGAGAGAAATGCGGTTGTAGCTCAGGCTTGTGAGGTTTCAGATCCGGAGTACATGGTCTATGATGCATTATGTATGCCTTCTCCAATGTTCTAGTATTAACAAATGATCCTACAACTAAGAAATTTGCTGAAGTGAAATTGGTGTAAGTCTGAAACCAAGAATGAGGAATATAGTTTTTTGTATCTAGAACTTTGACATCATGAAGATGACCATGGACATATAAAGGCATGTAAATACTCTATGGGAAATTGACATGATTTTTTTTTCAAGTACCTATCTAAATCAGTGAGATTACTATTGTAGATATCTTAATATTCATGTCCAATGATGTTCATCATATCATCAATTCTCTTTCTAGCCAACTCATCAGCTGATCAAATTCCTTTTGAAGCCATTGAATCTGCACAAATATATTACAGTTAACTTTTAAGTGAACTCTATTTTTTATGACATACGTGTGAAGAAAATAAAAAAAAATTCTAAGGCATTAAGGGGCACAAGTCTGGTCGTGCAAGTGCGGTCGCACATGTATGGTTGCGCAAGTACTGTCAAGGAAGTCAAAATCTTTCTGGATAAGTGAGACATAGGAAAAAAGCGAGCAACCGGAGAAGATGAAGACACTTGCGTGATGTTATCTCAAGAACTCGAAAGGCAGGATGAGAAGCATGAAGTAGAACCCATATATATAGGTGATCCTGCAACCCATCACACCGGAACCTTCACACCAAAACCTACAAGCCTACAACTTGCGCACCATAGAACTCTTGTTTCTCATTTTCCTCAGAGTCAAATCCTCTTCCCTTTTTCATATCTAACTCATGGGGGTACTTTTGTTGACGCTCCTATCCATCACAGAGTCTAATGAATGGAATAGGGGAAAAACTTATGCACAAGAAGAGTCATCCTTTGAAAAACATCAAAAATTGACAAAGGCATGAACAAGGAGCCCTTTAAGAAGCAGGAGCACAAGTTTATTTCTGGTCATGAAAGTCACTTGTGCGCCACATCTGGGTCGCGCATGTCACATTCTCACCCTATTACTTTTTTCTCCCAAGGTTCCTAGTGGCCTATAAATAGCCCCTGTGCCCCCCCCCCCATTTCAAGGACGAATTTTCCAGAACTCATATTCAAGCTCTGGTCGCCCATGTCTTTTTCTGATGTCATCTAAACACTTATTAAAAAAATTCATTACCCAGAATGGAAGCTCTTAAGAGGATGAATAAGGCCATGTATTAGAACGATTCAATACTTGTGCGCCTAAGTGTCCAAACCTTATGTTAAATGAAGACACTTGCATGCCACCTTTCCCTCTCAAGGGAACTTGCGCGCCACCATTCTGGAAGCCTCTAGGGATGATACTAAGGGCTTGAGTTCAAAGTCACCCAAGTATTACCTTTTAGATTCTTCGTCTCCCATGGTGACTCATGTCATGCAAGAATACTTGCATGAAAAGGACGTGCGCGCCAAAAATATACTTGCGCACCTCCTTTCTAGTCACCTCCTTTCCTCAAATCCACCTCTCTTCTTCAAGATATAGCCTTTAAAATCCTCTTCAAATCCATTTATGTAATGTTTCCTTTGTAGTTTCCTTTATCTGAGAGGAATTAATTGGGCCTCCTTCTCAGGAGTATGTCCCAATCATAATTTCCATTAACATTGGTCATCCTTTTCAAGAGTAAGACCCAATCATAATTTCCTTTGGTTTGGGCTTCCTTTTTATGAATAAAACCCAATCATAAGTCTCTCTTAATTTGGGCCTCCTTCTTAAGAGTAAGACCCAGGTCAAAATCCCAAATCTCCATAAAGTACAAATACCTTTATGGACCTTGCTCTTGGGCAGTCGTACATACGTAATACCCATATCATTTCTTATGATCGCATCTTTCATGGCACAATCGTCAGTTTTTCTAATACCTCTTGTTTATCACACTGAGAATGACTCACTTGAGCATAGACTGTAAAAGTAATTATTACTTCTCTCTTTCGGCCATTAATCATGAATAAAAATCATACTTCTTTACCCAAACTATGTAGACTTTGATCTCTTCCTTAAAAGTAGACTACGTAGGATGCCTTTCTAAGGTTCAAGACCATCTTTCAATAATTAATTTCAATCCCATATAACATTAAACTATATCCTTCTTATCGACTACGTGGGTTCTGATTCATTCCTTTTTAATAAGGATATGTAGGTATCCCATCTATGGGTATGATCTCAACACTGAAATGATCATGTCTTTCTGAATGACAATATACTTCACGTGCCACACTGAGTGGCTTTAAAACCAGTATGGTCATCATAATGACCAAGAGATTTCTATATAATGTATGGAAGGATACCATTGACTAAGAATCTCTAATTAATATGGTAGATTCTCTGTTGATGAAGAACCTAAAATATATACAAACAACTATCTTCATTACCAACATATCAATCATTTATTATAATATCTAAAGGAACAACTCATTTTCATGCTTGGTAATTCATAAGGATTCATGAACATAACTAAAATCTATAAGAGTGTCCCAGAGAAGAAAATAATTCCCCCCAAAAAGGTGTGATGATTATGTACTCCAATACTCTTGACCAATGTAAATTCCTAACCCTCATCAGTCCACATATATTGGGCACCTACCTTTGGAATGTATGCCCAAATGGATATAGAATCATTTGATGTTTCCAGTTCTATGAATAAACCCATTAGAAACTGATGGGAAAGTTTGAACATTAAAACAAACAAGGTAATCCCCATTTCTAGAAGGAATAGTGGTGGAAGATCCAAGAACTTCTTTTCACTTTTCAGTTATTTGTACTTTTCAGTTGTACATGTACTTTTCTAGTTGGTATTGTATTCCAGCCCCTTTTACTTTCTGCACACTTTTACTACATTAGTTTACATTGTGGTTTCTTCTTCTTCTATTCTACTTTGTGTGCTTGTAAAGGTTTAAAAGAAATACCTTCCCGGTTTGGGAATATTTCTTTCTTTTTCTAGTCACCAGCCCCAGGCCTATGGAAGGCGGGCTTGGGGTAGTCACGTCACATGCCCTGGGAGACGGGTCGTAACCCTAAAAGAATCCATTTTTTGTATTTTATCAATTTTTTATTGATTCTATAACTCCCCCATTAAGTATATAATTGAATAACTCTAAACAACATAAAATTTATGATTTGGGAAGACACCTCTCAATGAGATCATCTTCACATTTTTTGAAAATAAAGGGATCTTCCAATTGGTATTATGTATTATAATACATCAACCTACTCTTCTACGGGAAGTATAAATAAGGGTACATGGTATTTGTATCCATATAGTTCTCTATGTATGTGAACCATCTCTTAGCTTTTCAATCCAAATAAAACAGTATTTCAATTGAGAATTCATCATGAATATACAATTCAACCTTCTCTTAGTCATTCTGTAGTTTTAATTATGAAAATTTATATGCAACTAGTTTTTTCAATTCTTTCTTTTCCATGATTTGTATAAAAAATAATTGAAGTAATAGAATCCAAAAAATTATACATGTATTGTCATCATTTTCATTTAATTGATACCAAAACGCTACATGATTAGTAGGAAAAATGACATTTGGGAGAATTTGATTGATACAAAACATTTAAAATTACAACAGAACTATGATAAACTATTTTTTAATTGTAGCTTAATTATTTTTAAAATCATTAATTATTATTCATTCATATTAAATTAGTTACATGATATGGTTCACTAAATTCTATAAAACAAATCTATATGTAAATTTTTTCTCACCACACATGAGGTAAAAGTATTTCCCAATTTGTGTATTTTATAATTGGGGATATAAAAGAGTAAATTTTATTTCATCGGATTACTGTTTGAATTATTTGTAAAAAATAGTTAGTATTTCTTTTTCCAAGAGATGTTTGAGTGGTTGTAAAATTATGATGAAATCATTGAAAAATTGGTGGTAGAACCCTACTTGTGAAAGAATTCTTTAAACCCCCTTAATAGTGTAGCGTTCATAAAGCTCCTTAATAACCTTAATTTTTATAGGATCAAACTCTATAATTTGAATACAAAATTTGTGAACAAGAATGATTCCTCCTTCCAAAATAAAATAGATCTTCTTCCAATTAACCCCAAGAATGTTTTCAGGAAACTTATTTAAAATTATGTCCATGTTGCTTAGATACACCTTGAATGATATCCCATATTTTAAGAGATCACCTTGTTGATCTCAGAAAATTATTCCACCATATCATGGATGATATGTGTCTTACACCATAGAAATGTTATTGGTTCATTACACATCCCAAATGAGAATAATTGATAGACCTTATTTATTTACAGATATGTGAACATTTTTTTAGATTTATCAATTAGGTCCACTAGTATTTGATTATAACCATAATAATAATATAAAAAGTAAAATAATTTAGGGAAGGATAAACTATCAAACATTTTATCTATAAAATATAAAATTAAATGATTCTTCTAGGGGATGGATTTTTTTTTTAGTCAACAGATACTCACCAACCGAAAACCCTTCTTGAGCATATTAACCCATTACATTTATTTGGGACCACAACCATCCCTCTTCTAATGGATACCACCTAAATTGGTCCTAACCATTCAGTATTTGAAATTGAAAACAATATTCTTTCATTGATCATTTTCACATGTTTTTTAATCATCTTGATCATAGGTGGTGTGCATTTCCTCTAGGGTTGGCATCTAGTTTTCATTCTTTCTTCAAGAAAACCCTAATGAGTACATTATATATGGATAATAATTTTGATATAATCTATATTACATTCCACGGAATTCTTCCTAATAAATATAATAGTAATAATTTGATCATCTTACTCTAAAGATAGGTTGGAATTTATAATTAGTGGTTGTGTTTCATTATTTCTAAAACATGAATATCATAGGAAACTATATAGGTATTTTATTTATATGTTTGGTGGATTAGTTATTGAGGATGTATATTTTGGGTAAGAGTCTCAGGTTTTTTGTATGACCAGGTTATCCACTTCTATATTTTTGTTATTAAATTATTATTTATGTAATTTTTCTCTCATTCATCCACATTACCATAAATTAGACACATCATTTTCAATTATTTATCTTCTTGTAAATACTTACATGTGATTTATTCTTTATCAACATCCTCTATGATGAAAATATCTTATCTATATTCTTTGTTAATTCCTTGTTTGGATACATTAATATTTTTAAAAACAACTTTTACCTTAATCGAAAGATGATATAAAATTTTTTAAAGTAAATTAGTACAATTCATGCAGTAATGAAGGGTATCCCTAAGATAACCATCACATTTCCATTCATTTTCATGTCATGCTTCATCAAATCATCTGGGAAAAAAATTTAATTTGACATAAACATCTTTATGAACTTTATATATTTTAATTGATATATCATTGTCAAATAATTCTTGGCATTTCACATTTGGATCATTTATCCCCATCTTTCAAAATAATATATTGTTCAAAATAATTACCCTTGTGCTTATTTTTTTAAGGGAAATTATAATGGTATAATAATGGATGGTTCATGGAATTGAGATAAAACTAGGGTCTCTCTTTTTCTGGTAGAATATTTCATTGAAATATACTAGAGAATTTCTCTCAGAGAGAGACGACACCAAGTTAGTTGACATTTATTTTATTTAATATTAACCCCTTAATAAACATTTCGCTAGATAACATCTAAAATATAGGGCCTGCATAATGGATATTAATGTGGATTGGTTTAGATATATCTAATAACTTTTTATACTGATGTTTCACCAACTGTTTTTTCATCCCCTTGAGAAATTAGAGAGGTGTCATATATAATTCTAAAAATATATACTCTTTCTATCTGTATTCCTCTATTCTAGGAATAGACAAAACATTTTGATACATACCTTATTTTTTCACTGGAATTTGAGTGTCTTGAATATTTGTTCTGATGTTAGCACTCTCCTTTTATCAAAAAAATTCTTTTTTATTACCTACGTCTATTACCTTTTTTTATTATTATACATATTTTGGTAGTTTCCATTCCACCAGTTTACAAACACTCCATAAAAATAAAAATTTGGATTCTTTGTAAGAATATGATTCAGTATTAGCAATTGTTTTATCATGTAACCAACCTAATAGTTTTGGTAAAATTGGGCTTAACTGATGTTCCATGTTTTTTAGGGTAACTCTTTAATTTTTCATATCATTTTCTTAAATATAAATCCTTTTATCCATATTTTAGATTGATGAATATAGTCATTTATAAAGATTAGATTATTGGTCATATGTATCTGATCCTTACATGGAATCATTGATTTCTTGTATTACTATTTGGGTGGGCATTATAGGTGTTACTATTAATGTGTTCATTTTTTTGGTTGAGGGACTGTAATTTTTTAAATTGATTTTGGGGATTATTGTGGATATCCATGTCTTCCTTAATTTCTCATGGGGGGTTGGATTTATTGTTGTTATTTAAACCATTCCTGGTATTCTTCCCTCTAGGTCTTCATGTTTCATGGTTGTGAATAACCATGACAGAATTGTTATTTTCCTCAATTTTAGCTAATATAATTACATTCCATGGGATTATTTTCTCCTGATACTATTCAAAATTATCTATAAATGTGTACACCTCCAACCAACTTACATTATTTCACATCCATGGTATATTCAAGTGGTTATTATTTTTGTTCAAGTAAGGAGATGTTGTCTAGATTCGTTTTCAATGCTTCTTCCTACCCAAAATTTGGGTCATTTATTAAACATGATTCATTACACACCAATGTGTTCCTTAATTACTCTCACAAAGAATATAATTGTGTGACATTTCATTTATAAGGTCTCAGATATCCTTATATGTATTCATCACCATGCCCCTCTCAGTAGGTACATCTACAACGTCTTAGGCAATATGTTGTAATCCATAGAAAATGTTTGAAATTTTAACAAAATTCCTAGCCTAGTGTTAGAGAATTTCATAAATAGTTCCTAAAAGTGGATTCATTACTTGAAATTTGATTCACCATCCAATTTATAATATCATTGGTTGTTGATTTTGAGTTTCCATGATCAAGCCAATGGGGAGTATTTATCATGAAATTTCGTTACAATTTCATCCCAGGTTGTGATTGGTCTGTATAGCTGATTATTCAACCAATACTTTTCATTATATATTAAGGAAAGTCATAAAACGCAAAATTATATTATTTTTTACATCAATCCTTGATGTTTGAGTATATTTCAAAACTACATATAATTGGTATGGTTATATTGTGGATCATCGACCTAATTTCTACTACATTGGCCCATATTTTGAATCATCTGATTTATGCTACGATTAATTTCAAATATATTTTCATATGTTATGTTTTGAATTATTCTTGAAGATACATGATTGATTTAAATCATGTCGTATTGAATAATGGTATTATCTAGGAGTGGTGGTCTTGTTTTTTACTATTTTTCTACAAACATCTCATTTTGAATATTATGAGAAGCATTGTTTATGTGTTTACACATGGAGGAACATTATTTCAAAGACAAGTACCTCTAATGTTTTTGGTTGAACACAAATGTTTTTTGATATACTATCCTCATATAATGATTCATGGGAGTATAGATTATACACTATCAGTTATTTATAATAAAAGTATCAATATTGTATGTGAATACAAAAAAATATTTAAAATGAAGGTGGAATAGTTTAGTACTCATGGGATTAATTTTGAATGTCACAATGCCTTCCCCAACAAAATTTCCAAAAAAATCTATCATTTCACAATTTTTCTACTTCCTCATAGGGTGACCAAATTTATATATTTAATTTTTTTCTCCAAAAACACAACCATATATATTTTCAAAATAGTATAATATTGAGATCAATCACATGGGGGGGAAATGATTGGCGAGACTTTGACAGGTAACCTTGTGTTGAATCTATATAGTGATATAGAAAATATAGAGTAAACAATGTAGGTTGACTAAAAAATAATAAGAAGAAATTTAGAATAAATTTCTAGGTAATTTTTCATTTGATATTATAAACTAATCAAAAGTCATTATAATATTATTTCCCGTAATATTTTCCTATGATCATCAATTCCAATGGGTAATAATAATTGATTCTACCTATATCAGTTACTATTTCCTACTCTGTGAATTGTAAAAAATGTTGGTTCATTGATCAAAACTATTTAAGTGGATATATAATTAAGACTATTTTTTATAACTCAATTATAACAAACAGAAACCTACTAGGATGGATCCACTGTCATCATTATTACATTGTCACTAGATACAAGTGATCGCATCTAAAAAGACTGAAAAGAATTGCAGTCTTGGAAAACTAAATACAATCGTGATCCCTATATTCAATTTTGGTAAAATATTATAACATATGTTTTTTTGAGATTATTATTATTCCATCTACTATATCCCTATATATAATTATTAGTATACTACCTGGACTCTTAGGAAAGGAAACAATATAATGATAATCTATAATTTATTATAAGGTTTTAGTCTACTAGAAGAAATTAAGAATATATAGGAATAATCATCATTGAAATTTAAATAACCGAATATACATTTCATTTAAATAATTTTACAATCGTGATTATATAATGAATAATATATATATTAATATATATATTGACAAATAAATAAATAAATAAATTTAATCAATAAATTGAATATCATATATAGAAAATACATAATAAATATAGATATGTAAATTAGTAAAAACACATTCCATATAATCAATAACATGACTACCATGAGTCGATAATGTACAAGAAATATGGAATGTTTTATAAAAGAAACAAATCCATTTAATCAGTAATTGGAAATTAAATTCATCTACTGATGATATCAAAGTGAAAATATCATTGATAATAAAAACTGAATTATTAATGGAGGAAATGGTTGATTATTTGACTTCATGTTCTCACACATCGTGATACCTATTCCATCAATAAATTTTATAAGAAATTTCAAAACTATGGGTAATAACCCAATTTATACTGGATAAATGATATAGATAAAAACAATATTGATTCATTGAGGGGATATAAAATTTTGGCCCCAACACATCATTACATGTCCAGAAAATTCATAACATATCGAAAAATTGATTTAATTTTTAATCATTTTGTCTTACTATTAAATATCTATATTGAGTAAAGAATACGAATTTACCAATATTTCCCCAATAAAAACTAATTTTCAATATAGAACTTTATATGTATAAATGATATATCATTTAAAAGATAAATATATCCATGAAAATTAATATGGATATTTAGGGGAAATTTAACATCTAATAATGAAAGGAATGTTAAAATTTCAATAAAAAGTTAATGATTGAAAAAATAAATCAAGAATGTTACATTCAATATATTAAATGGTTAAAATGATCAAAAAAATACTTAAAAGTGAATAAGGATGGTATCAATATAACATATTTTTCATGTATTATAAGTACAATAATGGTTTTTTCATTAATGAAAATAAATACCATGAAAATATCTTAATGAACATTCATGAGGAAAATATAATTTTCATATTGAAAATATCATTCAAAAAATAAACGTTCAAAATTTTTTTAAATATATATTCTTTGAAAATAACCTGTAAATATTATAAATTATTATAAAAAACATATATTTTCATGGTAGATATAAATTTCATTCAAGCTAAACACATTACAATAATTATTCCATTCAATTTTTCAATAAAATACAAAAAAAGAATTGTTCTTAGAACATTATGAATATTACATTAAAAAAGTTATGTACAATTTAGAAATATGTAAAAATATCTCTAGTAATTTATTTTTAGAGGTATAAAACCAATTTTCAAAACATATTAAAAATATTGATTTTGATGAAAATGGTTTGTCAGCCTATGGGAGAAATCTGGTCAAATTTAATTAAAAACATTTCTCATTAATTTTAAGTACCATAGGGTTAAAAATTTATACTATTATTTTATAAATTAAATAATATATAGAGGATAATAATATTAAATTGTTTTATTTGAATATTATCTAATAAATTCCTTCAATGTTATTTCATGTATAAACAACTCCAATTTAAATTAGATTTGGAAATACACCTCTAGAAAGATCGTAACATTGATATGAGAATTAGTTAATGAATAAATTAATTATATAAATTTTAAAACCACATATAATAATTTTAAATACAAAATAATATAGTAAAAATTATTCACAAACCTAATCCAGGAATGTCAAAGAGTAGAACGAAGTAATAAAACCCATTGAAAAGAAATTGAGTTTTGAAATTCTTTACCACTTGGTAGTCTTCAAGACAATTCCCCTTATTTGAAATAATTAAAATTGAAAATCAAAATATCATTGAGTTTAAATGAATAAATACATTACATGTAAATGTGATGTTATAAATCAAATATGAAATAAATTAGGTGCATAACATTACAATATTCCTCATTAAATGGTAATTGATATGAAGTCCCTTAACTTAAGCTTTCATTTGATTGAAAATAATTAACCTAATGTATAATGGTTTTAATATTTTCAGTAATTTATATCATATCTATATTTATAAAATATAATAAATTATCCCCTTATAACATCTTATCACCTATTGGTTAATAATATTTCATAAATTTTCATTGTTTCGAGTTTTAATTGCCTTGTTTTCTCACGTGTAATGAAAGATATGGTTCTTGAATGTATTATATATTTTCATTTTCTCAATAAGGATATAAATTTTATAAGTATATTTTTATGGTATATATTTTCATAATAATTATCTAAATTTGAACATGGATAATGGATTGCATCACTTTGTGGAGACTATAGGTAGTATGTCCCCACGAGTGACGTAATAATTTCTATAATTGGTCAAAGGGAAAGGAGTTGGATGACATATTAATTTTCATAACAATTATAGTGACATATATATGACATATATTCAATAAATATTACCCAATTACCTTTTATATAATGATTATGTGAAAAACGAATCACATAGATTCACGAGGTTGTAGTCCACCGTACCCAGGGGCGACATTGTCATATTTTAAGAGGAGTAGAATGTAAGATAATATATGGGATAATAAAATTAAATAGGTATAATAATATAATAAATAACATATATATGAGTAAAATATATCATTATATCAAACATTAAACGGTCTTAAGGGAAAATGAATTATATCAGTTTGTAACGCGGTAGTCTGTCGTATAAACAATAATAAATTTTGTTTACTATTTGATTAAAAGTGAGATGGATATAGTTACTTAAATTAACATAATAACATAATAGTATACATAATATTGTATGTTTATTATATAATAATTTTTTAATAATATTTTATATTGGTGGAATAATTATCAAAATAAAAACTCTTATTTATGAACATTGTGTATTCTTTGGATAACTTCTTTGGGATTTTACCAAACATCGTCCTATATTGGGTTAATGATTAAAAGGGTATCTATGATGTTATTATTGGTTTATTTTTTAGGTAGGTATTATATGAATGAAATGGATTCGGAAGTGTGAGTAGGTGAGGAGATGTGGTGGCCTTATATAATTGTGGGAGGGGAATCTCATTGAATTCTTAAAATGATTCAATTAAATACAATTTTTTAACATAACTAAAGATTTTAAAATGTGTCATTATCAAACATAATAGGATATAAGGTATAAATAAGTCCATAAAATCTATTTGGGAAAATGTTTAGTTAATTTTAAACCTTTATCCTCTTATTTTGTCACTTGATAAACCTATTTTTACCTTAACCACAATACTAAATTTTTAGTATTTTCAATATTCATTATGGTAAATATTAATTTTATGTTCTTAAAAATATAGAATATTATAATTAAAAATATGTATTAATTTTTTCAAAATTAATTTCACAAAATTGATATATTTTAATTTCAAAATATAACTAGAAACGTGACAAAGAAGCTGGTTTCCAAAGAGAAAATCATCACAAGTATTGAAGGTTTTGATATAGAAATTTAATATTAAATTTATTGCAAAGACCTCAATTAGTTATGTTTTTATATAAGTGAAGTACTGTTACTTGAAAATTAATTTAATATATAATTTATCCTCATATATTATGAAAAAAATTCAATTTTAAACAAATATCATTATTTTCACTATTCATCAAAAAATGAAACTTTTTTAAAATATAAAGAAATTTCAATCTAAGATAATTGTGATATGATGATGTAAAAAATTAATTTCATTTTATAAAATAAATTTTCAAAAATTGGGAAAAGGAATTTTTAAATTATATGGGTAAATAAAAACAAAACAAATTTTTTAGAAAAATAAATATCTTAAGAAAATAATTATTTTTATTTTAAAGGAATATTATTATTTTTTAAAATAAATATTGAAGAAACTTTTTCTTCATTTAGATATTAATATTAATACGCACAAATTTAATGGCTAGTTTATAATGGTATACAACAGTATGGCTCATTTATTCATAGTGTTCCATATTCCACAAGCTATCAAAAATATTAAATTGAATGAAATAAATTTCATGGGTTATTTATGTTCGGTGTAGAATGTCTCATACACAATCAAATAAAATTTTATAATTTTATAATTTATGGGTGTTAAATTATCCCCACATTAATTAAAATTTATCTTCATAATTTTATCTTTCACTCAAAAATAAAGTGTTTTATAATGGAAAATACCATTACTCAAAACCCATATTGTAAAATAAGTAAAAAACATAATCATAATTGTGATAAAGGTATGTATAAAGAAACTATGGAATAACACATAAATAGGATTCTAATTAGGATAACATTTATGAAATATCTAGATGTTTACATGGAATAAAAACATAAATAATTATAGATGGTGATGGATATCATTATTAACTAGAATGTGAATGATAAATGGAAAGATAAGGATATAAAAACTATAAAATCATGCATGATTTAAAAGATCATTTGATTCAACATATAAGAATGTAAGAAGATAAAATATTTTTTTGAACATAATTTTCCTATGGTTGAAAATTTATTTTACTATTTTACAATATGTTGAAATATATTTCAAATATTTCTATTTCATAGGTACACTCTCATTATTTTGGTGTGCCTCATTAAATTTATGAATCATCATTTAACCTATGAAACAAATATCAAAAAATTAATTTTTAGACGAGACTAACTAAAATAAACATTTAATAGATCATAAGATACATAAAAGTGTTTTAAGAAAATCCATATATCTCTAAATATTTTCAAAAACCAATATAGTTAGGAAAAGTTATCCAGCATAATACCACCATACCAGAATAATATAAAGATACACACGAGGGGGTGGATTGTGTTATTTTACAAATATTAACATCTTTTGAATTTTACCCCTTTTCATATAAAAGGATAATATATAGTGTTATCTTAGTTAATCGATGTTATGTATTATAAAAATATAGAAGAATAAAATAACAGTTTTTATAGTTGTTTAAGGAACAAAGAATCCATATTTCACTACAACAACACATTCTTAGTTAGCGTAGTCATTTTCACTTAACTCCTCCTATCATATGACTACAACAACTAAGTATAAGAATTTGACACCAATATAAAAATTCATTCATATTTTATTATTGTTCATTTATGGGGAACCAGAAATATCTATAGCTTTAAATGAGGAGCTAACACTTCATCATGATAGAGTACTATAAGTAGGGAGTATATGAAATCAAGATAAATTTATTTGATTGAAAAACATATTTATCTCTTTGTTGCAATATAAAATAATAAATAACAGATATTATTCTTCATATAAATAATTATTGAAGAAATAAAGACTTCAAATTCATCCTGGTTTCAAATTATCTTCATGAAATACAACAACTTAACTACAACAACAAAAAAACAAATCAATAGTCACATAGAAAAATAGAAAAATAAGTATGTCTCCAAAGTATAGATTTTCATAGTAATAGAGAAATTGAATTCAAAAATTTATTATATGTGTAAAATATATAAATAATTTTATTTAATAATGAAAAAATCTTTTTATTTATGTTTAATAGATCCCAAAATATCTTCTGATAAATTGTTAGTCTTTTAATTTAAAACATCCAAATAAATTTCTATCTTTTCTCATAAATTTGATTAATTTAATCTATTGTATAGAAGAATAATTTGGATCATTCTTTAAGTATATATGAAAATATATTTAATTTTATGATACGATTACAGATAACTCCAAATATATAATTTATTTAAACTTCATCATTGACCACGAAAAATGTATGGTAACTCCAAAATTATGGTTGGAAACGTATAGTTATCATCAAAACATTGGGTTCTTGAACCGTATGTTAGTTTCTCAATTGATGGGTAGATTCTCAAAAGTATATTTCTAGATCCATACTTCATAATATCATAGTTTATATGATCCATATATTAATTCCAAATATATTTTTTTAAAAACAAATTCTAATTAGAACTATTAGGTTATGAATCGTGTTTTGAGATTGAAAAAAAAAACATATCAAAAACACTTCAGATATGAACATTAAACCCCAAATAAGATAAATTTCTCAAGAAATTTGATCTGTAAAAAACCATAATATCAAACACTTATAGAAAATATAGGGAATATAATCCTAAAATAAAATATAGTTATTTAAAATAGGAATTTTTGTTAACAATTAATGTTTTATAAATCATGAATAAACAAAAAACTATATAAATTTTTTATAATAAAAAGTTGATGTTTACAAAGCTGAGAATTTATTTTAAAGAAATACTATTTCAGTTAATAAATCAAATTTATTTTTGTCTACCTAATAAATATATTATATTAAAAATTAATGTTTTAGTTCCCCAAATTTTCTCCCCCATTTTGTGATATCTAAAATAAAGTATTACAAAGGTTTGTAACATAATTAATTTAGATCAACACTAGTAGCATATGTTTTATAAATGTATTATAGAAATGGTTCATGTTCAGCAGATAGATATTTATAGATAAAAAAGTAAATAAACACAAATTTAACAAATAAAAAAATTTATTTAAAAAGATATCTATGATTAAAATAAATATTTGGATTATAATGTTTAAAAAGTAGCATTAGATTATGGAAAAGGTTTTTGTTCATAAGAAGTGTATGTCGTGTGTGAACTTCATACAATCTGATGAACATCCTTCAACTCTTCAATCAATGCTTTAAAACTATCACTGAACTTATCTTCTCACTGATTCATAAATTGCATTGAATGATGTCTTATTTTTATATATTACAATATATTAATCATTAATAACACATGAATATTTACTTTATAATAGAAAAATAGCTTCAATACCTCACTTAACTAGTTGAAAAGAATTATTAAACTTGGATCGTCTGACTTATATTTCTCAAAAAGATCATTTTGATTTTATATAAAAACACTATGTCGATAACTACCACACTATAGTATCTATAAATTATTATTTATGGAAGATTGAACCATTTTAATAGTTTTAAATGTAATAATTTGATCTAGAGATTTTTGAGGACTAGAAGAAGAAACCCTTTCTTCATATTGAGAACTTCATATTGATTAAAATTGGCATCCCATGATTTTATTTAATGTTTCAAAATATGACATTAAAACATATTATTACCTGATATTCCAAATATTATAAAACATTTCTCTTTGAAATTCATCAAAAATATATTTTTAAAATAGAATTTTCTTCGAGACTGTTATCCAAGCTTGAACTGATTCCAATTATTCTCCTAGAACATTTGAACACTTGAAGTCATCCAATAATTTTATAGAAACATCTATATAATGTTTCAAGATGTAATTATATTCGTTCATATCACTAAATTTATAGAAAAATTATTTAATGCGATCATTAAGAGAAACAGAAGGTAAATTTTATTGAATTCGAGATGGTTGTCCATCTTTAATAATAGATAGAGATAAACCTTCATTCTTTTCCCTGGAAGATGAAAACACTAGACCAAGAAACATAAACTTCTTACTATATTCACATGAATAATTTTTGAGATTATCTTTAACAACATAAAAAGTTTGATTTTCAATTATTTTTATAGTCCCAACTATATGAGAGTGCACTTCCTCATCACCTTGAGTAGTCTCCTCAACCCGATCTTCTACATGATCCTCATTCTAATCTCTATGCTCAATTTTTCTTTCTATATAAGTAGTTTTTACCCTTATGAACACTAGTTGTTCAACATATCTTACTGTATAAACATACTAATGTTTATTTTTTACTTTATGTTATGTTTTTTTCTAGGTCTTGTGAAAATGGCATAAATATCTTATTTTTCTAAGGGACCGTCTTAAGAATGATGAACTCTTCTTACTATATTATGGTAAGAGAAATCAACACTTAGTATTATCCATGTTCTCTAAACAAAATTATCTATTATAGGTCTACTAATTACTTCATGATGAGTCTGTATTGACCTATCTAATTTCATAGTACCATGATCACCCTAAGCATTAACACCATATTCTTGTTGGTTATTTGTGATAATTGGAATCAACATTCCTTTTTAGGTTCTCCAAATGAAATTAATAATTCCTATGATTCTAGAAAAATGAATATTATAATAAATATATCTATTGCCTTTTTAAACAGAAAAAAAAATATTATTCTTATATATAATAATGGTAAAAATCCTTTTCTAAAATAAAACATTCATTCCTGTAACATTTCGACATTAATGATGTTTATACCTCAGTATATATCTGTTGAAATTAAACATTATGTGACTTAATATCAAAAACATTATAATAATATCCAAAAATTTAATTTTATCTAACTCATAAATACCTGGTATTATTGCATACAGAATTAATATTACTTTTACCATCTTGTCATCATCAGGATCCTTAATAAAAATTGTTCATACTATGTTAAAACCAAAGAAAAAATACCTAATATCTTCATATGTTTCTCATTTCCAATTGACAAAATATTAAAATAAAATACATGTTCCAGAAAAATAGGTAAATCTTAGATGTTTCAAAACATTATACTGAGAAATCAATATTTCTTACATTTTAAACAATGAAGTCATTTCTGGTACCAATACTAAATAGGGAATTCTTTGAGAACTATTTTTTTAATGAACAAAAAATTTTGAATAATAATTTTCTCTTGAAAATGTATGTTTTATTATATTATACTTAACAAAACTATATCTCTTTATTAATGATGTGAGAATAATTGTAATAAGACCATTGGGTTTTGACTATTATATGATAGTTGGAAACTAAACCATTAACATTAATATTATTGATTATAAATATAAATTAAAATGTTTATTGTTACAAAAAAATAGTTGATGGCCTCATCTAGTAGTCTCAAGCCATATAAATCCAATTTTTCAGAGCTTGGGATGGATGTGGTGTCATTGGGCTTTGCTCGGGACCAAGCCCAAGTAGAACATCAACACCTTAAGCTTAAATTAAATTGCATATGGGAGAAGTTCATGTTGATTGAAATCACAACTCGAGCAATTTAGTCTGATCCACTCGGAAATTATATCATCATTGTACAACTTACTTCTAGGGTCTATCCAGGAATTATAAGGGTTTATGTAACGAGGCCTTAGTTACTTTGTGTAATCAGTAGGTATAAATAAAATTTTTTATTTCCCCATTATTATATTGAGAATAAATTTTCTTAATAAACTATATGTTTAATTTACACAAATTTGATAAATTTATTTTAGAAGTAAAAAATATTACTTTTCATAGATTTCCTATAAATAGAGAATTATTTTTGAAAAATGAACATTATTTTTTAATTTCAAATATCAAATTCAACCTACGATGAATTTTAAGAAGTTTTATATGAAGTTTAAATTTGATGAATAGTATTATATGAATAGTATATTATTTTGAATAGTGTTAAAATGAATGTTGTTTTTTAATAATAGTAGAAAGTGATTTTATTGTTAAATAATTTTTTTCTATGAAATGATTTTCGACAATCAAATATACATGGTTGTAATGAGTGTGAAAATTGTTGTTCAATAAGATGAAAATATTGTTTTCGGTGAATTGTAGCATTACTCTTTGGAATAGAAATTTTAGCCTTATGAATGGTAACATTTCCAATTGAATAGTAAAATCCCCTGAGGAACTATAAATTTGTTTTTGTCATCATAAGTGGTAATGTGATATAATTAAGTCATAGTATATGTAAATAAATGATAATGAAATTATTAGTTAACTATTAGTATTTTATTTATTTAATTTAATTTAAAATGAAAATATTTTAAAAAAAATGGAATTCACTATTAAATTCTGCATGTCAAAAAATGGTAAGGGTAAATTATTGTTGTTTTTCTGAAATTGTTGAATTTTTAGTGAATAGTAAAAATATCGATTTGAGTTTTCGGTAAGTTAATGACATCACAAATATGTCATAATAATATTTTATTGAGTAAGATAATATGCAGGTAGATTCGTATGTATTAAAATATAATATTAGGTGTCCCAAGTGGGTAATACCATTGGAAAATACCTTGGTAAAACCCATGGTTTTGAAAATACCACTAATGAGGTGTCCTTTGAAATTAATAAAATATTGTATCACTTTTTCAATAAATACTCACCCGTTAATTCATTTACATTAATTAAAAAATTGTTATCCAACAATTAATAGGCGTATTACCTCCCATGGAGTCCTTTGAGGGTTCCCATAATCCCCCAAGATCTGTATCAGAGAGTTTTAGAAGTTACTCTTCAATGTAATGGAACATTTCACCCTCCTCATTTAGTCAAAGACTTATTTAATGTAATGTCATTTAATTTCCATTTTATTATTTTGGGGTATGTTCTTATAAAACCTTATTTATATCCCTTTTATTTTAATGTGATGAGAGACCCTTTTCTCGCTCATCAACTCATTTTTTTGGTATTTTTAAGTGACGTATTTATGCTGTAGAAGATTCATATTAAAATATCTCTATTTTTCTCAAGAAATTTTCTTATTTTATTTATGTGAATACCCAATACTATTTTATTTCAATGGGTGTTCATCAAGAAATGAAAATGATATATTATTTTCAAGATTAGATGTAAAGACCCGGAAATCTCGTTGAATTTTTTTTCTTAAAGTCACAGGATTTTTACGAGTCCGCAGTTTCTAACGGCGCTTGACTCTGAGACCCGGTCTGCCTAGAATCAATTTCTGAAGTTTTTTTCGGGTAAGTTCAGTAAACATACTTTAGAATTTTATAAATTTTGAAACAGTGCTCGGAATTGAAATTCGAGGGCACCGTTGAACTCGTAGAATCGGTGATTTCTTAGTGAGACCTTCACCGCAGTTGCGTTTTATCGAGAGTAGAAGATAGTTTTTGGGGGGTTTTAATTAAATTGAATAAAGTTAAAGTTTTAACTTTATTTTATTTTGCTGGTTGAAACCTCCAAGGGGAGGTTAGTGGCAGGGACCACCACACCATAGCCTCCCATGAGAGGTTATGGTGGTGTGGCCCGCCCACACGTAACCTCCCATGGGAGGATTATTAGGTGGGTCCCACATGAGCTTTAAACCTCCTCTAAACCCCCAATTATTTGGTGAAACTCTCCACCTTCCCCCATCATTTAATTGTGCCAACCCATTCATTTAATTAATTGAACTCTATCTTCCTTTATTTATTTGGCACCTTTGGAAATCTTTTGAATTTTGCCAACTCCCCAATTAATATGCCAACGCTCGTGTATTAAATAGGGTGGATCCGGGTTATTAATTAATCCAATTCAAATTTTATGAAAACAAAATTAATATTATTCTCACTCTCTTATTTTTTTGGCATAACCTTATGTTGGTGCATTGGAGGACCCTTAGAGAATTCTCTCTCTCAAAGAAGAACACCCCCTTCCAATGAAGAATGATGAACACCTTTGTTCGATCTTCAACTGAACTTAAAGAGAAGGAGCCAACCGTGAAGAACGCCAATGACACATCTTCCTTGTTCTCTTACCACGGATGCCTCCTGACGTCAACGAATCGATCCTTCATTTTTCCCACGACTTCATCTATGAACGAAAAACGAGGGAGGGGGATTTGTGTTGGTTTTATTCTCATTATCCGATGTTCTATTTATGGAGTAATTTATGCTATTTGATATCAACTTAACATGGGGGGGGGGGTTCGTACAGCACGAACATGGTCGACCCTTCCCCTTTGTTGTTCTCGATGGATGATGATGGCATGGAAAAGAGGAGATGGTGAACAAAGGCTCTTCCAGCCGTAGCCTCCGCGAACTGGACCGCCGGCCTTGCGGCGCCCGACCCGCGCCCCACGCGGCGCCTTGTCGCCCTACTCGGTGCTCCCCGTGGTGCCTTGTCGCCCTTCACGGCGCCGCCCGGGGCCGTTTCGCCCTACCCGACGCACCCCGCGGTGCCCTGCCACCCTGCCTGGCGCCCCCTGGTGCCCTCCCGCGCTCCCTAGCACGACCACACGTGCTGTCTGGCACCCTTCCCGGTGCCTCCATGCACTGCTCGGTGCCCCGACATCCTTCCCGGCACCACCGAGGCCTGTCGTGCCCTTCCCGGTGCACCACGGCCTCCCTGGTATCTAGCCGGCTTGCCTGCGCCCCGTGTGGCCTACCCGCTGGCCACCTGGTCACCGGCCTCCTGAGCTGATCTGTTGCTCCCACGCAATGTCACTGGCCGAACTGGCCCAGACTTCCAGGCTGAGTTACTAAGCCGCCTACATGGCGACTACCGAGCCGAACCTACCTCACGCTCCGTTGGGCCGGGCCCAGAGGACCGGGATAGAACTTAGCAGGCTGACCTACCCATTGGACTGGGTCACACAAAGCAAGTCTGACCGGGTTGAGCCAGACCAGGTCGGCCCAGACTAGGTTGGGCCCAGTAGGTCTGACCTGGTCGGACCGAACCTGGGCCCATTACTGACCAATTGCTTGCTTTGGCCATATCATTAGCACCAGACATTCATTTGACAAACCTTTAGCAGGTGCCAATATTATTGGAGAATAACCATCCATTTGAGTATACCCCACTGGAGTTTGGGTTATAGTTGAGTTACAGTGAGCCTGGTTCATACACGAATCCAATCGGGCCCCTCAGACTAAAATACTTATAACTCACAAACTGGGCATCCGATTGATGCACACTCTATTGCCTTGAGACCCCTATGACGCGACAGTACATTGGGATACATCCACGTGAGACTTCGTGACATAGGGGGTATCGACTAGTAGCTCATGGAGTGGATCCTCCCGGAGACGAGCAGACATAGTGCGAAGAGCTAGTAGCTGACAGACCTGACGATGGCTTGGCCGATTAGACTCAGAGTGATTCAACAAGCCCAGTGGGGAGAGACCATTATTTAGCGGTAAGCCCATGGCGGACGGAGCTCCTGGTAGTTGGCAGCAGACCCACGGTACTTGAAAGGAGGAGTACCTCAGCAGTATAAGGTTAGTGAGAAGTGCCTCGGGGTTGCGACATGCCAACTATACACAACAGAGGAGGAGTTCTCCACCAGTCATGGTTTCGATAATGAAAATACTAGTTTGAGCTCATTTAATGACCTTTGTATTTTCCTCATGATTGAGATGGGTTACTTGATAACTTGGGTATATAAATGTTCATTTACCAAGGTAATGGTTATCCGTTGATATCATACTTTTTTTTATCCTTGTGGGATTTTGTGATACCTTTAGAGTCTCAGGGTCCCTACTATGTATGGTTATACTCACCCCTATATGGGAAATGCTCGTACCATGTTGTGTTGGATGCTGACAACAGACAGCACTGACGAATGTTGAGAGCACCAGGACTGGACTGTGCCTTGAGGTGGACATTACGACATTTTGGTGATGGATGTGGAGTGATGTGGATGCCATCAGTTCCTACCCATCAGGTTGTAACCCTAGAGGACGATCCATGATATGCTTTCACTTTTCATCTATTTTTTCCTTTTTCAGTTGTACTTGTTTTCAGTTGTATCTCTACAGTTGGGCGTGTATTATGGCCCCCTTTACTTTCAGTACACTTGTATAGAGCTTTTATATAGTGTTTTCTTCCGCTTGTACACTGGTTGTGTGTGTTTACAAATTATAAAGGCAATGCCTTCCCAGTTTTGGGGAATTACGTCTTTGGTGCTAGTCGCCAGCCCCTGGTATATTGAAGGTGGGCTTGGGGTAGTCACGATATGGGCCCCAGGGGATTCATCGTGACCAATTGGTTCAGAGGGAGGTTCTACCATAGAACTCAGGACTCTGATCATTCTTTTCTATGAAGCAATAGTGTTAAGGGTACCTAGTGTGGTTTTCAGTTCCGGGAGACCAGTGTTGGTGTGGCGGCTGACGTATCCAAACACCAGGACCCTGACTACTAATTTTCGACATAGTACATTGAAACACAGGTTGCGTCTGTGTTTTCAAAAGTCTTTTTAAGTCATCTCAAACCAAGTCAGAACATGAGGTATAGTCTTTTGACAGTGTCAGATCTGTTTCTTTCTGGATGACTCCTCGCAGATGACCAGTTAGAGCCCTGCGAGTTGTACGTACAGACAACCCGCCGAGTGACGAGGCCTCAGTACAAGGCCCTCTTCCAGATGAGGCACAAGCGGAGGCACCAGTAGTATTACATTCCATTGGGCCACTGATGCCACCAGCCCCAGCATTAGAGAGTGCGCATATCTTGAGCACGCTTCATGAGTTTCAGCGCCAGAGGGAACCTAGGTTCAGGGGAGAGACAGACCCACAGGCAGATGAGGATTGGCTAGAGGCTGTGGTGAGAGTCTTCAGACTGGTAGAGATACTAACTGACTTCATGGTGATCCTTACTTATAGCCTCCATCAGGCATTAGTAGGAAGATGGTGTAGCATGATGCTTCAGATGCATGATGAGGCGACACATCTATGGGGAGACTTCGAGGGCCTGTTCCTGTCGGAGTATGTACCATCCACCCTTCATGCGGTGTAGATACAGGAGCTACTTCATCTTTAGTAGGGAAGCATGAGTGTAGATCAGTACTCAATGAGGTTCATTGACCTATCACGCTACTCCCCTGATAAGGTACAAGACCCATTATTCAGGGCCTAGACCTTTGTGCAGGGACTCAAGAAAAATATTTGAGCTTTAGTTATCTCGCACAGCATCCTGATGCAGATGGGGGTGTTGGAGCGAGCCCTCCAAGTATAGAGTTTCCTTGCGGAGTAGTCTCTAGTAGTGAGACCCACCACTAGTCAACATGAAGCAGAGTCTTCTGCAGATGGCAGTAGACAGACGATGTAGAGGTCCAAGTGGACGAGACCCACAGGTGGTCGACTGCACGACTCAGGATCAGTTGTGCAGGTCACCATGAGTGGAGACAGAGCCAGTCAAGCTAGGATCAGATAGTGTTACTCCTATGAAGGGCTTGGTCACATGGCTCGTGACTGTCCAACCCACCGCTCTGATGATAAGCAGATAGTTGAGGGACCTCCCAAGTAGAGGTATAGATTCGATTGTGGCGGTCCGCAGGGCGCAGGTGGACGTGGCGGAGGAGCTGGTCGAACATATGGTGGTGGATGACGTTACGAGGTGCTACCTCCACTGCCACCAGGAGGTCTACCAAGACCGAAAGGTGAGGGTTGATAGGGGAGAGAACAACTTCAGGCAGCTGAAGCATACGACCATTGTGCTCTGAAGATGATGTGAGGTATGATCTATGTCTACTCTACCATAGTTTTAGTTCTTATAGACAGAGGTGTCGGTCACTCTTTCATATCCACTACCCTTGTTCAAGGCTTGGTCATTTTGACAGATCTGTTGGCTCGATCATTATGGCTAGAGACTCCTATAGTAGCAGACTTGAATATTACACACTGGTGCCAGCAGTGTGAGCTTACTCTAGGAGGTGAGAGTTTTAGATGGGATCTCCTCG
Organism: Viscum album; assembly: GCA_963277665.1. Taxonomy (NCBI): domain Eukaryota; kingdom Viridiplantae; phylum Streptophyta; class Magnoliopsida; order Santalales; family Viscaceae; genus Viscum; species Viscum album. The sequence continues at coordinate 397,649,305 of OY728144.1, forward strand.
TAGTGGTGTCGAGGCCTTACAACGTCATATTGGGTATGGACTGGTTATCGATAGTTCAAGATTAGATCGACTGTATTAGGAACCAAGTGTTGTGTGTCTGCATGGATAGGACCAGGTTCCCCATAACCCGTGAGAAGGGAACCTTTGTAGCACAAGACAAACTTACTCGGAGGACGGTGCAGCTAATCACTCACCAGTAGGCTTACCTTACCCTTGGAGTAGTATATGTGGAGAGTCTGACTTATCCTATAGTGGTGGACCAGTACGCAGATGTTTTCCTTGATGATGTCCTAGGACAACCTAATCACAGATAGGTGGACTTCTACATTAACCTGTACCCATGTATGGCATTGATATCTACACCATCATATTGGATGGCACCCACTAAGCTTCTTGAGCGACGAGTACAGCTAGAGGACTTGAAAGGGAAGGGATTCATCTAGCCCAATGTATCTCCCTGGGGAGCCCCGATTTTTCTCACCAAGAAGGTTGATCAGAGCATGAGGCTCTGTCTCGACTATCGTCGACTGAACCAGGTGACCATAAAGAATAAGTACCCACTCTCGAGGATTTATGACCTATTTGATCATCTCTAGGGAGCACGGTGGTTCTCGATGATATACCTCTGATCAAGCTATCACCAACTCAGAGTTCGAGATGAGGGTGTGCAGAAGATGGCCTTCAGGTGTCAATACGGCCACTACAAGTTCTTGGTTATGCCTTTTGGCATAACCAATGCTCCAGCAGTGTTAATGAGTATCATGAACAGGATCTTCTAGACATATCTCATTTGCTTTGTTGTAGTCTTCATCGATGACATAATGATCTACTCGACTACAGAGGAGGAGAATGCCTACTATTTGCGGGTAGTACTGGATACACTCCGAGACAACCATATTTTTGGTAAGCTCTCGAAGTGATAGTTTTAGATTGGATAGGTTCACTTTTTGGGACACGTTATCTCGAAGGCTGGATTTTCAGTGGATCTGGCGAATATCGAGGCTGTACTTTCTTAAGAGCCACCTAGGAGTGTGGCGGAGGTACGGAGTTTCAAGGGATTGGATGGGCACTAACAGAGATTTGTTTCAGTCCTCTCTAGAGTTGAAGCACCACTATCAGCCTTGATAAATAAGGTTAAACCATTCATGTGGTCGGAGATATGCCATCAGAGCATTTATGAGCTAAGGCAGAGGCCGACCAGTGCCCCCATTTTGAGGCTTCCATAGGAAGACGTAGGGTACGTAGTCTAAAGTGAAGCATCAGGGACCAGAAACGGGTGTGTCTTGATGTAGGAGTGAGGTTTGATCGTGTATGGTCATTGGTAGTTGAGAAAAAATGAGCAGAACTATGCTACACATGACCTGGAGTTAGTAGTAGTGGTCTTCGCCTTGAAGATGTTGCGGCACTATCTGATGGCCGAACATTTTACCGTGTAATATGATCATAAGTGTCTTAGGTATAACTTATTTCAGAAGGAACTGAACCTGAGACATCAGCAATGGCTTGAGTTCCTCTAGGACTATGACTTCGAGATAATATATAGTCCTTGGAAGGGGAACGTTCTTGCAGATGCGCTCAGCATGAGTTATGGTATTCAACTTCTAGGAGAGGTGACAGAGTAGCTACCTGCCTTACAGATATCCTTTATGGATAGAGATGGAGCATCCTATCTATAGTCTCTTACAGTCACTCCTCTACCTCTTCAGTGAGTCTGAGAGGCACATCATGGGGCACTGACTGCGAGATGTGACGTGCTCATATATCTATAGGGCAAGCACCTGATGGATTTTCTGAAGGCGGGGAGCATGTCATCCTCTTCAGAGGACGTAGCACGGTACCAGTTTCACTTTTGAAGGAGGTGTTGAAGGAGTACCACACTTCCCTTCTAGCGGCACATCCAGATGTGGCAAATATTTATTAGGTCCTCCGACAACAGCAGTGGTGGCCAGGTTTGAAGAATGCGGTAGCAAATTTTGTCTCTTGGTTCCTCACTTGTCAGCAAGTGAAGGAAGAGCACCAGGTAACAGCAGGCTTGGTTCAGCCCATAGAGGTCCCAGAGTAGAATTGGTATGGGATATCCATGGACTTTTTGATGGGTCTCCCACATACATCTAGGATTCATGACTCGATTTGGTTGATTGTTTACTGACTCACCATGTTGGATCACTTCCTACCGATCAGAGAGTTGGGCTTAGTAGGAAGCTTGGGATGCCTCTATGTGTAGGATATTGTACGTTTTCATGGAGTACATACTTCTATTGTCTCTGACCATAACACATGATTCACTTCCCGGCTATGGAAGGGGTTGCAGGAAGCTTTTGGGACACATGTTCGCATGAGCACCACCTTCCATCCTCAGACGGATGTTCAGACCGAGAGAACCATTCAGACCCTCGACGACATGCTACTTGTATGTCTCCTCGAATTCAAACATAGTGGGGAGGATCACCTACCTTTAGTGGAGTTTTCCTAAAACAACAGCTATCACTCCACCATCGGTATGGCACCTTTCGAGCCGTTGTACGGATGACCTTGAAGATCACCACTGTGCTGGATAGACCCATGGGGAGTCAGCATTAGTGGGACTAGAGATGGTACGGGCTACCATGGAGAAGGTTAAGATCATCCATGAGTGGATGAAGACTACACAGAGTAGGAAAAAGTCATATTCTGACAGGAGACAGAGACCTCTGGAGTTTGAGGATAGCGACCACGTCTTCCTATGGTTCTCACCTTGATGAGGTCTACGGAGATTTGGCGGAGGCGGAAAATTATCTCTACGATTCATCGGACCTTTCCAGGTCCTCAATAGAGTAGGAAAGGTGGATTACCACTTGGCTCTTCCACCTCAGTTACATTGGGTGCAGAACGTCTTCCATGTATCTCAGCTGGGGAGATATGTGTAGGACCCTTCTCACATCATCAATCATAGAGAGCAGGACATCGATGACTGGGCGACTTTCACAGAGGATCTAGTAGAGATAGAGGATCGACAGAAACAGGTCCTACGTAGACGATCGATACCTCTGAGGCATGTTCTTTGGCATCACGAGAACCTCCAGGAGATCACATGGTTGCGGGAGGCTCAGATGCATGCTCTGTACCCTCAATTTTTCCCTTACTATGAGTTATAGCTTATGGGGACATAAATCCCTATGGTGGGAGAATGTGAAGACCCAGAAATTCTATGGAAACTTTTTTCGTAATATATATGGGATTTTTACGAGTCCGCAGTTTCTGACAACACTTGATTCCGAGGCCCAATGTGCCCAGAATCAATTTATAATGTTTTGTTTGGGTACGTTCAGTAAACGTACGTTCGGGATTTTATATCTCTTGAACCGATGCATGGAATTGAAATCTGAGGGTACTGTTGAACTCGCAGCATCGGTGATTTCCTAGTGAGACCTTTACTGCAGTTGCGTTTTATCGAGAGTAAAAGGTAGTTTTGGGGGGTTTTAATTAAATTGAATAAAGTTAATTTTTTCACATTATTTTATTTTGGTGGATGAAACCTCTAAGGGGAGGTTAGTTGTGGGGGCCACCACACCATAACCACCCATGAGAGGTTATGGTGGTGGGGCCCACCCGCACATAACCTTCCTTGGGAGGATTATTTGGTGGGGCCCATAGGAGCTTTAAAACTCCTCTAAACACCCAATTAATTTTGTGAAACTCTCCACATTCCCCTATCAATTAATTGTGCCAACCCATGAATTTAATTAATTGAAATCTCTCTTCTTTTATTTATTTGGAACCTTTTGAAATCATTTTAATTTTTCCATCTCCCCAATTAATATGCCAATGCTTGTGTATTAAATTGGGTGGATCTGGGTTATTAATTAATCCAATTCAAATTTTGTGTTAAACAAAATTAATAGGATTGTCACTCTATTATATTGTTGGCATAACTTTTTGTTGGAGCTTTTGGTAGAACGTTGGAGAACCCTTTGAGTATTCCCTCTCTCAACACAGAACACCCCCTTCCAACGAAGAATGACGATCAACTTTCTTCGATCTTCAATTGATCTTAAAGAGAAAGAGCCGACCACGAAGAACGCCAACGACGCATCTTCCTCAGTCTCCTACCACAGACGCCTCCCGACTTCAACGAATCGATGCCGCCTTTTTCCTGTGACATCGTCTACGAACAACAAATGAGGTTTGGGGATTTTTGTTGGTTTTATTGTCATTCTCCAATGTTCTATTAATGGAGTAAGTTATGCCATTTGATATCAACTTAACGTGTGGGGGGGGGGGGTCGGATCGCACGAACACGGTCGACCCTTCCCCTTTGTTGTTATTGATTGATTATGATGGCATGGAAAAGAGGCAATGACTAACAGAGGACCTGCTACCCGCGACCTCCACGAACCACACTGCCGGCCAAGTGGCGGCCGACCCACACCACATGTGCTGCTCTGCGGCCCTACCACTAGCATGCCATGCTACCTGTGTTGCGCGCACCCCCAGCGCACCACTTGACCCTACCGATGGCCTACCCACCCCTGCGGCACCCTGTCATGCTAACCGGTGCCCCCACGGCGCCGTTCCGCCCTGCCCGGTGCCCCCAGGCACCCTTCCGCACTACCTAGCACACCCCGGGGCACCGGGGTGCCATGCCGGGCACCCCCGATGCCCTACTGCACTGGCCAGTGCACCCCAAGGTGCCCTGCCGCGCTGCTCGGTGCCCCGCGGCACCCTTCCGCGCTCCCCGGTGCACGCCCGCATGCTGTCTGGCACCCCCGCACCATGCCTGACACCCCGGAATCCTTCCATGCACCCCTACGGCATGTCCCACAATGCCCGGTGCACCCGCGGCCTGCCTGGTGTCCAGCCAGCTAGCATGCACCCCGCGCGGCCTTCCCGCTCGGCACCCGAACATCAGCCTCCCAAGACAACCCATGACATCCTCCATGTTGTCACCAGGGCCCAGTCGACCAGGTGAGAACATAGCAGGCTCCCCGGTGCACGCCCGCATGCTGTCTGGCACCCCCGCACCATGCCTGACACCCCGGAATCCTTCCATGCACCCCTACGGCATGTCCCACAATGCCCGGTGCACCCGCGGCCTGCCTGGTGTCCAGCCAGCTAGCATGCACCCCGCGCGGCCTTCCCGCTCGGCACCCGAACATCAGCCTCCCAAGCCAACCCATTGATTATGATGGCATGGAAAAGAGGCAATGACTAACATAGGACCTGCTACCCGCGACCTCCACGAACCACACTGCCGGCCAAGTGGCGGCCGACCCACACCACATGTGCTGCTCTGCGGCCCTACCACTAGCATGCCATGCTACCTGTGTTGCGCGCACCCCCAGCGCACCACTTGACCCTACCGATGGCCTACCCACCCCTGCGGCACCCTGTCATGCTAACCGGTGCCCCCACGGCGCCGTTCCGCCCTGCCCGGTGCCCCCAGGCACCCTTCCGCACTACCTAGCACACACCGGGGCATCGGGGTGCCATGCCGGGCACCCCCGATGCCCTACTGCACTGGCCAGTGCACCCCAAGGTGCCCTGTCGCGCTGCTCGGTGCCCCGCGGCACCCTTCCGCGCTCCCCGGTGCACGCCCGCATGCTGTCTGGCACCCCCGCACCATGCCTGACACCCCGGAATCCTTCCATGCACCCCTACGGCATGTCCCACAATGCCCGGTGCACCCGCGGCCTGCCTGGTGTCCAGCCAGCTAGCATGCACCCCGCGCGGCCTTCCCGCTCGGCACCCGAACATCAGCCTCCCAAGCCAACCCATGACATCCTCCATGTTGTCACTAGGGCCCAGTCGACCAGGTGAGAACATAGCAGGCTGATTATACATCGCGCGGCCTTCCCGCTCGTGCCCAGTCGACCAGGTGAGAACATAGCAGGCTGACGCGCCCATTGGGGCGGCTTAGACCCAGCGAGTCTTACCAGGTCAACCCAGACTGGGTCCACCCAGAATGGGTTGGCCAGAAGAGGTCTGACCGGGTTGAATCGGACCCAGGCCCATTACAGACCCTTTGTTTGCTTTGGCCATATCTTTACCATCGGACTTATGTTTGAAGAGCCGTTAGTGGCACCAGTATTCATGGATCATACACTTCCCTTTGATTATACATCACTGGAGTTTGGGTATAGTTTAGTTACGGTAAGATTGGCTCGTACAAGAAACCAACTGGGCCCCTGAAACTAAAATGCTAATAACTCACAGATTGGGCGTCTGATTGACGTGCCATCTATTGCGATGAGACCACTAAGACGTGGTGGTCCTTTGAGATACTTCCACCAGATACTTTGTGACACTTGTAGTATCGACCAGTAGCTCATGGAGCGGATACTCTCGGATATGATCAGACAGAGTGCAGAGAGCTAGTAGCTGATAGACCTGACGACTGCTTGACAGATTTGACTCGGAGTGATTCGACTAGCCCAGTGGGGAGCGCCTGGTATTTGGCGGCAGACCCATGGTGGACGGAGCACCTGGTAGTTGACAGCAGACCTGCAGTACTCGATAAGAGAAGTACCTCTGTAGGATATTATGGGGAGGGCCCTGTATTTTTCGGCAGACCCAGAGCAGACGGAGCACCTGGTAGTTGGCAGTAGACCTGTGGTACTCGACAGGAGGAGTACCTCAGCTGGATAAGGTTAGTGAGAAGTGCCTAAGTGTCGCGACATGCACATTTTACCCGACAGAGGAAGAGTTATCCAGCATCCATGGTTTCTATAATGAAAATCCTTGTTTGAGCTCAGTCAATGACTTTTGTGGTTTCCTCGTGATTAAGATGGGTTACTTGATAAGTTAGGTATATGTATGGTCATATACCTAAGTAATGGTTATCTGTTGATTTCATACATTTTGGTTTATCCTTGTGGGATATTGTGGGACCTTGATGGTGTCTGGGTCCCTACTAAGTATCATTATACTCACCCCTACACGAGATATGGCCGCACCTCATTGTGTTGGATGCAGATGAAAAATAGTGCTGACGGAGGCCGAGAGAGCCCAGACTAGACGGTACTCAGAAGAGGACCTTACGACGTTTCGTTACACGGTGTAGTCTGATGGATGTGGACTGTTGTGGAGGCCATATGTTCTTACCCTTCAGGTAGGAACCCCGGAGGACGATCCAGGAGTTGCTTTCACCATTTAACTGTTTTTTCCTTTTTTATTTGTACTTGTTTTTTGTTGTATCTTTATATTTGGGATTGTATTCTGGCACCCCTTTACTTTCAGTACACTTGTATATAACTTTTAATTAGTGTTTGCTTCCTCTTTTACTCTAGTTGTGTATGCTTATGATGTATAAATGCAATGCCTTCCCAGTTTTAGGGAATTTTGCCTTTGGTGCTAGTCGCCAGCCCTTGGCCTATGGAAGGTGGGCTTGGGGTAGTCATGATATGGGCCCCGGGTGACGGGTTGTGACAATAGACATACATAAAACCACTCATAACCTTTCCATAGGTTTAAAATGATGTAATGATCATATTTTGAAGCACTTTTTAAAACTTCATGATTTTGATATGAAATGTTTTATTTTATTCACTATGATTTATTTATGAATAGTTTGATTATGATATATGTGGATTACATGAAATTAAATACATATTAATGGGTCTCCCTGATATCCCTCCAATGAATTGGGTAATGAATTTAATCTCTAGAGATGACTAGTTTTATGATACCATGGTGAATAACGTTTGTATTTTTTATGACACCTTGGGTATAGACCATAGTGATATTATTATGAATGTATAAATTAAATGTTTTAGCCACATTTTTAAGTCATGATGCATGTTCTTTTTTATGATATTCCCACTTTTCAATTTCACATGTCTTTATGTATTTTTTCAAGTTCTTATTGATATCAATGGAAAGTTGTTTCCCTTGTTTACCGTAACTAGGCTTTCTGCTCACCCTTTCCTTTGATGTATGTCCCTAGGTTATGAAATGAAGAAATTTTACTTAGTATTAACCTATGATGAAGCCTTCCATATGAAATTGTAGTGTTTTTTTATGTTTTCATGCAATATGTTTCTGATTTCCCAGACACAAAACCCAATAGATCTTCTGAATTGATAAATGTTTATTATGTAATGATTAATTTATGTAATAAAAAGGCAGGATTATATAGTTGGTATCAATGGATGGTTTATTTATTTGTGGAAATAAGGATATGAAAACGTTAGGATTATCCCTATGAAAAATATTAAATATACTAAAACATCATATTATTTTGGAGATGTATTATATAAGTGGTTTTCGAATTGTAAAATCCATATCAGCATATGAACAAGTGTATGTGTCTCTATAAAAGATGTATCTAGGGGAAAACCCATAAAAACACTTTGATCTAGACTCGAAAAGGTATCTATAATGACCAAAAAATTTATATTTTAAAATTCTTCTAGATCTAATTATATGTATTTTTATGTAAAATGGTTAAATAATATATGCACTTCCATGGTTTTATGTTTTGGGATTTCAAAATATCATTATGAATTTTTACCATTGCTAATATAAATGTAGGGATTTAACAAATTAGTATAAATGTAGGGCTTTAACAAATTCAATTTACTCTAAAAAAGTAAGTGATGTCCCCATTCATTAGAATTTCTACATACAAAGCCCATTTTTTGGAGCTCAAAAAGGAGGTGGCGTCATTGGGTTTCACTCTTGACCAAGCCAAAAACAAGTTTAAATACAGTAAGCATGAGCGGAACCACCTACGAGAGAAGAGTAAGTTGATAAAGATTACCACCCAGGCGATGTTATCTGGGCCACCCCAAGAATCTGTCACCATCACACACCTTAGGCTTTAGTCAGATGCATGTGTTATAAGGGGTTACATAACAAGACACAAGCATTGATATTATGTACATTATTTTGGTATAGAGTATATACATTAATTTTATTATTGTTACATTGTAATGGCTTAAAAAATTAGTATTTTTAGTTATTAAAAAGTTATGAAATATATTTTGATGAATTAATGGATTTTTGAATTAAAATATATTTTAATAACATATTATTAGTAATTTACTTTTTGTAAAATATAACTGATTGTATAATTTTTATGATTACAGTTGTAATTTTTAATTAGGTTAAAAAACAGTTTTTGTTAAAACCACTAAATTTTCAATAAATATCATTTTTTACAAAAAATGAAAATTAACATATTTAAAAAATTATTTAGAAAAAAAAATTATTTTTTTAATCAAGATGTTGAAATTATCCAATAGTGTATTTTTCATAATTTTTGAAGTTGGTGGAATTTTTTTTGAAAAATTTGAATACTATTTTAATATAAAATGTGTTTATGAAATAATAATGACAAAATAGTGATGTAATAAAATGATATAAATTGGGTGTTCTGCCAATATATGTTCTATCATTAAAATAATGAGATTTTATATTTTTTGGTAAATCTTCTGGTGCCTTTGTGGACCCTCCAATACTTATAAAACTTTTTAAAATTTTAAATTTATTTCATTGAGAGAATGACTCTCCTCCACATAAGAAAAACTATTATTTTAAGAATATTGCCGATTGTAATTATAAAATAATGTCTTCCACTCCCTTTTCGGACAAAACCATGGGCAAAAACCATGGGATGGTTTGTGGTTTTTATTATTTTTATGTGTGGTGTCCAAAAACTAAATAATAAAGAATTCCCTCTATTTTACTATATAAACACAACCAATCGTCCTCGTATCTTCACTAAAAACTTTTGGATCACGTCTCTACCTTTCCCTCCTCTCTCTAAAATCCCTCCAAGGTTCCTCAAACTCCCCAAAAGCCTCTCCAAAGCCTCTCCCATGCCTTTGGGATCACACTTCCATGTATGGGATTTCATCCTTTCTATTTTTTGTCCAAATTTATTATGTTGTTATACCCATTTGTTTTAAATTACAAATATAGGGGTATGATTTTGTTCCTCCCCCATACTTACCTCCTAATTTTTAAATTATGAGAGACCTATTTTTCTCTCCTTAATGCCTCTTGTGTACACCCGTTACCATGCTGAAATTCCGTAAGAAATTTCTATCTTCTAATTTACATTCAAGAAAATATTTTATATTATTCATCTAAATTCCAATACATATGTTGGGATATTATTTTTCATGACCCCCATATTTTCCACATCATGTAAAAATGATGAGATACCACTTTCTCTCTTATCAATCCATTTTACGATATCTATTTGACCTCGTTATGCTGGTGAAGTTACACCAAGATTTCCAATCCAAAATCATCGTGTAAGTGAATACCATAACCATTTCTATATCAAGGGTATTAAACATTAAGAACATGTACTTGTTGATTAAGGACATAAATTTTTATATTAAACATCTATTTTTTGTGGAATAGATTATGATGTTTAATAAATACATGTTTTATGATCTATGTGGAACACATAAGCATGAAATTAAATTATTAAGAAAGATGAACCCAAATAGTGCTTCAATTCATTGGATAAAGACTATTATCATGATACGTCAAGTGAAATGAGGGTTTAATCATTCTATTTCATGATTAATGTAGGTTTATTCATTCTCTATGTGCAATGAGCCTTGGCTCATACTAATATCATGTTAAATGTTGATTCCACATTTCCATGTTATGATAATCATGCTATATCATGCCTTTATGTTCATGTTTCTCTTATGATCCATTCATATTCCTATTTCCTAAAATGTACTATATTCTTCATGATATGACTTTTTTACTCCCTTATTAGGTTTTATAGCTCACGCTTTTCTTATGAATGTCCTCAGGTTATCCCATGTAATGCTATATATGAAGGAATTTTGTGGTCATGTAAAATTGGTTTTTTAATTAAGATATTGTGTTTTATGTTATAGGTTGTTATGTAATGTTATTCATCTAAAATTACACTAGACCTATCAATATTTTATCTTGTATCTTGGGAATATTTTATGTAATAAATTATGTTTAAGTGTGAAATAAAGAATATTGTGGTTATATTTGGTATCAGAGTATAGGTTCTGTAATATTGGGGATTAGGATTTGAAAACCTTAGTGAATGCTTTAGGGATAAGAAGAACAATAAAAAACATCCCCAGATTTTGGTGAGTATTGAGTAAATTTTTTATCAATAAAATACATCCATATATGTATATGATCAAGTAGTGGAAGATCTGTAAAAGATGTATGCTAAAGGTAATACCCAAAAACCCCTCTTTGAAGTAGAATCAAACAAGAACTGGTGCACAACAATGAGCCTTACTGCACTCTTGATTATGACACTCCCGGGGGATATGATTTGGTAAATTTATAAAAATAGTATGAACCATTATTAAGGGAATAAAAAAAATCCCCAAAGAATAAACAAGTTGAAATCGAAAGCATCATAATACAAAATTCTCATACTTTTAATGGATCATCAGATCTCAAAATTTCCAAACAATGGATCAACTCCATTGAAATTTTCTTCTTCATCTTTAAATGTTAAAAGAAAGAGATGGTTCTTTTGGATTCATGTCATATATAAGGTTAATCTGATCAATGGTGGAAATTGATTAAGAATATGAAGCCTGAGGAAGATATCGAGGCTTTGGAATGTAAAAATTTCTATAAAATGTTATTCGATAAATATCGTTCATGCACGCTTTGACATAAGATGGAAATGACTTAATTTCCCTCAAGAACAAAGATGAATAATCCATCAGATCATGTGATGAAAACTTTATAAGGCTTGTGAGATACACTTCTGGCTTTTTTGTTACCCCTAGATTCAAGGTTGAACACTTCTTTATTGGGAAAAAACCTAACCTACAGAAAGACTTAGTGATCCATGACTTCGAGAGATATGAGGAAATTATCTAATATTCCCTCAGAGTCAAAATGGAGATCAGAGAATCTCAGGGGTATCATGGGGGATAGAATTTTAAGGTGGACTCTAATTCAGGAAATCTAATGGATAAATCCAAGTGTCCTAAGAAAATCCAGCTCCCCACTAGCCAACGGTGTGGAAAGAAGCACTCCAGAAATTGCATAATGGGGATGAGTAAATGATTTAGGTGTGGAAGGGATGGAAACGTGGCTATTAATAATGGACAACAAAACCCATTTATATGACAATGTAAAAAAACATTCCATTAAACGCTCAATGCGTAGTTCATTGCTTGAACTTCAATGAACCATGTCACTTTGAGAACCAGTTCTCTAATACAAGTTTTTTCAGAGGAAAACAACATCCTCCAAGGCAGAAAGGGTGTCCTTTTTCAATTAATATTGTTGATGGGAAATCTGGAAATGAAGTGGTGATAGGAATTCTCATTGTTCATTCAATGATAGAAAATGTACCTTCTTATTCTTCTTCTATGAATTTTTTTATTTCCCGAAAGTTTAGTAGAACAATCCCAACACCACCACATGTTATGGATGTAAAGATGTTAGTGAGAATGAAAAAAGGGGAAATCATTGTAACCCAAGATTATAACTCCTACCCAATCATAATTTGTGGATTAAACATCATGTAGAACCTCATCATACTCAGTTTGGTGGAATTTGATTCCATTCTTAGCCTGCACTAGATTTCCTTATATAGAGAAAACATAAATTTACATGCAAGGGAAATAACTCTTCATATGGTGAATCGACCACACAATTCTATACAAGTACAATGAGGATGATGAATCTTCTTTCACACCATAATCTCATACATGGATATTAATTCTCTATGAGCATGTGATTCTATCTTAGATGATTGATTATAAGAAACAATCCATCCTTTAAGACATGACTATTGTAAGAAAATTTGATGATGTGTTTCATAAGGAATTTTCTAGACTTCCTCTAAGAAGATATGTTGAATTATTAATTAATCTTATACATTGGTCATTTCCAATATCCAAAAATCCATATAGAATGGATTTTTTCAATATTGAGGAGTTGAAGAAAACACTATAATAGAATATGGATAAAGGGTTTATATTCCAAATTGCTTTACCATGGGGTGCACTGGTCCACATCATCAAGTAGAAGAATCGGTTAATGTGACATTGTATTGATTATATTGAGCTAATCAAAATCATGCTAAAGAACAAGTATCATCTGCCATGAATTATTAACTTGTACAATTACCTATGTCGAGTACAATACTTCTCTAATGTGGATTTGCGATTGAGAAATTACCATGTAAGGGTGAAGAAGGAGAATATCCCCAAGAATTATTTTTGTACAAAATACAGGCACTATGAAATCATAGTAATGACTTTCAGACTCACTAATTCACTAGTAATCATCATGGACTTCATGAATATAGTCTTTAAAGATTACCTTGAGAATGATTTTTGTAGTGTTTATAGACGATATTCTAATATACTCCAAAACCATTAAGGGGAATGAGGAGAATCTAATAACTATACTAGAGACATTGCAAAAGGGGAAGCTCAATGAAAAGTATAACAAGTGTGAGTTTTGAAAGAAGGAGGTCTCATTCATGGTCCATATCATCACAAGTGATGGGATATCTATGGATCCCTCCAAGATAGTTGTAATTGAGGGATGGTCGAGGCCAACATAGGTAATGGATTTCCATAGATTCCTGGGGTTAGCTGGATATTATCATCGATTTGTGGGAAATTTCTCATGATTTTCAAACCCTCTTACCAATATAGCTCAGAAGGGATTCGTGTTTTCTTGGATTAATGAATTTGACGATAGCTTCAAGGAGTTGAGAAGGAGGCTTATCACTGTGCATGTGCTCACACTACCCAAAAGTGTAGAACCTTTTGTGTTATTTATTAATGATTTAAAGAAGGTCATCGGTTGTGTGTTGATGCAGAATGACAATGTCAATTCCTATCCTTCAAGGTAATTGAATGTTTAGTGAAAAACTATCCAACACATGATCTGGAGTTGAGTGTAGAAATCATCACTTTAAAATTTTAGAGACATTACCTCTTTGGGGAGAAGTGTGAAATATATATGTATCATGAAAGCCTCAAGTACATATTCACACTAATATATTTTAACATACACCATCAAAGATGGTTAGAGCTGATCAAAGACTATGACTGATCAATCCATTGCCACCCTGGGAAAGTGAACAAGGTGATAGATACACTAATTTGAAAGGACCCACTGATTATATTTTTGATGATAATTGAAAATGATCAAATCATCTTATAGTTAATGAAGATAGACATGGGAACCATAGAGAAGGGAACATCATCAATCCTTTCAAAAATTATTTCTCAGTTGTCTCTTTTTTCATGGTTAATAGATGCTCAAAAGGATGTTGTTGGAATTCAAAAGAAAGTGGAAACTATTAGAAAATGGAAATCCTCAGAGTTAAATGTTAATGAAGAATGAATTGAGAGATTTTGGTCAAGAATATGTGTTATATCAAGTCTGAAGTTAAAGAAATAACTTCTAGATGATGCACATAGTTCAAAATTATCCATTCACTTAAGAAACCAAATGATGTATCGAGATATCTGAGAGAATTATTGGTGGGATAACATAAAGAATGAGATCGATGAGTATTCATAAAATTTCCTAGTATGTTAGAAAGTGAAGTATGAGAGGCATATGTCTAAGGAAATGATGCAACCATTACCCATACCAACATGGAAATGGGAAAATATCACTATGGACTTTGTCACCGGACTTCTGAAGAAATACAATGGAAAAAATTCTATCTAGGTAATTGTGGATCGTCTTACAAAGACTATTCACGTTATTTCAATTTCAAAGGATTTCTAATTGGATTAATTGACATTGATATACATTAGAGGTGTGGTAAGGCTGCATGGAGAACCACTATCAATTGTATCTGATCTGGATCCAAGATTAACCTCTATGTTTTGGAAGAATATTCAATATGATCTACATACTGATCTGAACTTCAGTATGTATTAGCATCCCCAAATTGGTGGCCAATCTGAGAGGAGTATCCAAATACTTGAGGACATGTTGAGAGCATGCTCAATGGACATAATTGGAGGATGAGATCAACATCTTCCTCTAGTTTAGTTCTATTACAAAAACCATTCACACATATGGATCAAAATGGATCCTTAATAATCCCATTATGTGAAGAGGTGGAGAACACCGACATATAGGGATGAATTTGGGGAGAAAAAAATCATAGGTCACAAAATAGTCGAATAAATGGTGAAGATGGTTAAGACCATCCAGTAGCACATTAAAGTTTCTCACAGTCGACAAAATACATGTGCTGATAAAAATCAATGAGACCTAGAGTTTGATTTCAAAGAAATTGAATTCCTCCTCATATCGATGTGGAATAGATTTATTAGATTTGGGAAGAAGGGAAATATTAGTCCAAGTACATTGGGCCTTTTGAGATCCTTGATCACATAAGAGTATTGGACTATCACTAGCACTCCCACTGAACCTATCTCAAGTACATTATGTTTTCCATGTATCACTCTTGAGGAATTACATACCGGACTCATCACATGTACTCTATCCAGAGGTGGTACCATTGGAAAATGACCTCTCCCATGAAGAGAAGCCAGTGAAGATGTCAGATTATTGGGAAAAATTTCTACGAAATAAGACAATTCCCTTGTTCATGGTTTTGTTGAGAAACCACAAGTTTTGAAGAATTGTCCTAGGAATAAGAGGAAGGGATGAGGTAGAGTTAACCTCATATATTCTACTGTAAAAAAAGGAAATTAAGTGGGTGAAATTTCTTGAGGGGGGGAGATTGTAATATCCCATGATTTTATTAATAAAAATTATTCTTGATCTAATTAAATGTATTATTATGTAAAATGGTTATATAAAGTATGCAGTTCCTTAGTTTTATGTTTTTAGATTTCAAAATACTGTTATGAATTGTTACTACTTCTAATATAGCTATTGAATAGTGATCACATGATTAGTATAAATATTGGGCTTTACCAAATCCAATTTACTTAGACAAAGGAAGTTATGGACTCATCAAGTAGAATTACTCCATACGATGTCTATTTTTCAGAGTTCAGAAAGGATTTTTCATCATTGGGCTTCACTCTTGACCAATCCCATGTCGAGCTTCAACACATTATGCTTGAGAAGTACTGCCTATGAGAGAAGTTGAAGATTATAGATTTTACCACCCGTGTGATATTATCTGATCCACACCAAGAGTCTATCCCCATCTCACACCTTACCCTTCAGTATTATGCAGCTGTTATAAGGGGTTATGTAACAAGACCCAACACCATTATTTTTTACATTATATTTTTATTGAAAATATACATTCATTTTATTATTGTTACATGGTGAATGGTTTATAAAGAACAAATAGTATTTTTAGTTAATATTAAATTAAGAAATATATTTTGATGAACTAATGGATTTTTGAATTAATTAATATTTTAAAAAATATTATTAATAAATTTCTTTTTATTAAATTTAAATGATCATATAATTTTTATGAATACAGTTGTAATTTTTATTTATGATTGAAAACTGTTTTTTTCAAAACCAATGAATTTTCAATAAATATTGGTTTTTATTTTAAAATTGAAAATGAAAATATTCAGAAAATTATTTATATAAAACTAATATTATTTTTTGAATCATGATGTCAAAATTATCCAACGGTGAATTTCTCAAAATTTTCTGAGACATTGGAATTTTTGTGTAAAAATAAAATACCTTTTTAATACATATTCTGTTTTAGAAATCAAAATGACCTAATAGTGATGTAATAAAATTAGCTAAATGGGGAGTTCTTACAATATATGTTTTACATTTAAAATAATTTTATTTTAGATATTTTTGGTTAATATTATGTGGACTTAGTGGACCCTTCAAGACTTATAAAACATTTTATATGTTTAAATAGATTTAATTGAAGGTATGACTCACCTCGACATAAGAATGCCTAATATTTTTAGATGTTAAGACATTTTCATATTAAAATAATGTTTTACACTCCCATTTTGGCATAAAACCATGGGCCAAACCATGGTTTGGTTGGTGATTTTTATTCGTTTAATGTGTGGTGCCCAAAACCAAAATAATATGAATTCCATCTCTTTTCCAATATAAACCCACCCAAACATCTTATTCTCTTCACACAAAACCCTTGGAGAAAATCCCTATCCTTCCATCCTCTCTCTAAAATCCTCTCAAGGCTCGCGAATCTCCCAATCATCCTCTCTCATGTCCCTCCATTACCTTTGGGATCACACTTCAAAGAAATGGATTTCATCCTTTCTATTTTTGTCAAAATTTATTTATATTTCTATACCATTTATTAATTTAAAAATGTCGGTGTATGATTTCTCACCTCCCACATACATCCCTTCTTATGTTTAAATGATGAGATACCAATTTATCTATCAAAAATACATCCCGTGTACACTTGTAACCATGCTGAAATTTCATAAGGAATTTCTCTCTTCTCATTTACATTCATGAAATTATTTTATATTATGCATCTTAATTCCATTAAAAATGTTGGGATATTATGTTCCATGACCCCTTTACTATCGATTTTTTATATAAATTATGAGAGACGCCTTTGTCTCTAATGAACCAATTTTATCATTTCTATTTGACATCGTTATGCTTCCAAAGATAAACCAAAATTTCCAAGCCAAAATCATCAGGTAATTGAATAACATACCTATTTCTCTAACAAGTATATTCACCTTTATGCACACGTACATGTTGATTGACTATTTTCATTTATTTATTCCACAACACTTGTTTTGTAATAAATTATGATTTTTAATGAATCCATGTTGTATGACCTACGTGGAACACATGTTCATTAAAGAAATGATTAAGAATGGTGGACACTGATAACACTCTAATGCATTGGGTAAAGAATAGTATCATGATACGTCAAGTGAAATGAGGGTTTACACATTCTAATTAATGTGAAATGAGGGTGTACTCATGATCCATGTGCAATGAGCCTTGGCTTGTGCTAATATCATGATAAATGTTGATTCCACATTTCTATGTTGTAATAATCATGCTATATCATGCCGTTATATTCATGTTTCTCTTATGAATTATTGATAGTCCTATTGCCTAACATGTACTATATTCAGCATGTTATTACTTTTTTCTCCCTTACTAAGCTTTATATCTCACCCTTTTCTTATTCATATCCTCAGGTTATCCCATACAATGCTTAGTACGAATGAATGTTGTGGTCATATAAAAGAGGTATTTAATAATGTTTTTGTGTTTTATGTTCTAAGTTGTTATGTAATTTTCTTATTACCCAAAGACACTAAACCTCCCTATCATCTATATTTTATCATGTGATGATTATATGTAATTAATTATG
This sequence comes from Viscum album, assembly GCA_963277665.1. Classification (NCBI taxonomy): domain Eukaryota; kingdom Viridiplantae; phylum Streptophyta; class Magnoliopsida; order Santalales; family Viscaceae; genus Viscum; species Viscum album. Next base: position 397,667,579 of record OY728144.1, read on the forward strand.
TTTGTGTGTGAAATAAAGAGAATTATTGTTTTAGAATCAGTAGTTGAAATCATGACATTTTGTACTCCAGGATTGACACTCTCATGGTATATGTTTAGTTAATCACAATATTTTTATTAATCATTATGAAGGATTTATTGGAAATTTAATTTTTGATATTTAATAACATGTTTAAGAATAATGTATTCTGATGTAAAAATATTTTATGGTTTTAATCTTCATAGATAAAAAATGTTTCTAAATATGATTTTCTTCTTTTAGAAAATAACGTGAAATAGTAGGAACCATAAAAGTGGTCACCATAATGGAACATGTGCCGAAGGCCCCCTAATAGAAGACAGAATAGAAGCTTTTATGAGAGTGATGAATTAGATGACTCATGTTACAATAAATAACTCTAATCAAGATGTGAGATTGATTTCACTGAGAAAAGAACTAAATTCAATTGGGTCTTTCATGCGTCAAAGAACACCAACGTTTAGTAGATATACTGACCCATTGATTAAAAAACATTGGATATGTCCTATACAAATGAGCTTTTGCAAACATCATAGTTATGAACAAGATAATGTCCCCTTGGTTGTTTAATGCTTAGAGGGAGAAAATGATCAGTGGTGGATACTAATTAAAAACACAAGGCCAATATGGGAGATTGATGCTATGGAGTAGGAAGAGTTCAGGGTGATGTTCTTCAATAAGTCATACCTCATTTGATGAAAAAATGGAGAAGTAAATTCTGGATCTGAATCATAAGGAGAATGAATATGTCAGAATCTTCTAGATGAACTTCAAAATACTTCCCTTAACACCTCAAGAATTCTAATGGAACATAATGAGAAGGTTGATATATTCTTTAGTGGAATTATAAGTCATCTTCAGATGAATTTATCCAAATAGTAATATGATAGAGATGAGGATATTGTGTGGAGTTCTATGAAAGATGAGCTTGAGTTTGGTGAGACATAGTGGTCCCACAAGACGAATGAAAATAAGATATCAATGGAGACAGTCTTAGGGAGGATATTTGATCAGGGATGAGGTGGAATGCAAGTGTGACTTCGCATGTGTAATAAATGTGGGAAGAAGAATTCAGGGAACTAACTACATGGATGTGGGAAGTTTTATATGTGTGCAAGAGAATGCCATTTTTCTCAGAATTGCCATTGTGAGGCAAAGCCTCAACTTCCAAATAATATAAATACTAGGAAGATGGTGAAATCCCTACCTGAAGTCCAATAATTCATTTTTTTAAATCATGGTTACTTCTCCAATCACAATCTAAATCCAGGGTTAGTGGATAGAAATCATTCTCAACCTCAGTATACACTAAGGGAGAATGGTCATGTGTTTCCTGTTATGATGACTATCATTAAAGCTCCAAATGATGTGGTGGAAGGTACTCTTGTTTTTCTGTAAAATATAACAAGTACGTTTTTATTTTAGTTCTACGCATTCCATTATTTACTCCGTGTTTGCAAAGAATATAGAATCAATTCCTGAACCACTAAAAGTAGAGTTCACAGACAAGACTTCTTAAGGGATTATCAAAACATCAACAATGTTTAGAAACTCTTGTATTTACTTTGGTGAGTACAATCTAATTTCAAATCTATTATTCATTCCCATGTTGTAATTCATCATTATACTAAGGATATACTAGCTCTCAGAGTATAATGCTAAGATAAAATACAGAAGCAAAAAAATCTTATTCTTGAATAGAAAACCTATAGTTATCATCCAAGTAGAGATATCTCAACCAGGAATTTGTCAAGAATAACCTCATATAACTTTCATTATGGATTTTAATGGTGATTAAAAATGATGAAATAATATTCTAAAGAAATATAATGTTCCAATAGTTTAGGAAACATTGACTTATTTCTTGAGGAGTTACAAGTGCCTCCATAAGAACGATATGTATAGTTCTCTATTAAACTCATTCATGGATCTCATCTGATAACAAAAACCCTGTATAGAATGGAAAATATGGAGTAGGAGGAATTAAGGAAACAACTCCAAGAACTTTTGGAGATGGGATTTATATTACCATGTCTGTCCCCTTGGGGGGAGACAATTCTCTTTTTGATGATGAATGATTGAACAATGTGGCTATGCATTGATCATAGACAACTGAACACTGTCACAGTGAAGAATAAATACCCTCTTCCATGAATTGATTACTTATTGGAACAACATTGTGTGGCTCAATTTTTCTCCAATATTGATATTCGATATCATTATCATCAATTGAGTGTGAAGAAAGAAGATATTCCAAATACCACCTCTAGATCAAGATATATGCCATATGAGTTTTTTGTTATGCCCTTTGGATGGACTAATTCAAATACTATTTTTATGGTTTTGATGAATAAAGTCTCTATGGACTATATTGATAACATTGGGGTAGTTTATATTGATGATATTCTGATATACTACAAATTTTGGGAGGATCATGATCATAATTTAAGGAATATATTATAGAATCAGAGGAAGGAGAGATTATTTTGAAAGATTATAGCGTATGAGTATTGGTTACAGAAAGTTTCTTTCTTGGGGAACATTACAACCTGTGGAGGAATCTCAGTTGACCATGCAAAGAAAAATGTTATACAGGAATGGCCTCATTCTAAAATTGTAAATGAAATTCATAGTTTCCATGGATTTGTGGGATATTATATGAGTTATGTGAAAAACTTTTCATGAATTTTTATTCCATTAACCACGTTAATGAGAAAAGGAGTAAAGTTCAAATGGAAAAAGGTGTGTGATGAATGTTTCTAAGAGCTGAATAAGAGATTTCTTACTACACCTGTGTTAAGACTTCCCTGAAGTGAATAAGGATTAATTATTTTTTATTGATGCATTTTTAAAAGGGATGGGTTTTTTCTCATGATAACTGACAAGGAGATTGTTTATGCATCTCGACAGCTAATGACTCATGAGAAAAACGATTCTACACTTGATCTGGAGTAGGATGTGGTGGTTTTTTCTATGAATAAATGGAGGCACTATCATTATGGGTAGAAGTGTGATATATTCATAGACCATCAAAGTGTAAAGTATATTTTCAAACAAAAGAAATTGAAAATGAGATAAAGGATATGGTTGGAACTTTTTAAGGACAATCATTTTTCAATTCATTATCACCCTAAAATAGAAAAAAAAAGTCATAAACGCATTCAATAGAAAAGACCAGGTTGTTCTGAAAAGGATGAGGATTCAAAGAGATCCTTTGATTAGTGACCTAGTAAAATTGTGCTTTGGAATCGTAGGGTAAGGGATATCATCAACCCTATCCCAAATTATTTTCCAACCATCAGTACAAGAGATGATCAATAATGCTAAAAAATAAGACCCATTGTTAAAAAATAAGTTTGAGGGTGTGAATAATGAAAAGTATCATATGTTTAATATTAACAAAGAAGGTGTATTGAAATTTTGTACAAGACTATATGTTCTATCAATTCCGAAAATAAATAAGAAACTGATGGATGAAGCTCATAGATCTATATTCTCTCTACATACTAGAAGCATGAAATTATATATGAACCTTGGCGATCATTATTTGTGGGATAACATGAAATGGCATATTTCCGACTACATTACAAGGTGCTTGGTGTGTCAACAAGTGAATATAGAGTGACAAATTATTAAAGGGGTATTACAACCACTACCTATACCGACATGTATGTGGGATAATATCACTATTGAATTTTTCACTACTCTCCATATGACATCCAAAGGAAACAATGTTAAGGGGTTATAGTGGTCATTCTCTCCAAGACTTCCCATTTTATCTCTATTCGGAAAGATTTATATCTTGATCAAATAGACAAGATTTACGTGTGGGAAATGGTAGGGATGCATGGGGTACCACTCTCCACCGTATTTGATCATGACATAAGGTTCACATATAAATATAATACAAGTATTAAAATTCATTTGGGTACCAAATTGAATTTATGTATGGCCTATCATCCCCAAACTGATGGTCAATATGAAAAGACTATTCAGACACTCGAGGATAGGATAACATCATGCTCAATAGAATTTAATGGTTAATGGGATCAATACCTCATGTTAGTTGAGTTCTCCTAAAACAACAACATCCACTCAAGGATTAAAATGACACCCTATGAAGATATATATGGAATGTGATGAAGAAATCCTACTTGTTGGGATAAAGCTGGTGAATGAAAAGTTCTTTGGCCCAATCTTGTGCAAGAGAAGACATAAACCATTCATGAAATCTAACAACACATTAAGGCTTCTTAGAGTCGGCATAATCTATATGATGAAAACTATCAAAGGAACATCGAGTTTGATGTTGGTGAAAACTCCTTCCTTTGAATTTCTCAATGCAAGAGAGTCATGCGGTTTGGAAAAAAAGCGAATCTCAGACCCATGTACATTGGCCACTATGAAATCTATAATTTTATTGGAGTAGTGGCCTATCAGCTTGTACTTTCCTCAAATCTAGATCATTTTCATGATTTATTCCATGGATCAGTCTTGAGGAAGTACATTCCTAACCCTTAACATGTACTGAATCCTATGGTTGTGCAACTGGAACATGACTACGCTTATGAGGAGCACTTGGTAGGGATCATGGATTGTATACAAGAAGTTATATTAAATAGGACTAACCACATTGTTAAAGTGTTGTAGAGGAATAAAAAATATAAAGACGCCATGTGGGAATGAGAGGAGACTACGAGGTAAAAGTACCAACACAATTTTTCTTCGGAGGGTAAGAGTTGAAATTTATGCGATGAAATTTTGTAAAGGGGTATAATGTGACGACCTGAAATTTTTGAATAATAATTGTTTCTTGAAAATTAATGTTATAATATTTTGTACTAACCAAAACTATATCCTTTTATTAATGAGTTGAGTAATGAGAACTTTGGGTTTTGACAGTTATATTACCAGTGTTCAATATGACCATTGGAAACTATACTCTTAACATTAAGATTAGTGATTACAAATATAAATGATAACAGATATTACTGCAGAAAGGACAGTTGATGGAAACATCCATTTTATAGAGCTTGGGAAGGACGTGGAATCATTGGGCTTTTCTCTGAACCAACCCAAATCTGAACTTCAACACGTTTAACTTAAACAGAATCTCTTACGGCGGAAGTTAAAGTTGATAGAAATCACCAGACAACCAATGTTGTTTGAGCCACCCTACGATTCTATCAACATTTCACACCTTAATCATAGTTCATATACAATCATTATAAAGGGATATGTAATGAGGCATTGGCTACTTTATGTAATCTATTGGTATAAATAATATTTTTACTTCATCATTCTAGTTTTATGAATATGTTTGCTTAAAAAATTATAGTTTAATTAAGAAAAAGTTGATAAATTGGTTTTAGAAGTAAAAAATTATACTTTTGAGAGAATTCCCATAAATGGAGAATTATTATTGAAAAATAAACATCATTTTTATATTTCAAATGTCAAAATTAACATATGCAGAATTTTTAGATATTTTCTAAGAAGATTAAATTTAATGAATAGTATTTTATGAATAGATTTTTTTTGAATACTATTTGATGAATAGTGGATTTTAGTGAATAGTATTAAATAATCTTATAATTAAATAACTTTTCCAGTCAAATTATTTTTGAAAATTGGACATAGATGGTTGTAATCAAAGCGAATGAATGTGGTTCAACAATATCGAAATATTTTTTTGGTGAATAGTAACATTACCCAGAAGAATATTAATTTTACCCATATGAATGGTCATTTAACCAATGGAAGAGTAACATCGTCTAAGGATGTATAAATATGTTTTACTCATCTAAAGTTGTACTGTAATTTAATTATATCATAGTATAAATATGTAAATGTTTAAGAAATTATTAGTTAAGTATTAGTTTTTATTTATTTATTTATTTTAAATGAAATTAATTTTTATAAAATGGAATTCAATTTTTAATTGTACATAATGAAAAATGGTTATGGGGATGTTTTGAGATTTTTCTGAAACATGTGAATTTTTTATGAATAGTAAAAATAAAAATTTGAGTTTTCGATAAGATTAATGACATAACTAATATGTCATAATGATGTAATTAGTATGATAATTTTTTGGTAGAATCTTATATATTAAAATATAATATGAGGTTTTCTAATTGGGAAATACCATGGGAAAATACAATGGAAAAGACCATGGTTTTGAAAATACCACTAATGAGGTGTCCTTTGAGATTAATAAAATATCTGTTCACTTCTTCTATAAATCCCCACCCATTACATCATTTACATTTATTAAAAAATCATTATCCACAAATTTATAGTTTTATTTCCACTTTATGAGTCCCCATATGGTGACCACAATCCCACAAAGACCATACCATATAGTTTTTGAAGTTACTCTTCAAGGTAAGGGAACCCTTCACCATCATCTTTTAGTTGAAGAGCTCTTTTATATTATGTCATTTAATTTCCATTTTGTTATGTTGGGGTATGTTATTATATATCCTTATTTCATTAAATTTTATATAAAATTTATGGGAGACCATTTTCTCTCTAAAAAATTCATTTTTTTGAATTTTTATGTGATGTTCTCATGCTGTAAAATTTTCGTCACATATATCTCTCATTTTCTAACAAAATTATCATATTTTATTTATGTCAATAACCAAAACTATTTCATTTATATTGGTATTCATCATGGAATATAATGATATATTTGATTCTGGAATTGAATCACATAAATCCTTTATTCCCTTTATGTGGGTAATAAATGGGATAATAATCTTATTTTTAAGCAATTTTAAAACATCGGAATTTTGATATGAAACTCAATTATTTTATTCACTATGGGTTATTTATGAAATTTTTGATTATGATCTATGTGGACCACATGAAAGAAAATAAATATTAATGTTTCACCCTGATAGCGCTCTAATGCATTGGGTAAAGAAATTAATCTCTATAGATGACATGTTTGACTATACCTTGTTGAATAACCTAGGAAATTTTTATGAAACCTTGGGGATGGAACATAGTGATATGTTTATGAAGGTATAAATTTAATTTTTTAGAAATAATTTCAAGTTATTATTCATGTTCCTTTTATTATGATAGGAATTTTTTCCATTTCCTATGTCTTTTTTTATTTCTTGATGTTCTTATTGCTATCAGAGGTAAATTGTTTCCCTTGTTTACCCTTATTAGGGTTTCTTATCACCCTTTCCATTGATGTATGTCTCAAGGTTATGTAATGTAGAAATTGTACTTAGGATGAAACTATGATGAAGGCTTTCATATGTAATAGAATAACGTGTTTTATTTTTTCATATAATATGTTCTTAATTTCCAAGTCACTAAACCCAAAAAATCTACCAAATTTCAAATTTTTTATTGTGTAATAAAATGATTGTGTAATAAAAAGGCAGGATGCTATAATTTTTCTTCATTATCGAAAATATACACCACATTTTTTGCAATGAAAATAAATTCTAGGCCTTGAACGTATAATTCCTACTTTAATAGTTGATCTGTCTAAAATAAACACTCAATTTCATTGATGATTCATTGAAGGACTCATTTGTCGACTCCAAAATTGTTTTCACAGTTCCATTCTCTTGGACCACCTACATCCATCCCCTTTTTTATCACCATTTCAGAAAATATTAATGGCTGTGTTTTAAATTTTAGCATAATTAAGTGAAAATTTGTGCTCTGAATGTTGAAAGGGTTCAATATTGAGAGAAATACGAAGATATATATATATATATATATTACAATTTAATTGACATTGTTTTGGGTTCATAAGACAAATTCTTGAAGTAATAATTATAGATTTGTAATTTGGAAGAAATATTTCTCAAAAATTGAAATAAATTCGTAATTTATTAAAAAAATAATCAAATAAATAATAGATGAACAAACATTAAAATATTTAAAGAAAATAATTTATAATTAAATTTTATCAGAAACTAAATATACCTAACTCACCCATAGTACATTTAAAACCTGCAGTGGAAAGTGGATTAATAAAAATATCAGAAAGTTGATATTTAGTGTGAACAAATTCAAAGATATATCCATTTTTAGAACATGATCTCTTAGAAAATTATTATATATATAAATATATATAGTTATTTAGTCTTTTGCAGGATTTTTTTGAATTATTAGCAACACTACTATTTTCATAACAAAATGAATATTATTGAAGTTGATTTCAATGTCTTGTAGTGTGTGTTTCATCAACAACACTTATGCACAGTGTCTTATAATAGGGATAAATTATCCCTCAATTATTGACAAAGATATTGAATGTTTTTTCTTAGTTGAAAATAAAAAAAATGAAATCCCCAAAGAAGTGATTGGTTTCAGATGTACTCCATCTATATTACCTAAATCCTTAAAAATTGTCATTTGAATATTAGATTAAATTAGAATAATAACACTTTGGGTATTATAAGGAGTGAATATAGTTCCTTTTAAATATATAAAAATTCATTTAGAATAAATAACATGCGATTCTTTTGTATTTTTTTCAAATATTACACAATGATAGAAAAAAATTCTATTCTACTAAATTTTATTGAAAATATTCAGTCATATCTCTATATAAATTATCGTCAACTATTTTTCTATCTTCATCCAAAATAAGATTTATGTTCGTACATGTCGGATTTTTATAGGTTTTACTATTTTCTATTCAAAAAAATTCAATAAATAAATAATATATTTACATTAATTTATAGCATTTCCATAATCAAATTGATATATTTGAAAACACAAAAATATAACTGATTATCTCATTATACTCATTGAAATTAATTTATCAAAATTTTTAGAAGATCATAAGAAAAATATTTTTTTATTTGAACTAAAAATACATCGCTTACATACATTTTAATGAATGAAATATTAGAACAAACAATTTTCTTAAAGAGAGTAGGATATTAAAATATTTTAGAAACCCTATTTTCTATTAGAAAATAACTTTATCTTCCATATCAAGAATATAATACTTATTTAATTACATAATGATGTTTAGTATGTTTGAAAATAAAATTTGGTAGATGCGGATTTTCAAAACCTGGTGGTTTTCCATATAAATTTCCCCCCTTAAATATCCATTGATAAAAGTTGTTTTTAAATACATCTAATGTAATTTAAAAACCACATGTCCTAAATAATCTAAAAAGATTCTAATAGATTCTAATCTAGAAATAGGTGTAATGGTTTCATCATAAAATATTTCTTATTTTTGTTATATCCTTTATCTACTAATCTAGTGTTATTTTTAGTAATTATTCCTTGTTCATATAGTTTATTTTTAAACCTAATTTCTTCTTATTAATGTTTTATTAGATTTTATAATAATCAAAAACCAAAAGTTGTTTCTTCTAAACTGGTTATGATCCTCTTTCATATCTATTATCCAAATTTCATATTGTAAATATTCTTCTATATTTTTATGTTTTAATTGACATATAAGGCATAGGATTCCTACTATATTTTTTATAATCTTTCTTGTCTAAACTCAAGAATATATATTTCCTATTACAGTTTCTATGGATGAACCAATATGGTTATAAGGTTTCTAGGTAAGACACATTTAGGTTCATCTGTTTCATGTTCTTCAAGATTGGAATAAATTCCACATATTCATGTTTATTTTCAAAACCATCTCTAACTGATTCAAGTCTGACATTGTATAAATAATTAGTATCCTCATCTGATTTATTTTTATTTTGAACAAAGAGATCACTTCAATCAAAATTTATATGAACATATTCATCAATTATCATTATTTTTTAAAATATAATCTATAATATTTAGAAGTATCGAAATATCCTATAATGATTCCTTCATCATATTTAGGATCACGTTAACCTAAATATTCATTAATATTCAAGATATAAAACATTATTCCAGATACTTAAAACATATAATGTTCAGTTTAATATTATTCCATAGTTCATAGGGTTTATTTTTAAGAAAATGTACTATTAAAACATAATTAATGATATTACATGTGGTTTTAATAGCCTCTTACTAAAATAGGTAGGAAGACTATATTAATTCAACATATTTCATTCAATTTCTTAAATTGTCTTATTTCATCTTTCAATGATTCCATTTATTGAGGTATTCTTGTATCCAATAAGGATTGTTTAATAGTTAAGTCTAATAAAAAGTTATAAAATTCTTGATTTTGAACCTCTTCAACATAATCACTTCTCAGTTAAATTATTTAAAAATATTTCTCATTTTGAAAAATTTGAAAAATCATAAAAACACAAGAAACATATTAATTAAATATTATAAAATAAACCTAAGTAAATATTGAAAAATCATACACAAAAATGAAAACACAAGATCTTTCGGCCAAGCTTACAACACTTTATGGTCCAAATAAATCAATGATGAAATGTCATAGATGATTGGATGTAGAAACCGTATACTTAAATTTGAAGGATGAATTTCATTTATTTCTTATTTTATATGAATCAAGAAATATCTCATAATCATATTTAATACTATGGACATATGAAAGTAAATTATTTTTATAAATTTTATATATTGTAACTACAATATAATGTCCATGTCATGTATTCCATATCTAAGATTCATTTTTCTCATCAGTCAAAACAATTAACTTTCTATTCCCCCAATGAATTAAGATCTAAAGTATAAAAGTGTTCTTTTTTGGGTGACATAACTTAAAAAACTAAATTTAAAAACAAAATAGGTATTATTAAAAAAATAAACATAAAAATCAACCATGTTGAGTTTAGATATACTTATCATATTTTTATTTTTAGCCATGAACATATAATACTTTATTTATCAAAAGTGATTTTGGATTTCCAACTGATATAACTCTAATTATTTTTCCTTTTCTATTATCACTAAAGAATACCAGACCCCTATGAAATTTTATTGTATAAATATTGGAATAGTATCCACTCATGCTTCTTGAGTAGAAACTATACATATGTATTTCTGTATTTTTGATCTTGTTACCTTTTTCCCACAAATCATTAATGAAAAATAAAATTTTTATACACTAATTTTCTTAAGTATTGATGTTTCAGCAAAACAATATTTGGTTATCTTGTTTTTCATAATTTTTTAAAAATTTATAGTGCATTATATAACCGTAATCACTAATACAAAATCCATTTTTATTCCACTAATATAGGTATTTCTATAAAATTATTAGAATAATGAACATTAATTCCATAATAAAATAGCTAATATTTTTAAAACTAGGTACAAAATAATTTATATACTATTTTTAATCTTCTAGATTGTTTCATATTAAATATTTCTTCTTTTTATATCATTTTTACTAGGAATATAATTTTTATATTCTTATCCTTTTCATAAAATATTTGCTAAAATTTTGATTGAATATACTTAAAATTTTAACTTGTAAATTTTGTTTTCCTGAATATTTCAGTTTGAGGTAGATTTTATAAATTTTTCATTAGTGTCCAAGTGTTGTTTTAGTTTGGAATATTTTTCTTCTAAAACATAGTCAGGAATATTTTTTAGATATTTTTTTACTAACATATCATAATTATCTATATGCATTGAAGAATATTTAGTTAATTTATAATAATAATAAATTTCAAGATCTAATGTAGTATAACATTATGATTATACCTCTTCTTATTCATTAATCATAAATTACATATTTTCTTTTCTATATTTTACTCTTTTCCTAAATCACATTTACTATTACTGTTGGAATCCTCCAGTCCACTCCAAGTCTCCTTAATATCCTTTTTATAATTTTTCTCATTATTTGTACTCTTCTGATACTTCTTTTCATTATTTTCCATTTTTATTTTCCCTTCATTTAGTTTTGGAAAATCAGGTTTGATAATTCCAATTTTCTAAATTTATAAAATATTACTTCTTAGGGCCCTCAACCAATATTGTTTTAGAAAATCTTGATGTATTTATTATTGTTATAATATTTACTAAATCTTCAAAATAGATGAGCTGGTTCCATTTTAGAATCTGAACATTTCAAATCATTTGAGAGTACTGCCTCCTCTTTTGATTTCATTTCATATTTTTTATCAGTAACTTTGATATTTTTTAACCTTTTTACTATAATATGATCTTTATCTTTATATTAATGTACTAATTTGTACATCATTTGTGTTCCTATAAATTCTTTCATTTTCAGTTGTGATTTGAGATTGGATTGTAATATTTCAATACATATCCCATTTAATTTAGTGGTTAATATTCGTAGAACTTTTAAATATTGATCTTATATTTTAGTTTTATCTCTTATGGAAGAAACACCATTGACTATTTTGGTCAATCACTTATTTATCTTAGTGATTCATTAACCATCATAGATTATAAGAGTATCAAACATCATAGTTCACGTGTGATGTTTTTATTTCATGATATTTGTTTGTTATTTCATACGAAACCACAATTGTTTGGAATATCATTGGGGGTAATAAAACATTCATATAATTTTTTGAATTAATCTAGAATAAATACACATATAATAGAATTCATGTCTCTCAAATTGACATCATACTCATCTTCTATAGAAGCATCCCATTATTATAGTTATTTTGATATTTCATAGGATTTAATAATCTACATGAAGACTTTTAATCCATTATTCATGAAATAAATAACCATATGATCTTTTTAGCATCTAAAATTATCATTGTTAAAATACGGATCATGGATCATGGACATTCATTTCCTTAGATCTCTCATTGAAATCCTTCTCCATGTCGACCGTTTAATCATGATTTATAAAGCTTATTTGATTTCTCCATAAATTTGTCCTCTCATACTAATTATTATTTCGTAATAATACAAAGATACACAAGAGTGGGTCAATTTGTTTATTTTACCAATCTTAGTAGATTTGTAATTTTAACCCTCTTCATATGAAATGATGAAAAGTAGTGTTCACCTTTTTTAACAATTTTATAAAGTAGAGATGTAGAAAATAATAACACAACATATTTTATATTGGTTTATAGCATAATGATCTCATATTCCCTTTCACCAAGACTCACTCAGTAAGCTTAGTGATTTTTACAAGACCGCTCCTCTTATCCTAAGACCTCAACTACAAATACTGGAATTCATCACCTTTAAAAAATCATTAAAAGTTCCCTTCTTTATTTTAAATTGAATAAAAAATAACCAAATCTTAGACTGATAATTTGACACACCACTATGACTGAGTATGAGTGTTTGATACTCTATGAAATCAAGAGTAATTAATTTCATTAAAAATTAGCTTTTTTTCATCGTTATAGTATAAACTAATTGATAAAAGATATTCGTCTTTGTTTATGTGATTATTTATGAAAAAAATGCATCAAATTGATCCTAGTTTCAGCGATCTTCATGAAATATAGAAATAGAACAACACCCGAAATAACATTAGATCAATAGTCATATGAACCTAGATCTAATATTTTATGTATCCAAAGTTTAGATATTTAGAAAAAATGAGATATTGTATTAAAAATGATTTTAATGTTTAAATTAAATAACTATTGGTTTTAAAAAATTGAGCTATGATTTTTTTAAAGTCTATGATTATCTTCAGATAAAACAATCAGTATAATAATTTTAATCATTGAAATAAATCCATAAAATACCATAACATAGGATATATTTAATCTGTTAAAAATTATCTTCTAAATCAGTCATTAATAATAATTTTAAAATTTTTAAATTCCAGCGATACTATTATGGATAATTTGGAAAATATCATAGATTTAAACATTCTCATTTACAGTGTTAAATGTATGGTTACTTCAAAATTATGGTTTAAAACCTATAGTTAACTTCAAAATGGTGGGTTTCTCAACCATAAGTTCTTTTCTAAATTATAGGTTCTGAAAATAGTATTCTAGATACATATTATGAAATAGAATACAGTATTTGATCTATATATTCAATCTAAAGTTGGGGTTAAGAACCATATATTCGGATCAAAAATTTATCGTACAAAAATTGTTTCCAGATTAATTAGAAACATATCCATAAAAAATGATATAAAAACATTAAACATTAAATAATATAAATATATCAATAAATATAATTAAAAAAGAGATACAGTAATTTTATTATTAAAAAAACAAGGGTATTTTTTAGAATAAAAAAACACATTTCGTTGATATTTTTTGACATATTATGTACCCCAATAGATGCCTTAATGTCTAAAACTAAATAGTTAAACCACTGGTTTATCATTAATATTTTTTCAGGAAATTTTTTAAGTAAAAACAATGAAATTTTAACCAAAACATCAGGTAGGCCAATGGTAACCACTAAACTTGTATCACCATTCGATTTTGGGTCCATTCCCCAGATCATATCCAGATGCAATGATTTTTCATCAGGCATACGGGTTGTCCTTTTTCTAAAACCATATTACTATAGTTACTATAACATTACCAATGTGTAATAAAACATAATTACTATATAATCAATGATAATATAAAACCTAAAGAATACTCATTCCTTTAAACATATTCCCAAAATTGTAATCCAATTTTTACATAAAAATATTTTCCCTTAAAACATACACTAAACCAATTGGTTTTATTTCCATAAATTTATTCCAAAATATACTCAATATTATGATACTCCCATAAAAAAAACCTCGAATTTGTGTTTAAGAATTTTAACTTATGATAAATCATAAATTCATAAACCCATGATGCTATAAATAAGAATTATGTTAATTAAGACAAATATGGTTCTAAAAAATAACACATTTCTTAGATGATTCATGAGTCTTATTAAAAAATTATTATCAAAAAAAATTTCACAAATAAATTTTTGAATACAAATACATAAATACTTAATACATTTTATTTCAACATATTTCCTTCTTTGGTCTAAAGGATATCCTTTAGAAGACGTAATTGACTGGGATAATTCCCAGCTTCCCCACATTTAAGAAAAGAAACTTAAAATGGATCTCTATAATGATATTTACTTCCTTCCATAAAACTATATATTTTTTCAACAATTTATCTCTTCCCAACCTTCTCTTCCAATGATAAATAATTTTCCCATTATATAGAGGCACTTTTTATGGAGTTCACTTCCATATTTCTGACATAAATGAAATCAATCCTTATTTACTCCATGGCCTTCTCCACTAATTCTCTTAGAAAAAATTATCCCTATATTTTTTTGTGAGTATGATATTTGTTTAAGGTACAATCTATTAATGATATTTTTGGATAACAGATTTTGAATAATCAGGATATATTTCAATATTATGAGAAACTTGTTTTGTTTTTCACAGTCACCACATTTTCCTTATATTAAATGCAGGAATGATGCCTTCAGGTTCCATCCATTTACTAGATCAAAAAATCATAGTGTAGACCACAATAATAATAATGGAAATTCCATATAATAATTTACAGTATCTCTAAATCATGACACCATATTTTCAATATAAAGAACAATGGGTTTATTCTAGTCTAGTAAATTTCATCATCTACCACTCTATGGTAGGGGCTCCCTCAAGGAATTTGAATGACCCCAGATCAAATCATGTAGGGAGTTATTTTTTGGGAGGCTGTAGTAGTTACAGTAATAGAACTATTGTAGTTACTATAGCAGGTACTGTGTTGATCTATAGTATCTAGAACTATTCATCTGATTTGATAATTTGGGCAACTAGTTGAGGCCTTCAGGCAACTAATGACATTTAGCATATAGGGCCTTTGGTCTAAAAAAGACCTTTTGGCCACCAATGGTCTTTAGGGCACATGAATTTCAGGCCGCCAATGGCCTTCTAGCCATAGGTTCTTCTAGCCACAAAGACCAATAAGAAAAATGGTTAGACCATAACAGATCAGTCCTATAAGATGATTTAGAACAATGTAGTAGCCACCATAGGAGAGCTAACAAGATTGAAAAAAAGAGAGGGTATAAAACCAACCATCATTACCTGACACTGTGTAATAACACATGAGGTAATTATAGCTAATCATCCTTGTGATGTGGGGATCTATGAAACTTGAATGATGTAGATACTATGGATGGCCTATTTCAAGGGTAGTTTGTTCTTGGGTCTTCATGGTCATGTTTTGAGCCTTGTTCTACTGGGCCTTTAGTTCATGTATGATACTTGAGCATTGGGCCTAATGGTCATGTAAGGATTCCCCCAATAGTGTATAACCATGTGTGTTGTAAGGCCATTTTTTGTGTCTATGTAATGCTCCAGTTAAGACTGACATGCCTTTTCTGGAGTTCTTGAGCCTTGGTATATCGTTTTTGAAACCATATCCACCTATCGTATCCTGATAGGGATGTATTCATGGGAAAAACCACATATCTCCACCTTTCAAAAACATTATGACATTTTTCTATTCATATCCTCAAAGTTTACCATATGGTCATGATCCCTATTATATGTTTCCACTAATATGGTTCTTAAGTTTTCTAATGAAATTATTTTGAAACAAAATATTAGTCCCTGACTCCTTTACCCTAAATCAAGTGTTTTCTCTATTATATTGGAACTAGATAAAAGTGATTGCGTCCCAAACAACCCAAAATATTAGCAGTTTTGATAAACTAGATACATACATGATTCCCATATTATATTGCAATATAAAATTACAATTTTTTTTCATGTTTATCTTTATTCCCTCTAGAATATCATTTCATATCATTCTTAGTACACTTTTTGTATTCTTGGGAAAGGAAAAAAATAATTGTGAAAAAAATGATCAATAAGGTTTATATAGAGTGTAACCCATTATGAATCAAAAATCATAATCAACCAGGAAATTTAAATTCCTAAATTCACATTCCATTTAGTTAATTTGAATGTTAGGAATTGATGAAAAATAATAAACATGTGATGGTAAATAAATGAACAAACATGTATTTAATTAATAAATTATCTATCCTGAATATATGAGGAATATTCAATATTTAAAGGTATAAAACTAAACACACATATAATTTAATGAATGACTTGACTATCATTAACAGATATAGAATAATAAATATTTCAAGGTAAATCACTGAAAAAACACCTCATTTAATCAATAATAAAGAATAAAATGAATCCATATAAAATATCATTGCATTAATATCATGGATAATAGTAATTGAATTATTAATTACGGGAATTCTAATTTATTGGAAATCATGATCTAAAGAATAATGGTACCTCTACTATCAAGACCTTTCACAAGAAATTTGAATAATTAAATATTTAATTTCATCTTACTAATTCACCTCTTGAGAATACTATCACATATATGGTTTGTATAATTCTTATCCCTACCCATCACAACATGTACAATGAATTAATAATATATTTAATACTCGATTTAATTTATAAATAATTTCTCTTGTCATCAAATATTAGTATTGAGTAAAGAATAAGTAATTATAAATATTTTCGTAGATAAACAATTTTGGTTCAATGTAAAACACCGTATGAAGAAAGGCTATAATGTTTATGTTATAAATCATCCATGATAAATAATACTTACATTTATGAGAAATTTAATGTCTAATGATCATATGAATCTAAATATTGGAAAAAAATAGGACTTCCAAAAATGAATCAAAAACTGAATGAATATAATTTTATTTGTCAAAAGGATCATAAAACATCCTTATAACGAATAAGGATAGTATCAATTAAAATTACACATTTATTTTATGTAAAATAAAGGTTATTATCATTGATTAATTTAAATACCTTAAAATATCATTAAAAACATTCTCGATGAAAATATGATTTTCATCCTGAAAATATACTTTTAAACTAATTGTTAAAAATAATTTTAAAAATAATTTTTTTGAATATATCCATTGAATCTTATAAATAAATAATTAAAACATCTGAGTGGTCAGGATGGATGTAAATTCATGTCTTATCATATAAGTTAAAAATGGTTTCTTTCACTTTTTCTGTAAAATCCAAACATAGTTTGTTTTGAAAATGACATGATGATTCATTTAAAAAATATTAAAATTTGAAAATGGGTAAAAATTTCTTTAATAAATCAATTTTAAAAGTATTTAATCATTTTTTAATAAATATATAAAGAATATAGATTTTGAAGTGTAATTATTTTCGAATAAAGAAAGAAATAAAGTATGATTATTTAAAAAAATTACATTTCATTTTAAGTACCAATGAGTGGAAAAAAGGTATTTTTACTTGAAAACATCATGAATTTTCATGTTATCATAAAATTAATGGGGCTTCTTGAACAAATGTCAATAAATTCCATTCAATGAAAATTAAATTATAAATAACCCTTATTAAAATGAGATTGTGAAATAGACCCTTATAAAGGTCTTAAAATTAAAGTGAGAATTATTCAATGAATCAATTATGTGTATCAATATAAAAACCACATAAATTTTTTTAAAATAAAAAATAATATAGCAACAAATATTTAAACTCATAATATTATATTTTCAAAGATAATAAAGATTTAATATAACCAAATGAAAAGAAATTAAGTTATTAAATTCATTACCCCTTGGTAATTATCAAGTCATTTACACATGGATGAAATAATTAAAATTGAAACTAAAAATACCATGACCTATTAGTGAATATATATATTACATGAAAATTTTAGAATATACACCATACAAATTAAATTTGGTGCATAAAATTATAATATGCCTTAATAAAGGGAAATTGAGATGAAGTCCACTAGCTCGTGTTTCCTCTTAATGGAAATTGATTTATCTTCTTGTATAATGGTTTGAAAATTTTTATTTATTTATACCAGATAAGTATTAATATATTATAATTTATTATCTTATCATAACATCTTATCACTTGTTTGTTAATAATATTTCATTACTTTTATTGTTTCATGTCTTAATTGCCTATTTTTCTCATGCATGTTTTGTTATGAATGTTTTGATTCTTTTTTTATTATACTATATCATAACATTGATAATGATATTAATATTATAAATATATTTTATGTTCATTATATATATTTTTATAATAATTATTTGAATATTAACAATGAGAATGGGTCAAATCACTTCCTGGAGATGGTAGGTCATCATTTCATCTGAGTGACGTTGTCATTTTCTAAATGGGCGAAAGGGTAAGGGTGTGGGTAATAAATTCATTATACCTATTCATTATAATTACTTATATATAAAATTCCTTCACAAAATATATCCTTATTACATTCAATGTAAATCATAACTGAAAAACGATTCAAATTGCTTTGCAAGGCCATAGTCTGTCGTACACACAAGCGATGTTTTAGGATTTTAAATGGATTTGAACTTAAAAAATTATATTTGATATTAAATTTCAATAATTATAATATTATCATAATTATAATATAAATGTTTTTAACCCATCCGTATATTCATCCTTTAAATTATGTGGTGCAAAAAAACTACATCCCTTCCCATGAAGGAACTCTTTCATACAAATAATCAACGGTTTCATTTATCATTTGATGAAATAGAAGATGGATACAAGTCATGAAATTAATATAATAAAATTTATTATATTTAATATATTATTTTATTATATTTTCATGTTTAAATAATATTTTATATAGGACTAATAAGAAACAAAACAAAAAACATCAATTAAAAATGTTACCTCTTCTTTAGAAAATATTTTTCATTACCACCAAAATTCTTCCTAGGATGAATTTGGGATTTAGAAAAGGTATATATGATGTTTTAATGGTACTAATGTATTTATTTGTTAATATATTATATTAAAATATTTATTTGGATGTGTGAATAGGGGAGGAGAGTGGTGGATTTGTTTTTGTGGGTGAGAGGACACGCATGAAAATTTTAAAAAGATTCAATTACCCCTTGTATGTATCATTCCAAAAGACTCAAAAAAGAGTCATTATTAATCCTTATACACTCTAAGGTAATAATAAGGTACTAAAAAGGGATTTTTACACGTTATAGGTTATTTTTAATCATAATATTCTCATTTTAAGCCCTGGTAAACTCGTATTACCTTAACAGTGGTAATCAAATTTAACTATTTTTACTATAAATTATTGTAAAAACATCACATTTAATAATTATATAATATAAATTACTATAATTACAAATATTTGATTCATTTTTATAATTTCAATTCATTGATATGGCATGATTATTTTTAAAATTATACCCACAGACATGATGAAAAGCGAGTTTCCAAAGAGAAAAACTTCATGAATATATTAGGTTTTAATATCAGAATTTAATATGAAACTCATTACATAGACCTAAATTACATAAAATTCAATATAATTTAGTTAATATTAATTTTAACACAATTTATAAAATATTTTCACCTTGAAAATATTTTAAATGGAAAGGAAGTTTTCGATATATATTAGTATTTATCATTATTCATCGAAAAATGACCCTTTTCAAACAAATCACAAAAAATAAACCTCAGATAAATTTGATATGATGATTTAATAATATAATTTACTTTTAAAAATAATTTTAATAAAATTAGTAAAAATAAATTAAAATTTAATTTGGAAGATGTGAGTAAACCATTCTTAGAAAAATGTAGTTTTTTCAGAATTTTTTTTCTTTTAAATGATTTTTATTTTATTTATAATATATAGATAACCATAAGATTCATAATTTAGTAATTACTATTCATACCCACTAATTTAACAACTAGGTTTTAATGGTATAATATATTACAGTTCATTTAGGTTTGGGGTTTAGTGTTCCAGTAGCTATCTAATAGATTAAATTTAATGATATAAATTTAATCAATCGTTTAAATGCTATGTTTGCGTGTCACGTACGATATCAAATAAATATTTAGTAATTTATAATATTTGGTTTTACATCAATATGATCTAGTATATTATAGTCCACATAATATATTCCCTACAAAAATTTCATGCAGAACATATGATTTAATTGATTGCAAACTAAATTAATGACCATTAATATTTCCCATGTTCAAAGTAAGGATTCATTTGTGCTTTATCCACTTTTTTTAATCCCATAACATATAGAAATATTAATGTGTGTTGTAATGGTATTCCATTACATGTAATGAGAATAAATCAAATGAATAATTCATCAATAGAATAAACTGAATCAAAAGTAATGGTAATTGAAACAACCTATTTGAAAATAAAAGAAACACACATCAACAACAATTTTAGTTTAAATAATACCTAATAGGAGTAATTAAGGAAGTTATAAATGTTATATCTAAATAAGAAACACCAATAAATTGGGAAAATCATGAAACTAGAGAAACTGGTCTCAACTCCCCTCAAAAGATAAAAATCCCTTAAAATAAATGGGTAATTGGCTTTCTTGTTGTCAATACATATTCAGGTTGTTAATTATCCAGGGGAACGTATGACGGGAAACTATCAAAAAAATCACATCAATATGTGTTATTCACATAATGAATCCAAATGTACAATAATTAAAATACTAAATCATTCAGGATTCAATGCCTTAATTTTTGGGGTGAAATATTAAGGGATAAAAAATTGTTGAATGATTGACTCTGATTGGAACTTTTATTGTCTAAATTATAGTTCACATCATAAATATTATTATATTAAGTGTTCTATCACTTGAAATATATTTCACCACTAGAATTAATATTTTTATTTTCTATTTAATTGTTTATTTGTGCGCTCACGGAAATAATAAGAAATTTGCAAAGTGAAATGTCTACAATTTTAGATTTTTTTGCAGAAACACATAAAAAACATATTACCACAATATATAAAACATAATAATGAGTAAATTTATTTATTTATAAAATGAGTGAAAATACATAAAAATTAGTTTTAAATTACATATTAGTGTGAAATATATCAGCACCCATAGATAAGAAAGTTGATGTCTCAATGAAAATAAAATCATACAAACACTAACAATATAATTTAATCCCTTAATCTTTATATCTCATAAAGAATGTTTAATAATTGTTTAATTAACTTATATACTTCATTTATCTTTCTTGGAAACTTAAAAATAAACTCATTGAAAAAAATTTATGTCAATGGACATAATCTTACAATTATGTTTCAATCAAATGGCTTGAAATATCGCGTTCAATTAACTAGGTAGTTAAAAATCCATTCCTAACTATTTCAATAAATATCATGTTACTGATGATTCACCCATTTTATCTTAGCTCGCTATGAGGAACACTTGTCATGGTTTTTTCCAACAAATTAATGTAAACAATTCATGATATACAAAAATAACAATCTCAAGTATAATGTGTAATAACCTGATATTTTATTAAGTATTTCCATTAAAATAACTATCTTATATTTCACATATTGTAATAAAAACAACCCATAACTAAAAAAAAGATGTTTTATTAAGTTGAAATATTATTATTACTGATAAAACATTAATACATATTGGGAATGCAATCTAAAACATCGTTAAGCAGAGTAAAACAACATTTTAATAAAAAGTAATAATTAATTACATAGTTTTATATAAAATTTAGTATTTTTATTCCTTGTACATTATGATTATATTTTTTAAAGAATTATGTTATACCAATGAATTAACAAAATTTAATAGTTAGAAGATAAATAATTTATTTTAACTATTTTGATTAAAATAATTTAATATTAAATAAGAATATATTAATGAACTTTTTAATGTTTTCTAATTGTTTGAACTAATAAATTAAATTAATAACTTTTAAATAATTATTCAAGTAAAATGATTCAATGTATAAAAATATATAATATATATCATTTAATTATTAAATGATGCGAAATGGTATTGGGAAAACATAAAGTATAAAAGTACATTTATCTATAAAACATTTGTTTAGATATATTTAGAAACAAAATTATATTAAATATAATTTGAATATGTAATGATCCCATAATGATTAATTAATATGAGGAATTTAAATTTTATGAAAAACAATATGTTATTGAGGTGAAAAATAAGTTATGAAGTTAACAGTAAAATGATGTGTAAGGGGTTAAACTAAGCACTCAAGAAAACAATATCATGAAATCTTATCTCAAAATATTTTGGAAAAGGTGATTCATAAAATATCCAAATTATTTTATATTTTTTCACTTTACATTTATAATGATAGCTTAATAAATTGATTATTCAATATTTTTTAAAATACCACTAAAAAATAACCTCTAAAAGGACCCCCCACCCCTTCCTACCAACTCTTGTTTTATACTTATCTCTTAAATCCATATTCAATTTTAATAACATCCCAAGACTCTTACTAATGGATCTATTGATACAAATATATTCTTTAAATTTCATTCGTTGATACAAAAAAATATCACCTAATTTTAACACAATAAAGCTTATAACATCAAAATAAAGTATTAGATCAATTAATTTTTTAATGGCCTTTAATGTTTATAGTTTTAGAGAATTGGGCCATAAATATTACATAAACAATACCTATATTACAAAGTTCAAACATATTTTTAGAATCCATTTTATCCATTATATAAAACTTTTAAAATTAAGAACATTTACTTTTCAAAAAAAATCATTAAATTCCACTCAAACTCTTCCTTACTAATTCACATCCATAAACCATATGAATTTTTTTAAAAAATGTGGGAAGAGAAAAAATATTAGTGAGGGACATAAAATTAATAAATCTATTAATATATTTTAAATCATGATAACCTATAAAATTATTTCATTTTTAGTGCAATCATTTGGTTATATAATATAAATCACATTGAAATGGAATATAATTTTATATATAACGAAAAAATTTGAATCCTATAAAAAGTAAATATACATCCTTATAGGAAACTTAGTGAGTCATATTTATAACTCATGTTCACTGATGGAAAAAATTACTGGGGGATATTTGAATCCATTATTGAAACCATCCATGTGAACTCCAACATTGTTTACTTAGAAGATTTGGATCATTAACCATTGCATTGGAGATCTATATTAGTCTCACCCATTCATATTAGTTGTTCAGGATCAGCTGTCATTATTTATAATTCTAAAGTACCATATGATGCAAAGAAAAAAAATTTATTTCACCTTGTAATCATAAAACCCTTAAAATCTTTTTATCCCATATATAAAACAAAATTATATATCCAAATACCCATTCCTTTTAAAATCACATTTTCAAAACCAAAATACTCAATAAAAGGGAAAAAAATTTTCTTTGAAAAAATCATTGAATCAGATGAATGATAAAAAAAATAAAATTAGATTCATTATAGTTAGAAAATGTGTGGATTCCTTTTAGGTTAAAATAGAATATTCCTTTTTATTTATTTAAGGCTATTCAAAAGTTTTTTGGTATAAAATATATTAGAATATAACATTTAAAAACCATTGAAACAAAGTAAAAATAGAAATAAAATATCTTTAATAATTAACATTTATCCACATAAATACATACATAATATAATTTTCTTATTATAAACATGGAGGAATATGATTTGTAAAATATATATTTAAACTATTAAAAATGAGTTTTTATGTTAAAGTGTGCCTTACCTTAAGTCGGAATCATCACAAACATTATTTATTTTTTCCAAATTAAATATTTATTTTAATTATTTAAATTCATTAGAACCTTATTCATGTTTATTATTCCATTTAATTTATTTATTACAATGTCATAATTAATTACACAATCAATTAACTTCATGTTGACCATTTTGATGACATTCTTCTAATATATCCAAAATAACTTTGGTAGGTTGACTATTGTTAAATATTTAATTATTACATCATATACAAAAAATAATCATAATATTATTATCATTTTAAAAAACTAATTATGATTTCAAACTAACCATTACATATTATTATGAAAATTAAACTACAATATAATCATGTTGATGGTAGGCCATATGAATGCATGAGTTACATTTCAATTTATCAATGATCGTGATGGAAAGAAGGCAAGTGTTTTTTAATTTTTTAAAAATGATTATTAATTTATAAATATAATAGAATATTTTTAAATTTACTTATATAAATATTCCAAATTATGTGGTGATGAAAAATTAATTGCATCGCATCGTTTAAGTGATAGTATGCACATACACATAAACGATGTTAAAATTTTTCAATGGATTGAAATATTATAAATTAGACTATATATTATCTTTTATAAATTATAATTATATAATTAATATCTTATATACACATTAAAACAATTATTATAGTCATTCATGGGAGCAGGTGATGGAAACAAATTACATCATCTTATGGGGTGGTAGTTCATTGTTCCCATGAATGATAGTTTAATTTCACATCTTGCGGAAACGGAGATCATTATAGGTTATTTTTTCAATGTAATAACATATATGTTAATGTAAGATACTAATGACATTATATGGGCATGTTTAAATAAGAATTTAAGGTCTTATTAGATGAAATAAAATTAAAACATTCGGTTTAAACATATACCTCCTTTTCAGAAAACCACTTTTTTGTAACATATTAATCCCTATCATGTTAGTATTATGATAACACAAAGGACTTCGGGACATGGGTAGTGAAGATAGAAAATAATATGGTTAGGTATATACTGAAATATTATTCAAAAATTCATGAAAATAGAAGAGAGGATATTCACTTTTATAAGTGAGGGGATCAGAACATTAAGAATTACAAAAATAAATTAAAATAGTTTTCATAAACAAAACGCATCATAAATGATATAATTAGATGATAGGATGATTTGTTTTATGAATATTCTAATAAAATAATATTTTGGCATGTTTTGGTAATTGCTTTACTGTTATATCTTCATTTAAACAACTCGTTAACCCATTTGAGAGTTATCTTGATATCGTTTTTTTACTCGTTATAGTTCAAGAAAGTTACTTTAAAAGGAAAAGATTATAAATAATTTATCATTTTTTTTAATCAAAAAAAATATCCCAACCACTTGAATTAAGAAAAAAATTTAGTAATTTTAAATATATCATTAAAATATTTTTTGTTAGAAATATTATTATGATCATTTGTCAAAATACATGAAATATTAGAAAATAATATGTGGATAAATAATTTAAAATTATTCCAAAATGAAAGTAATTCAAATAAAATGTTGATATGGTCTTAATATAACCATTCAATAGAATTTTTATTATTTTAGATATCATATTAAAATTAAATTTTTGGTTTAAACCCTTCATTAAAAAATTTTAACCTTGACTTTGTTAATGAATTTTTCAATTTTAATGATTTATAATTTTAGTTATAAGGTGAAAATTTGTTCATAAATGGATAATGGATGAAATTACAAAAAAATGTTACATATTAATTGTAATACTACTATATTTTCATGATTTTAAAATAATTTAATAAAATAAATTTTACATAAAATACTATTAACTTTAGGTAATGAACTATTCACATTATTTGAATTTTAAAACAATATGAATGAAATGGAATTTAAATATAAACCTTTCACTCATACCTAATTTTTTATTTTTATTTGTAAAATTATTTGTACAGTAAAACACACCCAACCAATATTACTTTTAAAAATTTCAAAATAATTTACCATATTTCTATACTGCTTGCAGAATCACTATGATTGTATTTCCAATGAATTAAATTTAATTTTATAATCACTAAAAATAAAAACATTTACCTCGATAAAAAATTCATTCATATTTCAAATGAAAATTTATAAATAAAAAACAACTATTTTTATCCCTATCCAAAAATATTATAGATATTAAATATAACAATCTAGAATTTTCTACTTCATATTTAATTAAACTAATATATGCCATTTTCAATGAAGTATAGAAACTAGTTCACATAAAATAGAATTTTGGATGAGTATTGTTGAAACCCACTCATAAACTAGATTAAATTCCGATATTAGGGTAATTTTTATTCCAAATTATATTATTGTTTGCATTAATTACATGATTTAGCCTTGCTGATGTGACAAATATTTTCTACTGCTACTATTCATAATAACAAAATATTAAAGGGATATATTTACCAAATTTGTACCTCATAGTTTTAAATATTTAATCTATTTACCATTATTCAATTTCTATATGTGTTGTAAATTAATTTAATATTAAAAATTTAAAAATAATCAAAAAATAGTATATAGAGAAATGATTTTTTAATCACAAAAATGAATTTATACTAAAATATTGAATAATTATTATTACTATATAATTAATTTCATTATTTATAATTAAATCATAATCATGTTACATTAAAAAAAATTGTTCTTTTAAATTACATTATTTATTGAGAATTATTTATAATTTTACATCAATTAGTATTTTCACTATTCAAAAAAATAATTCTTTTAAAAATATATATATAAAAACAAATTAAGAGAATATTCTCATGATAAAAAAATTTATAGAACTTTATCAGATATAATTTTTAAATTTTATATAAATTAATTATAATATTCCCTCAAAAAAGATATATGAACCATTTCAAGAAAAACAATATTTATGAAGCGTAAAATAACATTACTAAAAATAATGTACTTATTTCATATGAATTTATTAATGAATTTTACTAAGAAGGGGATTTATATATACTTTTGAAAATGTAGTAAAACATACAAATTTATTCAATATTAATGGTATGGTTATAAATTTAATACTTTAATAATAATATTTCATTGTTCATTTAATCATACTATTATGTGTTGATAACACTGTCAAATATATATTGGGATATAACATCCAACCCTATAGATTTTTTTCTCATAATTAGAAAATGATCTAGAAAAATGAGGTTTTTAATTATAGAAATACATTTTTTAGAATCCTAATCTTAAAAGGTTTGATAATACGTCGACTAAAAAAACTAAAGTGAAATGTGAAGGTTATATACAATAAAGAATAATAAGGTCTCAAAATATGAGAAAATTAGTGGGATGTTAAAACATATACATGGAATAAAAATTCTATGTCCAAATAATGATTGTGAGAAATAGATTAAATTGTTCATAGGAATGTGAATTATCAAAATAAATTCAATGACCACAAAACCATTAATTAATGATCTATGACAAAAACTATATATTGTTTTGGAATGAAGGACTTAGGATAACAGTTTTTAAAATATTTTTCCTAGAGGTGAGTAATTATTTTACCATCTAGACTAATAACATAAGAAATTTCATATACTTGATTTTATTGAAATCCAGAAATAAAAGTCATCCTTTAGTTTGATGTTTCAGTCATTTTCCACCTTTATCTCAAATTTTATGATAAATGGTGAGTATTAAAGCTGAATTAGTCAAGTATGAATCAATAAAATAAATTACTAAAAATTATAATGTTCCCAAAAAAGAATAAAAAACTATTCCTACGATATTTAAACGTTAACTAAAATCAAAATTGTTATCATTTGGTAATATAATTAATAAAATTGATAAATAGGATTATTAATATAAAAAAATTAACATAAAGGCTCGGAAATAACACCCATAGTTCAACTTTTGTCATTTTATATATAGTTAACCTATTTCATTAAAATATTCTTAACCATGTTGGAAAACCAAATATTATAAGTATTTGATCACATGTTCTTTCTATATTAATTCAACAGTTATATCTTATAAATATTTTCACTAAAAATTCATATACCCAAAATGTAATTCCCTAATCATATAATCACAAAAATATGCTAATCACGTTTATATATAAACTGAATCAGCTTAAATAAACATTAAAATCATATATGCTTCCAGAATATAATATTACTTTTATTCCTCAAGTAAAATCCCATATTATCTAATACAATTCCATTTAGCTTAATCATATAATATTTTAAAAATAGTGAACATCTTATTAAATAACCTAAATCGCTTAATCCTCAAAACACATTTCAATACCATTTTTATCAATATAATAAAACATATGTTCCTAAATTGAAATAATCCATAATTACTATAATATGAAATATCATTTAAAAACTAAATGTTATAAATACCATTCAAATTATATCTATTAAATTTAATGGAATTATTCATGAAAAAATAAATCATGTTAATCCTAAGGGTTATAAATACCTCAAACCAATAACATTCCTCCTAATATATCATTAATCACCTTAAAACCGTATCACTTAAAATCTAAAAATGAGTACATAAGACATT
Source organism: Viscum album (assembly GCA_963277665.1). Taxonomy (NCBI): domain Eukaryota; kingdom Viridiplantae; phylum Streptophyta; class Magnoliopsida; order Santalales; family Viscaceae; genus Viscum; species Viscum album. The sequence continues at coordinate 397,696,713 of OY728144.1, forward strand.
GAAATTATGATCATATCTATGCTTATAAACCCATGATGGTATCCATAACTCATAAGATAACATATCAATAAAAAATATTGATATAAAATTTGTCTAAATCCTTCTTTGATACTAACTATAATAGTACTAAAAATACAAACCCAGATCTAAAGTTAAAAATAACATCATTACATATTTGGATTTTATACAGATAAATGTGTTAAAAGTTTTACAATTTATGAAATACAACATAATAATATTATATTATATACTTTACAAACCCAAGGAACTTTTATATTTAGAGTTTTAGAGAATTAGTATATCATTGTAATAGAAAAAACACATGTATTGCAAAGTGGAAACAAAAATTATGTATCTATTCTTCCCATAATATAAAACCTATAAAATAATACATATTTTACTTTCAATAAAAATCATCATGACTATAAAAGATTTTTATTTATTCATATAATTCCTTAAACCCTATGAAAAAATAATTAAAATAATGGGATGAGCACATTATGATTAGTAATGAAGATAAACATAAGAAATATGTTAGACCAATGAAAATGTTGAAAACTCATTCAATGATTACATTTTCAATGTTATTCATTGAAAATATATAAAAATTCATATCATTGTGAATTTTTTTTTAAAAATAGAACATTTGAATCCTTAGTTATGTAAATTAAAACCATTGAACAAAACTAAGAGAATCATATTCATAACTTGTGTTCACTCATGTAATAAACATATGGTTCCTAGATAAATCCATTGAAGAAACCACCCTTAATAACTCCCACCATATTTTATTTGAAGATAAGGAAAATTAACCAATGAATTAGAGATTTATATAAGTTTAACTCATTTGTATATGTTTTTTGGATCTCACCCATTTGTATAAAATGAAATGGACTCACCTGTTCATATTATTTTTATCAAGATCACCCAAAAACATATATTTTCACATCCATTTCCTTCTTTTCCGGTATTTCATCACCTATATTATTGGTCAACCATTCCCCCTTGTCTTTTCATAAGATCCCCCATGAATCTTGGATGAAAATGAGGGTTTTTGGGAGGATATATCTGGCTACACAGTTTGACCGCATGGTTTGGCCGCATGATTTACTAAACCATGCAGACAAACCAAGTAATATGTCTTGGTGATCAATAAAATATTTTGACCATTTTCTCATTCTATAATTAACCTTAATGCAACCTTTTATTCCCTTATCCTACCATTTCCACTATAAGTTCCTCCCAATCTCCCTCAAGCTTTCCTAGAATCCGTTTTTGAAGGGGTTTTTGAAGGGAAAATTTCTAGATCATTAATGTAAGTGAGTCTCTTGTTGTATTTATTATTCTCTCTAGGGTTTATTATCCCCTTCTTGAAGTTCTAAATTTCCATTCTCTATAGTTTCATCCCCACAGTTTAGTATTTAGATATTGTTTCAATATTCATTATTAGTGTTTGTTTTCACTCACTTGCATTAGAGTGTGGTGTGTTTGACGTCTCGTACAAATATTTTGGGTTTTTTATATTCAAGGTAGGAGGTTTTAGGTGTAAAAAACTTTTGATGAATTTATATTTCCTAAATAACCTATATATTGTTTTTTTATTCCATTTTTATTTGTGAGAAAACCATTTTTTGTAGCATTGATTGGGTGTTTAATTTTAAAGTCTCATTTCGACAACAAATTCGGAGTTTTTCACATGTATTCCATGTTATTCCATTTGGTGTTATTTTATGATTCAATAAATTGTTTTATTAAATGATGATAGGGCTCAAATTTCTATTTTTTTATTTTTTGGTTGGCCATTTGGCCTTAATCAATTGATTTTCAATTGATTTTGTGTGAAAACCCTTGTGTTACCTCTTGAAATTGTTTTATTAAATCTTTAAGGATTTATTTAATTACATTGTGGATGAGGAAGATGTTTGTGTACTATTTGTTGTTTTTATTATTTATAAATAGTTTTTTAATGTGCAAATGATATTTTAGAACATGTGGAACTTGATTGAGACCAATGAGGGAAGCCCGAGTATCTAGGTTGTTGGATTAGCACTAGAATGCTAGTTTTCTGGTAGTGGCCTCATCCCTGTTTCACATAGAATGATTGATAATGATGACACTAAGTACACAATGATGAATTTTGGGGACCACTGGGACATTGGGGTCTCCCCACCTAGTGGTTCTTTCATAATAATATTATTGTTTATGGTTACTTTTTCACCGAGATACGATGTACCTAGGGTTCCACAGCTAGCTATTTCCTAGGGGTGTTCCTATGACTAGTGATCATTAATTGTATTGTGCCTAAAATCTACATATTGTGTTTTATATGTTAATTTCAGAATAATGTGTGTTTTATTTAAAATTTTTCATTATTTAAAGATTCCCTCTTGAAAACGGATTTTATTTAAAGTTCCATCTCTTAAAAAATTGTTACTAGCATATCATGTTAATGAAAATTTGTAAGCTTTTTTTCATAAAATTTGTTGTCACATGGAATGTTTTTGGGTGTAATCCTATTAGAGATTTTATCACACTATACTTACACATTTTGTTGCATGTAGACTTGGTAATGTTTAACAAAGGTAAGGTCAATCTCTTTGGAGACAGTGGTTTGGGTTATTAGGTCCTTCCATGGTGTAGTGTTGTGGATATAGATTGAGGGAGATTCCCCATTACTATGTGGTGGTTCTGGGGATATAATTGATTCTCCTTTTTGTTTTGTCTCCCTTTAGGGATGGTTTTAATCTTTGTAATTCAATTATAATTTTTTTTCAAAATATTTTAATGTGAATGTTTAAATTCGGTTTATTTACCATTTTTGGTTGTTTTATGTTGTTAAACTCAGGTAAATCATTCCAAAAAATTTATTTATGATACTCATCCAATTTAGTCATCTTGTGGGGATAAGGAACACCCTTCATGCCTTTCTATAAAACTAGTAGGGAGTTAGTTTTTGTGGAAAACCAGATATGGTTCATGATATATATTATGTTAGAGTACCATATCGTGGGTAAAAATATTTATGATTTCACATGTTCATCATAAAACACATTAATAACTATTTTGAACCCATATGAAAAACACATTCAGAAATAGGAATACCCTTTCCATTTAAAGCAAAATTTTCAAAAAACAAACTCAGAACAAAGGGAAATTTTATTTTCATCAATGAAAATATGAAATCATGAAATGAAATCAAATCATGATATAGTGGTTGTGATAGTGAGAAAATTCATTCCCACTATACATGTTAAAAGAGAGTATATTTATTTTTTCCTTTTGAAAAAAATGTCAAAATATTTTTTATAGAATATATAAATATATTCATTTTAATTTTTTCTGAAATAAATATTTAAAACATTTATAAGGATGTTTTATATTAAAGTGTATCTTTCCATAATTATAAATTATCATGTATATTTTTTATATTCCAAAATAATTAAATTATTGTAGCTGATTAACTATTTAATTATAATTATAATTATTTTATTCCTTTATTTTTTTATTATAATTTTATAATTAATTACTCAAATAATTAATTTAACGTCGGATGTTTTTAACAAAATTCATATCATATATCCTAAATGTCATCGGTGGGATGACAATTCTCAAATAGATCATTCTAATATAATCAATAGAATAATAATAATTAAATAAATATTATTCATATATATTAATTATTCTTTTAAAACAAAAGATGAAATGTGGTTTTAAAAAATGAACTATGTTGCGATCATGGAGATGTTTTGTCGAACATAAGTATCAATGATGTTTCTATTTTCACAAATCATGATGTAAAGACAGAAATTATTCATTTATCTACACATATTGATGATTTTATAAAAATTAAAATATTATTTTGATTAATAAATAAATATATATAATCTATTTCATTGGATGATTAAAAATGTATGACATCCCTTCTTTGAGGTGGTAGTCCATATGTACGCACAAACAACATTATCTTTTTTAAATGGATGCCAAGATAAACAATTATATGATGAGTTATCATTATAAATGGATAAATATTTCATAAATATCATATATATACATTAAATTAATTATTATAAAAAATTGTGAGAGGTGGTGATGGAAAGCAAGTTACATCAATTCGTGATGCGATAGATACCACACACACGAATGATGATTTCAATTCCCATTTGATATAAGAAGACAATAAATATATGATATGCCATTAATATAATAACATATCTGTATAAATATTTTACTTATGTTATTATATCATCATGGTTTAGATTATTTTAAGGAGTTAGAAGAAGAAATAATACAAAAACATCCAATTAAATGCTATACCTCTTCTTCGGACAACATATTTGTTTCTAAAACTTAATACCTATAAGGCCAGTATTCTGATCATAATCGGGCCACCGAGACTTGGGGAGTGATTTTTTTAAAATATTTTAGTATTTATTGGTGGAAATTACTCACTATAATGAGTATGTAAGGAAGGATAGGATGTTCCATTCAGTAAGAGTAGGGAATGGTACTTTTGGAATTACATGAAGTATTAAATTAATTTTCATGGAAAAATGGATCCAAATCGATATAATTAAAATATAGGGTTATTTTGAGTCTAAATAATTTTTTAATAAGAAATTTGGATAGTTTTTAGTTTTATTAGTTCCCTTATATCATTATTATAACCCTTATGAACCCTTTTGACAATTACCATGATATCGGTATGTTTTTACTCTTAGAGGTCAAGAAAGTTACCATAAAAGGAGAAGTGACCCATAAATAGCAAATGTTATATATTTTGGACATATAAAATTCACATGTATGAAGATAATATTTTTATAAATTTTAAAAAATTTACTAAATTTTGTTTATTATAATATATCATAACCTTCTTTATTGGAAATACTTGACATATAGTAAAATAATTTCTAAATCATTCCAAATGGTTCCAAAATTACTTTAATTATAAGAAAAGTATAGCATGGTATTAATATTGTCACAAAATAATGTCTTAATAGGTTTATATATCATTTTAAACCGTATTTTTTTTAACCCCTTGGTTAACCAATTTTCACCTTAACCATGGTAAAGATTTTATCAATATTAACCGGTTATAATTTTACGTATAAGGTTACAATTTTCTCATAAATTGGAAATGAATGAAGTTTCCATAATTTATCCTCCAAATTGATATATTTATACATTTTTATGATAGTAAAATAATTTAATAATTAAAATTTAACAAAAAATAAAATTGATGTCATTTTAATAACTATTAACATATTTTGGTCTTGAAAAAAACATGAATATAATGTGATTGGAATATAAAACTTTCAAACATCCCTAAATATTTATTTTGGAACTACATAATTTTGGTACACTAAAAATCATCGAAACAATTTCACTCTCAAAGTTCTTAAATTTATTGTCTTATCTTATCGACAGCTTTCTCGAGCACTCTGTCATTGATGCATAGAAATTTATTGCAATAATTTCATCCCATAAAATTAAAAACAAATTACAATGATAAAAATATTATATTTCAAAAACCATTAATAACTAAAATTGAGTTTTTGTATCCTTAAGATTTAATATTATAGATATTAAAACCAAGAGAGTGAAAATTTTATCTTTGTATTTAATAATAATAATATAAAAGCCGTGTCCTATGATAAATGGAAAAATTCCATAAATTATAATATTGGATTTTTAGGGTCTAAAGCCAACAATGAAATATATTAATTCAATTTTTAGAGTTATTTTTCTCCTATATCATATTATTTTTATCCCTACTTACCTGATTAACCCTTACAATGGTGACCCATATTTACTACAATTACAATTCATAATGAATCAAAATAAAATCAAAATTCCTTACAAATATTGTCCTCTTAATTCCAAATATGCAATCAATTTTGTATGTCTCAATTTATAGAATATTTAAAAATCAATTTAATCATAAAACATAAAATGGAATGAAAGAAATTATAAAATGAATTTTAAACCAAAAAATGAAATTTCAAAAAAAATATGTACAATGATGATTTAGATAAAATTAATTAGATTAATTATTGTTAAATTATATATAGTTTAATCTAATATCAAATTGGTCTTGAAATTGAATTATTTAATTAATTCTATTGACGGTAATAAAAAATTGATATTTACAATATTCACTGAAATATCAGTCTTTTTATAAAAATACCAAAAATAAACATTCATATAATTTTCACATGATGAATTAAAAAATACACTTCTTTCATATAAAATATTTATAATTTCAATAAATTAATTATAATATTCTCTAAAAAAATAAATAAAAACCATTTTTGAACAAATGATATTTTTGAAGCATAACAGGACATTGCTAAAAAGTAAATTCCTATTTTCTATTAATTTATCAATACATTTTTATTCAATGGTGACTATGTGTCTATATTTATTGATATAGTTAATTTTATTCTAACCAACCAATTTTATTTCAATTTCATAACTATAGTATTTAAATAATAATACGTCATGGTTTTTTAAGATTGATATTCCTTGTTGTATATGTTATCGAATAGATTGTAATTTTTTAAATCATGAGATATTGAATTTTTTCCAAAATACTTCTTAGATATTTTTTAGCTTGTGATCCCAAAAATGGTGATACAATTCTTCATTCTATAGGAACCTTTTTCACGAATGGGTGATTTTATCAAACATGTTAAATCACTTTCATTGAATTCTGAAGTAAAGGTAAGTGTTTAATTAAAATATCACATGGAAATAAAAATTATTTACTATGAATTTTACATTCAATGATTTTTTTTCTTTCTCTATAAAACCCAACATATTTTCCCCCTAGTTTATTTTGGGGTTTACTTGTCTTCTTACAATTTTACTTTCCCTATGGATCAAAATTTGACAAAAAGAATGTTTGTAATAGTCACAACGAATCCCATCAGGGCAATCATGGATGCCTGTATGCCAATTGTGTCATCCCAATCTCGCCTCCAAGAGTCCATATATTTATAACTAGCAACGAGTCGGAAAATAGAACACATGTGTGGCCTTATCCTAATGAAAATTCACACATTCAAACATCTCCAACACTAGTATAATTCATAAATGATGATTAATCACAATGTAAAAAAGTTGACAAAACTAACCCAACATCAGAATATGAAGAAATTTTCAAAAATAAAGAAATAAATATAATATCACTAATAATGTCAATAATAGTTCATCCTACATACCCAAATTTAGGACATCTATTGATATGAAACTCTAGGAACAATATGTGATCTTTTCATCACAACTAAGCTCCACCTACTCCTAGTCCTATTAGGACACGATCTAAAGCCCTTCCATCTATATAAGACATGAATAGTTTGGGCAGAGCCTATATAGGAGTGAGTATAATAAAATATAAATACACACTGAAATCACCAAACAAAACATAAAATTGGTATTCTCATATATATAATAATAAGGTAAATAAACTAGTATTAAATATATAGAAATGTTGTTATACATCGTGACTCATGGTGGGGTATGTATTTACTATTTGTCTAGGGATTCTACTCGATGATCCAAAGTAACACTCATCCTAGATAACTCACTCCTCGGGTGTTGCTAATACTTATGGATATAATTTGAGAGGTTATACTTGTATGGTCTCATCATTATTATTTGGAATTGGAATTTATAAAATATAAATAGATAGGGAGGGTATAATGCCTTGGGACATTAGGAGAAACTTATCCATATTCAGGATATCCAACTCAGAAGGGGATCACACATCATAGATGTCCGATACAAGATATCTAACCCCTAATAAGGAAGAATAATATAGGATCACACCTATATCCACTTATATGGATGCCAAAAACACTATATAATTTTCTTATATCAGGTATCTCTCATCCTATCTACAATATAGGATGTAACACTATTACCTCACTGGGATGGACCAAGGTAACACCCCCATGTTGAAATATATATAGTTTTAACTGAAATAAGGGCTCCACATGACCCTTGAAAAAACACTCGGTGTATACAAGGGACACAATACCTATTCTTGTAAGTCCATAACTAAATTTCCATTTTTTTATTTTCATTTCCCCATTCTCATTTACTCTTATTGTCCCCATGTACATGGATTGCGTCTGTGTACAATGGTTATTTTTGTTTCTATATATACATGGGTATATGCTAAGTCATCATCTTAGGGACAACATTATGTGTAGGCTTCTCCCATGCACATGTGTTATTTATCTTCAAATATAAACCCCAGTTTCTAAAAAAGGTGGTCCACTGACATGTATTCTTATGAACTACACATATTTTATATCATAATTTTCCAAAAAATATTAGTCTCTGGGCGTATCATGTCGTATAACCAACTAAAATTCTCAACCTATGAATGATGCCCACAATTTCTGTATCTAAAGATTTCTGAGAATGATTCATTTCCAATGTATTCATTCTAACAACCAAAATTCATATAATATCACCTCTCATCTCACTAGGTCTCTAAAGAATTAAAACACATAAAACATACTCATTTGATCAAACACCCAACATAAGTCATCATCACCAAGACTACATCCACCATTCTATCCTAGATTAAGACATACTTAAATGATCCATTACATTAAATATCAATTGTTCATTTATCAAATCTCAACTATATTCAAACCATCAATTTAAAAAATAATGATGAAGAACATTAAAAGAATGAGGTGAGAAAATAATCTAATAATAAATTTTCAAATAAATTTTGATCATTGTTGAGGATAGAAATAATTAATTTAAGTGGAAATTGTTGAGTAGGGAGGATAATAAATAATCAAAAAAATTCCTAAATCAATAACCTAAAATTAAATAAAGATAATCTAACAAAAACAAATGTTCAAATTAATTTTTAAAAGAATTAATTAGAGTACAACATTTAAAAATATTTAAAAAGGATAAATCTATCAAAGAAAAACATCCTTCCTCAATATAAGATCAATCATTGAACAATAATTATTTTGTATCACTGTTGATAGTGATATCCATGAACACTTTTGATGATGAAAATCCCCACATAATAACAATAATTGATCCATAATCCTATCATAATATTGAAATTCTCTACTCTATAATTCTCTCCTCCAACCTCTAGGGATATGTGGATAACCTTAGGATTTGGCCATATCTATTATTAAAGAGAGGATAATTTGGTTAGAGTCATTTAATAAGAAAAAAATCATTTAATTTATTTATTCACCAATTATTATACATGTGAATACACATAATGAAACACCTGACATATAAAATGATTTTTTTATGCTTAGGGTAAAATTCATGTATTGGATTTAATAGAGGAATTGTTTTTCCCATATGAGGAACAATTCAAGAGATATTCTATTATTAAAAAACATTATGCATATGATATATTATATATAATATTTTTAATATATACAAATAGAGGTACTATGTATAGTGACCCTTCCTTTTCTTACATTACTATTACAACATTATAATGATATTCAACATAATATTATTACAACACAAGGATCCAGAGGTTTAGTGTCTTAGGAAACCAAGGACCAAACATTACATTTACCACATCAAGTATAAACATTTATTTAATTCCTTAATCTCAAGATTATTTTGGCATGTGACCTCTCCTGTGTTCATGTAGTCACCTGAGTATATACATCAAAAGAAGGTTATCTGAAATCCCAATAATATGATATATTATAACAATAAAGCATGGGGTGGGAATAATCATAACATCATCATCCAAAATATGGGTGGAAACTTTAATAAATGAATTTAATAGTATCAATGAATAGAAATAAAACATCATTTATTAGTGGTAATCCATCACGCATGGTTATGAAAAAATCAAGAATCATGTTCACACATCATTTCACTTTAACTCAGGTGGTTCATCACTATACCCAATGCATTAGATCGCTATACATTTTTGGGAGCACCTGTCACATCATAACCTTTTCATCAAAATTCATGCCAAGTAGAAAATATATCAATAATTACCATGTAAAATTATGGGTTTCAACAAATAAGAACACATTAATAAACATTGGGTTCCAAAAATAAAGAGGGAGTAACATACATGATACAAGAACCATCAACCAGGAGTGTGATGTAAATAGCGTGTTCTTGAAAGAAGAGTTATTTTGGAAAACATTAGGTTTGACATAAAATAGAGCGGAGAAATTTATATCCCAGAAGAGGTATGATAATGATGAAAAAATTATTTTTATAGAGTAGACATACAAAAAATTGAGTGAAAGAGGGATAACCCAAAAAAAGAATGTTGGGTTCGAGAATTTCCCTTTACCTTGTATCTGAATGAGTTCTTCATATTAATGTCTAGTATAACCACATTAGATTCATTAATTAACAATAAAAGAACCTTTTATACATTAATAATAATAATTTCGGAATTACTAAGTTCATTTATGTGCTTTTGGATTAGTTATATAGTTTAAGATCATTCTTCTAGAATGATCGTTTTTTATGGTTTTCTTTAACGATTCACTTGAATTTATGAATGGAAATTCGAGTAAAACATGGATAAACATACAGAACTGTTATTAAATTTTACACATGATATTAAAAGAGTTTAAAAAAACTTCTAATGAATTGTTTTATATACAATTTGGAAGAATCATTAGATAATATTTATTGATGATCATTTTAGTTTAATTTGGGTGTTTTTTGGACCACAACAGACATGTTTGGATTTATTATTTATTAATATGTACATAAGTTTGTTCAATAATATTAAATAGAACATAATAAATAAAAACATAATCTATTTTAACCAAAAAAGGGGTTTCATGATCAGATATGAATGCAGTAAAGGAAATTGAAATCATGTCTTTCTTGAAGGTGACAAATTAACACCATGCGAACAATGTTTTCCTTTATAAAATAAAAAAAGAATATGAGAAGGGGGTTTGATGATATAATATCCCATAATTATCATAACATTACATTATATGTATCATAATGTAGTAACCATACCAGGTGGATTAAGATAGGTGGAGAGAGAATAATAAAATCAAAAGAAAATGAAAGTAAATTAAAGGAAAAGAGAGAGGGGAATTGCCTCTTGAGTTATCCTCTTGAGATACTCCTCAAGGAACCTTGGATTTGTATTTTTTTAGACCATAATCTATTGGACGTGGGGAGAGTCTAGTGAAGATATTTCGGCAGAGTTTAGATAAGGTGTGAAGCTTGATAGGTGTGAGGAAATGAGGGTGTGAAGGGTGGTATTTCTAGTGGTGGGGAGAGGGGTTTTTTCAATATTATATTAATTAATTTATTATTTCTTCACATGGTAAGGAATATTGAGTATTCCATGTCTAAATATAGTAACTGTGTCATGTGAATCCTAAATAAATGTTCTTACATTATCATTACATCACCCAGGACTCTATAATTTATAAATTTAACTTATTTTTTAATTTACCATATTTTAGTATTCAACAAAAATTCAAGTATTTCAAAAAAAACACAAATATTAACTCCAACCATTTTTTGACATGTAGAATCCAAAAAATAATTCCATTTTTAAAAAATAATTTACTAAATTTAAGGAATTTAATTCTTAAATAAAATAATATTTTTTTTGAAAAATAACATTTTTAAAACATTCGTTTTCTTATTGCAAGATATAGGTACATCATACTTTCAATAAACCGTATATATATACACTATCATAGGTAAGTTTAATATTCATTATTTTATGTCACTATTCAAAATATTAACATTACTAGTCACATTGGTATGTTACTATTCATCAAAAGAAAAATATTTGTTCTATTAGACTCCAAAAATCACCATGAACACAACTGTGTATGTCATATTTTTTAAATTCTAAACACAGAAGTGGGGGAAATTATGTTTAATGGTATCATAGTATTTAGTATCTTGATATTTCATTATGATTTCAAAAGTGATTATATTATATGGAATAATTATAACATTATAATTTCATTGATAAAACCCTAGGTCGTTACATTCTTCCCCCCTTATGAAATTCTACCCTCAAAATTTGGTTTTACAAAAACGGGTGATGAAACATCCTCTCCATCGCCTTTTCAAGTTCCCATGTAGATTATTCAAACTTATGGTTCCTTCACAACATTTTATAGGGAAGTTTATCATGTTTCATATAACCTTATCTCTCCGGTCCATAATCCTTACTCTTTCCTCCTCATAAGAGAGATCATCTTTTAGCTATACCACCTATTATTTGAGTACATGTGAGGGATCTGGTATGTACTCTCTTAGGAGTGATACATGAAACACATCAAAATTATCCATATTTGTAGGAAGCGTAATATGATAAACCACACATACTATTAGGTCAATGATCTCAAAGGGGCCAATGTACCTTGGGCATAGTTTCCCTTTCTTTCCAAACTGCACGACTCTCTTCCATTGTGATATTCAAAGGAAGACTTTATATCAAATGTAAAACTCTAAGTCCCTTCAACGGTTGTCAGCATAGCTGTTTGGATGACTTTAAGAGGCATTGAGGTGTTTCAATATGACTTGAACCTTCTCTATCATCTCATTCACAAGATCAGGTCCAAGTAGTTTTCTTTATCCAACTTCGTCCCAGTAGGTTGGAGTTGTACATCACTTTGCATACAGAGATTCATATGAATCCATCTGATTACTCCATTAGAAGCTATGAGAACTCAACATAAGGTAGATGCTGATCTCATCTGCCTTTTAATTCTAAAGAGCAGGATATTAGCATGTATTCATATGTCTAAATAGTCATTTCAGATTGGCCATCAGTTTGGGGGTGATAGGTCATGCTGAAATTTAATTCAGTTCTAAAATCTTGCTGAAGACTCCTCCAGAATTTAGATGTGAACATTGGATCCCGATCAGTGAAAATAGATATTAGAACACCATTTATTATCACAACATCCTTCAAATATATCTTTTCACGTTTTTAAGTGATAGGTCTTCCTGAATAGTGATAAAATGGGTTGGCTTAGTGAGTCGGTCAATCGTAACCCATATCGCATTATTTTCGATCGACGTCTTTGGGAGACCTGTGAAAATGTTCATAGTTACATTATCCCATTTCCACTTGAGTATAGGTGATGGTTCCATCATCCCTGTGGAATTTATTGAGTCTGATTTAACTTTATAACAAACAATGCTCCTTGATATAAATTTCTCAATCTCATTCTTCATGTTATCCCATCAGAAGTGTTCTAGGAGATCACGGTACATCTTGGTACTCCCAGGATGGATGGATATTGTCGAGCTATATGTGTTTTCTAATAACTCTTTCTTTATCTCGGGTGATTAAGGAACACAAATCCACATTCTAAACCAAATCGCACCATCATTCTAACACCCGAGACTTTTATGAGAAATATTTTGTTTTTATGTTATATAAATCATCAAAGGAATCTTTCACTACAGACAACACTTTGTTGGCTTTCTTTACACGTAATCGTGACCTTCCTCGATAGCTTGCATCGTACGCAATACCGAGTTTCACTAAACAACGATATGCTATTAAAATATTATTAAAACTAGTTGTTATGAATAGTAATAACCACTTTTTGAAAATTTTGTAAATTTTATTTTTCAAAATTGACTTCATTTTTGGATTCGGAATGTCGAAATTATCCGTGGGTGAAATTTTGGTATTTTTCTGAAAACTTTCAATTTTTGATGAATAGTGAAACCACTAAGTGGTAGATAGAAAAACGGTATTTTTCATAAAACTTAATTTTACCACTTCTGTGAGTGGAATTTCAAAAATCTGAGCGAAACCATTGATGTCAGTATGTAAAATGTAGTTCAATGAGATGAAAATATTTTTTTGGTGAATAGTAACTTTTTACTTTTATTTACCACGGTTAAAAGTAAATAGGGTAATTAAGAGTACAAATGATATTATTATTACCGTACCACATGTCCTTATTTTATTGGATAAGTGTAATTGAACCCAAAAGAACCTTAGAAATAAAATATGACCATTTAGGGCCACTTGGATTAGATTAGGACATTTATTATTAACTTATTTAAAGAAGGGTTAAAATAGTTAAAATCAATGTTTTTTAAGAAACTCATTTTTAATATAGGGTTATACATAAGATAAATTCGACTATAAATATTCATTAGAAATCTAAAAATATTTCCTATATAATGATATTTTATTTTTAATTTTTATACTTTAAATAAGTTAATGTATTTATGACACAACGATGATGCAGTAATTATCTTATTAATGAATTATTAACAAAAGTTATGTTATAAATACACAAATAAATGTAATTTGAGACTTTTGATGAATTTCACTAATTTTATAGGTTAATATGACATGTTAGTATAGATTTAATTAACCTTTTTCAAACTAATCATTATGTTATGATTTTCACAAAAATCAATTACTAAATAGTGTCAAAATTGACATAAAATACTTTTTAAAACACATATTACATTATAAATTGTTATTTTATTCCTAAAAATCTAAGTATCGGAAAAATGACTTAGATAAGGTTATATATATTAATAATAAACAACTTGGGGTTAGTTTGTCTTGTTATAGTAAGTTTATTAACCTTATAGTATAAGAACACAAGAAGACACGGTAAAAGTAAAATTATTTAAGTTAATGTTAAATCTAAATGATAAGTTTAAAATAGGAATCTAAACTTGTATAAATTCTATTTTATGAGAGGCTTTCAACCCATCCCTACCTTAGATTCTAAATAAATCAATTTGGAGCTATTTAAAACCGAATAAGACTTTATAATAAAATAATAGTTTTAGTTTTTCCAAAGGAGCCCCTCTCATCCCTTATAAAAGGGAACCTCCTCCCCCTCTTCCTCACATCACTTTGTGCCTTCAAGCTCGTCCAACCCCTGAAAAATTCTCTTATCCACTTCCCTAGAAACATCCTAGAGGTCCTGGTATTATTCAAAGACCAATGTTAGTTCCCTAAGAGGAGGTATCAAAGAGGCGCTTCAAAGAAGAGGTAATATTCGTTACCGATTCTTTCAACTTTAACTTCTTCTTATTTAGTTGTTTCATTATGATGTAATAACATCAGTATCCCTAATATACAGATATGTTATTATAATTATGAAACAACCCTATTTTACCATCTATCCATCCTACGGAAAATGAAATCACCACGCGTGCGTATGTACGGAATACCGTCTCCACGCCGTGGTGTAATCTATTTTCCACCACCACATTACCTGGATGGGTATAATGGTGTAAATAATGAATATATATGATTATTGTAAAGTGATATTGATTATGAAATAGTATAAATACACTCCAATACAATTCCAAAATCATGGGAACGATATCATCGCTCGTGCGTACATACGGAATACCGTCTCCACGATGTGATGCGACTCATTCTACATGATCTTCATTGCATAATGATTATATAAATGAATTGAAGGAATGAATATGATATATATTACACTAATACAATTCTAGAAATTAGGTATCTATAACCTAAAAAGAAGAATACAAATTTAATTGACAAAACACGCTTAAAAATAAAAAGTAATAAACACCCGAATAACAAGTAGCAATGAAATATTATTAATAATATGCTAAGAATATGACCATATATGATATCATAACAATGAGTATGATTCTTGAATAAGTCAAAGACATTATTTAAATCATTATACAAGGGGTTCGAACAGTTACGAAGCAAATCGGACCTAAGGTAAGGAAAATATCACAATCTCATTTTTATCCGAGATTGTTTATAATTTGGTATTAACTGGGGTGTATTTTCTCATCCACATCCATGTTTACCCAAAATGTAATATTAATATCCTTCTACAATAGTTAAAATCCAATTTTACCCTTCTTTTAGTTTTTAGTAAGATATATGAAAGGAATCTTTTGTCATTTTTCGTACGAGGTACTTTTTGACTTTTCCGACAAAAGTACAAGAAGAATGATTTTTTAACTTATACGGCATGAATGGATTTTTTAAAAATTATTTCCAAGAAGATTCCTTTAATATTTTTCAAGTTTATTTTTAATCAAGTTCTTTTAGTTTAAAATTTTATGACATGTTAATAAAGGAAAATGTTTTATAAGTAGAAAGGATATTTTTCTCAAGAATGGAGTTCAAGTGTTTTATCAAAATTATTTTCCATCTAAGATAATAAAGGGTTCTATTTTTATCCCTATTACTAAATTGCTTTGATTATGTTGTGATGGAATTATTTTTATGAATTCCTTTATCTTATATGAATTGTTTTATGATGTCACGATGTTTAAGAATCCCATTTTTATTACATGGGTTATGCTATGATGTATGGTTTATGATTTTGTGGCACACATAATAATGGTATAATTATGAGATGGGTGGGACCTATATCTCCCTCCAATGCATTGGGTAAAGATTTTATATCTCATGAGATAGACATGGCTGGAACAGCAAGTTAAACCGGTTCAGTGAAACAGGACTGAAATGAGGAGTGAACTCGGTTCAGAAATGGACTTTGTCCACTAAGATAGTCTTGGAAATGAGTCTTGACTAATAAGAAATGATTGTCTATGATTATGTGTGTATGAAAAAAAGTTTCATGTTTTATGTTATGATTATTGGGATTACATTTCACTACTATGATTTATCTGATGTTATGAAATTATGATTTCTTTTGCAGGTTATGATTTCCAAAAGTTATATTCTTATGTATATGATGTGATTGATATTTCTTTTTTTTACCCTTACTGAGGATTTGAGCTAACCATTTTGTATTTTTTAGTTCCCCGGGTCAGGAAGAAGGTTATTAAGTAGGATATTCCAAAAAGGGACTCTAGATATGATGAAATAAATGGGAGGCAAAGTAGATGCTTTATGAACCAATTGTTTATGTTTCCCAGTTTCTAAAGACCCTATACCTATACGGTCCTTTCCTGGTTTTGTTATATGTTGTAATAAGTGTGCTTCAATTCTGAAGTAATAACAATGTATGTAAAGTATGGGTCGTTATAATTGGTATCAGAGGAAAGTTATAGTCAACCTTTGGAAACTAGGATGTGAAAGCCTTAGTAAGAACCCTAAGGATAAGTCTAAGCATAGAACACAATCTTAGTGTTTTAGAAATGGAAATGAATAACCTAGGATAAGACCTTAAGTGTGAAATTTTATTCTTGATTATGTGGTTTTCCTATTATAATTAGTGTTTCTCACACTATTCTTATTGGTTTTAGTCAATGACTAGAAGCTGAAGGAACCGTGTTAGTGCGGAATGTGACGGGCAATGCAATTATTGTCCCCCTGAGCAACCAAACGTTATGGGAGCTGGAATAAAAAATCTTGTAGCCATGCTCACAAAACTTTCTCAATCTATGAATCATCTAGGACTTCCAAACGAGCAAAGGAATGAGCAACATTCTGTTGAATCCTTCATGAGGCAGCGTCCACCTTCATTCAACGGGTCTACTGATCCATTAGTTGCTGAACACTGGATTAGTACTACTGAAAAGATATTTTCAGTTATTCAATGTTCTGAACATAATAAATTCATTGTAGCAGTGTATCATTTTTAAGGTGATGCTAATCAATGGTGGAATCTTATCAAGAATACGAGACAAATAGATGAAATTGAGTCAATGGAATGGGACGTGTTCAAGAACTTATTTTTCAATAAATACTTCCCTCGTATACCCTGATCCGAGATGGAGAAGGTGTTTCTTGAACTAAATCAAAATGATGATGAATCTATTGGTACCTATGAAGAAAATTTAAAAGACTTTCAAGGTACGCTTCTGGTATTATTATCCATCCTGAGAGTAAGATTGATCGATTCTTTAGTGGCTTAAAACCAAGTCTTCGAAGGGCGTTAGCCATAAGGGACTTCAATAGCTATGAGGAAATTGTTCCATGTGCCCTCAAAGTCGAGATGGAGATTGGAGTGACCCATCAGTCATATGGGTTTGATAAGAAGAGAAAAATGGAATTCAAAGGATAATCTAAAGAGCACACTGAAAAGAAGATGTGTTTTCCCTTATGCTCATTGTGTGGAAATAAACATGGAGGGAGTGGTCTTAAAGGAACAAGTAAATGGTTAAAATGTGGAAAGGAAGGTTATCGGGCATTTGAATGCCGCAATGATGGGAAGAAGATGTCTAATGATGCAAACAAAGGAAGGGATACACAGAATGAACCTAATACACTTAAATGTTTCAAGTGCAATGATATGTGGCATTATGTCAATCAATGACCAAATCCAAGGGTTGATGATGATGGTCGACGTTAACAAACTCTTAAGGCTAATGACAAAGGAAAGTCACATGCAATTTTTATCAGCAATGTGGAGTACGATAACGAGGTGGTGAAAGGTACACTTATCATCCAATCTAAAGTAGCAAATGCTTTATTTGATTCTGGATCCACCCACTCCTTTATTTCTGAAGAATTTTCTAAGGATATCAAAATATTACCTAAAAAATTAGATGTTGAGTTAGCTGTGACAACCCCTAATGGCAGAACAGTCGCATCAAAAGTTTATAATTCTTCTCCGATTGAAGTTTGTGGGAAAGTGCTTCCTGCAAATCTTTTGATCCTTCATATAGTTAATTTGATGTGATTCTTGTCATGGATTGGCTTTCTTTATATGGATCTCATATCAATTTCCAAATAAGGGAAGTCACATTTCTTATTCCAGATCAATCTATGATTTTCTATCGATGCAAGGATGAACATAACCTTCCAGTGGAAATTTCTTCCATATTATGGGTCTTGATTCCACTAAATGATGGTTATTTATCTCAAATGGTTGGTGAGAAACTCACGATTAATAATATTCCCATTGTACGAGAGTTTGACGATGTCTTTCCGGAGGAATTGCCGGGTCTTCCACCAAATCGTGAAGTTGAGTTTTCAATAGAACTCGTACTGGGTGCTTTAACTATTTTAAAGACACCTTATAGAATGGCCCCAATTGAGTTGTAGGAGTTGAAGAATAAACTCCAAGAGAATATTGACAAGGGTTTCATACGCCCTAGTGCGTCACCTTGGGGAGCACCTGTTCTATTTGTTAAGAAGAAAGATGGATCAATGAGACTCTGCATTGATTATCGAGAACTTAACAAGATCACTATCAAGAACAAATATCCTCTCCCGTGCATTGATGACTTATTTGACCAACTACGCGGAGCTCAATACTTTTCCAAGATTGATCTTCATTCAGGGTATCATCAATTAAGGGTCAAAAGGGAGGATATACCAAATACGTCTTTCCGTACAAGGTATGGACACTATGAATTTATAATGATTCCATTTGGTCTTACTAATTCCCCTGCTATCTTCATGGATATGATGAATAGAGTCTTTAGAGACTATCTTGATCATTTTTTGGTAGTCTTTATAGATGATATTCTTGTATATTCCAAGAGCAAGGAAGAACATGAAGATCACTTGAGAATTATATTGAAAACCCTGAGAAAGGAGAAGTTTATGACAAATTTACCAAGTGTGAATTTTGGCTTCAAAAATTTTCATTTTTGGGTCACATAATCTCAAAAGAGGGGATATTTGTGGATCCAGCAAAAACAGAGGTTATCAAAAGATGGTCGAGACCGACAATAGTAACTGAGATCCGAAGTTTTCATGGTTTGGCTGGATATTATCGACATTTTGTGAATGATTATTCATGATTATCTAATACACTCACCATGTTGACTCGGAAAGGAGTTAAGTTTTTTTGGACGGAGGAATGTGAAGATAATTTCAATGAGTTGAATAGAAGGTTATCCAGTGCACCTGTACTCACACTTCCTTGTAGTGGAGAAAGGATTGTGATCTACAGTGATGCATCCAAGAAGGGATTGGGGTGTGTTCTTATGCAAAATGATATGGTGCCTCACGAAAGTTGAAAATACATGAGAAAAATTACCCAACTCATGATTTGGAGTTAGCTGCGGTAATCTTTGCATTAAATATTTGGAGGCATTATCTTTATGGAGAAAGGTGTGACATTTATACTAATCATAAAAGTTTAAAGTATATTTACAGAAAAAAGGAGATGAATATGCGCCAATGAAGATGGTTGGAGCTGATTAAGGATTACGACTGCTCAATCCATTACCACCCTGGGAATGCAAACAAGGTGGCAGATGCATTAAGTCGACAAGACCATGCTAGTTTATCCATGATGAGTATCGCAAAAGATCCAATATTTATGGATTTACAAAGGATAGATCTTGGAATTATAATGGAAAGGGAAAAATCTGCTCTTTCTCAAATGAATGTTCAACCATATATACATGTGAAGATTAAAGAGGCACAGAAAGAAGATGTCGAGTTACAAAATAAGGTGAGAAATGTTCCTGAATTCAACCTTGATTGTGATGGGATAATAAAATTCAGGAATCGGGTTTGTGTTCCTCCCATCCCCGAATTAATGAAGGAGCGCTGGATAAGGCACATAGTTCTTCATTCTCTATTCATCCTATAAGCATGAAGATATATAGAGACCTGAAAGAGTACTTCTGGTGGGATGGCATGAAAAGAGATGTTGCTGAATACGTCTCTCGATGCTTGGTTTGTCAGCAAGTTAAAGCTGAGAGACAGAAGTCTAAGGGGATGTTACAAACATTACTCTTACCCGAATGGAAATGGGAAAACATCACTATGTACTTTGTCACAGGACTTCTTAAAAAATCCAAAGGCAATAATGCTATCTGGGTCATAGTTGATCGTCTTAAAAAGTCTGCACACTTCATCGCTATTAGAGAGGATTTATCTCTGGATCATCTTTCCAGTATATATGTGAAGGAAGTGGTAAGATTTTATGGAGTACCACTTTCTATTATATCTGATCGGGATCCGAGGTTTACCTTAATGTTCTGGCGAATTCTTCAGCATACTCTGGATACAGAGTTGAGTTTCAGCACTACTTATCATCCTCAAACAGATGGTCAGTCTAAGAGAACAATTCAAACTCTAGAAGATTTGTTGAGAGCTTGCTCTATGGATTTCAAAGGTGGTTGGGATCAACACCTACCTTTGGTGGAATTTTCTTATAATAATAACTTTCCCTCCAGTATTTAGATGGCTCTTTATGAAGCTCTATATGGAAAGAAATGCAGGACTCCAACTTGCTGGGATGATGTTGGGGAAAGAAAGTTATTAGGACCTTCTATCATTGATGAAATGGCAGAAAAGGTCAGATCTATTCAACAACACATAAGAGAATCTCAGAGTCGACAGAAAAGTAATGCCGACAACCGAAGAAAAGACCTAGAGTTTGAAGTGGGTGATAAAGTGTTCTTATAAATATCTCCCTAGAAGAGGGTCATGAGATTTGGAAAGAAGGGGATGTTGAGCCCTAGATATATCGGTCCTTTCGAAATACTGGATCGTGTTGGGAAGGTAGCTTACCGATTGGCACTACCACCAAATCTCTCTCAATCTCACGATGTTTTCCATGTATCTCTCTGAGAAAGTACATACATGATCCTTCACATGTACTCAACTCAGAAGTTGTACCGCTGGAGCAAGATATTTCTTATGAAGAATAGCCGATAGAGATTCTAGATCATAGCGAAAAAGTCCTACAAAACAAGACCACTCGCTTGGTGAATGTTTTATGGAGGAACCACCAATTAGAAGAAGCTACATGGGATCTTGAGGATATTATGAGGGAGAGGTGTCCTCATCTGTTTGTTACTAAGTGACGAATTTCGAGGGTGAAATTCGTTTTAAGGGGGGTAGAATGTAACACCCGAGACTTTTATGAGAAATATTTATTTTTTATGTTATATAAATCATCAAATGAATATTTCAATACACACAACACTTGCGTGGATTACTTTACACGCAATCGAGACCTTCCTCGATAGCTTGCGTCGTACGCAATACCGAGTTTCACTAAACAACGATATCCTATTAAAATATTATTAAAACTAGCTGTTATGAATAGTAATAACCACTTTTTGAAATTTTTTAAATTTTATTTTTCAAAATTGACTTAATTTTTGGATTCGGAATATCGAAATTAGCCTAGGGTGAAATTTTGGTATTTTTCTGAAAACATTCAATTTTTGATGAATAGTGAAACCACTAAGTGGTAGTTAAAAAACTAAATTTTTCATAAAACTTAATTTTACCGCTTCTCTGAGTGGAACATAAAAAATCCAAGAGACATGGTTGATGTCAGTAAGTAAAATTTAGTTCAATGAGATGAAAATAATTTTTGGTGAATAGTAACTTTTTACTTTTATTTACCACGGTTAAAAGTAAATAGGGTAATTAAGAGTAAAAATGATATTATTATTACCCTAACACATGTCCTAATTCTATTGGATAAGTGTAATTCGACCAGAAACAACCTCAGGAAACACAATATGACCATTTAGGCCCACATGGATTAGATTAGGACATTTATTATTAATTTATTTAAAGAGGGGTTAAAATAGTTAAAATCAATGTTTAATAAGAAAATGCATTTTTAATATAGGGTTATTCATAAGATAAATTCGATTATAAATATTCATTAGAAATATAAAAATATTTCCTACATAATTAGATTTTATTTGTAATTTTTAGACTTTAAATAAGTTAATTTATTTATGACACAAAGATGATGCAGTAATTATCTTATTAATGAAATATTTACATAATTGATGTTATAAATACCCAAATAAATGTAATTTTAGACTTTTTATAAATTATAATAATTTTATAAATTAATATGACATGTTATTACTGATTTAAGTAATTTTTTTAGAACTAATTATTCTGTTATGATTTTCACAAAAATCAATTACTAAATAGTGTCAAAATTTACATAAAATAGTTTTTAAAACAAATATTATATTATTAATTGTTATCCTATTCCTAAAAATCTAAGGTTTGAAAAAATTACATAGATAAGGTTATATATATTAATAATAAAAAACTTGGGGTTCTTTTCTCTTGTTATAGTATGTTTATTAACCTTATAGTATAAGAACACAAGAAGACACAGTAAAAGTAAAATTATTTAACTTAATGTTAAATCTAAATGATAAGGTTAAAATAGGAACCTAGCATTTTCTAAATTCTATTGGATGAGAGGATTTCGACCCATCCCCACCTTAGCTTCAAAATAAATCAATTTGGAGCTATTTAAAACCGAATATGACTTTATAATAAAATAATATTTTTAGTTTTTCCAAAGGAGCCCCTCTCCTCCCTTATAAAAGGGAACCTCCTCCCCCTCTTCCTCACACCACATTGAGCCTTTAATATCATCCAAACCCAGAAAAATTCTCTTCTAAACTTCCCTAAAAACATCCTAGAGGTCTTGGTATTCTTCAAATACCAATTTTAGTTCCTTACGAGGAGGTCTCAAAGAGGCGCTTCAAAGAAGAGGTAATGTCTGTTACCGATTCTTTAAACTTTATTTCTTCTTCCACTTCTTCTTCTTTAGTTTTTTTATTATGAAGTAATAAAATCAGTATCACTCATATACAGATATGTTAATATAAGTATTAAACAACCCTAATTCGCCATCTATCCATCCTACGGAAAACAAAATCACCGTGCATGTGTACGTACGGAATACCGTCTCCACGCCGTGGTGTAATCTATTTTCCACCACCACCTTACTTGGATGGGTAAAATGGTGTAAATAATGACTATATATGATTATTGAAAATTTATATTGATTCTGAAATATTATACATACACTCCAATACAATTCCACGATCATGGGAACGATATCATCACTCGTGCGTACGTACGGAATACCATCTCCACGTTGTGATGCGACTCATTCTACATGATCTTCATTTAATAATGATTATATAAATGAATTTAATGAATGGATATGATATATATTACACTAATACCATTCTGTAAATGAGGTATCTATATCCTAAAAAGAATATTAAGAATGTATTCGACAAAACACGCATAAGAAAAAAAAGTAATAAACACCCAAATAACAAGTAGCAATGAAATATTACTAATAATAAGCTAAGAATATGACCATATATGATATCATAACAATGAGTATGATTATTGAATAAGTATATTAAATTACTTAAATCATTATACAGTAGGTTCGGACACTTACGTAGAAAATCGGACCTAATGTAAGGAAAATATCACAATCTCATTTTTATCCGAGATTGTTTATACTTTGGTATTTACTGGGGTCTATTTTATCATCCACATCCATGTTTCCTCAATATGTAATATTTAGATCCTTCAAAAATATTTTAAATCCAATTTTACCATTCGGTGAGTTTTTAGTAAAATATATGAAAGGAATCTTTTGTCGTTTTTCGTACGAGGTACTTTTTGTCTTTTCTGACAAAAGTACTAGAAGAATGTTTTTTTAAACTTATATGGAATGAATGGACATTTAAAACATTATTTCCAAGAAGATTCCTTTAAAAGTTTTCATGTTTATTTTTAATAAACTATTTTTAGTTTAAAATTGTATGACATGTTAAGAAAGGAAAATGTTTTTGAAGTAGAAAGGATATTTTTCCTCAAGAATGGAGTTCAAGTGTTTTATCAAAATTATTTTACATATAAGATAATAAAGGGTTCTGTTTCTATCCCTATTATTACATTGACTTGATTTTGTTGTGATGGAATTATTTTTTTGAATTCCTTTATCTTATATGAATTGTTTTATGATGTCATGATTTTTAAGAATCCCATTTTTATTACATGGGTTATGCCATGATGTATGGTTTTTGATTTTGTGGCACACATAATAATGGTATCATTATGAGATGGGTGGGACCTATATCTCCCTCCAATTCATTGGGTAAAGATTTTATATCTCATGAGATAGACAAGGCTGGAATGGAAGGTTAAACTGGTTCAGTGAAACAGGACTGAAACGAGGAGTGAACTTGGTTTAGAAATGGAATTTATCCACTAAGATAGTCTTGGCAATGATTCTTGACTAATAAGAAATGATTCTCTATGATTATGTGTGTATGAAACAAAGTTTCATGTTTTAAGTTATGATTATAGGGATTACATTTCACTACAATGATTTATCCCATGTTATGAAATTATGATTTCATTTGCAGGATAAGATTTCCAAAAGTTATGTTCTTATGTATATGATGTGATTGATATTTCTTTTGTTTACCGTTAATGAGCATTTGAGTTCACCATTTTGTATATTTTACTTCCCCAGGTCAGGAAGAAGGTTATTAAGTAAGATATGCCAAAAGGGTCTCTAGATATGATGAAATAAATCGGAGGAAAAGTAGATTCTTTATGAACCAGTTGTTTATGTTTCCCAGTTTCTAAAGACTCTATACCTATATGGTCCTTTCCTGGTATTGTTATATGTTTTAATAATTGTTCTTAAATTTTGAAGTAATAACAATGTATGTAAAGTATGGGTCGTTATAATCATCGTCGACATGGAATTCGTGCAGATTTCATTCATTAATTTCATTCACCTTATTTTGTAACTCCAGATCCTCCATTTATGCTTCCTTATTCTTCTCTTGGATAGATTGTTTAATAATCATTTTGGAAATGTAGGATGTTCCCCCCCCCCCCTTATGATTTATAAATCTATCCTTTTCATGTCCATGAAGATAGGGTTTTTGTCAATCTATAACATGGATAGAGTAGTAGGTTCTTTTTTTCATAGAGAATTAGCTACCTTATTCACCTTTCTAGGAAGATAGTGAATAGAGAAATCATAGTCCTTGATTAGATCAAACCATCTACTTTGAGTCATGTTGAGATACTTTTGTGTGAATATATATTTTATTCTCTTGTGGTCCGTGTATGTGTCAGACTTCTCACCATAAAAGTAGTTCCTCTAGTTTTTAAAGGAAAAAATCATGGTGACCATCTATAGATCATGCATCGGGTAGTTCTTCTCATGGATCTTCAACAATCAAGATGCGTAGGCTATCACATTATCATTTTTCATGAGTATTCAACCCATTCCATTATTTGAATCATCACTGTATATCACAATACATTGCCTGCTTTTCGGTAATGTCAGAATAGGTGCAGTGATCGGCCTTCTCTTTAGCTCTATCAATCTTTCCTCACATTCTTCCGTCTAGACATACTTTACCTCGTTCCAGGTTTTCATAGTTAGTATTATTGAAAATTGTAAGAAATTTCTCAACAAACATCTTAATTACCTAGCTAATCCTAGAAAATAATGGATCTCTATGTCACTAGAGGGATTGTACCATTTTTCAACTGCCATTGTTTTTGAAGGGTCTATATAAATTCCCACACAGGTGATCACATGTCCCAAGAACAAGATGTGATTCACTCAAAAGTAACACATTCTGAACATGGAATACAACTTCTCCATTCTCAATGATTCCAACACAAGTCTTAGATGTTATTCATGTTCCTCCTTGATCTTTTACTATATGATAATTTCATCAATAAAAACTACCCAAACATTGTTGAGGTAATGTCTACTAAATCTATTCATAAAATCTATGTAAATTTAATAGGCATTAGTAATCCTGAAGGGCTTCAACCGAAACTCATAGCTTCCATTCCCAGTATGGAAGTCATACTTCTGAATATATTCCCTCTTCACCTAAGTTGATGATATCCAAAAGGAAGATCCACCTATGATAACTATTGATCTCCACTTAACGGATTGAACAATTCATCAATACTTGGAGGATGATACTTTTTATTTAAGGTGATCTTTTCAAGTTAAAAATAGTCTATACAAAGCCATATTTTTTCATCCCTCTTCTTCAAAAAGAGCACTGGCACGTCTCGAGGTGATGTAGTAGGGAGTATGGACCCTTTGACCAGTTACTCTTACAGATATTTCTTTAACTCCTCTAATTCAATAAGATCCATCCTATAGGGACAATTTTTGATAGGAATAGTTACGGGTATGAGTATTATTGAGAACTATACCTCATGATTCGGGGGAAGTTCAGGTAACTCTTTCAAAAATGCATCAATGTATTCCCTCATGATAGGCATTTCTGTAGGGTTGAAGATTTGCTTTGACTAAACCATTTTGGAGAGGTATTGTTCTTTATAAGGTATCAACACCCACACTATTGAATGATATTTTCAAAGGCGATTCCTGATCTTCCGTGAATTTGTATAGGAGCATGAGATGGTTCAAAATATGAAAAGATATTTCATTTTCCCGACAGTTTATATGTGCTCTATATAAAAAGATCCAATCAATTCCCATTATGGCATAAAATTTCGCCAAGGGAAGTTTATGAGATTCGATGGAAGAAGATTCCCACACACCCCAACTAAATCAAGATTCTCATAAATGGATTGCAATGATTTTACCACTTTGTGTTTTTACATATATCTCTACTTTATGGTTCTAGGGTTTCGAGTCTATAGTTCTAGAAAACTTGCATGATATAAAGGCATGCGTATAACCCAAATCAAATAAGAATTTTTCAACTCATGAGTGAATTATAAGTGTACCTAGTATGAATTAATTATCTTTATTCTCTTATATATTAGTAATGGCATAATCCTACACTTTTTCATTTGGAATTAGTGACTGCGGACGCCGATAAACCTCAAGAACTCAAGGGTTAGTGCATTGCCTTCCATAGTTCCCTTTCTCCCTATAGTTGTAGCCTTGAACCATGGGTGGTTCTGTCCTTTCTTACACTACATTCTAATTCCTTTTCATATCTTTTACAAACTTTTGATCATATTTTCCTTCTTTCCCACAATTGAAGAAATTCCCCATCACATTGAGGTAGTTCCCTTGATGCAACATCCCACATTTTTTGAATGTGGGTCTTTGAGTTTTATTCCAACCATTATCATTAGATCCTCTAGATTAAAACTCCATCATTCTTTTCTTATCACCAGATCTATGGGACCATTCTCTAAAATTCATCTCCACTTTGACAACACAATGAATAGATTCTTACAAACCCCAAAATTCTCGAATTGTAAGATCCTTTCTAAGGTGCAGTTTTAATCCACTAATGAATCAGTCAATTTTGTTATAATTGTTGATAACAAAACCTGAATCTTACATAGAAAGACTTTTGAAATTCACATCATAGTTTGTGACATATTATCCTTATTTTTTCTTGAGCTCAATGAATTATCTTTCCATCCTCGGACAAATATTTCGTGTGAAATACTTGTTATGAAACATGATCTTAATGTATTCCCATTCAATCACTTAAATTTCATCACTTGGATTGGTGTTCTTAATAATATCCCACTATTGATCTGCCTCCCCATGTAGTTGGTAAATGGATAATGTCTCCTTCAATATCTCCAAACAGAGGAGTATATAAATTATTTTCTCTATGGAGTTGACCCAATGTTCAGAAAATTGTGGATTAGAAGATCCACTAAACGTCAGTGGTTGTTTCCTCATAAAACAATTGATATCCAGTTTCTCCTTTCGTAAAATAATTTCTTCCCCATTATTCTAGTTATTTTTCATAACTTTAGATATTTTGGTAATAATAACCAATAAATTTGGAACTCCACATCCCAAACTATTGGATATTTTGTTTGGAAAATGATTACATTTTCCCTCACATGAGTTGTTTGCCTAGTTTCACCTAGTTCCCACAATTTTCTAAAATATAAAATTTAGAAAAATTGTAATCCAACAACTAATCCATAAATTATTAATTTTTATGTTTTAAATTATAATTATAACTTATGGGATCCATATATAATTCTTATTGTGTGCATATTTTCAGTTACTCTCATACTAGATGTTTTCTCTAGGGTTCACTAATCCTAATTACCAAATTAAATAAAACTTTCCTCTAATACTAACTATAGTGACCCTTCCTTTTCTTACATTAATATTAAATAATTATAATTATACACAACATAATAGTACTACACCATGAGGATCTATAGGTTTAGTGTCATGGGTAAACTATGTCCAAATATAACATTTAAAACATCAAGCCTAAACTTTTATTTAATTCCTTTTTCTCTAGACTCTTATTGGAATTTGAACTCTCCTTAATATATAGTAACCTAAGGATATACATCAAAAGGGTATGATCTAAAATTCTAGATATACGTTACATAAGAACAATATTTCATGGGGTGACCATAATCATAACATCATCATCGAAATCATGAAAGGAAACGTTAATAATAGACTTGAATGGTGGTAATCCCTAAAAATGAAACATCATGTATTAGTGGTCATCGACCACACATTGTTGTGACCAAATATAGCATAGTTTTCACACATAATTTATCTTTAACTCATGAAGACCATCATTTTACCCAATGCATTGGATCGTTGTATAATTCTGAGCTCACTTGTCACATTGAAACATTCATATTGTGCTATATAATTTCAGGCCCACCCATCACATCATAATATTATCATTATTATGCTTGAAAAAAAGAAATAATATCAATAATAAATATGGAATGGAATGATTTTAAACTCATAATAACACATTCATAAACTTTGGGTTCCCAAAAGAAATAGGAAATAACATACTTGATACTAGAACCATCAACCTTGAGTTGGAAGTAAAAGGTATGTTCTTGAAATAAGAGTTCATTTGAAAAACATTGTGTTAGACAAAAAAACAGTGGAAAAAATTTATATCCTAGAATAGGTAATATAAGTATGAAAAAATTATTTTATGGAGAAACCATGCAAAAAAATGGAGTGAAAGAGGGAAACCACGAAGAATGAATGTTGGGTTCGAGAATTTTCCTTTACCTTGTATCTGAACACTTTCTTCACATTAAAGTCCTAAATAAACATATTAGATTCGTTAATTAAAAATATAAAAAACATTTATACATTAAAAATATTCTTTAAGGTATTATTAAGTTCATTTATATAATTTTTGATGAGTTATGTAGTTTAAATCCATTGTTTTGGAATATTTGTTTTTTATGGTTTTCTTGAATAATTCAATTGTATTTATGAATGAATGTTCATGTTGAACATGGATAAACATCTAGAACTGATATTAAATGTTATTATAGATATCAAAGGAGTTTAAACGTTATTATAATGAATTATTCTATATACCATGTGGAAGAATAATTAGTTATGATTTAATGATGATTGTTTTAGGATAATTTCAGTAGTTTTTTGGATCACAACAAGCATGTTTTGATTTATCATTTAGTAATATGTACATAAGTTAGATCCATAACATTAAATATGATATAATAAATATAAAAGAATCTGTTTTAACCATAAAAATGGTTTCATTATCAGATCTGAAGGTTGTAATATAAATGTAAAACTTGTCACTCTTGAAGGTGACAATTCAACACCTCATGAACAATGTCTTCCTTTAGAAAATAAAAAAGAATAAGAGAAGGGGTTTGGATGATATAATATCCCATTAGTATCAGAAAATTACATTATATGTATGATAATAGAGTAACCATACCATTTGGATAAATATATGTGGGGAGATAATAATAAAATAACATGAAATTGAATGGAAATTAAATGAAAAGAGAGGGGAATTGCCTCTTGAGTTATCCTCTTGAGATCCCCCTCAAGGAACCTTGGATTGGTATTTTGTTGATACCAGAAGCTATTAAACATGGGGAGGTTCTAGGTAATATCTTTGGAAAGATTATAGAAAATTATTGAATTTTGAGAGTTGTGAGAAATGAGGGTGTGAAGGGTGGTATTTATAGTGGAAGGGAGTAGGGTTTTCTCCAATATTATGTTAACTAATTTATTATCTCTCCACATGACAAAGAATTGTGAGTATTCCATAAATAAATATAGTAATTATATCATTTGAATCCGAAACATATGTGCTTACATCCATAGAACATCACATATGACTCTATAATTCTTGAATTTAACTTATCTTGTAATTTATTGTATTTTAGTATTCAACAAAAATTCTAGTATTTCGAAAAAAGCCCAAAAATTCACCCCAACCATTTTTCAACATGTAGAATCTAAAATTGAATTCTGTTTTTCAAAAAAAAATTATAAATATGAGGAATTTAATTCTTAGATAAAATAATATTTTGTTCTAAAAACACCAATTTTAAAACATTTATATTCTTATTCTAAGATATAAGATCATCAAACATTCACTAAAATCCTATATATATATATATAATATCATAGGTAATGTTAATATTTATTAGTTTATTTCATTATTCATAATAATTACATCACAATTCATATGGGTCTGTTACTATTCACCAAAAAATATGTTTCTTCGATTAGACTTCGAAAATCACCCTAAACACAACTGTGTTTTTCTGGTTTTTGAAATTTTAAACATAGAAGTGGGGAAAATATGTTTAATGGTCACATTGTATATAGAATAATGATATTTTATTTTTATTCTCAAAGTGATTATAATATAAGGCATAATTATAATAAGGGAATTCCATTGATAAAACATTAGGTCGTTACAACTTGGGGCATTTAATTTCATGCCAAATTTATGACTAACTCCGAAAATATTATTTAAAATATTAATAATTGTTATATGAAAAAATCATCATATTACCCCGACATTAAATTATTTTATACCTGAAAATAAAATTCCTGCTCAAATTTATGTGGCTTTTGAGCATGAACATTTTTCTCCCTCTCCCAAGTTCTCCCTTGAAGATTCATGTGCTATTGAGAAAAATCAAATGAATGAATCATAGTACCTTGATGTATCTTCTCCAAAAAATCATATATGGTCATTGGGTACTCAAATAAGGTACCTCCACCCTCAATTTCTTTACCATCCCAATCGATATTGTGGAACATCTCATCCACATATCTACCCTACTCTGACAAGTGGAATGCATCATGCACCCATTTTGTCTGTAGTGGGAAGGTTAATTCATATAACAACATACCAAACCTTCATTTTATCGGGAATGGGACAATGATTATTAGGGTTATCTTGTCACTTTAGTTATATATTTATAATCCCATCTAATGTGAGTCCTTCAACATCACATTGTCTCCCACGTAAAACTCAAATGACCATTATCAATGATCTATATTGGAAATATGATAGCTCTGTTAAGTTATCAAATTATACTTGATGATATTCAACTTCTTTGTTATCACTTAAAACAAAAATGGTCCCACAAGCTCTATTTCCCCAATCTCTCCCTAGAATTGCGGAATCATGTAAAGTCTCTAATACAAATTCCTTTAATGGTTATATACTAAGGGTAGGGTGGTAGTTAGTGTTATAAAAAACTCCACCAATGGTATATTATCCTCCCATTTACAGAAAATTTCATGCACATAAGCCAGAATCATGTCCTTTAGATCCTTATTGGAACACTCCATCCGACCATCAAACTAGGAAGGAACCTCATCCCCACCACAACTGTGTCTTGAAATCCTCTGATAATCCTCTCGACGGTCATTTATTGAATCAAACATCTTTGAATGAAATGATCATCGATAAAACTCGATTTATCAAGATTATATCATGCATGCACAAATGTCCAAAACTCACCACTGAACTCTGTTCACAAATACCTAGGATACTGGATGACATAGTGAGTAGGACTATGTTATTCTACATAGTTTTATCACATAATTCTAAAAATATAAGTTATATCACAAAATTCAGCAAGATAATATCCCACTTACACGATAGAATCTAATGGGGTTAAGCTAAACCCAATCGTACCTAATTCTTATCCATCATATGCTAAAATTTGAGGCATTGAGATATAAACTTGGCTATGATCAGCTTCATTCCTAGTTACTAAAATAGTTTTTGAAGGTCATATTACATCTTCTAAACTCTTTGATATACCACTAATGGGGTCGTATAAAAATACTTAAGAATATCTCCTCACATCGTGACTAGTACCATCAATCATCCTTAGAAATTGTTAAAGTGTTCCCCACCAATAGTAAATCCAACAAAAGCATGCCTTGTGGATATTTATTCATGAAATACCTCAAAAAAAATATCCCAAAGTTGGTTCTCCTTGATACTATGGAAAACTAGTTAGGTAGAAACCAAACAATAGAAATATGAAACACCACCATCATCCATAATGGAAAACTACAATGAGGAAAAATTTTCAGATAAATTGATCAAAAGTTGTGAAGATAAATTCATTTTAATAGCATCTACCACTATATTCCCTTTCCTAGGAGTATACAATGTCTCAAAATCATAGTCTATTAGAGACACTACCCATCACCTCAACCTCATATTAAGAAATGTAAATTAAACTATTTATCTAAGACTCTTACGGTAATAATATATATTGAATCTATCTCCCATAAGATAGTGTTTTCATCTTTTAAGGGTGATGCCTATTGCTGTTAACTACATCTTGTGGGTCACATAGTTATGATAATGGAATATCCTCTGCTGGGACCCATAAGAAATCATCACCTACCTTGGTATCATAATTCATCCATGTCTAACACTAGAGGAATCTCACAATACCATGTACTCCACAACCACCATTGGGAATCTCAATATGGGAGAGCTCATCGAACTCTAACACAACATAGGAAAATCATGTAGAAAATTATTTTTCCACACAATAGGATTGCCCTTTCAGGTTATAGAAGTCATAATTGTTATTATACTAGATATATTAGTAATGGATATCAAATAATATATTTATAACTAAAGGAAACAAACACCCATTGTTCATTCTCTAATGGTTCCCATGAAATCATTTTCACAGTCATTGTCAGTTCAAATTACACACCTTATATTGAGAAACCATTTCCTAGAAATTTTACCTCTGAAACATGAACATCATACTTAGAGATCATCCTATATATCTATTTCTCAATGATTACATCAAGAATCCACCCCTCATATGTCATGTTTTCCCCAACTCTAACATTGAGTACTGAATAATTTCATCAATGAAGTAAACCATGATATGGTCCAAGAATCTATGAAAGATCCAATTCACATGTCCCGTGAACACTGTTGGGGTGTTATTAACAATGAAGGGCATCACCAAGTACTCAAAGTGACTGAAGCTATATCCAAATGTCCTCATTGGATGATCCTCCACTATAACTAGTATCTAGTGATAACCTCACATGAGGTCATACTTTGAGAACTTATTCTCCTATTTCATCTAATCAAAGAGGATTTTGATTCTTGTAATTGGATACATAATCTTGATTGCCACATATTTCTAGTGGTTTTAATCTGTATACAAACTCTTGCACTCATCTGCATTCATGGTGAATAATGTTGGGGCAGCCCTTGCAGACACACATGGCCTAACATATCACATCCACTAGAAATCCAAAATCAATACCTTCATTTCTCTATGATTTGTGTGTGAAATCCAATATGTTGGATAAGATATCGGGGTATTACCATGGTTCAGATCTATGTATAATCTATGATACTGATGGGGATGTTGTCTTAGAATATTTTTAGTGAATACATTCCCATTCTCCACTACAATTGCATGAAATTGAACGATCATGTTGTGACATACTCCAAGGGTTATATTATCCACCTAAGTATAATTTTGATGTTTCCTCCTTAGTATGAGACCATCAATGTCAGTATGGGTTCTCTTTATACCAGCAAAGAAAAATATCATTATATCAACCTAGCCACATCTTGTACTTCGCCTGTAATATTCAATTTGTGTATGTACAATGGAGACCTAGTTGTAAATAAAATTATGTTGTATATAATCATTACTAGTATTAAAGATGACATTTAAATATCTCTCATCATAGTGTCATGTCACTATATTTGATGTGGTAAGGAATTAGTTACCTTCATATATGTATATACAAACAGAAACAAAATTAAGTAATAAACATATCATAACTCGTATCACACCTAGATCCTATGGTATATATGCATCTACTATAAGTAGTTTTTCATGATCTAGACCATAAGATCCTTGTTAATGACCACCTGGAGAAAATGGTCATGCAAAAAGATAAAAATTTTCATCCACCTCCCAAAACCCTCCCATCTCCTCTAGCATATTATCCAACCAACAGACCGCCCTACACAAGTTTTTTTCCTCCTATACAGAGGCCCAATAAACTGACTCCCATTATATTTTATCATGGTTTGGGAAATGACATGTGATATGGCCTCACCCATTATATGAGAAACATCACCTCTCCATCATTTTACTAGAACCACCCTGAGATCCTTGAAAAACAATCCCTCTATCCGAAAACTACCTATAACTTTTCATAATATCTTTTTTTAGCTAAGTATAACGTTGACTAATTTGTGTTGGGGATTCAACTCTAGGGTTCACACTTCTTCAAAAAAACAATCATCCTCGTCTATGGATAGAATATTTCCTCAACCAAGGCATGCTCTAGAACACCATTATAAGAAGCGATGTGATGAGATATCAATCAAACTCATATAACACAATGAATTCCATACTAAAAAGTATATTTCCATAGGTATCAATCATAAACCAAATACATAGAATATAATGATAGCTTATTAAACCTCAAAATATACTCTTTCACTATCATGTTACCCTTATTGAGTTCTAAAATATCTTGGATATTAACAACATGAAAATTCATATTGTGAAACTCCGCTCTAAAGAGGATCTCAAACTCTATCCAAGAAAGATACACCTCATCATGTATTTGTGTCACAAAGATCTATGATAACCATAGTGTTACATAAATAAGTCTCATTAATGGGGCCTTTATCTTATTGGGAGTTGTCCTAACATCGCATAAAACATAACATACTACCTCAATAAAGCCCATACTTCTTTGGGGTCTGGATAACATCCAAACCCAAGTGTTATTTTCCCCTAGAACTCATTAACACCACCTAGCCAATAAAGATCACCATATAGTAATATTGGGATTTTTGATAGCTCAATGAGTGGTGGTAATAACAGTAATCTAGCTGAACGAAATTCATACTATATTGGTCCTTTTATAAAGACTCATTGCTAAGAAGATCATCATTTTGATCCAATGGAAGAATCCTCTTTTTATATTATTATACAGGAATACTATAATATATAATATTTTTCCTTGCAAAATTCTATATTGATGGAGCTAACTCGATATGGACATGGATACCAGCACCCATTCATATATTATTCATACCAATTTTCCTATGAAACCATTTTGAAAATTTATTGAGTCAACAAGTAAATTTCCAGAGTCTTCCTAAATGGATACATTGGTCATCACACTATCAAATTGTTTTCATACATAAGATTGAAACTGAAGATACTATAAAATTATCTCCATAGTTCCCAAATAAATCCCCACACTATCTACAAGAATCATTATTATGAAAACATAGGATCTGATACCACCCTATCATGGCTCGACCCATTGGGGCACACATGCCATCTTAAAGCTGAGTGTGACACCCAAATATTTCCTCCAATATTATAAGGGTTAGTTACTACTTCCACTTAGTTATATGTCATACATGGGAAGACTTATCATAATAAACATAGACACACACATACACAGACACATCTCCACACACTAGTACAATAAGGAAACATAAAAAATGCTACTGTAAATGTATATATAAAAAATAATTGATCATTAGATTATGAAAACCATATGGAAAAATAGGGACAAATAAAATCTAACGTGTAGTACAAAAAATATATTTCATTGAAATATAAAAAAGGGGGATCTTATTTATATGTAACTCCAAGAAATGTCAGCAGTGTGTTTATGAAAAATATGATCCAACTTCTCTTTTTCATCCAAAGACTTAATTGAAAATATTTTCGTACACATAAGACACAAAACATGGGTGGAAGATCTCAAGCAGGGATGAGTATATAGAAACCCCGTAGAAAAAAAACCACTAAACAAAGAATCCAATATATATTCATATCAACATCAGAATAATGTGAATTAGGTAGTATTAATGATAATAAAACTTATATATTCTCATGAAATACACCATGTATCAAGGTGAGTTCTGACCGCACTCCTAGCCTCAATGGTAATGATATTTTGAGATAAATCACTCCTTATATGTATAGAAATAATTTCGTTTTCCAAGGTTAACTACCTAGAACATTAAATCATAAAAGTTTAGTCATCAAAAGATATTTCCCAAATCATAACAGATCGAGATTATTCCATAGTTACCCACATTGTATCAAAAAAATCATCTTGTATCCCATATAGAAATAAGAACATTGACTTATTTCCAATAATGTATGATGCACTTCAACTGGTTTCCCATTGTGGATCGAGCTCAAAATATTGTTTCCCACTATTATCTGATGGGATATAAAACTTTAACCATTGCATTATAAGGATACATAATTCTTGTACGAACCATCACATAATGAAAACTGTAAATATGTGTACCACAAGTTTATAAAAAATTTGTCATATCATCTTTTCATAACTCAAACAAAGAAATCATGATTCACATACATATTGTCAGTTATCTATAAAATAAAAAATATATAATAAATGGGTTTCATAAACATATTATAATAATAATAATTATCCATATAGATATAAATTATGTATGGTAAAATTGTATCATATTACTTGTAAATAATAATTAACATGACATATTTTTTCATATATGGAAATTCTATTAAAACATCCCTAGAATATTTCTGGAGTAAAATAATATTTTATTTTTGGAAACACTTATTTTAAGAAAAAAATATTTCAAAATATTATATAAAACATTTTATTTGAAAACATCCTTGAAAAATTATAAATTAATTTTTAAATCATTGATTATTCATGATGATTGGAAATAATGTTTCTTTTTATAAGTCAAATGAAAACATTCCTATCATACTCTTGTAAAAAATTCAAAAAGTACCTAATTCAGAAAATGAAATGACGATTCCTTAAAAATAGTTTTAAAAAACAAAAATGGGTATATTTAAATTAAATAATAATATTTTATAAGAAAAATTATTTTGAAAACATTATAGAGAAAACAAAGACATGGAAGAAATTGAATTTTCATCTAGACGGTAAAATATAGTCATTTTTCATTAAAACATTCTTTGGACATCTTGAGTAATTAATGAAAAAAAAAAGAAAATAAAAAATTATTCTATAGAAACATCCACGGGAGAAATAAATTTAATTTATTTTTGAATATTGTATCATATAATATCCTTAAATAAAATTCAAGAATAAACAAACCCAATTTAAATTTTATTGAACCAAAAATTCATTACTAGTTTGGTAAATATTGAATCAAAACATCATTAAAGAGATAAAAATTTATGTACATCAATATAACAATAATCTTCACAAGAATCCTCATAAAATAAATCCACAATAGGTATATATACCACATATAAGGAACAAGTGGGGAATGTGGAATGTATCTAGTAAAAATAAAAGAGAAAAGAATATCTCTTATGTCAAGAATTTTCCTTCATCATACACATTAGAAAAACCAAAATGATAAATGTATATTTATGATAAAATAATTAAATACTGATACTTATTTATATCATTACATTTATTATTTTCCTATGACATATTATCATCCATTTATTATCAGTTTTTTACTAAAATCATTGTTCTTGTGGATAACTACTTCATTTTTCATGCATGATTCAGTTTGGCTGTCAAGGTCCTTGTAATTTGATTATGGTAAAATAATATCCAAAATGTTAATAATATGATAAATATAATATAAATTAATTATATATATATATATTCATAAAAAAAAGTTAGCTATAGAATAATTATTCACACCATTCATAGAGATGGTATGGCGTTTGTACGCAAGAACGTTGTTTTCACTCATAGAAAAATGGAACGAGGGAAAGGTAAACATTAATTAACCATTAAATAATAGTTAATATATCATATAATTTATATATACACATTAAATATCAATTTATTACCATCCATGTAAATTAGATATGATAAATGAATCACATCGGTTTGTGGAGGTAGTGGTCTCTATGTAAGTATGAGGGATGTTGTCATTTTCCAAATGATTGGAAGATAATTCGGTGGATATGGTATTTTAATTGTTGAATAATAATTATGTAATAAATATAATATACAAAAACTTAACCCATAATAATAACTAACCATTAAATATTTCAATGGAAAATTAATTGCATCTCTGTATTGATACAGTAAGACATACATACGCATGGGGAAAACCTTCACTTCCCCTTTGAGGGTAAAAAGGGTGGATAATTTTAGTTTCATAAAGATAATAATATATAATTATATATTGGATAATATTATATTATTTTATGATAAATACATTATAAATAGTTTATTTAAAAGAATAAGAAAATGAATGTGATTAGTTAAGGTGATTATTTATCCTTTGAAAGTACTGCATTATATAACCTAATAATTATCCCGAGGGTTGGTTTTTTGGGAATATTAGAACCAATATAATTTTCATAATTATTTTTAAAAGATAAGTTTTTATGTTTTATTCATCATATATGGAATACAGTGGTGTATTGAATACAAAGGATATGTTCCCTTTTATAACTGAGCAGTGAGACCCCATGGAATTTCTTAAATGATTAAGATATAATAAATCCATTATCTAGAAAAATGTTTCAAAATTTGCATATCATTGAATATAAGGTGTGATCTGGTTTAAGTATCATAAAACAAATAATTTTATATGTTTAAGAGGTTTTAAACTTTATCTTTTTCTTTAACAACTTAATTAATCTATTTTTACATTAACCATGGTTGCGTCTTTTTCACACTTAAATGGTATTAACTTTTTTCCCATTGGTTAAAAATTAGTCCATAAATGGATAAGGGATAATAACTATTTCTATATATTTTCCACATTTTACTTGTTCAATATTTTTATTACTTTAAAATAATTTAATACAATATTATTTTCATAAAATGTCGTTAATTTCATTTTCACACAATTCAATTTATTTCATATTAAAGACAACAAGACAAATATTAAATTCAAATATAATCTTTTAACACATCAATAATATATAATTTTTATATAAAAAATTATTTTAATATTATAGTTCATCCAAATTGAAATACTTATAATATTTTCAAAATCATTTATTTTATTTTTATGTTAATTGAATAGGTAATTTTTCGACATTGCGTAAACATGTTGGCTAATTATTTCATCACAATCAATTAAAAATTAATATATATAATAATTAATGTTAATTTATATTTAAAATTAATATTTCTCACATAATATAAATTCATTTTAAAATTATTATAAAGTATTATAGATATTAAAGTCTCGAGTGTGATACTTTTTAATTTATCATTAATTAAATTAGCACAAAGGTCATAATTAATAAAATATGGAATCTTGTTTCCATATATAAGATAATTGGATGGAAATTTTCAAACTCTAGACATCCAATATGGTAAATTAATGTGTTTTTGAAATTTTAAATCATTTCCATAAACTTTTAACCATATTTTATCGGTTTTATCCTTAGTGAGGCGATAAAAAATTATTATGGTTGTTATT
This sequence comes from Viscum album, assembly GCA_963277665.1. Taxonomy (NCBI): domain Eukaryota; kingdom Viridiplantae; phylum Streptophyta; class Magnoliopsida; order Santalales; family Viscaceae; genus Viscum; species Viscum album. The sequence goes on from OY728144.1 coordinate 397,737,099, forward strand.
CATATTATTAAAGAAGGATCATGTATATAACATTTTAAAATCCTAATTCCCAATATAAGATCAATTTTTAATGATTCAATTTAAATAATTATTTGAAATTAATTTAAATTAAAAATAGAAAATTCTACAAAAAATCGTTTTTTCATATAATTCCTTTTTAAACATAAATATGTTTTTATAGAAAATTAAACCATTAAAATGGTACTTTGTAAATTCTTGAATCAATCAAATAGTTTTCAATAAAAATAAATATATTTCATAATTTATATATATCCAAAAAAATATCTTAAGATGATTTTGAAATGGTGATTTCAAAAATGAATTTCATTTTATCAAATACATTTTCTAAAAGTCAATAAATTAGATATAATATTTTTTCTTCAAAATAAATATTCTTTTTAAAGAAAATGTATTTTTAAAGTATAAAATGATTTTACAAAAAAATGAGTACTTATTTATTAATAATTCATTTAGCAATTTTTATTCAGTAAGACCTATATATATATTTCATAATTTGTTTATTTATATTCATCCCTACCAATTCAATAGCTAGGTTATAATGGAAATATTTAAATAATATTTTTTTGTGTTTTGTTTATGTTTGGTGTTCATTGTCATACATGCTATTAAAAATTATTATATTCTATTAAAATATTATGATGTTATAGTTAATTATATAATAAGTAATGATAATGATACCTTATCCATGATGAGGAAATTAAAAGACCCAATACTCATGTTTTTTTTAAAGGACATCCATTGAAGTCCTAAGGTCTTGGAGAAATTCTATATTTACCAAATAACTACTCAACCATCCATCCAATTGAAGATCAACGAATCATTGAAAGTGGATATTGGGCGAGAAATGAAGGTAAGAAATATTTTGGAGTTCAAACCCTCATATAATTAGAGTAATAAGATTCAAAACCTTTTTATGTGTCCCATCATTACCATAATTGAAGAACGGGATATTAAGCAATATACATATCTCATCTGTATCTATTCACTCAGGGAGGACTAAGATGTGTTGGGATCTTAAAAATTACATATCCTTGGATAACATGAAAAAAGATATTGTACAGTATATATATCAATCTGTTGTATTCAAACAAGTTAAATTAAAATGATAAAATTGAAAGGGATTATGAAACTATTACCCATGCCTTTATCGAAATGGGATGACATGACAATAGATTTCATTTTAAGACTTCCCAAAACTTATTATTTGCATTGTTCTATTTGTGGTGTAGTTGAACTTATTAAATTATTAATTTTAATTTATATTAGATAATATTTCTCACAGTATCAATATTAAAATATATATTTTTTTATATATATAATGTAAGTGATAATACTACATGGAGTTCCACTTTCAATTATATATGGTCAGGATTTGTGGTTTACCATGATGTTATGGGAAATTATTCCCTAATAATTTTATATAAGGATGAGCTCTATCACTAATTATAATCCTCAAACTGATTGTTAATCTAAAATGACCATTGAAACTCTGAATTATATGTTGACATCAAATTCTAGGGATGTATAAAGAGGTTGGGATCAACACTTTCCCCTAGTTTGTTTATCATGTGAGAACAAATTAAATTATAGTATTCAAATGGTACCATATGGGAATTCTTATAGGAAGAAGTGTACAACATCAACATGTTGGGATGATGTTGTATGGTGTAAGATTTTGGGACTAAAAGATTTTCAAGAGATGATAGTGAAACTTTAAACAATTGTTTCACTTGTTATAACTTCACAAAGTACACCAGAGATCTGTGTTAACAAAAATAAAATATATTTTGATTTTTAAGTGAGTGATACGATATTTCTATGATATAACCAGTGAATATAGTATTGATATTTTGGAAGAGGGAAAATTCGAGCACTGGATATAGTGTCTCGTTCAATATCCTCAATCATTTTGGGATGGTATCTTGTCGACATTCACTCACACTAAGCCTCTACCAAGTTTATTATGTGCTCCATATATAACATTAAATTAATTATGTAGATAAACCTTGATAAATACTAAACACAATTTTAATAAAACATGAAAAGGATCTCACTTATAAGGTGATATAAATAACAAAACGTGGATAATTAAGATAATGTGTTAAGAAACAAGTTTAATCACCTGGTTAAAGTTATTAGGAGGATTCATAAGATTAGGTATGTAATGTGGGAATCTAAATATGTAATAAGGTGTAATTAACCTAATTTTTTTTCATTAATATATTGAGTTTTTTAGGGTGAAATTATTTTAAGGGGTTAGAATATAACACTCTAATATTTTACTATGTATTTCCTTTAAAAACCCATTTTTTTGTTTCATAGCTTTCAATACATGCACCCTTGAAATAAGAAAACCCTGAAAAGTTTTATTATGATAAAATATTAAAATTAAAGATAAATCATTAATAAATTTTGAGAAATAAATTTTAAACAACAATAAGAAGATTAAAACCCAATGTAAATAAAAATAAAATAATTATTTTACATGATTTATTATAAAAAATGTATTTTAATACCATACATACTGTTATTATTATTTTTAAAGAATTATTAGACTCCAATTAATTGATAAATTTTTGTTATAAAAAATTATTTTCATGGGGTGTGATTAAAATTATTTTACATTAATTGCGGATATTTCGTACATAATTGTTTTTATATATTTTAGATTTTTATCTTAAGAAATTTAATTTGTCACTTGAAGAGGATTAATAAAATAATATGATCAGAAGTATAAATAATTTAATTAGTAACAGAGATAAAATATAATTAAGAAAACATAAATTTTAAAAATTCATTTTCTTATAAAATTTAGTGTTTCAATATTTAGAATTTGAATTCGATTTAATGTATTATAAATTCATTATCAAAACATAAAAAGTATGTGTTAATGTTAATTTAATGTTAAGTAATAAGTTGTAACTAAACAATTTTTGTTGGGATCTTGTTCATGGAAGTCAATATAAAGTCCTATATTAGAAATCCATAGTTAGGTTTGAGTAGAAATAATAATCTCCACACTTGACGTGGAAGAAAATGAGATATCCATGTGTCATGTGATTTCTAAAAAACTATGGAATGGATATTAGTAAAACAAATCCAAATCCCATAATATTTTAGTGAGAAGCTCCCCATGGGATTAAGTCATGGCTTGAAAACAAAAATTGACAAAAGGTTTTTCAAATAAAAAACACATTTTTATGGTATTCTATGATCATTTTTGCCTCTTAAAACACAATCTTTGGGGTGAAAAAATATCTAGTGGAGTATTTTTGTTCACAAGATTTTATTTTAAAACCATGGGAGAAAAAAATAATTCTATATCAACTTTTTTTATTTTTTAAGTCAGATTCCATGTGAGACTGAAATAAAACTAGTAAATAATAGTTTCTCATGAAGTAGAATTTGATATTCAAAAAATAATGTCGTCTAGCATAAATAAAATTTATGATTATTAAACAATAATATTCCTCATAAACTTATCTATTTTTTTATGTGAGTTAGGACCCCATTTCAAATGAAAACGGAATCATATGAACATCAAATGTGGTTCCGTAGTGGTAATTTGGGTCCCATAATGAAGCACCTTGTAAACCATAATCATTTGTGGAGGTTGTTTGAGGTCCCATGTGACTACTAAGTTACCCCCAATCACATTTCATATGAAAAATATAGATATTGATTATTATCCCATCATGAAGTTCCTTTATGAACCATCACATGGACACCAATTTTGGGAAGTTGGTCACCTTCTATGGCCTATAAATACCCCAAACACACCTCCAATTAGACACATTGTGGAATGGAGGAAAATTTATAGGGATAACAATATAACAATAAAACATTCAGAAGAATTAGCTCTAATTAATTCATAATGTAACCTAGTTTAAATCAAAATTTTTTACTTAGAGGGAAACCAAACAAGAGATTTGTGAGGGAGGTCCTTTGTGAAGAACCATTGTCAACTCGTGAGGATCCAATGCAGAATAGGCTCATGAACTAAGTCCATAAATAGAGGAATCATGTAAAAATGCTTCATGATGAATCTTTAATTTATTCTATATCTAGTACTCACCTATTCCACATAGTAATTCATTAATTTAGATAGATGTCACTCTAGGTACCCATACCCTTTTTCTGCGGGTTTTGACACCTGTAGAATCTAGTAACATTAAGACCATATCATAAAGCACCTAAAAGGATGGTATTCCAACCCATTATAATTATTATTCCTCTATCAGGTCATATAAAGAGGTAATACCAACATTAAAGTTCATTATTTATTACATTTTCGAAGTCCAAAACCCTAAATAGACCAAACCAAGACATACCCTCAAACCATCATACATACATGATCATGTATTCAGATAAACCAAAGTGTCATATTTTGATCTTGTATTCACTAAATAAAATGATTCTATAGGATTGTATGTATAGATAATTTTAACCTTTAGGGTGATAATGAATATTTGATCCACTGACATCAATGGTCTTTATATTGAGAAAATAGGGCGGTCTATCCTTACTCAACATGCTCATCCTGGCACAAATTTCTAATCAATAAACCATGTGTACCATGGTCCCCCTTCAAAGGGGTAGGACCCAAAATTATTTTAATTGATGACTTCATCATCTTGAATCATAAATGGTCCTAGGAAAACCACATTAATGTAACACAAATTTATGTATATACCGAACTCATGCTCTCCCAATTCCCAAGCAGTGTCATGGGTAGCTCATCAACAATACCCAAAATATCACCCTCATTGGTTTGTATACTCCACTCCATGATAAGGTAATACCCCTATAATTCTAGAAATAATTTACTATTCACACAAAAAACAATCGAAAGTAAACATAATTTCTACCTCCCAAAGTGTAATTAGTAATTAATCAATCCCTTGTTAGTGATATCTACCCGATAATCTTTCAGTGATATAAATACATAAAGAGAAAATTCATCAAAACTTTATATATTCTTGTTACCCTATTAGGGATTAATTATGATTCCATGAAAAAATCCCTAATCAATTTCTTATCATATCCACAATATCACCATAGATATATTAGCAAGATGACATTAAATTTCATGGGTGGTCGTATTACATGATCATCAACAGTGTTGCTAAAACTACATCGAATTTTATTCCTATGTTAGATGGAAATATAAGATCACACATGTCCATTAAAATCCAATATCATTATCAATTTCATTCATCCTCCCCTTTCTATATCCATCATGATCCTAAATAACCATGATCATCATGTTATATTCCCACTCAGAACATTGTTCACCTTCATTGGGGCCATATTCTTGTGAATCCATCTCCATGGGAAAATAACCCTCCACCAATAACCTACATATTTCCTCACTCAGAAATACTCTTCCTAATACAACATCATGAATCATCTAAATTCTTGATTAATGGATTTATATTATGTTGTTTTCCTTACCCAAGTCATCTACATGGGTCATATCAACCCAAAATCACTTTATTTATTTCTTCTAAGAATCTCAAAAACCTGAAAATGTTAAACTAATACCATCAACCAAAATAATGGGCAAACATGATTAGGTACTTAAGAATACAAGGGTTATATCCTTTATTGTATACTCCCATGATAAAATTATCCTCAATAATTATTTTCCTAGATATGAATAACCCTGAGGTGATCATGAACAAATATTCCCTTGATAATGGGGGTCCATATCATGAGGAATTAGGAGTGGTCTCTCATAGGTTATCATTATCATCCAAAACATCCATTCTAATATGTGATACATTAATTCCATAGTCCCCATTTCTTACTTATAACCCTCTGTTGTTCCTGTTTCATCAAATAGAATAATCAGCAAAAAATAAAAGAAAAGAACACAATAAATTTTAATTATGGTTTGATGAAAAACCTATTCCACTCCACTTACACACTCTCTATGAGTTTGGTAATTCTTAATAGTAGATATATTTTATAGGTTTATTGATTTTTGTATCAATTTAACTTCAACTTGTCATAATAGGATTTAAAAGGCATTAAAAATAGTACTAAATGTACCCCACAAAATACCCAACACCTTAGTGTTACGAACCAAATGTCATTTTCATCAATTGAATAAATTTTCTTTCAATGAATTAATATAAAAATGTTGAAACTGAAATATAACTACATCCTCTAAATAATATATTAAAAACATTAAAGTAATGTCATTATGAATAATCTCTTAACATTCTATAAAGAATAAATATCGATGACAAGGCAATGAGAACAATATTTTTAGTAGAAGGATTAATGCACAGAAATGGAGATAAAATGTTTGTAAACAAAATGAAGACTGAAAAATATTTAACAAACTGTTGCCGATGAATAATAGAAAATAATAAAATTACTTATAACAGAAATTAAATCTCTTCTATAAATAAAAACTCTAATGATAATTTAGAGTAAGATATTAATATCATAGATCCTCTGAGAAAACATGTCTTTAGGAAAGAAATATCAACTATATATATATATATATTTCTATTTGAGAATTAAATATGAATATTGACTTAATTATTATAAAAAAAATATAAAAATTGAATGATATGAATAATTATTTCAAAACACTAAGTGTATTTATAATTTGAATTTAATAAACCAATAGAAATAATAACCTCCCGCCTAAAAAACAATGTAATATTATTTAAATAACTTTATAAAATTCCCTATGAATCACTTTAATGATATATTTACTCTTGATAAATCATATAAAAAACCTTATAAATAATTTAAAATTTAAATCCCATTTCTGACTAGTTCAATGTGGGGTTTCCCTGCATAACTATATCAACAAAAGAATAGTTTCCAAAACTATGTTCATAAAAAAATACAGCTCTAGAATGTAGAGTATGATACAAATGTGATGTAACATACATTTTTCACAAATAACGGTCACATACTAAAATTTAAGGTCCCTTAACAAAAAATCGGTTCTCGATCATAACATTCAACTCAAACATGGGTTTCTAAATCGAACATTAGGTACACAAATGTGACATTCGGTTTCTATATAACATTTGGAATATCGATTTTGATACCTCTTACAAATATCAATAATACTTTTAAAAAATCATTCACCTAAAAATAAATATCAAATAAAACACTTCTAGAAGACTAAATATACTTATTTATAATTCATTCCAACTGTTAGAGAAAAACCTAAACCCTATGTTCTGTAGAATTAATTATTTCAATCATCTATTACTAACTACCCTATAGAGAACGTAGTGGTACTATAACACACTACAAATACTGAATCCTTTATCCATTATGAAAAATCATTATAGAGAGGCTTTATCCTTCTCAACACATCAGCATATCCAATTCCACCAGATGTGGATACTCATCCCTAACTAGAACCGGAAACTCTTATAGTCTTGGACTAATTTGAAAAAACATGTTTATACCACTTAAACATAACATTCAAATATTATCACATATAATATTTTCAACCAATAAATGTTATCCCTATTAAAGGAATCAAACTATTCTATAGAAAATGATATTTCCCTCAAACAATAATATTGAGTTTATAGATAATCATATTCTATTTCTTGATAGATGTATTTCTCATATATTTTATGTCCTTCCTAGAACTCATAAGTTATATTTAAATCTTTATGACATAAAATTTCAATAGATTAAATATTAAGAAAATTATTTTTGTACAACATTAAACGTGATAGTCAAAAATGGAATCATATTTAGATTAAAAAAGTTATAACAACCATTGTGGAGGGTTGATCACACCATGATTCACTATTTCATTTTCACCCTTAAACCACTATGCTTAAATTGTTATATATTGAAAATTAAAAAAAATTCCTTTTTTGAATCATTTAGTGTTTTTATCAATGTAAAAAATGGAAATGTTACTTTTTTTTATGATTCCATTGTAGTAGGGGGTGATTTGGACGGCCTATGATGATGTCAGTGAAAAATGGGCCAAAATGTGTCGGATCCATGCATACTAGTGGTCTCATCCGCACACTGATACTTTACCATGCATCCAAATGGGCTTCTATTTTTTGTCCTGGTCCACAATTCATTGCGCTAAATTTCATTTTTAATAATCTCAAGAGTCATTCGTCCATCTAGTGTCCCAACCGACCTGATCTATCTAGCACATCAAATCTACACAAAGTCAAATGTGTTGTTCTGTAGTTTATCAAAATATCAAGCTGTATCTATCCAAATAGTGCCGAAACTTTAGTGGAGATAGTAAAATGGTTGGAAAACATGTTTCTTGTTTTTTCCAAAGTGATATTAAACTGTCAAGTGGTTGAAACTATGGTCCATGTGGTTTTACACAATCTGTGTGCCAAAAACCACAGTTCACTTTGCCTATAAAATTGAAGCATGGGCTCCCCATTTGTATGTTCAGCCATTAGGAAAAGCACTATAATTTTGGAGACCCAAAGGATTCCTATCCTAATACATGGATTTTTGGAGGCCCATATCCTCATATGGGGATCAAAGATGAAGGTGAAGTTCCACACGAGCTTCCTCCACCTCCTGATGTCGTTCTAAACGGTGTACAGTCAATTTGAGGGAGAAATAGACACATGGAAGGGAGTTCCATCACTTGTTCTTCTACTATTTTTATGTAATTTGTGTACTAAATATTTCACTTATTTCTTATCGTGACATGATTCTCCTCGGATTTCATTTCTATTGCTAGAATTAAGTGAAATGATTTTTATTTTCAACACTGATTGGGTTGATATTTCAAGTGGGAATCATGGGTTGTTTCGATTGGACAAGACAAGATTCCTATTTATCTAACACATACATATGATTTTAACATGATTTGGTAGCCTTTCATCTCTATTCTTCATACACGATCCTTGAAAAAACTATTTTCGTGTCAAGGGGTGGTTCTTTGGGAATCCTTTAAAAGGCAAGAGGGGAGTTGAGATCTTGACAACCGGCCACCAAAGGATTCCATTAAACCATGCGTATTTTTCAGAATGATGAACTGGTGAAGATATGTAGTGAAATTTAAATGATGTCATTATATCATAATTCTAAAACAATAATTTTATTTACAACTATTAAACGCTTTAAATCAAGTCATTTTTTAAACTCTTTTAAAACAACCCCTCTTTTAGTACAACTTTTTAAAAATGAACACTCTAAACCCACGAACACTTATTGAGATATGACCTAAGTTCATCCCTAGACTACAAATCTACCATAAAATGATAATCATTTTGATTTTTCACATCAGCGCATTATATGGTAATAAAAATCCAAGAATATAAATTGACTTTACTTATAAACCATCAGTAGGAGGAGAGGATAACAATACATGATCTTTTGTATGTTCTATATCATCTTCAATAGTACATTCCATGCACTTTTCACGAATATAAATTGATAAGTCCCAGATGAACTTAGTTGAAGAGGCAATAAGATAACAAACATTCCAAAAATAAATAACTATTTGTATTCATTCCAATTCAGTATATTTAGTAGAATACTTAACTATTTGTTCATATTCATAAATAGATACCTCATTTTCTATTCATTAATAGGTGTAGTATTCTCAATTCATTGTTCTCTATTCAAAGTATAACACCATTATCTTATTTAACTGATTATTCATAATTATCTTTATAAAATTTATGAATGTCCCGAATTCTAGTAGAAATTTTCTCATTTCCAACATTCCTATTTAGATTTCTAGAAGGAAATTTCTCTCCACTGGTAGAGGAACTTCTAAACACGTTGCCACTTGTTTCCTAACAACAACCATTCCACTATATGTTCTCATATATCCTCTACGCTATACCTTGTAGATCTAGTTAACTTCTAACTCTGATTCTTCTCCTTGGTATGAGAACATAAAGAATTATCTTCTTTTTTCAGTTATAAGAATAATAATTCCCTTGGTTACATTCTAAAATAATCAAAATTTCCTTTTTCTTCCAATAAAAAATAGATAGTTGTGATGTCATGTTAAACTACTGCAAATGTCACCAGTCATCCACCTCTTATAAATAACCAGTGGTACCATCCTACTATAAGGATAAGAAAACATCCTTGAATTTATTTGGAAGTATTGGTACATGTATCCTAAAATATACGAGCTAATATTGAACATGATTTAACTCATCAATAGAAAGAAGATATATTTTTCAGTGAATATAATCTACTTAAACTCATCAATCATTGGAAAAACTTCTACCATAATAAAATTAACCAGATCCTTATAGTAAGATTCAAAATCATTTACCATCATCTTATTACATTTATAGGTTTTGAAATAAAAGTACATGATTTCCATAGACATATGGACTTCAACATCATCAAATCATAATATAGAATTAATATTCCATTCATGAGGATAGTTAGAAATTTGATCTTCCACCATTGTAGAAACTAAAAACTACTTTTAATTCTTCATTGAAGAAATGAAAAATTCATTTCCATGAAATATGAAATGGTATATCTAATAAAATTCCATGAACTGTCTTTTGTAAAAATATTTATAATTTTCACTATCGAACATGAACTCTGTCCCTTGAAATCCTAAAAATTTATTATGCAATATATTTCTCCCATATCTATATTAAAATTTGATAACATTTTCTTGTGTTACCCGATGATCTGTACTGGAAAATATTTTCTCCTTCACACCACAAGTGGCAACATCAAGAGTCCACTTAATAATTTCCATCAAAATAAGCCATAAAACATATTTGGGTTTAGAAATTTAGGGACATGAAATATTAAGATATGAGAATATCGGAAGGTTAATGATTTAAAGGTAGAAGAATGAGAATTAAATTGACACTGATTATTTTAGGTGAAAATTTCGTTTTTTAGGTTGATTTTTCAGTATAACAATTTTGATTTTTAATATGAAAGTAATTTTTTGTAAATTAAAATAAATAATTCATAAAAACTAATAAAATAAATTAAAGAGTAAATAAACAATAGAATTAAAAAATTCATTAAAAACAAATTACATTAATATATAAATTAAAAAATTTGTAGTCAAACAATATTTTAATCGAATGTATTAATGTTTTTTAATAAAATTTTATAAACCTAACTTCTCCTTAAAAAAATAAAAATGAGCCATGGGAAGTGGTTTATTAAACAAATCAGTATGATTATTTTAGTTATTATTAAATTCAAAGATATATCATTGATCTAGACATGATCACATAGAATGTGACGTCGAATGTCAATATAATTATTTATAGAATGATCTGCATTATTCATAAAAATATTTATGGAACATGTATTATCACATAAAATTTGAACATGGTAAATATTAATGGTAAATTCCAAAAAAGTTTTGTTTTATCGACAACACATATACATAGTAACTGCCAGAAGATATGTAGTATACTTCTCCAATGGATAATGAAATAGAACTATTCTTCTTACTAGACCATCAAACCAGTGATTCCCCTAAAAATTGTAACGTTCCTAAATTTATTAATGAATTTAACATATAGAAAAAAAATAAACATCATAATATGATATAAAATAAAAACCAAATGTTTTTTATACAGAAAATATAGACAAAAAAGACCTTTTAAAAACTCAAAAAATTAACATAACTAAAATCTAATTCTTTGGATTTGATAAAAATCTTGAATAAAGGATAAATAACATTATATGTGGTCTGTATGAAGTAACATACAATAAACTACCAATCATACCACTATAAAACTTTTTGCCTATTAATTTAGTAGATTAATAAAAAACAAGATATATATAAGTTCACATAGAATGTATATATAGATTAATATTTTCAAGACCAATCATTACAAAAAATCAATAATGTAATTACACTGATTTAAAACATTTCAATAATCATTTAGACATATTTTAAATCTATGCATGACATTTCATTCTCCCATAATGCTAATTTTATGATATTTTTCAATTTTTTTTAAAAATCATTATAAAACTTTTGAATAGTAGAACCAAAAATAACTTCATATACATAAATTTTACCTAATAAAATACCATAATAATTTATTTTATTAAAAATTGTATGATAATATATAATTATATAAATAATATAAAATAAAAGAGCTAAACCTCTCATAACAATCACTTAGTGATTTTTTATGACCATAAATTAATTTTGTAAGTTTAATAATAGAATTTTTTATATGTGGATTTTCTAAACCTGGGGGGTTTTTGAACTTAAAAATCCTCTATTAAATAACCATTTAAAATTGAAAATTTAATATCTATCTATTATAATTTCAAACTAATTGGAGAAGAAGAGGATAAAAGTATTCTAATGGACTCAATCCTATGAATAAGGGAAAGTATCTCCACATAATCTATACATTTTTCAAAGTTGTATCCCTTAAAAACAATACAAGATTTATTCTTAGGAATTATTGATTTATTATCTTTATTTTTTCTAAAAACCAATTTAGAACCTATTACAGGATGTTTTGAGGGTCTATTAACTAATTCCCAATCATTTTTTTCTCTTAAACTAATTTAGTTCATCTTTCATATCTATCAACTGAAACTCATCATATAAGAATTCATCAAATGAATTATGTTCAATATATGGATAAAATTAAAATCAACCAAATATGTTTCAAACATTACATCTAGTTAAAACTCCTTCATCTCAATTACTATAATAATATCTGATAGATGATCCTTCAAATTCTTGGGATTTCTAGGTAAAAACTTCTAAGATCCCCGATTAAATTTAATGTGGAATTGTATTGATCATATCCATGTTCTAATTTACTTTCAAAAAAATTGTTAGAAGAATCAAGGCTCATGTTTTATAAAAAATTAATAACTTCATCTGTTTGTATTTTATTATGATTAAACAGATCACGTAAATATTAAATCACATGAACATATCCTTCAATTATCCATGACTTTTTATTAAATAATATAAAATAATTATATGTATTATAATACCCAATAAAAATTAATTCATCATACTTTTGATCAAACTTACAATGATTTAATTTAGTATTAAAATGATACACCTTGCATCCAGAAACATTAATGTATCCAAATTCTTTTTTTTTCTATAATTCCATATCCCATAATGTGAATTTTAACTATATTCCTTATTAAATCTACCTTCATAATATTAAATGTTCTATTAATAGCTTCTGTCTACCTATAATCTCAGAAACTATATTAATAAATCATAGTTCTCATCATTTCTTGAATTATAATATTCCCTCTTTAAATAATCCCATTTTTTGTGTACTTTGAATAAAAATATTACATTTAAAACTATGACCTGTGAAAAAATAATTAAATTGATGATTCTAATAATCTCTTCCATGATCACTTCTCAATGAAATTATTTTAAAATCCTTTTCATTTTAAACTAACTTACAAAAATACATAAATAATGAATAAGCTTCAATTTTAAATATTAGAAAAGTAAACCCATGTTATTCTAGAAAAATAATTAAATAAAATTTAAAAAAACAATATTCTAGGATATATTTATATTCTATAATGTCCAATGAAATCCATTTAGATATTTTCTAAAGGTTTAAATGAAACAAAATTATTGATTGATAGAAAATATGAATTCTCCACTAACCAAGTTGACATGCATCACAATGTCTTTTCTCTTGAAACATAAGAAAATATATATTAGAAAATATATTATTCTAATATAATTTAAATAGTGAAAATATATTATAATGAGCATAACTTGTATTTAGTATACAGGATTCACTTATTTTATCTTTCAAATAATTTACATTTTATTCATACAAGGAACTAAGGTCAAAAGTATAAACATTTTAATCTTTGTTCTCTTAACATTAGAAGATTTCCTCTAAATACAAAACATGTATCATTTAATAAATCAAAAGCAAAACTATTATCCTAGATTTGATAGATATATATCATATTTTTGTTCAACCCTTTCACATATAGAAACTTATTGATAAGGATATATTTTTTATCTCCAACTAACAAAAATCCAATGATCTTCCATTTGGCATTATCTCAATAGTTAACCAAACCTTCATTAACATAAGATAGAGCATGAATGTTAGAAAATTGACCACTGTTATTCCTTAAAATTCCACATTACATGTTCTATATTTATTTTTCCCTATTTATTTTAACCGACAAAATATTAATTATTGATTTATTTTTGTACACTAATGCCTTTGGGTCCTACAATGTCAGCAAGTAACGATCTAGGAAACCATATCTTGTAATGTATACTTGAAACTATATAATAATATCAAAATAAATCTTCATAAATATAAAATATCAATAAAACACTAATTTAATGATTCTTAAGGATATAATTATTATCATAGATTCCATTAATTCCCTAAAAAAAACTAACATTAGACACGCTAAAATTATTAGAATTAGGAATAAAATAATTTTTACACAGTTTATAATTTTTACCTTCAATGGTAATACCAAATTTTTATTTTCTATGAATAATAATTACAAGAATTTTATTAAATACTCTTATACTATATTAAACACACTTATATCCTTTTTTAAATATTATAATTCATAAATACATTCTTTAATTTAACCTTAATATTCCACATTTTGAAGCACATTTGATTAATTTTTCTTTAAATTCTACATACAATTTTATAATATTGTCATTATAACTTAGGATAACATTGTGAATGCTTGTTCATTAGGGAATCATAGTTTTATTCTAGAATAGTTAAATATTCAATTATATTTTCATTTGAGCATGTTTCAAAATCAAAATATGAAGCCAAAGAATGAAGACATTGTACATTATTTCTTTTATCAATAAAGATTATAATTTATTTCAAATTTAATTGTTCTTACTCAGATTCATAACTTGAAGAACTAATGTAAACTTCACATATATTCCAGGTAGACTTCATATACTTATTAACTTTTCTATTGTAATTATCTTTCATTTATATATTCTTTTCCCCATTCTTTATGTTTCTCTTTTCCATAAGATACATTAAAACAGGTTTGATATATCCCAGCTACTTTCATTTATTGTATCTGATATCATTTAGACCATGAAAACTCATCTTGTAATCATTTAATGGTTTCTTATAAATTTTTCACTTTATTAAACTTTTTGAATATTCTTTCTATCTAATCAGGTTCCTCAATTGAATTTTAGTATCTTGAATCATCAAATAATAAAACACCCTTTTAAATATCCTTTCACTTTTCAGAATAAAAACATTGAGAGATTATTTTCCCTTTTTTATTATGATATGATCCTCATCCTCAAATGGTATCTTAGTTTTATACATCATGATAGTACCAACCAATTCCTCTGTGTTTAATTATTTAATAGGAGTCATTTATCAAATTGCAACTAAAATACTATTCCATTTTTAGGTAAAGCACTAATAACATAGGTTTATTTAGTTTAGTAAAAGGTATTCTGAGAGAATAATGTTCATTTGTTATTTCTATCAATCATCTATTCATCATGGTAAAACATTCACCTTCATACACTTTGTCAGGATCTAATTGTTTTAGCATTTTATCTTAATTGTATGACATTTGTAATCCCTTCATATTCAATACTGATTTTCTTCCACATTTCATACATTGTATCATATTTACGAACATGATTAAACTTATCTAGTACAAATCTCCATATAATATCATTCATGGATATTTAATTTATATCATATTCACATTATTTCGAAGCATATAATTTTTATGATCATACATGGGAATTTCATATGGATTAAAATACTTTTGATAAACATTCAAACCAATATTATTCAATTATATAAACATTCAAGATTTATTGTATCACTAATTTTTACCCTTGAAATATAGATACCTAATAATTGTCATAACTTATTTGTTGTTATCTATTAACATATTTCCTCACCTAGATAATTATATGATTCTTTTATAAGAAAAAAAAGAAATATCCAATTAAGCACTACTGTGATGCCAATTATTATGAGGAAAAATGAAAAATACACAACAAGGTATAAACTGTGACCTTTTAAAAACCATTTGACAATTTATGAACTGATCCCCATTTTCATTTTGGAAAGATTCAAAATTTTATTTTATTTGAGTATAATATATATTTGAATACAAAAGAATACCTTGTTGATTTTTACTAGTATATAAATTTACAAGGGATATTTGTAGTTGAGTATAAGAAACAAAAACATTCTAAATATATTTTACAGGGATTTAAAAATATGACAAACTATAACCCAGAAAAATCTCAAAACCTGGTTTTTCATAACCAAAAGAGATTATCTATGTTGAGAAAATTCCCATTTATTGAATTCAAAATCAAATGATACAAATAACATATGAAGTGATATTCAAATTAATACATACACAGTGTTAAATCTAATTAGGAATTAAATAATAAAACCCATTTAATAATGGTCAAATATTTTTTTAAAATGTATTAGACAAATAATGATTTCAAAAGGAATTGTGTATTGGAAATTTTAATTTAATAGATAAAAAAGGTCATATCTTCAATTATAGGGTGGTGTGAATTTATCTATAGTGGAATAATTTCTCACACATCCTTTTAATTGATTTTATTAAATATTAAATCTTGTGAAATTATAGTTGAAATATTAGAAATAATTCCAAATTTAGATCTCATATATGACAGGTTCAACATGGAGTTTCTCTTGTTCTGGATATCTCCAAAATTATGGTTTCCAACTTTAGATTGATTCCAAACATAGAGATATGGAACATGGAGTATAATAACAACATCTGGTTTCTTAAATTCTGTATATTCCAAACATTAAAAACTCAGAATTGAGGATCCATTATATAAGGTATGTTTCCAATCATAAATTTTTGTTCAATTTTTGTTCCCATATTGATATAAAACTTCGAGTGATCATGATATTTTATTCCCTTGATAATGAGGGTCCCTATCATGAGGACACTATAGAAGTCTCTCCTATCATAACATACTCATTCAGACTCTCAATTCAACCAAATGATCCATGAATTCCATAGACCTCCTAATGATGTTTATACCTAGGGAATATACCCATTGATGAATTAATAACCAATAAATATCAATAATCATGAAAAAATCATATCCAGGTAGCATAAATTCCATTTTAGTACCCACTCATGAACTCCCAATTCCCGGAAGGAGTATGGGAAGCTCATGTCTATAATATAACACGTCTACCTCTTATGTCCATATTCCCCGTGAGCCTATTTATCATTTAATATACAAAAATTAAATTTGTAGAAGTATATATATAATGTTCTCCCTCATTGGTGTATCACATTATTATGATTCTCATATTAATAATATCATCCTAATAATCTAGAAATTGTATACATACCTGGGAATCAAATGAGTAAGGTCCACAAATATTCTTGTTACCCTCTTGTAAGATAGCGGTATCCTCAATTCATAACCCTCACTCAAATTATTATAGTCACAACTATCTCAACATGTGATTCATTAACATAAGAGGTTAAACAATATGGTATGGTCATATATGACAACCTTAAACTATGTACCTAATCTACATGTAATATGATTCCTATTTTATTAGGATATATAGGATTCCTCGTTGAGGTTCTGAATCTATCAAAACACATAAAACATTAATCAATAGTCTATTTTCCCCCAAGATCATGGACATCCATTATTATAGTTCCATATTCCCACTATAAGCATTTTTTTACCATTATTAGGGGCATATTTCTTCTGAATCCATCTCTACGGTCCATACTCTTCATGAAAACACCAATATCATTACTCGACTAGATATATTCTCCTTAAGGATACATTAAAAAGAATGTAAATGGTGGGAAATAGACTTATCTTTTATCTTATTACAATACCAATTCCTCTACTTGGGTCATAAAAACCCAAATTATCTTTATCAATTCTTTCCATAAAGGTCAAAACTCTTAAAAGGAAAAGAAAATACCACTCTCAAAACCATCATACATACGATAATAGGTAGGTGGATACACTAGAGATCCCTCCTTTGATTTTATAATAAATTAATAAAAGTATTTTTTGCGTTATCATTGAAGTTAGGTAGAACCATCTGGGTGATCACAACAGTATATTCGCTTGATAATTAGGTTCTTTATAATAAGGACACCAAATAGATCTCTAATTTCTCAAAATTCTAATTCTAGATTATGGTTCTAATCGATTAGCCATGAATTCCATGTTCCTCCTTATGATCTGTAATCCTTATCTAGATTCACATTGATTATTTCTTCACCTTAAACTAAAAAGGATTTGGGAACACCCACATTAGAAAATTAGACATCCATGTGTATTCCCTACTCATGTTATCATAGTTCCCATGAAATATCATGAGTTACTCCTATGTAATTCCCAAAACAACTCATTAATGTGGCCATATCATGGATTTTTCACTTATTATTTCATGGTTCAATGGACAAAAAGAAAAAATAGATATAAGGGCCTCCGCAATAGGTGTATTCCTTAATTAATCCTTCCCTCATTAATGATATTATCAAAAAAATGTATAATAATATGATTAATACATGGAAATCACATTTGTTTGACCCAGATATTTTATTCCTACCCTGAAAAAATATTATGGAAACCACCATGCATTATCCAAACTAAATTCCCCATCATCACCATTGTAGCAACATGAACACCCATAACGCAAGATACTAAACTACATGGTATGGTCCTATCACTAGACCTTAATCCATGTCACTTAAAGTATGTGGGATTGGATAATTATTTTCACGTCACAATTTGGATGTGTTATTACGGTTCAAATGAAATAACATTATCTCTTATGCCCTTTCTCAGTCAGCTTTATTCCCTGTGAGATAGAATGTACCTTCTTATTAGATATATTCCCACTAAGGCCCTTATTTACCATTATTAGGGACATTTTCCCAGTGAGTCAATATATATGGGACCGTAATTCACATAAAATCACCAATTCCCTTAATCAGCATCCTATATTCCCTAAAATAAAAAATCACTTTCCACTAGTGCCAATTCCCTAATAATCATCTTCGGATTAGTTCATATATCCTAGGAATCCATACCATGCTTAGTGGCCCACATTTTCACATTAAAAATTAACCATACATATCAAATCACTATATTCGTCATAAATAAAACCCATCCCCAATTATCTATATCATCATTTATATTAACTATAAAAGTTTACTCATACATAAGGACCACACAAACCATCGATAGTAACATATCTCCAAAATTTGAAAATTAATGACATTAATATGATTGGAAATGGTACTTATCACATTTATTTAAAATGTATGAAATATCCCATTAAATAGCACTAAACTACATTTTATTTATTTCCATCTTTGAGGATACATTGGGAGACCTTTTCATGGTCATGGTCCCATCACCATAATCACATACATGCCCCCTAGGATGGTATTAAAATCCAGAATACCCCATTTGGCGGCTTTAAACCATAGTATAACAAAAAAAGTATAACTATTTTATTAGGATAAATATTGAGAGGTCTTCATACATACATATATTATTTCATAAAAGAATTATTTTGATCTAGTCACAAACATAATGAAGTCCAAGCCTCCACTAGGATCTTGGATATACAATGAAACATATTAAAAATTTCTAATAGATTTCTGGAATATGAAATAATTTACCCTCAAAAGGCATTGGTGATCCTTACTTCAAACCCAATTCAAAAGATTTATATTCCATGGTGTCACTAGTGAAGTCACAGTGACCTTATTCTTTTAGAAAGGAGGTATGTGATGACTCTCACTATTGTAGGTGGTGCACACATGTATGTTCCCTCAAATAAAGATAGAACCTTCAAAATAATGTTTTCTTAAAACTTTGGTTGTCTAATTTAATTTTTATTCCTAAATAAGGTTTTGTTTTTTTTTTGTGTTTTCTATAAAAGGCTTGAAATTTAGCCTCAAAGGGTTTCCTCATTCTCCCTTTAGTGTGTGTTTCGATGAATGTTATGCTGATGGGGAAGTTTGGCAATTTTATAAGATTGTGCATTTTTCATTTAGAGTTTGAAATGTTTTACTAAAAATTCTTTGGAGAATTTGGACTTAAAGTCATTTTTGGATCTTCCAACAAATGGGTGATGTTTTGTAAACTGTTAGAATGGTTTGTGTTTGGAAATTATGTGTCGCTGGTAGGAATTTTAAATGGTTTTAACGATTTTCATGGCATGAAGGACTGGTTGGCACTTTTTTAATGTGGGATGATTGAATTTGTATGTGAGGCACTCCTGTTTGGTGTAACCCTTTATGGGTGAACGTATAGGATGCATCCGTGTTTGGGGAAGGAATGTGTGGTAAGATGAGTAGTGTAGGAAAGGGACTTCCTACCTACACAGTATTATTATAACCACTATGGGTTATTGGGCGTCATATAGTTGATCTACTTATGGTTACTTATCATCTTCGATTAGATAGTTTGGTATGCACTGGTAGGTTTATATGCCATATGGGGAGTACCAGTAGTTTCTATTACTATGAGTGTAGCCAGTTGGTTATAGAATTATGTGTTTCACTATATTCCAACAGGTGGTGCTCAACTTATTATGTACAAGGTTCTAATATAGATGTTTAAAATCTCCCATGGTTACTAGATTATTTAAATTGCTTGTTTTCTTTCTATTTCACTAGTTGATTTTTAGTTAGCTCTTTTTTACTTGTTTCACTCTAGCCCGACCTTGGTATATTCTTTTTGGATTATTATTTATAAAATGAAAAATGATTTTGGAAATTGTATGTATCATGTGTTGTATTTTTATGTGGGAAAACATGTTTCTTATTTTTAAAATGTGAAAATCGTACTTTTATATTTTTATTTCAAACTTTTGTTACTGGACTATTTTTGGAAATGGAATACTTGGATTCTGTGGTTATATTAGGAAACCCTACCAAGCATCTGGGTACTTATTCCTATCATTTTCATTCAGTTGAATGTTCAGTTCTTGTTCAGGTTCCTAGATCACCTGCTTAGTGTTGGAGAAGGCTTGAGTATGAGTTGGGTGGTAACCTAGAAGGTCAAAAATAGGTATGTTTGGTTTTATTTTCTTTTCCACTACTAAGGTTCAATTTTATTGTTCTGTTTTTTCATGTTTATTTATTTATATTTATGGGAAAAATTGTTCCCAGTGATTAAATGTTCATGTCTGACACTGGTTTTCAGCCCGTGGGGATCGGGAACTACATTTGGGCCTTGTCGCGGACCGGCTCGGGTTACCGGTTTAGGGTTGACCCAGGTTGGTTCGTGACAATACATATATTATTCCATCAATTCATTAGTTTTATCTAGTCACCAATGTAATGGAATCGAAGCATGCACTATGATGGTGGATACACTAATGAACATATTTTAAATTTCTAATTGATTTCTAGAGTATGAAATAATTTCCTGTCAAAAGGTGCTGGTGATCCCGACATCAAACCCAATTCACAAGAATTGTATTTCATGGAGTCACTAGTAATGTCCTATTGACTTTATGTCTTTATAAAGGAGGTATGTGAAGACTCAAACTGACATAGGTGGATGCACATTAGAGTTTCATTGGAATATTTTCTATCCCATAAGGAAAAAACTCTAGGGAGACCTGCTAGATAGATTTACACCAATAAATTACTAGTTAAATATATAAGTATAGAGAACCTATGTGATATATAAATTGTATCATTTTTGGAGAACCTATGATAGAAAGTAATTTTCACATTGATAGAAAACCTTTAATACATATTTTAGTTCAAATTAATTCCTTTCCACATCCAGTCTAAAGTATAGGGGTAACTAGTTCTATGATAGTATTTTATAATGATTAAAAAATATGCCATAAATTTTTAAGTCAGTCTAAGAGTATGAAATAACTCTCCAATAAAAGGTGTGGTGATCATGACCATTCATCATATCAACCAATTCACATTCTAAAATATCGATGGGAAAGTTATCGAGGCCACATATCAATAGAAATTATAACATCCCTACATAAAATGATCTAGAATGGCCACGCATTAAAATTTCCATAAGAAGCAACACCAAAATTATAAGGCCTCGACCTTAAACCTTACTTAATATTGAATTAAATGAATAATTCACATTGAGGATCTTTTCAAGTTTAGAGTTTTAGAGAATTAGGACATAACTATTACATCTCAAATGATTACAAAGTAGACACTTCTACAAAGTTTCCATAAAATAAAAACTCTTAAAAAGAAACATGTCTTCTTCCATATTTTAGAAAGCATGACTTTCCCTTGATCCCATCCTTGACCCTATTCAACATTAAGTCTTGTGAAAAACATTTCAAAAAAACTTGGGGTGAGCATAAAAAGCTCAGTAAGGGATAAACAATGAATGAAAACTGCTAGTTTTTCCAAACAACAGGTAAACCATGTATACTTTATCAAAGTAATACTTTTCACCTTTATGAAGTAGTAAAAACTCTTCACTGAATAAAAGATCATTACTTACCCTTTTGTAACCAAAGGGTTACCATAAAACCCATATAAAGATCACAGAACATATAATGGAAACTTGGGACATAAACATACTTAAGTGGAATAACCATACAGTCGACTTCCACACATATCACATAATGGAATAGTCATACGGACAACTTCCATACCCAATAAATTGGAGGTTATAATGTAACCACCCATCCTGGTATTCACGGTACCACCAGTCATATGGTTTATCACGTAACCACCCGTCAAATGTCCAAGTACCATTATAAAATCATAAAACATAAAACAAATATAATGGGAAGAAAACAGTTCCACACTTTGATCACAATATATCACATAAATATATTGAAATAGAAAATCCATTATAAAAACCATTTTCAATACCAAAATACAAAAAAGAGTATATGATATTTATTTCATTTTAAAAACACTACCACTTTTTGAGTATGCCAAAGGCCAAATAATACTCGCAGCAGCAGAAAAGGTCCTTGTCACTGCATACGTTAAAATAAAAAATTCCTTTTTGTCGTTTTGTAAAATGCTTCGTAGAAAAAGATTCCTTTTGTATAAAATTAAAAGTTAAATGGTTTTATACACTGTATAAAATAATGTTGTGTTTAAAATTAAATATGCCTCAATGAAAGGAGACTGAGATGAAGTCCCTTACCTCGGGTCCGACTTGACTCGATCGTTCTTTAACGTCCTGAATAATAAACTTGAGTTAATTTATACATATTTATGAACCTTTTTTAAGTTCATTATTCCTTTTATATAACTTATTGAAATGTAATAAACATTATGTAATCATTTATGTTAATAATGATTGTTTTTTTGATATTTGGTTCTTAAGTCGAAATTGGACTTTTTACAATTACATGTTGTTCGTGTGGTCAAAGGTTCTTTATATCCAGAATGATATTCAATATTTGGATATCATATATATTATATATATCCATCATGTACATGTATTTATAATATTACATAATCATTTATAGGTAATAAATGAAATGTAGCGTTCATATAGATGGTAAGTCGTACGTACGCATGAACGCTACTTTCATTTCTATGTCATATTAATGGAATTAAAAATAAATGAGAGATATGTATATTTTAATTCCAGAATTATATTAATAATTTAGATGTAACTGAAATCATATATATCCATTATATATATGTACTTATAATAGTACATTACATTTGGGGATAAGAAATGAAATGCACCGTTCATGGAGACGGTAAGCCGTACGTACGCATGAACGCTACTTTCATTTCCATATCATACTTTAATGGAATGAAATCATAATGATATAAAGGTATATTATAATTCCAGTATAATATCATATATAATATCATTAAATCCATCCTTTATATGTCACATGTAAGGCATTAACGAATCAAATCACTTTGAGGGGCGGTAGTCCGCACTTCCTAAAATGAAATTATCATGTTTACCCACAATGGAAACCATAAAGGTATGCCACAAATGAAAAATAAAGAAGCTTAAGTAAAACATAAACATATTATATATAATATATAAATATATTTTCATCTTAATGGCCACCTTTGAAGGTGTTCTATGAGTGTTGAACAATCATCGTTTCGTGAGGTAGAAATTCTCCATCTACAGAAACAGTATGTTCTTTATCCATTAGATGAAGATGTATGTAAGTGTAGCTTGAATACTTCATATAAAAATATCCTAGTATATTGAGGATACTATTGTTGTTACAAAATAAATGAATAAAAAGAGTTTATAGGGTTGGAGAAGAAAAATAAAACATAAGAACACAAGAAAAAACACTACCTTTAAAACAGGTAACTCTTTTTTATTTGAGATCAAAGGCTTCCTTGGGAAGACTTCTGCCCAAAGTGAGTCTTCAAGGAGTAAGAGAGGAATGTGGAGAGACAAAATGGACAGGGGTTGGACGAGCCAAAGGCTTTGGAATTGTGGGTAATGTGGTAGAGGTGGGGGTCTTTTATAAGAGGAGGGGAGGGGCACTCTTGGAAAAGAATAAAATGTTACTTTATTTTCAAATGAGATTCAGATAAAAAAGGTCCCAAAATTATATATTTAAGGGATAATGTGATAAGGGTTCTAAATCCACCCATCCAATAGGTTTTTGAAAAGTTTAGGTCTTAGATTTTACATTATCGTCTCATTTTATTTAAATCGTTAAATAATGGTGTAATCGCTGCATCTTTATGGTGCCATAAATAATTTAATTTATTTAATATCTAAAAATTATAAAAAAACTATCATGAAGTAGGAAATATTCTGAGATTTATAATGAATATTTATAGTCAAACATCTGACTTGTATACCCTATTTAAAAATTGTTTTAGTAAAACAACTCATGTTTGTGACATTTTTATTTTAACATTAAATAAAACGTTATTAATGTCATTTTCCTACCAAAGTGGCTCCATGGGTTCCCCAAGTTGACCCATGGATTTTATTGGCCGGCCATGACACATACAATAAGGTTAAGACATGTTTCTAGGTCATTTCATATTATTAAAACATTATTTTTACCTTAAACTACACTAATTACCTCTAATTGCGATTAATAAGCATAAAAGTTACTATTCACCAAAAAAATCATTTTAATCCCATTGAACCACATCTTACATCCTACTGACAACTATGTATGTCGAATTTTTGAAATTCAAAACACAAAGGAGGTAAAATTTCATTTAAATTAAAAATCAGTTTTTTAAGTACCACTTAGTGGTTTCACTATTCATCAAAAATTGATGTTTTTCAAAAAAATACCAAAAATTCACCCTAAACTATATTTGATATACCGAATTCAAAAATTATGTCTATTTTACAAAATTCAAAACTTATAAGGTGCATTAATTTATTTAATAATTAATTCCTGCTGTCAAAACAAATATCGTGTTTTTATGAAACAAAAAGTATCAAAAGATTGACACTAGTTTTTGTCTGATTTCAAAGTGAAATTAATTCCAACAACCACAATTGGATTAAATGGTAAAAATATATTCTAATTTCACTTTAAAATAAATTCAAATGAAAATCTAATCAAATTAGTAAATTAGATTAAAATGAGGTTTTAAATTAAAATACAACATTTTATACTATTCATTAAAAATGAACTTTATCGGAAAAATACCAAAAAATTACACAAAGTAAATTTTGATGTCCCGATTATAAAGAAGAGTTTTATTTGGTCCAATATAATGTATAAGAGTTACCAAAACTATATTTAATGATGGTTCGCCATCAAAAGGTGATAAGTGGACCTTTAGTGAATATTAGAGTATCTAGGACAAAAAATTAATTCTTTTCTTATTTTAAGCCTTTATCCATTATTGGATAAATGTAAAAACATTTAACAAACATATATAATCATATTTTAGTTATTTCTATTCATTCCCTCCAATACAACGGCTACGTGTTAACTACCATTTAAAATAATATTATTTTATTACCAGTGTGCAACATAAGATTTCAAAGAAACTCTTTGTTGCGTATTGGGTACTCTATCGAACATAGCAGCCCCTTTAAAGTAAAATTAATTTTAAATTCATAAATATTAATAAAAATGAAAATTATTTATTCTTTATTCACCGGGGATTTACTTCCTTCCCCCTTTTGGGAATTGCGTCCTCGCAATTTTATTCACATATCAAAATAAGTGGGGGTATTTATCCCTCATAGCATTTTCAGATTCCCATGTTGCCTCTTCAAGCATATGGTTTTCCCACAAAACCTTTACCTGGTGAATTACAATATTTCGCAACACTTTCTCTTTTCGGTCAAGAATCTGGACTGGTTGTTCTTCATAAGAGAGATTCTCTTCCAACTGAACTACCTCTGGGCTCAAAACATGAGATGGATCGGGCATATAGTTCCTCAACATCAAAACAGGAAAAACATTGTGTACCTGAGATAAACTTGGAGGTAAATCCACTCGATAAGCAAATGATCCAACTTTCTCCAGAATTTCATATGGTCCAATGAACCTTGGACTTAGCTTTCCTTTCTTACCAAATCGCATCACACTTTTCCATGGTGAAACTTTGAGAAAAACATGATCACCTACCTCAAAAGATAGACCCTTCCTCTGGTTATCCACATAACTTTAATGTCTACTCTGAGCTGTTTTCATGTGTTTCTGAATCATCTAAACGTTTTCTGCCATCTCTTCTACCAATTCTGGTCCCATCAGCTTCCTTTCACCTACTTCATCCCAAAAAGATGGAGTTTGACACCACTTCCCATATAATGCCTC
The DNA here is from genome assembly GCA_963277665.1 of Viscum album. Lineage (NCBI taxonomy): Eukaryota > Viridiplantae > Streptophyta > Magnoliopsida > Santalales > Viscaceae > Viscum > Viscum album. The sequence continues at coordinate 397,763,858 of OY728144.1, forward strand.
AAACGGTGCCATTTGTATACTTGAATGAAAATTGTTATTATATGAAAATTCAACCAAAGAATGATGTTGGTCCCAACATCCCTGATAATCCATCGAACAATCACATAGCATATCCTCTAATGTCTGACTTTTTCATTCTAACTGCCCATCTGATTGAGGATGAAAAGTTGTACTAAAATTTAATTCATTACCCAAAAACTTCTGAAGGCCTTTCCAAAAGTTAGAAGTAAACCTGGGATCACGATCAGATACAATGGAGAGGGTAACTCCAGGAAAACTCACTATCTCTTTCAGATACAATCGAGAAAGTTTATCTAGAGAGAATGTATCTTGAATAGGAAGGAAATGAGCAGATTTAGTCAATCGATCAACAATAACCCATATTGCATTATTACCTTGAGATGTCCTCGGTAATCCCCCAAAAAACTCCATGGATATATTTTCCCATTTCCACTATGGCACTGGTAATGGCTAAAGCATCCCTTTCGGTAACTTCTGTTGTGCTTTAACCTACTGACAAGTCAAACACTTCACAGTAAAATCAGCAATATATCTTTTCATTCCATCCCACCAGTAACACTCCCGCATATCTCTGTACATCTTAGTTCTGCCAGGATGATCTAAAAATGGGGAACTATAAGCCTCACATAACAACTCATTGTTAAACTGTGAATCACTAGGCACACATAATCTCTTCCCAAACCTCAAAACACAATCATTATCAATTTGGAATTCAGGAAACTTACCCTTCTGAACCAGCTCTACCTTTTTCTGCAACTCACTATCTTGCTTTTGTGCTTGCTTGATTCTGTCTGATAGAGAATATTTCACTGACACCTGAAATAAAACAGAAGGGCTTCCTGCACAAAAAACATTCATGCCAAAGTTCATAAAATCAAAAACCAAAGGATCTCATTCCAAACGTAGCATGGTTAATGAAGCATTCCTTTTTCTACTCAAAGCATCAGCCTCTTTATTTTCTTTCCTCGGATGGTAATGAATTATACAATCATAATCCTTGATTAATTCTAGTCATCTCTTCTGTCTCATGTTCAACTCTTTCTGAGTGAATATATACTTTAAACTTTTGTGATCAGTATATATTTCACACTTTACTTTATACAAATGATGCCTCCAAATTTTTAAAGCGAAAACAATAGCAGCTAATTCCAAATAGTGTGTACGGTAATTTACCTCATGAGTTTTCAACTGATGTGAAGCATAAGTAATTACCGGAACATTTTTGATAAGGACACAACCAAGTCCCTTCAACAAAGCATCACTGTAGATAACAAACTCACCATTCTTGGAAGGAAGTTCCAAAACTGGAGCATTCACCAATCTTCTTTTCAACTCCTGAAAACATTCATCACATTCTTTTGTCCAGATAAAATTAACACCCTTCCGAGTTAGCTTAGTCATTGGACTAGATAACCATGAAAAATTATCAAAAAACCTTCTATAGTAACCTTCTATACCAAGAAAACTGATTCAACTGAGCCATCACTACAGTAAACTGCTCAATTCTGATTCTGACCATCTCAGTATGCTGATTTGGAAGGTCATTTCCCTCAGTATGCCTTCCCAAAAAAGATTCTCTGATTCCTCTACGAAAAACCATTCGTAACAATGAAATACCTTAAGCAAAGCAACATGGTAATCTTTAAATGCTATATTATTTCATTCATACCATAAATTAATTTATAATTTAACAATTTTCTAACTCCTAATTGTTGTCTAAACCGACCTCTGATACTAACTATAAGGCCCCGGCCTTAAACCTTACTTAATATTGAAATAAATTAATAATTCACATTGAGGATCTTTTCAAGTTTATAGTTTTAGAAAATTAGGACATAACTATTACATATCAAATGATTACAAAGTAGACACTTTTACTAAGTTTTCATAAAATAAAAACTCTTAAAAAGAAACATGTCTAGTTCTATGTTTTAGATAGCACGAATTTCCCTTGATCCCATCCTTGACCCTATTCATCATTAAGTCCTATGAAAAACATTTCAAAAAAACTTGGGGTGAGCATAAAAAGCTCAGTAAGGGATACACAATGAATTAAAACTATTAGTTTTTCAAAACAACAGGTAAACCATGTTTACTTTATCAAAGTAATACTATTCACCTTTATGAAGTAGTAAAAACTCTTCACTGAATAAAAGATCATTACTTACCATTTTTAAACCAAAATTTTACCATAAAACCTATATAAAGATCACATAACATATAAAGGTAACTTGGGTTATAGACATACTTAAGTGGAATAACCATACGGTCGACATCCACACAAATCACTTAATGGAATAGCCATACGGCCGACTTCCATACCCAATGCAATGGATGTTATAACGTAACCACCAGTCCTGGTATTCACGGCACCACCCATTATATGGTTTATCACATAACCACCCATCAAATTTCCAAGTACCATTATAAAATCATAAGACATAAAACAAATATAATGGAAAGAAAACATTTCCACACTTTGATCACAATATATCACTTAAATATATTGACATAGAAAATCCATTATAAAAACCATTTTCAATACCAAAATACATAAAAGAGTATATGGTATTTATATCATTTAAAAAACATTATGGCTTGTTGAGGATGCCAAAGGACAAATAATACTCACCGTAGCGGAAAAGGTCATTGTCACCGCATACGTTAAAATAAACATTGTTTTTTGTCATTTTGAAAAACGCTTTATAGAAAAAGATTCATTTTGTATAAAATTAAAAGTAAAAGGGGTTTATACACTGTATAAAATAAAGTTGTGTATAAAATGAAATATTCCTTAATGAAAGGAGATTTAGACGAAGTCTCTTACCTCGGGTCCGAGTTGACTCGATCGTTCATAAACGTCCTGAATAATAAACTTGAGTTAATTTCTACTTGTGTATGAACCTTTTTTAAGTTCATTATTCCTTTTATATAACTTATTGAAATTTTATAAACATTATGTAATCATTTAAGTTAATAATGTTTGTTTTGTCGATATTTGATTCTTAAGTCGAAATTGTACTTCTTACAATTACATGTTGTTTGTGTGGTCAAAGGTTCTTTATATCCAGAATGATATTCAAGATTTGGATATCATATATATTATATATATCAAGAATATACATGTATTTATAATATTACATAATCATTTAGAGGTAATAAATGAAATGCACCGTTCATGGAGACGGTAAGTCGTACGTACGCATAAACACTACATTCATTTCTATGTCATATTAATAGAATATAAAATAAATGAGAGATATGTATATTTTAATTCCAGAATTATATTAAACATTTAGATGTAACAGACATCATATATATCAATTATATATATGTACTAATAATAGTACATTACATTTGGGGATAAGAAATGAAACGCACCGTTCATGGAGACGGTAAGTCGTACGAATGCATAAACGCTACTTTCATTTCTATCTCATACTTTAATGATGTGAAATCATAATTATATAAAGGTATATTATAATTACAGTATAATATCATATATTATATCATTAAATCCATCCTTTATACGTCCCATGTAAGGCATTAACTACTCAAATCACTTTGAGGGGGCGGTAGTCCGCACTTCCTAAAATGAAATTATCATGTTTACCCACAATGGAAACCATAAAGGTATGCCACAAATGAAAAATAAAGAATATTAAGTAAAACATAAACATATTATATATCATATATAGATATATTTTCATCTTAATGGCCACCTTTGAAGGTGTTATATGAGTGTTGAACAATCATCGTTTCGTGAGGCAGAAATTCTCCATCCACAGAAACAGTATGTTCTTTAACCATTAGATGAAGGTGTGTGTAAGTGTAGCTCGAATACATATTATAACAACATCCTATTATATTGAGGATATTGGTTTTGTTACAAAATAAATGAATAAAAAGAGTTTAGAGGGTTGGAGAAGAAAAATAAAACATAAGAACATAAGAAAAAACACTACCTTTAAAACAGGTAACTCTTTTTGATTTGAGATCAAAGGCTTCCTTGGGAAGACTTATGCCCAAAGTGAGTCTTCAAGGAGTAAGATAGGAATCTGGAGAGACAAAATGGGCATGGGTTGGCCGAGCCAAAGGCTTTGGAAGTGTGGGTAATGTGGTAGAGGTGGGGTCTTTTATAAGAGGAGGGGAGAGGCACTCTTGGAAAAGAATAAAATGTTACTTTATTTTCAAATGGGTTTCTGATAACAATGGTCCCACAATTATATATTTAAGGGATAATGTGATAAGGGTTCGAAATCCACCCATCCTATAGGTTTTTTAAAAGTGTAGGTCTTATATTTTACATTATCGTCTCATTTTATTTAAATCATTAAATAATGAGGTAATCGCGGCATCTTTATGGTGCCATAAATAATTTAATTTATTTAATATCTAAAAATAATAAAACAAATATCATGATGTAGGAAATATTTTCAGCTTTCTAATGAATGTTTATAGTCAAACATCTGACTTGTATACCCCCATTTAAAAATTGTTTTAGTAAAACAACTCCTGTTTGTGACATTTTTATTTTAACATTAAATAAAAAGTTATTAATGTCATTTTCCTACCAAAGTGGATCCATGGGGTGCCCAAGTTGACCCATAGATTTTCTTTCTCGTCCATGACACATCCAATAAGGGTAGGACATGTTTCAAGGTCATTTCATATTATTAAAAGATTATTTTTACCTTAAACTACACTAATTACCTCTAATTGCGATTAATAAACATAAAAGTTACTATTCACCAAAAAATTATTTTAATCCTACTGAGCCACATTTTACTTCATAATGACAACCATGTAAGTCGGATTTTTTAAATTAAAAAAACAACGGTGGTAAAATTTCATTTAAACAAAAAATCTGTTTTTTAAGTACCACTTAGTGGTTTCATTATTCATCAAAAATTGAAGCTTTTCAGAAAAATACAAAAAATTCGCCCTAATCTATATTTGATATTCCGAATTAAAAAATGATGTCTATTTTACAAAATTAAAAACATATAAGTTGCATTAATTAATTTAATAATTTATTCCCGCAGTCAAAACAAATAGAGTGTTTTTATGAAACAAAAAGTATCAAAAGATTGACACTGGTTTAAGTCTGATTTCAAAGTGAGATTAATTTCAACAACCACAATTGGATTAAATGGTCAAAATTTATTTTAATTTCACTATAAAACAAATTCAAAAGATAATCTAATCATATTAATAAATTATGTTAAAAAGTGGTTTTGAATTGAAATACAACATTTTCACTATTCATTAAAAAATGAACTTTATCCGAAAATTACCAAAAATTTACACAAAGTAAATTTTGATGTCCCAATTCTAAAGAAGAGTTTTATTTGGTCCAATAGAATGTATAATAGTGACCAAAACTATATTTAATTATGGTTCTCCCTCAAAAGGTCATAAGTGGACCTTTAGTGAATATTAGTGTATCTATGCCGAAAATTGAATTCTTTTCTTATTTTAATCCTTTATCCATTATTGGATAAATGTAAAAACATTTAAAAAACATATATAATCATATTTTAGTTATTTCTATTCATTCCCTCCAATACAATGGCTACGTGTTAACTACCATTTAAAATAATATTATTTTATTACTAGTGTGCAACGTAAGATTTCAAAGAAACTCTTTGTTGTATATCGGGTACGCTATCGAACATAGAAACCCCTTTAAAGTAAAATTAATTTTTAATTCATAAATATTAATAAAAATTAAAATAATTTATTCTTTATCCACCTGGGATGTTACAAAAATATTTCATCCTGGAAAAACATTAGTTACCCCAACAATGGTAAATTTAGGAAAAAGGGGTTAAAATATGTTTTAATGACATATTATATCATGAAACCTTATCTTTAAAATGTGCAGATGAGTGAATTCACAACACATATCTGTTATTCTCCACTTTGTATTTACTTTATTTTAAAAATGGAAACCGTATACATTTAGTAATAAATATTTTTTGAAATTCTTCTCAAAACCCACATATAAAAGGTCTCATCCACTATCCCACCCAAAAACCTCTTTGGATATGGTTCTCTCTTTAGTCTATAACCATTTTAACATTAATTAGACATACATAAATATTGGGTACCCTTAGTTCCTAATAAGGAATAATAAATCCTTTATTCCAAAAAAATCTATTTTGATAAAGATATAATTCATTAGTGAGGTTTAGTCGCTTTCAGGGAAGATGTGAGTAAACCAATGGGTTTCATTCAATATCACTTTGATATCGAGATTTCTTATGAAACAATTTAAATTAAGGGAAATTTTATATTTTTTCTCCCTAAACACATATAAATTCTCTTCTTTTCTAGTTATTTTTTGTCTTTACATGAATTATAACCATATTACTTTACACATGGTTCACAATTTGACAGAATATTTATTTTTATGTGGAGATAGGTTTATCTCTCTTTTTTTTGGAATATTTCACCCCTATATCCATATAAATTATATTTTCTATATATTTTATTATAAATACTTTAATGATTTAATAATTTCGTTTTATATTGGCCTTGAGTTTATTTAAAATAGAATGATAGGAAATTTTTTATTAATGTTTTCTGAATAGGTACTATTTTTTTACCATTGAAATTCTTTAAAAATGTGTGAAAGGAATATTTTTTAAAATATTTTTTCATGAATAGATTTTCCCTCCATCTTCATGGGTTTTCATTAAAAACCTTTCTTTTCAATTTTTCAGGGTTTTATAAATTAGTTTATTTTCCCATTTTTTAAAATTAATTTATTTTAAAATAAATTTTATTAAAATTAAATTAAATTTCTTCTAAATTTTAAAATAAACTTTATAATTCTATTATAAAAGTGTTTTTCATTTATGTAAACCTATTCTAATTACTCATCTACTTCACTGGAGATATGACTTAATGATATCAAATCTTCTTGGTAGGGATAGTATATGATAATTTCATAGATAATGTTTTATGAAACTAATTTATTTATCTCAGGTTAATTAGTTTATAGTTGACTGATGATTGATTTCCTATTAATATAACGAAAATATGTTTTCTTTATCTTAAAGTGTCAAGTTCATCTATTATATCCCTCAAATGAATTAGGTAATTCATTATCTCATGAGATGATAGAGTGTGGGGAATTATGAAAAACCCATATGGGACACTTTCAATTTAGTGACGTGTGGTTAAAGAAATATATAGACCTGTAATGAATTGGGTAAATACTTATATCTCAAGAGGTTATATGTCAGGGATTGGAGAGTAATCCCGAATCACAATTTAACTCTTTAAAATATTTGAAGATGGTATTGGAAGTGAGCCTTTACATAAATAATTATTTTATATTATTGGGTATATGAAAAAAATTTATGCATGTGTTATCATTTCATGGATCATGATTATTGACTCATGTTTTCACACTTTTATGACTCATGACTTCTTTTATACGAAAAACCATATTCTATAACTAATGATTTTTGCGCAATGTTTTATCTGGTATGACTATTTAATGTTATGTTTATTCACTTTGATAATGTTATTATACGCATATGCTCATCTTCTACTCACTTATCACCTTAAATATTTATCCATTATGATTAACTTTACTAGGTATTTGAGATCAAACACTTCATATATTTCTGTTCTAGGTGTTATGAAGTAGGGTATTAAATATGCTTTATTTAGAAGGGGGCCTTATGTGGTGTTACTGTAGATGGATTCTCACTGTATTTTAATATAAGTATTCAATATATCTAATCATGAAACTCCTTAAAATTATAGTTTCTTGGGTGTGATATATAGTGAAATTAAATGAATATTCACATAAAATAGTGGAATATATATGAGTTTAATGGTTAAGTCATATACTGAGAGATAATACACACATCTACCGATATGAATATCCAATGAAATATATAATATTTGGAATTACAATCGGTAGTTATGTATTTATTGTCTCCATTCATGAATATTACCAATTAAAACATTCATGAGAAGAACTCATAATGTCTTATTACCCTCTAGAAAATGATAGGCAAACATCATATGTGTCCCATCAGAGTGATGTCAGCAAAATAAATAATATATGTCTAAATATATTTTCATTGAATTACCAGGTTCTCATTATAGTGTGTAAATCCAATAACATTTCACTGTTAAAAGAATCCTTGGTAAATTACCATATTTATTTTCCACGGAAGAAGCTAAGTCATGTGATTAGTTATTCATTAATATTCAAGTATTTAAATATATAGGAAATTAAAAGTACACAATTAATTGGTTCAAGGGAACTAACTCCAATAAAAAAGGAAAATTGTGTTACTGAAGTGTTAGAGTATATAGATTATAATATCATATGATTTAATTATTTTTATTTATTGAAAATATTGTTTTATAAAATGAATAAAATATTTAAATATTCATTACAAGATAAAAATAAGGATTATAATTCATAGATTACTTTTATATATAATGTTATAAGGGATATTTTTACTACTATGTTAGGAAAGTAAGAAAGCCTAAGTCATATATGAGGACATATGGTGGATGTATCTATTTGAAATGTGTTTGGTCATATTATTAATTCTTTAATGAATGAATTATATAAGTGAAAAATAGGTTCTTCAAAAGTAAAAGGTTGGGATATGAGAGATATGATAGAGGATATGATTAAATAATCATAGAAATTGATGTTTGTTGATAAAAATAGACATTATTAGAATGTATAACTAAGTCAACCACCCACTCCAATGATTCCAATATTTTTTTTGACATATAAAGGAACTTTAAAATCATATTTTATCATATGAGATGTTATATTTTATGGGTGATAAGATAAATTCCCATTAAATATAGACAAATTAGATGAGGGTAATAGTTTAAGATATTACAGATTCATTAGCTATACTATCAAAACCTATTGTTGATGTGGATATTGTTGGCTATAGTGTTGGGAATTTCTTAATTTCCCAATATATACATTTATAACTAATGACCACTAAAGAATTCATTGGTTATATATTTTATTTAATATATTTTTTAAATATATTTTTATATTTTCATATATATATATTTATATTCTTTTTTATGAGTACCTATAATTTAAAAAAATATTACATAAAAATTACAATATGTTTTTGGTTCTTCAGATATCACTACAAATATATCCAAAAGAGATTTCAAATTAGCATCATATAGATATTCATTAGTAGAAACCTATATAAAATTAATGGATGTAGTCATCTTTGGATTCAATTTTATTTCAATATATATCAAGAACTATACAAGGAAGTCATAACTACATATATGACTATCATCAGAGTGCATGAATTATTCTTTATGTATGTCAATTATCAAATTCAATTAAATATAATTATATTAATGTGACTACAAACATTTAATTATATTTTATTAGGTGACATAATACATTATTCAAGGAATATTATATGATTTCATGTTATTGATTCAGAGACACATAAATTATTTCTCAAGTATTGGGGACTCTGCATGATGAATAATTAAAAGAATTTGTTTATGAAATGTTTCAGAATAAAGAAATTAATTGTTGGATATCTCCAAAACTTGAGAGGAATGAAAATATATTTAATTATATTGTATTAATTCAGTCAACTATTAATTTTTTCTTGGATTACATCATACCTTTTTATATATCTATCAATATTATATGTTTTTTCTTTTATGTCATCAATTAAACATAAAATAGTTGTTATCCTCTATATATGGTGATGTATGGTGTGACATTAATAATGTATTGGAGGGGTAAGGTTTATTATTTTGATGACTATATTTTATTATTATTTTATTTTATTATATGATTTTTTATCATTTTAAAACATGTTATGGAATAACTACAACTGGTTATCAAGAATAAGGGCATGAAAAATAAAATATGTTCATGCATTATAGGTGACTTGTTTTATATATAGATTAGTTTGGTAACTGTTTAGACTGTTTTTTCCATTTAACACATTTTTTATAAATTTAGTGAATCGTAATCAATGAATTCATAAACATGAACATTATGTGTTGAGATTTTTTTATATAATTAAAACTTGAATAGTTATAGATTTCTACAAGTTTGGTTATTTAAGGAATTTTTTCTTATATTTATCATATCATTATACTAACATTTAATATTAAATATTTTATTTATATTTTATAAATTTTTTATTATATTTTTTATATAGTGTATGTTATTTAAAAAATCAACATCCAATAAGGGATTGCTTTTTAATAAGACTAGTTATGTTTTATTTAAATTTTGAATGAGTTTTTTGCACCTTTTTTTTAAATATGAAATTTTAATTTAATTATAGTTATAAAAATTTTGAGATATAAAAAAATATATAATATTTTTATTTGTTAAATTTTATTCTTCTATATATGTTTTTTAAATAGTTTGTGTAGTAGTTTTCTCCATATATTTTGGAAATGTATATTTTAAAATAATTTATTTAATAAAAAATACAGGATTTATTTATTATACTATTCTAAAAATCATGGAACAAACTAATTCACATCTTTTTTTATATACAAAATTTCAAAATTATTCCTTCACATCATTTTATATAAAAAAATAAATTTTTAAGACTATATTTAACTCTAGTTATTTCAAAATTGATATGAAGTTGTACTAATTTTCTAAATTCTTCTAGGTTTTCTACACATGTTGTGACAATAACTAACATTGAAACCATTTACAGTGTATGTTATAAAAAACATAATAATGTCACTCACAATAGTATATATAATAGATTAAAAAATAATAAAAACTCAATAAAAACCCATATCCATATAAGTGATTCACTATTACATTCTTAAAATATGAGTAAATTATTAGTGGTTACAAGTAGTTTTTATCCCTTCACTAAAATATGAATTTATGAATTTATAAAATAAATTCATCATTAAGTTTATTTTTTATTCCATCATATAATAATTAACAACATACATTGAAGATATTGAATCAATAAATATTAATGTTTGATTTTCACTTGTTAATTGTATAACACTGTTAACATATATCATAAAAAATATGATACAACCATATCATATACTATTATTAGATATGGAAGTATCATTAAACCTCTACTTTTCTTATGATCACAATCACTAAAGGTATTTTGTAAACTTTTATTTTTAGTGTATTTTTGTTAGAGTATTTCAATATCATCAAAGGAAATTATTGTACCAAATGATGAAATCAAAATGAGAGTGACGGGTCACATTGAAGACAGTCACTAGGATATAACAACAGGTTATTGATAACAGACCACCACCATACCAAAATAGAAACAAAAAAATTTTAGCACTGTGAAGACCACTGGCTAGCCAGTAGAGTCTATAGTAACCTAGAGAGCTATAATAGACTCACTGACTAGTTTGTGGGATCATCAAGCTTGATAGTGGCTTAAATCTAGAATATTCCATGCAACATTAAATGTTGGTCTACATGTTTTGAATCTACTCTTTAGTGGCTTAACTAGACCTACAGATTCACTAGTACTTAGGATGGATTTAAATAGATATTATGGGTGGTTTTAGACTACACTAAGAACACCAATTTCCATAATATGAAACATATTGATCCATTATGACCAATTAAAATATATTATATAGAAAATATAAATTCAAAATCAATAAAATTTATGTGGGATTTATCTTCATGAAACCTTTTTATTTTTTCCGCATTTTCTAGTTCCTTTTAACGCCATTTTTTATTTCATAATTCTCATTTTATATCTTCTTTCTCTCTATTAATATTTTATAATCCTAATATATTCTCAAGAGAGTTGATTAATTTTTTATTGATTTGTAAATAAACATCTCCCTTATTCATTTTATTTTTTAGGTTCTCACCACTATTAAAGTGAGTGTTTTTTACATGGTTTTAGTTAAAATCGTGGAAGTTATTTGTTATTTGGTTTATTATTTTTCAAAAAAATAAATTGATTTATTTCTTCATTGTTCTCGTGTTTTCTGTTAAAACCAAGCAATGTATTCATTCATTGGTTTCACATCTACCTTTAATGTCAGTCGATCAATAAAATTTTCTCAATAATTCTTAAGGGGAGGAGATGTAGGGTCTTATTATTAGCCTATTGTTGAAATCCTTTAACAAAGTTTAACTTTTAATAATCACAATTTATTTTATGATGTTTTTAATGTTTTAATTTCCTCTATACTCACTTTACATTTAATTTTTTATAATTAAATTGATTATATTCATGAGAATAACTTTAATTTTATATAATCTTTTAAAAAAACTATAGGGAATTAATCCCCACCATTTTAGCTGACTTGGAACTGTATTTGGTAAAGGATGAAGTTTTTGTCTTTAAAAAAATTGTCATTTTTATATTTAAGTAATCTTTGTTTTCAAAATAAAAATACAATATAATGAATGATATATATATGATGGAATAATTTTTCAGACTAATGTTTCTCCTTAAGGATAATATATAGGTTATGAACCTTAATTTGATGGTTCCAACTATATTTATTTAAATACATTTACATATACCTTTATAGAAGTGTTCATTATTTGGTATGGACTATTTCATGTATGGTTATCTTGAAACAAGTCATAAATAAGAAATTGAACACCCAATTATTTTTATAGTTTTGAATTTAATGGTAAATTGATGAATTTTACATCCCATGATTTTGTGAATTATTTTTTCCAAAATAATTTAATCTTTTTGATATTTGTAATTTCACGCAATACTAATAATATTTTTTTTATATTAACTAAATTTCATGACCTATCCCCCGGGGCTAGTGCTGCGACTACCCCAAGATCACCTTGAATAAGCCAAGGTCTGGTGACTAGCACAAAAGGCGTAAATCCTTATACCTAGGATGGCATTGTCTTTATAACTAGAAAATGTACACAACAGAGTACAATTGGAAGCAAAACACTAAGTAAAACTATATAACAAAGTGTACTGAAAGTAAAAGGGGGTCGGAAATACAATCCCAACTATAAAGTACTAGGAAACAGAAAGTACAACTGAAGAAAAGAAAAGTTGTCATTGGTTCGTCCTCCGAGGATCCTACATGAAGGGTAGTTAAAGAACGCCTCCTCTGCACTCCAGGTATGTCCATATCCTCTGTGTATCATCATACCATATAGTCCACCTCCAGGTGTCTTATACTCCTGGTGCTCTCAGCCTCAATTAGTGTTGTCCATCGTCTGCATCCAACACAATGAGGTGCCGACATATCCTATGTACGTGTAGTATAACGATACTCAGTAAGGACCCTGAGACCCTCAAGGTCTCATAAAATACAAAAAGAATAAATCATAAAGTTTGAAATCAACAGATAACCCCCACTTAGATATATGTCTATACATATACCTAATTTATCTTGTAATCCATCTCAATAATTATTAAAGCAAAAAAGTTACTGACTTGGGTCACACAGGTAGAAAATGTTTTGTTGAGAGTTAGAGATGATTAGATGTTTCCACTAAATCACCTATTCTATCAAACCCACATAGGATCCTGGTAAAAAAATCAGAACTTTCGAACCCACATAGGTACAGGAACAGTAGTCAGAGCTGTCTAACCCACACATGATCCATAAATAGTAGTTAGAACTATTGAACCCACATAGGATCTAGGAGTAGTAGTCATAGTTGTCAAACCCACACAAGATCTAGGAACAGTAGTCAGAACTATCGAACCCACACAGGATCCACGAAGAGTAGTCATAACTGTAGAACCTGCACAGGATCCAGGAATAGTAGTCAGAGCTGTCAAATCCACACAGGATCTAGGAACAATAGTCAGAGCTGTTGAACCAACACAAGATCCATGAACAATAGTCAGAACTATCAAACCCACACAGGATCCAGGAATTGTAGTTAGAATTTTCGAACCCACACAAGATATAGGAATAGTTTTCAGAGTTATAGAACCCACACAAGATCTAAAAATAGTAGTCATAGAGTAGCCAACCATAGGGTTTCCGCACAAGCACGCTTGATTCTGGTATTGTCCACTCCACAATCCAAGTGTCAATACATCAAATTCCACAAAGTTCCACTAAGAAAATATCCTGAAGGTTCGTCTCATCATAGGAGTCTCAATGCAACAGACGACGCATCAATCAGACGCTCGGTGGGAGAGTTATTACCTTTTATCCCCGGGGCCCAGTTGGATTCGTGCATGATCCAAACTGTTCATGACATAACTATACCCAAAACTACAGTGGGGTATACTCTAAGGGACCATCACACTCCAATATTTCTATCACTAGTGATAGTTCTTCAATCGGATGTCTGGTTCCAAAGATATGGTCGAAGGATCATAAATGGGTCGAAGTAGGCCTGAGTCCGGTCCCACCCGATCAGACCGACCCGGCCCGACCTCGTCTGGGACGACCCTATCTTGTTAGACCCGGCCTGACCTGTTGGGTCTACCCGTGCATGATGGGCCCACCCCAACAGGCTGCGAAGGCCACGAGTAGTGCGAGGGCGCGGACCGGTCGTGAGGGTGAGGACCGACCACACATCGGTGCAAGGGCGTTTCCGCCTGGAGGCACCACAAGGGGAACAGAAAGCCGACTAGGCCAAGCGTGCATGGGGAGAATCTCGGCGGATTGGCTCAGATGGACTAGGCTAGTTCATCCAACGCTATGAGGGTCGCGACATGGGAGGCTCGGCCCGGGAGGCCGGCAGGCAGTCTGGAGGCCGACGGGCACACAGAAGGCCGGTGGGTGGCCGTGTGGCCAGCAGGTGCACAGGAGGCCGACGATGGCCATGAGCTGGTTCGGAAAAAGTGTCGAGAGGGCGGTGCGGGTTGCGGAGTCCGCGGGTAGCACGGTTGTTGCTTGTTGCCTCTGTCGCCTCATTGGTATGTCGCCATGACAATGAAAATCACAAAAGAGGTCTATGGAGAGATTTAGGCCATGTTAGTTTGGCCTACACCCTCCCCATTTAGGGTGATAGAAATCGATCCATCATGAATAGAGAATGATGAAATCCAAATTCTACAACCTCCTCAACGATTCTTTTCCAATCTGCAAAATAAAATCATGGAAAGCATTAGCATGCAAATAAACCCCATACCTTTGTTCGATGTTTGTCATCATTAGTGCGGGGAAGAAGACAGATCATTGGGAAAATATGGATGTTGGTGTCATCTGCATTTTCCTTGATCGTTGTTTTGTGCGCCAGCACGTTGTAGTGTATGACATCCAACATCGGAGGAGGATTCGAGGAAGGAAGTAGAAGTAGCTCCTCGCTGGCGATCTTTATTGGAAGAATGTGTTCTTCTTGGAGGAAGCATAATCCTCCAAGTGTTTGGTGTCATGTCACATGACCAGTGCTTCGTTTCATGGTGAAGACGTCCCAAAAACTCCTTCCAAGTTTCCTATATATAATGGAGGGAGAGAGGTAGGTAACGATCGTTGGATTTTATGACACTTCATTTATTAGGAACCTTCCTAAATTCCAACGACGTGGTTATTTAAATTCAAAAAGAGAAAGATAGTAAATTTATGCTAGCCATATTTAAGAGGTGTGTTGGCTATAATTATTGGGAGGATACCAGGAGACTCCCACCACATTTAATAGGGACTTGAGAGGATTCTCCCAATTAACTGGAGGTTTCAAGGGGGTTTAAAAACCTGGGTGGTCCCCACCACCATGACCTCTCACGGGAGGTTATGGTTCGGGTGGTACCCACCACCATAACCTCTCATGGGAGTTTAAGGTGTGGTGGTCCCCACATCCAACATCCATGTGGAGGTTTAGTTCTGGTGGACCCCACCTGAAATATCCACATGGAAGCTCAAAATAAAATAAAGTGAAAATCATTTTATTTTATTATTTTCCATTAAAAACCCATAAAATAAATTTCATTATCGGCTTTCTGCCATTGAGGTGAAAATCTCATTAAGCAAATAATGTTTTTGTGAGTTCAACAGTGCATTTGGATTTCAATTCCGAGCTCTGGTTCAAAAGTTATAAAACTCCGCTCACACATTTACTGAACGTACCGGAAAAATATTTCCTAAAATACATATTAGTCACTGTCGACCGACGTCGGTCGAGGTTAGGCTTTTACTCGGTGAAACACGCCCCAACTAACCAAATGGTAATCTTATATTTTCAATCCGAGTTACCGTTATGAAGTTATGAATTTTACAATAAAATAATTTTCAAATAATTATTTGATTTGCAGCCAAAAACTAACATTCTCTAGTGGCCCTCGCCGGCAAAAGTTATTATCTACATAATGAAAGAATACCCTCACGAGTTTAGCGGTGGTATAGGTTTTTTAATTCGAGTTACCTTTTTTGAGTTATAAGCATTTGAAAATAAAATAATTTATTTAATTATTTTATTTACGATTATTCCATTTTTTGGTATTTCTCATAGGAGGCCCGCGCCGACTAGTCTTATGTTGCGCCTATGGTAAACCCGACATCCTGAGTGCAACAGTGCCCTCAGATTTCTAATTTGAGTAACTGTTTAATATTTATTCAACTTTTTTAGGAAAACCGCTTATGTTCCTTAACTTAATCTTAACAAAATTTCGACGGATCATTCCGGGCACTCTGGGTCTCGGAATCATGCGCCGTCAAATTTTACGGACCCGTAAAGTTCCCATATATTTATAAAAAATTACTTGGAAATACTTGGTCTTTAAATTCTCCCCACCTCAGGGCTCTACTTCCCTATAATCCACAACTCAATCTAAGGGAACAAGTGGGGGTACTGGGCATGCATCTGCTCCTCCCCCTCCCATGTGCACTCCTAGAGGTTCTCATGCTGCCAACAAACGTGCACCAGAGGTATCGATCATCCATGAAGGACCTGCTCTTATAGATCCCCAATCTCAACTGGAACCTCCGTAAAAGTCTCCTCATCATCGATGTCCAACTCTTTGTGGTCGATGACATCATAAGGTTCATGCACATATCTTCTCAGCTGGAATACGTTGAATAAATCATGCAATCGGTGCAATAGAGGTGGAATAGCTAAGTCTTAAGCCACCTCTCCAACTCTGCTAAGGACCTGAAATGGTCCGATTAATCTCGGTGATAACTTTCCACCTCAGCCAAATCCTTGTAAACCTCATCGTTGTGAGACCCGTAAGAATACGTGGTATCCATCCTTGAACTCCAATCATCTCCATCTTCGGTCAGCATAATACTTATCCCTGCTCTGTCTAGTCTTTATCCACTCCTGGATGATTTGCAATTTCTCTGTGGTAGCATGTACCATCTCTAGTCCCACGATTTCTGACTCCCCTGGGTCAGTCCAGCACAAAGGTGATCCGCAAGGTCACCAGTACAATGCCTCAAAAGGTTCCATCCCAATGGTTGAGTGATAGCTGTTGTTGTATGAAAACTCCACCAAAGGTAAGTGATCCTTCTAGTTGCGACCAATGTTTAAGAAACAAGAATGCAGCATGTCCTCGATGGGTTGAATGGTCCACTCAGTCTAGCCATCCGTCTAAGGATGGAAGGAAGTACTCAAAAGAAGTTATGTCCTGATACCCTCCTGCAACACATTCCATTGCTGAGAAGTAAAACTTACATCATGATTGTAAATGATCGTCGAGGGTAATCCATGTAACTGCAAAATCTACTGCACATTGAGGCATTCCAATCTCTCTACTGAACCCATTTCTTTGATCAGTTGGAAGTGGGCCGACATGGTGTGTTGTTCGACGTTCACCCAAATCGATTCATGACCCCTAGATGTACGTGGAAGCCCTGTCATGATGTCGATGGATATCCCATCCAACTTCCACTCTGGGACCTCTAATGGTTGAACCAATCCTTCTAGTACATGATGCCCCACCTTCACTTACTGCAATGTGAGGCACCGAGAAACAAACTCTCCTACTGCGTTATTCATTCCCAGCCACCAATGATGTCTTCAGAGATACTAGCACATTTGTGCCACTCCTAGTACTACTGATCGAGGGGATGTGTGGAACTTCCTCAATAGTTCTTCTTGAAGTGACACTGGTACCATAGTATGTCCTCTTAAGTGGATGACATGCTCCCCACCATCAAAAAATCCATCAGGTTCCTTCCCTATGGATATCTGAGCACGTCGTGTCTCGCAGTCAGCATCCTCATGCTGTGCCTCCTAGACATGCTGAATAATTGGGGGAGTGAGTGTAATAGACTGAAGGAAGGCTGGTCCATCTCTATGCACAATGTATATCTGCAAAGGAGCCACCTTCTCTTTCACCGCCCTCAGCAGATGCAAGCCAGTCCTCCTGGGGAGTGCGTCTACTACTATGTTCCCCTTCTCATAAGTATAGACTATATCAAAGTCAACTTATGAAACAATGAGGGTGAGGTTGTCCCACTCATGAGTAATTGGCATCACCCTCGTATGCATGAGTTTATCATGTTCTTCCTGGGTTTCCTTTCTCACTGACCAAGGAAAACATCATTCCAACATTGTAGATAAACCACAACCTTTTCACCTAATACCGTCAATCTGAGTATGAATTGAGGATTTCCAGTCATACCCAAACTAATGTTCTAAGGCCTCGACGCTGCCACCAAGAGGTTCCAACCAAAACTCTCACTTCTAGGGTCTAATTACACCATCGGTGTATGTGTGATTGTTGAGTCTCCTCCCAAAGGTATCTCTAGATGTGAGGGTCAAGTTAACAGTTTAACCAGAAACTCTAGGTCCTAGACAAGATTCGTAGAAGGAAGGAATGATTGGTACCTATATCTATTGATACAGTAGCTAGTAGTAAACATGGACCATAACTAAAATAATTCCTAGAGCCCTTTGGTCTCATTCCATGACCTCATTAAACAACTCTCTTCCCCTGTCCTCTAGCTCCCTGAGCCTGGTGGGATCCACAAAAAGTGATTGGTTGTAACATGTCGAAAATTACACCACCACATGTTGCTCTCCTAGATCTGCTTCCACATCTACTGCCCTACAGATTCATCTATCCCTAATAGATTTTTACACGCCCATGTCTTTGATATTGGTTCCAGTTTCCTGATTTCCCACTACTATCATTCACTATCTATATCCACTCATCAAAAGATTATTCAACCACAAAGGTTCTCTCTAGAACCTTAATATAAGTAAGAATGCATAGAAGAATAGTGCTATCTTGGATGTCCTTTAAACACACATTGCTCGGATTTTCGAGTCCTAAATCAGTGATCATATCGTATTCATTGAGTACCATGAATGATCAGTACACCTTCACGAATACTCAGCTACCAACATGTCGTCCTGTCGAAGATGTAGATGTTCTAGTGAACTCTCTGCCACCTCCTTGAGCCAGTCCTCAGTCGCATGTGGGTCAGGATTTCCTCAAAACCTAAGGGGTATCTAATGCTAAAAACTTGTAAGGAACTAATCCTACATGTGTCCTCTAAAGGTACCACCGGATGACACACCTGACCAGCTTGTACTGATATAGCTGTCACACTAACTGAAGGTACTATATCTGGAAACAATCCATTTACCGAAGCCTTGTCACTAAGCATACCATCCTCATGGTCAGTCCCTGAAAAAGACTAGTTCCTAAGATCATTGTCTGCTCTAATAGTTTCTCAACTAGTTGGGAAACTCTAGTAATCTCCTCCAGCCATCCTGCAACTACGTGAGAATCTGTCTCTCCTAGAAACCCCAGAGGCCACTGCTGCTGGAACTCATGCAACATGATAAGTAAGCATGAATCTTCCTCCAGTGTGGCTAGTGGTATCTGCTACCCAATAGGTGGTGGTGGTGCTGGTACACCACCGGATGGTGCCAACATAGTTAGAGGGCCCTGCACTGGAGCCTCGTCGCCTGGTGGGCTGTTAGTACATACAACTCTCAGAACTCTTTCTAGATGTCCATATGGAGGCATCATAAAGGAAAGATATGTGACATCGTCAAAAGATTATACCTAGTGAGCGGAACTATTGAGCTGACATAAAGAAACCTTTTGAAAACACACACACAATCAGTATTTTCGGGTACTGAATCGGAAATCAGAAGTCGGGGTCATGTTGTATGGATACGTCGGCCACCGCACCAACATTGCAATCCCTGAACTGAAAACCACACTCACTGCACTTAACAATATTTCTTTAGAAAAAAATATCAGAGTCCTAGGTTCTGAGGTAGAACTGATTCCTCTGATATGAATTTGTCATGACATGTCCCCTTGGGCCCGTCCCGTGACTACCCTAAGCACACCTTCTATAGGTTAGGGGCTCTCGACTAGCACCAAAGGCATAAATCCCTAAAACTAGGAAGGCATTGCATTTATAACCTGAAAACACACACAATAGAGAATAATAGAAAACAAAACACTAAGTAAAACTATATAACAAAGTGTACTGAAAGTAAAAGGGGGTTGGAAATACAAGACCAATTGTAACATACTAGGAAAAATGAAGTAAAATTGATGAAAATAAAAGTTTTTGTTGGGTCGTCTTCCATGGTTCCTACCAGAAGGGTAGGTACAGATCACCTCATTAGTACACTAGGTCTGTCCGCCTCCTCCATGTATCGTTGCGCCGTATGGTCCACCTCCGGGTACCGTCCGGTCCTAGTGCTCTCAGCCTCAATGATTGTTGTCTGTCGTCTGCGTCCAACACAATGATGTGCGAGCATATCCCATGTAGTTGTGTGTATAATGATACTTAGTAGGGAACCTGAGACCCTAAAGGTCTCATAAAATCTAACAAGGATAAATCACAAAGTTTTAAATCCACAGATAACCCCACATAAGCATATGCCCATACATATACCTATGTTATCAAGTAATCCATATTAATCATGAGGAAAACACAAAATTTACAGTCTCAGCTCACATAGGTGAAAATCTTTTTTTTTTTTTTGAGATTTAGATATGATTAGAGGTAACCACTAAATCATCTATTCTATCAAATCCACGTAGGATCCTGGTACAGAAATCAAACGGTTCGAACCAACACTGGATCTAGGAACAGTAGTCAGAGCTGTAAAAGCCACACAGGATCCATGAATTGTAGTCAAATCTATCGAACCCACACTGGATCCAGGAATAATAGTCAGAGTTGTCGAACCCACACATGATCCAGGAATAGTAGTCAGAACTATCGAACCCCCACATGATCCAGGAACAGTAGTCGTAACTGTCTAACCCACATAGGATCCAGGAACAGTAGTCAGAGCTGTCAAACCCACACAGGATCCAGGAAAAGTAGTTAGAGCTATTGATCCCACACGGGATCTAGGAACCGTAGTCAGAGTTGTCGAACCCACATGGGATCCAAGAATAGTAGTCTGAACTGTCGAACCCATATAGGATCCAAGAACAGTAGTCATAGCTTTCGAACCCACATAGGATCCAGGAACAGAAGTTAGAGAGTAGATCGCCACCGGGTTTCCGAACAATCATGCTTGATTCAGGGAGGTTCCACTCCCCAATCTAAGTGTTGATATATTAATATCCAAAAATTTCCCTGAAAACATATCTCGAAGGTTCGGCTCTTCATAGGAGTCTCAACTCAACACACGGCACGTCAATCAGATATCGGGTCTGAGAGTTATTAGCCTTTTAATACTGGGGGCCCGGTTGGATTCATGCACAATCCAACCTAACCATATCTAAAATATACCCCAAATATTAGTGGGGTATATTCTAAGGGACCATCACACTCCAAGACATCCATCGCCGCGGACGGTTCATCAATCGGACGTCTGGTGCAAATGATATGGCTGAAGGAGCGTAAAAGGGTCGATGGGGGCCTGGGTCTGGTCCGACCAGGTCGGACCATCACGGCCCGCAAGGCCTGGTCCAGCGGGCCGCGAAGGCCACAAGTATAGAGAGGGCGCGGTCAGGTCACGAGGGTGGGGACTGGGCATGAGGGCATGGACCGGCCGCATGTCGGTGCTAGGGCAGTTCAGCCCATAGGCGCCGTGAGGCACACTGAAGGCAGGCTCGGGAAGGCGCGCGTGGGGGCACGGATCATCCAAGATGGACAAGGTCGGTTTAGCCAATGCCGTGAGGGGCACAGCTCGGCTAGCTCATCTTGGGAGGCCGACCATCGACTAAGTTTTAGGCTGGTGGCCAGGAGGTCGGCGGGCGTACGAGAGGCCGGTAGTAACGGGAATCAAGGAGGCTGGTGGGCGGCCCGGAGGCAGGCAGGCGCATAGGAGTCCGGTTGGCGGTCGGGTGGCCGGAGGGCACACGGGAGGCCGACGGCGGCCAGGAGCCAGTTTGGCCAAATCACCGTGTGGGCGGCACGGGTTGCGGAGACCATGGGTAGCACGGGCATTGCCCGTCACCACCACCACCTCGTTGTTTCGTCACCATGTCGAAGAACATCACAAAGATATCAGTAGAGGGAGTCTGGCCATGTTAGTTTTTCCCACACACTTTGCACTTAGGATGATAACAATCAGTCCACTAAGAATAGATAACAGTGAACATATAATTCTACAGCCTCCGTAAATATTCTTTTCCATTCGGTAAAAGAAAATCAAGGAAATCATTACCATGCAAGTAAACCCCCTAACATTGTTTTATGATTGTCGACGTTGGCGCCGGGAAGAAGACAGATCATTGGGAAAAGACAGATGTCGGTGTCTTTGGCGTTTTCCTCGATTGTCAGTCATTGGGTAGGATCGTCATAGTCGAAGATGTCCTACGTCAGAGTAGGTTCTGAGGAAGGAATTCGAAGTCACCCCACACCAGCATTCTTCGTCGGAAGAATGTGTTCTTCGTGGAGGAAGCATAATCCTCCAGGTGTTGGGTGTTGCGTCACATTACCAGTGGTTTGAAACTTGGTGAAGCTTCCCCAAAACCTCCTCCCATTATTCCTCTATATGGTAGAGGGAGGGTGGTAGGTAACGATCATTGAAATTTATGACAGTTCATTTATTAAGAACCTTCCTAAATTCCAATGACGTGGTTATTTAAATTTTAAAGCGGTAAGATATATAAATTATGCTGGCACAATTTAAGAGGTTTTTAGCTATAATTATTTGGAGAATACCTAGATACTACCCCCAACATTTAATAGATACATGAGAGTTTTCTCCCAATTAATGGGAGGTTTCGAGGGGGTTTAAAAAGGAGGGTGGTCCCCACCACTATACCCTCTCATGGGAGGTTATGGTTCAGATGGTCCCCAACACCATAACCTCTCCTAGGAGGTTATGGTGCAGTGATCCCAAATACCAAATTCCATGTGGAAGTTCCATTCTAGTGGACCCCACAAAAAATATCCACATGGAAGCTCAAAATAAAATAAAGGGAAGATCATTTTATTTTATTATTTTCCACGAAAAACCCAAAACATACTTTTATTCTCGACCCGCTGTCGTCAAGGAGAAAGTATCCTTATGTGAATACTGGTGTTGCGAGTTCAACAGTGCCCTCAGATTTGAATTCTGAGTACTGATTCAAAAGTTATAAGATTATGCTCGCGCATTTACTAAACGCTCCTGAAGATACTGTTCGGAAAATTATTATCATTCACCCTCGTCCTGTGCCGGTCGAGGTTAGACTCTGCCTAGGTGAAACACGCCCAAGATAACCCAATGGTACTCTCAGATTTCCAATCTATGTTACCATTTAGATGTTATAAATTTTACAATAAAGTAATTGTCACTTAATTATTTTATTTGCGGCCAAAAACTAACTTTCTATGGTGGCCCCGCGTCGGCCAATGTTAGCATATTCCATAAAAAAGCATACCCTCAAGAGTTCAGCGATGGTCTTGGATTTTTAATTTGAGTTACCATTTGTGAGTTATAAGATTTTTAAAATTAAAATAATTTATTTAATTAATTTATTTACGGTTATGCCATTTTCGGGTTTTCTCACTAGAGGCCCGTGCCGACTAATATTAAGTCACACCTAGGGCAAACCTGCGATCCTGAGCGCAATAGTGCCCTCTGATTTCTGATCCGAGTAACTGTTTAATAGTTATTCCACTTTTTCAGGAAAATTTCTTACAGGAATTAACATAATCATTACAAAAATTCGACAGATCATTCTGGGAACTCTGGGCCTGGGAATCGCGCGCCGTCAGATTTCTCGGGCTCGTAAAATTCCAATACATTTAAAAACAATTAGATGGAAATTATATTTATTTACAATAAATATATTTGGATTATGTTATACAAAAAAATCTGCTAATATTTCACAAAATCCAACATAAATTTTATGTTTCTCAACATGGAACACCAAGGATATCTTGCATTACACGCAATAGTGTCTTTCCTTGATGGCTTGGGTAATACGCAAGACCGAATAATGATAACGAAATATCATTAAAATGTTACTTAATATAACCTAGATATTAAATTAGTAGTTATGAAATTTTTTAACCAACTTATGAAAATATATGGTTTATAAAAATATATGAATAATTAATTGGATACAAATGAATTAGAAATAAATATGAAAACGAATTGATTATAAAGAATTTTTTTTTATTTTTATGCCCACAATGTTGTCTTAACCTAGTAAATTAAATTAATCATAATTAGTTATATATATTAATTATATATATATTCTATATATTCAACCAATTTTTTATATATTCATTAAATATATTTTATAGTCTTAAGGATAAAACAATCTCAATATTATACAGAAAATACTTTTTTTTATTACGTCGTTTTAAGGACTTTTAATGGATAACCTATCTAAAATAAAATTCATGGAACTTTTATGGATTATATATATGGAAACAATCATATTAAATTATATCGAAACATTTAAAATTATTTTTGGGTAAATGTTTTTTAGTTTTGTGATTTTTCATTTTATAATGAATAATGAAAATTACAGTAAATTAATTCAAGACTTCTACTTCATCTAATTTATTTATATGGTTAAATTTTATATTTATATTTTTTTTAATTTAAATTAGATCCTATTTTTATCAATTAATTTAATTCATGTAATTATAATCAATTTTACATTGAAATTTACTATAAAAACATATCAATCTTCTGGATGTTTTTACATAAAAAACATACATTGTCGTCCCGTCTATGGGATGAAATTTATGTTAATTTCTTCCACTTATATGATTAGAATTCAGAAAAATGGATTCCATATTTTGAATCATAAAAAAAAATTAATAAGTTCCAATTATTTTTTTAGCAAAAATATTATTGAAGGTAATTAAAATTAAATACAACATTTAAGGAACAATTAATCTTAACAAGGGACTAAACTTTAATCTTAAGGGCCAAAATGACATATCCACCTATCCAAAAACCATTTTCTAGAAATATGATTTCTAAAAGCCTTACATTATTTATTTTAGATGATTTTGGGAGATTTATTTTAATAAAAACATAATTACGCCTAACTTGTTTTCAAATATTTAATGTGTGTCCCCTCCTTTCCCAATAAATTGCTACAAACTCTCCCTCTTCTTAACACCTGTAAAAATGATTAGGTTTGGAAAATATATTCCCAATAAAATTCACGAAATACCTCCATTATAAATTTATGTCTCACTATGGTAATATAGGAATCCAAGGATTCCCTTTGGTGAAAACCAAAAGGAGTTACATAGAGAAGAGGTAACATCCCTCCTTTCGCTATTTTTTTATTTTTAATTTTCCACTCCATAAACACTAATTTTTTCTTGATTGAATAAACTAATAGTATCTTAAATATAATAGGATTTTTTATGACATGTTTTCAAACTAAACTTATACACACTTCCATCTAATGGGTAACAGACATATTGTTTACTTGTACGGTGAACTTCCACCACACAAAATGATGACTGCCCATTTTTACTTTTAACGCCACTCATAGTGGGAATTATGATGGAAAATATATTAATATATCATATATATGATATTTATAATGTCTTTATAATTTTTTAAATTTAAGCAATAATATACCTGTATGCTTTCTATCTTCTCTAAATATGATAATTTCATTTGGGGAAGTGTGGACAACATCTCCATCAAAGCAATGAGATTCGTTCACACACTACATGGAATTTTATAAGGATGTTTTCAGTGAACATATATGATATATATGAAATAAAAAAATTTAGTATAATTTTATTATATACATATATACAAATATTTTATTTTATTTTCTTTCTTTCAATACGACAATAAAATGGAAGTAGTGTTCATGCGTACATATGGCATAACGTATATTATAAACAGTATATTTCATTTTCATAATTCTATATTATATAAAT
The DNA here is from genome assembly GCA_963277665.1 of Viscum album. Lineage (NCBI taxonomy): Eukaryota > Viridiplantae > Streptophyta > Magnoliopsida > Santalales > Viscaceae > Viscum > Viscum album. The sequence continues at coordinate 397,790,075 of OY728144.1, forward strand.
TATAATAATATAGATAAAAAATTGTTTAAATGATATTTATACCCTATTTTATATTCTATAAATCATGATATATGTATAATTAGCAAATACAGAACCAATTAAGACACTTGTGAAAAACAAAGTGAATATTACACAAAGTGAAACCTTAACATTTAAATGTTAAGGGAAATATAAAGTCATAGTAAAACCATATCTAGTATTATATATAACAATATGGTTCTTTTTATATTTATAATAAACTTATATTTATTATACAGGAGGTTTGAACAAGTACAAAGAGATTCAAGATAGATTGTAAGGGGATTTCATCTCACATTTTATTTTGGTGAGATACATGCCTTATTCACCACTTAATTATTTTTTCCATCTATACATAACATTGTTGTTTTATATGACTATTATAAATAAATTAAAGGTTATTTAAATATCCATTTTATGATTATTCTCTCATTGGGTTTATGATTCAAAAGATTCCAAATCAGTAAGATAGTTTTGTCTCAATATTCGTACATTGAGATATATGTTTTGTTATGAACAAAAATTATTATTTTTGAGATTTATTTGAAATGAAATATCATTAATAAAATTATTTTCATGATATTTTAATCTTAATTTTATTTTATTTTCTTACATGCATAATTTTATCCAATGATACCATGTGGTAAGAGATTATTGAAATAATCCCATCATTTATCAAGATTTCTCATGATTATTCTTCCATTGATGAAATATTACTATAAACATCACATGAAAATTCATGATATTAATTATCCTATATTTATTCAATATATCATAATGTATTAGAACCATTTTCCACTATTTAGTTTTTATGATAACATATCAAGTGATTTTATGAAAGCCTAACTTTAACTCTCTCTTCAATCTAAAATTTCTGTTCATTAAAAACAATTTCTTCTAAAAGGCTTGTAAAAATATTATTATTTGATAATATGATATTTAAAATAAATTTATACCCATGTTTTAAGTTTAAAAAAATGTTATAAAAATAATTATTTTGTAATTTTTCATCCGAGGAACATTTCAAAACTTTTTACTGTAAAAAAAAGGAATGTTCGGCATGTATGGATTTACCTATGGGCATGATATTCATTCAATTAAAGCTTCTATTACAAGATTACAAAGTTATTTTTATAAAACACAATTTTTTCCTAATATTATCGAAAAAAAAAATTATTTGTTTTCAAGAAAAAGGTTTTAAAAATTATTTTTAAGATTATTTAATGTGTTTTAAGGGAAAAAGGTTTTCAAAAGGTTTTCAATATTATTTTATGTTGTAAAAGAAAAATGGTATTCAAAAAAGTTTCAAGATTCATTCATAGGTATTCAAGGAAAATGGTCTTAAAAACATTTTAATGTTTCTTTCAAAAAATTTCATGTAAAAATGTTTTAAGAATTTTTTCAAGATTTATTTATATCTATTCAGAGTATTTTATATGAAATGGTTTTCAAAACGGTTTCCAGATTTATTTATAAGCTTTCCTAGGAAATGGTTTTCCAAAAATATATATCTTATTTTATAAGATTTTATGTAAAAAGGATTTCAAAACATTTTAAAATTTATTCATGAGTTTTAATGGTATTTTTAGTTAAACGGTTTTCAAATGGATTTATGTTTTAAAGATTATTTTTCATAAAATATGGGATATTTTCCTCCAGAAATGAAATTAAAATATATTGAAAAATTATTTTCCATCTATGTTGACATGTTACTCATTCCCTTTTTATAAATGATTCAATGATTCCATTAATTTTCATTATCTAAATGGTTTATGTTTTGATGTAATGATGTTTATGAACATCATTTCACTTCCATGGGTTTTATTATTGTGAAACCTAATTCTTATCACATTTCCGGATTTAATAAAATGATTTTGAAACATATATTCTTCCACATGTTAAGATATCATTACTTTTTTTGACACCCATTCCATTTAATGGGATTATTCTTGGATGTTTATAAAACCCATCTCTTTTAATGGGTCTTGATATGATGAAAGTTTTATTATCTTGTGGAACATATTTGAATTATTTTATTATTGTATGGGTGGGACCCATATCTTCCTACAATTAATTGGGTAATGATTTATATCTAAATGGATAATAATGTGAATCATGTTAATGGTTCAGACGCACGATGGGATGAGAGGGAAACCTGACCCCTTACAATGAAAGGTCTACAACTGAGGATGGGGGTGTGCCCTACCAAGTTGGTCATGTCACCATAAATTTGGATGATATGCAAACTTGATCTACTATAGGATGATGGGGTAACATGGTCCCTTGAATGAAAAGTACTATGACTGGGGATGGTGGTGTGCCCTGAACACTAGGTGTATTAACCATAATGTTGGGAGGTGGGGTAACACGATTGACTTTGGGAATATGGGGAAACATAATCCCTTACATGGAAAAACTATGATTGGTGATTGTGGTGTGCCCCGCCAAGTAGGTGTCATTCCCATGAAGTTCTTTGATAAGTTCTAATAATGATTATTGACATATAGGGAATAATATCACATGTCCATATATGCTACAATTCCATCTCTTATTCTTATGAAATGAATTCATGGATTATATTATTTATTTTCTTATGATTTAGGTCTTATGAACTACCATGATATTTTCCATTAATCATGTTTATGATCCTTGATATGTATAGTATGATCATATAACATTATTATCACATTCTAATAACCCTATTATCATGTTTATTCTTGTATGTCTCCCTTTGTTACCCATATAGATCATCTAATATCACCCCATTCTATTTTTACATTCAACTATTATCAATATATGTATTAATTATAAATTTTCTAAGAATGGTTCTAGTAATGAAAAACCTAGTGTGATATAATGTAGCACACATATGTACCATTGTTTATGTTCCCTTGTTTCTAAATCAACTAGACTAATATGGTCTTGGGGAATCTATTTGTTTAATGTTTTAATTACTCGAAAAAAGTTATGTAATGTATATGTATGTTAATGCCCAATTTTTATATTTTCAATCAGAGAAAGGGATTAATTAATCATTTTAAACTAGGATGATAAAACTTTAGTGATACCCCTAGGTATATTTATAAGTATATGTCTGAGGATTTATATAAGGAAAAGCATATGATAACATTTATAAAAATGTCTTGGAATATTGGTAAAGGGTAGAATGATTGGTTTCCAAAAAATGCATCCCTTTCGAGATAATACAAGTGGATGTGGATCTGTAACAGATATACCTAGGGGTAAAAACACTGATATAGTTTGTTGGGTCTAACTCAGTATAACTTAGTAGATAACAATGAGCCTTGCTACATACCTAGTTTGAAACTCCCTAGGGTCATGAATTGGGAGTTCAAGAACTCATTAAAACCCATCATGAAGAATATATATAGAGAATGAATATTAATAACCTTTCATATATTAAATAAGAATTTGTCGGGATTTATACATCCTATAAGTAACTCTTTTTTATGATTATGTGGTTTTCATAATGATATTTGTTTCTCACCAAGTGATTTCTAGATTTATTCAATGGAGAAAACTAAAATGAGCATAGTTAACCTTGAATTTCTCAAATATATAATGCATTGGAATTATTAAAATTAATTTCCATTGTGTAAATCTCATAAAGATAATCAGTATGTTGGTATGAGTATTAGTTGTACTTATGTAGAAAAAGAGACCAAAAGCAACATGTGAAAGGTATGTAATTTTCATCCTATATTTTTTACATTATATATAACATGCATGAATATATTAAGATTGATAAACCATAAAACATGATTAACATTTTATAACAGAGGATTAAATTATTTAATAATAAGTATATGAGGCATGAGTAATTGTTTAATAAAAAATTTGGATGAATGATGTATTTATGTTTTGGAATTAAAATATTTATTTATATGAATCATGAAATATATAGGTATTTTCTATTTTAGTTTTCATTATGTATTTAAAATTACATGTTGAATGGTGATGAATACATAAAAAAGTGAAATTTTTATAGGGGAAGGTATCCAAAAATTAATTACTAATTTTGAGATAATGATGTTTGGATAAAGATATGTTGTATATGAATAAGTAAATTGGTAGGTATGGATTAGAATAGAACCTATTATTGAAAAAAAATTCATTGAAATCTATTATAATTTCTTAAACTTCTTGGATTTAATTAATTTTTTCAAGTAATCAATGAAATAATGAATAATGCATATTTTATAAAAGTATTTATTATAATTCTGGTAATTACCTTTTTTCAAGGGAATATTCTATGAAGGTATTCACATGTCGGGAAATTTAAAATCATGTGGTACTTTTTGACCTTTTGGTAATCAATTTAAAACTAGTTTTGTCAAATTCATTCCAAAGTTTGGGACTTTCACCTTTGAAAAGTTTTATAAGGATAACCATTCATGAAAATGTTTTTTTAAACAGTGGAGGAAGTATTTATGTATTGATGTTGTATTAAAAACCTTAGTTAAAAGGGTATTTTTGTTTATTAAACATATTTCAAGGATTTATATCATAATTATTTATTAAATAATATTACCGTAGTTTTAGAAAAGGGATCATGTATGTCAGATGATAACCAATCATGTTTGGCAGGGATGTGAGTCTTGAACCCATGACCAATTAACAGTTAGGGTTTCACGACTATAACTGGTCTACTGGATTTCCTACTTAATGTATAATAATTTTTTATGAATAAATATTTATAATGAAATGGTAGTGTTAATTTTTTTTAGATACTAATGTATTAAAATTATTTATATTAAAGGATAACTAGAGGAAAATAGTTATACATTTAATTATTTTATGGTATTGAATATCACTTAAAATTTTATTTTAGTGCTTTGAGCATCAATGTCAATTTCGAGAAATCAATTTCTAGAATAATGGATGACTTAGAAATAGATAATAACACAACAAAAGAATTATTTTTTTTATAAAAGTATATAAGTAATTATATTTCCTTATATTCTTGGTCAATAAAATAATTACTCCAAGATAGGATAATGATAAAAAATGTGTTGTCCTAATACATGGTTTTTTTTCAACCGATGGCCTTTAAGTCATCCAAGATTTATGATATTGTGGACCTCAACACTTCTTTGATCATTCAAATTTTTGATATGGATGACCTTAATCACTCCCTATAAATATTTATGCATTTCCCCAATGTCCAATCATCACTCCCAAACTATGTTCTCCTGTGTGGAAACCAAGTTGTATGTAACTTTGGGTAACCTTTATGTTTCAAACCTACCCTTTTTAAGAGAAGATTCAGTATTATTTTTTATGTTGTGGGTTTCAATGAAAAAAAATCATACAGTATTTAAATGTTCACAAACTAGATGAATTTCGAGGTTGGAATTCATTTTAAAGGGGTGGAATGTAACAGTACAAGATTTTGTGAATTATTTGTTTTGAAATAATTTAATCATTTTTATATTTTTCATTTCATGAAGCACTAAAAATATTTTATTTTATATTAAATAACAACATTTGGATTTTTCATATATGAAAAACCATGTTAATTTTGTATTACATGCAATAATGACTTTCCTCGATGACTTCGGTAACACTCATGACCGAATAACGATAATGATATATTATTAAAATTTTTTAATATAACATATCCATTAAATTGTTATTTATGAAAAGGGATAAATAAAATATGAAAATATATGGTTTACATGAATATAAAAAGAATTCATTAGCTACAAATGAATTACAAATGAAGATGAAAACTGATTGAATATAAATGAAAATATTATTATTTTTATCCCCACAAAATTAGCTTACGCTAATAAATTAAATGAAATACAATTTTTGAGTGATATTAATCAAATATATATAATATATTTTCCATCAAATATTTTTTTTAATCCAATATATTTGATAGGTTTAATATAAAAATGAACCCAATTTTAAGTATAAAATACTATATATTTTTTACAAATTTTTACCAACTTGTAATGGAAAATATATTTTAAATAAATTTTTTGGAAATTTTATTGATTCTATATTTAAAATTAAAAATTATCATTCAAATAGAAACCTAAAAAATTCAGTTTATGTTTTGTTTTTGTTCTGTGAAGTTTCATTTTTTAATGAATAGTGAAAAATAGTAAATTTCTTCCAATGCTAATTGTTCGTTTAATTTATTTATAAGTTTAAATTATACTTTAAATTTGTTTTAACATTTAATTAGATCATATTTTAAACCAATAATCCTCTTTATTTTATTTTAATCTATTTAACATCGAAATTTACTATAAAAACACAACAAATAATAGAATGATTTTATTTTCAAACCGCACTTCATCATCCCATATGTGGGATTAAATTTAAATAAATTTACTAAACATATGTGGTTGGGATTAAAAAAATAGATTCTATATTTTTAATCATAATAATTTGTAACAATAAATTATGAAAAAATAGTTTTTCCAAAAAATATTAGTGAAAGTAATTAAAATTAATTACATCGATTAAGGAAAAAATAAGCTTAACATGGGACTAAACATTAAACATAACGTCCTAAATTACCCAAACACTTGTCCAACACCCCTTGGATGGATATAAGTATTTCATAAACCTTCCATTATAATATTTTGCTTGTTTTGATGAATGTTTTAGTAAAAAATTTGGGAATGCCTAACTTATTTTAAAAAATGGAAACTATGGCCCCACTCTTCCTTATAAAAGGGAACCACCTATCCGTCATCTTTACACCACAAAAAACTCTTAGTTTAGGCCATGATATACCCAAAAAAATTCCAAAAATCATAAATTCTTCTTAAAATTCTCTCTTTTGGAATAAATCAATCGATGGAATCATTTTGGTTAAAACCAAAAGGAGTTACCTAAATAAGAGGTGATATCCCTCCTCAATCTCCTTTCTTTTATTTTTCATTATCCACTAACTAATATCTTCTTATTCAATTATTGTATAAAAAACACATATCCTAAATATACAATGTTGTTTTTATGATAAGTATTTGACCTACACTTTAATATAATTTCATCTAATAGTTAATTAACATACTGTTTACGTGTACGATAAACTATAGTCTCACGAAACAATGATTATTCATTGTTTTATTACCACCTATCATGGAGGAAATTATGATGGAAAAAATATTTTATATATGATATATATTATATTTATAATAACTTTATTCTTCTGTAATTTTTATTTAGAACATACCTTTATTCTTTCCATCATGTGTAAATATGATAATTTCAATTGAGTGAGGGAGGACTATCGCCCCCTCAATGTGATGGTATTCATTCCCACGCTACATGGAATGTATTAAATAAGTTTTTAGTGAAAATATATGATATATATCACAAAATATTTATATTTCAATTTTAGTTTATAAATTTATATATTTCATATTATTTCTATCTTTCGATATGAAAATAAAACCGAAATAGTATTCATGCTTACGCACGACCTACCGTCTCCATGAATGGTGAGTTCCATTTTTATAATTCTATATTAGATAGATTATTATAATACACATATAAATAATATACATGATATTTATTTCTTTATTTACATTTTATAAATCATTATATAAGTATTAGGACCAATGATAAAACAAATTAAGACACCTGTAAAACATAAAGTGAATATTACCTGAAGTGAAACCTTAACAAAGAAATGTTAGTAAGTGTGTAATATAAAGTCATAATAAAATCATATATGGTTTTAGATATAATAATAATATTCTTTGAAATATTTATAATAAACTTATATTTATTATATCTGTGTTTTCAATGAGTACAACGATATTCAATACACAAGGTAACGTGATTTCATCTCACTTATAATTTTCGTGAGATGTATCCCTTATTAACCACTCAATTATTACATTTGGTGGATATACTAATAATGATTGTATTATATGAATATTATATATAAATTTATGGGTATTTAAATAAACATTTTATGATCATTCTTACATGGGGTTAAAGTTTTAAATGTTACCAAATCAATAAGACAGTTTTTTCTCAATTTACCTTTTTTAGGATATATGTATTGGTATGAACCAACATTCATTTTTTGAGGTTTATTATATTTGAAATTTTATGAATATACTTTTTCATGAAATTTTAATCTTTATGTAATTTTATTTTGCTTCATTGATAGAAATGATCCGAATTTACCATTTGGTAAGACTCAATTGAAACAATCCCATTGATTGTCAGGATTGTTTATGATTATGTTTGCATTGATGAAATATTATTATCCATATCTCAAGAAAAATCATGATATTTATTCTAATATATTTATTAATTATATCTAGATTTATTATTAACATTATCCAAATATTTTTTATTTAATATAAGTTAGAAACCTGTTTCAGGAAAGTCCTACTTTACCTCTCTCTTTGGCCAGAATTGTGGGTTCCTCAAAACCATGTTTTATAAAAGGTTTCTAAAATTATTTTACTATTATCCTGGTAAATATAAAAACCATTTTTGGTGATATTTTACATTTAAAAAAATTCTCAAAATAAATCTTATATTCATTTTCTGGTCGTGGCACTTCTCTAAACTTTTAAGGTGTAAAATGAATGTTTTGCATATACAAATTTAGTTGCCGTCGTGATCATCATTCGGCTGAATATTCCTTTAAAATACTAAAAAGGTATTTTTTAAATAAAATTTTTTCTTAATATGCTGGATTTTTTTTAATGTTATTTTCATGAAAATTATTTTTAAAATGTTTTCAGGATAATTTTATAAGTTTTAAAAGGGAACAATTTTTCAAATGTTTTTCAATCTTATTTTAATTTTTAAGGGAAAAATTGTCGTCAGAACTTTTTCATGATTCATTCATAAGCATTCAAGGAAAATTATCTTCAAAACAATTTAAATATTCTTTCATATGTTTTCAAGTAAATTTATTATCAAAACATTTTCATGATTTATTTATAGGTTTTCAAAGTATTTTAAAAGAAATGGTTTTCAAAAATTTTTGTAGATTTTTTTATTTGTTTCCAAGGAAAATTGTTTCTAAAACCATTTCAAAATTATTTCATAAGTCTTCAATTAAAAATAATTTTCAAATTTTTTCATGATTTATTTATAAGTTTTCAATGTATTTTCAGTAAAATGATTTTGATGGTTTTATGTTATAAAGAACCATTTTTAAAGAATAAATAATATTTTCCTCTAGAAGTGTTTTAAAAGATATTTCAATATTATTTATCATATAAGTTGACATGTGTTGATGTTACTCAGGCCCTTTTGATAAACTATTCTAAGGTTCCATTCATATTCTTTCTATTAATGGTTTATGTTTCGATATAATGATGTTTTTGAAACCCATTTCTCTTGCACGTGTTTTATGCTTGTGAAACCTTCTTCTTTTAACAGGTTAGGATTTCATGAAGTGATTATAAAAACTATATTATTCCAAATATTGATATATAATTACATTTTTATAAAACCCATCTCATTTCATGGTACTATAATAGGATGTTTGTAAAACCCCTCCCTTTTTAAAGACCGTGATTTGATAAATTGTTTATTATATTGTGGCACATGTATCAATATTTTTATTATGATATGGTTGGTACCTATATATGCCTCCAATGCATTGGGTAATGATTTATATCTCATTATATAATTATTTGAATCATGTAAATGGGATTGATCCACAATAAGAAGATGGCAAAACACAATCCCTTAGAAGTAATGGACTATGAATGGAGATGGTGGTGTGTACCACCCTGTAGTTTTACTCACCACAAAGTTAGAAGATGGGGAAACCCTATCCACTATAGGAAGATGGGAAAAAATGAACCCTTATAATTAATGGACTGTGACTGAGGATGGTGATCTTTCCCGCCCAGTAGGTGTAGTCACCATGAAGATGGAAGATGAAGAAACCCAATCCACTATGGGAATATAGGGAATAATAGTCCCTTATAAGGGAAGTACTATGACTGTGAATGGTGGTGTGTCACTACCAATAGGTTTAGTTCCCATTAAGTTAATTGATAAATTATAGCAATGAGTCTTGAATTATAGGGAATGATATCACATGTCCATGTAAGCCACAATTCTATATATTATTTTGATTATATGATTTCATGGATTATGTTATTTATTTTATTATGATTAATATCTTATAAAATTACATGATTTAAGCCGTTTTTCATGTTTAATATATTTTATTTGTTTTTTATGGTCTTATAAGATTATGATCGCATTCTCATACCCCTATGCTCGCATTTATTATTACATATATCCCTTATTTAACCTTACTAAGCATATGAGATCGCCCCTTTTTATGTTTCCTTCCCACAGTTATGTAGATATTTATTGAGTACAATTTTTCTAAAAAGTATCGTAGTCATGAAGAACCCTGTTGTAGATAATTTAGCTCTATTGTATATCAGTGTTTGTTTTACCATGTTTTCAATGGCACAATACTAATACGGTGTTTGGGTGATTTTTGGTTTTATTTTTTATAATTTCTCAAAAGTAATGTAAGGTATAGGTTTGTTAATAATGGGTAATTATAACGAACCCATTAAATTTTGGTTTAAATAAAAACATGTTAAATCATATATCTACATGAAAAAATGCTTATGAAATATGGAAACTCACATAGAAGTTTTTCATGGAGAAATAAATAAAGATAAAGATTTGAAACTTGATATGTATATGAAAGGTTATTTATGTCATAGTATTTATTATAATAAGTCTATTTGTGATATGTTTACACACTGTACTAATATATTCAAAGTAATAAAGCCTCATGAATATAAACTTAATATGAAAATACATATTAGGAAAATCCTTTGGGGGAAACCAAGTAATTGGAACCCAATGTAATGGAAATCCAAGAATCCAAAGATACAAAGAAAATTCTAATCTAGGAACTTAACAGAACTCCCATAACATATGATATCGCTATGAAATGAAGATAATATAAGGAATCAAATTAAATCAAGGTTAAAATGACTCCTTATTTTAAATTAAATACTGAAGAATATTATGATGGAGATAAAATAGATCATCTAGACCAGAAGTTGAAAAAATTCTTAATAAAAATAATCTTACAAACATTCCAAAAAATAGAATAATCCATGTTAACAATATTCAATATTCTTCAACATCAAAATAAATAAGGGAAACATGAGGCTTGAATTTTAATTGAACAAAAAATAAAATAAGTGCAATGCAGAATAAAAACAAGAAATCCATTAGGTTTTTAACCTGGAGTAAAAGATAAAACTCTCTCTCTTCAAGTTAATCAAGTGAAAAAATTTACATTTGTATCAAGGAGGAAGTAGTGGTTGGTAATGAATTAAAATCTAAATACACTAATTATTTCACCAAAATTATGCTTCTTTTTCTAAAAACCTATGATCTAAAGATATAAAATATTATCATAATCACAATTAATAAGGGTTTCATAAACTAAATGGTTCATAAAAATTATTAAAAAATTATTATAATCAATTTCCTAAAGATAATAATCAACTTTATATCAAAATAGATGCATTATCAATAGAATATAATGATGAACCGAATCTGCATGAGTTACATTCAACTATTGATGATCCTAATTAATATCTCATAAAATAAACCCAAGGTGAAAAATTATAAATAAATTATCGTGTTTATAATGAAATGAAAATAATAATTTTTTATTGGTTTTATGATATTTTAATTTCTTCCAAAAAAGTTGAATTTTGTAAAATGGTTTCCACAAAACAAGTTTTGTAAATATTTTCATAAAACCTAGAAACTAATTTATAAAGGAAATTATAAAAATTCTCAATATGGTGGAATAAAAAGTAAAAATATTTCATCCCATATCACATCTCAATAATAATATAAAAAACCTATGTACCAAAATTTTTATTAGTTAAAATTATTTGAACAAAAATATGGTTACTAAATGGTTAATCTCTTAACATTGTTGGAAATGTTTTTAAATAGTAAATCCAAATCATCAATGTGGTATTAGGATAGAAGATTCTATGGAAATATGTGGGGTGACCTAATGGAATTTAATAATGTTAGAAAACATAGTAAAGGATATATGACTTTTGGTGGAAATTCATAAAGTATAATCATCAGTATAGGTAAAATCAGTTTTCATAAATCCTCACTTATAAAACATGTTTTATTAATTGACGGTATATAACACAATTTTCAAATAATTAAAAATTCTGTAGAATTTTTTTTATATTATCTTGAAAATATTATTCTTTTAATTTTTTAAATTTCAATGTAAAACTTTTGTTTACCACTTTTAATGTTCAAAATGTTAATATTTTCAATTTAAAAACAATTTCATATCAAAATGTAAAATATTTGATCATTCACTATATTGATTTTTTTCTTTGGCATACAAACATTAGTCATTCTGGCACTCAAACACTCATTATTATCACTTTACATCGTATATTATGTGATGTGCCACAATTGTATTTCATAGATAATTTATTTTTTGAACCCTTCAAACTTTTTTTTGAACAAAAAACTTATTTTAAACCTAAACAATAAATATTAACCTCTAAATTCCTTGAGATTGTTCTCCTAGATATTTATGGAATAACTCAAGTCAAATTTATCAAAAGAAAGTCAAGCTATTTTTTTATTATTGATGATTATACAAGATTCAATTTGTTATTTTTCTTAGAAAACAATATGAGTCTTGTATTGTTTTCTTAATATTTACCGAAAAAGAAAAAATAAAATGGTGAAAATCATTTTCATTCAAAGTGATCATGGGTGAGAGTTTGATAATAAGTTTTTTGATGAGATCTATGGTTTATTGGGTTATAATCAATCTTTTCCACTCGAAGAATATATAAAAAAGGTTTATTGAATTATAAAATTAAAATTATAATTAAATATCAAGATCCATCTTGAACAATTTTAGACTCTCATAATTCTTATGGGACAACATAGTCAATACAAATTTTTATATTATAAACCATGCTCTCATAAGACCCATCCTCAAGAAGAACCCGTAGGAATACTATAAAAATAAATTCCAAAATTTTATTTTTAGAAGAACATGGATGAAAACTTTATATTCCTAACACTAAGGATAACCCTGTGAAAGTTGATCGAAAATATATTAAAGGAATATTTATTTTACGCATAAAATTAAATTCTTCCAAGGCATTAATAAAATAACAAAAACTATTAAATAATCCATTTATATCATATTCTATGAAAAATTCCAAAACCCTCATTCTGATTGGATGATGTTGTGTATAACCTTGAACCCTATAACATTAATGATATATCTTCTCCTAATAAACCTATCAAATATCATTTAATACATTTAACTAAAGATTTAAAAATTCCAAATACTATACTTTGAACAATATTTTTTATTATTTTCAAGTATTTACTCATGCTAGAAGTTTTTTCTTAATTAAATTTGAGCATCCTTATATTATTTAGATATTTCTAGAAAATTGTTCATTATAAATAAATTACATGATCATGGTAATATCACATGTAACTGAGCTAGAATCATAGCCAAAATCTATCATTGAGAAGAACATAGTAATAATTGTGAAACCATTACCCTTTTTCTTAGATAAAATCCATTAAAATATTATTGGAATTTATGGTTCATCTAAATTTAGAACATGTTCAAATGGATGTTAAATGTTCTTTCCAAGATAGATTTATTTTTGAAAGTGTTTTTGTTAAACAAAAACCCTGTTTTAAAAATAAAGAAGATCATATTTCCATTATTATGTTAAGCAAGGTTTCTTATAGTTTAAAAAATCCCTTAAAGACTTTTATGTTTAATACCATGAGATTTTAGCATAAAAATTTAATAAATATAATTTCTTTGATATCTTACATTACATACAACACCACGTTTTAACAAACCACAATATAATATTACTATTATTATTATTTACACATTATCGTTTTAACCTAGACTTTTAACTTGTTGGTATGAATTGGAATAACCACATCTTAAATAAAAATAATAATGATTTTATATAAATAGAACATATTGATAAATGGTAATTATTTTTTACTAAATTCTTTATATATTTCCATAATACTGTTTTCTCAAAAGATGTTTTTATTTTTTCTATGAAAATATAAAAAATGTAATTCATTCTATTTTTTTAAACATTATTTGAAAAAATAATCTTCGATTTTAAAATCATTCATTAAAAATTCTATCTGTGTAAACTTTTGATAATTTTCTAAAAATATAAATTTTGAGATGAATATTGAAAAATAAGATTTTTTATTATAAACTAAAATTTCATTTAAATAATTTACAACCTAAATTTTATTTTAATATAGGTCCATGATTAACATAATTTCTATTATATGTTTTTTTTTTATTCAATTTTTTTTCTTTAGAATCAATTTCAAATTAAATTTGTATATTAATACTTTCTATAGTTATGTAAATGTTCCCTTTAGAAAATAACTGTTTTATCGTATCTACATGTTTAATTGTAATTTAAAACATTCCAATAATATGAATTTAATTTGTAAAAATATATTCCAATTTTTAATCACCATAATTAATATAAAATAATATGTTCACTGTGCATTTTGGTTAAAATGATTATTAAAAACCGTGAAAATCAATTACTAAGGTTAGGATAAAATGGGTTTACCAAGACTTAAACTAATTATATAAGGGATATGATGGCCTAAAACATTTCCAACTCCCATTTTGTAGACATATTTATACATTATATCTTATGAGTTTCTATAATAATACATTTTGGATCCTTTTAGCATGTTTAAAATGTTGGTACACTTTTTTTTCAAAACATCCAATTGTGTCCTATCCTCCTCTTATGAAACATCACCCCCTCTTCTCTTTTATAAAAACTACAAAAACAATTTATATAAATTAATACCTAACAAAAACAATTATTTACATCCTTATATATGTTCTATAGGACTTAGTTTTTTTATGTAAACCTCTTACCAATTGTTTTGGGGTAAACATATTTGGGTTAACCAAAGAATTTGAATGGACATTAACCATGAATTTTCATTTTATCTATTCCACTAAATCCTATTAATATTCTTCAATGATACAGATATAATAATATTAGTAGGTTAAATTAATCATATTTTATTATATTAATTTCTTAACTGACATCAATCCCCTCTTCCATGAATTGGGAAACAAAATTGTAGATCGTGTGTCTGGAGGACTACCACCTTGTTAATTGATGTATATTTTTTCCATGACATCCTATCATGGATGGATAAAATTATGGATTTAACATATTTATTTTATATTAATGAAAAACTTTCACTTTTTAATTATAATATCATATATACCTTCTGACATTCCATTCGGTTTAATTGTGATTATTTTGCTCACGTATACGGTGGACTATCAACTCGCAAAGTGTTGTGATTCATTATTCCCATAACCTTTACATAGAAGGTAATAAGGATAGGTTTAATTAAAATATTAGATAAATATTAAATGAGAATTACTCTTAAAAGTTAATATATTATTTAACTTTATTTGGTTTCTTCTATTGGGAAAATGGAAATAGTGTTCATGTGTACGTACGACAAACCATCTTCATGGACATTGTAATTCATTTTATATCTCTAACATTAATGGATTAATATAAATACTTATAAATTGAATTCATATTATATTAATATCATTTTTAAATTCTGGAAAATATGAAACCATCATTAATTTAAAATGAAAAAATATATCTAACCAAAACACACATGAAAAATGAAGGAGTTATTATCCGAAACTCAATTTAATAACGAAATATTATTTAAATGTCAATAAAAGGTCACAAGTAAATCATATATTGAATAATAAATATTATTATGGTAATATAATTAACATTTAATTAATATATATTTATTATATAGAACTTTTTAACGTGTGTGAAATATTTTGAGACTAACGGTAAAAGATTTTCATCTCAATTTTATTTATATGGGACACATGCAGTCTGCAACACTAGTTTATTCTGTGTGGTGAATGTATAACACATTAATTTATTTTATGATATTTATAAATATAATTATTATATATATATATATAACTATTTTTCTATCTTCAATGTGACTGAAGATTCAAAAGATTTCAATGTGGTAAAAATATAATGTCACAATATGATTGTGTGTCCTGATGATTTACGATATACCTCCAATGATGAGATATTATTTTCTACCTCTCTATAAGCACATTTAATTTCCTATACTATAGTTTTATATAGTGAATAAAAATTTTCATTTCATTTTCCTCTAATTATGTACTCAATATTCAAAAAGAATATTTTTAAGGAAAACTGAATTTATATCTTTTTTTTTGTAGAAAACACTTTTTCTTCCATGTCCATGTTTTATAAAAAACATTAATACCATTCTCACTACTATCCAATGATTATTTAAATAAATTAATACACATTATTTTATATTTAAAATAAATGTAATGAATTTTTTATCATTTTCTGAAAGATGTAGTTTCTAATATCTAACTAAAATGTGAATAGAATCACTATTTCAACATGTATGACATGAACATAATTTTACACAATTACAACCACTATGTTATTTGAATATTACATTACATGTTTTCAATTTTATTTTAAAATAAAATGTTCTCCTTAATATTTTAGAAAAAATATATTTTATTTAAATTTTTTCAAATGAAAAGGATATTTTCTCAAGAATGTTATGATGACATTTTATGGAACTTCCATTCATCAATAACAACAACCTTTGGAGTTTATTAGGTCATAATAGGAATATGATCAAATGTTACCATCCATATTATGTCTTTTTAGTGTTTCTGTTTAAAATTATCATGAATACATTTTTTTGAAACATGTTCTTTTTCCATAGTTTATACGATGATGAATTGATGAAATTATAGTGAGACCCATTTCGTTTCTATGGGTTATGATAAAATGAAATTATTGTGTAAAATTTCCATTTCATGGGATATGATATGATGAATTTTTTATTATATTATGGGAAAAATATATGATTTTAATTATGTGATTGGAATGACATATATCTCCCTCCAATGAATTCAGTAAACTATTTTATCTCATGAGATAGCTATTGGAAACTAGACAATGTGCTTTATACACTATGGGAAATAGGTATATCTACTTGATACACAATGGGAAACATGTGATTATGCATGATACATTATGAAATGGGAAAAATATTCATTCTTGATCCATTTTGATCTGATGGGATAATATGTTATCTTTCAAATATTAAATGGTTTCAATACATATCATGGTGACTCACTTATATGACATTAACTTATGTTTTAAGATTGATTTATTTTAACTTATTACTATTAGGTTTTATAACGTTTGAAATAATAATATTTTACACCATGTTTCATATTTAAGATCCATGATATATTTAATAAGGACTATGAAAGTTATCATCATAATCGCATAACCTTATTCTTATCATATTCTTTCATATCATCCTTAATTGATATCTTTATTTTTTACCCTTATTGAGAATCTCAACCCACCATTTATAAGGTTTCATTTCCCGAAGTTATGAAGTGAGGTTTAAATAGGGTTTTTTTATCAAGAGTACAAAATGGGGGATCATTATTGTCTATGTTAAAGATATTTCATGAAATAAGAATATTTTGTGTCTAATCTCTAAAGACACCCAACATTCATGATCCTTGGGCATGAATATTTGAAATTTATTGAATATTCATTTAAAAATATTTAATATTTATAAATGAAAATCCTAGTTCACTATAGTTTCTATCATAGAAAAGGGTCAGTTTACCTTCGGAACAATGATGATAAAACATTAGTCATAATCCTATGCATAACTATAAGTATAAATCTATGCTGAGGAAAAATCCTGGAATTTTTAGTAAAGGAGAGAGGGAATGGTTTGAGTGAAATTATATCCCTTCATAGATACTATAAGAGGATGTGGATCTAGTAAAAACCATAAAAAGGATTAGATTTATAATTAAATTAATGAAGAAAATTATAAATAAATTTTTTAAAAATCAAAATAATGATTCATGATTTACAGATCTTATAAATGATTTATCATGATTATTTCATTCCTAACTTGGATTATTATTTTTTACACTATGCTTTTTCATTTCATTAAATTTCTAAAAAAAGTTATTGTGTTAATGAAGAATGTGATGGATAGTTAAATGGTTTTCCCCCTCAAAAATTAAATTTTATTTAACATGGAATTATAAATCATATTTTTATGATCACAAATCCTCCTAAAGATATGAATCCTGATAAAATTTAAAATAAGAAAACAAGGGAACAACATTTTGTTGAGTCCTTTATGAGGAATTGGAAACCTTATTTTAGTGGTTCCTCTAATCCCCTTGTTACTGAAAAATGGATCAATATCTCTAGAAATATATTTTCCATTATCCAATGTTTGAATCATGAATACATAAATTCGGTTGTTTATCATTAGGAAGGTGATGAAGATCAATGGCGGACTCTTATCAACAAAACGAGGAAAAATAAATAGAATAAATCTATGTAGTGGGATGAGTTTATGATTGTATTTTTCAATAATAATTTTTTCATATTCTTCATAAAAATTTGGATATATAATTCATTGATATGAATTAGAATTATGGTGAATCTATTTGTACTTATATGGGAAATTATACAATTCTTACGAGGGATACATCCATAAGAATTTGACTTTGATTAATTATATGGTGTAATAAAACATATTCTCTGAAGGGAATTAGATATAAAAGACCTTACTATCTAAAAATAAATCCTTTAATGTACACTCATGGTGGAAACAGAAATTGGATATTCCCACGAATCTTATGTATTCTATAAGAAAAGTAAGGTACATTCACATGAAAAATCGATTAAATTATATATAGAAATAATTTTAATAAATATAATTTCTAGAAATGTGAGGAGAAAAATCAAGGGAACTGTATGAATAGAATGTGGAATTTCATTAAATATGTAAGGTTGGGTTATAAATCTTGTGATTATTGAAAGATATTTAATGGTATTATTAATATGATGGTAGATAAAAAGATATTTACCAATGAAACTCCCACACTCTAATGCTTCAAATTCAAGGATTATGGGAATTATGTTAACCGGTGATCATATATAAAGTTTAATGATGGTGATCGATGGTAGAAACCTCTTATTTTATGGGAAAATGGAAATATCATGGAGTCACTATTTCTGATGAGGGGTGCAATAGTGGAATGGTGAGAGTTACACATTTAACCCACAATAGAGTTGTTAATGTCTTATTTTTCTCTAAACATGCACACTCATTTATTTAGAAATATTTTTTTAATGGTATCACAATACCACCTAAAATATTAGATGTCTAATTTGTAGTGAATTCTCTAAATGGAACAATGATCACATCTCATGTATATGAGACTTAACTAGTTTAATTTTTATGGAAATGTTCTTCCTAAAAACCACATTATTATCCCTTTAGTTGAATTTGATTTTATAGTAGGAATTTCATGGATTTCAATACATATATCCCAAATTAATTTCTAATGCAGGGTAATTGTATTTGATTTTATAATCCAACATATAATCATCTATTAGTGCGATGATAGATATTATCTTCTTCATGGAGATCACATTTATTTTATGGATCTTATTTACCATTTATAAGGGGTGATTATCTCAGATGATGGGAATAAGGTCAACATCCCTGATATTCTTATTATATGGGATTTTGTTGATATATTTATAAAATATTTTAATATCCTTTCACAAAAACATGAATTTGATTTCTCAATATAAATAATACTTGGTTCCACACATATTTCAAAGAATCCGTATAGAATAAACCTGATTGAGTATCTAGAATTGAATAATAAACACTAGGATAACCAAGAAAAGGGATTCATTCAACCAAGTGTGACAATGTTTGTATTTATAATTATATTTTCTAAGAATAAATATGGATTCATGTGACTTTGTGTTCATTACCATGAACTAATTAAGACCACAATAAATAAAAAGTATTTTTTACCCTGTATTGATGAATTTATTGATTAATTATGTAGAGCTCAAAAATTCTCCATAGTTATCCTTTATTCTTGATATCACCAATTGAGGATTAAGAAGGAGTGTATCCCCAATATCACATTTTATACATATTATGGACATAGTTAGTATATAGTTATTCCATTTAGTATTACTAATCAATCTATTGTCTTCATTGATTTAATGAATAGTGTCTTTAGACATTACAATGATCAATTTATGGTAGTGTTTATAGATAATATTCCTACATTTTTATGAGTAAGTATAATTATTCAGATCACATGATAATTGTACTAAACTACATAAGGAATGATAAACAGTATAAAAATTTAAAAATTGTGAATTTGGGTTACTAATGGTTATATTTATTGGTCAAATAATATCATATAATGGTGTATTAAGGGCTCCATAAATGATAAAATCTATTGAACATTGTCCTAGACTATCCATAGTAACTAAAATCATACTTTTTATGGGTTTAGCTTGTTAGTATTGATGGTTTGTGGGGGAATTTATCACTATTATCTAGTCAACTCATCATGATAACATATATGGGAGCTAAGTTACTCTAAATGGATGAATACAAGGAAAATTTCAAGGGACTGAATAGAATATTAGTCAGTTAACCTATTCTTAGATTACCATGAAATATTGAAGAGATTGAAATAACTAGTGATATATCCATGAAGGGATTAGGATGTGTTATCATGAATAATTTCATGGTTGTAGAATATTACTCCAGAAAATTGATGGTTTTAGATAAAAACTACCCAAAAAATTATTTGGAGTATGTTGTGGTAATTGTTTAATAAAATATGTAGATGAATTATCTTTAAAGAGAAATGTATGATATATATAAAAATAAAAAAAAATTAAATTATATATTCATGTAGAATATTATTAATATGTTCTTGAGGAGATTGTGGAGGTGATTAAACATTACGATTTCTCAGTACATTACCACCCATGGTAATTTAACAAGGATCCAGATGATCTGATATGAAAAGATCATTTTAGCTCATCCGTTATGAGGATAAAAAAAGATCCAATATTTCTTAATTTTTAATGGATGGATCTGGAAATATTGAAGTAATGGGATTAATATTGTATTTCTCAAGTAATCATTCAACCATATCTCCATGTGAGGATAAATGGGGAATATTAAGATGAAATGTAGTTGTAAAATAAGGTGAAAAATGTTTATATAATCAACTTTTATTGTCATAGAATGATAAAGATCCATAATTTTATATCTGGTTCATCCATATCATATTTTAAGAATGATTTATTAGAAGAGCCTCCTTATTCTTCATTTTCTATTAATATTTGAAGTACAAAGATGTATAATATAGGGATCCAGGCATTTCATACATTAACATTACATCATTTTTACATGTCAATTCATACGTTAAAAAAAACATTAACGAATATTATATTATTTTAGTTCCTTGGAAACATATAACACAAATATATAGTCTCACAGAAGATCTTTAATCTTACCCATAAATATCATTCTCTTTAGTACTCCAAGCTAAAACCTTTCTTATAACCCGGGGAAAGGAAACATAAGAAAAGGTGATCTTAGACACTCAGTAAGGGTAAATAATGGAGATATGTAAGAAATATTATGAACATAAAGGTATGAAAGCATTATATTAACAATAGAATCTTATACCCTTTATATCATATATCATATACATGAGTCATGGAATAAATAGTTTTAGATCATAAGACATGAATCATAATAGAATCAAAAAATGTTATCCTTGTGGTCATAACATTAACATAAGACATGAAATTATTTCCTACACATAAAATTGTAACTTTTTGAGCATGTATAATTTGTAAATGGTTCACTCAATAAATTAAGGACATTAAATCAGGTCCTTTAGAAAAAATATGGGCATGAAAACTAGGTCTATGAATATAATTATAGACCTGAAAACTAGGTCCATCCATAAAATTGTGAAAATGAAATGATTCTAATAAATAAAATATATACCTCATAAGTGATCTAAATTTACCTTGTGAATTGGTGGGAGATATAAGTAACATGCATCATATAATGAAAAAAAAGACATTTGTGTTACTCAATAAAATTAAATCATTCATCATATCATAATTTATGCAATAAAAATAATTTTATTAACATAATGTAATCATAATATAACCAATTAAATGAAATGGGTTTCAAAAATACCATTTCATCATAAAACTAAACTTAAAATTATAAGGAACAATGAGGGTAGAATTGAATCAGATCTCTAGTTAAACATAAGTAACTTCAAATAACGTTAACTTTTATAAAAAATGGTTTTCAGAGATAAATTGAAAATAGTTCTTGAGAAAAATATCATTTCTTCTTTGAAAAATGAATTTTAAATCCTAAAACGTTTATAAAACCATTTTTAATGAAAATAAACATTATTAATCATAACTAAATCATTTAATACCATTTTAAATATATTTTAAATTGTTTTTCTTGAAAATGAAAAAAATATCATTTAAACACTTTTAAAATATTTTTAGAAAACATAGTTCTGAAGGAAAATAGGTTTCCAAAAAAAGAGGGAATAATGCTACATAAAAAATATAACATCAATAGATTAAGTATATACCTGATACAACATGTCAAGAGGTGTTATGTACACCATATAAAAGAATATAGGTGAATAATTTAACATGTGCATCAAAGAAAGACAACTGAGAAAAAATTACCTTATCAGTTTGGTATCATTTGAACCATAAACACAATGATAGTGATATCATACTATGGATATGTAAATACCCATAAAAAATTATAATAATCATATAATTCATTATTTGGTAGTATATACACCATACAAAATAAATTTGTAGTGTATATGTCATGTGTCCCACAGAAATAAAAGTGACACATAAATATCTTAACTTGTGTGTAGATATTCATCATACACATAATATCCTCATGTATAATAAATATAAATTATTTATATATTTCTAAATAACCCATATTTATAAATATATTTCCATATATGGTTCACTTATGACTTTATATTACTTGTTTATTAACAATTCTATGTTAATATAACGTTTCAGGTAATAACAGCTTTGTTTATCATACATGTTTTTAATTTTCATTCTTGACACTATTAATTTAAATATTATTTATTTATAAAATAAAATATATATCATATATATTTAGTATATAAATATTCATGATAATATATCATATATATAGATGAAATGAAATAAATTGTTTAAGGAGACGTTAGATCATACATACTCGTGAATGTTGTTTCCATTTTCATGGCGTATTAAAAAAAAGTAAATAAAATATATGTGTTTATATATAATATCATTAAATAAAAATTATTATATCATACATATCATATAAGTTTACTAAACTCATCCATTATTCATTCCATGTAAAGTGTGCACGAATCATATCGCTTTGAGGAGGTGGTAGTCCACACTTCCATAAATGACGTTATGGTATTTACACAAAATTAAAATCAGGCTGATGGGAATTATATAATAAAGAAATAATCGTAAATAAATCATATATTTCATATATTTTATATAAATTTTTTTTTTCATAATTCTCATGCATAATTGGTGGTAGAGTCAAAATGAACTGTATCATTTCAGGAGGCAGTAGTTCACCGTACAAAAGAATGTAATATCCATTACCTATTAGATTTATGTGTGTATAACTATAGGTTAAAACCATAACAAAACAATATATAATTATATTTAAGATACTAAGGCTATTATGTTTTTATAGAATAAGAGGAAATTTGGTGGGGTAGAATGAAAATCGATGAAAGGATCTTGGGGAAATATGTTACCTCTTATTTGGGATACTCCATTTGGTTTGCACCAAAGGGATTCTTTGGATGGAATTTTGACCAAATTGTGGATTCCAAGAGTAAGGGAGTAATGTTAGTAAGTGTATTTTTTAAATATTTTATGATCCAAAACAGGTTCTTATATGTGAGGAATATAGAATGATGGTTTCCCTTTTATAGGGGAGGGGAGGGGAACTCTTGAAATTATTCAAAATACTAAATTAATATGCGCTCTCTGCAGAGAGAGATCTCCGTGCTTGGCTTCTCCTCTCCTATAGAGTTTCCAAGCCCTTTCTCGGATTCATCCCTTCGTTTTCGGCCTCGCTCTCGGCTCCTGGCTTCTCCCCTCCATTTTTGGATTTGCCTCTTCTCTAGCGCTCACCGTTGTGGGCTTTATCCACGGATTTTGCTCTTCTGATGAAAGTACGTGCTGTGGATCCCCTTTGTCAGCGTACCCCTCCCTAGCCTCAGTCTCTCTGTGGCTCTCCTGGTTGGATTTGAGGTGGGGTTAACATCGAGGCTTTAGGATTCATAGTGCGGTGGATGGTGGGTTTCTCACGCTTCCAGAGTCGGTCCTTTTGGGCGCTCTGTTTCAGTCTCGGCCTCCCAAACCATCTCTGATCAAGGGTTCCATCACTCCTCTCCTGGTCGGAGTTTGAGTGATGGTTACACAGGGGTTTTGGGCTACACGGTTTGGCAGTCATGATATTTCCTTTTAGGGTTTCATCCCTGGTTCTTTTCTTATTTTTTGGTCCTATTTCCTGTTATCAGTGTTTGTTTGAATTGGCGGTTTCGTCTCTCGTTTTGTCACTTGTAGTGCCAAAGTGAGTCTGTAGAGTTGGATTGTGCTGGTGATGGGTTTCGGTGTTCTGTTGGGTTATTTGACCAGCGATACTGTAGCTGTTTGTCTGGATCTGGTGGTGATTTTATGTGTAGTCGATGAAGACTCTATTGATCTGATGAGGACAGCATCGACGGTGTCAAATTGGTTTTTTCTGGTGACTGGTGTGATGTTGGATAGGTGAAGGTGGCGATGGTCTGGACGACGTCGCTGGTGGTGCATTTCTTCTACGGCGGTGATATCGACAATGATGATGACACTGATGGATGGCAGCGACATGACAGGCTCCCTTGTGATGGATGATGGTTCGTGGTTTGAAGTGGGCTAACTCGTGTTTCGATGTGGATTTGGCAGGTTTTTGAATTTCACATTTTGAAGTATGAAGGTATAATTTTTGAATATTGAATGTTTGGGTTGTGGTTTGTGTCTTAAGTGGACCAGGGATATGCGTGGATCTCTTTGTATGGTTCCCACTTGCCCAAAAAGTGGATTTTAAAAAAAATAAAAAAAGGATTGTGGCTAAATTAATACAAATTAATTTTGTGTTCCAAATGGGTCCAAAAATGAGTTATTTCAAATATATGATGTTTATGGGTGGAAATCCATTCATTCAATGAAAATTATATATGTTTTAATTATTTTATAATCCATCTCATTTTATTTTAACCCTTATTTTACTCTTACAACTCTTACTTTAATATAATTAAATTTTTACATTATGTATGACAACCCTTCTTTTTATTACAACTTAAACATGCTTTATTACATAAAACATCACTTGATACAACAAAGAAGATCGACAGGTTTAGTGTCTTTGGGGCTTAGGATCATTACATAAAAACTTTAAACTTGAAATACAACATCCTTATTGAAAACTTCCTTTACATGACCACTACATTCCTTCGTACTTAGCATTGCATGGGATAACCTGAGGACATGCATAAGAAAAGGGTGAGCTATAAAGCCCAGTAAGGGAGTACACAATGAATAACATGAGGAGTACAATACATGTTAGGCAATAGGCATATCAATAGAGCATAAGAGATACATGAACATAAAGGCATGATAAAGCATGATAATCATAACATGGAAATGTGGCAACAACACTTAACATTGAATTAGCATGAGCCAAGGCTCATTGCACATGGAGCATGAGTAAACCCTCATTGCACTTGAAGCACGAGTAAACCCTCGTTGCACTTGAATTAGCATGAGTCAAAACTCATTGCACATGACGTATCATGATACTATACTTTACCCAATGCATTGGAGCGCTATAAAGGGCGCACCCTTCTTAAACATTTCATTTCATGCATAAGTGTGCCACATGGATCATACAACATGGATTCATAAAACATAATCATTTCTTCCATGATAAAGGAAAGTGGAATTAATACATGAAACTTTATAATAAATATGTAAATGTGCATAAAGGTGAATACCCTTGATGGAGAAATGGGCATGGTATTCACTACACAAAGACATTGGCTTAGAAAATCGGTGCGATTTCGGCAGCGTAACGGCGTGACATAAGAATTCATAAAAAAAGTCTGATGAGAGAGAAAGGGGTTCCTCATCATATTTACATGTAATGGACAGTAATAATGTCATATAGATACATTTCCCAACAATTTAAAAGGAATTTAGATTCATGATACAAAAGTATTGCTTGAATATAAAAGAGGAGAAAAAGGTTCCTTTCGGAATTTCGGCATAGTAACGGGTGTACATGGGAGGCATTTAATGAGAGAGAAAGGGGGTCTCCCATCATTCAAACAATAAGAGGGCAGTATGGTAGAGGTGCGAAACCATACCCCAACATTCATAAATGAAATTAAAAGGGCAATACAACTTAAAGAAAAATTGACAAAAATGAGAAAGGAAGAAAAACCCTTACTTGGAAGTGTGCTTCCAAAGGCTAGAGAGAGGCTTGTGAGAGGCTTCTTGGGAGATTGGGGCACCTTGAGAGGATTCTAGAGAGAGTAGGGCAGAGGTTGGACGAACTTCAAGGGCTTTGGGTGAGGAGGAAGTGGGAGCTTGGGTGGGTTTATATAGGAAAGGTGAGAGAATTCTTTATTATTTAGGTTTGGGACCCTTTATATTAAAATAATCCAAACCACAAACCATCTCATGGTATTTGCCCATGGTTTCTGGAAAAGGAAAGAGGAAAAAAATATTTTACAAGGCCAAGGTCCTAACTTATTAAAAAATTAGGGTTGCTTATGTGGAGGTGAGTCACACTCCCATGGAAATTAATTTAAAAAGGCAAAGTGTTGAATAAGTCTTGAGGGCTCCATTAATGCTTTGAAAAGTGAGTCAAACAAACCCAAAAACTCATTATTTTAATGATAAAACACATATTGGCCGAACATAAGGATTATGGTATTTTATTACATCACCATTGGGTCATTATGATGTCATAAAACACATTATATATTTAAATGGTATTTAATTTTTACCCAAAAATTTGACTGTCTCAGAAAATTATGAAAAATTCACCGTTGGATAATTTCGACGTCCTGATTCCAAAAATAATATTTATTTTATCTAAATAATTTTCTAAATATGTGAATTTTTACTTTTAAAATAAAACCGACATTTATAAAAAATTCACGGGTTTTGACAGAAATGGCTTTCAAACCTTAATAAAAATTTTAATTGCATTCATAAAATTATAAGATCATTTATATTTAATAAAAATTAATTTAATATTAATAATAATATTTTATTAAAATATTATTTAATTCAAAAATCATTTAATTTAATAAAATATAATTCTTAATTAAATAATAACTAAAAACACTGTTTGTACTTTAAAAACTAATTACAATGTATCAAAAATGACTAGAAATTATATTCATTATTATATACAAAGATAATGTACATGAACATGGTGCTACTTATTTGTTACATAACCCCTTAAAATAGCCGCATAAGACCTAAGGGTAAGGTGTGTGATGGTGACAGACTCTTGGGGTTGCTCGGATAACATCGCTCGAGTGGTAATCTCTATCAACTTCCATTTTTCCCGTAGACGATCACGTTCGAGCTTGACTTGATGAAGCTCAGCTTGGGCTTGGTCAAGGGCAAATCCCAAAGACGCCACCTCTTTTCCGAGCTCCGACAAATGGGCTTCGTAAGGGGCAATTCTACTGGATGAGGCCATCGCTTCCTTTGTCTGAGTAGAAATGGTTTCGTTAAAGCCTTATATTTATACTACTCAGATGATCACTGTTCAACGGCTATAAAAGTAACGGTCACAAATCTTAAAGTAAAACTAAAAAAGTTGCTATCTTATAAAAACATTTTTCATAAAGAAACATTTAACTGGATCAAGAGGGATTTTCTATTAATGAAATTTTGGGTCGTTACAAAATTCCCCCCTTAAGAAATTTCGCCCTCGAAATTTTCCTTTTCCCACTCTAAAAAAAATGTGGGTAACTTAGCTTCATCATATCCTCCAACTCCCAAGTTGCTTCTTCAAACTTGTGGTTTCTCCACAACACCTTGACGAGGGGCATTGTCTTATTTCGTAGAACTTTTTCTCTATGATCCAAGATCTTCACTGGTTTCTCCTCATAAGAAAGATCGTCTTCTAATTGTACCACCTCAGAAGAGAGTACATGTAAAGGGTCTGGTATGTACTTCCTTAAGAGGGATACATGGAAGACATCATGCACCTTGGCCATAGTAGGTGGAAGTGCTATTCGATAGGCCACAGCCCCAACACGATCAAGAATCTCGAAGGGGCCGATGTACCTTGGACTTAACTTCCCTTTCTTTCCAAACCTCATGACCTTCTTCCACGGAGATATGCGTAAAAACACCATGTCTCCGACTTTAAACTCAAGGTCTCATCGACGATTATCTGCATAACTCTTCTGTCGACTTTGGGATGCCTTGATATGCTGCTGAATGGTTTTCACCTTCTCCACCATTTCTTCGACCATTTCTGGTCTAAGCAGCTTACGTTCACCGACCTCATCCCAACATGCCGGTGTTCTACACCTTTTCCCATACAGGGCTTCATATGGTGCCATTTGGATGCTCGAGTGGAAACTATTATTATAAGAGAACTCAACTAGAGGAAGATGTTGATCCCATCCTCCTTTAAAGTCCATTGATCACGCTCTCAACATATCCTCAAGTGTTTGGATAGTCCGCTCGGATTGGCCATCAGTTTGAGGATGATAGGCCGTACTGAAGTTCAGTTCAGTATTCTGAGCATGTTGAAGACTCTTCCAAAACATAGAGGTAAATCTTGGATCTCGGTCAGACACAATAGATAGTGGTACTCCATGCAACCGTACCACTTCCCTGATATATATCCGTGCCAGTTGATCCAAAGAGAAATCCTCTCGAATAGCAATGAAGTGTGCAGTCTTTGTAAGACGATCCACAATAACCCAGATTGCATTGTTGCTTTTGGATGTCCTTGGAAGTCCAGTGACGAAGTCCATGGTGATGTTCTCCCATTTCCATTCTGGTATGGGCAATGGTTGCATCATCCCCTTAGACTTCTGCCTATCTGCCTTCACTTGCTGACACACCAGGCACTTTGATGTATATTCGGCGATCTCCTTCTTCATATTATCCCACCAAAAGTTTTCTCAGAGATCTCGATACATCTTTGTGCTCCCTGGGTGAATAGAGAAATTTGAACTATGTGCATCATCCAAAAGTTCCTTCTTCAGCTCCGAACTTGATGGGACACATAGTCTTTTCCCAAACCGCACAATTCCTTCTTCATTAACATTAAACTCTGAGGATTTTCCCTTTTTGATAGCTTCCACTTTGTCTTGGATTCTCGCATCATCCTTTTGAGCATCCTTTAACCTTTCCAAAAGAGATGGTTGAGCTATCATTTGTGAAAGGATTGATGATGTTCCCTTCTTTATGATTCTC
The DNA here is from genome assembly GCA_963277665.1 of Viscum album. Classification (NCBI taxonomy): domain Eukaryota; kingdom Viridiplantae; phylum Streptophyta; class Magnoliopsida; order Santalales; family Viscaceae; genus Viscum; species Viscum album. The sequence goes on from OY728144.1 coordinate 397,819,723, forward strand.
ACGTCCATCTTCATCAAGTCTAAGAAGATTGGATCCTTCTCAATTCTCATCATTGATAGAATTGCTGGATCCTTTCTACTTAGGGCATCCGCCACCTTGTTCGCCTTCCCAGGGTGGTAATGTATTGAACAGTCATAATCCTTTATGAGCTCTATCCATCTTCTCTGGCGCATATTAAGCTCTTTCTGTGTGAATATATATTTAAGACTCTTGTGATCAGTATATATCTCACATTTCTCTCCATAGAGATAATGCCGCCAGATTTTCAAGGCAAAGATCACCACCGCCAACTCCAGATCATGCGTTGGATAGTTTCGCTCATGGATTTTCAACTGTCTTGAGGCATAGGATATCACTTTATCATTCTGCATCAGCACACATCCTAAGCCCTTCTTCGAAGCATCACTGAATACCACAAAAAGCTCCCCACTTGTGGGTAAAGTGAGCACAGGTGCAGTGATAAGCCTCCTTTTCAACTCCTTAAAGCTTTCTTCACATTCATCACTCCAAGAAAAATTTACTCCCTTTCGAGTTAGCTTGGTAAGAGGGTTGGACAATCATGAGAAGTTTCTCACAAATCGTCGATAATATCCAGCTAACCCCAAGAAGCTACGGATATCAGTTACCGATGTTGGCCTCGGCCATCCCTCAATTGCATCTGTTTTGGAGGGGTCCACAGATATCCCATTGCTTGTGATGATATGGCCCAAGAATGAGACCTCCTTCAACCAGAACTCACACTTGCTGTACTTGGCATAGAGCTTCTCCTTGCGCAAAGTCTCCAGTACAGTTCTTAAATGCTCCTCATGGTCCTCCTTGGTTTTGGAGTATATTAGAATATCATCTATAAAGACTACCACAAATTTATCTAGGTAATCTCTAAAGACTCTATTCATCAAGTCCATGAATATTGCTGGAGCATTGGTGAGTCCAAAAGGCATTACTATGAATTCATAGTGCCCGTACCTTGTACGAAAAGCAGTCTTGGGGATATCTTCCTTCTTCACCCTTACTTGATAATATCCCGACCGCAAGTCGACCTTGGAGAAGTATTGTGCTCCACGCAGCTGATCAAACAAGTCATCGATTCTTGGGAGAGGATACTTGTTCTTTATTGTGATTTTGTTAAGTTCACGATAATCGATGCAAAGCCGCATTGACCCATCCTTCTTCTTGACGAAGAGGACTGGTGCACCCCATGGTGATGCACTTGGGCGTATAAACCCTTTATCCAAATTCTCCTGTAGTTGTTTCTTCAGTTCTTCAAGCTCAACCACATCCATTCTATATGGAGTCTTGGATATTGGTAGCGCCCCAGGTATAAGTTCAATTGAGAACTCAACATCTCTTCTTGGAGGAAGACCAGGAAGTTCCTCGGGAAATACTTAAGCGAATTCCCTCACAATAGGCATTTCTTCAAGGGTGGTTTCTTCCTTGGACTCAATCATCTGAGCCAGATATGCGTGCTCATAAGGCAGTAATATCCATTCTTGAGATGATGGAGCTAAAGGAGATTCATCTTCCTCCTGACACTTGTAAAGAATCGGGGGTCGATTCTCCATATGGAGTGTGATTTCCCTCTCCCGACAATTTATGTTGGCTCTATATAAGGAAAGCCAATCCATGCCAAGAATTACATCAAATTCCACCAAAGGGAGTATGACGAGGTTCGCCGGGAAATTCAATCCACATATTATAACAGGGGAGGACTTATACTCATGGGATGCAATGATTGCCCCATTTGCCGTACTCACCGACATCTTTACTTCCATGATTTTTGGTGGTGCAGGGATTATTCTACTAAACTTTTGAGATATAAAAGAATGCGTAGAACCTGAATCAAAAAGTACATTCGCTATTCTTGAATGAATAACTAGAGTACCTGTCACCACTTCGTTGTCGGGGTTCACTTCGGCAGAAGTGATGGCAAAAGCTCTTCCTTGCTGTCTTGGAGGTTGTTGATTGCCTCCGATAACCCTTGGATTAGGGCACTGATTCGCAAAATGACCCGGTTCTTTGCATTTGAAGCATTGAACAACGTGTTGAGGTTCGAACGGAGCGTTCCTCCCCTCCGTCGCAGCCGCGGGTCCTTCTTGCTGACAGTTAACAGCTAGGTGCCCTTCTCTTCCACACTTGAAGCATTTTCTTGTCCCCCTAAGGCAATTTCTAGGGTGCCTTTTTCCACACTTTTGGCAAGTGGGGTGCTGGAATTTCTTAGCGCCGTTGGATTTATCCATCGGACCACCAGCATTAAAGTCCACCTTCCGCTTCTTGTCCCCATGATACCCCTGTGATTCTCCGATCTCCATTTCAACCTTGAGGGCACATCGGACAATTTCCTCATAGCTGTCGAAGTCACGGATCGCTAATGCTTTCCACAAGTTAGGCTTCAGCCCCCCAAAGAAGCGGTCAACCTTGCATTCGGGGGTAACGACAAAGCCGGAATCGTATCGTGCAAGCCTTGTGAAGTTTGCATCGTACGCTCCCACAGATTCCTCATCTTTCTGCTTGAGGGAAAGGAAGTCCCTTTCCATCTTAAGACGGAGGGTGCGTGGAAAATATTTATCGAAAAACATCTTCTGGAATACCTTCCATTCCAAAGCCTCGATCTCCTCCTCAGGCTTCGTATTTTTGATCAATGTCCACCATTGATCAGCTTCACCCTACATACGATATGCCGCCAGGAGAACCTTCTCTTTTTCAGAGCATTGGAGGATGGAGAATATCTTTTCAATGGAGTTGATCCATTGTTCAGCAATCGTGGGATCGGATGATCCACTAAAAGTAGGAGGCCTTTGTCTCATGAAGCTTTCAATAGTGACTTGTTCTTTCTTAGGGGGGGTTGAACATTCCTCTTGACCAGTGTTTCTATTCAAAACTTGAGTTAGCTGAGAGAGAAGCGTGACAAAGTTCGCGATTCCCGCTCCCATTGGATTGGGCATCTCATAAGTACAATCATCACACTGATCTTCACAACGGTTGTTAGCCCGAGTTCTCCTATTACCGGCCATTGGATGGAATAAAAGGAAAGTTAGGGGTAACACATAAAGGGTAATCCAAAGACAAAAGTCGATGACTTATAAATAAACTTCAATCTCTTTAACTCATGAGTCTATAGGATTCAATCCAGGCTTTTCATGATCTTCCTTCTAACATATATCCTTAGGGGCATTTTTCCCTTAATAAGGGTTCATACTAAGATTGTCAATTTATCAAAACATATCCCCCAGGAGTGTCGTAACCAAGATTGCAGCAAGGCCCGTTGTCGTGCACCAGTTCCCGTTCGAGTCTAGCTCAAAGTGGTGTTTTCGGGTTTTACCCCTATGATACATCTGTGCCAGAGCCGCCTCTACCTGCTCGTATCCAGACAGGGATGTATTTGTTTGATAAACCACTTACTTAGTATTTACCAAAACTTAGGGATGTTTTTATTATGATTACTCTTGTATCTAAGGCTTTACTAGGGTTTCCTAATCCCAAAAATAACTAAACCTATCCTCTGATACCAACTATGACAACCCTGCTTTTTATTACAACTTAAACATGCTTTATTACATAAAACATCACTTGATACAACAAAGAAGATCGAGAGGTTTAGTGTCTTTGGGGATTAGGATCATTACATAAAAACTTTAAACTTGAAATACAACATCCTTATTGAAAACTTCCTTTACATGACCACTACATTCCTTCGTACTTAGCATTGCATGGGATAACCTGAGGACATGCATAAGAAAAGGGTGAGCTATAAAGCCCAGTAAGGGAGTACACAATGAATAACATGAGGAGTACAATACATGTTAGGCAATAGGCATATCAATAGAGCATAAGAGATACATGAACATAAAGGCATGATAAAGCATGATAATCATAACATGGAAATGTGGCAACAACACTTAACATTGAATTAGCATGAGCTAAGGCTCATTGCACATGGAGCATGAGTAAACCCTCATTGCACTTGAAGCACGAGTAAACCCTCGTTGCACTTGAATTAGCATGAGTCAACACTCATTGCACATGACGTATCATGATACTATACTTTACCCAATGCATTGGAGCGCTATAAAGGGCGCACCCTTCTTAAACATTTCATTTCATGCATAAGTGTGCCACATGGATCATAAAACATGGATTCATAAAACATAATCATTTCTTCCACGATAAAGGAAAGTGGAATTCATACATGAAACTTTATAATCAATATGTAAATGTTCATAAAGGTGAATACCCTTGATGGAGAAATGGGCATGGTATTCACTACACAAAGACATTGGCTTAGAAAATCGGTGCGATTTCGGCAGCGTAACGGCGTGACATAAGAATTCATAAAAAAAGTATGATGAGAGAGAAAGGGGTTCCTCATCATATTTACATGTAATGGACAGTAAGAAGGTCATATAGATACATGTCCCAACAATTGAAAAGGAATTTAGATTCATGATACAAAAGTATTGCTTGAATATAAAAGAGGAGAAAAAGGTTCCTTTCGGAATTTCTGCATAGTAACGGGTGTAGATGGGAGGCATTTAATGAGAGAGAAAGGGGGTCTCCCATCATTCAAACAATAAGAGGGCTGTATGGGAGAGGTGCAAAACCATACCCAAACATTCATAAATGAAATTAAAAGGGCAATACAACTTAAAGAAAAATTGACAAAAATGAGAAAGGAAGAAAAACCCTTACTTGGAAGTGTGCTTCCAAAGGCTAGAGAGAGGCTTGTGAGAGGCTTATTGGGAGCTTGGGGCACCTTGAGAGGATTCTAGAGAGAGTAGGGCAGAGTTTGGACGAACTTCAAGGGCTTTGTATGAGGAGGAAGTGGGAGCTTGGGTGGGTTTATATAGGAAAGGTGAGAGAATTCTTTATTATTTAGGTTTGGGACCCCTTATATTAAAATAATCCAATCCACAAACCATCCCATGGTATTTTCCCATGGTTTCTGGAAAAGGAAAGAGGAAAACAATATTTTACAAGGCCAAGGTCCGAACTTATTAAAAAATTAGGGTTGCTTATGTGGAGGTGAGTCACACTCCCATGGAAATTAATTTAAAAAGGCAAAGTGTTGAATAAGTCTTGAGGGCTCCATTAATGCTTTGAAAAGTGAGTCAAACAAACCCAAAACATCATTATTGTAATGATAAAACACATATTGGCCGAACATAAGGATTATGGTATTTTATTACATCACCATTGGGTCATTATGATGTCATAAAACACATTATATATTTAAATGGTATTTAATTTTTACCCAAAAATTTGACTGTCTCAGAAAATTATGAAAAATTCACCGTTGGATAATTTCGACGTCCTGATTCCAAAAATAATATTTATTTTATCTAAATAATTTTCTAAATATGTGAATTTTTACTTGTAAAATAAAAACCGACATTTATAAAAAATTCACGGGTTTTGACAGAAATGGCTTTCAAACCTTAATAAAAATTTTAATTGCATTCATAAAATTATAAGATCATTTATATTTAATAAAAATTAATTTAATATTAATAATAATATTTTATTAAAATATTATTTAATTCAAAAATCGTTTAATTTAATAAAATATAATTCTTAATTAAATAATAACTAAAAACACCGTTTGTACTTTAAAAACTAATTACAATGTATCAAAAATGACTAGAAATTATATTCATTATTATATACAAAGATAATGTACATGAACATGGTGCTACTTATTTGTTACATAACCCCTTAAAATAGCCGCATAATACCTAAGGGTAAGGTGTGCGATGGTGACAGACTCTTGGGGTTGCTCGGATAACATCGCTCGAGTGGTAATCTCTATCAACTTCCATTTTTCCCGTAGACGATCACGTTCGAGCTTGACTTGATGAAGCTCATCTTGGGCTTGGTCAAGGGAAAATCCCAAAGACGCCACCTCTTTTCCGAGCTCCGACAAATGGGCTTCGTAAGGGGAAATTCTACTGGATGAGGCCATCGCTTCCTTTGTCTGAGTAGAAATGGTTTCGTTAAAGCCTTATATTTATACTACTCAGATGATTACTGTTCAACGGCTATAAAAGTAAAGGTCACAAATCTTAAAGTAAAACTAAAAAAGTTGCTATCTTATAAAAATATTTTTCATAAAGAAACATTTAACTGGATCAAGAGGGATTTTCCATTAATGAAATTTTGGGTCGTTACATTATGGGTTAGTATAATTATTGTAACATGAAAACGACCAATAAAAGATTCATTTTTAAAATTTTAGGACTTATCGCAACTATTTCACTGAACAATAATTTTATAATCTTAACATCATTTAATATAATATTATTTATTTTATAATATCAATAATGTCAATTTTGACAATATTCATCACATGAATTTTTAAAAATACCATAAAAACATGATATAATTAAAAAAATCATTTAACATATAAATAAATGTAAAATTAAATAATAAATATTTTTTATGAAACTAAGTCATCGAATTTTTTTTATTTTAATATTTTTAATATCATTTATTTGATTCATCCATTAATTAAACAATTTCAACATCAATATTGTGTAACAATTTAACGAATTTATATTATAAATAAAAATTATGAATAAATAACCATGATATAGAAGAACATTTTACCTATACAATGACTATTTATAGTTGAAATTATCTTCAATATTACAATATATAAAAAATTATATAGTTCTATAAAATATGAGTATGCCGACTTTAACATTTCAGTAAATAAAATATAATAAAAGTCTTACTCGAATACAAGTGGATTAAAGGGTTATAATTTTAGAAAAAGAATTATTTTTGTAGAAACCTACTCTTAATATAAAAAATGATGGTTTTATGGTAAGTTTTTAATATTTATTGTAACAAGTTTTTTAATTACTTGTTCTTCCCTAAACTATGGTAAAAGAAAAATTACAGAAATTACTATTTATTATGCCTAAAAATTAAGTTGATCCTATTAGAATATTAATATCATAGTTGTTAAAATTTTGTATATCTATTTTTCAAAATTAAATTTATAGAAGAAAAAAAATTATGTTTATCACTAATCCTGTAGATGTGGTGAGAATGCAGGTTATTAATGTTATACCATCCAAAAATTGAAACATTTTTATATCTAAATTCAATGTAATATTAAATTTAATGACCTAAACTAGGATAAATGATAATGTTTTGATCTTATTATATTTTCAAATAAATAAATAATAATAATATATCAAAATAGTATTTTTATTAAAAGAGATGTTTCCACGTAAAATCTAGTATTTTTTCTAATCATCAAAACAAGAAACTTATCTAGATAATACCCAAAAAATAACCAAAGTATATTTTTATATCCCAATTTTCAAAAAATTATTTTAATTTTCAAATATAATTTTTGATAGTGTCAAAAATTATATTTATAATGGGTTCTCCATTAAAAGGTGATAAAATTAGCCTTTTGAAAAATACAGGGTTTTATGCATAAAATTGTGTTTATTCTTATCATATGCTAGTAAAATCAATTGGATTAACATAAAAAGTATATTATTTAGTATAAAACATATATAGTTTATCAATATCATTCCTTAATTATAATTAATTTAATTTATTAAGAAAAAATTAATTTTGGAGCCTAAAAACAATTTATCCTCAATATTCCAATGGTATATATTTCCAATTCTAATTAATTGGTAGCCAATGAAATCATCTTATAAACCATATATTTTCTTCATTTATTTAATATTATTCATAACTAATAATAAATTTCTTTGGTATATCTCATAATAATAAATAATAATATTTTAATAAAACATTCTTGTTCTGTCAAACTCGGTATTAAATGTAATATAAGCTATTGAAAGAAATAAGCATTGTCTGTAACACCTGAAATGCACCGAGTTTTGTATACCGAAAGATAATCTTATTAGTGTGTGTATAATAATCTCAAATTGGTGTTTCTTATAATGTAATAAAAACAAATTTTTTCTCTTATAACAAAATCTATATTCATTGTAGTGTGAAAATAAAAATATCAAAACGATTAAAAAAATATTTCAGAAAATATTGGGGTTTTAAATTCTATCCCCCTTAAAATGATTTTATCCCTATAAATTCATCTAGGTTATCATTTTTTAATTCTTTGATGTTCCTTTCATAGAAATCCACATCCTAAAAATTAATACTAAAATATCCTTTAAAAAAGGAACGTTATAAAAATAACTGTTAACCAAAGTAACACATAACTAGGTTTCCACATAAGAGAAAATGGGTGTCAACTAAAAACATTAACAGTGAAGATAAATCAAACCATAATTTCCTTATGGATATTGATATATAATATGGTCAAGAGAAATCTAAAAATCATAAATCAATAAATCATTGATGATCAATGGGACTATTTGATTAATCATAAAGGAAGGTACTAGAATAAAAATTTTGTTTCAAGATATTTTCCCTAGAGTTGAAGAATGAGAAGAAACAGATACATGATTAATAATAATCTCATCCTTCCATTATTCCTTGATCAATTTCCACGTCGTCTATTATTCAAAAAATGAAGTTGATATTTTTATTTTTTAAGTACAAACAGATCATAAGATCGATAAATAGAATGATTTTTCATCATAACAAAAATGTTAACATAAGTTCTCAAATTTACAAAAATCAGCCTATGATGAGATAACACTTATTCTCAAAAATATCATTTGAATATTTACATAACCTTTCCATAAATGGATAACCATAAAATCCGCCTAAAAATACAAACAATATAAAAAAGTTCACTATATTAACTTATTATTTATCCCCCATATATCATAAGGTTTCCCTTTGTTGTTATATTCAAAATATATGAATACCTTCATCAAATTTTTTTTTTAAAACACGTTAATAACAAAAATTACCAAACATAAATTTTGAAAACATGAGTTTATCCTTATTCTAATGTTTATTGGGCATATTCCTTAAGTCCAAATGATTGTAAACTTCATCCAGGATAGGATAATCCACTTCTTACAAATCGTTAATCTGTTCCAAAGAAATATGTACCATCCATTTTAAAAATTAATATCTAACATTTATTTATCCAAATATCATTATCTTGACATCATTTACATGATAATTGTTATCCTTCAATAAATAAATTTTTCCCTTTTAAAAATCACTTTATTATCTTAATCACTTTTCATGGTTATATGTACCATTCAACATATGCTCATAAATCCTTATGAAAAAAATATTTGACTAATAGATAGATGTTTAATTATTCAATATTACCATAAAATCATGTATAAAATTTTATTTTTCAATTACATTACATAACTACTCAATCATTCCACCACTTCTTTGTCACACTCCACATTTCTGATAGTGATTTCACGTGATTTCCCATTACATTTAAGATTAAGGGGTTTATAATGTTTACCATTTTAGTTAGCCCTTGGATTTGGTCCTTGTTTACCAAAATTACCATTTTATTTACACTTGAATCATGAATTTTAGGGATGTGCGATCTATGGATAATCCTTTTATTCACATTAATTCAGTAGTAAAATGTTTAATTCCCTTCTTTCCCACACATAAAACACTTATCAGTCTCTATAAGAAAATTGCCTACATGTTCTATTCCACATAATGAACATAAATAAAGTCTAATATACTTATATCCATAGTCTTAGAGTTTCATTTTAATTTTATCCTTATTTTTGTATCTTATCCATGACATATATGGGTAAATTCAATATCCCATTTTGTTATAAGAATATGAGGAAGTTACTTACTGAAAAATATGTTCTTATGCTCATCCCAATCCATGGAGTTTATTTTATCCTCTTACCTCATATTCTTGACAATGTTTCACCACTAATTAGCTTCATCTTAAAAGAAATAATTTCCCAATTTAACTTTTTCATGTTCTAAACAACGGATAATGAAAAATATATTTTTAATGGTACAGAACCATTTCTTAGTAATTATGGGATCAGATGTTCCAACAAAAATAAGGTAGGAATTTCTTTAAAATGAAGGAAGAAACCTTTGTTCCCTCATTTGGTAATTAGGATGTATAGTGGGAATAATGTTTTGATAATGTTGTCTGGTCATAGAAACAAGCTTCTAGATTCCAACTCCCATAATATTTGGTTTCTCAAAATGAAACTTAATTCATTTCCCTTATTATTTATCATTAATTCGGTTCCTTTGGGTTACATCCATTGACTATAACCTATATTATAATGTTATTAACACTATTAATATTGAAAAAACAACATAATCAATTGAAATACATTCAATATATTACATCATAGTTTTAATCATAGGTTTTCCATGATTTTTACCAATGCTAATGGATTGTACCTATACATTGTCTTACCTTAGGGAAATCCCTATACATATACTTGGAAATATCCCTAGTAATATCATTAAATTGTTCTCATCCTAGTTTCCAAAGGTTGACTAAACCTTTTCTGTGATACTAACTATAGCATCCCAGGCTTTTTATACGTTGATATTATGTCATTTTTGGGAAACATTTCATACATTACACAAACAAATTCCCAAAGATCATATTAGTTTAGTTCCATTGGAAACATGGATAAAAAATATGTAGTCTAGTAGAAGATTTTTTTTTCAAAAAATATCTTCCCCTTTAGAACACCTATGTAACACCATTCCATATTATTTGGGGAAAGGAAACATAACAAAGGGTGATATCGAAAGCTCTGTAAGGGTAAACAATTAAGATACGTAAGAAAAATCATTCACAAAAGGTTATAAAAACATGACCCTAAAATTATAAAAGAACACTCTATATATAAATGATCATGTAAATGACTTAGGGAATAAATCGTTTCTGCTCATAAGACATAAACCATAAGGGAATAAAATAATATAATCCAGGTGGTCACAACATTAACCTAAAAAATGTAATTGTGGTCTTTAAATATAATTTTATCATTTTTAACATGTATAAATAGTAACAGGGTAACTCATTAATTTAATGACATCAAATTGGTCCCTTTCATAGATATATGGACATGAAAACTATGTCCACCCATAAAATAATAGATATGAAAACCATGTCCATAAACTGGATTGTGAACATGAAATTAGGTTCACACATAATATATATACCTCTGGATTTATCCAACATTACCCAATTTATTAAATCTAGATATGGGTTCCACACATAATATAATGAAAACAATATATATGTGTTCTACAATAACATAAAATCATTCATCATATGATAACACATGGAATGGAATGGATTTTATAATCATCATTGAATCATAATGTAACACGTGAAAAGAAATAGGTTTCAAAATTATAATTCCATAAAAAAAAGTAATATTAGAAATTAAAATATTGGAATCATTGAATAATAATCCCAGTTAAAAATAAGTAACACAAAATAAAATTATCCTGGATGGAAAATCATTTTTTGTCACAACTTGAAAATAATTCCTTGGGAAAATATCTTTTCTTCTTTTAAATACGCTTTTTAAATCATAAAACATTTATAAAACCATTTTCATTCAAAATAAAATTTAATACATATAAGGGAATATTTAAAAAATATATCTTATTTTAAATCATCTTCCTCAAAAATTCATAAAATTACATTTAAAACACTTTTAAATCATTTTTATAAAACATTATTGGAAGGAACATAGACTTCCAACTGAAGAGAGAATAACATAATATGAAACTTCTAATATAATTAAATAAATTATATTATTCATAGAATAAATTAAGGGGTAGTATATACACCTCATAAAATAATATTGGTGAATAATTTAATATGTGTCTCAAAGAAGGAAAATTGAGACAAAATTGACTAAGACATTTGGTAACTTTTTAGTCATAAACCCCAGGAAAAAGAGATAAAAAAATGCATACGTAAATACAAATAACATTATTTATAATAATAATAGAATATATTAATGTTCATTATATACACCACACATAATAAATTAGTAGTGTATAAGTCATATGTCCCACTTAAATAAAAGTGAGACATAAATCTCGGACTGTGTGTTGTCCTTCGTCGTACACATACAAGACTCTTGTATAATAAGTATAAGTTTATTATAAATTTATCACAGAACCATATTTATATTTATAATACCATATATGATTCACATATGACATTATATTACGTATTTATTAAAAATTCCATGTTAATGTAACATTTCAGTTAATAACCGCTTTGTTCATCGTAGGTGTTTTGAATTTTCTTTCTTGGTACACTTACAAAAATCATGATTAATTAAAAAAATGACTTATATATTATATATATTGGGAATATATAAGTTTATAATAATATATATAAGATATATATTTGAAATGGAATACACTATTAAAGGATACGGTAAGTTGTACATACGCATGAACGTTGTTTCCATTTTCAAGAAGTTTTGAAATAATTCATGTAAATTACATATTTGTATATATGTATATAATATCATTAAAATATCATTATTATAATATATATATCACGTAATATTTCTGAACCATTCCTTAATACCTTTCATGTAATGTTTGAATGAATGAAATCGCTTTGAAAAGGTTGTATTCCACACTTCAACAAATGAAGTTGTCGTATTTACACAACAATGAATGAAATAAGTTAGGATTTATATAATAAATATCTAAGTATTAATACATCATTAATATCATATATATCATATAAAACCATTGTTTTCATCATAATTCCCAACTATAATAGGTGGTAATGATAAAATAAACAATAGTGTCTCATGATGCGGTAGTTCACCGTACCCATGAACGGTAAGTTTGTTACCCATTATATAGTAGTGTGTGTAAGTGAAGGTTGAACCCTTTATATAAAAACATCATAATATGATGAGTATATTGAGGATATTATTTATTTATGTAATAATATGTATTAAGGTGGTGTATTAAGAAAAAAATGGATCTTGAGGAATGATATTGCCCCTTCTTTGAGTAACTCCTTTTAATTTTCCCCAAAGGGCTTCATTGGAAGGATTTATTACCTAAGGGAGGCTTAAAAGAGTGTGGGTGGGATGTTCATAAGTGTATTAGGTAGATATATTTTGAACTAAATAGGTTTTGTAGTTTGATTATTAGAGAAGAATTGCTTCTCTTTTTTAAGATATGGGAGGAGCACTCTTGGAATTATGAAAAATATTAAATAAATATAAATTTATTTTCAATTAAAATTGGACCAATGTGAGTTAGTTATATTATATTATTCATATGGATTTATATTAAATCATCCAATGAAAATTATAGAATTTATTGTTATATTTTAATTCTTATCTCTTTGTTATAACCCTTATTTTACCTTTTCAACTCTTACCATGATATCATATAATTTAAATATTTACGATAAATATAATTACTATAATGTACCAAGAAACCAATAAATTATCCATTTATCAAATTTTAGGACTTATAATTATTATGTTTCTAAATATTATATTTCTATAAATTTTATATCATATTATAAAATATTATTCATTTTAATATATCAGTAACGTCAATTTTGACACTATTCATTACTTGACTTCTAAAACATAACATAACAACATGATATATTAACACAAAAACATTTATCATATCACTATCATGTCAAATTCATCCATTAAATTCTTTTATTTCATTTATTTCATAAAATTGTATTTATCCTAATATATTTATTATCATTTATTATATCTATCCATTAATTAATCAATTCCCATGTCATCGTTATGTCCTGATTTAAAGAGATTATATTATCACTAAAAATTATAAATAAATTACCATTATGTATAAAAAATATCATTCAAATGACTATTCATTACCAAATTTATCTTCTATATAACCATATATAAAAAATGATATTGCTATTGAAAATATGAGAACAACATCATTAAATTTTCATTAAATAAAATATAGTAAATGTATAACCCTCATCCAAGTGGTTTAAAAGGTTATAATTTCGGCCCAAGTATTATTGTTTCAGAAACCACTCATCCAATAAAATTATGACAAGTGTTAGGGTAATTTTTTAAGGTTTATAATATTAACTGTTTCCCTAATTACCGGATTTACCCTTAACCGTGGTAAATAAAAAATTACTAGTTACGCTTGATAAAATAAAAAAATTAATTTGATCCTATTTGAGTATAAATATAATATTTATTTCAACCATTAATTTCCATTTTTTAAAATTTATCTCACAGAAACATCAAATTTAAGTTTAAAATTAATCCCACAGATGTGGCAAGAAAGCGGTTTATTAAGGCTAACACTTGAAAACGATTGAAATGTTTTTTATATAAATTCAATGTAAAATTAATAAAACTTACATAATTTATGTTAAAAATTTTAACTTTCATCATATTAAATTTTAAAACTAATGGAAAATAAAATTTACCACTATAAATTATTTCAATGAAAAAACGTTTTTTCACTTACAAGTTATTATTTTTTATTATTCATCAAAACATGAAACATATCCAAAAAACACAAAATATTAATCTAAAATAAACTTTTATACTCTAATTTTAAAGAATAATTTTTTTTTTCAAATATAATTTATGAAAGTGTCAAAAAATATAATTAATATGGTTTCTCTATTAAAATATAAAAAACATCCCAATTTGAAAAATATAGGGTTATATATGTAATATTGGGTTTTTTATCTTATTCCAACAAAATATATTTGATGAATATTAAAAAATATTTTATTAACTATATGACATATATATTTTATTAATATTTTTCACAAATTATAGTTCATTTATTTTATTAAGACAAAATGATTTTGGGAGTATAAAAATAAAAAACTTTTATTTATATTCCCTTGGTATATATTTTCATTTCAAATTAATTTGAAATAAATGAATTCATATAAAGAAACTTATATTACAATATTTTATTTAATATTATTCATGTCTTTTGATTTAATGTCTTTGTTATAATGTATTATATCATTTAAAAAAATTATAATTTATTGTTTTTTGGAAAAAATCAGTCTTGCATATAAAGCATGCAATTTAAAGAACAAAAACTTGTGTGTAACACAAGACACACATTGTGTTTTGAAATCTTCATGATAATATAATTGTTACATGTAGCCTAATATCGACTTTTTTTTTATAATGCAAACTAAAGATAGTTTTTTTTCAAATAAAAAAATCTACTTTCAGTATTGTCGGAAATTAAAAATTTTGAATTGATTAAAAAAATATTTCCCAAAATCTCTGTGTGTTACATATAGATTTTTTAAAGAGTAACTAATATGGTACTTCATGAATAGAGATATCACTGAGTTTGTATATCGCGGCATGTTATTTTATTGAGTTAAGGTTGGGAGATAAAATACTAATGGGATGTCATGACCACTACCCATTCCATAATGGAAATGGGAATACATCACTATGTTTTTTAGACACCCCAAAACATCTAAGTTGAAATTACTATATAGGTTATAGTTGATCACATTTAAAACTCATCGCACATCATCTCTATCATGAAATATTCATCCCTAGATCAGTTTTCCATGATATAAAATAACGAAGTGGTAAGGTTGAATAGAGTACAAAATTACTGTGTCTGATCCGGATCCAGGGTTTACCACAAATTTCTAGGGAAGTATTTTGGGGATCTCTATACTAAGTTGTGTTTTAGCACTGTATATCATCCTCAGATACATGGACAATATAAGAGAGACATTTCATCCATAGAGGATATGTTGGTATATTTTCCAATATATTTTAAAGGAGTTTTTGATCAAAACATATCTCTAGTTGAGTATACTTATAATAATAGATATCATTAAAGAATTCTGATAGCTCCATATGAATATCTCTATAAAATATATAACCCCCTAACCCAAGAAGCTTCAAGACAGTTTGTTACTTATTAATTTGGCATGATTACAACTAAATAAATCTTTAATTAATGATCAATTTAGAAATCTTTAAGAAACTATAGATATATATGTAACTTATATTACATTGGGAGTGGTAAAAAATACAATACATAACAAAAACTAATAAACTACATCCACAAGAACTCAATAAATGATCTCTTATTCATAACATTTTTAAGGTAAAATGATAAAAGGGTGAGCTAAATGATTTTTAAGGGTTACAAATATAGGAAGATGAATCAACAATAATTGAATCATAATAAAATTTTCACAGTCAATGTGGCTTGGTGAATAAATGATAAACACATGCCATTAATAAACATATAATGAAACTACATCCATATATTTTGTCAGGGTGAAAAACTCATGGATTGAATTCACTGAAAATGAAAAAAAAATAATGCTTATTAATTTGATTTCATGTACCTGGATCATGATACAACTATACCATTGAAATAATTTAAGTCTGTCTGTAGATACCAATCTGATTCTATTTTGAAACAAAAAACATGAAGGGTTTTTCTCCAACTGAATTGTTTCATGAGACCATTCAATGCATCGAGAGGCTATATGTGGCCCCTCGCTTCAATAAAAGTCTAAATCATTATGATTACTTATATTTAATATTTGTACAATATTTCTTCTCAATATCCACACAATGTAAAGGATACATATTCATCAATATTTCTGTAGTTAAAATAATACTCCAAATAAACATCGTATGTAAAAGTGTACATGGATTAAGAAAATAATAATATCCATGATACCAATATATGGATATATAATATATTTAAAATTTCGAATGAAAAATAATTACAAAGGGGTAGTGGGTACACCACATAATAATTATTAGGTTCACAATACCAAGTAAATCACAATGAAATAGAAACTGAAACAATGTCTCTTAAAACATTATAATCAATCAAGTTAATAATCATCAAGTGAGTCATTAAATAAAATAAATATAAATAGAATCATGATATTATAAAACAAATCGTATTGAAAATACACCATACAAAAGAAATATATTGTGAACAATGGAAATATCACCAAAATAAAAGTGAGATGAGAAACCCCTTACAATAAATGTATCATTAAAGTTAGGCTAAATAAATGAAACTTTTATGTGTGAAAAATAAATATCCACGAAATAAAATAGATATATAGTATAAAACAATCATATAACATTTAAAAATATTATTTGAAATAACATAACTGATGAAATATATGTTTAACTCAAAGAATGAAAATTGAGTTAAGAAATCCCTTACCTTATGCCCGAAGGTGTTCTCGATTGATCTTAATGACATGAATAATCAAAATTTACTTCATTAATTTATAATACCCTATCCTCCTATAAATATAATTTATTTATTATATCCATATTAGGTTCATTAATGTACAGTTTTAAGGGTTTAAGAGGTTCAATTTTATTGTTTTTGAAGTATTTTCTTCCTTGGTTTTCATGACCGGTTTACTTGTATTCATGAATGGAAGTTTGTTTGAAATGTTGATCAAGATCCAGAATTATTAATATATTTTATTTGTGAAATTAAAGAGATTAAAATTATCTTATAATTATTTTGGTTATATACCACGAGTATGACTCATTAGATAAAAGTTAATGATAAACACTTGGATTAAGTTGGTGGTTTTGGGCACACTGAACTTGTTTTATATTGTAATTTTACATTATGGGAGTGTAAGGATTACAAATAATTGAATAATATTAAATATATATATATATATATATTATGATATTTTTAAACAATTAAAATGTTTTAATGACCAGTATTTAAGATAGTAATATAAATTGAATACTCTTTTTCCTCGAATGTGATAAATAAACACTTCTCAGACTATGTTTTCATAGTTAGTATAAAATGAGGGGGAAAAGATAGATGCTGATGAAATATTCCATTAGAATTATAAAATTATATTTCATTTAAGGTACTTGAATTATCATATCAATTGTTGGAGTGGTGGTGAGGAGAGATCAAAAAAATAATTGAATATGTAAAATATGTTGAAAGAAAAAGGAAGAGAGGTACACCTCATGAGTACTTCCCCTTGAGAATCTCCTTAAGGCCTTTATTTTGGGCCTTTTGGTGGGACCAATAGGTCTCGGTCATTGGGGTGTCTTGGGAATCTTATTTGGTAGAACATGGTAAAGGCTCAAATCTTGAGGGGTGTGGGAGGAAGAGGGGTGAGGGGTGAGGGGTGGTTTATATAGTAGAGGGGAGGAGGATTTTATTGACATTTTAATCATTAGTTTATTATTTTTCCCTAAGACAATAAATAGTGATGATTTTATGACCAAAAATAGTAATACGTGCTAGTGAGTTTGACCCAAGTGTGATTACCTCAGCGTGACATCATCTAGGACTCAATAAATCATGTTTTCAACATTATTCAAAATATATGTTATTTTAAAATTCACCAAAAAAAATCAAGTATTTCAGAAAAATCCCAAAAAATCACCATAACTATTTTTCAACATTTAATATCATAAAATGAACTCCATGTTTTAAAAATTATTTTCGAAATATGATACATTTAATTTTTAATTAAAATCATTATTTAAAAAATACCATCACTTAAAATATTCATCTTTCTTTTTATGAGGCCAAAATTTTATTTACACATTCATGAGTAAGGTTACCATTCATAAGGGTCGTATTACTATAAATAATTTTAGATTACTAATCATAAGGGTATGTTACTTTTGACCAAAAATTAACATGATTCTATGAGACTCTTAATATTATCCTGATCACACCTGTGTATGTCTGTTTTTTGAAATTCAATACAAAGAAGTGAAAAATTTAGGTTTAATTGCTAGTTTATGACATTATCCTTTAAATAACAAAGTTTTATGTAAAAAAGACTATGTGATTCAAGAAATATAGGCTATAAAATCAATAAAATTAATTTAAAAGAAACAGACCACAAAATATTTGGTGTGTTATATTCTTCCCTCGGGAAATTTCATCCTCGAAAGTTTTCATTTATATTGCTCCCTAAAAATATGTTGGTGGTTCTTCTTCGTAACATCCTTTTATACCCACATTGTTTCTTCCATTTTATGGTTTCTCCAAACAACCTTTTCTAGTCTAGTCGTCTGATTTCTCAATATTGTATCCCTTGTGTCAAAAATCTCGATAGGCTCTTCACAGTATAAAAAATCAGGTTCCATCACTATTTATGTGTAGTTAAGAACATGCATTGGGTATGGCATGTAATTATTTAACAGTGACATGTAAAAAACATTATGAACTTTGGAGAACCTTGGTGGTATTTCTAAACAGTAAGCTACAACTCTAATTCTTTCCCGAATTTCAAATGGTCAGATGTACCTAGGGATTAGTTTCCCTTTCTTACCAAACCTTAAGATACCCATCAATAGAGACACTTTTAGAAATACATGATTTTCTAATTCAAATTCCAAATATTTCCTCTGGTTATCCATATAAATCTTTTGAATAATTTTGGATGCTTTAATATGGACCTAAATTTCCTTTACGTTTATAGTTTTCTCTTTGATAAATTGGGGGCCAATAAGTTTCCTCTCGCCAACATCATCCCATCGTGTTGGATTTTGACACCTCTTACCATATAATGCATCATATGGAGCACATATGACAAACTAGACACCTTGAAAAACTAGACACCTTGACACATTGTCAATTACTTGATTCATGTTATACCACCAAAAATGTTCCTTCATATCTCTATACTTCATAGTGCCATGGGGTTTTATATAGAAATTTGAGCTATGTGCATCATCTAATAGTTTCCTTTTTAGCTCAGGTTCTGATGGAGCACATAATCACTTACCAAATTTCATAACTTCCTTCACATATGCGAAGTTCACCAATCGTCCATTCTTAACAGCTTTAACATTGTTTTTTAGATTCTCATCATTAGATTGGGATATTTTTATCTTCTCTAGTTAAGATTAATTATCAATCATTTGAAAGATGAAAGACGTTTCCCATTCCTTAACAATTCACAAATCCATATTTAGTAGATCCAGGAATATAGGATATCTTTTAATCCTCATTTGGGTTAGAAGTCCATGATCTTTCCTGGTTAATGCTTCTTCAACATTATTTGGCTTTCCTGTGTGGCAGTGTATAGAACCGTAACAATCATTGAGTAACTTGATCCATCTCAATTTCCTCATGTTGGGATCTTTCTGTGTAAAATTTTATTTCAAACGCTTGTGATCTGTATATATCTCACATCTTTCACTATAGAGATAATCTCACCATATATTCAGAGAAATGATTATCGTTATTAACCCAAGATCTTGTGTTGGGTAATTTTTCTCATGATTATTCAACTACCTTGATGAATAATCAACAACTTTATCATTTTTCATAAGGACATAGCCCATCCCATTCTTCGATGCATCACTATATTTCACAAATCCATCATATCCAGATGGATGGGTCAAAATTGGATCATTAAACAATAATATTTTCAATACATCAAATAATTATGTACATTAGTTTTTTCCATATAAACTTTAACCCTTTACGTGTGAACATGGTTAAAAGGATAGACAAATGGGAAAAATTCTAAACGAAACATCGATAGTAACCTGCTAAGCCTAAAAAACTGCATACCTCAGTTATGTTAGTTGGCATGAGACATTCTTGGATTGACTTTGTATTCATAGGATCAACTAAGATTCCATCCTTAGAGACAATATGGAAAAGAAATGAAAATTATTGAATACAAAATGGACACTTTATAAACTTCCCATAAAATTCATATCTTCTAAGAGTTTTCATAATAATCTGTAAGTTATTCTCATGGTATTTGATTATTTTGGAGTATACGTGGATATCATCAATAAATACCACACCCAAGTCATCAAGATATTTCTTGAATACTCTATTAATAATATTCTTGAAAATAGAGGGTGCATTAGTTTTTCCAAAATGCATTACTATAAACTTGTAATCCTCACACGTGGTTCAAAATGATGTCTTTGGAATATCTTCCTTCCTTACACACAGCTATTGATATCAAAATGGAAGGTCAATCTTCGAAAAATATTGGGATTCATGAAGTTGATCAAATAAATCATCAATTCTTGGTAGAGGAAACTTTTTCTTTATTTAAATAGTATTGATTTCCCTATAATTAATGTATAGCCTCGTTGAAAAATCTTTCTTCTTAGAAAAGTGGACAAGGGCTCCCCATGGAGAAACGCTAGGGTGAATAATTCCTTTCTCACTCAATTAATCTAGTTGTTTCTTTAGCTCCACTATTTCCATAGTGTCCATTCTATAGGGAGACATTGATATATGTCTTGCACAAGGAATTAAATCAATAGAGAATGCAACGTCTTGCTCTGGAGGATGTCTAAGTAAATACTTAGTAAATACATCAATGTATTATTACACAATAGGTATGTCTTCAATTTAATGATTTCGTTCCTCACCCATAGATATTTTGATTTCTTTCTCTTCAAGAATTGCATTCAGTAGAGATATTGGGGCGGATCTATTTAAGAATCAAATGGCGAGGTTACTTCTCTAAAGATAAAGGATTCTGCACCATTCCCAAAAATTGTGTCTTTCTTCTTCTTACAATAGACCTTGGCATAATAATTTGACAGCCAATTATACTATGGAAAAATGGGTATTTGCGATGGGTTATTTGTGATGGGTAAAGGGATCATCGCAAATAACCCTTTTCGATGGGGTGTCTACCTTGACGAAAATAATGGTTATTTGCGACACGCTCTTTCTGCCCATCGCAAAATGTTTGGCGCGCAATACGCGCCAAACTGTAAGAAAGGCTATTTTCGATGGTTCCCTATTCTCTTTGAAAATAGCTGGAGGTTGTATTTAGTATTTCCAACAGGGAATGTGACCTGTCACAAATACCTTGTCAGTAGGTGGTATTTGCGACGGGGCCCATCACAGATGCCTTTTTAATGTCCCGTTGTAATTAATGTAGACAATGTTATTTGCGATGGGTCCTAACATAAATACTCCATTCGCAAATAATATATACTCTATATACCCCCATATATTTTTCTTATCATTTCACTTTTTACTCAACTTCTCTCTCTATCACTAAAGAAAAAGTTTCTTCTAAATTCTTTCATAGTTTAAAATTTCAAATCAGATCATTATTTGCGACTATAATAATCTGAAGGCATCAGATTTAAGGTATTTATCTATTTTTTTATTAATTAGATAATTAATTTATTTATAGTTATTTATAATTTTTTAATTAGATTTAAATTAATAAAATTAGAGTTAAATATTTTTTTTAGTGTATATTTTCATTAATAGTTATATTTAATTGTTAATTGGAAATAAAGTGTAATAATTTATAATAATTTGTAATAATTTGTAATTATTAGTAATAAATGGTAATAAATTTAAAATATTACAACTAAATTGTAATAATTAGAAATAAATTATGTTAATTAATAATAAATTTTAATAAATTGTTGTAATTGATAATAAATTAAAATAACTGCTAATATATTGTATTTAATTTTAGTAATAGCGAATAAATTTAAGAAATTGTAAAAATTAGTAATAATTAGTAATAATTAGTAATAATTAGCCATAATTAGAATAATTGTCAATAATTAGAAAAAAAATATCAATAATTAACAATAGTTTGGAATAATTAGCAATAATTTGCAATAAATTGCAATAAATATGAATAAATTGCAATAAATATAAAAAAATTGCAATAAATATAAATATTTAGCAATAATTAGTAATAATTAGAAATAAATAGTTCCAATTTGTAATAATTCGAAATAATTATGATTAATTATGATTAATTAGTAATAAATAGTAATAATTAGGAATAATTATTAATAATTTGTAATAATTATTAATAAGTTTTAATAATTACCAATAATTAGCAGTAAATAGGAATAAATATGAATAAATGGGGACAAATAGGAATAAATAAGAATAAATAGTAATGATTAGCATTAATTAGTAATAATTAGTAATAATTGCCAATAAATAGTAATGATAAGCATTATATAATAAGAATTAGAAATAATTAGGAATAATTAGAAATACTTAGCAATAATTATTAATAATTAGTAATAATTAGTTATAATTAGAAATAAATTTAAATAATTAAAAATAATTATCAATAAGTGGTAACAAATAGCATTCAATAAAAATAAATATAAATAAATTATTAATAACTAGTAATAATTAGTAATTATTATTAATTAATAATAATATATAGAAAAAATTAGTAATAATTAGAAATAATTATTAATAATTAGCAATAATATTATCACTAATTATCAATAAATAAGAATAAATAAGAATAAACCATAATAAATTCTAGGGCATTGATAAACTGGTACAATTTCAACAGATTGGAAGGATTCCTTTTGATCGACACCTCAGCTCCTTGCAACATTCTTTAACTAAAATCAGTATGAAAATTCTACATGGTCATAAGTCGGAACAGATTTTTCACAGTGATTTAAGTTAGAGAAAGATTCAAGGTTGTGAACAATGGGAAAAAAGAGGCTCTTTTTTCCGACGTCTCATCCGGTTTAAACTTTCTATGACTAAAATTACTATGAATAGCCTGCTCAGACGTATGAATATTCATTTTTTTATGCAAGAGGGCATGGATATTAGCACAGTGATGCATGCCTGCTCACCATCCTCATGCATATGAAAATGGATATTCGTTTTCCAGAGCACACAATTCATAGTGCGTTTAGCCGCAAAAAGTTGCAATGGGATGAGTTCTCAGAAAAAGTGATGTCACCAATCTATTGTAACTTGGGTGTCCATTAATTTACAATAACTGGAACAAATTATCTGAAATTAAATATAATTAGTGGTACTTATTATAAATTTAAATAAATAACAGTAGATTATTATAAATTTTTAAAAATAGTATAAATAAAAATAAAATAATAGATATAATTATAAGTTTCTTAGACAAATTAACCTAATTTTCCTCTCATTTTGGATAATGTTTATCTTATATATATTTATATAAAATAAATAATTACTTCGAATTTTTTAGAAAAATATGGAACGAGGAAGTCGATAACAGTCGTTATTAGATGATCGTTATTCGATAACTAAACGCAAGAATCCAAACAGTTCTGGTTTAAATCCTATATATATTGAGGGTGTTCAAGATTTCATATCATTTTTGTCATCGAAACTAACATTTGTTTCAAAAGGGATAATTAAGTGTCATTGTAAAAAATGTGCTCCAAGGACGTATGACACATTTGACAATTTTGGAAGTCATTTACTGCAGGTTGGTTTTCATCCAGATTATGTTTTTTGGTATCAATATGTTAAACACAGTTCTAGATAAGATATTAACAATTTCGTTCCAGATCCAGCAATGTTGCAAAATTTAGTGCGTGATGCGGAAGTCTATCCCATAAACAAACAGAAACTCATGATGATATTGATTTAACTCCTATGTTATAACCATCTCATTTATATGAGCTATTGAGGTCTTCTAAGGATTCATTATATCTTGGTTTCATGATAAGAATGTATTAAATAGTTGGTAAATTTATGGCCATTAAATTTGAAAATGGAATGTCAAATAGTTGTTTTGATCGGATATTCTCTTTGTTAAAAACATTACTGCCTGAAGGAAATGATTTTACTTTAAATTTCAATGAGTGAAAGAAGACGGTTCATAATTTGGGTCTTGGTTATTAGATGATTGATGCATGTTCAAATGACTGAATCATATATTATGGTGAAAATGAGTTGTTGGAAAGTTTTCTTATATGTGGACAATCATGGAATAAAGAAGCTCAACCCGAAAATTCTGGATTTTTTCCAATAAAATAATAGATATATTTCCCACTCACAACCAGAGAGAATCATTTATTTATGTCTCAAAACACTGAATCATTGATGTTAGGGAACAAAACTAACATTTCACCTAGTAAAATCTGAAATCATCTCTTTGATGGTGATTCATGGAAACATTTTGACCATGTGCAATCTTCATTTTCTTTAGAAGCATAAAACGTGTGATTGGGTCGTTCTTCTAATGGTTTCTGTCAGTTTGGTTCTTACGGTAGTCAGTATTCATGTTGTCCTATCTTTATAACTCTGCATAATTTACCTCCATGAATATTGATAAAGGATCCATATATATATTTGGAATTATTAATTTTAGGCCATCCAAAAAAAATTATGTTTATTTTAATCAATTGATTGATGAGTTAAATTCAATGTGGAATAATTGTGTCAGTACATATGATGTTGCTATGAAATAGAACGTTCTACTGAAAGATGCATTAAGGTGAAAAATTAGTGACCTCCCGGCATATGGAATGTTATCTGGATGGAGTACACATGACCCAAAAGAATATGCATACTGTATGAGAGACATCAAATATTTTATGATCATCACTGGAAAAAAACCATGTTTTTTCAACTGTCATCGCAGATTTCTTCCAGTTGATCATTCTTTCTGAAGAAAAAAAATTATTCCAGAAAAAGAACAATTGAAAAATATGGGCCTCAATAAATTATCTAATGTAAAAAATTTAAAATCAATTGTCTCCTCATTACCTCCCATCACATTTGGAGCAACAATAAACCAAAAGCAAATTTATGGGTCTGAAAAAGAGAACAATTGGAAAAAACATAGTATTTTTTAGGATTTTCCACATTATTTGGATTTGTACATCCATCACAGGTTGGATGTGATTTATATTGAGAAGAACTATTATGATAATTTTTTCATACAGTTTTTGATACACTAGGTAAGACCAAAGAAAATGTGAATGCATAATTAGATCTTGAGAAAATATTCAAGTGACCAAAACATGAATTGTTAGAAAATGTCAGATCACATAAGTTAATGAAACCAAATGTAGCTTATATATTTTCCAAAGATATTCATTTATTATTTTTTCATTGGATTGCATATTTGAGGCTTTCAGATGGTTATTCAACCAATTTGGGAATATGTGTTAGAAATGGTAATATTACCCGATTGAAAAGTCATGATTATCATGTTTTAATGCAAAGTCTTCTACCAATTGTATTAAAAGATTTATTAAATCCAATTATTTGGGATGTGCTAGAAGACATATAAAATTTTTTGAGACATTTTTTCATCGACCACATAATATGATTTCTTAAGAAAACTGCAAGAATATTTTGTATCAATTCTATATAAACTGGAAAAAAATCATACCGACAGGTTTGTTTCATTCAATGGAACATTTGATATTACATATTCAGCATGAATCAAAATGTGGAGGTCCAATGCAGTTCTGATGGATGTACCCTTTTGAGATATGCATGCAGAAATTGAAAAAGAAATATGAAACTATGAATCAGTTGAAGTCTCAATTGCAGAAGCTTATTTGAAGTAAGAAATTTCTTTTTTCTTCTATCATTACATTCAATATTAAAATCCATAAAAAAAACAGCATGATCTTGAAAGAGGGAAGTGTTTATGATTACATGGGAAATCGAATATAGATTTCAATCATCCCGAACTTGGATTCGACGGAGTTCATTAATAATGGATTTTAGATAATGGACATCATAGAGCTTATACATATACTCTACTGAATTGTGAATAAATGAAACCATTCGTACTATGAGTGTTCAAACAACTAATTCTATAATTCTTATAATAGTAAATTAATCTTATTTTATTTTTAGGTTATATGATAATCATATCAAGAAATAGTTTCCAATAATTATAGTAGCTTCTCTTGAAGAATGTCTTCAAATAAAATCATATTATTTTCCAAAAAAATTAACATAAATTATTTTTTATTTCACATAAAAATCAATTTAATAGTTTTATGGTAAAATATTTTTTCAAACATTTTAGGCATCTCAACATGGTGATAAAAGTGATAATTGATTTTCTTTATTGAGTAACCCAACATCCTAAATGGTTAAATCATATAATGCATATGTGGGGAATGGTTACTGATTTCATACATGTGCATATGCGGAATCAAAAAACAATGAATAGAGGTTTTTTATTTAGAATATATCATCATATAGGAACTGAAGTTGACTTTGATGGTATGCGGGTATAAATCATTGAAGTGTGTTATCTATGACAACATTACATAAAGATGTCTAAATTAGAGTGGTTTGATATTTAGAGAGGCTTACAAGTTCATCTGATTGATGGAATCATTGATATTAAATATAAAAGTCTTGTTGTAGTAAATGAAGAATTTTTGTTGGTTCATCAAGAACATCATATTTATTATGCAAATTACAGTGCCACATCAAGGGGTTTGGGTGATTGGTAAAGAAAAATACGAATTACATATCAAGAGAATCAATTTACTGAAAGTGAATGTGGTTCCGCTGAAGTGCAATGAATTGAAATTTTTCAAAAAACTATTCCAAATCCATATTTTACACAAATAGACATGAATATTATTGATGAAACCCCATAGTTAAGGGATGATGGTGAAGATGATTTTAATGATGTGACAACTGAATTTGAAATGACAAGAGATGATGAAACTCAATCTAATATGGAAATTGATGATGGTGAGGTGGAGGAGGAAGACATTGACATCAACAACTATGAAGATGAGGGTGCAAATGAATACTTACATAGTTAAATGATGGTTATAATAATTTATAATATATATCTATATATTATAGTTAGTTTCAATTGTTTTCTAACAATAATGATTTAGTGTTTCAAATGAACGATGATCTGGTTCGTATGTTGTATGAGGTAGATCTACCATTGGACGAGCAGGAAGTTGGATCAGTCGACCATTAATGTGTTGGTAGTTCCGGGGGCACCAGGATGAGGCATGGTCTTTCCGAACTAATGATTCCCGACCCTATACCCGAGCGATGTCCACATCTTGGGTTCGATCCATGCATAGAGAGGTATGTATACTTATGAATGTTAGTTAGTTTTCCTTAATTTATTTATATTCTATAGGTTTGATTAATTATTCTTTTCTTCAATAGATTTATGTATATAGCAGTTGGAAAGTGGAGCTCTATATTACAAAATTATATTTTTGATGCATGAGTGTCATGGGATTAGATTCCCGTCGATGTGTAGTAGTGCATGTTCGAGCATTTTCCGGTACGTAAATAAATAATATTTATTTTGAAATTAATTTAATTATTAATTGGATATAATAAATTACTTGTAGTGTTTATGGTATCTTTTGGGGAGATCTTGTGTGATCCTATATAGAAGGTATGGAAGAGAGCTATGGGTATGTGTTTCACTCGGTGTTTGCACAATTTAAAAAGGAAATAAATTGAGAAAACATGAGTGCATGAGTTTGATGAGACATGTTGGATCCACCGACCTGATTATATTTCATCTCAAGTTTGGGATGGATTGTTTACACACTAGATGAGTAGGACATTTTAGAGTAGATCAATAGTAGGTTAGAAAAATAGAGGGAGGCAAGAGGTGACAAATCAAGTTGGAAGTCATACGTTTAGTTCGCATAAAGTGCATATGGTAATTACATTTTTTGAAATACAATTTATATCATTAAATATAAACTGTTTATTTTATATTCGTATAAGAAGTCGCATAGACTGATTATATTGATTAAGATGTTTTTAGGAGGATTTATAGTGACCCAGTCATTGGGGAGATTATAGGTTCCCATCAGTGTCAGATTATGGTTAGTATATGTTTTTTTAGTATTAAATTTTAATATAAATAGAAAAAAGTTTGGTGGGTTCTTCTATTGGAGGGGAGCACGTATCGCCCGAAGTAGCCCCTGATGTTGGTGCTTCGGTGGTTGTTGTCGGAGTTCTTCGTGGGGGGTCGATGAAGGCTGGTTTTGAGAAGGGCAGCTCGGTATTTTCATTCAAGGAGGCGCATTGTGGGAATGGTTGGCTGAGCGATAGGATTGTTATTCTGCTGATTCAGCTTAACCCTCAGCATCCAGAGGTGGCGGATGGAAATCCGCTGGTGGTTGTAGCGGACAGAGATTTGGAGCATGCTGCGGAGGTGCATAATCTGACTTTGGTGGCTAGGTTCGGTCCAGAAAAACCTTCCTTGGAGGGTTATGGAATGTATGTGGACTCCTAGGGTCACCATATCTCGGCGGTTGTGCCGGAGATTTCGAAGGTTGCCTTCTGCATTCACTGTCAATATAGAGAGGATTTCGTCCTTGCTTGGTCTAGAGTGGATAGACGGTGCAGATCCTTCCGTTTTTCTCTGTCCTAGTGGGCGTGGACATGCCATTATGGTAGAGAATCTAATTTGGGGGCGGTGTGGATCAAATTACTGGGTCTCCCACTTCTTTTTCTAAACCCCTCGATTCTAGAAGCGGTGGGGGACTCTCTGGGGAAATTTCATTGTGTCGATCATTGTACTAAGATGTTATTGGATGCAGCTAACCCTTGGATCTGTGTTGAGATGAATTTAGCGGTGAGTTTTTCACCTACATTGCTGATCAGATCCCCAGAGGGTCTAGACTGGTGGCAACATCTAGTGTATCTAGCTCCTCCCCAAGTTATGCACTTCTTGCGCTCTTCAAGGTCATGTGGTGGATTTCTGTTGGATGGGCAGGAAAGTCCATCGCTCTTGGGGGACCTCAAACCCACTGGCTAATTCGAAGAAATCCTTGCCTTCTGGGATGGATCTGTTTGGACTTGGTTCATTGGAAGGGACATAGATATCTGGTTCTACGTCTCTTGAGGGAGGAAATTACTCATCGTCCACTTTGGTGCTTGTGAATTCCAATGTCTTGGGGAATTTTCATGAAGTTTCAATCGCGTCTGATCTTGGGACTAATTGTATCACTACTTCACGTTGCAAGTTTCTGGAAGATCCTTTCTGGAATGTGGGTCGTGTGCCATCTTTGATGTTTCCATTGAAGTAGAGGTCTCCTGGTAGGCTAGTCTTGGAAAACACAATGTTGGAAAAGGCAATCTCGGTTCCTCCGTTCCAGCCCAAAAACGGGAAAGATAAATTGGTTCTTGTTTCTTTTGCAGATCCCTCCAGGGTCACTTCATCTGTGAGTGATTTTTGGGAACCTAATTCTTCTACTTTGGAGATGGTGAGGCGATCGCTGTTGACATCAGAGTCTGGGTTCTCACATCCGGTGCAGAGAATTTCTTATGGGGGATTCTCAGAGGGGATGTCCAAGGAGATTTCTGCTTCTCTACAGACCAGGGTCCGACTATTTATAGTTTCATTTCTTGCATGAAGATGAGATTCCAATCCTGACGGTGGAGGAGAAAGGGAACAACTTCACTCTCTTGGAGGAATCCAGTATCCCCTTGAAGAAGATCATTCACACTCCAAAGAAAGGGTGTTCCTCTGAGTCTTCTTCCAGGCCAGTGACTCGGTCAATGGCAAGGGTGGAGAGTGGCAAGAGGTTGTTCAGTCCTCAGGTAGGTAAACAGGGTCTGAAGATCAATAGTTTCTTGGGATATTGTCTTCAGTCTTAATCTAGAATGCTCGTGGATTGGAGGGACAAGCTAAATGTGCCTTTGTCTCTACAGAGTGTCGTAGAAACAGGATTCCATTAGTAGTGATTTTAGAACCAAAACAGAACCCAGGCAGGATAGGTTTTTTCGCTAAAAAGATGGGGTTTGGTCATCATTTGCACGACCATCCTTTTAATAATAATATCTTGATTTTTTGGAAGGATTCACATCAGGTGGACTTGATGCAGGTGAATGAGCAATGTATCACGGTGAAATTGGGGTGCAGAGGTTCTTCTGTTTTATTTTCCTTTGTCTATTCCAGCTACGATGGTCTAATTAGAATGGAACTATGGGATTATCTTGGGTCCTTTTATGTGAAGGGTTTTACATGGTTTGTGGGAGGAGACTTCAATGCAATAACTGACATTTCAGAGAAGACGGGAGGGACTCTGATGTTCAACAACAGTATGATTGATTTTAGTTGCCTTATTTCTAGAAGGAGTTTGCTGGATTTAGGATACAGTGGGAGTAAATTTACCTGGTTCAACAACCACAAAATGGGAAACTGGATTTAGTGCAGATTCGATAGATGTTTTGTGAATATTCATGGGCTTGATTCCTTCTCAGGGGCATCAGTGGTTCATTTATCCCTGGGCCTATCAGGCCATTCTCTAATTCTAGTGAAACTCAGGTAGGAGAAATAGTCAATCATGGGTTATTTGTATTCGACAGATTGGTATAACAAGGTGGGTTTCACTCAAATGATGCCAGAATCATGGGCACAAGATACGAATGGGAAGTATTGGGTCAGTTTGTTCAGCTGGATTAAAAGATTGAGGGTTGATATATGCAAATGGTTTACGAATCACCCAGCATCAGAGGGCCCTACTGAGGTACTCCAAAGGGAGATTGAAGGTCTGTAAGAATCACCACTATAGAAGTGGGAGGATTCTACCTTCATTTTTTATGCGACAAGATGGAAATATTAATCCAAAGACTTTTGGAGGTTGAGAAGGACTATAAACAATGTGCTAGAGTTAGCTATCTCAAAGAAGGGGACAGAAACATTGGTTTTTTTCATGAGTGCTTGAAAAAAAGATAGAATTCTAAAGTCAACATCAGGTTGGAGGACGGGTCCTTCTCCTCCAATGTCAATGCAGCTAGAAAATTGGATTTTTCTCACTTCGAATGATTATGGAAAGGTGAGAATCAGCGAAACACATTA
Source organism: Viscum album (assembly GCA_963277665.1). Lineage (NCBI taxonomy): Eukaryota > Viridiplantae > Streptophyta > Magnoliopsida > Santalales > Viscaceae > Viscum > Viscum album. The sequence goes on from OY728144.1 coordinate 397,851,233, forward strand.
GTTGAGAATTTTCTTGAATAGGAAGCCTTTATGGAGAACATTTCTAAGAGGGTGGGCTTTGAGGATAATGAAGTTTTAATAGTCGTACCTCAGGAGAGGGAGATATGGGAGGTGGTTCGTAATTTTCCCATGGAGAGTGCTCCTAGACCCGATAGATTTCAAGCAGCATTTTATGTGACAAATTGGGGGTTTTGGGGACCTTCGGTGATCGAGGTCGTGCAGGATTTTTCATTGGCAGTACCCTTAACTGGGGATCATGTGTGTCTAGAGTGGTGATGATTCCCAGGGTGAAAGACCATTGTTCTATCAATTAGTATAGACCCATCTGTCTTTGCAATGTTTCCCACAAAATCATGGCATCTATTATCTCCAGGAGGTTTAGAATGCTGCTTCCGAGGATCATTTCTCACGAACATCATGGATTTATTCAAGGAATAGGCATCCAAGGAGCCATGGGAGTGGCTCAAGAATTATTATAGGATGTTGATAAAAAGTTGAGCGGCTCCAATGTTATTTTTTAGTTGGACATGGATAAATCTTATGACAAGATGAAATGGAGTTTTATTATCTGGGTGATAGTGAAAATTGGGTTTTCAGGAAGTGGTTTGTGACTTGTGCTTCCAGTGTAATGTTTTACCATGGATCTCCATATCTCTATTGGGAAAGAAATTTGGTTTCTTTAAAAGTGTGAGAGGAGTCCAACAGGGTGATCCACTTTCACCTACCTTAATCATTTTTTCTCAGGAAGCCCTATATCATAATTTAAAAAATCTCTTGAGAGATAAGAAGATAGGACCTTTTCGATCTAAGGTTTCAAATATCTGTTCCCACATTATGTTTTCTAATGACATTCTAATATTTTTAATGGCAGGCGATATTCCGTGGCTAACTTCCTGCACCTCATGTTAATTTACTGTAGCCTAAGCAGGCAGCAGATGAATCTGGGGAATGTAATGGGTTTATTTCTGAAAAATGTTCATTGAGAAGAGCTCAGGTTGTTGAAGACATTTTGGGACTAAGCCAGAGGCATTTTATTATGATTGTCCTAAGAGCACCTATTTCGAAGGGCCGGTTGAAGAAGGTTTTCTTTGAGGATCTTTTAAGCAAAATGACTACGAGATTCCTGAACTGGAAGAACAGGTTCTTCTTGTTTGGGGGAAGGGTGACTCTGATCAATAGTGTGGTTTCTTCTATTCCAATGCACGTGCTATCTATTATCACTCCTCTGAAGGGGAAAATTGAGGTGATGGAGAAAGTGATGAACCATTTCATTTGGGATGCGAACTTGGTGGGAAGGTCTCATTAGGATGCTTGGTATAGGATGGATAAACTAGTAGAGGTGGGTGGTGTAGGTCTGAGGGACATTGCTGCAACTATGCAGGCCATGCAAGCTAGATTTGCCTGCACTACGGGAAAAAGGGCTTTTTGCGACGGGAGGATTTTCCCGTCGCAAATAACTACTTATTTGCGACGGGGAAATCCCACCCGTCGCAAAAAGGTTGGCGCGCATTGCGCGCCAAAATGCGGGAAAATTATTTGCGACGGGTGGTTACCACCCGTCGCAAATAACCGGCGGTGGTAAAAAGTATTTGCGACGGGAATATACCCCCGTCGCAAATAACCGGCGGCGGTAGAAACTATTTGCGACGGGAATATACCCCCGTTGCAAATAGTATGTCGGCAGGTTATTATTTGCGACGGGTCCCGTCGCAAATAACTATTTAACCGTTGACCGTAATAAATGCGGGCTAAAGTATTTGCGACGGGTCCCGTTGCAAATAGTATTATTTGCGACGGGAAATCCTTCGCAAATAGTCCCGTCGCAAATAATCTAACTTATAAATACACCCAGCCGTTTTTTTCCATTCACTCTCAACTTCTCTAATTTTAGAGTTCACCGTTTCTTAAGTTTAATTTTTTTTGCATATTTGATATTGAAGTCTTCAACAATTATCGGAGATCAACCTCAGATCAATTTTGAAGGTATTTATGTTATTTTTAATTTAATATTTTTTTTAATTTTTTATTAGTTTTAATTTTTTTTAATTAGTTGTAATTTAATTATATTTAGATTGTTTTGTTATTTAATAAATTTAAATTATTCGTATTCATTGTTCATAGTTAATGGTAATTAGGAGTAATTAATAATAATTAGAAATAATTAATAATAAATAGGAATAATTAATAATAATTAGTCATAATTAGGAATAATTATAGTTATATATATATAGTTATATTTAGCCATATATTAATATAGATTTATATTAATATAAATATATTTGGTTATATGAATGAATAAATATATATATATATATATATATATAGATATATTTATTCATATATTAATATATATATTTATTCGTATATTAATATATATTTATTCGTATATTAATATTTATTTATTCGTATATTAATATATATTTATTCGTATATTAATATATATTTATTCTATTTGTATATATATATACATATAGATATATATATATGTAGTTATAAGTTTTTATTCGTATATTTATTTGTATATTAATTAATATATATTTATAAGCTTAGTTTTAAATAAATTTATAAAATATGTGTTTTTATGTGTATTTATAAATAAATAAATAAATACATATATACAATACACACACACACACACACATATATATATAGTTATGAATGAATACATAGAAATGAGGGGGTGAAAATCCTCTGAGAATGTTAAAATGACGATAACTTTTAATCCGTAAGTCCGTTTCAACTCCACAACCAGTCAAATCGAAGAACATGAAACGATCTTCGATATGATATGCGGTACAGGCCAAACGGACATCCGGATCAGAAGTTATAGACATTTGAATGTTAAAAGGACCATAACTTCTAATCCAGGAGTCCGTTTCAGCTCCACAATCAGTCAAATCGAAGAACAATAAAAGATCTTCGACATGATATATGGTAGAGGTTTATCGGACATCGGGATCAGAAGTTATAGCTGTTTGAACGGTGAAAAACCGGGGTGCCCCGACTAAAAACTCAATTTTGGAGGCCTTCGGGGCCTTTTTGGGCCTCGAAAGAACCTTGGACGGGTTCCACCGGTCCATAGGGCTGTAGAGCTCGTCGCAAGATTCGATTTGATATGCTGTAGAGCTCAAACGGAGTCCCGGATCAAAAGTTATGGCCGTTTGAAGTTTGGGTTTCATTTTCTTTTTATTTTCCATCTTTCATTAATTTTTTTATTTTTTTTATATTCAAAGAGTTATTAAATGACTATTAATTGATAAAAATTATGTAATTATTAATTAAAAATATTTTGTAAAATATTTTATAACCCACATTTACTGAACATTTTATACATTCATATTTGATTTTTATTCATCCTTTCTAAAACATATTTTAAAAATAAATATTATATTTATATCAATATAAATAGGTTTATTGATTTATATATTAATAAATAATTTTTAATTTTTTTTTAAATTTTTTATTATTATTTGCGACGGGAATATATTCTCGTCGCAAATAAGTATTTGCGACGGGCCCGTCGCAAATAGTTGCTTCAAAGGAACTATTTGCGACGGGAAAAGGCCCGTCGCAAATAAGTTTTAAAAAAAAACCACAAATCTATTTGCGACGGGTCCTTTTCCCGTCGCAAATAAGTGTTTTTGCGACGGGCCCGTTGCAAAAAATATTTGTTGCGACGGCGTTTTCCGCAACGGGCGATTTGCGACGGATCCCCGTCGCAAAAAGGCATTTGCGACGGGATCCCGTCGCAAATGACCCGTCGCAAATGCCTATATTTCCTATAGTGCTGGGATTTTTTTGGAGGGGAGGTCCCTATGGGATCAGGTCATCAACAGGATGTATGGGAACAATTTGGAGGATTGGGAGGTCAGGAAGCTTTCTATGTTGGGGAAGAATATTAGGTCCCAACTGGAATTTCTTCAGGACTCTGGAAAGTGGATGTTGGGACAAGTGAATGTCAATTTTTGGAGGGACAATTGGTAGGGAGAGAGGTTGTACATTCCCCACTATCTGGTTCTAGATTTACCTGTGAAGGAGGCTTGCGCTTTTCCAAGTCTGTTAGAATCCATCCTGAACAGAGACCAATTCCAGTCTTTCAAAGAAATTATTTTCTCGGAGAAGGAGGATAAATTTTGTTCTACAGAGGCAAAGTCAAGCTATTTAAACGGGAGAGATTTCATCTATTTGACACAGCAGGATAGAGAGATGGATGAGCTGGGGGCACGGTGGTTGTGTAATGAGATCCCAACCATGTTCGGTTTTCTCTTTTGGCGCACCCAGAAATCTATTCTGCATACTGATGAAAACGTCTAGAAGAAATGGGTCCAGATGGCTTCAAGTTTTTTTTGTTGTGACATCCCACAGGCTGAGTCGGTTTATCAAATATTCTGTCAGAGCAACTAGGCGAATAGACTTTGGTCCAACACGTCTAGAGGGGGAGTTCTGGTCGGGGTGATGAATCTTTACAGGGGCTCTTCTCAGTCTGGTTTTTAGGGACAGAACCGGAGAAGATGGAATCTAAAATCAGGTGCATCATTTCTCTGGCGGTCATCTGGTCTATTTGGGGGGATATGAATATGGTGATACATGCGAACCGCCCATCAATTTTCCTGCTCCAGCTAAGGATGTGAAGCCTAGTTCATGAGATAGGAAGTCTGTTAAAAAATGGTATGTTTTCTCAGTCTCATTGCAACTTGCTCAACAGGCCGGTGTCGTCTCCGAGGTCGCAAGGATGTTGGATTCGCTGGAATCCTTCAGTGGAAGGGCTAAAGTTGAATGTGGAATGGTCTCTTCTACAGAGAGTTATGTGAGGAGGAGGGCTGGTCCGGGAAGGGAAAGGTTATGTTTTGATGTCCTTTAGCAGCTACTACGGGACTGGGTGCTCCTTGGGGGCTGAGGTACATGCTCTACTCATGGGGATTAAACTGTGTTATATTTTCTTCCAGGACTGTGCGGTTCTAGAATCTGATTTGGAGGTGCTGGTCTAGGTGCTCACAGCGAAGGGTGAGGTTCCATGGCTGCTGATATATCTGGTTCGTAGCTGCAAATTAGAGATACCCAGAGGCTGTGCGGTTCGGCATGTCCCAAGGGAAGCCAATTTTTCTACAGATTCTCTTTCTTGTGGGGGTAGACCGGAGGATCCATTGGTGATTTATTCTAGTTTAGGTTCTTTACCCTAGGAATTTAACTTATTTGTCCAAGGGGATGCCTTATAGATTCACCACTTTAGACCACTGTGACTTTTTGGTTCCTTTAGGGCGTCCTCATTGTTATTTTAATAAAAAACATTTTCATCCAAATTTAACAATAAATAATATTTTGACAATTTTAATTTTAAATTGCTATTGAAGGAGTCATATAGGGCCCCTACATCTCAGATATTTGTTTAGAGTTATGGTGAGATAGATGGTAAGACCAGTGACAACCCCCCCCCCCCCAATTGGATGAAGCATTATGGATGCAGGTGACCCATTATGGCTTCGAGAAAGGCTGAGTAGTTCGTATCGGCTCTCGTGTGACCCTTGAGTGTATTATGGCACCTCTGAGATGTCAATGTCTATCTAGAGAGAAGCTAGTGGAGAGACATAATCATCGCATGCAATGTATTAGGAGAAGCTATGATCTCAATGTGAACTTATAGAGACTATGTGTAGGTAGCATGAGGAGATGCATCAGTGGCTACAACTGCAACAGCAGAAAGAGTTACCCGACAGTAGCAACATCTATAGTAGTGGTAGTAGTAGTAGCAGCAGATGCTGGATGAGATGCGTCAATGGTGGCAGGAGCAGGTGCATTAGCAGATGGAGTACATGTGACATCTAACTCGCAGTTTAGGGATAGTGTGACCTCCACCATCTTCTTCAGCTCCTCCAGACGGCCCTCCCCCTATTCAGTGATGTTTTTTTATTAATCATTTGAATTTATATTTTTTGTAATAATAAAAATACAAATTGTGGGTCTTTTATATTTTTTTTGTGAATACTTAGGTTTTTATTATATTACTAACATTATTATATATTTAATATTAATACTATTATTATTACATAAATTAATTATTTTATAATTAATTTTGTTTTATGAATTTTAATAATATTATTTTATTTATAATATTATGATATTATATTTATTATTTTATATATTATATTCTTTTATTATTATTATTATTTTATTTACATTAATATAATATTATTATAAATATTATTTTAATTTTCAGTTTTTTTTTAAATATACTCACTATTTGTGACGGCCCGTCACAAAATGATTTTTTTTCAGGGGCTTATTGTGATAGACCATCGCAATTACTAATTCTGATATACCATCCTAATAGAGTAAAAAAACAGGGAAGCTATTTTGTGATAGGTCATGGTCCCATTGTAAATAGTTTCTTAAAAATGAAATTTTTTTTGCGACGAGACACCAACCTATCACTAAAATATATTTTTTGCAATGTCATTTACCACGACGAGTCATTTGTGAAGGTACCTTGTTAGAATAGGCTATTTGGGACGGGGTCCCGTCGCAAATGAATCGTTGCAATAATCCATTTTATCTTCATTTTAGTTCTTTTTTCTCTACAGAAATATTTGTCGAAGAATGTTTCCTTAAAATTTATCCATTCTATATCTTTTAATTATTCTTCCTCACTGGTATTCTGGATCAAGGACCACAATTAATCAGCATCGCCCTTGAGTCAATATAATTCTTGTTCTACCATTTCATTTTCATTTCAACTTAATGCTAGAAATATATTTTCAAGGGACGTGATCCACTACCAAACTACCACCGGATTACTATTTCCACTAAATTATGGGGGCTTCTACTATATGATATGATCCAATACAGTTTTATCATGGTTATTCGGCATAACTTGAGTTAGTTTTCCCAATATAGTCATGATCTAATCTGATCAAACACAGACAATATTCACTTGATTAGTGTGGAAATCTCTACATTTTCCATGGGTATTTATTCCCATTATTCCATTTGTCCCCATAACTGAACAATGGCATACACTAAATTAAGTCAAAGTTCATAATTTATAATAACATGCACCTAAGATAATATAAAAATTTATGCACAACTATTATCATAATCATAAACATAGTTAGTAGTTACTTTTAAATCCTTCATAATTGTTTTTATAGAAAATTTGAATTATCCTAAGAATATTCTCTAAGAGTGGAAAACTAGGTGTGCATTAAGGCCCTTTTTCATGTACCATGATACCCATTGTTAATACAGAAACTCCTTGTCGGAGTTGTTACTCCTAGGTACATCTGTTCCAGAACCATGTCCACATGTGGTATCCAGATAAGGATATATTTTCTAGGAAGAACCACATAATCCCTACTTCACCACAATTCTAGGATGTTCTTCTATTATTATCTTCAAAGTATAACTTAAGGATATTTCCTCTAAACTAGGTTTCTTAAATATAATTTACATTGTTGCTACTAAAATTTCTTTGAAACCAACTATAACACCCTAACCACAGAATCCTGAAGCTAGTGAATTACATATTACATTGGCACAATTACATGGAATGAAATCCTGAAGGAATAATCTATTTAGTGTTCTTGAAAAAACTAGATATATACATGTAACACATATTACATTCGGAAAGGTAACATAATAGAATACATAGCAAAAAATGATAAATCGTATCCATGAGAACTCAATAAATTGTCTCCTCTTTATATCCTATTAATGGTGAAAAAAATGAAATGGGTGAGCTCAAATTAATTTAAGGGTTACAAATAGATTAATAATTAAAAAATAATAAATGCATCATAATGAAATAGGAATTTCCAACATGGTATGGTGAATAAATGAAAAACAGACGCCACTAATAAATAGAGAATGAAACTGTATCCATTGATTTTTTCATAGTGAAAACCTCCTGGATAGTAATAACTAAAACTAAATAAAGATACTGATTATTAATAGGAAATCTTGTATCTTTCACATGATACCACTATATTATAAAAATAAATTATGTCTGTGGGTAAATACCCTTCTGATTCTGTTTTGGAAACAAACTCGAAGGGTTTTTTTCAAAACTGGATTGTTTCGTGAAACCTATCAATGCATCGAGGGGATATAGCAGGCCCCACCCATCACTAAAATTACAAAACATTATTTACTATTAGATTTAATAAAATTACAATACTCCTTCTCAATATCCATATTAAGTAAAGGATGCAGATTCATCAATATTTCACTAGTTAAAAACACATTCAAAATAAACACCATATGTAAAATGGTATACCGATAAAGACAACAATCATATTCCTAATTATAGAATATAGATACATAATATATTTATAATTTCAAATAACAAATTATCTCAAAGGGGTACTAGGTACACCACTTAAGAATGATTATGTCTACAATTCCAAGTAAATCACAATGAAATGGAAACCAAAACAAAGTCCCTTACAACATTGTAATCAATCAAGTTAATAATAATCATGTTAATCACTAAAAGATGAATATATATAGAAACATGATATTATATATAAAATGTCAATAAACATACACTACTTATAAGAAATATGTGGTGAACAATGGAAATCTCACATAAATAAATGTGAGATGAGAAAGCCCTTGCAAAGATTGTATCATTGGAGTGAGGCTAAATCAATGACATATTTATGTGCGACAAACAAAAAATCACTCAATATAAGTGGATACATAGTAGAAAACAATCATATTTCATTGACACATATTCTTGGAAAAACGAAACCAATTAAATAGATGTTTAACTCAAAGAATGAAAACTGTGTTTATAAATCCCATACCTTATTCCTAAAGGTGTTCTCGATTGATCTTAATGACCGGAATAATAGAATTTATCTTCATTAATTAATCATTCCAAAAACTCATCTATATTTAATTTATTTATTATAACCATATTAGTTTCATTCATTTCATTTTTGATTGTTTTAAGATGTCTAATTTTATTGTTTTCAAAGCATTTTCTTCCTTGGTTCTCATGATCGGTTTACTAGTATTCATGAATGGAAGATCATCTGAAATGTGGTTAAACATCCAAGAATTGTTAATATATATTATTAGTTACATTAAATAGATATAAATGGTCTTATAATTATTTTTTATACTATTTGGATGAATATTTATATAAAAGTTAATGATAAATTCATGGATTAACTTGGTAGTTTTGTGTTGAATGACATTGATTTGTATTATTATATTATATTATGAGTGTATAAGGATTGTAGAGAATTTCATAAGATAAAATACATATACAATGATTTGGCTTAGCCAAAAAAAAGTTTTCATGACCAGTCTTTATTATAGAAATACAAAGTTAAAACACATCATCCTTGAATGTGATAAATAAACACATCTAAAACTGTGTTTTCATTTTTAATATAAAAGGACGGGGAACTAAGAGATGATGATGAAATACTCCATTATAAAAAAAATCTAGTTCATTTATGGTATTTTAATTATCATATCTTTCGGATGAGGGTAGGTTAAGAGAGAGAAACAAAATAATCGAACTTGTAATATAAGTTGAAAGAAAAAGGAAGAGAGGTTTACCTCTTGAGTACACCTCCTTGGGAATCTCCTTAAAGACTTTGTTTTTGGTCTTTTGGTGATACCATAATGTATTGGATGTGGGGGGAGGGATTGGGAAGTGTATTTGGAAGAAAGATTTCAAGGTTATAATATTTAATGGTGTGGGAAGAAGAGGGGGCGAGGGTGGTTTATATAGTGGAGGGGAGGAGGGTTTTCTTAATATTACCATAATAAGTTTTTTATTTTCCCCTAAAATATGTAATAGTGATGATTACATTAAAATAATATTAATAAGTGCAGGCGAGTTTGAACCAAATTTGATTACCTCATCAGAATATCATCAATGACTAAATTAATCATGTATTTATCATTTATCATAATTTATCGTATTTTACTATTAACCAAAAATTCGAGTAGTTAATAAAAATCCCCAAAAAATCACTGTAATCATTTTTTAATGTGTAAAATCCAAAAATGAATTCCTTTTTTAAAAATAATTTTATAAATATGATACATTTAATTTTTAATTAAAATCATCATTTAATAAACACCAACACTTAAAATATTAATCTTCATTTTTAAGGTTCCTAAATTTTATTTACACATTCTTTGGTAAGGATGCAATTTATAAGGGTCATATAACTATTCATAAGGGTATTTTAATATTAATAAGGGTATGTTACTATTAAAATGGATAATTTACTAGACACTACAAATTAACTTGATTCTATCAAACTCCAAATATCACACTGATCACAACCGTTTAGGTCTATTTTTTGAAATTAAATACACATAAGTGGAAACTTTATGTTTAATGTCTAGGTTATGACTTTATCCTATAAATAACCAAGTCTGGTTTCACAAAGACTCAGTGCTTCATGAAATATCGACTATCTAATGAATAGATATTATTTAAGAGAAATATACCATACAAAGATTGGGGTGTTATAAAAAAGAAGTGTAGAACTCAAACAAACATGAATGGATTTATAAAAAAAATATTGGGATGTGGTCTACCTAAAGAAATGGAAGATAATGTTAGAGTAATTCTGAATCACATAAGATAATTTCAATGTTGAGTGAAAAATTATATTGAAAATCACTAGTGTGATCTAGAATATGATGTTTTTCATAATGTGATTTTGAGAATTTCTACATAGAAGAAGTTATTGATATCTTAAAAGAATGTAAAAATAATCCCTACGAGAATTTATCCCTTTAAACCTCTCCCAGTTCCAAGATGTCTTCCTTGTATCTCCCTAGAGAAAGTACATACATAATCCTACATGTTTAATGAACTCAATGATTATACCACTAGAGCATGATCTTTCTTATGAGTAATAACGGGTTGAGATTCTGGATAGTATAGAGAACATTTTACTATACAAGACCACTCTCAAGGTCAATGTTTTGTGGAAAAACAACTAGTTTTATGACGCTATGTGAGAACATGGGATGTAATAAGGTAGAATTATCATCAATGTTTTGTTCTAGATTAATGCAATTTAGAGGGTGAAATTTATTTTAAGGGGGTATAATATAACACCATGAGATTTTTGGTTTTTTTTTCAATAAATTAAATTTCTTCAATGTCTTGTGTCATATAGAACACAGATTATTAACTAAGCATGATAAACTATTAAAATTATTACAAAAACCTGACCATAATTAAATAGCCATTAAAAATGGATGTATGAATAAAAATAACTACATTTTAATTATTAATAATAATGGTTTTATATAAATATAACTTATTGATAAAAATTAATTATGTTTTAGTAATTTCATTATAAGATTTGAAAATACTATTATCTCAAAATAGTTTTTTATCTATTTTTGTGAAAACATAATAAATCTAATGTATTATAAAATTAGATAATTTATTTGTTAAAATTATATTAATCTTTAAAATAAAAATTTTAGAATTATCTTTGAGTGAATTGGTGAGAATTTTCAGTATGTATTAATATTTTGATGAATATTAACAAATATATTGGTTTTTATTATAAATTATTTTTCATTTAAATATGTGACAAGAAAAAAATTATTTTAATATGGTTTTAAAAGTATAATTAGATAAATAATATATTTATTCATCTAACTTAGTATATTTGAATCAATTTAAGAATCACTTTTTATATTAAAATTTTCTAAAATTATGAAATATTTCAGTTGGGAAAATCAATCTTTCCTCACATTAGCAGGTTTAATTTTAAATTAAAAAATTACACATCACTGAATAAAATATGAAAAAATTTATTCGATATTTATAATCGGAATAATAACTATTATACAATATTTTTTAAAAAAATCGACCTAATTAAATAGTAAAAATAGTAAAAATCAATTATCGTGGTTAGGATTAAAACATGTTTTCTGAGGGGTTAGACTTAAAATATAAGGTTTAAAATGACATAGAAACATATGAAACCCCCATTTATGATCATATTTATGCATAATATCATCAAATATTAGAATATTATCCATTTGGGTTCCTTGTGTCGTGTTTAAAATGTTGGTGTATTTGTTTTTCAAAAAATCCATGTGTGTCCTCTACCCCCACTTATAAATGGAATTCGCCTCTATTATCCTCTACACACATCTATGTGTCTCCTCTACCCCCAATTGTATATAAATATAAACATAATTTTTATTCTTTCTTGTTACTGCTGATTTATAAGATACCAAATTTGTAATGGTTTAATGTCACAATCCAATTATTTATAAAGATTGTTTATAATATACTTACAATGTTGAGAGTTTATGAAATACCTCTCCAAAGTCACATTCGTTTTATTCTCATCTACAAATTTTTGGATGATTCATTTTTATTTCATTTTACTCTCTTTATGTACTCAAGATTCCAAACTAATGTTTTTAGCGAATAATGAATTTATTTATCTTTTCGATTGAGAACCCTTTTTCTTTCATCTTCATGTTTTCTAAAATGTTTTAAAGAATGTTTTAACTATTATAAAATAATTATTTATTAAGTTTCTAAAAATATTTTACTTTTTATAAAAACAATTTAATGATATATTTTTTTCATTTTATGAATGAGGTAGTTTGGATTTTTTACTAAAAATTTGAAAGAAATCTATCTTTAATGAGTATGACAAGAATTGAATTTTCTTCCATCATGACCACTAAAATATTAGTAACTTTTTTTAAATGTTTTCATGGTACTTTTCAAATAATTTTTTCCATTAATATTTTGGAAACATTTAAATTTTAAATATTTGATTTAAAATCAAAAGAATATTTTCCTTAATAATGTTTTAATAATATTTTATGGAATTTCTATTCATTGAGGATAATACAATTTGGTGTTGTTTATTTTTTACTAATGATATGATTCAATGGTACCATTAATATTATTTATTTTGATGGTTTATGTTTATGATAATAATAATGATTCTTTTTATGATCTTGTGGGACCCATTTGTTTTGTATGTATTATGTGATGTGTGGGACCTATATCTCCCACGAATTCATTAGTTACGGTTTTAAATAAAATGTGATATTGATGGGAGATAAGTAGATGTTCGTTATTATATATGCAAACTAGGATGATATGCTTAATATACTATATGAAATATGTGATAATATAAGATTCGTTATAAAACCAGAGACATGTATTGATGCCTAATACATTGTTATTTTATGGTCTTGAATGTTGACCTCAACATATGTAATGGTTTATATAATTACCATGATACAACAAATATAATATAATAACTTATGTTTTGTAATTGTTTTTTGATTATTTCTCACTATTAGGGTTCATTAATTTTGAATTGACAATTTTTTATGCCATGGATCATGTTTATGAACCATGATAGATTGTGTATGAAATTTGAATGTTTTATTCCTAATCTCATACACTTATTCTTATCTTGTGGTTTCATATAATCATCGACTGATACCTTCCATGTTTACCCTTAATAAGCAAATTATCTCACATGTTCTTATGATTCTGATCCCCCAGGTTATCAAGGAAGGTTGAAGTAAGCTTTATCTCTGATGTGTACTAAATAAGAAGATTTTTATGTGTGATTTTGAAGATATTTCATCAAATAAGATTATTTATTAACTAGTCTCCAATGACACTAAATCATTACAATACTTAAGTGTTTTTTTTAAAATGTATTAAATTTCAATTAAATAGATGTAACATTTATGTATTAAAATCATGGTTTCTATAGTATGAAATAATATAAAAAAATTACTATATCAAATAATTTAAAAATGGGAAAATTTGATTTAATATAATTTATATAAAATGTTACAAAATATCTTTTAATAAATTAAATTCAATTATATGACATCATATATGGATAAATATGAATATATTTTTAATAAATTTTCAAATCTTATGAGAATAGAATTTAAAATGAGTTTTATGGGTGAGTTAAAATTCAGTCCAAATATTTAAATATCTCAAAATGATGATGGAAATTTTCTATGCCACTGAAAAAAAATTATGAATTAAAAATAATTTTGGAATGAATAAATCTAATAAAATTCACATTATTCTGATTACTTCATGTAAACTAACATTTGATGAGTCTAGAAAACTGGTTGATAAAAATATTTATAAAAGTATGATTAGGAGTATTATTTTTCATACAATAAAACATACAAATATTATATATATTTTTTTTCTATGAAATAATTTTAAATATAGTATGTAGGAATTTATTTTAAAATCTCTTTAAATGATTTTACATTTCTTTAGGTTCTAAATATCATGGATTATTTTGTCCTTAAATCACCACTTTTTATCTTTCATGTTATTTCAATGCTAGTTTTCATGATTATTTTACCTAGATTGGAATATTCCAAGTGGTAATTATACATTCATGGAAATTACTTAATCTCTTCGATTTTTAATAAGAAAAAAATTGATTTTTATTTTTATAATTTATGAAGAATATATATTTGAAGGGACTTTCTATTCACAAATTCTATGGATGAAAAAAACACTCTTAGATTTTGAGATATAATTTTTCATGTTCATATTAAATGTGATAGTTAATGTTCCATAATCATCTCTATAAATCTTATTTAGCATGAACATGCTATGAGAATTGATATTCAACATCGCTTTTTGAAGGGCGACTTTGGAAAATGATATGTCATGTGAGAATATAATTTCATAGAACATAAATTAGTTTATATTTAAACTAATACTATCTATTTAGAATATTTTAATTTAATTAAGGGGATAAAAGAATTGTTTGTCTGTAATTAAAATTAAATACATCTTCTTGTCTCTATTTTCTCATTAGTGAAATTAATTTTTTCTCAATCCATTATTTTCTTGTTTTTAGAAACACAAATTTTTAAAATTTTTAAAATCATGTTTTTTATGATAAGATTGATTATCTTATGAATGTTTTATCTCTTATATAAATAACCCTTTTCATTTATATGTCTTTTTTCTAATCATAATTTGGGAGAAAATTTAATTCTATATGTGAATGATAAATTTCAATGAAAAAGTTGAATTTTTTATAGGGATAAAAGCTTCAAGAAGATGGTAAAAATATTCATCATAAAAGGGGAATTAATATTCATTCAAAAAAGTTTTATATAAAAAAGGGTCAATTTATATTTTTAAATTTAATGGTTTAAAAATAATAAGATAATCATGATTCTAGGCGGATACATTTTCCTTCATAAAAATTGTATTTCTAATTCTTTTTTTCATTATTTTACATCATCTTCTTTCCTCTTTCTTATTCACCTATTCCTTTGATTATATTTTTTATTTTTACCATATAATGAGTTTGTGTGACCACAAAAAGGGTCATATTGATGAAAATATAATTTTAATATGATCAAAATCACATAATATATTTTTAAATTTGTTTAGTAAATTTTAGTTATAGTAAATGAACTTCATCAATGCAAGTATTCAGACCAAATGAAGGCATAAAAGTGAGTTTGGATTGTCGACCTGAAGACCCTAAATAGGAAATAAAACCATCTAGCTAGTAGAATACCATAGGGAAAATGGTAGAGAAAATAAAAGAACTTGTAGCATTATATATCCTACTAAATTGACTATAGAGCTCACTAACAACCTAATGGGGTCTGCAGAAAACTAGAGATTTACATTAGTCATATTTTTTAGTCGATGGGCTTGTCTAACTAGTCATTGAATTCAATATAGAAATGTCAAAGGAGATTTAAATGTTGTTCTAAAATATTTTACTTGTCACATTTATTAATTGACTCAACTAAACACCCCTACAACACATATGAATGAAATAAATAGACATATAAGGGAGGCTTGGATCTCAACAGAGAACACTAATTTCCATTATGAAATACTTGATCAATCTACAAAGAACAATTGAAATACATTTTTAGGAGAAAATAAATTATTAATAAAAAAAGGAAAATATACATCATTACCTCAACCAAAGATTTAAAAACGTGATTACCTATAAATAAGTCATCCGTTTTGATAGCATTCTTCTCAAAAAGTTGTGAAAACAATCAAAAAAATAATATATTTTAATAAAATATAAATATTTAAGTATGATCACAAAAACATATCTATTTAATATTAATGAATAAAATGGTGTAAAATCTTTATGAAATATCTGTATATATTAAATAAAGGCAACCTTTAAAATAAATAAAATTTAATTAGTTTACTAAAAATGACAAATAGTACCAATTAATGTTAATAAATGTGTTTTTCTACATAATTAATTTATAAGGGATACAAATTTATATTTACTAAATTATATGATTATGGATATTTTATTTTTGATATTAATAATTGGATAGTATTAATATTTTTTAAATCATATTAAATAATGACAAAATCATTTAATATTTTAAAATTTCATTTTCCTACAAAAATACTGTTTCATTATTTTTATGACTTTTTTCAAAAAGAGGGTATAAAAATTTAGGAATTTTGAAATTAATAAAAAATATTATTTATGAATTTTTTTTATAAAAATTCAGTTAATATTTATTTTTTATCAATTTATAAGGAGGTTGATTTTGAGTCAAAAAATAAGAGATTTACAAATATTATAATTTCTTTGGTTTTATCCCTATGTAAGTAAAACATAGAATATTTAAAAACCATTAAGTTAATAAATAGATAATTAAGGAATAACATTATTTTTTTATAAATTTTCTTTGTACATGAATAACCTATTCAAAAAAAATTAGAACCAAAGTAAAATTTCCATTTAATATAAAATTATTTTTTGGTGTTCTCCTTAAATTAGGTATTTTAAAGGTGAGAATCATTTTTTCTTACCCTAAAATAATCATAACTCTTATATGATTTATAATAAATCAAAAATTTATAATAAAATTTCTAAAAAATACTATTTTATATTATATATAAATTTAAGTCTTAAAATGTAATTTCTCTAAACCAATTCCACTATTAAATGTATTAATTTTAAAATAATATTTTCGTACATTTAGAAATTTTATATGTTAAAAAGTTATTAAATTTTTATATTATTAGTATTCAATTATTTAAATATCTAATGTTAATATATTTTATTGAAATTAATTACTATGCATAAATATAAATTATCATGGTTTGAGTAAAAGTGGTAAATTGAGTTGAACCGTGTGAAAAAGTCATAAAAATGTAATAACCTAACATTAATTAAATTTCTAAGATTTGGATTGACCCTGAAATTTTTACCATACTCTATTCTCCACATTTAAGACTTGGGACCCTAAAAATGACATTTCATTATTGAAAATTATAAAGGTGTTTCCAAAGGTTCCCTTACTTTCAATTAAAAAAACAAACAACTTCCACCTTTCAAATATACACATGGAAATAAAAATAATCCTAAAAAAATTACTCTACCTAGGACCCTATCTCATAATACCCTAGTCGCTCATAAATATCTATGTTCCTTCAAATTCAAGGAGACCTCTGAAGAAAATTCAAGTCACTAACGTGAGTACTATCAACTACATTGTTTTCTTATTATTTATATTCTATAAAAAATATTCCAAAAAAACTAACAAAAATATATTTAAATAATTTATATTATTTAATTTTACTATATTAATGGTACTATACCTCTCATTCATATACCCCATCCATTGAGAGGAACAAAACCTTTTTTGTGCCTTCTGCAGATTACAGTCTCCACGACGCAACATGTTTTACATTCTTTCATTGCCTTGACAGGGTGGATAAAATGTTGATATTAATGAAAAAAATATAATATTTATTATATCATTAATTTTCTATAATGTAATATTATAGAATATATTTTTGAAATTATCATCAACAATCACAGTTAATTTATTTATTTAAAATATGCATACTAATAGGAAAACAACGTATTCAAATTGTGTAATATTCTTTTATAAATTAATTCATAATATACATCTTTCAAGTTCTAATATTTAACATTAATAAACACTAAATAATCTAATTATTATTATTTTATAATAATATTACAAAAATCCCACATTGTAGTTATTCCTTAATTCAAGGTATGTTTATGTTGGGGCCAGTTTAACTACCTAATTTAGCAACACTATGAATTTATATCATGAATAACTATGGGGGAATATTTATTTGTATAATATGATATAAATGTGTATGTAATTTTTTTCTAAGGATGTTATAACAATATTAAATCAGTTAATTAATAAAACACACTTTGATCGTTACAAATCAAAACAAATGTCTATTATCGATTTCAACTTCAAAGAAAAAGGTTAAACACTAATGGAAGAAATTAAAAAATCATAATGATATTATAAATAAAAAATAGTAGTATATTTAATGATATATTAATTATGAAAGTTGAAATAATAAGGAACATTTACACTACTATTTTGAAACTAGTACAAATTATCAAAACTATAACTAGATGTGAGAAAACATAGGATTTAAAATAGAGAATGAAAATTTATAAAGACTATAATTGAAAGTGGATATGAGTAAGGTTATGAAATAATTTAATAATATAGATATTTTTTTATATGTGAGGTTAAATTACATTTTTAGAATTCAGAAACAAGAGGTGTGTGTTATTGTCTGAAGTTCAACTCTTTGATACACATTTGGAATTATGCACCTAATTTATTTTTATTGTGTATATATGTTTTATTTGAGATATAATATCATTAATTTTATTTTAATTGTGGTATATTATGTTTAATTTCAATCCATCTTTCTTATTGGGTTTTGATTAATGTTTTACTCTAGCGGCAAGGGTTTTATTTATCTCAGTTCAAATTTTCTAATACATGTGACATGTTTTGTGCCATGATAACTTGGTATTTTTTTCTTTTTATTTATTATAACCTGATTGTTGTATACCATATTTCCCTATATTTTTTATAATTTACTATCCAAATAATGATTCCTTATTCATGTGTCTATTGGTTCAGGTTTTTCCCTAGTAGTGAGTATATTTGGCAACATAATTTTTATTCATTGAGTTATAATTATTCATTGATATGATTTAATGTAATGTGGATACATTATTCCCTTTTATTGAATTATTTAGTATTTTTTTATTTTTTACATTTTTCCCAGATATACACATTGATGAATATTAATCACTTCTTAGATTATGTTCTTTTGAAACTATCCACCTTCTTTTTATGGATTTCTTATGATCATGATTATTATAGTATTGACATAGTCATATATTCAATGCACTATATGTTGTGAACATCACATTTTACATAATTTAGATTTGATGATATTCACCTAGAAAGAAATTTATTATATAGACATGGGGATTAGTATTGATATTCAATATGTTGTCATCCAGATAAGGATTATTAATGGAAACAAGGAACTATATTTTTTAATCATCTACATTATTACTTAGGATCTATTATAATCATGTTATCACTTTTATTAACATGGGGAGATGTATTGATATTTTATATATATTTATTCCAATATAGATGATTTTGGTCATGTAAATATGTATTATTTGACCATCCACCATCTTCCTCTGAATGGGTTATTATCATCTTATCCATTTTGATTATATATGGAAAAGTCTTAAAATTATTTTTTATTATTAAATATTTTCATTTTTTATTATATATTCCATTTATTTAATCCTCATTATATAAATATTTACATTTAATTCATTAATTTTTTTTCATGGAATGGAATGAAATGTTTTGATGAATTTTTTAGTGAATACATTTAACTTAACTAGGTGAAGTCTGGGGCCCAGGTTTATGTATCCCCTAGAAGAATCAGAAGTATCATGAGATAAAATATGTTTCAGTATTTATTATATGACTGTCTAATTTTGTAATTTTTCTTGATTTCAGTTTCAAGAATAATTAAATATCTTGGCACATGTCCTTTATATTTGGTTTTTTGTCAAAAATTATATATTCCATCATTATGAGATCAAAAGTATTAATATACATTTATTTAAATGGATATAGTTTTCTCCCTGTTTTAATTGGATTATAGATTCAAGTTATTTACCTATTCCTTACATAATATTTATTCTATTTTTATTCCACGATTTCATTAGTTATATGTATCCCTTACTATGTGTTTCAGATCATCACTTTCTTATGTTTCCATTCAAAAGGTCATCATGAAAATTAATACATTTAAAATTTTTATAAGGATATCACATGTGAAATAATGTATCCAAGGTATTGAATATTAATCATGGATTAAGTAGTTTCATATGGAGTGAAAAAAATATAGTTGATATAAAGAATATAGGATATTTTTATTTTGTGTTTATTCTTATTTGTCTAAAGATATAAAAAAATATCCTTGGAATGTAATATATTAAAAAAATTATTTTGTAATTAAGGATGTCCATATCCTTGATTTTATAGCTGGGATCAATGTGAGTATGTAAAGTATTTGTTTATAACACTGGATTCGAGAGTGTGGGTCTGGGACATCACAATTATATTCTTCAATCCATTGTATTTTTCCTCTAATTATTGATAGTCTTCTCCCTTTTTTATATATTATATGGTTCTTATTATATATTCTCTCTCTCTTCATCTTTAATTTTCAATATATACTATAAAGAGCGTTTTGTCATTTGTAATGGGGTTTTACAGAAAAAACCTATCCCTTTTTCATCTTCTTCTTTTGGTTTTCACTGCTATTAATGTGAGGTGTCCTTGATTAGTATTTTATTAAAATAAGGGATTTAGTTTCTGTTTATTTTATTGGTGTTTCATAAAACCAGAGGATTTCATTCTTCTTTGGTTTATTGATTTCCATTAAACTCCTAAGTATTCATTCATTATTTGGACTCATCACTATCATTAATGTTAAGGAGAAATATAATCCACTTAATAATTATTGAGGGGATAATATCTTGGGATTATTATTTAGTTTTTGTCAAACTATTTTACAAAATTTTTCCTTTAAAATTTTGTAATTTTTATGATGCTCTACAAGTATTAATTATTTCCACACACACTATAATTTGAATTTTTCATACTTAAATTGACTTATTTCATGATAATAACTTTTATTTTGGAGAATCTCATTAAAAACTTAAAGTAAATTAACCCCCATCCTATTCCATTTTATTCCACTCTAACCTACTAGTGTGATGTGATATTGTTATATATTAACTATAAATTTACTCAAACAAGGAATAAAATATAAGATTACAATATGGATCTCTTACCATAAGGCATCCTTATATCATCTAATTCAATATATGGAAATTTATATCATACCATAATATAAGTGTTTAGGGAATATCTCCATCAATATCCCTATTATAATAAAGCCTAAATGAATTTTTACTATTTTACATTATATTATATCATACATAATATCTCCATATACCTTGTCCAAAAATCCATTTTTTCATCTTCCAAGATACTTTTGAAATCATTCAACATCTTCACCATGTATCATATCATATACAATAAGCTATGAATATCAAAACAAAAACCATTTTTCAAATATCTAAAAACAAATTTACAGCAGCTCATCGATTTTTTTTAAAACTAAATTCCTTTCTAGTCAACATAAATGTTTGACCCCATAGGCCTTCCGAACATTCCGAAAAATGGATTCTTGAATTCATATGTATATGAAAATATTTTCCTATATAAATTAATCATTTTGACTCAATATATAATGGGATTATATTTGATCTCTATCAAACACATGCATCTATATAACTATATCCACATGATTTATCACAAATATGAAAGAATTTTCATTTGATCCTTTTTCTAATACATTATTTAAAACAGTTTACGGAGTATGTCAATCACATAGAGAAACATATAAATTTCTGATTAATTAATTATAGACTCATTTGAGGGATAAAAACCTTAAAAAATCATTCCATCGAGTAGTAAGAATAATATATATATTTCTTATCATTAGTGTAATGTAGTAGCTAACCTCAGGTCATCTTCTACGGAGCCTTTTTGGTTCACTACTATTATTTTCACTTATCTTATTTTCATTATTTTTTATATTAAAATCATGAAAAATGGAATGGTTTTTTTTTTCATAAAATGTATTAAAACATGAATTTAAAACAAAAATGGATAACACGCAGTTATCGGTGGTAAATGACATAAACCCCAAGGGAAAACTAATTGTATTCCATCATTATTTTCTAATGTTGTATAAAATTTATTCATTCACAAAATTAGTATCTTTCAACAAAAAAATCTATAAAACATATATTTTTGAATCAAAATGATCATAAAATATATTTAAATCCATCACACCTTTCACTCCTCTAATAGTAAATAATGAATTATACACCTCAATCAAGTATTAAAAATCATCTCAAACATGGATATTGTGTATGTCATGTCTTTTCCAAACTCATCAAACTCCATCATATGAAGGGTGATTTAAGATAATTGATGGGATAACATTTTTAACGGATTAGATAAACCAATGATGTTATAGAATAAAGAAGTAATCACTAACCCAAACTCATTAAAACATAATTTTTACCATTAAACATAAATTAAACCAGTAATAAACAAAGTCAAGAATCCTAGGAACACTATAAACTCTCATGAGATCAATTACATTGGTTTCTACTCCTCTATACAAAAGTGAAAGAGGCATGTATGGGAGAAAATCTTGTTAAAAGTGACATAAATGAAGGGAGATAATGAAACTACAAGAATTAAAATCTAGATGAAAAATCAATGATGTAATGATAATGAAAATCATATTGTAAGAAAATAATAATATTTATCTAAATAAATTTTTTCTCTTAATTTAAATATAAATAATAATTTTATATGGAATCATGTGTTAGTTTCTCATTAATAGATGAACTCAGATATTTTTTCATGGGGGAAATTCTTTTCCATCTAAGCTAATAATTTTTTGGAAAAATGTAATTATATCTTCTTCTATTGGATATACTTTCACATGGTTGTGTATATTGAATTATTATTCCTTCTTTGTATGCTTTATCAATCACCATTAGATTCATTGGCATGTATATATTCCTATTTAATATATGTCTACCGTCCTTTTCTTCTTTTATATATTTCTCGTCAAATCTCACCATAGTAATATATATATAAGTGTCTTTACATCTTAATTACTAATACATAAGTGTAGGTTATTCTTACCGGAGTTATTATATATTTTTACTTATACATCTAGATCATCAAGTTAATATTACGTAATTATTGGTTATTCTTATGTTTCTTTTGTATTTCCTAGGTTATTATTACATTAGCATCCAAAATTCATAATGATAAAGGAATTTTTATTACGCATTCAGTTTATTGTAGGATTTACTCTTAAATAACTATTTGTGCTCTCAATTAATCTTATATGTGTCACAATGGATCTTAATGAGATTTTATTCTATTTGAGTTAATGTTATATATCATTTTTTGGAATTTTGATTCATTATTACATGATTACTATTTGAAATCTTGGAAATATTTGTAGGTGAAAATTTAAAGATAAAAATAGAATGACTCACATTTCCTTAATTGGAATTCTAGTAATAGATAATGAAAAAAAATCATGGAAGAAAATAGGAAAAGTGATATTCCCTCGGAAATTTAATCATACATGACACTCAATATATGGTAGTGACTCCAACGGTATGAATAATTCTTTATGTAGCCTTATCAATTAAAAACTTTTTCTTATACAAAATGTCGAGGGGATTTTATTTCCTTTAAAACATCAAAAATCTCCCAAATGAATATTCTTTCATGAATTTAAAATATATATTATTAATAAAATCACTAAAATCATTGTATTAGGTCATTTTTACATTGAACTCTAGAAGACACCAAAAAGGTAAATATATTATAATTTTCATTTTATTATAAAACTCATGGGGATTAAATCGTTATATTACATTGTAATAAAATATTAATTTTTATGTCACATAAATCTCCCAAACATAATAATTTTATTCATAAGAAAAACATATATCCAAATCAAATCCTTAAAATAATGAAAAATGATAGGAATTACCAAGATATTCTCAAAATAGAATTTGTCATGTCATATTAATGAAAATCAATTTCTTATCATTTTATTTCTCAAGTCATAATATGTTAAGCCTTAATCATCTACCCATGACCCAAATACAAGAAACCGCATAATTAAATTCACATCGATCTTCAGTCAAGATAAATATAATATGGACTTATTTCGACACTCAGAAAATACATGTTTCAATATAAGATGATAAAAATATTAGTTTTCCCACAATTCTAGTAAATGGAAAAATATTTAATACTACGTTTTTTTCAAGGTAATTTCAGTGGCTATGGGTTATTGGTAAAAATAATTAAATGAATAGATGTTGAAAGGATGATCTTAAGGTCTTATATACAATGAATGAATATTTATCTATTCCCATTGAAATTTACTACCTCAATTCCCATTACAAATTAATAATCCCATAAAATTTCATCCTTTATGTTATGAGTCAAATAATAAAGCATAATTAGACATTTTAATTCAAATTTCACCATTTTCACATATTTTTTTTTCTATATGTATAATTTTATGTACATTTTTTCTATATATATATATTCAAAATAAAAATGGAATGGATGAAATTTTTTAATAGTGAATGTTGATTATATAAAGCTTTTCTAAAATCACAAAATGGTGACTCCCCCTCAAAATCAACAAGTGTTGAATTATTTCCCAATGATAACACATGAACTATCCTTCCCCTACTCGCAAACAAGAAATAGTAATGAAATAATATTAAGAGTATTGTTGGGTAAGGAATATTAGTTTTTAACCTGTAAATCCATTCATTTTTTTCTAAGGGCTTGAAAATATTTAATGTAAAAGAAAGTCTCAAGGAAAAATATATGCTACCCAAATAAATTCCCCAATCACGTTAAAAAAGTATTCAAAAACAACAATATTCTCAAAAAGAATAATCATTTGTTTTATTTTTCATACATAATCTGACTCATGATGTGAGTGTACAAAGAATATGATTTCAAAATGGTGTATATACCTCCAAAACTATGAAATAAAATTTCGGTCAGTGTTATAAAGAATATATTTCAAAAATTAACCTAAAAAAATAAAATCAATGTATAGGAAGTGATTCCATATAAAAATGAATATTAATATTTTTTATTCAAAAATCATGTAAATTATCTCAAAATCAATATAATATTTAAAATTATAATGGGAATTCATTTTTTATTAATTGTAAAAAATAAGTCAAAAAAATATATTGAAATCAAAAAATAAAAATTAACCAATAACTTATAAAATATAATGAAACTCATTAACACATATATTAAACTACCCATTTGGATTATGTCAAGATAAACATGGATATAAAACATAGTCATAAATATAATAAAGCGATAGAAGAAACACAAACTAGTTATTCTGTGTCGAGTGGTTCGATTTGGGATCCTAAATTCAAAGTTATATATCCTATGAAATAGAAAAATAGAATCATGCTAAAGAAAAAAATATTAATATAAATCAACAATTTGAAAATCGATAGAAAAGACTCCTTCTTCCATTCCTCTAAGTGGTTATTGTATTTTTACTACCTATAAAATAGATGTATCAATTTGTTAACCCCAATACTAATGTTGAGGAGTTTAAAATGATTTTAACCCCAACATATATATTCATTTGGTCTCTATGACTATATAATAGGAGTTGATACCACCAATTGAAAATAAATTAATAACAATCACATCCCACAATATAAGAAAATAAATAAAATATAAGGGAAGGAATGGGTGATCCTTACTATCCTAAGTTTTTTCTCATCTAGTAAATATTCTCAATGAAAATGAAGAGTTAATCTCATCACCAATTCTCCATAAAGCTATATAAAGGCCAAGGGATTCTCATAAAGGGATATTGTATCATTTTAGATAAATATTCAATGCTTTTTAAAATCATAGTCATGATGACTGCAATATTTTAGTGCCTTTGAAAACATGGAAATATGAATATTGGTCAAAACTGATCTATGTCATATCCCGCTATGTTATTTAAAACTAGTTACCTTATTATACATATCATGTATAAAACATTTCTTCCTAACTTAGATAAATGAATCATTAGAAAGGTTGAGCTCAGATTATCAGTAAGGGTAAAAAAGGGAGCTA
Organism: Viscum album; assembly: GCA_963277665.1. Lineage (NCBI taxonomy): Eukaryota > Viridiplantae > Streptophyta > Magnoliopsida > Santalales > Viscaceae > Viscum > Viscum album. The sequence goes on from OY728144.1 coordinate 397,877,387, forward strand.
AATAAGAATTACATGAGAATAAGTGTATGATAACATTAGTATAACATTGGAATACCATTCCTTGCATATCAAAGACAATAAACATGAGTCATGGACAAGTATTTTTTATTAATGTGACATTAATCATAAGGGGATCAAATAACATGCTCTGTGTGTGTATAAATTTGGAATAATATATATACTTGTAGAATAAAAATCATATTTACACATTTTCAACATGTATAAAAAGATATATGTTCACACATTAATTTATGGACATAAAATTAGGCCATCACATAAAATCATCGACTTGGAACCGGGTCTATGAATGACATTATAGACATGAAATATTGGTCTATACATAACATTCTGAACATCTAATTAGGTTTATAAAAGCACAGTTACCATTAAATTAGGTCTACACATAACATTAGAGACATGAAAGGTAGGTCTACAGATAATATCATTGTAGTCAAGGTCCACTCCCAAGAACATCATAGTGTCCAAAGTCTCGTATGGAACTAGTTTATCTCTACATCCTAGTTATTTCTATATAATGAGATACAAATATAAATCATTCAAGAAAGAATATGAATGGTATCCTAGAATCATATCCCCAGGAAGGAATAGGTAACACAAATGGATGGCATATTATATAGAAAAAAAATTAAATATCATTTAAAACATTCCTTTTTAAAAACATCATTTCATCTCTGAAAAAAATATATTAAAACATAAAACCTTTTATATTGAAAATAAATTTGAAAATATAAAAAGAAATATTTAAAAATCACATAGAAAACATATTAACCATAAAAAAATTCAAAATCCTTTTCTTTGAAAGTTATCATAAAAGATAATTAAAAAACATTTTTCGAAACATTTTTATAAAACATGGATTGGGAAGAAAATAGATTTCCAAATAAACAGAGAAATAATGTCTTATTTTATAAAAGAAAATCATAATAATTTCTAGTATCAAATAGTGGAAAAATGTTACCATTATAAGGATATATATTTAATGAATACTAGATAATAAAATTCATGATAATTCTTGAGATTTACATCATGATGTTTCATAAATGTACACTTAACCATATATAATCAACATGAGATTGTAACATAAAACTCTTACTACTTTGGTAACCTTAACTCATAGTCCCTATTAAGGAATAACATAAAATGAAATATAAAATTTCATTATGATGTTTAAATTTATGATATTTCATGTCTAAGTGGTGTTATATACCCCTCTTGAAATAATATCAGTGTATAACAAAACATATCTCTTAAAGAATGAAAATTGAGATAGAAATCCTTTACTGATTTTGTAACTATGGAACCATAAACCCCATAAGAGAGATATCCTCAATTGGATATTTAAATAAAAATATTTTTATACTTAATAATCATAAAATACATTCATTGTGGTTATATTCACTATATAAAATAAATAAGTGTTGAGTGTGGATTTTATATAACATAAAATAATTGTGATAAATAATTCCTATGCCTCAAGTCTTGAATTATTTTGTTCTCATACAACCCTAATTTATAATAAATATGTCTTTATTATACATATATTAAATAATAATACATATATTTATATATCATACCATATATTATTATGTTATTCCATTTATGAACTTATTATCAACATTTCCATCTTAAAATTACGTTTCATGCTGTAACCACTTTGTTTTGTGTATATATTTTGACTTGTTATTTTTTGTCGGGTTAATTTGATCATGGTTTAATAATATCAAGAATTTAAAACATTATAAAAATATAAAATTTATTTTTTATATAATTATTTATAGAAATCCATAATATTTAGTGATAGGAAATACATACCTTTCATTAAGACAGTAGGTTGTACGTACACATGAACTTTTTTTCCGTATAATTATCTTATTAAAAGAAATAAAAGTAAATTTTATATATGTATTATCATTAAAGAAGAATTATTTTTAATATATATAATATATATTTCTATTAAACTAACCCTTAATTCATCAATCTAAATCATGAACGAATCACATCGCTTCATTAGGGAGTAGCCTCTCATAAACATGAACGACATTATCATATTCCCAAAAAATAAATAACAAGAATGTATGTGTGATATAATAATTACATAGTCATAATAACATCATAAATATCATATATATCACATTTATACTATTCATCCATCATTATTCCAAAACCAAGAAAGGTTGTAATGGAAAAACTAATAACATCAATTCGTAAGGAGCTAGTCAATCTTACACACGAATAGTTATTTTGGTACCCCTTTTATAGAAGTGTGTGTGGTTTTAAGTCATGAACATAACATAAATACATCTTATTTTATGAAATATACTGAATTAATTATATAATCACTATATAATATGAACTAATGGGGCTAGATGAATAAATAAAAATAAAACCTTTGTTGATGAAGGTTACCACTTCTTCAAAATCCCCTATAGGTTTGCATTAAGGAATTACTTGGTAAAATTTGTCTCCAAAATAAGGCTTATATTAAGAGGGTAGGGAATTTTGGAAATAATATCAAATGATATTGGTCAATACAAATGGTTTCAGATGTTTGAAGAAGTGAGGAGTGTTATTACCTTTTATAGTAGAGGAGGATTGGAATTCTTGTAAAAACTCAAAAAGATTCACTATTGAGAGGCCAATCTTACCTAAAGCATATCCAAATATAATAATTAACTTTTTATATGGATTATATGATTGATAAAAACCTCCACCATAAAATTAAAGACATATTTTAGACATTTCATTCCTTAACATCTATGTATCCTCCTTTTTTTCATTTTTGTTTTTCACTACGATAACTAGTTTTCTAACCTAGGTAATTTATCCATTATGTCTAAATTAAAGTGAGACATATGATATAATTTGTAAAACTAGATTCTAAATATGATGAATAATTTATAAAATATAAATCATTTTTGTGATGTAAATTAACCTTAACACAGACTCATGACACATGTAAAAACACTGCTCAAACATTAACCGCATGAACAGAGTTTTTACAATTTAAGGGTCAATATATTAATTTTCAAATACAAAGTGTGCCATTAATGGAAAATAGTTAATATTTAATAAAATTTATAAATCACTTGTAAGAATATATTTTTTTAGTAATTTTAATTATTTTAATAAATTTCAATTTATTATAAAATTACATTATTTTCAATTTTAAGATTATTCATTTAATACTAATTTGAAAATATCATGAAAATGATGGAATTAGAATATATTATGATAAAACCTTTATAACATGATATATTCATCTAAAAAATAACTTAAGATAATAATTCATTCAATTTATCTTATATTTAACTTTTTTAGTATTATTTATTTTAATTAATTATCAACTAAATAATTATTGTTGTGGTGTTTCTTAAGAGTCGAAAGAAATTATTTCATTTATAAAAATTAAAGGAAAATTAGTGTGATAAAATAAACTCATTTATCTTTCAAAATAATATTTATAACCGAACCATTGTTTGTTTTCACTCATCCTGAAGCATTACAGATATTAAAATAGAAAAAGGTGTCTTTTATCATTTTTTTCTTAGTTTATTATATGGATCATATTCAAATGAAAATGGAAATAAATTTCCATATTTTTTAGAAATTTATGGAAAAGGTATAAAAATACATTCAATAAAATTTAGATAGTATTTTCGGTCAGTTTTACTCTTATCATTCTAGTTTAACCCCCACCCCCCCACTAGAAAATCCATTTTTACCTTAAGTGTGGAGGCTAATTTTTTACTTCATTCACTTTTCATTTTCGTCAAAATAATAGATTTGAGAGAAGCCTGAATTATTTTATCTAGGATAATTATATGGTGGGAAGATTCCACTGGTCTTCATTTAAAATACTTTTCAAGCTAATTTTTGAAGGCATGGTAGAATTCAGATATGTGATGGAGACGACGAAAGGATTACTAGACTAACTCACATGTGATTTTATTTTTTAGAACACTATTTGGGGAAGGTATTTTAAAGATCGTTATGGGTATGATTTGAGAATTTGTGAGGAGAATAAAATATGATTCTTGAGTTTGGCCCACTACATGGCTGATGATTTTGAATTACATGACAAAAAATATGTTGGGTTATCATGCAGAAGGACATCAGGTTTTGGATGGAAAACTGGATAAAACAAATTCTATATTTTCGAGGATTACTCACTCAAAAAATTATGTTTAAACATGCATGAAAACACCATGTTCTCATCAAAACGGTACTCAATGATATGCAGAAGAAAATAAAAGCAATCATAAAAATGGAAAAGAGCCATAAGACATGAATTTTTATAGTCACATATTCTAGTATCTTTAACATGAGTAATATATGTTCCTTAATCCATCATGCATAGGATACTGATGATTGGGTGGGCTGATTATGGTCGAAGATATCCACATAGCCTAAATTTTCATTCTAAATAATTATAATTCACTCTATATGGATGTAAACATACAAATGAGAGGCACTCACCTAGGCTCGTGATGATGGTATTGTGAGGAGTTTAACATGGATAGGACTAAACTCATATTTTTCAAAGGTAGATGGGATCGTTTTACCTAGGATCTTTCAAGGATGTGTTTCATCATTCTGGTGCATACAGTCTCAACCAATAACATCATCACCTTCTAGTTTTCCCCAAATCCGAATTTGTGACCCATCTTCGGTGGCAGATCTGGGTGTTCTCTTTTTAGGTGGAGGCATCATGGTGGCCAGTCTGGGGCTGACTATAGGGTGCTTAATCATATTGGGTTTTAATATATATGATGGTTGGGGAATATAGATGAAATAGATACCACCCTATGTTGTGTACAAACAAAATATATATGCTGTAGAGCTCAAACGGAGTCCCGGATCAAAAGTTATGGCCGTTTGAAGTTTGGGTTTCATTTTCTTCTTATTTTCCATATTTCATTAATTTTTTTATTTTTTTTATATTCAAAGAGTTATTAAATGACTATTAATTGATAAAAATTATGTAATTATTAATTAAAAATATTTTGTAAAATATTTTATAACCCACATTTACTGAACATCTTATACATTCATATTTGATTTTTATTCATCCTTTCTAAAACATATTTTAAAAATAAATATTATATTTATATCAATATAAATAGTTTTATTGATTTATATATTAATAAATAATTTTTAATTTTTTTTTAAATTTTTTATTATTATTTGCGACGGGCCCGTCGCAAATAGTTGCTTCGAAGGAACTATTTGCGACGGGAAAAGGCCCGTCGCAAAAACCTATTTGCGACGGGCCCGTCGCAAATAAGTTTTTAAAAAAAACCACAAATCTATTTGCGACGGGTTCTTTTCCCGTCGCAAATAAGTGTTTTTGCGACGGGCGCGTCGCAAAAAAAATTTGTTGCGACGGCGTTTTCCGCAACGGGCGATTTGCGACGAATCCCCTTCGCAAAAAGGCATTTGCGACGGGATCCCGTCGCAAATGACCCGTCGCAAATGCCTATATTTCATGTAGTGATGGGATTTTTTTGGAGGGGAGGTCCCTATGGGATCAGGTCATCAACAGGATGTATGGGAATAATTTGGAGGATTGGGAGGTCAGGAAGCTTTCTATGTTGGGGAAGAATATTAGGTCCCAACTGGAATTTCTTCAGGACTCTGGAAAGTGGATGTTGGGACAAGTGAATGTCAATTTTTGGAGGGACAATTGGTAGGGAGAGAGGTTGTACATTCCCCACTATCTGGTTCTAGATTTACCTGTGAAGGAGGCTTGTGCTTTTCCAAGTCTGTTAGAATCCATCCTGAACAGAGACCAATTCCAGTCTTTCAAAGAAATTATTTTCTCGGAGAAGTAGGATAAATTTTGTTCTACAGAGGCAAAGTCAAGCTATTTAAACGGGAGAGATTTCATCTATTTGACATAGCAGGATAGAGAGATGGATGAGCTGGGGGCACGGTGGTTGTGTAATGAGATCCCAACCATTTTCGGTTTTCTCTTTTGGCGCACCCAGAAATCTATTCTGCCTACTGATGAAAACGTCTAGAAGAAATGGGTCCAGATGGCTTCAAGTTTTTTTTGTTGTGACATCCCACAGGCTGAGTCGGTTTAGCAAATATTCTGTCAGAGCAACTAGGCGAACAGACTTTGGTCCGACACGTCTAGAGGGGGAGTTCTGGTCGGGGCTGATGAATCTTTACAGGGGCTCTTCTCAGTCTGTTTTTTAGGGACAGAACCGGAGAAGATGGAATCTAAAATCAGGTGCATCATTTCTCTGGCGGTCATCTGGTCTATTTGGGGGGATATGAATATGGTGACACATGCGAACCGCCCATCAATTTTCCTGCTCCAGCTAAGGATGTGAAGGCTGGTTCATGAGATAGGAAGTCTGTTAAAAAATGGTATGTTTTCTCAGTCTCATTGCAACTTGCTCAACAGGCCGGTGGCGTCTCCGAGGTCGCAAGGATGTTGGATTCGCTGGAATCCTTCAGTGGAAGGGCTAAAGTTGAATGTGGAATGGTCTCTTCTACAGAGAGTTATGTGAGGAGGAGGGCTGGTCCGGGAAGGGAAAGGTTATGTTTTGATGTCCTTTAGCAGCTACTACGGGACTGGGTGCTCCTTGGGGGCGGAGGTACATGCTCTACTCATGGGGATTAAAATGTGTTATATTTTCTTCCAGGACTGTGCGGTTCTAGAATCTGATTTGGAGGTGCTGGTCTAGGTGCTCACGGCGAAGGGTGAGGTTCCATGGCTGCTGATATATCTGGTTCGTAGCTGAAAATTAGAGATACCCAGAGTCTGTGCGGTTCGGCATGTCCCAAGGGAAGCCAATTTTTCTACAGATTCTCTTTCTTGTGGGGGTAGACCAGAGGATCCATTGGTGATTTATTCTAGTTTAGGTTCTTTACCCTAGGAATTTAACTTATTTGTCCAAGGGGATGCCTTATAGATTCACCACTTTAGACCACTGTGACTTTTTGGTTCCTTTAGGGCGTCCTCATTGTTATTTTAATAAAAAACATTTTCATCCAAATTTAACAATAAAATAATATTTTGACAATTTTAATTTTAAATTTCTATTGAAGGAGTCATATAGGGCCCCGACATCTCAGATATTTGTTTAGAGTTATGGTGAGATAGATGGTAAGACCAGTGACAACCCCCCCCCCCAATTGGATGAAGCATTATGGATTCAGGTGACCCATTATGGCTTAGAGAAAGGCTGAGTAGTTCGTATCGGCTCTCGTGTGACCCTTGAGTATTTTATGGCACCTCTGAGATGTCAATGTATATCTAGAGAGAAGATAGTGGAGAGACATAATCATCGCATGCAATGTATTAGGAGAAGCTATGATCTCAATGTGAACTTATAGAGACTATGTGTAGGTAGCATGAGGAGATGCATCAGTGGCTACAACTGCAGCAGCAGAAAGAGTTACCCGACAGTAGCAACATCTATAGTAGTGGTACTAGTAGTAGCAGCAGATGCTGGATGAGATGCGTCGATGGTGGCAGGAGCAGGTGCATTAGCAGATGGAGTACATGTGACATCTAACTCGCAGTTTAGGGATAGTGTGACCTCCACCATCTTCTTCAGCTCCTCCAGACGGCCCTCCCCCTATTCAGTGATGTTTTTTTATTAATCATTTGAATTTATATTTTTTGTAATAATAAAAATACAAATTGTGGGTCTTTTATATTTTTTTTGTGAATACTTAGGTTTTTATTATATTACTAACATTATTATATATTTAATATTAATACTATTATTATTACATAAATTAATTATTTTATAATTAATTTTGTTTTATGAATTTTAATAATATTATTTTATTTATAATATTATGATATTATATTTATTATTTTATATATTATATTCTTTTATTATTATTATTATTTTATTTACATTAATATAATATTATTATAAACATTATTTTAATTTTCAGTTTTTTTTAAATATACTCACTATTTGTGACGGCCCGTCACAAAATGATTTTTTTTCAGGGGCTTATTGTGATAGACCATCGCAATTACTAATTCTGATATACCATCCTAATAGAGTAAAAAAACAGGGAAGCTATATTGTGATAGGTCATGGTCCCATTGTAAATAGTTTCTTAAAAATGAATTTTTTTTTGCGACGAGACACCAACCTATCACTAAAATATATTTTTTGCAATGCCATTTACCACGACGAGTCATTTGTGAAGGTACCTTGTTAGAAAAGGCTATTTGGGATGGGGTCCCGTCGCAAATGAATCGTTGCAATAATCCATTTTATCTTCATTTTAGTTCTTTTTTCTCTACAGAAATATTTGTCGAAGAATGTTTCCTTAAAATTTATCCATTCTATATCTTTTAATTATTCTTCCTCACTGGTATTCTGGATCAAGGACCACAATTAATCAGCATCGCCCTTGAGTCAATATAATTCTTGTTCTACCATTTCATTTTCATTTCATCTTAATGCTAGAAATATATTTTCAAGGGACGTGATCCACTACCAAACTACCACCGGATTACTATTTCCACTAAATTATGGGGGCTTCTACTATATGATATGATCCAATACAGTTTTATCATGGTTATTCGGCATAGCTTGAGTTAGTTTTCCCAATATAGTCATGATCTAATCTGATCAAACACAGACAATATTCACTTGATTAGTGTGGAAATCTCTACATTTTCTATGGGTATTTATTCCCATTATTCCATTTGTCCCCATAACTGAACAATGGCATACACAAAATTAAGTCAAAGTTCATAATTTATAATAACATGCACCTAAGATAATATAATAATTTATGCACAACTATTATCATAATCATAAACATAGTTAGTAGTTACTTTTAAATCCTTCATAATTGTTTTTATAGAAAATTTGAATTATCCTAAGAATATTCTCTAAGAGTGGAAAACTAGGTGCGCATTAAGGACCTTTTTCATGTACCATGATACCCATTTTTAATACAGAAACTCCTTGTCGGAGTTGTTACTCCTAGGTACATCTGTTCCAGAACCATGTCCACATGTGGTATCCAGATAAGGATATATTTTCTAGGAAGAACCACATAATCCCTACTTCACCACAATTCTAGGATGTTCTTCTATTATTATCTTCAAAGTATAACTTAAGGATATTTCCTCTAAACTAGGTTTCTTAAATATAATTTACATTGTTGCTACTAAAATTTCTTTGAAACCAACTATAACACCCTAACCACAGAATCCTGAAGCTAGTGAATTACATATTACATTGGCAAAATTACATGGAATGAAATCCTGAAGGAATAATCTATTTAGTGTTCTTGAAAAAACTATATATATACATGTAACACATATTACATTCGGAAAGGTAACATAATAGAATACATAGCAAAAAATGATAAATCGTATCCATGAGAACTCAATAAATTGTCTCCTATTTATATCCTATTAATGGTGAAAAAAATGAAATGGGTGAGCTCAAATTAATTTAAGGGTTACAAATAGATTAATAATTAAAAAATAATAAATGCATCATAATGAAATAGGAATTTCCAACATGGCATGGTGAATAAATGAAAAACAGACGCCACTAATAAATAGAGAATGAAACTGTATCCATTGATTTTTTCATAGTGAAAACCTCCTGGATAGTAATAACTAAAACTAAATAAAGATACTGATTATTAATTGGAAATCTTGTATCTTTCACATGATACCACTATATTATAAAAATAAATTATGTCTGTGGGTAAATACCCTTCTGATTCTGTTTTGGAAACAAACTCGAAGGGTTTTTTTCAAAACTGGATTGTCTCGTGAAACCTATCAATGCATCGAGGGGATATAGCAGGCCCCACCCATCACTAAAATTACAAAACATTATTTACTATTAGATTTAATAAAATTACAATACTCCTTCTCAATATCCATATTAAGTAAAGGATGCAGATTCATCAATATTTCACTAGTTAAAAACACATTCAAAATAAACACCATATGTAAAATGGTATACCGATAAAGACAACAATCATATTCCTAATTATAGAATATAGATACATAATATATTTATAATTTCAAATAACAAATTATCTCAAAGGGGTACTAGGTACACCACTAAAGAATGATTATGTCTACAATTCCAAGTAAATCACAATGAAATGGAAACCAAAACAAAGTCCCTTACATCATTGTAATCAATCAAGTTAATAATAATCATGTTAATCACTAAAAGATGAATATATATAGAAACATGATATTATATATAAAATGTCAATAAACATACACTACTTATAAGAAATATGTGGTGAACAATGGAAATCTCACATAAATAAATGTGAGATGAGAAAGCCCTTGTAAAGATTGTATCATTGGAGTGAGGATAAATCAATGACATATTTATGTGCGACAAACAAAAAAACACTCAATATAAGTGGATACATAGTAGAAAACAATCATATTTCATTCACACATATTCTTGGAAAAATGAAACCAATTAAATAGATGTTTAACTCAAAGAATGAAAACTGTGTTTATAAATCCCATACCTTATTCCTAAAGGTGTTCTCGATTGATCTTAATGACCAGAATAATAGAATTTATCTTCATTAATTAATCATTCCAAAAACTCATCTATATTTAATTTATTTATTATAACCATATTAGTTTCATTCATTTCATTTTTGATTGTTTTAAGATGTCTAATTTTATTGTTTTCAAATCATTTTCTTCCTTGGTTCTCATGATCGGTTTACTAGTATTCATGAATGGAAGATCATCTGAAATGTGGTTAAACATCCAAGAATTGTTAATATATATTATTAGTTACATTAAATAGATATAAATGGTCTTATAATTATTTTTTATACTATTTTGATGAATATTTATATAAAAGTTAATGATAAATTCTTGGATTAACTTGGTAGTTTTGTGTTGAATGACATTGATTTGTATTATTATATTATATTATGAGTGTATAAGGATTGTAGAGAATTTCATAAGATAACATACATATACAATGATTTGTCTTAGCCAAAAAAAAGTTTTCATGATCAGTCTTTATTATAGAAATACAAAGTTAAAACACATCATCCTTGAATGTGATAAATAAACACATCTAAAACTGTGTTTTCATTTTTAATATAAAAGGACGGGGAACTAAGAGATGATGATGAAATAATCCATTATAAAAACAAATCTAGTTCATTTATGGTATTTTAATTATCATATCTTTCGGATGAGGGTAGGTTAAGAGAGAGAAACAAAATAATCAAACTTGTAATATAAGTTGAAAGAAAAAGGAAGAGAGGTTTACCTCTTGAGTACACCTCCTTGGGAATCTCCTTAAATACTTTGTTTTTGGTCTTTTGGTGATACCATAATGTATTGGATGTGGGGGGAGGTATTGTGAAGTGTATTTGGAAGAAATATTTCAAGGTTATAATATTTAATGGTGTGGGAAGAAGAGGGGGCGAGGGTGGTTTATATAGTGGAGGAGAGGAGGGTTTTCTTAATATTACCATAATAAGTTTTTTATTTTCCTCTAAAATATGTAATAGTGATGATTACATTAAAATAATATTAATAAGTGCAGGCGAGTTTGAACCAAATTTGATTACCTCATCAGAATATCATCAATGACTAAATTAATCATGTATTTATCATTTATCATAATTTATCGTATTTTACTATTAACCAAAAATTCGAGTAGTTAATAAAAATCCCAAAAAAATCACTGTAATCATTTTTTAATGTGTAAAATCCAAAAATGAATTCCTTTTTTAAAAATAATTTTATAAATATGATACATTTAATTTTTAATTAAAATCAACATTTAATAAACACCAACACTTAAAATATTAATCTTCATTTTTAAGGTTCCTAAATTTTATTTACACATTCTTTGGTAAGGATGCAATTTATAAGGGTCATATAACTATTCATAAGGGTATTTTAATATTAATAAGGGTATGTTACTATTAAAATGGATAATTTACTAGACACTACAAATTAACTTGATTCTATCAAACTCCAAATATCACACTAATCACAACCGTTTAGGTATATTTTTTGAAATTAAATACACATAAGTGGAAACTTTATGTTTAATGTCTAGGTTATGACTTTATCCTATAAATAACCAAGTCTGGTTTCACAAAGACTCAGTGCTTCATGAAATATCGACTATCTAATGAATAGATATTATTTAAGAGAAATATACCATAAAAAGATTGGGGTGTTATAAAAAAGAAGTGTAGAACTCAAACAAACATGAATGGATTTATAAAAAAAATATTGGGATGTGGTCTACCTAAAGAAATGGAAGATAATGTTAGAGTAATTCTGAAGCACATAAGAGAATTTCAATGTTGAGTGAAAAATTATATTGAAAATCACTAGTGTGATCTAGAATATGATGTTTTTCATAATGTGATTTTGAGAATTTCTACATAGAAGAAGTTATTGATATCTTAAAAGAATGTAAAAATAATCCCTACGAGAATTTATCCCTTTAAACCTCTCCCAGTTCCAAGATGTCTTCCTTGTATCTCCCTAGAGAAAGTACATACATAATCCTACATGTTTATTGAACTCAATGATTATACCACTAGAGCATGATCTTTCTTATGAGTAATAACGGGTCGAGATTCTGGATAGTATAGAGAACATTTTACTATACAAGACCACTCTCAAGGTCAATGTTTTGTGAAAAAACAACTAGTTTTATGACGCTATGTGAGAACATGGGATGTAATGATGTAGAATTATCATCAACTTTTTGTTCTAGATTAATGCAATTTAGAGGGTGAAATTTATTTTAAGGGGGTATAATATAACACCATGAGATTTTTGGTGTTTTTTTCAATAAATTAAATTTCTTCAATGTCTTGTGTCATATAGAACACAGATTATTAACTAAGCATGATAAACTATTAAAATTATTACAAAAACCTGACCATAATTAAATAGCCATTAAAAACGGATGTATGAATAAAAATAACTACATTTTAATTATTAATAATAATGGTTTTATATAAATATAACTTATTGATAAAAATTAATTATGTTTTAGTAATTTCATTATATGATTTGAAAATACTATTATGTCAAAATAGTTTTTATCTATTTTTGTGAAAACATAATAAATCTAATGTATTATAAAATTAGATAATTTATTTGTTAAAATTAGATTAATCTTTAAAATAAAAATTTTAGAATTATCTTTGAGTGAATTGGTGAGAATTTTCAGTATGTATTAATATTTTGATGAATATTAACAAATATATTGGTTTTTATTATAAATTATTTTTCATTTAAATATGTGACAAGAAAAAAATTATTTTAATATGGTTTTAAAAGTATAATTAGATAAATAATATATTTATTCATCTAACTTAGTATATTTGAATCAATTTAAGAATCACTTTTTACATTAGAATTTTCTAAAATTATGAAATATTTCAGTTGGGAAAATCAATCTTTCCTCACATTAGCAGGTTTAATTTTAAATTAAAAAATTCCACATCACTGAATAAAATATGAAAAAAATTATTCGATATTTATAATCAGAATAATAACTATTATACAATATTTATTAAAAAAATCGACCTAATTAAATAGTAAAAATAGTAAAAATCAATTATCGTGGTTAGGATTAAAACATGTTTTATGAGGGGTTAGACTTAAAATATAAGGTTTAAAATGACATAGAAACATATGAAACCCCCATTTATGATCATATTTATGCATAATATCATCAAATATTAGAATATTATCCATTTGGGTTCCTTGTGTCGTGTTTAAAATGTTGGTGTATTTGTTTTTCAAAAAATCCATGTGTGTCCTCTACCCCCACTTATAAATGGAATTCACCTCTATTATCCTCTACACACATCTATGTGTCTCCTCTACCCCCAATTTTATATAAATATAAACATAATTTTTATTCTTTCTTGTTACTGCTGATTTATAAGATACCAAATTTGTAATGGTTTAATGTCACAATCCAATTATTTATAAAGATTGTTTATAATATACTTACAATGTTGAGAGTTTATGAAATACCTCTCCAAAGTCACATTCGTTTTATTCTCATCTACAAATTTTTGGATGATTCATTTTTATTTCATTTTACTCTCTTTATGTACTCAAGATTCCAAACTAATGTTTTTAGCGAATAATGACTTTATTAATCTTTTCGATTGAGAACCCTTTTTCTTTCATCTTCATGTTTTCTAAAATGTTTTAAAGAATGTTTTAACTATTATAAAATAATTATTTAATAAGTTTCTAAAAATATTTTACTTTTTATAAAAACAATTTAATGATATATTTTTTTAATTTTATGAATGAGGTAGTTTGGATTTTTTACTAAAAATGTGAAAGAAATCTATCTTTAATGAGTATGACAAGAATTGAATTTTCTTCCATCATGACCACTAAAATATTAGTAACTTTTTTTAAATGTTTTCATGGTACTTTTCAAATAATTTTTTCCATTAATATTTTGGAAACATTTACATTTTAAATATTTGATTTAAAATCAAAAGAATATTTTCCTTAATAATGTTTTAATAATATTTTATGGAATTTCTATTCATTGAGGATAATAAAATTTGGTGTTGTTTATTTTTTACTAATGATATGATTCAATGGTACCATTAATATTATTTATTTTGATGGTTTATGTTTATGATAATAATAACGATTTGTTTTATGATCTTGTGGGACCCATTTGTTTGGTATGTATTATGTGATGTGTGGGACCTATATCTCCCACGAATTCATTAGTTACGGTTTTAAATAAAATGTGATATTGATGGGAGATAAGTAGATGTTCGTTATTATATATGAAAACTAGGATGATATGCTTAATATACTATATGAAATATGTGATAATATAAGATTCGTTATAAAACCAGAGACATGTATTGATGCCTAATACATTGTTATTTTATGGTCTTGAATGTTGACCTCAACATATGTAATGGTTTATATAATTACCATGATACAACAAATATAATATAATAACTTATGTTTTGTAATTGTTTTTTGATTATTTCTCACTATTAGGGTTCATTAATTTTGAATTGACAATTTTTTATGCCATGGATCATGTTTATGAACCATGATAGATTGTGTATGAAATTTGAATGTTTTATTCCTAATCTCATACACTTATTCTTATCTTGTGGTTTCATATAATCATCGACTGATACCTTCCATGTTTACCCTTAATAAGCAAATTATCTCACATGTTCTTATGATTCTGATCCCCCAGGTTATCAAGGAAGGTTGAAGTAAGCTTTATCTCTGATGTGTACTAAAGAAGAAGATTTTTATGTGTGATTTTGAAGATATTTCATCAAATAAGATTATTTATTAACTAGTCTCCAAGGACACTAAATCATTACAATACTTAAGTGTTTTTTTAAAATGTATTAAATTTCAATTAAATATATGTAACATTTATGTATTAAAATCATGGTTTCTATAGTATGAAATAATATAAAAAAATTACTATATCAAATAATTTAAAAATGGGAAAATTTGATTTAATATAATTTATATAAAATGTTACAAAATATCTTTTAATAAATTAAATTCAATTATATGACATCATATATGGATAAATATGAATATATTTTTAATAAATTTTCAAATCTTATGAGAATAGAATTTAAAATGAGTTTTATGGGTGAGTTAAAATTCAGTCCAAATATTTAAATATCTCAAAATGATGATGGAAATTTTCTATGCCACTGAAAAAAAATTATGAATTAAAAATAATTTTGGAATGAATAAATCTAATAAAATTCACATTATTCTGATTACTTCATGTAAACTAACATTTGATGAGTCTAGAAAACTGGTTGATAAAAATATTTATAAAAGTATGATTAGGAGTATTATTTTTCATACAATAAAACATACAAATATTATATATAGTTTTTTTCTATGAAATAATTTTAAATATAGTATGTAGGAATTTATTTTAAAATCTCTTTAAATGATTTTACATTTCTTTAGGTTCTAAATATCATGGATTATTTTGTCCTTAAATCACCACTTTTTATCTTTCATGTTATTTCAATGATAGTTTTCATGATTATTTCACCTAGATTGGAATATTCCAAGTGGTAATTATACATTCATGGAAATTACTTAATCTCTTCGATTTTTAATAAGAAAAAAATTGATTTTTATTTTTATAATTTATGAAGAATATATATTCGAAGGGAATTTCTATTCACAAATTCTATGGATGAAAAAAACACTCTTAGATTTTGAGATATAATTTTTCATGTTCATATTAAATGTGATAGTTAATGTTCCATAATCATCTCTATAAATCTTATTTAGCATGAACATGCTATGAGAATTTATATTCAACATCGCTTTTTGAGAGGCGACTTTGGAAAATGATATGTCATGTGAGAATATAATTTCATAGAACATAAATTAGTTTATATTTAAACTAATAATATCTATTTAGAATATTTTAATTTAATTAAGGGGATAAAAGAATTGTATGTCTGTAATTAAAATTAAATACATCTTCTTGTCTCTATTTTCTCATTAGTGAAATTAATTTTTTCTCAATCCATTATTTTCTTGTTTTTAGAAACACAAATTTTTAAAATTTTTAAAATCATGTTTTTTATGATAAGATTGATTATCTTATGAATGTTGTATCTCTTATATAAATAACCCTTTTCATTTATATGTCTTTTTTCTAATCATAATTCGGGAGAAAATTTAATTCTATATGTGAATGATAAATTTCAATGAAAAAGTTTAATTTTTTTATAGGGATAAAATCTTCAAGAAGATGGTAAAAATATTCATCATAAAAGGGGAATTAATATTTATTCAAAAAAGTTTTATATAAAAAAGGGTCAATTTATATTTTTAAATTTAATGGTTTAAAAATAATAAGATAATCATGATTCTAGGCGGATACATTTTCCTTCATAAAAATTGTATTTCTAATTCTTTTTTTCATTATTTTACATAATCTTCTTTCCTCTTTCTTATTCACCTATTCCTTTGATTATATTTTTTATTTTTACCATATAATGAGTTTGTGTGACCACAAAAAGGGTTATATTGATGAAAATATAATTTTAATATGATCAAAATCACATAATATATTTTTAAATGTGTTTAGTAAATTTTAGTTATAGTAAATGAACTTCATCAATGCAAGTATTCAGACCAAATGAAGGCATAAAAGTGAGTTTGGATTGTCGACCTGAAGACCCTAAATAGGAAATAAAACCATCTAGCTAGTATAAGACCATAGGGAAAATGGTAGAGAAAATAAAAGAACTTGTAGCATTATATATCCTACTAAATTGACTATAGAGCTCACTAACAACCTAATGGGGTCTGCAGAAAACTAGAGATTTACATTAGTCATATTTTTTAGTCGATGGGCTTGTCTAACTAGTCATTGAATTCAATATAGAAATGTCAAAGGAGATTTAAATGTTGTTCTAAAATATTTTACATGTCACATTTATTAATTGACTCAACTAAACACCCCTACAGCACATATGAATGAAATAAATAGACATATAAGGGAGGCTTGGATCTCAACAGAGAACACTAATTTCCATTATGAAATACTTGATCAATCTACAAAGAACAATTGAAATATATTTTTAGGAGAAAATAAATTATTAATAAAAAAAGGAAAATATACATCATTACCTCAACCAAAGATTTAAATACGTGATTACCTATAAATAAGTCAGCCGTTTTGATAGCATTCTTCTCAAAAAGTTGTGAAAACAATCAAAAAAATAATATATTTTAATAAAATATAAATATTTAAGTATGATCACAAAAACATATCTATTTAATATTAATGAATAAAATGGTGTAAAATCTTTATGACATATCTGTATATATTAAATAAAGGCAACCTTTAAAATAAATAAAATTTAATTAGTTTACTAAAAATGAAAAATAGTGCCAATTAATGTTAAGAAATGTGTTTTTCTACATAATTAATTTATAAGGGATACAAATTTATATTTACTAAATTATATGATTATGGATATTTTATTTTTGATATTAATAATTGGATAATATTAATATTTTTTAAATCATATTAAATAATGACAATATCATTTAATATTTTAAAATTTCATTTTCCTACAAAAATACTGTTTCATTATTTTTATGACTTTTTTCAAAAAGAGGGTATAAAAATTTAGGAATTTTGAAATTAATAAAAAATATTATTTATGAATTTTTTTTATAAAAATTCAGTTAATATTTATTTTTTATCAATTTATAAGGTGGTTGATTTTGAGTCAAAAAATAAGAGATTTACAAATATTATAATTTCTTTGGTTTTATCCCTATGTAAGTAAAACATAGAATATTTAAAAACCATTAAGTTAATAAATAGATAATTAAGGAATAACATTATTTTTTTATAAATTTTCTTTGTACATGAATAACCTATTCAAAAAAAATTAGAACCAAAGTAAAATTTCCATTTAATATAAAATTATTTTTTGGTGTTCTCCTTAAATTAAGTATTTTAAAGGTGAGAATCATTTTTTCTTACCCTAAAATAATCATAACTCTTATATGATTTATAATAAATCAAAACTTTATAATAAAATTTCTAAAAAATACTATTTTATATTATATATAAATTTAAGTCTTAAAATGTAATTTCTCTAAACCAATTCCACTATTAAATGTATTAATTTTAAAATAATATTTTCGTACATTTAGAAATTTTAAATGTTAAAAAGTTATTAAATTTTTATATTAGTAGTATCCAATTATTTAAATATCTAATGTTAATATATTTTATTGAAATTAATTACTATGCATAAATATAAATTATCATGGTTTGAGTAAAAGTGGTAAATTGAGTTGAACCGTGTGAAAAAGTCATAAAAATGTAATAACCTAACATTAATTAAATTTCTGAGATTTGGATTGACCCTGAAATTTTTACCATACTCTATTCTCCACATTTAAGACTTGGGACCCTAAAAATGACATTTCATTATTGAAAATTATAAAGGTGTTTCCAAAGGTTCCCTTACTTTCAATTAAAAAAACAAACCACTTCCACCTTTCAAAGATACACATGGAAATAAAAATAATCCTAAAAAAATTACTCTACCTAGGACCCTATCTCATAATACCCTAGTCGCTCATAAATATCTATGTTCCTTCAAATTCAAGGAGACCTCTGAAGAAAATTCAAGTCACTAACGTGAGTACTATCAACTACATTGTTTTCTTATTATTTATATTCTATAAAAAATATTCCAAAAAAACTAACCAAAATATATTTAAATAATTTATATTATTTAATTTTACTATATTAATGGTACTATACCTCTCATTCATATACCCCATCCATTGAGAGGAACAAAACCTTTTTTGTGCCTTCTGCAGACTACAGTCTCCACGACGCAACATGTTTTACATTCTTTCATTGCCTTGACAGGATGGATAAAATGTTGATATTAATGAAAAAAATATAATATTTATTATATCATTAATTTTCTATAATGTAATATTATAGAATATATTTTTGAAATTATCATCAACAATCACAGTTAATTTATTTATTTAAAATCTGCATACTAATAGGAAAACAACGTATTCAAATTGTGTAATATTCTTTTATAAATTAATTCATAATATACATCTTTCAAGTTCTAATATTTAACATTAATAAACACTAAATAATCTAATTATTATTATTTTATAATAATATTACAAAAATCCCACATTGTAGTTATTCCTTAATTCAAGGTATGTTTATGTTGGGGCCAGTTTAACTACCTAATTTAGCAACACTATGAATTTATATCATGAATAACTATGGGGGAATATTTATTTGTATAATATGATATAAATGTGTATGTAATTTTTTTCTAAGGATGTTATAACAATATTAAATCAGTTAATTAATAAAACACACTTTGATCGTTACAAATCAAAACAAATGTATATTATCGATTTCAACTTCAAAGAAAAAGGTTAAACACTAATGGAAGAAATTAAAAAATCATAATGATATTATAAATAAAAAATAGTAGTATATTTAATGATATATTAATTATGAAAGTTGAAATAATAAGGAACATTTACACTACTGTTTTGAAACTAGTAAAAATTATCAAAACTATAACTAGATGTGAGAAAACATAGGATTTAAAATAGAGAATGAAAATTTATAAAGACTATAATTGAAAGTGGATATGAGTAAGGTTGTGAAATAATTTAATAATATAGATATTTTTTTATATGTGAGGTTAAATTACATTTTTAGAATTCAGAAACAAGAGGGGTGTGTTATTGTCTGAAGTTCAACTCTTTGATACACATTTGGAATTATGCACCTAATTTAATTTTATTGTGTATATATGTTTTATTTGAGATATAATATCATTAATTTTATTTTAATTGTGGTATATTATGTTTAATTTCAATCCATCTTTCTTATTGGGTTTTGATTAATGTTTTACTCTAGCGGCAAGGGTTTTATTTATCTCAGTTCAAATTTTCTAATACATGTGACATGTTTTGTGCCATGATAACTTGGTATTTTTTTCTTTTTATTTATTATAACCTGATTGTTGTATACCATATTTCCCTGTATTTTTTATAATTTACTATCCAAATCATGATTCCTTATTCATGTGTCTATTGGTTCAGGTTTTTCCCTAGTAGTGAGTATATTTGGCAACATAATTTTTATTCATTGAGTTATAATTATTCATTGATATGATTTAATGTAATGTGGATACATTATTCCCTTTTATTGAATTATTTAGTATTTTCTTATTTTTTACATTTTTCCCAGATATACACATTGATGAATATTAATCACTTCTTAGATTATGTTCTTTTGAAACTATCCACCTTCTTTTTATGGATTTCTTATGATCATGATTATTATAGTATTGACATAGTCATATATTCAATGCACTATATGTTGTGAACATCACATTTTACATAATTTATATTTGATGATATTCACCTAGAAAGAAATTTATTATATAGACATGGGGATTAGTATTGATATTCAATATGTTGTCATCCAAATAAGGATTGTTAATGGAAACAAGGAACTATATTTTTTAATCATCTACATTATTACTTAGGATCTGTTATAATCATGTTATCACTTTTATTAACATGGGGAGATGTATTGATATTTTATATATATTTATTCCAATATAGATGATTTTGGTCATGTAAATATGTATTATTTGACCATCCACCATCTTCCTCTGAATGGGTTATTATCATCTTATCCATTTTGATTATATATGGAAAAGTATTAAAATTATTTTTTATTATTAAATATTTTCATTTTTTATTATATATTCCATTTATTTAATCCTCATTATATAAATATTTACATTTAATTCATTAATTTTTTTTTCATGGAATGGAATGAAATGTTTTGATGAATTTTTTAGTGAATACAGTAAACTTAACTAGGTGAAGTCTGGGGCCCAGGTTTATATATCCCCTAGAAGAATCAGAAGTATCATGAGATAAAATATGTTTCAGTATTTATTATATGACTGTCTAATTTTGTAATTTTTCTTGATTTCAGTTTCAAGAATAATTAAATATCTTGGCACATGTCCTTTATATTTGGTTTTTTGTCAAAAATTATATATTCCATCATTATGAGATCAAAATTATTAATATACATTTATTTAAATGGATATAGTTTTCTCCCTGTTTTAATTGGATTATAGATTCAAGTTATTTACCTATTCCTTACATAATATTTATTCTATTTTTATTCCACGATTTCATTAGTTATATGTATCCCTTACTATGTGTTTCAGATCATCACCTTCTTATGTTTCCATTCCAAAGGTCATCATGAAAATTAATACATTTAAAATTTTTATAAGGATATCACATGTGAAATAATGTATCCAAGGTATTGAATATTAATCATGGATTAAGTAGTTTCATATGGAGTGAAAAAAATATAGTTGATATAAAGAATATAGGATATTTTTATTTTGTGTTTATTCTTATTTGTCTAAAGATATAAAAAAATATCCTTGGAATGTAATATATTAAAAAAATTATTTTGTAATTAAGGATGTCCATATCCTTGATTTTATAGCTGGGATCAATGTGAGTATGTAAAGTATTTGTTTATAACACTGGATTCGAGAGTGTGGGCCTAGGACATCACAATTATATTCTTCAATCCATTGTATTTTTCCTCAAATTATTGATAGTTTTCTCCCTTTTCTATATATTATGTGGTTCTTATTATATATTCTCCCTCTCTTCATCTTTAATTTTCAATATATACTATAAAGAGCGTTTTGTCATTTGTAATGGGGTTTTACAGAAAAAACCTATCCCTTTTTCATCTTCTTCTTTTGGTTTTCACTGCTATTAATGTGAGGGGTCCTTGATTAGTATTTTATTAAAATAAGGGATTTAGTTTCTGTTTATTTTCGTGGTGTTTCATAAAACCAGAGGATTTCAGTCTTCTTTGGTTTATTGATTTCCATTAAACTCCTAAGTATTCATTCATTATTTGGACTCATCACTATCATTAATGTTAAGGAGAAATATAATCCACTTAATAATTATTGAGGGGATAATATCTTGGGATTATTATTTAGTTTTGGTCAAACTATTTTACAAAATTTTTCCTTTAAAATTTTGTAATTTTTATGATGCTCTACAAGTTTTAATTATTTCCACACACACTATAATTTGAATTTTTCATACTTAAATTGATTTATTTCATGATAATAACTTTTATTTTGGAGAATCTCATTAAAAACTTAAAGTAAATTAACCCCCATCCTATTCCATTTTATTCCACTCTAACCTACTAGTGTGATGTGATATTGTTATATATTAACTATAAATTTACTCAAACAAGGAATAAAATATAAGATTACAATATGGATCTCTTACCATAAGGCATCCTTATATCATCTAATTCAATATATGGAAATTTATATCATACCATAATATAAGTGTTTAGGGAATATCTCCATCAATATCCATATTATAATAAAGCCTAAATGAATTTTTACTATTTTACATTATATTATATCATACATAATATCTCCATATACCTTGTCCAAAAATCCATTTTTTCATCTTCCAAGATACTTTTGTAATCATTCAACATCTTCACCATGTATCATATCATATACAATAAGCTATGAATATCAAAACAAAAACCATTTTTCAAATATTTAAAAACAAATTTACAGCAGCTCATTGATTTTTTTTAAACTAAATTCCTTTCTAGTCAACATAAATGTTTGACCCCATAGGCCTTCCGAACATTCCGAAAAATGGATTCTTGAATTCATATGTACATTAAAATATTTTCCTATATAAATTAATCATTTTGACTCAATATATAATGGGATTATATTTGATCTCTATCAAAAACATGCATCTATATAACTATATCCACATGATTTATCACAAATATGAAAGAATTTTCATTTGATCCTTTTTCTAATACATTATTTAAAACAGTTTACGGAGTATGTCAATCACATAGAGAAACATATAAATTTCTGATTAATTAATTATAGACTCATTTGAGGGATAAAAACCTTAAAAAATCATTCCATCGAGTAGTAAGAATAATATATATATTTCTTATCATTAGTGTAATGTAGTAGCTGACCTCAGGTCATCTTTTATGGAGCCTTTTTGGTTCACTACTATTATTTTCACTTATCTTATTTTCATTATTTTTTATATTAAAATCATGAAAAATGGAATTTTTTTTTTCATAAAATGTATTAAAACATGAATTTAAAACAAAAATGGATAGCACGCAGTTATCGGTGGTAAATGACATAAACCCCAAGGGAAAACTAATTTTATTCCATCATTATTTTCTAATGTTGTATAAAATTTATTCATTCACAAAATTAGTATCTTTCAACAAAAAAATCTATAAAACATATATTTTTGAATCAAAATGATCATAAAATATATTTAAATCCATCACACCTTTCACTCCTCTAATAGTAAATAATGAATTATACACCTCAATCAAGTATTAAAAATCATCTCAAACATGGATATTGTGTATGTCATGTCTTTTCCAAACTCATCCAACTCCATCATATGAAGGGTGATTTAAGATAATTGATGGGATAACATTTTTAACGGATTAGATAAACCAATGATGTTATAGAATAAAGAAGTAATCACTAACCCAAACTCATTAAAACATAATTTTTACCATTAAACATAAATTAAACCAGTAATAAACAAAGTCAAGAATCATAGGAACACTATAAACTCTCATGAGATCAATTACATTGGTTTCTACTCCTATATAAAAAAGTGAAAGAGGCATGTATGGGAGAAAATCTTGTTAAAAGTGACATAAATGAAGGGAGATAATGAAACTAAAAGAATTAAAATCTAGATGAAAAATCAATGATGTAATGATAATGAAAATCATACTGTAAGAAAATAATAATATTTATCTAAATAAATTTTTTCTCTTAATTTAAATATAAATAATAATTTTATATGGAATCATGTGTTAGTTTCTCATTAATAGATGAACTCAGATATTTTTTCATGGGGGAAATTCTTTTCCATCTAAGCTAATAATTTTTTGGAAAAATGTAATTATATCTTCTTCTATTGGATATACTTTCACATGGTTGTGTATATTGAATTATTATTCCTTCTTTGTATGCTCTATCAATCACCATTAGATTCATTGGCATGTCTATATTCCTATTTAATATATGTCTACCATCCTTTTCTTCTTTTATATATTTCTCGTCAAATCTCACCATAGTAATATATATATAAGTGTCTTTACATCTTAATTACTAATACATAAGTGTAGGTTATTCTTACCGGAGTTATTATATATTTTTACTTATACATCAAGATCATCAAGTTAATATTACGTAATTATTGGTTATTCTTATGTTTCTTTTGTATTTCCTAGGTTATTATTACATTAGCATCCAAAATTCATAATGATAAAGGAATTTTTATTATACATTCGGTTTATTGTAGGATTTACTCTTAAATAACTATTTGTGCTCTCAATTAATCTTATATGTGTCACAATGGAACTTAATGAGATTTTATTCTATTTGAGTTAATGTTATATATCATTTTTTGGAATTTTGATTCATTGTTACATGATTACTATTTGAAATCTTGGAAATATTCGTAGGTGAAAATTTAAAGATAAAAATAGAATGACTCACATTTCCTTAATTGGAATTCTAGTAATAGATAATGAAAAAAAAAATCATGGAAGAAAATAGGAAAAGTGATATTCCCTCGGAAATTTAATCATACATGACACTCAATATATGGTAGTGACTCCAATGGTATGAATAATTCTTTATGTAGCCTTCTCAATTAAAAAATTTTTCTTATACAAAATGTCGCGGGGCTTTTATTTCCTTTAAAACATCAAAAATCTCCCAAATGAATATTCTTTCATGAATTTAAAATATATATTATTAATAAAATCACTAAAATCATTGTATTAGGTCATTTTTACATTGAACTCTAGAAGACACCAAAAAGGTAAATATATTATAATTTTCATTTTATTATAAAACTCATGGGGATTAAATCGTTATATTACATTGTAATAAAATATTAATTTTTATGTCACATAAATCTCCCAAACATAATAATTTTATTCATAAGAAAAACATATATCCAAATCAAATCCTTAAAATAATGAAAAATGATAGGAATTACCAAGATATTCTCAAAATATAATTTGTCATGTCATATTAATGAAAATCAATTTCTTATCATTTTATTTCTCAAGTCATAATATGTTAAGCCTTAATCATCTACCCATGACCCAAATACAAGAAACCACATAATTAAATTCACATCAATCTTCAGTCAAGATAAATATAATATGGACTTATTTCGACACTCAGAAAATACATGTTTCAATATAAGATGATAAAAATATTAGTTTTCCCACAATTCTAGTAAATGGAAAAATATTTAATACTACGTTTTTTTCAAGGTAATTTCAGTGTCTATGGGTTATTAGTAAAAATAATTAAATGAATAGAGGTTGAAAGGATGATCTTAAGGTCTTATATACAATGAATGAATATTTATCTATTCCCATTGAAATTTACTACCTCAATTCCCATTACAAATTAATAATCCCATAAAATTTCATCCTTTAGGTTATGAGTCAAATAATAAAGCATAATTAGACATTTTAATTCAAATTTCACCATTTTCACATATATTTTTTTCTATATGTATAATTTTATGTACATTTTTTCTATATATATATATTCAAAATAAAAATGGAATGGATGAAATTTTTTAATAGTGAATGTTGATTATATAAAGCTTTTCTAAAATCACAAAATGGTGACTCCCCCTCAAAATCAACAAGTGTTGAATTATTTCCCAATGATAACACATGAACTATCCTTCCCCTACTCGCAAACAAGAAATAGTCATGAAATAATATTAAGAGTATTGTTGGGTAAGGAATATTAGTTTTTAACCTATAAATCCATTCATTTTTTTCTAAGGGCTTGAAAATATTTAATGTAAAAGAAAGTCTCAAGGAAAAATATATGCTACCCAAATAAATTCCCCAATCACGTTAAAAAAGTATTCAAAAACAACAATATTCTCAAAAAGAATAATCATTTGTTTTATTTTTCATACATAATCTGACTCATGATGTGAGTGTACAAAGAATATGATTTCAAAATGGTGTATATACCTCCAAAACTATGAAATAAAATTTCGGTCAGTGTTACAAAGAATATATTTCAAAAATTAACCTAAAAAAATAAAATCAATGTATAGGAAGTGATTCCATATAAAAATGAATATTAATATTTTTTATTCAAAAATCATGTAAATTATCTCAAAATCAATATAATATTTAAAATTATAATGGGAATTCATTTTTTATTAATTGTAAAAAATAAGTCAAAAAAATATATTGAAATCAAAAAATAAAAATTAACCAATAACTTATAAAATATAATGAAACTCATTAACACATATATTAAACTACCCATTTGGATTATGTCAAGATAAACATGGATATAAAACATAGTCATAAATATAATAAAGCGATAGAAGAAACACAAACTAGTTATTCTGTGTCGAGTGGTTCGATTTGGGATCCTAAATTCAAAGTTATATATCCTATGAAATAGAAAAATAGAAGCATGCTAAAGAAAAAAATATTAATATAAATCAACAATTTGAAAATCGATAGAAAATACTCCTTCTTCCATTCCTCTAAGTGGTTATTGTATTTTTACTACCTATAAAATAGATGTATCAATTTGTTAACCCCAATACAAATGTTGAGGAGTTTAAAATGATTTTAACCCCAACATATATATTCATTTTGTCTCTATGACTATATAATAGGAGTTGATACCACCAATTAAAAATAAATTAATAACAATCACATCCCACAATATAAGAAAATAAATAAAATATAAGGGAAGGAATGGGTGATCCTTACTATCCTAAGTTGTTTTCTCATCTGGTAAATATTCTCAATGAAAATGAAGAGTTAATCTCATCACCAATTCTCCATAAAGATATATAAAGGACAAGGGATTCTCATAAAGGGATATTGTATCATTTTAGAAAAATATTCAATGCTTTTTAAAATCATAGTCATGATGACTGCAATATTTTAGTGCCTTTGAAAACATGGAAATATGAATATTAGTCAAAACTGATCTATGTCATATCCCGCTATGTTATTTAAAACTAGTTACCTTATTATACATATCATGTATAAAAAATTTCTTCCTAACTTAGATAAATGAATCATTAGAAAGGTTGAGCTCAGATTATCTGTAAGGGTAAAAAAGGGAGCTAAATAAGAATTACATGAGAATAAGTGTATGATAACATTAGTATAACATTGGAATACCATTCCTTGCATATCAAAGACAATAAACATGAGTCATGGACAAGTATTTTTTATTAATGTGACATTAATCATAAGGGGATCAAATAACATGCTCTATGTGTGTATAAATTTGGAATAATATATGTACTTTTAGAATAAAAATCATATTTACACATTTTCAACATGTATAAAAAGATATATGTTCACACATTAATTTATGGACATAAAATTAGGCCATCACATAAAATCATCGACTTGGAACCGGGTCTATGAATGACATTATAGACATGAAATATTGGTCTATACATAACATTCTGAACATCTAATTAGGTTTATAAAAGCACAGTTACTATTAAATTAGGTCTACACATAACATTAGAGACATGAAAGGTAGGTCTACAGATAATATCATTGTAGTCAAGGTCCACTCCCAAGAACATCATAGTGTCCAAAGTCTCTTATGGAACTAGTTTATCTCTATATTCTAGTTATTTCTATATAATGAGATACAAATATAAATCATTCAAGAAAGAATATGAATGGTATCCTAGAATCATATCCCCAGGAAGGAATAGGTAACACAAATGGATGGCATATTATATAGAAAAAAAATTAAATATCATTTAAAACATTCCTTTTTAAAAACATCATTTCATCTCTGAAAAAAACTTATTAAAACATAAAACCTTTTATATTGAAAATAAATTTGAAAATATAAAAAGAAATATTTAAAAATCACATAGAAAACATATTAACCATAAAAAAAATTCAAAATCCTTTTCTTTGAAAGTTATCATAAAAGATAATTAAAAAACATTTTTCGAAACATTTTTATAAAACATGGATTGGGAAGAAAATAGATTTCCAAATAAACAGAGAGATAATGTCTTATTTTCTAAAAGAAAATCATAATAATTTCTAGTATCAAATAGTGGAAAAATGTTACCATTATA
Source organism: Viscum album (assembly GCA_963277665.1). Classification (NCBI taxonomy): domain Eukaryota; kingdom Viridiplantae; phylum Streptophyta; class Magnoliopsida; order Santalales; family Viscaceae; genus Viscum; species Viscum album. Next base: position 397,906,254 of record OY728144.1, read on the forward strand.
AGGATATATATTTAATGAATACTAGATAATAAAATTCATGATAATTCTTGAGATTTACATCATGATGTTTCATAAATGTACACTTAACCATATATAATCAACATGAGATTATAACATAAAACTCTTACTACTTTGGTAACCTTAACTCATAGTCCCTATTAAGGAATAACATAAAATGAAATATAAAATTTCATTATGATGTTTAAATTTATGATATTTCATGTCTAAGTGGTGTTATATACCCCTCTTGAAATAATATCAGTGTATAACAAAACATATCTCTTAAAGAAGGAAAATTGAGATAGAAATCCTTTACTGATTTTGTAACTATGGAACCATAAACCCCATAAGAGAGATATCCTCAATTGGATATTTAAATACAAATATTTTTATACTTAATAATCATAAAATACATTCATTGTGGTTATATTCACTATATAAAATAAATAAGTGTTGAGTGTGGATTTTATATAACACAAAATAATTATGATAAATAATTCCTATGCCTCAAGTCTTGACTTATGTTGTTATCATACAACCCTAATTTATAATAAATATGTCTTTATTATACATATATTAAATAATAATAAATATATTTATATATCATACCATATATTATTATGTTATTCCATTTATGAACTTATTATCAACATTTCCATCTTAAAATTACGTTTCATGCAGTAACCACTTTGTTTTGTGTATATATTTTGACTTGTTATTTTTTGTCAGGTTAATTTGATCATGGTTTAATAATATCAAGAATTTAAAACATTATACAAATATAAAATTTATTTTTTATATAATTATTTATAAAAATACATAATATTTAGTGATAGGAAATACATACCTTTCATTGAGACAGTAGGTTGTACGTACGCATGAAATTTTTCCGTATAATTATCTTATTAAAAGAAATAAAAGTAAATTTTATATATGTATTATCATTAAAGAAGAATTATTTTTAATATATATAATATATATTTCTATTAAACTAACCCTTAATTCATCAATGTAAATCATGAACGAATCACATCGCTTCATTAGGGAGTAGCCTCTCATAAACATGAACGACATTATCATATTACCAAAAAATAAATAACAAGAATATATGTGTGATATAATAATTACATAGTCATAATAACATCATAAATATCATATATATCACATTTATACTATTCATCCATCATTATTCCAAAACCAAGAAAGGTTGTAATGGAAAAACTAATAACATCAATTCGTAAGGAGCTAGTCAATCTTACACACGAATAGTTATTTTGGTACCCCTTTTATAGAAGTGTGTGTGGTTTTAAGTCATGAACATAACATAAATACATCTTATTTTATGAAATATACTGAATTAATTATATAATCACTATATAATATGAACTAATGGGGCTAGATGAATAAATAAAAATAAAACCTTTGTTGATGAAGGTTACCACTTCTTCAAAATCCCCTATAGGTTTGCATTAAGGAATTACTTGGTTAAATTTGTCTCCAAAATAAGGCTTATATTAAGAGGGTAGGGAATTTTTGAAATAATATCAAATGATATTGGTCAATACAAATGGTTTGAGATGTTTGAAGAAGTGAGGAGAGTTATTACCTTTTATAGTAAAGGAGGATTGGAATTCTTGTAAAAACTCAAAAAGATTCACTATTGAGAGGCCAATCTTACCTAAAGCATATCCAAATATAATAATTAATTTTTTATATGGATTATATGATTGATAAAAACCTCCACCATAAAATTAATGACATATTTTAGACATTTGATTCCTTATCATCTATGTATCCTCCTTTTTTTCATTTTTGTTTTTCACTACGATAACTAGTTTTCTAACCTAGGTAATTTATCCATTATGTCTAAATTAAAGTGAGACATATGATATAATTTGTAAAACTAGATTCTAAATATTATGACTAATTTATAAAATATAAATCTTTTTTGTGATGTTAATTAACCTTAACACAGACTCATGACACATGTAAAAACACTGCTCAAACATTAACCGCATGAACAGAGTTTTTACAATTTAAGGGTAAATATATTAATTTTCAAATACAAAGTGTTCCATTAATGGAAAATAGTTAATATTTAATAAAATTTATAAATCACTTGTAAGAATATATTTTTTTAGTAATTTTAATTATTTTAATAAATTTCAATTTATTATAAAATTACATTATTTTCAATTTTAAGATTATTCATTTAATACTAATTTGAAAATATCATGAAAATGATGGAATTAGAATATATTATGATAAAACCTTTATAACATGATATATTCATCTAAAAAATAACTTAAGATAATAATTCATTCAATTTATCTAATATTTACCTTTTTTAGTATTATTTATTTTAATTAATTATTAACTAAATAATTATTGTTGTGGTGTTTCTTAAGAGTTGAAAGAAATTATTTCATTTATAAAAATTAAAGGAAAATTAGTGTGATAATATAAACTCATTTATCTTTCAAAATAATATTTATAACCGAACCATTGTTTGTTTTCACTCATCCTGAAGCATTACAGATATTAAAATGGAAAAAGGTGTCTTTTATCATTTTTTTCTTAGTTTATTATATGGATCATATTCAAATGAAAATGGAAATAAATTTCCATATTTTTTATAAATTTATGGAAAAGGTATAAAAATACATTCAATAAAATTTAGATAGTATTTTCAGTCATTTTTACTCTTATCATTCTAGTTTAACCCCCACCCCCCCCCACTAGAAAATCCATTTTTACCTTAACTGTGGAGGCTAATTTTTACTTCATTCACTTTTCATTTTGGTCAAAATAATAGATTTGAGAGAAGACTGAATTATTTTATCTAGGATAATTATATGGTGGGAAGATTCCACTGGTCTTCATTTAAAATACTTTTCAAGCTAATTTTTGAAGGCATGGTAGAATTCAGATATGTGATGGAGACGACGAAAGGATTACTAGACTAACTCACATGTGATTTTATTTTTTAGAACACTATTTGGGGAAGGTATTTTAAAGATCGTTATGGGTATGATTTGAGAATTTGTGAGGAGAATAAAATATGATTCTTGAGTTTGGCCCACTACATGGCTGATGATTTTGAATTACATGACAAAAAATATGTTGGGTTATCATGCAGAAGGACATCAGGTTTTGGATGGAAAACTGGATAAAACAAATTCTATATTTTCAAGGATTCCTCACTCAAAACATTATGTTTAAACATGCATGAAAACACCATGTTCTCATCAAAACGGTACTCAATGATATGCAGAAGAAAATAAAAGCAATCATAAAAATGGAAAAGAGCCATAAGACATGAATTTTTATAGTCACATATTCTAGTATCTTTAACATGAGTAATATATGTTCCTTAATCCATCATGCATAGGATACTGATGATTGGGTGGGATGATTATGGTCGAAGATATCCACATAGCCTAAATTTTCATTCTAAATAATTATAATTCACTATATATGGATGTAAACATACAAATGAGAGGCACTCACCTAGGCTCGTGATGATGGTATTGTGAGGAGTTTAACATGGATAGGACTAAACTCATATTTTTCAAAGGTAGATGGGATAGTTTTACCTAGGATCTTTCAAGGATGTGTTTCATCATTCTGGTGCATACAGTCTCAACCAATAACATCATCACCTTCTAGTTTTCCCCAAATCCGAATTTGTGACCCATCTTCGGTGGCAGATCTGGGTGTTCTCTTTTTAGGTGGAGGCATCATGGTGGCCAGTCTGGGACTGACTATAGGGTGCTTAATCATATTGGGTTTTAATATATATGATGGTTGGGGAATATAGATGAAATAGATACCACCCTATGTTGTGTACAAACAAAATATATATGGGTCTTGCATTCAAGTTGACATGAATAAAGGTGGTATGATTCATTATGGAAGGGGATTTATTTTTCTTGATTTTAACACCTATTATGGGGAAGTAAACTCCATTGAGGAGGAATCAAGATATCTGCACAGTTTCCACTCCTTATTGAGACTATTTTACATATGCATTAGAGTGGTGGAATCAGACTCTAAAATTCTAGTGGATACTTTCAGGTATAAGTGAATAGATCCTTGGTATCTCACCTACCTCATCAATAAATTCAATATCTTCATTGATCATGGAAAAGTGGTATGTCACACATGGAGGAAGTGTAACATGGCCGTGGGAATCTAGGCTAGCAATGGGGACACCAACAATTCACTCACCCTTTACCAAGGTATTGGTTCTTTACCTAATGATTATAAAAAAATTTTCAAAGAGACACGCTAGGCATCCACTCTTCTAGACTCTTATAAGTTCCTAAACCATGTATTATTGAAGTGTAAATACTCTCAAAGCTTAATATTTTTAAAATTAAAATTCAGCATTTTTCACTATTCACCAAAAATGAAACTTTTACGTAAGTTCAAAACAAGTCACCCTAAGAAAATTTTTATATTCCAATTTCAAAAATGTGGTTTTATAAAAACTTAATTTTATAAATGATCCAAAATTTTGTTTTAAAATGTATGTTCCATAAATAGGTGGGAAAACTACTTTTCGGAAAAATGCATTTTGTTATGTGTATGATTAGATTAATTCTTATCTCTTATTAAGAAATCATATAAGATAAATTTTAAAATTTAATTGAATAAATAATATATATATTTCATGAAAATAATTAATCAAGATTGAATTGGTTAATTTATTAATATATAAAACTTCTGTGCATAAAAATATTTTCTTTAGAAAATATTTCCTTTTATTTTCTAAATTATTTTATTTTCATTTATAATTAATTAGTCATACAAGAATTATATAAACATGTGTAAACCATATTTCCATAGTTTATTTTGTCCAAATCATACACTTTATTCTAAAGGATATTTAATATATATCTTCATAATACTTAAATAATATACCATTTTTGGTTTAAACCCGGTGTTATATGGAACACAAGATAAACTCAAAATTGTATATAACACAAAACAAACATAGTATTTCATGAAAATAAAGCTAAAATCAATATTTCATGTAATAATAAATATAAAAAATATTAAATATATTTGAAATAAATATTTCAAAAAATCGTGGGGTATTTCATTCTAGGAATTTCTCCCTCAAAATTCATCTCTATCATCAGTGGTTTAACATTTGGAAATTCATTCGTATAAAACCACATCGTACAAATGAATAATAATAATTCTCATATAAAAGTGAATTTTGGAAACATAATAGACACCTAAAGTTACATGTAACTCGATTTCCACCGAGAATAACATATGTGGGAATTTAAAATTTATACATTGACAAAATATCATAAATATTTATAGACGGTGATAAACATCACTGATCATGAAAAAGTGGGTGATCCAGAGAAATTTAACAAGCATAAAACTATATATCTGTTATGATTTCAAGGACTATTTGATTAATTTTGAAATAAGGTACTATTATAACATTTTTTTCAATATCCTTTTCATAGTGTTGATGAATTTTCAAGAGAATATTTACTTATTTGATTTCATTATATTATATAAGAACAATATCACATATTTATTGTGCCTTGATCAATTTCTATATCACACTTTATAAGAAGAAATAATGGTAACTTTGTTTATCTTGAAGCCTTAATATATCATATGATCCATAAATATATTTATAATTCATTCCATATTTTTTTCTATAATCACAACAATATTGTTAGAAAAATTACCCAATATATGTAAATCTGTTTAGGTTAAAGTAATACATTTATATTTAAATCCTCATAAAAAATTATACATAAGTCATTACAAAAATGGTTTACCTTATAACCATTCAAAAATTCAAAATTTAATAGAAGGTTAGAAATTTTTCAAAATCTACATAACATTAATCTTCCATATATCATAAAGTATCTCTTGATTATCATATATCCAACATGTGAGTACCTTCATCTTGTATTCTCCTGAAACATAGTAATAACCTAAATTACAATAGAACCATAATGGAAAATTAATTTTTCTATATTCCTTGAATAAATCAATATATTAATGAATATATTCCTTAGATCCAATAATGTTGTAAACTCTATCAATAATAACATAAACAACATTTTCAATAAATCATTTAACAGTTCTGAGGTCATGGATTCGATCCAATTGAATTTATCCATAATAGTAATCTCTTTATACAAAATAATCACAATTTAATCAACATTTGGAACTTATTAAGGGGTACCTTCCTATTATCAAAATATCACATTTATATTAAATCACTTTTCTTGTCGATCATAATCATTCAACATACTCATTCAAATCCTTAATTAAAACCTCATACTAAACTATCCTTCTATATATCAAAATTTATAATTATTGAATCCAAATACATAAATACTTCAATCCCTCAACTTGAATTATTAGAATATAATAAGTATTTACTTTTTCTAAATTTAAATTCATATGTAAGGGAATTTAGTTAATAAATTCCCATGTACTCCAAGGATAATATGTTAAACAACTTTACAATGTGTCAATCTATGCCCCTTTTTCAAAATAGATAACATCTTCTCCTCCATTTTAAATAATCCATCAGGTTTTTATTCCCACATTCTTGACAAGTAAAAGACAAGTCTCCATTTTTATATGTTCAAAAACCACATGAACATTCCTAAATGTCTATCTTCCTCTTATTTGATGTGCTAACAATCTCACCGGAGTTCTTTTTGTTAATCATATATCATGAAAGATGATTAGGAATAATCACAATATCTTTCTCTCCAGTCATCATCCATTTTAGTTCCACATAATTATGAAAATTTCAATAAAATTCAATGTTGACATTATTTCTTATGGTTCTATCAATTGACTAAAACCAAAATCAAAATTTCTGTAACACTAATCATTTTGGGGATCCACATAATCATGAAAAATTACTTATAGAAAATATAAACCCTCACACTTTCATTTATATATATTACACCTTAGGATTATCCTAGGTCATTAATGATCATATTCTATCAATAGAAATTTCCCTAGAGACCTCACTATAGTTTTTACATCATATTTTCCAAAGATTAATTGAACCCTTTCCTTGATACCAGCTATAACAACACACAGATTCTCAAACATGAATATTGAACCTTTTAAGATGAATGTTTAACAAATTCAAAATGAAATAACTCAATAATACTAATATTTTAGTACATTTTTCATCATTGAAATATAATGTTTTTCCATAATTTAGGTATGTAGTCACCAAATATGTTCTTCATAACAAGAACCCTTCTTAGACATATCATACATAATACATTTCTCCACAACCTAGTGAAAGGAAACAGAATATAGGATGAGATTAGCTTCTCAGTAATGGTAAAAAGTGACATACATAATCATGATGTAAGAACCTCGATCATCATTACAGGTATGAATCTTGAATTTGGGTTGTTTTTAATGAAAAATGAGTTTTTGGATGTTTTCTAAGTACATGTCGTGTACTCCTGAGTACAAGATATGAACCCAGTTTCCACACAAAATTATTTGTTGTCCATGTAATGGATGAGTAAATGGCTATATAGGTGATCAGGAAGAACACCTAAAGTGGGGGCTAGTTGAGGCTTGAACACAGAGTATACATTAAATGAACACACCATGTACTTTTCTTTTTTATTTTTCTAATTGGACTGAGGTCACTTCTCATCTCCAGAAGAATATTCTTCTTCCTATGTCCCATACAAGGGAGCGGCGTATGGATGAAGATCTCTAAGCTCCTCCCATTCCTCAGTCTGATCTCTGATTGAGACACCGTTGGGTGTGTCGGATTCCCACCGGTGAGTTATCTCTTTCCCTAAATCCTCTCATCCTGATTTCTTTTCTCTTTTATGTTATTCAAGGTTGAACGATTTAGAACTTTTGTAGAACTACGACATTCTAGGCCGATTCAAGGGCCTATGTTTGAGAGTGTTCACTGCAGCACAAAGAGGTAGGTGGTTTGTGCCTTCCTTTGGTTTTCTTGGGATTATATATGATTAATTTGGAAAAATAAACATGTTGGGGTGTTCTACATTTTGGATTTTGACACTGTTTAATTCCTGTAATGGATTAGTTATTTGATTAAGGGTTGTTTCCTATGCATAAGAATGTATTCCCTTATTGGTTTGATTGTTATTGGACGTTTGACCTAGTTTTCCTATGAGGCATACTGGGTTTTCCATGCATTAAGTTGTTTAGGATGGATTTGATTGGTTATATGTGATTCTTGTTTCTATGCTTTTATTAAAGTTGAGCCATGTAATATTTTAGATTGCATGTAGAGACTTTAATGAATGATGTATGCGCACTTATCTTCCTTGGACTGTGAGAGCCCTGAACCATGAAAAATATGGGGGCTTCCATTTTTTTTAAATAGGACCGTGAGAGCCTTAGTGTAGACTTTGACCCTGGGGGTATTGACCGTGAGAGCTATAAAGAAGTAATATATAAATTATTGATTCCATGTGGACAAAGTGTTATTGACCATGAGATCGGCCAAACTGGTCATTGGTTATTCAATAGTTCTATGTAAAATTGAATGGGTTAGACTGTGAGAGCCTTCCCGGATGGTTGTTGTGAATGATTGTTTTTTTGTCTATGATGAGCCTTCAAATCCAAAGCACAATCTTGGACTCAGTCATACATGATTGATTAGATGGTGTTTGAGATGTATATTTGTTATCATTATACAATGGGAAACAAATCTTAGGCTACATTCCAAGGATACATTATTCAACGGATTGAATAATTGATAAACATAAATAAATGTAATCCAAAACTATAGGATTGTATACTTTTGAGTAATTCCTAGTTTTTTGCTTTATTTCTTCATATTTCCTTCTATATACATTCACTAACTATTAGTAATAGATATTTTGTTGTTTTCTTATTGGGATACGTCTCACACCGAATTTAGATCAAGCTTTTTGGCCCAAACAGATTATATGGTTACAATTGTAGATAAGGTAAAGTTCTCTTCTTCATCAAGTACATGATCGTTGTTGGACCAAGTTTTCATGTCACCAGGCTGAGGCTTGCGATGATATTATAGTTTACTATTTTCTGTACTTTGGTTTCAATATTTTATTTCTATATTTTTGACTTTTTGGGATGCTTTCCTAGATACATGTTACATGCATCATTATATATATATATATATATATATATATATATATATATATATATTCTTGAGTTGTTTATATTACTAGTCTTCCATCGTTTAATTTGTTGTATGGTATTACTCCTTCCATAAGTGTTTACTGTTTGTTTCAACTATTTCACTAAACCAATGAGGTCATATTTTCCCCACTATCACACCTAAGGCCCTTGCGGGTAGTCGGAAGCCTCTGAAATATAGGGAAATTCACTTGAGGATATATGACCAACCTGCTACGGGGCACCATTGGGCGGCACCCGGAACCAGGACGTTACACATGACATGAGCATAAATTAATTAAAACATGAGTATAAAATTTGAAAACCATGTCGTATATATAAAAGATCAAAAAAATCATTCGTGGAATAAATAATGGTAGTTTATAATACATCAAGCATAAGTGAAGAATATAACATAATCCATGAGAGTATAAAATTGGCATAAGACATATATTTATACCATACACATCATTTTTCATAATTTTAAACATGTATAAATAGAAATTGGTATACTCATTATGTTAAGGATAATAATTTGGGGCCTCACATAAACTTATAAACATGCAATCAGGTCCATGCATAAAATTATCAAAATAAATGACAAGTCAATGAATAACATTTTGAACAAGTAATCAGGTCTATGAATAACATTTTATAACCTATAATCGGGTTAAATTATAAAATGATGGGCATGAATGATAGATCCATTCATAAAATCATTATAGTCAAGGGTCACTCCCAAGACCATCATACCAGAAAATGTCTCATACTAAACTAGGCTCACTCTCCATTCCAGTCCAGTCTATCTCACGAGATAAAAAGCTTTACCCAATGCATTATAGGGACATATAGGTCCCACTCAGGACATAATGAAACCCATATTTATGTATGCCATTATGTAATAATTATTCATCATATCATAACCCCTAAATTGAAATGGGTATTATAAACATATCATCAAATCATAACATATATACAATATATATGTTTCATAATCATTTCATCAGGGAATAACCTAGAAAATCAAGTTTGTTTCATAAGCATTTTATCAAGGTATATCTCATGGGAGAGAAACGAGATTTGTAGAAATCATTCCACCAAAACATTAACCATTCATTGAATGAATATGAATGGTATCCTTGGATTGTATCCATGTAAATAATAGGTAACACCAATGGATTTCATCTTAGATGGAAAATAATTATGAAATATTATTTAATAGTTTTCATTAGAAATATACCATTTCCTCTATGAGAAACTATATTTAAAACATAAAATCATTCAAAAATATTTCAAAATAGATTTGAATATTTTAGGTTCTTTGAAAATAAAGTAAAGAACATTTTAAATATAAATTACTTTTGAAGTAATTTTCATTGAAAATAACATTAAAATATCATTTAAAAACAACATTTAAAAAAATAAGAAAGTATGGTTTTGGAATAAAATAGATATTCAATCGAAGAGATGAATTAGTTTATATTTTCTAATTCAGATTTTTCCTAATAATTTTAAGTACCAAAGAGTAGAAAAATAGTACCAGAACATGAATATGTCCTGAATAACTAGAGGATTGGAAAATTTATGATAATTATTGAGAGGTATACCAAAATATTTCAGCATTGGGGAATGAATCATAAGTAATCCAAAAAAATGGTGAGATTGTAACATAAAACTATTACAATATTAAAAACATTGAATTATAATCCCCATGAAGTAATAACATAAAATGAAACATAAAATATCATGAGGATGAATAAATTCATGATATTACAATTCAAATGGGTTTTATACACACCTCATGAAATAATATAGTTGCATAAAAAAATACATGGTGAATATGGAATTCATCTCATAGAAAATAAAGTTGAGATGGAAATCCCTTACACTATGTCATGACATCCATCATTATAAGGCCCTGGCCTTAAACATTAATTAATCTTATGTTAAGTTAGAAATTTGTCTTTAATTCACATTGAGGATATTTTTAGGTTTATAGATTTAGAGAATTAGGTAATAAATTATACATAACATCTTGAATATTTCAATTAGACACTTCTACTAACTATCAATATTTTTCATAAAAGAAAAAATATTTAAAAAGAAACGGGACATCATTTCATGTTTTAAACATGATGACTTTTCCGTGATCCCATCTTGACTCTATTATTCATTAAGACCTATGAAAAACATTTCAAAACTAGTAATGAGCATAAAAATCTTAGTAAGGGATATATATTTAAATAAAACTATTATTCATGGGATAACATGAAAATCATGAATATTTTATCATAAATTAATACCAATCACCTTTAATAAGTAATAAATATACTTCACTGAATATATTCTCATTACATACCTTTTTTTAACTAAATGACTAAAATAAATCCCATAGAAAAAAACATGTATAATATAAAGGTATCTTGGGACATAAGCATACTTAAATGGAAGAACCATGCAGTAAAATTTTACAAATATCACTAAATGGAATATCCATATGACCAACTTTCATACCTAGTGCATTAGAGGATATAACATAACCAGCCATCCTTGGTTTACCATGGGACCAACCATTATTTGGATTATAAAATAACCACCTATCATTGTTTTATCACATAACCATCTTTCAAATGTCCATGTGCCAATATATAATCGTAACATATAAAATATTATAAATATCAAAATTTTACTAATAACATTTCATTTGAAATCACAAGAAATAATTTCTAGATTTTTAAATACTCAATCCTTTTCAAAAATTATCCAATACCAAAATATATAAAAAGGGTTTATGGTATTTATTTTCCTTTTAAAAACATTACAGCGTGTTAAGGAATCCAAATAAAAAATAATTATTGTGGTGGAGAAAAGGTAGTTGTTGTCACTTACGTTAAAAATATTATTTTTGTCGTTCAGTAAAATACTTCATAGAAAAAATATTCTCTTTGAATTATATTAAAAGTAAAACGTTTTTGTTATACCCCATATAAATGGAATATGTGTATATTATCAAAATTTTCCATAATGACAGGTGTTGGTGCCAAAATTTGGGAAGAATGAGATCAAACAGAAAGCCTTAGTGGCTACCCCATAAATCTTGTTCGTGGAACCCACACAGCACTACTTCCAGTAAAAAGATTCCCCTCTGTGAAGCTACTGCAGAGCAAGGATGAAGGATGCTCCATGAACCCATTTGATGTTTGCAAAGCCACCATGGGGCAAGGAGGCGGGAGGCTCTATGAACATTTTTGATGTTTGTGAAGCCACCGCGGAGCAAGGAGGCGAAAGGATCCATGAACATGTTTGAAATTTTCAAATCCACCATGGAGAAAGGATGCGGGAGACTTCGTGAACCCGTTTGATGTTTGGGAAGCAACCGTAGATCCAAGGGGCGGGATACTTCACGATTATGACAAGATTCCACATGTCTTCCTGCCTAACAAGCTTTGTTTCATAGTTCCTCTTTCTTATAAATACTAGGCTCCCCTTTAGGCCAAAGGATGGATCCTCTAGCCTTTCACCTTCTTAGCTCTCAAATCACGAAGTAATTTCTACTCTGTGAACCATGAGTTCTTTAAGGTACTTTAGGAACGCAAAGTGCCTCTCCCTTGGATTTAATATAACCCCTATTCAAAGATGGATACCCTTCGCAGATCCCACAAGACTCTACGAAGGAAGAGGATCCCCAAGGGGACTCGAGTATTCATAGAAAACTTATGCTTCGCCAAATACCCTCCATGCACATGTGACCCAAATGCTAATGCAGGGGCACTGTGCTTTGCAATGCACATTTATTCTCAATTCTGTGATTCACAAGGCACCCTTTCTTCATGAAGCACTTCTCTGTGAATTATTCTCCATTTTTTGAAGAACCTTTAATATTCTCATATTCCCTACACCAATGATAGGCCACTTAACTTTGAGAATCCCACCCCACCATGAAGCCCCTCCGCTACATAGAGCACCTGAGCATCAGCAGGCTTGTACCTATGAACCCCTTTTTTCCACTACTCCTTTTCATGTGTGATCCTCTAGGTTTTCACAAAGTGTATTCAATGTTCCATGGGTAGTACTTCATGTTGTATCACTTCAGCTCAAGCTTCTTCCCATAGGCACAATAATAGCTTTGGCATCTTCGCATAGCCACGCTAACATGGACCCCTCAATGGATCACTCTATGACACCCCCTCCCCATGGCATTGCTGATGCATTCCCTTCCCCAAGGGGCAGGAGGAGTCAGTTATGTAAGTCCTAAGGGGTGCGTATTGAACTCATCTTGTCTGAGATATAGGACGTTAAACTACCAAGCACTATCGTCCTCAACACATGACTTTAAATTGTATCCTTTACCCATGCATCATATGCAGGTTACCCCATAAAAGACATTCTCTTCACCCACTAGTCTCCATGGGAGTGAGATCATTCATTACATGGAATGAGAACCTCTTTATTAGAGTGGCGTCTGTTTGTGGGGAAAGGGAAACCACGTTGGTGTAAGCCCCTAGCCTTTATTGTGCTATGTTTCATCTCTGCTCCTATTATCTTGTTTCTAGACAAAGACCAGAGAGGGAGGATGGGATCTCGAGCCCCCCTCTCTTCCATGCCAAATCCCTATCCCTTTGGGCTTTGCCGCCACCAGACCTCCACCCTATAGTAAGTCCCAATCACCATCTATATGGGATGCTAACCACTCGTTAGACCATGTTTACTCTTTAGGCTGTGGAGTATGCATAATCCCTTATTTCCATTTTGGGTCGCCAATTACGTGTCAGCCTCACTCCACTTCCCACAGATGCACCTTTCAAGTCATGATCGTCAGGTCTTTGCTGCCTCTTGTTTCTCACACCAAGCATGACTCTCATGGGCTTAGAGTAAGAAGTGACTATGGAATCCTCTAAGGGAAGCCTAGAGTGTAATCCCCAAAAACCATCCTGAACTACAGGGACTTTTATCCTTGCCAAGGTAGGGTACATAGGAAGCCTTCTTATGGTTCAATCCCAACAACCATTGGTCCTGACCCCCTTCACGTCAGCTCATCCAATACCATCCTGAACTATAGGGACATTAATCCTTGCTATGGCAAGGTACAAAGGAACGCCTTCTAGAGATTCAATCCCACCATCCATTTCTCTCGACAATCTTCACGTCAGTTCAAAAACACCATCTTGATCTATGGCAACTTTTATCCGTTCCATGGCAAGATACGTAGGATCCTCCCCCTGAGGTTTATTCCCAATAATTATTGGTCCCATCCCTCATCGCATCAGCTCACCAATCACCATCCCAAACTATGTGGAGTCTGATCCTTGTCAAGGCAAGGTACGCAGGAGGCTTCCTTGAGGTTCATGCCCACCATCCATTGGTCCTGACAATCATCACTTCTGTTCACTAACCCATCCAGATCTATAGGGATATTGATCCTTTACAAGGAAAGGTACGTAGAAAGCCTCCCTAAGTTTCAAGCCCACCATCCATTGTTCCTGACCATCTTCACATCGATTCACCAGCACCATCCCGAACTATGGGGACTTTGATCCTTGCCAAGGCAAGGTACATACAAAGCCTCCCTGAGGTCCAAGACCAATAACCAATAGTCCTGAATCCCTTCACTTTGACTCAACAAACACCATCCTAAACTACGGGGACATTGATCCTTCCTGAGGCAAGGTACGTAGAAAGACTCCTTGAGGTTCATGCCCACAATCCATTATTCCCAACCATCTCCAATTTGGTTCACCAACCCATCCTAAACTCCGGGGAATTTGATCCTTACTGAGGAAAGGTACGTATAAAGCCTCCTTGAGGTTCATTCCCACCATCCATTGGTCCCTACCATCTCCACGTCGGTTCACCAACCCATCCCGAACTACGGGGACTTTGATCCTTTGCCAAGACAAGGTACGTAGGAAACCTCCCTGAGTTTAAAGCCTACCATACATGTGTCCCAACCATCTTCATGTTGGTTCACGAACACCATCCCAAACTACAGAAACTTTGATCCTTACCAAGGATGGGTATGTGGGAAGCCTCCTTAAGGCTCAATCCCACCTTCCATTGGTCTCAACCATCTTCACATCAGTTCACCAACACCATCCCAAGCTACGGGGAATTTGATCCTTTCCAAGGAAAGGTACAGAGTAAGCCTTGTTGAGGTTCAATCCCACCATCCATTGGTCCCTACCATCTTCACGTAGGTTCACCAAACCCCTCACAAACTATGTGGACTTTGATCCTCTCCAAAGAAAGGTATGTAGGAACCCTTTCTGAGGTTCAATCCCAACACCCATTAGTCCCGACAATTTCCTGTCGGTTCACCCCCGTCATGAATGATGTTAAAATATATGCCCCTTTTGTCATACATAACACTGAAAAATCCCCTATTCCATGGTAATCCATTTTAATCCTCATGCAGTGGTAATATATTTTCATTCCCATTCAGCGGTGTTTTTTTCTCGGCCCCATCCAGTGGTGGGCCATTCGGAACCTCAAGTAGTGGTATGATTTTGTGGTCCCCATTCAACAGTAAGCTGTTGTCAACCCAAACCCAGTGGTAAGTTGTTGTCATCCCTTTCGTTGGGACTCACATCTCTCATCCATCCTAGTGGCATCAGACCAACCTCAGGCTGCTAACCACGCGTAAGCCCCACTATATCATTGGGTCGTTGTCCTCTGCACACACCCTGATCCTATACCCCATCCTAAACTACATGGACTTTGATTACCTGCCACAAGGATATTTAAGAATTATCTTGGAGGCTCAATCCTAATATCACCTTCCCCATCAAGTCAAATCCATATCATTCTCTATCCACTTCATTTAACCATACATTATTCATCATGATTCTTACCTGAGCCACTACATCCTAATGAAATCACATCAGTTCACTTCTTAGCATCAGTGTTCCTTACAGGGGTTACACCTATCTAATACACTCTAGTTAGTCTTTTGATCAGTCTAATTCGTCTCCGCTAGACGTTAAATCTCTAGAATAACCTTTTTTAAACATGGTATACTGAGGAAAACCTTAGAGACATGCCTATGGAATATAATTCCCTTCATTCGATGTGGGATGCCTAGAGATTGTGTGCCCTTGAAAATCCCTATAATAAGGGGATGAAACCTAGAAGTTCTAGTGTTCAAGTGTCTAGACATGCCAGTGATGTCCAATGTGACTACTCCCCTGAACGAATGTTGATGCCCTGGTCAGACCCCTTGGAATGTACCGGCTGAAGCAGTGCAATTAACTGGAATCCATGAAGATGTTTCACTAGGAATAGTTCCACGATCAATGTTTTATTCTATAAGGGAGACCCAGACTAGGTAACAAGTTTGGAGGAGGAATACATGGAAGGAGGAACCGACATCCCATAATCCCATTTCAATCATGGAGGAAATGTCCTTGAAAAAGCGATGGATGCCTCTTACCTTTGGAAAGCGGGAATGCAGGGAAACAGTCAGCGCGCCCTCATCGTCCTCAAACAGACGGATGTGCATGCCCCAGTGAAAGCGTCAGAAATAGAAATGGTGATCTCAATGAGAAGATCTTCTCCTCAATGTGGATATTATTCACCTTTGAGACATCAGTGGGTTGGCATGTCACTGGATCCTATTATTCGGTGCCAGGTCCCACTAAGAGAATAGCAGGCCTGGTGTGAAACTCACTAGAAGTTGGGGTACTTGAACGTTGGATATCTCGGTCTGTGATTTTGTCAGAGTGGATCCCTCTTGTAGTCCATGGAATATGAAATGGTGTTGGGGAACTAGATTTCAATTTCTCTATTTCAGCACTAATTGTTTAATCTCCCTACTTTCTAGGAACTAAGCTGCTGCATTCAGAAAACGATCTCCATCCACCCACACACGTAGGGGTTGGAGAAATGTAAACGCGGCAGTCCCATGTGGCTCCACCACTTCTACGACAATCTCCACTAACATAGAGGCTTGTTTCCCATGCCCCATATCCCCTTATGAATTTGTTCACAGAAGGGTTATAAATGACCTTGTATGTCGATACAAGGAGGAGGGGATTATCTGGACTCAAGAAATGGATCTTCAAGATTTAGTGGCATCTGTGCCTCATCACCACCACCACCCCTAAGAGCCATATAGGGAGGCACTACTCCCTAATCCAACTTACAATAGTTTCAAGAGTATCTCCCCGAAACACCTCTATGAATCCCTCCACTACACCGACGAGGTAGGGGATGTCTGGGCCACCCTGGCCAGTATCCTGTTTTAGGGTCTCCCAAGGAGGGCTCCAACTAGGCTATGCCAATGCCGCCACCTAGTCCCATGAGTCGAGGACCATGTAAGCCATGTGCCTGCACCTCCAGCCTTGGTTTGGGTGACCTGTCACCAACGTCGGGCGTAGGCCAAGGAGAATGCCCGCCAAGGGGAGTCAGTATCAACAACTACTGTGGATCGGGCCCCCGCTGAAGTATAACATTATTCCCTTGTGTATAATGAGTAGGGTAACATATATACTTGATCCAAATTGAGTCCCCAACCTCCCCATTCGCAGGCTGGGTCGACTGTCTTGTTCACCAGCATAGGTAGTGGCCACCAAAGACCAACACGCGACAACAACACCCAGTATGGAGGTCCCCCCCCCCTCCCCCCCCCCCCCCGCGTACCAAAATTGCGGAGAATGTGGGTCATCCCCGCTTCCAAGCTCAGCATCGAGGACTACCCCATACCACCTTTAATCTGAAGGAAGATTCCCCCACGGTAGTGGCACTCAGTACGGAAGCCTCTCCCACACTCATTATGTCAGGTATGGGGTCATTCCTCCAGCCACAGACCACCGGTATGAAGATTTTTCACTTCCGGTAAATATCTACTATGGGGGCCTTCCCCCATGTCCTTATAGCAGCTGGCGAATGTCCTCCTCACCTCAGAAACTAGATAATTGAAGGTTATCTTTTCTTAATCGTCACCCAGCATGGAGGTCCTACCCGTGCTCCAATCAGCTCTAGCTGAGGTCATACCCTCTCCAGCACTTCCTGCGGAGATCCTCTCCACACATCAGTTAGTGTACATGGAGGTCCTCCCTGTGATCCCATTGATATATTTTCAGGTGCTCCTCTCACCCCAGTTCACTCAGGGTGAAATCCTCCCAGCCCCAGCACTAGAACGGCTGAAGGTCCTCCTCGTGCACGAAATCCACCATGTCCCAAAAAACTATCCTGGGGAAGAAGGGAGGGTCATCGCCACCCTAAAAATAATTCCATGAAGATTCAAACTGATATTAAACTAGTTTTCTTCTCATATTCTTTGGTGGAATATGATTCAATGATGGAACCCTTGCCTAGATCCTCCATGTCAAGGATCAGGGTTGGAACAATGAGCATCAACCCAATACTTCTAGAATGTAAGGTCCATTGGATTCCTTCCTCCCTCTACAAGTATATCCTGGAGGAAAAAAATATGGAAACTCCATAGGATTCGGCCGTGCAATCACCACTATCATCACTAATATCACTCTCTATGACAACTAATGATCACGTAGAGCTATTCAATAGACCAATGGCGGACGAGTAGAAACATGGTCCATTTCCAGTATCCATAGTCCTTGCACCAGAAATTGCGAGTGTCAACCCATCTTACCACGATGTGGAGGCTAAGTCACTGCACTCTTTAGAGGATAGCCCGAGATGCAATTGATTGTCACCTCGCTTTCCGTATTCTCCACCTACTAGCCTAACATCTTAGTGGTCTCCTTCGGTACCACTACCATTTCCCCAACCACCTCCATTCCAAGAGAGTGGAAATGAAGGGACATACCCAAAAATCTAGGACAAGTTGCTTGTGGGATATTCTTCGCAGCGGACCATTTCCCTGAGATATTTTGGCCAGTTGTAGTGCCAAATTTCAGGGTTCTAGAAGCACTAACCCAGTACGAGGTTTGATGCTTTCACCATACCCACTGGGTGACTCATTTCCATATTCATCATCGATGAGTCTCCTACCCAAAGAGTTAGGTGAAAATTGAAGACATCGGGCAACAACTCCATTTGGTTGATTTGGATGCACTTCCTGTGACCCAGCACTCTGATTCAACAATTCGCCATAGGACCCTCCAACAATGATGCATCTGTATATTTAAAGTGCACAACAAGATAATCATGGAGGCTTATCTCCACATGAAAATATGTGGTAGGGGTAGTATATGGCCCTCCACTTCAGCTCTATCCGACACTAGCCCGATTTTCTAGGCAGCATAGATGATATGCCTCGAGGCATGGTCGTGGTTATGATGGCCGACTGGCCTGAGGATGAGAATAAGTTGGAGCTTTGTGGAGAGGACCCCCCCCCAAAGGGGTTTCACACCTCTTAGACCCATTAAAACAGATTAATCATCAACAGAAGAATCTAATCGGTCTTTCGGTGCCCATAGAGGCGTTGGTCCTCAGCAGAAATCCCATCTAGGTAAGGAGCACCTTGGAGAAGTCAAACCCTTATGACCCATCTGGCTCAGTGAAGAAGGCAGAATACAATCCCAAAATTTCCGTGTTGTTTCAGAAACATGCTTAACAAAAGTAGATGGTCGATGAACTCCTTGTTTAATGTGATGTGGACTGACAGCCAGACTTCGGTGACCAGTGCCCAGGGTAGTAGGGGTAGGTGCAACTTCCCCTTGGTGAACTGTCTCTAGGTGACCTTGACCATTCTGCACACACAAATAGGTTTGAGGATGGAACATAAAGAAATAGGGTGTGGTATGTGTTGTCAAATCCACCTAAACAGTGGGACAATCTCTAGGACCCAGCTCAGGTTTCCCCAACTGCTCCGTAGGTCATTCCGCCAGCCGCTCCATGAGTCACTTGGCCTGCATATTCTGTTGAGGAACCTTCCAATGCGCTGGTGGCCAGGGAACCCCATCAAGATAGGAACCCCCAACCAGATGATCAAATTGAGGCACTAATCGTCTTCCTTGAGGATTTAGAGACTTGGCAGGTGGCAATCTACCCTAATGGAAATCCATATCCGGCATGGGTGGATGATATGCTAGCACCCCCAGGTTTTAGAAATCCCGCTTTTCCCCCTCCAATGGGACAAGGGACCCACCGCAGCACTTGGCCCACATTATCTCAAGCTGTGGGCCCATGTTGGGAACCCGAGCGCAGCAGGAGGGTACCAGTATCTGATGCTTCATAAAGACATCAGAGGGGTTGGCATTCATCTCATATATCCAGCTCCCCATTGGATTGGTATTTTGCTGGGAATACCACCATAGGAAATTTCTCTACCAATTCAGTTCTACCACTCGGAAGATGAGTATCGCAGACCTATTCAAGTGTAAGCAGTGACCTAATAAGCGTGTTGTAGATGTTGTCTCCCAGTGGAAAGGGATCACATACTCTCTTAACATGCCACTAACTCAAGCGAAACTGTTTATGATGTGTGTAGGAAATTTCATGACAGAACCGGTCCCCTCTTTGATCACCCATAAATACCTCGAGGGAATCCAAGACTTCTTGGATAAGGATCATAACCTAGAATAAGCCTTGCAACATGCCAGCTAGGCACATCCATTTCCTCCTGCAATCCCCGTGAGAAGGACGTCCAGGTCCAAGCCCACCGTAGCGGCTCAAGTAGAGTTCCCTAGGAAACTAGAGTTATTACTAGTGGAGCCCCCTCAATAGCCCTGTAGAGGCCCTCCACCTCAAGGATAGCCTTCGGCCCAGCAACGCCCACCTTTGAATCGGAAGGTGCCCCTGTGTAATGTGCCGCCACTGCCTAGGTGAAATAACCAGGCTCCACCTCTATGACAGGATCCTCCAGCCCCTTGTCAGGGTCAGGATCCTAGGGCCCCATTCCCGTACAAGAAGAACTAGACCAACTCGTTAAATGAGGCTCAAGTCCTCAGTTATTGCTGAAGTTCCTTGGAGCATGGGATAGTGCGTTTTAATAAATGAAAGGTTCCAAAAAAGGGAAACCTCATTTATCACCCTAATTACTGACCCCATAACCAAATCATGGGGCACACCCTAAAATAGTGTTATGTGTTTAAATATTGTCTTCAAGACCCGGTGGATAAAAACATAGTTCGTTTAGTCCCAACTCTAGTATGGGTGGCATGTGTCTTCGTAAATCCAGACAGTGGCAGTGACTGCAAAGGAGAGTGGCATCAGGTTTCTAACTGTGGGTCCTAGATGTTTGATGACTGGATGGCTCGTAAAATGTCTCCCATATCCATGGTGTTATCTATGCACACCTGAATAGACCATACCCTTAAAAATATATATCTAGTACTTCTGTATCATCGTCTCAACAATCCACTTCTCAAAAGACAAAACACCAATGGCACAAGGGAAAACAAAGTCCCCTACCAATGTTGTCATCATCTAGTACTCTCGGTAACTTCATGCCCCCAGAGATGGATATTCCTACCAGAATCCATCTAGTAGTGAATTAATCTTCGACTTATAAGGGTATTCCTTGGTTAATACTGTAGATCTCGTAAACCCCTACATGATTCGTGACGATGAGGAGCACCCGGTGGATACTCCCAACGTCCCCAGCCGTCACCAGCGTCGGTGGGGGTCGTGGATATATGAGCCATTAGAGTGCATTGGTCATCACTTCTATCAAAGCTGTTCATGCTACCAAAACTAGGCAGTAGGCCTAGCACAGAGCATAGCATGTGCAACCTTCTCATATAGTGTTATCAGGTCCGCCTTCGCTGGCATTCGTGTTGTTAGATCAGGAAGATCCACCTCGATAGCATTGTGATCAGCCACGCTTTGCTACATACCAGTCTCAGTCATCGGGCCCCCATCTGGTATTCTCTCCACAAGCTTCGACTTGGGAGCAGCGAATTATTCAAAGAACCAGTCAGCCACCGGTCCAGTCGGCAGGGCCCACCATACCGCCTATCACAAAGCAACCTCTTATAAGATGAAGTTCATGCCTAGCACAAGAATTATGAAGCCCTCAAGCATCTTTCAATCATTTCAATAAGGTTGTCCATCCATGAGGCCCTTCATCTGTCTGTAGATATGCGTGAAGCCCTTGCTGAGGCTTTAATAATACTTCTCCAATTTGAGACAAAGGTAGAAGCCCTAAAATCCTTCCATGATGAGATAGTAGAGCATGCTGAATTCCTGGCCATCATCTTCTTCTTTGGAAAATATGAAGGCTCTCCCATACAAGGGCACATTTGCGCACTATACATGACTAGCTAGTTTAATGGCGTGGAGGTTTGTAATTGTCTTTTTAACCCACGCTCTGGGATCAACCTAGTCCCGACTCAGACACTATAAAAACTAGGTTTATCTGATGATGATCTGAGTCCATCTAACCTAATAATTCAAGGTTATTATGGGACAGAATAGACATCAGTGGATAAGATCTTCTTGAAAACCCAGTTCTTTGGCCAAGTTTCCAGTACTTAGTTTATGGTCATCTCTTAGGACACCGCCTACAATGCATTGATGGGAAGTCCATGGCACCACCTACATGTGGCGGTTACTTCATCGTATCACCAGTTCCTCAAATACACCATTAATGGTCAAGTGGGCATTCCTCAAGGTGATATTCCTCCCTTTACCTCTTTTGAATCCCACTATCTAGATGCTGACTGCTACAAGAGAAAAGACAGGCAGATTCTAGCTATCAAGGTTGAGCATGCCATGGATGCGACAGACCCATGGACAGATCTAGATGATGCCTACGTCTTTACAATCCACTGATTGAACAAAATAACCCCGAAAATGGGAAAATTCATTGTTTTTTCTAGAATTAGGGGAAGTAAATTCCCATGTCTAAGTGACATCGGAATATCACATCGTACTTCTACACAAATCAGGCTTAGGTGATACTGTATCCTCTTACTTCCATAAGGTATCGGGATGTCCTCCCCATGACAATAACAATACGTCATACTTTATTTTTTCGTCAGGTTGTAATTAACTAGATCAAACTGACATTCCACTACTGCTTTGATATCATCAAGTGTGGCCCGCTGGGCTGAAGACCAGATGGGATCGGATCAACATCCTTCATCGACATTGTTTCGGTAGCACATGAGTTCCCCGATGCACTGTCTACCACCGCTCAGGCTAGCAGCAGTCTCCCATAAAGAACTGTTGAATCAGAAGAACCTCCCCATACCAAGTATCCCTCCTAGATAAGTGAATATGATGATTTAGAGGATTCTCCCCACTACCTTTGGACATGGCATCTCTTCCATGTTCGACGAATTAGTACAGGTGAACCTCGGTAGCGAGTGGAACCCGAAACCCACTTTGATCAGTGCTGCCATGACCCTTGAGGAGTAACAATAGTACCTAAATATCTTTAAGTAGAACTGTGATGTATTCACCCAGATTTATAAAATGATTCATGGACTTGATTTTCAGGTATCCATCCGCCGCCTCAGTCTCTCAACAAATCATTACGATTTCAAGCAGCCTCTGAAAAAGATGAACCCTTCTTACGATGCCATGGTTGAGGCAAAAGTTGATAAGCAATTCATAGACAATTTCATTAAGGAGGTCTAGTACCACAAATGTCTTGCGAACATTGTGCCACTAAGAAAGAATAATGGATAGATTAGAGTCTTCATCGACTTTTGGGATCTCAACTGTCACTATCCGAAGGATGAATTTCTCCTTCCTATGATGGAATATTTGTTTGATGCCACAGCTGGGTTCCAAGCCATCTTCGTCATGAAAGGGTATTCCGGTTATAACTAGATCTGAATGGCCTCCAAGGATGAGGATTCTATAGCCTTCAAGGCACCATAAGGTACTTTTTGTCACCAAGTCATGACCTTCAATTTAATGAATGTAGGTTCCACCTATCAGTGGACTATGCATCACATATTCGTGTCGATCCTCAGAATTTTGGTGGAATGTTATGTGGATGATCTGTTGTTCAAATCTCACTAGTTTCAGGACCGTCTCCAAGACCTTGATAAAGTTTCTGGCTTCCTCCATTACAGACACATGAAGATGAATCTGTTAAAGTGTGACTTTGGGGTTACCTCTGGAAAGTTTCTTAATGTCATTGTCAGATACCGGGTAATCAAGGTCGACCCAGAGAATATCAAGGCCATTATCCATATGTCTCCCCCAAGAAATTTCCAAGAGCATTGAGGTTTTCAAGTCCCCTTGACCCACATATGAGAACTCATTGCAAATTAGGCTCATAAGAGTAAACCCTTTCCTCAACTCATGAAGAAAGGCACTGTTTACAAGTGGGATAAAGAATGTTAGATTCCTTTTGAGGAAATCAATAAGTACCTACTTCAGCATCCAGTCTTAATTCCACCCATCTATGGAATTCCACTAGTCCTTTACGTGACTTCCCTGGAACACTCTCTCAGGGCTCTTATCACCCAGAACCACAATGAGGGGATGAAGAACAGTCTTTAATACCATAGTTTTATGCTCCTCAATACATAGACAAGATACTTCCCTATCTAGAAGAGATGCCTTGTGTGGTATTCAAGGTTCAGTAATTGTGGAATTACCTATGACATCGTGAGGTATAGCTAGTGTCCCGAGTGGACTTGTTTAAGTACATCCAGAATCGAACAATGTTTATAGGACATATAGCTTGGTGGGTGGAAATCCTTAAGTATTTTGACATCAGGTTTGTCCCTCAGAAGGATATTAAGGGAAAAGTGTTGGAAGACTTCCTTATTGCCCATCCGGCTCCTGCAGACCTATCCATGGACATTGATTTCCCTTCTGAGGCAATCCTCTCAGTATACCATGCCATTATGTGCTAGGAAATTCACTTTGATAGTGCTTCCTAGAGCCCCACCAGTAGAAGGCTCAATGACCTCAGACTCAATAGAGTATTCATGGGTATTGTCTTCATTACCCCATCACAATCCATTCTTCTATATTCATTCATGTTGTTAGATGGATGCACCAACATTGAGGTGGAGTATCGGGCTCTCATTACTGGCCTCGAGCTGGCCCTCAAGATTGAATTTACCCACTTTCTTGTGAAAGGGGAATCCAAACTAGTAATCAAGAATATAAACGGTGACTATATTTTCAATAAACTAGAGATTGTACCATTTTTGGAATGCAATTTCCATCTAATGTCCCAGTTCCCATATCGGCCAGAAGTTACTTATGTCCTTCAATCTAAAAATAGTCGAGTTGACTCCCTGGCCAGCATAGCTACATTACATGCAGAGCCTGAATAGGATGATCTGATTATCCACATGGCACACCAAAGATTCACTGTTCACGTCACTCCAGATGATGGGGATAGCCTAGACGTAATCCACCATACCACCGACACGTCCACATCGGGACCCCCACATTGCCCGGATGGAATGATAGAAGTGACTCCTGACTAGGGAGCCTCCTTTGTCTAGTGCCTTAAAAACGGTAATCTCCCAGCATGTCGGGTCATGTGTGAGTGAATTCGACACAGCACGTAACAGTGTACCCTCCAGGAAGGTCCTGGATGTGAGAAGATCCTCTACAAGTGAGAGTTGAATGTGGTTCTCCTCTGTAGCATTCAAGGATTTGAGATTTCCCAAGTCATACAGTAGGTTCATGTCGGTTCCTGTAGGACTCATCAAACCAAAATAAAACTATCTCACTAGATCTAGAGGTTGGGTTGTTTTTGGCCCTCCATGATCCAAGACTACATTGAGTTTTCCAAAAGGTGTCATGCGTGCCAAATTCATGCCAACTTTATGCATCGACTTCCATAGCCTCTCCACACTACCAAGTAATCTTGGCCATTTACAGTATGGGGACTCGTTGTCATGGGACTATATCCACCATTGAAATATCTCCACTGTAGGTTCATCCTGACTGCTATGGATTTATTATTTGAGTTTCCAAATGTAGTTCTGCTCAAGTAGGCCAAGGCTCGTTCCATCATTGACTTTTTGAGCTCCAACATCATCTACCGATTTGGAGTTCCTCATTATGTTCTCATAGATAACGGCACAAACTACCAGGTAGCTGAGCTGAAGAAGTTGTATGCTAAGTAAAACATTCATTCTAACCATACATCAAGTTATCATGGACAAGAAAATGGACAGATTGAGGCATTTAACAAAACCCTCTCTAAAATTTTGTAAAAAATGGTTGGTCAGAACAAGAAGTGTTTCCTAGACAATCTACCCAACACCCTCTGGGCTTATCGGATGACGACCCGAAATTCTAGCCAAGTGACCCCATATTCCCTATTATACAAAATGGAGACCATCCAACCCATCATGATTCAGTTCCCCTCATTGCGCAGAGCTGTCTATGATCAGAAAGCAACAGATAAAGTAGATGAAATCCATATGGCTGTGTTGGAAGTACTCGACGGGAATATTCTTCATCCCCTGCCCAATTTGGAAAGGCATGAGAACAAGATAGTTATAGCTTTCAATATGAAAGTTTTCCTATTCTCCTTCTTTCAAGGCTGCTTGGTGTTGGACCTAAGAACACCAATAATACATGGTTGGAAACCACCCATGTTGGAGCCCAAATGGGAATGACCTTACATTGTTTATAAGGTTTACTCCTATGGTGTATACTCCATGGTTACCATGGATGGTGAGTGTATAACTCCTCCCACCAATGCCAAGTTCATCAAGAAATACTTGTCCTAAGTCTCCTAGTCTTATATGAACTTAAATTGTATGGTCCTGCATGACCCTAAACTGCATTAGGGTCCTAGATGACCTCAAATTGTCTGGTCTTACATGAACAAAAACTGTAAAATGCCCTACATGACACTAATCATTATGTCATCCTACAAGACCTTAAACTACAAGAACTATGTATGGAATGATTCACATCCTTAAGGGATAGTTATGAATTCTTAGATGCTTCATCTTCATTCCATCCCCATGTTTCCTCTTTTATTATCCCCTATGGGTATAGTTCTCTTGGTGGATCCCACATTTTGTAGTGTAGCCTTCCTTGGCCCCTCTCACATCAAGATTTTGATTATTGCACCATGTTACCTCCCTCGTTCTTCTCTCCTCCCATGTCCTCAACGCACGACGCTAAAATTCCTGGCCTTCAGAACTATGTATGTCGTGATTACAATTCTTATGGGATACATTGGAACTCTAGGAAATTTTGTTCGTGGGATCAGCCGCAAAGTTAGGGATCTCCCATTGGGTCGAAACACAGGGTGTGGTACTATCTTTTTCCCTCATTCATGTCAAGTTCATCATGACCGTACTGTGTATCCCTCCTCCCTAAAGATCCCCACCTCTTATAATGTCTAGCTTGAAATTAAGTCACCTGGGCACATTTATGCTCCCCACACTCCATCATTTGGGTTTCCATTTTCTTTTACATCTGAAAGGTCCCTTGAACTATAGGGATACTTATCCTAAGAGATATTCTATCTTTTTGGGACAATTCCCTTGAGGACCTCGAACAATAAATTGAAACAAGTCCCGCGTAGTGAATATGGTCAGCAGTTGATGCCCATTGGTTGTTCCCATTTCAAGTCTCAAGATATAAATTTTTTTTTATATTGGTCAACAGCTATTTGTTTATGCTTTCTCCACCCCCATATGTCCCAAACATTGATCGTAGTGGCTGATTCTTCCTCTTTGTCTCTTCAAGATTCGGTATTCCTCAGGTAGGAGTGTAATTCTAGCTTTCTGACCACTTCATGATGGAGATTTCCTAGTCCCACACCTTGTTTCCCACACCGATCATTTCTCGTGTGGGCTTAGGAGCTGAGGTAAGGTATTACCTCCATGAGGGATCATATGGATATAGTTGGTTGGGATGCCCAGCCTTAGGTCCCTCGACCCTTTCACCCCCTAAGCCCAAGTTCTCATTAAGATTGTGTGGTGTGGTATGGACTCACGTCCTCATTCACATTGTGTTATTTTTCCACACCACACATATCCCCTTGGGACATCCCTCCTTCATTTAACATCCTTTACGCCTATTCGGGCCCTGCCATACTTCATGAGCCCCATCATTTGGGTTTCCATCATCTTCAATATCCAAAAGGACCCCCAAATGGCAAGTATACTTGGCCCAAGTTCCCTCCTACCTTTACCGGCCAACTCCCTCGAGGATTGCAAGCGAAAAATTGATAGGAGTCTCGTGTTGAGAATATGGTCAACGGTTGATGCTCAATTATTTTCCCCCGAACTTTGGTCACACAAATACGGGTGTTGTGTTGCGAACATGGTCAACAGTTATCATCTATCATTGTTTCTATTTCATGATCTTCAACTGGGATGATGATTCACTCTCTGCACTCATTTTTCCCATGAATATGAAATTAAACTCTACATCTACAATATGTACCCTACTACTTAACCTATGAGAACTACTATCCTTGATATATGATGAAACACTGCACAACATCCTTCTCTATAACTATGTGTGGCTTGATTCCCATCCTTATTGGATACGTAGGACTACCTGAACATCTCTCCTTTGGGCGCAACCCCATTTCATAGAAACCTCCCTATCACTCTAGCCTCTTGGCCTGAGTGCTTGTAATGGGAGGGGTGTACGGTGTGGTATTGGCTTGTGTCCCAATTCACGTAGGTTTTGTAACAACCACGCCATGTACATCTCTATCTAGAGTGCCCTTCGCTCCCTTTCCCTAGTCTCATCTCTTTGAGTCATCTACTCTTAAGTCATGTCACTCGACCCTCTTCGGTGGTTCACCAATGTGCCTAAAAGGACTCTGGTTCAGAGCCTGGAGTGTCGGATTCTCCATGGACATGATTTTACCCTTTTTTCAGGCTTCGTGTTCCCCATCATTTGGGATTTCTTTATCTTTCACATTTGAAGGGACCACCAAATGGCATGTATGCTCGGCCCAAGGGATCTCCTACCATTACTGGACAACGTCCTCAAGGGTTTCAAACAAAAAATTGATAGAATTCCCGGGTTGTGAATATGGTCAGTGGTTGACGCACATTTGTTGTTCCAATTTAAAGTCACACGATATGGATGTTGTGTTTCAAACATGGTCAACAGTTATCCCTCATCTTCATACCAACCCCATCATGCCTTAAATGTTGGTTACATGATTCACACCATTTTCCACCCCATCATGTCCTAGTGGAATTTCGACAATCCTGGTAATGTACCTTAGTGTGCATTTTCACATTAGGATGAAAAAGTCATGGTGATGCATCATTCATGGCTCCACACCAACATACCCTTTATGTGTATCCGATGTGTTGTAAATACCTCTTACTCCCTTGTTTCCCACACCTATTCTGACTCACATGGGCTGAGGGACATGATAGATTTATGTGCTCAATTGGAAGATTTTTTCTTCTGCATGGGTCAAGCTCTTAGACCTTAAACAATATATACTTATATGTCATATTCTAAAACTACGTATGGATTGATTCCCATCCTTATGAGAAACATAGGAATGCCCAAACATCCCGTCCATGGGACCATCTTATATTTCACTAATTGTCACTTTTTTTCATACTTCTAGCCCCAACCATATAGGATTTTGTGTTCTGGCATGTTTGGACTTATGTCTTCAATCACTTAAGGATTGAAAGAGCTACACCACATACATCCCTTTTAAGAGCTAGTCTTTCCTACCCCATATTCTCTAACCTTATCTGGCCCCTCATCCCATGTTTTCTTTATTAGAATTGTTTGTGGTGTGATGTGGACCTTGTCCTCATTCATGTCGAGTATGCTTACCATGTCATGCACATCCCCTCTTGAACCTCATTTCTCCCACATCTGTCTGAGTCATATGACTTTAAACTATACTGAATAGACCCCCATGACTTTAAACTATTATTTCTATACTGCAAGATGTTAAAATGCATGGTTGTTCCCATCACATGACCCTAAACTCTGACATTATCGTCCTGGCCGCACGAAAAAACGGTATTGCATCGTGGTGTCCTCACTTGAGGGGACATCATGTTTGGTATTAGTCAGTCAACATACCATTTTTCAATTCCTATATGTGGATTGATTCTAGTGGCGACACCTAGACTCTCTATCTAGGTCTATCGCTTCACAAAAGATAACACACACGTTCATCCTAAAATAAAAACAAGATCCATCAAATGCCACTTCTGTTGGTGAGAGGGTCCAGCCCGCACAACATTATTATCTATGGCACTGGTATCTTAACATGACACCTTCATAAATATGTATGGATTGATTACCATCCTTAGGGGATACGTAGGAATGCCTGGGAACATTTCCATGGGCCTTAACTAACTTTCAATTTTGTTCCCCTAACCTAGTAGTTTACCGGGGAGCACATTGTGGTGATACGGACTCCTACATTCCTCATTCACGTCGAGTTTTAGTAATAACTTAACCATGTGTATCCCTCTTCCAGTTCATCATGGTCCATGATCTATGACCAAAAACTAAGACCACTCTGCATCCTTGCCTCAAGACATCAAACTGCATGAAATCTTCAAGAACTACGTATGGCTTGATGTCCATCCTCACGGGATACATAAAAATGCACAGGCATCTCATCTTCGGGTCCATCCCTAGGAAAGTAAAATCCTCCCCTGCCCCCTCTCTCGAGCCTCTCAGCCCAAACTCATTAAGGATCTTGTGGTGGGGTCAATACTTCTTGGATTCTCATTCACATTGGGTTTTGAAATGGCTGCACCATGTGCCTCCCATGTCTCTCCCCAACTTTTTCTGAGTTTTATGACGCTAAATTAAGATCCATCTATGGAAACTACATGTTGGGTTTGGATAATTCTCCTCCCTTCGCACAATCCATCATAACCAGTCCCCCCTTAATGGTACACTCTATGACCTTAATCAAGGATCGTTCGACCCTATGACCCATGTCCTTGGAAAGGGATTCAACTTCCTCTATCTTACTTGTCTAATTGGCATACTGAAATTCAGCATGGAAAAGAGCCCAAGGTGACGAATTCCCACAAGGAGATTCCCTTGTTTCATGTCCAGGCTTCATGATCCCTTTATTAGTGTCCTCACCCTCTTCCATATCTGAAGGGACCCCCTTTACATCCTGGTCTCATGCCACAATGGATTGCCTACTGTCTTCTCCCAACATCCCTAAGGACGTCTGATGACATTTGCGACAGGTCCCATGTTAAGAACATGGTCAGCGGTCAACCCTCATTTGTCTATCCCAATTCGAGGCTAAAGCAAAATGGATACTGTGTTTCGAATGTGGTCAATAGTAATCCCCTATCATCACACCACCATCATTGTGTTCTAGATCTCGAGCATCATGAATCACTTATTTTCACTTCCTAAAGTTCAAGTGGAATTAAAACTTACATGAATTTACCACTTCACGCATATAGGTGCATCAAGTAGGCGGGATGACATTATTGGGACGTCATTCACCTAGTGTCCCATTGACCCTAACATGTGCATTCTTGTTCTAGGAAAGTCCCATCACTAATCCTTGTTTTCCACATCGAGCATGACTCTTGTGGGCTTAGTAGTTTGGGTAGGACGTGTTCTCGCACATCCATGCCTCACATGCATTTCATCATCCCGCAAGACATTAAACTACACTCTCAGGACAATGTTTTCTTTTATTGTCATCCTGATGAGATACATAGGAACACCAATGAATTTCTCCTTGGGCCCAGCCTTAGGGTTATTGACCCTTCTGGTCCCTCAGTCCTGATACTGGTCCATGAAGTATTACAGTTAAATTATCTATAATGTCATCACCATACGACATTTAAACTATGTGTATATCATCCTTATTGGTATGACATAAAACTACAGATCATTCTAGGTCCTTTCAATAAAGGTCCTACTCGGAAGTATGTTTGATCCAAGATAAGACAGATATGCCCACCTTACATGTTTCCACCAGGGTGGTGTGATCTCAAGAGTGGTGGACTCATTTTAAACAACCCATCACTCCACACTCCACTCTTTGTGTGCCATTTATTCAGACCCTCATCCTCATTCATGTATAAAAGAACCCCCTACCTCTTTGGATTATTGGTACATTTCTTGCCTACTATCCTGGGCCAACGTTTTGGAAGACTAATGGATGAAATTTTGATTCGGGCCCCATGTTTCAAATATGGTCAATGTTCATCCCTTGTATGTTATCTTCATTTCAGGATAACTCAATAATGATATTTTATTTTGAACATAGTTAGTGGTTATCATTCCTTTTCACACCACCCCCACAATGTTCTGAATCTTGGGTATTTTGATTCATACATTCCACTACCTTATGTTCGGGTTGATTCCAAATGCCAATGTGTTACCCCACTCGTGCACTAGAGAATGTTGGGTAGACGACCCGTCGATTTTTATGAGGTTCTCATCCTCCAGTCAGGCCTATACCTTTCTTCCTAGAAATCTGGATTAGTAGTTCAAGATGTGGATGCCCAAAGCATCATTTTCCATCTTAAATTCGGATTGAATGACAATGGGGTCATCCCTTATTTCTCACATCGGTCCCAACCCACGTGAGGTTAGGGACTGATTACTGGCTATTCCATGAATGTAACAGAAATGAAATTGACCAAAAATGAATAACATAACTCATGCATGCATCTATCATGAATAATCAAAACATGAAGGTGCGTTAAAAATTTACACGCATCACAGTACCTGAGGATCGACCCCTCCCAATGACTGGTTGACCCCATCAAAAGAGTGTTTTAGCTGCACCACCCTCTTGATTATCGCCTCTAGGATTCATTGTCATCTGTTCAGTTCCCACTCCTCCTCTATAGCAATGGGGAACTATTTTTCAGCTATGATCTGGGCCCCCTCCTTCATCGTTTAGATAAAAATCATCTCCTCATAATTTTGACTCATGTGCTCTTCGGCCTCTTCTATCTGGGCCTTCAAAAGCAATATAATATCCAAATATGCATTAAGGAAAGCATAATGTTCATCTTCCCAGATGTGATGCCGCTAAATCTTATTTTCAGCCTCCTTGAGCCTCTTGATGTTCACTTCTTTTCTTCGCTTCCAACCCACACCAAGGTCATGGTCATATTACTAGATCTTCTCCACCTTGAGATCTTGGACGAACATGTGGGAACACTAGGCATCCACTCCTCTAGCACATAGTTCATGAATTTGTGAACGAAGTCTCCCCATATAGTGTATCCATTATGCTTGAGGGGTGTCCTCTATGAAGTGCTTGATAAGGTTCCATGACCGACGATGGACTCTCTTGTTATACTATTCAGTAGAGGTCGTCTCATCCCAGTCTGCAAAGTTGGCAGGCTCATACACAGGGAACACCCCCAAGAACTCATCAGCAGGGTCCATATCTTGTGTCTGATCGAGTAATGAAGGACATGTGTTGTCCGACTGATCTTCATCATCAGATCCCACCTCAATAATCTCATTATCAACCCTGATAATGGTCCCACCACTGATTGGGAGTGCCACAACTTGGTCAGTATGGATATCTGCCTCCATGACCACGGACATTCCCATGTGAAAGGTGCCGCCAGAATTACCAACCAACCTCACCATGGTAGCCCACACAAGTTGAAGAACTTTGCATACCAAAAAAGGGCATGGATTTCAGTTATAAAGGTCAATGGGTGGAATTCATGAATTCTGTAATGGGGACATACAAAGATAGGATTCATGGTGTCATTATTGGGTTGTTACAATCGAGACCCTGAGGCATAGCCCTCCGTATATTTTTGGAAAGTCCGAATACTCCGGAGGAACCACATCAGGTGTCCAATCCTCGATGGATTTGGTGATTTCCATAGTCATATGCATAGATCCCGAAGACCCTGTATATGCATCTACTGAGGGACAAGAACAGTTTTTGGGTATGAGGCCCTCATGCATATTTTAAATTTTATTGAGGGTTCCAAAGTATCCTGGAAGCTGAATTTGATGAAGGGAATCAAGGTTTTACCTCGAGAGCCTCTAAAAACGCTTCGAGTTATAGGTCTGAATTTCCAACTTCACCCTCCTCCAATGGGCTCCCTCTACTGACCCCCCCCAAGAGGATTCATCCAATTATTTTGAAAAATGGATGTGATCCCTCAATTCTCCAACCAATAACTACCGAGGGTTAATTAAATCCAAAAACACATTCACCCAGTCTATCATTAGATGTGGGTCACCTCAGGAGTTCACAAAGTCCTCTCACTTAGTCAGGTATTGCTCTGCCTCCTCCCGGTGTACTGAAAAGCTAGCCCTGACCGGGCCGATTCCTGGAAAATTCATTCTGAGATGGTTCAGGTGATGCCACATCTCGAATGGGTTGATGAATTTCCATTTTACATCCTAGATTTCTCATGCTTCCAGGAAGATGGAATTCTCCAACATGTCTATGTGGCATAGCCGCTTCCCTGAAGCCTAGGTGGATATCCTATAGATTCCCCTTGTGGCCTTCCCTCCCTATGACTCTGCTCCTCTGGGACCGACAGGACCGCTATCTCCACTTGATCTACTATTACCTCCCTTTCGACCAGTGTGGGCCTCTCTACCACTGCAGCCCCGCCGCCATGAGTTTTCCTCGCTCCCTTCGTGCCACGACCTCGAGGTTGGGCAGGCAGCCCATTGCTAGCTCGAATTGTTGGATACTTCAGCATCCCCCGAGGGTAGTCCACCTCCCACATTTTGGCATACTTCTACACTAGTAAAAAGATAGTCGTGGTTGGAGGTATCTCATTCTGAATCTTCCCATATTGATGTGTGACCGTGAGCCACATATTTCTAATTTCACATGGGTGATCCTTGTGGCGCACCCCCAAGTAGACCCACCTGTGCCACCAGGACTCCACCTCAAAATTCCAAAAGGTAGGACTGATGCTCTTCTGTTCCCTAGCCATCATTAGTGAATACAACATTTGTCAATGGGAATAGCAGAATGTTGAACTCCTCAACCTTCGAGACTCGGTTTAGGACTACCTAAACGGTCAGCTAGGCCAAAAATCTTCTTACAATATTCAAAATGGACAGGTGGAAATTTGATCCTGGATGGGAGATAGGGTACAGATATTCATAGATTCCCCTGACGTGCACTGTTATCCACCCATATAGGAGGTGTAATGGACCACATATTCTCTGTGGATTATTCCCCTCGCTAATGTTCCATAGCATCTTGTACATCTTGGCGAGTATCGGGATCCCAAGGATGACCTGTCAACTTTTCACCGGCATGGACGCCATGATAAACATGCTCAGTCGCATGCCCATGTTTGTGTCTCTCACTGGCAGGATCTAACCACATATGAGTGCCACAATGAATGCAGCCAACCTGACTTCTGTTTGATGCTTTTTGCTGACGCTAAATCCCCACATTCTCTATTGGCTATCCTCTAAGAGCCACCTATACCAGTGCTCCTTGCCTCATTAATCCCCCTTTGGGATGGCCCAAGGCCTCACAATGGACTACCTATTTTCTGGGATGTTTAAGAACTCCTTGAATCACAATTTGAAGTGGACTTCCCACACCGACTTCTTGTCGTCTCTAAGCACTAGGTTCACCAACACCATCCCCATCGGTGTTATTTTCTCCAGATCCTCCCATGAACCCATAACAGGGAGGAACTCTTTATACATCACCCCCAGTATTGGGACCCCCGGAATCTGATGCAGGTCCCATAAACTGATGTCAACCTCTCCATGGTGTAAGTGGAAGGTATTGGTACACAATGAAAATCTTCTCAGAAACTCTGTAATCAGCTACTTCAGCCGATAAATGTCGAATTGGGAGGCCCAAGCCACCTCATACAGGCCGATTCTTGTCATCTCTGTCTGAATTCCTCACAAAAGGCACCTACCTAGTAGACTCAGGCCCAGTCTTCTATGATGCTGCCACCCTGGAGCAGATCCTACTCATCGGACCACCTCTTTTTCTCCTTCCTCAGGGCTGCCTTCAAGATAGTATGATTTAGCGGGGGATATTTCTCTAGCTATAGTTCCATACCATCAATTTTATTTAGATGATTGTACAGATAGTCTGCGTTGATAAGCATGAAGTCCTCCCGGGCATGGCCATCACCTTCTCAAAACCACTGTCGCTGACAGGGCGTGCTCTTGAACCAGTTAGCTGGTTCACACCTGATCACTTCAGGGATAAACACATTATCCCTCAGGCCAAATCCACACAGAGGTAGCCTCCTTCAAAGTGGGTAGTCTTTTTGGCTTTCTAAAAATAGTTCCACCAGCATGTTATTGTCAGAATGGCTTCGCACAATCTCCCCTACACCAGAGCTATCTGCCATATCCTCCCTCCTAGAAGAATCCACAAGGATACCCAGGAAGCCTCTTGGTGAGCCATTCATATTTTTATTGTGAGAGTTATTTGGTTTTGGTCCACAGAGCACATTCGTAGAGTTTGTTCGCGGAGTTTTTTCACGAAGGCAGATCATGGATCCTTGCCCTGGCATTCAGACGCAAGCTTCAGAGTGCACTTTCATGAAGTTAAAGGATCTATGTGCATCGTGAAGCAAAAGGGACAATTCGCGGAGTGAAACTGCGAAGTACGCGGAGCTTCACGAATTGAGAGTGCTAAATTCCAAAACGCAGAGATGAGAAAGGAAAAAAGAGAGGTCAGCCTCCCCTATTTATAGAAGAGGACCCCCGGTGCTTCGCGGTGCATCCAACTGAGATGATATTCACGGTGATAACATCATCCATGCCGCCTCTCCACTTCACGAGCCTCCTTCATGAGTCAGCTTCTCGATTGACCGAGGAATTTTAGCGATTGAGCATCAGAATTCAACCCTCTCTGTATCCTTATCTCCTAGTCTGAGAGGGGAATTTGTTGGCACCAAAATTTGTGAAGAACAATAACAAATGGAAATCCTTATTGGATTCCTCATGAAGCTTGTTCATGGAGACCCCATAGCACCGTGGCTGGAACAATGCTTCCCCTCTATGAAGCCGCTACAGAGCAAGGAGGTGGGACGCTCCGCGAACCTGTTGGAAGATGGCGAATCCGCCGTGAAGCAAGGAGGAAGGAGGATCTATGAAGCCATTAGATATTAGTGAATCCCCTATGAAGAAAGGTGGTGGGAGGCTTTGCAAACCCATTTATCATTTTCAAATCCGTTGCGGAGTAATGAGGCGGGAAGCTCCGCTATCCTTTTTGACATTTGTGAAGCCACCACGAAGCAACAAGGCGGGAGGCAACGCAGTTACGACAAAATTCCACATTTCATCCCATTCAACAATCTCTACTTCGTGGTGCCTATTTCCTATAAATACCGGTCTCCCCTCGAGCTCAAAGGATGGATCCTCCAACCTTTCACCTTCTTAGATCTCAAATTGCGAAGCAATTTCTGCTCTACAAACCATGAGTTCTTCAAGGTACTTTAGCATCGTGAAGTGCCTCTACCTTGGCTTTAATTCATCCTGTCTTAAAATAAGGATGCCCTCCGTGGAGCCCATGAGCCTCCATGAAGGAAGGGGATCCACAATGGGACACATGTCTTCACAGAGCACTTATGCTTCATGAAATACCCTCCATGCATATGTGACCCACATGTTAAGGTAGGGCCACTGGGATTCATGAAGCACATTACTTCGCAATTCTATTCTTTTCCATGCTCCCTTTATTCATGTATCAAAACTCCATGAATTATTTTATACTTCACGAATCACCTTCCATAATCACCTATTCTCTAAGCCTAGGATAGGACACTTCACTTTGCGAAGAACACCCCTTTGTGAAGCCCCTCTGCTATATGGAGCCTAAGAGTTTCACAAGGCTTCTACCTATGAACCCCATTGCTCTACCACTCCATTTCTTATGTGACCTCCCTCATTTGCATGAAGTGATTGAAAAGTTATTTGGGTGGTCATTACTGTTTTGTTTCTTCACCCCATGATTCTTCCCATAGGCATGCTAACAGCTATTGCATCTTCGCATAGCAATGCTAACGTGGACCCCTCAGTAGATCACTCCATGACACCTCCTCACCATGACATTGTTGATTCCTTCCCCTTTCCAATGGGTGGGAGGGATTATTTGGGTAAGTAATATGGGGTACGTTGTGAACCCTCTTCATTTGAGCTACCAGACATTAAACTTCTAAACACCATCATCCTTTGAATGTGACATTAAACAGTAGCCTTTCCACGTGCATCATAAGTGGGGTGCCCCATCTCTGACATTATCTATGACCACAAGTCTCCATAGGAGTCAGATCATTCCTCGCATGAAATGAGATCCTATTTATTAGAGCATCATCTATCCACGGGGTTAGGGAAACCACCTTGGTGTAAGCCCCTAGCCTTTCTTGCGGGAGGAAGCATCTCTTTTCCTCTTATCTTCTTTCTGGCCAATGAACAGACAAGGGGGTATGGGCACTGGATCCCTCCTATCTTCCATGCCAAATCCCTCTCCCTTTGGGATTTTTCACCTCCGAGCCTCCACCCTGGAGTAAGTCCCAATCATCATCTCCATGGGCTACTAAACATGGGTAATCCCCTATTTCCTCTTTGGGTTGCGGACAACTTGTAAGCCCATGTTTCCATTTTGGGTCGCTAACTATGTGTCAGCCTCACTCCACTTCCCACAGATACACCTTTTGTGAACTGATTTTCAATACTTTTCTACCTCTTGTTTCTCACACCGAGCATGACTCATGTGGGATTAGAGTAAGAGGAGACTGTGACATCTTGTATGGGGAACCTAGAGTGTAAGCCTCAAAACCATCCAGATCTACGAGGACTTTGATCCTTGCCAAGGAAAGGTATGTAGGAATCCTCCCTGAGGATCAAGACCAACAACTATTGGTCCCACCCCCCTTCATGTCGGCTCACCAATCACCATCCTAAACTATGGGGACTTTGATCATTTCCATGGCAAGGTACGTAGGAAGCCTCCCTTTGATTCGTTCCCACCATCCATTGGTCCTGACCATCTTCACATCGGTTCACCAACACAATCCAAAATTATGGGTACTTTAATCCTTTCCAAGGAAAGGTTTGTAGGATGTCTCCATGAGTTTCATGCCCGACAACCATTGTTCCCAACCCCCTTCATGTTATCTCACCAAACACCATCTAGAACTATAGGTACTTTGTTCTTTTCCAAGACAAGGTACGTAGGAAGCCTCCACGAGGTTCAAGCCCACCATGTATTGGTCCCTACCATATTCACGTAGGTTCACCAACCCATCATGAACTATGGGGACTTTGATCCTTTCCAAGGCAAGGTACGTAAGAAGCCTCCCCGAGGTTCGATCCCACCATCCATTGGTCCCGAACATCTTCATGTCGGTTCACCAAAACCATCCCGAACTATAGGGACATTGATCCATACCAAGGCAAGGTACGTGGGAAGCCTCTCTGAGGTTCATGACCAACAACCATTTGTTTTAACCCCTACACATCATCTCACCAAACACCATCACGAACTATGGGGACTTCGATCCTTTACAATGGAGGTATGTAGGATTCCTCCTTGAGGATCAAGCCCATCATCCATTGGTCCCAACCATCTTTATGATGGTTCTACATCCCATCCTAATCTACGGGGACATTGATCCTTACCAAGGAAAGGTACATATGAAGGCTCCATAAGGTTGAAGCCCACCATCCATTGGTCTCGACCATCGTCACGTCAGTTCACAAACACCATCATAAACTAATGGGACTTTGATCCTTACCAAAGCTATGTATGTTGGAAGCCTCGCTAAGGTTCAAGCCCACCATCAATTGTTCTCGAACATCTTCATGTTGATTCACCAACGCCATCCCGAACTACATGTACATTGATTATAACGACCCATACTTTACACACATTGTTAATACTTCAAAATTGAAGCACACTTATTACAACATATGACAAAACCACAAAGGACCGTATAGGTATAGTGTCTTTAGAAACTGGGAAACATAAACAACTGGTTCATAAATCTTCTACAGTGTCTCCCATTTATTTCATCATATATAGGGTCCCTTTTAGCATATTCTACTTAATATCCATCTTCCTGACCTGGGGAAAAGAAAACATAAAAGGGTGAGCTCAAATGCTCAGCAAGGGCAAAAAAAGGAAATAAAAATCATATCATATCTTTTTGAAAATCATATCCTGCAAAAGAGATCATAATATCTTAACATGGAATAAATCATAGAAGTGAAAATGAGATCCCCATAATCATAACATGAAACTTGAAACTTTGTGGCATGCACACATAATCCTGGAAAAATCATTTCTTGTTAGTCATGACTCATTGCCAAGACTATCTTAGTGGACAAAGTCCCTTTCTGAACCAAGTCACCCTCGTTCCAGTCCTGTTTCACTGAACCGGTATAACCTACCATTCCAACCATGTCTATCTAATGAGATATAAAATCTTTACCCAATGAATTGGAGGGAGATATAGGTCCCACCCATCTTATAATGAATCCTTTCTTATGTGTGCCACATAATCATAAATCATACATCATCGCATAACACATGTAACAAAAAATAGGATTCTTGAAACATCATGACATCATAAAACAAATCATATAAGGTAAATGACTTCATAAAAAAATAATTCCCTCACAACATAATCAAATCAATGTAATAATAGGGATAAAACAGAACCCTTTATTATCTTAGATGGAAAATAATTTTGATAAAACACTTAAACTCCATTCTTGAGGAAAATATCCTTTCATCTTCAAAAACACTTTTCTTTCCTTAACATGTCATATAATTATAAACTAAAAGAAGTTGATTAAAAATAAACTTGAAAACTTATAAAGGAATATTCTTGGAAATAATGTTTTAAAAATCCATTCTTACCGTATATGTTAAATAAAACATTCTTCGTACTTTTGTCGGAAAAGTCAAAAAGTACCTCGTACGAAAAACGACAAAAGATTCCTTTCATATCTTTTACAAAAAAACTTACCAAAGGGTAAAATTGGATATAAACTATTGTAGAAGGATGGAAATAATATTACATATTGAGGGAACATGGATGTGGATGATAAAATACACCCCAGCAATTACCAAAGTAAAAACAATCTCGGATAAAAGTGAGATTGTGATATTTTCCCTTACCTTAGGTCCGATTTGCTTTGTACGTGTCCGAAGCTCCTGTATAATGGTTTAAATAATGTTATTGACTTATTACATAATCATAAATATTGATATGATATCATATATGGTCATATTCTTAGCTTCTTGTTAGTAATATTTCATTGTTACTTGTTACTCGGGTCTTTATTGCCTTTTGTTCTTATGCGTGTTTTGACGAATAAATTCTTATTCTTATTTTAAGGTTATAGATACCTTATATCCAGAATGGTATTAGTGTAACATATATCATCTTTATTCATTCAATTCATTTATATAATTACTATGTAATGATGATCATGTAGAACGAGTCGCTTCACATCGTGGAGACGGTATTCCGTACGTACGCACGAGTGATGATATCATTCCTATGATCATGGAATTGTATTGGAGAATATATATATTATTTCAGTATCAATATTACTTTATAATAATCATAAATAGTTACTCATTACACCATTATACCCATCCTTGTAAGGTGATGGTGGAAAATAGATTACACCACGGCGTGGAGACGGTATTCCGTATGTACGCACGCACAGTGATTTCATTTTTCCGTAGGATGGATAGAAGGTCAATTAGGGTTGTTTCATATTTATAATAACATATCATTATGTAAGTAATACTGATGTTATTACTTTATTATGAAAAAACTAAAGAAGAAGAAGTTGAAGAAAAAAGAAATTGAAAAGTTTGGTAATGGATATTACCTCTTCTTTGGAACGCTTCTTTGAATCCTCCACTTAGGGAACTAAGATTGGTCTTTGAAGAAGACCAGGACCTCTAGGATTATTCTAGGTAAGTGGAGAGGAGAAAATGGCAGGGTTTGGCCGAGCTTGAGTGCTCAAATTGGTGTGAGGAGGAGGGGGAGGAGGTGCCCTTTTATAAGGGAGGAGAGGGGCACCTTAGGAATATCTCAAAATATTATTTTATATTAAAGTCAAAATCGGTTTATAATGGTTCCAAAGGGTCTTATTTAGAAGCTCAAGTGGGGATGGGTCGAAATCCTATCAACCAATAGGATTTAGACAAGTTTAGGGTATTATTTTAACCTTATCAATTATATTTAACTCTAAGTTAAATAATATAACTTTTACCGTGACTTTCTGTTTTCTTTCACTATATGGTTAATACACTTAATATAATATGCCAAACGAACCCAAAATTATTTATTATTAATATATATATCCTTATCTAAGTCATTTGGCCGAACCTTAGATTTTTTGGAACAAAATAACAATAAATAATATAATATTTGATTTAAAAACTATTTTGTGTCAATTTTGACACTATTTGATATATGATTTTTGTGAAAGTCATAACAGAATTATATGTTCGAAACAAGTTGATTAAATCAACAGTAATATATCATAGTAACCTATAAAATTAGTTGAATTAATAAAAAGTCTCAAATTACATTTATTTTGGTGTTTATAACATCAATTATGTCAATATTTCATAAATAAGATAATTACTGCATCATAATTGTGTCATAAATAAATTAAATTATTTAATGTCTAAAAATGATAAATAAAATACCATTATGTAGGAAATATTTTTAGGTTTCTAATTAATATTTATAGTCTAATTTATCTTATGTATAACCCCATATTAAAAATTATTTACTTATTAAACTTTGATTTTAACTATTTTAACCCTTCTTTAAATAAATTAATAATAAATGTCCTAATCTTACCCAAGTGGGCCTAAATGGTCATATTTTATTCATACAGTTGTTTTTGGTCGAATTACACTTATCCAATAGAATTAGGACATGTGTTAGGGTAATAGTAATATCATATTTACCCCTATTTACTATTAACAGCTGTTAAAAAAGTAAAAAGTTACTATTCACCAAAAAATTATTTTTATCTCATTGAACCACATTTTACTTACTGATATCAACCCTGTCTGTCGGATTTTCGAAATTCCATTCACAGAAGCTGTAAAATTATTTTTTATGCAAAATTCAGTTTTTAACCTACCACTTAGTGGTTTCACTATTCATCAAAAATTGAAAGTTTTCAGAAAAATACCAAAATTTCACCCTAGGCTAATTTTGGTATTCCAAATCCAAAAATGAAGTCCATTTTGAAAAATAAAATTTATAAAATTTCA
The DNA here is from genome assembly GCA_963277665.1 of Viscum album. NCBI lineage: Eukaryota > Viridiplantae > Streptophyta > Magnoliopsida > Santalales > Viscaceae > Viscum > Viscum album. The sequence goes on from OY728144.1 coordinate 397,949,476, forward strand.
AAAAGTGGTTATTACAATTCATAACGGCTAGTTTTAATAATATTTTAATAGCATATCGTTGTTTAGTGGAACTCGGTATTGCGTACGACGCAAGCTATCGAGGAAGGTCGTGATTGCGTGTAATGTAAGACAATCTAGTATGTAGTGAATGATTCCTTTGATGATATATAAAAACAAAATATTACTCATAAAAATCTCGGGTGTTACATTCTACCCCCCTTAAAAAAGAATTTCGCCCTCGAAATTCGTCACTTTGTAACAAACAGATGAGGATACTTCTCCCTCATCATATCCTCAAGCTCCCATGTAGCTTCTTCAAGTTGGTGGTTCCTCCATAAAACATTCACCAATCGAGTGGTCTTGTTTCGTAGGACTTTTTCGCTATGATCCAGAATCTCTATCGGTTGTTCTTCATAAGAAAGATCTTGCTCCAGTGGTACAACTTCTGAGCTGAGTACATGTGAAGGATCAGGTATGTACTTTCTCTGGAGAGATACATGGAACACATCGTGAACTTGAGAGAGATTCGGTGGAAGCGCCAATCGGTAAGCTACCTTTCCAACACGATCCAGTATTTCGAAAGGACCGATATATCTAGGGCTCAACTTCCCCTTCTTTCCAAATCTCATAACCCTCTTCCAGGGAGATATTCGTAAGAAAACTTTATCACCCACTTCAAACTCTAGGTCTTTTCTTCGGTTGTCGGCATAACTTTTCTGTCTACTCTGAGCTGCTCTTATGTGTTGTTGAATAGATCTGACCTTTTCTGCCATTTCATCAACGAGATCAGGTCCTAATAGCTTTCTTTCCCCAACTTCATCCCAACAAGTTGGAGTCCTACATTTATTTCCATAGAGAGCTTCATAAGGAGCCATCTGAATACTGGACTGAAAGCTATTATTATAAGAAAATTCCACCAAAGGTAGGTGTTTATCCCAACCTCCTTTGGAATCCATAGAGCAAGCTCTCAACATATCTTCTATGGTTTGAATTGTTCTCTCAGACTGACCGTCTGTCTGGGGATGATAAGCAGTGCTAAAACTCAACTCTATATCCAGAGTATGCTGAAGACTTCTCCAGAACTTCGAGGTAAATCTCGGATCCCGATCAGATATAATAGAAAGTGGTACTCCATGCAATCTTACCACTTCCTTTACATATATCCTAGAAAGCTGATCTAGAGAGAAATCCTCTCTAATATCAATGAAGTGTGCAAACTTTGTAAGACGATCAACTATGACCCAGATAACATTATTGCCTTTGGATGTTTTAGGAAGTCCTGTGACAAAGCCCATAGTGATGTTTTCCCATTTCCATTCGGGTATGGGTAATGGTTGTAACATCCCCTTAGACTTCTGTCTCTCAGCTTTAACTTGTTGACAAACCAAGCATCGAGAGACATATTCAGCAACATCTCTTTTCATTCCATCCCACCAGAAGTACTCTTTCAGGTCCCTATACATCTTCGTGCTTCCAGGATGAATAGAGAATGAAGAACTATGAGCGTCATCCAGCAGCTCCTTCTTTAATTCGGGGATGGGAGGAACACAAACCCGATTACTGATATTTATTATCCCATCACAATCAAGGTTGAATTTATGAAGATTTCTCAACTTCTTTTGTAACTCTACATCTTCTTTCTGTGCCTCTTTAATATTCACATGTATAGATGGTTGAACATTCATTTGAGAAAGATAAGATTTTTCCCCTTCCATTATAATTCCAAGATCCATCCTTTGTAAATCCATAAATATTGGATCTTTTGTGATCCTCATCATGGATAAACTAGCATGTTCTTGTCGACTTAATGCATCTGCCACCTTGTTTGCTTTCCTAGGGTGGTAATGGATTGAGCAGTCATAATCTTTAATCAGCTCCAACCATCTTCTTTGATGCATATTCAACTCCTTTTGTGTGAAAATATACTTTAAACTTTTATGATCAGTATAAATACCACACCTTTCACCATAAAGGTAATGCCTCCAAATCTTTAATGCAAAGATTACCGCAGCCAACTCCTAATCATGTGTTGGGTAATTCTGCTCGTGGATTTTCAACTATCGTGAGGCATAAGCTATCACCATATCATTTTGCATAAGAACACACCCCAATCCCTTCTTGGATGCATCACTGTAGATCACAAATCTTTCTCCACTACAAGGCAGTGTGAGCACAGGTTCACTGGATAACCTTCTTTTCAACTCCTTGAAATTCTATTCACATTCCTCTGTCCAAACAAACTTAACTCCTTTCCGAGTCAACTAGGTGAGTGTATTAGATAATCGTGAAAAATCTTTTACAAAACGTCGATAATATCCAGCCAAACCAAGAAAACTTAGGATCTCAGTTACTGTTGTTGGTCTTGACCATCTTTCGATAACCTCTGTTTTTACTGGATCCACAGGTATCCCCTCTTTTGAGATTATGTGACCTAAAAATGCAACTTTTTGAAGACAAAATTCACACTTGGTAAATTTGGCATAAAGCTTCTCCTTTCTTAGGGTATTCAATATAATTCTCAAGTGATCTTCATGCTCTTCCTTTCTCTTTGAATAGACAAGAATATCGTCTATAAAGACTACCACAAATTGATCAAGATATTCTCTAAATATTCTATTCATTAGATCCATGAAGATAGCAGGGGAATTAGTAAGACCAAATGGAATCACTATAAATTCATAGTGTCCATACCTTGTATGGAAATCTGTCTTTGGTATATCCTCCCTTTTGACCCTTAATTGATGATACCCTGAACGAAGATCAATCTTGGAAAAGTATTGAGCTCTGCATAGTTGGTCAAATAAGTCATCAATGTGTGGGAGAAGATATTTTTTCTTGATAGTGATCTTGTTAAGTTCTCGATAATCAATGCAGAGTCTCATTGATCCATCTTTCTTCTTAACAAATAGAACAGGTGCTCCCCAAGGTGACGCACTAGGGCGTATGAATCCCTTATCAAGATTCTCTTGGAGTTGCTTCTTCAATTCCTTCAACTCAATTGGGGTCATTCTATAAGGTGTCTTTGAAATAGGCAAAGCACCCGGTACGAGTTCTATTGAAAACTCAACTTCACGATTTGGTGGAAGACCCGGTAATTCCTCCGGAAAGACCTCATCAAACTCCCGTACGATGGGCATATTCTTAATCGTAAGTTTCTCACCAACCATTGGAGATAAAGAACCTTCATTTAGTGGAATCAAGACCCATAATATGGAAGGAATTTCCACTGGAAGGTTATATTCATCCTTGCATCGATAGACGATCGTAGATTGATCTGGAATATGAAATGTGACTTCCCTTCTTTGGCAATTGATATGAGCTCCATGTAGAGAAATCCAATCCATGCCAAGAATCACATAAAATTCCACTAAAGGAAGGATCACAAGATTTGCAGGAAGCACTTTCCCACAAACATCGATCGAAGAAGAATTATAAACTTTTGATGCGACTGTTGTTCCATTAGGTGTTTTCACAGCTAACTCAACATCTAATTGTTGAGGTAATACAGTGATACCCTTAGAAAATTCTTTAGAAATAAAAGAGTGGGTGGATCCAGAATCAAATAAAACATTTTCTACTTTAGAGTGGATGGTAAGTGTACCTTTCACCACTTCGTTATCGTACTCCACATCGCTGATAGAAATTACATGTGACTTTCCTTTGTCTTTAGCCTTAATATTTTATTGACGTCGACCATCATCATCAACCCTTGGATTTTGACATTGATTGGCATAATGCCCCATCTCCTTGCACTTGAAACATTAAAGTTTAGTAGGTTCATTTTGTGTATCCCTTCCTTTTTTTGCATCATTAGACATCTTCTTCCCATTATCGCGGCATTCAAATGCCCGATGACCTTCCTTTCCACATTTGAAACATTTACTTGTCCCTTTAAGACAACTCCCTCCATGTTTCTTTCCACACTTTGAGCATAAGGGAAAGCTCATCTTCTTTTCAGTGTGCTCTTTAGATTTTCCTTTGAATTCCATCTTCCTCTTCTTATCAAACCCATGTGACTGATGGGTTACTCCAATCTCCATCTCGACTTTGAGAGCACATCGAATGATTTCCTCGTAGCTATTGAAGTCCCTTATGGCTAACGCCCTTCGAAGACTTGGTTTTAAGCCACTAAAGAATCGATCGATCTTACTCTCAGGTTGGATAATAATACCAGAAGCGTACCTTGCAAGTCTTGTAAAATTTGCTTCATAGGTACCAACAGATTCATCATCCCTTTGCTTCAGATCAAGAAACTCTTTCTCCATCTTTGTTCGGAGAATACGAGGGAACTACTTATTGAAAAATAAGTTCTTGAACTCATCCCATTCCATAGACTCAATTTCATCCCTTTGCTTCGTATTCTTAATAATATTCCACCATTGATCAGCATCTCCTTCCAAACGATACACTGCTAGGATGACTTTATCTTGTTCAGAACATCGAAGAACTGAAAATATCATTTCAGTAGTACTAATCCATTGTTCAGCAACTAATGGATCAATAGACCCGCTGAAAGAAGGTGGACGCTGCCTCATGAAGGATTCAACAGAATGTTGCTCCTTCCTTTGCTCATTTGGAAGTCCTGCATGATTTATAGCTTGAGAAAGTTGTGTGAGCATGGCTATAAGATTTTGCATTCCAGCTCCGATATCGTTTGGTTGCTCAGGGGGACAATCATTGAATTTCCCATCGCATTCCGCATTAACACGGTTCCTTCGGGTTCCAGCCATTGACTAAAACCAAGAAGAATAGTGTGAGCAACACTAATTATAATAGGAAAACCACATAATCAAGGATAAAATTTCACACTTAAGGTCTTATCCTAGGGTATTCATGGCCATTTCTAAAACACTAAGATTGTGTTCTATGCTTAGACTTATCCTTAGGGTTCTTACTAAGACTTTCACATCCTAGTTTCCAAAGGTTGACTATAACTTTCCTCTGATACCAACTATAACGACCCATACTTTACACACATTGTTAATAATTCAAAATTGAAGCACACTTATTACAACATATGACAAAACCACAAAGGACCGTATATGTATAGTGTCTTTAGAAACTGGGAAACATAAACAACTGGTTCATAAATCTTCTACATTGTCTCCCATTTATTTCATCATATCTAGGGTCCCTTTTAGAATATTCTACTTAATATCCATCTTCCTAACCTGGGGAAAAGAAAACATAAAACGGTGAGCTCAAATGCTCAGCAAGGGCAAAAAAAGGAAATAAAAATCATATCATATCTTTTTGAAAATCATATCCTGCAAAAGAGATCATAATATCTTAACATGGAATAAATCAGAGAAGTGAAAATGAGATCCCCATAATCATAACATGATACTTGAAACTTTGTGGCATGCACACATAATCATGGAAAAATCATTTCTTGTTAGTCATGACTCATTTCCAAGACTATCTTAGTGGACAAAGTCCCTTTCTGAACCAAGTCACCCTCGTTCCAGTCCTGTTTCACTGAACCGGTATAACCTACCGTTCCTGCCATGTCTATCTCATGAGATATAAAATCTTTACCCAATGCATTGGAGGGAGATATAGGTCCCACCCATCTTAAAATGAATCCTTTCTTATGTGTGCCACATAATCATAAATCATACATCATCGCATAACACATGTAACAAAAAATGGGATTCTTGAAACATAATGACATCATAAAACAAATCATATAAGGTAAATGACTTCATAAAAAATAATTCCCTCACAACATAATCAAATCAATGTAATAATAGGGATAAAACAGAACCATTTATTATCTTATATGGAAAATAATTTTGATAAAACACTTAAACTCCATTCTTGAGGAAAATATCCTTTCTTCTTCAAAAACACTTTTCTTTTCTTAACATGTCATATAATTATAAACTAAAAGAAGATGATTAAAAATAAACTTGAAAACATATAAAGGAAGATTCTTTGAAATAATGTTTTAAAATTCCATTCTTGCCGTATAAGTTAAATAAAACATTCTTCGTACTTTTGTCGAAAAAGTCAAAAAGTACCTCGTACGAAAAACGACAAAAGATTCCTTTAATATCTTTTACAAAAAAACTTACCGAATGGTAAAATTGGATATAAACTATTGTAGAAGGATGGAAATAATATTACATATTGAGGGAACATGTATGTGGATGATAAAATACACCCCAGTAATTACCAAAGTAAAAACAATCTCGGATAAAAGTGAGATTGTGATATTTTCCCTTACCTTAGGTCCGATTTGCTTTGTATGTGTCCGAAGATCCTGTATAATGGTTTAAATAATGTTATTGACTTATTCCAGAATCATACATATTTATATGATATCATATATGGTCATATTATTAGATTCTTGTTAGTAATATTTCATTGTTACTTGTTACTCGAGTCTTTATTGCCTTTTGTTCTTATGCGTGTTTTGCCGAATAAATTATTAATCTTATTTTAAGGTTATAGATACCTTATATCCAGAATGGTATTAGTGTAACATATATCATATTTATTCACTCAATTCATTTATATAATTACTATGTAATGATGATCATGTAGAACGAGTCGCTTCACATCGTGGAGACGGTATTCTGTACGTACGCACGAGTGATGATATCGTTCCTATGAACGTGGAATTGTATTGGAGTATATATATATTATTTAAGTATCAATATCACTTTATAATAATCATAAATAGTTACTCATTACACCATTATACCCATCCTTGTAAGGTGATGGTGGAAAATAGATTACACCACGGTGTGGAGACGGTATTCCGTACGTACGCACGCGCGGTGATTTCATTTTTCCGTAGGATGGATATAAGGTCAATTAGGGTTGTTTCATATTTATAATAACATATCAGTATGTAAGTAATACTGATGTTATTACTTTATTATGAAACAACTAAAGAAGAAGAAGTTGAAGAAGAAAGAAATTGAAACGATCGGTAATGGATATTACCTCTTCTTTGGAACGCTTCTTTGAATCCTCCACTTAGGGAACTAAGATTGGTCTTTGAAGAAGACCAGGACCTCTAGGATTATTATAGGGAAGTGGAGAGGAGAAAATGGCAGGGGTTGGCCGAGCTTGAGTGCTCAAATTGGTGTGAGGAGGAGGGGGAGGAGGTGCCCTTTTATAAGGGAGGAGAGGGGCACCTTAGGAATATCTCAAAATATTATTTTATATTAAAGTCAAAATCGGTTTATAATGGTTCCAAAGGGTCTTATTTCGAAGATAAAGTGGGGATGGGTCGAAATCCTATCAACCAATAGGATTTAGACAAGTTTAGGGTATTATTTTAACCTTATCAATTAGATTTAACTCTAAGTTAAATAATATAACTTTTACCGTGTCTTTTTGTTTTCTTTCACTATATGGTTAATACACTTAATATAATATGCCAAACGAACCCAAAATTATTTATTATTAATATATATATCCTTATCTATGTCATTTGGCCGAACCTTAGATTTTTTGGAACAAAATAACAATAAATAATATAATATTTGATTTAAAAACTATTTTGTGTCAATTTTGACACTATTTGATATATGATTTTTGTGAAAGTCATAACATAATTATATGTTAGAACCAAGTTGATTAAATAAACAGTAATATATCATAGTAACCTAGAAAATTAGTTGAATTCATAAAAAGTCTCAAATTACATTTATTTTGGTGTTTATAACATCAATTATGTCAATATTTCATAAATAAGATAATTACTGCATCATAATTATGTCATAAATAAATTAAATTATATAATGTCTAAAAATTATAAATAAAATACCATTATGTAGGAAATATTTTTATCTTTCTAATTAATATTTATAGTCTAATTTATCTTATGTATAACTCCATATTAAAAATGATTTACTTATTAAACCTTGATTTTAACTATTTTAACCCTTCTTTAAATAAATTAATAATAAATGTCCTAATCTAACCCAAGTGGGCCTAAATGGTCATATTTTATTCATAAGGTTGTTTTTGGTCGAATTACACTTATCCAATAGAATTAGGACATGTGTTAGGGTAATAGTAATATCATATTTACCCCTATTTACTATTAACCGCGGTAAAAAAAGTAAAAAGTTACTATTCACCAAATAATTATTTTTATCTAATTGAACCACATTTTACTTACTGATATCAACCGTGTCTATCGGATTTTCGAAATTCCATTCACAGAAGCGGTAAAATTAAGTTTTATGCAAAATTCAGTTTTTAACCTACCACTTAGTGGTTTCACTATTCATCAAAAGTTGAAAGTTTTCAGAAAAATACCAAAATTTTACCCTTGGCTAATTTCGGTATTCCAAATCCAAAAATGAAGTCCATTTTGAAATATAAAATTTATAAAATTTCAAAAAGTGGTTATTACTATTCATAACGGCAAGTTTTAATAATATTTTAATAGCATATCGTTGTTTAGTGAAACTCGGTATTGCGTACGACGCAAGCTATCGACGAAGGTCGCAATTGCGTGTAAAGTAAGCCAAGCTAGTATGTAGTGAAAGATTCCTTTGATGATATATAAAAACAAAATATTACTCATAAAAATCTCGGGTGTTACATTGATCCTTGCCATGGCATGGTATGTAGTAAGCCTCTCTGAGGTTCAATACCACCATCTATTGGTCCCGACCATATTCACGTCGGTTCATCAAACCCCTCCCAAACTACGTGGACTTTGATCCTTTCCAAGGAATGGTACGTAGGATGCTTCCCTGAGGTTCATGCCCAACACTCATTGGTCCCGACCATTTCACATTCTATCACCTCCATTCTGTATGACATTAAACTATATTCCCCTTTTGTCCCACATGACACTAAATTGTCCGCTATTCCGCATTAAGCCATTATGATACCCATGTAGTGGTAAGGCATTGTGATCCCCATTCAGAGTTAAGTCGTTGTCACCCCCATTGATAGGTATGTTGTTTTAAACCTCACACAGAGGTTTTTTGTTGTGATCCCCATTCATCGGTAAGTCATCGTCAACTCAAACCCAACGATAATACATTGTCATCCCTTTAGTTGGGACCCAAATCTCTAGTCCATCCCAGTGGTGTCAGACCAACCTCAGGCTGATAACCATGCTTAAGAACTAGTATATCATCAGGACATTACCCTCTACGCACACCCCAGTCCTATACCACATCCTGAACTATGTGGACTTTGATTCCCTTACACAGGGATACGTAGGAGTTCTCTTCAAGGCTCAAGCCCATTTTCACTATCGCCCTCATGTCCACTCCATCTCATTCTCCATCCACTTCACCTAAACATCCATTAGCCATCATAATTCTTAACCAAGATACCACATACTGGTGAAATCATGTCAATTCACCTCTTAGAATCAGTGTTCCAACTAGGGGTTGCACCCGTCTAATACACATTCTTCATTGTTCTGATCAGTATGATGCATCTCTGCTAGATGTTAAATCTCCGTCATACCCTTTGTTAAATATGGGAAGCTGAGGAAAACCTCAGAGACATGCTTATGGTGTATAATTCCCCAGATTTTTTGTGGGATTCCTCAGGATACTACGTCCTTAAGAAACCCTATAATAAGGGATAGAAACCCAGACACACTATTCTTCCAACATCCAGACATGCCAGTGATGTCCAACGTGACTACTCCACTGACCAAAGGTTGTTCCCTTGGTCGGACCCCTTGTAATGTCCTAATAGAAGCAGTGTAATTAATTGATGTCCTTGAAGATATGGCACTGGGAAGAGTTTCATGAACAATGTCTTAATATATAAGTGAGACCTGGACTACGAAACGAGTTCAGAGGAGGAATCCACCAAAATAGGAACTGACATCCCATCGTCCTGTTTCGATCAAGGGGCAAATTCCTATGAATAAGTGATGGATGTCACCCACCTTGGGAAAGAGAGAATGTGGGGAAACAATCAGTGTGCCCTCATTCTCCTCAAATAGATGGGTACACCCACCATGAAGAAAGTGTCAGAAACAAATGGAGATTGGGACAAGGTCCCTTACCTTGCGTCTAACTCGTCACGTATGTTCCTTGTTCTTCCTGAATAATAATCTTATTTTACGTTATAATTTCTTCAGAACCATTTTTATGTTTATAATTCCTTTCATAACACATATTACCATCTTATAATTATTTAAGTTAATATCGGTCAATTTTTTGACATTGGGAACTTGAGTCAAAATTGTTCTTGTTTTAATTACAAATTTTACATGTGGTCAAAAATAAATTATCTCAAGAATAGTATCATGATTTAAAAATCATATATATATAGTATATATATATTTATAATATTCCATAACATTTAGAGATAATAAATGAAATGCACCATTCATGGAGATGGTAGGTTGTATGTACCCAAGAACGCTACATTCATTTCATTGTCATATTAAATGAATGAAAACTAAATTATACATAATTATATTATCATTATAGTATAATATATTTGTTCTATATGTTTTTTATTCTCATTAATTCCACACTTTATATAATCCGTCTATAATGTCTTGGAATTTTAGCGTAATTTTTTTTATAATAATTATAGAGACTGCGAGCTCTAACAGCACGTGATTCTAAGGCTCAGAGAGCCTGGAACGGAGTTTGGATCTTTTATATACAGAATGTTCCGGAAAATAAATAGATGGTGTTTATAAAATTTTGAACAAGTACTCGGATCAAAAATCCAAGGATAATATTGAATTCATAATGTCGGGATTCACCTATAATTAACATAACGTCGGTCGACAAGGGATGAATAGAAAAGTTGACATTTGGACTTTTCGAAAAAATAATAATAATAAAATAACATAAAAAGTTAATTTATATTCTTTCTCATTTTTTGAGCGGCGGATGACAATGATGTGGTGTGGCGAAGAAGTATTGAAGAGGCGTATTAATGATGCTCATTAATGTCCCGTATCATGCATCATAACAATGCAATAAGGGGAGTGTAATAGTGAGGTTGTTTCATAAATGAGATATTGTAGTGATTCTATGTCACATCATAACTAAAATGTTGCAACATGTTTCCGTTAATTATTTTGGCATGGTGGAGATGAATAAATTAAACATGGTGACACTCTAACGAATATACAACAGAATTAATCTCCAAAGACAAACAATTAAGAACGTTAGTGAGACTTCACCGTCTTCCACAAACCTCCAAGAATGGAGCCCAATGTGACGATGTCGACACCTTGAAATCTTGAGGAAGAATGTTTAAGAATCGAATGTAAATGTTTTAGGGTTTTTATTTTTATTTCAATGTTCTTCCCTGCTCATTTTTTCAAGAAACTACAAACATGGTTCTTTCCGCAAATATGTTGGACTTTGATTCCTGTGTTTTTTACGTAGGGTGACTTTTCCTTGGGATTTATTATCCACAATTTCAACTATGCATGAAATGGTTGAACATCAATCCTAGAAGCTCCCCCTTGATATAAACCTATAATGAAGAGGGGATGACCCGACACAAACAAGGCCCAAGGGCCTCTTCTCATGTGTTCTTGGTTCCCACATTCATAAAGTGGCGGAAATTCAATTCTGGGGCCTGGGCAGGGATGGTGGTAACACGAGAGTATCATTGGAATAGAAGGATTGGATAACAGACCACCAGAGCATATCTAGAATCCCACATATGGTGTCACTAGTGCATCACCCCTGAGATTCCACCACCGGCGTGGTACCACCGGTGCGGTGGCCGGCCATCGCCAGCAGCACTGGTGGAAGGTGGCGCGCAGTGGCTGTAGAAGTTCAAGGCCAACCGGCAGCAATGACAGGAGTCGCGACGCAAGGTGGGTGCTGCGTGGAGGGGGTGGCCCGCTTCCAGGCCACCTCTTCAATGTGGCCCATTCTCTGTCGACCACGACATGAGGGGCCCTGCGTCCATAGGGATAGATGGATCCAGATGCAGCCCAACAGCCGCGTACCAGGTGGGGCGGTGGTGTGGGCTATGGGGAGCAGGCCATGCCCCCACCCTAGCGGGCCATGCCCCCAACCCAGCAGGTCATGCCCCCAGCTTGGTGGGTCAGGCCGGTCTCACACTCATCGGGCTAGAACCATGGCCCAGAAGGCCAGATATGTCACCTAGTGGGGCCAACAAACACCTATCAGGCCCGACCAACACCCATCAGGCTAGACTTGCTCCATTCCGGCCTTGCCAGACTAGTCCGGGATGCCAGATGACCTGACGGGCTAGACCCTTGTCCAAAATGGGCTGGGTCCAGCGAAGCTTATCGGGCCTGGCCCCTTGTCCAGGTCAAACCAGACAGACCCTAACCCAAACTAGGTCAACCAGACTCCATCTAATTAAACTAGGGTGTGTGGGACCTCTGGCCGAGGTGGTCGGGTCAGACCGGGTCCTGTCGCAATCGGACCCATGTTTACTAAAACTCCCATATCTTGCAAACCACAAGTCAGATTAATTGTTTGTTTATAGATTTGGGACTCTCTTGATGATTTATATCTTTTTACATGAATTTTTATGACTTTCATGGAAATGGAGATGTGATTAATTTCTTGATAAGTGGTTCTATCACGCGGGATATACACGGAATCATGTGGTTGGTCGTGACCTGAAGACTACCCGATGACGGCCTAGTGGGAAGTGGCTCTATGTGACCTGAAATACCCATGGTGGGGAGCGCCACTGTGTGACCCGACTGACCCATGGTACTCGACATGGGGAGTACCTCAGTTCTTCCATGGTGTGAAGCGGCTCTGTAAGACCTGATTGGCCAACATTGGGGAGAAGCTCTGTGGGACCCATCATACCAATGGTAATCATCAGGGATGAGTACCATAGTAGTCCATGGTTAGTTGGAAGCAGCTCTATGTGACCTGATAGGTCCACTGTACTCGATAGAGGAGGAGTTCCCCAGCTGTTGAGGATTTCAATGATATGACTGATGATGCTACTATCCCTACCCTAGAATATACCAGGAGTGAGAATCCTTATGGTATGTGATTTTCCTTCATGATATGATTTAAGGAATATTGTGTCGTCTTTACTTTTTGTTTCTGGGACACTACTGAGTTTCGTGTTACTCACCCTTTCACAAGCCCCACCTATGTGTGTCGTGTCCCGTGAAGATGATCAACACTACTATAGAGACCATGGTGGACTGGGAGTTGGTGGAGCCCTGTGATATAGGACTGATCGATGAATCAATGGTGGACTTGGTTACCTAAGACTAGGTGGGGCATAGTAGGACTAGGTGGAAAGGATATACTACTTCAGCATTCATAAGCCTCACTACTCTAACGTTCAGGTGGGGTTTTCTGTTGATTTCCATTAGAGCTCCTTTCTGTACTTTGTTGTTTCATTTATTTTTTGTTGGGCTTGTATTATGGGACACATTTTTTTAGTTTTACATTATAATCACTATCGTATTAGTATAATTATTTCCCCTTTTAGTGCGTTTGGAAGTGGTTTTCCACCTCTGTGTACAGATACTCAGGGAAATGCCTCCCATTTGTAGATTGATGCCTTCGGTGCTAGTCGTCGGCCACTGGCCTTCGGGAGGCGATCATGGTGAAGTCAGGACTCATGCCTCAAGGGAAGGGTCATAAAAAATTGTTATTAAAAGTAGGTTGGTCGTACCATAATCATCAAGAGTCTGTGTTTTGTTATTGGGGAAATAGTGTTAGTTGTTGTGAGTCCGTGCTTCATATTCGGGGAGTCCAGTGTTGGGGCGGAGTTCAACGTACCCTGTCACCGGGACCTTGAATTCAGATTTTTAGCTTAATACATGAAAACCTTGGTTTCATGAGTCTCTTTATGTTATATTGAATAAAATTCATCTCACTAGGTATAACCTTCTAACCGTGGTACTTCTTGATCTTTTTCAAGATGCCTCTACGTGGACGAGTAGTCAGGATCCTAATACGAGGTTGTGAGGATAGTCCACCTAGAGATGAGACATTCATTTAGGGACCACTGCTTATCACAGCCCCACTAGGTGATGCACCAGTGCTACCACCACCTAATGGTCAGCATCTACTGCCAGTGGTTCTGTCAGATGACGTTCGTAGGCTTAGTTCCCTATAAGAGTTTCATAGATAGAGACCTCTCAGGTTCCAGGGAGGGATGGATCCTCAGGTTGCGGAGGACTGGATAGAGAGTCTAACAGAGGTCCTCTCCTTAGGGAGTACACCACATGAACAGATTGTGATCTTGGTAGGGATCCTTCTGCAAGGCTCAGTATGGAGATGGTGGAGCTTCACCACCTAGAGGCACGATGAGGCGACCCTTACCTAGGTAGGCATTGATCAGGTTTTCTGGGAGGAGTTTTTTACTGCGACCTTGCACTCTGTGTGCATTCAAGAGATGATTCACCTTTATCAGGGCAGCATGATGGTAGCTAATTACCCATAGAGTTTCACTAAGCTGTCTCGCTACTCCACAGACATGGTGTGAGACCCTTTCTTCAGGGCTCAGGCCTTTGAGCGGGGACTCATATGGGAGATAAGGGTATCGATGTTTTCTCTCAGCATCTATACCTAGGAAGGGGTACTATAGAGAGATCTTCTTATGGAGAGATTCTTGGTGGAGAAGGATCTTATAGCTAAATCCTCTGACAAACCCGAGAAAGAGGATTCTTCAGTAGGTAGTAGACAACAGACATGTGGGCCCTAGTGGGCTATGTCTTTCAGTGGTCGACGCCATGAATCAGGGTTTGCAATGTGGGGATCCTAGACTAGGAGATCTATAAGGGACCAAAGTAGTTCTTCATGTGCGGTGGTTAGGGACACATATCTTGTGACTGCCCAACCCTCCGTACAGATGACTAGCAGACGGTTGAGGGGCTGTCGACGCAGCAGCAACAGTGCAAGCGAGGAGATCCACTGGGCAGTGATGTGGAAGGGGAGCCGGATGAGCATCATGTGGTAGGTGACGATTTGAGGTGTTACTACCACCACCCCCAGGTGGCCAACCTCGACCTCATGGAGCAGACAGAAAGGGGTGAGCTCAGCTCTAGGAAAAAGAGACTTACGACAATGGTGCTCCAGAGGTGATCTAAGGTAAGGTCTATATCTTCTAAACCCTTGATTCCTTACTTATAGACACTGGTGCTAGTCACTCCTTTTCCATGGATCTCACTCAAAACTCAAAGATTCTTCTTGATCTATTGGCTCGATCTTTTCCACTAGATACTTTTACAGGAGACGACTCGAGGATTACACACCGGTTTCGGTAGTTTGATCTTACTCTACGAGGTGAGAGCTCCAGCTTGTATCTCCAAGTATCGGCATCGAGTCCTTATGATGTCATCATGGGTATGGACTAGTTTTCCACTATCTATGCTCAGATCAACTACTTTAGGCATATAGTGTGGTGTATTCTGGAGATGGGATCCAGTTTCCCTTCACTAATAGGAATGAAACCCTTGTAGAATAGGACAGACTCTCTTGAAGGAGGGTACATCCGATCACTCACAAGTTTTCTAGCCTCACACTTGATATAGTGGATGGGAGGAGTCGAAGCTTCACTTTAATGGTGGATGAGTATGAGGTTGTTTTCCCTAAGGATGTTCTGGGAATACCTCCTTGTAGGGAGGTAGACTTTTGCATCAACATGTACCATGGGACGAAAAAGATATAAACATTGGAATATCGTATGGCTTCTGCAGAGCTTCACGAGATGAGGGTACAGCTAGAGGAATTCCATGAGAAGGAGTTCATAAGGCCCATCATTTCACCATGGGCAGCCCCGGTGCTTTTTGACTAGAAGGAAGATGATATTTTTCGGTTGTTCGTGAACTTCCATCACCTGAACCAGGTGACCATGAAGAACAAGCATCCACTACTAAGAATCGATGACCTCTTCAACTAGATAAAGGGATCAAAGTGGATCTGAAAGATAAATATTAGTTCAGGATATCCCCATCTTTGGGTACAGGACGAGGATATACTGAGAAAGAATTCAGGTGCTGGTATGACCACTATGAGTTCCTGGTGATTCCCTTCGGCACAACCAATTCCCTGGAAATTTCTATGGGCATCATGATTTGGATATTCCAACCTTACAATGACCCATTTATCATGGTCATCATTGATGACATCTTAGTGTACTCATAATCGGAGGAGGATCACACTACACACCTATGGATAGTCATGGATACACTCTGATAGCACCAGATTTTTGGTAAGATCTCGAAGTTCTAGTTCAATATTTGGTAGGTCCACATTCTTGGATACGTCATCTATGAGACTGGATTTGTAGTGGATCTAGTGAACATAGATGTGGTACTTTTTTGGGATCCACCCAATAGCGTGAATTATGTGTGGAGAATCTTAGGTGTGGCCGATTACTATCATAGGTTTTTTCTCGACTTCTCTTGAGAAGCAGCACCCTTATCGTCTTTGACATGGAAGAGAAAGCCCTACATGTGGATGGTGAAATTTAAATAGAGTTTCAACGATTTGAGGAGGATAGTGACTTGTGCCCCCATCTTAAGACTACTAGATGAGGTAATTTGTTATGTAGTTTATTGTGACACATCAGGGACCATCCTTGGTTGGGTCCAGATGGAGGAGTTTGTATTGATCGCATACTATAATAACCCGGATCTTCTTATGAGGTATGAGTTTCTTCTTTTTCTTTTCCTTTTAGTTGTTTTTGAGAAAACATGGAAAACTGGAAAAAATTTTGTTTTAGTAGAACACATTGTCTAATCCTATCTACACACGGTGTGGTATGGTCATGTAGGATAGGGATACACTGTGTGTTCTTTTTTTTTCGATAGGGAGGGAAGAAAAATCCACTACACAATGTGTACATCCTATTACACACTGTTTAATCATGTTGGTAAGGTCAGTGTGGGATGCGTAAAGTATGTTGGAAAATTTATTTACAGTGAAATGATATACATGCAGTGTATACTAACTTAAATGTCGTGTACTACTAAAATTCCGCATAAAACAAGCATAAGCCTATTTTCATCTTCTTATGGATAGCAAAGCTACTGGGTGAAGAACAAAGAGCCACAAGAATGTTTCCTTCTCCCATTTCATCATTCAAAATCGGTTCAAGTGTCGTCGGTCTCATTGGATTCATTTCAATAAGAATTTTCTTCTCCTTGAGTCATTTTTGTTGATTTTTGTTCTTGAAGATATTATTTAAGGTTGAATTATTTACTTATTTTCTTAGATATAATCCATTCTAAGTCGATTCAAGGGTCTACATTAGATTATATGAGTTATACGACATTATGGTGGGTGGTCTTGTGCCTTTTGTTAAATGTTGAGTTGATTATATGTTCTGAAATGGTATGAGACCATTATTTGGTATTGTTTTCTCTAGAATTTAATCCTATTGATAACTAATGACATTTCACAATTTTATTATTTGTAATTGAAGCATGTGATTACCGATTTTTTTATTTAGGGACACCCCATTGGTGTGTTTCCCATGGTTAGCCATTTTGAAAGATCGCATTTGAGGATTGTGAATGTTTTCCGTTTTTGGGGTTGATTAGAATCAAATATTGTTATATGAAATGCCCATGTGTGTTTTTATGATTTAAACCATTCAATACATGGATTTTAATGTGTTTGATGTTATGTGAATTTCCTGTGTGAGTTGTTATGTTTAATGTCATGTGATAGTTTAATTCACATGTTTTTCTATAGAAATGAAATGTTAAATGATTAAAAGAGGTAATTAGTCATGGGTGAGCCATAGTCTCAGTTAAAAGATGTGGTGAGGCTCATGTGACTAATTACACCTTTATTACCTTGGGTGAACCATTATCTTAGTTAAAAGTAAATGGACAGACTCAAGAGGTTAATTACATAAGGGTTGTCAGTGATCCACAATTTTGGTTGTCAGGCTTACTCAATCTTCATTATAAATGATGGGATAATCATCGATCAATTGAGGGATACCGAGGATGGGAACTATTAGAAACAAAAAAAAGATTAAATGTTGATATGTAGATATGATTAAATGTAAAATGGTTATGTCACTATTTGACGATTAAATGGTACGGGGTGTCGATGGGCCTAGGCCGGACTTTGAGACCTTTTTAAAGTTCACAGAATATGTTAAATAAAATGGAATCACTTATGATGAGTCTTCCATGAAAAAGCACATGCTTGGATTCAGTATTCTCTTTTTATATTGATTATCTTCTAAGACATATGTTGTGTTTACTTCTATACGGGGTATTGGCATGCTAAGGATGAATATCGAGATAGTTTCACCTAAATGAAAATGAATTGCTAAATAATATAAGTAGAATAAATGGATAGTTTACTTGAGTACTTTCTAGTTATAATTCTCTTTTCTGTTATTTCATATATTCTATGATTATTTGGAACAGATCTTTGGTGGTTTACTACTAGATAAGTCTCACACCCTGTTTGGGTCATGATTTTGTATCCAAACATATTATATAATTGTAGGTATAGACAAGGTCAGGTTCCCTTATATAGGTACTTGACTGCTGGTTAGGATCAGGATAGCATGGGACCAAGCTGAGGCTTGCGATGTGTCTGAGTTTTATTTTTGTTTCTACACGTTTATTATATTTTTATCTTATTGTAGTGTATCCTGTTTTGGTTTTTTATTAGAACACATAACATGTTGTATTATCATATGTATGGTTCAAGACATGGATATTTATCTATCATACATCTACTATTTTTTTCATTTTTGTATTGTTTACTGCTTCTGTTACAGTACTGTTTTAATTTTTTTTGTGTTATAAACATCCAATGAGGGAATAGTTTCCCAACTATCACAAACAGGGCCCTTGCTACTAGTCGGATGCCTCTGGCATTTGGGGAAATGCTCTTGAGGCCATGTGGACAACCGATCCGTCTATCGGTTTAGTGGTATGTCGGGTCGGGACATTACAAAGTGGTATCAGAGGGTTTTCTTTTCTGCTTTGTCTTACTGTTTGGAGCCTATAGTCCAGGATAGGAAGGAATGATAATTTGGTAATTATCTTTTCCTAGGAGTATCTCCCCCCAAATAGGTAAAAAACCAAATTGCCTCGACATGACTTGTGATATTTAGATTTTGAGCTATTATAGGTGATTTGATTTCACCGTTGGGTGACACACTTGATTTCAGCTATTACTATTGAAGTAATTGTGGGTCCTATTTTAGTTGCAACCTGATGAGATGAAGTTGTGCCATCTCATAAAACATATAGAAACTTGATAGAATTATAGGTCATGCGTGACATCATGCTATCTAGGATGAATTAGTTATCGCATGTTACTGTATTAGATGATGTGATTTCTATGCCTGCTTTTGTGATAGTTTTATTGGTTTCTGGTATGGTTTGGATTGAGTGGACACCAAAAATTTGTTCCAAAGGTGTATGTTCTCTCTGTGAACAAAATTTAAGGGATCATAATTCATTTTTTTTCTATATTTTTATCACGATATGTTCTTCTTGGGTGCCGAACTTTGATCTGTGGGGAGTATGGGCCCTCACAGATCAGAATTTGGCATCCCACTATATGGTTTTCTCCAGAACAGAGGTTTTTTGGGAAATATGAATTTTCTATCCTAATAAAACCTAGTATACATGGTGTGTATCCTATCCTAACATGTCATGTGTTCTTCCCAATAGGGGAAGAATGTGATCCAAGTTCTAAGAAGAACACACCATGTACCATGTGTACACTCTTTATTGTCCTTGACCATGTATCCTGCTGTGTGAGGAGGGAACATGAGTTTTCAAGCTTTGAGTAGTAAACACTATGTACCATGAATACACACTTTGTAGAATATGACCATGTATACAACCATGTGAAAAATAACACAGGTGTATGTATATATTAACACACACTCTGTGTCTATTGGGAACACATCGTGTAGTCATAAACTGGCAGAACCGTGTAGTTCTAGCTGTGTAGAAGTATCTGGGGAAGAAGGTAAATCCAAATACATGTCATGTATCTTAAAGAACACAACATGTACATGGGGTGTTACATGGTCATGTTGGGAAGCAGTACACACCCATGTAGTGGACATGGAGAACACGCCTTGTAAAGTGTTATGCACACCATGTACACCTATTTTAAAAACGTTGAGTGTTTTTCCTTCTCTGTCCCATTTTTCACTTTTGAGTGGCAGTATTGACTATGTTAAAACTTGTTTTGAGTTTTGTATGCTGGAATTTACAAATCAATTTCACCACGATGACCTCGAGCAGTGCACCAGGAGAGTGTCGATGAGTATGCACTGAAGGTGGTAGGCCATGGAATTACAATGGACCCTACCGTTGTGCCTACTACAACACAAACCATTATAACAGACGTGGGTGCATACACAAAATTTCGTGAAGGTTTTGTGAGGTTCATGCTGACCTTCTAGGGAGCACCATAGGTTTCCACGTCTATGGTATAACTAACACATATATTCCAATAGTAGCATCCACCTACTTTTTTAGGGCATGGACGACCCCAGGCTACGAAATATTGGCTTGAATCAGTACATACTATCTATGAGAATCTTGATACCCCTTTTGAGAGGACGATAATGATTCCAACTTATATACTATGTGATTCTACCAAGAGGTGGAGGGATGTTATCAAGTAGATAGAGAACCACCAGGAAATGGCATGGGGAGACTTCCAGACAGTCTTATATGACTAATTTCCTGAGAACCTCATGGTTGATCAAGCTGAGGTGTTCATGAATCTCAAGCAGCGTACTATGTTAGTGATGGAATATTCTTCCTGCTTTACAGAGTGTCTGTGATGTTCACCTGTTCTGATGGGTGACGAGGGTTTATAAATAGGTGCTTTGTGGATGGTATTCGATATGACATCGGATCTCAGGTTAATGTTTTTAGTTTTCTTTATATATATTCCATTGTGAATTAGATGCAAATTACTGAGCACAACCTACAAGAATATGGGGGTGCAATCCAGGGAAGTTCAGCACTGAGATCTGGTATTGTCTTGACCGGATGCAAGAAGTGTCATATGGTGTTTTCTCATGGGAATACGAGCAGTCTAGATGTATCTTCTGGTAGCCAGGTGAGGTGATATTAGTGCGGAAGAGTTAGGAATACCAGACTGCAGTTCCAGAAGAACTCAGTTGAGTGCTGAGCTTGCAGAAAGATGGGCCATTTACAGTGCTTTTGCAGGATGTTTCCACCAGTGTTTAATGAGATAGGTTCTGTTTAGACTCCACACGCAGGAGTAGGGTTAGTAGCTTCTCACAAGTCTAGAAACTAGAATACATTAGGGCGTGGAGCCCATGGTGGTGGGTGTGGCCATGGTAGCCAGACCTCTGGATCTTAGCAATAGTAGGATGGGTCAACTTAGGGTAGCCAGGTTGTGTCACAGGGTCGTGGTGTAGGTCATACATATGCAGTGTAATAGACCCACCAGGATCAGGAACTCAGAACTTCTATTGTCAAAGGTACTGTTATAGTCTCCTCTATTTTATCTTCTGCACCTTTTGATACTAGATGTTCTCATAGTTTTATATATGTGCCTATTGTAACGAGTCTTAGTCCTTGTGTTTTTAAATTTGAGAACATTATGACTCTAGAAACTCTGTTAGGGATTATAATGGAAATTGTGCATCTCACAAGAAGTGACCCCTTGAGATTGGTGGATGTCACATCTTTTGGGATCTCAACATCTTAGAGACGATGGGGTTTTATGTCATCCTCTGAATGGATTGGATGGTATTCTTTTATGACTTCATTGAATTCTATCACTGCAGGATGAGTTTTATGTCCCCATAGGGTGGGTCATTTCTATACAAGGGTGAATGGGATGTCCAGGCGAGCTGATCCAGTTTCGATCATCATGGGCTGGGTGAGATGACAGCTGAGATTGCGAGTTTATATCTGGATAACTAGAGAAAATTTCTAATAGATTTTCCTACAGTTTTTGATCATATTAGGGACATTTTCCCAGACGACTTCTCAGGATTACCCCCGGTTAGAGACTTGTAGTTCACTGTTGAGCTTGTTCCAGTAGTTGCACTAGTATCCATTCCTCTTTATAGGATGTCTATGATGGATTTTCAAGAGCTCCATAGGCAATTGGAAGATCTGGAAGTTAAGGGTTTTATCCAACCTAGTACTTCACCTTGGGGTTTGCTAGTCCCTTCCATGGAAAAATTGAATGGTACTCTCAGTCATTACGTGGACTATCAGAAGTTGAACCAGTTGATCGTTAAAAACCTATATCCATTAACATTAATATATGACATGTTTGATCAACTTTGAAGAGATCAAGTGTTCTCAAAGATTGAAATGAGGTTAGGATATCACCATGTACGTGTTTGATTGGCAGAAAATCCTGATACTGCCTTTCGTAACATGTATAACCTCTATGAGTACTTGGTTATGTTGTTTGGTTTCACAAACACGCCAACAATTTTCATGGCGTTCATGAACTGAGTGTTATATCCTTACCCATATTCCATTGTGGTGGTTTTCATGGGCGATATCTTGGTATATTCTCAAAATTTACACAACCATGAAAATCCCCTATAGGACATTTAGAATACATTAAAATAGCATCGGTTATATAATAAGCTCGCAAGAATCTACTTCTAGATGGATAATATTCACTTTCTGGGTCACATCATCTCATATATTCATGTATCAGTAGACCCATAGAAGGTGAGAATAGTAGTTACCTAGGAGTATCCCAAGAATGTTTCTAAGGTACAAAGATTCTTGGGGTTAACATGTTACTACAGGTTCTTAATACAGTACTTCTCTTGCTTAGAAGTGCGAATGATGATCTTGACTAAGAAAGGTGTGATGTTTGACTTGTTAGACTCTTGTGACACAACCTTTCAGAAGTTTAGGGGATGTTTGACTTCAGTGTCGATATTGATATTTCCTAAACCAATAAGGAGTTACACTGTGTACTATGATTCATTAGGTATCGATCTAGAATTAGTGCTTATGAAAGGGGATCGATTTGTTGTGTATGAGTCTCAGTAGTTGAGGCCACATGAGAGGAACTACTCGACATATGATATTGGGTTAGAAGATTTTGGGAATTATTTGCAATGTTGGAGACACTATCTTTTAGGAGAACATTTTTTGGTGTACACAGACCAAAAAAGTCTCAAAAATATCTTTACTCTATGTTATTTTAATCTAAGATAGTGAAAATGGGTGGAATACCTTCAGTATTCTGACAATGATCTTTCCTATACACCGGGAAAAGGCAATGTTGTGGATGATGTACCAAGAAAGTGGACTCCGATACAAGTAGTACAGGAGGCTAGTGGTGAGAAAAAGCTTATGGATTAGTTCTATTAGATGAATTTAGAGTTTCATAATAGTCAGGGACATAGTTATATTTCATATTTGGCTATTACTTGTTCCCTATGGGGAAGAGTGAGGATGAGGAAATTATCTGATTCCGAAGGACGAGTTCTATGGGAGAGTGTGGTAGGGGAGGACCCTTCTACTAGATGAACGATAGTCATGGTTGAAGTTATGTGTGTCCCTGGACATGTGCGGGTTACATGGGATATACGCGAGGAGATGATGCAGGAGTTTCATGCTTCAGCTTGGGCAGTACATCCCAGAGTCACCAGGATGTACCCTGACTAATGTCATCTATATTAGTGGATGGGTATGAATTAAGAAGTATCTGGTCTTATTATGAGGTGTTCCACCTATCAGTAGGTGAAGGTGGATCATCCGCAGTTAGGTGGACATTTATAGTAGCTATCCATTTCTGAGTGAAAATGGGATGATGTTGCGATGGATTTTATGACGGTGTTACCAAGGCTGCCTAGTGGCAACGATGCTATGTGGGTTGAATTTTAAAGGATTACGAAGTTTTCTAACTTCTTCATGATCAAGGAGTCCTTTGGTGTTGATGAGCTTGGGATGATGTATATTTGAGAGGTAGTAGGTATTCATACAGTTCCTTATTCTATCATTTCAGATAGGGATTCCCTCTATACGTTCTATTTCTAGCCAATTTTTCAGAGGGCACTTGGTACATAGTTGCTTCTGAGCATAGCATACCACCCTCATACTGATGTCCAGTCAGAGTGTCTAATACAGGTTCTGGAGGTCATGTTAGGTGCATGTGTCCTAGACATTGGGGATCTTGGGAGAAACATATACCCCGGGCTGATTTCTCCTATAATAATAGCTTCCAGGCTACTATTTTGATGGTTCCATATGTGTCATGGTATGGTATGCCATTCCGATCACCCATGTGTCGGCTGGAAGTAGGAGAGGCAGCTATGTTGGGACCTCTTCTTTTCTAGGAGACCACTGAGTTGGTTTAGTTGATTCAGAAGTGGATGACTCTTGTACAGTATCTTCAGAAATCTTATGTTGATCGATGTATATGACCTTTGGAGTTTGGGGTTTGGGATCGAGTTTTCCTACATGTCACGCCGAGATTGGGGAACAAGAGGATCTGAAGACAGTGTAAGATTTCACTGAGATATGTCAGACCATTTGAGATTATAGAATGAGTCGGGTCAGTTGACTATCAATTATAGCTAACTCAGAGGTACCAAGCCATTCACGATGTTTTCCATGTATCTCAGCTATGTATCTATCACTCAGCCTCATCTCAAGTTTTTCATCCCTAGGTGGTTGATCTTTAGGTTGATGCATCCTTTGAGAAGCATCCTATTTGTATATTTGATAGGAGCATGAATGTTCTTTGAGATCGGTCAGTTCCTCTCATACGGGTTCTATGGAAGGAAGACTGAGTACACGATGAAACATGGGAATGGGAGGCCACTATACGTGCTTAGTGGATAGAGTTATTCTCATATATTCCTTCACCAACCTTGAAGGGAAATTCAGTGATGAATTTCTTTATGGGGGGGATGTTTGTAAGAACCTGATTCTTCTTATGAGATATTAGTTTCTTCAGTTTCTTTTCCTTTGATTTTTTTTGACAAAACAGGGAAAACTGAAATAATGTTATGTTTTAGAAGAACCCATAATGTAATCATATGTACATTCCATGTGCTCGGTCTGTGTAGGATGGGGATACATAGTGTGTACTTTTGTTGTCCAATGAGAGAAGAATAGACATTACACACTGTGTACTTCCTAGTACACACCATGTAGTCATGTCAGCAAAGTCGTTGCGGGATACATAAAGTTGGTCAGAGATTTTATGAATAGTAAAATGATATACACACCATGTATTCTAATTTACATGTCGTTTACTACTAAAATTTGGATTAAATGTGGAGTAGCCCAATTCTTTTTCTTATGGACAAAAGAGCCGCCAGTTGGAGAGGAAGTAGTCGTAGGAACATTCCCTTCTCTTGTTTCATCGTCTGAAACCCGATTCATGTGTCGTGGGTCTTGTTGGATTCCAATCTGTAAGAGATTTCTTCTCCTTGAGCCGTTATTGGGTATTTATGTTCATGAGGATGCTATTAAAGGATAAATTAATTACTTCTTTGATTAGATCTATACCGTTATAGGCTGATTAATGGACTGACATTAGATTATATCTATTATACGACATCGAGGTTGGTAGTTTTGTACTATTCATTAAATGTTGAGTTAATTATATGTGAAAAAATGGTTTGAGGCCATATTTGGGTATTGTTTTCTCTAAAATTGAATCCTATTCATACATAATAACGTTTAGGTATTTTATTATATGAAATTGAAGCATGTGATTACTGATTGTTTTATTAGGGACACCCCATGGGTGTGTTTCCTATGGTTAGCTGTTTGGAAAGAGAAACATTGAGGATTTTGAATGTTTTCCCGTTTTTGGATTGATTAGAATCATATATTGTTATATGAAATTCCCACATGAGTTTTTTATATTAAAACCATGTAAGGGTTTAATTTTCATGTGTTTTTTGTTATGGGAATTGGCCACATGAGTTTTTAGGCTTAAAGCCAAGTGATAGTTTTATTCACGTGTGTCACTTAAGAAATGAAATGTTAAATTATTAAAAGAGGTAATTAACCATGGGAGAGACATATTATCAATTAAAATACATGTTTGGGATCTTGTGACTAATTACACCTTTCTTACCTTGGGTGAACCATTGTCTTAGTTAAAAGGAAATGGACGAACACAAGAAGTTGATTACATAAGTGCCATGAGTGTGCTACAGTTTTGGTGCTCAGGATTATTGAGTGTTATTTTTAAATTACAACTGAATCCTTGGTTCATTGAGGGGTACCTAGTACGGGCTCTATTGGCAGCAGAACAAATGATTAAATGCTGAAATGCTGATATGCTTAAATTAAAAATGGTTATGTCACGAGTAAATGGTTATTTGGTATGGGGAGTCGATGGGCCTAGGCTGGACATTAATACCTTTGTAAAGTATACATAAATTGTTAAATGTAATGGAATGAATAATGATGTGTCTTTCCAACCAAATCACAATCTCGGATTCGGTCTTCACTTTTTATCTACATGACATTCTGAGATATCCAGCGTGTTTACTTCTATATGGGGGATTGGAAGGATAAGGAAGAATCTCGAGATACTTTCACCTAAATGAAACGAAATTGAAAAAGAAAATAAATAAATAAATGAACAGTTTACTTGAGTACTTCATAATTATTGTTTTCCTTACTTCTTTTGCATATATTCCTTGATTGTTTGGAACAGATCTTTAGAGGTTGCCTGCTGAGATAAGTCTCACACCCTGTTTGGGTCATGCTTTTGTTCCCAAATAGATTATATGATTGTATGTGTAGAAAATGGAATGTTCCCTAATATAGGTACTTGATTTATACTTAAGAGTAGGAGAGAATGGGACCAAGATGAAGATTGTGATGCTTCTGAGTTTTATTTCTGTTTCCACACATGTATTATATTTGTATCTGATTGCAGTGTATCCTATTTTGGCTATTTTCTTAGAACATATAACATGCTCCATTATCATTTGTATGGTTTGAGACATAGACAATTATCTATCATACTTCTATTTTTTTCTTTCAGTCGTGTAAGGTTTACTTCTTCTGCTACGGTATTGTTTTGTATTCTGATGTGTTATACTCTGCCAATGAGGGCATAGTTTCCCCACTATCACACTCAATGCCCTTGCTGCTAGTTAGCAACCTCTAGAGTTTGCGGAAATGTTCTTTATTACATGTGTCCAACTGGTCTGGCTGTCGATTTATGTAACACCCCAATATTTCATAGTAAATAATTTTCATTAAAGTAATTCAATAGCTTGCGTTACACGGAACACCGAGTTTAAGCGCACCACGACTTACCAAACTAGTCGTTAAAAAATCAGTTATGAATATCATTAATTCAATTATTAATATTCTATACTCCATAGAATTTTAGAATCCTTATTATGTGTTTCATAGAAATAATATAAGAACAAATTCACTTTCTTAGATAAAAGAGTTATTTTTCATAAAAAATGAAAATTTAACATCTTTTAAGGGAAAACCCTTTTTAAAACAAATATTTGACACTTTTATATATTCAATTTAATGAAAATAAATTCTTATTTATAACTGGGGCATAAATATTTATTTTGGATAATTTTCTGGTACTTTTCTGAAAATTTCATATTTTGATGAATAATGAAGAATAATAAATTTTAATTGAAAACATCTTTTTTAATCAAAATAATTTATAGGGTTAAAATATTCATTTGAATTTTTTATAAGTATAATTAAATTATTTTTTTTTCATTTAATACAATGTATATAATTATAAGTAATTTCACATTTACATTTGACATAAACACATGTCAATCATTTGATTGTTTTTACTTTTTAAAACCCAACTTCTCGGTTTTGACCACGAGATTTAATTTTAAATTAATTAATGCAACTTTTATGTTTTTTATTTTGGTAAAATAGAATTGATTTTTTAATTTATAATATAAAAATTATCTTAGGGTAGAGTTTTGGTATTTTTTCTGAAAACATTAAATTTTTAGGAATAGTGAAAAACATTATGTTACATTATAAAACCGACATTTTATTTAAAATAATTATTTATTTTATTTAAATGTATTTTAAGTAAAAATAGATATATAATACCTATAAAAGTTCAATGTAATTTATTAGAGTAATTTTATAATAAAATTATATGTATAAAATTTTATTGATCTTTTTACAGTCTTTTTCCCACCTTCTAGGGGCATTTACAAATTTGCATAAAACATAATATTACTGCTTCTATGAATTTAATTTCAAAAATCATAGATACATGGTTAATATCAGTAGGTAAAATGTGGTTCAATAAGATAAAAATAATTTTTCATGAATAGTAACTTCTTTACATTTATTTACTGTGGTTAAAAGTAAATAGGGTAAATAAAGGTAAAAATGATATTATAATCACCCTGACACATATCCGAATTCTATTGGATTATTTTTATTTGAAAAAAAAACCTTAGGAATAAAATATGATCCTTTATTCCTCTTGGATTAGATTACGACAGTTTTTATTAATTTATTTAAAGAAGAGTTAAAAGTGTTAAATTCAATGTTTATTAACTAAACCATTTTTAATATAGGGTTATAAATAATATAAATTCACTATAAATATTAATTATAAAGATAAATATTTTTCCTACATTAAGGAATTTTATTAATAATTTTTATAGGAAAATAATTAAATATATTTATGATACAATGATGATGCAATGATTACCATCTTAATGAATTATTAAAATAGTTTATATTATAAATATTAAAATGAATATAATTCAATTGTTTTTATTAAATCCAATAATTTTTTAGGTTTATATGACATGTTAGAGTTGATTATATAAATTTTTTTCGAAGTGAAAATGTTTTTCTGAATTTTACAAAAACAAAAAATGAAATAGTGTCTAAATTGAAATAAATTAGTTTTTAAAACAAATCCTTTATTATTGGTTGTTTTAATATTCTTAAAAATATAAGTTTTGTAAAAAGGGATTTAATAATATTATATATGTCATTAATTAACCACTTGAGGTTCTTTTGGATGTTTAGAGTATGTTTATTAATCGTATAGTGCAAGAATAAGAGAAGACACGGTAAAAGCTAAACTATTTAACTAAGAGTTAAATCTAAAAGATAAGGTTAAAATGGTAATCTAAATTTGTCTAAAACACATTTGATGAGATTTTTCGACTGATCCCCACCATATCTTCGAAATATATCATTTTTGGGCCATTATAACCTGAAAATTATTTTATTATAAAAGAATATTTTAAACTTTTCCTAAAGTGACCCTCACCTCTCTTATAAACGGGAACTTCACCTTCTCTAAATTTCACACCTCCAAAGCCATTTGTCTCAGCCAATCCCATCCACAATATCTTCAAAAATTCACTTAATTCATCCTAGAGGTATTACTTTGATCAGAAATCCATCCTAATTAGCGATTTTGTTCAACTCAAAAGGAAACACCCGAAAAAGTGGTAATAATTTCACAACCCTCTTTCAAGTTCTTTTCTTCTTAAACACCCTCTATATTTATTTTTTCCATACATAAATTAAATAATCCATAACCTTCTACATATTTTGATGTTATTATAAATGTGGTACAACCATATTCTTCATTTTGTCCCTCTTATAAATGACAATGTCACCATACGTTCGAACGTACGGCTTACTGTCTCCTGGTCGTGGTGTAGTTTTTTATTCAAACACTTGATTATTTGTATGGGTATAATAATGAGTATAACAGATGTAAATAAAAAATATAACAAGTTATTGATTCTTTATATTTGATATAAAATCCAATTACAAATGTTTTCACCATCAATATAATGATACTGTCGCTCATGTGTACGTACAGCTTACCGTCTCCACGAACGCGATGAGATTCATTTCCCATCATATCATTCAAGAATAATTTTATTTGAATAAAAATATTGTTTAAGAACTTAATATATTTCTGGATAAGATTCAAATACATTCTATACATAATAAGCATGACTTAAGAAACAAAACATATAAAAGAAAATGAATCATTTAAAAACCAAAACAATGATACTACTGAAATATAATTAACAAAGCAATATTATAAGATCATATATGATATCATATTTATGTATTTGGTTCTTTTATAATTTAATAAAAATTATTTTACCATTATACATGAGGTTAACCTATCTTATTTATGGAAAAGTACTGGGTAAGGGGTTTTCACCTCACTTCTTATTCCCTTGAGAATCATGCTATATTGCCAATATTTCCTTTTGAGTGGTGTATATACTACCCATTACTGTATTATTTGAGTAATATAATTTACTTTATGGGTATTTACATTTTCATTTTATGATACTTATTTAAGGGGGTGTATGTTTAGTAATTTAGCAAATCAGTAAGGGATTTCAAATTTCAATTTCCACTCATTAGGCTTTACACATAATTCATTGATTATATTACTCGAAGATTATGTGTGGAATCACTATTTATTATTTATGTAGTAGTTTCCACTCCCCTTTCTATGGATATAGCTTTGATACACATAATCACTCCATTGAAAAATTAACATTCCATTGATAAGAACCTTTTAAGGGTAATCTTAACTCAATTTCCAATCATTGTGTTAGACATCCAAGTCATTGGTTTTGTTTCTACAAGAATATGTTTGAATGTAATCTGATTGATTTACACTTAATATCCAATTATATTGAGTGTATTTATTTTTCTCACACATAATAATTTCATTGATTTATCCTTAATCTTAAGATATGGTTTTTCTAAGGTATTTCATCTCAATTTACATTCCTTTGACACCTCTTTGTTGTTATGCACCAATTCTCTTTTATATGGTGTATATACTATCCTTTGAAATATTATATCATGAATCCATTTATTCTCATGATATTATAATGTTTTTATTAATGTTATTACTCAATTACTTCTATTCAAGCATATCTTATTTGGATAGGAACTCTTTAACTAGAATATTATTTTAAATGATGTAAATATTTATTCTTCTAAATCATTCTCATTAATATTCATGTTTTAAAAATGGTTTTATGTATTTATTTTTATGGAAATAAATGCTTGTAAATTAAAATTACTTTTAAAAGTTTCAATGTGTTAAGGGAATCTTTTAATCAAAAATATATTTTAAATGTCTTCTTTGAAAAATATTGCGACATTTAAATTTTTTCTAGAAAAATGGTATATTCCTTTAAAATAGTTTTAATGACTATTTTCATATTTTTCTATATCCTTTAGTGTATTTTATACATTATTGAGGTTGATTTATCATAATATAATCATCCATATTGTATTGAATTTGTTATGTTTTACTATGGATGTGCTATTTTTATGCCATTCATAGTTTGTGGTTAAAATATTGACATTTCATATGCTAGTTTTAATACGAATGTTTAGATTACGTTTCACCCTTTTATATGAGGAATGCATTGGAATTAGTAAGTGACAGTTGGAGCCCTCTATATCTCCAATTTACGTCAGTATGTATCATGAGACAAACTAGTGTCATGGTACAAGGCCCTGACAAAATCAAATTTGTAGTATTGGAACATGACCATGACTATGTGGTTATGAAGTCTAGAATTATGCATTCCATCATTATAAAATTGGATATTGATATTACATGTGATTATTAGACTAATAGAATATCCATGTGAGTAAGTAAATGGAATTATTTGGTTCATCATATCCATATTATGATGATGTTTAAGTTTAAAAGGCTTGTGTTCTAGTCTTATACATTGCCATAAATGTTTATTCTTATTCTTGACAGTTTATACTATATTGATATCCCTACTGAGCATCTGACATCACACCTTTATTATTTTTTATTTTTCCTAGGATTCAAAGAAGTATATTACGATCAACTTACTGGAATAGGCTAAAGGATATAAGAGGTTTCAAAGGGGACACAATGTTGTTATTTTTCTCATGATGTAATGTAAAACTTATGTTTGTATCTAGTACTTCCAAGGATACTAAACTGATCGGTATTGTGGGACATGATTCCTCGTATCATGCCAATGTTGTGTAATAATGCACTGATTCGGGATAACTGGGGTTGGGGTGTTATAGTTGGTATCATATGAAGTTTAGTACAAACCTTGGAAGCTAGATTTAGAAAAAATCTCTGATTAAGAAACACTACCCTAAGATAGACATTGAGGATTTGTATTGGAGAAAATCCAAAAAAAATTGTAATGTAAATATTATGTGGGTTTTCTATGAAATACATCCATATCTGGATACGAGCAGGTAGAGGTGGCTCTGACCCAGATGTACCTAAGAGTGAAAACTTAGACAAGGGGTTTCATGGTTGACCCAAGGTATCCTGGTACATGACAATGGGCCTTGATTCACTCTTGGTTACGAAACTCCTGAGGGATATGCTTAGGATAATTCACATTTTCATTACAAACTGATTTTATGGATTTTAATATAAGATGGGAATAAATAACCATGGTTTATCTTAAGATGTTTTAGATTGAAAATAAGGTGTTATGATATTCTTTAAATTATTTTATGACTCACACTATGCTTTATTTTGTTAGTCAACGGATAGATTCCAAGGAATTCATAGTAACATTGAACATGATGTACAAGGTGGGAATGGTGGTGGAAATGAGAAATGATATGGATTGTTGATAGTTGTAAAAGATATCATGTTCATGTTGAATTAGTTTTGAAAAAATATGATCAACAAAATATATATTAACCAACTCTTGGACTCAACAAAGAAGATAAAGGCGGTGAATGAAAAGAGCTCCAGTAGGGGAGACCATGGGGAAATGAAGGCTCAATTTCCATCATGCAGGAAATGTGGAAGGAGAAACCTAGGAAAGTGTTTCAATAGAACAAATAAAAGATTTGTGTGTGGGAAATAGGGAAATGAATTAAATCATTGATGAGGAAAAATGAAGAGTACTAGGGAAGAAAATAAAAATGATCCCAAGAATCCATTTACAGTAATTTTTATTAAATGTAGGGGACCAGGACATTACCTGAGTGATTTCCCTATTCTATAGGATACCCTCTTGGTCAGGGAAGAACCTTTGTGAAAATAAATGGATAGAGAAATGTTTAAAAGTATTATTTCTCTTTGATGATGAGATTACTTTGGAAGACTTTTCTATTGTATGTGTAACTTTGTTGTTTGTTATGTGAAAATGCTATTTTAGGATGAATTGTATTTTTTATTGTGGATATAGTTATTAATAACCATTAATGTCTATATGATCCTTGAATTTAAGGAAATTAGAAGTTATTAAATTTTGGGATGAAAATGCGATGTATGAGATAAAATTTGGGGCAAAATTATGTTATGGATATTTTGAAGAATATATCTCATTTTGGGACTGTTATAAAATATAGTTTTTGAAAAAGGAAAACAAGTTGACCATGTGAAAACCCATCGCGTTGGAAAAAGTTGCGGGATTCAAACCCAAAACCAGAGTGCGATAGGGATTTATCGCCTACCGCTAGACTACGTGAAGTCCCTAGTTACTGTGACTAATTATTTTCTGTTAAATGATTTTATTGATCAATAATAAGTTGATTTGGGATCATATGTATCTTTAAATGTATATCCTCATTATAGGAAAATGATTTCGTGATTAAGTGATATATGTTATTTTGGAAGGCATTAGCTCTATTGGGAAAACTATATGCCTAAGGAAAATAGAATACAATGGGATTTAATTTTAGGAGTAATGGTGGATTTATATCTATGTTTTTATTGATGATTTATAGTGATTTGGTTTAATTATGGAAATGATTAACTTATCATAGAGAATATGTGATTAGGTTAATTATTTTTAAGTTTGTGACTTAAAGAGTAATCGATGTTATTTATAGATACAATTTAACGTGGATGACTACATAATCATATTCTTTTATGTTTTGGGTTTCAATATTAGTTTGACTTATATTGAATGATTTTAAAGACAATTATTTATTGAATTGTATTTATTGAACTTTTTGTATTGTTGGTTTAGTTTTAGAACATAAGATTAGTATTTATTTTTCTAATGGATTATCCTTTTTGGGGATCATATTATCTTATGCAACCCATTTTGGTTATGGTTAATCTCTAAAGACAAGGAAAATATATAGTTTATCCACTGTGGATCAAGTGATTCTCTAAAAGTTTATTCTAGCACTTTAGATGTGACCAAGTCATCTTGAATACTCATCGTTTGAAAAAAGGTGAGTTAATGGTCAAAATTTATTAAAGGATGAAACTCTACTTGAAAAGTAAGTATATATCTTTATGTTCTTAGAAAATCTCATAAATAAATTCCTCAACTTCATGAAATGGAACTTAAAATAAAAAAACCGTTGTCCGTTTACTTTTCATACTGGGAAACTAATGACTGTTTATCCCATCACAAGTTTGTGGTTTTCTTGTTTTTAACTATCTCCTGATCATGTTTTCTATCACTCTCCATTATAACATGACACTTATTTTATTTTGTATATCTTTTTTTCCTACATGAAATCCTAGTACAGGTTATCTCGGGTGACCTTTGTACTTCTCTTTATTTTTTTAAATGTGATATTCTTATTGACTCTTTTTCTGATGTGGGACTATCAATGAAGTTCCTAAGACTAATTTTAAAATTGAGAGGATGAAATTTCCAAAATGGTGGAAGAATTTTATACCCCAATATTTAATAGTAAGTTATTTTCTTTAAAGTAATTCAATATCTTGCGCTACACGCAACACCGAGTTTGAGCGCACCACGACTTACCAAACTAGCTGTTCAAAAAGTGGTTATGAAAAGTATTAACCAAATTTTGAATTTTATATTCTCCATATAGTTCTATAATCCATATTATGTTTTTCTTCAACATAATATAAGATAAAATTCATTTTCTCATAAAAAAGATGAATTTTTCAAAAAATGAAATTTTACCGCATTTTAATGGAAAACCATTTTAAAACCAATATTTGATAGTTATATATATATAATTTAATGAAATTAAATTCTTTTTAAGTATCAGGAGATAAAAATATATTTTGGATAATTTTTTGGTACTTTTCTAATAACTTTTATATTTAGATGAATACAGAAAAATACTAAATTTTAATTTAAAACAACTTTTTTAATTGTGATAAATAATAGTGGAAAATTATGCATTTGAATGTCTTGGAAATATAATTAGATTATAGTTTTATCATTTTATAAAATTTAGGTCATTATAGGTAATTTCACATTTAAATTTGACATAAATACATGTCAATCTTTTGATAATTTTTACTTTTTAAAAAACAGATTTTCAGTTTAGACAATGGAAATTAATTTTAAATTAATTACTGCTACTTCTATGTTTTTAATTTGGTAAAGTATAATTCATTTCTGAATTTGGAATATTATAATTAGCTTAGGATAAATTTTTGGTACTTTTCTGAATACATTAAAGTTTTTATGAATAGTGAAAAACATTGCGTTATAGTTTAAAACCGACTTTTTATTTAAATAATTATTTATTTTATTTTAATTTATTTTAAATAAAAATAGTTATACAATTACTATATAAGTTAAATTTAATTAATGGGAGTCATTTTATAATAAAATTAGGTGTGTAAAATTTTATTGAACTTTTTACCATCTTTTACCGACCTTCTAGAAGCAATTGCAAATTTACGTAAAACATAATTTTACTACTTCTCTGAATTAAATTTCAAAAGATCGAGAGAGATGGTAAATATTAGTAATATGTGGTTCAATAAGATGACTATAATTTTCTGTGAATAGTAACCTTTGACTTTTATTAACCACAGTTAAAAGTAAATAGGATAATTAAAGGTAAAAATGACATTATAATAATCCAAAAACATGCCCTAATTCTGTTTGATAAGTGTAATTCAACCAAAAAGAAACTTATGAATAAAATATTATCCTTTAGGTCCACTTGGATTAGATTAGGAAATTTATTATTATTTTATTTAAAGAAGAGTTAAAATTATTAAATTCAATGTTTATTAACTAAACAGTTTTTTATATAGGTTTATACATAAAATAAATTTGACTATAAATATTCATTTCAAATTTAAAAATATTTCCTACATAATGGTATTTTATTTTTAATTTTTAGAGCTTAAATATTTAAATTTATTTATGACACAATGACGATTCAGTAATTACCTTATTAATGAAATATTAAAATAGTTTATATTATAAATATTAAAATAAATAGATTTTAAGTGTTTTGATGCCATACACGAAATTTAAAGGTTAACATGACATTTTAGGGTTGATTAGATAAATTGTTTTGAAAGTGATAAGGTTTTCATGAATTTAAAAAAAAATACCGAATAGTGCCCAAATTGACATAAATTAGTTTTTAAAACAGATACTATATTATTGGTTGATATAATATTTCTAAAAATCTATGGTTTGGAAAAAGGGCTTAAATAATATTATATATGCCATTAATGAATCACTTGAGGTTCTCTTTAAAGTTTAGAGTATGTTTACTAACTGTATAGTGTAATAATTATATAAGACACAATAAAAGTTAAACAATTTAAATAAGAGTTAAATCTAAAAGATAAGGTTAAAATTGTAACCTAAACTTGTCTAAAACCTCTTTTTTGGGATTTTTTCGACCCATCCCCACCTTAGATTTGAAATAAATCTTTCTAGAGCAATTATAAACCGAATATTATTTTATTATAAAATAATATCTCAAGCTTTTCCTATAGTGACCCTCACCTCTCTTATATAAGGGTACTTCCCCTTATCTTAATTTCACACCACCAAAGCCATTTGGGTCGGCCAAAACCTGTCCAAATATGTTCCAAACATCCCTTAAATCAACCTAGAGGCCTTAATTTGATCATAAATCCAACCTATGGAGATCTTTTTATCAACAGTGAAGGAAAAACCCATAGAAGAGGTAATAATTTCACCACCCACTTTCAAGTTATTTTCTTCTTCCACTTCCTCTTTCTTTTTTTCCATACCAAAATAATAAATCCAGTACCTTCTACATAATGTTATGTTATTATAAATATGTTACAACTATATTCATTATTCTATCCATCCTATTAATGAAAAATTCACCATACATATGTACGTACGGCTTATTGTCTTCACATCGTGGTGTAGTTTGTTATTCAAACAATTCATAATTTGGCTGGGTATAATAATGAGTATAACTGATGTGAATAATAATTATAACAAGTTAAATATTCTGTATATATGATATACTATCCAATTACATAAGATTTCACCATCAATATAATGATATTGTCGCTCGTTCGTACATACGGCTTACCGTCTCCACGAAGGCGATGAGATTCATTCCCCATCATAATCATTCAAGAATAATTTTCATTTTATGAATAAAAATAATGTTTAATAACTTAAAATAATTATTTATATGAATCAAATATAGCCCATACATAACAATCATGGCTTACGTAACAAAACATATAAAGGAAAATGAATCAGCTGACATCCAAAACATTGATACTACTAAAAAATCATTAACAAAGAAATATTAGAATATCATACATGATATCATATTAATGTATTTGGTTCTTTTATTATTTTACAACAATTATTTCACCGTTATACAGGAGGTTAACATACCCTATACTAAGGAAAAGTACAAGGTAAGGGGTTTTCATCTCACTTCTTATTCTAATGAGATTCATGTTGTATTGCCACTATTTCTTTTGGTGTGGTGTATGTACTGCCCATTCTAGTATTATTTGTGTAATATACTATAATTTATTTGTATTTACATCTTCCTTTTATGATACTTCTTTCATGGGGTGTATGTTTCGTAAGTAACCAAATCGATAAGGGAATTTCATATTTCAATTTCCACTAATTGGGATTAACGCATACTTCATTGATTATTTTATCCAAGATTATGTGTGGAATCAATATTTTTTATTTATATAGTAATTTCCACTCCCCTTTATGTAGATATAAATTTGATTCACTTAATCACTCTATTGATAAATTCACATTCCATTGATTTGAACGTTTTATGGGTAATAGTAACTCAATTTCCATTCATTGAGTTAAACATCCATGTCATTGGTTTTGTTTTTATAAGAATTTATGTGAATGTAATTTGATTGATTTACACTGAATATCCAATTATATTGATTATATTTATATTTTTTCACACATATTTATTTAATTCATTCATCCTTAATCTAAGGATACAGTCTTTATAAGTTATTTCATCCCAATTTACATTCCTTTAATACCTCTTTGTCATTATTCACCAATTCACTTTTATATGGTTTATATAATGTCCTCTGACATATTATATCATGAATAACTTTATTATCATGATATAATAATGTTTTAATTAAT
Source organism: Viscum album (assembly GCA_963277665.1). Classification (NCBI taxonomy): domain Eukaryota; kingdom Viridiplantae; phylum Streptophyta; class Magnoliopsida; order Santalales; family Viscaceae; genus Viscum; species Viscum album. Next base: position 397,987,702 of record OY728144.1, read on the forward strand.
TTTATTCCTCAATTCCTTGTATTCAAGCATCTATTATTTGTTTAGGAACTCTTTTACTAAAATATTGTTTTAAATGTTTTAAATATTTATTCTTCTAAATCTTTCCCATTAATGTCCATGTTTTAAAACTTGTTTTATGTATTTATTTTTATAAAAATATATGGTTTGAAATTTAAATTCCGTTTAAAATTTTCAAAGTGCTATGGGACACTTTGATTCAAAAATCTCTTTTAAATGACTTCTTTAATAAAAAGTTAGACATTTAAATGTTTTCCAGAAAAAGGGGATATTTCTCTCAAATAGTTTAAATGACTATTTTTGCCTATGTCAATATAATTTAGTGTATTCTATTCTTGATTGAGGTTGATTCATCATAATAAAATCATCCGTATTGTGTTGAATGAGTTATGTTTGACTGTGGATGTGCTATTTTTATGTAATTAATGGTTTGTGGTTAAAATATTGAAAATTAATCTGCTATTTTTTATATGAATGGTTAGATAATGTTTCACCCTTTTATATGAGTAATTCATTAGACTTAGTAAGTGATGGGTGGAGCCCGCTATAGATCCTTGACGCATCAGTAAGTCTCATGAGAAAAACTAGTGTCTTGGCACAAGTCCATGACAAAATCTTATTTGTAGTCTTGGAATAATGGCTTGACTATGTGGTTATGAAGTCTGGATTATGCATTCCATCATTATGAAATTGGCTATTGATATTACATGAGATTATTAGACAGGTAGAATATCTGTGTAAATAAATAAATGGAATAATTTGATTTATCTTTCCCATATTATGCTGATGTTTAATTTTAAAACGATTTTGTTCTAGTCTTATACATTGCCTTAAATGTTTATTTTTATTTATGATAGTTTCTGCTAAATTGTTATCATTACTAAGCATCTGATCTCACTGATTTCTTATGTTTTATTTTTCCCAGGATGCAAAGAAGTATATTACGATTAACCTACAGGAATAGACTAAGGGATATAAGAGTGTTCAAAGTAGATACAATGTTGTTTTTTTCATGATGTAATGTAAAACTTATGTATGTATCTAGTACTTCCATGGATACAAAACAGATCGGTCTTTCAAGACATGATTCCTAGAATCATGATGATGTTATGTAATAATGCACTAATTCTGGGTAACTGGGGTCGGGACGTTACACCCACGGCTCAAGCCAGTTGAGATTGCATGAGTAGAACTACGCGACCCATGGATTGGAGTTATAAGTGGTGGTTTTTTCCTTAAATAAGTGGTGGAAAAACGTGATCGATGAGGATTTTATAGTTTACTCTGTCCACAAGAATCTTAGGTATATCTTCTCCCAAAATTACATAACCTGAGACAACAATGATGGATAGAGTTACTTATGGACTATGACATTGAGATAGTCTATACATCTAGGATGGGGAACTTTGTGGAAGAAACGCTCGTCCGGTTGACCAGTTATTAGTTTCTGAGTGAGGAAACAAAAGAGTTAGCTGCGATGAAAATATACTACATGGATGATGGTGGACCCACTTGCATTCAGTCAATGACTATTACTCTATCACTTTTACATTGATTCTGGGAGGCAAAACTGGTGGTTGTTGACTGTGAGGTCTGATGTGCTAAATTATCCTCAAGATTGACTCCTGATGGATTTTATATAGGTTGGGAGCATTCCATCTTTTTTCGAGGGTGCACTATAGTACTAGTGACATTGGAGGAGAAGGTTTTGTGGGAGTTACATACGCCCTCTTTGACAGTACTTTTGAGAGTGGAAAAAATTCACTAGGACCTATGAGGTCAGTATTAGTGGTCGGTGATGTAAAATGTGCTAGCTGATTTCATTTCACGATACCTCACTTTTCAGCAAGTGAAGACTGAGCATCAGGTTACAGCCAGCTTGGCCCAGACACTTGAGGTACTGGAGTGGATGTCGGGTGATATCTTGATGGACTTCATAATGGGGTTCACCAGTAATTCTAGATGCCATGATTCTATTTGGGTGATCATTGAATGACTCACCATGTCATCTCACGTCCAACCCATCCGAGGGTAGGGACCGATAGAGGGATTAGGATTCCTCTACATTTAGGAGATAGTGCGTCTTCCCGAGGTTCCTTCGACTGTTGTGTTAGATCGTGACACCCTCATTAAATCCTATTTGTAAAAAGGATTATATGAGGCATTTAGGACCCAGCTATGTTTAAGCATATCTTTTCATCCCCAGATGGATGGTCAGATGGAGCGCACCATACAAACCTTGGAGGACATGCTTCATGCATGTGTACTTGACTTTGGTCGTAGTTGGGAGGACCACAAGCCACTATTAGAGTTTATGTAAAACAAAATCTACTACTCCACCAATTACATCACACTTCTCGAGGCCTTGTACAGGAGGCCTTGCATATCACCATTATATTGGACAGACCCAGGGGAGTCGCCGCTAATGGATCTAGAGTTGGTACGGGCTACCACCGAAAAGGTGAAGACCTTCCAGGATTAGATGAGGAATGGATAGAGTAGGCAAATGTCTTATTTCAATAAGAGATAGAGTCCCTTGGAGTTTGAGGTGGGAGACCATGTGTTCATTAGGGTCTCACCGCGATGAGGGTTATGGAGATTTGGCCCGGGCAGCAAGCTATCTCTGAGGTTATTCAGACCCTTTTAGATGTTGAGCAGAATTGGCTAGGTGGTGTATTGCCTAGCCCTTCACCCCCAGATATATCAGGTGCATTATTTTTTCCATGTGTTGCAACTGAGGAGGTACGTGTATGACCCATCTCACATGATCAACATGGTAGATCTGGACATTGACGATGGGGAGACATTTGTGGTGATCCAAGTGGTGATAGTGGATCAATAATATCAAGTCCTACGTGGGTGGTCGATTCCTCTGGTGCGAGTTTGGTGGAAGCATATGAATCTCCAAGAGAGCATATGAGAGCGGGAGGATCAGATTCGTGCTCAGTACCCCAAACAGGTTTTTTAGTTTATTTTGAATTTTAGGGACGTAAAGTGCTAAGGTGTGGAGAATGTATTGTATTGGGAATTCCATGTAATTTTTTTTACTTATATGGAATTAATCTGGGACTGCACACTCTGAAGGCACTAGATTTCGAGGTCCAGAGAGCCGGCAATAGAATTTAGAACTTTATTTAAGGTGAATTCAGTAAACACGTGAGCAGGTTTTTCTAGCATTTAAACCGGTGCTCAGATAAAAAATATGAGTACATCATTAAATTCACGATGTCAGTATTCACCTACAATGGAAATAACTTTGAAAGAAAAGGGATGAATGGAAAAAATGTTTTGGACTTTTTGAGAAAAATAATAAAATAACATAAAATGTTATTTCATATTCATTATCATCCATTGACAGAAGGATAGAAATGTTGACAGTGATGTTGTTCCATAAATGAAACAGTGAAACGACGTGACATCACAATGTAAATGAAATGCTGCGACATATTTCCATTAATTATTTTGGCATTTTGGAGAGGACAAAATTAGTCTTTGGATACTCTTTTACAAATCTCCAAAATAATTCCTCTCCAATTAATAATGATGAAGAACATCAGCGATACTTCACCAACTTCGACGAACATCGAAGAACGGAGCCGGAAGTGATGATGTCGACGCCTTGAACTCTCAAGGATGAATATTTCGGCAACAAATGTTAAAGAGATAGGGGTTTGATATTTATTTTAAAGTTCATCCCCTCCTTTACTTTTATCGAAATGATAACAAAAATCAACCCATGAATATTGTGATCCGTGATTTGTACATTCATGCAGGATGATGAATTTTCTTGGGGATTTATTATCAGGGATTCAAACCATTCATGAAATGGATGACCATCAATCCCAGAACATCCACATGATTTAAACCTCAAATGAGGAGGTCATTGGGTGACATGAACAAGGCTCAAGTGTCTTCGCTCATGTTTTCTTGGTGGCCGCATTCTTGATGTGGTGGAAATAAAATTTCGGGTCTTGAGAAGGGATGGCGGTGACCTGAGAGGTTCGTAGGCATATACGAATTGAAAAACGGACCACTAAAAAATATATGGTGGCCCACATAATGTGTTTCTAGTGTGGCACCACCGAAGGGGTGGCGTCGACAAAGAGTGGTGGTGGTTGGCCTACTTCGGCTACATGAAGGGGATTTCTTTAACCGACGTTGTGGCAGCAACAGAGGTGGCCAGCCCTCGCCAGTTGTGCTGGAAGATGGCGGCACTACTTTTGGAACACAATGGTGGAAGGAGGTTGCGTCCAACCAGACATGGAGGCATGTGTCACGATACTCGGTGGGTACTGTATAGAGGGGGTGGCCTGCATCCGGTCCACACGAGTCGTGTGGCATGTGGTACGTCGACCGTGGATGGAGGGGCCCCATGTCCTTGGTGCCAGCTAGAGCCAGACATAGCTTCGCTACCTCATCGGGGCTAGGTGGCACACCGTCGGTCTGCCCCCTCATGGACCAGGCTAAGACCGACATGCTGGTCTCGCACCCCTTGGGATATACGTGCAGCCCAGCGGGCCGGAAATGCGGCCCAGTGGGCCAGGCCCACTGTAATGCTCCGACCCCAGTTACCCAGAGTCGGTGCATTATCGCATCACTTTGGCATGATCAGAAAAGATCAAGTCTTGAAAGACCAATTAGTTTAGTTGCCTTGGAAACACTAGATACATTCATAAATGTTAAATTACATCATAAAGTGAAAAATCACAATAACATAGTCTCCATATTCCACACTTCTATCCCCTTTAGAGTATCCCTGTAGGTCAGTCATAAAAAATTTCTTCACATCCTGGGAAAAATAAATCATTGAAAGGGGTGAGCTCAGTTGCTCATTAAGGATAACAATATAGCAGAAGATTTCATAAATAAACAAAAACATATAAGGCAATGTATAACTAAAACAAAATCATTTTAAACTTGAACATCAATATAATATGGAAAAAGTAAAATGAGATAATTCCATTTACTTATTCACATGGATATTCTACTGGTCGAATAATCACATGCAATATCAATAACCACTTTCATAATGATGGAATGCATAATGTCAGACTATCATAACCACGTAGCCAAGGCCACGTGCCAAGACTAAAAATAAGATTTTGTCATGGCCTCATGACAAGACACTAGTTTGTCTCATTGGACCTGCCGATGCATCAAGGAGCTATAGCGGGCTCCACCCGTCACTTATTAAGTCCAATGCATTCCTCATATGAACAAGTTTAAACATATCTTAAACCATAACATAATCGTATCACATAAAACATGCATAAAGGAAACATAACATTTCCACATTTCAACCACAAGATATCAATAAAACACAATGATATAATAAAAAACTTTATCAAAACCATTTTCAATATCAAAATAAAAGAAAATTAAAACTTGGTATTTATTTTTCATTTAAAAAAAGTTATGGCTTGTAGAAGAAGCTGAAACTAAAATAATGGACACAGTGGCGGAGAAGTCATTATCACCACATACATACAACCAGAAAAACATTCGTTTTTTTTTGTTTAGTAAAATGCTTCGTATAAAAAATATTCCTTTTGAATAAACGTAAAAGTCAAAGGGGTTTATACACCGTATAGAAGAAATTTGGGTATAAACAAAATACGCCTCAATGAATGGAGATTGAGACGAAGTCCTTAAAAAGATATTTTTTTAAATAAAATATATCTATTATGTGTATTCACTATAAGTCCACATAAAGAAATTACAAATACAATAATAGACATAATAATATCATGACATAATTTTAATGTAGGAGATTAACCCAAAGAATGGAAATTGGGTTCAGAAGTTCCCTCACCTCGTGTCTAACTTGACTCGACCATTCTTTAACCTCATGAATAATAAACTAGAGTTAATTTATAATTTCTTAAGAACCTTTTTCAAGTTTACTATTCCTTTTATATCACTTATTACCATGTTATGATCATTATGTAATTATTTATGTTAATAACGGTCGTTTTGTCGATCTTTGGTACTTGAGTCAAAAATAAACTTCTTATAATTACAAGTTGTTCATGTGGTAAAATATCCATTATATAAAAAATTATATTCAGGATGTAGATATCATATATATCATATATATTCAGTATATACATTCATTCATAATATTACGTAACATTTAGTGGTATGAAATGAAATGCACTGTTCATGAAAACGGTAAGCTGTACGTACGCATGAACGCTACTTTCATTTCTATTTCATATTTAATGGAATGAAATTATAATTATATAAATGTATACTATAATTACATTATAATATAACGTATAATACCATTTACTACATACTTTATACATCCCACATATGACATTAACGATTCAAATCACTTTGAAGGGGCGGTAGTCCGCACTTCCTAAAATGAAATTATCGCGTTTACCCATAATGGAAAACATAAAGGTATGCCATAAATGAAAAATACAGAATCATAATGAAAACAAAAACATAATATATATAATATATAAAAATATTGTCATCATAATAGCCACCATTATAGGTGTTAAAAGAATATTGAATAATCATCATTTCGTGAGATAGTATTTCACTATCCACAGAAACATTATGTTCCTTAACAATTAGACAGAGGTGTGTGTAAGTGTAAATCAAATCCTTATCATAAAAACATCCTAGTATATTTTAGATACTGGTTTTGTTACAAAATAAATTAATAAAAATATTTTAAGGGGTTGGAGAAGCAAAATAAAACAAAAAAACATAAGAGAAGACATTACCTTAAAATCGGGTAACTCTTTTTGATTTGAGCCAAAGGCTTTGTTGGGAAGACTTATGCCCAAAGTTAGGCTTCTAGGAGTAATAAAGAGAAGTTGAGAGAGTATTTGGGCAGAGGTTGGCTGATCCAAATGGCTTGGAAGGTGTGAATAAGGTGGTAGTGGTGGGGGCCTTTTATAAGTGGAGTGGAGGGGCACTCTTGGAAGGATTGAAATGTTACTTTATTATGAAATGATTTTCGAATTCTAATGGTCCCAAAATGATATATTAAGATGATAAGGTGATAAGGTTTCTAAATACACCCATCCAATAGGCTTTGGACAAGTTTATGTATTATATTTTACATTATCCTTCCATTTTATTAAAATCGTTAATTAATGAGGTAATCGCTGCATCATCATGGTGTCGTAAAAAATTTAATTTATTTAATGTCTAAAAATTATAAAAAAAAATATCATGATGTAGGAAGTATTTTTAGATTTCCAATGAGTATTTATAGTCTAATTGTTAACTTATATAAACCGATGTAATAATTGTTTTAGTAAAACAACACATGTTTGTGCCAATTTTATTTTTACTTTAAATAAAAAGTTATTAATGTCATTGTTTTACCCAAGTGGCTCCATGGGGTCCCCAAGTCGACCCGTGGATTGTATTGGTCGTCCATGACTCATCCAATAAGGTTAGAACAAGTGTAAAGGTATTTTCATATTTTTATAATATCATTTTTACCTTAAATTTCACTAATTACCTTTAATCGTGATTAATTAAACTTAAAAGTTACTATTCACCAAAAAATTATCTTAATCCCATTGAAACACATTTTAATTACTAGTGACAACCATGTATGTTGGATTTTTTAAAATTAAATCACAGAAGTGGTAATTTTTCATTTAAATGAAAAATTAGTTTTTTAACTACCACTTAGTGGTTTCACTATTCATCAAAAATTGATGTTTTTCGGAACAATGCCAAAATTTCACCCTAAGATATAACTGATATTCTGAATTCAAAAATGATGTCTATTTTAAAAAATTCCAAACATATGAGTTTCATTAATTAATTTTATAATTAATCCCCGTTGCCACAACAAATAACGTGTTTTTAAGAAACAATATATATCAAAATATTGACAATTGTTTATGTCTAATTTCAAAGTGAAATTAATAATAATGACCACCATTGGATAAAATGGTAAAAATATATTCTAATAATAATTTAAAACCACTCAATATTATAATTTATCACTATAAATTATTTTTATTAAAAATGTTGTTTTTAAGTATTTTTCACTATTCATAAAAAATTGGAAGTTCTCAGAAAAATACCAAAAATTCAACATAGGATAATTTCAATATTCCAAATCAAAAAATGAAGTCCATTTTGAAATATAAAATATATATAATTTCAAAAAGTGGGTATTACTATTCATAATGGCTATTTTGATTGGTCACGGTGTGTTAGAATCTCGAACTTACGTACAATACAAGCTATTGCATTATTGAAAGAGAAGCGTAACATGGAAGCTCGGGGTGTTACATTCTCCCCTCCTTCAATAAATTGCATCCTCGCAATTTGACCAATAGGATATATCTTATGATATATGGGGGATAAATGATGGCATTCACGTGATTATTATGTGACATTTCAAGTAATCATTTTCTTTATACTATGAGCTTGGAACGAAGTATTTTAGATAAGCCTAAAGATTGGAATGGATTATGTTAGACATAAGGTAGGATAGAACTTTTTTCGATATTATTGATGGGATGTTATAGTAATATAGCATTAGAAAAAGGAAAACCTGCAGGACGGGCGACATCCCATCGCATCGGACAAGACTGTGGGAATCGAACCCACAACCGAAGTGTGACTGGCCTTTATCGCCTACCACTGGCATACAAGAAGTCCCTGTTTTGTAGAAACTAGTTTTATTATATTAAGAAGTATAATATAATAAGTATAAGTCCATTTTAGGAACTATATATGATTAATCTCACTATAGATGGACTTATGTATTTTTTGATAAATTTACTAACCTTTTGTTTGAGACAGATGGAATAACCCATCATTCTATCACACGATTGGATAACACATCACGAACGACAAATTAAACTTCATTTCTTTAAGAGATGAAGTGGAAATTTTCCAAAGAACGACCAACGGTGAGACTATACCAAAATCACGAAAGTATTTCTTCTAATTCCAATTTCATCAACTTTAGGGAAATGATCTTGAAAACCACAAAATGTTGTCCCAGTTCTCTTATATATGATGAATCATATGGTACCTTAGATCGTACAAATTTATGGCTTTGTGATAGCTGGCTTTTCCATAGCCATGTTCTCTACCACTCTCCATTAGAAAATGGTGGTTAGATTTCTCTTCCATACCCATATTTTCACCTATGTGGAAACACAGTGATTAGTTTATTTGGGTAACTGTTACGTTTCATACTTTTTGTTTTAAAGATTGGTTTTGGTATTCCTTTTTACGATGTGGGTTTATATTAAATAAACTTTCGAGTAGTAAACCATTTATAACCTCGACGAATTTCAAGGGCGAAATTCATTTTAAGGGCGGTAGAATGTAACACCCCGAGATTTTATGAAAAATATTCTTTTTAATTTCATTAATGTCTTGTGTTGTATGCTACACTAAAAGAATCTTTCACAACACGCATCCTTGACTTTCCTTGCATTACACGCAATCACGACCTTCCTCGATAGTGTGTGTAGTACGCAATACCGAGTTTCACTAAACAATGATATGCTATTAAAATTTTATTAAAACTAGCTATTATGAATACTAATAACCACTTTTTGAAATTTTGTAAATTATTATTTTTCAAAATGGACTTCATTTTTGGATTCGGAATATCGAAATTAGCTTAGGGTGAAATTTTGGTACTTTTCAGATAACATTCATTTTCTGATGAATAGTGAAAATTACTAAATTTTAATTACAAACAATCCTATTTCACCATCTATCCATCCTACGGAAAATGAAATCACCGCGCGTGTGTACGTACGGAATACCATCTCCACGACGTGGTGTAATCTATTTTCCACCATCACCTTACTTGGATGGGTATAATGGTGTACATAATAACTATATATGATTATTGTAAAGTGATATTGATTCTAAAATAGTATACATACACTCCAATACAATTCCATAACCAGGAGAACGATATCATCGCTCGTGCGTACGTACAGACTACCGTCTCCACGACGTGATGAGATTCATTCTCCAAGTTAACCATTCATGAATGATTATAAATTATATATAATAAGTAATCATGAAATATATGACATAATAATGATACTAGATTTATGTGTATATATATGTATGTAGTCTACTTAATTGTATTCAACTCAATAATGAAACGAAAACAGCGTTCATGCGTACGTACGACCTACCATCTCCATGAACGGTGTATTTCATTCCATTTACTGATCTATTATATATATGTATATACTAAATATATATTATATATAAATCATTTTTTATATTCTGGAATTAATTAATCATGATCTAAGTAATCATATGAATAATTAGAAGTCAAAACATGGACGACAAATGAAATGATTTTACCCAAAACGCTCTTTAACATGGAATTTACAAAATAACGGGTAAAATAAAGTCATAAGTGAACCATATATGATATCATAACAATGAGTATGATTCTGGAATAAGTCAATGACATTATTTAAATAATTATACAAGAGGTTCAGAAACTTACGAAGCAAATCAGACCTAAGGTAAGGGATAATTGTGCAAATCTCATTTTTATCAGAGATTTCTTATTCGTAAGTATTTACTGGGGTCATTTCTGTCATCCATGTCCATGTTTTATAGAAGTTTTTTCATGTATGTTTAAAGACATTTTTACCCATTTTTGACTTTTACTACATGGTATATAAGGAATCTTTCTTTTATTTACGTTATGAGGTACTTTTTGACTTTTTCGGCAATTGTACAAGAAGAATGTTTTTTTTGACTTATACCGCACGAACTGATTTATTTACGGTTTTATAAAGCCGTATTTTCATGAATCATCTTCCAAAAGATTTCATGACTATTTTCAACAAAATCTGTTTCTTTTAAAATTGCACGACATTTTGTGAAAAGAAAATGATTTTGAAGAAAAAAAGGATATTTTCCTCAAGAATTCATTTCAAGTGTTTTATCAAAACCTTTTTTCATTTAAGATAACATTATTTCATTTGTTTATGTTTCAAGTATAATGTCTCTATGATTTACATGGTTTCACTTTTCTTATCATGAAATGATATCCATTTCTTTTATATGGATTATGTGATGATGGGATAATGTTTGTGAAACCCATTTTATTTATTGGGTTTTTATGAATGATGTATGTTTATTTTGTGGCACAAGTAAGAATAATTTAATTATGAGATGGGTGGGACCTATATCTCCCTCCAATGCATTGGGTAATGATTTTATATCTCATGATATAGACATGGTTGGAATGGCAGGTTAAACCGGTTCAGTAATACAAGACTGGAACGAGAAGTGAACTCGATTCAGAAAGGGACTTTGTCCACTACGATAGTCTTGGCAGCAATGCCTTGTCTACTATGGAAATCATATCATGTGCTTAATGGTTGTCACAATTACAAGTTTTATTCCCATGCTATTTTATCATTGTTAATGTTTCTTTATGATCTATGCCTTATGTACTTCCATGTTTTGTGTCGTTTCTCATGCTTTTGATGTTTAAACATTATGTTCATGTTTTTTATGTTTAAATGTATATGGTATGTTTTATTTTATCGATGCTTACCCTTACTGAGCATTTGAGCTCACCGTTTTTTTGGTTTCTTTTCCCTAGGATATAAAGAAAGGTATTAGTTAAAAAAAGGAAGATCTTTATGAGATATGTTGAAGATCTTTCACCATGATTAGAAGATTATATTCCGAGATTCCAAAGACACCAAACTATTATGGTCCTTGTGTCTGTGTTTTCGTTATGTACTAAGTATTCCGTAAAAGTAATGTAATGGCCATGTATGTTAAGCATTGGATCTCTACAATAATGATGAGTAATATGTATATAAATAAAGAAAATAACATAATAATGTCTCTGTAAAATTAATATACCATCCAATTCCACACCATTAAGGAAATGATATTGTCGCTCGCGGGTACGTACGGATTACCGTCTCCACGACGCGATGAGATTCATTTCCACATTCACCATTCAGAGATGATTATAAAAATATATATTTCTAATATGTCAGTATTATATGACATAATAATTATAGTGGATATATATACACATATAAATATATATGTACTTACAAATATTTTATTCACTTAGTTTTGTTCAATATGTTATGAAAATGGAAACAACATTTATGCATACGTACGGACTACTGTCTCCATAAAAGGTGTTTTACATTTCAAATATATATATATATATTACACATAATTATACTATAAATATATATGATATATAAATCATGTTTTATATTATGAAAGTATTTAAATCATGATCAACGTTATACAATCACGAGTAACATGTTAAAACACTTATGATAAAGAAAGCGATTATTACCCGAAATGTTAATTTAACAAGGAAATTATTATTAAATTGGTAGTAAAAAGACATAAATGTATAATTTATGATATCATAAATATTAATATGGTTCTGGTATAATTTAATAACATACTATGGTCTTCATGTAAGAGGTTAAATGTACCCTCGTCTAAAAGAAAATGCAACGTAAGGGGTTTTCATATCACTCCTTATTCCAGTGAGATTCATGCCATATTGACACTATTAACTTCTGTGTGGTGTATTTACTACCCATAAGTGTATTATTTGTGTAATACACTTTAATTTATGTGTATTTACATATTAATTGTTTGATACCTCTTTCATGGGGTGTATGTTTCATAAGTTACCAAATTGGTAAGGGTTAATTTCACAATCTATTTTTTATCCGAGGTTGTTTTTACGTAAGTATATACTCATAAATATTTGTTATCCATGTCCATGTTTTATGAAAGAGTTTTCAAAAAGATTTTTTATGGGACTTTTTTAATAAAACATCATTTTAAATGTTTTAAATATTTATTCTTCTATGTCTTTCTCATTAATGTCCATGTCCTCAAAATGGGTTTTAAGGATTTATTTATATGGATATGAATGTTGTTAAAATGTTTATTCTATTAAAACCTTTCAAAGTCGTATGGGAAAATTATATTCAAAAAAAATTAAATTTCTTCTTTTCTAAATTGTGGGACTTTTAAATGTTTTCAAGAAAAATGGATATTTCTCTCAAGGAGTTTTAGAAATTATTTTCATCTATGTAAACATCTTTTGATGGATTTTAAAATTTTTTGAAGATGATTTATTATGATACGAATCTTCTATATTATATTGAAGGACTTTTGATATGTTTGACTATGGATGTGTTATTTTTATACCATTCATGGTTTAGGGATAAATTATTGACATTTTGTATGCAAGTTTTAATACGAATATTTATGTTATGTGTAAAACTTTTCATATGAGGAATTCATTGGGCTTAGTAAGTGATGGCTGGAGCCTGCTATAGCTCCTCGATGCATCGATATGTCTCATGAGACAAACTAGTATCTTGGAACAAGGCCTTGAAAAAATATTATTTATGAATTCCATCATTATGAAAGTGGTTAGTGATATTGCATGTGATTATTCGACTAGTAGAATATCCATGTGAATATGTAAATGGAATTACTTCATTTTATTTTTTCCATATTATGCTGAAGTTCAAGTTTAAAAGGATTTGGTTTTAGTTATACATTTCCTTAAATATTTATGCTTATTTATGAAAGTTTCTGTAGTATTTTTATCCTTACTAAGAATTTGAGCTCACCCCTTTCTATGTTTTGTTTTTCCCAGGATTCCAAGAAGTGTATTGGGATTGATATGCAGGGTTAAGCCAAGGGAATAATGGATTTCATGAAGGATTATTTATGTTTTTTTGTATGTTATGAAGTGTAATGTAACATTGATGTATGTAATCTATTTTAAAAGACTTTTAAACTAATCAGTCCTTTGGTACTTGATTCCTTTTAATCATTCCAATGTATTAAAATAATGCACTTACTCTGGGTAACTGGGGTCGGGGCATAACAGTTGGTATCATAGGAAGTTTAGCAATAACCTTAGAAGATAGATTTAGATAAACTCTGATAAGAGAACATATACCTAAGATAGACATTGAGGATTAGTATATAAGAAATTCCTATAATTTTTGTAATGTAGAGATTTTGTGAGTTTTCCAAGAAAATACATCCCTGTCTTGATACGATCAGGTAGAGGCAGCTCTGGTACAGATGTACCTAGGGCTAAAACCCGAAGACACCGCTTTGATCTAGACTCTAGTAGGAACTGGTGCACGACAACGGGCCTTACTACACTCTTGGTTACGACACACCCGGGGGATATACTTAGGATAATTCTCATTTTCTTTGCAAACCATTATGAAGGGTTTATGACTATATACTTCCTCAAAGAATTTTTATTATTATTATGGATTATATAGATAAATAGTTCAATTTATGTAAGGTATTTTATATGTATGGAATTATTCATTACAATTCATAAACTTACCTAGTGTATGCCATTTTATAGAACAAGCGCCCAATAGAAGGAATGTGAACTCCAGCTATATGTATGATCCAAAGAGTAAGAAGGATCATATCATTCATGGTATTAATCCAAAAATAAGAAGGAAAATAGTCTCCAATGTATTCTCAACATATGAAAAAATAGTATCATGTGTTAATAAGATACATGAATAATTCTCTGAGTCCTATGGCATCGAAGGGAAGCAATAGAAGAAAATGATGAAAAAGAGAAATAAGGATAAAAGGAAGAGGGAAAAAATAATTTTCCCATATGTGATAACTGTGGGAAGAAACACCCTAGAACATGCCTGAAGGGAATGTGAGTTTGTTTTAAGTGTGGAGAAAAAGGACACTATGTACGTGAATGTCAAGGTAAGAAAAAGGTTTCAAATGTACAATTCTTCGTGTACAATAAGTTAGAATACTACGGGAACCAATATCAAAATCATCAGAGTATTCCCCAAATGATGTTATTGGATAATAATTAAGTAATGATACTACCATAGATGGGGAGGAATGATTAGAGTTATTATGTTATTAAAAAATCATGTCATTTGATTATTTTATCAATGATGTACTATTATAATAATTATGGTGTATATAAGGATTTTAATGTAGTACTGTTTCATTAAGGACAAGAGATTGTGTGGAACCATGAAAGGTGACTCAATAGCAGGTTAAATTTTTGGAAAATATATGGTTGAGAGAAGGATAAACCGTAGTATGGTTCTGACACTGAGATAGTGATTTTAGAATAATTTATGATTGATTTGGATAAATTATATTAGATATTCTTGACTACCATGAAACTGATTAATGATTTGTATATTCCATCATTTTTTGAGTTTACAACATTTTTGGATAGAAGGAGTTTATCCAATATTCTATAAGGAATAAGGGAGCATGAATGTAATCAATAAGATTTTATGGTAATTTAGGATGTTGCAGTGTTTTAAAAGAATACATGATGAAGGTGTTCACATGTTATTAAGCGGAAAAAAGTATATTCATTGTGTCTAGATTCCTTATAAATTTTGGACTGTGAGTTTGGATAGAAGTATTTCAGATAATTTTAGTTTGAGATTATTCTTGCATTCCCACAAAAGAAAAACCTGGAGGTCTGGCAGCAACTTACCACATCCCGTAAGGCCGCGAGACTTGAACTTGTAACAGAAGGGCCACAAGGGTGTATCACCTACCACTGTCCCACATGATGTCCTGGATTGAACAATGTAGTCATTGTTTAAAAATTCTAGTATATTAATTATAAATTCATTTTTTTTGAACCCTATATGAATAGGATAAATAGAATATTATTTTTATGTTCTATTATCTTTTAGAGTGAAAGATGAGTTTGTGGTAGAAATTAGTTAAAGGATTGGACTCAACTTGTCAAGTATATATTTTTCTTCTTCTCTTATTCTCTGAATAAATTAATTCTTATACATTAGTGAAGTGATCTTAAAACAAAAAATCTGTTATCTTAATACCATATGTTTTGTGGAACCGATGGTATTTTAAATCATCATAGATTGATGAATTTTAGGCCCTCAATTTTACACTTGTCTGTGATTGATGACCTCAATCACTACCTATAAATATATAATTTTTTCTTGTAATTATATGTCTCTAATTTCCAGTAATATTCTCCTAATCAAGATCATAATTTGTGGGTGACCCTTTCATTTCCCTTTTCCTCTTATTAAAACTAAAGTTTATTAACCTAATTTCCGATGTGGGTTTTTCCAAGGGTATTTTGTATTTTCAAACATTTATTTTTTAAAAATAACTTAAAATTTCGAGGATGAAATTTATTGAAGGAGGGGAGAATGAAACACCCCAAGCTTCCACAGTACGCTTCTATTTAAATAATGCAGTAGCGTGTGTTGTACGCAACTTCGAGTTCTAAGACACACCACAACCAATCAAACTAGCTGTTATGAACAGTAATACCCAGTTTTTGAAATTTTATACATTTTATATTTCAAAATGGACTTCATTTTTGGATTTGGAACATCAACATTATCTTATGGTGATTATTTGGAACTTTTCGGATAACTTTCCTATTTTGATGAATAGTGAAAATTACTAAATTTTAATTAAAAACAACTTTTTTAATCAAAATAATTAATAGTGATGAATTATTAATTTGCGTTATTTTAGAGTATAATTATATTATATTTTAACCATTTAATAAAATGTTTTCATTGGACAAAATTTCACATTTAAAATGGACATAAGAAAGTGTCAATCTTTTGATATTTATTATCTCTTAAAAACACACGTTTTGTTTTAACAATGGGAATTAATTTTAAATTATTTTTTGCCACTTATGTGTTTTTAATTTAGAAAAATGTATTCCATATTTAGAATCAGTAGTTCCAAATTTTTTAAATAGATAACTTTTATTTTTAGACATTTTGAATAATTACTTCCTTAAATATTTTATTTACCATGGTTAAAAGCTAAATCCGGTTAATAAGGGTAAAAAAATAATAATATTAGAATACTAAATTAGCCTAAAAAGTGTCATATCCCTATTGGTTGATACATTTCCGACCATTTTCATCTTTGGGTCGATTTTGTGACCCCACTGATCCACTTGTAAGTGATAATGACACTTTATATTAATTATGTTAAAGTAAATACAAAAATGACCTAAGCATATATCTTCTAGAAATTTTTTTTAAAAGGGTTATATATATTTTATTTTCTACTATAAATATACATTAAAAAGATAAAACTATTTCCTAAATAATGGTATTTTATTTATAATTTTTGGACATTAAATAATTAAATTTATTTATGACACAATAATGATGCAGTATTTCCTTATTAATGAAAGAATCAAATAATTAGTATTATAAATGTTAAAATAAATATAATTTGAAAGTTTTGATTACATACAAAAATTTTATTGGTTAATATTACATGTTAGGATTTCTTAAATGAATTGGGTTCGAATTAATTAAGTTTTTACGACTTTAAAAAAATCAATTATTAAATACTTTCAAAATTGACATAAAGGAGTTTTTAAATCAAATATTATATTGTTAATTGATATTCTAATCCTAAAGATCTAAGGTTCAGACAACGGACTTATATAATGATATTTATATTATTAATGGACCACTTGGTGGACACTTGGAACTATATAGTTTGTTTAATGACTATATAATATAAAAATACAAAGAGACATGGTAAATGTCAAACTAATTAACTAAGAGTTAATTCAAAAAGATAAAGTTAATATAGTGACCCAAACCTGTCTAAAACCTATTTTTGAGTGGTTTTTGACCTATCCCATCCTTAAACATTAAATAATCCTCTTTGGGTCCATTATAAACCCAATATGAATTTATTATAAAATAATATTTCTAGCTTTTCTTAAGGTGCCCCTCACCCCTCTTATAAAAAGGAACTCCCCCTTCTCACTAATTTACACATTCAAAGCCTTTTGGATCAGCCAAACCCTGCCCAAATATTCTCTCAACTTCCCTCACTTCAACCTAGAGGCCTTATTGTGATAAAAAATCCAACCTAAGGATCCCTTTTGATCAAATCAAAATAAAAAACTGAAAGAAGTGATAACGTTTTCACCACCCTCTTTCATGTTCCTTTCTTCTTCCAGTTCTTATTTATTTGTTATTGCCATTATAAAATAACAAATCCCATATATTATATATATTTTGATGTTATTATAAATATTTCACAACTATAGTCATTATTCTATCCATCTTATGAATGATAATGTCACCATGCGTGCGTACCTATGGCTTTCCGTCTCCACATTGCGGTGTAATTTATTATTCAACACTAGGTCATTTGGATGGATATAATGATGATTAATATGTATATAAAAAATTAAAATAACATAATAATGTCTCTTTAAAATTAATATACCATCCAATTCCACAGCTTTATCTAAATGATATTATCGCTCATGCGTACGTACGGATTACCGTCTCGACGACGCGATGAGATTCATTTCAACATTCACTATTCATCGATGATTATAAAAATATATATTAATAATATGTTTGTAATATGTGACATAATAATTCTACTGGAGATATATATATATATCTTTGTGTACTTACAAATATTTTATTCACTTAGTTCCATTCAATACGTTATGAAAACGGAAACAACATGCGTACGTACGGACTACCGTCTCCATAAATGGTTTTTTCCATTTCACATATATATCTATTATAACTAATTATATTCTAAATATATATGATATATAAATAATTTTTTATATTCTGGGAGTATTTAAATCATGATCTATGTGAAACAATCAAGAGTAACAAGTTAAAACACATACGATAAAAAAGTGATTATTACCCGAAATGTTGACTTAACAAGGAAATTATTATTAAATGGGTAGTAAAAAGTCATAAATGAATAATTTATGATATCATAAATATTAATAGGGTTCTGGTATAATTTAATAACATACTACAGTCTTCATAAAGGAGGTTAAACATACCCTCGACTAAAAGAAAATGCAAGGTAAGCGGTTTTCATCTCACTCCTTATTCCCGTGAGATTCATGCCATATTGACAATATTACCTTTTGTGTGGTGTATTTACTGCCCATAATTTTATTATTTGTGTAATACACTTTAATTTATTTTTATTTACATATTCATAGTATGATACCTCTTTCATGGGTTGTATGTTTCATATGTTACCAAATTGGTAAGGGTTAATTTCACAATCTCTTTATTATATGAGGTTGTTTTTACGTAAGTATCTACTGGGACATATTTATTATCCATGTCCATGTTTTATGAAAGATTTTTCAAAGGTATTATTTTAAGGTACCTTTTTAATAAAACATCATTTCTAATGTTTTAAATATTTATTCTTCTAAATCTTTCTCATTAATGTCCTTGTCTTTAAAATGGTTTTTAAGGATTTATTTATATGGACATGAATGTTTTTAAAATGTTAATTCCTTTTAAAAGTTTCAAAGTGGTATGGAGCACTTAGATTCAAATAATTTCTTTAAATGTATTCTTTTCTAAATTTTGTGACTTTTAAATGTTTTCAAGAAAAATGAATATTTCTCTCAAAGAGTTTTACAAATCATTTTCATCTATGTCAACATCCTTTGATGGATTTTCAACTTTTTAGAAGATGATTTATTATGATACAAATCTTCCATACTTTATTAAAGGTTTTGTGATATGTTTGACTATGGATGTGTTATTTTTATACAATTAATTTTATGGGGATAAATTATTATCATTTCATATGCAAGTTTTAATATGAATGTTTATGCTATGTTTAAACCTTTTCATATGAGGAATGCATTGTACTTAGTAAGTGATGGGTGGAGCCCGCTATAGCTCCTCGATGCATCGATAGGTCTCATGAGACAAACTAGTGTCTTGGCACATGGCCTTGACAAAATCTTATTTGTATTCATGGAACAAAGCCTTGACTATGTGTTTATGATAGTTTGGAATTATGCATTCCATCATTATGAAAGTGGATAGTGATATTTCATGTGATTATTCGACTAGTAGAATATCCATGAGAATAAGTAAATGGAACTAATTAATATTATATTTTCCATATTATGTTGAAGTTCATGTTTAAAAGGATTTTTTTTAGTTATACATTGCCTTAAATATTTATTCTTATTTAAGAATGTGTCTGCATTATTGTTATGCTTACTGAGCATCTGAGCTCACCCCTTTCTATGTTTTATTTTTCACAGGATTCCAAGAAGTGTATTGGGATTGATATGTAGGGTTAAGACAAAGGAATAATGGCTTTTGTGAAGGATTATTTATGTTGTTGTGTATGTTATGAAGTGTAATGTAACATTCATGTATGTAATATATTTTCAAAGACTGCTAAATCGATCCGTCCTTCGGGACTTGATTCCTTATAATCATGCCAATGAATTAAAATAATGCACCGACTCTGGGTAACTGGGGTCAAGGCATTACAGTTGGTATCAGAGGAAGTTTAGAAATAACCTTGGAAGCTAGATTTAGATAAACTCTGATTAGAGCACATAGACCTAAGATAGACTTTGAGGATTGGTATAGAAGAAATTCCTAGAATTTTGGTAATGTAGAGATTTTGTGAGTTTTCCAAGCAAATACATCCCGGTCTGGATACGAGAAGGTAGAGGTGGTTCTGGAAAAGATGTACCTAGGGGTAAAACCTGAAAACACCGCTTTGAGATAGACTTGAATGGGAACTAGTGCACTACAACGGGTCTTGCAGCACTCTTGGTTACGACACTCCTGGGGGATATGCTTAGGATAATTATCATTTTCATTACAAAGCATTATGAAGGGTTTATGAGTATATACTTCCTCAAAGAAACCTTTTTTTATGATTATGTATTATATCCATAATTATTTCAATTTACGTTAGGTAATTTACATGTTTGGAATTATTCATTACAATTAATAAACTAACCTAGTACATGCCATTGTATAGAAATGGAACCTAGTTGAAGGAATGTGAACTCCAGCAATACGTATGATCCAAAGATTAAGAAGGATCATATATTTTACGGTATTAAGCCAACATAAAGAAGGGAAATAGTCCCCTATTTCTTCTTAACATATTAAGAAATAGTATAATTTATTAATAAGATAAGTTAATAATTCTCTGAGTCCTATGGCATTAAAGGGAAGCCAAAGAAGAAAAGGATGAAAAAGCGAAATACGGATAAAAGGAAGAGGGAAAAGAAGAATTTTCCCATATGTGATAACTGTGGGAAGAAACACCATGGAACTTGCCTGAAGATAATGGGAGCTTGTCATAAGTATGGAGAAAAACGACACCAAGTTCGTGACTATAAAGGTAAGAAAAAAGTTTCAAATGTACAATGCTTCTTCTACAAGGGTTTGGGAGACTACATGAACCAATATCCAAATCATCAGAGTATTCCCCAAATTATGCTATTGGATAATAATAATGTTATGATACTACCACAGATAAAGAGGAATGATTAGAGTTCTTATTTTGTTATTAAAAAATTATGTCATTTGAGTGTTGCATCAATGATGTACTGGTTATAATAATTATGGATTATATAAGGATTGTAATGTAGTACTATTTCATTAAGGACATGAGATTGTGTGGAACAAATGAAAGTGACTCAATAGAAGGTTAAATTTTTGGAAAGTATATGGTTGAGAGAACGATAAACCATAATATGGTTCTGATACCGAGGTAGTGATTTTGGAATAATAGATGATTGATTTGGATAAATTAGATTGCATATTCTTGACTAACATGAATGTGATTAATGATTTGTATATTCCATCATTGTTTGAGTTTACAACATTTTTGGATAGAATGAATTTATCCAGTATTCTATAAGAAATAATGGAGCATGAATGTAATCAATTATGTTTTATGGTAATTCAGGATGTTGTATTGTTTTATAAGAATACATAATGAAGGTGTTCAAATGTTATTAAGTGGAAAAAAGGATCTTCATGTGTTTACCTTACTTGTAAATTTTGGACTGTGAGTTTAGACAGAAGTATTTCTGATAATTCTAGTTTGAGATAATTTTTTCATTCCCATAAAAGGACAACCTGGAGGTTGGGCAGCAACCTGTCGCATCCGGCAAGGCTACAAGACTTGAACCCACAACCGATGGGCGATAAGTGTGTATCACCTACCACGGGTGCACGTGATGTCCTAGATTGAATTATGTAGTCTTTTTTTAAAAATTCTGGTAGATTAATTATAAATTCCTTTTTTTGAACCCTATACGAATCAGATAAAAAGAATATTATTTTTAAGTTCTATTATCTTTTAGAGTGAAAGATGAGTTATTGGTAGAAATTAGTTAAGGATGGGACTCTACTTGTCAAGTATATATTTTTCTTCTTCTATTATCCTGTGATGAAATTAATTATTATACATTAGTGAAGAGATCTTAAAACCAAAATTTTTTTATCCTATTACCATATGTTTTGTTAAACGGATGGTATTTTAAATCATCATAGATTGATGAATTTAAGGCCCTCAATTTTACACTTGTTTGTGATTGATGACCTCAATCACTACCTATAAATATTTACATTTTCCTCCAATTATATGTCTCTAATTTCCACCATTGTTCTCTTAATCGAGATCATAATTTGGTGGTGACCCTTTCATTTCCCTTTTCCTCTTAGTGAGAATAAATTTTATTAACCTAATTTCCGATGTGGGTTTTCCCAAAGGTATTTTCTATTTTCAACCTTTTATTTTTGAAAATTAATTTCAAATTGTGAGGATGCAAATTTATTTAAGGAGAGGAGATTGTAACACCAGAATCTTCCATGGTATGATTATCTTTGAATAATGTGGTAGCGTGTGTTGTATGCAACTTCGAGTTCTAACACACACCACAACCAATCAAACTAGCCGTTATGAATAGTAATACACACTTTTTGAAATATTATACATTTTATCTTTCAAAATGGACTTCATTTTTGGATTAGGAATATCTAAATTAGCATAGGGTGATTTTTTGGTACTTTTCGGATAACTTTCATATTTTGATGAATAGTGAAATTTACTAAATTTTAATTAAAAACAAATTTTTTTAATCGAAATAATTAATAGTGATAAATTATGAATTTGAGTGATTTCAGAGTATAATTAGATTATATTGTTACCATTTAATCTAATTTTTGTCATTGGAGAAAATTTCACATTTAAACTGTACATAAGCAAGTGCCAATCTTTTGATAGTTATTATCTCTTAAAAACATGCTTTTTTTACAACGGGAATTAATTTTAATTTAATTTCTACCACTTCTGTGTTTTGAATTTAGAAAAATGGATTCCATATTTATAATCATGAGTAAAAATAATTTAAATTAGTAACTTTTATTTTTAGATATTTCGAATAATTATTTCGGTAAATATTTTATTTACCAAGGTTAAAGGGTAAATTCGGTAAATAAGGGTAACAAAATAATATTATAAGAATACTAAATTACACTAAAACGTGTCCCAACCATATATTTTGATACATTTCTGACCATGGGAATATTTGGGTCGATTTAGAGACCCTATTGATCCACTTGTAAGTGATAATGACCCTTTATATTAATTAAGTTAATGTAAATAAAAAATGACATAAGCATATATCATTTAGAAAAAAAATTACATTGGGTTATTTATGTTATATTTTCAACTATAAATAGTCATTATAAATATAAAAATATTTCCTACATAATCGTATTTTATTTATAATTTTTAGACATTAAATAGTTATATTTATTTGTGACATAATAGTAATGCAGTATTTTTCTTATTAATGAAAGAATCAAATAATTAGTTTTATAAATGTTAAAATAAATATAATTTGAAAGTTTTGATGGAATCCAAAACTTTTATTGGTTAATATTACATGTTAGGATTTCTTAAATGAATTTTTTCTAATTAATAAAGTTGTTAAGAATTTATCAAAAATCAATTATTAAATACTGTCAAAATTGAAATAAAAGAGCTTCTAAAACAAATATTATATTATTAATTGATATTCTAATCCTAAAAATTTAAGGTTCATCCAAAGGAGTTTTATAATGATAGCTTTATTATTAATTGACCACTTTGAGGTCTCTTGTAAGTATTTAGTAAGTTTATTAAGTATATAATATAAAAATACAAAGAGACATGGTAAATGTAAGACTAATTAACTAAGAGTAAATCAAAAAGATAAAGTTAATATAGTAACCCAAACCCATATAAAACCTATTTGTTGAGTGTTTTTTGACCAATACCCACCTTAAACTTTATGTAATCTACTTTTGAGCCATTAGAAACCGAATATTAATTTATTGTAAAATAATATTTCTAGCTTTCCCTAAGGTTCCCCTCACCCCTCTTATAAAAAGGCAATCCCTCTTCTCACTAATTGACACATTCAAAGCCTTTTGGATCTACCAAAACCTTCCCAAATATTCTCTCAACTTCCCTAACTTCTACCTAGAGGCCTCAGTGTGATCATAAAGCCAACATAAGTAGTAATTTTGATCAAATCGAAATGAAGAACCCGAAGAAGAGGTAATGTTTTCACCACCCTCTTTCATGTTCCTTTCTTCTTCAGCAACTTATTTATTTGTTATTTCCATTCTAAAATAATAAATCCAGTATCTTCTATATATTATGATGTTATTTTAAATATTTCACAACTATATTCATTATTCTATCCATCTTATGAATGATAATGTCACCATGCGTGCGTACGTACAGCTTTCCGTCTCCACGTCGTGGTGTAATTTGTTATTCAACACTATGTTCTTTGGATGGATATAATGAAGAGTAACATGTATATAAATAATTAAAATAACATAATAATTTCTCTGTAAAATTAATATACCGTCCAACTCCACACATTTAAGGAATCGATATTGTCACTCGTGCGTACGTACGGATTACCGTCTCCACGACACGATGAGATTCATTTCCACATTCCCCATTCATCGACAATTACAAAAATATATATTACTAATATGTTTATAATATATGAAATAATAATACTACTGGATATATATACATATATATATATATATATGTACTTATAAATATTTTATTCACTTAGTTCTGTTCAATATGTTATGAAAACAGAAACAACGTTTATGCATATGTACGGACTTCCGTCTCCATAAATGGTGTTTTCCATTTTACATATATATATCTATTATAAATAATTATATTGTAAATATATATGATATATAAATCATTTTTTATATTCTAGAAATATTTAAATCATTATCTAAGTGATACAATCAAGAGTAACAAGTTAAAATATGTACGATAAAGAAAGCGATTATTACCTGAAATTTTAATTTAACATGGAAATTATTATTAAATGGGTAGTAAAAAGTCATAAACGAATAATGTATGATATCCTAAATATTAATATGGTTCTATTATAATTTAATAACATACTAATGTCTTCATACATGAGGATAAACGTACCCTCTACTAAAGGAAAGTGCAAGGTAAGGGGTTTTCATCTCACTCCTTATTCCCATGTGATTCATGCCATATTGCCACTATTGACTTTTGTGTGGTGTATTTACTGACCATAATTGTATTCTTTGTGTAATACACTTTAATTTATGTATATTTACATATTCATTGTATGATACCTCTTTCAGTGGGTGTATGTTTCGTATGTTGCCAAATTGGTAAAGGTTAATTTCACAATCTCTTTATTATCTGAGGTTCTTTTTACGTAAGTATCTACTGGGACATATTTATTATCCATGTGCATGTTTTATGAAAGAGTTTAAAAATGGATTCTTTAAAGGTACATTTTTACTAAAACATCATTTCAAATGTTTTAGAGATTTATTCTTCAAAATCTTTCTCATTAATTTCCATATATTCAAAATGGTTTTTAAGGATTTATTTATATGGACATGAATGTTTTTAAAATGTTAATTCCTTTTAGAAGTTTTAATGTGGTATGGGACACTTTGATTCAAAAAATGTCTTTAAATCTATTCTTTTCTAAATTTTGTGACTTTTAAATGTTATCATGAAAAATGGATATTTCTCTCAAGGAGTTTTACAAATCATTTTCATAAATGTAAACATACTTTGATAGATTTTAAACTTGTTTGAAGATGATTTATTATGATACAAATCTCCATTTTGTATTGATGGTTTTGTGATATTTTTGACTATGGATGTGTTATTTTTTATACCATTCATGGTTTAGGGATAAAGTATTGACATTTCGTATGCAAGTTTTAATACGAATGTTTATGTTAAGTTTAAACCTTTTCATATGAGGAATGTGTTGGACTTAGTAAGTGATGGGTGGAGCCCGCTATAGCTCCTCGATGCATCGGTAGGTCTAATGAGACAAACTAGTTTCTTGGCACTAGTCCATCAAAAAATCTTATTTGTAGTCTTCGCACAAGGCCTTGACTATGTGGTTTTGATAGTTTGGAATGATGCATTCCATCATTTTGAAAGTGGATAGTGATATTTCATGCGATTATTCGACTAGAAGAATATCCATGTATATAATTAAATTTAATTAATTCATTTTATTTTTTCCATATTATGCTGAAATTCAAGTTTAAAAGGCTTTTTTAGGTATATGTTTCATTAAATATTTATGCTTATTTATGAAAGTTTCTACAGCATTGTTATCCTTACTGATCTTCTGAGCTCACCCCTTTCTATGTTTTATTTTTCCCAGGATTCCAAGAAGTGTATTGTGATTGATATGTTGGGTTAAGCCAAGGTAATAATGTCTTTTGTGAAGGATTATTTATGTTTTTTTGTATGTTATGATGTGTAATGTAAAATTCATGTATGTAATCTATTTTCCAATACTGCTAAACTGATCGGTCCTTCGGGACTAGATTACTTGTAATCATGCCAATGTACTAAAATAATTCACCGACTCTGGATAACTCGGTTCAGGGCGTTACAACTCGGGATCACCCTCCCTTAAATGTAGGAGAACCTCTCCCATGTGTTTTGAAGGCAATCCAATGGATTCTCTTGGCAAATCGAAGCTGAATTCTTGAGGTAGGTAGATGTTCTTCTTCGTTCTTGTCCGGTTTCTTAGATCTACATAGATATACCTCTCTTCTTCCCTCGTTTTCATAGATCTATGCCCATTAGGAGTAATTTAAGTGTGTAGGTGACACGTATGATGAGTTTTGGTCTTGGTCTAGCTAGGAGAAGTGATATAAGGCAGGTTCTTAAAGAATCAACCCGTTTCTCTTGAGTGTTCTTTGTTCGTTGTGGTTTTAATCAAAACCCCGTGGTAGGGTCCAAAATATTTAACACTTTATATGATAATTTAGCTCATTTTGATAAATTTAAAACACAAGTTTCCTTGATTATGATATGTCAATTCATGGAACTTTTTATGTTATTAAATAATGCATCCCACTTGAGATAAATAAGGATTTGACCATGTGTTGATTTTAGGATTGGGTAACTAATTTTAGTTAAAGTGGTATGTTTAAAAAGTTGAATGATTTGAATTAAAAGAATTAGTAATAGGGTAATTAATGTTAGAATTAATTATCAAGTCATGAGTTGGAATGAAATTTTGGATTTTACTGATCATTGTGAAAATTGAATATTTGACATGTTCAGAATATAATTTGGAAACTAGTAATAATAAATGGATGGATAAATAATTACATGATAAATGGTAAATGGTTAACATATATATTATTGCTTAAATAGATTAGATTTAATGAACTAATTATTTAATTAATTAATTTTCATGCATTAAATTAAGATTGTGAATTGATTTTTTGTTACGATTGTTTGCTAGGAGTACTTTTGATGCGTATTAGTTTTCCATGCCTTAAGATGTCTTGGATTTAAGTACTTGAAAATATGATATGTTGTGTGAGATGGTTGCTTAATATCTTGGCTTTGTTTAGAATTTTTTGAGATGATTATGGGGTGCTTATAGATTGTTAATGTCCTAGACAAATCATTGTTTGAGTGGATGTGTGCAGACTTGTTAAGGAATTTGGATAATTTAGTGTTGAGTTAATTATTCAATTGGATTGAAGAAAATAGTTAATTTTAAATTAATTATTAGTTAATGAGATGTTGAATGGTTAATTAAATGATGACTTATCTATAGAGTGATTTGTGTTATTAATTAGTTAATGAATTAATTAAAGGATTGGTTTTGTGGTGTTAGACATAGAATTCTACACAAATGATAAATATATATGTATGATTGATGAATGGGTTGTGAGACAAGGATTGAGGCTTGAAATACTCATAGGGGGCTTGACATGGCGTCGACACAAATGATAGATGTATATGTATGTTTGATAAATGGGTTGTGAGATAAGGACTGAAGATCCAAATACTCACAGTGTGCTAGACATGGCGTTCTACTCCTAGCTTACAGGAAAATATTCTTTTATGGGACAGGGACTCATGCTCCAAATACCCATGGATTGTGAGACAATTACTGATTCTCCAAATACTCATGAGGGTGATAGACATGACATTCTACACCCATCAATTGGCATTGGACTATGGGTCCAATTTTTTGTACATGAAATGAAGTGATGTGAAATAAAAGTAGTTGTGACATAATGATTTTGTCATTTGATTGTGAGAAAGGGTTCAGACTTATTAATGAATTGGGTAAATCACTAATAGTGGATAGACCGAGGAACAAAGCTCTATTTTTAGTCGACGGGCTCAGAAATATTATATGAAATAATAAATTGAATATCTTATGATTCATTATTAAAGCCAACTCACAATCTTGGATTTGGTCTTAACTTGATTACTTTGATGGTGTTTAGATACATCTATTGTGAGTTAACTATACGAGGGATGTCGGGCATAGGCCGAATCTCATGACCTTCATAATTTCATAATATGGTTTGAATAATTGATAAATGTAAAATAATAATGTAATGATTGTTGAGTAGGAATGACAATTGAATAATGCAGGTCCAGAAACTAGCTTAGGGCTAAAGTAGGTACTTATTTATATAGTTACATAATACTTCTCACTTTATTTATGCATGCCTTCACATTTTTAAATTATTTATTAAATGTCTGGAATTGGGGTAGACACTGATGGTCTCGACCTACTGAGATTTATATCTCACACCCTACTCGGGTCGCCATTGCACTGGGTACTCGAGTAGATTATATTTGGTTGTAGGATTATGTTTTTTGCATTTACTTGGAAGACAGGAGTAGAGGACCAAGCGGATGCTCGAGAGGCTCGAGGAGACTGCCCTTGGGGATTTGAGTCATTAATTATTTATTTATAAATTGGAATTTAAAGAATTCTGTTATGTTCACTTATTTCTATTTTCTATCATTAGTATGTCATGCAGGCATTTTCTGTACAATTTGGCATTATCCATTTGTTTTGTACAAGATTTATAAAATCTTCTTTCCACTGCTTTATCATTTATTATATCTTTTCTTCTATTTATTTACTTTGTCTATTTTGTAACACTAAAAATATGGTATAGTCTCCCCACTAACTATCCTTAGACCCTCACTGCTACTCAGTAGCCTCTAGCGTAAGGGAAGACGGGCTTGAGGTCATGTGGCGACCGGTATGGCCACCGGTTCAGGGTTGAGCTGGGTCGGGACGCTACACAAGTATTATCTAGTTACCATCATGCACTCATTTAGTCTATTTCTATTAAGTGAACAGACATCATATTAATCATATAATAGGAAAATATCATCTCGATTGAAATTAATATACAGCATGACCAAAACCATACCTAAGAACCCACCTAATTTACTCAACCTCAATGATGGTTTATAAAAGATATTAATGTATGGAAGTTCTCATTCTAGGTATATTACCTAATCTAAAGTATTGGTGAAAACTAGAAATGAAATATACATAAATAGTATACCAAATACATAGTGCATGAGAATATACGTGAGTTACATAATGGGTCATCCAACATAAATTAATTTTTCTATATCTCTATAGAATAATCCATATCCTGATATGAAAACTTACACACACTAACCGCAAAATTTAATAATAATCAATAATACTCCCCTGTCAATATCTGTTAAGGGTAACTAAAAATTCATAGTTTTAGTGGTTAATTATCCTTTCACTTAATGTGGTTGATGCATCAAACATGAATGAATGATAAATTGGGGGTGCCTTGTATATAACAAAATACAATTTCTTATATAATTAAAAACATATTAAAAAAATACTAACAAAACTATACATAATTTCTTATATCATATAGGATATTAAAGGTTAAAATAAAGAGTTATGTTTGCCACATTTTGGGTATTAGTAAAATCAAAACATCTCAATGTAATTCCTTCCAAAAATTATGTTATAATCTAACAAAACCATACTACTACAATCATTAAATGTGTAACATCTACAGAAATAATTATAAATAATACTAGGATTACAAATCATATTCCTTATATTCATGTTTTGAATAATTATTCAAACTTATTTAGTTCAAAACATGAATTGTTATGCTGTTAATAATTTTTTTTGAATACTTTGATCTCTTTTTAAGTTCATCAACATCACCTTGTAACCATTTCCTTAAAAATTATTGTTTTCTATCATTATTGTAAAAAATATAAATCTTTACATTATTTTTTATTTACCAATAATATGTATACTATTTTAGGATATAAAGTTACATTCACTTTGAATTTTGAGAATTGAAATATTTTATTATTAATTTTATATTCATAATGTCCAAAATACTCTTAGTTTAATACTAGAAACTATATTATTTTTATAATATCAACTTTGATATAGACACAACCTGGTTTTATAATTTCACTAATTTGTGTGTTTTATAAAATAAAAATTAAATATAATATCGCATATGGTATTCTATGTAATTTAAAAATTATTCTGAATAGAATATTTACTCTCTAAAATATACAACTAATGGTGGTTGGATCTTCTTACCTTATATTTTTACAAAGCAAATGTATGGAGTCTTTATCTAATATATAACAAATTTAATCCTTATATCTTTTTCAATACATCTTATAGAATATAGCCAATCCTAAAAAATTTATATCAATAAATAATAAAAATTTATTCATAGTAACTCACTATAAAAAAATATACAATCATATAAAATAAATGAGAGTTTGATATAATTATTTAATTTACACCAATATTAGCCTTAAATATTTCTTTTTCTTTGAAATATTCATAACAGAAACGTCCCTTACTACATTTGAATGAAAAATTAATCTTTATCAAGTCTTACGTCAATTTTTAACTCTTGTATATTTGTAAAATTCTTTAATCATACATTTTGTCTCATAGACCCGTGAAAATAAAAAAAATATTCTATAACAGTGAACTCTGAAAATAAATCATCATAGAGTTTCACAAACCCCTTCAGGCATCCAATAACATTCCATCATATGAAAAAATTTCCCATCCTTTCTTGAAGCCTAATTTTGGTTTATAAAACGTTGACTATATTCATTAATAAATAGTATTATAATTTCCCTAAAAAAATTATCATTCAATTTTTTACCCATTTGTATTCTTAATACATCAACATAATATGAAATTGTCATGCCTTGTCCATTTAACCTCAACACTTTGGATAATTGGGTAAAATCATATTAAAATAATTAATATTATTTGAAAAATTCTACAAATAATAGAAAAAAATGTCATAACTAGATTAAGCCTTTACTTATAACTATTGTTTCTCCATTTTATTAATATACACAATCATCTTGAGAATATAAATTGAGTCTAAGGTTTGTCTGGATATCTGATATAAAATACCTTCAAACCCACTGGTGAATTCATTTATGTTTCTCATAATCATCAAGATCCACATGTTAAATAAATTTAGTATTTCCTTACTCCGGAAGGGTTTTTCATACACAAAGAATACTTATTTTTATTTAATAATTATTCATTTTTCTATAAGATTCTATGAAATTTCATTTGATAATATTTTCATTCTGAAAGATCTTATTTAATGTTGATGATTATGTTTTATAAATAATGAAATATTTTATCATATGAGTATCATGCTTTACATTTATTCAAAAAAACATTTATTATATATAGTACTATTAAATTGAAAAATCCTTTTAAAATTAAATCACATACATTTAGTTTCCATGTTTTGGTTACAAACACAGAAAACGTACTTATTGTGACAATGAAAAGATCTTATTTTTTCAGATTAAATAGATAATTCTCCATGTATATAACATGAATTCCATGACCCTTGAAATTATTTATAAAACAATATTTAAAAATGGGTTTACTTGAATCAATAGTGAGGATATTTTCATGTAAATTAATAATTAATTTAAAACATAAGAATAAATATAAATATGGTCTTTAGATTTTCCACCATTGTTGGGGTTGATCTTTCTAACTCATTCAGTGCATCACTGTTTTATAGTAAGGACCCAAAGAAAATGACCACCAACAATGACCAAATATGTTTGGGAAATCTATCAAAAATAATGATGAAACGTTTGGTTCTAGAGTAATTAATTGATCATCTTGAGTTATCTTCATTGACCACTTCACATTCCTTTAGTCTTGAATGAATTTATCTTGTTTTTCTCATCCTTGAAAGGAAGATAATTGGTGGTAGACCCTAATTAGAAATTGTTAAAAATAATAAATTTTTCCACTCTTGTTTCAATGATCACCAAATCATTTTTCTTATTCTATTAATGTTTTTTATGTTCTGTGATGGAATTTTATAATATAAGACAGACTGAGGAATTTTTCTCTAAGTATGAGAAAGTCTTATTGTTGAGGTTGAGTCATCACCAAGGCCGACACACTGTTGAGGTTGAGTCACCACTATCAATGACTTTCCATAAGAAACAACTCCCCATTTGGGTAAAAATATGATTAACTATTGGAAACACCTACCATCATACATGTCGCACCACCATAATCAAGTTTTTATAAAGTTTGAAAAACACCTACAGCTATTGTTGACTCATTTTTATACATTACCTACCATCAGAATGGCGATTTGAAAAAGTACTGGAATAACATACCGTCGAGATATCCCACAGCCAACCAGACTCACCGATAGGCCTGAGTCACCATTGAAGATGACTCTCCACCAGATCAAGTCACCATCATGATGACTACCTACCAATTTTTTCTTACCATTAAAAGGATTCACCTCCACTATTTTCCTAATTTTTTAATTAAAATTTTATAATGGGTAGTATATTGAATTTAGTTCGATTATTATTTTAATGATTTTTATTAATATTTTTTAGAGATTAACTAAAGAATGTGACATACCTAAGTACAAGGATTTAGGATATCTAGTTTATTGTTCTCCATATGGTCACTTATGCATGTTGCTATTAAAATGTTAAAGTAGATCCCCTTTCATGGGTATGTGTAGAACATACATATAGAGATGTAGATTTAAACATTGCAGGATAAAAACAATATTTTTGTGAAGTGTGCCTTACAGAAATCTTATTTTCTAGTGATCGACTATAGAGGATGTGAAGCCTATTGAACACTCAGAATTCTTCCAAAAATATAGAAAGAAAGAGTTTCTAACACTCTATTATTATAAAAATTAAAAAATCTCAATGAAAAATTCATTTTAAGATTCACTCAAGTGGTCACAAGCTATAGAATAAATCATACAAGATAATCATGATAATTCTACATATTATATTTTATCATTCAGTTAATTTTTTTTAAATTATGAGAAGTGTGTATATACTCTATTTTATAAACCTGTACATTGTATCATTCAATTGAGCTGGAAAATTATCAATATCTTATCAAACTCTCATTATTATTATTTTTCCATAGGTTGTGGAACATCTCCTTTTGTGGACAGTATTTATTTTATTCCCACAATATTTTTGGAAGAGGTCCTTGTATGGCCTGGATGTATTTGTTATTGTACACCTATTCCACGTTGTGGAAAATAGATGGTTTCAACACAATATTCTTATATGTAGGTGATTTCTAATTGGATAGGATTAGGTCTCTAATTGATACTGAACCTATTTTTTTCTTCCACTATGTGTTTTGTTAGTTTTGTTTCATTTTTTTCTTTAAATTGTTTCTTTTTTAAATAATAAAAAAACCACTACTTTGATAATAAACCTCAGTTAGTTTTTATATAATATTTTTATTGAGTAAATTTATTTCATGGGTTAAAGTAGTATTATATTTTTTTAACTATGACCAAATAAATCACAGGGAATTATTTTTAAAGTTCAATACCTAAATTGATCTGTTGATTTAGTTTTTTTGACGGTGGTGCATCGGTAAAAGATCGAGATACAATTTATCAAATAATGGAAAGGATAACAAAATGGTTCTAAAATATGGATTCTTATTACAGTCATTATCATAAAGGGGGAGAATCTAAAATCGCAAGTCATCCCTCCAAGTTATACCCTGGTTCATTCCCTTGTTAGCATGACCATCTAAAAACATGTACGCTTCATGAAAGGACTGTGTTGTAATGAATTTGGGCCCTATAAGTTAATCAAGGTAGTTTATCCAATGGTTGGTCAGTGTACAGGAAAGATATTCCAGACCCTCCCAAATATCATCTACAATAGTGGACGAATCACTTTCAATCCAAATATTATTCTAGAACATTTTCTTGCAAAATATAATGGCATTTATCACACCCATCATTTCCACCTCCAGAGATGATGAAATACCACAGCTACCAAAGAAGAACCCATGACACTGACTAAGGTAGTCTCTGTATATAGCACTATAACCCGAGGGACCCTGGTTGCCTTTAAAAGTGCCACCCACATTTACTTTGATCCATCCTGGTAGCGGGGATTGCCAGAACACCTCAAAAGTGTGCCACGTCTATTTGTATATCCCATCAATATGAAGTTGATAAAGGATTTCAAAGTCTCCAAAAGTGTTTTCCTAATGCTCTTTCTTGATCAAATCAACATCCCTAATGGCAATTATAATTCTCCTTCTTCTTTCATTATGATTGAATGAGAAATTGTTGTGAATAATAGCATCTATATCAAACCAGGTCACATGGAGGAGTTTAACAATATCAGTTTGGAAGAGTTTCTAGATCTTTTGAGAGGAATTAATCCCCAAACATCATTTTAATTGAGAGATGATAGATTTATGAGTAACCCTCTACTATCAAAAATGTATGAAATATAATTCCAAAGGGAAGAGGTTATAGAACATGATAAGAACATATGGTTAGTATCTTCTCTATGCTGATGACAAAAATGACACCTAGATCAAAGATGGACCCCCAAATACTGAAGACAAACCTCATTGGGGACATAATTATAGCCATGAAGACAAACTAGAGTAATACTTGAAGGTTTAATCAAGGGTTTGTCAAAAGCTTGCAACAAATAAAAATCAAGATCAGAGTTTAAAAGATTGTGTTTATAGAAGCATTTGGAATCAAGGGAACCATTTTGAGTAGGCACCCAAATAAGAAAATACTCAAAATTAGTGAAGGAATAATTATCATAAAATGAATGATGTTATCAGGAATGTTGAATATATGAGATTTCATAACATCTTTTATAGAGGTTTTGGTATTTTTTGGAAGGGAATTAGGAGACACCATAGAGATTAGGGGGTGCCAGACAAGCTATCCAGCAAATGTTTAGGGAAGAATCCATGCTAACCATCCCTCTATGAATTATAAATAATATTAGAAAAAATATTTCATAATGGAGGGCCAGATAGAAGAGTTAATGTAGTTCAAATTTACCTTCTTTAACATCCAAAGAATCATTTTTTAGAATATAAATGGATTTATAATTGTTATAGATTATCCACTAGGGGAGTCTTTCTTAAATGGAATCATTAAAAATACTGATATTTTTTATTCCAAGACCACATTTATTTAATGATTTACAAAAAGTGGCCTAGGGGATGGCTACCAGCTTCCTTTCAAGAATTCTGCCAGTCCAAAAAAAATTATTGATGTAAAAATTAATTTTCTTCAGAAGACTAGCAGGCTATTTGTATACCATCTACTAGTAGACCATTTTGGAGCCAATAGTAATCTTCATCGAACAGATCATGCAATCCATAGATTGGGAATTACGCTCCTAGTAAGATAGTTTATTTATAACCTAATCAACAATCATGGAAAAGTACATGGATTTGGGTCTTCCCCAAAAGATAGGAACTCCAAGGTAGGTGAAAGGGAGGGATCCTTATTTGATTCCGAGACTATCGATGATACCATTTTTTCTAGAAGAAGAGAAATTTTTTCCAAAGAAAACATAGGATTTTTCCCATCTTATAGATTGACCAGTGATTTCTTCATAATAAGACAAGGTATTTTTTAACTTTTCAACCATATTTTTATCAACTTTCACAAATAAGATGATGTCATCATCTTATAGAAGATTTGAAGTCATGATTATGTTTCTAGAAGAGTGAATAGGTTTGATCTTGTTTTTATCCATAAGGTAGCTGAGCAGTCTTTTTAGATAGTAATCCGCAATAGCAAAGAGAAAGGAAGACAATGGATAACCTTGTCTGAATCCCTTGGTGCATTTAATGTAACCTTTAAGGGAACCATTAACAAGGATAAATCATGAAGTTAATTTGAATAAGGAATTTAAAATGTTGATGAAAGTTTCTTTAAATCTAAAAGACTAAAGGACTTTTAATATGAAGCCCTAATCAATGGTATCAAACTCTTTCTTAATTTCAAGCTCAATGGAAATATTGCCCCCTATACTGGTTTTGTTGAGGGTGTTGGTACATTTAGAGGCTAGGAAAATTCAGTCTTGTATAGACCATCCCTTGATGAAACCAAATTGATTCCAAGAAAAAAATTTATTTCATTAATTATAATGTCAATTGGCGAGCTATTTTGTAATGATTTCGTAAATAGAATTAACAAGGGAAATAGGGTGGAAAAGTTGAATTTTAGAGGCATTTTTCACTTATAGAATTAAAGTAATAAATTTTACATTTAGGCCATGAAGAATATTTCTATTATAAAAATAAATCTTACAAGTTTGAAAACATTTTGGCCAATAATATTCCAGTTTTTTGTAAAAAATTTTTTTAAAGTTGTTAGGTCCCAGGGCACTACTAGGTCTAAGGATAAAGACAATGTCTTTGATTTCATGGTCAAGAGGGATACTAAGAAGATAAACATTGTATCAATCATTGAACATAACCAAAAAGTCCTCAGTAATTTGTTCATTATTGATATTTTTTATATTGAAAATATTATCAAAGTAGGAGACCACATGTTTGGAAACTCCCTCCTCAGAGTCAATGAGAACATCATTGTCCCTAAGAAGTAAAACGGGTCTACAAACATTTCTAATTATTTGAAGAGAGTTATATAACATGGTATTTCAATCACTATCCGAAATCCATTTTTTAATAGTTTGTTTATGTATGATGTTTTTAAGGGTAAGAAAAAAATTAAGTTTCATGGAAGTGTTGATTTCATGATGGGGTCTAGGGAGAAATCAGAGCTAGTGGAGGTGTCTTGAATTTGGATAAGTTCATGCTCAAGGTTAGAGATCTCCTTTTCCATTGGTTTATATTAAGAACTACACCAACCTTTGAGACATAGTTTTAGGTGATTTAATTAGTAATAGAATAAAAAAGAATCATTGAGATGATTCATAGAATCCAAAAACTTTTTTATTATTTTAGAACATTTCAGGTCTACAGACCAAGCATTGTTAAATCTGAGATAAATGATGTGTTTATCCCTTTTTTGAAAAGAAAAACAAGAATGGGATAATGTTTTGAATTATGTTTAAGAAAGGTGATGCTAGAAATGGTTTCCCAAGAGTCCAGAGCAGATATATTTGTGAAATCCCTATTCAATTTTCTGTAAACAACTTTATTGTAGTGTATTCTATACAAAGTGAACTTGGCACATGTAAGGTTAATTTCCATTATGTGACAATCTTCAATTGAAGTTCAAAATTCTCTTAAAGAAATGGAAGAAAGTGATGGACCAATATTATCACTAGAGTAAAGAATACAATTAAAGTCACCAATCATAAACCAGTGATCATGGATGATTCTAGCCAACCCATAAAGATAATGCTAAAGGGACCTTTGGTCTTGATATCAATTATTAACATAAATCGTGGTACAAAAAATATTTGTTCCATTTAGGGAAAAATCACATGTGAACATTTTTTTAGAAAATTTGAAATCATGAACATTATTTAAGGATTCATGATAAAAAATCCAAAGAGATTCAACTATATTACCCTCTTTTCCGAAACCTATAAAATTATAACCATAAGGTCAAAGGTGCATAAATATCAAGGAAAATTCAGTTTGTTTTTGGGAAATAGCAATCATTTTAGGATGATTAATCAAGATAAATTTTTAAAGAACATTATAAGTATCATGTTAGCAATGCTCTGGAAGTTCCAGAGAATAAATCAATTAAAACCAGGTTTTGGAGGTAAACCCCCAACCTTCTTTTTTGATCCACCTGATCCCTTTTCCCTCTTGGATCTTATGACAATTTGAGAAGATGTAGAAGTGGATTTTATTTCCAGTTTACTTAGGATAAACATAAGAAATGTTAGTAGTAACTTCATTAATAGTGGTCTAATTTGTTTCAATTATTTTAGAATTAAATGGGGTGGCCATGGGGGTGTCCCTTGAATTTATTTAGGGGAATACATTATGAGGGATAGTGGTCATAATAGGGTCTAGGATGGCCAAAACATTGGTAGAGAATATAACATGGTGATGTCTCATTTTCACTTCCACTATTTTATCATTGGATACTTCCATGCAAGGTTGAGGGATCATACCTAAGTTTTCATCTCGGATGGGTGAAGAAGTAGAATCATCAAAGGTCTTCCCATCATTAGTTCTACGACCTAAGCTATTAGTGGTGAATGTATCACGTGACAATGTATTTCTAGATGAATTTATGGTGCCTTTGGGTGATGCAAAATCAGAAACAAGTGGAGCACTATTATCAGCAGAATGGCCCATCACCATTAGTGGAATCAAGGGGCTCCTGTTGCATCTCGGTGTAAGGAGAGTTTTTGTTTTCCAATAACCTGCCTCTAACACCCTCACAGGAAATATTTGAGTGACTTGAAATAGGATGTCCTGGTTCTGAAGATAAAAATACCCCAGTTCTTGTGAATGTAGCATACGAATAACTAGCTAGAGCACTATTATTAGATGCAAGTAAAGAACTCTTATTGTTATCAAGTATCTCATGTTTCCCTATAGTGTGAGGAGGATTGCTATTTTCCAAGTCTGTGTCTCTACCATTATCACTAGATGGGTCCACAAGACCAACATTAGTGTGTCCAGATTTAGAGGAGGTAAAGTTATCAATGTCCTTTACTACAGAGGCATCCGAGGGCTGATAACAAGAATCCAGAACTAAATTTTCAATTTACTCTTGAATTGTTTGGTCCAAGGTGGCATCATTTTTTTCCTCCACAAGAATAGAATAATTTCTACCTGAATTGTCTCCCAAATGAGCTGAATTCTTCACTCATATCTCTGATTTTCTCCTGAGTGGTTCAGACTTGTCAAAGTCAGCACTCTTATCCATCTTTCCCTTAATAGCTTCAGTCCATACATCATTATTTGACTGGGAAACTTTTCTTTTCATGACTCTATATTTCATCAAATAATGACATAAAATATTAAAGATATCACAAAATGGTGGTATGTTCTCAAATTAAATCTGGACCTTTGTTTTGTAGTCTTTAACATCGAAACAAATTACCTCAGGCAGCTTAGAATCAAGATCAACGTCAACTAGAACTCCAGTGTATAATACAATCTCCACATTTAAGGTATGCTGATGGATCTTGAGAGGAGTACCAATGCAGGACACCATGTCATTCAGGATCTTGAGATGCCAAAAGAATTAGCTCACACCATGAAATATATAACCGATATTTGGGTCATATTATTCCTAAAGGTATGTGGATTAAAGGTATAATTTCATTCAGAGATTCTAATGACACCCGGTTCTAGTTTCAGGTTCCCTAATTTACATACTCTATTGAGCTCTTCCTAGGATCTTAATTTCATATGAAAATAACCCCTTCTGATTGGAACAAGTTTCTAGTCAGAGAAGTCCTAAACATGAGAAATACTATTATTCAACTCAGTAGTCAACCAAGATTTATCCCTTTTAATGTATGAAATTCAACCCATAATTGGGAATTTACACATATACATTTTTTGTTATAGAGACCCAGGGTCATCTTCGAATGAATATCTGATGTCCTCAAGTCTCCTGCATAGTGAATCTATCATCGTAGTAGATTTGTAGAGATCTGTTCCTTTGAGAACTTCCACAAAAGATATCCCTCTAGGTCTTTCGACCAGAGGGGAATTCCCAATTATGACCATTTTACAATAAATATTAAAATACATATAGAAAGTGTGGTCTTTGAAATTTGGTTTTCTTTATAGGATAAGTAT
The DNA here is from genome assembly GCA_963277665.1 of Viscum album. Classification (NCBI taxonomy): domain Eukaryota; kingdom Viridiplantae; phylum Streptophyta; class Magnoliopsida; order Santalales; family Viscaceae; genus Viscum; species Viscum album. The sequence goes on from OY728144.1 coordinate 398,028,047, forward strand.
GAGTTAACTAAGACAACTAGACGTATTTGGGACGATTCAACCAAACTTACTTATAAAAATAATTACAAACATATGAATTTCCATTACTATTATTTGGCAGTTGAATAATTAAAATCAATACCTACTAATATAAATGCGCATGAAATTTGGGATACATTATCAGTATCACATGAAGAAACTAACAAGGTTAAAAAATGATATTAAATACTTATTCAATCAAATATTATTCATTCAAGATAAAACATATTGAGCTAATTTCCACTTTGTATCTCATGTTCGATGATAAAGTCAGTAATATGATCTTCAAGGGAATAGCACAATCTGATAAAGACCAAATCATTAGAATGATAACATGCCTTCCATAAATATGGAGAGGGACACCTATTTCCATTATTCAATCCTATGACATAAGTATACTAGTATTCAAGGAATTGATTGGGAAGTTGATGATGTAAGACGAATAAATTAAAGTCAATCTCCAAGAAAATGATGATCCAAAACAAAAATCATATTCATTCAAGTATAATAATTCCAAATAGAAATATAATAAAAAGGTATATGTTTAAAGCTCTAATGGTGAGGATTCACCACCAGATAGTAATAAAGAGATGGCCCAACTATCCAAAAGATATAAGAACTTTTTCAAGAAGGAGAAATTATTCATAAATCCAAGTTTCAATGTAATGTATGATAGTAGAGTAATTTGAAAAAAGGATTGGAAAATAAATGGAAACTTAAATTAGATAACATTCTATGAGTGATAGAAAAAATCACATGTTATGGAAGACTATCAAAAGTTAAAATAAAAAAAGAAATATGAGGATAAGTATAAGAAATATAAGAAATCCATGAAACCCATGTGGAGTGACTCAAAGGATATATCTAGTGACTCTGACTCACCTAATTAAGTGAACCCTGATAGATCCAACATTTTATTCATGAAAAATGTTTTTAAGGTGCCTATTGTCTCATCTATAAGGAATTAAGATCACTCTGAAAGTGACAGTGATGATGATATGTCTCAAGAAGATATTTTTGAATACCGTAACAAACTCAATTATAAATTTAATGAGTTTGAGACAAATATAAATTTCTAAATTAACATCATCTTCATTGTGATAATATTATGTCTGAACTTACTATATTGAAAGAAAAGAATTCCCAATTTCCAAAGGAAAATACTGAACTAAAATTTTCAAATTAGAAACTTAAGAAATATTTAGAAGTATTTAAAAATGGAATATAAACACTTACTCAAATTCTATGAAAAATATTTTCTCCTAACTATCATACAGGTATATGTTATCAACCTATAAAGACAAAAAAATTTAAGATAAAATTTTTTCATAAGTTTATGTTTAAAAATTTAACTACTAGTTATTTTCAAAAGGACCAAATAATGTTTTTTATTTCAAAACGTTTTTAATCTAGATATAGGAAACCTATAAATAATATATGGGTTTATAATTACCCAATTACTAACATTAATGGACCCAAGTAAATATGGGTTCCAAAATCATTTTAGATATAAAAGATTATTTATAATAAGGTTTCTTAAAGAACTCTTATAAGAATTTATTATACATAGATAGTGGAAACATTATAAACATGAAATTGTGTTACTCAAGCTTCAAGAGACATATAAATTTTGATGGTGGTCATGTATCCTTTGGTAAAATTTTTGAAGGAAATATCATCAGTCATGGGAAATTGTTAACACCAACTAAGATTTAATTTCTAAAGTTCTATTTACTTATGGTTTAAAATATAACTTTCTTAGCATCTCAAAATTATGAAATATTGTTTTTCATGTGATGTTTCAAAAAAATTAAGCTAATGTTTTTAATTCTTAAAATGATTTAATATCTACTACTTTAAAGAATGAGAATGTTTATACTATTAATATCGATTCATTAATTTCTCAAAATGTTTCTTCCTTGAGTGACATTCATATACAATCTTGGATTTGGAATATGATTATAGTCCACTTTAATATTTACTCACTTATATAGATTAATAAGAAAGCGTTCATCAAGGGTTTACCTAGGGTTCAACTCCCAAATGAAAAAGTCTATAACCCCTATCAAAAATGGAAATAGTGCATGATTTCATTTAAATTAAAGTAATAAGTTTAACCTTCTCAACCACTTGGGTTGGTTCAAATAGATTTATTCTGATCATCCAGAGTTTCTAGTCTAAATTGGAAGCACTATGTTTATATACTAGTAGATGAAATTTCTAGGTATACTTGGGTATTATTTTTATCTCATAGGATTAATGCATGTTCTTATTTTACCATGTGTGATATATTTATAGAGAACATAAATGTACTTAGAATTAAGACCCTAATAAGTGAAAATGGCCATGAATTTTAATATCAATAGTTCGAATCTTTTTCCCAAAAAGTTCCTATAGAAAAAAATCACTACTCCTAGGGCCCCTCTACAGAATGGAGTAGTATAAATAAGAAAAAGAAAACATTAATGAATATCTCATACTATACTTAATTAAAATGAATTACCTATCTACTTTTGGTCAGAGGCTATTAATACAGCCTATTATATAATCAATAGAGTTTTAATTAGACATATCTTGAAGAAGACCCCTATTGAGAGTTAGAATAATTTAAAGCCTAACATTAATTACATTAATGTTTTTAGATGTAAATTATTTATTTTTAACACTAATGATAATATTCCAATAAAATTCCAAATGAGATGAATTAATTTTCCTAGGTTACTCAAACTTTTGTAAATCATATATAGTTTTTAACAAAATGACCAAGATTGTGGAAGAGTCTGTTCTGGTCAAATTTGATGATACAAATCCATATGATCCTAAGACCTATTTAGAAATTTTTGAGGCTGATTCATCATATTTGAACATAAATTCTTACCCTTCTGATTTAGCTGTAATTATATTAGAAAAAACATCATGTTCTAAGGAACATCCGGAACTCAAATCTGAACCTCTAGATAATCCTGAGGTGACCAACCCCTATTTTTCTAGATCAGTTTGGAACCCTATGTATCACACTTTATATTTTTTAGTTGTAGACCTAGATATAAGTACACAAAAAAGATATTGACTACAAAAAAAGGCTGAACATTCCGATTTATTTTCATATATTGAACAAAATAACATCAATGATGCAATTAAGGAGTAATTCTTGGTGATGGATAGCCAAGAAAAATAAATAAATTTGAAATAAATAATTTATGGGAACTTGTTGATATACCCAAAGACACCATAACTATTGGAACTAAATTTATGTTTAAAAACAAGTCATAAGAATCTAGTACTATTGTAATGAATAAGCATAGACTAGTTGAACAAGGGTATAGTCAAGAAGAGGGTAAAGACTATGAAGAAACATTTTCAATAGTATCAATACTTGAATCCATTATTATACTTTGGGTCTATGAATCACATTGATATTTCAAACCATATCCAATAGATGTCAAAATTTCATCTTTAAAAGGGTATATAATTTAGGATGTTTTAGTTGAAAACCCCACTGGTTTTAAAAACCCCATTTTCCAAAATTTAATTTTCAAATTAATAATGTATTTATATGGTTTGAAACAAGATCTTTGATCTTTGTATGATTGTATCATCTTTAATCTTATTTAAAAATGATTTTTAAAAGCTATATTTTATCCTAACCTATAAATAAAATGTATATTAAAAGATGTTTTAGTTCTTTAAATTTATGTTTATTTTATTATTTTTAGATCTACTAGAAATTATTTAAGCACGTATTTTTAAAAAATAATGCAAAAAGAAATTGAAATGAGTTTCATGGTAGAACTCAAATTCTTTCTGGTTTTCTGATTTTTCTATGTAAAAAAGGTATTATTTTAAGTAAAATTAAATATACATGGTATATTCAAAAACATTTTAATTGGGATTTAACTAAGAGTGGAGATACTCCTGTGAGTGCCACAAATAAATTTGATCTTGGAAAAGCTGGGATACTAGGGAATCAGACGAGTAACATTGGTATGATTAGAAGTCTTCTCTATATAAATTCTAGCCAACCTGATATTTTGTTTAGTGTGTGTATATGGGCTTGTTTTCAAGAAAATCCAAAACAGTTGCACATAGTTTCTGTTAAAATTATTTTCAAATACCTCAAGTATACTACCAATTTATGACAATTTTAATCTAGATGAAAATAATTTGACTCATTTATTTATTCAGATGTTGATTCTGGTGGTTTCATGTTAGATATAAAAATAACCTCTAGAACATGTCATCTTTTTGGATTGTCTCTAGTTTCTTGGTTTAGTAAGAAACAAATTTATGTTACACTTTCTACTATTGAATAAAAATATATAGAAGTGGGTAGCTTTTGTGCATGGATATTCTAGATGAAACACACATTACTAGACAATGGAAATAAATTCTAATATTTCCCTATAAATTGAGACAACACAATTGCTATTAATATTTCTAATAATCATGTGTCACATTATTTAAAAAAATATATTGATGTAAGACATCACTTATTGAGATATCATTATCAAAATGGTGGTATCACTCTTGAATACATTCGTACAGAACATCAGTTTAAGGATATTTTCACCATGACTTAGAATTTTGAGAAAATTAACATCATAAAACATGTATTCGGTGGGATTAAATTCAGAGAAGTTTAATTTTATGAGACTTTCCATTGAGTTTTACCTACTGTTGTGGTTTTCCCACCATCGAGTTTTACCCACCATTGATTTTTACTCACTGTTGGACATTCTCACCATTGGAGTTACTCACTGTAAGAGTTACTCACTACTAGAGTTACTAATCGTTCTGATTTTAATAACCATTATATTTTTTACTTGCGTTTAGTTTTACCTATTGTTGGATACTTTTTTCCTTTTCTAATTTTTTGCTGTTTGTTTTTAAGTCAATGTTTCTATTTTTTTTAAATGAATTAATTATTTATTTAGCTTTTAATTTCATTCTTATGATTATTTCATATCTAATTTTATATACCCCTAAATAAAAAAATGTATATAAATGAGATGTTTTATCAAATTCAAACACTCACTTCCCTTGTTCTTTTTCACTCAAGACTTATTGTGACCCATTATCTCTTTATCATCGTCCTTATTTATCCTTCACCCACACATGTCAATACAATATTCATGGTTACAATCATGTGATCTTATATATCTTCTTCAGATGAGTTGCATGTCACAAAGAAGAAGAAATGGGAGTATATTCATGCTTCTATTGATCCAATGAATCTTGATCCTTCCAAGAGGTTATTAGTGACTAAGGAAGAAGTTTAAGATGAATGGATAATCTTGATCAAGTCATTAGTGCTCAAACTTCTATAGGACTAGAGATGGATGGAATGGTTCTATTCTAATGAGAGACCATTTCATCTTAGGTTTGGGAACATATTTATCATATTTTTGAGTTAGGTTTTGATGAAAATAAAGATTGGATAAGAACTAGAATTAATGTTTTAGATATTAAATTTTTTTCTAGGTAGTGGGAATGTTTTTTAAATGTTCCCCATAAAAGAGATGCGAATAAATATCATCGAACAATTTTGGATGATAATGATTCTTTTAACTATGAATATGCTTTTATAGAGTTAGTAGATGTTATATTCATAAGAACAATTTCATCAGAGCATAATAATGAATGTATTATGAAATTTGAGGTCATCTATCATATTGGTTTTCCCAAGAAAATGTGACTTTTCCACTTTCAGATATCATGATGTTTACCTCTTATGTCTAATGAAAATAGGAGATAAAATAAACCTGTATAGATACATTATGCTTCACCTAATTAGAATTTGTAATCCCTCTTCTAGTTCAGATTTCCTAATCTAACATTTGTTTTATATACCATGTAGGAGGACAAAGGGATAGTTAAGGAAGGTGGGTAATCTATAGTAAGTTGTATAGGCCTTCTATCATATGTGTTATTTTTATAATAATGAAAATATAATGGAATCCATGTAAGAAGAAGTTGATTAATGATATTGAAAAACTTTATAATGATTTCAATCCAACTGACCATTCTTCAAGACCAAAGGACCTTGTGGACCCTAGTTTGGAACTTTTCAAACTAGTGGTGTACTCATATTAGGTCGAAGAGGTTGCTCCGATTGGTAATGATGAACAATAATATCCAATTGAGAAAGGAAGTGACCTAGATTTTTCTCAAGGATCTCCATCTATTACATATGGTGCTCTTATCCGACTTGGTTCACTTCACATAGAGAACCATTATGGAAAAATGGTAGTGATGGGTATGAAATAGAAGTGTCAAGTGAAGAGTAGTTCAAAATCTCTACTGATTCTTCAAAATAAAATACAAATAGTGATGATGAGGGTGAACTAGAATAAGGAGGAGAAATTATGAAGATGGAAATGAAAATAGAAGTGGAGATCAATATATAGATTATAATGATGGATTATCTGATGGTCCTGGTTGTCATATTAGAGTTGAGGAAGTGGAAATAACTCCGACTCTAATATATTCTCTAGTTTTATAAATTTCAAAATCTGAAGAAAGACTAATATTTTTTTTGTAATGTTGTTATAACTCCTAAGATGAAAAATAAGCATCAGTTGATGGGGATAAATCCATATGTATGTAGATTAATAGTGTTGATATTGTTTTTAGGGAATATAGTGAGAATAAAGATGATGTTTAGATGGCTGTTGAGCAGGCTGGTGTTGAACAGTCACTGGACGCACATATAAAGGTTATTGCTATTGTTGAGTAGTTAGTTCCTAATAAGATGGAAGTTGTTTCTACTTTTTCTTGCTATTGGGTTATGTATATAGATCTATTGAAGCCCATGGTGTTAACCATTTATGTTTGTTACTATAGATGCATAACCTATATCCATTCTAAAATCTGGTAGGTCCTCTATCAATTGGACTGATCCAATGTTTTAGGAATGGGGTAAGATATCTAATAAATATGGTAGTCTACCAATGGATGGTCGACCTTCTTATAATGACGCGAACAATTAAAAATAAAACCCCCCTAAAAATTTAATGAAAATTATTATTATGTTTTATGGTTATAGAAAACACATGTACTTATATTGTTTTACTCTATCAAATTTGATTCAAAAGACTATTAAGTATCTGTAAAGTTGACAATATAGTCATTGAACAGTGATCACATTGCTAGTATCAATATAGGGTTTTAAAAATCCAATTAACACTGACAAAAGAAGTAATGTCCTCAACCAATAGGATCGTACACTATAAAGCCCATTTATCGATGATTCTAAGGGAGGTAGAATCTATGGGATTTTTAATTGACCAACCCAGGATGGGATCCCATAACTTAAGCATGATCAAAACAATTTACGGGAGAAGTCCAAGCTCATCTAGATCACATCCGAAACCATATCCACCGAACAACCTAATTAAAATCTCACCATCGCACACCTTACTCGTAGGGAGTATGATGGATTATTAAAGAGATATTTTCAAGACCTTAGAAAAAGGAATATGTATATTATTTTTATAAAATAATGAATATAGTTTCAACCAGTTATTATTAGAAAGTAAATGACATTTATTTTGATACAGAAAAGCACAAATCGTATTTTTGGTTAACATTAAAAATAAATTAATGGATTTAAGAAATTATTTCATTTTTTAAATAAATAATTTCAAAATAAAATATTATTATTAATTAATTTTTATCAAATATAAATGATCATACAATCAAATGTAAATTTCTGTAAGTGTTGGAAAACTCTTATTGTAAAAAAACCTATAATTTCTTAATAAATGTGGATTTTATTATTAAAATGAAATTTTTTATATTCAGAAAATTTTTTAGGTAAAGTGAATATTATTTTTTGAATCAGAGCATCGTAATTATCAAATGGTGAATTTTTTATAATTTTTTAATACAAACAATTTTTCACATAAAAATTAAATACTGTAAAAATATAATTTGTGTTTTATGACATCATAATGACCCAAAACCTATATAGTAATTACTATAAATGGGATCCAAGACTGAATAAATGTTTTTTTCTTTTAAAATAATTTTATTTTATGTTTATGTTTTTTATTCAAAAAATTCATTATTAGTCCTCTAAAACATATAATATATTTTAATGTTTTAAAATAATTTCATTAAGAGTGTGAGACACCTCTACAAAAGTAATGGAATTATTTTAATAATTTAGGCCCTTGGACTTAAAATATAATAAAGTCCACTCTCATTAGGTAGAAACTATGGGATGGTTTTTTTCTTTGAATATTTTATTATGTATAGTCCAAAACCTAAATAATAAATATATCCACCACTTTTCCTATGTAAACTCACCCAAACTCCCATTTCTCTTCACTAAAAGTCTATGTAGCATGACAAAACTCTTCACACCACACAATATAGTTCTCCTAAGACACCCCAAGCTTCCAAAAATCTCCTCCCAAGGCACTCCCTGTATGTAATGTATTTTATTTTAAATTTTCATATGTTGTGATGTGTTATTCCATATCCATTTTACGTCCCATTTGATATAAAAATGCTGATAAACCCTTCCACTATTATTTATCCACCCCCAATGAACCCTTATGTACACCTATTACCATTCCAGAATTTTGTAAGGGTTATTTACTCCCTCTCCTGTATTAGAGTTTCTTCAATATCTTGTTCCAAATAATTACAATTTAATGTTGTGAAATTTTTTTCTATTCCCCAATTACATTCAATTTCACTTCAAATCATTATAGGCCCCTTTCTATATCATAGACCAATTTTATGAATTTTTATATGATTTTATTATGCTATCGACATGCCACCACAATTTTTCATGCAAAAATAATTATGTAATGGATACCATACCCATTTATTATCAAGGGTAGTCACATTTATGCACATATAATTTTTAATTCGGGACTTACATATGTTTATTTCACACTCCCTGGTCATGGAATAAATTATGATGATGAATTAATTTATGTTGTATTATATTTATTAAAACCATAATAATGAGTATGAAACGAATATGATGGGTGAACCTAGATATCACTCCAATGTATTGGGTAATGTTTAGTATCATGATACATCATGTTAGGATAGATAGTGAACCTGATTCCTTTATGGGATGTAGTCCATCATGATGTATTGGTGGTTTCATCCTTAGAAAATGTTTAACATGTAGTTTTTTATGTTGTTGTCACATTTCCCATGTTACCTTTATGATAACCATTCTATTCCATGTCTTTTTATTCATTTTTAAAATTCATAATCCTTTAATTCATCATTGTTATACAAATTGTTCAACATGTATTGTCATCTTCATTTTATTCTATGTTTATTTCTTTACAAGGACTTATATTTCTCCCATTTCTTTTTGTTTGTCCCCAGGTTATCCCATCCATTTATAAGTATGATGGAATATAAAGAACATGTTAAGGAGGATTTCAAAAAAGATGATGTATTTCATGTTTTATGTGTTTATTTAATATAACAAATTCCCAAAGACACTACAATTCTCGATATTTTGGGTTCTATTAAGTGTAATCATTTGAAAAGAATCAACTATTATTGCGATATATAGATCAATGTTATCATAGTTGGTATCAGAGTAAAATTTTAGATATTTTTTTGATTTGGATTATAAAACTACAGAGAAAATCTTTAGGGATAAGACTAAGTATAAGGAAACATCCCTAAATTTTGGTGACTATATAATAAGTGGTTTATCCTAAAAATAAAACTCATTCTGGATAATACAAGTGGGTGTGGATTTGAAATAGATGTATCGAGGAGTAATAACTCAAAAAATGTATTATGATCCTAACTCTGTGTAAGATGGTAAAAAAATATCCCTTATTATGCACTTAGTTTGACACTCCTAGGGTATATTCTTTAGAAAATTCATTAGCTCATTATGAACCATTATTATGGGAAGGAAGAATGCATATATGAATACATGTTAGGAAATATATCACCAATAAATTAGGTTGAAGACTAAAAAATCATAAGTTATGGAAATAAATGTAATTTATATGTTATCCATTTAATATCATTGGATTCCATTTCATGAGGTTAGTAGTTTAAAAATACTCACCCCAAGTTTTAAATTTATTCTAACCAATGGATGGAAATAGGAAAAATCAGGTAAACAATCATTACAGCAGACAATGTTAACAATTCCCACACGAGATGCCAAACCCAATTGGAGGAGGAATCAAAAATTTCATGATGATAATCTCTAAACTAAATCATTTTAGGAATAGATTCCTAGATCTGGAGGTGGATCCAAACCCTCTAAGATAGAACAAGCTGCAATCAAGATCTTTATGCGACTAAGGCCTCATACTTTCAATGGATCATCTGATCCCTTAATTTCAGAACAATGGATCAAATCCATTGATAATATCTTCTAACTCCTTTAATGTTCTGAATAAGAGAAGGTTCTTCTAGTTGTTTACTGTATGGAGATAGAATCCAATCAGTGGTGGAAATTGATCATGAATTTGAATCTTGAAGAATCGATCAATGTAATATAGTGGAAGAAATTCAAAAATGTTTTTTGATAAATATTTTCCTCTCACTCATCACATTAAAGCTGGAAGATATTTCCTTACATTCAAGTAAAATGAAGAAACATATGTTGGGGAAAATGATATAAAATTCAAAATAATAGCATGATATGCCTCTAGTTTTTTCACTACACCCAAATTCAAGGTTAACCTCTTCATTGGTGGGTTAAAACCTAGTCTACAAAAATCCTTGGTGATTCATGTCTGTTATAGATATGGGGAAATTTTATGATGATCACTCAATATAGAGCTGGAGATCCGAGAATGTCAAGGGTATCAATGGGATAATAAGAATAAATGGGAGTTTAGTTCTAGCGGTATGATGTAGAAATATAATGGTGCCAAGAAATTCCAGCATCCCACTTTTCAAATGTGGGGAAAGAAGCACCCAATAAATTTCATTGGAGACATAATGATTATTTTCCAATAGAATAAACCTACAAATACAATAGAGGAAAGGAATTCTCTAGTAAACCCCCAGTCAATTGTTCATTGCTTCAACTTCACGAAATTGGGGAACTTTACAAATCAATTTCCTAGGAAAATTGTTTTTGGAGACAACCAATAACATCCAAAGCATCAAGGGTGAGTTATTTCTATCACAGCCACTACGGTGGATCCCAAAAATTCATTGGTGAGAGATACGCATGTGATTTATTTAATAATATCAATCATACATTTTCATTCTAGTTCCACACATTCCTTGAAATCATGAATATTTATTAGAACTATTCAAGAACCACAAAAAATCATGAATTTCAAGTAATCAGTGAAAATGGAAAATGGGGAACTTATTGCATCCCATGTATATGAACCTTTCACTATCAGAATTTCAAGGATTAAATTCCCATAAAACCTTTTCATACTACCTTTAGTGGACTTTTTTTAAATTACGGTCATGGATTACCTTTCCCTATATAGACCCAAAATAAATTACCACAAGATGGAAATCACTCTTTATAAGGACAATCGAAACTTGATTCAGTACAAGTGAAGGGAGGAGGATGAATCTTCTTTAGAACCATCATCTCAATAATGTATATTATTTCCATATGAGAAAAAATATCATGGTAAAATGATAGAGTATAATTAAAGAATCGTCTTTAAAGTCATGCATATTGTGATGGGATATACCGATGTGTTTCCCAGGGAATTTTTCTGGTCTTCCTCCTATAAGATAGGTTGAATTTTCAATCAATATTATACTTTAGGAATTCCCAATATCTAGGAATCTTTATATGATGGTTATTGTGTAAATCGAGGAGATAAATAAGCAATTATTAGAAAATCTTGATAAAGGGTTTATATGCCCAAGTGCTTCACCAGGGGGTCAATCAGTCCTCTTCACCAAGAAGATGGATGGTTCAATGTACCTTTGCATTGTTTATCATAATATCAACAAGATAATGATAAATAAAAAGTATCCTAGGATATAGATAAATGACTAGTTTTATTAACTACATGGAGCACAATACTTCTCCATAGAGAATCTGTGGTAAGGATATTACCATGTTATGGTGAAGAAGAGGGATATCCCCAAGGCTTCGTTTCATATAAGGTATACGCGCAATGAGTTCATATTAATTCCATTCACACACACTAATTCTCTAGCAGTCATTATGGACTTGATGAATAGGGTATTTAGATATTATCTCCCAAAACATGTGGTAGTCTTTATGGATGATACTATAACATGGTTCAAACCCAAGTAGGAGCATGAGGAGCATCTGAGTACAATTATAAAGACATTATGAAAGGATAAACTTTATTCAATGTATAAAAAGTTTGAGTTCTAGTTTAATGAAGTCTCGTTCACATATTATATAACAATAATAAATAGGATATCTATGGATCCTAAAAGAAAATTGAAATTTCAGGATGATTGATGCTAACATCCATGAAAGATATCTGCAGTTTCCTTTAGTTAGCTTGATGTTATCCCTAATTTTTTATAAATTTCTCATGATTTTCAAACCCTATTACCAATATAACTCAGAAGGGAGTAAATTTTTCATGGATTGATTAATGTGATGAAACCTTCAATTGATGGAAAAAGAGGCATATCGATGTCCCTTTTCTCATACTATCCACGAGTTAATAACGTATTGTAATATTCATTGATTCGTCGAAGAAGGTATTGTGTTGTGTGTATATGAAAAATGAAAAATTCATAGCTAATGATTCATGGAAGTTGAATATCCATGAATAGTACCATCCAATGCATGATCTAGAGTTGGCTGGATTGATTTTCTCATTGAAAATGTGCTAGAATTATCTATTTGGTAGAAGTGTGAAATATATACAGATCACAAATGTCTAAAACATATGTTCACACATAAAGAGATGAATATGTGCCAATAAAGATGGTTAAATATAGTCAAGGACTACTACTACTCAATTCACTAACATATAGGTAAGAAAAAAAAAGAGGTTCATGCTCTAAGTAGAATGGGTCCATGAATTTTATTATTGATGAGAATTGAGAAGGATCAAATCTTTTTAGAATTAATAAGGATGAAAACTGGAATCATAAAGGAAATAACAACATCAATCCTTTCACAAATTATTTCTCAACCATCCCTTTTTAATATGTTAAAGGGTGTGAAAAGAGATGATCTGGGAATTTAGAAGAAAGTAGAAACTATAAGAAAAGGTATACCCTCTAAGTTGAATGTTAAACAAGAATGAATTGTGGGATTTAGGTCAAAACTATGTGATCTATGAAATCATGAGTTATATAAGGAACTATTGGATGATTCACATAGTTATAATTTCTTCATTAACCCAGGAAACCCAAAGTTGTATCATGACCTTTGACAGCACTATTGGTGGAATAACATGAAGAAAGAAATCAGTGAATATACGTCAAAGTGCCTAGTATGTCCTTAAGTGAAGGATGAAAAGAATTTGTCTAAGGGTATAGTACAACCATTACCCATACCAACATGGAAATGGGAAAACATCACCATAGACATTATCCTCATAATTCCACAGAAATCCAAAAGAAAAAAACTAATATTTGGGTTGTTGTGAATCATCTTATAAAGACATCAAACTTCCTTGTGATTCAATAGGAAAACTCACTGGATCAACATGTGCGGATAAACATCAGAGACGTTTTGGGGATTCATGGAGTACCAATATCAATTATATGTAATAAAAATTAATGATTCGCCATTATATTTTGGAAAAGTCTCCAAAAGTCTCTAAATACTAAGATGAACTTCAGTATTGCCTATTACCCTAAACAATATGGCGAATTTGAGTGGGCTATCAAAACACTTGATGACATGTTGAGCGATTACTTAATTGAATTCAAAGGATAATAGGATCACCATCTTCCTTTAGTCAAGTTATTTTACAATAACATTTCTCAATCAAGAATCCAAATTGCTCCCTATGAATCTATTTATGGGAGGAGGTGAAAAACTCCTTCTTGGTGAGATGAATTTGGGGAACACAAACTACTGGGTCTTGAAATAGTCTTGGAAATGGGGGAAATGTTAAGACCATTTATTAGCACATAGATGCTCCTCAGAGTTGACAAAATAATTATACTGATAGTCATAGAGTTTGATTTTGGAGACCTGGTATTCCTCTGCATGTCTCCATAAAATAAAGGGATGTGATTTGGGAAGAATGGAATGCTTATTTAAAGGTACATCAATCCCTTTCAGATCCTGGATCACATCGAAGCGATGGACTATCAACTAGAACTCCCATAGAACCTATCTCAAGTGCATGATGTATTCTATGTATCCCACATGAGAAGTATGTATTAGAACCCTCACATGTACTCAATCATATGGTGTTACCATTGGAGAATTATCATTATTGTAAGGATTATTCGGTGAAGATCTTAGATTATAGAGAAATATTTCTAGAAAATAAGACATTGTACTTTGGGAAATTGTTGTTGAGAAATTTAAATATCAAATAAGCAACATGGGAACTCGAGGAAGTGAGGAAATAAAGTTACCCGTAGTTATTTTTATATGATAAAATAAAAATTTATGGGATAAATTTCTTAAGATGGGGAAGATTGTAACATCCAAAACTCTTATAAAAAATCCATTTTTAATTTAATTAAATTTATTATTAACTAATATGGGTTTAGAGAATACATGCATTACTATTTGTTTTATTTTATCTAGATGGATTTAAAATACCATTAAGTATCTTTATCGTTGATAATATATTCATTGAATAGTAATTATTTTCTAAGTATAAATATTGGTTTTTAACAATCCAATTAACACAAAAAAATATATGTGATAGATTTAACTAGTCGAATCATACTCCATATCATAGCATCCCAGGGATATAGAATCTCTAGGATTTTATCTTTACCAATACCAAGTTGAGATCCAACAACTTAAAAATGATCCAAACCATTTACAAGAGAAGTTCAATGTCATAAAGATCACGTCTAAAACCATATTCACTGAATCACCCCATGAAAACCAAAACATCACACAACCTATTATTAGGGAATATGTTGTGATATTGAAGGGATGTGTATCAAGACCCAAGAAATAGATATATGTTCATTATTTTTTATTTAATAATTCATATATTTTCAACCTATTTTGTTACAATGTAAATTGTGTTTATTTTGATTCAATGAGGAAAAAATTGAATTTTCAGTTAATATTCAAATTCAATTAATGAATTTTTGAAAGTAATGGCGTTTTTATATATATTATTTTTTTCATAAAAGATTTTTATTATATAATTTTTATAAATTACAGACAATCATATTACCAAATGTAATTTTTGTAAGTATTGGAAAACTGTTATTGTCAAAAAAACTCATCATTTCATAATAAAATTTTTCCAATCAAAACATCAAAATTTTCCAGTAAGTAATTTTCATTAATTTTTTGAGACACTCAAATTTTTGGGTAAAAATTTAATATCATATAAATATAAATTGTATTTCATGACAACATAATGACCCAAAAGTGATGTAATAATTACTAAAAATTGAATCCAGGACCAAATAAATGTTTTCCCTTTATGATAATGTGATTTTAAGTTTATTTTATTTAATTTGTAAAGCCATTATGAATCCTCATAAACTAATAATATATTTTATGGTTTTAAAATAATTTCTTTAAGAGTGTGACTCACCTTCACATAATAAAGGGAGTTATTTTAATTATTTCTACCTTTGGCCTTGAAAAATAATAAAAATAAATCCCATTTAGAAGAAACCATTGTCAAAAACTATATGGTTGTTTGTTGTTTTATATATTTTAATATGTAGAGCCCAGAACATGAATAATAATTAAATCCCATGCATTTACTATAAAAACACACCCAAGATCACATTTATATTTACTAAAACTACTTGGAGAACAAAAAAAGTCTTCACTCCACTCCTTAGAGTCCTCCTGATGTGACCCCAAGATCTCAAGAGGCCACTCCCAAGCCTTTGTAGTCAGGCACTCAAGTAAAGGAACCTCCACTCTCCACTTTTATCAAGAACCCATTTTATGTTATGTCTTTTAATCTCTATTTTCATATGTTGGGATATGTTTTTAAATATCCACCTTAATTATAATTTGATTTATAATTGATTAAATCCCATTTCAGACTCATTTCTCCCTCTATTATCCCTTATGTACATTGGTTACCGTAATGAAATTTTGTAAAGGTTTTTTCATATCTCTTCATTATTAATTTTTATTCAATATTTTATTCCTTCTATTTCTAATTTATCTTGTTGGGACACATATTTACACGTACATCTTATGATAGATTTCATTTCAAATTATTAGAGACCCCTTTTTCTGTAATTAATACATTTTATAAATTTTTATGTAATGCCTTTATTCTAATAAAATTTCACCACAATTTTCCAAGCTAAAAAGATTTTATAATAAATACCATACACATTTCCAATCAATGGTATTCACATTCCTTCACATATACATCTCGATTGGGGACTTACATATGTGTATTCCACACACTTTGACTGTGGAATAAATTATGACGATTAATGAACCCATGTTTTATGAAATATGTGTCACACTTAAGAATGAGTATGAAATGAATATGATGGGTGCACCGAGAAAGCACTCTAACGAATTGGGTAAGGTTTAGTATCATGACGTGTCATGTTGGGATATGGATTGAACATGATTTCTTTATGTGACTTTTACCACCATGATGTCTTGGTGGGTTTATCCTTGGAGTATGTTTATGGTGCAGTTTTTTAAGTTGTTGGAACATTCCCAATGTTACCTTTATGACAATAATTATATACCATGTTTCATTATTCATGTTTATAATTAATTATCTTTATATGCCTCATTTTTTTACCTATTGGTTAACAAATATTTTCCTCTTCATGTTATTCCATTTTTATTCCCTTCTTGTTATTTTTATCTCACCCCTTCTTAGGTTTTCCCCTAGGTTATCCCATGATGTTTTAAGTACATTGGAATATTATGAATAGGTTAATGAAGTTTTCAATAAAGACTATGTATTTCATGATTTATGTTCTTATGTAATGTACATAATTCCCAAATAAACAATACTTCTAGATCATTTGTGGTGTATTAAGTGAAATCTTATAAAATAATTCAAGTATTAATATGAAATAAATATAATGGTAATTATACTGATCTTTTAGAATCAAGGGATCCTAAATGATCATTGGATGATTAGATTAATGCTGGCGGTGATTTCAAAAGGTTTTATTTTGAGATAGTAGTTGAACCTATCCATGTTTTTTCTCTAGTTCTTACGAATTTTGTTACAATAGGTGGCATAGAATCCTTCATAGATAATATACATTCAGATTTTGGATTGATGATGAAGAATCGTGATCCTATTATCACTAAATAATGTGAAAATATTTTCATGTTTTTTTAGCTATGGATACATCATATTCAACCAAAAATGATTCATCACATTTAAGAAGTAGAGATTGAAAATAGGAGTCTTGTAGGTGAGATATAGTCTGTGATATCTACATTGGAAGAGATACAGAATACCTTTGTTTTTGGTATAGATGATTTTATTGAGAGGGTGGAGAGTATTCATTTAGAACCATCAACTTCTAGTTCTCCTCCTATTATCCATGTTGAGATGATAAGAATTGTTGTAAGAGGAGAGAATTTATCTCCTTAAAGTGTTTTTCTTGACCAACCTAAGATGAATTTAAGAAAAATCATATTCAATAGTGATCATGTACTCATGTTAGTTAAATAGTATATGAAATACATGAATTATGATAGAGAGACAATCAATAAGAAAATAAATTATTATTTGTCTTGCATTTTCACTGACCATGAGATGAGTTCTCAATTCAAGTTCATGTTTATTAATTTGAGAATGCCTTTGGTTTTTCAAACTATTAAAGGGAAAGTTAATCCGTTAAATTTCAGGACCCCTATGATTATGATTGTTATGGAAGATAAGAAATAATATTCTACTATATAGGGATAGGTGGGAATATAAATATAAACTTTATCAATTGGGGGAAACTTATTTTTCATGTTCGTGTAACTATTGTAGTGGTTATGGCTTCCATACTAGTTATAGCTCATTTGACTCTTCTAGCATCAAAACCAGAGTTCATCGGGACTATTGTAACTAGATACCCTAATGTACCCTTTCCATCCTATTTCCAGCTTCTGTCTCTATCTCTTATTGAATCAGTTTAACACCTAACCCAAATCATCATAAGAGAAGCTCATTTTGTGACTGATTTTACTACATCTATCCCTTTATATCCATCAGGAGATGCTTTTGATCCTTCTTATTCAGACAAATGGAAGGGAAAATCACATCTTGATCCTTCAACAAACCCTAAGAATCATTGATGATTATAATTTTTGTTCTTTATGGGGATGTTTCCTTATAGCCTTTTTTTAACATTTTGGGCGCATTTCAAATGATTTTCTTAATTCAAATTCTCTGATGATTATTATTCTTTTTAATCTTATCATATACCTTTTATATGAATTTCTAATTTTATTTTTACATTTTGATAATCCTAAAAGGAAGAGAATACTTTGTTGAATTTATTTATATAATAGTATTCCTTTTTTATCATTGATACCATACTGATATTCATTACCATATATGTGTTTTATTTATTCTTTTGATAATGTATTTCATTTAAACTATTTTCTATCTAATCAATTTTTCCTTTCATTATCTTTAATACCATGCGTATAAAATTCCATGATTTGGGATCATCAAAACGGGGGATATTGTTTTCACCCACATTTTAATTATCACCAATCCATATTTCTTATGTTATCGATGTGTTTTATGTGTTATGGTGGAATTTTATAATATAATACAGATTGATTAATGTTTTGGACAAGTATTATAATGAATCACTACTGATGTTGAGTCACACTAAGGTTGAATCACTATTGAGTCTGACTCAACTTCAGATTTTACCTACCTGTAGAATGAAGATTTGGAAAAGTATGAGAATCAAATACTTCTATGATGTCTCACTACTAGCCTGACTCACCACCTAACATGAGTCACTATAAATTTTGACCCACCACCAGCTAATGTCACCATTTGGATGAATCACCACAAGAATGTCCTCACCATTTAAAGGATCCACCTCCATTATTTTCATTATTATTGAATTAGCTATTTCTAATAGATATTTTATTGAATTTAATTAATTTTTTTATTCTAATGATTGTAATTAATCTATAACAGAGATACATCAAAGAGTGTGTGAGGACTAAGTATGAGGATGTAGGATATGAGGATGATTTATCTTCTCATGGTAACTCGTTCATGCTACTATTAAAGATGTTCATCATACGTCCTCATGCGGGCATGTGTGGAACATACAGACATAAAGCTAGAGCCAAAGATTACAAGTTCAGAATAATTTTATTGTGAATCGTGTCTTACACATAGAATCTTTTATAGTGATCAACTGTAGAACAAATTAAGAACATTAAACACTCAGATTACTCTCTATTGATTTGATAGAAATAGTTTACGATTCTCTATTATTCAATGAATATGTAAATATTGACTACAAATTCATTTTAATCTTCACTCAATGAGTCAAAAGCTACAATGAATATCAAAAAATTGAAACATGACATTTCAATATATTTTATTTTCTCCTTTATTTTATTTTATTTTCATTATGATTAGGGTTTTTATACTCTATTTTATAAACACACACATTGTATCATGTGCTCGAACTAGAAGATACTGGATAACTTCTCAAACTCCAATTATTATTATTTTCCACGTTTTGTGGATGAGGTCCATGTTTAGCCCATACTTTTTTTTATTCCCACAATTCTTTTGGAAGAGTTCTATGTGTGGCCTCGACAGATTTTCTACAATAAACCTATTCTGAATTTTGGATCATAGATTTTTTTTATATAATCTATGGGGTAGTATTTGATTTCCAAGTAGATAGGATTAGGTATCATCTTGATATTGAACCACTTGTTTCTATTCAACTACGTGTTTTTTTGTTTTGTTTCATTATTTTTTCTTTAAATGAATATATTTGAAACAAAAAATGAACAAAATAATTTTATAGTTAACCTTAATTAGTGTTTATATAAGATTTCGTTTGGGTAAATTATTTTCAAAAGTTCATGTAATATTATATTTTTTAAACTGAGACATAATACATTTTTAAGAATTATTCAAAATGGTCAAGACTTATATCGATGTTCTTATTTATTTAACTTGGATGTTCGTAATAAATTGGGGGATTTTATTTTAACATATTTTTAATATAAATTTTTGTTTGGTACTCAATTCACCCCTTCCCACTATGAGATACTCACACTGACAAAAAATGATTATGCATTCTCTAATTTATATAATATTTTATTTATTAAACTATATTCAAGTTTTAATATTTAATTAATTTCAAAAATTCACATAATAATACTATAAACCTAAAATTAACCACACCCCATTTAATAAAATAATATTTTTTTTTATTTTTTTTATTTTGATAAAACGCGCATTGATAAATATTTATTTAACAATCTAGTAAATAAATATAACTCACCAAAAAATATAACTAGATCATCTTCATTTTCATTTTTTTAATTCAAAAATGAATATTTAAAAATTTATAATTCATTAAATAAATAAAAAATATTTTATTCATGATCTAGATAATAAATATTATATAATCTCATTTAATTATATAAATTACTTATTTAATAATTAAACAAATATTATTTAAGATATGAAAAAAATATATGAATAAATATTATATATATGAGTAATTCGAAATTATATTGATAATAAATATTTATATAATATTTTTATCATTTAATAAATATTGAATAAATATTACTTCCTAGTCTTAAGAATAATATTTATTTCAATTGTTAAACATAAATAATATTTAACTAAGATCAAAGGAAAACATTCTATTTAAATCTATAGAGAAATTCTTTAATGAAATTACGTGGACTTTCCTAATGTCCATGATTACTATCAAGCAACAATTCAAGGCACCCAGAAAGAAAGAAGATCTGTTGTAATGAAAAAAATCACAAAAGATTGATCACTATTTAATATAGTCCTTTTTATGATATCTAATCATCTAGGATTCATACATACTTCCAAAACCTATATGATTGATATGAATTTCTTACAAAATATGAAATTAAATAATTTATACATCATGTATATGGAATTTAACATAGTGGTTCCATTTAAATAAAATGGATAATATATCAACTCTTAAAAATATAAAAGGTAAATATAATTCCACAGAATATTAATTAATAATATATCATTCATGATGTACCGCAGGTACCAAACATCCCCATGATCATATTTCATTCTAGTTTATGTAAATACATCAAATTGTTTGGTTGATGATTGGAATAAATAATAATCTTAATGTATACTGTTCATTACACTAGCTCACTGACTATAAGGACCAATGCATTATAAACATGTGGATTTATTACATTAGTTTTTGTTCTCATAATCTCCAATATTTAATATTACCAAGTGGGAACATCATGATATAATGTCTCATCATATTATGAGTACACTCATTTTACAGTCAACATACATTTGTCACACCACAAAATTTTATATGACCCTAGAATAAGTGTGGTGAATATCATCATGTAATTTCAAGGTTCTCATCATATTATATAACTTTTATACCTCTTCAATTTTATATATTCTCTAAGATATTTTTACATTAATTTCACTTTGAATATTCAATAGTATGTAACAAGGTATTTAATTAATATTAAACACTTTGAATATATAGGGAATATAATGTAATAATAGATATTTTTAGGAAACCAACACCCATAGATTCCCCTTGGGACTAGATACAACTACTAATGATGTTTACTAAATTATCACTCATTATATACTAATGATTATTTCTAGTTAATTATTTAGTTATTGGGTCCTCCATGTGGTCTTTTATGGATATCTTACTCGCAGTTTTGCCTCATCTAGGAGAAAATATATCAAGAGATTATATTTTTTAAGTTACATTATTATTTTCTAATGTAACCTTGGATAATTTGAAAGATCCACCATTGTAGTATTATTATAATATACTGGGATATGTTCTATACTATTGAGAACCATTTCAATCTATTTGAAAAAATATAAAATAAAAACATATTATTTAGCTTCCTTAGAAGCTACAATATAATTACAATCTACTTTATAATTAGAAACCACGGATTTATTTGAGATATTATATCTCACAAAACCATATTTGAATGTAAAGATATATCTTCACTATGATTTTAGATCATCTGGATCTATTTGGAAACTAGCATCTACATATCCCCTACTAACTGCCAATATATCACCTCCATAGAACAAGAACGTTTACTAAGCATTCCCTAGATAGTTTTGGATAGACTTTATTGAAATCTAATGGTGGTCACCTAGGTATGTTTGATATATTTATACTACACATAAAGGGTAGGTGAAATATGGAATAGTGTATAGGATAATATACATCACTGACCTAGACACTAATGCATATTAAGTAATTTCCTTCCTATGTATCCCCACATGTGTTAGAGAACTCATTTTCATAGAGACATGAATGCCATGTTACACTAGAAATAGTCCTCCCTAGGATTGTTCTATACTAAATCACTTATTAATAATTATAATGTATGTACTCTGACTTAGTCTAGGAATCCATGAGTATCTATCAAGATGGATCTTGAACCCAAGAGTATATACTGCATCCCCAAATTCCTTCATGGATAAGAATGTGTCTAACTAGCCCTTAAAGGACTGTAATACTAGTACTTAATTTTTAATAATACAAATTTCATTGATAAATTATTTTTGTAAAACTAATTCATTCCCACTAAACCATGTATAGAAACAAGGTTCATATTTATTCATTATTAAATCAAATATCATTATAGATTAATCAAATAGAATGTTATATGTCCTGGATTATTTCTTCAATCCATTAATGGATCTCTATAAATTGAATAATGTTTTGTAACCTTTGGAGTTTCAAACACTTTGGTTGTGTCAAATAGATATCTCCCTAGATATTCCAATTTAAAGAGGATGTTTTTACATTAATACAATAAATATCATTTTCATGGAAATGTCCTTTGTAATGTATATTTATAATTTATTCTAGAATAAAAACTGGTGAAAAGGTTACAGCGTAGTCTATGACTTCTTTTGGTTTAAAACCATTTACAATCAGTCATGTCTTATAGGTACTCACTTGTCCATTCATGTTTAGTTTCTTCTTGAAAACCCATTTGAGGACAGTAGAATTTACCTCCAATGGAGGATCTAGCAAATCCAACACATCATTTTATTATAACTAATCTGTATCATAATTCATAACTATTTTCCATTTAGAAACTATTTTTCCCCTAAATGCTACCTTGTAGGTTACTGGTTCATTATTATCAACTACTAATGAGTCACCATTTTTTGTTATTGGAAAACTATATCTTCCAAGTTCTATAACCTCTCTTATACTACTATATAGTTCTTTTTCACTAAAATATTATATTTCATGGGGATTTATGGAATCTATCCCCATTCAACTCAAGTTTTTCTTAAGTCTTGACTTCATCGATGTCTACCTCACTCTAACTATATCTTCTGAAAATGAGATAACCTTCAAGAAAGATCACATCTCTATTAAAATAAATTTTCTTATTTTTAGTTCCATATTGGTAATATCCTTTAGTTTCATTATGATACCCAATAAATATACACTTAGTTCCTTCAGGCATAAGTTTTTTTAGAAATAGTCTTAACAAAAGCCTCACAATCCCTCACACGTACATGCGATAAAACAGATTTATTTCCATACCAAAGATGATATATAAAACTATTCGCATCATTATTTGGTACTCAATTTAGTATGTACACATACAAATGAAATATATATCCCTAAACGTATAATTTATGACTCACATGACTCATCATTGATCAAAACATGCCTAACATATTGCGGTTCCTACATTCATTTACACCATTCCATTATGGAGTGTTAGGAAGTGTGAGTTAGGATAAAATCTCAAACTCCCATAATTGATCAATGAAATTTTGATTAAGATTTTCTCCACTCTGATCTAAGCAGAGTTTCTTAGAATTCTTAACATTCAAGTTTTTATCTTTATTTGTATATTATTTTAATCCTTCAAAGTAATATAACTTATATGTTATTAAGTATATATATCCATATTTACTATATTCAATAGTAAAATTTATGACGTTTGAGTACCTATCCTTATCTTCAACTAAAAATGGTACATGCACATTGGTATGGACTAATTTAAGGAGCTCTGCCCACGAGGGCTGGGTGAGTTAGTTCAAGGTGGTGGCGTCCCATCGTTGAGGTTCCAGGTTCAAGTCCTCACAAAGGCAACGTGCACCATACGCCAGCGATCCTCTCATCCCCTCGACTATATGGGAACTGGCCCATGCCCAAGGGTTGGCCACCTTGGGCCTAGTTGGGGACATGCAGCACGCAGGTGGGAATTCCATTCCAATACCTCATTACCCAACATCATGTTTTCCACTTCGGCGGTGGAATAGTGGTGCAAGGTGGAGGGCCATACCAATGGTGTTCGATGAGGTCTGGGGTTCGATACCTGGGAGCTGGCTCTTGGGGTAATTTCCACCTCCCATGTACTGCTCGTCATGCCGGGTCACCCGGTGTCTCATTGGGTGGGCAGAATGGGCGCACTTTACCTAGATGACAGATTGTTGTGACTAACCATCGCTGATCAAGGTGTTAGCCTGTGGGACGCAATGTCATCTCAGCTGACAATGACTCCTCCCCTGCTAGGGCATCTCCGGATGATCTCTTCATGGGTAGGGGGTTCTTGAGTGTGGAGGGTTCGAAAATTCCACTGTTGGGAATTCCCTTTCTAAAAAAGAAGGAGATATCTTGACCTTTTACCAATTAACCAAAATGGGTTTTTTCATTTTTTTTATAAACATGTGTGACCAAAAATATGTGGTTTATGTAAAAATGAATCCAAATATACTTCTCAGTGTAATCTAGCTACAAACCTTTTGTTTATTTTTCATAGTTGGTGATTCCATATTTTGGTGTTGTATGAATCATGTGAATAATATTCATTATCAATTGTTATTACATGGAATGTTTAATTAAACATATAAAGACTATTATTTAAATAATCCTTATTATGAAAAATGATTTATTTATATAATAAGAAACACTTATTTCTAATTTTGAAACAAAATCAATATGTATCAAGTCTGGACACAAAAAAATGTATTTTTTGACTAAAGGTACATAAGTCAAATCATTAAAAAAAGATCATTATTTTGGGCAATGTGACGTGGTAATCTCTAGTAGCCATAGTAGTAAGTATGGCTATATTAGATGATCTGAGATCCACCTCACCATGGTAAATCATAGGGAATCTACATGGTTCCTGTATTTTAATACATATTTTAGCACCGCATATTTTATATAGTACCCACCTCTCATAAATTGATGGATTGAATTAGATAACAAATATACCTTAACCTTTACAATTCATTATTTACAAAGTGATTTATTTCTTCATTTGGACCTTCTTTCCACATGTGAAATGGATCGTTTCATGTTCCATTTCTTGAACATTAATCATCCTTTCATAGATTGGAATTTTAAAGAACATTTAAACATATATTTGTTCTTAGAGATCTCTTCCTGTCATATCATATAATTCACCATAAGGACATAGGTATTTTCTTTCTTTATTTCCATGTACACATGGAGAAGAATATTGAGAAGATCTGGGGTAGAAAAATCTATGTTGTTTATATTAAAATTAACAAAAAAACATGAGAATCACTAAGAGGTGGTAAAAGAATGATATCAGTGTGTAACTAATTAATTATTTTAAACCCAATAACCATTAGGTACTAAATTTATGTAACCTATTTGACTGCATGAGGCCAGGTTGGTGCACAATCTTTAAGTTTTATTGTCAATAGATCCTTAGAGATCTCATGATATTCCAATCTGGATCTCTCCAAATAAATATCATGGAAGTATTGGATAAATCTATAAACATCTAGGTTCTTATGAGACTTCATAATTTTACTAGACATATATAAACACATCAACCACTAATAATCTAGTGTATCTTTAAAGTGTTTTTTATAGATAGTGAACCCCTCATCACTCACCTCATTACCAATCAGATCATGGATTGGGGGTTCAAGCATATATGATTTCTATTCATGGTGTTGTAAAAACAAATTATCGAACTATTATTAAAGTTTACCTCCAGTATAGAGATGTTATTTCTCCAAAATTAATGATAAGGATAATGTGGCTGACAATCATTTCATTATTTTATATTAATAATTAACCTAATTAGTGGTACTATATTTGATTACAAATTATATGATACATAATCAATTTAATATTACTAAATATCCCACAATTTTATCAAGTCTTAATGTGACTCTCCATTGATCTGGGAATTTTCTTTCTCTTTAGAAATATAGCGTAAAGGTTCCAAATTTTCATCCTTATGATCCACATTATGACTATAAAATCATTTTTAATGTGTTTTAGGTTAGAATTATTTCAAACTGTGCACTTTCAATTCCTTGTTTTATCGAGTGGCCTACCTATTCTTGATATCCTAACTAATATTTCTTCAAAACTTGACTCTATATTTGTATTGTGTTGACTATAGCTATTAAATTTAATACAAGTTCTGTAAGTTTGATCCATCATCTTAGTTTAGAATCTATGATAATTAAAAGTTCCCGTGGGTATGCACTAAAATGATACTTTTACTATGTTTTGTCTTCATTTATATAATATAAGGCCAAATGACTTAATATTAAATTGAAGTGATTTTATTTATTATTCCTAAATTTTATTATTTTATATTTTAAATGTATTGTTAATATAATTAGATTTTAAAAAACTGATTAAACATGATCTTCATAAAATATTTATGTATATTCATTTTTTTATATTTTAATTCAATAATTTTATATTAATTCATTTAATTCTGTGATCACAGACTTAAATCCATAAAATAAATCATGCATCAGATAGAAATATATTAAATAAAACATGGAATGATCATAAGCCTTGAGTATAGGTTTGATTATTGATCAGACAATGAACAAACCATTAACCCTAGATGAAAACTCATTATGCCAGTATGGGATAAAATTGTAATATTCCACCACTGTCAGGTGCAAATCCTAGTTTGGTTGTGCTTTTGATCTATCTTAAACTAACTCCATTTATATAATTTTTTTATTCTTATAATGATTAAACAACCATTATAGGTTAAATAAACCAAAAACAGGGTCGAAATAGAAGAAATAGTGATCATGTAGACACATCTATAATACAGAGGGAGGGATGACACATAGACCATCAATTTAATTTAATAAAACAATGGAAAAAAACACAATAATTAAATAAAAATAAATCATACACATAAAAAAGTTTGTATATTCCCATGATCATCCAATTTTACAATTTTAATTGATTTTAAATAATTATCTATCATTATTTTATATTAATTATTTTTCTGAGATTATATATGTGTAAAATAATTTATTTAATATTTTGATTAATCAATTAATTAAATTTATCTAAATATTCATCCAATATTTTCTTGATTTTGGGAATGTGTTGATCTAAAATTTTCTTTAGTTTTTTTTTATTTTTATAATAAAAAACACCCACATTTATGTTGCTCTTAAAGTTACTTAAGAGAATTTCATGATAAGGATTACTTGAATAATTATTTTATTCCAAAATAATTTTAATACTTTAATACCATGGCAGTTCATTTTTTTTCTTAAGAATTTTGGATGTGTTTATAAAAATTCTATAAAAATTGTTTATTCCCTATGTTTGGAGCAGAATGTATGGTTTGCGAACCTTAATTTCAGAAAGGAACCATACTTTTGTACCCTATATTTTGATTGAATGTATGGATCTAAATCCAAACTTTTTGAAGAAACCCAACATTAGAAGAACAACCCTATGGTTCAACATCCCTACTTTTAGAATCAAACATATATTTCAAATGTTAATTTTGAATTTTATCTCAACATAGTGAAACCCTATGTTTGACATTGTCAAACTGTGAGTTTTGAATTTTTGTTTATCTCCACATTTTTTGCAATGGTCTTGCAGAATAAAATATCTTTTTAAATATTATTAAATAATCAATTAAAGACACATGTAAACAGATAAATTCATTCCAACATTTAAATTATTTTACAAGTTTCTTAGAAAATTTGAATTTAAATTATCATGATTTATCATGGTATTTTTATGGATACGTTGGACTACAAGAAATTTTTGTTATTTTTTTAAATATTTAGAGTCTCTTCTTCTAAAAAATACAGAGATGTGTACTCAAAAATAATATTATGATGACATCTCTATTTATTTATTAGAGCTACACTTTGGTAAAAAAACATGCATTGATTTCTATATGTTTGATCAATTTTTTTTGTTTATGATCACTTTATTTGTTAATATTTTTCTATAGCCAAAAATGTAGTTATCAGAGTTACACTTTATAGAAAAAAACATGTTTGATAATCTCCCCAATGGTTTCTCTACTATTTTTTAAATGAATTATATTTGAATTTGAATATTAATTTTCTGCTGTCATGTTTTATTAATGATGATTTTTTTATAATTTTTTTTGTAACTGTATGTTGAACCTGTTAGTAAAAAATCATCATCTCAATCAATTTTCAATTGAAGTGTCAACTGATTGTACTCAATTAGGTGGATTTAAAACATATTATACTAATATGTAGTTATTTTGGTTGTCTATGAAATAACTATATATAAGGCCCCAGCCTCAAACCTTGCTTAATCTTGAGTTATTACAAGATTACACATTGAGGATCTTTTCGGGTTTAGAGTTTTAGAGAATTAGATCATAAAACTTGCATTACATTCCACATATAAACAAAGTGGTTACATAAAGATAGTATTATTCATTCCCATAAATGGAAACACATTTAAAATAAAACATGGATTATTTCTTGACACATCCTTGACTCTATCATCTTATCATGTACCTTTCCCTTGACCTGTGAAAAACATTTCAAAAACTTGGGATGAGCATAAAAACTCAGTATGGGTTATAAAAAAAACATGGAAAGGAAACATGAGTTCATATATACATAAGAATGAAATCATACTTTACCCATAAAACATAGGCACTTTAACATACCTCATAAAATCATGAATAAATCATAGAAATCATATGACATAAAGGTAACTTGAGGCATTCATAACATTCTTACGTAGGGAGTAACCCTCTTGGTTACGTTTGGAATACCCATCACAGTATATTCCCTAAAATCTATTCGGAGAAACCTTAACGTTTCACTCCTTCGCGTTACCCAATGCATTGGAGAGCTATAACGGGCTCACCCGCCCTTAGTTTATCACGGAACCACCCGTCTTCGTAATAATGCCCAAGAACCATAACATAATCATATCACATAAAACATGCATAAAGGAAACATAACATTTCCACATTTCAATCACGAGATATCAATACAACACATTGATATAATAAAAACATTATGAAAACCATTTTCAATACCAAAGTAAAACATGGTATTTATTTTTCGTTTTTAAAAAAAGGTATGGCTTGTAGAGGAAGCCGAAACTCAAATAACGGTCACGACGGCGGAGAAGTCGTTGTCGCCGCATACGTACGACAAAAACATTCCCTTTTGTCATTTAGTAAACGCTTCGTATAAAAAAGATTCCTTTTGAATAAACGTAAAAGTCAAATGGGGTTTATACACCGTATAAAAGAAAGTTGTGTATAAAATAAAATATGCCTCAATGAAAGGAGATTGAGACAAAGTCCCATACCTCGTATCCGACTTGACCCGACCGTTCTTTAATCTCCTGAATAATAAACTTGAGTTAATATCTACTTGCTTAAGAACCTTTTTCAAGTTCATTATTCCTTTTATACCATGTTATGAACATCATGTAATCAGTTAAGTTAATAATGTTCATTTTGTCGGTATTTGGTTCTTAAGTCAAAAATAGACTTCTTACACTTACATGTTGTTAATTTGCTCAAAGGTTCATTATATCCAGAATGGTATTCATGATGTAGATATAATATATGTCATATATATCCAGTACATACATGCATTTATAATATTACATAATCATTTAGAGGTAAGAAATGAAATGCACCGTTCATGGAGACGGTAAGCCGTACGTACGCATGAACGCTACTTTCATTTCTATTTCGTATTTTATAGAATGGAATCATAATGATATAAAGGTATATTATAATCCAGTATAATATCATATATAATATCATAGTTCCATCCTTTATATGTCCCACATATGGTATTTAACGAATCAAATCACTTTGAGGGGGCGGTAGTCCGCACTTCCTAAAATGAAGATATCGTGTTTAACCATAATGGAAACCATAAAGGTATGCCCAAAATGAAAAAAACAGAAGCTTAAGGAAAACATAAACATATTATATATCATATATAAAAATAGTGACATCATAATGGCCACCTTTGAAGGTGTTAAATGAGTATTGAACAATCATCGTTTCGGGAGGCAGAATTTCGCCATCCACGGAAACCGTATGTTCTTTAACCATTTGATGCAGTTGTGTGAGAGTGTAGCTCAAACAAATATTATAACAACATCCTAGTATATTGAATATACTGGTGTTTTTACAAAAGAATTAAATAAAAAGAGTTTAGGGGGTTGGAGAAGCAAAATAAAACAAATGAACATGAGAGAATGAATTACCTTAAAAAGTGTAACTCCTTTTGATTTGAGCCTAAAGGATTCCTTTGAAAGGATTATGCCCAAAGGGAATCCTATAGGATGAGGAGAGGGATGTGGAGAGAGTAAATGGGCAGGGGTTGGCCGAGCCAAAGGCTTTATTAGTGTGTGAAATGAGGTAGAGGTGGGGGCCTTTTATAAGAGGAGAGGAGGGGCACTTTTGGAAAGTAGAAAAAATATTACTTTATTTGAAAATGTGTTTCGGTTTCAAAAGGTACCACATTGATATAATTCGTGTCTAAGGTGATAAGTCTTCGAAATCCACTCATCCAATAAGTTTTGGACATGTGTAGTTCATATATTTTACATTATCTTTCAATTTTATTTAAATCGTCAAATAATGATGTCATCGCTGCATCATTATTATGTCATAAATAATTTAATTTATTTAATGTCTAAAAATCATAAAACAAATACTATTATGTAGGAAATCGTTTTAGCTTTCCAATGACTATTTATAATCAAAAATCTTATCTTTATAACCCCATGTAAAAATTGTTTTCGTAAAACATATTATGTTTGTGTCATTTTTACTTTTACATTAAATAAAACGTTATTTATGTCATTTCCCAACCAAAATGTCTCCATGGGGTCCCCAAGTTGACCCATGGCTTGTCTTGGTCGGCCATGACACAACAAATAAGGTTGGGACATGTGTCTAGGTCATTTCATATTATTAAAGCATTATTTATACCTTAAACTACCCTAATTACCACTAATCGTGATTAAGAACTTAATAAGTTACTATTCACCAAAAAATTATTATAATCTCATTGAACCACATTTTACTTCTTAATGAAACCATGTATGTCGGATTTTCAAAATTCAATACACATTAGTGGTAAACTTTCATTTAACTGAAAAATCAGTTTGCTTGATTACCACTTAGTGGTTTCACTATTCATCAAAAATTGAAGTTTTTCAGAAAATTACCAAAAATTCACCCTAAGCTATATTTGATATTCCGAATTCAAAAATGAAGTCTATTTTACAAAATTCAAATCATATAAGTCACATTAATTAATTTAATAATTAATTCCCGCTGCCAGAGCAAATAGCGTGTTTTTACAAAACAATAAGTATCAAAAGATTGACATCAGTTTAAGTCTAATTTCAAAGTGAAATTGATTCCAATGACCACCATTGGATAAAATGGTAAAAATATATTCTAATTTCACTTCAAAACTAATTCAAAACATAATCTAATCAAATAAATAAATTAGGTTAAAAACAGTTTTTATGTAAAATGCAGTATTTTTCACTATTCATTAAAAAAATGAACATTGTCAGAAAAATACCAAAAATTCACACAAGGTAAATTTTGATGTCCCAATCATAAATAATAAGTTTATTTTGACAAACATAGTTTATAAAATTGCCAAAATATAGATTCAAAAATGGTTTTCCATCAAAAGGCACTAAAACAATCTTTTAAGAATATTAGTGTATTCCATGCATAAGATTGTATTTATTTTCATTTTAAGCCTCTATAACACTATATTAATCATTAATAGACATAGATAAAAATATCTATTATTCATTACTTACTTGGTATGTTACATCCTTCCCCCCTTTAGAAAATTGCGTCCCCGCAATTTATTTACTTATCGAATAAATGGGGGTACTTATCCCTCATTGCATTTTTATATTCCCATGTTGCCTCTTCAATCATGTGGTTTTTCCACAAAACCTTTACCTGCTTAATCACCTTATTCCGTAACACTTGCTCCCTGTGGTCAAGAATCTGGACCGGTTGTTCCTCATAAGATAGGTTCTCTTCCATCTGAACTACCTCTGGACTCAAAATATGAGATGGATCTGGCATATACTTTCTCAACATCGAAATGTGAAAAACATTGTGCACCTGAGATAAACTCGGAGGTAAAGCCACTCGGTATGCAACTGATCCAACTCTCTCTAGAATTTCGTATGGTCCAATGAACCTTGGACTAAACTTTCCTTTCTTACCAAATCTCATCACACTTTTCCAAGGGGAAACCTTGAGAAAAACATGATCACCTACCTCGAAAGATAGATCCTTCCTCCGGTTATCCACATAACTCTTCTGCCTGCTCTGAGCTGTTCTCATGTGTTTCTGAATCAGCTGAACTTTTTCTGCCATCTCTTCTACCAATTCGGGTCCCATCAACTTCCTTTCACCCACTTCATCCCAGAAAGCTGGAGTTCGACACCGCTTCCCATATAATGCCTGAAATGGTGCCATCTGTATACTGGAATGAAAACTGTTATTATATGAAAACTCAACCAAAGAAAGATGTTGGTCCCAACTTCCCTGATAATCCATAGAACAAGCTCATAGCATATCCTCCAATGCTTGAATTGTTCGTTCTGACTGCCCATCTGATTGAGGATGAAAAGCTGTACAAAAATTTAATTCAGTACCCAACGACTTCTGAAGGCCTTTCCAAAAGTTAGAAGTAAACCTGGGATCACGATCCGATACAATGGAGAGAGGAACTCCATGTAACCTGACTATCTCTTTAAGATACAAACGGGAAAGTTGATCAACAGAGAAAGTATCTCGTATAGCAAAGAAATGAGCAGATTTGGTCAAGCGATCAACAATAACCCAGATTGCATTATTACCTCGAGATGTCTTCGGTAATCCAACAACAAAGTCCATGGATATATTCTCCCATTTCCACTCTGGCACTCGTAAAGGCTGAAGCATCCCTTTCGGTAACTGCCGCTCTTCTTTAACCTGCTGACAAGTCAAACACTTCATAGTAAAATCAGAAATATCTCTTTTCATTCCATCCCACCAGTAATACTCCCGCAGATCTCTATACATCTAAGTACTGCCTGGATGAACTGAAAACGGAGAACTATGAGCTTCACATAACAATTCTCTCTTCAACTGTGAATCACAAGGCACACACAATCTATTCCCAAATCTCAAAACGCAATCATTATCAATGTTGAATTCAGGAAACTTACCTTTCTGTACCAGCTCTACCTTTTTCTGCAACTCACTATCTTGCTTCTGTGCTTGCTTGATTCTATCTTATTGAGATGATCTCACTGATACCTGAAACAAAACAGAAGGACTTCCTGCACCAACAAATTCTATACCAAAGTTCATCAAATCTTTAACCAAAGGATCACGTTCCAAACGCAACATTGTTAATGAAGCATTACTTTTTCGACTCAAAGCATCAGCCACTTTATTTGCTTTTCACGGATGGTAATGAATTGTACAATCATAATCCTTTATTAATTCCAGCCATCTCCTTTGTCTCATGTTTAACTCTTTCTGAGTGAATATATACTTTAAACTTTTGTGATCGGTATATATTTCACACTTTACTCCATACAAATGATGCCTCCAAATTTTTAAAGCAAAAACAATAGCAGCTAATTCCAAATCATGTGTAGGGTAATTTACCTCGTGAGATTTCAACTGTCGTGAAGCATAAGCAATTACCTGATCATTCTGCATTAGGACGCAACCAAGTCCTTTCAATGAAGCATCACTGTATATAACAAACTCACCATTCCTGGAAGGTAGTGCCAAAACTGGAGCATTCACCAATCTTCTTTTCAATTCCTGAAAACAATCATCACATTCTTTTGTCCAGATAAACTTAACACCCTTCCGAGTTAGCTTAGTCATTGGACTAGATAACCGTGAAAAATTTCTAACAAACCTTCTGTAATAGCCTTCCAAACCCAGGAAGCTACGAATCTTGGTTACATTTGTGGGTCTTGGCCATTCTTCCACAACTTTTGTTTTTGCAGGATCAACAGTTATTCCTTCTTTAGAAAAAATGTGACCAAGGAAAGAAATTTGTTGCAACCAAAACTCACACTTGCTTAATTTCCCATACAGTTTCTTTTCTTTTAAGGTTTGCAAGATAACCCTTAAATGTTTTTCATGCTCTTCTTTAATTTTAGAAAACACCAAAATATCATCAATGAAAACCACCACAAACTTATCCAAGAACTCATGGAAAATTCTATTCATTAAGTCCATGAATACAGCAGGTGCATTGGTTAGCCCAAAAGGCATTACTACAAATTCATAATGGCCATATCTCGTACGGAACGCGGTCTTCGGAATATCTGCCTCCTCTACCTTCATCTGATGGTACCCCGATCTCAAGTCAATCTTTGAAAAAAAACTGAGCTCCCTGGAGATGATCAAACAAATCATCGATATGAGGCAAAGGATATTTGTTCTTAATAGTGATATTATTCAAGGCTCTATAATCAATGCAAAGTCTCATAGAACCATCTTTCTTTTTAACAAATAAAACAAGAGCACCCCATGGTGACGTTCTAGGTCTAATGAAACCTTTCTCTAATAAATCTTGCAATTTCTCCTTCAACTCTAAAAGTTCAATTTGTGCCATTCGATAAGGGGGTTTTGAAATTGGATTAGCATCAAGAACTAAGTCAACAGTAAACTCAACTTCCCGATCTGGTATTATTCCAGGCAACTCATCAGGAAAAACATCAGGATACTCATTTACCACTGACACATCATTAATCTGAACAGTTCCTTTATTTTCAACGACGTGTGCAAGGTAACATTCATTTCCATCTTTTATAAGTTTCTCGGCCTCTTGATATGTTATCAAAAGTAAGGGTTCATTATAAGGCCCCAGCCTTAAACCTTACTTAATCTTGAGTTATTACAAGATTACACATTGAGGATCTTTTCAGGTTTAGAGTTTTAGAGAATTAGATCATGAAACTTGCATTACATTCCACATTTAAACAAAGTGGTTACATAAAAGTCAGCATTCATTCTTCCCATCAACGGGAACATATTTAAAATATAACACGGATTCTTTCTTGACACATCCTTGACACTATCATCACATCATGTACCTTTCCCTTGACCTGTGAAAAACATTTCAAAAACTTGGGATGAGCATAAAAAGCTCAGTAAGAGTTATAAAAATATGGAAAGGAAACATGAGTTCATATATACATAAGAATGAAATCATACTTTACCCATAAAACAAAGGCACTTTAACATACCTCATCAAACCATGAATAAATCATAGAAATCATAAGACATAAAGGTAACTTGAGGCATTCATAACATTCTTATGTAGGGAGTAACCCTCTTGGTTACGTTTGGAATACCCATCACAGTATATTCCCTAAATCTCTTCGGAGAAACCTTAACGTTTCACTCCTTCGCGTTACCCAATGCATTGGAGAGCTATATCGGGCTCACCCGCCCTTAGTTTATCACGGAACCACCCGTTCTTCATAACAATGCCCAAGAACCATAACATAATCGTATCACATAAACATGAATAAAGGAAACATAACATTTCCACATTTCAATCACAATATAACATATTAGGATATTGAAATAATGAATCCATTCAAAAAGAAACCATTTCCAAAACCATTTAAAACATTTAATAAAGAGATTTTTGAATCAAAGTGTCCCATACCACCTTGAAGCTTTTAACATTTCAAACCATTAATATCCATATAAATAAATCCTTAAAACCATTTTGAAAACATGGATATTAATAAGAACAAATAACTAAAACATTTAAAACGATATTTTGGTTAAAGGGGTTTTACCAAAATTAGAGACACTTGAATACAATAATCAAGGAATAACATTTAGTCAGAACTTTATAATATCATGAGAATAAAAGGATTCATGATATAATACTCCAAAGGACAGTATATACACCATATAAGAGTGAATTGGTGCATAACAACAATGAACCCTCAATAGAAATGTCAAATGTGATGAAATACCTTATAAAGAAGGTATCCTTAAATTAAGGACAAATAAATCTCAAAAAATATGTGTGACAAATATATAGACACCCAATACAAGTGGATATTAAGTGTAAAACAATAAAAGGTCATTCACACATATTCAATGGATGTCATATTTAATGACTACAAGTTGAACCCAAAGAAATCGAAATTGGGTTAAGAAGTTCCCTTGACAGCCTAACGGCGTCACATCAAAATGAGTTGATGAGAGATAAAAAGAGTATCTCATCACTTGGACACAAAATTTACATCATTAAGGATATATGAGAACATATCCCAACATAACAATATGTAAATTAAAAGACCCAATAAAAGAAGTCTTTTAAAAAGAGGAAGGGTGAAAGGTTCCCTTACCGAATTGGGTATCTTTCAAAACATACACCCCATGAAAGAAGGGCAATAAATCATTGATGTAAATACTCATAAACGAAAGTATATTACACAAAGAGTAGAATAATGGGCAGTACATACACCACTCAAAGGAAATTGTGGCAAATGTAGCATAAATCTCACGGGGATAAAAGTGAGATGAAAAATCCCTTACGAAAACTCGGCAGCCTAACGGCGCCACATAAAACTTCCAAAAGGATTGATGAGAGAGAATAGGGTCTCTCATCACATGAACATAAAAATTACAGTAGGAGTAATATAAAATAACATCCCAATCATAATAAAGATGAGCTTAAAAGAAATTACATAAAAGAATGTACTTAAAAAGAAAGAGATTTGTAGGATCCCTTACCTCGGGTCCGACTTGACTCGATCATTCTTTAATCTCCTGAATAATAAACTTGAGTTAATTTCTAATTCTTTAAGAACCCTTTTCAAGTTCATTATTACTTTTATACCACTTATTACCTTGTCATAAACATTATGTAATCATTTAAGTTAATAATATTTGTTTTGCCGATATTTGGTTCTTAAGTCGAAAGTGGTCTTCTTACAATTACATGTTGTTCGTGTGGCCAAATGATTATTATATCCAGAATTGTATTCATTATGTAGATATCATATATTTCATATATATCCAGTACATGCATGCATTTATAACATTACATAATCATTTAGAGGTAAGAAATGAAATGCACCGTTCATGGAGACGGTAAGCCGTACGTACGCATGAACGCTACTTTCATTTCTATTTCGTATTTTATAGAATGGAATAATAATGATATAAAGGTATATTATAATTCCAGTATAATATCATATATAATATCATATTTCCATCCTTTATACATCCCACATATGGTATTTAACGAATCAAATCACTTTGAGGGGGCGGTAGTCCGCACTTCCTTAAATGAAGATATCGCGTATACCCATAATGGAAGCCACAAAGGTAAGACAAAAATGAAAAATACAGAAGCATAAATAAAACATAAACATATTATATATCATATATAAAAATAGTGACATCATAATGGCCACCTTTGAAGGTGTTAAATGAGTATTGAACAATCATCGTTTCGGGAGGCAGAATTTCACCGTCCACGGAAACCGTATGTTCTTTAACCATTTGATGTAGTTGTGTGAGAGTGTAGCTAAAATAAATCTTGTAACAACATCCTAGTATATTGAAGATACTGGTGTTGTTACAAAAGAAGTAAATAAAAAGAGATTATAGGTTTGGAGAAGCAAAATAAAACAAATGAACAAGAGAGAATGAGTTACCTTTAAAAGTGTAATCTCCTTTTGATTTGAGCCTAAAGGCTTCCTTTGAAAGGATTCTGCCCAAAGGGGATCCTCTAGGATGAGGAGAGGGATGTTGAGAGAGTAAATGGGCAGGGGTTGGCCGAGCCAAAGGCTTGAGGGGTGTGGGAAAAGAGGTAGAGGTGGGGGCCTTTTATAAGAGGAGAGGAGGGGCACTTTTGGAAAGCAATGAAATATTACATTATTTGAAAATGATTTTCGGTTATAAAGGGTCCCAAATTGATAGAATTCGTGGATAAGGTGATAAGGCATCGAAATCCACTCATCCAATTGGTTTTGTCCATGTGTATATTGTAGATTTTGCATTATCTTTCCATTTTAATTAAATTGTCAAATAATGATGTCATCGCTGCATCATTATTATGTCATAAATAATTTAATTTCTTTAATGTCTAAAAATTATAAAAAAAATACTATGATATAGGAAATCTTTTTATCTTTCCAATGACTATTTATAATCAAAATTTGGACTTGTATAACCCCACTTAAAAATTGTTTTAGTAAAACATACTATGTTAGTGTCATTTTCACTTTAACATTAAATAAAAAGTATTTTATGTTATTTCCCAACAAAAGTGGATCCATGGGGTCCCCAAGTTAGGCCATGGCTTGTCTTGGTCGGCCATGACATAACCAATAGGGTTGGGACATGTGTCTAGGTCATTTTATATTATTAAAGCATTATTTATACCTTAAACTACCCTAATTACCACTAATCGCGATTAAGAACTTAATGAGTTACTATTCACCAAAAAAATTATTATAATCTCATTGAACCACATTTTACTTCTTAATGACAACCATGTATGTCGGATTTTCAAAATTCAATACACATTAGTGGTAAAATTTCATTTAACTGAAAAATCAGTTTGCTTGATTACCACTTAGTGGTTTCACTATTCATCAAAAATTGAAGTTTTTCAGAAAATTACCAAAAATTCACCCTAAGCTATATTTGATATTCTGAATTCAAAAATGAAGTCCGTTTTACAAAATTCAAAACATATTAGTCACATTAATTAATTTAATAATTAATTCCCGCTGTCAGAGCAAATAGCGTGTTTTTATAAAACAATAAGTATCAAAAGATTGACACTAGTTTAAGTCTAATTTCAAAGTGAAATTAATTCCAATGACCACCATTGGATTAAATGGTAAAAATATTTTCTAATTTAACTTTAAAAACAATTCAAAATATTATCTAATCATATAAATAAATTAGATTAAAAAGAGGTTTTGAATTAAAACACAACATTTTACACTATTCATTAAAAAATGAACTTTATCAGAAAAATACCAAAAATTTACACAAAGTAAAATTTGATGTCCCGATTCTTAATAAGAGTTTTATTTGGTCCAAAAGAATGTATAAGAGTGATCAAAACTATATTTAATGACAGTTCGCCATCAAAAGGCGATAAGTGAACCTTTAGTGAAAACTAGGGCATATATGCCTAAAATCGAATTCTTTCCGTATTTTAAGCCTCTATCCTTTATTGGATAATTGTAAAAACATTTAAAAACATATATAATCATATTTCAGTTATTTCTATCCATTCCCGCCATTACAACGGCTACAAGTTAACTACCATTTAAAATAATATTATTTTATTATTAGAGTGCAACGTAAGATTCCCAAGAAACTCGTTGTTGCGTGTTGGGTACGCCATCGAGCATAGCGTCCCCTTTAAAGTCATTTAAATATTTTATTCACAAATATGGATAAATATGAAATGTCATATTCTTTATTTACCTGGGATGTTACATCCTTCCCCCCTTTTGGGAATTGCGTCCTCGCAATTTTAAAATTGCGCTTGGAAACATCCTTGAAAGTCCCACATCGGAACAAAAGTCGGTAAAACAAACACTTTAAAATAAAGAAAGATAAGTACAAAGGTCACTCGTGTTAACCCATACTAGGATTCCAAGTATGAAAATATGGACATGGAGGAGAAAACATAGGGTCACGTTCTTATGGAGAGTGATAGAAAACATGTTTAGGAGAAAGTTAACAATGAGAAAATCACAAACTTGTGATGGGTTAAACGGTATTCGATTCCCCAGTAGGAAAAGTTAATATACAACATTTTTGTTTTAAGTTACTTTTTATTGAGGAATTTATTCATAAGGAAACATAATCACTTATCATATTGACTTTCAACTTTTATTATATTCCTTTCACAAACTCATATTTTCTCCAAAAGACGAGTATTTAGGAAGACTTGTTCACATTAAGAGTACTATAATCAACTTCTAGAGAATCACCTAATCCACAAAAGAGAACTATGTACATCCTATGTCTTTAGGCTTAAACCAGAGCCAAAACCAAAAAGTTTAGTACAAGATCAGATAATCCAGAAAAGGATAACCCCTTATAAAAAGAAAATCTATTCTTAATCTCCAAAATTTGTCCAACAAAACCCAAAGTTCAACAAGGACCATCCGATAAACAATTTGTCCATAAAATTCTTCAAAGTAAACCTAATATAATATTGAAACCCAAATATTTTAAGGATTTAGTCACACAGTCTTCCATGTTAAATCGTAACATTTATCTCCAAACAACATTAGTTGCTCCTAAAGTCTAGTATTGAAAAGTAATTAACCTAATCACATATCCTCCATGATAGGTTAATCATTTTTATAAATAACCCAAAATCAACTTACTCTTAATTCATAAAATCATATAACCAAAAATAATCAGTCAAACTAACCAGGGACT
This sequence comes from Viscum album, assembly GCA_963277665.1. Classification (NCBI taxonomy): domain Eukaryota; kingdom Viridiplantae; phylum Streptophyta; class Magnoliopsida; order Santalales; family Viscaceae; genus Viscum; species Viscum album. The sequence goes on from OY728144.1 coordinate 398,069,139, forward strand.
TCACGTAGTCCAGTGGTAGGCGATAAATACCAGTCGCACTTTGGTTGTGGGTTCGATTCCCGCAGCTTTGTCCGACGCGACGGGATGTCACACGGTCTGCGTGTTGTCCTTTTTCCAAAACTATATAATTCTCAAAACATTCCCCAAAATGAGATAAAATCTTCAAAAATATTCATAACATATTTTAACCTCAAGTTTATCTCATTCCATTCCTTTTCCATCATATCATAGAGTAACCCATAATTACCTAAAAAGTAAGGATCATATAAACCCTAATGGTTACCTTAATAATTATTACCTGAATTTCCACATCGAGTTGGCCATCTCGTAAATGATGCATTAGAGAACTCACGAAGGTTGAAGTGATTGATCATGGATCCTTGATAGTTGGTTTAGAACAACTATGAGATTCCTCATTGAATCCCCTATCTCATCTAGTATCATAATCAGAGAACCACCACAGTTTCCTTCAAACCCATTGTCACTTTGGTGCCTGCTAGATCCATCCATTCACTAAAAACATAAATGTCAGTGTGAGTATATCAACAAAAACATCATGTACTAATGAGGAAGGTAGACTCTAAGATATACTTACTCATTCACATTATCTAAAATTAGGACTCTTTCTGAAATTCTAACCATTATGGTAATGTCACTTATGCTTAAAGAATACCCTAACCTCTAAAGTTATCTAAACCGACCTCTGATACCAACTATAAGGACCCAGCCTTAAACCTTACTTAATCTTGAGTTATTACAAGATTACACATTGAGGATCTTTTCAGGTTTAGAGTTTTAGAGAATTAGATCATGAAACTTGCATTACATTCCACATTTAAACAAAGTGGTTACATAAAAGTCAGCATTCATTCTTCCCATCAACGGGAACATATTTAAAATATAACACGGATTCTTTCTTGACACATCCTTGACACTATCATCACATCATGTACCTTTCCCTTGACCTGTGAAAAACATTTCAAAAACTTGGGATGAGCATAAAAAGCTCAGTAAGAGTTATAAAAATATGGAAAGGAAACATGAGTTCATATATACATAAGAATGAAATCATACTTTACCCATAAAACAAAGGCACTTTAACATACCTCATCAAACCATGAATAAATCATAGAAATCATAAGACATAAAGGTAACTTGAGGCATTCATAACATTCTTATGTAGGGAGTAACCCTCTTGGTTACGTTTGGAATACCCATCACAGTATATTCCCTAAATCTCTTCGGAGAAACCTTAACGTTTCACTCCTTCGCGTTACCCAATGCATTGGAGAGCTATATCGGGCTCACCCGCCCTTAGTTTATCACGGAACCACCCGTTCTTCATAACAATGCCCAAGAACCATAACATAATCGTATCACATAAACATGAATAAAGGAAACATAACATTTCCACATTTCAATCACAATATAACATATTAGGATATTGAAATAATGAATCCATTCAAAAAGAAACCATTTCCAAAACCATTTAAAACATTTAATAAAGAGATTTTTGAATCAAAGTGTCCCATACCACCTTGAAGCTTTTAACATTTCAAACCATTAATATCCATATAAATAAATCCTTAAAACCATTTTGAAAACATGGATATTAATAAGAACAAATAACTAAAACATTTAAAACGATATTTTGGTTAAAGGGGTTTTACCAAAATTAGAGACACTTGAATACAATAATCAAGGAATAACATTTAGTCAGAACTTTATAATATCATGAGAATAAAAGGATTCATGATATAATACTCCAAAGGACAGTATATACACCATATAAGAGTGAATTGGTGCATAACAACAATGAACCCTCAATAGAAATGTCAAATGTGATGAAATACCTTATAAAGAAGGTATCCTTAAATTAAGGACAAATAAATCTCAAAAAATATGTGTGACAAATATATAGACACCCAATACAAGTGGATATTAAGTGTAAAACAATAAAAGGTCATTCACACATATTCAATGGATGTCATATTTAATGACTACAAGTTGAACCCAAAGAAATCGAAATTGGGTTAAGAAGTTCCCTTGACAGCCTAACGGCGTCACATCAAAATGAGTTGATGAGAGATAAAAAGAGTATCTCATCACTTGGACACAAAATTTACATCATTAAGGATATATGAGAACATATCCCAACATAACAATATGTAAATTAAAAGACCCAATAAAAGAAGTCTTTTAAAAAGAGGAAGGGTGAAAGGTTCCCTTACCGAATTGGGTATCTTTCAAAACATACACCCCATGAAAGAAGGGCAATAAATCATTGATGTAAATACTCATAAACGAAAGTATATTACACAAAGAGTAGAATAATGGGCAGTACATACACCACTCAAAGGAAATTGTGGCAAATGTAGCATAAATCTCACGGGGATAAAAGTGAGATGAAAAATCCCTTACGAAAACTCGGCAGCCTAACGGCGCCACATAAAACTTCCAAAAGGATTGATGAGAGAGAATAGGGTCTCTCATCACATGAACATAAAAATTACAGTAGGAGTAATATAAAATAACATCCCAATCATAATAAAGATGAGCTTAAAAGAAATTACATAAAAGAATGTACTTAAAAAGAAAGAGAGTTGTAGGATCCCTTACCTCGGGTCCGACTTGACTCGATCATTCTTTAATCTCCTGAATAATAAACTTGAGTTAATTTCTAATTCTTTAAGAACCCTTTTCAAGTTCATTATTACTTTTATACCACTTATTACCTTGTCATAAACATTATGTAATCATTTAAGTTAATAATATTTGTTTTGCCGATATTTGGTTCTTAAGTCGAAAGTGGTCTTCTTACAATTACATGTTGTTCGTGTGGCCAAATGATTATTATATCCAGAATTGTATTCATTATGTAGATATCATATATTTCATATATATCCAGTAAATGCATGCATTTATAACATTACATAATCATTTAGAGGTAAGAAATGAAATGCACCGTTCATGGAGACGGTAAGCCGTACGTACGCATGAACGCTACTTTCATTTCTATTTCGTATTTTATAGAATGGAATAATAATGATATAAAGGTATATTATAATTCCAGTATAATATCATATATAATATCATATTTCCATCCTTTATACATCCCACATATGGTATTTAACGAATCAAATCACTTTGAGGGGGCGGTAGTCCGCACTTCCTTAAATGAAGATATCGCGTATACCCATAATGGAAGCCACAAAGGTAAGACAAAAATGAAAAATACAGAAGCATAAATAAAACATAAACATATTATATATCATATATAAAAATAGTGACATCATAATGGCCACCTTTGAAGGTGTTAAATGAGTATTGAACAATCATCGTTTCGGGAGGCAGAATTTCACCGTCCACGGAAACCGTATGTTCTTTAACCATTTGATGTAGTTGTGTGAGAGTGTAGCTAAAATAAATCTTGTAACAACATCCTAGTATATTGAAGATACTGGTGTTGTTACAAAAGAAGTAAATAAAAAGAGATTATAGGTTTGGAGAAGCAAAATAAAACAAATGAACAAGAGAGAATGAGTTACCTTTAAAAGTGTAATCTCCTTTTGATTTGAGCCTAAAGGCTTCCTTTGAAAGGATTCTGCCCAAAGGGGATCCTCTAGGATGAGGAGAGGGATGTTGAGAGAGTAAATGGGCAGGGGTTGGCCGAGCCAAAGGCTTGAGGGGTGTGGGAAAAGAGGTAGAGGTGGGGGCCTTTTATAAGAGGAGAGGAGGGGCACTTTTGGAAAGCAATGAAATATTACATTATTTGAAAATGATTTTCGGTTCTAAAGGGTCCCACATTGATAGAATTCGTGGATAAGGTGATAAGACATCGAAATCCACTCATCCAATTGGTTTTGTCCATGTGTATATTGTAGATTTTGCATTATCTTTCCATTTTAATTAAATTGTCAAATAATGATGTCATCGCTGCATCATTATTATGTCATAAATAATTTAATTTCTTTAATGTCTAAAAATTATAAAAAAAATACTATGATATAGGAAATCTTTTTATCTTTCCAATGACTATTTATAATCAAAATTTGGACTTGTATAACCCCACTTAAAAATTGTTTTAGTAAAACATACTATGTTAGTGTCATTTTCACTTTAACATTAAATAAAAAGTATTTTATGTTATTTCCCAACAAAAGTGGATCCATGGGGTCCCCAAGTTAGGCCATGGCTTGTCTTGGTCGGCCATGACATAACCAATAGGGTTGGGACATGTGTCTAGGTCATTTTATATTATTAAAGCATTATTTATACCTTAAACTACCCTAATTACCACTAATCGCGATTAAGAACTTAATGAGTTACTATTCACCAAAAAAATTATTATAATCTCATTGAACCACATTTTACTTCTTAATGACAACCATGTATGTCGGATTTTCAAAATTCAATACACATTAGTGGTAAAATTTCATTTAACTGAAAAATCAGTTTGCTTGATTACCACTTAGTGGTTTCACTATTCATCAAAAATTGAAGTTTTTCAGAAAATTACCAAAAATTCACCCTAAGCTATATTTGATATTCTGAATTCAAAAATGAAGTCCGTTTTACAAAATTCAAAACATATTAGTCACATTAATTAATTTAATAATTAATTCCCGCTGTCAGAGCAAATAGCGTGTTTTTATAAAACAATAAGTATCAAAAGATTGACACTAGTTTAAGTCTAATTTCAAAGTGAAATTAATTCCAATGACCACCATTGGATTAAATGGTAAAAATATTTTCTAATTTAACTTTAAAAACAATTCAAAATATTATCTAATCATATAAATAAATTAGATTAAAAAGAGGTTTTGAATTAAAACACAACATTTTACACTATTCATTAAAAAATGAACTTTATCAGAAAAATACCAAAAATTTACACAAAGTAAAATTTGATGTCCCGATTCTTAATAAGAGTTTTATTTGGTCCAAAAGAATGTATAAGAGTGATCAAAACTATATTTAATGACAGTTCGCCATCAAAAGGCGATAAGTGAACCTTTAGTGAAAACTAGGGCATATATGCCTAAAATCGAATTCTTTCCGTATTTTAAGCCTCTATCCTTTATTGGATAATTGTAAAAACATTTAAAAACATATATAATCATATTTCAGTTATTTCTATCCATTCCCGCCATTACAACGGCTACAAGTTAACTACCATTTAAAATAATATTATTTTATTATTAGAGTGCAACGTAAGATTCCCAAGAAACTCGTTGTTGCGTGTTGGGTACGCCATCGAGCATAGCGTCCCCTTTAAAGTCATTTAAATATTTTATTCACAAATATGGATAAATATGAAATGTCATATTCTTTATTTACCTGGGATGTTACATTCATTCCTGTAAACAAACTGAAAGTCTTTCTGAAAAGAAACTTCTTTAGCTCTACAGTCAATCTTAGCATGGTAAATAGAGAGCCAATCCATACCCAGGATAACATCAAACTCTACTAGAGGTATAACAATAAGGTTTGCAAGTAGGTTCTTTCCACAGATAAGGATAAGAAGATTCTTATAAATTCTTTTTTCCTCGACACTTCCCCCAGGTGTTTTTACCAAAAGTTCAGGAGTCATTTCTTGAGATGGTATTCCCATTTTACTAGAAAAGGTTTCAGAGATGAAAGAATGTGTAGACCCCGAATCAAACAACACACTGGCATAATCTGAAAAAACAAACAAAGTACCTGATACAACTTCATTTGATGGCCCGACATCTGCTGAGGTAGTTGCAAAGGATTTCAACACCCCTTTCTGCTTGTAGTCTAACTGCTTCCCATCACTCAAGCTCCTTGTCGGACACTCGTTTGCATAGTGACCCATCTCATTGCACTTATAACATTTCACTAACTGTAAATCAAATTTGTTCTTACCTTCACCTTGATCCTTTTCAGTGCAATCACGAGCCTTATGTCCCATCTTACCACATCGGTAGCACTTCCCAGAATTCAGAAGACATTCCCCAGCATGCCTTTTGCCACATTTATCACAAACTGGAAACTTAGTTCTCTTACCATCATACTTTTTTGAATAATTCTTACCTTTCTCCTGCCACCTCGGTCTCTTCTTCTGCTGGTTGTTATAGAAAACTTGGTCATCGAAAAACTCCATTTCCACCTTCTCAGCACATCGAACAAGCTTTTCATAACTTTTAAACTCACGAGAAGCTAATGCCCTTCGATACTTTGGCTTTAATCCTGAGTAAAAACGATTGATTTTACTATCAAGGTCCCGGATAAAATTTGGAGCATACCTTGCCAATCGAGTGAACCTTTCTTCATAGGCAGCCACTGAGTCTTCCTCTTCCCTCAATTCCAAGAATTGATTTTCCATCCTAAGTCGAACAGCCTTAGGAAAATACTTCTCAAGAAACATACCTTTGAATTCATCCCAGTCAAGAGCATCAATCTCATCGGCGTCCCTGATATTTTTAACCATAGACCACCACTGATCTGCTTCACCCTCCAAACGGTAAATAGCAAGACTAACCTTTTGATTGTCTGAACACCCCATGACATCAAAAATCTTCTCCAGTGCTTTAATCCACCCTTCAGCTAGCACAGGGTCAGATGATCCTCTGAATGATGGTGGATGTTGCCTCATGAAATGTTCCACCACTGACATGTTCCTCTGCGGTTGTTCTGGATGATCTCGTGCATGGATTCCACCGCCATTTATCGCATGAGTCAACTGTGCCATTACTGCAACAAACTGTTCAGTTCCAATTTCAACCATTTCTGGATGCTGATTCGGAAGGTTATTTCCTTCTGTATGCCTTCCTAGCACTGCTTCCCTGTTTCCTCTGCGGAAAACCATTCTGAACAAACATGTCTTAGATGAAGCAACATGGTAATCTTTAAATGCTATATCATTTCGAAAAAAAAATATTTTTGGATAATCATTTAATAGAATTCTAACTCCTAGAGTTATCTAAACCGACCTTTGATACCAACTATAAGGCCCCAGCCTTAAACCTTGCTTAATCTTGAGTTATTACAAGATTACACATTGAGGATATTTTCGGGTTTAGAGTTTTAGAGAATTAGATCATAAAACTTTCATTACATTCCACATATAAACAAAGTGGTTACATAAAGATAGTATTCTTCATTCCCATCAATGGAAACACATTTAAAATAAAACATGGATTATTTCTTTACACATCCTTGACTCTATCATCTTATCATGTACCTTTCCCTTGACCTGTGAAAAACATTTCAATAACTTGGGATGAGCATAAAAACTCAGTATGGGTTATAAAAAAAACATGGAAAGGAAACATGAGTTCATATATACATAATAATGAAATCATACTTTACCCATAAAACATAGGCACTTTAACATACCTCATAAAATCATGAATAAATCATAGAAATCATAAGACATAAAGGTAACTTGAGGCATTCATAACATTCTTACGTAGGGAGTAACCCTCTTGGTTATGTTTGGAATACCCATCACAGTATATTCCCTAAAATCTCTTCGGAGAAACCTTAACGTTTCACTCCTTCGCGTTACCCAATGCATTGGAGAGCTATAACGGGCTCACCCGCCCTTAGTTTATCACGGAACCACCCGTCTTCGTAATAATTCCGAAGAACCATAACATAATCATATCACATAAAACATGCATAAAGGAAACATAACATTTCCACATTTCAATCACGAGATATCAATACAACACATTGATATAATAAAAACATTATGAAAACCATTTTCAATACCAAAGTAAAACATGGTATTTATTTTTCGTTTTTTAAAAAAAGGTATGGCTTGTAGAGGAAGCTGAAACTCAAATAACGGTCACGACGGCGGAGAAGTCATTGTCGCCGCATACGTATGACAAAAACATTCCCTTTTGTCATTTAGTAAACGCTTCGTATAAAAAAGATTCCTTTTGAATAAACGTAAAAGTCAAAGGGGGTTTATACACCGTATAAAAGAAAGTTTTGTATAAAATAAAATATGCCTCAATGAAAGGAGATTGAGACAAAGTCCCATACCTCGTATCCGACTTGACCCGACCGTTCTTTAATCTCCTGAATAATAAACTTGAGTTAATCTCTACTTGATTAAGAACCTTTTTCAAGTTCATTATTCCTTTTATACCATGTTATGAACATCATGTAATCAGTTAAGTTAATAATGTTCATTTTGTCGGTATTTGGTTCTTAAGTCAAAAATAGACTTCTTACACTTACATGTTGTTAATTTGGTCAAAGGTTCATTATATCCAGAATGGTATTCATGATGTAGATATCATATATGTCATATATATCCAGTACATACATGCATTTATAATATTACATAATCATTTAGAGGTAAGAAATGAAATGCACCGTTCATGGAGACGGTAAGCCGTACGTACGCATGAACGCTACTTTCATTTCTATTTCATATTTTATAGAATGGAATCATAATGATATAAAGGTATATTATAATTCCAGTATAATATAATATATAATATCATAGTTCCATCCTTTATATGTCCCATATATGGTATTTAACGAATCAAATCACTTTGAGGGGGCGGTAGTCCGCACTTCCTAAAATGAAGATATCGTGTTTAACCATAATGGAAACCATAATGGTATGCCCAAAATGAAAAAAACAGAAGCTTAAGGAAAACATAAACATATTATATATCATATATAAAAATATTGACATCATAATGTCCACCTTTGAAGGTGTTAAATGAGTATTGAACAATCATCGTTTCGGGAGGCAGAATTTCGCCATCCACGGAAACCGTATGTTCTTTAACCATTTGATGCAGTTGTGTGAGAGTGTATCTCAAATAAATCTTATAACAAAATCCTAGTATATTGAAGATACCGGTGTTGTTACAAAAGAATTAAATAAAAAGAGTTTAGGGGGTTGGAGAAGCAAAATAAAACAAATGAACATGAGAGAATGAATTACCTTAAAAAGTGTAACTCCTTTTGATTTGAGCCTAAAGGCTTCCTTTGAAAGAATTCTGCCCAAAGGGAATCCTATAGGATGAGGAGAGGGATGTGGAGAGAGTAAATGGGCAGGGGTTGGCCGAGCCAAAGGCTTGAGTAGTGTGTGAAATGAGGTAGAGGTGGGGGCCTTTTATAAGAGGAGAGGAGGGGCACTTTTGGAAAGTAGAGAAATATTACTTTATTTGAAAATATGTTTCGGTTTCAAAAGGTCCAACATTGATATATTTCTTGGATAAGGTGATAATGATTCGAAATCCACTCATCCAATAAGTTTTGGACATGTGTAGTTCATAGATTTTACATTATCTTTCCATTTTATTTAAATCGTCAAATAATGATGTCATCGCTTCATCGTTATTATGTCATAAATAATTTAATTTATTTAATGTCTAAAAATCATAAAACAAATACTATGATGTATGAAATATTTTTATATTTCCAATGACTATTTATAATCAAAAATCCAATCTTTATAACCCCATGTAAAAATTGTTTTCGTAAAACATATTATGTTTGTGTCATTTTTACTTTTACATTAAATAAAAAGTTATTTATGTCATTTCCCAACCAAAATGTCTCCATGGGGTCCCCAAGATGACCCATGGCTTGTCTTGGTCGGCCATGACACAACCAATAAGTTTGGGACATGTGTCTAGGTCATTTCATATTATTAAAGCATTATTTATACCTTAAACTACCCTAATTACCACTAATCGCGATTAAGAACTTAATAAGTTACTATTCACCAAAAAATTATTATAATCTCATTGAACCAAATTTTACTTCTTAATTAAAACCATGTATGTAGGATTTTCAAAATTCAATACACATTAGTGGTAAAGTTTCATTTAACTGAAAAATCAGTTTGCTTGATTACCACTTAGTGGTTTCACTATTCATCAAAAATTGAAGTTTTTCAAAAAATTACCAAAAATTCACCCTAAGCTATATTTGATATTCCGAATTCAAAAATGAAGTCTATTTTACAAAATTCAAATCATATAAGTCACATTAATTAATTTAATAATTAATTCTCGCTGCCAGAGCAAATAGCGTGTTTTTACAAAACAATAAGTATCAAAAATTGACACCAGTTTAAGTCTAATTTCAAAGTGAAATTGATTCCAATGAACACCATTGGATAAAATGGTAAAAATATATTCTAATTTCACTTCAAAACCAATTCAAAACATAATCTAATCAAATAAATAAATTAGGTTAAAAACAGTTTTGATGTAAAATGCAGTATTTTTCACTATTCATTAAAAAAATGAACATTGTCAGAAAAATACCAAAAATCACACAAGGTAAATTTTGATGTCCCAATCATAAAGAATAAGTTTATTTTTGACAAACACAGTTTATAAAATTGCCAAAATATAGATTCAAAAATGGTTTGCCATCAAAAGGCACTAAAACAATCTTTTAAGAATATTAGTGTATTCCATGCATAAGATTGTATTTATTTTCATTTTAAGCCTCTATAACACTATCTTAATAATTAATAGACATAGATAAAAATATCTATTATTCATTACTTACATGGGATGTTACACTATAAGTCATTGTAAAAGCATTGTTTTAAAGGTTTCCACTATCTTCACTCAGTTGTAGTGGTATTTGGATATGAGGACCTTCTAGTGAAAATCACCAAACTCATGAAGAGAGTGTTTTTCAAGTGGAATAGGGGATTTATATGCCACAAAACAATATAAAGCTTTGCCAAATATTGTTTTCTTTATTTATTTCCCATTTATTACACATCATTATGGGATAATGAAATATTCTCTTTAAAAATAAGAGGAATGTATTGTTTCTTTAATGTTTTTTAAGGAACACAATTCAACCCCTTCCCCTTTAATCATCATTGACATTCCAACATAACAGTTGGTGTCGTGGGAAGGGATCTATTTCTAATATTATCTTTCAAAAATCCTTGAAGATTCAGAAGTTTATGAATAATAATAAATAAATATTATATGTAGAACTTCTCCAGTGGATATATTTTTTATAAATCCATAAATATTTTATTATTTATTTTAAATACTATCAATTGGTATCTCATGGCTAGATAATAGTGAATAAACTTCTTTAGACATTAAAAATTATAATTTCAACCAGATGAAAATAAATATAAAACGGTTGATCTTAGAGAAGGTATGTAAAGACCTGGAAATTTCAAGGAAAATTTTTTATTAATTTCTTTGGGATTTTATAATAATGCAGTTTCTAATGGCGCTTGATTCCGAGGTCCGGTGTGCCCTGAATCAATTTCTGAAGTTTAGCTTGGGTACATTCAGTGAACGAACGAGCTGGTTTTTCTTTCTCTTCAACCAGTGCTCGGAATCGAAATCTGAGGGCACCGATGAAACTGCAGTACTGGTAATTGCTAAGGAGGACTTTTCCCGAAGGTGCATTTGCTCGGGAGGAGTTGTTAAAAAAAAATCGAAGTTAAATGTGAAGTAATAAAATTATGTTACAATTTTATTTCATATTATAAGTTGTTATCCTATGTGTGGAAGTTGGGTGATACCTACTTGTTATTAACTAACCTTGAGAGAATAAAGGTGTGGTGGGGCCCTCATGAGCCCAACCCCTCACCTTCCCTAACTCCTCTAAAACCCCCACTTGAGATTTGTAACTCATCTTAACCATTAAACTTCCCATTAATTGGGTGACCTTCCCTCTCCTCACTTTAATCATTCCAACACTCTAATCCAATTAATGGAATTATGTTTTTGAATTTTGAACTCATAGAATGACTATATAAAATAAGAATAGCTTATTTTATTTTTGGGGGTTAGATTGGTTGTGTTGAGGATAGGAGGAGAGTGCTCTAAGTCTCTTGAAGAACTTCATCTTCTCCGGCTAAGAACGTCTTCATCCTCAACGAAGAACGAAAAAACTTCGTCAAGGATCATTGACTCAACATCCCGGTATCTTCGGACCACTTCTTCCTCCACGAAAAAGGAAGAGGCACTAATGCAGAAACTCGCCAACGACGTGTCATTCCTTCTCCTCTCCGCAGCTGGTGTGAGACGTCGTTCCCTTCTTGGATGCACACCAATGCCATCATCGAAACCACCCTCGCGATGCTAGCTTCTGCAAACTTCCTTTGAGGTAGGGAATTAATTTGTGAATGTTAATGAACCCATGTTTATCACCTTCTAAACTAAATAACACGGATCAACTAAATATTATGTTGATCCGTGAAAGAATATGTTTTCGGGTTGGGAATTCTTGATTGCGGGGAAAACCGTAGGGGTAATTTATTTGTTCGTGAATTCTTTGTCGTTCATCGACTTCTTTTTGGCTACCTGTTATCATAATAACAGGATAAGGTCGGACAGCACAAACACGACCGACCCTCCTCCCCCCTTCGATGTTGTTTTTGTTACGGCACGAACGAAGGCATCACGGTGCACCAACACCACATGGAATCAGGAAGAAACACGTCAAAGAAATGCGACACCGTCACGCTGTGTCGTGGAGGCCGAATAAAGCCATGGCGTCGTCGCGCCGCGCCGAAAAACCACGAAGAGGCTGCGATTTTTTATTTGACATACGGATCATCGGGCGATGACGAAACAGGCCCCAGAGACGATTTAAAGCCATCACAGTAAAGGTCGGGTAGCGGGAGGACCATTGGAGAAGATGGGAGGAGAAACGGACCACTAAAGCGTGTCTGGTGTTCCGCGGAAGGCGGCGGCGGCGCGCCACGCCGGCGCGACAGCACCGGTGACTGGTGGCGGCGGCGCGCTGCCGGAGTAGGACCGCCGCGGCTCTGCCACGGCGGCGGCCAAAACGGAACAGCTAAGCCGTTCCGGAGGCGGAGCGGCGCGGCTTTAAGTCACGCCGGTTTTTCATCAACTGGGGGGGAAGCATAACCCCCCGCACCCACTGGCCACGCAGGCACCGCGCCAGCGCCAGGCCAGCCGGCTGCCCAGGCCGGGCTGGGCCGCCCCAGCCACGCCAGGCCGCGCCCGCTGGGCCGGACCCGGGCCCGGGCGGACCAGGCCCGAACCCCCAATTTTCGGGCAGTTTTCTTTCAAACGCCCATAACATGGGATATGGACCTCAGATCGACGCAACTTCAGCTGTGATGTGATCCATGGCTCGACACAGTCATTTAGGTATATTACACTCAAGGTTTCAGAGAACTTTGGGTACGTCCGGGTTGGTTCGAACCCAAAACCAACTGGGCCCTCAGAGAGGAAAGTCTTATAAATTGAGCTCTGGATGTCCGATAGACGTGCCATCACCATTTTTGGATTCCTCTTTATGAGACAGAACTTTTGGAATACTTCTCCTGAGTTTTGAATGCAGTTGGATAGTGGCCAGGTTAGATTGAACCTGAAATCCAACCGGGCCCCTGGAACGGAAAAGTTGATAACTTTCAGACCGGACGTCCGTTTAACGAACTGTCAGTGGCGTTAGTTATCACGTTGATAAAAGGTCCCTATGAGTGTACCCTCTGATTGTTCGGGGTACAGTTGTGATACGGCCGGGTTGGTTCGCACACAAAAACAACCGGGCCCATAGAACGAAAAGTCTAATAACTCACAGACAGGGCATCTGATTGACGCGTCGTCTGTTTTGTTGAGACCCCTATGATGAGGTGGTATTTTGAGATACTTCTTTGTGGGACTTTGTGATACTTGGAGTATCGACCAGTAGATCATGGAGCGGACCCTCCTGAAGATGAGCATACGGAGTACAGAGACCGTGTAGCTGACTAAGACCTGACGACTGCTTGACCGACTCGACTTGGAGTGAGTGGACTAGCCCAGTGGACGGAGCACTACTTTTTTTGGGTGCCGAACCATGGCGGATGGAGAACAACTTTTTTTGGGTGCAGACCCGTGGTACTCGTCTGGAGAGTACCTCTGCAGGCTATTAGGGGGTGTGCACTACTGTGCATGGGTGGCAGACCCCGGCGGGAAGCACTACTGTGTTTGGGTGGCTGACCCGCGGTACTCGACAGGAGGAGTACCTCAACAGTCATAGGTTAGTGAGCAGTACCTCGGAGTCGTGACAGGATGATTGTACACTCCAGAGACAGGGCTCTTCAGCAGTTACAGTTTCGATAATGAAAATCCTGGTTTCAGCTGAGTCTATGACCTTTGTGTTTACCTCATGATTGAGATGGGTCACTTGATAACTTAGGTGTATGTATGGGCATATACCCGAGTAGTGGTTATCCATTGATTTCATAACCTTTGTGTTTCCTCATGATTGAGATGTGTTACTTGATAACATAGGTATAAGTATGGGCTTATACCTAAGTAAGGGTTATCTGTTGAGATCCTTCTTTGTGGTTATCCTTGTTGGATTTTGTGAGACCTTGAGGGTCTCAGGGTCCCTACTGAGTATCGTATACTCACCCCTACACAGGATATGCCCACACCTCATTGTGTTGGTTGCATAAGACGGGCAGTGCTGATAGAGGCTGAGTGTTCGAGGACTAGACTGTACCAGGAGGTGGACCCCAGGACAAGTCAGTATCCAGAGGTGGACTTCACAACGAGATGAAACTCGGAGGAGGTTGACGGGTGAGAGCATTGTGGAGTCTATCTGTACCTACCCTTCTGGTAGGATCCATGGTGGATGATCCAGGAGCTACTCTATCTATACCTACCCCTCGGGTAGGATCCAAGGAGGATGAACCAAAATCTGCTTCCATTCTTCCACCTGTTTGTCTTTTTCATTTGTAATTTCGTTCAGTTGTAGCTGTACTTTCAGTTGGGTTTGTATTCGAACCCACATACTTTTTGGAACTTTATTTTGTACATAGTGTATTACTTCCGCTTGTACTATGTGGTGTTTTGTTTACTTTTATAAAGGCAATGCCTTCCCAGTTATCAGGATTTATGCCTTTGGTGCTAGTCCCCAGCCCCTGGCCTATGGAAGGCGGGCTTGGGGTAGTCACAACATGGGCCCCGAGGATGGGTCGTGACAAATTTGTATCAGAGGAGTTGGTTCTACCGTAGAACATATAACTATGGTATTCCCTTTCTGTGAAAAAATAGTGTTAAGGGTACCTAGTGTGGTCTTTAGTTTAGGGAGTCCAGTGTTGGTGCGGTGGCCGACGTATCTATACACTAGGACCCTGACTACTGATTTCGGGTTTGTGCATGAAAAACACTGATTTTGTGTGTGTTTCCAAGAGTTTTAAAGTCAGATCAAACCAGGTCAGCTCACCAGGTATAAATTGTTGACTGTGTCGCATCGGTTTAGGATGTCTCCACTCAAACAATCAGTTGTAGTTCCGAGAGAGTACTCGATGATGGACCACCGAGCAATGAGACTCCGGTGCGGGGCCCTTTTTACTATGTTGGCACCCTCGAGTGGTGTACCAGTAGCACCACCACCTATTGGGAAGCAGATTCCACCAGCCTTACTAGTGAACTGTGCACGCTGGCAGAGCGTGTTTCACGAGTTCCAGCAGCAATGGCCTCTGAGGTTACGAGGCGAGGCAGATTCCCAGATAGTAGAGCACTGGATAGAGGCGATTGCTAGAGTTTTCCGCCTAACTGAGACATCAGTAGAGTGGATGGTGTACTTGGCTACTAGTGTATTCCAGTGAGTGACCATGAGGATGGTATGCATAGCGATGAGGCTTTGGTACATGGATCGATTCCTGAGATAGTGCCTTCGGGTAGTGTTTCAGCTATATATCACTACATGTTGGCCTACAGTTACAACCGGGGGTACCGGTAGGTGACACATGTAGGCTTACTGCCTTACACATATTTAAGCACCAGATACCCCTCATGTTTGGAGGTGAGCCCGACTCACATGCAGCTAAGGACTGGCTTGAGGAGGTGGCTAAAAGTTTTCTAGAGCGTATACAGCTTTGGCAGGACGACAAGTCGGTAGCTGAGTATTCATCGAGGCGTACCGAACATTCCGGGTACTCGATGAATACGATTCGATCAGTGATATAGAGCTCGGACCTCTGATCATGGTGTGTTTAAGGATATCCGAGCCATCACTTTTTCCTCTATGAATTCCTACTCACATTAGGGTGCTAGAGAGAACCTTGTGGTTGAATGTTCTTTGGCTGAACGAATACAGCTAGTGAATGTTAGAAGTTGGAACGTAGTGAACTGGTGACAGTCGTTGAGACTTGGGTGTGCGAATGTTTCAAAAAGATGAAATGTTAAGGACATATAAATCTGTAGTGTAGAATACGTGGAGGCGGATCTAGGAGAGCAGCATGAGGTGGTGTACATAATAACATGTTACAACCACCCGCCTTTGTTGTTCCCTCCAGGCTCATGGAGCTAGAGGGCAGGAGAAGAGAGTAACTACATGCAGTCAAGGAGTGTGACCCAATGTCTCTAAGAATGATTTGAAGGACAGTCTATGTCCACTACAAGATGTCGTAGTAACAGACGTTGATACGAATCATTCCTTCCTTCAACAAATCTTGTCCCAGACTTAGAGTTTCCGGTTAAGCTGTTGACTTGACCCTCATGTATAGAGATACCATGGGAGGAGACTCGATAATCACACTTACGCCGACAGTGTGATCGGACCCACGAGATGAGAGTTTCGGTTGGAATCTCTTGGTTGCAGCATCGAGGCCTTACGATGTTGGTCTGAGTATGGATTGGATCCACATTTCATACACGGATTGACTGTATTTGGCAAAAGGTTGTGGTTTAACTACAACGTCGGGATGGGTTTTCATTGGTCAGAGAAAAGGAAACCCCATGCAACATAGGATAAAATCATGCATAGGAAGGTGTATCTGATCACTCTTGAGTCAGCCAACTTCACCCATGTGGCATCAGGGGTTTTGAGTTTCAGTTCTAATCAAGAAAGGGAGACCTCTAGAGTTTGAGGATGACGACCATGTCATTATATGGGTCTCACATCGACGAGGTTTACAGAGATGTGGCCAAGGCGGAAAGTTATCTCCGAGGTTCAGCGGTCCTTTCTAGGTCCCCAGCAGGGAAGGTGAGGTGGGTTACCGCTTGACCTTTCCACATCAGTTGCACAGGGTGCATGACGACTTCCACGTATCACAACTGGGGAGATACGTGCTTGACCCGACGCATATCATCGACCATAGAGAGATGGAAGTTGGCGATGGGGTGACTTTTGAGGGGTTCCAGTAGAGGTTGAGGATCGACAGGAGCGGGTCCTACAAGTACGGTTGATTCCTCTTGTGCGATTTCGTAGGTAGCACGGGAACCTCCAGCTGAGCACGTGGGAGCGGAATACTCAGATGTGTGCTCAGTACTGCTTTTGTATCCCTAGTTTGTGTTAAAGCTTTAAGGTGACGTAAAGCCCTGAGGTGGGAGTAATGTAAAGACCCAGAAATTTCAAGGAATTTTTTTATTAATTTCTTTGGGATTTTACAAGAACGCAATTTCTGATGGCGCTTGATTCCGAGGTCCGGTGTGCCCGTAATCAATTTCCAAAGTTTAGCTCGGGTACGTTTAGTGAACGAACGAGCGAGTTTTTCTATCTTTTCAGCCGGTGCTCGGAATTGAAATACAAGGGCAAAGATGAAACCACAACGCTAGTAATTTCATAGGAGGACTTTTCCCGAAGGTGCGTTTGCTCAGGAGGAGTTGTTAAAAAAAAGGTAAGTTAAATGTGAAGTAATAAAATTGTGTTACAATTTTATTTCATATTCTAAGTTGTTAAACTATGTGTGGAAGTTGGGTGGGACCTACTTGTTGTTAACTACCCCTGAGAAAATAATTGTGGGGTAGGTCCCACACGATCCAAACCCCTCACCTTCCCTAACTCCTCTAAACCCCCCCACATAAGATGTGTACCTCATCTTAACCTTTAAACTTCCCATTAATTTGGGGACTTTACCTCTCCTCACTTTAATCATGCCAACACACTAATCTAACTAATGGAATTAAGTTTTTGAATTTTGAACTCATAGAATGACTTAATAAAATAATAATAGCTTATTCAATTTTTGGGGGTTAGATTGGTTGTGTTGAGGATAGGAGGAGAGAGCTCTAAGTCTCTTGAAGAACTTCATCTTCTCCAGTGAATAACGTCTTCATCCTCAACGAAGAACTACAACACTTCGTCAAGGATCATCGACTCGGCATCCGGGTATCTTTGGACCTCTTCTTCCTCTACGACAAAGGAGGAGGAACCAACGTGGAAACTCGCCAACGACGTGTCATTCCTTCTCCTCTCCGCAGCTGGTGTGAGACGTTGTTACCTTCTTGGATGTACGCCAACGCCGTCACCGAAACCACTGCCGCGACGCTAGCTTCCACAAACTTCCTTTGAGGTAGGGAATTAATTTTTGAATGTTAATGAACCCATGTTTATTCCCCTCTAAAATAAAGAACGCGGATCAACTAAATATTAAGTAGATCCGCGAATGAATATGTTTGCGGGTTGGGAATTATTGATTGTGGGGAAAACTGTAGGGGTAATTTATTTGTTCTTGAATTCTTTGACGTTAATTGACTTCTTTTTTCCGCCTGTTATCATAATAACGGGATAAGGTTGGACCGCATGAACACGGACGACCCTCCTACCCCCTTCGATGTTGTTTTTGTTGCGGCATGAACGAAGGTGGCTCGGTGCAATGACACCGCGCGGAATCAGGAAGAAACATGGTGAAGAAACGCGACCCCATCGCGTCGTGCCGTGGAGGCCGAACAAAGCCGCGGCTCCGTCGCGCCATGCCAGAAAACCACAAAGAGGCCGCGATTTGTTGTTTGACGTACGGATCGTCGGGCGATGACGAAACAGGACGCAGAGGCGATTTAAAGCCAACTCAGCAAAGGTCGGGTCCCGGGAGGACTATTGGAGAATACATGAGGCAAGACAGACCACCAGAGCATGTCTGGTGGTCCGTGGAAGGTGGTGGCGGCGTGCTTCCGGAATAGGAGCATCGCGGCCTAGTCGCGGCGGCGGGGCATTAAGTCGCGCCTGTTTTTCTTCAACCGGGGGGGGGGGGGGGCAGCGTAACCCCCCGCACCCGCTGGCCACACGGGCGTCGTGCCAGCGCCAGGCCAGCCGGCTACCCAAGTCGGGCTTGGCCACGCCCTGCTGGGCCGGACACGGGTTGGGTCGACCTAGTTCGGGCCGACCCAGGGGGTATCGGGACGGGTCGGACCGGACCCGAACCCCCTAGTTTTGGGCAGTTTTTGTTCAAATGCCCATAACATGGGCTATGGACCTCCGATATATGCACCTTAAGTTGAAATGTGATCCTTGGATCGATACGGTCGTTTTTGTATATTACACACAATGTTTCAGAGAACTTTGGGTATGTCCGGGTTGGTTCAAGCCCAAAACCAACCAGGCCATCGGAGCAGAAACGTTTATAACTTGATCTCCAGACATCTGATAGACGTGAAGTCGACTTTGGTGGATTCCTCTTGATGAGAAGGAACATTTGACATACTTCTCCTGAGGTTTGAAAGCAGTTGGATAGTGTCCAGGTTGGATTGAACCTAAAATCGAACCGGGCCCCTGAACGGAAAAGCTGATAACTTTTAGACCGGACGTCCGTTTGACGAACCGTCGTCGGCATTGTTGATCACATTGAGAAATGGTTCCTATGAGTATACCCTATGAGAGTTCAGGGTACAGTTGAGATATGGCCGTGTTGGTTCACACACGAGACCAACCGGGCCCCTAGGACGAAAAGGCTAATAACTCACAGATCAGGTGTCTGATTAACGCGTCGTCTGATGTGTTGAGACCCCTATGACGAGGCGGTCTTTAAAGATACTACTTCGTGGGTTTTTTGATACATGGAGTATCGACCAGTATCTTGTGGAGTGGACCCTCCCAGAGACGAGCATACGGAGTACGGAGACCGTGTAGCTGACTGAGACCTGACGACTGCTTGACCTACTCGACTTGGAGTGAGTCGACTAGCCCAGTGGATGGAGCACTACTTTGTTTGGGTGCAGACACATGGCAGATGGAGAACTACTTTGTTTGGGTGCAGACCCACGGTACTCGTCCGAAGAGTGACTCTGCAGGCTATTAGGGGGTGTGTACTACTGTGTTTGTGTGGAACACCCCGGCGGGAAGCCCTACTATGTTTGGGTGGATGACCTGTGGTACTCGACAGCAGGAGTACCTCAGTAGTCTTAGGTTAGTGAGCAGTACCTCAGAGTCGTGACAAGATCACCGTACACTCCAGAGATGGGGCTCTTCAGCAGTTACGATTTCGATAATGAAAATCCTGGTTTGAGCTGAGTCTATGACCTTTGTGTTTACCTCATGATTTATATGGGTCAATTGATAACTTATGTATATATATGGGAATATACTTGGGTAGTGGTTATCCATTGATTTCATAACCTTTGTGTTTCCTCATGATTGAGATGGGTTACATGATAACTTAGGTATAAGTATGGTCTTATACCTAAGTAAGGGTTATCTGTTGAGATCCTTCTTTGAAGTTATCCTTTTTGTATTTAGTGAGCCCTTGAGGGTCTCTGGGTCCCTACTGAGTATCGTATACTCACCCCTACACGGGCTATGCCCGCACCTCGTTCGGTTGGTTGCAGATGATGGGCAACACTGACAAAGGCCGAGTGTTCGAGGACTGGATGATACCCGGAGGTGGACCTCACAACGAGTCAATATCCGGAGGTGGAATTCAAGACGAGACGACACTCGGAGGAGGTTGACGGGAAAGAGCGTTGTGGAGGCTATTTGTACCTACCCTTCAGGTAGGATATGTGGTGGACGATCCAGGAGCTGCGCTACTTGTACCTACCCCTCAGGTAGGATCCGAGGTGGACGACCCAAGAGCTGCTTCCATTCTTCCAGCTGTTTATCTTTTTCTGTTGTACTTTTGTTCAGTAGTAGTTGTACTTTCTGTTGGGTTTATATTCTGGCCCACTTACTTTTCAGCAATTTCTTTTGTACTTAGTTTATTACTTCTACTTGTACTCTGGGGTGTTTTGTTTAATTTTATAAAGTCAATGCCTTCCCAGTTATCAGTATTTACGCCTTTGGTGCTAGTCGCCAGCCCCTGGCCTATGGAAGGCAGGCTTGGGGTAGTCACGGCACGGGCCCCGAGGACGGGTCGTGACAAGGTTTGTCAATGATATATGAACCTTATTTTAATGGTGATAATTACTAGTGATAAAAATAAAACATGATTATTTATTTGAAAAATATATGATTAAGAGTTTAATTGAAATTAGATAATCCATAACAAATTACTAAAGGTGAAATTGAGAAGTTGAATGGTTCTCAAGAGAAATATTATTATCTTCATTCAAGATCTATGAATGTCATTTTCTATAGATTAGGATCTTATGAATATAGTAGAGTTACTCATTGTACCATCACATATTTCATGTGGAATAACATTTATGTTTTCTTTTGTGGGGCTTATATTTTCAAACAAATAAGTTACAACACTCAAAAATTAAAATTCCATAATTAAATATAAATGAATATGAAAGCATCAATTAGATAAAAGAAAGAATGATAGAAATTTTCAAAATTGTAGCTACCTTATGATAATCTATTCTTGAATAAAATCTTACATTAATGGAACTTAGATTTTTACCTTATGAGTGTAATAGAATATCTTTTTCTATTAATCAATCCACACCAGTTAAAAAGTTAACTATGAAGTAATTTATTTTCACCATGAAGATGTATAACTATGAGATCCAAGAAGAAGATGAAAGTCATATCTGAATCAAAAAAGAAGATATTTCACTCAAAATTACTATAGAATAATGTTTTTATTTAGTTGATTCAAATTCATATAAACAACTATCATATATTTCAAATGAATTTTTAAAACTATTTGACAATATGAGAACAAAATAAAAATAATGATAAATATACTATGAATGAAAAAAAGGATCATATGAGATATTATTATCCTGTGAATAAATATTGAAGGAATTTATTTATCAAAGAAAATGTATGAAAGGTGTAACGGCAGATTTGTGTGCTTTTGATGGTTAATGTCATGATTCTACTTCAAACTCTTAAGCAAATAAATAAAATCAAATAGTAATTGAATGTCTTATGAATCATGTTGATGAGGTACAATACTATTACACTTAAAAATCTAATTCTGAAAATAATTATTATGATAAAATAATAAATATTTTTCATGATCTAAAATATTAATCCTTTAAATAAATTGCATAGAAATATTATAAAATATTATGATGTTATTTCAACTGATGAAGAATGTTTACCAAAACAGATCACAAATTTCAAGATCTAATAATAACAAAATCTATTATAATTTTTATGAAAATAAAATAAATTAACTATTAGTTGAAGTTAAAACTGTAAATAAATACATTATAATTCTTAACAAGTGAGAAAATTATTTGAATAAAATTATATTTAAAAATATAGACAATTATAAAGGTAATCTTGGTATTGGTAGTAATAGAGAAAAATTTAAACTTTATAGAAAATATTTGTTTCTTGGTCTAATAAGAAATTTTCAATCAACTATCAATTTTTTTCATTATATAACAAATATACATTATACAAACAAATGTATGTTTAAAAAACCTCAATTTGATAGTGTCAAGAATGTTAGTTATTCAAAATCATTGTCAATATTTAATTATTGAGTCTCTACTTTAATCAAATAGATTTGGTTTCTTAAAACATTATTTTTTTACACTACTAGACCCAAAAACATATGGGTACCAAAAGGAAAATGGGTTTTACATTTCATATATATATTTCACTGAAATCCATTGGTATTTTTTTGAGCAGCTGGTAGAAAGATATGTGAAGATTTATTTTATCTTTTGATTAAATATAAAGTAGTTTGATACCTAAGAAAAAGAGCCTAAAAGAAATAATTATAAAATCTAGGTATTATTTATTTTTATTAGAATAATTATATTTTATGGGGTTATTTTAATATTTACCATGTGATTAAATTCATTATTATTATTAAATTAATTAAATGGGTTATATACAATCTAAGGATGATTGTTCTTTTTTTTGTAAAAAAAACTATAATTAAGGGGTATTTTATCACAACCCCCTTCAAACAAAAAACACTAAGAGGGGAGAGAAATGGTGAATACCTAAGTCTCACCACGAATAGGCCATGGTTTGATGACTTGTATTGATGGTATAATTACCATACGTATGGGAGGAATTACCCTCTATGATAACGATATAAAGAGGGAGACGAGAAGGATACACCAATCAAAACCACCTCTCTAACAAACACACACACACACACACACACATATATATATATATATATATCGACTACAAATAGGTAATTCCATAGCGTACTATAACAACCTAAAGGAAAAATAAAATTATAGAAAAGGTTAAGACGTAAGTGACCACAAAGCCCAAATATCTCCTGTAAAACAAAGATCTATTAATATATAGCCCACTATCCAACCTACTCAGGTTGTCCTGAAAAAAAAATTATATACACTTAAGGTGAGAATAATGGTATACTCAATAGGATCCTCTATGGATCTCTCAAGAAAACCATAAAGAAATCATGATAAATCATAGTGAAGAATAATGAAACAAGAATGTCCCTAAAGAAGTATACTATATTCCAAGCCTCTCCATGGCTAAATCTCACCGTGTATCACATATCAAAGATAATATAATATAATAATGAAACATCAAGGGTACCTCGCTTCTGTATCCCCACTGGTTTTCCACTCTACCCCAACATCTCACATCAATAGTCATCTCTCTATAATATTAGCCATCCTAGTGACACCTAGGCAAGGCATCACAACATTCACCACATGAGTCACATCATATCATAATCTCATATCATATCACCAAATATCATAAACAAGTAGTTTATAGGATCCAGAAAATATTGAATGATATGTAATATACATCAGGTATTATACCTCAACTCATTACATCCCATACACTAACTAAGGTACCACAAGCCATTACAGGCTATACAAGTCATACCTAAAATAATCCATTGGAAACTATATTCGGTAATACCTGTGTGTGAAATAACCACAGGACATCAGATCCCTATACACACATATATAGGGGGACTATCACCACGAATACAAGAAAAAGTAACTACCAAGAGAAGAGAGTATGGCTAGAGGGTATTGTCAGCCATCCATCCTCTGCCTGAGATGTTGGGGAAAACACTGTCCCATAGTCCACTGGGTGTCTTTCACCCAAATCGACATGGGTGGGGTAGTGTATAAAATTAGAAAAATATACTTGTTATAACATAACTCATAGACACACAATGAGAATAATATAATCATACACTCAACTGCAGATATCATCACTTGGACTCTAGGCTGCCACTACTAAGACCGAATATCCTATAAGAACACAAGAATCTAAAAAGACTCATTAAATGATTATTTCATTATAATATTTCTTACATTAATTATTTGATTTTACATTAATTATCCATTGATATAATTACACATTACATTTCATTAATCTGCCAACTGAATTCTATTCCCCGTAGAATAATCCAAATCGAGCTCATGGTTTTTCAAGGTTATCCTCTTTCTGGAATTTTCATTCTTTCATTACCAAACCCATGGGTTAGGAATTATTTATTCATTATTAGAATCATTCCACATTTAAGGTAGTCTAGGAATAAAATCATATTATACCACCATGAGTAAACAAGAAACCAAGAACATCCAGCTGCCTCAATTAGTGGGGACAGGAGTGCAGATAAAACATGCAACCCAACCAACACCCATGAATCAAATTTATAAGAATGCATCTAGCTCTCAATATATCACATAAATGGGTAATCCTAGCTTCAACTGATTCCATCATCTCTACTGCCATCACTAAAACCCACATGCTTAACCAAATACATCTCACCATCATAGGCATCAAATCTTTCCACATAATCCCGACCTCCCCACCCACATATCACATTAGCCATCCCAAGAACATATCACATACAGTCATTACCTCCCAATATCTCATTACACATAATAAATGTCACATCTGTGTCATGTCATAAAAGAAATATGAAATAAATAGGCATATCCAATATGGAAATATATCCCCTAAATCATGGCATCTAGCCTTCATACATAAACAAGAAATCATGTCCCTAAACTCAAGGAACTCAAAATTCTCAAGAATAAGGGAAACTCAATCCCTAACAAATATCATTATCAAACAACAAATTTTTTTTACATTTGAATTAAAATATTCATTACAGCATGTTCCCACTATATGAAACCTAAGGAATAAAGATATTAGAAGTTATCAAAAGATAAACATGATCATATCATTAAATATAGTTTCATAAAATTATAAGACGTACTATTATCATTTAATAAGCCATTTATTTGTTGTCAACAACTATAAAAATGATTCACATTATTTTTCAATATCATTAATCACATGGAAGATCACATTTAATTTCACATGTGCATTGTATCAATTTGATCATCATAAAATTAAAAAAACACAAGGTTACAAACTTGACACATATTTAACTATTATAAATCCAATTAATTATAAATTTATTATGGATTTAAGTTCATTATAAATTTCAACATCCTGCTCTAATCATTAGAAAATGATAAAAATCATATCATAGACATAAAACTATAAAAAATACTTGAGTAAAATCACTATCACAATAAAAATCATCAATATCAACATTAGATCACTATCCAATTCATTATTAATATGGTTGAATAATTATTAGGTCAATTCAATATTGATTTGGTTAAATAATCTGGTTCAATAATTAATAGGTAAATTTATACTCAAAACTGTTCTTGGAACTTCTCCCATGAGACTGTAAACTCCTCACGATCCTTGATGAATAAGAACCACCATTATATCGTTTCTCTACATAATATCTTCATAGCCAACAAAACTCAGTAATCCTTCCACGAATGGATCAAACTAAAAGATATATCAAACTCCTCTAACCATTATTTTTGGAATGAATTGTAAATGAATCCCAATACTTCTAAAAAATCTAGCATTGAGACTCTCAGAGTGTCCTCCTTTATGTTCATCTACATCGACCTCTAAACTACGGCATTAAGCTATCACATCCTTCTAAAAATTATCAGCATGAACCTAATGATGAAATCAACCTAGATCTATCCTCCAAAAGAAAAATCTATTATATATCCTTATCAAAGAAACCATAATAATTATAATTAATTACTTGAATATTTTTTTAACTTGGTTATGGTTTTCAAACAAACTCGTGGTCTACCCATTTCAAACACAAATGAAAATAGGAATGATGCATGATCATTTCTTAGGTCTCTATAATCAAACTAGTATCAAACCATTTTTTAGACATAGTAAACATAAAGTTATGTGCCTCAAGTAACCGGGGGTGTATAAATACCCATGTCTCGTCAGGTATCCCATGCTTACATTTCTCACAACACTTAACTTACATTGTTTCCCTACCAACCCCTGAAATCCCACCTATGTATAACCCCAAACTCCAACATATCCCTAAAACCTAAAAAATCTATACCACTATATCATGAACCCCTCCGAAAAAAATTCAATGAGGATAGGGAGATGGTGATAGACCGAGCCCCATCTCTAATAGGCATCGGGTTTCTAACTTGCACTGAAGGTATAATTTTCATACATATGGGAGGCATTACCCTATTAAAACATGTGGAAGAGAGAGATCAAAATTATACAGCAATCAACACCTACTTAGACATATATATATAAATATATAACAATCGAAAACATTAAATTCCATACAGTACTATAACAACTGAAGGGAAAACTGCATGTATCGAAATGATAAACACAACAGTGACCATGTAGCCCAAAGATCTCCTACAAAACCAAGAGCTAGTAATATCCAGCATGATCTCTAACTTGCTCCAGCTAACCTAAAAAAAGTTAATATATATGTTGGTTGAGTATAAAAATATACTTATTATGATCCTCCCCACTTCCTCTCGTGAAAATGATAAATAATGAATTTTAAATAAAATTAACCAGTAGTGAAACTAACACATGACCTAAACAAGTATACTATGTTCCAAACGCCACCATGGATAACTCTAAAAAAGTATCACATACAATTGAGAACATAATATAGTAATGAAACATCAGAGAATCCATTCTCATACCTCCCCATTGGTTTTTACTCTTCCCCAACATTACACGTCCTAAGCTATATCTCTCAAAAATAAGCCAGCATGAAAACACAAGGGAAAGGAATCAAAATATTCACCACATTCATTACATCACTTCATCATCCCAAATCACATCTCTATATAGCATAAAATTTTAGTGTTTATGAGCCACCAATTCCCATATGACATGTATCATACATTGTGTATTATACCTCAATCCATTACATCCCACACACCGAGTAAGGTAACACAATCAATTACATCATATAAATTTCATGCCTATAATAATTATTGAGATACTATATCCAGTAATATGTTTGTGTTAAAATATAAAAATTCATCACATAACTCTACACACAAAAATGTGGGAACTAACCAATCTGTATACCAACACTAGTTTCAGCTAACAGAAGAGAGTGGGGCTAGAAGGAGTAGCCAACCATCTATTCTACCACAAGGATGTTGGGGAAAACACCCTCCCATAGTCCACTGGGTGTTAGTCACCCAAATCGAAATGTGTAGTGTAGAATATAAAATATCATAATATACATTCTAAAATATGGATAAAAAACACACTATGAACATAAACATCTCTTATACTAAACTGCATCTAACGTTTCACAGGATCCTGGATTCCACTATTAAGACCAGATATCCTATAATCACACAATCATTCAAAGAGCTACGTTAATTACTTCATTTCATTTTCATTTATTCCATTAATTAATCAGTTTTATATTAATTAACCACAACTATAATTACATATTAATATACATTAATCAATAGAGTAGAGTCCATAACCTCTGGGCGTAATCCAACCCATGTTCATGATTTCCCAAGATTAACATCTTCTCATCATTTTTAATATGTCATTACCAACCCCAGTGGTTAATAATTATTTATTCATAATTATAGTCATTTCATATTCTATATACCCTAGAAAAAAAGTCTTATGATACCACCAAGAGGAAACATAAAACCAATCACATCCATCTCTCTCAAGTATAGGGAAAATGAATGCGGATAAAAGAAGAAACTCTACTATCATCCATTAAATAGATTCAGAAGCGAGCATCCTAGCTCTCAACATATCACATCAATGGTTAGGCCCAAATTAAACCCATTATATCAATTATGGTTCAAACCTTAACACCCACATTCATATCCTAATGCATCTCACCATCAAAGGCATCAACTACCTCATCATATGGGAATCCCCACCCACATATCACATCATCCATCCCAGGATCATCCATCCAATGCACATGTCATATATGGGCCTCCCCACACTGTATCTCTTCACACCTATAAAATCAAACATGTAGATCAAATCATAAATGTAGAAAAAAAATGATTATATCCAATAGGGAAATATAGGCCCTAAAATAAGGCATCAATCATTCAAACATAAACAACCTCTTATGGCTCTAAACTCAAGGAAGTTGGTCATCTCAATAAAATGGGACACTCATGCCCTAAAGCAGGGAATCCAACCTTCACCCATAATAACCTCTTATAAGAATTTTTGTTCTTTAATTACTCTTAATCCAACTAATTATAAATTAATTCCATATTAATATTATTTTTCAATTTCAACTTGATAATAAAACCATAATAAAATGATAATAAAGAATAACATATATATTACATTCTCTAAAATAACAAGAAGCAAACCATTATCACGATATAAATCATCAATATCAACATGTGATCACTATTAAATTCATTATTAATCCTATTTAATAATTATTAGTTTTATTGTGTTTCCACCCAAATGGATAAAACATGTCATAAAAATAATTCAATATAAATTTAAAATTAGGAATGGATATTCTACCTCAAAGGTTTCAATGTTCTTCTCAAGTGAACGGATGAACATTATATATTTGATCACCTCTCCCATAAGAAAACTCTAATCCCATGAATTCATCATAACACTAGTGAATCAACAATAATAAAGAAACAACATTAGAATAGTAAAGATCAACCGTCATTGCATGGTGGGACAAAGTGGGAGGAAACTAGACTAATTAGAAAGAAGCCACTATAAAATAAATGAAGAACAAACCTTGGTTCACTAAGGATTGAAGAAATAATACAAGGATTAATCCCCATTGAAGGGATCCCAAAACAAATGGTAATATGGTAATCAACCACTTTGAATTCAAGAGAGAGGTGTGGGGATTTTGAATTCTTGAGCAACAACACATTTTATAAGTATGTTGCATTTGAAATTTACACAACATGTAAATCTTACATAACATGTTAATGTTGAATTTTTGACATCCAACAATAAGTGTTTCACCTTGACTAATATAACCTCGAATTAACACACATCATGAAAACCCTCACACAATCAATGAAATTCAATTATATATTATAGAATCTCTATGTTTCATGTATTTAACAGTTAAACCACTGCAGAATTTCTCAAGGCCTCCTCTAATACCACATGCCTCAGGATATAAAAAGTGTTTGAATATAGGGGTATGGTACCATTACATAATTAGTATAATTTGTGGTATTAATTATATAAATAATTTTAGGTTTTTATAATTTCATCACAAATAATTTTTTTAATAAATTTTTCTGCACATAAACCTTGTTCTTCATGAAATTTTATTTTTCAAAAAATTTATATTATCTCAATCTCATGTACTTTTTTATTATGAAAAATTTTATTTTCATCTATAAAATATAAAATTATTAAACTAAATGTTATTTTTTAAAAAATATGAATCATCATCTGAAAAACATTAGAATAAAATATTTTTTCTCCCTCCTTCAAACCCGAACTCATACTTAAACCCTATTAAATATTTCATCTTCCTTCTTTGAAATACCAAAATCAAAGACTTTTTATGGGTCTATTTTGAGTGGAATGAAGAGATCTAGGTCCTCAAGATCCAAAAAAATCCCAAATGCTAAGTGTTCAGGTTTTGAATCATTTGAGTCTTTTTGGTTATTTATAATATGTTGATGAGGAAAAGTTAATAGAATTCTATAGGAAATAAAATTATATTTTCCAATTCAATGAATGGTTTATTAAAGGAACAAATACATTATTTTATTTTGGATTAATTAGAAAAATATTCTACAAAAGTTATATAAATCCTTGGTTATAAATAACCATAAGGTCAGTATCTCTCCATAGATAATGGTGGAATTCCCTCAGTACAGTTAGTGTCTACATTCAATATTTTTAAAATGGAAGTGGTGAATTTTAATGAATATCATATATATTTTCTAAAATATTATGAAGAGCTGGAAAACACTTTTTTTTCAAAATCATATTTTTTTCTTCAAATAATGCATCAATTTTTATGGTATATCTTAATTTAAAGAGAAACTTTTTTTGTTTTTAAAGAGTAAATGGTATGTTTAATGGAGAAAATCAAATATGAAACTATTTTTAAGTTATATCTTAATGAGTGAAATATTTTTTCAGTTACTCAGTTTTCTTCATCTTATTTGATATATCAAATATCATCATAGTTTCATTGAAGAATAAAACTATTTTGGAGAATTCTAGAAGTTTTGAGTAAAATAGTAATGAGTTTGGAGTGTGAAGGAGTACCGTTTAACCTTCCAAAAAGGCATGATTCTTTTCTCCCATTGTTTCCTAACAAAAATTGAATCTGAAATATCTTTATAAATCCAAGATGTTTTAAAATAATAAAACGTTCTATTTTTTGATTTTTCTATTTAATATTTCTCTCAGTTCAATATCATTCTCTGTATATCTTACTATGTCAAATGTGCATTATGTAGTTTCTTATTTTATATTTTATGTCATGAAAAGGGTGAAAAATTAGTAAATAGTATAAATTTGGAGAAATGTATAGGTATGAATATGTAATAAATGAGAGAAATACCTGTGTAAAAAAATCTAGGGAGAAATATATGTTTTTTTATAATTTTATAATTATTCTATGTTTATAAATTAAGGATTGAACTGTTACTTATATCTCTGTGTTATTAATTATTTAATTCTGAACTATATTTTTTCATATATTTATATAAGGTTTTATGGGATTTGTAATTAGAAAAAAGTGGGTGATTATTTCTGTATGTTTTGATCCAAAAATTTCATTAAATTATTTTTTATTTTGATGCTCACAAACACCCACATTTTTTATACTAATGAACTTCATTAAGGGAATTTAAAGATAATGATTACTGGAATAAATATTTTATTTTTGGAAACATTTTTATTCATTAATAAATGGGGATCTTATAGGATTTATTAGGAATTATTGATGTGTTTATTATAAGTCTAAAAACTTTTTTCACCTTCTATTTTGAGTGGATTATATGGATTGTGAACCCTACTTTAGGTATGGAACCATATGATCATACCCTACATTTAGAGTGAGTGTATGGATAAAAACACTAATATTGGAAAAACCCTACATTTTAGGAACCAACATATAATTTATCACCCCTACTTTGGAACCAACCATGTTTATTAACTATAATTTTGATGTTTCTCGCTACCCAGAGAAACCCTATGTTTGACTTGGTAAAACTATGAGTTTTAAAATATGAATTATTTCTTTGTTTTGTGAAATGGTCTTCCAGGAATATTTATCACTTTTAAATATATTAAAATAAAAATTTAAATGATCTTGTTCGACATATTAAATCATTCATATTTATAATTGAAGTTATGAATTTCATTAAACATTTTAATCTGAATTATTATGATTTACCAAGATTTTTTATGGATTTGTTACACCATAATAGATTCAAACTCTTTATTAAATACTAATAATTTATTACTCTCAAAAAATAAAGGTAAATTTGTATTGGAAAATTATTTTGTTAATTCCTCCATTTTTCTCAATCAGAACTACACTTTGGAGACATACAAGTTTTGATTCTTACCTATTTGATCAATGTATTATTGTTTCTTGTATTTTTCTTTTTTAAACAGTTTCTAAAACCTAAAAAATAATTTTTCAGAGTTTTAAATTATATAAATACATGCTAAGTAATATAACTATTATTTTATTTTCTTATTTTTAAAGGAATAATGTTTTACGTGGAAGATTATTTTATTTATTCTTTGTTTTATTTAATATCAGTTCCTTTATCTGTTGTTTCTACAACTATATGTTGAACATGTTATTCAACAATCATATTATCTCCCTATTTTCTATTGATGTATCGACTAGTCATACCCAATCATGGAGTAGTGTCATAATCTCATACTATGTTGTGTTGATTTCAGTTCTCCGTAAAAGAACTATAAGTCCAATTAAAATTATTATTCTAAAGTTTTCAACTTCATGTATTCAATTGTACAAGTCTTTGGATAAGAATACATTCTATGGAAAATAAACAATATCATTGAGATAACATTGGTGGATTGGACTAGAATATTTCTATTCAATGAAGCACAATACATTGTTGGGTACTATTATTTCCTTTATTTATTTTCTTCTGATTAATCATATTTATAAGAGAAGGAAAGGATCACTTTAAAAACAATAGGTATTTATTGTTTTTTTCAAGTTTCTAAATGAACATAATTAATACCCCCCATTTCATAATCATTATCATTCAGAACCATTGATTGAGATACCCCTTAATATGCGATTTTAAATAAATTAAATATATTTATTTTAATGAATTTTTTTAAAAAAATAAGTAGACAACTTGTACGTGGAAGTAACTCAGTGAGTACTTGTACGAAATAATTTACATGTATTGTGATTGTATACAATATACTCATGCGTAATATGTAATATATGTTTTATCACATAATTGAATATTGGGTGCAAGTCAATAAATAAAAATTGAACATGTGTTATGTAATGTAGTGTATAATTATACTAATGTACATAGAGTAGTCGATGTATTATAAATATACATGTTGTGTAATATATGTTTTATATAGAAATTAATTGAGCATTTAATATCATGTAAAACCTATAATATTGTTTGTTTGAGTCAAAAAATGACACAAAAACACATAATTATGAGGGTTATGAAGTAAGAAATTAATTTTATTTATCTACATAAACTGGTTGGGTACATGACATGTACATCTAACTAAACTTCATGTATATCACCCTTGATGTCTTTCAGATACACGTCTAGGGATAGGTCATATATCTATACATTGATATTTTTGAGATAAATGACATGTATCTCTCGTACATACCATTTAATATCCTTGTTATATAGTTTACATTACCCATGTTAGGTAATAAATAAAATACATGGCTTGAGCCTTGTGTTTCTATACACAAAAATACATGGACTATATAGCATGTAAGAGAGTTTCATGGTATGTAGTCTAGACATACAGGCACCACCCTGGCTTAGTAAATAGTTTAAGTGCATTAATTCATGTATGAAGTATTTAATGAATTAAACTATGAACTAATTATAGAGTCATCTTGGTGTATTGAATATGGGATTATAGTGTGTCACAATTGAAACATGTCATATACACTTTTGTTATTAACCAGAATCCCCAACAACTCTAGATGGGTTAATCAAATGTTCTTTGACAAAATTTATTCACATATGTGCTAAATGAGAGTGATAGAAAGTGCTGAATAATATGTCTCTATGATCAGATAATAAGAATGAGTTTCTTAAAATAATAATTATTTTTTAAATATTTAAATGATCAATAAACAGTAATTAATTATAAATTTGAACACAACTACTTTGACACAACTTCTTGATTCTAGAAGAAGTAAAAGAACCAATTAAACTAATTTAAAACTTGACACTTGCTGAATTCAACATATTGTTTGTAAAGTTCATGACATGAAGTACTAGCCAAAAATAATCTGATGATTATTTAAAAATGAACATACCAAAACCAAGAGAGAGGTTATTTTCATGTTAATTTATACTTAATTTGAAATATATGAAGGAATATTACCTCAATATTAAGATCATTCTTAATTGATGGTTTTGATAATATTATCCTAATTGGTGTATCATCATTTCAAAGTGAGGACCCAAAGTAGATCCCCTCTAGTGGTGATCCACATGTTCTGCTTTGATATCTGAATAAAAGTAATGAAACATTGGGTTCCAAAATGGATGATTGTCTACTTACACTATTTCCATTGATCACTTTACATTCCTTCATTCATGAAGGATGTATTAAAATATTCATGGTCTTGGGATGAAGAGAGTAATATGGAGATCTTGAGAGGAAATTATTGTGAACAATGATTAACCTTTATATGATTGACATAGCTCTATTTTTATGTACCTAGGGTTACAATTTTGTATCTAATTTATTTCCCAGAGGCCCTTAATAAAATTTTAAACCCAAAAGCAATGTTATGTCATGTAATAAAATAATATTTTTATTTTATTTTGTGGTGTTCTCTAACCCATGCAATGAAAAATATTTTTTTTATAATATTGTAAATTCATGTTAAATAGTTGATAAAATATGGACTACTCACTCACATCTACTTTTTTTAAATTTTGGAAAAAATATTTGAAAGAATATTATTTATTAAATAAATATTATATTAAAAATCTAATTAATAAATATTTATTTATTTTTAACGTGAGAAAATAAATTATCTATTTAATAAATATTTATTTATTTATTACTGTGTGAATAAAAAGAGATAAAAAATATTATACATCAAAATAGAAAATTTCCTTGAGAATAAATATTTGTTTAATATTTTTTATAATTTAATAAACCATGACCATATATTACTTCTCAGCATATAAAATAATACTAATTCCAATTGTTGAATATATATTACATTTAAATGAGGTAAAAGGAACCAATTTTTGGGTAACCCGTTATGTCTCTTCCTCAATTGTATTTGGGGGGAATGCCTAAATTTAAATATTATTGTCTAGTAATGGGTCAAGGAACCCAAAAAAAGATATTTCATAATGAAAAAACCACATACAAATTCTCATAGATTAATATAATCAATTTTTCAGGATATCTCATCAAGCATGTTATATACATGAGTCATCATCCTATATGCTTCATACATCTTTATTTAACTTCCTAAAATGAACTTTTCTATACACCATGCACATGGAATTTAACTTGAAGGGTCTACTTCAATTAAAGGGATACTATATCAACATCCATAAATATGGTAGGAATAAATCCTTCCTTAGCTACCAAGAATATATAGGATATGAGAAAATCTGGACCCAAATTTATTAATGAATAAAGATAAATAAATTTGGAAATTACATAGGATATTACAAATTCGGTATTGAACAGCTCCATTCACATCATCATCCACCGGTGATGTGCACTATTCAAGACCTATGAAAGGCCATGTCATACTTATTTCCATGATTTATCTTTTGGAAATCAAATCTACCAATCGATTTTCCTCTCCATACACATGTGTAATATTGAGATTTAGATGATTGACATGACTAATACATTCAGGTCAGTGAGAATTAAGTTTCAATAGTACATTCTGGGTTTGGGACTTTATAGTCTTGATAGTAATTTCATAGTCTGATTCATTCCATAAATTGATCCATTTATAGCAGACATCATGATTGATGGAAAGAATCATCACCCACAACTTATCTTCATAATCATCTCCAATTCTAATACAATGGTAATTGAAACCATTAAAAAATCAACGGTGGTTTCAGAAAATACCTCCACAACACAAAGGTTCCAGAATTCCATAGGTCACACCATCAACGTTGATATTAATCTAAGTGAAAATCAATGGGATCTATCTTATATATTTCAAGACCATGGGTTTCTTGGGTCAGCCTGCAACTCCCAACAGTCAGGGAATTTTCATATCACTTATAGTGTTGTTTATTTCCCCCTTTCACCTTTGTAGTAGCATGTACCTCTCGGTGCATGTCCACAATTGCAACATGGGTTGCTGGTGCATGACCCCCAAATATGACTCCATTCATTTCTTTCTAGATCTATGTAAGTAATGATGCAGATACTACAAGTAGGAGGTGATGAATATGTATGCTCTGTTCAGTGTTGGTGATCAACTCTAGATGATACCTCAATTTTCGAACTTCTGGATGGTTCAATCCAAAAAACCATCCAGGATAGTCACACAATTTATATTCGTATTCATAGTCAATAAAAATATGATGTATATTATATTATTCCATCAGGAAAATGTGGAATGAAGAGAATATATGATGTCTCGTTTTCATTAGTTGGTCATACATTGGGATTTTTCCCAATTCACCATAGGATTATGTACCTTGAGGGCTAGATGATACAATCTTTAAACTTGAACATACATGTGGGTATCAT
This sequence comes from Viscum album, assembly GCA_963277665.1. Lineage (NCBI taxonomy): Eukaryota > Viridiplantae > Streptophyta > Magnoliopsida > Santalales > Viscaceae > Viscum > Viscum album. Next base: position 398,105,472 of record OY728144.1, read on the forward strand.
GTTGGTTCCTTGACTCTTCTTCTTGTATTAATCAATGTTATTAAATCATCTATTGGTACTTGGATTCCATAGAAGGTTTTTAGTTAAAATAAAATTTTGATGATGAATATCTAGAATAACTTTCATTGGGACAAAGTAAAGGGTATTGTAAGAAACAATTGGTTCACTACTAGTCATTTGTTTCTAGTTAGGAGAAAATGTAAGGTGATCCCTTAGTGGACTATCAATCCAAAGAGTGTTCCATTAATTTATCTTAGATTTTCCAATGACCATCCATTCGGTATTCCAAAAAATATCATTGAAGTATTTCTTAATTAAAAGCCACAATAAAGATCCAATGCAGTAGTTATAACCATCAATCAACCCCCCATTGAACCTGGTGGATAAAAATTCACATGAATGTTCATTGGTGGTCAATATCTTCAATGGGAATTTTCTATTGAGACCATAATTGATAATTTTAAAATCATTAATACCAAGACCCACATTTCAATGGTATTAACACAGTTCTTCTAGGAGATCATTATAAGTTTCATTTCAAGAACTAAACAAGTCCAAATGAAGGTTATAATCATACCTTGATGCTCGTTGATATGTCCTATAGGCCCTATATATAAATAGAAAGAGTATAAAAATTTAGATGAGATGAATATGTTATCAAGGCACACCCTCCTGGTATGGGACATTTATTTGCCTTTCCATTTTGAAAGATGGTTAAGAATGCCAGAGCTGATTCCTCTAAGAAAGTTCCTTTTGACCTTGCCCTAGAAAATTGGAATAGCAAGGTAGGTAAATGGGGGAGGGATTTTTATTACTCCAATTCTCCAGGAAATTTTATTCAATCGTCCCATTGTGGGTCCATAACCAAACACAATGAAGGATTTACCCCAAGTGATAGAATTCCTAGATACTTCTTGACAATGGAAAAAAATTGAATGAATGGAAGAGATGTCCCACCCAGATGTCTATCCAAAGAGAATAATATCATCAATATATTTATGGTGTGATGGAACAGGTTCACCTCTATCATCTCTAATTTCTTTTATAAATACTAACCTAGGAAATATCTTTAATGAACCTTCTCTGATAATCTTTTTCAATGGAAAAGAGGTGGTCAAAAGTGGATCTCATTTCCAAACACACCTTTTACATTGAAAGTATCCCCTAAGAGACCCATTTATAATAATGGATAGTTGTGTAGAAAAGAGTATTTCATTTATTATCCTAATGAAATAACTATATATTCCATATATCTTAAGGTCATTGCGGATAGAATTTCATTTAAGGGTATCAAAATCCTTTGATATATAAATTTTCAAGAAAAGGTTTCCTTGATTCAACTTCCCCTTCATTGTGATCAGAATTTCAAAAACAATTTATAGACAATTCTATAAACACCTCAAAAGGAAAAATCCATACTGATTTGGAGTGATGTGGTCTTGGATGAGCGCTCCCATCCAGGTTATGAGGATTTTACGGATAAATTTTTGGACAATGTTCCCAAGTAAAAACGGACTATAGTTTTTGATATCCACTTCACTATCTTTCATGGGAATTAAATAAATAAAATTTGAATTAATTCTATTTGGAAAATAGGCTCAGGGGTAGAATTCCCAAACTATATTAACCATGCCATCTTATAAGATATCCTAATTGAACATGAATAATTTATTTGATAATCTATCAGGCCAAGCAGCACTTTCCATGTTGAAAGATAAGAGATATCTTCTAACCTCTTCTTTGTATGGAATAGAGATAAGGATTTGGTTCAGTTGCTCTTTAATACAAGGCGTAACATTGTAAACCACCACCTATGTTTTATCATCTCCATCATCCACATACATCCCATTGAATAAATCGAAAAAATATTTTGAAATATCATTCTCAAAGGTGTGTAAATGACCTTTAATGAAAATGGCATTAGTCCCTAGTTTAGATCTCCTCTCCCTGTGTAGTTTATGAAATAAACATGAGTACTTCTCATATTCCTTTAACCATTTCAAATTAATTTCATTCCATTCTATCTTATCCTTAATGGTAAGGAGGTCATCCAACTTTTCATGAGCACACAACTCCCCTCTAGAGGGAGAATCTTGTCTCTAGTTTCTAAATTTGGTGTCAAGAAGGTTCTTTTCAGCATCCTTAATTTTATAATCAAGATTTGAAAATGAGTTTTTACATCATTACCTTTGCATAATCTTAGTGTGATTGAGTTTCTCTGTGAGTCTTTGAAGTTTCCTTCCCATTGGTACAATATTCCAAGCCTCCAAAATAGTTTCCTACATCTTAGAGAGACAACCCAACCACTATTATAGAGAAAAGGAAGAGGGAAAACCCCTTTATTAAGAATACATCCAAAATAATGGGGTTATGATTAGAATGGTTCCTATGAAGTGTGTAACTTGAAAGCCCATCAGGAACTCTCCTATTAGTTAAGTGAATAAAGTGTCTGTCAAGCTTTCTTTCCTACCTACCATTCAAAGTATGCTAATTTCGAGTAAAATCCTCCCCTCTAATTGGAACCTCCAAATTGTTACACAAATCAATGAAATAAAAAAAATTCAAGATCAGCTTGCCTATTTAAACTAGATCCAATTATTTTTTTAGGTTCCAAAATATTAATTATGTCACCAAAAATAATTCATTTGAGAACCTCATTTTTATAAATTTCTTCTAGATCCTCCAAAATATCTCTTCTCCTAATATATAATGTCAAGGAATAAACAAAATAAACCTACACATTGTGACTTTCACTGCTTATGGATACAATTATTCATTTCCATCTCTTATCACATGTTAACACATTTAGACATTTAGGCCTAATAATCCAATGGTGATCCATGTTAGAGTTTTGAATATTTCCTAAAATAAATCTATATCCTATATATTCCCATTTTATGTTGTTCCAATTCCCAAACACCATCTTCATTTCAAGAATTCCAATTAGCATTGGATTTTTGGACATGATATAATGCCTTAGAGTTTTGGTCATCATTGGATTCCTTAACCATTGTTAATTACAAGATAATAGCTTCATTGTTTTATAGTTATTCCCATTATGAATGGTCTTTCATCGTGGTCTATCTTAGTAGGGACTTTACCTTTCTTATTTTTTCCTTTATTTTCCCCCCTTTGGGGTTGATTCCATCCTCAATCCCTTCATGCACTCATTTACATAAAAGGTATTATGTAAATAATCCTTTTAATCATTGACATTATGTTTCACAGGGTATTATGTCTCTTCCACATCATCACTCCAAAATATAACACTTAATGAAGTGAACTTGTTGTTAGAAAATGTAGGGTCGTGTGACCTGCCTACTAATGAGACTCTTATAGCAGTTTTGGACGGATGGAACTCATGGAATGATTCCCTTGGATTGATCATTTAATTATGTTTTTGGTAGTTTTATCAATATTGAGTGATGTTCCTACCAATAAGGATCATCCATCACTACTTGGTATGTCCAAACCAGAATGTTGTATCACTTTTGGTGACCCAAATTCATCCAGGGATATAACAAGTTCATGTTGACATCCCACTACCTGGTCTGGGATAGAATCCCCAATGTAACCATCTAAAATTGTATTCACACAGTATGTGTGAACCTCCATTCTAGTTCTTGGTGATGCATGTTTCTATAAGACCATCTCATGGACTTGTGGGCATGCAACTTACACATTTTTGTCATTGGGTGCCTATTGAGACACTATCCCAAGAGTTATATGAGGTTACTTAATCATATTGTGTTCAAGAGAGTCATGTGTAGCATCATTTTCATTCCCTACTTCACCATCATGTGTGTAAACCAATTTGGAGTGGAAAATGGTACCATTAGCCTAAGTGGTGTGCCCCACAGGAGGATCATGTGGCTTTCTATCATTCTAGGCTTAAGCTCTAGTCACAATGCCTTCAGGTTGAAAATACCAAGTCTGGTAGTTGTTCTAATTTTTTCTATAAGATGTATTTGAACCTCTCCTACATCAGTGTTATTCACACATTTGATCTCTGAATAATTTTTTTGTACCCACAGACATCATCCATAGAGTTCCCCACATTCACATTTCCCCCTTGACCGTAATAGGGGGATGAAAGGTTGTATTTTTATCTAAACAAGGGTGTATATTCTTCCCATTCCTCCTTCTACACATATAATAATCATGCCCCTTCATGTGACAAAAATCACACTCCTTGTTTTCCAAGAATTTGGGTAGCGAGTGACAAAAAAATGTATGTTTGCACAGAATTTGGGCATCCATTAATGCTGAATCAATAATTTGATATTTTCATCCCTTATAGTCAGAACTAAGTTATCCACAATAGTTTTAGCCATTTCCACTTTCACAAAAATCCTTTCCTAGTCCCCATAGTAAGGTTTTTCGGGTTTTCGGTCCATCATGATTGAGTTATAGTAGAGGCTATGTCCCATAGAACTATCACATACTAGTCAATCCAATATAATATAAAATTTTAGATCCAGACATGATTGTGGGTGTTATTTACCATGTATGGATCGATGTTATTAACCCATTATTTAATTAGAATGAATCCAAGTTTCAATGACATCGACCTAAGGCTCCAAGATCTACACCTGATCTCATTTGAAGGAAACACCACATGAGAGTATGTGTCTCATAAAAGAATTTTATTTGACATAGAACAATGTTAATAAATATCTCAATTTATTTTAAAGCTTCACATCATAATGGAAAACAATAATTCCTTTTTCAATTTCACAGATACTCTAGGATGTTATTTTATTAAACTCATGTAGTAAAAACAACAATATGGAATAGGGTATTTAATTAATATTAACCACTTTGTATATACATTAAATATAAATTAGAAATAGTAGGTTCTAAGATATAAAATCAAACATAGTGATCTATATGTCACTAAGTGTTCACTTTGGCATTCCAATTATCACTAATCAATTTTGGTCAATCATTATGAAAATTATATATGATATGAAACATGGATAGTTGTGTGTATATCTCTTTTCCCAATCTATCATATTGATAAACTTGACTATATTCTTCAATAATCCTAATTCTTAAGGTTTATCATCTTCGTGTGAACTAAATATCATAGTGGTATTTTTTTTACCAAATTCATAAGGATTGCCATTTTCATTGTTCCTTATAAAAGATAATATATAGACACAATAAATTACTATAAACCTAATCTGTTGGAAGATTGAGGTCTTTACAAGTATTGTTTAAAGAATTTTACACTTAATATTTTCAAAGGGTCTTTATCTAACTATATTATCTATTTATTCAATTTATATGTATGTAATAATATAAAGTTTTATTTTTTCAATACATTTTTATTCCCTAAAATCAAAATGTCCAAAACATATTGAATTCTGACACTTTACACAACTCAAATCTTGTATTAATAACACAAATTAGAAGATAATAGTATTTACTCATATACAAATTCATCCCATGCATAAGGTAGACGAAAACATTTCATATGAAGTCCTAGAACCATATAAAACCAATAATCTCCCCACCCAAGAGTATTCATGGAGAAATAAGTATCCAACCCCCACTTTTCTAGATATTTCTTAAACCCCTAAGCTAGTGAGAGGTCCAACTAAATGTCCATATACCCACTATACATTACTAAAGAGAGATCTAAATTAAATTTTAATTATTACACTTAACATGTTTGAAATATAATAAATTTATTAATTCAAGATCATAACCTATTAAAATCCAAATCCATCGTATAATAAACCTAAATCAATTATAATACCTAGAATGTTACCCCTTAAATACTATCATGATAATTTAAAGAACTATTTTAACACATTAAAATAAATCATACAACCATTAATAATATATAAATTTCATATATATGAATTTATTAGGTAATTTAATAAATAAATGAGTAATTAATAAATTCAAAAAAGACATATATATTTTTTATAAATTCATAAATCAAGAAACTATTAACACTTTATAATTTATCAATGCACTATACCCATTTTTTAATTAAATAAATATAATATAATTATATTTATTTATAACATGAACTCCTTAATATTATCATATTATTTGTATTCTACATAAATATATGATATTGTAAATATAAACTTTATAAATTTCATATCAATTATGTAAACATTTAACATTATCAAAATATCATGTATAAAATATTATTTTAAATTTGGTTATATCAATTATAAAAAACCCCAATTGATATGGATTACATAATTTTCTCAAATAAATCATTTTAATATAATTATTTAAAATTAAAAAATATTAATAATTAATATTTCAATATAAGATATTAATATCTAGGCTTGCTTTTAAATTTATACATACATCATAAATTTCATAATAATTTATACAGAAACACTTTAAATAAAAATTTTACGTCATTCCAAATAAATATACAGAATTTTAATAATTATACATGTTGTTGAAGAAATCAACAATCCCAAAACCAGATATCCTAATGTTATGAAATAGAAACCATTTATGATAAAATATAAAAATAATGTATATACCTTACACAATTATTGGTCAAATATCCTTTCTTCAAACAAGATAGCGATAAAGATAACTAAGAAGAAATCAATAGAATTATTCATACATGATATATCTAGAGGATCAACAAAATCACCCAATAATTTTGTGGGGTCCTCTTAAACTCTGATTGAATTCTAGTACCACTAAAAAAAGTAAATAATTTGAATATAAATCAATGAGAATAATCTTTCAAATCACACTATCTTAGGTTGAATCGAGTTATAAATTCTTCGGCCACTTTAAATAAAAATTTTGGATGCTCCACAAGCCTTCCATGAATTTACTAATATGTTCATAATTTAGAGATAAATGGAATGTATTTTCAATTCATTAATAGCCATTTGGAACTAAAGTTATCATTCGTTGAGTCTGTAGGTTTGATGATAGAATATTTGAAACAAGTAGTTTTTATTTGTCTTATATAAGTTTTGTTTTTTTAGAAATAATATTTATTTTATGGTCTCTACTGATTAATTGAATCAAGGTGAAGTTTTTCTAGAGTTTGAGATTACCAAGAGTTATCTATATTAAAATAGAGATAATCATGGTGCAAAAACACATGTCACCTCATGTGGTAAGGCTATGTAATATTATGAATACTGAGTTAATTCCAAATAAGATATCTCCATAGTGTAATAAATTTTCTCATTCCATGAATAATGAAGAATAGAAGTAGGACACTATATTTTATTCTTAAACACACCGAACCACTTAGTACCGCTTTATAAGGAATCATTTCAATTTATCATTAAAAAAATATGAGTTCTTATTTCACTACTATATATGTCGGTAAAGATCATTGTGCCACAAAACCAAGAAATCAGATCATAATAACTTGTTATACATGTTTAAAATGGTAGATTATAAGGAAGGATCATGTAAAAAATCAATAAATGATACATTAATGTAGTTCCCCTTTACTTATGGTTATGTACATCATGTCGCAACCATGATGTCCATGAAATAATTGTATTGAGATTTAAGGATATTTGATAAGATAATAAAATGATTCTCATGTTTTTTAAAATAATATTCGACTTTGATTTATTATATTTGTAGTTTGATAAGGGAGGTGTAAAGGTGAGTGTCTCTCTGCAATCTAGTGACATTAAATTCAATCACACCACAATTTGGGTTATCATATTGAAATATATTGTTTTCTATATTTTTTCTTGATATATAATCTCCCTTTTATTTATGTAATATTATATTTTCATTTAGCGGTTTAAAAAATATTTTAATGGATAGTTTCCATATCCAGTCAATAGGTGAAAAATATAAATTCATGGGAAGAATTTATATGATTAATTTGATGATATTATATAAAATTTGGAAATAAAATACATAATTAAATTATGAAATATCTAGAAAAGGATATATGAACTACTATTGTGATATAATTTTGTTTATAACTCAAATTTGATAAAGTAAATAGAAGCACAATGATGACACCCATACTGGTTTTCTATTTTTCTTTCTTAAGATTCTTATGAGTTTCTATTTTTCCTTTGAACTAGTGATTGAATATTAAGAAAGTCAGTATTTTCCTATTATCATTAGTGAACCTTTCCAAAATTTACAAGCACATATAGAGCATAGTGAAATCCACTGGTATATCGATACATCCTCAAAACATGGACCTTAGAGTGAAATGTAACAGTGAGCCATGTAAAATACTCATTGTCAACGATTTTCATTTCATACATAGATTGTTTGGTTATGTGAATTGAATATGATAGTTTTGTAAAATTTATTCTAATATTTTAACAAGATTCATCAAAGGGTTGGATAAAAATGGAATTAAGATCCTAATTCACCCCCCCCATACACACACACCACTTGGGGTATATAGAGAAGTTTTAATTCTAATAAGTGGTATATGAGATGTAGGGTTCATGATTGAAGAATCTATTAGATAATTGTTTTTCATATAGATAATTTTCAACACAAAATGTATTCATTTATTCCATGGATACAATAATTATATTTGTAAGAACAAAATTATATAAAATTTCCATTCTCAAGGACTTGATTTCTACTCTTTCAACATTCATGGAATATATGTGAGTGATAATACAAAGTTATCTATAATAGAAGTAGATAAATAATTAGTCAACTAAAATAATAATGTAGAGACTCGAAGCTTGACATACATGGACATTACATTACTTTTGCGAAATACTTAATAAATAATGAAAACAGACACACAAGGACCGTAATAGTTTAGTGTCTTCGGAAGCTCAGAAAATAATCTTCCAATAATGGTGAAAGATCTTCAACATCTCCCATAAAGATCTTCCCCTTTGGTTTTATTACCTAAGACCATTCATTAAATCCAGGGGAAAAGAAAACATAAAAAGGGTGAGCTCAAATGCTCAGTAAGGGTAAGCATAGAGAACATAAAACAATCCATAAAAATTTGAATGCAAAAACTTTATCATAAAATCTAAACATCAAAATCATGAGTAATGACATAAATCTTGGGAGTACACAAGGCATAGATCATAAAGGAATAATTTTCATGATAAAATATCATGGTAATAAAAAATTTAATTGTGGAATCCATTAAGAACATGTTATTATTTCCATAGTAGCCAAGGCATTGCTTCCAAAACCATCTTAGTGGACAAATTCCCATTCTGAATCGAGTTCACTCCTCGTTCTAGTCCTGTAACACTGAACTAGATTAACATACCATTTAAGCCATGTCTATCTCATGAGATATAAATCTTTACCCAATGAATTGGAGGGAGATATAGGTCCCACCCATCTCATAATGAAATCATTCTTACTTGTGCCACAAAATAAACTTAAAACATTCCTCATAACCCAAAGAGGAAAATGGGTTTCATAAACATCATCCCATCATCACATTATCCATATAAAACAAATGGATATTTCATATTAAGAAAAGTGAAACCATGTAAATCATAGAGACATTATAATTGAAACATACACATATAAAATAATGTCATCTTAGATGGAAAATGGTTTTGATAAAACACTTGAAATGAATTCTTGGGGAAAATATCCTTTCTTCTTCAAAATCATTTTATTTTCAAAAAATTCCATGCAATTTTCAAAGAAAAGGGTTTTGTTGAAAATAATCATGAAATATTTCATAGTAATATTAATGAAAATAAGGCGTTATAAAAACCGTAGGAATCCGTTCACGCCGTATAAGATTAAGAAAACATTCTTCTTGTACTTTTGTCGGAAATGTCAAAAAGTACCACATTTGGTAAAAAAAGAAAGATTCCTTCCATCACAAAAAGTAAAAGTCAAGATGGGTAAAAATGACTTTAAACATACATGGTATAATATTAAACACTTTATGAAAAAAAATTTATGGGCATGGATGAAAAATATAACCCCAGTAAATACTTACGAATAAGCAATCTGAGATAAAAATGAGATTGCAAAATTATCCCTTACCTTAGGTATGATATGCTTCGTATGTATGTGAACCTCCTGTATAATGATTTAAATAATTTAATTTACTTATTAAATAATCATATTCATTTTTATGATGTCATAAATGGTTCACTTATGACTTTATATTACCCGTTCTTTTGTAAATTCCATGTTAAAGCAGCGTTTTGGGTAACAATTGTTTCATTAATCGTACGTGTTTCAACATGTTGTTCTTGATATTGTTACTTATATCCTGATTTACGTAATTACATAATGTAAAACATTATTAATATATAATATATATACATATATATATGATAGATCGATAAATGGAATGAAATACACCGTTCATGGAGACGGTAGACCGTACGTACACATGAATGCTGTTTTCGTTTCCTTATTTAATTGAATGGAATTAATTAGATGTCATACATATATATATACATAAATCTTGTATTATTATGTCATATATTTCATGATTAATTATTATATATACTTTATAATCATTCATGAATGGTTAACATGGAGAATGAATCTCATCGCGCCGTGGAGACGGTAGTCGCATGTATGCATGAGTGATGATACCATTCCCATGATCGTGGAGTTGTATTTAAGTGTATGTATAATATTTCATAATAAATATTACATTACAATAATCATATATAGTTATCTATTTACACCATTATACCCATCCATGTAAGGTGGTGGTCGAAAACAGATTACACCACGGCGTGGACATGGTATTCCGTACGTACGCACGTGCGGTGATTTCGTTTTCCGTAGGATGGATAGAAAGTCAAATAGGGTTGTTTCATATTTATAATAACATATCATTATATAATTAATACTAATTTTATTACATTATCATGAGACAACTAAAGAAGAAGAAGTTGAAGAAGAAAGAAACTTGGGAGAATCGGAAGAAGAGATTACCTCTTCTTCAACGCACCTCTTTTAAGCCTTCTCTTAAGGAAGTAGAGTTGATCTTTTGAGAAGAAAAGAACCTCCAGAATGTTTCTAGGAAAGTGGAGAAGAGAAATGGGAAGGTTTTGTCCGAGCTTCAATGCTCAAAAGGGTGTGAAGAGAAGAGGGAAGGGGTGCCCTTTTTATAAGGGAGGAGAGGGGCACCTTTAGAAAAAATTAAAATATTATTTCATAATAACGTCATATTTGATTTTTAATAGCTCCAAATTGACTTATATCGAAGAGAAGGTGGGGATGGTTAGAAATACTCTCAACCAATAGATTTTAGAAAGGTTTGGGTCATTATATTAACCTTATCTTTTAGTTTTAACTCTAAGTTAATTTGATTGACATTTACCATGTCACTTTGTATTTTTATATTATATAGTTACTAAACTTACCATATACATCCAAGAGACCCCCAAGTGGTCCATTAATGAAACACCTATCATGATATGATTATCTTGACCGAACCTTAGATTTTTAGGAACATAATAACAATTAATAATATAATATTTGTTTTAAAAACTATTTTATGTCAATTTAGACACTATTTGGTAATTGATTTTTTTGAAACTCATAACAGCATGATTCGTTATAAAAACGTTAATTAAATAAATAATAAATATTTATATTAACCTATAAAATTAATGTAATTTATAAAAAGTCTCAAATTACATTTATTTGAGTATTTATAACATCAATTATGTTAATATTTCATTAATAATGTAATTACTGTATCATCATTGTGTCATAAATAAATTAAATTATTTAATGTATAAAAATTATAAATAAAATACCATTATGTAGGAACTCTTTTTATATTTAAAATGTATATTTATAGTCTAATTAATATTATGTATAACCCTATATTAAAAATTATTTAGTTATTAAACTTTGATTTTAACTATTTTAACCCTTATTTAAAAAAATTAATAATAAATGTCCTAATCTAATCCAAGTGGACCTAAATGGTCATATTTTATTCCTAAGGTTGTTTTTGTTCGAATTAAACTTATCCAATAGAATTAGGACATGTGTTACGGTAATAATAATATCATTTTTACTCTTAATTACCCTATTTACTTTTAACCGTGGTAAATAAAATTAAAAAGTTACTATTCACCAAAAATTATTTTCATCTCATTGAACAACATTTTAGTCCTTCATATTAACTGTGTCTCTCGGAGTTTCTAAATTCCACTCATAGATGCGGTAAAATTAAGTTTTATGTAAATTTTCAATCTCTCCTAGGAGGTGGGTAAAAGACGGTGAAAAGTTTAATAAAATTTTTATGTCTAAAATTATTATAAAATGACTCCAATGAATTACATTGAACTCATATAGGTATTATGTATCAATTTTGACCTAAAATAAATTTAAATAAACTAAATATTTATTTAAATAAAAGATCGGTTTTTAAATAGTAACCCTGTGTTTTCACTATTCATCAAAAATTGAAAGTTTTCAGAAGAAATACCAAAAATTCACCCTAGGATAATTTCGATATTCCAAATCCAAAAATGAAGTCTATTTTGAATGATAAAATTTATAAAATTTCAAAAAGTGGGTATTACTATTCATAACGGCTAGTTCGTAGTAATATTATAATAATATCTCATTTAGTGAAACTTTGTATTGTGTACTACACATGCTATCGAGGAAGGTTGTGATTGTGTGTAATGTAAGCCAAGTTTGGGTTGTGCATAGGCAAGACTCCTTTGTTGTTGCGTATTACAGAATCCAACCATATTTCATTTATACATTGAATATATATATATATATACACTCAACGTTGTGTATAACATAATCAAAACTTATTTCATTTATACATTAAACAAAATCTATAATTAATGTTGAGTAAAATAATTTCCACAAAATGAACTTGAAATTGTGTGTAACACGAGTGAAAACATTAGTGCTGTCAAAAGTTAACTCTTTCCACATACTAAAATCCCAAAATTCTGTATACTCAAACCATGATATCACTTAGTCCTTATAACAATCATGAGCTCATGAATACTATCAAAAATATTATTTCCTCCTTATCCATTCATTATGTGCATATCATCTTCTATCCAAAAATATATGAATAACCTTTCATTGTTACCAGTACCATTCAACATATACTTTCAAATACATTTGAAAAAACAGTATTGTAACAATCCTTAGTTGTTTCTTTATTCCATAGTATCATTAAATTACCTATACAACATAACTCTTGACAAACATACAATCATTCCACTACCTTCTTAAACCATTGACCAAGCTTCAACACTTCTTTCATCTCATATATCATTTGTAGTATCCTCCTCATCATCCACATAAATACTACCCATATAACCATGCTGATTCTCTTCATGAGATTTTCCCTTAGGGAATTGGTTTGCATAATGCCCATACATTCCACATTTAAAACATCTAATCATTGTTGATGTCATAGAAATACCATTATTATTATCCATGGTGTTAACTGAACCTTTTCCTTTGCACTTACTAGATTCGTGTCCTTCTTTTCCGCACCCAAAGCATCTTCTAGTTCATTTGAAACATTCTCCTTGATGCCTCTTCCCACATGATTTACAAGATAGAAATTGAACTTTCCTTCCTCTATGATCATAATGAAACTCCATCTTTCTCTTATTAGGTGACTCGGGATACTTACCAAAGTTGAGATTATTGATCATATTTTTAGATTTCTGATTAAGAATAATAACAATATGTAGACCTCCAGATCCAATTTCATTCGGTTGATCTTGAAGAATATCATTCCATTGTCCATCATATCCTCCATTATCGTGAATCTTCCCTTTCCCAGCCATTTTCTAAAAACCCAAAAAGAATAGTGTGAGAGGCCAAAATCATAATCAAGGGGGATTACCTTCAATATCTAACATCTTAGGTTAAATTCTATGATTGTTACCATAATTCTAGGACAATAACTTATACTTGTACTTATCCTTAGGGACATCCCTAGACATACATTAGAAATATCTCTAGGGATCTCACTAAAGTTATTGCATCCTAGTTTCCACAGGTTGACTAAACCTTTCCTCTGATACCAACTGTAGATACTCGAAGCTTGATGTACATGGACATTACATTACTTTTGCAGAATAATTAATACGTAATGAAAATAGACACACAAGGCCCGTAATAGTTTAGTGTCTTTGGAAACTCAGAAAATAATCTTCTAATCGTGGTGAAAGATCTTCAACATCTCCCATAAAGATCTTCCCCTTTTTTTTCAACCTGAAATCTTTCTTTAAATCTTGGGGAAAAGAAAAAATAAAAAGGGTGAGCGCAAATGCTCAATAAGGGTAAGCATAGAGAACATAAAACAATCAATAAATATTTGACTGAAAAAACTTGAACATAAAATCTAAACATCAAAATCTTGAGTAACGACATAAATCTTGGAAGTACACAAGTCATAGATCATAAAGGAACATTAGTCATGATAAAATAAAATGGTAATAAAACATGTAATTGTGGCATCCATTAACCACATGTTATGATTTCCACAGTAGCCAAGACATTGCTTCCAAGACCGTCTTTGTGGACAAAGTCACATTCTAAATCGAGTTCACTCCTTATTCCAGTCCTGTAAAACTGAACCGGATTAACATACCATTCCAGCCATGTCTATCTCATGAGATATAAATATTTACCCAATTCATTGGAAGGAGATATAGGTCTCACCCATCTCATAATGAAATCATTCTTACTTGTGCCACAAAATAAACTTAAAACATTCATCATAACCCAAAGAGTAAAATGGGTGTCATAAACATCATCCCATCATCACCTAATCCATATAAAACAAATTGATATTTCATCATAAGAAAAGATAAACCATTTAAATCATAGAGTCTTTATAATTGAAACATAAACATATGAAATAATGTCATCTTATATGGAAAATGTTTTTGATAAAACACTTGAAATGAATTCTTGAGGAAAACGTCCTTTCTTCTTCAAAATCATTTCCTTTTCAAAAAATGCCATGAAATTTTAAAAGAAAAGGTTTTTGTTGAAAATAATAATGAAATATTTTATAGGAAGATTCATGAAAATAAGGCGTTATAAAAACCGTAAAAATCCCTTCACGCCGTATAAGTTAAAAAAACATTCTTCTCGTACTTTTTTCAGAGAAGTCAAAAAGTACCACGTTTGGTAAAAAAAGCAAGAATACTTCCATAACAAAAATTAAAAGTCAATATGGGTAAAAATGACTTTAAAAATACATGGTAAAATATTAAACACTTTATGAAAACATTTTTATGGACATGGATGAAAAAGATAACCCGAGTAAATATTTTCGAATAAGCAATCTCAGATAAAAATGAGA
This sequence comes from Viscum album, assembly GCA_963277665.1. Taxonomy (NCBI): domain Eukaryota; kingdom Viridiplantae; phylum Streptophyta; class Magnoliopsida; order Santalales; family Viscaceae; genus Viscum; species Viscum album. The sequence goes on from OY728144.1 coordinate 398,120,743, forward strand.
TTGCAAAATTATCCCTTACCTTAGGTCTGATATGCTTCGTACGTAACTGAAACTCCTATATAATTATTTAAATAATGTCATTTACTTATTAAATAATCATATTCATTGTTATGATGTCATTAATGGTTCACTTATGACTTTATATTACCCGTTCTTTTGTAAATTCCATGTTAAAGCAGCGTTTTGGGTAAAATTGTTTCATTTATCGTACGTGTTTCGACTTGTTGTTCTTGATATTATTAATTATATCCTGATTTACTTAATTACAGAATTTAAACCATGATTTATATATAATATATATAGATATATATATGATATATCGATAAATGGAATGAAATACACCGTTCATTGAGACAGTAAGTCGTACGTACGCATGATCATTGTCTTCCTTTCCTTATTGAATTGAATGGAATTAAGTAGATGACATACATATATATATATAAATAGAGTATTATTATGTCATATACTTCATGATTACTTATTATATATACTTTATAATCATTCATTAATGGTTAACATGGAGAATGAATCTCATCGCATCGTGGAGACGGTAGTCCGTACGTACACACGAGCGATGATTCCATTCCCATGATCGTGGAGTTGTATTGAAGTGTATGTATAATATTTCAGAATCAATATCACATTAAAATTATCATATATATTTATCTATTTAAACCATTATACCCATCCATGTAAGGTGGTGGTCGAAAATAGATTACACCACGTTGTGGAAACGGTATTCCGTACGTACGCACGCGCGGTGATTTCGTTTTCGGTAGGATGGATAGAAGGTGAAATAGGGTTGTTTCATATTTATAATAACATATAAGTATATAAGTAATACTGATGTTATTAATTTATAATGAGACAACTAAAGAATAAGAAGTTGAAGAAGAAAGAAACTTGAAAGAATTATAAGAAGAGATTACCTCTTCTTCGACGCACCTCATTTAAGCCTTCTCTTAATGAAGTAGAGTTGATATTTTGAGAATACAAGAACCTACAGAATGTTTCTATGGAAGTTAAGAAGATAAATGGTCAGGTGTTGGCCGACCTTCAAGCCTCAAAAGGGTGTGAAGAGAAGAGGGAAGGGGTGCCCTTTTTATAAGGGAGGAGAGGGGAACCTTTGGAAAAATTTAAAATATTATTTTATAATAAAGTAATATTTGGTTTTTAATAGATTAAACTTAATTTAATTCAAAGATAAGGTGTGTATGGTTTGAAATCCCTTCAACAAATAGATTTTAGATAGGTTTGGGTCATTATATTAACTTTATCTTTTAGTTTTAACTCTTAGTTAATTAGATTGACATTTACCATGTCACTTTGTATTTTTATATTATATAGTTAATAAACATACAATATACATCCAAGATACCCCCAAGAGGTCCATTAATTATACCCCAATCATGATGTGAGTATTTGGGCCGTACCTTATATTTTTGGGAATATAATAACAATTAATAATATAATATTTGTTTTAAAAACAATTTTATGTCAATTTAGAAACTATTTGGTAATTGATTTTTTTGAAAATCATAACAGCATGATTAGTTCTAAAAACATTAAATAAATCAATACAAACATGTCTTAATAACCTATAAAATTAGAGGATTTTATAAAAAGTCTCAAATTACATTTATTTGGGTATTTATAACATCAATTATGTTAATATTTCATTAAGAAGGTAATTACTGCATCATCGTTGTGTCATAACTAAATTAACTTATTTAACGTCTAAAAATTATAAGTAAAATACAATTATGTAGGAAATATTTTTATATTTATAATGAATATTTATGGTCGAATTTATCTTATCTATAACCCTATATTAAAAATGATTTAGTTATTAAACATTGATTTTAACAATTTTAACCCTTCTTTAAATAAATTAATAATAAATGTCCTAATCTAATCCAAGTGGACCTAAATAATCATATTTTATTCCTAAGGTTGTTTTTGGTCGAATTAAACTTATCCAATAGATTTATGACATGTGTTAGGGTAATAATAATATCATTTTTACCCTTAATTACCCTATTTACTTTTAACGGTGGTAAATAAAAGTTAAAAGTTACTATTCACCAAAAATTATTTTCATCTCATTGAACCGCATTTTATTTCTTGATATTAACCATGTCTCTCGGATTTTCAAAATTCCACTCATAGAAGTGGTAAAATTAAGTTTTATGTAAATTTTCAAACTCCCCTAGGAGTTGGGTAAAAGATGGTGAAAAGTTCAATAAAATTTTTTTTATGCCTAAAATTATTATAAAATGATTCCAATGAATTAAATTGAACTCATATAGGTATTATGTATAAATTTTGACCTAAAATATATTTAAATAAACTAAATATTTATTTAAATAAAAAGTCGGTTTTTAAATAGTAACCCAGTGTTTTCACTATTCATCAAAAATTGAATGTTTCCAGAAAAGTACCAAAAATTCACCCTAGGCTAATTTCGATATTCCGAATCCAAAAATGAAGTCCATTTTGAAAGATAAAGTTTATAAAATTTCAAAAATTGGGTATTAATGTTCATAACGGCTAGTTCGTAGTAATAATATAAAAATATCTCATTTAGTGAAACTCGGTATTGCGTACTACACACGTTATCGAGGAAGGTTGTGATTGCGTGTAATGTAAGGTAAGTTAGGGTTGCGTGTAGTACAAGACTCCTTTGTTGTTCCATATAATAGAATCCATCCATATTTCATTTATACATTGAATACATATATATATACACTCAATGTTGCATATAACATAATCAAAACTTATTTCATTTATACATTAAAAAAGATCTATACTTAATGTTGCGTAAAATAATTTCCACAAAATGAACTTGAAATTGTCTGTAACACGAACCAAGAATAGTGTTCCGTATACTGCAAGCTAATACGGTGTTGCGTATAGCGCAAGATAATCTTGGTATAGCATACAAAAAAAGACATCAAAGAAAATAAAAAGAATAATTCTCATAAAATCTCAGGTTGTTACATTCTACCCCCCTTAAAATGAATATTTCCCTCGAAATTCGTCGGGGTTATAAATGGGTTTCTACTTGAAAGTTTCTTTAATAGAAACCCAAATCGTAAAAAGGAATACCAAAACATATATTTAAAAACTAAAGTATGAAACATAATGGTTTCCCAAATTAACTAATCACTGGGTTTCCACGTAGGAGAACATAGGTGAAAATATGGATATGGAAAAGAAATTTAACAGTAATGTTCTAATGGAGAGTGGTGGAGAAAATTTCTATGAAAAAGCCAACAATCACAAATCCATAAATTTGTGATGATCTAGGGTACCATTTGATTCATCGGATATAAGGTCACTGGGACAACATTTTTGGTTTTAGAGATCATTTCCCTAAAGTTGAAGAATTTGAATTAGAAGAAATACTTACTTTATTTTGGTAAAATATCACCATTTTCCATGCCTTGAACAATTTCCACTTCATCTCCTAAATAAATGAAGTTGAATTTGTCTTTCATGAAGTTTTAGTAGATCATGCGATAGAATGATAGGTCATTCCATATGTCTCAAACATAAGTTTGCAAAATTTATATACATAATTTCATCTATGGTGAGATTAATTAGATATGGTTCCAAAATGGACTTATTCTTCATCTATCATCTAGAATAATAAAATAAAACTAGTTTCTACTAACTAGGAACTTCCTGTAGAACAGTGGTAGGAAATAAAGGCTTGTCGCACATCGGTTGTGGGCTCTATTCCCACAACCTTTTCCGACGCGATGAGTTTTCGCCCATCCTGCAGGTTGTCCTTTTTTCTAAAAATACATTATTATAACTTTCCATTAATAATATTTAAAATGTTCAAGCCTTAAACAAGACTAACTTATGTCCAACATAATCCATTCCAATCATTAGGCTTATCTAAAATACTATTGTCCAATCTCATATTATAGTGAAAACGATTACCAGAGAGTTCATATCACAAGAATGTTAATACCATCGTTGATCCTCATATATCATAAGATATGTCCTGTCGGTCACATTCCAAACATTCAAAGGCCTTAATCATGTATTCTCTTGAAAAATGAATACCCATTGAACTTTAGTGAAAACATGAGGGCTGTCAAAAGTTAACTTTTTCCACATACCAAAATCCCAAATTTATGTATACTCAAACCATGATATCACTTAGTCCTTATAACAATCATGAGCTCATGAATACTATCAAGCATATTATTTCCTCCTTATCCATTTGTTGTGTGCATATCATCTCCTATCCAAAAAAATCTGAATAACCTTCCACAGTTACCAGTACCATTCAACATATACTTTCAAATACTTTAGGAAAAATAATATTGTATCAATCCTTATATGTTTCTTTATTCTATATTACCATTAAATTACCTATACAACATAACTCTTGATAAATATACAATCATTCTACTACCTTCATAAACCATTGACCAAGATTCAACACTTCTTTCTTCTCATATATCATTTCTAGTCTCCTTATCATCATCCACATAAATACTACCCATATGACCATGCTTATTCCCTTCATGAGATTTTCCCTTAGGGCATTGGTTTGCACAATGCCCATAAATTCCACAATTAAAACTTCTAATAATTATTGATGTCGTAGCAATACTATTATCCTTATCCATGGTATTAACTGAACCTTTTCCTTTGCAATTACTGGATTTTTGTCCTTTTCCGCACCAAAAGCATCTTCCAGTTCCTTTGAAACATTCTCCTTGATGCCTCTTCCCACATGATTTACATGATAAAAATTGATCTTTCCTTCCTCTATGATCATCATTAAACTCCATCTTTCTCTTATTAGGTGAGTTGGGAAACACACCAAAGTTGAGATTATTGATCATATTATTAGATTGCTGATTAGGAATAATAACGATATGTGGACCTCCAGATCCAATTTCATTCTGTTTCTCTTGATGAATATCATTACATTGTCTATCATATCCTCCATTATCGTGAATCTTACTATTCCCAGCCATTTTATAAAAACCCAAAAAGAATAGTGTCTGAGGCCAAAATCATAATCAACGGGGATTACCTTCAATATCTAACCTCTTAGGTTAAATTATAAGATCGTTTATATAATTCTAGGACTATAACCTATACTTGTACTTAATCTTAGGGACATCACTAGACATACGTTAGAAATATCACTAGGGATCTCACTAAAGTTCTTGCATCCTAGATACCAAAGTTTGACTATCCCTTTCCTCTGATACAAATTGTAGAGACGCGAAGCTTGACGTACATGGGTATTTCATTAAATTTGAGGAATACTTAATACATAATGAAAACAGACACACAAGGACCGTAATAGTTTAGTGTCTTTGGAAACTCAGAAAATAATCTTCTAATCGTGGTGAAAGATCTTCAACATCTCCCATAAATGTCTTCCCCTTCTATTTTCTTACCTAAAAACTTTCTTTAAATCCTAGGGAAAAGAAAACATAAAAAGGGTGAGCTCAAATGCTCAGTAAGGGTAAGCATAGAGAACATAAAACAATCCATAAACATTTGAATGCAAAAACTTGAACATAAAATCTAAACATCAAAATCATGAGTAACGACATAAGTCTTGGAAGTACACAAGGCATATATCATAAAGGAACATTAGTCATGATAAACTAGCATGGTAATAAAACATGTAATTGTGGAATCCATTAATCACATGTTATGATTTCCATAGTAGCCAAGGCATTGCTGGCAACACCATCTTAGTGGACAAAGTCCCATTCTGAATCGAGTTCACTCCTCGTTGCAGTCCTGTAACACTGAACCGGATTAACTTACCATTCCAACCATGTCTATCTCATGAGATATAAATATTTACCCAATTAATTAGAGGTAAATATAGGTCCCACCCATCTCATAATTAAATCATTCTTACTTGTGCCACAAAATTAACATAAAACATTCATCCTAACCCGAAGATTAAAATGGGTTTCATGGATATCATCCCATCATCATATATTCCATATAAAACAAATGGATATTTCAACCTAAAAAAAGTTAAACCATGTAAATCATAGAGACATTATACTTGAAACATACACATATGAAATAATGTCATCTTAGATGGAAAATGTTTTTGATAAAACACTTGAAATGAATTATTGAGGAAAATATCTGTTCTTCTTCAAAATCATTTTCTTTTCACAAAATGCCATGCAATTTTAAAAGAAAAATGGTTTTGTTGAAAATAATCATGAAATATTTTATAGGAAGCTTCATGAAAATAAGGCATTATAAAAACTATAAAAATCCATTCACGCCGTATAAGTTAAAAAAACATTCTTCTCTTACTTTTGTCGGAAAAGTTAAAAAGTACCACGTTTGGTAAAAAAAGAAAGATTCCTTCCATAACAAAAAATAAAAGTCGAAATGGGTAAAAATGACTTTAAACATACATGGGAGAATATTAAACACATTATGAAAACATTTTTGTAGACATGGATGAAAAATATAACACCAGTAAATATTTACGAATAAGCAATCTCAGATAAAAATGAGATCGAAAAATTATCCCTTACCTTAGGTCTGATATGCTTCGTATGTATCCGAAACTCATGTATAATGATTTAAATAGTTTTATTGACTTATTATAGAATCATATTCATTGTTATTATTTCCTAAATGGTTCACTTATGACTTTATATTACCTGTTCTTTTGTAAATTTCCTGTTAAAGAAGCGTTTTGGGTAAAAAAATTCATTTATCCTACGTGTTTCAACTTCTTGTTCTTGATATTATTACTTATATCCTGATTTAATTAATTCTAGAATGTAAAAAATGATTTATATATAACATATATACATATATATGATAGATCAATAAATGGAATGAAATACACCGTTCATTGAGACGGTATGTCGTACGTACGCATGATCATTGTTTTCATATCCTTATTGAATTGAATGGAATTAAGTATATGAAATACATATATATACATAAATACAGTATTATTATGTCATATATTTCATGATTACTTATTATATATACTTTATAATCATTCATGAATGGTTAACATGGAGAATGAATCTCATCGCGTCGTGGAGACGGTAGTCCGTACGTACGCACGAGCGATGATACCATTCCAATGATCGTGGAGTTTTATTGAAGTGTATGTATAAAATTTCAGAATCAATATCAAATTCCAATAATCATATATAGTTATCTATTTACATCATTATACCCTTCCAAGTAAGGTGGTGGCTGAAAACAGATTACACCACGGCGTAGAGACGGTATTTCGTACGTACGCACGTGCGGTGATTTCGTTTTCCGTAGGATGGATAGAAGGTGAAATAGGGTTGATTCATATTTATAATAACATATCAGTATATAAGTAATACTTATGTTATTACTTTATAATGATACAACTAAATAAGAATAAGTTGTAGAAGAAAGAAACTTGAGAGAATCAGAAGAAGAGATTACCTCTTCTTCAACACACCTCCTTTAAGCCTTCTCTTAAGGAAGTAGAGTTAATATTTAGAGAAGACCAGAACAACCAGAATGTTTCTAGTGAAGTGGAGAAGATATATGGTCAGGGTTTGGCCAATCTTCAAGGATCAAAAGGGTGTGAATAGAATAGGGAAGGGGTCCCTTTTTATAAGGGAGGAGTGGGGAACCATTGGAAAAACTTAAAATATTATTTTATAATAAAGTCATATTTGGTTTTTAATAGATCCAAATTGATTTATTTCAAATCCAAGGTGAGGATGGTTCGAAATTCCCTCAACAAATAGATTTTAGACAGGTTTGGGTCAGTATATTAACCTTATCTTTTAGTTTTAACTCTTAGTTAATTAGATTGACATTTACCATGTCAATTTGTATTTTTATATTATATAGTTAATAAACTTACCATATACATCCATGTGACCCCCAAGTGGTCAATTAATGATAAATCTATCATGATATGAGTATCTTGGCCGAAACATGGATTTTTAGGAATATAATAATAATTAATAATATAATATTTGTTTTAACAACTATTTTATGTCAATTTAGACACTATTTGGTAACTGATTTTTTTTGAAATTAATAACATCATTTTTAGTTCTAAAACATTTAATTACATCAATACTAACATGTCATATTAACCTGGAAAATTAGTGGAATTTATAAAAAGTCTAAAATTACATTTATTTGGGTATTTATAACATCAATTAAGTTAATATTTCATTAATAATGTAATTACTGCATCATCATTGTGTCATTAATAAATTAAATTATTTAATGTCTAAAAATTATAAATAAAACACAATTATGTAGGAAATAGTTTTATATTGCTAATTAATATTTATAGTTGAATTTATCTTATGTATAACCCTATATTAAAAATTATTTAGTTATTAAACTTTGATTTTAACTATTTTAACCCTTCTTTAAATAAATTAATAATAAATGTCCTAATCTAATCCAAGTGGACCTAAATGGTAATAGTTTATTCATAACATTGTTTTGGGTCGAATTAAGCTTATCCAACAGAATTAGGACAAGTGTTAGGGTAATAATAATATCATTTTTACCCTTAATTGCCCTATTTACTTTTAACCGGGGTAAATAAAAGTAAAAAGTTACTATTCACCAAAAATTATTTTCATCTCATTGAACCACATTTTAGTCCTTGATATTAACCATGTCACTCAGATATTTAAAATTCCACTCACAGAAGTGCTAAAATTAAGTTTTATGTAAATTTTCAAACTCTCCTAGGAGGCGGGTAAAAGACGGTGAAAAGTTAAATAAAAACATTTTATGTCTAAAATTATTATAAAATGACTCCAATGAATTACATTAAACCCATATAGGTATTATGTATCAATTTTGACCTAAAATAAATTTAAATAAACTAATTATTTATTTAAATAAAAAGTCGGTTTTTAAATAGTAACCCAGTGTTTTCACTATTCATCAAAAATTGAAAGTTTTCAGAAAAATACCAAAAATTCACCCTAGGCTAATTTCAATATTCCACATCCAAATATTAAGTACATTTTGAAAGATAAAATTTATAAAATTTCAAAAAGTAGGTATTACTATTCATAACGGCTAGTTCGTAGTAAAATTGTAATAATATCTCGTTTAGGGAAACTCGGTATTGCGTACTACACACGCTATCGAGGAAGGTCGCGATTGCGTGTAATGTAAGACAATTTAGGGTTGCTTGTAGTGAAAGACTCCATTGTTGTTTCATATAACAGAATCCAACCATATTTCATTTATACATTGAATATATATATACACTCAATATTACGTATAACATAATCAAAACTTATTTCATTTATACATTAAACAAAATCTATTCTTAATGTTGCATAAAATAATTTCCACAAAACTAACATGAAATTGTGTGTAACATGAGCCAATAATAGTTTTGCGCATACTGCAAGCTAATACAGTGTTGCATATAGCGCAAGATAATCTTGGTGTAGCGTAAAACAAAAGACTTCAAGGAAATTAAAAATAATAATTATCATATCATCTTGGGTTGTTACAGCTAAGCTGAAAATTTAATTATTTAGAGATTTATCTAATTAGATAAATATTTTATTTTTATGGGTTTTTAAACTATTAAATATTTTTTTATAAATATGAAAACATTTATGAAGAGGATAAAAAGTTAAAAGTGGAAAGGTTATAAGTTCTACATAATAGATTGAGTGAATTATATAAGCGATGAATGAAAAATTAATAGGTTTATTAACCATATCATCAAAGTGGTGTGATCTACCTATGGTTTTGGTGATGAAATTAAGGTTTAAAATTGTAAACAATAATCTTATAAGGTTACCCCTTTATAAAATACAATGTTATCAACCCTTGAAGAAATAATTCTCATGGAATGATTTATTAATTCACTTTACATTAAGATAGTTTCCAATGTAATGAGGATGAATTAAGGTGGAACATGAAACCATTCATAAAAAAATATGGAATTTAATTACATGTAAAAGATATAGATTCATAATAATTGAAATAAAGAAAAGTATGTGAGTGGTGAGTTTTTATATCTTATGGTAATAAATTTTATTTATTGAAAATGATGGATTTAAGGAATTCTAGGATGAGAATGATTCAACCATGGAAATTATTGGGAAATTATTACAAGATTCAAAGTGATGTGTGGTGTAGAAGTTGAAAGAGAATACATGAAAAACAATAAAGAATATTTCCTGAGAAATGAAACATTAAATCTAGAAACATATCCTATAATAAGTTTCAATGGAATATTTTTGTTAGTAATGAAGATGTTGAAGATAATAAATGTTCTAATGAAGAAAAGGTTTGAATTTATTTCAAATTTAGGGATGAAATAATGGATATTGTTTTGAAAAATAAATCAGAAACTAATAAAGGAAACTGATTGAAAGGAGTTATAAACCTCAAGGTGGAACATTAAAGATCTCTTAAGGAGTTGGATGCTCAACATAAGAACATAATTAATATTATGGGATTTATAAAATAATCGAAAAAATAAATAAAAAAATTAATGTAAAATTCATTCATTTCGATAATTTTGGGGAATACAAATGTGTATCACAAGATCTATATGGTGAAGTGGTTGATTTCCGGATAATAATAAAATAAAAATAAAAAATTTTATATAAAAATTATCTTATTAAGTAGAGAGTAAGAAATCCCTTGAATAAGTAGTGGTAAAGTTTAATAAAAAACATAAAACTATAATTAAAATGTCTAGTGAGAAGATAAACTAAATAATTGGAAGATTCCTTGATGAAAAATAGAAGTAAAGGTTGAATGATGCTCTATGATTGTTGATTAGGTGTTAAACTATCAATGTCCATGTTAAATGGTTAAAATTTATAAAAAATTGTAACTGAATTTTCAAATGCAAGGATAATGAGTTCAAAAATAAAATTAAAAATGAAGGTCGGTGATACTCTGAAATCTTATAGGGTTTCTAAATAAGTAATTAAGTTTCCATAACCTATGTTCATCCATAGTTATGTAAATGATATAATTACTTCGATAGTAATGTTTTATTTTTGTGGATATATTATACATACCATAACATACTATGAATAAGTAGATAGATAGTTAAAATTACTTTTCATTATTTTTCAAATATCTTTGAAAAGGAGCATATCCAACATCTCAAAGGTGAAATACATTTTTTGTCTTTCTTTTACTATTTTTATATTGATTACATTTATATGAATTTTAAGAAATATCATTGTAAAAAATACTCATAAATGATTCAAATGTTGATGGATACAAACAAACTAAGCATGATTCCATTAGTAAATAGACCAGATATTTTCTTAACTAAATAATTAATTTCTTGAAAGGAAATGGGAAATAATAAGTATTTTATTCTAGCCTAAATTTATCTTGGGGAAATGAGGAATGGTGGTACATATATCCATGATAGTTCTTAGTCATCCCACTTGATTAGGATTGTGATTATTTTTAAGAATTTTAATGTTTGTTTGGATGATATGGGTTGATTTGGAAATGATGGGGTTTTGAAGATCAAGGTGGTGGAAAATAAGGATAACTAGAGATATATTAAATAATAAGGTAGTGATTTATGAGGATATACTATAGAAAAATATATAAATAATACACTAACATTGTGACTCATGTTTTAAAGTAACAATCATCTAAAATGGATGTTTTATCAAAGGAAATGTTGGGAACTAATTAATGAAGTTATTGAGAACAAATGGTAATTTAGTTCACTGGGATACAAATGGGAATGCATATCCCATTTCAGTGAAAGAGTAAAAATGTTTTTTCCATCAGATACCTAGACACATTTATCAAAAAATCATCAATAATATTTAAAAATTAATGTCTTCTATGGATATCATTGGTTGGAATCATTGTCAAGATAAGACAAGTATTAAATGTATATATTGGAAGATGGTGATAAATATATACCATTCTAAAAAAAGGCATAAAATATACTAGAAATAATTCAGACAGATGTGTCTTATCCGATGAAAATTCTTGGAAGACACAATGATAGATACTCTATCATTTTCATTGATAATTACAGTGGAATGGGTTGTTTCTTGTTCATGTGGGATAAAAAGGAAGTAATTTAATACATCAAACAATAACAGAGAAGATCTGAGAGACAAACTAAGGGAGAAATAAAGACTTTTTAGTTAAACAATATAATGTAATACAATTACACTAAGGTGTAAAATTACATTAAGAATAGTGTAATTAAGCATGATGTTTAATTTTTGAAGATATCAAAATAGAATTATATATTGTAAAGGTGAATCCCAATATAGAATAACATGGAAAGAGAACATCTTATCAATAGTGGGATAACATTAAACTATTGAAACGAATTAGTTTAGGTGGTGGTTTACATAAAAAATTGTGCTTTACTCTATTCTATAGAGCCAACAACACCATATTGATTTGTCATGGAATAAATGTGGGATTAAAAAATTTGACTATTTGAGAGTAATTCCTACATCAAGAATAAATACACATATCTAATAGAGTATAGAGATACAGTATATAAAGGGGTTTTATTTGGATATTATACCAAGACTAAGGCTTATATATGGTTCAATATAAGTTGTAACTAATTCATAGATAGAAATTGTGTTAATGTTAATGAGTAATGTTTTTCTGATATAAACTAAAAATTGAGGATTTCCATAAATTATGTGATAATTAAGTGGTGGTTGACATCAATTTTTTTAACTCACACAATCCATCCTCTAAATAGGATTCTAATATTGAATCATTAAAAAATAACATTTCAAGGTGAGTAAACAATAAATTAAATAAAGGAATATGTGAGCTATGTTTGATCAACTAAATAAAATTATAGATAAATATGCTACGATGAAAACCTCAACAATAAATAATATAGACTAAATATTTAAATTGTCTCATGTAGATCCCGCATTATTTGAGGAAGCACTAATGGATGAATAATGGGTCTCTAATATGAATGAGGATATGGTTCAAATTAAAATAAGCAAAATTTGAGAGATTTTAAAGAGTTTAATGGATCAAAACATCATAAAACCCAAATGGTTGTTCAATAATAAACTTTATGTAAAGGTAAAAAGTGGTTAAAAAAAGGAAATGTTGGTGAACAGAGTATATTAACAACTCAATGGTGATTATGTGGATTAATACTTCACACTATTAGTGATTCTTAAGTTAAAAAGACTCTTCCCAAGTGTATAATTTCAATTATCTTTAAAATTCTATCAAATTTATGTCAACACATCATTTTTGAATAAAGAACTTGAGGTGGAAGTATATATTGAGATATATGTAGGATTTCAAATTTTAAATGAATAATTCATGGTATGAAGGAAGTTTTTTATTTCTAAAAGGGATGTTTATATAATAAAACATAAATGTTGGGTTTTGTATGTTTGATTGGATACTCACATAAAGAATCTATATTTTAAGATAGGTTTTTGTGATCATACTCTTTATAAGAAATCGATCAAGGAAGAGTCTTTCATGGAACATATTTATTTTTAAGGCATTATATTTTTTATATCAATATGAAATTATTGGTGGAATTCATAAGTTTAATGTGATTAGAATTTAATATTTTGACGATTAGAGAGATATAATTCATTCTTGGGTTCAAAGTGAGTAAAAAAGGATGGATATAAATCCTTTTCCCAAGATAAGTGTCTAATTAAGTTTATAATTATGTTTAAAATATATATAAGTAAACTTATTTCAATCCATGTTTTAGTTATAAAAAATATTTGAAATCATGATTAATGAAAATTTGAGTATTCTACTTTTTATAGAATAATTATTAGATGTGTATTGTATCAAAAAGAAATAATTCATTATATATTTTATTCTATAAGATTGAATTATGGATTTGAGAGTAATGTAAATGAATAAAAAATCACTAATATAAATATAATTATGAGGTATATTAATGGAAAACACAATTATGGTTTGTTTTAGTGTGTAAGGAATGGTCAATTTTTATATTGAAACTCAGATGTAGATTGGGAAGGAGATGTGGATGATAAAAAAATCAAAAAGGGTATTTTTTATCAGGATAAACTACATTTTATTCCATAAAAAAGAATAAATTTTGCTTTGAATAAATGAAGCAGAGTACATTTAATCTAAGAAGGCATATATCCAACAGTTCAGGATTAAAAAATTGGAGGACCTTAGTAAAGATTTAAAAATTCACAAAGTTATTTAATGTTGCAACAAGGGTGTAATTCAACTAAAAATTAATCTATTCTATTTTTCATGAACAAATAATATTGATATTTTGTATTATCTTATTAAATAAAATGTAAAGTATATAACGATCAATATGGATCATGTGGGGTTGAATTAATACGTGGTGGATATTTTCTAAAAACCTTTAGACATGGCACTATTTTTGAAGCATCGGTTGAACAAGGGTATTTGACCACCACTATCAGCCTGAGAACATTTGTAAATCCCTTGTAACCATCTATTATTAATGTTTAATATGCAGTATAATGTATAAAAAATGTTACCCATTGGTTTTCTTTGGAAATGTATACCGATGACCCATTAGTTCAATTTAAGAGTTTAGTTAAACTAACTAATGGATGTATAATATGTATTCTCATAATAAAGGGGTTCCTTTGGCACATAAGTAAGTGGTACATACAATACATGGTATGTGTTGAATAATTCTAAATAAAAAGAGATTTTGTATGCCCTTAATACCCAAAATCCCAATTTTGGTGCTAAACATATGTAATTTTCATATATAATAAGAATTAAAACCAGCTCCCATGATCAAATGTTTGGTGCATTTGGGAACTAGGTTCATAATATATCAAGAACCTATATTATAACATAAATTTATTTAAAATTAATTACCATTGAAAAATTATGAACTCTTCATAATATCTTTAGCATATATGATCATCTGGGGAAAAGAGGAATCAAAATAAAAGAGTGAAAAGAAACACTCATTCATTGGTAATGCATAATCAATGTGATATATTATAATTATCAAATGATGATAAGAAAGTGAGATACATGACTATGCGATAAATTTTATGATTAATGGAAAATTATCATAAAATATAATCATGAGATAATAATCATATATATTTATATAAAATCCATAATATAATGATCCTAAAAACATTTAATATATCAATAAAAACACTCAATGAGTGGATACACATGCTGTATGGGATTCTTACCACCACCCCTAGTGGAATCCCATTCCCCATGGAATCTAATTGTTTCACATATATAAGTAATATTATTAAAAAATATATCAAGTCACAATGACAAAATAACATAACATAATGTGTTGTGATTACTTCACTTTAATCATACAATGTATCTCAAGAGATGCAATCTTTCTCAATTAATCAGGGGGTTATATAATCTAGATCCTACATATTTCTCTATAATCTATCATGTACCTATGTGCGACATGAATATGAAAATAGCCATAAATCCATCAAAATATTATAAAGGTTAAACTATAGAAGTAAAATGGTAATAAAAATAAATAAATTAATCATATAGGTAAACACTTGGTTCACGCACAAATTTACCCAAGAGAAGAAGGGTAGAACGGTCCTTGTAGTGTAGCTTGGGTTGTCGATTTCACAGAGACCTAAGAAGATACCTAAGATACACAACCTAAGGGATGGATTTTTGGCTATGAAGTGGACAACTTGGATTGATTTTGGATGGGTTTTAAAGATATCTAAAAGATTTAAGTGGATTCAATTTAAAAGAATGAGTTGATCCTAGGTTATCACTCGGGGTGGATTGGACGTATTTTCTTTTTAATGATTTCAATTTCTTAAATTTGAGATGGGTTCATTTAAGGAGATAAAACAACATCATCACTTACTGGTTTAATGCCTACACCCTCTAATACTAATCACCTATACACTTGAAGGATCAAAGTTTTAAGTACTTCAAGGTAAAGGATCGTATTAGTACTTGAAGTGTGTGGCCTTAAATTCAACAAGGACGATGGAGTTTAAAAATCATCAAATAAAAATCCCAATTAAAGAAGTGATTATACATTAATTAGGTGATAAATAACATCCAATCCAGCCCCTTTCTAATCCCTTGGATCAACCCATAAGTGGGTTATCCCTCCATTGATCCCATGGTTTCAATGGAAGCGGAAAGTAGACTCATAAGGGAGGAAATGGAGAAGTAAAGAAAACAACAAAAATAAAATGATCACTCCACCGTTGTGTGAATAATTTCACAAGGGTTGGTGTGAATAAATTCACACCTTGATCCAACGGTATCAAAGTGATATTAAGAACAACAGAATAAGAGTAGAAGAAGAACTTTTATTAAGAAACTAAAGTGAATTGAACAACTTACATGTGAAAGACAAAATTGAGGCAACAAAAATGCAGCATAACATTACAATTAAACAAAGCATCCAAGATCCTCAACTCCTTCACCACCACTACCTTAAATAGGAATTTTGGGAGCCTTGGGTCGATCCAACAACAGTACAAAGCATCTTAATTAATTTTTCTAGGCTATAGGTGGTGGAAAGCTTGTGGAATTTGGACTTTTCCACGTTTGACCCGAGGTGGCAGCCAGCTTTACTTCACCGAACAGACGCGTCTGGAAGACCTTCTAGACGGCCGAATCAGGGTCGGCCATAGAAGAAGCCAATGGAGCTCCGGATGTCTTCTAACCGCCTGTAAAATATGGGCCCATTTGGAGTTGTGGATTCAGCGATATGATCAAAGTAGTGGACTGTTTTTATGGGACGCAGAATCTAGCCGAGAATTTTATCTCTAAATTGGGCCGACTAAATGACCAAAATGGAGGCCGAATTAGCATTAACTCTTGAAGAGTTATTTGTTCCTATACATGGCTTCTAGCATCCCATGAATTTCGGGATTAATTGGGCCTGTATGTTGGGCCCCACAGTCTCATCAGTGGGCAGGTGTCCAATCTGCCTTCTCCAGAATTGCTTCCTTTCATTGCCAAATATCTCCATCATCCTCCATGAATTTTCCACTGATCCTTGAATCAAACATGTTCATATTTAAGTGTAGATCAATTTACAAAAATATCAAATTAAAATATGTAAAATTCAATTCCTTACAATCAGATGAATCATTGGGTACTTTAAATGATGTTCAAAAATGTACCACATAATAGTGCATTTTAAGAAGGTATTACAAACATAATGTGAAATGATGTTCAAAGTGTAAAATGCACTAAAATGGTGTTTATGAATAACAAAGAACATGAAAATTATGTATATTAACAATGAATATTAGCCTCATTTAGTGGCTAATCACACCCCCAACTTTAGTTTTGCTAGTCCCGAGCAAAATATATCTCATCAAAAATGAAATTCGAATTCCCTTTTCCAAAAACATTTTAATACACAATGATCACCAAAAAACCTTATACCAAGAAATCATGAAACCCATCAAAATATTTTAATACGAGATAGTTTCATAAGCAGATCCCAATCCCAAGCCCATTCCTTTGATCAAATCCATCATCATTCTTCATCCAACTCAATTAGGTGTAATGATGTGTTGTGAATCACAATAGATATGGGGGTTCATTTTCATTCAAGGGGAAAATCATGGAAGCGCTAGGTGGAATCACATTTAATCCTAATATGAGTATTCTTCATCCCTCTTTTTTTTATTTTTTTTTTGCAATATTGCTATAGTAATTGAGATTGCAATTAATCAAATTAACCCATGTAGCAAGACTTTGCCGATGACTCCCAGACTCAAAGGCCTTAGGGCACCAAGTGAAACCCACATACTCGGGCATCGTCTCGAGTTAACTTAATCAAAAACAAAGTCATATTACCATAAATAGAGATAGATTGAAAAACTTAGGGCTAGACAACTCTGGAGTCACGATCCCGAAGTGCCGAAAGCCTCGCATTTTATCAATCCATTGCTCTACACGCAATTTTTTATTTTTATTTTTTATTTTTTATTTTTTAATAATTTTTTTTAATTTTTTTTTTGGAATACTCATATTATTCATAAAAATAAAACCATCCTATTCTATTTATTATGGGACCCCAAAAATTCAAATTAGTACCCCACAGTCTAGAGGACGTGCATTGTGGCATTTTTTTTAATTGGTTGAAAATATAAACGATGAAATATCACATTGGACAGCCACACTTTCCAAAATCTATGCTCATGAAATTATACAAGGATTAAAATCAGAATCAGGGCATGCTAAATTATTTGATATTCAGTTTCAAAGTGTGCAATGTGTATTACCATGTTCAGAGTTAAAGGAATTTTTCCTTCCATTTACTTTTTTTTTCAAATCATTCAATTTTGTTTTTGACACAAAAGCATTTTTTTTTATTTTATCTCCCCCCCAACTTAAAACAACACTGTCCCCAGTGTTTGAAGAAATGAAAAATTAGAAGGAGTAGAGGCAGGGAATAAAAATTTAAAAAGGAAATTGAAAATGAGGATCATGGAATGAAATCACCTGGTGGTTGAAGTTGAAGTTCTTGCTGCTCCAATATAGTCCTTTGATATCCATGTCGCTTGAAAAGTTCCCTAGTGGAAAGAGAAAAAACAAACAAACAAAACAAAACAATATATATATATATATATAAGTAAATTATAAGTATATATATAAAATTTATAGAATAAGTAAGCACATTAAGCCATAGGTCAGTGGTAAGCGCGCACCCCTGTCTCCCTTCGGTCCCGGGTTCGAGTCCCCGCGGCTTCGCCGGTTGTGACGGGGTTTGCCCCACGGCCTATGGCGTGGAATTTTTTTTTGTATTATTATATTTTTTTCTTAACCTATTGAATAATAAAAACAAAATAAACTGATGATACATTGTCTTCTTTTTAAATTTCTGGGTAAGGTATTACTCAAGGATCACACCACGTGACACGGATGAATATGGTGCTCCTCTTTCGTACCCATCCATACTCATAATAGAAGAACAGTTCAAAAGTCTATTTTTTTTATTTTTAAATATAAAAATGATTAAGTAATCTTATTTGAAAAATAAAGATGATTCAGAAAGATTATAAACATAAAAACCACGGGTTGCCTCCCGTGCAGCGCTTTGTTTAATGTCGTTAGCTCGACTTGAACTCCCCAACTTATCCAATACCAATTTTTAACATTTTAAGGACCCCATATTTCTCCATGTACACTAGATTGAGATTTATTCTTTTTTTATAATTTTTGTTGTGTGAAAACATATGTTCTAAAATGAGTGGTAAAATCCAAGGAATATCAAAAATGGTTGATCCAGTTTCCTTTGTAGTCTTTTTTAAGACATAAATGACCATTACAACTTTTTTGGTTTCAAGAGAAGAATGAGTTTCAATTGAAAGGACATTATTATACCTTATGAAGGTATTATTTAGTGAGGAGGGAAGGACAATAATTTTGGTCTCGGTTTGGATAGGACATTTAGACACAAGTTGATATTTTGAATCCAACTGAGTTTCATTTTCCAAATTTCTCAACAAAATTGGTTCCTTTTGAATAGAATATTCAACCACAAAATTGGAAAGATCGGTGTTTGGAATGGATATGGACTCAAAGTTTATGATTTCTCCCAATGGTTCAAAGGTTGGTGTTTTTGAAAATTCATCAATGGAGTTATACTTAGGAGACTCAATCCATGATGTCAAATTCTCCTCTTTTGAATCCAAAAAGTCAATTTCCTCATGATTTAAAGACCCATCAACAATTCCTTGATCCTCTTCATCATCCCCATATCCAAAGGTTTTCTCTTCAGTAAATTCATGAGAGGTTTGTGGGAAACTAGACACTTCACATAAGGTTATGGAAGGGATAGTTTGTGTAGGGATGGGTTCCTCACAATTTTTAATGCTTTGTAGTTCTAACCTCAATGATGAAACCTCAAAATTCATTATCTCCATTTGTTGACATAGTTTTTCAAGTAATGTATTTGGATCAGGATGGATAAGTGGTTGAGACAGATGGTCTATTCCAGGAGGATAACTTTGTTGTTGGAATTCCATAGGAGGATGTTCAGATTGGACTTGTTGGGATTGGAACTCATAATATGTTGGAATGTATTGTGGATCATATGAATAAAAAAATTGTGGTTCAGTAGGTTTTTGATGATCCCAAAAGTAGGAATTAGGATGGTCATTGTACATCGTACATGGGGTTGAGTGATCAAAGTAGGGAGAGGTTCCCCATGTTTGGATTTGTTCAAAATGGTTTTCCATAGGAATGAAATTGGGGATGAGATGAGAGAAGTGGGATGAAAAAAAAAAGAATTAAAGTGTCTAAGATAACTTACTTAGGTCCCCGGCAACGGCGCCAAAATTTGGTTCACGCCCAAATTTACCCAAGAGAAGAAGGGTAGAACGGTCCTTGTAGTG
The DNA here is from genome assembly GCA_963277665.1 of Viscum album. Taxonomy (NCBI): domain Eukaryota; kingdom Viridiplantae; phylum Streptophyta; class Magnoliopsida; order Santalales; family Viscaceae; genus Viscum; species Viscum album. The sequence goes on from OY728144.1 coordinate 398,141,130, forward strand.
TAGCTTGGGTTGTCGATTCCACAGAGACCTAAGAAGATAATAAGATACACAACCTAAGGGATGGATTTTTGGCTATGAAGTGGCCAACTTGGATTGATTTTGGATTGGTTTTAAATATATCTAAAAGATTTAAGTGGATTCAATTTAAAAGAATGAGTTGATCCTAGGTTATTACTCGGGGTGGATTGGACATATTTTCTTTTTAATGATTTCAATTTCTTAAATTTGAGATGGGTTCATTTAAGGAGATAAAACAACATCATCACTTACTGGTTTAATGCCTACACCCTCTAATACTAATTACCTATACACTTGAAGGATCAAAGTTTTGAGCACTTCAAGGAAAAGGATCGTATTAGTACTTGAAGTGTGTGGCCTTAAATTCAACAAGGACGATGGAGTTTAAAAATCATCAAATAAAAATCCCAATTAAAGAAGTGACTATACATTAATGAGGTGATAAATAACATCCAATCCATCCCCTTGCTACTCCCTTGGATCAACCCATAAGTGGGTTAGCCCTCCATTGATCCCATGGTTTCAATGGAAGCGGAAAGTAGACTCATAAGGGAGGAAATGGAGAAGTAAAGAAAACAACAAAAATAAAATGATCACTCCACCGTTGTGTGAATAATTTCACAAGGGTTGGTGTGAATAAATTCACACCTTGATCCAACGGTATCAAAGTGATATTAAGAACAACAGAATAAGAGTAGAAGAAGAACTTTTATTAAGAAACTAAAGTGAATTGAACAACTTACATGTGAAAGACAAAATTGAGGCAATAAAAATGCAGCATAACATTACAATTAAACAAATCATCCAAGATCCTCAACTCCTTCACCACCACTTACATAAATAGGCATTTTGGGAGCCTTGGGTCGAACCAACAACAGTACAAAGCATCCTAATTAATTTTTCTAGGCTATAGATGGTGGAAAGCTTGTGGAATTTGGACTTTTCCACGTTTGACCCGAGGTGGCAGCCAGCTTTACTTCACCGAACAGACGCATCTGTAAGACCTTCTAGACTGCCGAATCAGGGTGGGCCATAGAAGAAGAAACTGGAGCTCCGGATGTCTTCTAATATCCTGTAAAATTTGGGCCCATTAGGAGTTGTGGATTCAGAGATATGATTAATGTTGTGGACTGTTTTTCTGGGCCGCAGAATCTGGCCCAGAATTTTATCTCTAACTTGGGCCGACTAAATGACCAACATTGAGGCCGAATTAGCATTAACTCCTGAAGAGGGATTTGTTCCTATACATGTCTTATAGCATCCCATGAAATTTGGGATTAATAGGGCTTGTATGTTGGGCCCCACAGTCTCATCAGTGGGCAGGTGTCCAATCTGCCTTCTCCAGAATTGCTTCCTTTCATTGCCAAATATCTCCATCATCCTCCATGAATTCTCCACTGATCCCTGAATCAAACATGTTCATATTTAAGTGTAGATCAATTTCCAAAAATATAAAATTAAAATATGTAAAATTAAATTCCATACAATCAGATGAATCATTGGGTACTTTAAATGATGTTCAAAAATGTACCACATAATAGTGCATTTTAAGAAGGTATTACAAACATAATGTGAAATGATGTTCAAAGTGTAAAATGCACTAAAATGGTGTTTATGAATAACAAATAACATGAAAATTATGTATATTAACAATGAATATTAGCCTCATTTAGTGGCTAATCAACACTCATTCATTAAAATAATGATTTTTATGGTATTTAATCTATATAAAATAAAGGGTATATGGTTAGTTCAAAAACATCCTCAATAAATTGTACAAGTATGTATTTAGTTGAAAACCCTTCAATTAGAAAAAATGAATGTAGTGTGTTCATAATGGAATAATATTATAATTTCTCGTATATAAATTTTTATTTGATCATAATGAAATATAGTGTTAATTATTGATCTCTCATATTATAGATATTTTATTTCCACCACCCCATATATACATAAGAACTAGTATAGGTAATCAAATTAATATTTTAAAAATATTTTCAATTTTTTAAAATACACCTTTTAAGGTAAAAAGCATAACAAATTTTTAAATAGTGGAATATAGAATAATTTTTACATATACGAAAATACATTAATAGAATATAATAAATTGAATAATTATTAATATAACAATCAATTATTTTTTATAAATCATTAAATTAATAAATTGAAGAATCATTTTTAACTAATGGAATAAATTTAATAAAAATATATATTAAAAATCATGAATTATTATATAATGAAATATAAATAAATCCATAAAATATAAATATTTATAGAAACATATAATAAAAATGAAGATAAATATTAGGAATAATTTCAAAAATTCGAAGATATTTTCATAAAAAAACTGAAATAATAGATGTTCAAAAATCATTTCCAGAAATAGAGTCAGATGATTCTGAAACATCATATTTTCTAAAAACAATTCCTAATAATATAACCATAAAAATAAAATATATTTATATTAGTAGAATCATGGAGAGAAATAAGGGGAACATAAAATGTTCCCTTATAAACTTCATATAGTTTGGCTTAAAAAATTAAAAGGAAGGGAAGCATAAGTGGATTATTATAAAAAAATAAAGGAAAATAAATGTTAATGAATATAATGTTATATTAATAGATTTAGGGAAACAAGAAGATAGAGATACAGAGGTTGTTATAGAACATATGATCAAGAATGGGAAAGGGAGAGAAAGAACACATATAGACAAAATAATGTATTAACATTGAATATGTATAAGTGAAATGAATATAAGTAACACATCAATATTAAATGTAAAAAATAATTTATAATTTAAATATTATATAGATAATACGTAGAATATAAAATATTATATAGAGATAAAATATATATAAAGAATAGTGATTTAGAAGAGAAGGCACTTACCACATGTCTGGGATCACCTCAGGTATCCTCTAACCTCTTAGATAGTAGAATTTTATATATTAATTGAATGATAAAAAACCAAAAATATATTTTACTTAATCCTTTATAATACATTAATTTTCATATTTTATTTATTTATTTGATCGATATTTCTCATTTCGATTCTTTTTAAACATTTTCCATAGTTACAATGCTGCTTCAGTATAATATTGTTGGTCAATGTTATTTGTTTCATGGTTACAATTTCTCAAAAAAATCAAGGTATTGGTCTTTATTTAATTCAAGTAGTATATAAGTTCCATGATTAATAGATAGTAAGAAATATTTTTGATTTAAGAAACATATCTTGGTAAGCTTGCTTTTAAAATATTAAATAAACTATTATGATCAATTTTAAAAATTAGTAATAATATTCCAATTTTATTTTTTTAGAAATATAAACAAAAATTTGGTTTATTTTTTATGTTATACTTGTACATTAAAACCATTTTGAGAACTAGAAAATAAAATCTGTAATAAAAAATCATTACTCACATATATGGAATTAAACTAACTTGTTGTGAGTGATATTTTTATGATGAATTAAAATTTTAAAAAGTGAAAAATAAATGGAGTTAATATATTTATAATTTTATATTGTGTTAACCTACATCATTTTTACTACACTTATAATTTTCTTTTTAACATCAATTCGTAGAGAACCTATTAATTTGATGTTGTTTTGTTTACTATTTCCACTTTTTTCTATTGTTTTGTAATACAATCTTATCATAGTAAAAAGCCCTAATTATTTATCACATCAGTTTATAAAATCCATTATATTAATTATATAGATTTCATAATGTTCAAATAATAAATAGTTATTTTCATGGTTATGTTTTAGGTATTATATTAAATATTGTTTTGTAACTTGTTTGTTTTTGTTGTTAATGGAATTTTAATTTTTATTACTATATAATAATATTCAAGTTTTAATTAAATAATTTATACCATATTTATAAAATAATATTATAACAAAATAATCCATTTATGTGGTGATGAAAATTTAAATACATCATCCAAGTAGGAGGTGAATTTAACAAAATATGTGTGATGTGTTCTTTCTTTGAATAAGTGAGAGGGAGTTGGATAATTCCTATTCAATTAATTAAAATTTCATATAAATATGATATTTATATTACTATATCATGATGTTTATAAGATATTTATAGGAGGTGTAAGAACAATATAACCCAAACAAAATCTGTTGAGACAGTTAACCTCTTCCTTTGGAATTCTTCATTTGATATGTTACTTGGGTTTTAAGAAATAGACATTTGTTAACAACAATAATCTATAAAAATTGATAGCGGATTTTTGAAAGGATTTGTCTTGGAATTTAGAAGTTATTCATTTTAAGTGAAGATATATTGGTATATGAGGGTGTAATTTATTAGTGAAGGGGGTTATGTTTTTATAAATAAAATATTAATTAAATTATTATATTTTATCAGGACTATAAATAGTATAGATTTTTAATTATTTGTATCAATTTAATAATGTGAATCTAAAGTAATGGTATCTTACATAATATGATATCTAATTGCTCAGGTATTAATATTATACTGTAAAATATTGTATTTAACCATTTCTCACTATTCTCCACCATATTTTAATATTTATGAAAATTTTAAAAAAACATCACCCCTTCCTATCTTTGATGTGATTAATACAATAATAAGATCCATATTTTAAAATTAAATTTCTATGTTAAATAACATTTTTAAAAAATTTAATTAGTGAATTACCTGAATGGTCATTTTACTATTACAACAGTTAGGTTACTATTCAGGTGGTATTATTTCCAAAAATCATCTAAAATTTGAATTACTTATAAATAAATATTATTACCTTCATTCATCATTCACTATAATTCACAATAAAATTTAATTTAAAATATATGATCTCATTTCTATTGATTTGATTCATTTTTATAGATTTGTTTGAAAATGATATAATTCTAGGAGACCATGACATGATAGAATTTCAAACTCATGTTTTTTATGTACCTGCATTTATTATTTCATTCTACTGTTATTAATTTTGAAGAATATATTTATACTTAATATAATAATAATATATTTCTATTTAATAAAACAGTGATTCTCTATTTATGTGTTGTACTCAATATATTTATGGATTTTTTTATTTATTGAATTATTCATTATTCATTATTATATATCCATATATTTAATAATAGTATGAAAAATTATTAATTAGAAAATATTATAGATTCATATCATGAAAAATTAAATAAAATAAGTTCATTTTAAATTATATATATTAATGTAAGATAATACATAAAAATTTTAACGAAGCATCTAGGATGTTACAAGGGTGTAGTTTGGTGATAAGCATAGAATTCCTAATTAACCTCTATCTTTTTATACTGATCAGGGATCATATAGACTTATATTTATGAATAGGATATTCTATTTTTATTTTTGATTTCTTAAATATAGATTTAACTAAACACACATTTTATTTCCAACCTACCCAAATTAGGTATATAAGGGAACCAATTTTGGAATTGGTTTAATTAGTTGGGTAGATGATAGAATTTTAGAACTAAGGTTTCTAAGTTGATCATCTATAAGTTTTCAATTTATTTTTAATGATATTTATTCATAGTTACATGTGATCAATAGTATCTTGTATAAGTTTAGAAGTGTTTTTTAATCTATATCTATCTACCAAAAGAGAGATTGTCACCGCACAAGTACATAGGATATACCATGAGGTAATTATACATAAGAATAAATCATTGGAGGTATTTTGATAATTTATGTAATATAATAAATCATCGTGGTGCAATAAATGTTCTCAGGAATTAGTCTATGATTCATTATATTTAATAGGTATATTTGATGGCCAGTCACATTGAAAAAGTTTCCACCACACCACTCAGAAGTATTTCATGTTTCATTAAAACCCCATAAATACTTAGTGCCCAAATATTAAGGATAGTAAAGATCATCACACCATAAATCCTAGATGTCACACCATAATTCCATACATTTCATGTTTAAAGGGATGGGATATATAGATTTTTCATAGCAGAACATCAAGATATGATATATTAGTGTTATTCTATTTTTTTGAAGGGAGAAGAACATCATATGACAATCATTAAGGTCATGCTACAATGGGGCCCAGATTTGAGGAGATTTAAGAGGATAATGTTTTGATTCTCAAGGGTTTTTAAATAATATTATACTCAAATTTTATGGATGGATAGTGTAATAAAGGATCATAGTGTAGAACTAATTTTCATGATGTAATCTGATAAAATTTAACTACATATTACCAAAATTGGGGAAATTATATTGTAATCTAGTATTTTCTATATAGTTTCTAAAATTAAACTGCCCCTCAGATTTATTAGGATTATCATTAACTTTGGTGGTTTTATATGGATATTTATGGATGGTTTGGTAGTCCAGTCTATATGTGATAGGTGTAAAATACATTAGAATAAATTTTGATGATTAATTTGATGATATTATTGGATATTTGGAAAATATAATACGCATAGAAAATTCAAAGAACATTGAAATTTCTTTAAAAAGAGTAAGCAATTGTTGTTGTCAGTGTTTAATGATATGGATTGAAAAGAGATAATAGAACCCAAATGAAAATAACCATACCTGTTTTGTGATTATCATTATGAGGATTCATAAGAGTGAAATTTTTTCCAAGTAAATATTTTTATTTCTTCCTTGAGTCAAGGATAAAATAGGGAGATATAGAGACTATTCCTAAGATCAATAGTGCGCCCTTCCAAAATATTTAACTAAAAAAGAAAATATAGAGTGATTGTTAGATTTAGTGTCCTATAAATAACTATTTTTTACTTTAGATTTCAGGAATATTAAAAGAGGTGAATATTATTTAAATGAATTATTACATAATTTCATTTTTTATGTGATTTCAAGGTATCGCTTTCCAAGAGTATCTGTCACATTGAAAAGGTGCATTGTAGTTCCTCGATATGATGATAACATTAATATTCCAAGATGAAATTATAAAACCTTTTTCTAATGTTAGATAAAATTTTATGATTGTAAAAAAATTCTTTTGAATATCATGTATGGGTACTCATAAACATACGATACTTAATCTCATAATGTTCTCACTTGATATTTTCAAAGATAGAATATTATGATAATAGACCCCATATATAAAATTTATATGTTTATGTGTCATGGGATATTACATTAAATAAGTGTGTGTAATGATCCTTATAATTTCATATTATTATTAATTTATTTCATAACTTGTCTATTTTGATGCATTTCCATAAAACATGTATACATATAATAAAAGAGAATTTGGGTGTGTTGGGTGTATCCCAAATGATATGTTATTAATGAAAAGGTTGATGAAGGATTCTTCCCTTTCATATTTATGGAAGTTGATATCTTATACCACTGATTGAAATGTAATTATTGAATTTAATTATATGGATATAGTGTATATTCAGGGTCATTTAAGATATTAAAATAAAGTGGTATCAAGATAATAGGTTAATGACATCGGTAAAAAAACTGCTTGTTGAGAAATTGTAAAAGATGAATTATATTAAAGATTAAGTGTTAGTATATGGGTTTTTATGGTTGTTGCAACATATTCCCTTTCTTTTTGGGTGTATTGATCTATTACTGGATAGTAATCTTTGAATTTAGGAAATATCACCAAGTGAAACTAAGGAAGAGACATAGAGAGTCATGCATAAAGTGTTCAATTAGATATTAGTAAAATATTATTGATAATTAAAAATTGGAATAAATATTATTCTCTAAACTAAAAATCAATATTTATTCAGTTTTTTTAAATAATTAAAAATTTTAAATAAATATTTATTTACAAGTTAATTATTTAATTAAAGGAATATATAATAATTATTTATCTCTTGTTATTAATCCAATAATGAATACATATTTATTTATTAAATAAATAATTTATTTAGTTATGTTAATATAAAAAAACAATTTATTTTCTAGACTATGAATAGAATATTTATTTACTAAATAAATGATGAATATTTACTTCACCATTTATTTTAGAATTCAGTAAATGTTGAGGAGGATGAGTGGACCAGATTTAATCTAATTATAAATATTTAGTTACTTATCTAGAAAATAAATATTAATTTGTGTGTCAGATTGGGAAAGTAAGAATAAAAATAATATTTTTATTATTATTTTCCTGCAATTTAGTTTATTGGGTACTAATTCATAGTTAAAGAACATTGGGTAATTAATTGTATCTAAATCCTTGCTCGAGGTATATTTATTGAGTACTATGTCAATATGTGAATGGAGAATCATTGAGTATGATAATATCCTCTCAATATCTCCAACCTCCTCTTACATCTCAAGACCAAGTAGAGTAATAGGTATTACCTCACACCTGAATGAATATAAATTAATCATGGAGAACAAATCATGGTTAAATTTTTTCCACAATATCAACTGTAATTTCATTGACTTTATTCAGTGATCAAAGGAGCAATTGTGGATCACCGCTAGAGGTCCTCTACTTTGTATACTCGTTACGCTATGAATATACATCAATGAGGTTATAATGAACAACACCATGAATGAAGAAGCATGCCAACACTATGGTAATATCTCTTCTTTTATATTAGATATATTGTAAGTTTATATGAAAAGGACCTCTCTATTTGTTTTAGAAAAATCATTCTGCAATATTATTTGGAAAACAAAATTTGTTCACGGAATTCATGTCATGTACATTGTGAATGATCCATTGAATAAAAAAATATGAATTAGACATATGACCAACAGGTTCCTATAATTTATATGGAGTTAACAACTTTAATCAGAGGGGTCATGTTAAATTTATTAATATTTAAATATTATTGATCATTAAATACATTAAATGTTACTTCTCATTTCATGAGAGTGGTTCTTCAATCCAATAATTGACATCAATTCTTTTTTACTTTTATTTTATAATGAAGTAATTCAAATATAAATAAATATTAATGAATAAAATCTGAATAACTCATCTAGAGGTGCTAATAATTTTGGTAGGGAAACGTTGTATTACACTGTGCATATCTAGAGTACAGAATATGTATCACAGTTGATTACACTACAAAGTTAGATAATTAATTAACTACATCATATAATGAAGTAAATATAGTTTTTAAATGATATGTGTGTTGACCAAGCCCAGTTGGCAGACAACATGTTGGACTACACACCATGAAACTGCGTTACATATCATGTTGTCTATATATTTTAATAAAAGAAAATGTATAGTAAAATACATGTCTAGTATTAATTAGGTGATGAATAAGGACTAAAAACTATGTAATAATGAGTATACAAGGTGATTGCCTACATTACACTTTGTGTGCCCCTGGAATTTCTATGAGATAATACAAGCCCAGTCCCTAGGCATGTGTCATGGACATTTGTTGAAAAGGATACACGGTGTATAGTTGGATATACATGTCAAGTACCTAGCATCTTTATAAAAAATATAAAAATTGTTTTATTACACCTTAAACCTCATAATTATGTTTATTATGTTTCATTTATTGATTCATACATTCAATAAAATATGTTTTACTTGATATTAAGTAATTTATTACATTCAACATAAAATATGAACTACAAAACATGTATAGTTGTTATATGTTGACTACTCCACCCACATTAAAAGAATTACATACAATATTAAATAACATTTGTTTGGTGTGATATTTAATTAACTCATGCATGCCATGTAATTAAATGGTGAGACTTATATGTCAAACATTGCACAAGAAAACAATTTAGGATATTAATACATACAGATTGATTTGGATAGGTACTCACTAAGTTTTATCTCAATATAAGTTGTTTACTTATTTTATTACATTTTAAATAAAATTTATTAATTCATTTTTTGTAAAATCGCACCAGATGAATATCTCTAGGACAAATTTCATGGATATTAAGATCAAAATTATTATTTTTTAACTAAAATAAAAAATTTGATACATTCATCTGAATTTTTTCTTAATAAACTAACGGATTAAAATATATGTTATCAAAATATTTTAAATTAATATTCATTGCACATTTTGGAGATTATTAGTTTAAAATGACCTGTGTATGTGTATGGTTTATTTTAATTTAATTATTTTAGTGAGTTTTTACAATTAACTTTTAAATTAAATTGATGGTTTTTTATTCATCCCTCTCAACTTATCATGTATGGGGTAGTGTCCCAATTTTTTTCTTTTATGTATCCACCTCTAAAGTTCTATTTATGAAAGATTAAAGTAAAATCATAGTAAGGATGTATCTATAAGGTGCATGGATTGGGTTCAAGATAGAGCCAATGTGAAACCAAACAAAGGAGATGCAATGAAAAAAAGTTGAAATGATACAACTCAATCCCAGAACGGCTTAAGGAGTTTCTTTCACTTAGGATAAATTGGTTATTACTTCCCACTAAAAAACAATTTCTAGCTATATCTCAGGGTTAGGAAATATTTAATTTAATTTATTTCTATTAGATGTGTTCCTTCTTCTATTGATGCAAGGTCATGATAACATAAATAAATAAATAAATATGATAAGTTAGAATTCAAATAAGAATTTTTAATTTCAATGGTTTGATAGATTAGCCCTTTGAATATATATATATATATATATGGATTTATCATCTGAGTTGGTGTAGTGTTTGCGTGTATCAGGACCCAAAATTTAAATATTAAAAAATTTAACATGTTTTAATGCACATGTGCATGCATCATTTCACTATAAATGATTTTTATATTGTTTGAGAACTTGGATGGGAAATCAGAGACCATAGTTGATTCTAGAAAGATGGTTTTACCCTAGGTTTGACCTAAGGTTGATCGGTGTTGGACATCTGGTTAAATAAACTATTGGTGGGTGAGATTAATAAAATAAATAATTTGTCGTATTTATTTAACATAAATTCAAACTATAAATATGTAATTATAATAGAACACTAGGGATAACCACATAACTTTTTGAGGATTTAAAATAAGGAAATTGGGTGCTATTTGTTGGTGTATTGGATCGTGGAATGAAAAATGATTGGTAGGAGGTGGATCAAGATACAGGGACGTATAGGGTCTTCATCATTTCTGGATAATATGTTATTCACCAATGATTGATCCTAAATCAATATTGGGTATGTTTTTTGATGATTTACACCCTTTCCAATTTCATAACCATATATTTATAATTATATTATTTTTTATCTATGATATTTGTTCCTCACATGATCCCAACAAATATATTTGTTATATTAATCTATTCTAAATTCTTCATTTCATTTTATATCGCCCAGTATACCCTGATTATGTTATAGTTGTACAAGAATTATTTTAAAATGATGGATTCAACTGTTAATGTTCTTTTCACACTTTTTTCTTCACATTCTTCCATGTTGGCCCTTAATTTGGTGGTTCAACATTGTCACGTTGAGTTCAAGTGTGATTGAACCTATGGATTCAGAGAGATTTTTTAAACGAAGAATAGTTTAGTGATTTTTTTATGGATCAAGAAGAGTTACATGATGTGAGTGTGGCCTCAGTGGAACAGGGATCTAGTGAATAAATGAGTGGATTCCATCCATGATGAGTGAATTCATACATGGATTAGCTGTCTTGAATCAAAGTACTAATGAAAATTCATACATAGAAAATTCTAGATCCATGAACCCCGATGTGAATCATCGCGGAAATAGTGATGGTGGCAGCATGATCAGGATTCAGGAAGAATTCCTTCGGTTTCTACAAAATATATAACTATAGTTTATGTACTCTTAGAAAAAATGTCATTTAGTCCCCCAATTATAGCGGTTGGATTTTACATGCCATGTGGTTGGAAACACAAATTGTGTGGCCCTACCCAAGGTTTCTAGGCCATGTTCCATCTACACATTCCTAGAGCCCTATCGGCATGGATTATCAGGTACTCTATGGGTACTTGGTCATGGATCAGTGCCTAGGAATGACTAGATGTACACAAGCATATCCAGTTATACGTAGTCATGGAAAGAATCACAAGACCGGGCCTTGGGTGGACATGATATGTCTTGTAGTTCCCCTATAAGTTGTTTTGTAAAACATGTCCATCCTAGACATGTTTATTCAAGGAAATTGGTAAGAGGATAAGTGATTCCACACACCATCTGACCCATGGTACACACCATGTAATTTTTTATGAAAATTCAACCTTTTGAATCTATTTCTATTATACTCAAATTTGGGTCATCAATTAGACTTTCCAAAGTATTTTTCTTATATAGAATGTGATGTTAATATTTATTGTGTATTTTTAGATAAAACATGAGTTTCTGAGTGATTGGAACATATACATTAAAGGGTAGACTAGTAATAGTTTTGAGGAAGGATTTTTAAAGAGAGTTTGGGGATAGAAACCCCCTATCACAATAGGGTTAGGGTCCCCCATGCTTTTTGAACACGATTAGTGGAACCCCACTGGTATACTAGGACATGGGTCTACTGCTATAGATTTATCCCTCTCAACTGTGCAGTTTAGTTTCAAGGTGTGACTCCACAACCAATTAAGTTGTTCCCCCTTATGAAACTATGTTGTGGGTCTACTCTCTATCTATATACAGAGGGGTAACCCTTATCATGATAAGACATACATCCTTTATTCACTAATTGGTACCTCCTATCTCACCAAGATGTGGGTCCTATACTTATTTAGTAGCACCACCTTGTCAAACTGAGGTACGAGACCTCTATTAGAGATTGTTACCCCTTGGTCTATGCAGAAGAGGAGAGGTGTGGGATCTCCACCTGTCTTTCTCAGAAAAAACACATGTGATGTTGGGCATTGATGATGAACCATTGGAGCTATAGGAAGACTCATCATACATGGCTGGTTTGGGGAAATGGGGATCTACTTTCTCTCATTTTAGTTTCTTTTTGAGAATATATCTATTTTGGTTTTCATTTTTCTCTTCTTATGGGTTGATATAACCTTTATAATACCATTATATATCTCCCTTTTGGTTTTTTGGGGTGACCTATAGGGTATGTATATACTCACCCCCTCCCCCCCTAGGATCTTTTCCCACACATGTCATCTCTTATGCAGACAGGGGACTTTTTGGTGATGAAAATGGTGGAGCATAGTGATACTTTGGTGAATAGACCGGATACGGTGTTCAATCTTGGAGATCAAGAGTTGGGATCTCTCAGTTTTTCTTTATTAAAATTATTATCAGGATGGAATTCATTACTGGTTGTGCATGTATTTTTCCCCTTTAGGATTTATCGTACTTTTATGTACAATGATTTATTCCCTAGAGTTTATTTCATTGTTTATCCCAATATGTTATTGGAATTTATTATTCATTTGGACCATTGTATATATATGGTTGGGAGCATGAGTATAGGTACATTTGGTTAAGACCTCCCATTATATATTATGTTTTCTTGGTGCTCTTCATTGACCCCTACCCTATTATAGGGGGGCATGGAGTTGTGGCAGCTCAGCCTTCCACCATCACAATGGGATTTAGTGGGTTATGTCATTACAAAAGGATTTCATGAAAATATTATATCACTGAAATGGTTAATATCTTAAGTAATATTCACATAACATTAAAAAGTAATGTAAATTGATAAGAAATAAAATTTACAAATTAAAAAAATAACCAAGTTAATATTATTTTATAACACCTTCCATTGTCAGAATTAAGATAAGCAGTAGTTAATGTGTCGGTTCAAGTCATCATTAAGGGAAATTTTAATTATCATGGAGCCTTAACTAAGAAAATTGATCGACTTAACCAAACCTTTATTGAATTTAATATCCAATTTTTTTTTAAAAAACAATATGGAGACAAGGGTTGAGTAATTCTAAATTGGGATTTTAGGAATTGGTATTCCACTCAATGGAATAAGGAACTCTAAGTATAAAATTTCAAATACCGCCTACCAAAACAAATTCATATGGTTTTCATGTCCATAATCTAGAACATAATGAGGTAAATATGGATCATTTCCACTATAATTTATTAATCTACGATAAATGTTTTGTTCAATAGTAAGGGTCTTTGAGAATTTATTACATATTGGGAGATATAATAAAATTAAAATTTTTATGTATCACATAATTTGTAGTCAAGTAAAGTATTCATATTCTACTCTATAATTATTGTAGAATAATTATAATTTCATCAACATAATTATTCTTATGATCAATTATTGAGAAATATCATCACCTAACTGGTAGTAACATCCAAGAATTGTTTAGACACTTAAGAGTTGTGTTGCAGAATGGACATAATTATTACATACTAAAATCCTCAATCCTTGATCCTCCTACTAAGGAGGTGAGTGATGAGTAGTTTTTCAACTATAAAAAACACCTGAATAATGAGCTAGATGCTCAGTGTTTAATGTTTTCATCCATGTGTATTGTACCCATGATGTCACCCATAATAGGGATTCTTATAGCATGCTCCATCCTTTCCATGGTGTTTATTAGGAGAGATACATATAAGAATAGTTTGATATGTCCATGGAACTTTTCTTGAGAAAACATAGAAAAGAAGTACCATCCAAGCCTCACATAGTCAATCTCATTGGCTACATTTATGTCTGATGGTTCAAGAGATTATGCTATCAAAAAAATCTGAATTGATATCATTATTATATCACTACCTCATAGCTTATATGGCTTGATTTAAATTTCAGTATGAATAAAATAAAAAAGTTTCTACCGTATGTTATAACTATACTTTTCCATGATGAAAAAGATATAAAGCATGGGAATCCTTTGTTTCTTATGGTTAATAAAAGGAAAGTATATTTGAAGGTATATAAGGCTATCAACATTTCAAAATCATCATCACAATGACCTTTAAATAATATTAGGATGATGGGGAAAGAAAGGGAATAAGATGAAATTTGTTTTTTATATGTATAGAAGGGTCACTAGAAGAAAACAATTCACCCACATAAATAATAAAGTGAAATATTCAGGTTTATTTTTTATCAAGGGAAATTTATCTATTTATATAAATATTGTATTAGATTTAGAATGTGGTTCTTGATATGTATTCAAATATAGAACCAAGTATATTTTCAATGATTTCCTATAGTGAGGTGGATCTACAATCATCCAATAGATCTAGACTTAATATTGTGCCTATTGAAGATTACCACATAATGTTGTTAACTAAAATGGTATGGGTTTGGAAAGATTTCTATTATGATTCTTCAGTAACTAAAACCATTATTTCTATGTTTAGACATGATACGTATGGATTTATTTTCAAATCTGAAAATAATTGTTGTTTCTTTTATAAATAAATAAATTTTTATGGTGATGAATATTTAAATAACGGTATTTACAAGTTGTATTACATAAAGCAAGTGAATTGACAATGAAAATTGTTCACCAGACTCATAGAACCCCAACAATGGAATATTCATCTAACTCATGTAATTGAAAATTATTTGACCCGATTATACAAAGATAGACATTTGGATTTATTTGAACTAAAACAACCTAGAATATGTCACACAAGTTTTCAAAGAAAGGTGACAAAAACACTATTTAGTGGGAAATTGGAAAGGGTTACAGAGATTATTAATTTAGTTTATACCAATCTATATAGTCCATTTATAGTTGAATCTAGGAGTGAGTACATATACTTCATAAACATTACTTATTTATTTAATTGATACAGATATGTCCATTTAATGTGGTGTAAGTCAGATTCCATTAATAAATTCAAGGAATATAAGAATGAAATTGAGAACCAACATGGTATGAATATTATGATACTTTTCCCACATAATGGAGGATAATATCTTAATTAGTAATTCATTTATTAATTGTAATAATTTTGAATGTTATCTCATATCACTTTCTCCTATGATCAATAATGGAATGGTGTAAGTGAAAGGACGAACCACACCCTATTTGACATAGTAAGACCCATGATGAGTCATGTGAGTCTTCCATTAACATTTTATGGATATGCATTTTAAGAAGTAGAATACATATTAAATGAAGAGATAGTTAAAGTAGTAATTGATATTACATATCGTATTAGGCATGCAAAATGACCCATGTTGTCAAATGTGTTATTGGGGAGATTTGAATTGTTTATTTAGGGTATTTCAGAAAATAATCATGCAACTGGGGAAATACGTTTATCTTTATGGGATGTCCTAAGGAAAATAAAGAATATTACCGATGTTAACATATTGATAAGAGATTTTTTTAATAATCATCCAACATTTCTTGAAGGTTTTCGTATCTCTAAAATTGATAGTGGGAGTTAGATAGCCATTTAAATAGTCATGGATCGAGACACAAAAAAGTTAGAACATGAAGTAATTTAAAAAATACCTATAGAAGAGGATGTTTCAGAGAAAAATATAATGTATAGAAAATGATAGAGGTTATATAAACATAATTATATAGTTTTCTTTCCCCTAAGGATGTTGTCTCATTATTAGTTTATAATAATGATCATGTAACCTTCAAGAAGTTGTAAGTGGCATAAAAGATTCCAAAAATGAGGAAGCTGTGAATTTTGAAATGAATAACAAGTACCAAAACCAATTCTAGGATTTGTAAAATTCTCTATTATATATAAATGATGTTGGTTTTAAATGGGTATTCTAGAATAAATTGGACATATATGGGAAGGTCAGTACCTATAAGGCATGAATAGTTACAAAAGGGTTCAAACAGTATCATGGAATATACCATAATGAAATATTTTCACCTGTTATTATGCTAGAATTGATCATTATTCTAATTTTCATAGTATCTTACAATGACTATTATATTTTTAAAATTGATGTTAAATATATATTTCCTTAATAGGAACCTTTATGAAGATGTTTTTATGGCACAATAAGAAGTCTTTGTGACTCTAAAGGTTACTAATATGGCATTCAAGTTGTATAGATCCATTTATAACTGAATGTAAGAATCCACGTCACTAAAAATTTAGTTTTATGAATCCATTAATGAATTTGGTTTCACAAATAATGAATGTGGGACATGGTTTTATTATCAATTTATAAGGACTATGGTAATTTTTTTAATTTGTTATGTATACGACATACTACTTATTATAAATGAAATATTGGTCATACATATCATTAAGTCCTAGTTAGACCCTTGCTTCCCGATGAAAGACCTAGGTGAAGTATCATATAAGTTTGGGAACATTTTCCAACATTATTGATCCCATATAATTCTTAGACTCAGTCAATGTATGTACAATAAAAATATACAAAAGAGATTCAATATGGAATAATCTCAAAGGGTATTATTTTCAGTGTCACATGATATTCATATTTCTAAGAAAATGTGTCCTCACACACCAAAGAAATACATATATTTGAATGGATTCCAAAAAAGTCATCCAATGGGTTATCCATGTATGTTATGATATGTACAAGGCTAGATGTTGGTTATTCTTATGTCACATTAGGTTGATATCAAGATGAACAAGGTGACTACCAATGGATGATGACTTAAGTATATAAATCCTAAAAAGGATATTTTCATGGTGTATAGAAGATATATACAACTAGCCACCAAGGTATATTCTTATGTCTTTATTCCAAATAGATAAATATGATTAGAAATCATAGTTGGGATACATCTTCATTCACAATGGAGGTGTTGTGAGCTAGAAATAATCAAAAAAAAATTTGGGGACTACATAAATTATGGATTTTAAGGAATCTAATGAAGTAGTTAAAAATATATCCTTTTTCCATGATGTTTATCTAGTCCCTAGAAGTGAATACCATATAATTCTCTAGTGTAATGATACAGAAGTGGTGGATCTAGAAAAGGATATAAGGTCACATCAATGGATGAAGCACATAATTTAGAAATTTCATATCCATAGTTATTTCTCTTAGATACATGAAATTTCAATGAGTAGAGTTTCCAAGGAATACAATGTGTTGAACCCATTTAATAAATACTAAACTTATCAAAATAAATGGATTGAAACTGATGGAGATAATGACTAGAGTGGTTGAATATTCATTCAAAAAAATTATTAGAAATCAACTTGAGTTCATTAAATAATGAATTAAAATGAGTGTTGTGTTCTTGAAATAATGTGCAATAGAAATAAAAAAGACAGAAAATAGATATTTATACTGGTTCTGATAAAAAAATCATAGTCTACTCTTAAAGATTCTCTAATCCATGAAAATATTAATACCCATTAAGAGCCTTGATTTCAAGGTTGTGAGAACCACCTATATACTCTTCCTTTTAAAAATACCAAGAGGAACAACCTATACTTTTTATAGGAGACTAATCCTAGTATATGACTTGACTTTGGATTGGTCCTCACAACCTAGACATCATTATTGGGGGTGGATAAATGATATAAGTAAATACTTTATTTTGATTGGGAAAAGCATAAACTATACTTGAATAATTACAAATAAAATACGTAAAATATAACAAATAGAAAAAAAATACAAAAAAACTAGCATATGATCAAATGATTATGAAGATTATGAAGATAGGTTATTGTTGATCATGTTAATTGAATAATGTAAAACATAGATTTTATTATATGATTATACCTAGGGAATAGATGTTATAGTAGTTTTTTAATCATATGAGGGTAGTAAGAATTTTTTACAAGTTGTTTGATAAAATATATGAATGAAGTTCTAAAACCACTTGATGATATCTCAAAAAAATAACCCATAAATCATTAAAACAAAGATATTCTTGGAGAATCTACATAACCAATAGTTTCATTCCCCATTTTAGCACATGATAAAAAAAATTACAGTTACCTATGATTATAAATGTATTGATGAATAATAAAGAACATTCACACTATGTTTATTTTTTAAATATCAATATAAAACTTCTAATATGTTAAGTATAACAAATATATGTAATTAATATATATATATAATAGCTAAAATAAGGAGAAAAAACCTCTAGTTTATTAAAACATTAAAAATTTAATAAAATAGGGCATTATAATAATATATATACTACATGAATTTTTGTGTATAATAAATAATGAAAATAATTTTTACACATTATATAATGATATTTTAGAAAAATATAGTAAAATATTATCAAAATATTTATTTTAATTATATAAATTAAAATATAAAAATTGTTATTTAAAAAAAATATATTTCACAAAATGGTAGATAAAAATATTTGTTGTTAGCTAACAAGACAATATTTTACTCATCTACCATCTGTTTCAAAAATTATCTACCATTGGAAAATAAAATCTATCATTTTCAAGTGGTAGATTGATTTGAAATTTGAGCATAGAAATGCTACTATAAAGATAAATCTACAACCATGTCACTATAAAATCCTTAGGAGATAAATTGTTACAACATGAAGCTGCTACATCTGAAATGAGAATTGTTTAGTAAAGGAGAGATTTGTCGATGAAGAAACTATCTACCATTTGTAAAATGGTTGATTGTTGATGTGATAAATTGGTACTCTAAGAACTACTATTTTTCCAATGAAATATTGATCTTCTGATGATGTAAGATGAAACATGTTGAAGTATACTAATCTATAATTTGATATAAAATATAGGTCGAACCAAATATAGAAGTTATCATCATATTGGAAGAACCAAATGAATGTTTTTTTACTTCAATTTACACACTATAATGATGAGAAGTTTTTTTACTACTATAAATTTACAGAGGAAGAAGTTGAATGAAAATGGGAACTCTTGGATGATAAAATTACATTCGAAATCATTAACCACTGTGATAGTTTCCCCGCTTGTATGAGATATGGCTATATGGGTGTCACCTAAATTATACTAGTATGGGATAGTCCGGTGGATAATTATTTGGATTTAAAACAAATTATTTCAATAATTAATCCATTTTGTTAAACTAATGTTAATATCATCTCATAGTAAAACATAGAGTGTGCACCCTGATACTTCCTCATTTCTTGGTGGATCTATGAAGGTTATTTACATTAAACATTTTCTTACATTCCCTCGTGATTATATACTCTTTAACCTCATTTATAGTACAGTGTTTATATTTTAATATCACTTGATATTGTGCAACCTGTTTGTTTATTTTCATAATCATTTATGCTTGAGTTGTTTTAAAAATGGTTTTACAAGGTATTTTGAAAAAAAAATCAAATAAAAGAGAAAGTATTTTGTTATAAATGATATTTCTTTACAAAAGGTTTTTTAAATGAATACAAATGTTTTATATAGTTTATGAAACCTCAAAGAGCCTCATTTAGGGTTTTAAAATATTTTAATACCATGTGAGGATTTCATTTGGATTTTCTGAAGAAAATAAATAAATAAAAATTTCCTCAAGGAAAAATCATAATATTTGGTCCTTTTTAATCATTAATAATGGAAAAAAATATCTTCTAATAAATTTATAAACTACTTTTTATGAGCTTATTATTGAAATGAATTGTATAGACTCTTTAGTGAGATTTTATTGTGCCTATTTTCTCACACCCTGCATACAAATTTTCATATATGTACATAGCCTCAATTTTTTATTTGTGTTATATGTTATTTTATTAAAATATGATATTATCTCTCTTGGTTTATCGATGGCTAAATTGTGATATGGTGACTAACCATTGGTTATGAAGAGGTATTCTTGCGGTATGGTTTCAGTTTTGTTTTATTTTTAGTTTAATGACGTATCATCCAAATCATATAGCTATTATATTCTTATTAAGTTTAATTTTAAATTTTTTATGAATGTTATTATAAATGAGATTATTCATTATTATTAGTTATAAATCATTATGTTCTTATTTTTATTCAAATCATATTATTTTATTATTCGATTAAATCCAATGAATTTATGATCTATATCAGAGTTTGGGTTAGAATTGGCTTCCATATTAAATATTTTTTTTGTGAAATCATTCCCAACTAGTATAGATTTGATTCTGGGGAGTTTTTTTCCTGACCATGGGGATTGAAAATTCCATTCAGGCCATCTGAAGATTCAGATCGGGTGATGTGTCAGGCTATCATAAGCTCATTCATTACAAATGGTATAATTAGTTCCATTTTTAATATCCATAGGTTCTGAAATATCACCCTTGTTATTTTTGGGAGTTTTATAGTAAGGATTTAGGGATTTCAGAACGTGATATGTTGGTGTAGAAAGAGTCTAGCTAACTCTTTCTCGGTCAAAACCTATAGTTTCCACGTGTTTTTGGGACTTGAGTCATGGATTTTGATTTTTTTTATTTACTAGACATGTTTTATTTTGATATTAAATAAATATATTTTAGTACCCTATTAGTTATGTAAGTTATTTTTGGGGAACACTTTGGAAATAGGGTGTAAATTGGTGGAGTAACTGGAGACACACAATTATATCACATGGTCTAGAAAGCTATGTGGAACCCATGTAAATTATTCTGAGGACTCCATATAGCTTATTTTTTGGTTGGAACATAACCTAATAAAACATGTGGTAAAAAATTAATAACTCTATATATCTTTATGATTTTTTGACTCCACTTGATTTCGAATTGCTCCTAAGGTGGTCTCTACTTATTATTGATGAATAAAATAGGGTTTTGATTGTTATTTGATATTTTTGTAATTAATGTTTTTGATGCATCGTGACATGTTATATATTTTTATAGATTT
Source organism: Viscum album (assembly GCA_963277665.1). Classification (NCBI taxonomy): domain Eukaryota; kingdom Viridiplantae; phylum Streptophyta; class Magnoliopsida; order Santalales; family Viscaceae; genus Viscum; species Viscum album. The sequence continues at coordinate 398,162,770 of OY728144.1, forward strand.
ATAATGTTAGGTTTGGAATATGTTGGATGTTTTAATGGGTTTTTGGCAAGAAAAAGAGTAGTTTCAATGAAATTTCTATTGAAACCCCGCTTTTGATGGGTTTTTGGAAAATTTCTTATTTATAATTATTTATGTTATAAAGTGGATGATCTCATTATGTAATTTTGAAATTGTTTTAAAAAAAAAATCTATTATATAAAATCTTTAAAATGTGGTAATCATTATTTTTTGGAATGATTTTAAATTTTAATGTTGTTTTAAAATTATTTCATTATCTATCAAATAAAATTAGGTATTTGTTAGGTCCCTTGGTATGTAAGTAGTAACAAGAGGGGGTAAATTTTTTTTCAAATATCAAAAAAAAATTATTATATCATAGTTATAACAGTGTTGAAAATATGGTGGAAATCAAATTTATAATGCAAGAAATTATTATAGGGGTTCAGATCACCTAGATACTAGTCCTCTCAACAATATCCTCTACTCTACAAGGATAATGTCAATAAAAAGATCCTCACTTTTTATTGGGATTAATAACCTGATTATATACAAATTAAACATTCCTTTCTCAGACATGGTGGTATAACCCCATCCTTCTAAAGGTGCCACAACCTACCTTCCTTTTTTTCAAGGAACTATCTGACCTTCATTTTATATGGGAGGAATAACCCAATATGATAGATTTTATATGGGTAAATATTAAACCCAACTCAAGAGAAAAAATAGATGGTATAAATAATTACATTGGTGAAATAATATAAACAAATAATACAATAGTTGATAAGATGGTGTAGAAATTTGGTGCAGCTTGAGTTCTTTGATCACATCATTGTTGGAACATGAAAGTGATGAAGATATTTGGAGATCAAAAAATTAGAACAAAATTTAATCACATTTTTAGGTTAATTCATAGCACCATAAATTGTGTCATCCAATATCTGTAAAATGGTCTCCACTAGTATATGTTATTTATCCTTAAATTTACCTCCCATTACATTAAAGAAAAATAATTTAATAGTGTATCTATATCCAATATCTATATGACACTTATTAGTGTATAAAAATATAATAATATGACTGTTACCATTATTTGTTAAAGTCAATTTGAAAACAAAACACAGTCAGAATTTTTACTTCTTTGTCAAATAAGAAAATAAAGTATTTATTATTTTGTGTAAACAAATTATAATAAATCAAAATTTTAAAAAACAATTAAAATAAAAATATAATAATCTAGAAAATAAAGATAGTGGAATGTTATAAGAACTAGGCATTCAATGAAAAACATTCTACATGAACAAGTGGATATAAAATAGTTCTAATTTTTTTTTTAAAAAAACTTCTTAAATAAAATTGAAACATAACAAATAATATATTTAATAAACAAATTATTTTAAAAAAATTAAATAAATAAACTAATTAAAATTTTGGAATCAATTTTTAACTATCATAGGCTCATGACCCGCCGATGAAAACTGAGGGTGGTGGTGTATGACCTACCATTGATGTAACTCCCTGAGAATTTATAATATTATCATGTTATAATAAATATTATTTTGTTTTTTTTATTCACAAAACCATTTTAATCTTACGCTACACACCACACTGAGTTAGTTTTTGGTAAACACGTTATTGGGTTTTACCACCTTTTAATGGCACCCTTATTTTAAAACTAAATTTTGAAAATTTTACAGGTCATATTTTTAAAAATAAACATAATTTTTTTATTTGGAATGTTTTAATTATATTAGGGTTAATTTTGGTTATTTTTCTGAGAAAATTCATTTTTCGATGAATAATGAAAATTACTACAATTTAGTTAGAAACAACATTTTCATTTAAATTATTATTAGTGATAAATCATATTTTAATATGGTTTTTAAAGTCATAATATATCAATTATTCATATATTAATCCAATTTATTTCATTTGAATAAATGTTTTTATTTAAATTAGATATAAAAACTTATTGAACTTTGAACGTTTTGACTTTAAAACACTACATTGTCACTATGTCTGCGAGAATTGCATTAATTTTAATTTTCCCAGGTCTATGATATGAACACTGAAAAATATAAATATATAGTTTTAATGTGTACAATATTTTTTTTCTAATAATATCAACCTAATTTTTGACCAAAAATATTAGTGAAAGTGATAAAAATTAATTACTATGATTAACGTAAAATTAATCTTAATAAGGGACTGAACCATAATCTTAAGAAAAATAATGGCATGAAAACTTGTCCCAAATATATTTTCTACAAATAATTCAACCATTTACCCAACTTGTTTTAATTATATGGGCTATTGGGATATTTATAAATGGAATTTCCCTATATAAAATGTTGAGCAAGGAAAAAAGACCAAAGGAGAACGTTACTTACCTTTAACATTTAGATATGTAAAAATTTCATATTTTAGGTCATACATATCATTTTAAAATTTATATGGGTTATTTTTATCATAATAATTTATCAATAATTTTTATATATGGTTTATTTAATTGAAATATTTAAGAAACCACAACATAGTGATTATTCAGTATATAATTTACTAAAGTAAATTATAAATAAATATTAAAAGTGAAGGGAATTGATTGAAATATTTTATTTAAATATTTTTTTACATGAATATATCATGTTGAAAAACTATAAAATTAATATATTTGTATTCAAATATTGTTTTTAAATTTTGAATTCAATGTAAAATAAATAATGTCAAATTGACTTTATTGTCATTTTACAATAAATGATATTTTATTAAATGATTTAAAATTTATAAAAAAACAATTTTCTTAAAAGTGATTTCTATGTTACAGTAAAATTTAAATATGTTATATTAATGTAATAAATTTATCTTTTATAATTAACATATTCACCCATATACTGTAAAAACATTTTTAACACAGTCCGGGTTTAACATGTGTTTTAGCACGTCACATGAGCTTATTTTAAAATTAATTTGTAAAAACATGGGATTATAATTTTATAAATTATATATCATATTAATAATTAAATGTATCATTGTTTTCTAATAAATGTCAATTTATTTTAGTTTTAATGGTTTAAATAATTAGATTATAAATCTAGATGCTTTAAAAAACTAAAATGATAAAATTTGAGAATCTTAGATGTTAATAACCAAATTATTAAAATTAACATATTTTTATGTTCTTGAGTACTTAATAAACCATGATTCATATTTAATAATATATGTTTTCACTTTTAGGAACATTTGATGATGAATACCACCCTATAATGAATACCTTTTGGTATTTAAAGAAGTGACACTCCCCCTCTACTATAAAAGGCAAGCAATCTACCCCTAACACCTCTCAATCTGCTTTGGCTCATCAAACATCTACCAAAAAACTCTCCCAAAATCCCTCCCATCAATATAGACTCCTCAATTGAAAATTTAAATCCATCCAAGGAAGCCTTTTGGTACAAACAAAAATGATTTAACTAATTAAGAAGTAACAATCTTCATTAACCATTTTAGATTCATTATCATTCTCTACCCCAAAAATTGTTTTATTCTATTATTATAAAAAACACTAGTATATTCAATATTCTATGATGTTTTTATTTTTATATTTCTAACTAAATATACACACACATAAATATATGAGAAATGAACATATTTTTTATGTGCATAGAGAACCAATGCCATATGAGATGATGATTTTTCATTTTTACTTTATCACCAATCATGGTGACCATTATGTAGGAATATATATATATATATATATATGGTATTTATTATTTATTTTTGACTTATTTAATCATTTTATAATACATACAATTAATACTTTCCATTTTTCGTTAATACAATAACATCGGTTGAGGAAGTGTGGACTACCACCCCCTCAAAGCGATTGGATTTGTTCAAGTTTTACATGGAATATATTAAGGATCATTTCTATAAAACTATATAACATGTATAACATTGTTATTATACTCGGATTATAATATACATAATTATCATTTATTTTTCATTATATCAATACAAAAATGAAATGGAAGTAGCGTTCATGCATACGTACGACTTATCGTCTCCATGAATGGTACACTTCATTTCTAATATCCCAATATAATGGACTACTATAAATACATATATCATGTATATATATAAAAATTAATTTATGGTTTATGTTATTAATATTATGAAACTGTTATTTAATTAATTATAACAAAAAAATAACAGGTTATAACTTAGTCGAGCAAACTAGGAAATTAACACATGAAATAGTGAAATTAATGAAATTTGTTAACAAACGGGTGCTAAGATATTATAAGAAGTTAATATATGTTATTAAAATCCTTATTATTATTATGGGATAAGTTAGTAACATATTTTAAACCACAATACATGAAGATAAATATGACACAAAAAATGTATGGTTAATGTAATATAATTTCACCTCAATTTACAATTAATTGATACTTGTTTGCTATTATGCACCAATTGGAATTTATTCATTATATATAATTCATTTTAATGTTATATCATGAATAAATTTATTATCATGATATTATAATTTTTAATTAATTTCATGCCTATTTTGATATTATGATTGAAATGTTTCAATGTTGTATGGAACATTCTGGAATGTTAAAGGATTAATCTTCTAAATATTGTTATGAATGATTATATTTACAATCCAAATTGATTTTGTGATTTCTATCCTTATGTCAAAAAAATCAATATATTTTAATCATTTTTTCTTGTAAATTTACTTTAAATTTATATTTTCTTGATAATGGATAATATTATCACCTAAACTCTATACCATTTTACATATGGTGTCTACTTTGATAGTTATTTGGTTATTTTGGGGAAATATTGACAATTCCATATTCTTTATTCAATGTGGATTTTTTAAAGGGATTATTATTTATTTTTATTATTCAATAATAGGAATGATTTGGATTTTAAATGACGGGTCGATCCAAAACTTTATATATCTCCTTGATGCATCGACAGGTTCTCTTGAGACAAATAAGTTTGTCAAATTAAAAGGGTTTCTATCCATAGTTTTAAACCATCTTGTGAAAGGTATTTATGGTATAGGTTTTTATGTCCCCCATACATAACATCCATTAAGAAAACATTTCCCTCATTTAATTTTAGTTATTATTTATCCATGATATTTTGTGTCGATATATCTATAGATGTAATTTATTCTCGGTTTATTGATTTACAGAACTAATTTCAATTTCATACCTTTCCATATTAATTATGACTTATCTAGATGTGTAAAGGGAAATTGTGTTTAGTTATTTTCCTTTCTATATAGATTGATTTATTATTTATTCTATTTTATTTACCCTTACTTATTATTTGAGATCACCATTATTATATTTCATTCTATAGGTTATGAAAAAGAGAACTTTCAATAATTTTTTGAAGATGCAGTTTATTTCTGTATATTTTATAGCATGTTTTACTTTTTTTCCAACGTATTATGGGTACAATGTGTGTAATATATCTTTCCAGGGGTTCTAAACTAATCGTTCCTTCATGATTTCATTCATTGTAATAATTCAAATGTAATAACATAACGGACCGACGTCAAGATTCTAGGTTTGGGGAATTACAACTGAAAACCAAGAGTGGTCGCTCATAACCTTCCACTCAGAAAAGAGTAAAAGATATCACTGAATTTCATGAAAAAAAAGTTACCAAAAAAATTAATTCCAATTCACTTAGAAACCAAAGGATTCTAGATAAGAAAAAAAAATTACTATCGTTGGATGTCCAAAGGTGACCTGTGACATACTACTAGAAATTTCCAATGGTGGCTCAATGATAATGTTTTCTAAAAACTAAGTGAAATTATATATGAATAAAAAAAATTCATTCTTAAACAAAGGTAAAAAAATAAAAATAAATATATTAAATGGAAAATGAGGATACTTCCAAGCTTCTATGAACCAGATTAATTAAAGAACCACTAATATGTTGTTGATAAACTGAATTAAAAACTTCTAAAAAAATATAATAAAATAAAAAATAATATAATAGGAATCCAATTATAAAAAAATAAAAAAGATAATAAGGATCACCGGTTGGATCTTGATGAAGCTACTATAAAGTCAATGTACAACAAAGAAGAAATCACTAGTGGAGAGAAGATGACCCACCATTAATGTCCAACGATGTGTAGAATGACTCACTGCTGAATCTAGTGGTATCTCACAAATATACCATCTTTGGGTTCATCCAAGGGTTACTAGACTAACCAAAAATTACTATTTTACACTAGTGACCTGACATACCAACCATTGGTATTTTCGAATGGTGACTCATCTTACCCACAGTTGGTATTTTCCAATGGTGATACACCCCGAAACTAAAAAAGGAAGGATAAATAACCATTTGAACATCCTGAGGAAGAAGATGAATATTTCTGTTAAAAAATAAAAACCTATTTAATTAAAAAAAATTGGAGAAGAGCGACACTTGAAAACATAATATTTCAAAGAAATATCAATTGGAGAAAACTTCATTGTAAATGCTATGCAATTCACAAGATATCTAGAAGTTGAAGCTCAGATTGATGTGGAAGAAAATAGAAGAACTAAGAATGATAAATTCATAGGGGTTAGAAAAAATAATGTGTGGGAGTTCAAAATAGAATAACCAGGAGTTAAAATTGATCATGCAGATTCAATCAGACGGATGAGGAAGTATCAGAATTTTTAACATGTGTGAATAGTGAAATATAAAAGGTGTACCACATCGAATCTAGGACATGTTAACCTACCAGCATATCAATCAAGAAGAACATATCTGAGATTTTAATTAAAACAAAATGTAAAAACATGGGCCTATGGGCCCAATGGGTGACCTAGTCTACCAATGTGCCTTCGAAAATCCTTTAAGGGACTTGTACATGGTCATGTTTGCTGAAAGTGTGCACTAAGCTCGACCAAACCACTATGTGTGCCTAGAAGGATAGACCTCCCATGAGGGTTGAACTCTAGGCCTCATAAATTTGGTTTTAGGACTAGCTCAAAGGGACTGATTATAAGGTCATGTTTTTTATAAAACGTCACGAAAAATAAGAACAATAATATAATGTAAAAAAACCAACTAATGATCAAAACAAAATAAAAAAATTTGATAATGAAAAATATTATTTTTGAAACAATATTAAACTTAATTAAATTTAATGTCAGAGTAATTTTTCAAAACAACTAGAAATGTAAAAGTGTTAATACCTCCTTACAATCAATATCCTTCTTTTTTTGAAAATATAAACCATAAAATTTATTAAATTTTTCAATTTTAAAAAAATAAATATACAAAACCTATCTCCCCCTTTTTAATATTTAAAAACAACCCAATTGAAAATCATTATTTAAACTATTTTCTCTTTTCAGTAAAAAAATACCTACTTAAAAGTAAACATTGAATGGAATTATCATAATGTTAGAAAAAAGATATAGTATTTAAAGTTAAAAGTAACAAATATAGTGTTATTGTTTTAACAAATAATTTTTATCCAGTATAATATAATTATAATTTAAGTATAGTAGAAAATAATAGAAAGATAAAATCTCATCTAAAAATATATTTGAAAATTGAGGCTGTATTAACATCGATTTTAGGCTTATAAACTACCCATTTAAAATTTAATCTTTTCAAATTAAATTGAATATAAGGATTTTGTGAAAATTGTAGCTAATTATTCCTCAGTATGAACAAATTCTAAACATATATCACCTTTATTTACTTGAACACTAATTAAATGAAATATAACATCAATGTGTTTATTTCTTGAGTGTTGAAGAGGGTTTTTTGTAATTGAAATATCACTAGAATTATAATTTCCTATAATAATTTTATCAAAACTAATATTAAAATCATATAAATATTTTTTATCCAAATACTATTCCAACATCAACAAAAATTAGCAACATATTCAGTCTCAACTGTTGATAATGCTAGTAAAATAGTTTTTATAGATCTCCATGAAATTATTCTTTCTCATAAAAAGTAACATATAACTATAGTGTTTTTTAAGTAATGTCTACAAAATCTAAAGTCAAAATCAAAATAAGACAAGAAATCAAAAAATTTATCATTATAATATAATACCCCATTAATAATAGTACCCTTAATATATCTACATACTCTTTAAACAACTTTAAGGTGGAATTATTTAGGGTTTGATTGATATTTTTCACACATACAAAAATAAAACATAATATTTTGCCTAGATGTATTAAGATCTAGAAGAATTCATATCATGCCTCTATACAGCTTATCATAACTAGACTTTCTAGATTCATCCACGTCCAGTTTACAATTTTTAATCATAGGGGTTTTCATAATGTTATGATAATCTAGTACAAACTTTTTTAAAAGTTCCTCGGAACACATAGCCTCACATAAAAAAATACCATTCTCATTTGATTAATCTGTAAATCCAGAAAAAAAAATTAATTCCCCCATTACGCTCATATCAAATTCATTTATCATTAATTTTGAAGAATCATTACTATGTTTATCATTTTTAGAACCAAAAATAATATAATCAACATAAATATGTATAATCAATATATAATTTGAAACTATTCATATAAATAAAGTTAGATCAACATTACCTTTAACAAAAATATCTTGAATTAAAAATAGAGTTAGTCATTCATACCTAGATCAATGGCCTTATTTAAGACCATATATGGCTTTAGACAGTTTGAAAACATAACTTGTAAATTCAATAATTTTGAAACAATGTGCTTTTTTAACATAAACCTCTTCTAAATTTTCATTATTTAAAAAGGAACTTTTTACATCCATTTGGAAACGGTCAAAAATTTTAAAACATATAAAGACTGATAAAATCAAAATGGATTATAATATTGAAACTGGTGAAAATGAATCCTCAAAATCAATTCCTTATTCTGGTAAATTACTATAGAAAACTATCCTTTCTGTATTTCTAACTATATTAACAAATTTATCAAATTTATTTTGAAAACATCTTCTGGTTCTTATAGAAGGTGTATCCTTGGGTATCTCAACTAGATTCCAAAAATTATTTATATCAAACTATTCATGTTTAACATGAATAAAACTTATCTGGTTATAATATTTCAATACTTCTTTAATATTAACTAGTATAAAATGAGCAATACAAGAAGAATTTTATATAAATTTAAAACATATTTTCTAGTCCAAATTCCAGATTCAAAATTTTCTATAAAGGTTTCTAAAGAGTGATCTTTGAGATTTTTAAAAATTATGGGATCATATTGAAATGATATATTCTACCCCTCAACTGAGTATTTCTATTCTCAGTTTTATCTTTATTAAATTTTATTTCTTTAAAATATTCAACATTATCAATAGAATCATTACCCTATTTTTCATTATTTTTAATTGACTAAACATGTACATATTTTATCATTATCCAATTTCTTTTATTATAAACCTTGTATTACTTGATGTTATTATAGTTTCATGAAATGATACCTTTATCACATTTAGAATCAAAATTCTATACATTATCTTTAGAATTTAAAATATATAAAGAACATCCAAAAACATAAAAATATCCAATTTTGGGTATCTTATTATTAAATAGATCATATGGAGTTTAATTTAACAAAGGTCTAATGTAAACTCTATTTAAGATATAATAAGTGGTGTTAAATAATTCAGTCCAAAAAATATTTTGATGTTTGAATTCATTAAGTGTTGTTCTTTACAGTTTATGAATAGTTTCCTTTTTACTCCCTACAAAACGATTATTTTGTGGTGTTATTAGGGAGAAAAATGATTAAAAAGTATATTAGTTTTATATATTTTTTAAATTATTCTCCTTTATCACTTATAATATAAGTAATTAAATAACCTTTTTGATTTAAATTTTCTTAAAAAAATTAAAAAACATGTATAATGATTCACTTTTATAAGATAAGAATACGGTTGAAGTAAATCTTCTAAAATCATCTACAATTAAAAACAAATATCTTTTAGAACCTTGACAAGAATTCCTCATGGGCCTAAATAGATCAAGATTATGCAGTTCTAAGAATCTATCAGTATTAACCAAAATAAAATATCTAAATGAATCTTCGTACTTCATAAATTTTATACAAGAGTCACATATATATAACTTAACTGGTCTGAAATTTGGATGTTTCAAAACCCATTCATGTTTATCCATATTTAATAACTATTTAAAATGAACATGTCCTAACCTTATATTCCATAGAATGTGATCAGTATCTGTATTTTTTAAGTATTTTACATTCTACTGGACTATTTTTGAAAACTCAATAGAATGTATATTTTCTTAACCATTTGAATAAAATAAAACAATATTTTATCTAATAGAAATAACTATGTTATCTTAAAATTTTACACACATACCATAATAAAAAAGTTATAATATTATAATTAAATTTTATTTTAATCCCTATATAATTTTTCATTAGAAATTATAAGATAATTCAACAAACCTACTTCTCCAAAACATTTATCCATAACCTTAGAGTTGTCACCGAAAGTGAAATTACCTCAAAAAAAGAGTAAAAATATAATAATTTAGATATTTCACCTTCCATGTGGATTGATCATCCATTTTTGATAGACCATGTGAATTTAAAACTCTTTAGGTAGGCTTCCTACAAAATAAATCAAGGATATGGTTCTTTTTGGTACCTAGACTAGTTTGGGTCCATCTGGATTAGTTGAAAAAAATTTAGGTACCCAAGGATAATTAATATATTTATTTTCGAGTAATCTAGAAAATATATTTTTAAAAATTAAAGTCTTAGTATATCCTAATGACTTATTAAACATTAAAGAATATTTTTTTTCATAATTCCCTTTCAAGTTACATTTAAAATATATAACATTTGAAAAAATCCCATTTATGCCTTTAAAAAACGGTTTTATACATATTAGGAACCTAATTATTATATCCACATTCTGTTTTATCATATTTTGGTATCTTTATAGCTATTATCGTGTCAAATTTATCCTAGCCTCAAATAAAAACTGAAAAGGTTTCCTTTAAACTAGTAATAAATTTTTTTATTTTTTGAATTATATATTTTAATAACAACCAGGTCATCCCATATTTTCACATTTAAACATGATCAATAATTTTTCATTTTCTTATTTTCATGTTTAATATTCATACATACCTTTTAAATTTTATCTAAATCATTAAAAATTAATTTGAATCTTTTTTCTTAGTCCTCATCATTTTTTGATAGGATATATTTTATTCTCATATTCTCATCTTTAACATTTAGGAGTTCAAAATTTAAAACATTTTTCCCTTTTATATAACTTAAAAAAAATTCATTTAGTTTATTTTTTTCTTCTTTAATCTTATTTTCTATCTTTTTTGTTTCTTATATTGTTCAGAAATTCTCAATATTTCACTTTGAAAATTTTCATTTTGGACAGTTAATTATTTAAATTCATTTTCAATATCTGATTAATAACCAGAACAATAATTATAAGCATAATGTGATTCATTTATAGTATTATCCATAAAACATATATTTTTTTATTCTTTTTTAATTTAAGAACCATCAATACTTAAGTGTGAATTTTTTATACAACTCCATCCTACAAGATATACATTTCTATATTCTTTCTTTTGTTTCTTGTCATTTAAATATTGCTTAAAATTAGAATAGTCTTATTTTTTAATCCCATTTTTCATAAACTCATAGAATATTAATTTGGAAACCTCATATTTACTACTTTTACCTCATTTAATAACCATTTTGTAGTCCATTTTATGATATCTTCTATGATGCTTCTTAAATCCTCTCTTACACTTCATGAAATTGTAAAATCTATTGGTGAAATTTTCAATTTTATCCTTCCACATTATTATTGTACAAAATTGTAATGCCCCGACCCTAGTTACCCAGATTCGGTGCATTATTGTGTAACATTGTCATGATCACAAAAGATCAAGTCTCAAAAGACCGATTAGTTTAGTAGCCTTGGAAACACTAGATACATTCATAAATGTTACATAATATCATAAAGTGAAAAACTACAATAACATGGTCTCCATAGTCCACACCCATATCCCCTTCCAACTATCCCTGCAGGTTATTCATAAAAAACATATTCACATCCTAGAAAAATTAAAACATAGAAAGGGGGGAGCTCAGATGATCAGTAAGGATAACAATATAGCGGAAGCTTTCATAAATAAAAATTAACATTTAAGATAATGTATAACTAAAACAAAAGCCTTTTAAACATGAAATTAAACATAATATGGAAAATGTAAAATGCGATAATTCCATTTACATATTCACAAGGATATTCTACTGCTCGAATAACCACATAAAATATCAATAACCACATTCATAATGATGGAAGGCATAATGCCAGACTATCATAACCACGTAGCCAAGGCCTCATTCCAAGAATACAAATAAGATTTTGTCAAGGTCTCGTGCCAAGACACTAGTTTGTCTCATGAGACCTACCAATGCATCGAGGAGCTATAGCGGGCTCCCCCCGTTACTTATTAAGTTTAATGCATTCCTCATATGAACAGGTTTAAACATATCATAAACCATAATATAATCGTATTAAATAAAACATGAATAAAAGAAACATAACATTTCTACATTTCAATCACAAGATATCAATACAATACATTGATATAATAAAAACACTTTCAAAACCATTTTCAATACCAAAATAAAAGGAAATTAAAACTTGATATTTATTTTTTTTATTTTGAAAAAAGTTATGGCTTGTAGAGGAAGCCGAAACTCAAATAATGGTCACGGCGGTAGAGAATTCATTGTCGCCACATACGTACGACAAGAAAAACATTCCTTTTGGTAGTTTAGTAAAACTATTCATATAAAAAAATTCCTTTTGAATAAATGAAAAAGTCAAAGGGGTTTATACACCGTATAAAAGAAATGTGTGTATAAAACAAAATATGCCTCAATGAATTGAGATTGAGACGAAGTCCCTTACAAAGATCATTTTTTAAATAAAATATATCTATTATCTTTATTAAATATATGCACACAAAAATAAAGTATAAATACAAGATAGGACATAATAATATCATGACATAATTTGAAAGTAGGAGATTAAACAAAAGAACGGAAATTGGGTTAATAAGTTCCTTTACCTCGTGTCCGACTTGACTCGACCTCTCTTTAACCTCTGGAATAATAAACTAGAGTTAATTTATACTTGATTAAGAACCTTTTTCAAGTTCATCATCCCTTTTATATCACTTATTATAGTGTTACGAAAATTATGTAGTCATTTAAGTTAATAACGGTCGTTTTGTCGATCTTTGGTACTTGAGTCAACAATAAACTTCTTATAATTACAAGTTTTTTATGTGGTAGAATATCCATTATCTCCATAATTATATTCATGGTGTAGATATAATATATATCCTATATATCCATTATATACATGCATTTATAATATTACATAACATTTAGAGGTAAGAAATGAAGTGCACCATTCATGGAGACGGTAAGCCGTACGTACGCATGAACGCTACTTTCATTTATATTTCATATTTAATGGAATGAAATCATAATGATATAAAGTTATATAATAATTCCAGTATAATATCATATATAATATCATTTACTCCATCCTTTATACATCCCACATATGGCATTAACGATTCAAATCACTTTGAAGGGGCGATAGTCCGCACTTCCTAAAATGAAGATATCGCGTTTACCCATAATAAAAACCATAACCGTATTCCATAAATGAAAAATATAGAAGCTTAAGTAAAACATAAACATAATATATATCATATATAAAAATAGTTTCATCATAATGGCAAACATTAGAGGTGTTAAAAGAAGTTTGAACAATCATCGTTTCGTGAGGCAGTAATTCGCCACCCATAGAAACAATATGTTCTTTAACCATTAGAAAAAGGTGTGTGTAAGTGTAAATCAAATAGTTCTCAAAACAACATCCTAGTATATTTATTATACTGGTGTTGTTACAAAATAAAGGAATAAAAATATTTTAAAGGGTTGGAGAAGCAAAATAAAACAAAAGAACATAAGGGAAGACATTACCTTAAAATCGGGTAACTCTTTTTGATTTGAGCCAAAGGCTTCCTTGGGAAGACTTATGCCCAAATTGAGGCTTCTATGAGTAAGATAGGAAAGTTGAGAGACTATTTGGGCAGAGTTTGTCCGAGACAAATGGATTGATATTGTGAATAAGGTGGTATAGGTGGGGGCCTTTTATAAGAGGAGAGGAGGGGCACTCTTGGAAAGATTGAAATCTTACTTTATTATGAAATGCTTTTCAGATTCTAAAGGTCCCACAATGATATATTTCGAGGATAAGGTGATAAAGTTTCTAACTATGCCCATACAATAGGTTTTAGACAAGTGTAAGCCTTTTATTTTACATTATCGTTCCATTTTATTTAAATTGTTAACTAATGAGGTATTCACTACATCATCATGGTGTCATAAAACATTTAATTTATTTAATGTCTAAAAATTATAAAAAAATACCATGATTTAGGAAATCTTTTTAGATTTCCAATGAATATTTATAGTCGAAAGGTTAAATTATATAACACCATGTAATAATTCTTTTAGTAAAACAACACATGTATGTGACAATTTTATTTTTACTTTAAATAAAAAGTTATTAATGTCATTTTCTTACCTAAGTGGTTCCATGGGGTCCCCAAGTTGACCCATGGATTTTTTTGGTCGGCCATGACTCATCCAATAAGGGTAGGACAAGTGTCAAGGTCATTTCATATTATTATAACATTATATTTACATTAAATTTCACTAATTACCTTTAATCGCGATTAATTAAACGTAAAAGTTACTATTCACCAAAAAGTTATTTTAATCCCATTGAACCACATTTTACTTCCTAATGAAAACCATGTATGTTGGATTTTTGAAAATCAAATCACAGAAGTGGTAATGTTTCATTTAAACGAAATATCAATTTTTTAACTACAACTTAGTGGTTTCACTATTCATCAAAAATTGATGTTTTTCAGAACAATGCCAAAATTTCACCCTACGATATAATTGATATTCCAAATTTAAAAATGATGTCTATTTTAAAAAATTCCAAACATATAAGTTCCATTAATTATTTTTATAATTAATTCCCGCTATCACAACAAATAGCGTGTTTTTAAGAAACAATATATATAAAAATATTGACAATTGTTTATGTCCAACTTCAAAGTGAAATTAATTCTAATGACCACCATTGGATAAAATGGTAAAAATATATTCTAATTATACTTTAAAACCACTCAATAGTATAATTTATCACTATAAATTATTTTGATTAAAAAAGTCGATTTTAAGTATTTTTCGCTATTCATAAAAAATTGGATGTACTCAAAAAAATACCAAAAATTCAACATAGGCTACTTTCAATATTCCGAATCCAAAAATGAAGTCCATTTTGAAATATATAATATATATAATTTCAAAAAGTTTGTATTACTATTCATAATGGCTATTTTGATTCGTCGTAATGTGTTAGAATCTCAATCTTGCGTACAATGCAAGCTATTACATTATTGAAAGAGAAGCATATCGTGGAAGCTCGGGGTGTTACATTCTCCCCTCCTTCAATAAATTGCGCCCCCGCAATTTTAAATTTTTCATTGAAATAAAAGGTTGATAATAGAAAATTCCTTTTTGGAAAACCCACATCGGAAATAAGGTTAATAAAATTTAGCCTTAATAAAAGGGAAAGGGAAATGAAAAATTCACCACCAAATTATGATCTCGATATGGAGAACATTGGTGGAAATTAGAGACATACAATTGGAAGAAAAATGTAAATATTTATAGGGAGTGATTGAGGTCATCAATCCCAAACAAGTGTAAAATTTAGGGCCTCACAGCCTTCAATCTATGTTGATTTAAAATATTATCAGTTCAACAAGACATAAGGTATTAGGATAATACATTTTTTGTTTTAATATCCCTTTACTAAAGTTTAAGAATTAATATATTCATAGAATAAGAGATAGATATATATATTTATGCTTGAAAAGTAGAGTTTCAACCTTCAACTAATTTCTACCACAAACATATCTTTCACTCAAAAAGATAATAGAACTCAAAAATATTATATTTATCCTAATCGTACAAGGTTCAAAATATTAACACATAACATTTAGATTAGGAAAACTATTTTGTAATAACCAGGGACTTCATGTAGGCTAGTGGTAGTTAATAAAGGTATGTCGCACTAGGGTTGTGGGTTCGATTCCTACAGCTTTGACCGACACGACAGGTTACCCCCAACCTACAGGTTGTCCTTTTCCTAAAACTATAGTATTATAATATTCCAAAAATAATATTTAGAAATGATTTAACCTTAAAAAATACTATCCAATGTTCAACTTAATCCATTCCAACCATTATAGTTATCCAAAATACTTTTGTCCAACTCACAGTCCAAATTTTATAAGAAAGGTAAATATAATGAAGATCCTTTTTTCCACATAACAACATGTTAACACCTTCATCATGTATTCTTTTAAAGCACTGCAACATCCTGAATTACCATAAACCCTTATTGATTACATTAATGATCCCTTATTCCTTATAGAATACTAGATATACTCCTTCTATCAAAAAATTTATACAAATCATTAATCAGTTTCAAGGAAGTAAATAATATCCAATATAATTTATCCAAATCAATCATGTAATATTCCAAAATCACTACCTCGGTATCAGAACCATATTATGGTTTATCTTTCTCTAAACCACATATTTTCCAAAAATTTGACCTGCTGTGGAGTCACTTTTCTAGGTTCCACACAATCTCAAGTCCTTGATGAAATATTACTGCAGTACAATCCTTATATACTCCATAATTATTATAACTAGTACATCATTGATACGACACTCAAATGACAAAAATCATTAATAACAACATAAGAACTCTAATCATTCCTCCTCATCTGTGGTAGTATCATAACATGATAATTATCCAATAACATCGTTTGGGGCATACTCTGATGATTTGGACATTGGTTTGCGTAGTGTCCTCACTCCTTGCAGATGAAGCATTGTACATTTGAAACCTTTTTCTTACCCCTGCAGTCACGCACTTGGTGTCCTTTTTCTCCATACTTGTAACATACTCTCATTCCCTTCAGGCAAGTTCCAAGGTGTTTCTTCCCACAGTTATCACATATTGGAAAATTATTCTTTTCCCTCATCCCTTTATCCATCATTGTCTCTTACATCCTTTTCTTCTCTTTCTTCTCTTCAAAGCCATAAGACTCAGAGAATTCTTTACTTATATTATTAACACATGATATTATTTCTTCATATATTGAGAACACATGGGAGACTATTTCCCTTCTAAATTTTGGCTTAATACCATGAAATATATGATCCTTCTTACTCTTTGGATCATATGTATTGATGGAGTCCACATTCCTTCTACTGGGCACAATTTCTTCACAATGGCATAAACTAGGATAGTTTATGAATTGTAATGAATAATTCCAAACTTGTAAAATACTTAATGTAAATTGAATGGTTTATGGGTATAATCCATAATATTAAAAAAATGTTTTTTAAGGAAGTATATACTCATAAACCCTTCATAATGGTTTGTAAAAAAATGAGAATTGTCCTCAGAATATCCCTTGGGAGTGTCGTAACCAAGAGTGCAGCAATGCCCGTTGTCGTGCACCAGTTCCCGTTCAAGTCTAGCTCAAAGTGGTGTTTTTGGGTTTTAACCCTAGCTACATAAGTGCCAGAGCCGCCTCTACCTGCTTGTATCCAGACAGGTATGTATTGCTCGTAAAACTCACAAAATCTCTATAATACCAAAATTCTAGGAAGTTCTTATATACTAATCCTCAAAGTCTATCTTCGGTTAATGTGATCTAATCAGAGTTTATCTAAATCTACCTTCTAAGGTTAGTACTAAACTGCCTCTGATACCAACTGTAACGCCCCGACCCCAGTTACCCAGAGTCGGTGCATTATTGCATAACATTGGCATGATCACAAAAGATCAAGTCTCGAAAGAACGATTGGATTAGTAGCTTTGGAAACACTAGATACATTCATAAACATTACATTATATCATAAAGTGAAAAAATAAAATAACATGGTCTCCATAGTCCACACCCATATCCCCTTCCAACTATCCCTACAGGTCATTCATAAAATACTTCTTCACATCCTGGAAAAATTAAAACATTGAAAGGGGTGAGCTCAGATGCTCAGTAAGGATAAAAATATAGCAGAAGCTTTCATAAATAAACATAAACATTTAAGATAATGTCTAACTAAAACAAAAGCCTTTTAAACTTGAACTTCAAAATAATATGGAAAATGTAAAATGAGATAATGCCATTTACTTATTCACATGGATATTCTACTGGTCGAATAACCACATGAAATATCAATAACCACTTTCATAATGATGGAATGCATAATGCCAGACTATCATAACCACGTAGCCATGGCCTCGTGCCAAGACTACAAATAAGATTTTTTCAAGCCTCGTGCCAAGACACTAGTTTTTCTCATGAGACCTACCGATTCATCGAGGAGCTATAGCGGGCTCCACCCGTCACTTATTAAGTCCAATGAATTTTTCATATGAACAGGTATAAACATATCATAAACCATAACATAATCTTATTACATAAAACATGCATAAAATAAACATAAAATTTACACATTTAAATCACAAGATATCAATACAACACATTGATATAACAAAAACACTTTCAAAACCTTTTTCAATACCAAAATAAAAGAATATTAAATCTTGATATTTATTTTTTTTATTTTAAAAAAGTTATGGATTGTAGAGGAAGCCGAAACTCAAATAATGGTCACGGAGGTAGAGAAGTCATTGTTGCCGCATACGTACGACAATAAAAACATTCCTTTTTTTGTTTACTAAAATGATTCATATAAAAAGATTCATTTTGAATAAATGAAAAAGTCAAAGGGGTTTATACACCGTATAAAAGAAATGTGTGTATAAAAAAAAATATGCCTTAATGAATGGAGATTGAGACGAAGTCCCTTACAAAGATCATTTTTTTAAAATAAAATATATCTATTATGTGTATTAACTATATTTACACAAAAAGAAAGTATAAATACAAGATATTACATAATAATATCATGACATAATTTGAAAGTAGGAGATTAACCCAAAGAACGGAAAATGGGTTAAGAAGTTCCCTTACCTCGTGTCCGAATTCACTCGACCGCTCTTTAACCTCCTGAATAATAAACTAGAGTAAATATCTACTTTCTTAAGATACTTTTTCAAGTTCATCATCCCTTTATATCACTTATTAAAATGTTACGAAAATTATGTAGTCATTTAAGTTAATAACAGTCGTTTTGTCGATCTTTGGTACTTGAGTCAATAATAAACTTCTTATAATTACAAGTTGTTTATGTGGTAGAATATCCATTATCTCCAGAATTATATTCATGATTTAGATATAATATATATCCTATATATCCAGTATATATATTCATTTATAATATTACATAACATTTAGAGGTAAGAAATGAAATGCACCGTTCATGGAGACGGTAAGCCGTACGTACGCATGAACGCTACATTCATTTCTATTTCGTATTTAATGGAATGAAATCATAATGATATAAAGGTATGTTATAATTCCAGTATAATATCATATATAATATCATTTACTCCATCCTTTACACATCCCACATATGTCATTAACGATTCAAATCACTTTGAGGGGGTGATAGTCCGCACTTCCTAAAATGAAGATATCGCGTTTATCGATAATGGAAACCATAAAGGTATGCCATAAATGAAAAATACAGAACTTTAAGTAAACAATAAACATAATATATATCATATATAAAAATATTGTCATCATAATGGCCACCATGAGAGGTGTTAAAAGAAGTTTGAACAGTCATCGTTCCATGAGGCAATAATTCGCCACCCACAGAAACAGTATGTTCTTTAACCATTAGACAAAGTTGTGTGTATGTTTAAATCAAATCCTTCTCAAAACAACATCCTAGTATATTGAAGATACTGGTGTTGTTACAAAAGAAAGTAAGAAAAAGATTTTTAAGGGTTGGAGAAGCAAAATAAAACACAAGAACATAAGGGAAGACATTACCTTAAAATCGGGTAACTCTTTTTGATTTGAGCCAAAGGATTCTTTGGGAAGACTTCTGCCCAAAGTTAGGCTTCTAGGAGTAATAGAGGGAAGTTGAGAGAGTATTTGGGCAGAGGTTGGCCGAGGCAAATGTATTTAAGTTGTGAATAAGGTGGTATGGGTGGTGGCCTGTTATAAGAGGAGAGGAGGGACACTCTTGGAAAGATTGAAATGTTACATTATTATGAAATGATTTTCAGATTATAAAGGTCCCACAATGAAATATTTCTAGGAAAAGGTGATAAGGGTTCGAAATATTCCCATCCAATAGGTTTTAGACAAGTTTATGCCTTATATGTTACATTATCGTTCCATTTTATTTAAATCGTTAATTAATGAGATAATCACTACTTCATCATGGTGTCATAAAACATTTAATTTATTTATTATCTAAAAATTATAAAAAAATATCATGATGTAGGAAATAATTTTAGCATTCCAATGAATATTTATAGTCTAAAGTGTAACTTATATAACCCCATGTAAAAAAAATTTTAGTAAAACAACACATGTTTGTGACAATTTAATTTTTACTTTAAATAAAAAGTTATTAATGTCATTTTCTTACCCATGTGGCTCCATGGGGTCCTCAAGTTGACCCATGGATTGTCTTGGTCGGCCATGACTAATCTAATAAGGGCATAACAAGTGTGAAAGTCATTTCATATTATTATAACATTATCTTTACATTAAATTTCACTAATTACCTTTAATCGTGATTAATTAAACTTAAAAGTTACTATTCACCAAAAAATTAATTTAATCCCATTGAACCACGCTTTACTTACTAATGACAACCATGTATGTCAGATTTTTGAAAATAAAATTATAGAAGTGGTAATGTTTCATTTAAACGAAAAATCAGTTTTTTAACTACAACTTAGTGGTTTCACTATTCATCAAAAAATGAAGTTTTTCAGAACAATTCCAAAATTTCACCGTAAGCTATAATAGATATTCCGAATTCAAAAATGATGTCTATTTTACAAAATTCCAAACATATAAGTTTCATTAATTAATTTTATACTTAATTCCCACTGTCACAACAAATAGCGTGTTTTTAAGAAACAATATATATCAAAACATTGACAATTTTTTTATGTCCAATATCAAAGTGAAATTAATTCTAATGAAAAACATTGGATAACATGGTAAAAATATATTCTAATTATACTTTAAAACCACTAAATAGTATAATTTATCACTAAAAATTATTTTGATTAAAAAAAATTGTTTTTAAGTATTTTTCACTATTCATAAAAAATTTGAAGTTCTCAGAAAAATACCAAAAATTCAACATAGGATAATTTTGATATTCCAAATCCAAAAATGAATTCCATTTTGAAATATAAAATATATATAATTTCAAAAGGTTGGTGTTACTATTCATAATGGCTATTTTGATTGGTCGTGGTGTGTTAGAATATCGAACTTGCGTACAATGCAAGCTATTGCATTATTGAAGGAGAAGTGTATCGTGGAAGCTCGGGGTGTTACAAAAATCATACGAATTATAAATAATATTTATATCTAATTTATATTTTATACCTATCCTTCTATCATTGTCACTAGAATTGTCAATTTTATTTCTATACTTTGTTAAATAAGTTATTTTATCAACTCATTCATTAAATATTTTGTGAAATCCTTACTTTCATCAATAGAAACATCTTTTTAATGTTATATCATGGGTAGATCTTGAAATAATCTTTTTATAATAGCTTCATTGTTCACAGTCTCTCTGACTGTAACCATAATAATGAAAATTTTGAAAAATTAATTGTATATCTCAATTAGTCTTTCTTGATCTGCCATTCTGAATACTTAAAACATAACTCCGTGAATACAAATCATGGATCTCTGAAATTTATTAGTTCACTAGTAAGTGATGTTTTAAGTCCTCTAAATTTCATTATAATTTTTATAAGATGAAAAATTACTAAACATATTTCTACTTAGGGAGAACTATAATTAATTCAAAATATTTTTATTTTAAATGAATTTTGTAGAATCATTTTTAGTGATAGTTTCTAAATCTATATCATGTTTTTATATTGTTTTGACATTATGGCCTAATAATCAAGACCTGTATTTTAATGAAATTCTATCATTATTTCATTCCAGTAAACATAGTCACTTCCATTAAAGTAAGGTGGTTTGATGGGATTCAAAATCATGATTTCCTAATTTTCCATAACAAATCAGTGGATATTTTACTTAAACATTTAAATCTAGGATAATAATTATTTAAAATCATATAATTGAACAACTAAACCCAAATCCTTTAAAAGGAGCCATACTCTGATAACAGTTTTCAGGTCCCTTGGTATGGTAGTAGTGACTAGATGGTGGTGAATCATATTTTTGAAATATTAAGACAAATACTATTATATCAATGTTAGAACATAGTTAAAAATATAGTAGAAATAAAATAGACAACACAAGAAATTTTTATAGAGGTTCAGATCACTAAGATCTTAGTCCTCTAACAAGTCTCTTATACTCTATAAGGAGACATGTAGCAACTAGATATTCACATTTGAATGGGTGTGATAACCCCATGGCATACAAATGAAATGTACCCTTTTCAAACATGGTTTTATAACCCATAACTATTTATGGTTTCACAACCTACCTTCCATTTTTTTGGTTGGAATAATCCTAAATTCATTTTATATTGGAGAAATAACTTAATAAGAAAAATTTTAGATGGGAAAATATTAACCCAAACTCAAGAGGAAAAATATATGGTGGTAAGAATTCAAACAGATAAATAACAAAAATAAAAAATACTACAGCTAAGAAGATGATGCAGAAATTTAGTGTAGCTCAAGTTCTTTGATCACATCAGTGGTGGAATATGAATTTGATGAGTATATTCAGTGATCACAACAAAAGAACAGAAATCAAAGAATTTTATTTATTAAGTCATAGAATAAATGTGTTTATCTTCTAATATTACTTGAATTATATTCAATTTTATATGTTATTTATCCATTAGGATATCTCCCTAATCATTAAAGATAAATCTTTTATGAGTGTATCTATATCAAATATATGCACGACACTATTAGTATATAAAAAAATAATAATATGATGGTTACCATTTTTTTAATACCACACTGAAAATGAAACATAGTCTAACATTATATTTATTTATTTAATTTTAAAATAAAATATTTATAATTTTAAGTATAATAATTATAAACAAATCACAGTTAAAAAAACCATTGAAATAAAAATATAATTTACTAGAAAAAAGATAGAAAATTGTTATAAAAAATAGAATTTCATGTATATCATTCCGCATGAACAAGTGAATATAAAATAGAGCTATAATTATTTTTAACACTATCTGAATTATGATTCAACATAAAAATAAAACATTTAAGAAAGAAATTTATTTTAATAACATTACAAGAAAAGATAAATAATTTTTTTTGAATTTCTTTCAACTAAATGAGGCTCAGGACCCACCGCTAAAAATAAATAGTGATGGATCATGAAATAATGTGGAAAAAAATGATTTGTGGCTCATGAACTATAATAGAAAAGATAGAAAAATAAAAAAATGTAATTTCAAGAAAAAAGTGACCAACGGAAAAACAATTAATTCTAAGTCACCTAGAAACCAAAGGATTTAGGAGAAGAAAAAAAATTGTAGTTTGACATCAAACATTAAATCTTGATCTACTAGTGGAAATATCCAACAGTGGCTCATTTTAAGTTTTTTCAAACAACATAGTGAAATTACAAATAAATACAAAAAACAATTATTGCTCAAAGAATCCAAAAATAGTAAAAATAAATAGAAGTGATGAAAAATGAGGTTTTTCCAAGATTATATGCACCAGAATAAATAAATAACCATGAACAGGATACTGATAAGAAGAATTAAATTGTAACATCCTAGTTTTGGTTTCTTCCCATAGGTTCCCCACACCTGGTTGGCCATTTGTCCTCAAGGGCATTTCCTTGAATACCAGAGGCTGACGACTAGTAGTGAGGGTCTTGGGTTTGATAGTGGGGAAACTATGCCCTCATTGGTAGATTAAAATAGAAGAAACAAATAGAAAACAGTAGTGGAAGCAGTAATACCATACAAAAAAATAAATATTAGAAGATTGATAATACAAAATACAGAAAAGATATATATATAAATAAATGATGTGTGTCACATGAGTCTAAGAAAACATCTAAACAAGACAAAATTTTTGAATACATAACAGAATCCAAAGTACTATAAGTAAATAAACTCCAATAGAATCACAAGTCTCATCTTGGTCCCAAGCTACCCATCTCTACAGAAATCAAGTATTTGTAGTATAATGGATCTTTCCCTCATCTATTCTTTCAAAAATATAATATTTTTTGGAAATAAAACATTACTCAAATAGGGTGTGAGATGAATCCGATTAGTAAACCAACCAAGGATTTGTGCCTAATTATTAGTGAATATATATAGCAGACAAAATAAAAATGAGTTAATAAACAAGAAATTAATCAAAAGTAAATATTTATATAGTTTCAACTACATTCATTTACATATATTAATTATTCAACCAATAATTTACAGGAAACCCTCTAGGAATGTTATCACATTCTAACCCCTCTATTTTCACAAAGACAAAGACTCTCTGAGGAAGCACTCACAATCAATTCTCCCTATAGTATTTTAACCATAACTATATACTCTCTAAGGAATCACTCAACATCCATTCCTCATGTGGTCTCGTTACGGTATATTATAGACACTATGAGGGAGCACTCACCGTCCATACCCCCTATGGTCTCACAACGTAAAAGGTATAACAGACCCTCTGGGGAAGCCCTCAGCGTCAATTCCTCCTATGGTCTAACTACACCAGGTTCTCACAGCCCTGTGTAATACAATCATGCAAAAATGATATTCAGTATCCAAAGTAATCTCATCTACTATAAGGCTAATCAGCTATGATGCATATCACAAGCATTTTATATACTATCAACTCCATCCTAACAACACTAGACAATGGAAACAAAATAGCCTAACAGGCAGTTCTATTCTCAACATCTAATATCAACCAAACATGGGAAAACACATCCATAAACAAGGAAATAATCCTAAACCATAATCAAACCCCTTTTTCAAGTACACAAAACATAGCAGGCATCAAACAAGGTTAAATCTCCAAAACATGTGATTCCCTAAACTAGGGTATTCAAAATGTTTTTCACATATAATCCCAATATAACTATGGAAGGTCACAAACCCCATACCTTGACATTGTACGATCGATATAGTTCAACCATAGACTTTGAATCGACCTAAAACGTCATAGATATATAAAAACTTAAAAAATTATCAACCTTGAATATCTCAGGAAAGAGGAGAAATCTAGAAGAGAGGCTCTAGAAGAAGGAAGAACTCACCGAGGAAATCCCAAAGCAATCGAAGGTGTTTGATTTAGAGAACAGATGACGGGTCAGTGACACGTAGAAGAATCATCTCCCTTGGTAATTCCTGTATGAGATTGGATTAGAAGAAGATGTTCCTCTGAATGAGACAAAACCCCGGTACTTCCTATCAAATAAAATAAAACATACACTCTATGTTCATTAAATGTACACGCCCTATATATTCCTCAATTGGACTATTCTTTAGACAGTCTCCAGGTCACCCGACATGGCCATGTACTCGGAAGTTACACAGCCAATACACAGTGTGTACTCTTTAGTACATGGTGTGTACTTATAAATTTTCCAAATTCTCCCATTTTTTTTAAACATCACCCGAAAAAAAATTCATACCTAAATGAAGATTTGGGTTCATAAAAACTTCCCCCTTTTAAGAAAATTTTCCCCCAATTTCCCTAACAAGGAAGCGGAGAAGAAGAATCCCTAAATAGATCTGGCCATTGCGATCGCACATTGGCCTCCCTCTCCCAAGTCTCATCCTATACATGCATGTGCTACCACAAAACTGGAAAAAGAGGAACATATTGGCCATGTAGAACCATCAAGATGCGCTCAACAATCCAGATAGGATGCTCTTCGACCAATGTGTCCACTTCCAACTCAACCTCCTC
Organism: Viscum album; assembly: GCA_963277665.1. Classification (NCBI taxonomy): domain Eukaryota; kingdom Viridiplantae; phylum Streptophyta; class Magnoliopsida; order Santalales; family Viscaceae; genus Viscum; species Viscum album. The sequence goes on from OY728144.1 coordinate 398,189,047, forward strand.
AGGTTGAAACTTTTGATACGAGTCTAATAAGTAATGTCATATCATAGAAACATAGAAGAATTTATTCATAGACCAGTACCACTGAGGTAATTTCAATCGATAGGAAACTATCCTGACTCTCCCCAAAACCTCAAATGAACTAAAGTATCTCGGTAAAAGCTTTCTCTATCTCCTAATCCTTCTATGTCCCAACCTCGATGTGACACATAGGAAAACCTGATCTCTGACCTCAAACTCTGGAGGTTATCTTCGTCGATCATCATAACACTTCTATCGTGACTATGCCGAATCCATACTCTTTTGAAACAATTCTACCTTCTCTATGGTCTCCTGCACAAGAGGAGGTCCTAGCGTAGCTTCCTATCCTACCTCCAGCCAACATAGAGGTGATCGGAATGGCCTATCATACAATGACTCAGAAGGTTCCATCTGAATAGTTTCCTAAAAAATATTATTATAGGCAATCTCCACCTAAGGTATGTGCTTCTCCCAAGATCCTCCAAAATCTTAGACGCATGCTTGAAGCATGTACTTCAACACCTGAATTGTGTTCTTGGACTGGCCATCTATCTGGGGATAGTAAGATGTTATTAGAAGTACCTGTGTACCCAAAGCCCTATGTAGTCCCTGCCATAGCCAAGAAGTAAAAAGAGAATCCTTGTTTGAAACAATTGAGTGTTGAACTCCATGTAAATGTACAATATAATAATTATACAACCTTCGAAACTCACTAACACTGATGGACTCCCAAATATTTAATATGTGTGAAACCTTCGTGAGTTTGTCAGTTACAACCCAAACTACATCATTCCCTCTAGTTGACCTCAAAAAACATGTCATTAAGTCAATCATGATATCATTACACTTCCACTGGGGAATGAGTAACTTTTTTAAAAGTCCCTCTGTTTAATGATGCATTGTCTTCACCTACTGACAGGTGGAACATATCATAATAAAACCAGAAACATTTATTCTCACACACAGCCACCAATAATGACGGTGTAGATCTCGATACATCTTGGTGACACCATGATGAACTACCCAAACTGAGGAATGAAAATCCCAAAAATAACTCCTCGTGCATATCTAATTACACCCACCCGTGGGGTTTTCTAATAATAATATTTTTAGGAAACATAACCAAAAGCTGTAACACACAACTGACCTCCTCAACTGCCAGTATCTATGTCCTCCTGCTCAATGCATTAGCCACTGCATTGCCTTTCCCATTCATTTTGGCAAGCTCAAAGTTAGAATACTTAAGGTACTCAACCCAACATCATTGTCTCAAATTTAGATCACACTGAGTAAATATATACATGAGACTTTTTAGGTCAGAGAAAACTACAACGTGATCTCCCAAAAGGTAATTTCTCCAACAACGCAAGGCATGAACAACTGAAGCCAACTCAAGATCGTACATTGGGAAATTCCTCTCATGTGGCCTCAAATGTCGATACTCATACTCAATGACGCCTTACCCCTGCATAAGCCTTGATCCTAGTATGATACCTAATGCATCATATTAAATAATAAAACATTGTCCTACCTCTCGAAAAAGAAGTATCAGTGCTCAATTCAATCTCCCTTTCAGCTTCTTAAAAGGTGAATCACAAGAATATTTCCACAAGTTCTTCATGCCCTTCTTAGTCAGGCCCATTAGTGGCGCTTCTAAGCATGAGAAGTCCTGTATAAAATTTCTATAGTAACCAGCAATCCCTAGAAAGCTTCGTAACTCAAAGACGCTCTTTGGATTCTCCCAAGAAACTACTACTCCCACTTTCTATGGGTCTACTGATACTACTATATCTAAGATAACATGACCCAAGAAGTGAATATGGTCCATATAAATGTTACATTTTGTGATCTTATCATATAAATAATCCTCTATCTGTATACTAAAAATGATTTCAAGATGGGTAGAAGGGTCTTGTCGAGTGTGAAAGTACACTAAGATTTCATCCACAAAGACATCCAGAAAAGAATCCAAATAAGGATGGAACACTAGGTTCATTAGTCCCATTAAAAATAAAGGTAAATTCATGAGATCTAATGGAATAACCACATACTTTTATAGACCATAACTTCTCCAAAAGGTTGTAAGAGTTATATCTGATGGTTTAACGTGTAGCTGATGATAACTGGATCTCACGTCAATATTCACGAAAACACAAGATCCTTGAATCTGATAAAAGAGATCATAAATCCTCCTTAAAGGATATTGGTTATTGACTATCCACGAGTTCAAATTTTGATAATCCATGCAAATTATGAGGCTACTATCCACCTTTATTAAAAACATTATTGGCAAACCCCAAGGAGAAGTACTAGTTCAGATGAAACCCTTTGCATGTAACTCCTATAACTACTTATTGTGCTCCTGTAACTCTGGTGTAGCCATTATATAAGGACGAATGGAGACTGGTGTTTCTCTTAGCACAAGCTCAATAGAGAAATCATCTTGTCTCTCTAGAGGCAAACTAGAAAAGATGTTTGGAAAGACATCCCTGAAACGATCAACCACCAAAGGAAAGTCTATCTGTAAAGTCACCTGGTCATCCAGATACAAACTAGAAATCTAGGAGGTAACTCCTCCCAACCCATGATGCTTGGGTCTATCTCCGCTCTCCTGGACATCCCACTCGCCCTTATATTTAAAAGACCATCCCTCTGGTAATGTGAAATTCACCCTACAGAGATAAAAATTGACAACTACCTATAAGGGGATGAACCAGTCCATTCCAATAATGACATCATAGCCCATCATCTCTAAGACATAAAGGTACCATAAGAAGTTACACCCACCAAACTTAAGAGGAAACTCCTTCCCGTGACATACACAATCCATTCTAGTCCCCAATTGTGTGTCTAGTGTCAAGATATCAATAGAAGTAACGATACAAAGCCCAAGGATCTCCACAACAGGCATAGATATGAAAGTATGGGGAGCCCCTATGTAGAAAAGGGAATAAGATAAAACTCACACAACCAAAATCGTACCTCTAACTGTAGAGGTTCTGCGATCCTACTCTTGTTTTTTCTGCTTCAGTGTGAAAGCCTGACCTGCTCTGCAGCATTGTGAAGTTTTCTGTGGTCCCTAAGCTGATCCTCTTTATGGCTGACAAAAACCTTGTGTTTGACCACTACATACACAACCTCCACCTTGGCATGAATAGCCGAATGAACTCATGCTCCTTGACTAATTGAGAAACTGGTGTTCCTTATTCAGAATGTAGAGTCATAGTAGAGCCTCTATGACCAGCTTCTGGTGAGAAAATTAGACTGAAACTCTGAGTATGATCTATTTTTCTGCAATATCAGCACTCAACTGGGTCTCTTGGGAAATGTGGGCTCGTATGCCCACTCTTCCAACACTTGTAGCATACAACCTAGCTACCTAAAAGAGTATCTTGCCTACTCGGATCTCTGTGCATAGACTCCCGATGATGCTTCCTACTATCCAACAGAGTAATATCGACTCCAAATGTTGAGCTTCCCTGGATCAATGCTCTAGAATCCCTCATATTTTTCTCTATGATCAGCACCTGGTTGACTATTGAATATATGGAAATCATCCTGAATATGTTCACCTAAGATCTGATGCAATTCCTGAGACCATCCTTAGATATCCACATCAAAAATAAATCATCATCCCCCGAATGGGTGTAAAGCACTGTAGCTTTGTGAAGAGAGAAGAATAATCCATGACTAAGAGAGTACCCTACTCCATGATCATGAACTGTTAGGCTCGGTCAACCCACAAGTTCTATATGTTGAAGTAGTCATAGAAGGTATTCTAGAAATCATCCCATACCATAAATCATCGGCATCCCACCTATGATATCACATCCCAACATCTCATGGAGGAATCCTGAAGCATGTATGTAGAGAGCTTCACCCTTCTCTCTGTAGGTGTCTCGATATGATCAGAGATAGGTAGCATGGATTTTAACATTGATATTGTATCCTGAGGTACTCCATCCCCTGAGAAAGTGGGAGGATGCTGCAATTGAAAAAACTGTGTCAACATTTCCAAAAATGGGGCAGGATGCGGTGCCCCCTAGAAGGTCTGCATAAACCTCATGAAACCTTCTCAGAACTATGCATCATCACTTGTATCGGGAATGATGGTCGGTGCTAAGGTTGGCATGATGGGAGGATCTGTTTTTAGTCCCTGATCTACCATGTCCAATGTTTGGTAGTAGCCCTATATCTGGAGTACAACTGGAGGACATCTTGGTGGCATGAATTTTCAAGGTCAAGTGCACACCTTAGTTCAAGATTATGAAGGATTGAAACATAGAATTTCAATAAAGTAACATGAGAAGAAAAAAATCACGTTTTACAAAATAGGGTTACACGACATGTAAACCCTCCACACAACGTGTTCCCTTATGTTTCAACATGGTCATGTACATCTGAAAAAACTTGTCATATGACACCCCTAGACATGACATGTTCATCCTATGACATGGCATGTAATTGAGTTTTCCTTTCTTCCTAAGTTCTTCTACATTTCTTGAACTACATGGTTCCCTTAGGATGAGACTACACGATGTGTATATGCCAGACATGACTTGTACTAGAAGGTTTTCACTGACTCGTGTCATTGGTCACACGTTCGAATACATGGTCTCTACAACACGGTGTGTTCTCCATAGACATGGTATGTACCACTTATGTTTCATGCACCCATGTTGTTGTTCACACGACTGGATACACAATCCTTACCACACAGTGTGTAATCCTTTTACATGGCTTGTTCTAGGAAACATTTATCAACCCTATGTCTCCACCCACAAAGTCAGTCATATGGTTAAACACTACATGGAGTCTACATACAGTACACGGTGTGTAATTAATAAAATTTGTTTCTTCCCAATAAGAAGGATACATGGCATGTATTCATCATTACACATTGAGTATTTTGGGTTTTTCCGGATATTGAGCCTCAGAAAATACTCCTGAACCCCGTAAAAATACTAAAACAAACATTAAAGTGCCAAATTCCAATCTATGAGGGCCCATAACACCTTAGGGACCAAAGTTTATCACCCATCCAAAAGAAACTTTACATATTAGAAATACCATATCCAAATAGTAGTTATTCTATCAAGGAATCTATCACAACAACTTGCATATCTCGAACCACATCTATCAAAACAACATGATATTATGAATGCACCCTAAATGGCATGATAAGAATGCATGGCATGTGATCTCTAGAAAGTGCCTATAAGATTAATGAGATGGAATACCCTCATATCAACTGGTTCTAACCAAAATAGAACCTCAATAATATCAATGATAACATCACAAATCATGTGAATCAGCTAATGGAGAAATCAAATCAACATTAATAATTGAAAACCCAGAAAATTGCAATATTTGAGGTAACTTGGCTTTTCTCTATACAGTAGTTAGCTACTCCCGGGTAGAACTTATTAACAACTACCTATTATTTCATATCCCTGTATATAGGCTATAATATTTAAGACAAAGAATAAAATAAAATCCTCTGATACCACTTTGTAATGTCCCAGTTTCGGGTTCTACCCACAGGTGCCCCGTACCAGGTTGGCCACATGGTCTCAAGAACATTTCCCTGAATTCCATTGGTTGTCGACTGGCAACATGGTCCTTGAGTGTGATTTTGGGTAATATATTCCCCCATTGTATGAGTAACATAATAGAAACAAATAGATAATAGTAATGGAAATAGTAATACAATACAACAAAGTAAACAATGGAAGACTGATAACATAAGCAATAAAAACAGATATATATTAATAAATTATGCATGCCACATGTTTCTTGGAAAATAGCCAAACAAGTAACAAAACTAAAATATATAAAAGAAACTAAGGCATTATAAGTAAATAAACTCCAACATCAATGTAAGCCTCAGCTTGGTCCCATGCTCCCCAGCTCCACGGCAATCAAGTGCCTGTTGTAGAATGGTGATTTCCCTATTCTATACATGAAACAATATAATAATTTTGGGCCCAAAAGAATGACCCAAATAGGATATTAGATGAATCCCAATTGGAAACCACCCAAATATTTGTGCCTAACATTTAGTGAATATATATAGAAGGAAAAATGAAAAATGAAGTAATAATCAAGGAAGTACTCAAAAGTAAGCATTCCTACAGTTTCAACTACATTCATTTACATTTTTTAATTGTTCAACAAATCATTCCTAAGACACCCTATGGGAATGTTCTCACAGTCTAAGCCCTTTGGATTCATAAAGAGAAAGGCTCTCTGAGGAAGCACTCACCATCAATTCCCATATGTTCTTTTAATGATAACTACAGACTCTTTGAGGAATCACTCGAAGTCCATTCCCCATGTGCTCTCGTAATGGTATACTATAGACACTCTGAGAGATCACTCACCATTCACCCCCCTATGGTCTTGCAATATAAAAGGTATAGAATACACTTTGGGGAATCCCACAACATCAATTCCCCCTATGGTCTAACTACACCAGATTCTCACATCCTTGTGTAATACAATCGTGCACAAATGATATCCAGTAGGAAAATTAATATCATCTAATAGAAGGCTAAGAAGCTTCAATTCATATCACAATCATGTCATATAATATCAAATCCATCATAAATGCACTAGGGAATGGAAAACAATATCCAAACAAGCAGTTCTAGACCTAATGGACAATATCACACAAACATGGTAAAACACATCCATAAACGATGTAATAAACCTAAACCATAATCAAACCCCTTTATCAATAAAACAAAAATAGAAGGGATCAAATATGGTTAACTCTCCCAAATACGCAATACCCTAAACTAGGTTATTTTTCCATTTTTGCACATATAATCTGAAGATAACTACAGAAATCCACAAACCACCTACTTCAACATTGTACAATCAATATAGTTGAACATCAGCCATTGAATCTACCCACAATGTTGTAGATCAACAAAAACATCAAAAAATGCTCTACCTCAAATATCTAATTAAACAGGAGAAATCAGGAGGAGAGGCTCTATAAGAATTAAAAACTCACTAGGGCGATACCAATGAAATCGACAGTGTTTGATTCTGAGAATGGACGATAGGTTAGTGGCTCAGAGAAGAATTGTTACCCACAATCTCACTTGGACGAGACAAAGTTAGAAGAATGTGTTTTTTGGGAGTGAGACGTGACCCTGGTCTGAACTATCAAATAAAAGAAAAATTACATGGAGTGTTCGTCAAATGTACAGGTCGTGTACATTACTCATCTGTCCCTACTTTAGGCGGTCTCTAGGTCACCCCACATGACGATGTACTCGGCTATTACACGGCTAGTACAAGGATACCCACAGAAACTAGGTACATGGTGTGGACTCCTATGTAAGCAGCATGCACTTATAAATTTCTCAAATTCTCCCCTTTTTTCTCAAAAACACCCAAAAACAAGATCTATACCTAATTGAAGATCTGGGTTCTTACATAAATACTTCTAATAAAATTTAAGATAACAAAAATAATACAATACATACCAAATTGTAGTAAATAAGAAAAGAAGAAGGATCTCTTGCTGGACCTTGATGAAGCCAATATCATGGATTTGTATATTAAATAAGAAATTGTCAATAGAGATAATAGAAACCACTATTTATGACCAATGGTGAGTAAAATGACTCATTATTAAAAGATGGAAGTATCACATGACTCACCCACCATTGGTTCTTCTAACGGTGACTCGACCCACCCATTGTTGGAATTTTCAAATAGTGACTTAATATACATATTATATGTATTTTCCAATGGTAACTTGTCTTACCAACCAATGGTATTTTTAAATGGAAACCCATTGAGATACCAATAGAAATTTTTTGAAAAACCAATAAAATATATCTATTATAAAAATGAATACTAGTACAATAAAAAAACTAGGAGAGGAGAGACTCGTGATAAAAAAGCTTATAAAAAATGATCAGTCAAACAAAATTTCATCGGAGACGCTGTGTCATTCTCTGGATATCTACAAGTCTATGGTTTCACTACCAAGGAAAAAAACTAAATAAAAAATAAGTATAACCCATGTGGGTTCAAAAAAAAGAACGCATGGGAGTACATAATAGAATTAACCTGAGATTGAATGGATCGTGTGGATTCAATCGGATGGTCATGGAAGTATTCAGGTTTTTAACTCAGATGAAAAGTGGAACTTAAAGAGTGTCCCAAATAGAATCAAGGACATGAATACCTCATGGTATATAAAAAAGTAATTTAACATCCTCAGTTTAAATTAAAACACAATGCACACACACAAATGGGCCTACAATCCCAGTGGGTGACCTAGCACACCTAGGTGGCTTTGCGTGTGCTTTGTGGGCCTTATACATGGGTATGCATGCTAAATGGATGCACTATGATCGACATAGACACTTTACAGACCTCAAGGGATGGACCACTCATGGGATTTGACATCCCAGATCCCCTAAATATGATTTTAGGATCATCCCAAAGGGCTTGTGTAGAATTCCATATTTTTTATAACACATAAAAAAATAATAAAAGGATTATAAATTAAAAAAACCAATGACCAAAAAAATAAAAAAATGTTTCAATGAAAAATATTATTTTTAAATAGTATTTTATTTTATTATTTGTGTTGTAAGAGTAATTTATCAAAACAAATATAAATATAAATGCGCTAATACCCAATTGCAAGCAACATTTTCACCCATGCTTTGTTTATTTTAAAAGAATAAGGTTCTTTTTTTGAGTTTCATCCTTAGTAAAATGATATATTTGAATTTCTATTTTATGTGAACCATATTAAATGAAAATAATATTTTTGATGCATGAGTTATGTGTTTTTTTAGTAGGGTTATTTTTTTCTATATTTGTCCCTTATTTTTAAATTGGGCCATTGGATTAAAAATTTATGTTGTGGTTTGATTATGTTTATATCTTGTGTTATTTATAAAATGACTCCCAAAAAGGTAAGGAAAGAAAGTATAATGTTAATTTCAAAGGATGATCCTATAGTTGAATATTATCATCATTTATAGAAGATACCTTTAGTTCAAAACTCTTCTAAAATTATGAATTCAGTGGAGGACATAAAACATTCTTTTCTCATGGACCCTTTCACATATATCTTGAATCAGTTTCTACCCTAATTTTTTGGATATAAGGGTTTAGCTGACTTATTGGAGTTGTTATAAAGGATTGATTGAATTATTAATTATCTTAAGACTCTTTAGGATTCAATAGTGAGTGATGCTTTGTGTTTTCAATTTTTTCATGCTAGGTGTGTTGGGATTTGATGGTTCCTTATCAATTATGTTTTGGTATGTCTTGGGAATTCCATAAGATGTTTTTCATTTAGTGGTTATGTTAAAATAATTTGAAACTAGAGAAATATATTGTTTGTTTATGTCTTTATTAGGACTATTAGTCAGTGTACAAGTATGTTGAATGATTTCTAGATACGGTGAACTTCTCTACTAAGATGGTCTTCAAAGATTCTATGAAACTTCATTTATTTTGTGGAGTTATTCACCAAAACCTTGGATAATATATTCTTTGATTTTGACGGATATTTTTTAATAATTTGTTCAATAGAGACATTCTAGTTGAATCTAATAAATCATGGTGACCGGTAATGGGTGAAACCTCATTTCTACATTGTGTGACTAAAGGCAACCTGTAGAGTTAAAAAGAAGAAGTTTATGATCCCATATTAGAAGGGTATATAGGAAAGTATCATTATTCAATGGACATTATTTTTCCCCATGATAATATGATACCTCTATTTTTCTTTAAATGTGGGTATTTAAGGAAATTTATGCCCTCATGTCATAAATATATGAGAACTCATGTGTTGTATGTCCATTTGTATCATCATCAGAGGTTTTTTGGGATGGGTTTTCTGAATATATTTTTTTTATCTTGAGATGATTTTTTATTTTTTGGTTACCTATTCAGTGATTTCATTTTTTGGATTTGAATTTTATTAAACATTTTCATTAAAATTTATTAGGTTGTTTTTCCATATGTTACCTTGGGTATCTCTTTATCATTATTTATGGGATGTTAGAAACATTTTGGTAGTGTTTAATATTTTTAATGATATTTTTATTCATGTAGATTAAATTTTTATTGTAAACTATGTTTGTGTACATATTATCGTAGGTTTTAATCATATAAGGCTCATAATGGAAGGTTTTTTTCTTGTTTTGTCCTTCACCATTAGAAGAAATTGATTTTCAATTGTAATGAGGTATGTTATTTTATTCACTTCCTTTAATTTTTAATTAATGGGATTATTGATAATTATAATTTATTTACAATAGAATTATAACAATTTAAGATACCCATATTAAATTTATAAAAGGATTATTATGAATTTGTATCTTTGAATATAATTTTTTCATTATAAATTTCAAGTATCATTTTTAAATTTGATAATTGTGAATGACAATAATTTTTAAAAAATACTACGAGGCACCTATAAATAGATTTTGTGAAGAATATAGGGATTTTTATATTCTATTCTTTTAAAAATAATTTAACTTCTTTTGTAATGTTGGTTTTTTAAAAAATGGGTTGTTTCTTTTGTATTGTATTAAATGGGTTTTTTAATTTATGATTTCATAGAAATGAAAATGACTTGGAATTCCATAATGGATTTCAAATAAATGTCCATAGTTATCCATAAAAAAAACGTTCTTCAGGTTTGTGGTCCCCTCAATTGACCCCCTTTGGGAATGGTATAGATTGTGACCAAATTTGGGATTTACTTTTATGTAATATGTATTATATAGATTCTGAGGTTATTTCTTGGGAGGGTGATATAGGTGAGGAGAATTTATTATTTATGACTTATTGATATATGTGTTTATCATGTATTGATTATTTTATAACATCCAAGTTTATTTTTTTAGGGGAAAATAGGAAACTAAGTCTAAGATCATGATTAATGATACAAAAGTCCCCTCTAAAGTCATATAGGGATATGTAGGGGTTCCCCTGATGATGCTAGTGTTGGTTAGATGGGTGGGTTGTGAATTGGATTTTCCAGAACATTATCCATAAGTTAGTCAATGTTATTACAGTAATGTTAGGATAATCATACATGAGTACTTAAGGTGTAGACCATGACACTTTTTCCTTGATCTTTGGTTCTATATAGGGAATTTCTAGTCCATATTTCCTTATATCCAAAAGATAAAATCTAGTTTTTGTCACCACTTACATTTCATTGTAAACTTTTACTGTATCCCTTGATATTTTGGTGCATGTTCTCTTGTTCTCTTGTTCATTTATTGTGCTCTAGATTTATTTATGAGATGTTTTTATTAATGGCTTTGGAAATGAGGAAAATGGATTTATTGTTTTATAACTTCACAGAACCTATTTTAAGGTTTTATACTTTTTTTACTCCTAAGATGGGATTTTATTTATATTTGATAAAAATGAACTATTCTTCAAGGAAATTACCATGATGTTTGTTAACATTTAATTCATTAAAAATAGAAAACAATGATTTATAATATATTTTCAAATGAGAATCTATTATTATTTTAATGGAATGAATTTCATAAACTCCTTTGTGGTATCACACTAGGCCTATTCACTCACACCATGTATAAATATTTATGTGTGTGTTTGCATCTTTAATGTTTTATACAAGTTGTAGTTTCTTTTATTTAGATTGTATTTTATCTCTCTTAGGTCAACAATGGGTGACTTGGGATATGTGGAGCCACGTTTGTTCGTGTGGAGGTATTCCTATAGTATTTTTTGAGTTTTTTAATTTCAGTTCAATGATCTATCATCCAAGTCAGCAAGTTGTTATATTCATTATGTGTTCAATTGTTTAATTTTTTTATGTGTGTCATCAATTAGAAGAGGATTCATATTTATTAGTTATGAATCATTTTTTTCATCTTTTTATTCTTATGTATTTATTTTTTACACTGGGACATCCAATGTAAGAACACTCCGCACTATATTTTCAGTAACAACCTACTAAATTATTAACTTTTATTTGTGGGTGAAATCATTCCCATGTAATCTATCTTTAATTACCTGGTTATTATAATCTAATCATGGGTATTAGGAACACTTTTTAGGGAGAGTGGTGATCCAGGTTGGGTGATGTGTTAGGTTACCCGGGGCCAGTTCATTATGTATGGTGTGTTTGAATAATATGGTTGCAAAATTACCTGTCATCCAAAAGATCGTTCATGCATTTACCAAATAAATTAATCATTGAATCTCTTATATGTTTCATGATTTTAAAATATCAATCATCATGGGTATCTTTCAAGTAAGTGGTTCAAACATTAACTATTCAAATCCGGCTACCTCTAGTTAATCTTACAATACAATTTACCAATATCATAACAATTCTTATAAAAAATATTGTATACTATGATTGGATAAGGAAATGAGATAAAATATAATAATATAATATCCAATTATATACACAAACAATTAATACAATATTCCTTTTAATCATCGATGATGTACCATATAGAATCCCAATATCATTTCATATTATATGATCTAAAATATATTACACACACACACACAAATATATATATATATATATATATAAGGATTTAGGGAATATCACCATTAAAAAGAAAAGTAAATTTAATTGAAAAATGAATCTACTAAACTAATTTTTTCATATAAATAGATTTATGATATTAGTGGGGAATTGAATATTACAAGTGGACTTATACGATAAGAAAAGTTAAATTCATATAATAAAAACTTGCAACGGCTTCACACGAAAGAACATATTAATATTCAATACAATTTTATTAAATAAAAAGTAGATAAATAGGTTTTGAGGATGTAATATATTATAAAAAATTACAAAATGATAAATATATTCATAAAATATAAAATCTATATGGAAATTTTATAAACATTAATTGAATATTAGAGTTCAACCTCCTCCCCTAACTTAATAAGGCTTAGAAAATACCCTATCTTAATGTTCTTAATTTATAAAATGTGAAAATACCTATAGATTGAAGGGAATTTCCTTAATGTTAGAGGAAGAGAAATAAGAATTGATAAGTGGTGGGACATGATCTACTAGGATTTTAATTTGGAACTATAAAAAAAATTATATATATTTTATATAATTGAATAATAAATATTCCTTCGCTAAATAAATTTGATATAATTAGTTCTATTCTTTGTAATATTTCTACTCAACTTGTCTCTTACATTGAGAAAAAATATTATAAGATTCGAATTGAGTTATGAGATATAATTATTTATGTAGGGTTAATAAATTTTAAAAAAATTGGATATATCAAAGTTAATTTCCAACATACTCAGATGGAGAGAATGATAGAGCTCTAAAATGTTTATTAAAGCCTCCAAATATAGAGATTTTTTATATTTTGATTATTGAAAAATAAGGTCTCATTATGAAGATTTTATATATCTATATTTGTTTATATATTGAATTAATGAGTTTTTTAAAAACATAGAGAATAAGGAAGATAAATGTTTTAATATAGGTTCAATCGCACCATGGTAGTGACTATTTCAGTAGCCTTGGTTTTTTTAAGGATATTTTAGTGTTTTTATGAAATAGGTCAATAAACTAGGTTGTGAATAGTATAACTGTATCATGGTGGGAAGTAATGAAACATGGCAGTATTTTTTCAAAGGAAAATATGTCATAAGACACTATCAAAAAAGGAATTCTCTATAATACCACTACATGTCTGAAAAAAAAAATTTGAAATATGGGTGGAGTTGATTATTGGTTAAAACAACATGATAAGTGATATCATGTCATGGTGAATTGTGTTTCAAAAAAATTATAATCTCTTTGGATACAACAATGATATGTGGAGGAACACATCATGGAGCATGGGAAATTTCATAGAAAATGGAATGTGAATTCATAGACTCTATATTTTTACCTAGGAAAAACAATTAGACACAGTGATAGTGAAAATAGGGGTCATGTTAGTGAAACCATGTCATTGTGTGGAGAAAAGAAAAAATAACTATATATAGAAATGGTTTAAAATATACATGATATAGATATATAATTCTTAGACCTTGGAGACATCATTTGGATAAGTGAATCATGTGCATGGTGATGAAATACCACACTATTATTTTGGTGATGTTAATACAATTAATTATATATATATATATATATATCATTTGATTTTAGAAATCCTTGATATATTTTTGGGGGATATATTTCAAATTATATTGATTAGTTTCATCTCATAAATGGGTATGACACATAGAAAAGATCCATAATATCTAAGAATATATTTTCTAGATTAAAAAATATTAAAAATACAAATATAAAATCCACAACATAATTAAAATTAAGACACAAATGCACAAAGTGATAGTAGAGAGGGAGAGAGGGAGGGAGAGATAGTTTTTTAATATAAAAAGATCATTGAGAGAGGAATATTGTACTTTTATACATTATGATAAAATTAGGATAACAACATTATGAGACGAACATGTATCTCATGATGATATGGAGATGAATATAAATACAATTTCTAGTTTTGTGTATTTATTCAATTGATCCTTTCATTATAATTACCAGCATACTTATTCATCTTATGACCCTTTTCTAAAAATAGTGAGTTTTAATAATGGAAGAGAAAATGTTATTATGACCTATCCCTTGGATGCTTAATAGTACCCATACTGGAGACATCATAGGATATCAGGTGAATCTCCAAGTATGCTAAAGGATACCAACTATAAGTGAGGGCCAAAATCCATCCAATAGGTAAATTGTACCCTCAAATCAGAGTGTAACAATAATAGAAGTAACCAAAAATAGTTTATATAAATCCATAAAAGTATGAATAAATAAATAAATATAGTGCTATATAAAATCCTATGTGGAATTCATAGAATCATGCATACACTAATTGCCCACAAGGAAGATCACTAATACAAAATAAACTCTATAAAAAAGTACAATTCAAACACACTATCCCTAATTCCAAACCTATACCTCACACACCCTGTCTCTACAAACCCTCAACCTTCACTAGCTAAATCGTATATATGTCATTTTATCAACTAGATATAATACATATATTCTACACATTCATTGAGGTTCCCATGTAGGATTTGAGAAATACATATCAGTAGAGTCCCACCAAGTACCCCAAGTATAAACCATGTAGACCACATGATGAGTGACATACATTAATAGGGGTGAATCCATGTGTATAACAAATTCAAAACCCCTAAACTATCATGATTATTAATTTCCTCTCTCCTAATATCCTCAAAAATTTAGAATAGTGCAACAATATAGATTTATAAAGGAGATACACCTCCTCGATGATGGATACATCTCTAGTGTGTCTTGATTATTATCCCACACACACAAAAACCCTTCTTATTATCAAAAGGAAGATGGTATAGGGTATAACTATGAACTCAAAAATCTATTTCCACCAAATAGTTACATTTTCATAGAAATAAAATAAGAAACACATCCTTTATGAAAGATCACTGATTGATATATGAGCCTCTGCATAGAATCTTACAAATTAGATCATCTATATCTTCCTTATACCACAATATTAAGTGAAAAAACTCATATAATCTTCTTTGATATACTTTTTTAAGATTTCACCTTCTAAGAAGTATCAATGTCTTATTTTCATCTTTTATCTCATTATTTTTATTCCATGAATATTGAGGGAATATTATTTCCAAAATTATCATTGAAATCTACTTGAATATATATGGTAAGTAATGAATCACTAAAATATCAGAAATAACCATTCAAATATTAATTCTAAATATCCTAGTTTTTTGGATCAAGCCTTGGTTATTATCTTGGAATGATATTTTAATTCTCATGGCCTTTCCCTCAATTAAATTTTTTCATAATATATTTAAATTTTTCTTTTATTGGTATTTTCATTAAGACATGGTGATGTTGTATGTAATTCTATAGGAGGGAATTAATCTCATTGGTGCGAGCTTATCCCTTGGATAGTTCAATCTTTATATTAGCTTGAATCATGATCTTGTATCTGATCACGATGTCTAATATATGAAAAATACAACACTTGTATCACCAAATTCAAATATGTTTTTATCAAAATATTCATTTCTATATATATCTCATGTAATTATACTATAAACAAGTCTTTATTCTGGGTACCCATAATTTCAAAAACTAAATCATTATATGAACTCTATATAGCTGAAATATCTTATGAACTGTTCACATAACTGAATTACCTTATAGTTCCTCCATGTATCTTATATAAGAACAATAAATTAACTTATTGGATTCACAAATATATCTTAAATGGTCCAAACTATCATTCATTTATAAGATAAAAGACATTAATATTTTTAAACGCATAGATAAATTATCGTATGTGGCATCAAAACATCATACATGGACCTCACTATTACATAAATTCCTTTGTTATTTTTTCCAACCACAAAACATCCATAATTTAATAAAATTGACGAAGACTATCTTGAATGCAATGTTGATCATTCTCAATCACTTGAAAAAATAATCCAAATAATATTTATAGTGTTCATTAATCTCAAAATTCCGTGGATAGATACTCCAATGATTCAGTAAATCTATCCTCCATTTGGGCTATCTTTCAAGGATATGACCCGAAACACTCAATGTTTTTCGCATTATACAAACATTAATATCATTTAAAGTTGTTATATAAATTTCTCTCAACTCCATAGTAATCGTAATATCTCCATTAATATCATTACATCAATAATCACAATCAAATAGGTATTGTGAATAAATGTGACATCATCACCAAATGTTCATTAATATCCTATTTTTCATTTCTGGAAATACCACTCAATCCACTCCCCCTTATTGGAAATAATACCAAAGAGAGCAACTATTGGGGAGAAATATTTCCTCTTGAATGAAAATTAATCATGATATAATAATCTATATTTCTACATGAGCTAGATCATTTTCAAAACCTAGAGTTATTAAATAAATAATCAAATCTAACCAAAAGAAACTTAGCATGCATTCTGAATGACAACCTACAATAAAATATTTTTTAAATAGTATTTTCTCTACAAAATAGTACAAAAATAAAAAACAAAAATAAAAAAAATGAAAAAAAAATATTCTCCCACTATAATCAATATTTCCTAAAAAAATTTAAAAAAGAATGAAAGATGAGGATAGATAAAATTATATCATACCTCAATGATAGGTAATTGTCTACACTCACATTTATAGCCTTTTCTTCCAAAAATTTTATATTGTGATATGTTTGGTAGGAATATTAGAAAAATATTTTTTGGAGGGAAAAAATACCTATTTTAAGATACCCCCTTAGACCATATCCTTTATAAAATGGTACTTTATCAAAAAAAAATTTACCAAGTGTTACAATATAATTTTGGATAGTTTTATGTCACCCTGATAATCCAAAACAATAATTAGAGGATAAGTTGCATCATCATATATGACTTTTAATTGTGTCATCGTTCATATCATTTTAATATATGATTGTGATGCGTCCACATATTCATCTCTTGTAGAGCTCAATGTCCCTGATGTTTTCTTATTTAATTTATAATACACAAAACTCCTTTAAATGAAAAATAATCCATTGGATTTGTATTTTCAATCACCAACTACTCCTATATAATTTTTATCTATAAAACCCTTTAATTCCAACCCTACTTTCTTCTTATGAATTACTCCATCATTGTGTGTGTGTTAGATGTATCTAAGTATCCTCTTTGTTGAAAAAATATGTCTTTCATTTGGATTTGAATCACAACAGGCATAATGGGTGATCGAATAAACAATGTCAAGTCAAGAGTCAATCAAATACATAAGACTTCCAATCAAACTTATGAATTGTTTCTCTTTAACAAATTTCCCTTCATTATCTTTTCTCAACTTCATACCCATCTAAATTGGTGTGGGCACTCATCTAGACTCTTATATTTCAGAACTATTCAATATATATCTTGTATATTTTTCTTGTCAGATAATGATATACCCAAGATAATTCCACACATAAATTTTAATTATAATTATAAAATAATAAATCATAAACATACACAATCCTAAAAAGTGATGTGGTGTTAGTATTATTCACAAACAGATTCCTATCTACCTTACCTTTCTGAAACTTCAAGCCTTTTATATACTCATTATGATTAAAATTCCAATCTATTAAATCATATTTCAAAACATAGATATATTTCTTCAATTTATCTACCTTTATTCCTTTTTAATCTAGAATAACTATGGAATTCCCTTCCAAGGACACATTCTATTCAATTACACTAATTATAAAATATGATTTAACAACTTTGTGAAATATCTTGATGATTCATTGATCCATTATGTTAAGAAATATTCTGATAGATTCAAGTATAACAACAGGGTAAACAGTTTCATTAAATTAAACCCATTATATTGACGGAATCCTTTCAATACTAGCCTATATATTATTACACACATATCCATTCTTGTCAACTTTGTTTCTGAAATCCCATTCGTCTCTAACGACTTTCTTTTCTATAGTTTTGGGTTCAAGTTCCAAAGTTTTATTTTATTATATCTTATTGGATTCTTCATTTATGGTCGAAACTCACTCATCATGTTCAAAATATTCCTAATATTTATGTGGTTCAACCTTTTATAAAAGGCTAGTATGTTCAATTTCCATGATCTTTCTTCTCATCAAAACACCTTCATTCTGATCCCAAAAATATTCTAAACATAAAATTATATTGTTAGACATTCATTTTTTTAAATTAGGCTTATCTTTTCCATCTTAATAACATGATAATATAGAATCTATATATTTTGGTTAGAGTATACTTTTTATCTGTTTTATTCAATAGGTTTGGAAATGAGAACATCATTCTCACCATTTACGAAGATATTATGTTTAGTTCATTCTTCATTTTCAAATAAAATGACAACATTTCTATCCATGATTATTTTATATTTCTTA
Organism: Viscum album; assembly: GCA_963277665.1. NCBI lineage: Eukaryota > Viridiplantae > Streptophyta > Magnoliopsida > Santalales > Viscaceae > Viscum > Viscum album. Next base: position 398,208,045 of record OY728144.1, read on the forward strand.
TTATTAAATTTATAATATTTTCCATTATATTTATACATAATAAATATCCCATATTCTTCCTAATCATAAAATTTTTCTCCCCTTATATCCTTTCACTTCATTAAAAATGGACTTCCAAATACCATTAAATTTTAAACATTTCAGTTCCTTTTAAACCACATTTCATAAGGATTCATGTCAATGTTTGGATATCTGAGAAACCTTTTGTAAATTATTCATGTAGTTTCGATGGCCTAAATCCAAAAATAACAAGTTATTTTATTCTATGCCATCATTTTTATGTCAACTAGGATCATATTCTTTCATTCATTCCATCCTTTTTATTGAAGAGTGTATGGATCACAAAATTCATATCTAATTTCGTGATATTTAATACATTTTTTAAACTGTTTATTGGAATGTTTTTCCATTATATGACCACAAATGCTTTATATACAAGCGTGTTTGCATCTCTGTAAATCTTATGAATCACTTGAATCTCTTTAGGTCCTCTAATTTTTGATATATGAACATAATACAGGTCAACCTAATGAATTTATCAATGAATTAAAAAAAATAACATTCTCCACTTTTTGAATTATTATTCGTAGGTCTAAAAACATCAGTATGGATCAGTTAAAGAGGATTTTGAGGAATGAATTTCAAATCTCTTATGCATTTTATTCACCATTTTCCCTTTTAAAAATTATTACAAATAGTATTAGTGTTGTATACTGAAAGGGTAAATTTCTGACAACTTACTCTTTATTTATTCTTTCTATTTTTTTTACAATGTATCCTAGATTTTTAATCCATAACTCATTTTTAGTGTGTTTAACCATGTAACAATCTTCTTTTTCTTCCCCAATTTTAAAACATTTCATATGGTTTTTGGAAACCCTGTATCCAATTCCACATCTTATATTATTTTGGAAGCGCATCCATTTTTTCCAAGATGTCCTTGTTTCCAACAACACATGATTGTGATATACTCAACATGTAGTGCATTATCACATCCAAAAACAATACAATATATGGACTCATTTACATTTTACAAAAGTTCTTTGTCTCAATACCTTTGATCATTAGAGATATATCATTTCTAAATACCACGGTTCCACCTTAAAAATTCTCAACAATCTTCAAAATGTCAAAATCACCATTTATGTGAGATTAAAACCTACATTAAATTAACCAATTATTTTTATATTTTAATTATTTAAATGAATCTTCAACACTATTTACTTACTATTTAACCTATATTTGATTTTAATTCATTCAAAACCTTTGAAAATATTCAACTTAGTATGGATAAAATTAAAACATATATCTAAATTATGTATTTCTTCATCACATCATCTATGCAGATCTTTCATGAATTTAAACTCATTTTTCACTTAAAACTTCTTTTCAGACTATTTATTTCTTGGATGATATTTCATATGAGCTTGTTGTCTCTCCCAAGATTTCTAATCTTTTATAAGTCTTATAAGTGGCATATTGTTCCAGATGTTATAATCCATGCATCCAAATACACAACAATTGTTGTTGAATCCCTAAAATCATTTATTTTTTAATATTATTTTTATTTAATAGGTTTCTATCTTGATATATTTTATGCCATAAAATTGTTAGATATATTAAGATCCTTTTATGAAGTTCTTGCTTGAATATTTTTAATAGATAAGGGCCCTGGTTCAAAATTCATTCCCTTCAATATTTGAGAATATTTTTGTATTTTCTAGGGAATTCATTAATTCTATATTCAAATATACAAGTATCTTTTATAATTTGAGTAATATCATTTTGTACTAAAACCACTATATAATTTCCCTTTTCAAATCTTGAATCTTTTTAGATAATATATTTACAATATACTTCTTATAACATTATCATATTCCTTCAACAACCATATCCTTATTGCATATTATTTTTACAATATGTATCTTGGTTTCATCATTTAGTCTCATGATTTTATCAATTTCAATATCCCCTATGATAATAGTGGTGTTCCTTTCTTCAACGCTTTTATACTTCATCGCATTATCAATATTTTGTATCTTTATTTATTTTACATGATTTTATTTATATTCTATAATTTTCATCTCATTTTTTAACCATTTAATTAAATGAGGATAACCTCCTCCCAACTTATCAATTTATTTTTTAAACATCTTGGTCTTCATTCCCATAGTATATTCTTTCCCAATATCTATTTCCTCTACTGCATAATCACTATTTTATTATGTTTCATCTTTATCTGGGTTCACCTCTTCTTATTATTATATTATGAGTACCCTTTCGGAGACATTGATGCACGCCTGTCGTGGGGCGTGGCAAAACAATATTTTATTTACCTAAGTATAGTATAGTAGTTGATCCAAGGTAGTCTCCCGAAGAAGAGTGCACACAAAACAAGGTTGTCACTTTTTGTTGGTTTTCGTAAAAAGATTGGTTTTAATTAATTTGAATGACTATGAGAGAAAAAAAACAACAGAAATTGATTGATTTTAACAAATGATAAAGGTAGTGATTGGATTGGGTTCGTCTAGACTTAGTGTTGTTACATCATGGTTTCCAATTTTTATCTCTTATTCTTCCTTAAACTGGTAAGAGCGATGTGATGAGAATTTTCCTTTCTAAAACCTTAGATTGGTCTATCCTCCTTCCAATGTGTTTAGGGTTGTAGAAGGAATCTTGATTAATTAGAGCAATCTCAGACCTAGAATTGTTGTTCCCTAATAAACCAATATTTCAACATACAATCCTACACACGTGCTTGACAACTGTCGAGCAATCACCACCCAACCCTAATCATGTTCCACCGTATACAGATTAGAATTGGGTGGAGAGAGATGTGATCATTGACCAAAACAATTTATAATTTCAGAATAAAAACCTTAACACAAACGCATTCAGAATTTAATACTAAATTAAGAATTGGAACCAGAATAAGAAAGAAGAACAAATTTTATTCATTTCAAGCACAAAAACTCAAGCACAACACATAGGTCCAGCCTCCCCTCTTTCCGATCACTCAAATGAAGATACCCCTCCATGGATGGGGTAAGCGAGGTAATGCGGGAGAGGAGAGAAATTTTAAAATAAAAGAAATAAAAGAAAAATCTGAGAAGTTCTTCTCCTTGGTGCCCCGGAAGGAATGGGATGGAGAATGGATGTGTTGAGGAGGGGGAGCTCTCCTCCTTTTAGATCCATATTTCTGTCCTCCAAATGTTGTCTCGTTTTGGACCCCATAAATGACCTCTTCACGTGTTTCGTCCTTCTTCAATATTGTTCACAATTGTCTTGGCCGTCTCCCCTAAAACGTCCATCGGATTTGGACAGGTATTCCGAGAGTTATGGCCATTTTACTCTGATAATTTATTATGTCCAGACAGAATCTCCAAAACACCAAACCCCGGATTAGGAAGCTTTAATGGACACTCAAACGGACGAATCCCGCGGTGATTCCTTAATAAAGGATGCTCCAAAACTCCTTTAGCATCCACCCACCGAATGGTGGAAGAGGTGGGCCTACAATGGATGAGTTATGGATCCCACACCAAAACTAGGCAGAACTGGAAATAGTTTTCTTGAGCCAACTTGTGAGCTTCTGTTGAGCTTCTATATGGCCGATTCAGCTTTTAGTCCAAAAATAGTAAATGAATCCCTGGATGTGTAGAATTTGTAAAAGAACGAATTTTGCAATTTGGATCAATTTAGAGAATGTTATGGCCAAAATACATAAATAAGTTAAAACTATTAAAATCCAAAATGGCCAATTTTTACTATTCATCTTAAAATAACACCAAAATCATAAAAATGAAACAATTCATCTTAGAGAAACACTTTTGTGAGTTTAAAACAATGATATTCAATATAAATTAATTGAAAGTATTTTCTCTATTAATTCCCACACACTTAAACTATTCTTGTCCTCAAGCATAAAATCTCAACATGGAATTCAAAGGGCACCAATGTCACCAATATTTAAATTTCAAATGGAATAAAATCAAATTATTATCAATGTACAATCCAATTTTCCATTTCCACAAAAAATAACAATTTAATTTCCCATTTTTCAAAGAAACAATCAATTCATGCATTTTACTTTTCCCCTTTGAAAAATAATGAAGCTTCTCCTTTCATTCATTCAAGCTTCTCAATTTATTATTATTAAACATGCCAAATCATGACCTACCTCAATTTTTAATCTTTTATCTCATCACTCGTGATACAATTAATAGTGGAGTTATGATCATATCATGATAACATGCTCCTTACCCATAGGCTTGTAAAGTAACTACTTTCTCCACTTTGTAAAGACAAAACACACATAAAATCATGAGGACTTGTAATAAAGGTTCAAATGACTCTGTATCTTATGGTTGGTGGGTAAATGATTGAAATAATTTAAGACCAGAAGTAGGAGGTTTGACTCTTAAGTACAATGCATGATTAATCAAGTGAAAACACAAGATGAACCTCACTCAAATCCCCTTGAAATGTGAATCACAACACCACTCCCCCTTTCAATGACATGGGTCATGAGTCAATAAATGATTACAAAGAATGATATCTTCCAAGTTCTCCGTGTTTTTTTTGTAAAGATCTAGAAAGGCACAGATTTATTTTCTTTTTTTTTTTGTAAATCTCCAGAAAGGCACATCTTTATTTTGAATTTTTTTTAATGGAGAACGTGATGAAATGAAAGAAGCATAATGAAATGATGACTCATGCCCAATTTTCTAATAATACATTGCCCAAAATGATGACACACACATTACACCACTCAAAAATGATACATATCCCAAGGAACGCACACGAAAGGCCCTTCCCCCACACTCAAACTTGAAATAACCATGCAAAAATACTAAAAGTGCAGGTAGGTAAGGAAAAATTGGATTGTAATGTGGTTTAAACCTATAAGGAAATTCATGGAATCTAAGGGATTACGAAGGATAAATGTAAAGGTGGGTCTTAGGATAAAATGTGGCTAGCAAAAGAGATTCCTCAATCATTTTAAATGTGGTTTTGTACAGTCATAGCTTTGACAAATTTCAATACAAGTTCTAGCAGGTGGCACGTCCCAAGATTACTCAAGAAATATGCTCAAGATAAAATAGGAAATATTTGGTCTTGAAATCCTCTTAGGAATGAGAATATGATATTGGACAATCACTTATGGAATGATTAATAATAACAAATTAATTCAAATGAATTTTAGAAATTCAAAGAATGAAAAATGGAAGGGAAATTCCATTGACATGAATCAATTAATTCCCTTAAATCATGAGTCCTCATTTCAATATCCTTGCTTCACTTTAATCATACAATTATCCATTTTAATCATTCAATCTCATTAACATTGAAATCTAAAACATAGAATCACTGGATTTCAATGAAACTCATGTCTCCTAGAGAATTCAAGTAAAACATGAATTCAAGTGTGGGCATGCCTTTTTTTGATTAATTCTTTAAAAGACTAAAAATGTAGGGAATAAAGTCGGATAATATATAATTGAAACTCATACTCCCCTATCAAATGGATCCTTTTCTTCATGACGTATAATCCCACGACACCCTCTTCATTAATGGACCTAAAAAAATGAAAACAATTGATAGTGAAGGCCCGTTCAATCATGCTGGTAAATGACTAAGAAGACAAGTGGAAAATGGGGGAAAATGCGGGTTGCCTCCCGGTATCACCTTTATTTAATGTCGTTAGCTCGACAAAACAAAACAAAACAAAAATTAAATTTTTTTTTTGAAAAATATCATGGACTACAAGATTTCCTCCCCCACACTTAATTGATGCAGTGTCCTCAATGCATGTAAATGGAATTTTTTATGTATGTTTCAAAAAGTTGGAGTTACTGAATTTAATCAAGTGTAAAGGAATGATTCAACCTGGTAGGTGTTCATTTGTATTTAGGGTGAAGGATTGTGATCTCCTCCAATGGTTCTTGAGGTACGGTCCCATGGAACTTCTTCAGCCTCTACCCATTTATAGTGAATGGGTTTCCTCCTCCTTCTGTTTGAATCTGCACAGCACCAAAGGGATATACATGAATAACAGTAAAGGGGCCTTCCCATCTGGAATGAAGTTTACCTGGCATAAGCTTAAGTCTATATTTGAAGAGTAACACCTGATCTTTAGGGTTGAAGGTTCTTGGTTGAATTATCTTGTTATGGTCCATCCTTGTTCTCTCTTTATAGATCATTGAGTTTTCAAAAGATTCCCTTCTAATTTCCTCTAACTCTTTCAACTACAATCTTCTTTCTTTCCCAGCTTTCTCAAGGTCCAGATTCATCTCTCTGACCGCCCAGTAGGCTCTATGCTCCAACTCCATAGGAAGGTGGAAACTATTTCCGTAGATCAATCTATAGGGACTCATCCCTATGTGTGTTTTGTAGGTCGTTCTGTATGACCATAATGTATCATATAACTTTTGGCTTCAGTACTTCCGGTTGGGTTAAACAGTCTTCTCCAGAATGTCTTTGATTTCTATATTAGAGACTTCTGCATGGCCATTTGTTTGGGGATGGTATGGGGTAGATGTTCTATGATGCACCCCATACTTCTTCAGCAATGCTTCCATTTTCTTGTTATAGAAATGAGTTCCCTGATCACTAATGATTTCTCGTGGCATGCCAAACCTACAGAAAATGTTAGCCCTAACAAAATCACAAACAACTTTTGCGTCATCAGTTTTGGTTGCTTTTGCTTCCACCCATTTTTAAACATAGTCTACAGCCAAAAGAATATATGAATTTCCAAATGACATTGGTAATGGTCCCATGAAATCTATGCCCAAAACTTCAAAAATTTCACAAAAGGGTATTGGTTTTTGTGGCATTTCATGTCGTTTGGATATGTTACCAGAAAATTGGCATTTTTCACATCTTTTACAAAATTCATATGCATCCCTGAATAAGGTGGGATAGTAGAGTCCAGATTCTAAAACTTTTCGGGTAGTCCTCTGAGGTCCAAAGTGGCCTCCAAAAGATAATTTATGAAAAAAATTCAAACACTGATTCAATTTCACTTCTTGGAAGGTATCTTCTTATGATTTGATCATTACAAATTTTCCACAGAAACGGATCTTCCCAAATGTAAAATCTTGATTCGGATTTAAGCTTATGTTGTTGACTAGATCTTAGATGAGAGGGTACCTGAGATGTTACCAAATAGTTGACAATGTTGGCATACAATGGTACTTCACTGTTGATGATGTAGAGTTGTTCTCCAGGAAGCTCATCATTAAGTGGGTTCTACTTTGGTATTTCCGTTTCAGCGGTGTGGGGTAGTCGACTCAGATGATCAGCCACTTGATTTTCAGTCCCCTTCTTATCTTTGATTTCCAAATTGAACTCTTGTAAGAGTAGCATCCATCTCACCAACAGTGGTTTAGCATCTGCCTTTTTCATTAAGTACCTAAGAGCTGCATGATCAGAAAAAACAACAACTTTAGTGCCCAGAAGATATGATCGGAATTTATCTAGTGCAAAAACGACTGCAAGGAACTCCTTCTCTGTGGTTGTGTAATTTATTTTTGTTTCATCCAAGGTCCTTGATGTGTAGGAGATGACTTGAGGCTTGCTGTCAATTCTCTGTGATAGAGCGGCTCCCACTACTTGGTTAGATGCATCACAAAGTATCTCGAAAGGGTAATCCCAATTGGGTGGCTTCATTATTGGTGGTGTTATCAAAATTTCCTTTAATTCATCAAATGATTCCCAACATGCACAATCAAAATTAAAGTTAGCATCCTTTAGAAGTAATCTTGATAGAGGGAGATAAATCTTACTGAAATCCTTGATGAATATTCTGTAAAATCTTGCATGCCCTAAAAAGGACCCAAAATGTTTGACACAAGTTGGATATGGTAAGGAATTTATTACATCAACTTTTGATTTATCAACCTCAATACCATTTTGTGAAATTATGTGCCCCAACACTATCCCTTTTTCAACCATGAAATGACATTTTTCAAAATTTAAGACAAGGTTCTTTTCAATGCATGTTTTCAAAACTTTTTCCAAATTTCCCAAGAAATGGTCAAATGAATTTCCAAAAACTGCGAAATCATCAAGAAACACCTCCATGCAATCCTCAATGTGGTCCAAGAAAATACTCACCATACACCGTTCAAATGTACCTGGGGCATTGCATAGCCCGAAAGGCATCCTTTTGTAGGAGAATGTTCCAAAAGGGCAGGTGAAGGTTGTCTTCTCCTGGTCTTCTGGTGCAATTGGTACCTGAAAATATCCTGAGAATCCATCTAAAAAATAGTAATGAGTATTTCCAGCTAACCTTTCAAGCATCTGATCAATGAATTGATAGGAAAGTGATCTTTTCTGGTAACTTTATTTAGCTTCCTGTAATCTATACACACTCTCCAGCTATTTTGTATTCTCATGGGGATCAGTTCATTTCTTTCATTTGTGAAAGTGGTCAGGCCAGTTTTCTTGGGGACTACCTGAATTGGGATGACCCATTGATAATCAGAGATTGGGTAAATGATATCAGCTGCTAACAATTTCTCAATCTCTTTCATAACGACCTCCATGATTGTGGGATTGAGTCTTCTTTGAGGTTGTCTTACAGGCCGAGATTCACTTTCTAAAAATATCCTGTGAGAGCATACCTTGGGGTTGATTCCAGGAATATCACCTAAACTCCATCCTACAGCTTTTACATTCCTTTTGAGAAGGTCAATCAATGTATGTTCTTATGAATGGGATAGGTTATTGTCAATGATTACTGGCAATTTCTCTCCTTCCATTAGGTAAGCATACTTCAAGTCACATGGAAAAGGCTTCATCTCTAAACATGGGGGTTGTTCAAGGGATGATATTGCATTTAAGTTTCCTACTTCTAATGTTGAATTCTCAGGAATAATCTTACTTCCTTTTAACAAATCATCAAAAAATAAGATTTTACCTCATCCTCCAACATGATATCAGAATTTCCAGGTTCATGGGAGTTATAAAATTCAAATGAAGAGTGTTATCCCATAGATAAAAAGTCATGAAGCATACCTGAGTCTTCAATTGCTTCTATACCTTCATCATGGGAGATTGCATAAAGTGAGTGATTGTTGGACGGGTGTTTCATCGTATCAAGAATATTGAAGTGTATCATACTATCTCCGAGCTCCATGGTGAGTGTTCCTTCATGCACATTGATGATTGTCCTTACTGTTTTCAGGAATGGTCTCCCTAGGATAATGGGAGATTGGGATGGTGCTCGGTCTTCCTCCATGGTAAGGACATAAAAGTCTGCTGGAAAGATTAATCCTCTCACTCCTACAAGTACATCTTCAACGACTCCAGTTGGGAAAACGGTGGATCTGTTTGCTAATTGTACCACCACCCGAGTTGATTTTAGTTCTCCGATCTGCAAAGATGAAAACACAGAGTGAGGCATCACATTTATCGAAGCTCCAAGATAACATAGTGCAACAGTAAAATTTAATGAACCGATAGTGCAGGGAATAGAGAAAGTCCCTGGATCTTGACATTTTTGCGGTATCAGTGGTGTGATCAATGCTGAGACACTTCTTCCTAAGTTGATTCTTTCATTTTCATCCATCCTCTTTCTTTTAGTACATAGCTCCTTCAGAAATTTTGCATATTTAGGGATTTTCATGATTGCATCCATTAGTGGAATGTTAATCTCAACTTTTCGAAATGTTTCCGGAATTTCCCGTTGAAGTCGTTCTTCTTCTCCCTTCATTGACTCAAACAATGCTAATGGGAATGGTGCTGGAATATCCTTTTTCTCCCTTTGTTGTTTCTGCAATGGGGTTTCTAGTCTTTATTTCTTGAACCTTATTTTTTATAATTTGTTTTTGACTCCATCTTTTGGTTGGACAGGACGAGCTTCAGCAGGTTCCCTAGATTCATCCTCCTCATATTGTTCTGGTGGGTTGAGCTCCTTCCCGCTTCGGGTTGTTATTGCACTAACATTTTATTTTGGATTGGGAATTGTTTGTGCAGGAAGCTTACCTTGGTTCTTGGTGAGAGCATCCATAATGCTTGAAAATTGATCAGCTAGCTTGTTTATCTTATCTTCTATTCCAGCAACTATTGTCTTCATTTGTTGGTCATCATTTGTCAGTGCACTTGTGGATGGTTTCTCATAATTATTCCACTGGAAAGGTGGTGGTTGAGAATTTTGTTGTTGTTGGAAGGGCTTCTGATAAGGTTGTTGGAATTCTATCGGGTTCTGATATTGCTGCTGAAAAGGTGCTCTGGCTTGGTTCTGTTGAAACCCATACCCTAGTTGGGTTTTCAGTAGGTATTGCCTTTGTTCATAGGTTGCAGCACAACTTTCTGTCCCCTGCACTTCTGGACATTGATCAGTGTAATGAGAATTAGAAGAGCATAAACCACATACCTGATTCGGTCCTTGTTGTTTCTTCACATGGTTCACAGCTATTTGTCGCACCAACCTGGTGAGTTCACCCATTTCATTCCTAATTAAATCTACTGAATCAGATGTTCTTACCTCATGGATTCCTCTGGTGATTGTACCTCAAGTGCCAAACTGCTGTTAATTTTGTGCAATCTTTTCAATCAGAATTCGTATATCTACAGGTGATTTATCAATGAGGGCTCCTCCCGACGAGGCATCTAGGAGATTCCTATCATTGTCAAGCAATCCTTAGTTGAAGTACACAAGGAATTGGTCCTCTTCTATTTCATGGTGTGGAAAACCTGCACAAAGCTTCTTGAAATGTTCCCAGTATTCGTAGAGTGTTTCTCCAGTTGATTGATGAACGACATAAATCTCCTTATTTATTGCAGTGCTCCTAGATGTTGGGAAGAATATTTGTAGAAAGCATTTTTTTAGATCTTCCCAGTCACTGATCTCCCCCGGTTTTAGATTTTACAACCATTCCTTTGTTGCTCCCTCTAGTGAGAAGGGGAAAGCCCTCCACTTCACATGCTCTTCCGCGACTGCTCGAGGTTTGAAGCTGGAGAAAACATAGGTAAATTCTTGAATATGTCGATTCGGGTCTTCACCTGCAAGACCATGAAATTTAGGAAGCACTTGGATCATGTTAATTCGCAATTCAAAATCATTTTCTAAGGCAGGAATTGCAAGTTGATAATTTTGATTGACAAATTGAGGTGCACAGATGTCACGTAGGGTTCGGTTGGGATTTACAGCCATTATTAAAGGTTCAAAGTCTTCACTCAAGGTATCACTTGAATCAGTGAGATTGATTTCTTCAAAATCTTTAGGAAGATTTTGATTTTTCAATTTGGTTATTGTGCGCTCAATTTCTGGATCAAATTGTAATAAATTTCTATTTGAACTACGGGTCATTCAAAAGAGATTTTTTTTTAAAAAAAAAGCATTGAGGCACTGCCTCCCAGGAAACGGCGCCATGTTTGACGCACGCCTTTCGTGGGGCGTGGAAAAACAATATTTTATTTACCTAAGTATAGTATAGCAGTTGATACTAGGTAGTCTCTCGAAGAGGAGTGCACACAAAACAAGGTTGTCACTTTTTGTTGGTTTTCTTAAAAAGATTGGTTTTAATTAATTTTAATGACTATGATAGAAACAAACAACATAAATTGACTAATTTTAATAAATGATAAAGGTAGCGATCATATTGGGTTTGGCTAGACTTAGTGTTGTGCCATCTTGGCTTCCAATTTTTATCTCTTCTTCTTCCTTAAACTGGTAAGAGAGATGTGATGAGAATTTTCCTTTCTAAAACCTTATATTGTTCTATCCTCCTTCCAATGTGTTTAGGATTGTAGAAGGTCTCTTGATTAATTAGAGAAATCCCAGGCCTGGAATTGTTGTTCCCTAATAAACCAAGATTTCAACATACAATCCTACACACGTGCTTGACAACCGTCGAGCAATCACCACCCAACCCTAATCATGTTCCACCGTATACAGATTAGAATTGGGTGGAGAGAGATGTGATCATCGACCAAAACAATTTATAATTTCAGAATAAAAACCTTAACACAACCGCATTCATAATTTAATACTGAATTACGAATTGGAACCAGAAGAAGAAAGAAGAACAAATTTTATTCATTTCAAGCACAAAAACTCAAGCACAACACATAGGTCCATCCTCCCCTCTTTCCGATCACTCAAATGAAGATACCCCTCCATGGATGGGGTAAGCGAGATAATGCAGGAGAGGAGAGACATTTTAAAATAAAAGAAATAAAAGAAAAATCTGAGAAGTTCTTCTCCTTGGTTCCCCATAAGGAATGGGATGGAGAATGGATGTGTTGAGGAGGGGGAGCTCTCCTCCTTTTATAGCCAGATTTCTGTCCTCCGAATGTTGTCACGTTTTGGACCCCATAAATGACCTCTTCACGTGTTTTTTACTTCATAAATGTTGTTCATAATCGTCTTGACCGTGTCCCCTCAAAATCTCATTTAATTGGGACAGGTATTCCGAGAGTTATGGCGATTTTACTCTGATCATTTATTATGTCCAGACAGAATCTCCAAAACGCCAAACCCCGGATTAGGCAGCTTTAATGGACCCTCAAACGGACTAATCGTTCGGTGCTTCCTTAATAAAAGATGCTCCTAAACGCCTTTCGCGTCTACCCACCGAATGTTGGAAGAGTTGGTCCTACAATGGATGAGTTATGGATCCCACACCAAAACTAGGCAGAACTGGAAACAGTTTTCTTGAGCCAACTTGTGAGATTCTTGTGAGCTTCTATATGGCCGATTCAGCTTTTAGTCCAAAAATAGTAAATGAAGCCCTGGCTGTGTAGAATCTGGAAAAGAACGAATTTTGAAATTTGGATCAATGTAGAGATTGTTATGGCCAAAATACAGAAATAAGTTAAAACTATTAAAAATCCAAAATGGCCAATTTTTACTATTCAGCTTAAAATAACACCAAAATCATAAAAATGAAACAATTAATCTTAGAGGAACACTTTTTTGAGTTTAAAACAATGATATTCAATATAAATTAATTGAAAATATTTGCTTAATCAGACATCTCTATGAGAAACCTCATCCCCATTATCATCACTATCATACACACATTCTTTGATTGATGGAAGCTTCCTTCTGATAAAACATGGATAAAACTCATTCTTACCTTATTATTATGTAGGTGAGGGATATTTATTAATGTTTTTACTAAAAAATTCCTTATTATCGTTTTCTATTTTATGTTTCTTGATAATTTTATCAAATAAATTACCTACCTTTACATAGTTAAAAAATTTAGAAGGAATTTTTCCTCTATACTTTCCTCTTCTACCTCTAGTGAATTTTCTTGACATGAGTGAAAGCATTTCGGTATAATATTCTATGCCATATTCTTCATTCACATAGTTTTATTTCTCCTCAACCATTACTCCATTTAATTATTTAAAATAAACTTCATTTTTCCTTTTCCCATTTCTCTAAAGAGTAAGTCGATATCTTATTTCATAGTTAGTGGGGTCATCTTCAATTAACTCAATTGTAAATTCATCGACAATTTGATCTTCAAGTTCTAAGAAATTGAAATCATATTTAACCAGAAAGATTATCATAATATTTTATTTAACTATAGATTATTCTAGGGTTTATCTAAATCCTATAATAGTCATCACATTCAGATTTAACGTGGTAAGGAATTCATAAATTGTATTATAATCTAGTATTCTGATATATTCTAATTATTGTAGACTAATATTATTCTTTGGTTCTTTTAATTTTATATTTACTTCATATACGTTAGGAATTTTATTCTAAATATAATTAGTATTTTTTTAACCCATGACATTTTTCATGCCTCATTATGATAGAGAATATAATAAAGCATTCGTGGTCATCCCCTCATTTTCAATGTTTCTTCTATCAGTCAAAGGAAATGCTAAATTTTTATTTGTTAAAGTGAATACATTTTGAATGGAATCATGAACATAATTCCATTGAGAAATATTGAAATATAAAATTCTATAATTCCATGATTGAAATAATTTCACATCAAATATTGGGATTTATTTTCAGTTAAAGGAATTTTTTTGATCCATATTATTCACTTGTGAGGAAAAATTGAGAGAGTATACATTTTCTATAATGATAATTAATGGATCACACATTGTGTGATACACACTGAGAGGGGGTGAATTAGTGTGTTTACGTAATTCAAAACCCTTCAACTGTCATTATTATTCATCACAACTCTCTCTATATTATCATGAATTCAGAAAAGTGAGACACATCATATTTGTTCATGAGTTTCACATTCATGAAGATTATTACTTCCCCAGTGTGCAATGATTATTATCCTAGTAACATTGTCCCTTTATTATTATCAAAAATAAACAAGAGATGGTATGACATTTAACTCATACAACTAATGGTACCAACTAGTTACAAACTCGCATCAATAGAACAAGAAACTCCTCCTTGAAGAAAGATCGTTGATTAACATATAAGCCTCTAATTGGAATCCTATAAAGTAGATCTTATTCCTCTCCCTTGTGTAACAATCCCACATGGTTCCTTTCAAATCAACTTCTTTGATATAACTATAAATTGATTCACCTTCTCAAAATTATCAACAACCTATTTTCATCACATGTCTCAACATTTATATTCACAAAATATTGAGTGAATATAATTTAGAAAAAAATTATATAAATCTCGTTGAATCTCAGTGGTAAGGAATGTCTCATTCAATGATCACAAATCACTCATCAAAGACCCATTCCAAACATCCTATAAGTTTTGATAAAGGATTTTTTCTTATCTGTGTGTGATATATGAATCTTCAAAGTCATTATATAAATTAAAATTCTCTATGAAATTATTTTCTTTTAGTTTTTGTGATATTTTCACATATATATAGTGATTTGGACTCTCATTATATGGTGTATGACTCATATTAGTAGTAATTTCTTCTCCCTTGGTTGGTTCAATATTCATCTCAACTTGAATCAGGATCATGTATTTTATTATGATGTTTGGTCTATGATAAACATCACACTTTCATAGTCATATTAAAATATCCATTTACCATAATATTCAAGTTTGAATATATTCTATTTAATTTTATTCATCACAAGTCCTGATTATAGGTTATAGAAATTTCATAAAGTAAATTGACATACACACTCTACATAGATAAAATATCAAACAAACTATTCACATTACTCAATTATCTTATGTGTCTCTCATTTATCGTATGTTTGTAAGATAAATGTTCCTATGGGATTCAAAAAAAAATATTACATGGTACAAAATATCTTATGTGTGTGTGGTAAATTCTATTTCATAATTTTGAACTCCTATACAAGGTATGCATAAATAAATTATCATACCTTGATCCAATAAATTTTACACATGTCATTTTATAATAATGACCTTTTCTATTTTTAATCCTGTAGATAAATTATCATATGTGGAATAAACAAATTATATACAGACCTAATCTTAAGATAAATTCCTTTTTTATTTTTTCCTCATCAACATAGTAAACCCAAAATTTCTTCAAATCAACTATCATATTCTTGAAAGTGATGTTGACCATTCTCAATCACTTCAAAACATCATCCAAATAATCTTTATATTTCCCTTCATGATCAACATTCCTTGGAAAGATAATCCAATGCTTCATATCATTTATCTTTCATTCAGGATATATTTCCAATATTTAACTAGCACCTCTAAGATATTTTCATATTAACCAAACTAAAATAAAATTCTATAATGTTATACATAGTGCTCTCAGTTTCACCACACTTTTTATATCTCTTGTTAGATAAGCACCTCAATCATCAAACATAAACAAGTATTTATTAAAAATATAACATCATCACAAAAGGATCAAAAATTCCACCATATACATGTATTCTTTAGGAATAAAATAAATATTTAACATAAGGGCCTTGGACATCATGTGCTAACTAGTAAACCACAACTTTCTACATATGAGGTTGGCCACCAAGGCACTCGATCATACTTTCTTTGGTTACATGTCAGAATTTACATCATCACCTATTCATCTCATTCCACTATATTAAATCCTATCCAATACCCAAAGACTTGCGGTAGGGTAGTGTTTAAATGATGACTCACAACCCAGAGGGTAAGTCCATATTCATAGGTCCATATCTTGACCCACTACCTACTCATTTAATACAAGTTATATCAGTTATACATCACATCATCGTACATCCTAGACCCTTATGAAGAGTACACTACAACAATCCTATTAAGATTGGTCCATCATGAATATAAATCCTTCCATTCACATTCATGGGAGATCACAAGAACACCAACCCTTCCCCATAGTCTTTGTGGAGGTCACAAATACACAGAACCATGCCTATAGATTCTCAGGATATCATAAGAACATTAACCCATCCCAAAGGACCTTGGTGAGGTCACGAGTACACACAAATAAAACATCATAGACTCTAGGGAGGTCATAATCACAATTAACCATCCTTTTATACTCTTGGTATCACACATTTAGAACATACAAACACACAAGTCCCATAGCCCATAATACATCTCTCCAACTAATAATAATATGTTATTCACATGAGACCTAGTCTTGTATTATGAACATATCTCACCCCACCTACCAGGGAATCCACTAGGTCCTCCACCCACCTCACTATCTATACCCACAGATACCATATCAAGTATTTCATTCTATAGTGACACTACATCATGTAGGCTGCACCAAATTAGAGCCCAAGGTTTAGTTCAACCTCTCAAAATCCCCCATCACTCTCGGTCCCACTAATCAGGGACCTTCCCCAGTTATACCACTCTAATCTCCTTGGAATCCCAATGCTATATTCTGAACAAAACACTTAACTCGCACCTAGGTCCTTTCTCACATCTCTTATCGTAGATCTCTCAACCCGTACAGCAATGGGACCCACTCTCTATCACACACATCCAACCTTGGAGCAATCATACAAATCATATCACTCAGTGTGTTCTTAGACCATCCTCATCAATTTTTTACTCATCAGTAATGAGTTGTACAGTCATCTCATCAGTATTTTATATAACTAATCATCATTATCCTGCTAAACCAGCCCTAGGAGAACAAACCTAGGTTACTAAAACCATGAATTATACACCAAGACATGCCTAAGTCCTCCTTCCATATCAAAAAAACACTCTATATCATTGGATATATGGTAACTAGATGATTCCAAATTTAAATTAATTGTTAAAAACACACAACCCAAGAATAGGAGGCCCAACGCCCGTCTATCACTTTCTCTATGACACACTCAGTCCATATCTTATGTACCCAAACCCATTAATCATATATGTAGTAGAGGAATCATATATAATTATCATATGGATTTGTATTGAATGAAACTTATATATAGAACACATAGTTACCATCCTCACTAAGCTCCATCGAGCCTCGTCCAAGCTAATTCGTGCCTCATCCAAGCTCTTACCTCCACCCGATCTCTTTCCACATGACAAAAATATTAAATAATTAATTATAAAAAATTATAATTATTTATTTTTTGAAATTGAAGAGGTAAAATGGATTTGAAACTCCTTTGGAACCACCATAACACCAAAACCGTGACTAAATACCCTTGGAATGTATGTTGAACACCCTTTGAACAAACACATCCAAAATCTCTATCATGTGATACATGAGAGGCTATAAATTTCATTGAATTTTAGTAAAGATGTTAAATAAAAAAGGTTAGTGGCCTACCTAAATAGATTATACTTCCAATGGAAACTCTAAATCAACTTGGTTCCTCGTCTAGTCACTTCACACAAAAGACCAATAGTTTTTATATGATTTTAATATGCTCTAGTGAAATCATTGCTAATCCCTAGCCAATATCGAACCAGAATTAGGGACACCCCTTAGAAACCAAAAAAGTCACTACATATAGAGATAATCACCCTAACTCACAGAAAAAAACATCCTTTTTCATGGGTGTGGAAATAAAGGAGTATGTGGTAAGTAGGGGATGAGCAAGTAGAATGTCCTCCCCATATGTATTCCTGAAAAAAAGACAAAGAGGGGGAACACCATTTTATTTTTTTAAAAAAATCTTGTGAAAACCTTTCACATAATGAAAATAATTTCACACCATGAATCACCTAGGTAGGAGGGGGATCTACCTATATCCTTGAATCTTCACTGTGTGAACATATTTTCACATCATGAATGGGATGTTGCAGCTATTTTTCAGCAACACATCCACTCGTTCCTCCTATAACACTCACCCAATCCCATCAGGAACATACTCACCCTTAAAAATCATCTAATAACCCCATTAAAGTATGTATAAATGTTTTGATTACTAGTTCTCAAATCAGACCACTCAACAAATGGAAATTTCCAATTTTATCTCAAAACAATGACCATGAAATTTGTGGGTCATTATAATAGTATGCCAATCAAAAACCTATAATCCCAAGATAATTAATCCATGATTATTATGTATAGTAATATATGTCTATGGATTTTCTAATTATACATTTCCTATTGACTAAAATATGTAAAATGATCATATATATATATATATATGTTTGTGTGGGTATGTTATTAATTTTCATTACAAGGATTTTATGCTTGTTTGATGTGAATTAAAGATTCATTGTTCCTCCAAACACATGATCAAGAAACAATTGAATGTATTTATTAAAAATAATCTCCAAATTCATTCACCAACCTATTAGGGTGTTTTAGAACACAATACAAATTATAAAAACCCTTTTAAAAAATAAAATTTATTTCATGTATAAGATAATATAAACTGGATGGAAAAAAGAAACATATTTAAAAACAAATTATCTCATGTTTTATGAGATATAAATTTCAAATATTTTTTCACAAAATTTCATAAAATAAATTTTTCTCAAGTACAATTTTAGATTATTTTATTACAAAAAGATATATATTTTCAAAAAAAATATCTTATATATGAGATGACATAAATTTTAGGTACAATGATACATTTTGAAAAATTATATTTATCTTATATATGAGATGAAATAAATTTCAATTTTAGTTATATATATTTAAAAAAATGAATTATATCTTTTATACGAGATTTGAAAAAATTAAAATACCCTTAAAGAAATTTTAATAAATAAATTTATCTCATGTATGCGTTGAGATTCAGTCCTTATACTATTAAAGATAAATTTCATAAACATTTATACATTATTTTTTAAAAACAGAATTTCATTGAATTAAAATATTAAATGAATTTATTTTATTGTTGTGTGTCTTATAAAAAAGTAAATTTAACTCATGGATGAGATGAGTTAAACACTGCTACATAATTTTTTCTAATTTTTTAAAACAACATTTATATATATAGTCGTACATGATAAGACAAATATGATCATGTTTTAAAAAACCTATACATATGTACAATTATAATATATGAAAGTTTTATCAAATAAATGTTTTATACTTAGTATATAGAATTATTTTTTAAAACCATAATATATTATAGTTTATTCAAAATTTTAAATCGATATCTAACCATTCTTATCATAAAACCCTAGAAAGATCTCCTTAGTGATTCATCCCCAAGCTCTAATGAAGCCCTACAGAGGTCTCCCAAAAGATCTTGAGTTATAAGAACTCATTTCTTATATCAGATATGGATAATTTAAATTTTTGTCTAATTCTTTTTTATAGACCTTTTATATATTCCCTTTGATGTTAAAAGGTTATGGGGTAGCCTAGGTCTTGTTCGGAGCTCAAAACCCTAATAAATAGGAAAATGCACTGGCTGCATGGTTAGTAGAAACTGTGAGAGCCATTCCACATGGTTTATATAAATGTGCAAGTGTTGAAAAAAGGTGTAAAGTAGGGCACACTGTTTTCCCTAACCATACACCAGGGTTTGCATTCCCATGTGAGATGTCTTCAATTTTTTGCAGAGTTGAATCGAATGGATGGAACAAGGTTTCCCTAACCCTATAGGTACCCTCATTGGACAGTGGGAGGAACACGTTTAGCACACAGTGTGGCCAACCATGCTTCCAAACATGTGACCCATATATTTTGTGTAAATTTTTTATTTTTCACTTATATAATATAATAACTTATGTTATATTTCCTTTTTATTATAATTGGAATAATAAGATCTTTTCCTCTTGTAAGAAGCTATTAGGACTCCTTCTCCTAGGTTCTTCAAAATATTATTCTTCCAAGCTCAAAATTTAGATTCATGCATCTCTTTGGATTTCTATCAGTATGTAACTCGGTTAACTTGAGATGATATTCATTTATCTTATCCTAGATTGAGTTATTTAAATGCAGGAATTTATACCCTATTTTCCAAGGGCTGATCTATTTTTCCAATTTCATTAGATCCAAACCAAACTAAAACTTAATACAATATGAGTAGAATGCTATGAGTAAACAGTATGTGGTCCACGACTCCTTCCTTAAGTCTACCAATTTTATAAATTTCCATCATTTTTGGAATGTGAATTTCATCGGCCATTGCCTATTCAATTCATGTGCCTTTGTTATATTCATCATGCTCCTATTCAAGAAACCATTCTATATATTATCATCACAACATTTGATGTAGAGACCTCAACATCTTCCACACCGGGTATTTTTCTTCTTTATAAATTCCTTAATAACCCATGTGGGTTTCTTGAGACATCGTTCATGTGTGTGGATTGACCCTACTAGTGGTAATACATTTTCAATAAAGTAAATTATGATTTTTTAATGGATATCACTACTATGGTTACCACCTGACCCTTATAAGGTAAGTGTTTCAAATTAAACCAATGAATATTTTAAATTTAAAATGTCACGTATATTGATATATATATCACTTTTCCTAAATAATGTAATAATATGGTTTGGATGCATGTCTGTAGAACCCCATTCCATGTATAATGGACGGTAGAGAAGTGAACCTGATGAATTGATTATGACTTATATAAACTACTATTGGTTTCATGACATGTTATGCCTTATCACACAAATAAAGGGATACATCTTGAAACAAATGACATATTAAATGGTAGGAATATCACGTTTCCTTAATTTAATTATTGAACCTAGTACAAGATGCCTATTGAATATGGACATGTTAATATTTGTAAAAGTGGTCATACTTGATCCAACCATGGATTCCTAATGGAATTACTTAAGAACTCATGGATTCCATTCAGATTTTGGGATACTTGTTTCCAAGATTTATACCCGCCTTGGAACATGATCCTTCTCTACTAGTGAATTCCTTTCCTTACACTATAGGATCCATGCACTATCATTCAGATATTAGATTTCCTTAGATATGATTCTTGGATCTAGTATGAAATCTATGGGAATGTGTCACCATGGATACACCCATCAGGCCCCATCATTGATTACTCACCTTACCCTATACAAAATCCTTAGACTCGGTTAGAATAATATTTCCAAGGAATGCAATGGGTGATGCCCCTTGGATTACATGCAGACCCCTTAAAGATAGGATATGAGTTATCACTGAGTTTGATCGACCCATGAGGTCAAGGATTACTTAGTTATTACCTTGGATCCTATTTATTATTATCATTCCAACGTGACTTTTTATATATTAGATCTCTTATTATTATTATTATTATCAAGACATGATTTCAGTGTTGGCTATACCTCACATGACTTATTATACAAACTGAACATAAATGAATTAATTAGAGGATATCATATTCATAGATATTACCATCTAAGGTTGAATCATGTACTTGGGTACTTAAATTTATGTACTAATATATTTTTACATATACATGCACACTGGTTCAGTTTATATTGCACATATGGGATGGTATAGACATTATTTGTGGTGGCCTTCTGAAATTTTTCTTAGGCCCAATCTGAGCCTCCATTGTTACCTGGGAATATTACATGCATGTAGGTGTTAAAAAAGTAAAGCATACCACCTTGGAAACTTGATATTTCTTGCTTTAAATTGAATGGATCTTACAATATGATGACTGAGGTCGATCTTAGGATGCTAGGATAGTTTTGGTTTTTTTATTATTATTTTGTATAGAATGTATTTTCTATTTCGATGTACAATTTTTTCTAATTTTTTATATACATAACATTAATTTTCATCTTATTTTTAGTATTATTATCATTTTCTTGAGTTATATAATAATTATTTATGGTTCTACTATAGAAATTTACTATTCTAATTTTTAAAGAATTTAATTTTTTTATGCCATCTATTTATTCTATTTCTCCTTATAACTAGTTTTTTTATATTTATACACTATTATACACTCTTTTAATTAGGTAATAGTCACCCTATAGACACACCAAAGGCCCTTGATGCTAGTCAACTGCCTCTTTTTTGCACGGAGATGTGATTTAGGCTATGTGGCCAACTAAGATCAGGGCACCATTGAGGGGAACACAAGTTTGGGACATCATAATGTTTTATTAGAGTGATTTAATTTCTATCCTTGCTATTTCGATACAATAGAATAAAGATTAATAATTCTTTGGAACTTGGTTAAATCCATTATTGGGCATAGAAAACCCATATTCTTGATAAATGTATTGTTGATTGAAATAATAATTATTACTCTACTTTTTATTATTACAGTTGATAATCTTTCATCATTGGCTGACACACATGTTGTGTGATGTTAACTATTATGATTGGGGGTTTCATTTCCCCCTATTCCCAATGAGATGAAGGTAAAGAGAATGGTTACATGCATCATTATAAGGGAATATAATTAACATGAAATGCATTTTCCATTTCATATAGGTGCATTTCATTTTTTGAATTCGCTTCCAGTTTCCTACATTGCCAGTTATTGTTGTGTGAGACATTCTTTTTTCATATATTTGTGTTACTTGTTGACTGCAATTGAGTGATTGTCAGTATCAATTCATGAGGTTTCTAGGACCACATTTGTTTGAATAGATAATTTACTAAGATGATTCATCATATATTACCCATTAGATTTTGAGACCAAATGTGGGTTGGGTTTGATTTAAATTAAATGTGTGTTGATTTCAATGATAAGGTGTATGGTCCCCGATTCACTATAAATCGAAATCTATTTAAATCAAAACCTGATATATCTATATAATCAAACACAAACATAAATGTAAAATCATGAAGTATAAAATGATTATATTGCTAGTAAATGAAGTGAAAAGTCAGAGTTGACCCTTTACCTATTGGATCTCCTATAATTTAAACTTGAAAACTTTTCAATACCTAGACTACTAAGTTAGTAGTTTAGGTTGTATACCTGTGGTTGTGATCCCTTATCCTTATGAGTGTCTTATGATAGTTTTTTTATTTACACATAAATCTTGATTTGATGCATGTCCTTGGATTCTATAGATCTATTCCACCATGATATCCTCATTCTGTGCTCTATGAGGGTGGTGAAGGCCATGATTCATACTTGGTTGGCCCTAATTCACTAGTCTTACCGCCATGAGTTCCACTTGAGCCAATCCTTTCTATACCTATTTTGGTAACTAAAGCTTAGTGTCGTGAGAGTTTCATATCTCTAATACAGTCCATGTAGTGTTCTCCACAACCTTTACCTACAATGGCTGATCTAACACAAGAGGTCTAGAAGCAGTATCCTCCTATACAACAGGGGTAGTGGCCCACAGGTTATTGAGTCTTGGATGGATGCCATCCTATCTATCTTTGAAAATATGGACACACCTCCAGATAAGATGTTTAGGATTTCCACCTATACGATTTTTAATTCATCCAAACACTAGTGGGATGTAATTACCTAGGCTGGTTATCGTCTGGGCATGGTATGGGATGATTTATAGACTACCTTCTATGATCACTTCTTTCCTCAGATGCTGACAGATGACTGAGATAGAGATTTCTTCCATCAAGAGAATTTTTTTATGTCAGTCTTGTATTATTCGTTGTGTTTTACTAAGTTATTGGGCTTTACACTAATTATAGCCAGTTATGAGCTATCACGTACTAGACATTCTCAGGATGGTATCCAATATTCCATTTATAATTAGGTGAATGTATTATCCTCTATACCATTTATGAGATAGTCAATTAGTCTCTTATCACTATGTGAAACCTCATGTATGGTGGTATTACTGGGATCCAGGGTTTAGTGTCCTAGAAGGCCAATAGTTATTTAAATGTATGATGTGTTCCCTTGAGGCTCTAGCTGGAGAAGTGGTGGTCAGATTAACCACACTGGTAGCTCTGTTTTATTCTATCAGTTTGGAAATTAGTGGCTTCTAAATCCTCAGTGTGATAAAGATCCTATGGATTTTCATTCTTGAGGGAATGCATGGCATCTCTATAGATTCTATCAGACCATTCCACCTACTTCTAGTGGAATTGGATCTGCACCATATCCACCTTCATGGGTAGGATCTTTTACTCTAATTCAGATGAGGATTTGGAGATACACCGATAATACTAGAATTGAAATAGGTCATGGTCATGGTGTCCAGACATTTTATCATCACTGTCAGAAGATTGTTCATATTGTGGGTAATCCAGCTGCAACACAGGGTTGTGAATCAGGTCATTTTCATGCATTATAGCTAATACCTGAGGACCATAGTGAAGTAACATATATTTTATGAGGTACTATTATATTAGCGTCGACTATCGTATCTTCTTTATTGGATATAGGTTATTCACACTCCTTCATATCTTTATCTATTGTGGAAAGTCTCGGATTGGTAATAATTATTATTTTTGTGTAATCATATTCAATACACAGTTGGGAGTATGATTAGATGGCAAAGTATAATGTAGTGACTACCACCTTGAGTTAGAATATTACCCCTTATTTTAGGGACAATTTATTCTCTATATATTCGTATTCAATTTCATTCATGATATGGATTGGTTGGTCCCATATCAAATCCTTTTATACTTCTATCACCATATGGTATAGTTTCAATCACCTAAGGAAATAAGTTATCTACAAAAGGGTGAGTGGGATGTTTAGGCTTGTAGATCTAGAACAGATCATCATGGGCTATGTAGAGTGACGGCCTGGATTTCTTGTCCATTCTTGGGAAAAAGTGGGCTTTCTTAGACAAATTCTTCCACCCATAGTAGATCATTTCAGGTATACCATTATTTAAATTTTTATATGTTCTACTGCCTGAGAGAGATAGTTAGTGTTTATGATTGGGCATATTCTAGGAGTTGTTTGAATGTCCATTCCTCCATACTAGATGGAAACTACTATGTGCTGTGAGATCAATTGATAGTTGGATTATTTAGTGGAAAGGGTTTTATCTGACCCAATACTTCTTCCTGGGGTTCACCCATTCCATTTTCCAAGTACGTGGATGGAACCCTTCATTTATTGGTGATTACTGATCGTTGAACTATATTAGTATTAAGAACATGTATCCATTACCTCATATATATGTTATATTTGACTATCTTTGAGGATATAGTGTGTTCCCAATGATTGAATGGAGATCAAGATATCATCATGTGTTTGACATACCTTCATATTAACCTCATACAACTTTTGAAAGTTGGTATGGTCTGTATAAATATCTCATTATATCATTCGGTCTTATGAAAGTTCCTATCATTTTCATAGATTTTATGAATATGGTATTTCATCCCTATCTAGATTATTTTTTCATTGTATTTTTGGTTGACATCTTGGTGTATTCTCACACATGTAGTGACCATTCTATTAACCATGATATCATTTTGAATACATAGAAAGAGGGGCATCTTTATCCCAATATTGCTAAGGTCCATGTGTAGATTGACCAAGTTCACTTATTAAGTCCCATTATCTTGTAATAAAAAGTATCTATTGACCTTGAGAAGGTGAGTTTTAGGATTTTTTAGGAGTATCCCAAGAACATGTTTGATAAATGGATTTTCTTGTGGATGGATAGATATTATAGGAATTTAATATAGGACTTCTCACAGCTTTTTTCACCTACTACTGGTCTTCCAAATAATGGTGTCATGTTCTTGTGGTTGGAAGCTTGTGAGAAATAATTTTAAGAGCTCAATGGAAGGCTTACCTCAACACATATTCTAATTTTACCAGATTATTGACGGGGCTATACCAAGTTTTTTGAAGCATAAATAATTAGCTTGGGAGTAGTGTTAATGCAGGAGGATAGAGTCTTTGAATATTGATCTTGATATTTGATGTTCATGAGTTAAATTATCCAATTAACAACCTCGAGCAAAAGATAGTTGTCTGTACCTTATACTGCTTGTGACACTATCTGATGGGTGGGCACTTTTTAGTGTATTAGTACCACAAGAGCCTCAACTATATCTTTAAAAACTGTGACTTGAATCACATGTAGTAAATATGGGTTGAATATCTTCATTACATTTATTTTGGGAATTCATATATGCCTATAATGGCAAATACAATAGTGGATGCACTAAGTTAGAAAACTCTTGTACAGTCTATACAGGAAGCCAGTGATGAATGAAAATTAATAGCCCTCTTTTCTAAGATGGATATTGAGTTCCATGACATTCATGATCATTATTATCTCTTTACCTTGATAGTTTAAAATTAAATTCACGATAGGTTAAAGAGCATGAGTTTTTTAGATTATGAGGGTTTAGTTCTCTGGGAGAGTGTTTCTAGTGAGGAACCACATCTGGCTAGGTATATGGGCAGAGATAACATCCTATGTATATATGGGGTGTTTCTGTTCCTATAGATTTGAGAGAGGATCAGATGAGAGTTTCCCATGATTCTCAATTGGTAGTCTATCTAGGAATTTGAAAGATGAATTCAGATATGTTATGACAGGATTGGTGGCTTGGGATGATATGTTATGTAGAAGGCTTTATCACTAGGTGTCCCACCTATTTGTAGGTGAAGGAAAAGAACTGGATACCTTTGGGATTGTTACAGATGTTTATAGTCCCATAATTTAAATGGGAATATCTTTCTATGGATTTTATATTCATCTTACCAAGGTCACGTCAGGGCAGTGTTGAATTTTGGGTAGTCATGGATCGACTGATGAAAGGTGCCCAATTCCTTCTAATCCGATAGAATTTCTTAGTTGATGATATAAGAACATTAGTGGTCTATGAGATTATACGTCTACACGAGGTCCCTAGTACTACCATTTCAGATAAGAGAACTCATTTTAAATCATGATTTTGGTAGGGGTTACATAATCCTATGGGTAAAAAGTTTCTTCTAAGCACATATTTTCACCCTCATACCAATGGCTAGTTAGAATAGACGATACATATGTTATTGGACATGCTTCAAGCAGGTTTCATTGATTTCATCAGTTATGGGTAGAATCGTATCCTTTTAATTGATTTCATCAACAATAATATATTTTAGGTGATAATTTATATGGATACCTATGAGTAATTTTATGGTACATTGTGTTATTCAACATTGTGCTACATAGAGGTATGAGAGGCTACCCAACTAGTTCCTCATATTATAAAAGATAATTTATAGAAAGTACAATTAATCAGAAAGTGTATGTTTACTTCTTGGTCTATAAATAAATCTTATATCGGTCATCATCAACATCCTCTTGAGATCATGCTCAGGAAATTTGTCTTTATGTGGGTATCACCCATGATTGGGGATAGACGCATATAGAAGAAATGGAAGTTTTCACCACACTTTTTCAGGACTTTTTATATTCTAGATTGTGTTAGGATGATAGCTTGTCATTTTCTACTACCTCAGAGGTATCATTTCATGCACTAAGTCTTCCATGTGTCACAGCTTCACCATTATCATGTAAAATCGTCTCATAATTTTTATCCTGATGAGGTTGAGTTGGATATTGATACTTGTTTTTAAGAGTATACTATAATCCTCATTGACCGTAGAATAAAGTCTCTCCAAGGCTAGTTTATCCCTTTAGTAAATTTGTAATGGAAGCACATCTATGTGTAGAACAACACTTGGGTGTAAGAGTCTAACATACGGGCCCAATGGCCATATTTTTTCTCAAATAGTGTTTCTCCTCCATTGGAAGGTGAACTCAGAGATGAGTTCTTTTAAGGGGGAATAATGTAAGAACCCAATTTTATCTCATGTATGGAACCATTAAATTTTGGTCTAATTATTTTTTTATGGAACTTTTATGGATTCATTTTTAGGATAGAAAGGTTATGGGGGGGTTTGTGGATTTTTTGGAGCTCATAAAAATAGTCGGTGGGAAAATTAAACTGACCGCACTGTTAGTAGAAAAATGTGTGAGCCAGTCTACATGGTTTACTTAACCATGTGTGAGCTAGATTAATGGGTGAGGCATGGAGTATGGTTTTCCCTAACCATGAATGAGGGGATTCTTTCTCATGTGGTATGTTTATAATTTTAATCATAGATGAATTTTCTAGTTGGAACATGGTTTCCCTAACCATGAGGACTATCTATAAGGGATCCTTACTTGGATAGTGAGAGGCGAATAGTTGGTGCATGGTTTGGCCAAATGTGTGGATAAACTATGAGACCCAGATATTTTGGGTAAATTTAAATAATTTCCCTAAAATAATATTATAACGTATGTTTTCATTCATCCTTCCAACAATTGGGATAAACTATTTTCATCCCTTAAAAAGATCTCAAGCCCCATTCTCCTAGGTTCATGAAGATCTTGGTCGTCCATTCTCAAAATCAAGATTTGTTCATCTCACTGGATTCTTCTTGGTAAGAACTTCAATCTTATTTTGCCACTATTTTTTATCCTCTCTTTGACAAAGTTATTTGGATGCTGGAACATATGCCCTATTTTAAGTGAATTGATTGATTATTTATATTTATCCCGATCCAAGATGAACTAGAGGCTGATATAGGATGAGGATAGTTCTATGAGTATACGGTAGTTAATTTATGAATCATTCCTTTACCCACATAGATTTATAAACATCCATCATTTTTTGCACACTGATTTCTTTAGGTGTTGCTTGTCAAATTTATTTTCTTTAATTATATTCATCATGATCATATTCTAGAGCCCTTTAAATATAGTATCATCACATTTTTAGAGGTTAATACCTCAATATATTCCACCCAAACTACATTGTTTCCTAATAAATACCTTGGTAACCCATGTGGGTTGCTTAAGACAATGTCTGTATGTGTGTCCTGATCCTATGAATAGTAATACCTATTAAATTAAATAAATTATGAAGTGTTAACAGATAGAATCTTTATGGTTACCCCTTGACCATCCCAAGGTAAGGGTTTCAAATTAAACAAATGAATCATTTTAGTGATAAATGGAATGTATATTGATACATATCACATTGGCTAAATGAATGTAATTAAATGGATTTGTTACATGATCGTAGCACCCCTTTCCAAGTATAATGGAAGGGAGCAGAGTGAACCTAGTGAATTGATTATTGATTTTATAAACTACTAAGTGGTTTAATGGCTTGGTATTCCACGTAAAAATAATGAGATACTTGAACCAAATGACATATTCAACGACATGACTGTCACAAGGACTTAATTTAATTAATGAATCAAGTATATGTTTTCTATTATATATGGAACTGTTCATCTTTATAGGAGTGTTCAAACTCTATAGAACATTTAATTACTGAGGAATTTCTTTGATAATTTGTGTACATCATTACAATTTACAGATTTGGTTGCAAGGGTGATATCCACCTTAGAACCCAATCTTTGCCTTCCAGAAGATGCACAACATCATATCATAGGATCCCTCCAATATCATTCAGATATTAGAATGCCTCTAATACACTCCATGGGTCAAGTGTAATGTCTATGGACTTGTGGTTCCATAGATACACCCATTGGACTCAGTGATTTCTTACCTATTTTACATTGTAAGAGATCAATTAAATTGACTAGAATCATATTACAGTAGAATGCCTTGAAATATTCCCCTTGGATCACACGAAAACCCCTCATAGTCAGGCTATAGATTATCACTGATTATTCTTGCCCCTTAAGGTCAAGGATTCCATGGTTATTACCTTGTATCCTCTTCATTTTCTTAATTATAGGATTACTTTATATATCTTGGATTTGTTATAATTACTATTATGATACGATTTCATTTCTAGATATACCTCGCGTGACTTAATATACAAACTAAAATTAAATGAATTAATTGATTGATATCATGTTTAGATACATTACCAGCTAAAGTTGAGAAGGAATATATGTATTTACATTTCTTTACTGCTTTAATGTTATATATACCATCACAAAAGTTCAGATTACATTTCATAGACTGGGTGGTATAGATATTGTTGTTGGTGGCCTAATAAGATTTATCTCACACCCTATTCATGCCTCCATTGGTTCTTAGGTAGATTACATGTATGCATGTGTTGATGAAGGGAATCATCTATATTTGGACACTTTAAATTTATTTAGTGCATTAGAATGGAGTTTGGTAGGGGATGATGAACTGAAGATTAGTATTATTTGGTAGTTTCGGTATCTTTTTCCCTCTTTTGTATAATATATATTTCTTACTTCAATGTATACATATTTCCATTTTTTATAGGCATGACATACATTATCATTATCTTATTATTATTATTATCATTTGATTATTTTATTAACCAATTTTTTTGTTTCTTCTATGGAGGGATACTAGTCTAGTGTTTATAGTGTCTTTTTATATTCATCTATCTGTTTATTATAATGTATTCACTATTTACCTATAATTATATTTAGCTATTTTGTTCCACTATTTTAATTAGGGCATTGTCTCCCCCATATACCCACCCTAGGAATTTGCTAGTAGTCGACAACCTATGGAACTTAGGGAGATGCACTTTAGGCCATGTGGCCAACTGGTCTTGGGGAACCTTTGAGTGCCCCCTGGGATTCAGGACGTTACATGATTTTCCTCTAATTATCAATTAAACATTATGGCCAATGATTTAGAGAAATATCTCTATATATATATATTTCTAGACAATCCTTTTAGAAATTTAGATGTGTTTGTTTTTTATTCTTGGAATTTGATTTCCGATTATAGATTTGGTGATTCATGACAAGTAGTTCTAATACCCCACATTTTTATTCCATGAATATATTGAATAATTCTTTACACAATAAGGAATTGGTGTTTTTGAAAAAAACCACTCAAACTCAATTATTAAAGGGACCCTCATCTTACCCCTCCAAACCAAGGTTTTCCTTCTTTTTAATCTTCAATATCTAACCAAATGACTTATCCCAAAGTATTTTGAATCTTTTTGTAACATCTATTCCCATGAAGGAGGCATAAATCATTCATTCCAAAGGAACCCATTTCGAGATGTAAAGAATTAATTAAAGTATGTATCTTGTTATTATTTATTATTTTCAGTCACATTTATAAATAAACTATAAATAAATATTATTTACCATTATAATTATGTATTATTAAAATAATTGTGCATGTATTAAATTTATATTACTATAAAAATATACAATTTTACACATTCATTAAAATAGAATGTTCTTGTATGGGAGAGTTCAAATATGATGATATTCTATTTCACAATTTCCAACAGGAATGGGTATCAAGACAATGATATTGGTAATATATAAAATTAAATATTAATATGTGTTATCAATATGTAGTGACCCAACCCCAGAAATCCCCAAACCGGTGTCTTCTATCAATTACATTAGCATGATTACAAAAAACAAATCTTAACAGACCAAAGAGGTTATTAGTATTTGTAAACCAGATAAAAACATGAGACTTTTATTAAAAAAATAATACAATAATTAAAAAATAATGTTTTTTCTTAACTAAATAAATAAATAAATTTGAGAATAAATTTATTAAACCTAGTATATCTGTTCTTATATTTTATAGTATGATTCTTGGATTCCTTGGGAAAGAAAAATAATAATTGTGAGCTCAAATGCTCAGTAAGGGAAAATATAGTGGAAGAAATAATGAATCAATTGGAATAATAATTATGACATGGTTAATAACTAAACTCACATTCCATATATTCAATAAACAAAGAGGGAAGTTAATGAACAATATAGAAACATAATAACTAGAAACACATGTCATTATAATAACTAGATAGGTAAAAATAAATATATAAAGGTTAGAAACTAAAACACGTGTCATTTAATCAACGAACAAAAAATTAAATGTATTCATAGATATGTCAACATAAAGTCTCATGGATGAATAATAATTGAAAATAATGTGAGGAAAATCCAATCTTAATAGATGTAATATATAAAGCACATGAAAAAAATATTCCATCAAGACCTTTCACAAAAAGGTTTAAAACTAGGGATAGAAATACATATATTTTGTGAAACCTATTTTCTCATGAGAACCTATCGATGCATCGAGGATCTATATAATGTTCAGACTCTACCTTTCTTTTCTAGTCCAAATCATTCCTCGCATATAATAATAAAAAAAATGTGTCTTATCAAATATTTGTATTAAATAAAGAATACAGAATTATAAATATTTCCCCAAATAATCAAATAACTATCAAATTAGACATTATATTTGAACTTTTATACAGTTTAGGAAATAGTAATATCTATGATAAATTAAATGGATAATTTGGGTAAACTTCATTATTCAATGATCATAAGAGATTAAATATTATAGGGGGAATAACAACTGATTCATGGAAGTGAATGTGAATACTATCCTTGGCCAAATTAATAATAAACCTTCTAGATGAAGAATGATGATCGTATCGATACAACAAATCCCAATTGGATTAAAAATAAAGGGTTTTGTTTTTGATGAATAGAAATAAAATCAAAATATCTTTTAAAATCATTTCGGATGAAAATATCCATTTTTTGTAAAACATTTTCTTCGAATTTTTTTTTTGAATTTTTTTTTAAAGAAACCATTTATATATGCAAAGTATTCTTCAAATAAATGACTATTAGTAACTCTTTACTTATCTTACAAGGTAAAATAACATTCCTTTTTCATGGTAAAAATGTTTGAAAATGTTTTTTTTAATGAGGATAGAATATTTATTTAAAAACATTTGTAAAATAAAAAAAGGGTAAAAATTTGTTTACCAAATTCTTTTAAAATCATTTTCAAAAACATTTTAATGAAACTTTGTTTTTTGAATAAAATATTTTCTTAAAATAAAGAGAGAAATAAAGTATGGCTTTCTAGAAAAACATTTTCTAATACATTTTGAGTAACAAAGAGTAAAAAATGGTAATAATACATAAAAATGGACATGAATACATAGAAGGTAGAAAAATAAAAGTTTTTATTGAATAATTTTCATATAACTTTCTAAAATTTAAGTACCATTGAAATATCATTAATGTTATTCGTGAGGAAATTAATCTTTGAGCATTCCAAAGTGTCTCATACCACTTTGAAACATTTTAAATCATAATCATCATAAATGAATAAGATTAATTGAATGATTGAAATATCATTGAGATAAAAGGATTTATAAAATAATAAAACAAAATGGTTAGTAGATACACCACAAAAAATATGTAATTGTTGAACATGACATTTATCTCATGGATGTAAAAAGTGAGATAAAAATCCATTACCTTTGAGTATCCTTTCGAGTGAATGTCCTTTACCATCATGTACAATAAACATATGTAAATTATTAACTTTATTGAGAAAAATTTTCTTTTTTTTATTTACATTTATTTCATTTATTCATATGTTTTATACAACTACTTAAACAGTTATGTTTATGTTGAATGGTTTTACCAAATTTTGTTTATGTGTCAAAAACAACTTTGGTAGGTCAACTATGGTAAATTGGGTCAATATATATCACATAAAAAATAATTATCATGAAATAATTAACTAATTTATAACTCAATTAAACTTATAAATACAACCATTAAATCTGGTTATGAAAAAAGTATCAATGTTATGCACATGGAGATGGTAGGTCGTACATACGCACGAGTAATGCTCTAATTTTTCAATGATCATTATTAAAAGAAGGGAACTAACAATATATCTTTAAAGAAAAATCATTATATAATAAATACCATCTTATATACTTGTATATACATATATATTTATTTATTGTTATTTAAAAGTAATATAATCATGTTGAGGAGGCGGTAATACACACGTCCATGAACGATGCTATCACTTTTTATGTGTGGGAAAAGGTTATAATGAAAATGATATATATATACATTATAATATTTACATAAATTTAATTATTTAATTAATATCATATAATGGTTTTTTATATCATATATTTTTAATTGAACCCATCATTTACACATTTCTTGTGTAGTATGAAAGAATCACATCGCTTCGAGGGGGCGGTAGACCACACTTTCTCAAACGATGTTATCGTATCAATGAAAAATGGAAAGTATTAACGGTATATTTAATTAAAGGACTAAATAAGTATAAATAAATAATAAATATAATATTTATCATATATAAAAATAGTTTCCATGATAATGGCCCCAATAATAGGTTGTAAAGGAAAAATTAACAGTCATCATTCCGTGAGGTAGTAGTTCAATATAAATAGAAACAATATGTTTGTTACCCATTATATGGATGTGTGTGTTAGTGTAAATCAAATATTTAATAAAACAACACAATTTTATATTGAAGATACTTGTGTCATCATATAATCATGGTTTAAAAACATAATTTAAGGATTATAGGAGTAAATGAAATGATTCCTTGAAAGTATTTCTAAACAAAGGGAGGATTCGAGATCCATGTGAGAGATTTTGGGAACCTATTTGTTCATATATTGTCTAATACTAAGTGGTTTTGGAATTGTGAGTAATGGGTAGAATTGGTGGCCTTTTATAAGGGAAGAAAAGGGCACACTTGGTATTTTTGAAATGAAGTTAGGTATACCCAGGTTTTTACCAAAAAAAAGTCTTAAAGAACTAAAAAAACTCAATAATTGAAGATTCATGGACTAATTATGTCTATAAAATTGTTTTTGGACATATGAATTGGTTATTTGGACTCTTAAGATAAATGTTTGTTCCTTCATTTTTCTAAATTGTTTCTTAATAATTGTATTTAATTTTAATTACATTCACTAATATTTTGGGTAAAAACAAAGTTGGACTTATTATAAATTATAAATAATTATTATTCAAAATATGGATTCCATTTTCAAAATTAAAATCATTATGTGTAATAAATTGATTTAAATTTACTCCCACAAGTAGGACGACAATGTGGGGTTTAAAAGTAAAATATGTCCAAAATCTTACAATATTTTTGTAATTAATTTCATAGTAAAATTGATTCTATTTAAATAAAATTTATTATTTGATAAAAATATTATATTATTAAAACATTAAAATAAAATAAAAATATAATTTAACCATATAAATAAATTAGATGAAAAATAAAATTTGAACTGAATTTCAGTATTCTTAACTATTCATTAAAAGATGAAATGTTGTAGAAAAATATAAACTATTAACCCTAACCTAAATATTATGTTTATATTTGACATATGAAGTTTATTTTGACATATTAAATCAATTAAAGTGTTAAAATTCATATTTAAAATTGGTTTTCCAATAAAAGGATGTAAAATTACTTTAATATAAATATAGGTTTTTCTTTGTAAAATATAATTTATTATTACCTTATATCTATCGAACCTAATGGATTAATATAAAACATATTTTATTATATATATAGTATATAAATATTAAATTAATATCAGTCACTAATTTTAATTTATTTAATATGTTAGCATAAAAGAACTTTTTTAGCATACAAATATTTTAAAAAAAGTATTCACTTTATATTCAATTGCTTCTTATATTAATTTATAATTAATTTTTAACCAATTAATTCATTGTATCTTAGTATAAACCATAATTTTCATAAGTTAGTTAAAACTAATTAAAACTGCTAATTTAACAGCTAGTTTATATCTCATTATATTTTAATAATATATTATTGTTTGATAAAACTTGGTCTTGTGTGTAATAAAATCCATCGATAAAGGTCACTCGTACATGTACGGAATGATAACTCGGTGTTTCATGTATTGAAATATATAGAATCTATTTTTAATAGTAAATATACTATAAACAGTCCATATATTATATTACCTTACACATTTGGTGTCAT
This sequence comes from Viscum album, assembly GCA_963277665.1. Lineage (NCBI taxonomy): Eukaryota > Viridiplantae > Streptophyta > Magnoliopsida > Santalales > Viscaceae > Viscum > Viscum album. The sequence goes on from OY728144.1 coordinate 398,244,077, forward strand.
ATGTCATACACGCTATTGAATAAAAGGTTCTCACAATAGATTTTCAGGGTGTAACATTCACCCCACATTATTTAAATTGATTCCTCACAATTTAAACTTGATTATTGTGATATATTTTTTGACACTTCCTATGTTTGAAATAATGAATCATGAGAAGGGTACAAAATTCATCCTCCATTAAAGAGAGAATGATAAGTAAAAATGTCCACATGGACTGCCATATAACTAGGTATCTAAGTAGGAGAAAATTAGTGGAAATTAGGGTTACATACATAGAATAGAAGAATAAATATTTAAAGGGGGTCGAGACCTAGTTGGATGGAGAAGGTTTATGGGATTTTAGGAATTTTTTTTTATTTTCATGTTTGTTGTATTTTGTTGTCAAATAAGATAAATCTACTAACTTTCTAAAAGATAAAAATCGGACTCACAAAATGTTTTCAAAAAAACACTCACTTTGTTACGGAAATTCCATCATAATGAGAAGAAGTTTTTTGGTTCTTCTAGGACTCGCCTCGGTTATATTATGGGAGAAGATCGTAATGAGGTATGAATTGTAATCAGATTCAGCATGGATACGATAAAAATGTGATGATGCATTGCTAATATTGGATTTAACATAAATTATATGTATCTAGAAAGCATGTGGGGCATGTTTGATGAAATAAAGGGGGAGTGAAAAAGTTGTTCCCAATCATATTCAGATAGATCAGATCTAGATGGAATTAGAAAATGGTTTTGGAGATTGTATTTTTCCAAATCATAATTGTTCTAATCATAATCATGTTTATCGTATTTAGACCAAATGATTTCTGAAAAATTGTGTTTAGGATGAGTTGCAAAGAAATATAGTTGCTGGAGTCTTGGGAAGTTTCAATACATTCCATTTCAAAATTAGAAGATGCTAAATTTGATCTTTAATGTATTCAAAATTAGGAAGGAATTCATGATACAAGATAATGTTTTTGAAATAAAATGATAATGTGGGGGTAAGGAAGAAAATAATGTTGTTGTAGCTCAGGATAAAAAATATGTTAGTGAGGTTGAGGAATAAACAGTTATTATTAAGCCTTAGAAAATAAATAATGTACTTAAGAATTCATACTGAGGAATTCTTACTGAATAATTCTACCTGAATAATTCGTACGGGAAAATTTGTACTAAAAAATTATATTAATACTTCTTAATGAAAAAAAATAATACAGGGAAAGTGTAATAGAAAATCATATTCAAAATAAAGTTTTTTAAATAATTAAAAAGTGATCTAAACTTGTGAGAAGTTTCAAGAAGGTTCAAGAATATCTGAGAAGCTTTGATAAAGTCATAAATTCATCCTAAATTGAAGGAAGATTGAAGTTAAAGTAAATTTGGATGAGTGGGAATCCTTTTTAAGAATCCCACCCAGATATTTTCAAAGGACCTATAAAAGGTGAAAAGTACAGTGTACTTTAACTGGAAGATGTATTGTTCACCACAAAAGATACAGAATCTCTATGTGTTTAGAGAGAAGAAGAATTTTTTGTATTGATCTTTATTTTACAACTGTTTTTGGACATAAGTGAAAGGATAAGATAAAAGATTACAATATTTTATATGATTATCATATTCAGTAGATCATCATGTCAGAATGGATAATTAGACCAAGGTTATTGTATTGAGTTTTTTATACTGGGGATAATTGTACAAGGAATAATTGGATTGAGTTATTCATAATAAGAATATAAGTGGTTCATATTTTTCTCTAACATAATAAAAAATAAGTTACGTATTTTCTATACTAGGAAGAATCAGATTTGGGAAATCCTGGAAGGAAGAATAATAATGGGAAGAATTGTATTGGAATAATCAAACTGGGAAGAATCAAAATGGTAAAAATGAACTAGGGAAATCATACTGAGTTCTTCTTAACAATTTCCAAGAAGTTATTACCAGATTTTGGGAAAGAAAATGAAGATTTTTTTACAAGGAATAAATTTTTGGATGTTGATTAATAATCGTAGATGACATTTTTTGTTACATGGTAATTGTATTACCCCATTTTTCCTATAGGGTGCACACACACTATTGGAATGTATTCAACGTGATACATGAGTAAAAGGTTAAATCCTACTCATTTAACTCCACGATAATGATTGTTTCTGGTATATTGTGTGGTATTACACCATATAGATATTGAAGTATGAATATTTGAATATGGGTGAATATAAATCTATTGGGGACTTCCTTTTCGGGGTGAATGACATTTTCAGCACTGTCATATGTCTTGGTGAAAAGTTAGATGACTCTATAGTCATTTAAAATATCTTAAGAATCCTTCCATTTAATTTTGATGTAAAAGTTTTTTCATTAGAAGATAGTTATTTTAAACATTATCTCTAGATGAATTTCATATCACTATCATTACTTATCAAATAAGAAGGGAGAAATCTATGAAAATTAAAACAAAATTTCATAGAGAAATGTATTTCAATGTTACAAAGAATGATAAGTTGAATAATATTCTTATGAAAGATGAATATGGTGAATCTGATTCTAAAAAATGAGGTGCGTAAAAATTTAGATTATATTTTATCCTTGTTTTCTAAAAATGAGAAAAGAGGTACAGATAAATAAGAATGGAAACCTCCCATGAAATGTTTTGAATGTGGATTCATTGGGAATTTTGAGACTAATTCCCTCAAATAAAGAAATAATATGACTGTGATGTTAAATAAAGAAGACCAAGAAGGTCATAGAAGAAACAAGGAGATAAAGGAAAATCATATTCCATAGGGAAAGAAAGAAAATTCTTCACATCCAAAAGATGTTTTTTATCTATAGATGATGAAGAAGAATGAAGTAATATTGAATATGAAAAACCTATTGAGTATGGTGTTTAAAATAATTTCATTACAATAATTAATGATGAATAGCTTGGATGCAGTATTCTGAATAAGAAGAAACTCAACATGAATTTTATTTGAAAGAAGAGTTGAAAAAAATTATAAGAAATATTAGAAGAATTGATAAAAAACAAGAAGTTAGAAGATTAATATTCATCTAGAAGAAACCAAGAATTTATATCTTATGAGAAAGAAATTTTGGTGAAATATATTGATCAGTTGATGAAATATCTTGAGGAACAAAATAATCATAAGGAGAATATGAAGGTGAATCTGAAGAAAAAATAAGAAGAGTAAAAAATATGCCAGTAAAAACATTCCAAAGATGCGAAGAGAAATATTAGTTTCAAAACTATATTTTAAATTTTTTTTAGAAGTTCATGAAAGTAGAAACCTAAGAAGGATAAAAAAATATACCTTCAAAAATTTAAAATAAGGATGGAATTATTTCTAAATAGAAGAGAATGGAAAAACTCATGTATGTGTCCTAAACCAACAATGTTGGGAATTAAGGAGTCTAATAGAATCTGTAGCCTGAAAATGTTTTGAAACATTATGAATCTGAAAAAAATTTCTATACTTCATGTTTTAATAAATCTAAAAGGAAAAGGAATAATCTGATTGATAATATAAAGGTATGTGGATCAGAAAAGAATGTTCTTGAGAAATGTATTCACAATTCCGATCAGTATGGAATTTCCTTAGGAAAATAGTAATACTACTAGTATTTTGGTTGATTTGTACATAAATAAATTATGATTTAGTTTAACCAAAAATATTATTATTCCATATGTAATGAAAAGAAAATGTTGAGGGGGAGTCAATCCCCCCAAATAAATATTTCAGAAAAGATTGTTTTGAATAAACCTGAAATGGTTGGAGTAAACATTAAAAATATGTTATAATCCATAGAATCAATTTTTGAAAGATTTGAATAGCCTATAAACCTGGAAAAATTATGTCTTGTTTTATTACCAATACAAAAAATTTTCTTATCAATTCTCAGATGTTGAAAGTGAAGTAATAAAAGGTATAAGAAAAATCTCTTGTTGTTGAAACCACATTGAAATATTGAAAAGGAGAATGAACTTAGATTCATTATTTTTATTCGTATTCTCATAAAATAATATAATTGATGTTTTTAAATAATGTTAAATAGTTAAAATAAGGAATAGCGACATTTGGAAATTATGAATCCTTGAAAATCACAAGTGTGGGATTATCCATTATTGGGAATGAAAACATGAAATCTAGGAAATCTGTGTATGTTGATGGGATGAAACACAATTTGAAAATTGTTTCATATTTTTGTGATGAGAGAAATAAATTTATATTCAGAAAAGATATATTTTTTTGGAAAAATTTAAGAATATGTAAAGGTAGTTACAATCGGCCAATGCAAAAAAGGAAACTTGTTTCAGGTTGGTGAAATAAAAAACTCTTTTAACTTGAGCATGGTGTAAGAGAATAAATTGTTGCATAAAATACTAGGAAACATCTATAAAAGAAAAATGAGAATGTTATCAAATAGATATAGTTTCTAATACATTATTTATTTTCCATGAATAAGATATTGGGGTTTTAATATTTTCCAGAAATGAATGATTACAAATTCAATGAAAAAGAAAGTTGATATTGGTTCAAAAAAACCCTAGAGTTCATTATTTCTGGTATTTTTCGGCCAATCAGAAAATAATAAATAAATAGAGATAAGTACTTCATCACTTTCTTTGATTATTTTAGTCTCATTATTTGTGTTATATATATGAAACATATATCATATTCTTTGAAAATTATCAAATGTTTCAAAAGGAAAGTAAAAAAAGGAATGTGAGTATTCTATGAATAAATTGAGAAACGATAATGGTGGTGAATACAGAAGTGAGTTTTTTAAAATTATCTTCATAATCATGGTATTGGGCATGAGTATAGTTCTACATACACTACTCAACAAAATGGGGTTTCTGAGATAAAGAATATAATTTATTAGAAAAGGGAATAACCAAGTTACTTAAACAAGGCCTTTCTCATTACTATTAGAGGCAATCCATGAGTAATAATGTTTATATTGCAAAACAATGTTTCTATTGGCCAAGATCAGGTATGATTCCATATTAATTTTTTTACGGATAAACTTCAAGTTTGAAACACTTATGAATTTTTGGGAGTCTATGTATTATAAGAAGAAAGGTAGAAACTATAATATGTTTGAACAGAAAGGTGAAGATGGATTTTTTTCATCACTATTCCTCAAAATGAAAAGGATATAGATGTTTCAAAAAAGAAAATACAAGAATTTTTTTATTCTATTGATGTGAAATTTATCAAAAGTTCTAACAAATACAAACATACTCAAGAATATTAGGAGGTTGAGTAGGATAAGGAAAAAAATTCTGATAAGGATATAGAAAATTGTAATTCTATACAAGAAGAAAAATAATCCTGAGATATTTATAGTTATGAAGAAGGTACTTGAAAATATCATCCTAGGATGAGGAAGAAACTATAAGCTTAGAATATTATTAATGATCAACATAAAAAGGTTCAACCAAGAATAACAGTAAATGTTATTATACATACTTTTTTGTATTCAAAATTCTAGCTGAATGAAGTAAAAGAAGCTTTTGAGTATCCAAAATATGTTCAGGCCAATAATGTAATAGTTTGATCATATTAAAAAGAATGATACATGGGAACTCATACCCAATATAGAAAATAAAAACATTATTATCACAAAGTGAGTTTTCCATAAGAAGGTGAATGAAGAATGTGAAGTTATAATAAATGAAGAAATTTTAGTGTGAAAAGGATATTCACAAGTTGAAAGTATAAATTTTGATGATACCTTTTCTCCAGTGTCAACACTTGAAACAATCATAATTTTTCTTATAATTATTGCACAAAAATTCTACAAGATACTCATAATGGATGTTAAATCCACATTATTGAATTTTGATATTGATGAGAAATTTTACATTAAACAACCTTGTGTTTTTTTTGTTAGGAAAGATAAAAGCTATGTATGCAGATTAACAAAAGGCATTTTATGGGATAAAAATAGATCCGAGAGCATGATATTCCAAATTGGATGCTTTTTTAGGGAATATTTGTTCCATGAAAAGAAGAGTTGTTAGAAATATTCATATTAGAGAAAGTAATGATTATTCCCCCATAATAATTGTTTGTGTTGATGATATTATATTTTCTATGAATAATGAAAGGAGGTGTGAAAGATTTTCTGGAGATGAAAGAGGTATTTGAAATTTCCATTATGGAAGAAATGAAATACATTCCTGGGTTTCAAATTTTACAGAACATGAAATGCATTTTTATTTCTCAAGAAAATAATATAATTAAATTCTTAATAAGTTCATCATGGAAAACTGAGAAACTATTTCCACACAGATTACAATAGAAACAAAGTTGCAAAAACATGGAGAAGGAAAATAAGTATATCAAAAAAATTTGAATATGAATATATTTTTATTGTATTTGACTACCTCAAGACCCAAAAATATTTATGTTGTTGATTTATGTTCTAGATTTTCGAGTGCTCCAAAATAATCTCATTTAATTTTTGGAAAATGAACTCTCATATGCATCAAAGCCACGTCAAATTTTATAATCAAGTATGATAGATCTGAAGGCATTGATTTGTTTGGGGATTCAGAAAATTATTGCGTAGAAAATATTTATGATATAATATCTATATCTTATGGTGTATTATTCTTGGGAAATAATTTTTTTAGTTTGAATTCAATGAAATAGAATTCAGTAATATTCAATACGGATGAAGATTAATATATTGTTTCTACTCAAGCGACTACTCATCTTATGTGGATTAAAACACAATTAGATGTCTTACTTGTTAATGTGAAGTAACCATTACTCTTGGGTTGTGATAATCATTGTGAAATAAATCTCACCCAGAATATGGTTCAACACTATCAATCAAAACATATTGATATCAAATATCATTAATCAAAGAGAATGTGCAGAATAATAAATTGTCGCAAGAATATGTTCCAACATCGAAACTAGTTGTAAAAATTTTAACAAAAACTTTACTAAAAAATATTTTTATAAATTGAGGTTAACCATGGGTGTCCATCATATTTCTCAACATGTTTTAGGTATGTGTTTCTATCCCCTCTCTCATCTTACATTTAAATAGTGTTCTTAAGGGAGAGAATTGAATTGTTTCATAAATCTATCCTAAAAAGAAATGCAAAAGGGGGTTAGTGATGAGTATGCTGTGAATACAATATTGTGTTATGTTTTTACTTTTCTAGAAGTTTGTTGGAGTAGTTTTAGTAATCAATTTTTTTCTATTCGATGAAAGTAGAAGAAAAGAAAAATATATGAGGAAGAAATGTTTGAATGGTTTTTATAATCACTACTCTTGGAAAGTATGGATTTATTGTCAATAATTATTTTTTCCAACAATGAGTTAGTTCATGAAGGATTATAATTTTTTATAAGTAATCCATTGCTTGAGGTTTCAAATTTCAGTGATTCATGAATCTTGGTTGGAAACAAAATCTAAAGGGGGATATTTTTGGAACAAGTTAGATGGATAAGGATTTAGAAGTTTAAGGATTTTTATTTCACAAGGTTGTTATCTTTTTTTCATAGAAGATAAATCATATAACATTGTAAAAGTTAAAAATCAGACTCACAATGTTTTTCCAAGAAAATAGACACACATTGTTTAAGAAATCCAATCGTAATTAGAAGATGTTTTTTGGTTCTTCTATGACTCACCTCTTGTCTATAATGGGAGAAAACTGTAATGAAGTAATGCTTATAATCAGATTTGTCATGGATCTGATAAAACTGTGATGATTCTTTTCTGATCTTGGAGGTCCAATAAATCACTAGTATTTGGAAAACATATGGTGCATGCATAATGAAAAATGGGGGAGTAAAGAGATGATTCCAATCATATTTAGATAGATCGAATATGTATGGATAGAGAAAAGGGTGTCGAAGATCATATTTAGCCTGATCATTATCATGTTGATCATAATCATTTTTATCATATTTTGGAACAACTATTTCTGGAAAAGAATATTCAGGTTGTGTTATAAGAAAATATAGTTGCTGGAATTTTGGGAATTTGCAATAAATTCCTTTCTAAATCATACAATGCTTAAACGGATCTTCAAGGTATTCAAAATCATGAAGGAAGTAGTGATACAAGCTAACATTTGTGAAAGAAAAACATGTTTCTAGGGATCTGGAAGGAAAATATTTTGCTAGGACCCAAGAAGAAAAATATTTTGCTGGGCTTCAGGAAGAAAAATATGTCAGTGATTTTGTGAAAGAAAAATATTTTTATGAGCCAATGGAAGAAAATGATCATACTGAATAATTTTTACTGATGAAATCCTACTAAATAATTCATACTTAAGAAATCATTCTTAACAAATAGTAATGGGATTTTTTATTGAAAAAATCATTCTGGAAAATCATAATAGAAAATTTTAATTGAACTTAATTTGTTAAAGATTTCATAAGTGATTTGAAGTTATTATAAGTATTGGGAAGGTTGGAGAATAGTTGAGAAGCTTTTATAAACTCATATATTCAACCAAAATTGATGGAATTTTTAATTTTATGGAAATTTTATTCTGGGAGAAACCATTTTAGGAATCACACCCAAATAATTTCAGGGAATATATAAAAATTGAGAATTACTACTTATCTAAACTGACAGATGTACGTTTCTCCATATAAGAGAAATAATCTCCATGTTTTTAGAGAGAAAACAAAGTTTATGTATTGATATTTTTGGAAGAAGTCTTATCGGACATAAGTGAAAGGAGAATAGACAAGATTTCAACATTTCAAAAGATTTTCATATTCATCAGATCATTATATCGGGCTGGATAATCATACTGGGAATGTCGTATTGAGTTATTTTTTACATGGGAGAATCATACTGGGAATAATAAGACTGAGTTTTTCATACTTAGAAAAAAATTGGTGGATATTTTTCAATACTATATTCTGATAAAGATATATATTTTCTATACTATGTAGAATCAGACTGGGAAAATTGTGCTGGGAAGAATCATATTGGAATAATCGTACTTAGAAGAGTCGAACTAGGAAAATATTACTGGGAAAATCATACTTGTTTCTCCTTAACAAAGTCCAAGAAGTTCTTTCCAGCTTCTAGGATTGAAATTGGTGTTTTTTTCAAGAAATATATTTGTGTAAGTTGATTAAGAATCACATGTTACATGTTTTGTTACACAATTATTGTATTTAACTATTTTTTATTGAGGGTGTACTTGCACTATTGGATTGTCTTCAAAGTGCTACATGAGTGGAAAGGTATATCCAACTCATTTTATTCGACATAAAAGTATTTTTTTTGGGTATTTTGTGGTATAGGATCATTTCCAAAACATAATAAGGACAAATATATTCTTATCTAATAGTGAACCTTATAAATACTTGTATTCCTATGCATGTTCATTTGATTTGTTTTCAGTAGGGAATGAATAAATATTTAAAGAGAGGCTATGGTAGTTTAAATTTTAAGGAATCATAAAAGAAAAAGTATCAGTAATTCACCCCATCCCCCCCTCAGTGATGCAAAAAACTACTTTGGAATTTTCATATGGAGTGATTGAGGTCATCAATCACAAAAAAGTGAATGATCAATAGATATTTTAGGGCCTTAAATCCATAAATCAGCAATGATTAAGAATACCATTAGTTTGAGAAAAATTATGGTATCAGGACAACATTTTTTGACCATTTTAAAAATACAGAGAAATTTTTTACTACATAATATTATAAGTAAATATATTTACTTAAAATTTCACTATAAACAAAAATTCCATCCATTGTTTATTCTTCGATAAATTTTTAAATCATCCAACAATTAATTTTTATGTCTGAAGCACTAAAATAATTTTTTGAAGGATCTTCTGAATTATAAAAAAGTGAAAAGTGTAAATATTTTTCATGAACTATCTTCCAAAACCAATATTGTTAATATATTAGTCTCTAGTCCTCAAAAGTGATGCTACTGGTTGATCATTAACAATTATTCATCAAAATGTTTAACAAAAATCAATGAAAAATTAACTAGCATGTTGTGTTGGTTGGTAGTTGGATTGAAACCCTTATTATCTTTCAGTCATGGGTTCAAGACCTGCGGCCTTTCTGGACTTGACTGATTGTCACTCAACATACAAGTTGTCCATTTCTAAAACTATATTAGTATAACATTAAAATTAAATCTAATGGACATCCTTAAAATTTAATCATTAAATATACCCTTGAATATGGTTTTCAATACATCCTCAATACATAAATACTTTATCCATTTACTTCCACATAGGTCCTTCCTTGGTCTACGGTTTATCCAATATATCATTTCTAGTATTTAGAAATCATGATACCTTTTATTTAATATAAAACACCTTAGGTTTAACATATATTATTTATTATCAAAATCCATCATAGTGGATCGTAAAGAGAATTTGAATTATCCTAAGTCTATCCTCAGTGAGTATCAAACTAGGTGCGCCGTAAGGCCCATTTTCATGTACTTGGTTCCCCTTAGTCTATTACTCCTAGGTACATCTATTCCACAACCACATCCATTGGTAGTATCCAGATAGGGATTTATTTCTAGTAAGACCCACAAAATATCTCCCTTACCAAAATTCTAGGAATTTATTCTATACATATATTCAAATTCAACATTAGGGTTATCTTTTCTAACCTATATTTTACAAAATTAGGTTTCCAAAGTATCTATTAAACTTCCTATGATTCCAACTGTAGAAAAATGACCCCATAAATCCCAGATATGGTGTCTAATATCAATTAAATTGTAATGATTACAAGGAATCAAATCCTAAAGTATTGAAGACTTTAGTAGTGTTGGTAAACCAAATACATACATGAGACTTTTATTACAAAATATTACTTTAATTAAAACATAATTTTTCCTTAACTAAATAAATAAATAATTTCAAAAATAACTTTATTCAATCTTGTATTTCCCTATAGATCTTTAATAGTACACTTCTTTAATTCCTGGGGAAAGAAAAGTAACATGTGGGAGCTCAAATTATAAGAAAGGTAAAAATATATTATATGAAATAGTTAATCAATGATAATAATAATTATGACATGGTAAATAACTAAACTCACATTCCATATAATCATTAAACTGAGAGGGAAGTTCATAAACAATCTGGAAATGTAATAACTAGAAACACATTGAATTACAATAACTAGAAAAGTAAAAAATAAATGTAGAAAGGAAAGAAACTAAAACACATTCCATTTAATTAGTGAACTAAAAATGAAATTTATCCATAGATATATTGACATAAAATCTCATTGATGAACAATAACTAAAACATATATGATTTAAATTCATTCTTAATGGATTACATGTATGAGGCACATGAAACATTGTACCTTAAATACCATTCAAAAGATGGTTTAAAACTATGGATAGAAACCCATTTAATTTGTGACTCTTATTTGTCTTGTGAGAACCTATCGATTCATCGAGGAACTATATAAATTTTAGGCTCCACCCATCATTACCAGTCCAAATAATTACTCATATCAAAAAATCAAAATAATTAATATTCTTTATTAAATATAAATATTAAATAAAGAATTAAAATTATTCATATTTCCCCAAATAATAAAATAACTATCAAATTAGACACCATAAAATGGTATACAGTTTTTACAATAGTAAAATCCATGATAAATGAAATCTATAATTAGTGGAAAATTCAATGTTCAATTCTCATAAGAGATTGAATATTTCAAGGGGAATAACAAATGATTCAAGGAAGTGAATTTCAATATTATACATTTCCAAATCAATAATAAACCTTTTATAGGAAGAATAAGGATTGTACCGATAAAAAAATCCCAAGTCGAGTAAAAATAAAGGGGTGTTGTTGTTTATGAATAGAAATACTATAAAAATATCTTATGAAAGAATTATTGAGGAAAAATTCCTTTTTCTAAAACAAATATTTGAAAATAAACTATGAAAACATTTTCTTAAAAAAAAAACCTTTTATACATGAAAATTAAGCTTCAAATAAATGACCATGAGTAAATCTATACTCTTCATAAAACTTAAAATATCATTCTTTTTGCACGATAAAAACGTTTGAAGAATTACATGTATGGAAAAATAAAATAATATTCATTTAAAAACATCAGTAAAAGTAAAAAAGGGAAAAATTCATTTACCAAAACATTTTGAAAAAATGAATTTAAAAAAATTAAAAAAATCATGGTTTTTAGAAGAAAACAAGTTCTCTAACTAAAGATATTAATAAAATCAAGTTTTTTGAAAAACATTTCCTAAAACATTTTGAGTATAAAAGAGTGGAACATGGTACTAATACTTGAAAATGGTCATGAATAACATGAGGAGAGAAAAATAATGTTTTTTATTGAAAAATGTTTATATATTTTCATCGAATGGAAATACCATTGAAATATCATTAAAGTTATCATTGAGGAAAATAAACTTCAAAAATTTCAAACCATCTCATACAACTTTGAATCATTTTAAATCATAATACTAAAGGAGGAAAACATTAATTGAATGTTAAATATACCAAAAATATAATATTATTAATGATATAATACAATGAACTGGTCAATATATACACCACACAAAAGATGTAAGTTGTGAACATGACATTTATCCCACAGATGTAAAAAAAGTGAGTTTAAAATCCCTTTCCTTTTGTTTCCTTTAGAGTGATCATCCTTTAACTTACTGTATAATAAAAATATTTTAATTATCAAATTTCCAAATAATCTCTTTCATGTTTATATTTTCTTTTATTTCATATATTACTATGTTGTATACAACTACTTAAACAATTATGTTTATGTCATGTGTTTTGACCAAGTTTAGTTTATGTGTCAAAAACGACTTTAGTGGGACAACTATGATCAAACGGTCATTAAACAAAATCTAATAAATAAAAATCATGAAATAATTATTATATTTATACTTTAATTATAATTTTAAAAATAATCAAAAAATATATTTATGAAAAATCAAAAAATGTTATGATCATGGAGGTGGTAGGTCATACGTACGCATAAGTAAAGTCTCATTTTTTAATGATCATTATAGAAAGAAGAAAAGTATCACCATATCTTCTGAAAATGATAATTATATAATAAATACCATTTTATTTAATCATATATACTTAAATATATAATTATTTTTTTGTAAAATTAATCACATCGGGTCGAGGAGGAGGTAGTCTAGACATACATGAACGATGTTATAACTTTTTAAGAATGTGAAAGGATAATAATGAAAATGGTATATATAAATATATATATATAATATTTCTAGAAAGATAATTATGTCATTAATTTCATATATATTTAATTTATTCCACATATTTTAATTATAAAACAACCTTTATACATTCCATGTATTGTGTGAATGAATCACATTGCTTCGAGGGGGCGACAGTCCACACATCCTCAAAGGATGTTATCATATTAACAAAAAATATAAAGTTTTAATGGTATAAGTAGTAAAAGGATTAAAAAGGTATAAATAAATAATAAATATCATATATATCATATATAAAAATATTCTCTATCATAATTTCCACCATGATATGTGGTAAAGGAAAATGAGAAATCATCATTTCGTGAGGCAGAAGTTCATCGTCTACAGAAACAATATGTCGGTTATCCATTATATAGATGTGTGTGTTAGTGTAGGTCAAACCCTTAATAAAACAAAATTGAAGAAAATTTAAGATATTTTCTCATCATAAAATCATTTTATTTAGAATAATTTTAAAGGTGGAGTAGTAAATGAATGAAAAGAGATCGTTGGAAAATGTTACTGTAAAAATCGGGTAACTCCTTTTGGTTTACACCAAATAGCTTCATTTAAAATATTTATTACCAAAAGGAGGATTCAAGGTATAAGAGAGGTATTTTTGGAATCTATGTTTTTATACCATTTTCAAACCGATGTGTTTTGAGAGGTTTGAGTAATGGGGGGAAGTGGTGGCATTTTCTAAGGGAGGAAAAGGACTCACTTGGTTTTTTTTAAAGAAGTTAGGTGTACCCAAATTTCTACAAAAAAAGTTTTAAAAACTATAAAAACTCAATAATTTAATGTTAATGGATTCATTATCCCTATAAAATTTGTTTTGGAAAAGATAATCGGTCATTTGGGACCTTATGTTAAAGGTTTCATCCTTTATTATGTTTAAATTTTCCTTCATAATTATAATTAATTTCAGTTACTTTAAATAATATATTTTGTTAAAAACCAATTTGGTCTTATTATAAATTATAAATTATTATGATTAAAAATATGGAAAACATTTTTCCAAATTCCAATCATTGAAGTGTAAAAAATTAATTTAAATTTATTCATGTAGGCAGTACGATAATGCGGGTTTTTAAAGTAAAAACATCCGAAAGTTTGCTATGTTTTTATAAAACATTTCAATGTAAAATTAATTATAATGAAATAAATTGTATTAATTGATAAAAATAACGTCTAATTAAACTTTAAAACAAAATAAAATTATAATTTAACATTATAAATAAAGTGGATGAAAATGTAGTTTTAAACTAAAATTCAGATTTTTTTACTATTCATTAAAAAATTAAATGTTTTAGAAAAATATACAAAAAGCACCCTAACAAAAATTTTATGATTATATTTAAAATATGAAGTTTATATAGAAATATTAAATCACTTAAAGTGTCAAAACTTAAATTAAAATTGGTTTTCAAATAAAAGGTGGTAAAATTGCCCTTATAAAAATATAGGTTTTTTGTGTGTAAAATATAGTTTCTTCTTGTATTATATCTATCAGTCCTAATGTACTAACATTAAAAATATTTTATTGAATATAGAGTACATATATTATGTTAATATCACTAAAAAATTCTAATTAATTTAATCTATTATAGTAAAAAAAACTTTTTTAGCATAAAAACATTTTTCTATAAAAATATTCACTTTATATTCAATTGATTCTTATATTAATTTGTAATTAATTTGTATTGTATAAAACATAATTCACATAATTTTGTTCTTATTATTCATAACTACTAATTTAATGGCTTGTTTATATCTCAATATAATTTAATAATATATTATTTTTCGATTAAACTCAGCCTTGTGCTTAACGAAAGCCATCGAGGAAGGTCACTCTTGCGTGTAACTCGATCTAACTCAGTGTTTCATAAATTGACATATATGTAATGTATTTTAAATATTAAATATATTATAAAGTATTTAGATATTTTATTACCTTATGCGCTGGGTGTCGTGTTTCATACATGCAATCTAATACAACATTCTTATATTAGATTTTCAAGGCATCACAAAACATATTTTTCTAAAGATGACACACACAAAAATAGTCATTATAATGTAACTCACTTTCATCGGAGAATTACCCAAAACATGTTCATTATGAATTCAATTTTTATGAAACATACCCTTACATTATTTAAAATGAACATGGGACTAAATAAATCATTTAAATTTAATGATAACACTTCCCTAACTAATTTGTTTATGATGAACTTGTTATCAAAGAATAAGGATCGACATATCAATTATTTAACTTTTACAAAACAATCAAAATTACTAACATATGAAGATGAAAATACTCAATGACTTACTAATATATGTGTAATAAATTATTATAATTAAATAGTATAAATGGTAATATATCTGAATAAGTTTCCAAAATTAGTGATTAATATGCATATGTTTATTATGTATGATGTTAAGGTTCATTTAATGGAATTGGGATTAAGGGTTAAGATTCCTTCCCAATATTTATCCTTACCTGAGATTATCAATTCGAAATATTCAATTGGGATAATATATATTCACATTCCAAATAGTCAATAATTTATAGTATCCTCTAGTTATTTTATGGTTTTCCATGTCTTCATATTGTTTTCTCTCTCATTGGTTATTATTTCACCTGAAATGGGTTTCATGAAGGGAGTTATTTGTACCAATTTTTTTGATTGAAATATTTTTCTTACACATCCAACATTTATATTTTCAAATATAGATGTATTATCTATGATTTTATCATTTATTAAGTTATATTTTAAATGTTTTTTACTTTTTCTTCAAATGTGTGAACTGAATATTTTTTTCTCTCTTCCATTATGTTCCTCATTCGGTCATTTTCTCTAACCAATTTATTTGGTTTCCTTTATGAAGCTTCCTTTTCAAGTTTCCATTATTCATAAAAATAATTTTAACTCAAATTATAATTATTTTTTTAAACCACATAAGTATTTATTAATTAATTAAAAAAATTATCAAAATATAAATAGTATTTATTATTATTTTATAAATTATTTTGTAATATTCCTCTAGTTTTTTTTTCATCTATGCCCATATCCATTAATTTTTCTCTTGTTTTATTGGGAATATATTTTAACAAAATCATCCATTTTATTTCTATTCGTGATTTATTTATGTTTTGTAGAAATTTTCATGAAACATGATTCCATATCATGTGTTATTTATTTTATGGTGGATTTATAAATGTGATATTGTTCATGTGGGACACATGTGTAATATTTCCCGTTACATGACATGTAGGCATAAAATTATATTACCCTAAAATTCATTAGATATAGATTTATATCTAATGTGATTATATGTTATAAAAATTTACTATATTTTGAGGATTATTTTCAAATATGTGATTATGGTCTTGGAAGAGAGTCTTGATATATGAAATGAATTCAAATGCTTTTGTTTGTGTCTCATTACAATGTTATGTTTCTATGCCTTGTGATTATTTTCTCATGTGTAAATATTCTGATGTTATATTCCAATGTTATAAGAAAATGTTTAGTGTTATATTCATGATTTATAGGTTAATATTTCCTTGTTTTAAATTCATATACCTAGGTTATGTTCACAAACCAATGGGTCCATCATATTTTCACATATGATCCTCAATAGATATCTTACCATTTTTACCCCTTGCTAAGTACTTATGATCACCCTTTTCATATGATTCAATTCACTAGATAATAAATCGAGGTAATATTATGAAAAACCATCCTAGTAAGACCTTACACTCCACCTCACCTAGCTCCCCAAGAGGCCCAAATAGGATTTCATGATCCCCACTAGTTAGAAACTAGTGCATGGTAATCATGGAATACACTCTGGGGAATGGTTTCACCATAAACTTAGAGTAAATGACAACTAATAATTTCCTAAAAATACAACATGGGGTATCCATATATCAGATGATGAGGGAAAATATAAATATTAAGAACCAAATAAATTACTAAAACAAGTGAGTTATAACAAATAGTTATGATTTAACTCACTTGTTTAAAAATGTATACATTATATAAAAATATATATATATAATTATACAACAATTGTAAAATAAATAAAATATGTTGAGGACATCTTGGTTGATACATCATGAAATCCAAAAAAATTAAAAATACAACCTTATTGTTTCATTACAACCATACGTCCCAAGGATTCTCACAACATCCCCACTCACTCATCAGTAGCCCAAGAAATTGATAGGAAATCTAAAATGGAACTTTGAACTTATATAAAGCATAAGGAATGTATAATTTAATAGGTGTGTGTATAGAGGGTGGGAGATAATAAACCTAGTACACACTCACCAAGTATTCTATGAAATTCCATACATGATACAATTTATAAAAGATATCTTGAAATATAACCAAAAATAAGGATTTTATTTTTTACAAGAAGGCATTGAAATCAAAAAAAATATACTATTAAAACCTAAAGAATCCAAACAAACAAAAAAAATTAAAAGAACAATAAGATAAGTTACTACTATATAAAATTAATTAAACCAAAAATAAATAAATTAAATTGTTCCACAAACAAAACAAGTGAGAGGGAATACATATCAATAAATTAATTCCCCTATTTAAACCATTAATTAACTAATAAGTGCCTTGGGAAACACTATAGTCAATTAAGTGATATTAACCTATAAAAACATAAAAATAATTACCAATATAGGACCAACAATCAGCCTATGTTGTGTCAAAACCATATCACAAGACACCTGACTATACCTCCCTAAAATCATTGGGGGAACTCCCTCCCTAGTCATTTTTCGCACTGAAGGGGCACTAACCCTTGTGTAATCTAAACTGTTGTAACTAAAATCATGGTCTTACACCTAGTTATGTGGATTCCCATGAACAATACGAAGTGGATTTGAGTAAAAATTTATACTAATATCAACACATGTATCAAAAAAGCATAAAAAAATCTCCCTCGCCTCTAACACTCTTTCATGAAACATCCCCTTTTCACATCATATGATCATCAAATAATAATCAAAATACCCAAAGGGAAAAATATTATACAAGGAAAAAACATGAGGATAACTAATAGAGGTCTCATGGATATCAATAATTTTGTTTTAGATATTTCCAAAAAATACATTAATGAAATATGAATCAAGTTGGCACATCTTTTAATCTTCTCCTAAATTCCATTTTCAAACACCCTTTGAAATTCATTTTGTAAATACCATTTTAAATTTAGTAATTTTTTTAAAAACATGATTCCCTTTAAAAAAGTGAAAATAGGTCCAAAAACCTAAATTTTTTATCAAACCCATTTAAAAGTTCCTTGTATTCATTTTCACAAGGGTTTTTTCACATTTAAACACCCATTTCAAAAATTTATTTAAAATTAATTAAAGAACCAATAATTCCAACCCAATATTTCATGTAAACATTTTTAAGCCCATCATAGACATCATACCCAATTATATTTTCTTAAAAACACATTTTTAAAACTCAAGAATTTCATGAATAATAAAACCAAGAGATTGTATAGAAATAACTTCCTTAAAATGCATAAACAAGTCGCAGCATGTCATCTTCCCTAGAGAACTACCGATGAAGGAGGAACCACCCTCAAAAACCCTAATAAAATAAAACCTAGTTTAAAAATAACCTAAAACCATAAATACACGGGAATATTTATTTAGGGTTCCTTTATAAAACATAATCCTTCTAAAAATAGAAATGAAAAGAAGAAAAAGATGGAGAAATACCTTAAAACTCCATAAAATGAAATGGGTAATCCAAATTCAAAAGGAAGAAGAAGATATATACCCATATTGATTCATGGATGTTGTCAACATGAAATTATAGTGTAATTAGGGGAAATGCGGTTAAAGTAAGAGGGGAAGAATAGAATATTACTTTTAAAAAAATATATTTAAGGTACATCTTAGTGTGCCTTTCCAGGGAACCTTATGGTATAGACATTCGAGTTATAGAATTAAGGTGCCAAAAAAATAGATATAGTTATATCAATATCCTTGGATACTATATATCAACCTTATATAATACGGTGTGTAGTCCTCTATCAGACCAAGGCATAGCCACCATGGCTGCGTCATAGAGAACCATAATAAGGTAGACTCAAGGGCCTCAATGTTGCTCGCTATAACATGGCCTCCCTAGTATGTTCCATTATGTACTATGTCACAGACCTATAGATCCATGAAGCATCCCCAAATTCTTAAAAAAACATTATTATCTCCCAGTACACCTGACATATCCCAAAATCATTTAATAAATAAGGAAATAGTGACACCGAAGTGATACATTTCTACCGATCATACAATTATTTTCTCATATAAATATTTTGTTCAGAGTAAATGGAAATTGAATAATAACAAATAAAAACAAAAAATATTTAGGTAGTTTTGTTGATTAAAATCTTGTGTGGGTATCGTAAGAAAGGAGTATAAAACAACCCAAAAAATACTACAAACAATAGAAGCACAACCCTCAAATACCATCGAGCATATCCAAGAAAAAACCAATCTGAAACCAAAAAAATAATATCCTAAATAGAATGAAGACCTTCTATATATCTTCCCATCATTTAAAATTCATCTAAAATGGTGTAATAATGAGAAAAAACTCATATAAATAGATAAATATCACAAACAATAACTCTACTACAAAACATATACTAACCACAAGAAACCATAAAAAAGTAATTCCTATAGAAAAAGTAACCTAAAAGAAAAATAAATCACCCACATAATGATCAGATAAAACCATTGAGGAGTCTATCAACAAAAACATTTCCAACCAGAAAATAGATAATGAAAAAAGGCCATAACCAACCACATTGAATAACAAATCTGGTTAAGATTATATATAAGGATAAGTTCATACCTTAATAATTTAACATTGACTCACAATGAACCTAACCAAGGTATCCAAGCACCAACCATCACATAATCTGAACAGGTGTGCTACAAATCCCAGTTACCCAAGTTTGATCATATGGGTTCCCAATTTCATCACATCTACATCAGATCTACATCACAATTATTATCACACATATAAATAATGAGAATTATTAATTCAATATTGAAACATAATTACACCCATATAAAGGCCATCATTCAATAAGAAATTATTAGTAAAAAACCCTAAAGAAATATCCAAAAATCTAATTTAGAAACATTAATCTGATCCAGTCCATAAAAATGGGAAAAAACCAAAACAAGAAACCATAAAAAAGAAAAACATTACAATATAAACTACACCAAATACTTCATCAAAAATCCCAACTTAAAAAACCATTGAATATCACCCAGGAATATGAAACATAAAAAGATCCTTCAAATTTTCTGATACAAGGGCTTGGAGTCCCCAATAGATCCACACTAGAAGAACAAGAATGATATCTTCTTTTTGTGGGGAAAAATAGATATTGAGAAGTATACCCATTATCATCCTTCACATCCAATCTAGGCTCATATATCATCAGTTACACACTTTATGGTTTTTGTTCGGCTACACTAGGAAGAACCGAGGTTTACCTTAATAACAATTGCATAGACTGATCAGATGCCATATGCCTAAACCTCACGACCACATCTTCAAAAAATTCTGGGAAAGATCCAATTATATACAATATGATTTCTTTAAAATAATTCTCCCAGTGAATTAATATTTTATAGAGTCATTTCTGAATTGTAACACCCCAAACTACCACGGTACGCTTCTCTTTGAATAATACAATAGTGTGTGTTGTATGTACCTTTGAGTTCTAACACACCACAACCAATCAAACTAACCATTATGAATATTAAAACTCTCTTTTTGAAATTTATAAATTTTATCTTTCAAAATTGGCTTCATTTTTGGATTTGGAATATCAAAATTAGCTTAGGGTGGATTTTTTTTATTTTTCTGAAAACATTCAATTTTTATAAATAGTGAAAAACACTATGTTAAAGTTTAAAACCGAATATTTATTTAAATAATTGTTTATTTTATTTAAATTTGTTTTAGGTCAAAATAGATACATAATACCTATATAAATTCAATGTAATTAATTTGAGTCAGTTTATAATAATTTTAGATATGTAAAAAATTTACTGATCTTTTTACCGTCTTTTGCCCACCTCCTAGGAGCATTTTCAAATTTACATAAAACATAATTTTACCACTTATATGAGTTGAATTTCAAAAAATTTAGAGACACAGATGATATCATAAACTAAAATGTGGTTCAATAAGATAAAAATAATTTTTGGTGAATAGTAACTTTTTACTTTTATTTACCATGGTTAAAAGTAAATAGGATAATTAAGGGTAAAAATGATATTATTATTACCCTAACACATGCCCTAATTCTTTTGAATAAATTTAATTAGACCAAAATAATCCTTAGGAATAAAATATGATCCTTTAGGTCCACTTTAATTAGATTAAGAAATTTATTATTATTTTATTTAAAGAAGAGTTAAAAGAGTTAAGATCCAAGTTTAATAACTAAAACATTTTTAATATAGGGGAATATATAAGATAAATTAGACTATAAATATTCATTAAAAATATAAAAAAATTCCTACATAATGGTATTTTATTCACAACTTTTAGACATTAATTAATTAAATTTATTTTTGACACAATGCTGATGCAGTAATTAATGTATTAATGAAAGATTAAAATAATTGATATTATAAATATCCAAATAAATGTAATTTGATACTTTTTATAAATTACACTAATTTTATAGGTTAATATTACATGTTAGAGTCTGTTAGATAAATTTTTTTAAGTAATAATGATGTTATGAATTTAGCAAAAACAAAGTACCAAATTGTGTCGAAATTGTCATAAAATTTTTTTTGAAACAAATATTATATTATTAATTTATATTCTATTCCTAACAATATAAGGTTTGGCCAAAAGACTTATATAATGATAGGTGTATCCTTAACTAACCACTTGGAGTTTTTATGGATGTATATAGTATGTTTATTAACCATATAATATAAGAATTCAAAGAGACATGGTAAATGTCAAACTATTTAACTAAGAGTTAAATTTGAAAGATAAAGTTAGTTAGTGACCCAAACCTGTATAAAACCTGTTGGTTGAGTGTTTTTTAAACCATAACTACCTTATACTTTAAATAATTCATTTTTGAGCTATTAGAAATCGAAAATTATTTTATTATAGAATAATATTTCTAGCTTTTCTTAAGGTGCCTCTCACCCCTCTTATAAAAGGGAACTTCCCCTTCTCTCTAATTCACACATTCAAAGACATTTGGATCGGCCAAACCCTACCCATATACACTCTCAACTATCCTACCTTAATCATAGAGGCCTTCCTTTAGTCATAAATCCAACCTAAGGATCCCTTCTGAACAAATCAAAATGAAGAACCCAAAGAATAGGTAAATATTTCATCACCTCTTTCAAGTTCCTTTATTCTTCCACATCCTCTTTATTTGTTGTTTCTGTTATAAAATAATAAATCCGGTATATTCTATATATTGTGATGTTATTATAAATTTGGTACAAACATGTTCATTATTTTATCCATCCTTTGAATTAGATGTCACCATACGTGCATACGTACGGCTTATCGTCTCCACATCGTGGTGAAATTGTTATTCAATACATTATTATTTGGATGGGTATAATAATGTTGTGTAATTTATGTACATAATAAATATAAATGATAATAATTATGTATATATGATATACCATCCAATTATATATTATTTTAATATCAAAATAATGACATTGACGCTCGTTCGTACGTACGGATTACCATCTCCACGAATGTGATGAGATTCATTCCCCATCGTATCCATTCAAGACAAATTTTCACTAGATGATTAAAAATAATGTTTTAAGATTTAATATAATTATTAATATGAATAAGATACATCCTATCCATAATAAAAATTACTTACATAATAAATCATATAATGGAAAATAAATCATTTAACACCCGAAATGACGATAATACTAAGATATTATTAACAAAGAAATGTTAAAAGATATTCAATGATATCATATTAATGTATATGATTATTTTATACTTTAATAACAATTATTTCACCATTATATATGGGGTTAATATACCCTCTACCAAGGAAAAGTATAAGGTAAGGGTTAATTTCAAAATCTCTTTGTTATCCGAGGTTGTTTTTATGTATATATCTACTGGGACCTCTTTATCATGCACATCCATTTTTCTTAAAAATGTATTCTAAAAGATTTTTAATATTTAATAGACTATAGGTTAAATTAATTTATACCCCTGTTTGACTTTTTATAAAATATTTTGAATGGAATCTTTCTGTCCTTTTCCAAACAAGGTACTCTTTGACCTTTTCGACAAAATTTAAGGTAAGAATGTTTTTTTAACTTATACGGCAGCTGCAGCTATTTTATGCCCTTATAACATCGTCAAAGATACCCTTACAAACATATAAGAATATTTTAAAATTAAATTTTTTCTTAAATTATTTCAAAATAGAAATAAATATTTCTCTAAAATAGGTTTTGATTTCATCTATGTCAACATCCTTTGATGGATTTTAAGCTTATTTGAACTTGATTTATTATGATACAAAACTTCCATATTGTATTGAAGGTTTTGTGATATGTTGGACTATGGATGTGTTATTTTGACACCATTCATGGTTTGTGGATAAATTATTTACATTTCTTATGCTAGTTTTAATACGAATATTTATGTTATGTTTAAACCTTTTTATATGAGGAATGCATGTGACTTAGTAAGTGATGGGTGGAGCCCTCTATAGCTCCTTGATGAATCGGTAGGTCTCATGAGACAAACTAGTGTCTTAGCACAAGGCATTGACAAAATATTATTTTTATTCTTGGTAGAAGGCCATGACTATGTGGTTATGAATTCTGGCATTATGCATTCCATCATTATGAAAGTGGCTACTGATATTTCATGGGATTATTAGAATAGTAGAATATCCATGTCAGTAAGTAAATGTAATTATTTTGATTTATATTTTCCATATTTTGATGATGTTTATGTTAAAAAGTCTTTGGTTATTGTTTTTTACATTTCCTTAAATGTTTGTTCTTATTTATAAAAGTTTACATTATATTGTTATCCTTACTGAGCATCTATGCTCACCCCTTTCTATGTTCTATTTTTTCGAGTATGCGAAGAAGTAAATTTTGACTGATATGTAGGGATATTCTATGCGATTTCTATGTTGTCTATGGAAACAATGTTGTTGTAGTTTTCCTTTTTTGGATGTAATGTAAACCTTATGAATGTATCTAATACTTCTAAGGATACTAAACTAATCAGTCTTTTGAGACAAGATCTCTTGTGATCATGCAAATTATAGTTAATAATGCACCGACTCTAGGCTTCTGGGGTTAGGGAATTACAGTTGGTATCAGAGGAAGTTTAGTAAAAACATTGGAAACAAGATTAAGATAAACTCTGATTAGAGCACATAGCCATAAGATATACTTTGAGGATTGGTATAGAATAACTTCCTAGAATTTTGGTATTGTAGATATTTTACGAGTTTTCTAAGAAATACATCCATGTTTGGATACGAGAAGGTAGAGGCTCCTCTGGCACAGATGTACCTAGGGGTAAAAACTGAAAAAACCACTTTGAGCTAGACTCAAATGGGAACTGGTGCACGACAACAGGCCTTGCTTCACTCTTGGTTACGACACTCCCGGGGGATATTCATTGGATAATTCTCATTTTACTTACAAACCATTAGGAAGGGTCTATGAGTATATACTTACTCAAAGAAAAAAAAATTTATGATTATGGATTATATCCATAAATTGTTCAGTTTATGTTAACTGTTTTACAAGTTTGGAATTATGTATTTCGATTAATAAAATAATCTAGTTTATGCCATTATTTTGAAATGCCACTTAGTGGAAGGAATAGAAACTGTATCAATGCACACACTCCATGTTTGTATTTTACTCCTACTCAAGATTATTATATTGTAGCTGGTGATGCAACTGGTGTTGATCAGCTAATCACCATACTAGGACAACTCAATAAGGTTATGAATAATAACCTTACTCGTATGGAGCACCATAATCCACAATATGTAGGATCAATGTTATATTGCTTCATGAGGCAACAAACACCAACATTGAATGGGAGTAAAAATCCATTAGTGGATGAGGAATGGATAAATTTCTTAGAGAAAATATTTCATGCCTTGGGGAGTAGCGAAAGGGAAATAGTTGTCATGGCAGTTTACCGCCTCACTAGACATGCTGATCAATGGTGGTCATTGATTCAAAACACAAAGGAAGATGAGGAAGTATAAAATATGGAATGGAGTGAGTTTAAAGAGATTTTCTTAGAAAATTACTTTCCTCATGACCATCAACAGGATATGGAAAGACAATTTCTGAGTCTGAGGCAAAAGGAGGATGAGAATGTCATAAAGTATGAAGCTAATATTACATGGTTAGCGAGGCATTCTACAGATTATATACGTAACCCATTAAGTAATATTGATCATTTCTTAGATGGTTTAAAACTATTTCTTCATCAAGAATTAGTCTCACTATCCTTCTCATCGTACGAAGATATTATCTCATGTGCTATCAAGACAGAAAAAGAATTCTCTATGTCTTAAAACTTTAATGTAAAGCAAGAGAACAAGAGATCTGCTGATCACTCTGGAAATGGAAATAAGGGGAAGAATGGAAAAGTTGAATATACATACTATAGTAAATGTGGGTAGAAAGAACCTGGTACTTTCTTGAAGGGAATGGGAGTCTGTTACAAGTGTTGTGAAAAAGGTCATCATGTTCATGATTGTAAGGGGATGAAAGAGTTTGTCAATGTTGAATGCTACACTTTTAGAGAAATGGGGAATTATGAAAATGAATTTCATAAACTTTAGGGGAAGTTACCTCAAAAAAGGCCAAGGGGTTAAGGCTGAGATTATGTTATCACTACTAGTGTGGTTGAAGCTCTGAAAGACATAGTGGCAGGTAATATAATGGTTTCATTTAAGTATATCCAATGATTTATTTAATTCTGGATCATCTCATTGTTTCATATCTTCCCATTTTTCTAAGAAAATCAGATATTTTCAATTTTATTTAACAATGGAGTTGTCAGTCAAAACTCTTTTGAGAAGTATCATTGCAACAAAGTTTTGTAAATTTGTCCCCCTTAGGGCATGTAAATGTTCATTATATGTAGATCTCATTGTCATACCCATGATTCAATTTGATATAATCCTCGGTATGGAATTTCTATCAGACCATGATTCAAAAATTTATTTTAAGAAGAAGGAGGTTACTATTTTGTATGACAATGATAAAGAACACCTTATCTTTAGAGCAGAATCGTCACCACCTAATTCTTATCTAGATCCACCCCCAGTAGCTCAACTAAATTCAATTATTGGGGAGAAAGATACTGAAATAAATGTGGGTGAGGAAAAGAATGTTCAAATAGAGAATGTAACTATTGTGAAAGAGTATGATGATGTATTTCCAGAGGATTTATTTGGACATCCTCCAGAACGAAAAATTGAGTTTTCCATTGATTTAATTCCTAATTAAAGGCCCATATTAAAGTCCCCTTATAGAATGGCCACTATAGATTTAGTGGAACTAAATAAACAACCAGAGGAATTAATTAATATGGGATTTATTCACCCTAGTGTTTCTCTAGTGGGGAGCCCCTATAATTTTTGTTAAGAATAAAGATGGATCTATGAGGATGTGCATTAATTATAGTGAGATCAATTCTATAACAATAAAGAAGAAGTATCTCCTACCTCACATAGATGATTTATTTGACCAAATTCATGGAGCTCAATACTTTTTAAAGATTGACCTTCGATTTTGATATCATCAGTTGTGTGTGAAGAAGGAAGAAATTCCAAAAATAGCATTTCGAACCAGGTACAAGCATTACGAGTCTACAGTAATGCCTTTTGGATTGACTAATGAACCCTTTGTCTTCATGGATCTAATGAATAGAGTTTTCAAGGAATATCTTGATGCCTTTGTAGTGGTATTTATTGATTATATCTTGGTATACTCCAAAATCTACAAAGTTCATGAAAATCAATTGCGTATTATCCTAAAGACTCCTAGAAGACACGAATTATATGGGAAGTTTAGCAAGTGTGAATTCTGGCTTCAGGATATTTCTTTTCTTGGCCATATTGTATCTATGGATGGAATCTATATTGATCCTTCAGTGACAAGAGAAATCCACGAATGTACAACACCGACAAGTATAACTGAGGTATGCAGTTTTATTGGTTTAGCATGTTATTGTCAACTTTTCGTCCAGAATTTTTCCTGGTTGGCTAACCCATTAACAAATCTCGCATGAAAAGGGGTTAAATTTGTTTGGAAAAAAGAGTGTAAAGAATTTTTTGAAGAAATTAAGAGAATATTAGTCAATGCTTTTATATTGACTCTACCATCGGGGAATAATAGGTTTGTTATTTATAGTGATTCTTTAAAGAAAGGAATTGGTTGTGTCCTTCTGCAGAATGATAGGGTTATTTCCTATGCATCACGACAGCTAAAAATTCATGAGAAAAACTATCCTACTCATGATATTGAGTCAGTATCTGTAATCTTTGCCTTTAAGATATGGAGACAGTATCTTTATGGTGAAAATTTTGAGATTTAAACTGATCACAAGAGTTTGAAGTATATTATCTCACAAAAATAAATCAACATGAGGCAAAGGAGAAGGCTTGAACTAATAAATTATTATGATTTCACTATAAACTACAACCCGGGGATGGAAAATAAGGTAAAAGATGATTTGAGTAGAAAATATCATAGAGTTTTGAACAAGATAACAGTTGAAAGGGATCCTATTTTCACAGATCTAGTAATGATGGATATGGAAATAACCCCAGAAGGTGAAACATTAATGCTTTTTCAAATGGTTTTTAAACCATATTTTCTAGAAAGGATAAAAAGTTCTCAGGTTGATGATGAGGAGTTTCAAAAAAGGATTAAATCTATAAATGATGGGAGTTTGATTGACTTCGTATATGAAGATTGAATTTTGAAATTTGGGAAGATAATTTGTGTTCCTAATATACCTGATCTAAAAAGGGAATTGTTATATGATGTTCATCGCTCCAATTTCTCTATACACCCTGGGAGCACCAACATGTATAGAGACTTGAAGGACCATTTTTGGTGGGACAAAATAAAGAAGGAGATTTCTGATTTTGTGTCAAGATGTATGGTTTTTCAACAAGTGAAAGCTGGAAGGCAATATCCTGAAGGATTCTTGAAACCTCTTCCCATACTTCAGTGGAAATGGGATAATATTACGATGGACTTTGTCATGGGGATACCAAGGACTCCTAGACGAGATGATTCAATATGGGTCCTTGTTGATCGTCTTACCAAGTCAGAACATTTTCTTGTTATAAGAGAAGATTTACCATTTGAATGTTTAGCAAGACTATATATTATTGAATTTGAAAGACTTCATAGAGTAACACTATCAATTGTTTCTGATCTTGATCCTCGTTTTACATCATGATTCTGGAAAACTCTTCAGAAAGCCATAGATACTGAACTTCATTTGAACACTTCCTACCACCCTCAAATTGAGGGACAATCAGAACGGACTATTCAAATCTTAGAAGATATACTGAGATCTTTCTCACTTTACTTTCAAGGTATGTGGTATCAATATTAACCTCTGGTAGAATTCTCATATAACAATAGCTTCCATTGAAGAATTCAGATGGCACCATATGAAGTGTTTTATGGAAAGAGATATCTCACACCAACCTATTTGGATGATATTGGTGAAAGAAAACTTGTAGGCCTAGAACTTATTTAGGAAACGATGGAAAATTTGAAGGTTTTCCAAATCCACATCAAAGCTGTTTAAAGTTGGAAAAAGAGTTATGCAGATAACCGAAGAAAGGATTTGGAATTTCAAGTATGATATCATGTTTTCTTAAAGGTAAATCCATGGAAGAGAATACTATGTTTCAGTAAGAAGGGTTAATTGAGTCCCAGGTGCATCGTACCTTTTGAAATTCTAGAATGAATTGGGGTTGTAGCTTACCATTTGTCAATACCGCGAAGTCTCTCCAAAGTTCACGATGGGTTGCACGTATCACTACTGAGAAAATAAATGCCTGACCAGCGCATGTACTCACCTATGATGAGTTAGAACTTGAACCCGATCTGTCTTATTGGGAAGAGCCTATCATGGTTCTTGATAAAGGAGAACAAGTGTTGAGAAACCAAACCACTCATCTCGTTAAAGTTCTATGGAGAAACCATAAGATGGAAGAGGAAATGTGGGAACCTGAGAAACTTATGATGAAGAACCACCCGAGTCTTTTTATGCAGTAATATTCTAGGAATTTTAAGGGTGAAATTATTTGAAGGAGGGTTGAATGTAACACCCCAATCTTCCACAGTACACTTCTCTTTTAATAATACAATAGCGTGTGTTGTACGCAACATCGAGTTCTAACACACCACAACCAATCAAACTAGTTGTTATGAATAGTAAACCCCACTTTTTGAAATTTTATAAATTTTATCTTTCAAAATTGACTTCATTTTTGGATTCTGAATAATGAAATTAGCTTAGGGTGGATTTTTGGTATTTTTCAGAAAACATTCAATTTTTGATGAATAGTAACAAACACTGAGTTATAGTTTAAAACTGAATATTTATTTAAATAATGATTTATTTTATTTAAATTTGTTTTAGGTAAAAATAGATTCATAATACCTATTTAATTTTAGTGTAATTCATTGGATTCATTTTATAATAATTTTAGATATATAAAAATTTTATTGAACATTTTACCGACTTTTACACACCTCTTATGAGAATTTGCAAATTTATATAAAACAAGATTTTACCACTTCTATGAGTTGAATTTCAAAACTCCAAGATACATAGTTGATATCAGTAAGTAAAATGTGGTTCAATAATATGAAAATAATTTTTGGTGAATAGTAACTTTTTACTTTTTTTACCTCGGTTAAAAGTAAATAGGGTAATTAAGGGTAAAATGGTATTATTATTACCCTAAAACATGTCCAAATTCTATTAGATAAGTAAAATTCGACGGAAAAACAACCATAGGAATAAAATATTATCCTTTAGGTCCACTTTTATTAGATTATGAAATTTATTTTTATTCTATTTACAGAAGAGTTAAAAGAGTTAAATTCAAAGTTTAATAACTAAAACATTTTTAATATAGGGTTATACATAAGATAAATTTGACTATAAATATTAATTATATAGCTAAAAATATTTCCGAAATAATGGTAATTTATTTATAATTTTTATACATTAAATATGAAAATTTATTTATGACACAATGATGATGCAGTAAATACCGTATTAATGAAATATTAAAACAAATTGATATTATAAATATCCAAATAAATTTAATTTGAGACTTTTTATGAATTACAATAATATGTTAATATGACATGTTATGGTTTGTTACATGAATATTTTTCGAAGTAATAATGCTGTTATGAATTTAGAAAAAAACAAAATACCAAATAGTGTCAAAATTGACATAAAAGAGTTATTAAAACAAATATTATATTATTAATTGATATTCTATTCCTAAAACACTAAGGTTCGGCCAAAAGACTTATATAATTATATTTGTATCATTAATTAACCACTCGTGGTTCTCTTGGAAGTATATAGTAAGTTTATTAACCATATTATATAAAAATACAAAGAGACATGGTAAATGTCAAACTATTTACCTAAGAGTTAAATCTAAAAAGATAAAGTTTATATAGTGACCCAAACCTATCTAAAACCTATTGTTTGAGTTTTTATCTACCTATAACCACCTTATACTTTAAATAATTCATTTTTCAACCAATATAAACCAAAAATGATTTTATTATAAAATAATATTTCTAGCTTTTCCTAAGGTGCCCCTCACCCCAATTATAAAAGGGAACTTCCCCTTCTCTCTAATTCACACCTTCAAAACCATTGGGCTCGGCAAAAACCTTCCCAAATACCCTATCAACTATCCTCCCTTAATCTTAGAGGCCTTCCTTTAGTCATAAATCCAACCTAAGGATCCCTTTTGATAAAATCAAAAGGAAGAACCCGAAGAAGAGGTAAATATTTCGACACCTCTTTCAAGTTCCTTTCTTCTTCAATTTATTCTTTCTTTGTTGTTTCCATTCTAAAATAATAAATCCAGTATATTCTATAGACTATGATCTCATTATAAATATGGTACAACCATATTCATTATTCTATACATCCTTTTCATAGCATGTCACCATACGTGCGTACGTACGGCTTACCGTCTCCACGTCCTGGTCTAATTTTTATTCAACACATTATTATTTGGATGGGTATAATATAGATGTGTAATTGATGTAAATAATATATATAACATGATAATGATTATTTATATATGATATAACATCAAATTATATTTTAATTTAATGTAAAAGTAATGATATTGTCACTTGTGTGTACGTACGAATTACCGTCTCCACGAACGTGATGAGATTCATTCCCAATCCTATCCATTCAAGACTAATTGTAATTAGATGATTAAAAATAATTTTTAAATAATTATTATCATTCAAAATATGAATAAGATACATCCTCTCCATAACAAACATTACTTATGTAACAAAGCATATAATGTAAAATGAATCAGCTAACACCCGAAACGACGATAATACTAAGATATTATTAAACAAAGAAATGTTCAAAGATCATATATGATATCATATTAATGTATGTTATTATTGTATAATTTAATAAAAATTATTGTACCATTATACAAGAGGTTAACCTACCCTCTACCAGGGAAAAGTACATGGTAAGGGTTAATCTCACAATCTCTTTATTATCAAAGGTTGTTTTTATGTAAATATCTACTCAGACCTCTTTATCATCCACATCCATGTTTCTTAAAAATGTATTCCAAAATATTTTTAATATTTACTAGACTATGGTTTAAATTCATATATACCCTTTTTTTACTTTTTATAAAATGGTTTGAAAGGAATCATTCTGTCATTTTCCAAACAAGGTACTTTTTGACCTTTTCAACATATTTAAGGTAAGAATGTTTTTTTAACTTATACAGAGGGTGCGGTTATATTCTTTCATTATAACATTATTGAAGATTCCCTTAAAATTTTATAAGAATATTTTCAAATTAAATGTTTTCAAAAATGATTTCAAAATAGAAAAAGATATTTCTCTAAAAAAGGTTTTGATTTCATCTCTGTCAACATCTTTTGATGGATTTTAATCTTATTTGACGTTGATTTATTATGATACAAAAATTCCATATTATATTGAAGGTTTTGTAATATGTTTGACTATGGATCTGTTATTTTTACACCATTCATGGTTTATGGATAAAGTATTTACATTTCATATTCAAGTTTTAATACGAATGTTTCTGTTATGTTTAATCCTTTTCATATGATGAATGCATTGGACGTAGTAAGTGACAGGTGGAGCCCGCTATAGCTCCTCGATGCATCGGTAGGTCTCATGAGACAAAATAGTTCCTTAGAATAAGGCCTTGAAAAAATATTATTTTTAGTCTTGGCACAAGGCCTTGACTCTGTTGTTATGAAGTCTGACATTATGCATTCCATCATTATGAAAGTGGCTACTAATATTGCATGTGATTATTAGACTAGTAGAATATCCATGTGAGTAAGAAAATGGCATTATTTTTATTTATATTTGCAATATTATGATGATGTTTGTGTGGAAAAGGCTTTTGTTTTAGGTTTATACATTTCCTTAAACGTTTATGCTTATTTATGAAAGTTTACTTTATATTTTTATCCTAACTGAGCATCTGAGCTCACCTATTTCTATTTTTTACTTTTCCCAGGATGAAAATAAGTATATTATGACTGACCTTCAGGGATAGTCTATGGGATTTCAGTGTTTTATATGGAAACAATGTTGTTGTAGTTTTCAATTTTATGATGTTTTGTAAACATTTTAATGTTTATAGTACTTCCAAGGCAACTAAACTAATCAGTCTTTTGAGACTTGACCTTTTGTGATCAGTCCAATGAAACGTAACAGTGCACCGACTATGGGATTATTAGTTCAATACATTACATGACTAGGTTAGGAGAGAAGATAAATAGGTATGTAAATAAATTATTATACTCCTTTACTAACCAATCAACTGAAAAATGTATCATGAAATCAAGAGATATATCCACCTTTACATCCTTGGGATAGAACTACAAAACAAATATCACGTTCAAGAAATCCCAAGGCATGATATCTTGAAATTAATAAGTCCACAACAATTCCCACCAAACTCTACATTGTCCAATAATAAAGCTCATGAAATATCTCACCCCTAACTCTTTAGGGGTCTCAAGAGAAACATAGATCCCCTAAATCATTTCTAGCCACTCCACTACATCATCCAAACCCCGATATCTGTGAATATCATTTGGATACTGATTCAAAAAATATGAAATATGGTCCCTAAGAAAATATATTTATGAGTCCACCACACTATTTGGAGTATGGTTAGAGTTTGGAAATGAATGGATATCTTCCAAATAATGAGAGGATTCACCTTTTAGGTCATCATAAAAAATGAGTCTTCTATATTCTATCTTTTCCTTTCTAAGAGGCATTTTATAAATAACACAGTATGTAAACCTAATCAATTGACATTTCATAATTTGAACAAAGTGTTCCCATATTAAACCAGAGGATAAACCAAAAAACAAAAACACCTCACAAAAAAACGCATCAATTACATAACATAAATATTCTTTTTATTAAAATCATCAATATTATATAAGAGTTTTTAAAATCACTTTACCAAGGTGTGATTATAAAAATAGAATCACCCTCTTTTCTTAAAAATCATCTAATTGCTAACATAAATGAAACCATTTCAAATCATTTTCAAAAATATAATTTCCAATTTTAAAAAAAAGTTTCCTAATACCATAATGAAAACAATAACTATATCAAATACCTTATGAGAAAATAATTGATACTAATTAATTTACCCAACAATAATAGTTTCTAGAGTAAAAATTTTATTAAATTCTAATTTTTTTTAAAAAAAATGCATTTAAAATATCATGCATAAATAAAATAGCATCATACATCATGAAAAAACTAAATAAAGATCTTTAAAACTTCATAAAAATCCTACTCGATTTATAACCAATATATAGGGACCAGTTTAAAAGAATTCAAAAATTAAAATCTCTCAAAAAATATATCTAGGAGACATGTAGAATTTTTCATGGTTTATCCCACATTGTTTCTTAGGCCATGACCAAACCATGAAAAAATATCCATGGAGTCATCAGAACTATCTACACAGGCTAGAAATGGTTAGCCAAACCATTTTAGTTAACCATGAATCACCAGTCTACCTTCTAATTTCCACCTCAAAACTCTAGGGAACCCATATATTCACTTAACAAACTCAATGGGGTTTCCAATATCATTTTCCCTCATCAATATACAAAAATAACCAATCATAAAATCAAAATCTAGCACTCAAATCTAGAATAACCAAGGAAAATGAGTCTCCAAATGATAAAAAACTAGCCAGTCTTTCCCTACACCTACCTATCATATCCTAACATACATAGATCCAAATTACCAAACTCCCCAAATAAACAATTGGGGTTTATAATAACCTAGGACTTCCAAGAACCTAGTCTTTTATACCATTTGTAATGAACCATCCTAGGTTGAACTGACACATCACCCGACCTAGATTGCCACTAGTCCCTAAGTGTGTTCTTGGTCGCAACGGGCCAAAATATAGTGCCCAGGAATCAAGGGAATCATTCTTGGGAATGGTTTCACCATCAAAATAGAGTAAAATTATAGTGTATCATTTACCAAAAATACATAATAGGGAGTCCACATATCATATTTCCATGAAAAATAGAAATAATTAAAATCAAATAGATAAAAGAGAAAAATGAACCATCACTAATTATCATGATTTAACTCACATGTATAAACATGTATACATTATCAAAAATTAAATATATAGAAAGATACAATAAGTTGAAACTAAATATATGAAGTGGAGTTTTTCACAGATGATATATCACCACATCATAAAATAGAACAAAACCAAATCCAAACCATGAGATCACCTTCATGCAACCCAATATCTCATACCACATCCCAAATCTCCAATTAGTGGTGAAAAAAGTGATAGACAATCAGAAATGGAACATGGAACAAATATCAAAACAAAAGAGTTTCCTACAATCATGTGAGTGTGTATCCAACGTCAGATCCAATAGGCCAAGTGGGATCTCACTAGGGATTTAAAAAATTCCTTACAAGATACAATTCATAAAGGATATTTTGAAATACACTATAAAATAAGGTTTTTCTTTCTAACTGGAATACAATGAAATAAAACTATATAATTTCAACTTTTAAAAAATGAAAAATCACTTTTGAAATAGAATCAATTAAAATATATTTTAAAAATTAAAATAATTAGAAACATAAAATGAGGTCCAATTATTTTAAAATAAAATAAGATGAAATTTGTTTCCCTCATTTTCAACCTATCATTAGATCCCCAACATAAAACTAACCATTCCACCCTTATTAAAATTACCATTCTCAAAACCACTTTTCAAACCCAATTGATATACCACACTATCCAAAAATAATAAAATAAAAATAATATAAAGTACCAATATATCAAAAATAATAAAACCAAAATAATCAAAATACATTAGGCTAGAAATAAAAAAAGATTTAGGGGATACATATTAGGGATTGAAATCCACAACATAAACAACCAATTAAGGATAAAGTGTCATGGGAAACCCCAAAGGTCCTAAAGTGATAGGACCCAAAAAATAATTTGTAATAAATAATAATATTAGATCATATACTAACCTATGTTGTGTCCAAACCATATCATAGGACACCTAACTATCCCATATTTTCATCATCGAGAAAACTACACATCTAGTCCAATTTCACAATATAGGGGAAACTATCCCATGTATTCTCTCAACTAGTGTAGAATAAATTAAGGCCTCCCACATAGTTACCTAGGTTCCCATGACCAATAAAAATTGGTGGTGAGAAAAAAATCAAGGCAATATCCATAAACGAATCAATGAAATATAAACAATAAATCTCCCTCGCCTCCAACACCCTCGTATGAAAAAAAACCTCTTTTCATGACATATAATCATCACATAATAATCAACATCATATAAGGGGGAAAATCTATATAATGAGAAACGAAAGGGGAACCGATGAGGCTCTCATGGTAATCTATACATTGGTTATAGAATGTTCCAAATGGGCCTTGGAATAAATATAACTCGGGATGAAAATTTCTTTTCGGTTCTCATAAATTGAATTTCCATACGCCCTTTAGAATCCATTTTGAACAACACCTTTTTAAAATGGGGAAACCCTTTAAAAAATGATTCCATTCATTTAAAAATTCATAACAGAACCTACTACCTTCATTTTCAACAGGCCAAATAAATGTTAAAAAATTTCCAAATTTGGTTGGCACATTTATGTACACATTTCAAAAAGATATTTCTAATTCATCAAAGAAGCCTTAATTGCAAGCCCCAATTTAATGTAAAAAAATTAACCTTTTCATAGACATCATAATTGGTAATAATTTTATAGAAAACAGATTTATAAATCAAATATTCTCTTTAATTATAAAATAAATATATCACATAGAAACACTTACCTTATATCATCAGAATGATGTCACAACATGTTGAATTCTATAGAGAACACAGACACAAAGAGGAACCACACTATATAGACCCTAACCAATGAAAAACCTTATATATCACAAACTAAAAACCCTAAATCCCTATGAAAAATAAATTATGGTTATTAATGTAAAGTTAAACTAAAGAAAAATGGAATATGGAAGATATAATAATAGAAAATATAAACAATAGAAAAAATACCTTTAATATCACTTAAAAACGTGAAGTGAGAATCCAAAATCAAAAGGAAGAAGAAAAGAACTCTCTCTCAGACTCTATCATTATCTTTTATATGTAATACAAGATAAGGATTTGAAAATTAGGATAAAGTTAGTAGACAAATAATAGTAATTTCACCTTTAATAAATTTTTCCATTAAAAATTATTACATGGTAATGATGTTTATACCGTAGTGTGCCTTTCCAGGTTGCCTTATTTCATAGCCCTCAACGATATAGTATGGATGTATCCAAAATAATATTTTTGGGTCTCTCGATCCCCCATGCCACTATGGTGTAGATCTCCATGCTATGACCTAGATTCCTCCGTTAAATACCCACTATAGTTAATCCCTTAGGTTACATCATAGATCAACCCAATTGGGAAAAATGAGTGAAACAATACTAGTTTCAATGGAGTTTCCTCCTTAGGTTGTGTTTTGACCATCTATAGAACTAGTCAATAGGTCCTTGGGACCTCCTAAAACACCCAAAAACATTTTATTCTCTTTAAATACCTAAGATAACCCAAAATAACTAAATAAAGAAATAATGGGTTGCACAAGGGTGTTGCAATTATGAATGAGAATCCTAGAAAAGTATCATGTGTGTTAACATTTTGTGCGTGATGTTGAAGAATTATTTCAAAATAATATTAGTATGTATCTACTCTCTAAGAAAGTAAAATAATAGGTACAAAGGGTGTGATTTGTTATGAAATGTAATGTATAATCATGTATAATGACTTATTATGTATATATGTTATGTTTAAGTCATATTACTTGGTATGAGGTTCAGGTTTATTTAATTTGAGGATTCTATTATCAATAGTAAGATTATAAAACTATAAAAAACCTATGTGGAACTAAAATTAATATGGTTTTAACTTGAAGTGAAAAATTTTGAAATAAATTTATCATATTTTAAGACTTTATATGATTTATTTTCACTATCATGTGATTTCTTACCCTAGTTATTATTTTTTAATACTCACACTAACATTTTTTTTCACACTAAAGAACTTGGAGGAACTGAGTAAACAATGATTATAATGAAAAATGTAAATATTATCCCAATGAGTAACCAAATGTGATGAGAGTTAGAGTAAAAATTATCATGGATATTCTCAACCCACTTTATATATCTATAAAAACAACACAAACCATGTTGAACTCACAGAAACTCAATGAAAAGAAACAAATATTAATTTATTCCTTCATGAAAAAACAGCCACCTTCCATTATTATGTCTTTTTATCTACTAATTTCTGAGAAATTTATTGAAATAATTAAAAAGATAATTTATGTTCTTCAATGTTAGAATAATAAAAAGTTTGTTTTAGATATTTATCATTTGGGAGGAGAAGTGAATAAATGTTTTAAACAAGAGTAAAATGGAAGAAATTAACTCCATAGAATAGGATAAGTTTAATAAATTATTTTTCAAATGATATTTTCCTTGAATACTCTACATTAAAAAGGATAGATAATACCTTATGATGGATAAAAAGGAGTATGAATCCATTAGTACCTATAATTACAACCTTATGAGACATGAAAGTCATTAATCTTAATTTATCATTGACCTTGAAAGATAAATTCATCATTTCTTTAGTGAATTAAAATAAATCCTTTGAAAATCATTGTCTCTAAGAGACATTCGTTTCAATAAAGAATTTTTTTGATGGGACCTTAAAATGAAAATGGAAATTTCAGACACCCATTATTCTAATGTTTTTGGGTTAAATAATTCTATAATGGAGTTACATGAAAACTCAAATTAAAACTTCAAGAGGAAAGAGGATTAATCTATCAACATGATAAAAAAAATTTAAGAAGAATAGGGGAATTACCTCAACGGAATAGTAAATTTTCATAAGTTTAGAAAATTATTTCATAAATAACATGAATGTTTAAGAGATGTGAAGTAAAAAACTAAAACAAATAGAAGAAATGTGGGTCCCATCTAATCCACTAATCACATTTCAATGTTTAAATTTTAAAGAGTTTTTGAAATATGTAAACCAATTCACCGACCCAAGGGTTAATGAGTATAACTAATGAATTTTTATATAGTGTTCCTAATTAAATTGAAAAAAATTAAATAATTAACTAAAATAGAATCTAGAAAATGGTTTTATATACCAAAGTTATTCCCCATGGGGTGCACTAATCCTCTTTGTAAAGAATAATGAGGAATAAATAAATATTTATATTTATTATTGTGACTTTTAAAATCAAAATCAAGAACAAGTATCATATAATTCATATTAATTAATTCTTCAAATAACAATAATAATTTAAATTCTTATAAAAGACAACCCTTGAATGATTATATTCTCATTTATGAGTGAAAATAGATAATGTTCCTATGATAGCCTTTTTTATAAGATATATACAATATTAATTCATAGTGATGCCTTTTAGGAATAAAAATGCCACCTCTATCTTCATGGATATAATCGATAATGTCTTTTGATATTACCTCAATCAATTATTGTTAGTCTTTTCAAATTATATTCAAATATATTCCCAGAAAAATGAAGAACATGGGGTTTATTTTAGGACTGTTGTTAAGAACATAAGAAAATAGA
Organism: Viscum album; assembly: GCA_963277665.1. Lineage (NCBI taxonomy): Eukaryota > Viridiplantae > Streptophyta > Magnoliopsida > Santalales > Viscaceae > Viscum > Viscum album. The sequence goes on from OY728144.1 coordinate 398,283,948, forward strand.
AAATATATTCCAAATTTTATATGTCTTGATTTTGGATTCAAAATGTATCATTGTTGGGTCATGTAATCACATGAATGGGTATATTTGTAGATCCTTCATATACAAGGGTGTTTCAATAATGGGCTAGAATGTCCCTTATAATATAGATCTATAGCTTTCATACAATAACTCGATATTATGGATGCTTTGTGAGAAATTTATTATGATTTTAAAAAACTCTAAAGCATAAAATCAAAAGGAATTCATGTTCCTTTAGACATATGAATATGAAGACAGTTTCAAGGGGTTTAATAAAATATTTTTCATTGCAGCTATATTCATACATCCGAATTGTGGATAATGGTTTTTTATATATAGTGATGTATAAAAAAAGGGATCATGGTGTATCATTTTTTGAAATTATATAGTGGTAGATTATTCCATGAATTCGTTAAATAACATTGAGAAAAATTATATTCGACATGATTTAGATCCTAAAGTGGCCAAATTTTCATTAATGATTTAAGGGAATTATCTTTATGGTTAAATTTATGGAATATATATAAATAATTAGATGTTAAACTATATATTCTCATAGATGGAGTCAAATATTCAACAAAGGATATAGTTAAGGTTGATCATGGATTATAACTTTTCAAAACATTACCACCCTAGGAAGGTGAATAAGGTGGTCGATGCTCTAAGTGGAAGGATCATGCTACTTTATCCATGATTATGATTGAAAGTGACCCAATATTGATGGATTTTCATAATATGGGCCTTGAAAATATAAGGTAAGTGGATAAATCCTATATTTCCCAAGTGACTGCTCAAACATCTATCAATGTGATGATAATGGATGCGTAGAATGACCATACATAAAAATATAAGAAGTTAAAGAGTTTATAATATTTACATGAAGAAAATGATGGAATTATAATATTTAGTAAATTAAAATATGTCCTTTAAATGTTGTAATTTAAACATTTTTTCATAATACACATAGTTCATCATAATCTATCTATCCTAAAATGTCTTGAACTATCACGGAATGATTTTGTTTGGGAAACCTGAAGAGCGATATAGAGGAGTATATATCTCGATGATTAGTTTTATAGAAACTTGATGCTAAAAATTTTAATTCTAATTGGATAATTCAGTTATTATACATACCTATATGGAAGTGGGAGAACATCACCTTGTATTTCATCATAGGTCATCCATAGAGCTCTAAATTCCATAATTCCATTTGTGTTATCATTTATTACTTTACAATGTTAGTGTATTTAATTTCTATTAAAGAGGATTTATCACTCAATAAAAATGATATTAAATTAATTCCTTATACTACTTTCAATAGTATCATATTGATATCAAAGGTGTATCTCAATGTTCTAGAGGAGTCTTTAATAAACATTGGATAAAGATATGATATTTATCATAGCTTATCATCCTCAAATTTATAGTCAATCTAAAACAGCCATTCAAATTTTAGAATATATGATAAGATCATATTCTATAGATTTCAAAATAGGTTAGTGAGGTGTCGAGTATGATCATGAAATCACACTAATAGGTGTGAATTAGTGTTGTCTATCTTTTACTAAATTATTTTCACATTATTAACATGAAACATTACACCAATTTGGGTAGATAAATATTTTACAAGTCATGAAACAAAAACAAACAAGATATAAAGTAAATAGGTCATAAGACATGATATTTTAATAAGGTTCACCCACCTATGTGAGTGACAACATAATTTTTGTTTTTCTGTAAAATTTGTGACACATGTGTTTCCACAATATCATAATGTGAATAAAAATATGCAATTTATCATACCTAAACCAAAAAAAAGTGGAGGTATCTTTATTAACCCCAAAAAATATTATTTTAGTAATTATTTATCTTCTGAAGGGTTATTTATAGTCTAATTCCTATAGCTAGAAAAAGTCCTCTCAAACTAACTAATGAAAAATATCTTCTTCTCCGCTCTTGGATTTCACCGTATCAATTTGACAGATAACTTTCCTAAATAGAAGATCTTAAACTTATATTAAATGAAAAAAATTAGTATCATGAACTTCATCCTTGTTCCATTAACATTATAATGGTCAACCTAAGAATCCGTAAGTATCTACGTATTTTATTATTCCTAAATTACATTAATTTTCATTAGATATATGTAATTTCTCACAATTAATTTTTCTAAACATTTTGAATCACCCTTCTTTCAAATGAACTCTATTTCTAAATTTACTTCTCTTACAAACATTTTTATTTATGAAAGATGTTGATCAATTATCTATCTTCCATCCACAACCTCAATAATATAGATTTTAAATAGTTTAGAGATAGTTTCACACTCCTTATTCAACTCAAATGATCATTTGGAACTTTTAGGAGGATCTCTTAGTTATTCCTTGACTCTATGAATTCCCAAAAAAAGGAAATATTGTATCTTAGACTCTAATAAATCTCTACTTCAACTCAAATTTCCATATTTTTTAACCATCATTATACATGGAAATTTCCTGGAAATATTTCAATGTGGTCTCTAGGAATTTATAACTTTTAAATTTTCTATATTATAAATTAGGAAAACCTATCATTTAATTATTGATCAATCTTCATCACAGCTACCTCAATTTCAGTATTGACCAAGGAATATTATCATTCGGTATTTTTCCTTTCTTATTTATTGTTTCCTAGAGATTTATCTTGAATCACAGATAACTCTTTATGAATTTTCTTTCATGAAGAATAGCTTAGTGTTGTAATAATTAACTCGTGATCTCAGTGAACAATTCTTACACAACTTCAGGTTGGCCTTTTGAAAACATTGGGTTAATATAACATGAGATGAATGTTACTTTTATATAACTTAATGATCATGTGGTCTTCATCAATTATTGAAGTCATTCTTTTAGAACTACTGTTAAAATTTGTTTATGCCTATTGTGGTAAATATTACATGCCACAGGTAAGCTTCATATGATTCTTATATATCAGTATTCAGTTATATCCATCTTCCCCTCATAATTTTTATCTCATACATGGATATTTTACTTTGATTTTTACTTCCATTGTTCAACATAATCCCTCTAAGTTCCCATCTATATCAGATATGGAATGTCAACGTCATCTGAAGTAGTCAATTCCACTTTAATCATTATGATATTTTTGGACATGCATATTATCCAAAATGAACATCATCACTAATTTATTCTATGAACTTATTCCTAATTAATTTTCTTCTATTTCTAATGTCACTTATTAGAACATTATAATTTATGATCATCCTCTTCATATTTTTCATATACCACTAGAATTTAAAAAAATATACATAACTCAATTAATTGAATTTATTTTGACAGTGAACCTATGTTATATTACATATAAAAAATCATAGGTTATTCTTATGAGATCCTTTTTCAATTATCAAGAATATGAAAACTCATATTTTTCCTTTTTATCAATTAGTTCTAAATTTCATCTTCTAGAACATACTTTTTGTATAATGATTTAATAAATAAATTATATATTTCTTTATTTATCTAAAAAACTATAACAATAGTAGAAATCAATCTTATAAAACTTATACTTATAAATAAATTCCTCCCAAAATATCCAAGTTACTCCCCATCTAAACTCTATCATATATTATTATTCTTCTGAAGTAATCTTCTTATTATTTTAGACACTCTTTGATATAGGAATAAAATTAAATTTAGTTCCACAAGTCTTCTTATGAAATATATACTTTGATATATTCATTACATTATCTAATATTATCGTTATCTCCTACTAAAATGTTCCCCTTTATGATATATTTCTTCTGAGTAAAAATCCAGATACACATATGGTTCTATATGCAACTCGACTTTTATAAGTGTATCTTTCAAATCCAAACTCAATAATTATTTCTATGAAATGATGGATTCTCATGTCAACTCACAACCAACTTCATTTAAGTCATCTTGTATCTAGATACTTAATATCATTTTGATATATAGTTGACAATTATTTCAATAACCAGAAGTGCTTATCCTTTATTCCTATGATTTCAAGCTCTATTATTATATCAAATAAAACTACTCTAAAAAATATTTATTTTCAAAATGAAATCGAATAAAGTTATCCTTTTTTAACTTCACTTATAATACTTCCAAAAACATATAGACTTATATCATTCAAAATGATTTGATTCCTTTTGAATTCATCAAATATAACTATATCCTTTTATGTTATATTCCAATAGTTGATCTCGTCATTTCCTATTTATTTAATAATATTTATAAAACACATGTATTACTTTCATTTCAACTTATAATAATAATCCAATAAATACATCCTCTTTGTTCATATTTATTCATTCCAAAAAACAAGGATTGACCTATTGAATCATTTCGTTCTTCAACATCACTCAACGCATATTAACTATATTAGTTCCTAAAAATTAATACAATCATCTCAATCAAAATTAATTAATCTCTTTAATCACCCCCGTTAGATTTGTTTACAATACCATTAAATATATTTGATAAATAAATGTTAAAAGTTTCTCAACACTTATCCTTTTATCTCATATTTATTGATAATAAATACTAAATTTTCCAATTATATTTGGATAAATGATATAAGAAAGAAAAATCTATGGTCTCTTATTCTTATTATGAGTAGATCCTTATTAACCCAACCTATGTGATCTGTTAATGTCTCAATCCACTAACAAATAATTATCTCAACCTTACTCACAAGCATGTTGATTATAGCACAAAAAAGTACATGAGGATTTGTATGGTTTGATTTTAAATAACTACTCCATGTCATGATCAGTTAGACACCACAGTCATATATTAACCAATATAGACACAAGTGGTAACACCACAAACAAACCCAGTCCAAACAAAATATAGTCCCACTATTTTTATTCATAATATAACTTCTTATAATCCTTAATCACAGTTTCTCCTTTATGTGATTTCTTATATACCCCAATCACAAATTATCCTCTATTCTTAGAATCTTTTGTAACACTAAAAAAATATATTCTTCCATGAGTTTATAGGATTTGGATCACTCATATATTCCTTAAATTAAATATTTCTACATCTTCTTCAAAAAATGAAGGCTTGGCCATGTCAGATTTATCAGATCTTCATGTAATCTAGTTTCTCTTCAGTATTCATAAATACTTAAGTATAGTAGGTCATATTCCTCTTAGATAACTCCAAACATTTATATCCTTCTTACTCCATTGATTAAATGGTGTATCGAGTCTCTCAGAACTCTCTTAGAATGATCAATGCATATTTTACCCTTACTTCTAAAAACTAACCATTTATATAATAATATTATGTATATTCTAAATAATATATTATTTATGAAAACTCCATAAATCATATAATTGGGAAACCTTCTTCTTAAAAAATTGGAATATATTTTCTAGATTTATCATCCAAAAATATAAAGTTAACAACATCCTCTGATGGTTCAAGATTATAGGGACAAAACAACTCAAACAAATGTCACATAATCTCCCCATTTATAGACAATTAAATTCCATTAACTTATCACTACTTTCAAATAAGAACCAAAAGGTGTCTTATCTTCTCACCAAAAATTACGAATCATGTTTCCTTTAGATATCAATGATTTTATCTATTTATCAAATTTTTATAATCCTCATAAAAATCACATAAAACTACAGGTGTTTCCTTCCATTAAATTTCCTTGAAATAATAACTTTTATTTTCCTTTGAAATTAGAATTTTATAAATTCTAAAAATATCATGTGTATATAAACTAATGATAATGGTACACGCCCCTTCTTGAAGGTCACATCGAAAGAATAAACTCACACCAACCTGTGTATGCCAAAACCATGACAAAACAACCATTTCATTCCATTTAAAAAGAAAATAATTTTTATTGGAAAATTTTCTACAAAATATTTATCCATTACTCATAACAAATTACAAATTTTTAAATCATAATTTTTAAATCATTAAACTAAGAACCTTTCACAACAATTCAACAAATTCATAAATCTACAAACCAACACTAATGATAGTTTCAACAACGATTTTCGTAGAAATTTCAGTAAATTAAATCAATTTGAAACTAATCGTCTAAATTTTAATAACCATAGTCAAGAGTGAATCCACCTACCTCCTGAATTATTGTGAAAACAAAGAACGACGTGAATTCTTCCACAAAACGTGGTTTAATCTCTAAAACAATATTTATATGTCTTTTACTAACATCCAAACAGCCAAATATAATCATGATTGGAATCTACTATCATAGATATATCCCTAGTAGATAAGATCTCTCAATCCAATATAGGTAAGAGAAGTGTATCTAAGGAAAATATCCAGAAATGGAGACTTACCAAGGGAGTCAGGATTCAATGAACCATGGTTTTATACCAGATTACTTTTGGGTCAAATGGGAGAGTCTCCATATACTTTGTGAGGAATAAAGTCTTAGTTAGGGTTTAAAATAGTGAAAAATGGAGGCTTGAGGTTTAAATGAGTGAGATCCACTTTTTAGGATAAAAAGTTTTAATTATGCACTATTAGATTGCATGATTATACAAACCAGGTGCCAACCATGTTTTTAATTATGTTCCACATTTCAAGGATACTCCTAGAAGTACTCAGAATTTAGAGAAAACATGTTCCAAACTAGAATCCTTTGTTTCACTTTTCACAGTTCCTTATAATATTTGTATGGTTTCTACTAACCATTTTCAAAACATTCACCATTAAAAAATTTCAAAAAACATTCCAAATGTACTAGAAACCCCCTCAAACATCACCCGTACACTTTACACAATAAAAAAGAATTAATAAATGGATACATGATTGAAATCTGGGGTTCAAACTTCTCCCCATCATTGGCCTTTCCATCCATGGAAAGTAGAGAACCACTACATTCTTGAAAGATTTTGGGCCATTAATTGACCATTTGTTTCTCACATTCACAAGTTTTTCCTAAATGTGACTATGTTTTAATAAAACCTTTACTAAACTAATTTTTTGACCATTCAATCCTTTATCTAACTTATACACAATCCATACTAGGATATGAACAAATAAAGCATCTGTATTGATGTCAATGTGATCCCATTGAATCACATTGCCCGTATTATGATGAAACCTTTTCAACTAAGATTCATGAAACACACTATGAATTTCAATAAACCATGGTGGAAATTGAAACCTATAATCCTCATCACCAACCAATTCAAAAATATCAAAAGGGAATATGTATCATAGAGATAACTTCATTTTCTTTTCAAAATTATAATGCCCAATCCTTGGAGATATTATCAATAACACATGATCACTCACCTTGAATGACAGTGGTCATCGATGATGATCCGTAAATGATTTCTGATGACTCTATGTCATCTCAATCCATTTCCAAATCAACTGAATATTCTCCATTTTCCCTTGTAAAATTATTGTCCAAAAAATGAAGTATCATGTGTTTCCAACCAAAAATATTAAGAATAAATGGATTCCCATATAATGCTTCAAAAGAATCCATATGTATTTATTCCTGATAATTATTATTATATAAGAAATCCACTAATAGTATGTACACTTCCAATGAGACACAACAATCCATTATATAATATTTCAACTTGTCTTCCTATGTTTGTATCATCCTATCCAATTTTCCATACATCCAAGGAAGATATTCCATAATAATATTCTGATGAGTCCTAGGGGATTTTTGTAATTATTTTCAAAAATGAGACATAAACCTTGAATCTATGTCTGACGCTATTGAAAATAGTACATGATTACTCTTTACCACTTCTTGGATATATATTTTTTACAAGTCCTCCACCATATGATATTTATGAATTCGAATGAATTGATCTAAAATTGTGATTTGATCCATTATCACCCATATGGCATCATGTTTCCGAATCATTCTTGGGAGACCTGTTAAAAATTATTTTATCCAAGAAGAAAATACATCCACCTTTATTTTCAAACCAACCAACCAACCAAAATTGTGCTTACTACTCCTTATAAATATTTTAATTTCTAATATATATATCCCATCTTGAATGTTGGTAAGAAGGAAGAAGTTGTTTCAAACAAGCCATAGGTACGACCATCTGATTTCAAAACCACAAATATAAACACACATCCTGCTTTCATCCCTCAATGGTCTCCCCACAATTGAGTTTTGAACTCATATAAAACATTCGGAATCATTGGCTATGAATTTTAAATGTCTCAACAATATCAAGAATAACATAAATTTAAAATAAAATTACAACATCTCCTTAGAATTCACATCCCAAATGCATGTCATATATCACTGACATTAATTTGCACAGGTGTGAAGCCTCTTTCGTTAAAAGAGTATATGACTTTCTTCTTAATGAATCTTCTACCAAATTTATTTTACTAAATATATAAATCAAAACAAATTCAAACATTTTTAGTTACTCCAAACATCTTATTTGTACCATATTCAAATAGCATTGTGAGAAAATTTGTTTTAAACTCTTATGATCAGTAAACACTATAAATTTTTCTCCAAATAGGTAATGATGGAAAGTATCCAAAGCATATACTCCAGTAGATAACTCCAAATAATTTGTTGGGTAGTTATTCTCATGCAACCATAACTTCCAGGATCCATAAGCAACAACATAATCTCCCTGCATGATAACACATCCCAACTGATATCTAAAAGCATCACAATACCCCAGATACCCCTATCCTAATTCGGTAAAAATCATGATTGATTCTAATTTAAGGAAAAAATTAATATCCTGAAAAGACTTATAACATTAAAAATTCCATTTAAATGGAACATTAAACCTTTTTAAAGATGTCATAGGTTAAGCTAGTCAGGACAAATCATGAACAAAATGTCGGTAATAACCTGCTAAACCAAGGAAACTACGTATCTCAAAGACATTATTTGGTGGTTTCCAAGAGATAAATTCCACTATCTTATCTAAATCTAAGAAATAATCTTTAATATAGTACATTTCCAAGGAAAGATACCTCTTGTGTCCTAAAAATATCACTTTGATCATTTTTCAAATGAGTGATGATCTCTCAAAACTCCCAATATTTTCTCCAAGTGTTTCTCATGTTAGGACCTTTAATTTTTAATACTCCAATATGACATCCACTAACACCACCACAAAAGAATCCAAATATCACTAAAATATCTAATTCATCAATTCCATAATGAATTTTGGTGTATTTTTATGACATAAATGCATAACAACATAATCATTATGCCCATATCTACTCTTAAATGCTATCTTTGAAATATCCTCCTTCTGAACCTTTAATTGGTGATATCAGACGTTCAATTAAATCTTATAGAACCACTGATATCCCCTCAATTGATTTAATAGATAATAATTGTGCATAATTGGGTGCCTTTTCTTTATCATATCTTGGTTAAGCTTATAATAATCCACACACTACCAAACATTACCATCTACCTTTTTGATAAACAAGACTAGTGTTTCCCACAGAATCATTCTAGGCCAAATAAACTATTATCATTACATATCTTCAAAATTAACTTTCAATTTAATTAATTATATTCATTTAATCTTGTAATATATAAGGGATACAAAACTAGTCATTTGAAGGAAATCAATCCTAAACTCTGCTTCTCTTGTGGGTGGAAACCCTAATAAATTTTTGGGAAATACATCCTAAAATTGATCAATAAGTGTAGGAAAACTACTATTCTTAGTTTATTACATTAATTCCAAAGTCAAATATTCCATCTGGTATGAGATCATTCTAACTAATGGTTTTAGAAAGCCCGTTGCACCTACCCTTATATTCATTTCCCCTCAAAAGAAAAAGATGATGCCATCATTATTCGTAAAACTAACCCAATGAGTATTCTAGTCGATGTGAGACTTAAACATTTACAATCAATAAATACCCAATATTAAGTCATAAAATCAATCTAAAGAATATATATATCCCATTTCAAATCAAGTCCAACAATTGATATAGAATATTCTCTACACATAAAGGTTTGATATTCTCTTTGAACGAGAGGAATTTGATGTTTTAAAATAGTAGGCATCATCTCAACATTTATACCCAACAAATCAACATCATGAAAATAAATAATATAATGGAATTCAATTGTGTCAAGAAAATCATTCATAAGTGTAGAATTTAAAATAATCATACCTTTCATCATCTATAGTCTAGACTGGTCATCCATAATTACTTGCTCAGGTCCATATAACTACTTACTTGATGAAATTTATTCATTATTACCTTATTGAGATTTCCCTCCCTAGGGATTCATGGTATTCATGGAATTGCTATGAAAATACCACTTAATATAACCTATATAATTTAAATTATGGAATGATCTTGGTGGGTTTGGACACTCTCACTTAATTTGGTAAAAAGAACCACATTGGAAATATCCAACTTTACCCTTAGGCCTTGGAGGGAGGTTCACTTAGCCATCTATTTCATTTTAAGTCATCCCACTACCTTGTAAATATATTTCCCTCTTTTCATTTTTCCTTGCATTATAGTTCCCTCTATTTTTCATAGGTATCCACATGCTCCCTCCACCCGTATCTCCTAAGATGTCTCTTTCTTCCACCATCTCTCTATTATCCATCTATGTATATTCCATTATACAAATCACGAAAATATTTGAAAAAAATTTATTTCATCATCCCCGAATAAAAAATGCGTGCCATCAATGATTCAATTGAAGAATCATCAAGTTCAAAACGAAATAAATTCATTAATTTATATACATACTCTTTCACTTAGAGGCTATCCTTATTTAATCTAAATTTTTTGATCATTATTAAAATCCTAAACGTATAAAGATAGAATTGTTTGTTGAACAATGATTAAAAATCCTCGCAAGAAAGGACTTGGTCCAATTTATCCTAAACTACTAAATCCCACCACTGGAATTAAATATCCTTTATTATATGTCCCTTTAACTTAACTTTCAACTCTTTTAGTTTGATATAAAAATAAAAGATTCAATTCATCCTATTCAGTGATACCTCTACATTTTCTTATTCTAAATTACCTCTAAAGATGGGTGGATTATTCTTTTGGAACTAGACATGATGATCCAGTTTCCTTGGTTCATCCCACTTGTTCAATCTATTCATATCTTGAAAAGATATAACTATACTATAAACCAGTTATTGGTTCACTTGGAGCTCTAGTGAAACCGCTTTTTTAGTAGCCTTTTCTAGTAGGTTTCTTCTACACCAACTTGGTGCAATTTTCTATAAACACAAATAACATTATAAGTCTCACTCTCTAAAAACTAAAGTCTTAAAATTTTTAAATTCTACCATATCACATGTATCAAAATATATATTTTTTAAAATTCCACATTTTTTCCTTCAACCGGTTTTGAAAAATTTACTAGGCTTTTGAAAATCAACCCCTTTTCAAAACACCCATATCATTCCTTTTTTAAAATATCGTAATTGAAAACAATTTCAATAGTTTTCAAAAGTCAATATTTTTTCACAAAATCATAAATCATTACTCAAAATTAAATATTAACTCCTAGTGTGAATTTATTTTTATAATTAATTTCATGCTCTTCTCATTGTCTAAACCCATGATAATGAGATTACAACTCCTATAAGTGTCTATGAAACTCTTATGTACCCAACTCCATGGTAACCTGAATTTCACCATAAATAGGTTAGCTATATATATTTATCCACTAAATTTCATGTCCCAAAAATCCTACTACTTTATACCATCCCAACTCAAGAACAAAACCAGGATGAATTTCAACTCCAAGAATAACACAACTGATAACCAAGGATCGAACAAAATGATACCTTTTTTATTCAAGGACCGAACAAGCTGATACTACTTGTAACATCCCACCACTCCTCATTTTCTTGAGCCAATTTTGAACTGTTACATGGCCTTAAGAGATATCACCAATACACAAAAGGCTAGGAATAAATGCCAAGGGTTTCATTAATAGATGGGGGATGATTTTACCATTGAAAATAATAATAATCAAAACCTAAAAAAGTCTTTATGATGAAAGATAAAAAATAAATAAAACTCCATTTATAACAACCAACCAACTATACTAGACTACCAAGGGAAAATCGATATCAACATCAACTACAAAGTGGAAGAAAAAACCAACAAAACTCAAATACTCTAAAGACATAACTCAACAGATCCAAACATGCTCCATGATCCAACTCCATAATATAGCCCAAAGTATACTAATGCATCAAAAAATAATTGTGGTACCTTTCATTTACCTGTTTTATAAAAGAAAATGTCTTCACAATCACCAAATGTTCAAAGAATGGGTGAGTAAGGAAACTCAGTAGGCTTTCCCCAAATGAATTCCAAACTAACACCACTAGGATAGAACATGTTAGCACATTTTTATAAAACAATTTATAGAAAACACTTTAAAATATTTTAAATGTTCACATAAAAACTATGAAGTTCAAACCAAACCATTTTCTAATAGAAATAGTTTTCAAGATAAATAATCAGACCATTCTTTCAAAACATTTCTTGTTCCTTTTTGGACTACCAAATCTGTGAACAAAACACACTCCCACACAAGCATGCTTTAGTGACAGTTCCATAGTCATGAGAGGTTTCTCATCCATATAATAATTCATCACTAAGTTGTCAATCACCTTATTCCAGATTCACATATTCCTCTTATCCAGCACCATGCCCCTTGGTACCCAAATAGTACACAACCCTTCTTCAAGGTCACGTCAAAAGCATGAACTCACACTAACCCATGTATGCCCAAACCAAGCCAAAAAACCATTTCATTCCATTTCAATACAACAACATTTTTACTTAAAAATTTTCACAAATCCTTTTTCCATTAATCAGACCAAACAACAAGTTTTAAATTCATCTTTTTGAAATCAATTAACAAAGCACATTTAACAACAATTCCACAATTTCATAAATCCAAAAACCATGACTGAAAAGGTTAATACCATAATTTTCACAATAATTTAATAATAAATTTAATTAAATTCAATAAATTTGGAACTAATCCTTCAATTTATAATAATAGGATTTGATATTAAATATACTTACCTTGATAATTATGGAGAAAATAAAGAACGATAAGAATTCTGTAACAAAACTTGGTTAAATCTTCGAAAACCTCCTTATAAATCCAAATATAACATCAACACCAAAAAATATCATCATGATTAGAATCCACTATCATGGATTAACCCCCAAAATATTCAACCTCTGAATTAAAGATAGGGAAGAGAAATAGATCTAAGGAAAATGGCCAAGAATGAAAACTTACCAAGAGAATCAGGCTTCAACGCACTAATAATTTCCACTGAATTACTTTTAGATTGAAGGGGAGAGTCTCCAATAGTGAAAAAAAAAGTGTCTTAGAGGTAAAAACGAGTTATATCAACTTGTTTATGATATAAAATTTTAACCGTGAAAGGTTGGATATCACAGTTAGATAAATTGTGTGCCAATTGTGTGCTAGAATATTCCTCAAGGAATGCCTCACATGGTTGCACTGTACAATTAGAAAAACCATGAACCAACCATGTTTTCCATCTATTTCAGTTTAAATAGTTACCCTTTGGTGGCTCCATGGTTTGTACATACCATGTGCCAACTCATATTTCTATGTTTCACTTTTCACGAATTCCAGTTGGTGTCACATGGTTTCTACTAACCATTCTCAAATTGTGGACCTTTATAAAATCTCTGAATACATTATGAAAGTAACCCAAACCATCCCAAACATCACTCATAGACATTATATATAATAATTCATAAATAAAGTGTTAATTATTGGAAATTGGGGTGTTCTGCATGGGTTCTCTTCACTCATCTGATATGTTAATACACACAGAAGAAGAGTCAAAAATACTCATAAACACATCCCTTTTCATTAAAATGACACATATTATCACTAGACTATTACATATGGATATGGTTGATGACTCATATCCTAGTTGGGGACTTTAAAAAATTTCCATATTCACCTCTAAATTTCCATATTTCTTCACTTTATCCCCGGACCACCTCAGATCAATTCTATACCAACTCAATAACTTAAGCTCACATAAAAAAATTTATACATGGTGTTTGTATATCCCTAAAACATTACCTTGATGTCATCAATGATCGGAAAAATAATCATTATAAAAAGAGGCCACCTTGAATCTATCTAGTTATGTTCTCCAAGGTAGTATCACATCTCACTTTCTCTTTTCCATGTATAATGGAAATATCTCACTCATCCTCATGAAACTAACTATGACCCAAATTATTTTAAAATTCATAAACATAATGAAAATAAATAAAGAATACAATCATATGGGGCCCAATAATCAGTCCCTTTATTTATTTTTTTAACACACTTTCCAACTTTCTCAACCAAAGTTATCGTTCTCTCACTTTTCATTATCAAACTTATTGAGAATGAATAAAAAGTGGATATAGGGGACACCTCAAGTAAACCAATTCTTCTCCATATTTAAATATGAGTGATATCCTTTATGAACTTGGTTATCTAAGGATGATATTATACACATGTTTATCAAATATCCTTTAGTTGATCTACTCTGGGTCTACATGGGCTAACTCAGTGTAGAAAGAGATATTTCACTAAGAAATCAGGGAAGACCACAAAATATTCAGTATGTGATATCAAATTGGGTTCTAATTTTAGATCTAGTTAAAAAATAACAATAAATATTTAAATCATGCACACACCTCAACAAAAACGTCAAAAATAGTTCATGTGAAAGCCAAAAAGCACCCCCCTTTTTCTCATGTTATCATCAACCAACCCTCCCCCTTCTTACACAAGTTTAATATAAAATAATTAGCATTAAAATGATATTGAAATTTAATTGTATTTATTTATTTTTTTAGTTTTACTGAATTTATAGATTCACTGCAGGAAATATTCTTCTCATTTTATATTCCCATCAAGGATTACACTCAAAAAAAACTCTCCATTGTATTTAGAAAACACCCTGAACAATATCTCTAATGTTTTTCAATATTTAGCCCCTTAAATATTCTCCTTAACTTGCCTACATGTTAGAACAAATAAATAAAAATGTTTAAAATAATAAGAATGGACCTCATTGTTCCTCATAAGTAACATTTTGATAGATAGTTTCCTCTCAACCTATAACATTGTTTCCTTCCAAACTCAACACTTAACTTTTCTTCAACATCCTTAATAGGTTTCTTCTTCATATAATTTCCGTGATAAATTTGTATATTTAAAGAAATCGTATTTTCCTCAATAGTCAATGTCACTTTTATTGCCTCAATATTTCATGATTTTTTTCTTGGATGGTTAGTATAGTCATATTTCTTTTCCAATCATGTCCTACCTTCCCACATATATTACATTAATTAAATTGAATCATTAAATTACTTGTATATGTATTCTCATTATATTCAACCTAATATTCTAAAATAAATTTCTTTTCTCTCTCAATTTCACTTACCTTAACTTATACCATTTTTGTCTAATGAAATTTGACCGAGGCACATAGTTAGGAATTATTTCTTGAAATGAGTAGCCTCTTTGAGTTCCTCACAGGTATTCTTACTAGCCTTAATAGATTTTAACTTTCCACCATTTACCTTATAAACATCCCTCCCTTTCAATAAAGGAAAATTCTCTCGATGTCTTAGCCATGCATACCACAGCCTCATGACCTTTTTTTCCCATCTCTGACAAAAAACTTTTGTTAATATCAAAATATTTTTAGTGTGTATATATTTTATGAATTTGTGGTCTTTTCATTCATTTCATTATATTATTTACTTATTTTCTCACCAAATCCCCCCTTAGTCCATGAATCTTCCATGAAAATGGAATATTATACTAGTAGTAATTGGGTTTGTGATCACGAATACCTCCAAACCAATAATAAACTTTATATTATGCTATCCAACCTTCATAGTGAATCAATCTACAATTTTATTGGGATATATTCCTTTAGTTTTATACATTAAATAGGGGCTTACATGGAATGTTTTTCCTTCCTTTTATGTAGAATAATTCATTTGTGTTTCCTTATCCCATGCCTCCTCAAATTTTCTTCTCTGAATTTATTCAAATAACTATGAACTAAAATACATAGGGATTGTGTCTCAAATAACTCATCTTCTTAGTAACTAATATTTTTTTGACATCATCCACTATCTTTTCTTGTTCAACCATTATTAGTTTTTCCCTTTATTGAAACAATGTATATCACATATTCCTTAACATACTTTTCCTTATCCATAGTCACCTTCTTACTATATTTCCCAGAATTCATCCTCTCTTTCTTGATATGTGTATTATACTTAAGATCCATTTCAAAATTCCATTTCAATATCCATTCCAGTTATATCATATCTTCCTCATCATCATGTCTTGAGGAGTGAAATCCATTCTCAATATGGGCCAAAAATCCAATATCATCATTAGATTTGTTGTTAGATGATTATGAGTCTTCCTTCTCAATTTTTCTCATAAAATTCCCATTATCTCTAGTTGAATTTATCTTATTCTTCCCTAAATGATATTTTTAGGGATTCATGTATTCCACATCTGAATTTTAATTTTTGGCCTTCTTCATTGTGTACCCATATGCAAAGTCTCCAATGTCCTCAAAATTATATCACATTTGTAATGTTCTATATTGTCCCTTCCACTTTTCTTTTCTGAATTTCTATAAAAGAATATGAATGTTATTTTTAAATCATCTTTTCTCATCATCCTCATCAAAATAACTTGATTTTACTACTTCTTCATTTATGAATTTTCTTTTTCATATAGTTAAAAAATCCATCTCATCTTCTTCCTTCTTCTTCAAAGACGGTTCCTGTTTCATTTTATATGCAATGAGAATATTATACATATTCTCTAGGAATATATATTCCCTATAATCTAAGGAAAAAATATTTGGGATAAAATATATCTTGGAAATTTCAGATAAATTTCATTAAAATTATAGACACATCCAACTTCTTATTAAATCCATGGATAATGGTATCAATCTCATAAAATATTGTAGAAGAGTCATTAATATTTTCATGAACACCCAAATTTATGTCTTTAAATATACTTCTCTAGACTTGTAAATTGTATTTCCTAACTTTAATATTTCCTCCATAAATGTTTCTTACCTTTTCCTAAATTTACTTAGCAGTTTGAAGTCCCATGAATTTTCTATAGACCTTTTCTGAAAGAGACATAAAAAAATTTGATCCTTGAAATTATTCTCCATATTCACCACAATATAATGTTTCAAGGCATCTTATTTATTGATGGGTGGAAATCCCACAATTTTAGCATCTCAAACTTCTAGGATAAGTAGGAGGAGGTAGGGTTGAATCATATTCCTCTAACTATGATAATTACTATCAGAATAATTATAAACACCCATACTATCCATAGAATTTATATTTTCTATCATCAACTAGTTCATGGATATTTCAAAGGTAGTATTTTATTTTATGTTAATTGAAGTTACCAATTCTATTTGGATCACTGAGAGTGGGATGGGTGAATTAGTGATATATTTTTCTTTTTATTATTTACTCAATTTTAAATGAGCCCATGTGATTTGCAAAAGTATTAATATATGTTCAAATATTTATTTCACCCTTACTCAAAAGAATTAAGATGAAATAATTGAAAATGGAACATGAGGATCCAAATGGTTAGTCCAAAATACCTACCACTTATCATGATTATTTAGATGATCATATCACATATTAACCACTATATACACAAGTACTTCATGGAAAAATCCAGTCCAGTAAAAATTGAGTCCCATAGCATTTCTTCATTATAAAATAGATTATACACCACCAGTCAAATTTTCTACTATTAGTGATTGATTATACACCCCAATAAAAAATTATTTGTTATATGAATGATCCAAATATACAAATATCGTCTTCTACACAAGGATTCTTCTACACAACTTGGTAATAACTTTCCTCAATGAGAATACAGGATCTAGTTCACTCATATAAACCTTCAATTTATCATTCCTAAATTTTATTCAATGAAAGAAAAATTTTATTTATTATATTTATTATATCATCATGATATCTATTTTCTCCCGATATTAGGTATATCATGTTTTTTCTACTAGATGTCTATCTCCTTAAATATCCTTCTTCCTCATTCGATACAGTAGTGTATCGGGTCACTCATAATTATCAACATATATTTACTTCTTTCTCTTAGAAAATATATATTTACATAATAATATTAATAATATTATTCTAAATATTTTTTTAACAAGATGGTGGAAGCACACAAATTAAATTAAATGACGAAATCCCCTTTCATTCTTCTCTGAATTTTATTTATGGAAACTATATAAATAAAAGAAGCATGAAATAATATTATTTAAAAACTATAAGATATTTTCCACCTTTAATCCACAATATAACTTAAATATAATTTTTTCCTCAAAATGAAAAGGATTATGGGGTGAAAACCACTCAATCGAATCCCCTATAATATTTACATTATAGTCGAGTTAAATCCTTCATCTTCTGGTTTCTTAAAAATTAAAACCATAACATGTAATATCATAACACCTAAAATCATGGATCAAGTTTCCTTAGATAACTATTATTTTAGTAATTTAAAACTAATCCAACATCCTTATTTAAATCACCCAAATTTTCAAGTGTTTCCTTCCTAACATTTTCTATGAAATCCTATCTTTTATTTCCCATTAAAATTTCCATTTTGGAAATTCACAGAATATTATATGCTGTAAAATTAACTATTTATTATCAGATTAAAGTCGTAAACAAATAATTCATATTCTCAGTTCAAATTTATATACTCACTCATTAAGCCTCACCATTAATTTTCCTATCAAGTTATGAATGAATCATAAGTAATTTTGGTATATTTTTATCTATGAATAATTGTTTTAGAATCGATTGGTTTTAATTTTTTCTTAAGATGTTAAATATATAATATAATATTTATATAAATTATATTTAAATAAATTTGAATAAGTCTTTATTGAAACATTTGTAGCAGTATGATGACACATACATAAGGTTATATGACACATATTAAGCACTGAAAAACACTTATATAGGCTTCCTTCACTCCTACATAGGTTCTAATGCACTCATATTTAAAATTATAATGACCTATAAATACATCCCTTTTCCATTGAAATAACACATAAGTTTCACAGAATGAAACATACACATATGGTTAATGACTCATACCCTAGTCATTGATTTTTTCAAATTTCAAACTTCAGTTTCAAAATTCTTAATTTCTTCACTTTATCTCCTCTCCTATTTAGATAAATTCAAGGCCTACTTAATTACTTAAAACTAACTTATAATCTATTATAGATATTTTTTATACCTTAATAATTGAATTTCCTTGATTTACTCTAATATCACGACAAAAATCATGCCAATAAATAGTATTCCTTGAATATTTACAACAATGTTCTCCAAGGAAGCAGTGCATCTCACCTTCTCATTTCCACATACATTTTTATCTGCTCACTCTCCCTTATAAAATAAACTTTGAATAAAATATTTCATAAAATTATAACCATATTTACAGAAAAAAATTCAATTACAGTCCAACTTGGTATAACTAGTTCATCAATAAGGTAAATTCATACCCATTTCAAAATTCAATAATTGTTAAAACTTCATCTTATCCTCCATGTTGAAATTAACACATGATTCACTTTAGATAAGGTGGGAATCACTTTTCTTAATCCAATGAGTCATAAATTAATAAAATCTAAATTTGTGTGTGAAAAAATTAGGGTAAAATCAATAGGCACTAACATAGACATCAAAATTATCTATAAAAAATCAAACATTTTATACCTCCTCAAAAATTCTCTTCCATGTTTTATTCAAGAAAATATTCAATTCATTTTTTGACTTACCTTAACCAAAAAAATTCAAAAAATTAAAAAATAAGAATTTTTATTCCCCCTTTAATTTAATTTTAATCTGTTCTAGTTCAACACATTCTCCCACTTGAAATTAGAATTGATTTAATCCAAAACAAGAATGTTAAATGTCTGATAATAATACCCTAACATTATCATTGACCAAATTTTTTAGATTTTCACTTGAAATGAAAATATTTTTTAGTTCTTCACATAAACTTATATGTTGTATGATTCTCAAGTATGCTCATAATTTCTCTACAAGAACACATCCATCGAATTCAATTACCTTTATTGTAAAATGTTAAAACAAATATATGTTAGTAAATCAATATTCCTTTTCTTCTTAGTCAATGAAACAAGGTTGAATAGTGATTCTCATCCCAAAAACACTTTTTATATTATAAATAAATTTTAAAAAACTAAAAATTATATATCTTCCTTTGATTTTATAAACTGTTACTTTTAGAGGCAACATAGAATTATCCTTTACTTTATCATTTACCTCATGTCGAATTGGATTTTGAATATTAGTTAGTCAAACAAGTGAATTATTTTATACATGCCCCATTTTCGATATTATATAAAATTATATTTGCATATGATCCTACATTAAATTGGGTTATGATCTTATTCCTAGGATTATTTACATATATTCTCAATTACTCATGGGTAACATCTTTTTAACAGCCACTTATCTGAAATTTTAACTTTTTCATCACAGTTTTCATCAAACAAATAAATCCATTTATTTCTATCTTGGATATATTTTATTTGTAACTCCCACATTCATCCTTCAATAATAATGTTCATGTAATATATTAATTATCTATAATGTGTCATTTACTTCCACAATAGAACCATCTCTTCTTAACTAAATAATATTTCACATTATTGATTTAGGCATGCTTAGTTTAGTGATTTTCTTTTTCATACACTCCAATGTTAAGTCATCATCTCCCTTTATTTTAATTCTCGAATTTTATAGTCTTGTTTTCTAAATATTGAATAAATCATAATTGGTTGGTATAGACCAATAAATATTATCATAATTACCTTTTTAAAAATTTCTATTAAATTTATTGATATATTCAAATCTATTTTTAGTGGGAAATTTTTCCTTTTCCTGGGTATTTTACCTCTTGTTAGAAGGATATATGTTTACTTCATGCATTATACCCATTAATATAGGCCTTATTACATTTATAATTATTGATAAATTAATCCAAAAATTGATTTCTTTATGTCTCATATTTTCAAAGCACCAATAATAAACAATAAACCTTGATTTTTCTATTTTTGAACACTATTATAGCCAATTTGAATATATAGGTGTTTATTGTAAATACATCTTCCTCTGGAGATCTTATTGGGGAACTAAAAATAATACTAATGATCCTATACACATTTTATGAATTATTGGGTTTCTCATAGTTTTTATATACCCATATATAAATATATTTTGAATGGAAACCTATTCTTTTTATGGAAATAGTATTACTAAAAAACTATTCTTGATAAAGGGTTACCTATTTCCTTAATCTTATAGTGGATTTATCTCAATATGGATTCAATATCTTATTTAAATTAATATTTGAATTTTTTATAAGAAAAATATATTCAAAAAATTAATGTTAATTGCTCTTCACTTAGCAGTTTGGGAAGATTCAAGTTTTGAAACCTTTAAAATTATCACGTTGTCTACCATCTAATGACACTTTCTATTGACTATATATTTCTCATCCTTAATAGATATGACTCTTTCTTCCTATTATCTATTAATTTTTAAATGTCGTATTCATGTATCATACTCATTTCTTGTATAAAATTTTCAATATCTTTCACTCTTTTATCCTTGATATCTAATTAGAGATTATTGATGTCAATGAAAGATTTATGAGACTCATTTAGTGCACAGATCTTCACATACAAAATTGTTGTATCCTTCATTTCTAATATTTTATACTTTTTAAATATTGTTTGACAAGGGGAAAATTTTCTATATATAATAATTAATATATTTAGTTGGATACAATATTTTTGATGACAATGTTTAACTTTTTAAATTTTCTATCAATTGTTTTTTCATTTCATTAGCTTCCAAATATGACAATTTTTCTCTTCCTTTAAAGCCTTGATAAACTCAAATGTGAATTTGACATCTTAAAAATGGATATTTTTCAAATGTTCCTTAATATGAGTGTTAAAATCACAAAGTGATATAATAAGTGCATATACTTCATAGCTTGAACTTTAGTCATCAAGAGGATAATTATCCACATATATAATAGAAATATTACCACATTGATTATAGTCAACCAGTAGTAATTCCTACTTATCCTTTCTCATTATAGTGATCTTTATCAACTTATTTTCTTCCATCATCTTCTTATTCTTTAAGGATTTTATTGAAACCTCCATATTAGCTATGATAGAGAACTCAAAAATATTACCAATTTCACACATCATATAGATAATAGTAACTAGGAAAAATATATATCCAATTATATATAGAAAATTTTCTCTGATGCCCCTTGAAGTGTCTAGTAAGACTTTGTAGTCATACTGAGAGGCGGTTGAATCGTAGTGATCTGTGTTTTACAAAATTATTTTTTACATTATTAGCTCAAAAACCTATATATATTAGAATGAATTGATCTCATATGAATCATTAAATATAAACACACTTTATGTGAGATAAAAAGGAAAGAGAACACAACATGTTATATTTACACAAGTTTCAACTCTCATGTGGGTGGCTATGTCATTACTATGATTGAGTTGAGTTTGAGAAATTGGTTTTTTTCTAATGTCATAAAGTGAGTAAAAATAGGTAATGATTCATCCTTAACCAAAAAATAGGTATGTTTTCATCCATAACCCACAAATACATTATGGTTCATCCATATCCCTATAAATATTTTCTCAATGATTAAATGCCTCTCGATGGGTTCTTTATAATGAAATCTCTCTAGTTTACAATTCTCCTCATAAATTAATAGACAAATAATATATTTTTCTATTATCAAGAATGTCAATAAATATATTAGGAAGATGTTATTCCACAAAGTATATCTTGGACTATCAATGAACAAATAACATCATAAACATGGATTTCAGACTAGTTCTCTCTCGTTTATAATGATCAATGTTAGAATTCATAAGTATTTATAAGTTTTATTATTTAAAAAATACATAACTATTTAAAAAATATTTGTAAGTTTATCTCTATACAATTATTTTAAATCATCTCAATAAATATAATTTTGAATAAAATCTTCCTTTGAATCAACTCTACATATAATCCATTTGATATATGAAATATGCAGGTTGATTATCTCACTTCGTTCCTCTTCCCTGAATATATATATGTTCAAACATTGCAAGTATGTTTATCACTTATTCCCTTACTAAAATGATCTTATAAAAAATGTATGTTTGTATACCACTTCTTTCTTAACATAAATGATCTTCTAAAAATATGTAATTTGGTATCTAAATTCTTCCTCAAATCAATTGATCTTCTATAACATATAGATTAGTTACTCACCTTATCCTTAACTCTATGAAATTTCAATGGATTTATGTGGGTCTCTTAATGACTCACACATATCTACTTCAATGCTTATCTCCTCCTTTTATAATTGGAATTGGACTATGAAATCATATGTTTTTAATTTTATACTTTCCCAATTAGGAAAACCTCTCATTCAATTCTCAATTAATATTCTTTATTGATTCCTCGGAATTAGGCTTAATTGGGAAATCTATTCATTTATTACATAGTCATACTTCTTTATTGGTTCCTAAAAATTTACCTTGAATCATGGATTGATATTAATAAAGAACATCACATCATCATCATAATTAATACATCAAATCAATAAATTATTATTTTACATCTTTAGTTTGACCTTGTAAAAACATCAAGTTAATCATAAATGAGGTAAAATTTACTCTTTATTAGATTATAGATATTAAAGTCTTCATATATAGCAGTAATTCTACTTTCAGAACAACTCTAATATAGAATTTATAGCTTTTATATAAAATATCACATGCCAAGTGTAAGTTTAAGATGATTATTATGAATCAGTATTCCACCAAATCCTACTTCTTCACTTCTTCATCATCCAAACCATGTTTCTTTAACTTCTTCTTCTACTTCTAGTCTTCAATGTCATATTTATCAATATTTTTTTTATCAAGTTCCAAAAAATTCATCTAAAACTTTCATTAATAATTTAATCATTCTGATATTTATATAATTTAACACCATCCAAAATGATCATCATCCAAGAAAGACATCCACTCTATGAATATTTATTTATACCAATAAAAAAGAATAAACCTCTTCATTCATAGGTTTATTAAACATAAAACAACATTTATTGAAAGGATGACTTATTTTCATAACATAAATTCATTGCAATCATAATCCATTGGGATCTAAAGTTGTGATAAACATCTTCCTCTACTAAAATTCTCATACTATAATAGTTTCTATTATAGAAATTAAACGGAAACATACCACGCTCTCTCTATAACAATGTTAATAACTCTAACTTGTTTAGTTGGTATTGATGAGTGTAATTTTTTGATACTATATCACTCTATGTAGATTTCAGTGAAGATTCAAACTATTCATCAGATTTCTAAATCTTCATAAAATTATAAAAGAGTTATGTTGATAATCAACGATGAGATTTGGAGCTTAAAGTTTGTTATAAGTTATTCTTTCAAATATCACCATGTAATAGAGTTATGAGATTCAAGATGAGAAGCTTTATCCATAGATATATATGAAACTTTGAAATAATCAATCATGTGGTGATAATATTTTATCCCCTTTAGCTCCCATCAAACCTCTCAAAAAATTAATGATGTGTTTCGCATATCACTTTTGAGGAAGAACATGTCTGATCCATCACATTTACTAAATTCTAAGGTTGTACAACTTGAACGTGATATATTCTAACAAAACCAAACCACTCAAAAAGTTAAATTAATAGAGGAATAAAATGTTTGAGGAACTGAATTAGTAACCATAAGATATAATGAGGAAAAAAGTACACTCATCCATTTTTATATGTGTAAAGAAATTTCAATTGTGAAATTTTTAAGGGTAGTAGAATGTAATACCCCACATTATTTTTCCATGAATATGTTGAATAACTTATTTAAACTACTAAAATAAATTAAAATGAAAAAATATTATGTTTTATTAAGATGAATTATAACAATATAATATAAACATTAATACATTATATGAAGGTAGCATGAAACGTCTTTATGAAAATTAAATGAGTAATAATACCATACGTAAATAAGAAGTCTAAAAACATGAAATATATAAAACCCTCATTTATTTTATAAAATTAAAAATATTTTATAAAGAAAATGTAGTAAAATGGCACAATAGAAAATCCAAAATAAATTAAAATAATTTTCTCAAGGGTCATATACAAAAAGGAATATCAAAACTCAAAATTCAATTTCAATGAGAAACTCAAGGTCGATAAGAATTCACTCCTCGATACTAGAAATTAACTAATTGAACATGAAATATCTATCCTCATGGTTTTCATTGAAGATCATATTTTCTAGTAAAACTACGGAAAGAACGTAAAGCATTTAAAATATAATAGACATTTTTAGAGGCCATTAAAGAGTTGATATGAGTGAATTTTTTTGAAGTATTTATGGTAATATATACAAAACAAAATATTATATATGACTTTAATATTGAAATTGAATATATGGTTATTTGATATATGTTCATTGGATACATAGTCATTGGTTATATATGTATATGTTAGGTATATTTAATATTTTATAAAAAATTGACTAATGTGTGAAAATATTATTCTACATATAATTAACATAAAATAAATGATGTTAGAATAAGCAAAAAATATATAATAATTCATTTTTAAAATATATTTTATATTAAAGAAACAATTTTTGTTACAAAATATATTTTCTAATTAAATTAATTTATTTTAATCAACCTTTTTAAAAATATATTAAAAAAATTATGTAATGATTATTAAAATAAAGAAATAAATAAAAACTGAAAAATAATTAAGTAGTATAAGGAATTGTAATTTAATGATTCATGATTAATGAATAATATTATATTTAAAAAAATAGTTTTTATTATATATTATAAATATTTATATAAATTTTAAATTTATAATAAGTATAAAATAAAAATATATACTTTATATATATAAAATCATATAACAATTTTGAAATATTAACGAATAAGAATAATGTCACTTTAATGCTTAAAATATAATTTTCTAAAACTTATTTGTATATGTGTTTTTCATTTTAATTTTAAAATTAATTATAATCGCTTTTTGAAATTTAATTTAATAAAATTGACATAGTTTTTGAAACTAGAGTATTTAAATTAAGTAATATGGTCAATTATATATTTGAAAAAAAAATGCTACTGAGGTAAAATGTTATTTATCACAAAAAATGGTAAAAAGAAGAAAAAATGGGTTAAAATTAAGGGATAATGGCCTTAAATATCTCTAACCATAACTCTAAATTATGCAGAGGAGGGAATTCACATCCCATCTCTATTATTTATCTAATTTGGATCCACTTTCCTTGTAAAATGACATTCCTTTTGTATTATGGAATGAATATTTTTTGAAATTATACTCAAACTCACCTATAAAAGAACTCCTCCTCTATACAATTCAAACCACACTTTTTAATGTTTTTTCTTGAATACATATCTAAATTCAATCTTAAATAGTCTAATTATACATTTTTTTTGTTGGTCCCAATAAAGGGGAATAAATCCCTTATTCTAATGGAATCTGGTTTAAGAAGTAGTGAATTCATCAAAGTAAGTATTTCAACCATTTCTATCTTTTTCAATTGCATTATAATATACACTAT
The DNA here is from genome assembly GCA_963277665.1 of Viscum album. Classification (NCBI taxonomy): domain Eukaryota; kingdom Viridiplantae; phylum Streptophyta; class Magnoliopsida; order Santalales; family Viscaceae; genus Viscum; species Viscum album. Next base: position 398,310,841 of record OY728144.1, read on the forward strand.
TTCAAAGTCTCATTCAAAAATATAATGGAATATTATTAATTTAATTATTCTTCTATAAAAATAATATTTTTATCATATTAATCCATGCTCTTACTCCTTCATATTTATATCATGTCCTGATATAGGTCAGTTCAACCAACCTAAATGACTAATGCTACACTATATTTATTACATCTAATGTGAATAAGTATCAAGACTTTAATATTGGTAATATATAATATTAAAGAGTAATTTTTTTATGAATATGTTCTTATAAGGGTGACACATAAATGAATGGTTGTTACAAAGATACTCATTATTATCAGTAAATTATCCAAAAAATACTTGTCCTGAATTCAATTCTAAAGAACTATGTCAATACCATTCATCAAATGAACATGTGACAGTATAAATCATTTCAAAAAAATTATTCCACTGTATTTACTTATCTGTGAATGATTAAATTTCTACCAGTAAATGAGGGTCTATGTTGATATTATTATGCTAGTCTAAAAAAATTCTAACATTTTATGGAGAAAATAAATTATAAATAAGTAATATAAGTGTAATAAATGAGTATAATTGAGTATAATAAATGGTAATATATGTGAATAAGTTTTTTAAATATGTTATTAACAAGAATATTTTTATTATAAAACATGTAAAAGTTATTTCATATGAGTAGAGAGTAATGGTAAGAGTTTCTCTCCCAATATTTCTTATTACATAATATTGTTAATTCTTACGCTTACACTTGGATAATGTTTATAAAATTTCTATATAATACAAAAAAATTATTCTCCTATAGTTATATTGGGTGTATATATGTTTTCTTACCATTTCCCCTAAATTTATCCCTAATTCACCTGAAATGATGTTTTTAAAGAGAATTTATTTTATCTCTTCTTTTGGTTTGAAAACATTATCTTACATTTCCATGTTTTCAATTTTATTCCATAGATGTATTATCTATCCAAATATATACATATCTTATTTCATTATTTCTTTTTATAATGGTTTTATTTTTTTAATGCATGTGAAAAAAATAATTTTATCTCTCTTAGATTATTTTTCTCATGCAGACATTTCCTCCCAAAATGTTATTCATATTTCCTTAAAAACATAATTTTAGTGTCTTTATGATTCATAGAAGTAATTTTTACGAACGTTATAATTATTTTTTAAAATCATTTATTAATAAATTATTTTTTTAAAATGTAATCAAAAGGTGGAGGATATTTCTTCTAATTATAAATAATATTTTATATTATTATTTTTAAGTGTTTTTCATTTATGTCAACATCATTTAATGAATTTAAATTTATACTCAAGATATATTTTAATAAAATCATACACTTTATTTATCTATATTATTAATTTATGATCTATATAAATTCTTATAAAACATGTTTCTTTCTTGTAGGTTATTTATGTTATAGTTCATTTATGAATGTGATCGTGTTCAAGTGACACATATACATATAGTTTATAATTATGTGATAGGGGATCATAGAATTATGTAGTCCTCCAATGCATTGAATTGTGATTTATATCACATGTTATGTTATTTTATGGTATATAGAAGGTTATCATAAAGCACTATTTTATAGGGCATGTTCATCTACTTTACGATAATGGTCGTAGTATTGTTCCATGACAGAGGAAAAAACATTCTAAACTTATATTTTTTCCACATTCCTAGGTTATGTTTCTAAATTTAATATTTAATTTCTTGTGTTTCTAATTTTCTATGCTACATTTTCAAGTTATGTTAATGTACATAGGATATATTTTTTGGAGTTGGTGTCCTTGAACCAACTATTTTTACTTTTAATTACATATATATTCGATTATTTGAATATTAAAAAAAATATGTTGTTATATATTGTTCATTTTTCTACATGGGTTTAATAAAATAATTCCCTAGAGTATCTATCACACAAATAATGTCATAGTAGTTCATCACAATGATGAGAACCTTTAAATTCTGTGATGATATTCTTAAATATACTTTGATAGTCATGTAATGTTATATAATGGGACACAAAAAATGTGACTGTCATGTGTGGCTACTCTAAAGTGGATTAAATGTTTTCTCTTGAATTTCACACATTTTAATCTTTGAGATGGTATATTATGAGAACAGAACCATCAGTATGATTTCAACATGTTTTGGCATCATCTGATATTCCTATCTCTAAGTGTGTGTAACAGTCCTCAGACTTTAAGATTTTCATTAATGCATGTTATGACTTGCGCACATAGAGGTATTTTTTAAACCTTTATGATACAGTTTTTGTTGAAGTTGGATATGTTGGGTCTCTCGTAATTGAAATTTTTTTAATGGATAATTCAAGGAAAGATTTTTTCATATCATATTTATGGAAGTTCATATTTGATCCCTTTGATTGAAATAGAAACGTCAGATTAAATTACATGGAAATGGTGTAATGATGTGTTTATTTTAGATAAACAAAGAAAGACACATCAACCATATAGTTTGATGAAACTGATATAAAATATTCATGATGAGATACTGAGAAAAAGGTATTATATTACATAGAATGTGTTCATATGTGTTTATCAACATTGTGACATTAAGTTCTTTATCTTGGGTTCCTTCACCCATTACGAGACAGTAATCTTGCACATTACTAAAGATTATCTAATACCAATAAGATATAATCCTAGAGGGTTACACACTATGTGTTTCTATTGATATTAATTAAATTCTATTTAAATTTAATTATTAGAATAAATATTATTCTTATTATCGAAAAATTATTTTATTCATTTTTTATTAATCACTTACATTCTAAGGGTAATAAATACTTATTTATTAATTAATTAATAATTTATTTTGTTATGTGAATATTTAATAAATATTTATTCAATGTATTTTGAATAAAATGCTTATTTTATTTAATGATTAATAAATTATTTAGTTAAATATTTATTTAGGTATTCCATAAATGTTTAGTAATTGGAGCTGACCAGGATCATGTCTCATGATAAATATTTATTTTCAATCCATTAAATAATATTTATCATTTCATGAGGTACCATATTCCATAAAATAATATTATTATTGTTATATGGAATAAGCTTTGATAATAATAATTATATTATTTAAGTGATGGTATGTAATTAAGGAAAATATTAACCTAAAACCAAGCTCAATAAATACTTGGTTGTCTATTTTGTAGGGTTAAATGACACTTGAGAATCATTATAAAAAATGGACATCACTCTTGAATTCATCCTCTCATCTTCATAATAATGAGAATAACTCTATCAATTCTAAATGATATTCAAGTAATCAACATAAACAATACAAGAAATTTTAATTGTTGTGCTAGAATATGGAAATCAATTGGCGTCGTTGTGGGGATCAAAGGAGCACATGTTGGTCAATGCCAGATGGATTATATAACTGGATCCTCCAAAATAATGAAGATCATTATAGAATGGTTTAAATATGATAAACATCATCATCGAAGAAATTTTCTTCAAGTGGTAGTTATTTCTTTAGATCATAAATAATTTTTGTAGTTTAACATTTAAAGATCCCCTCTAGGTTCTGGGTTTCACTATGTCAATATTCAGTGGAAATTTTCTATTGGTAATGGAATTCATTTCATGTACAATATATTTAATAACCTACCAAATTGATAAAACCTTAATGGTTATATCACCCACCTCAGAGCTTCCACTGCACCTAAAACCTACAAGTGGAATCAGAGTTATCATGTTTCATATTTATAATTATTTCAATGATTGTGGATTTATATGTGCAATAGTGGTTCGATTTTAATTTCAAGGATTATTTATTTTTAATATGATTTTAATTAACAAGATTTTAACATTTTAATTATCATTATTTGAGATTTCATTATCATAAAGGACTAAGAACGAATGAAAAATATTCAGAGACACCCTTGGGAAGTACCAAAATTTTGGCTGATAAGATTTGGATACATGGTATATATCTAGAGTACACATTATGTACCCATGTTCACTCCATATGGTCATGTTGTGTGATACACCACATGCCAACAATAAATTACATATGGTGTATTTATTTTACACCATGTGTAAACTAGCCCAGTCTGGTATAAGTATTTTCAAATTAAATGGTGTGTAGCTAGTGTAAAAATCATGTGCTTTACATGGTTTAATGAAAAAATTAGCATAAATTTGTGGTAAAATAAAAAATCAAAACCATGTGAGACAAAAATCCTATAAAAATAATGATAAACATGACATATATTCGGTATACATGGCGTATAGTTCATTATTTCCTTCTTTTTAAGTACAAGTTAATCGGTTCAAAAAATAAAGTAAACAAATAAATAGCAGAATACACGGTGTGTAGATGGAATACATGTTGTGTAGTCCTATTTCTGAAGAACACATCAATACATTCATTGGGTTACACAAACACATGTAAAGAGTGATACATTGTGTGTAGTTGGATTGTACACGCCATATAGATAGGCTGAGGTACATGCCGAATCCCCATACATGTATCTCAAGTACATAGCAATCCAGATATACAGCATGTATCTAGTAATTACACATTTTTTAGTATCCAAATAAAGGATATAATTAAATTAAAATAAATGAATATTTGAAGAATTGAAACCTTGTAATATTGATTGTCTGATTGGGAGGAGATATGGGAGACCTTCTCTCACTAGAACCTTTGAGTGCTTCGAGCTGCTTTGCCAGAATCCCTTAATTGTACATACATGGAGGATTTCCTCAAGCCTGAGAGTTTTGAATCCCACTATTTTGTTACTCCTCAGAGGAAGAGGATACCCTATTTACAAGATTCTGTCATGGATGTCCATACGTAAGATGCACCTGAAGGGAATACATGCACCCGACCTTTCTCTACTAGATCCCAAGGGATATCGTTTAGGGACATGTTGAAGAGTACTGATCCAAGTACAGAAATTATGACGAAGCCTCTTATTATCAAGAGGCATGATGATGGTGGGTTCTTATTATATTCAGATCCAGATGATCTTCATCAACACCCACAAAGGTGAAAATCTCCTATCATGGGTCATATCTCCTACCTTAAAAGTTATTGTCCTTAGCCTCTTTCTGAATTTCATACATGTATTTCTCATTATTGGAATGTTTTGAACTAGAAACTAATTCTAATAGGGAAAGGATACTTTCAAATACATCTAAAATCACAAGACGACATAGAAAAAGTTTAGAAGACTGAAAACCATAATCTAAAGCAAGGAATACATAGAATTGCAGACTGGGATTCTACTTTTAATCCACACACATATATAAATACAATGGCACATGTTTTGGTTAAACATCATGGACTTAATTGGTTCTTTTGGCACCCAAAAAATATAAATCACATTTTTTCATGAATATGGACTCCTATTAAAATTGACCACAAAACCTTAAATGTGGACCTAGAGCTCTTTTCAAGAATTATGGTAGAAACTAACTTTGATTCAATGCTCCCTAATACAATCAACTTCACTGTAAATGAATGCAAAACTGAAACTCAAATTGAATATGGGAGTAAACCTACCTTTTGTGACTTTTTTAGGATTATTGATCACACAATATCTGATTTTAGGGTGATTGTAAGGCAAGTAATCTAGCCAATTGAGAATGATTGGAAGGAAACAAGGAGAAATAAAAAAGATAAAGCTTCCATTATGGAGATATCTGAACCTCTCAAAAAAAGCTGACATTTGGGTCAAAAAACACAGTTTAACACACATAGGGGATGCCTCAGGTGTAAACTGGGTAGATGGTGTAGAAGAGTAAGACACCTCTATTAAATTCCAAAGCCTCTTGGAAGAACTATAAAATCTAGTTTTAGACACTTTCAAGATATACAATGAGAAGGAATAATATGGTAAAACCTCAAGGCATATCCTCATCCAAGATGCAGATCATAACCTAGGTAAGAGGGATAAGTGACCTGAATAATTGAATTTCAATACTTGCAACACATATACTACAACTCTACATAAAGATATTTGTGTTGAGACTTTTTCTGTTCAAACTCTGGAGAAACACACCCTGGATTTTGGTACTGGAGAGATCCAAAATCCACATCTTGTAAATGCCACTAATATTTCTGAGTTAAAGACTGAATCCAACACTAAAACAGATAATGTAGACTCTCAACCCCATGATCAAGGCTCATCTGTTATTTTCTCTAAAACTCAATATTCCACTGGCACATTTCAAATTCCGTTAAACTAATAACCACCCCGAAAGACATTCAAGACACAACACAGTAGACTACTACTCAAATGACTGGAACTGTTACCAAAAAACTGGAATTTGTTAACCCTTATAATGGAACTACACCCACGGTACAGGTTCCTACACAATTCCAAAACAGCAATAGTTTCATAAATTATATATTCATTTAGATACCTGTGGTGGAAAGAAAACAAGATACAGGAATATCTACTTTGTAAATGCCTTTTCTGATGGGTCTCAACCTGCTATCTGTAGTGTCAATACTGATTCTATGATGTTTTGTAATATGAATCCTACAGCTCCAAACCAAAATGATTCAACAATACAACCTGCTAACAAAGGATCCTCTCTAAGCTTAAATAATGAAATAAAAATGAAAAATGATGAACCAGTTTCTATTTTTCCAACTCACTCTAATACTATTAGCATTCCTTCCATTTTTGGGTGTGCTGAGACACTAAATAAGCCATGTAATATTGCTATCATGGCACCTGAATCAGTTGATCATGGTATCAAAATATAAATATAGGAAATTAAGCCCATGAAGGTTATGAATGTCACTTTGGAGAAAATACAGTGTTGTCCTGATCTAGAAAAAATCAAGAAACAACATATAGTTACTTCATAGGCACAAAGTGCAGTTGTCTCTCTTCCTGAAGATTGTTAGGACTATGCTACAAAATCTGGTTACTTTGTTTTGAATCATATTTCCAATGTTTTTCTGCTGTGTTCTTAAAAATATACTGACTCTACTATGATTAATCTAATATCTAAGCCTACAATAAAGAACACCATAAAATCTGAAAATAAACAGGAAGAAACCTCTGATAATCAAGAAGTTATAAGGTCTTCTAGAAATAAAGGCACTAGAAAAAAGAAAAAGGGGGGTTCTAACCCCAAAATTAGATTTTGATAAAGATCCTTTTTTGGAATTTTTATGGGATTGATAACTCTGACACCTTTATTTTGTTAAATAGAATGATTTACACTCATTATCATTTATTATTTGCTATTGAAGGGGTAAAAATTAACTATTCCTATAAATACTATTATTTATGTCAAAAAAATTATGTTTTTACTAGTGCAATCACTAATAACCACAATGAAATATCTTTATATATTTTCTTACACTTCTCTTTATAGAATATTAGTGTCTACAATATCTCTAATCAAATTTTTACTTGAAATTTTAATATAGATGACACACATATTTTCTACTCATTTGCTTATTCTAAGAATAGATATCAAGAAAGAAGAATGTTTTGGAATGAACTCTCTTACCTTGGACCTAATATTAATGCACCCTGGTTTATTATGGGTTGTTTTAATGCCATTCTCAACTAAAGCGAGAAAATTGGACCCTCTCACGCTTCTATTTCCATGAGATAATTTAAATCCTAAAAAGATAACACCAACCTCATAGAAATAAATCACAATGGAGAAAAATACACATCGTATAGAAGGAACTACAATTAAGTAGTTTCCTCTAACCTAGATAGAGCCTTCAAGAATGTCCCTACTTTAGATAAATGGGACATTATCTCTAGTATTACACATCATTGGATAAACTCTAATCATCAACCCATTCTGGTCAGTGTCTCCACCAATGACATGAAACCGCATATTCTTTTTAAATTTAATAATGCATGGTTCTTTGATGAAGAGTGATCATATATTATACAAATATTTTTGTCCTCAATGTCCCATAACAATTATTTTCTTGACTGTAGTCTCAAATTAAAACATCTAAAATTGAATCTAAAAATATGGTGCAGCTCTAAATACAAAAAAAATTAATAATGACATCATGATTCTTGAGAATGTTCACAATGATATTCAAAACACAAACACCACCTCTAACCTCAACACTGATCCTACTCAAGAACTAAACACTGCGGTCAAACATAACTCCCTGCTCACTTTCAAAGAAAATATGAGAAAAAAACGTTTAAAGCTAAATGGTTAACATACGGTGATAGAAATACCAAATTTTACAATTCTCTTCAAAGAATCAGAAATTACTACAGGACGTTAACCCTTTTAATGAATGGGGATAGGCTCCTTGACAATGATGATGACATCACTCATCATATCATATCCTACTATGAATTCATTTTCAATGTTCCTAATATAAACAAAGACATCCTACCTAAGGTCATTCCCCTAGTGATCAATGATGAGGACAACTCCTTCCTTCCCAACACCATGTTGGATCAATAATTCAAGGATAAGTTCTTTAGTCTGAATCATGATTGTACTCTAGGTCCTAATGGATTCAATAATGGTTTATTCCAACATTTTTGGGGTGTGATTCAGATGGATGTTTGTAAAATTTTAAAAACCTTCTTCCCTGATGGGGTTCTCCATCACACTTTAAATACCCAGTTTCCCACCTTCATACCAAAAGTGGATAATGCCTCTGAGATTCATCTGTTTAGACCCATTGTCTTATAAACACTTTTAAAAATCATCACAAAAATCATTTCCAATAGGATTTCCACTATCACGGACAAAATTTTCTCGTGGAACCAATTTGTTTTTATAAAGGGAAGATCCGTTCAAGACTGCATTTGCCTTATCTTTGATGGCATAAATAACTTGAATAAAACTAATAGGGGAGGCAACATGGTGATTAAACATGACATCATAAAAGCTATTGACACCATGGACTGGAGTTTTATCTTCAAAGTTCTTCAAGGTTATGGTTTTAACATCTCTTTTATCACTGAAATCAAAACCCGCTTCAAATCGGTGTCTATCTCCATCCTAATCAATGGATCACCTAAGGGCTATTTAAAATGAATCAAAGGTGTCAGGGAAGGTGACCCCCTATCTTATATTCTCTTCTCGATAATAGAAGACTACCTCATTCGTCTGATCAACCGTCTGGTGGACCAGAACAAACTAAATCCCATACATGTCTCTAAGAACCTGAATGCTCTTACTCATATCTTTTATGTTGATGACATCACCCTTTTCCTTCAGGGGGATAAAAGAAACATTATTAACCTTAAAAATGTGCTCTCACACTATAAAGAGGTTTCTTGTCAAACCATTAGCTAGAAACAATATTGCATCTTCTTTGGGAAGAATTTTCCTCCCGGTAGAAGATGTAACATTATCAGTCACCTACGACTGAAAGAAGGTATGATCCCTTTCACCTATCTTGGTGTTCTCATTTTTTGGGGTAGAGCCAAAACTTGTCACTTTGTGACTATCATTGACAATGTTCTAATCAGTTATCATCTTGAAAAGGTAAATCTCTATCTATGGTAGGTAGGACATGCCTTGTACAATCCAATATTGTCTCCAAGATGGTATATTCCATGATGGCATATAAATGGCCAGTTGACCTCATTAAAAATATGAACACCTCCATAAAGAACATCATCTAGAATAGTATCATTCTATAAAGAAAACTTGTAAATATACCTTGTTCAACTTGTTGCAATCCCATTTAAAATGGTGGTATTGGTATAAAAATATCAAATTATTTAATGAATCCCTTCAAGCAAGACTCACTTTGATCCTTTTTCACAATACTTATGAAAATATTACCTTTCTCAAAAATAGGTTTCTTGACAAACTTATAATGGGAAATTCAAACTTCATTAACTCATCAATCTATCCTTCCATCAAATACTCATTCACCAATATTATGAATAACTCTAGATGGATGGTCTCAAGAGACTCCTCCATGAAATTTTGGTTGGATAACTTGATTGGGATCCCCTTAATTTCCATAATTCCTCTTGATCAACCCCCTGATAATACCAACAACTCTATCAGAGCCATTTTAAACTCTCAACATGCACACCTTGCTAACACTATTTTGAACGTCATTGAAACTCCTCTTTTTCTCATACCAATGATTTCTTAACTTGGGAAACTACTCATAATGGTATGCTCAGCTCAAAACTTTTCTACAATCATTATTTCTCTAACTCTGAAAGAGACTATAGTTGGTTAAAACATTTCAACAAATGTTGGATAAAACCTTCGAGATTCAACCTCATATGGCGTCATTCTCACTACATGGTTTTCACTAAACGTTTCCACCAATCCTTTGGAATCTAGCACTACTCTAAATGAAAAATCTGTAATCAACATAGAGAAGATGATAACCACCACTTTCTCTCGTGTGCTACTACTTCTTCTCTCTGGAACTATATTATTAATATTTTTTAATGTAGATGGTTGAGTATTGACTTTTTCAATGCTCAACATAAAAAATTTAAAGAAATGGGTGGCACATAGCAAGTCAGGGATCTCTTCCATCTTGTGGTTGTTGAGCTACAACAGGTGATCTGGTATGATCAGAATGCTATTATTCATAATATTTACTCATTTAATCAAAATTCATGTCAAAAGAGGATCCTCATTGTCATACATAAAGTTGTCTCGATTCAAAAGTGACATTACCACAACACCAGTCATGACTTTGCGATCCTGAGGTGTATACGGATTAAAGGTAATTTCTGTCAGCCGCATCTCACACTAGTGGTGTTCAGGGGAGCCCCCTACATGGATGGATCAATATCAATATTGATGGCACCTCTAAGGGAAATCTAGGACCATCAGGGTGTGGTGCTATTTTTAGGAACCACCACAGTCAGATCCTTGGATGCTTCATGGGTGAATGTGGCATTACCACCTCCCTTGAAGCTGAGATGCTGGGTTTGATACATGCTATTGCCTTTACGAAACTCTTTGGTTGGAATAACCTTTGGATCGAAAGTGACTGGATGACTATCGTTCAAGCAATTTGGAATGTCATAATCTGCCTTGCTTGGTCGATTACTACCCATTGGATGGAATTTTACCATTCTCTTATCGATCTTTACTATATCATCACACATGTTTATCGAGAAGAAAACATGGTTGCATATGGTCTAGACAACATGGGAGTCAATCAGTACATTAATTGTTTTAAAGACCTTCCGACTTCTCTTCTTTCCTTTCATGAAAAATATTATAATATGATCCCATTTTTAATACACTAGTAATATTTCTTTTAATAATATTTGTTCTTTGGTCGTTTTTAACCAAGGCATTACCTTTTTTAAAAAAATATTCATTGTCACCTGATGTGTTTGAAAAATTAACAACATTTTAAAGAATTATTAAATGATCAATTAATTTATTTTAATTATATATAATTATTTGTTCTTCCATTTATTTTTTATGAACATATTTATGATGCGTATTTCGAAGATAATTCATAGTTCCAGTAAGATTAATGTTAATTAATTAATTAATGAATGAAAGCAGATTTATTTCAATAATAGATAATGAATAGAAATAAATTTTAACCAGTTTACTTTTGTGTAATTGTTGCATATGTATAACTAGTCATGATCTTAAGAAAAAATTGTGTATGTGTTGGTATTTTTAAATTTAATTTATTCTATATTTTTACAATTGTTAATTATTAAGTAAAATTTGGTGTCTTGTGAGCTATCCCTCCCTCCTTTATTATGTAGGACCTACGTGTCCAAAGTTATTTATATAATTCTCTTTAACCAATCCTTTTGTTTCCCTAAACTACATGTGATATATAAATCCATGTAATAAATAGTGTATTATATGGCATGAGGAGGTGGTTCAAGATATAACTATGATGATACCATCCAAGTTGATACAAAGGTGGAATACTATAACTTGTGCTAAGACTAGCACAAGCAATTTGCCCCTAGGTTATAGGTTGGTTTATTTTCTACTCCATAAATCAACCGTCAGATAAGTTGATGATAAAGTTATTTGTTTATTTATTTATTTACTTATTTATCTATATCTTATACATTACTTATTTTATGGATGAAAGACCAGAATCACATAAATAAATGAATTAATGTGAAAATATGGAATCTTAATAAATGGAACATGAAAAAATATATTTTCAAAACTTGCTTAATCACAAAATTTATATCCAATTAACATGAACAATACATGAAAATGAAAAAATAAAACTTATTTACACAAAATAAATTAAAATACCTCAACCGGATATTAGTTAAGACTGATCCCCATGTTACTTGATTGGGAATTCAACTATAGTATGAATTTTTTTCATGGACAAACTCTAGACACTTTTTTTATCAAGGATTTCTCATGAGATTTTTTATTTGACTTAATGATACTTATATTGAATTTAATGGTAAAATAATAATAAAAAAATGGAGGCAATTGTTAACAAAATCAATTAATGATTTCTGTATTGGGGATTCCACTCAATGTATCAAGGAACTACAAGCCCACAGCTAGAAGGACTGCCTTCTTAAATACCTCCTCGTGGTTTTCATGGATATAGTTCAAATCATAAAGAAGGGAAATTTAGATCCTTACCACAAGAATATCTAGTGTGATGGGACATTTTGAGTTTAATAGTGAGGGATATTGATAGTTTCTAACATAGTGGGATACTAAATAAAATTAATTCATTATGTATCACACAAATTTTAATTACAAAAATTACTAATAATCTAATATTTTTTAAATTTAGAATATATTGAAATATTTTTATCCACACTATCACTGTGATCAATACTGAAAAAAGTTCAACCAATTACTGGAAGTAACATTAGTTTTTTATGCTTTAATCCATGTCAAGTGAACTCATTAAGACTTATGAAAACATGGATTCTTATAGAATTATCGAGAATCTCTATGGTCTTTATCAAGAGAGATATAGAAAAGAATTATTTGATATATCTAAGACCCTCTTTTAGGGTAATATTATAGAGTGATCACCATATAGGACTTACTTAATCAAACTCATTAGATACATTTACTGCATAGAGGTTCTGTGTTTTATAATCCTTGATGGCATGTGCACAAATCCCCTTATTTCGTTACTACCTCGGATCTTCTATTCTTTTTTAGTTAATTTTAACCTGAAAAACATTCATAAGTCTCTCTTAGGTCATATTACTCTTCTTTTACATGTAGATAAGGAGAAGAAGAACAAAAATCCTTACATCCTTTTGGTGAACAAATGAAAAGGCCTAGCAAAGAGCTCTAAACACAAAGACTCTTCAAAAAACCCTTCCAAGAAGAGAAAGATCATGGTCCAATAATGTAAATAACATGTTTTTTATTTCTCATGTTTCACGATGGGGCACTAGAAAAAAAAATAAACCCATCCAAATAAGAAATGGGATTCTTAATCTATATTTGTTAAATAATTCAATTTATCTATTTCTATAAATTGGGTATTAGATATATCTTTTGATTGTCACAAATGTATTAAAATAAAGGAAACAAGTAGATTTGGAAATATTGACCAAGGGGAGGTAGATCTATGAGAATATAAGAGATCTAAACTTACTATTGTAACTATTGGTAAATATGTCCTCATGTTCAAATTAGAATTCTATTGGTTTTAAAATATTGTTATTATGTGTCATGTATTACCAACAAAATTATTTTTGTATCTGGAATTGATATGGATGGATTTATTTTCAAATATTAGAGTTAATTTTTCTTACATTATAAGGAAAGAATTTGTTATGGTAATAAAAATTTAAATAACAATATAAATTTATTAGATTACACAAAAATGTAATGGATATCAATAATGAAACTACCTCACATAACTCATACCACACCCAACTTTGGAATCACTAGCTAGGTCATGAAAATGAAAAGAAATCACTAAATTACACCATGCTGAATATTTATAACTTTTTGAACTAAAACCACTTTGTGTATTTCATGCTTGTTTTCAAGTAAAAATGGCCAAATCCCCATTTACTGGAAAAGGTGAAAGGCGTAAATAACTTCTTGAATAAGTTCATACCAATGTGTATGGACCATTTCTTATTGAATCAAGGGGTGGTTACTCATACTTCATAACTTTTACTAATTATTTTAGTCGATATGGATATTTTTAATTGATGAGGTATGAGTCAGAAACCTTTGAAATATTTAAGGAATATAAGAATTAATTTGAGAACTAGCTTGGTAAGAAGATTAAGAAACACTGATCAAACTATGGTGGAGAATATCTTCATCAAGTCTTCGGTGTTTATTTATGGGATTTTGGATTTATCTCAACTTGCAGCTATTTATACACTTCAATATAATGGTGTAAGTGAAAGGAGTAACCACACGTTGTCATACATAGTGAGATCAAAGATGATTCATGCTAGTATTTCAGTATCCTTTGAGGATATGCATTATAAATAGTAGCATACGTACTAAACCATGTTCTAATTAACGTATAAAATGGTATTCCATTACAATTTTTGAGTGGAAATAAATCTATGTTGTCAAACATATATGTGTGAGGATGTGAATTTTTTTTAGTCCTCTTTAGTAAATAATATTTCACCCAGAGGCCCAAAGTTTATCTTTATAGAATACCTCATCGAAAACAACAGGAAAGTTAATATATAATCCTTAAGAAGAAAAATGTTGGTTGAAAGGTGTCTCGCATTTCTTAAAAATGGTCATATCTCTAAAAGAGATAGTGGGAGTGAGATAGACTTTAATGAATTATAGGATCAAGATACACAAGAGTTAGTATAGGAAATAATCCACAAAGTACCATGGAAGAAGATGTTCAAAAGACCCAACTACTACATAGGATTACAAGAGAGGTTATGGAATAAGAAAACTATGGTTTTTTAGTCACTGGGGATATTGTCTCATTATTAGTCGATAATAATGATCCTTTAACCAACATGTAAGTAAAAAGTGGCACAGATGATTTCAAAATGGAAAGATGGTATGAATTATGAAATTGATTCCATGAACCAAAACCAAGTTTTTATTTTCATATATCCTCTTGTAGAGGTAAATTTGGTTTTTTGAAAATGGTAATTTAATAAGAAATTAGACATTGATAGAAAACTTAGTACCTATAAGGTGTGACTTGTCGTAAAAGGGTTTAATTAGCATCAAGAAATTGATTACATAAAAACATTTTCAGCAATTTATATAGTGAAATACATTAGAATTCTACTTGCCATTATAGCTTTCAAGACTATGAGATTTGAAAAATGAAAGTCAAAACAAATTTCATTATGGGAACCTTAAGGAATATTTCTATATAAAACAACCTGATGGTTTTGTGACTCGAAATTATTCAAATGATATTTGAAATTTGAAAAAAAATTATGGATTAAGGAAAGCATCTGGGTCATGGAACATCTTGTTTGATGATTCCATAAAGAATTTGGTTTCATAAAAAATTGAATGCGAGTCTTGTGTCTATAAAAATTTTAGTGTGAGTGAGGTCATTTTCTTAACAGTATATGTTGAAGACATATTACTTATTGGAAATGAAATAAGAGTATTATAGTCTACTAAATCATGGAAAAATAAATTATTCTTCATGAAGTACTTGGGTATGGAAGCATACATTCTTGAGATCAAGTTCCATCATGATAGATCCAATAGACTAGTTGACCAATGTCTAAGTATATATATTTACAAGATAATAAATAGGTCAAGTATAAAACAAACCAAGTGGGGATTTTTTTTCTAATTTCACATAGCATTCAACTTTCTAAGAAAATATTTCGTTAAACACATGATAAAATGCAAATAATGGAAATTATTGTATATCTATCATTGATTGGGGAATTTATATATGTTATGATATGTGCTAGGCAATATGTTTCTTATGTCATAAGTGTAGTAGGTAGATATCAATTAAACCAAGTAAAAACCATTATATTGAAGTGTTAATAATCCTTAAGTACCTAAGGCATAATAAGGATATGTTTCTATTATATATATGAGATAAGGAACTAGTCATTATAGGATTTTTAGGTAATAGTTTCAGAACATATCAATACAATCTCAAGTCACAAACATGATACATATTCACTTTTAATAGAGGTGTTGTGATCTGGAAGAACTCAAAGAAGTTTGTGGTCTTAGATTATATAGTATAGTCTGTGTATATAGTGGCTTCTAAGGTAGATAAAGAAGGATAATGGATATATAACTATTTCCAAGATCATGACTTGGTACCCAGTAGAAAAGATCATATCACAATATTTGGTGATAATACTATTTTAGTGTCTCATCCGAAAGAACAGAGGTCACATTTGTGGATAAAGAAAATGCTATAGAAATATTATCTTTTGAGGGATTTTCCTCAAAGAGGTTATGTAAAAGTGAGCAGAATATACATGGTAGACAATGAAGAGGACCACCTAACTATAGCCTTAACTCAGTAAAAACACAATTATCATGTGATTTCTAGAAGTCTAAAAGTAATAAGAAATTGGCTCTAGCCCAAGTGAGGGATTTTTTTATTTGGTGTCCTTCAACCAACTATTTTCCAATTGATTACGTGTTTTTTTTATGATTTTAATATTAATAAAACAAATTATTAAATATTGTTCATTATTTTTTATGACTTTAATGTAATAATGTCCTAGATTATTTGTACCATTCATTAGGTTATAGTAGTTCCCTATTATGATGATAACCTAGAAATGATATGGGAATATTTTTAAATACAGTTTTATAATTAGATAAAATTTTATGATAGGAAACATAGAATGTGACTGCCATGTATGAGTACTCATAAGAGGATGAGACTTCTTATCATGAAGTTCTCACTTGATAATCTTCAATAAAAGGAACTATGAGAAAAAACCTGCCAGTATAAATTCTGAATTTTTTAGGGTCATTAGATATTAATGTATTTGAGTATGTGTAATGGTACTTAGACTTTAATATTATTATTAATGATTGGTAGGAATCACGCACATATATGTATTCTGTAAAATTTGATGATATAGTTAATGTAAAATTTAGATACATTGGGTGTGTCATCAGTGACATGTTTTTAATGTATATGTTGAGGAGTTATTTGTCCCTTCCATATTTATGTAAGTTAATATTTATTTCCTTTGACTGGAATAGAACTGTCATAATAAAATTTTTGGCTAGTGTGTAATGATGTTTTTATTTTAGATAGTCTAATAAAGATGTATTCATCATATAGGTTGATGACCTAGATGTGCAATCTTATTGATGAGATATTAAGACAAAGGGGTTATATGACACAATAAGTGTTTAAATGTGGATTCTATTATTATGACATTAAGTTTCTTCTCTTGGATTCTTTGACCCATTTAGGCGTAGTATTCTTGAACTTTAATCAATCCCATCTAATTAAAATGAGAAAAAATCTTAGCGGGTCACACAATGAGTGGTTATGTTGCTCTTAATTAAATTCTATTGTATTTAATTACTGGAATAAATATTATTCTCAAAATTAAGGAATAATTTTATTCATGTTTTATTGAACTCTAATATTCAAAAGGTAATAAATAATTATTTATTCATTAATAAATAATTTATTATATTACAAGAATATTTAATAAATATTTATTCACTATATTTTGAATAAAATTTTTAATTTATTTATTGAGTAATAAAATATTTATTTATGTATTCAATAAATTTCTTGGACTTGGAGCAGACCAAGATCATTTATGGTGATGAATATTTATTTTCAAGCCGATAACTAATATTTATCATTGTGAAATTTAGTGAACACCTCAAAATAATAATATTATTATTATTATATGAAATGGGGGTTTTTATTGTTAAGCATCTTTTATTGAAAAGTAAAAAATGTTACAATAGTCTAAAAGATGGTATTTTAGAAATTTCTTTTTGAAAGACAGGTGTCAAGTTCCCGGGTAGTGTAAAGGAGTAGTTTTTATTCATGCATCTTACTCCTTTGTTTGCAAGTCCATCAGCAAGATATTATTCCTCTGAAAAAACATTATTTATGAGGTAATTCATGATTTATAGGGTGTCTGAGCATTTGATCCATTTGGTCAGTTATATTCTGGGATGGTTGGGGTTACCAATTCTAATAGCTAACACAATAGCTGTGGAGTTGCCTTCAAACAGTGTCTTATTCCATCCTATATGGAATGGGGTTTGATAATGATTATTGTATTATTTAAGGATTGTAATGAAATTAAATAATATTTTAACATAAATCCTATATCTATAAATAGATTTTTATATCTATTGCGTATTGTTAATCGATACCTAAGAATAATTTTGTGTAACATAATTCTCTCTTGAATTCCTTCTCCAATTTACCAAGAACAAGAATAACTCCTCTAAGCTAGAAGGATCGTCTGGTGATTAACATGAGTAGTTAAATATAATTACTTATCTACACTAGAACCAAGAAATCAATTTCCATCCCATATATATCAAAGAAGAATGTGTGGATCACTACTAGAGGGATTCTATACTTATATCCTCCAACGAAATGAAGGTAACGTGAGACGGGTTTTCCTATGATAATCATCATAATTGAAATAATTTCATTTATGATGTTGATGTTTCTTCTGATCATATATAAAATAGTCATAAATTTTACATGCAAATATCATCTCTGAGTTTCTGGTATTTTTTTAATGGTTGGGTCCGAAGCCTAATTTATTCTTAAAGCAAAGCAAAGACCTCTTTAACTGGGTAGAGGGAGACCGATTACGTAGCCTGAAGGCCCAGTGGGAATTTAGCCCATTACATGGCCAGTAGGCCCAAATTTTTTTCCCAAGGCCCATTCTAGGAATAGTAATGCTACAGTACATGCACTGCTACAGTACCGCACAATGCCCTCTGCTACTACAGTACCCTATCACCACAAGAGTAACCTGCCACCGCTACAGTGTCGTCACTACTACAGTACTGCAATAGTAACCTTCGCCCAATGGGTTTTGAACCCCTATTTTGCATGTAGGATTAAGGGGTTCTTACCACTAACCCAAACCCCCAACTACACTGAGTTTCATGTATCTCTATGTCAATATTCGATGGAAAAATTACATTGTTCAAGGAGTTCATGTTGTGAAAAATATTTCAAATGATCCACCATATCAAAAAAACATTAATGGTTAAATCACCCACATTAGTGCTTCCACTATACCCAAAACCAAAAATATTCATGATTATGTTCACATACCCACAAGTTTATCTTATGGTCACTTATGATCCTCGGTTGATTTCTTAAATGTTGTACCCCTTATTAAGAATATCAGCTCACTCTTTTATTATATCTCTATTCTACCATTAATAAGGAAGAGTATTATATATGACATATCCAAAAGGGTACCAAGTGTGAAGAATTCTTGTGGGGTATCATAAATAATTGTTTAAAAATAAGATGGTTAGGTATCTAATATCCAAATAATTAAACCTATATGTTCTGGGGGTGTCATTTATTAATAATTTAATATATATTAATGTATAATGAAATATTATGTATGTGTGTTAAGGTTATGTGGGGAAAATATGGACTGTAAGAGTGAGATTTAAATTCTAGTCAATTTTAAAAGGGAAATATCAAAATTGATGAATTATATGTATATTTTCCAATATATATATTATTAATTTGAAATTTTTTAATTTTTTAATAAATTATCTGTTTTAATTACATATTATATGTGTGATTTTACTCTTACCTGGTATTTATATTTATTGAAGTGGAAAGTAAAAGTTTATTCCTTTTCTCAGTCTACTTTATTTTTTTATTCTAAACAGTTATTGTTTTTCAGTTGTTTTACTATAATATGGTCAGTAGAAAATAATGGTCATTTAAAAAGAACATATATATGATATATATTGAATCAACATTAAAATATGTCTTCATATATGACTATTATTGTATTGAACCATCATATGTCTCATAATATGTTATAGTTATTTTTAATAATAGTCAAATATATACCAATCTATATAAATCAATATATTATAATTATTTTAATAACCATCACATGTTTGGGATAATATATGATGGTTAAAATACACCAAAACAAAATAATATCAGTGTTCTTTCCTATTAGTGGCAGTGTAAATTGTGGGAAAACCAATTTGCAGCAGTTCCTTAAATCACTACACATTTTGATATTGGAAATCAAATAGCGATGGTTTGAATTTTATTAGGTGTGTTTTAGACAGGTGTCATTTTTTAAAATTTAGTGTTGGTTTTCTATACATTTATTAGAAAATCTAGTCATAAATTTTTTTCATTTTATAAAATGGTAAAATTAATGAACCATCACTATATGATTTAGTGAAATTTTTATTTAGTGTTTATTTATTAGAGCTACCACAAAATAAAGGAATAAAATAAAAATAATTTCAAAAATTAGCCACCACTAATATACATATAGGTGGCTCTATAATCTTCCGCTAAATATTTTAAATAAAAAAATATAAATAAACAAAAAAATTAAAAACTATACGACATACAATTACATTAAATATTAATTAATCAAAAACATAAATTTGTAATGAAATATACAACATATATATGAAATAAACTTATATATAAAATATAAAAAAACAAATAAGTATATAAAATCACAAAACATCAATCATGAACTCAGTTATCATATAAAAAATCCCCACATAAACTATCAAACAATCACATCTATCTCCCCACCTCTACAACATCTTACCAACTCTGTAGCTAAACTCATCAAAAATGAAACTGGTTGCATCCTCGGTTTTACAACTAAAATATATAGAATATATAAATCAAAACAACTTAAAAAAATAAATTATTATTATTATATAATCTTGGTTAAATTTTAACTATACCACATAAAATATAAATTATCATGAATATCTTCTAAAGAATGTTGTAGATCAGAATTCTCAACTTCCTACCAACTGTTAACATCTTTCAACTTTAATGAAAAACCAAAAAAAACAAGAAACAAAACGAAAAAATGAATAGGAATATAATATATTTATAATTATTTATATAACATATTTCATTGTACAAAAAAAATTATATATTCTCCCAAATATCATAGATTAAATGTAGATATGAAAATTCACTATGAAATTAATCACCCAAACTCACCTAAGAAACATGGAAAACTTAAAATTACATATTTATGGTATAATTAAACTCTCTAAACTAGGAATGGATTATCTTATAAAAATGCAAGTCTATATATCTCATTTTCCATTACTATAAAACTAGTTTTATAAAATAGATACCAACATCTAAAATTCACTACCTAATCTTACCAAATCATTACCCAATATAACTATATTAGTAAATTAGATATGGTTCAGACTTAATTTCTCACAATTCAATCATAGTAATCCCCAAACCAATTCATGTATTCCATCCAACAAATTTCCTAGTGTAAGAATCTAAAATATGGAATATATTTTAAAAATAAAATCCATATATTCAATATTCACTCTAAATAATACATCAACTTCCAAATAATTTCAATATAGTTTTCATGTGATTTCACATCAATATAACGTCTTTTCTAGGGTTCTGAATCTTACATGATTGTTTTAGTTTTCAAAAACACTAAAAATAAATTTCTTATCATTTCGGGAAAAATAGAACTTATATTAACATGAACATAGTTGATAAATTTCAAAAATAAGAACATGTTTGGTTTCGAATGATTACAACACAATTGGAGGTCATTTTCTTGGATTTTACCTCCGTGTGTGTTTTTGAAGACTATGAAAAATTTAAGAACTTATTATTCAGTCAATATAAGTACACCACAAGTTAGATTGATGATTTTTCTACCCATAAACAACCAGAATAATTCAAATATAGATTTTCTATTATTTCATGTTAATATGCGGTTATTTACAATTTTTTACTATATCATGCATGTTATAGTCTTTAAAATCACTAAAAATTTGTTTTTAGTAATCAAATAAAACTAAAAAAGTAAAATTGACATTGATTCAATTTATAAATTTAAAAAATCAATCCACGGTTGTTTTATTATGATTTCATAATAATCGGAGGTCATTTTATTGGTTTTAACCCCTTGACACAGTTTACCTACTAGAGAAATTTGATATAGTTTTCCCAAAACCCATCCATTATATATTCAAAGGATATTAAATCCCTAAAACAATTGTAACTACATATTTTTGGCAAACCAATGATGATTTTTTAGTGTTTTGATCCCAAACAACATGAATTTAAACCTATTAACACAATAATATTAATAGTGATTTTATAAATTATTTGGACTTTGTAATATTATATAATTTATTTATTTTTCATTGTTTTGCTTTTATAGTAACAAAATAATATTAAATTTAAATTAAAAGTGGTTACTTTAATGTATATGGAATGTTTATTCATGAAACTGCATCCAAGTTTCCTTTAAACTGTAATACACATCTCCATAAGTCCAACGGAGTGACTTAAATCATTAACTTTTACAAAAGATATATATACATATCGAAACATCCTAGACCTAGATGACACTGAATGGTACCCAGTTCTACTCATCCACTTGGACTAAAGCACATATCCCCAAATTCCAAAGGCTATAAACTTGTAATGATGACCTAGGATGTGTATGTGGGGAGACTATACCCTCTTATTAGAGTGTAACATTGTAGTAGAAATCAAACAGATCAATATCAGAAGCATTATAATAATAGAAAATGAGTTTAACATGTAAAAGATAGATATATATATATATATACAAAAATTCTAGAATTAATCTCATATATAAAGATGATCATGTCATGTCTCTAAAAAGTAGTCAAAACTGGTATACAAGCATCAATACAATACATGTAACAAAATACCAAAAAGACCAAAATTCACTATATCCTAATAGAATCATGGGCCTGATCTCAATATCTAGCTCCCCTAATCCTATGCATGGAACAATTTCATGCATAAAACTATGGGTTCATTCCCCAATCCCTACCTACATCCTGATAGTCTGTTTGGGTACCCAACGTAAGCCCAAACATGGTGTGAGATATAATCCTAGTAGGTCACCACCCATGGTGTCTACAAAAAATCATGTATGTACAATATAAGAGAAAATAGATTGCATCATATAATTGATATGGTAGTACTGAAATTAAAATTCCCTAGGAAAAAGTAACCAAGAAATTGATATTGTAAATCCATACAAGGCTCCCTACTAAACAAATTCCAAATCTTATAATATTGAATCCATAAATAGAGATAACTAACATGGATAGGTTATATATATAATGATCCAAATCAACTATTTCCACAACATAAAACCTGCATATTAAATCAACCAATGCCATTTTGTAAAACTATATGTGTCATATCACCCATGACCAAGCTGTATATTCAAGAAAGTCACATATACCATGTATGTACTATAAAATCATAAATGTCAAACCCTGAAAGGTCAGAACCAATGTATAATGAACCAGGGAATATGCGTCAAGTCCTAGGAGAATATTGATGGAATCTCATTAATAGAACTACTGGAGACTAAGGATCATATTAACAGATCATGTCTAATGTGAGTCTAGAAATTTGGATCCAAAGTGTAGAAATACCCTTGGAATCTTTTGGAATTAAGATCCAAGGAGCATACTGGTCAAAGGTATCCACTACCGTAAATCATGACCCATGGGTGAGATGTACCTGGAATCTAAATGGAATAAATATCCATGGTATACCAACCAAATCATCCACTACCATTTCAATTCTCAACCCATTCAATTTATCAAATCACAATCATTATGTTCATGAATTTCCCCACTCATGTAAAAAATCCATATAAACTATTAAATTAATTAAAATAAGGAATAACATGTCAAAATAATTAAAAAGAAGCATCACTATATTCTAAATAATTTAACTCATTCAAAATAAATTATAAGGGCCTCCATATCTAGTTAATCACACAAACATCGATAGTGGTGTAACATGGAAAAAGTAAAAGGAAACACCCCATGGGTGTACTTGGTTGGGGAAAGAACCTCCAACTAATATCATAGAACTAGTGGGAATCCCTAACAGGTTCCATTACATTCAATTAGAAAATTCAATTCATTTTAGAAATGACACTGAAAATTATAGCATTCCGAACTCTAGAAACTAACTCTATAAAGTATCAAACAGTTGGGGAAAATTATAGACCAGCTACCATAGTTCCAAAGTGGAGTGATCGTCCAGTATCATCTTTTTATTTGATCCATATTAGAAGAAAATTGAAGAATGTTTGAAAAGTATGAAAATAAAGATTATTATATTTCCCATAATAGTGTAGTTGATACCAAGTCAAATGAAGAACACCTCCAAATGATTGTTGTACTTACCTGGAAAAATCTAATGGGATAATCAACACTTGAATATGAGTTCATACTAGGAAATGGAATCAAATAAAATCAATTTTAATTTAAATAATAGCTTACATGTTCAAGAGGCTATCCACTGGGAGAAGAAGAAATTATATTTGGGTTTAATATCATTTTACTGTCAAAATTGTAATTTCCCCATGAATTCTTGTGCCATGTGGTTTGGTCATACAATTTTCTAAATCTTGAACCAAAATTAATCCCTCTTCTATGATAAGGTGAAACCACAGGGTTACTAATCACAATTTTAATGTGAAAAAACCATGCAAAACACCTCTATTAAAAATTAGAGGTGATCCAGCAGAGGTGTGCACCTCTATCCACATGGTTTCTAAAACCATATAATCCCCTTCATTCCATTTCTCAAGCCTCGCATGGTTAGTTAGATCATTTGTATTTTCTTATATGGTTTATATAAACCATGAGCCCTATTTGTTTTTTCTAAAAATTCTAGTCCTGGGCTCCAAATAATCCCCATACACATCTGATACTCCCATTAACTCAAAGGGTATACACATTAGGCTATAAAAGGTCATTTAAATAGAAATTAAAAAAAATCTATACCTCATATAAAATCTTGGGATCTTATAATATTCCCCCCTTAAATTAATCTATCACTAAATTTCTCTCTCAAGGGTGGTCAAGATTCATATGATAATAACTCAAGCCACTGAGTATGTACGTCGTCCTCCCATTCCCAAGTCTTATCCTTTAAGCTTCCATTCTTACATAGCACCCATACTTGAGGAACTGACTATACTTGGAGGACATTCATAGTCCCATCAATGATATGAATTATATTCTCCTTAAAATACACATCAACAAATTTCTAAACCTCCCCAGGATAAAAAGCATGAGACATGTCTAAATGATAATGGTGTAGCTGAGATACATAGAAGACACCATGCATGGATTCAGACCTCTAATGTAACTGAAACTGATATGCTACTGGCCTGAAAATCTCTAAAATCTAAAACAACCTAATATATAGGGGTGAACGCTTCCTTTTTATCTATATCTATTTGTTTCCCAACCTTAGGGACAAAAGTAAAAATACATGATCCCCAACATTGAACTCTAAAGATTATCACTGGTGATCAGTGTAAGCTTTTTGTTCAGACTGTGCAGTAACCATCCACTTCCAAATCAACTAGACCTACTTAAAAGTCTCCAACATGATATGTGGTCCCAGTAAAGCTTCCTCAGGATCCTTTATCCAGCATCGAGCTGATTGGTATGGCCTACCACGCAAATATTCATAAGGTTTCATATGTATCATTACCTGATAACTATTCTTGTAAGAAAATACAACCAGGAGGTATGTGTCTCTCCTAAGATACCCCAAAATATAGAACACATTCTCACAATATGTCATAGATCACCTGTATCATATGATCTAACTAGCCATCATTTTGAGGGTGGTATGTCTTGCCAGGAACCATTTGTGTACCCAATTCCCACTGCAAACTCTTCATGAAAAGATATGTAAATTGGGAATCCCTATCTCAAATGATATTATGAGGTTCTCTATGAATTAATACTATATCTCATGGATATACAACCTATCAAGCTCATTTAAACTAAAGGTTTTCTTTTATGGGAGGAAATGTGCATCCTTTTTTATCATGACAATGACAACGCATACAACATCACTACCTTGAGGGAATCTCAGCAACCCATTTTTAAAACTCATCCTAACATCATCCCATTTCCACTCTGTAATAGGTAACTAATATAAAATTATTTCTTGTCATAAATGTTCTATATTAACCTACTGATGGGTGGAACACCTTGTAACAAAATTGTCTACCTCATGTTTCATGCCCATCCACCAATATTGGATACATAAATCATGGAACATCTTGGAAATAAATAGATTCACCACCCAAATTTTGGCATGAAACTCTTGCATCATCTCCTCACATATTCCAAATAGAACCCAAATGTGATCATGGATATGTAGGATCCCATCCTCACCAACTATTCAACTAAGAGGTGTGTCCTCACCTTCCACACACTCCCATAGGACTAGGCCCTTAGAAACCAATAACATTCTCATTCTCACTCTTTCCACTAGTGTAGAGGTAATAGATAAGGTTGAAAGAAATGTATACGCTTGACTATCTTGGACCTCCATGTGTATCTCAAAGAATAATTATATAACCTATCACTCACTATTGGCCTCCTCAACTGCCTGTATTTGAGTCCTCCTACTCAGTTCATCAGTAAATGTGTTTCCTTTTCCATGTGTATAGTCCTACTCAAAGTCAAAATACTATACATACTCAACCCATCTTTTTTGCCATAGATTCAAATCATTCTAAGAAAATATATACTTGAGGATTTTGTGCAATGTGTACACCACAAAATGATCTCCCAGTAAGTATTATCTCCCACAATACGATACATGAAAAACTATAGCTAACTCAAGATCATATTTGGATTAATTCCAGTCATGTGGCCTCAAATGTCGAGACTCATATGACACTAATCTATCCCCCAACATTAAAACAGATCCAAGATTTATACCTAATGTTTCATAATACATATCATAGATTTTGACTAGAAATTTAAATATTGGGACTGGTGCTGAAGTTAATCTCACTTTAAATTACTAAAAGGTCATCCTGTATGTATTTTTCCATACAATTGTAGACCCTTCTTAGTCATTCTCGTAAGTAGTTCTGGTAAGAATGAAAAGTATTTTATTAAATGTGTGTAATATCAATCTATCCCCAAAAATACTCAATATGTCAAATACATTATTGGGATGCTTCATGGAAACTACAATTCTCACATTATTTGGTTTAACTGATACTCCTATCTCTGACATAATACGTCACAGGAAGTGAATATTTTCTATACAGAAGTTGGAATTTTTTATCTTTGAAAATAACAGATTCTCTATTAGTGTAACCAAAATTATCTCCAGATGTTTGGTATTTCTGAGTCCATTGTGATAATACAGTAATATATCATCCATGAAAACCACCATAAATGAATCCAGATATTGATTAAAAACTCAGTTCATTAGCGTCGCAAATACAACTGGCACATTCGTGAGACCGAACGGAATAACCAGATAGTCTCATAGAACATACATGCTATGAAAATCTGTATGAAGTATGTTTGCATGTAAAACACATGCTTGGTGATATCCTAACATTAAATAAATTTTCCTGAATACCATAGTACCTCAGAGCCATTCAAAAATGTCATCTATTAGTGGAAAGTTAAATCAGCTCTTAACCGTCAACTGTTTCAACTTCAAATAATCCACACTTAACCAGAGGATACAATCTTCTTTTTCTGAAAAAAGCTCTCATGAACCCCATGAAGAAGTATTGGATCGAATAAAACCTCTTGCCTCTGAATCCTCTAGATTCTGCTTAAGCTCTTGTAACTCCATTTTATTTATCTTGTAAGGAGGAATGGATACTGGTGAAGATCCTAACACTAAATCAATGGAGAATTCAACCTCTCTCTTAGAAGGTAATCCAAAACAATATCTAGGAAAACATCAATGAAACAATATACCACTCTAAGGAAGAGCACCTAACATGTTCCTTGGTCATTCAAGTACAAACTAGACATCTAGATTTTCATACCGCATATCCCACGATGATACAGTCCTACTTAGCTTTCTTAGACATCATGTTCACCTTTGTGAATATATCCTCCACCATATAGTTATTTGAAATTCACCCTTCGGTGATAGAAATCAATGTAGGTTTGATAAAAAACTAGTTAGTCCATTCCAAGTATGATATCATACCCTATTATCTTGAATAAAAAAGATTCAAGATTAAGTGATACCCACCAACCATAAAGGGGAACTACCTACACTGATATAAATCCAACATTATTATCCACAATGGTGTATTGAGTGTTATAATTCCCTTGGAAAACTATATCACAATCCCAAGGTATCCAACTATAGATACCGATATGAAACTATGTGGTGCACCTATAACAGAAGGAGTAGATACAATAGTAGAGGCTACTATGATTTTACCACTCCCCATAGATGGTTCAGAGTTCTTCTCCTTGGGGTTAGGCTATAAATACTAAACCTGGATTGAACTACATCCCTA
This sequence comes from Viscum album, assembly GCA_963277665.1. NCBI lineage: Eukaryota > Viridiplantae > Streptophyta > Magnoliopsida > Santalales > Viscaceae > Viscum > Viscum album. The sequence continues at coordinate 398,339,304 of OY728144.1, forward strand.
TGAAACAAAAACACTATCTAGAGAAATTCCACTCTACTGTCTCAGTGAAATTGGTTCCTAGATACCTCACACATGATCACCACCACCTTATCCAAATCAACCAATACTGATCCGGCTCAAAGCCAGATTTCAAGAAACTAAAACTTCTCTCAAACGTTTTGTTGAATTCTAACACCTTCCACTAACTGATTATGGTAAGTTTGGTTAAAAACATTAAACATGGCCCATCCTGTCACAATATCAACACTTAACTGGGTTGTTATCATACTAATTTCTCAAGTGGCCCCATATGCCACACTGATGATAGAAAACTGAGCTACCAGTACTCATAGCCTAGCTGGTACTCATCTCATAGGAAGCCTCAAAACCTCGCTTCTTACCACTAGAGGTTGAACTACTGGGTCAAGAACCCATATTTCTCGATTATGTGTCCCCATCCTCCCTTAGGTTCTATTCTATAATTAGCACCTGGTTTACTTCCTCAGTATTCACCATCAACCTAAACATGTTAACCTATAATCAACTAGTATATCAGAGACCTAACATGATTTATATCACCCCCGATAGCTCCTCAGCAAGGTATGTTGGCTAAAAACTTTGCATCTCTATAAACCATGTTTAATGCTCCATAACCGTCATATATCTATACTCTAGATGCATGAACTTGATTTCCATCCCTTCTCTCAGATTCTCAATGAAATTTAATCATAAAATCGGGTCTTGAAATCCCTCCAACCCAAGTCATGAAGCACCACATCCTGGTTCATAACATCCCACCATCACTTTGTTTCTCCCAGAATCATATATGTCACAAGCTTCACTCTCCTTGTAGGAGGAGTATCTAGATGTTCAAATACTAATAACATAGTCTCAAGGCACAGATCAGTATCCTATTCACCTCCATGTAATAACCCTATTTTTCATATGAGGTATCTACACTTCTTTTCTTCGTTTAAATGGATAATTATAGCCTAATATGAGTACCCAATTAGATAAAAGGTGTTTCAGTAGTCTATGGGGATTGTTCAGAGCCTAGAACCAAATATTTTTGGATTAAAAATGGCTCGGTGCATGGTAAGTTTAAATCATGTGGGGATGGTCTCATATTCTAATAATCATATGAGGTATGGGAAGAGATTATTAGGTCTGGCGGTTAGATAAAACCAGGCGATTTGGGATGCATGACAATGTGTCAACCTTTGAAATTTTAACATACGAGTTTTTTATGTTTTACACATAGTTATTCAAAAATTTTAGGAGCCCCTCCCTAAATATAATCAATCACATTTAGAACATTGTTTTTCAAACAACATGACCCCTTAAAATTGGATGAATTTTAAAATTTTAAATTAAATTTAATTCTATTTTTAACCTAAAATTACAATTCTTCCTCCCTCATAGCAGGGAAACCTTTTGAGAGATGCTTTTGATGACTAGTCTTGGATTTGAGGAAATTCCTCTATCTGATCTATAATTCAAGAACAAAAATTCTTATTGTATTTACATTGGTGAGTACTCAATCCATTTTTAGAAGTTCTTCATTCTTCTTCCTGTAGACAATTCTATTACGGTGAAAGATGATTATCCGAATTTTCAGGTTCTTCGTCTATTCTTCATTTTTCTACCAATCTGATTCAAGTTAGGAACTTATACTTAATGGGAACCTTTCTACCGAGATATGTTAGGTGGTATATACTTTTCTATTAGTTTTTTTGCTTTATATACATAACTTTCATTGTGATACCCATTTTACTTTCCAATGCGGTTCCAAAATTGGACTAGTTAATTGAATTAAATGGAATAGGAACTTTTACAGATCCCATTAGGTTAATTTTAGATGTATTTATGCTTTTTTTACAATCTAGGGAACCCATGGAGTGTTCCATATGAATTATCCTTATTATTTCCTTTTTTAAAATCCATGTTATGTGTTTTCATGATTACCTAGTTAGAGGAAGCTTAATTGTGATTAAATGAAGTTGGGCTGCTTGCCTAAGATATGTCTTACCTAAGATATGTCTTGGATTCTTTCTATATTGAACATGATATTGAGTTATCAAATGTTTTAATTATTTAATTGAACTAATGGTCATATTCGGTTTTGATTAAATGAGTTATTATACTCATTGTTTGATTGAATTTAAATTTAAATATATAAATGAGTGGGTAAACTCATGAGATATGTTTAAATATAAATTTTGAAAAATTAATGGGTATATTCATTGATTTTATTTGAGTTTTAATTGTGTTATTTCATTGGTTATACTCATAAGATATAATTGAAAATGAAATATTATATGAGTGGGTAGACACATATGGTATGAATTGACTAATGGTATGAAATGAGTAATGATTCTTCATATTCCTATGACTTTTTAGACTAACTATGGGGTGTGTTCTTATGATTTACCAGTTATACGAAGCCCTCTTATAATTTATTTTTTTTGAATTGGTTGAATATGTTCTGGAATACCTCCCTTTCTAGTTTTTGTTCCTAGTTAAATGTTTTATATGGAAATTGTATTACTTAAATGGTCTTGTTATCAATTATATAAATGGGTGGTATAATCATAGGTTTCCTTGAATATGAAATGTGGATGATGAGTGGGTATACTTTTGGTATGAAATGGTAAAGGATTTGTTTAGTGAATGAAATGAAATGTATTTGAAATGGTAGTGTATCCCATGGTTGGTATACCAAGGTTTTTTATTCCACTTAAATGTGTTTGATGTTAATACATGGATATTGATGTGGTAGTGGATGCCTAGGATTGATTATGTTCATTGGGCCTTGATTCTGTGGGATTACTTGGTAATTGCTACCCATAATATCTAGATTGCTTGGACTCTCATAGAACATGTTCGATAAGGCATGCTCCTAGGAATCCAACCAATTCCTAAGCGAGTTTCCATCGAGATGATACTGATACATGAATCGGTTTCCTAGTTATTTTAAACCTTGTATTTGTCCCATCCTGCTAAAACACTTGGATTATATGGTACAGTTGTGAGAAATATGTTATTATTGGTTGAATATATTAGTCATGGATGTTTTGACACTTCAGGTTTTTCGGGAATGTCATAGTTTTTATGGTTATTTGGTTTGTATGGAGAGGTTGTGGTGTCTACACTCTTTATTTGTAGCTTAATTGTATAAGAGATTGACCATATTAAGTAGGTATCCATGAGAGCAAATTTTAGTGTTTTTGGTTTAGTAGTTTATATTTCATGGAAACTTTCCTTTTATTTACTACCTACCAGATTTACCTGCACAATTCTAATATTTTTATATTGTACATCCTTGACCTGTATGGATATTTGGGTGTTTACCAACTATAATTTTATCTCACACCCTATTCGGGCTGTCTATGGGAACCCAAACAGACTATTTAGATACAGGGATTTACAGGAGAAAGAAACAACAGTTTTTTGGTTTATTTTTTTCCACTCTTAGGAATAGGAGAGCAAAGGACTGATCTGAGGCTTGCGAAGAAAATTGGAGATACCACTTTTTTCTATTTTTGGTATTTTGGATACATGTGTTGTATTGTACTATTATGGACTTATTTTGGATGATTTTCTAGATACGTTACATTATCATCATTGTGTATGAGGTACTTTATTACATTGTTATCTATTAATTTCTTTCATCATTGTGTATGAGGTCCCATTCTTTAAGAGTATGGGACCTTATGGATTAGAAAATGATGCACCTTTTGATTCAATTATTTAATGTTAATTAATATGGTATGGATTATATGGGCACCATATTTTTGTTCATGATGTGTTATGGGCCCTCATGGATTACAATAAGGTGAAACATTGGTTAAACCTTTTGAATAAGTGAATGATGGAAATTAAATGTGAAATGAATATGAAATTTGGATAAAAAATGGAACTTCAAAAAGGATACTTGACCCAGACCCAACTTTTTAGTTTGAAACAGTAAGTATCTCTAGTGGTTTTTGGGGACTGTTCTTTTTTTTCTTCCTATCTTTATAAGCATGTTATGTGGTATGACCTGGTTTTAAGATCGTTTTTACATGTCCTACACTTTTGAGCTATGAATGTTGATGTTTTTCTTTTATGAGGTTTGTTATTGAATTTAGAAATGTAAAACAGGACTTGGTAGTTCATTCGGGGCATGTTTCTTTTGGCAAGACCTGTTATGGGTGTTTATAACCTTGGTAATTAAACAACTTCTATTGGGTTTCTTTTTTAAGGACCTGTGTTGTTTTAATGGTATCCTCACAGTTCGCCTTATATTAAATAATTTAAAGTAATTTATTTTGATAAATTTACAAATTATGACTGAATGGAAATAAATGTTTAATGAAAAAAAAAGTTTTTTTATAAGTCATTCATTTTTTCTTTGATGCATTCGTTAAATTTGGTACCATGTTTTTTTATAGATTTTACATTATGTTTTATTAAAAATATTTTAAATGTGTATTGATTAATCTTGAATAAAAGTAATTAATTTTAATTAGAACCTGAAGTGGTTTCCTTTAATTAAAACCTTTTGTAAGGGTATTTTAAATATCCTTTCATTATCCTTGGAATGGAAATGTGAGCATTTCCTAAAGGAATATTTATTTTGTATAAATGGTTTACATGTTAGGATATTGAGCCTAGTGACTCTCCTAATTGCATTACCTAGTGATAGAGTTGTTACTTATGATTTTCTAAGGGGATATCCCATGGTATGTAGCACCCATACTACTTAAACGCCTTATTAAATTTTGTGAGTTTCCAATACTTGGTGTCGTGAAGGTGTTATTGTTTCATATAGGACAATTAGTTTCTAAATTAAACACTTTTTTGGATAGATTTTCATGTTTTCCTTGACCTTTTTGACAAGTGTTATCATTGGGGAATTCTCAGTTTTGACAAGTTAGACCTGCATAAGGCTTGGTCAGCCACTTCATAGGTCGTTTGACCCACCCTTTCTCTCAGTAATGGATGACTTTGTATGTGTTCATCCTTGTTAATGGTCATATAGTTCAATATGATTCTAGTTTAAATATATTATATAGACTACCTCATACATGAAATCATAGGACAGATATCATATGGTTAGTATTGAGGATGTGTCCTTATACTTATGTAATCTCGGGGTAGTTTGTGTGGATATACATAGTACCCATAAAGTTTCTACATGGTGTAATTTACTAGTTGAGTTTATTTGAATCATTGATCCTATGAAGTTGATATTTTTTTGGGACATCTATGGATTATATTGCCCTGAGATTAAAGTAATAAAGTTTGTCTAGAATCTCTGCAGGTCTTTCTAGATGCTCAAGTGTTTTGACATGCCGGTTAGAAGGTTTGTATTTTGTTACTAATGTTGTGACATGGTTATCATGAATTGGAGTAGTGAAACACATATTTTTAAAGTTAATATGATCTTCTTCTCTCTTGAGCGGCTATTCTATCTCACATTTAAATGAATTGGAAAATCTTAATGTGGGGATCATCATGTTAGTTTTAGTTTTCCATGTCAGTGATTTCTCAACAACACGACATTGATCTGGTTGGATGTCTATAAAACCCTTTAGAAACACCTTTGGTCTTGGATGGACATTGGTGGTAAATATTGAATGATCAAGGAGCATCTCATGTGGTGAAGGCATCATGGATCGATTGATTGAGCGTTATGAGGTGAAGCTAATCTTCTTTTAAGAAGTAGACTAGTAGTGGTCTGACTGGTCTTCTTGGTAACCTTTGAATACTCTTAGTGTATTTTTATTAGTGGCAAGAATGTACCCTATATTGACATCATCTTTGATGCACTATGATATCATCTGTTATATGACACACAAATGTTTTTAAATTCCATTTGTATTTTCAAGATGGTATTCTTAGTATTTCACACTGAAGAATGGTTATTATCATGTCTTGGTTAGTCATGAGTAATACTTGAGTTCCCATATAGGAATGCCTTGGATAGACACTTAGAAACCAACCATTTTTCTGTGACATGACTGTGATAAATATGCTACTCTATGTGCATTCAGTATTATAATGTGGATTTCATGGCTTCAACCAAAATCTGACTTGTAAACATGGAGTATGGACTACCATGAGTAAGCTCATTAGACTCTAGTTTAATGAATTTGAGGTTATCTTAAACTTGTAGTCAAGGTCAGATGTTATTTTTAAAAGGGTAATGATTTTGGTGGGTTGGAACTCGGCTACACCATTTCTCCTATTGTGGGGAGATGATTTAAATGAATAGATGGTGTTTTGACCAAGGAACCACAACAGGAATTGGTTATGGACTTTGGTGGGTGTGTTCATGGTAGTAATAGATACCATGGAAAAAAGGGTTTTGATTCAGTTTTAATAAGTTGGTTGTCTAAGTCGATCATTCTAAGAAGGATTGACCATGGAGGCTTGACATTTTATCCTTATTTTATGATAGTTATAGTCATAAAGGACTGGTTTAAACATGTCTTCAGGTTATGGATGGTGTGGTAAAAAGTTCAATAGTGTATTTCAGAAAAGCTTGTGTGACTGGTTTTAGTTTGGACAATCAGGATTCGACCGTTCCTTTAGAATGAGTTCCCTAGTATGTCCTCAGATATATTTGTGTTTTCCTAGATAAATAATTCACACAAGGAACCTCACTATAATTATTAGTGGTTTGATTTGTAATGAAATTTTGACAATGGAGGTATCATACTTCTAAATTGGCCCATTTGTGATAAAATCCATAGTGAGTTTATTTGAGGATAGGTTACGAGCATGCATCCTAGTTTTCAAGGGATCTTTGGAGAGGTATATACCCCTGGTTGAATTCACTTACAACAATAGATTTTAGGATATATTCTGATTGTTCCTTAATAGGCCTTTTATAGTAGGACATGTTGATCACCCATGTCTTGGTTAGAGGTAGGAGGGGAAGTTGTCTTGGGACCTAATCCTGTTTAGGAGACTACAGGGCAGGTTCAGTTGATTCAAATTGAATTTCTTCTGCAACATCTTCACATAAATCTTATTATAATCACTGTAGATGAAATCTAGATTTTTTGGTCAAGGATTGGTTCTTTCAACATGATTCACTGAGGCTGGAACAAATGAGAATCAGGAGATAGGGTATGCTTTCACTGTGATATGTCAGGTCATTCAAGATTCTAGGTAGAGTTGGGCCAACAACCTATAAGTTGTAGTTACCTCTAGGTATGGATCCATTCATGACATCTTCCATGTATCTCAAATTTTCTAATATCACTCAAAACTATCTCATACTTTTCATCCTGAGGAGGTTGAGTTACAGGTTGATGTGTCCTTTGAGGAGCATGCGATTTGAATTGTTGATATGAGAATGAAGGTTATCTGAGGCCCTTCAGTTCCTCTTGTATTCTTACTATGGAAGCATGGTCATTTACTATATGATACATGGGATTGGGAGGCCAGCGTATGTTCTTAGTTGTCAGAGTTATTCTCAGAGAAATCATGACCACCCTTGAGAGGGTATTTCAGGGATAAATTGCTTTAAGGGGGAGATTGTAAGAACCTTGTTTTTTTTATGAGGTAAGAATCCATTTTCTCTTGTTTTAAATGTTTAATTACAGCCTAATGTTAGTATAGATTTTGATAATGGGTGTTTTAGTGGTTTTGGGGGCTTTTTTAGATCCCGGAACCCAATCTTTTGGGTTTAAAATGCCCTACTACATGGTTAGTTCAAACCATACGGGTCAGTCTGCATGGTCTGATAAACCATGCAAGGAGTAGGAAGAGATCAGGGGGAGGCTACATGGTAGGAGAAAACCATGTGATTTGGTTTTCATGGCTATGCGTTAACCACTATAGTTTTCATAGAGTATTTTTTCATGAATTCTGCATGGTTGATCAAACAGTGCAAGGAAACTGTGCGGGTGTGCCTTCCCTATAGATAACCATGCACGATTGGCACACGGTTTTTCAAAACACATAGTCAAACCATGTGACTCCTTAATTTTGGGTGGATTTTATAATTTTAAATTGAATTTGATTTTATTTTTAATCTAAAATTACATTTCTTCTTCACACGTAGCAAGGAACCCTTTGAGATCTCCTTTTGATGGATAAACATAGATTTGAGGTAATTCCTATAACGACCCAAAATTTTTTCAATGAAAATTATATTCTTATAATTATCTTATAAAGTATAAATCACATAAACATAACATATAGAACACAACAAAAACATTATAAATAAATAATTATTGAAATAAGAGGTATTTCTATAAGTTAATGAACTTATACCAATGGAATAGTAACATGACCTTTTGAATAGTAATATGACCCATATAAATAGTGTATTGGACAATAGAATAGAAATCTCACCCATGGAAGTATAAATAAAACTTATTCATCTTATAAATGGTAATATTATATAATTATATCATAGTATAAGTAAATAAATGTTATATAAATCATTAATTAAATGTTGATATTTTTAAAAAACATAATTTTTTATTTAAAATTTTATAATTAATATAATGAACTAAAAGAAAATTAATTTTCATAAAATTTTGTTCATAAATTAATATTGTTTTGTCTTATTATTATAATATAATTTTATGATACCTTGATTAATTATTTAAAGTGTTATAAAATCAGTTATAATTTTAAAATTGGTATTTTCCTAGTAAATGATGATTTTAATTAAAAAATTAATTTCTCATATATAGAAAATTATTTCCATAAAATGGAGTTTATTTTTGAATTCTACATGTCGAAAAATTATTTGAGTGTACTTTTTGGATTTTTCTAAAATTTATGAATTTTTTGTGAAGAGTAAAATACCGTAATTTATGGTATATATACATTATATGTTAAACATGTTATTCCTTGAGTTTTCACTGATGTAAGCACCATTGGTTAAAACTCACATGATATAATTATTGTATTTATTATCAATAATCAACATTATCCCTTTTCTTGAGAAAAATAATAAACTAATGAATTAAATAATGAGAAAACACCCTTCTTCTCCACTATTAATACCACCCCTCACTAGCTCTTCTCTTCACACCTATAAATCCTGGAGACTTATCCAAATGCCTCTCAAATATCCACCCAATAACCATCCCCACGTCTAGGATATTTTTTTCTTGTTAAAATTCCAAAACCAATCCCCTAAGGAGGTTCTCAAGAATAAGGAATCAAAGGGTGTTAGGATATCATTAAGAATATTAAATAAAATATGTTTTTATTTTGGTTTCATGTTATTTAATTATATATCTAATCTTCCAAATACAGAATAATTTGTTATCATTGTCTTTTAATTGATAGTTAATTATGCTTAAAATCATGTAACAATATATGTAAAAAGATAGGGTCTCTATTGTTGGTATTAGAGCAAGTTCTAGTTATTTTTGGAGATTAGGACTATAGAACTTTATTAAGAAACCTAGGGATAATTCTATCACCATGGATAACCTGGACTAAAACTTAGGGTATCACAAGTTAAGATATACTTTTCATTTTCAATTTTATCCTTCTATGTTTAATGTTTTCTTTTTATATTATTATTAGATAAGAATTCTATCCCCCTAATTGTACATTATTTTTCTTAGTTAATGGATGGAAATATAAGAAGATGCTCCAACAATCAATGTGATAGGCAATGTGTAGATTACCCTAATTATATTCCAAATATGATCATAAATAGTTCTCATAACTTCATGAAAGTTCTTACACATATAGATCAAGATATGAATAATAACTTGAATCAGGTGGATCACCCTCCTCCTAAGAAAGAGAATGTTGTTGTCGAATCATTTATTTTGAAAAGGCCTCCCATGTTTATTGGATCATCTGATACCCTCTTCACAGAACATTGGATTGACTCCATTGAGAAAATATTTGATGTCCTCTAGTTCTTAGAAGAAGATAAAGTTGTGTCAGTGGTCTATTTTTTTTATGGGGAAGATGATATGCGATGGACACTGATCAAGAACACAAATTCCAAGGAGTAAATTGATTCCATGGAAATGGAATATTACAATAAAATATTTTTAAATAAATATTTTCCCCAAACCCTCCATCTCATTATGGAAAGATATTTCCTCTTATTAAAGCATAAGTAATATGAATATATTAGGGAATATTAAGAAAACAACACAAGACTTGCATGATATGCCTTCATTTTTTCCAGGAACACCGTAAGCAAGGTGGATTTCTTCTTTAGATAACTAAAGTAAATTCTATGAAAATTATTAAACATTAGAGACTCTGATATCTATGATGATAATTTTTTGTGGTTCTCTTAATGTTGAAATGAATATCAGATACAATTAATGGTCTCATCGGATGGGGAGAAAATAGTAAAATTGAGTTTAATATGGTTGGATAAATAGATAAAACCTCGGATGGAAAGAAGACCCAACATCCCACATGTAAAAAGTGTGGGATGAATCATCATAGAAACTTCTTAAAGGGAACCAAGATATTCCACAAATGTGGGAGAGAAATAAATATGAAAAATAACTATCAAAGGGATATGAATAATCCCACTAATGATAAAGAAAAAAGAATGGTCCAAATCAACACATAGCCTATAGTTTTGTGTTTCAACTATAAGGAACAGAGGAATTATGTGAGACATTGCCCTCATCCAAGGTTTGTTTGAGGAAATCAACAAAAATAACCTCCAAGATAGCAAGGAAGGGCATATCCAATCACTACTACTAAGTTGGATCCCAACAATTATGTGGTGATAGGTACATTGCTTATTCATTCAAGAATATAAAATGTACTATTTTATTCTAGTTCTATGCATTATTTCATATCTTATATGATTATTAGATTAATTAAATAACCACCTATAAATTTTTAGGTTGAGTTATCTGTGAATATAAAAAATGGTGCAATTATTACTTCTTATGTTTTTAACTCCTCCCTGGTTAATGTTTTTGGAATGAACCTCTAAAAAAATCATGTCATACTGACTTTGGTAGAGTCTGATTCTATATTAGTAATGTATTGGGTATCATATTATATATAAATCTAACATCAACTGTCAGGAAAGGGATATCACTCTTCACATCCCAAATCATCCTCCAATTCGGTACAAGTGTAAGGAGGAGGGTGAATCCCATTCGGAATAATTGTCTCAATTGTAGATATTGTTTCTTTATGAGAAAGTATGTCTAGCTCAAATTATTAAGAAAATGGAGAAAATAATGTTTGATGACATTCCCATCTTGAGGGATTACACTGATGTATTCCCAAAATAAATCATTAGGTATTCCTCCTAATCAAGAGGTTGAGTTTTTAATTTATCTTATTCGTAGATCTAAGTCTATATAAAATACCCCTTATAGAATTTCCATCGCTGAGCTATAATAACTAAATAAATTGTTACAGGGGAATCTGGACAAGGGTTTTATATGCCTGGGTGATTCACCATGGGGTGCGACTGTCCTATTCATCAAGAAGAAGGATGGATCAATGCGCCTATGTGTTCATTATCACAAGATCAAAATAATCATCATGAAGAACAAGTATCCTCAGGCATGGATATATGATATGTTTGATCAGCCACATCAGATCAGTTATTTCTCTAAGGTGGACCATTGGTTAGGATATCACTAATTAAAGGTGGGGAAGAAAGATATTTTAAAGAGTGACTTTTTAATTAGCTATGGATATAATTATTTCATAGTGATTGTCTTAAGACTCACTAATACTACATAAGTATTCATGGAATTAATTAATATTGTCTTTAGAGATTGCCTCAAAAAATTTGTTGTAGTCTTTATTAATGATATTCTGATATACTCTAAAAGCAGGGAGGAACATGAGTAGCATTTTAATACTATTGTTTCGGTGCGGATGTGCGCCGGGTTTCTGTTCCGACGCTGTTCCGCCAGGACACGTTCGCGCGTGCGCCCGTCGACCCGAGGGGATAGGCATGCGGCTTGTGGCCCCGCAGTCCCGCTTTCCAAAGGCGGGCGGCATCCGTCCCTTATTCAGGGGCGTCTGCTCCTTGATCAAAACCGGGATGATGGGATGTCGGCTCCTCCTCCCGTGGACGTCTCCTTGGAACTCGTTGCCTAATCCGGGTCTCCCTCATAGATTTAAGACGTGCTCGTGAATCTCGTTCCCGGCGCCATGTCTCCATGGACACCGGTTAATTACACTGCTTACGCCCGGACGCTCCAAGAAGTCTGGTCGGGGCAGCAACCTGCGGTGAGGAGACCGGGTAGCTCTGGGTGTTGGGGGTGTGTCTTAACACTGCGGCTCTGCATGTCTGCCTTCCATCCCTAATAGGGCTTCTCGAAGGCTTGATGGCCTGAGGCATCCTGCGCTGGGTGCGGGGAACTGTGTTACCTGAGGTTTTCCTCAGCTTCCCATGTTTAACACGGGGTATTCCGCGAGTTTAACGTCCAGCGGGGACGGCATCAGACTGATCAACATGAGAAGTGGATCAGATGACAGAACCCCTTGCGAGGAACCTCCGACGCTGGGGCCAGCACATGGGCGGCTTCCCGAGTGAAGTGGAGTGGAATGAAATGGAATGACCCCACCGGGATGTGGCGGCCCGGGTAAGGATCAGGATGGATGATGGAGTGAAGAGCTTGGACCCCTTAGGGGCTTCCTATGTACCGCGCGTTGGCGCGGATCAAAGTCAGCGTAGTTCGGGTATACAGTTTAACGTCATAATGGACGTCGGCAAGCCGACTCATGAAGAGGTCGAGGCCGCCGGGCGGAGGATTGAACCGAACCACCTCGCACAGAGGGGGATGGAACGGCCGGGTGGATTACAGTTTCACGTCATGCTAGACATTGAAAGGAGAAAAAGGCAGTGGGGAAGCACAATGGAGATACACATGTGCAGTCTCCCACAAGGGCGGATTCATAGGTGAATCGACGCAAGTGTGAACCCGGGGGGGGGGGGGGGTCCACTGATGGACGAACCGACGTGAATACGACCGGGACGACCAGGTGGTGGGCTTGAACCTCGGAGAGGCTTCCTACGTACCCTATTTAGAAGACAGGGATCAAAGTCCACGTAGTTCGTTCTGTCAGGAATTACGCACTGAGGCGGCCCGGATGCGGCAAAACTCAGTCGGAGAGGGACTTGGGACGAAGGTAAGAGACCTCGATCCCTGTCACGCCCTCCACTGGTTTCGGCAGTGGGGAAGCACAATGGAGATACACACGTGTAGTCTCCCACAAGGGCGGATTCATAGGTGAATCGACGCAAGTGTGAACCCGGGAGGGGTCCACTAATGGACGAACCGACGTGAATACGACCGGGACAACCAGGTGGTGGGCTTGAACCTTGGAGAGGCTTCCTACGTACCCTGTTTAGAAGACATGGATCAAAGTCCACGTAGTTCGTTCTGTCGGGACTTACGCACTGAGGCGGCCCGGATGCGGCAAAACTTAGTCGGAGAGGGACTTGGGCCGAAGGTAAGAGACCTCAATCCCTGTCACGCCCTCCACTGGTTTCGGCAGTGGGGAAGCACAATGGAGATACACACGTGCAGTCTCCCACAAGGGCGGATTCATAGGTGAATCGACGCAAGTGTGAACCCGGGAGGGGTCCACTGATGGACGAACCGACGTGAATACGACCGGGACGACCAGGTGGTGGGCTTGAACCTCGGAGAGGCTTCCTACATACCCTGTTTAGAAGACAGGGATCAAAGTCCACGTAGTTCGTTCGGTTCGTAACACTCTACCCCCGTGGGCGAAGGCCACTCCAATCCCGACATCCCTACAGAGACGCGCGGGTGGGGGCCACATCCAAACCGGGAGGACCCTGCGTGCGAGACACGGGATCGGGTGATGCGGATGGTTTAACGTCTTGCCGGACGAAGTACAGTTTAACGTCGTGTGTTGAGGACGAAGCGGATGGTTTAACGTCTTGCCAGACGAAGTACAGTTTAACGTCGTGTGTTGAGGACGAAGCGGACGGTTTAACGTCTTGCCGGACGAAGTACAGTTTAACGTCGTGTGTCGAGGACGAAGGTTCTTGGCAGTTTAACGTCTTGCAGCGCGGACGTGGTGCAGTTTAGCGTCATGCAGGACGAATGCTGAACAGTTTAACGTCTTGTATCTCGGACGAAGATGGTGCCGCCGATGGGTCCGTGTCACGTCGCGCGAGCCTGGAGGGCCGCACGGGAAGACAACGCACGGTGCGGGCACCCGGGATGAAGATCATCGGGCGCCACGCAGGCGGGTACCCTCAGGGGGTCAAAGGGGGTGACCTCGGCGGATTGCGCGCAAAAGAGAAGCTTGGCGCGCAATACCGCGGGTCGGCGCGCAAATGGGCAGGCTGGCGCACAATTGGGCCAGCGCTTTGCGCGCGGAAGATGGAGATTGCGCGCACCGGGCTTCGGATAGCGCGCGGGGGCAACGACTCATTCTTTAACGAATGGCCACTTTGAAAATGGGGGGGTGCGCGCAATCGGGCTGGATTGCGCGCACCCGGGGGCAATTGCGCGCAAGAGGCTTCTTTTGCGCGCGAAGGCCTTTGGGTGAAGGGTTATTCAAAGGAAAGGAGCCAGAGGGATTGCGCGCGAAGGCGAACCCCGAGGCTTTCTTGCGCGAAAGAAAAGAGGTTACCTGAAGATCGGCATTGCGCGCAAAGGGGGTTGGATTGCGCGAACGAGCGACTCTTCGAATTCCGGCAACCTTCAAAACGTCGGGGGTCGCCTTATATTTATAGGCAACCCCGGGCGCGGAATCCGGCTCGCGGGCGCGCATATTCCTTCGCGGGCGCGGAATCGGGCCCGGCGTGCAAGGGAGTCGCGCGGGCCACGGGTGCGCAAAATTGCGTGCCGGCCCAGTGCATTGCGCGCATCCCGGGAGGTTTGCGCGCGGCACTACAACTTTGCGCGTGGGTCTCCAAAATTCCGCGCAAGGCCTCCGGGCTCTCCGAAACGTGCTTCTGACTCCAAATATGACCTCGCTTCCCGCATCCGGAGCTTCGTTTGGGAACAACGGACTTTTCCGGCGTCTACAAAAGCCCCCCCTCGGAATCTGATCGGCGAGAGGTCGCAACGATCAGGTTCCGAGGGAGACGCCGGAATGCCGAAGTCCTGGGTGGCACGGGACTGTGGCGCGCAAAAAGGGCGTCGGGCACGGAATTCGCCGTCTCGGTCGCGCAAAGCGCTTTCCGCGCAGCGCGGACACCTGGCCTCGCCTATAAATAGGGGCCCTGGGTCCCCCGCACCGTACACCGGCCTTCCGCGCGACAAGCTTTGAAGCTCTCGTGCGCGAAATTTCCCTTTCCGGTGTGGAATTCACCCGTTCGTCGCGCAAACCCTTCCGGATTTCGGCCTGTTTTTGCGCGAACACCCGGAGTTTTACGCGACGGACTTCCCAATTGCGCGTCGTCCACTAGGATTGCGCGCCAACTCTCAAACTTCTCTACCAGCCTCTCCCGATTCCGCACGCCTCATCCCTTAACCCACACGACTCCCGGAGCTTCTGAGATGGCCGCGAATCAAGGGAATGAGGGGGATGCCGCCATTCGCAGAGCTGAGATGGCGGCGAACGAGGAGGTCTACGGAGCCAAGGAGATTGTTTCCAACAATCAATCCTTGTTCGACTTGCTGACGCCGGTCCAGAAGACATATCCGTTGTCGGACAACCTGCCGCTCTGGAACATTGGCATCCTATATGAGGTTTCGGTGCCAGGGTTCGAGGTTGATGCGCCACGGACCTGGGTGACTCGGGAGGACGAGCTTCCCCGCTATAACATCACCAACAATGGGCATCCTGCCAGGGAGACCAGACACTTAGATGTCTATGTCCTGAACCCGAGGACGCGAACCATCATCGGAAGTGAGCCTACTACGGAGAACTCTCCAGCCCTCTACTCGAGCACATATCGCCAGAGTGTCACTGACGACACCAAGGGCTGGCTGAAGGACTGGGACTTGCGATCTGGGGGCAATTTCACCAGTGAGTGGGCCTGGGCGTTCTGGGTACGCCACACTTTCGATCACTTCGCGGAGGAGCTGTGGTACATCGGCATGTTTGAGGCGGTGTGGACGTCGCAGTTCCACTTCTACCAGCAGTCCGAGCTCGGGCCGGAGCTGTTCACCCGCTGGTCCCCGGATACCAACACCTTCCATCTTCACCATGGGGAGGTTAGCATCGGTCTCTGGGACATCCACTGCATCGGAGGTATCCCGCTGGAGGGTTACCAATACGATGAGTTCCTGCCCCCGAAGAACACCTGGGAAGACAGGTCACGGACTCCCATCCTGACATGGCATCTACTTGACCTGGCCATGCAGCGGCTCGAGATCAAGGACTTCCACAAGGACATAGCCTACAAGGAGTGGTTCGGCTAGTTCTTGGAGCATGACCCAGCGGTCAAGATGCCAGGAAGGGG
The DNA here is from genome assembly GCA_963277665.1 of Viscum album. NCBI lineage: Eukaryota > Viridiplantae > Streptophyta > Magnoliopsida > Santalales > Viscaceae > Viscum > Viscum album. The sequence goes on from OY728144.1 coordinate 398,355,652, forward strand.
GAAGCGGTGCCCGACCGCGGCTCAGAGGATCCGGAACGGGTCGTACTGGCGGGTCCTGGAGACGGGAGACTACCGCTCATGGGGGTACCGCGTCATCGAGGCCCGGGACCCAAATGTCCGGTACGCGGTGTTCCTGGCCGCCTTTCTGAGTGGGTGGCTCCTGCCAGTGCGGGACGCGAGAATGGGCGTCCGCCCGGCGACACTGGCGATGGCGGGCGCCATGGCCGCCAACAAAAGATACAACCTCGGGGTCCCGGTGTTGGCTAAGCTGTACGCCATCCTGGGACGCATCTCGCGAGGGGGGTCGCCACGAAGGATCTGTGGGCCCTTTCAATTCTTCCACGGCTGGGTGGCTGCTCACCTTGGTGGGTACACATTTCCAAACGTCGTCATTCCTCCGGGCAACGGCCTGCGACCCTCCCTGTTGAACATCGCGGGGGTCGCTCCGATGAACCTAAATGAGGAGGGCGTGAGGATTCGGATTGGAAATCACGCCAATTTCAACTTCATCCCGTTCCCCACTCCCGCTGGCCAGATGATCGACAATGGGCAGGGTCCGCTGGAGCAGCACGAATACTTCCTGAACATGCGGGGCGGGGTGCTCGTGGCTCGGATCGACGGGAAGGTGATCTGCGAGCCTTACGTGCCAACCCGGTTCGCCAGGCAGTTCAGGTGCCTTCAACGGATGCCAAAGAGGGTATTCACTGCTGTTCGGGAGGAGACGAACCCTTGTGTCCTTCGCCAGATGTGGATGATGTTTGCCGCTTTTGGCTCCGGCGACGTCATCACTCTCCCTCCTACCGGGGTCGACGCAGGCTTGGCAACCGAGTACGCCGAACACTGGGCCATCGCGTACCCCGAGGGGCTTCTACGGAAGCCAGTTCGGCGGCTCGAGGTCACCCGTGCGGAGACCGGGCGTCAAGGAAGGAGGCGAGGCGTCGTCACGCGGGGGAGAACGGAGGCGCGCCAAGCAGCGGAGCCGGCGCGAGCAGGGACTTCGGCGGCGGGCACATCGCAGGCTGCTGCTACGACCTCGGCGCCCAGAGAGGGGGCACGTGCGGTGGTCGAAGAGCGGCCCGGGAAGCAGGTAAGGCGTCTGCTCGAACCCTCCCACGATGCAGTCTTCCCAGCGTTGTGGTCGGCCTGGATGACCCTGCGGCAGTCGCTGGGGACCGAAATCATCTGGCAGAAGATACTCAGAGAAGGAATCCATCTGCCAGAGGTCGGGCGCCTCCAGATCGCCGACAGGGTGAACTTCCACCGGCGGTATGCGTATCTGACGGCCATGGACGAGTACGTGCGCCAACGTGGTCAGCGTGCCGAGCCGTCCCTTCTGGTGAAGGTGATGCTCGGTCTAGAGCCCGCTCCAGAACAGATGCCGCCGGAGGAAGATGACAGTAACAACGACTCCGAGGAAGAGGAGGAGACGGGGGAGGATGAAGGCTCCGAGGGAAGGTCCCATCAGGGGAGCCCGCGGGAGAGCGGCGAGGTGGCCGGCTCTGGAAATATCGATATCACTGAGCTCCTCGAGGTATGCTTCTATCCCTACTCAACCTGCTTCATCCATTCTCTCATGCAACTTCTAATCCATTTCTCCACCTTTCTCAGGAGTGCGTGGATGTCGGTCAGGCATCCTCAGTAGGAGTAGGAGAGGCGCCAGCAGGACAAGGCGGGGGCCAGACACCCATAATTGAATTGACAAGCGCGGAAGGGTCCCCTGCTGCAATTGTTCCTGCGGCGGCCGGGACAGCGGAAGATGATGCTCTGAATTCCCGTAAGTCTCCTTAATTTACTACTGGTGCTTGTCGTTGACGACCCGTGATTAACCGCGGCATGCCTTGCGCAGTGATCTCAACACTGGAGGCTCGTCGGGCTGTCGAACCTGGGCCATCCACGAGTGGACCAGTGGCAGATCTGCCGCCTGCTCCGGAACAGACTTCCCAAACCGAGCCGGCCCCACCAACTGCTGATCAAGGGGCTGCGGACGCCGGCGGTGCTTCCATCGGAGAGAGGTCGGGGGCTGACGAGGGTGTCAATGCCGCTGGGGTGAGAGAAGAAGGTCGCCCAGATGTTGGGGAACCTATCCCCCGTGAGGACATCCCAGGGGCGGACCCTGCAGCAGACATGCTGCCTGCCTTCCCTGCCTACTGGCCTTCCGACCCCGAGGAGATGGACGACTCGGACGCGGAGGCGGTCGAGGAGAGCTGGATAACGCACCGCAGGGGGTGGAAGTGCATCCAGCGCTTCCTCAAGCGAGACCCATCGGAGTGGCTGGGGCGCATGGGATCACTTCAAACCTGGCTGCGCTTCCTGTGTGCCGGGGGAGCTGATGCTCAACGCCTCCATCTGACGGTCCGTGATTTCATGGCCGAAAAGATGCGCGAGAGCCGCCGGCGTGCCGACGTCGCACAATGTCGGGACATGTCAGAGAGCACGCGGGCGCTCCTCGTGGCGGAGCAGGATGTCCGGCGCCTCGAAGGGCAGGCGGCAGAGAAGGAGGCCTTCGTCACAGCGTGCACTGAGCTTGTGGAGCAACTAACGGCCCAGCTGAATGATGCCCAGGTACAGCTGACGGAGGCGGTCCAACAGATGGTCACGCTTCAAGTCGAGCGGGAGCGTGCACAGGCCAGGATCGACGAACTGCGTGCTGCGACCGCCGACGAGGAGAGGGCACGCAGAGAGCGAAAAGCAGCTCTGGAGGCCGCCAGCCAAAGGGTAGCGGCGTTAGAAAGACTTATTCAGCACGCTAATCCCTAGGGGATTTGTTTTTTCCACCCCCAGAACATTTGCTTCCGCTACTCAATATTTCGATCCATTTGTATGAACCAATATATTTATCTGCATCTTTTGGCTTAACATGCTCAACCACCATTCATTGTCTCGCGGGAGCGTTAACCAAGCTTCAGGCATCCACAATTGGGCCCGGATTTTTAAAGAAAAGAGGGAGATCATTCCTAGGAAAGGAGACCTCAGACCTAATCAATGTATCATCCCCCCAACTCGTTCCGACACACGAGCGGGACAACGCTAGGGGCGTTAAGATTTTATCCGAACATAGGGAAATGAGAAAGGGTGAATCGCATGTCCCGAATTCAGAAATCCACGACGGCCGGCCTTCCAGGAAATGCCCAAGACGGCAAGCGGACAATGGATCAATCGACCATACTACTGCAATAGACGGGCCGAAGGTCATCATTCATACTGCAGGAGGCGGATCACATGTCATAATGAATGCCGCTTTGGGGGTTCCTTCAGACACAAGGGTGGAAATCCAGATCAACAGGGTATGCGAAGCGTGGGGCGGAGTGACGATTTGTTCGGACAGAATCTAACGCTCTCAAAATTACGCCACCGTGGGGAAAGCGTATTAGGCGGATGCACTAATCTGGCCGTGAATCACCCCAATTCTCAGACAGAACCTCTTTGATGAGGAAACTGTTGCTTCCCATCATTACAATGGGGCATCCCAAGCAGAATCGGGGAGAATATCACAATCGCACCACTCTACCAGAATCCAGGCCAAACGACCGGCGACGAGGAGGGGCGGGACTTAGCGACCCATGAGGCTGAACCCGAGTCGAGATGCCCGGGCGTTCCTACGTACTCCATCAGGCTGGAGATCAAGCCACACGTAGTTCTGAAAGTGCAGTTTAATGTCATGCAGGATGTAGAACCCCGATTAGGGAGATCTTAGTTTAAAGTCATAGAGCTCAGACCAAAGGGGCAGATCTTAGTTTAAGGTCTTAGAGCTCGGACCATAAGAACCTCAAAGCACGCCACATCGTGGTTCCATCCCCTGGATATGCAAAGATGCACTGAGGGATAGTGTCAAGAGTGTCGAGGTTTCGCCTGGTCAGAATGGGAGGTGGAGAATGTAATGTGAATCATGCGGCCATTCACTCAAGGACTGGGGCACCGGCGTAACGATATAAGAGTACTGCCGACCGTGGCGGAAAAGCAGCATTAATATCGCACTGACCGTTGATGGAATGAGGCAGCAAACGAGCATCAACCGCTCAAGCACAGGATTCATATCGATTTACTGCCCGAGGCCCTTGGGGGCACCAGCCCGAGTCGGTGGGAGAGCACTGAGGCATTGTGTCCAAACCGCTCACGGGGGCTCCACCCAGGGCGTAGGCGATGGGTCCGAATGAAAGGGAGCACGAAGCCTGAAAAGTGGAAGGAACCTGACCAAGCTGAACCTGACCCTCCTGGCAATAAACCAGAGTACTCTTGACACCGGTGGGCCACTGCAAGGGGTCGAGGGACAAGCCTTGAGGGTGACCCGAAGGCGGCGGATTCCCAAGAGAAGGGGGAATCTTTAAGAGGTGGGGGGCTGGACCCGAAGTTTCAAACATCCGGGCGTTCCTACGTATCCCATAAGGATGGGAATCAAGCCACACGTAGTTCTGGAAGCGCGGCGCAACACAATCGGGCACCAGCGCGGGGAGGGGTGCGGGTCTGGCCCTCGCACACAGAAGAAGCGGTATTTGATAATTCTTGTTTGTCCTTAAAGGTGGATGGTTTTTCTTTGTGCAGTGACATGCCTGTGATTAAGGAATCCTTGGCGTCGCCACAATAATCAAGCCATGAAAGGCATTGATAAATGGCGTGGTTATTAACCAGCGCCCAACGTGAGTGTCCTCTGAGGAGAACATCACGATGCAGTGCCGTTTCTCGTCGGGCGGCCAAGACGATCACAGTTTACGGTCGTGTGGTAGGACCAGACAACACAGTTTAAGGTCGTGTGGTTCGGACCATGGAGGAATCCGCTTATTGCGATATAGCGGACCCAGCGGAGGTGGGAACATACCCATCCCTGCGGTCACGCACGATTCCAGGAGAAGGATCCTGGGATAGGGGCCTGCGTATGTCCATCACCCGAGGGGCAGAGATGCTAGCCTCCAGCTATACTGGGCCCAGAACGCGATTGTTCGGGCAACTCCTTCCTCCTTATGGGGACGAGGGTCCAGCTACACATGGCCCTTAGGGAGGACATCAGCATATATCCTTGGTGCTCAGATCATGGGAGCCTCGAAAGACACCATTACCCTGGTTGGCCTGCCTAACGTGTAAAGGTGTACTGAAGGTCAGTATGAAGAGAGTGTCGAGATTCCACTACAACGCACAAAGGCGGAGTGTGATGAGGACTGCGCAACCAATGTTCAGAGCCTGACAGATCTGACATGGCGATCAAGGATGTCGCTGACCATATTCTCAACACAACATCCGATCGCGTCAGCTTAGGGCGGGGCAAGCAAACGAGCATCAACCGCTCAAGAGCAGGATTCATATCGATTTGCGGCCCAGGACCCGCCGGTAAATCGACCCGGAGCGGTAGGAGAGCACTGAGGCATCGTACCCAAACCGCTAACGAGGATCCCTTTGAGTGAAGGCTCGAACAAGAGGAAGCGCGAGGCCCGACAAGCAACACAGGACTTGTCGGGATTGAATCCGACGCCACGAGCCATAGACCTGAGTACCCAAAACATGTTAACAGATCACCGGAAAGGGTCGGAGGACTCACCCTGAGAGCAACCAAAAGACGACAGATCCCCGTGATCAACCAAGAGACGGGGCTGGACCTGAAACATAAGCGTCCAGGCGGTCCTACGTATCCCATAAGGAAGGGAATCAAGCCGTACGTAGTTCTCGAGAGGCAGTTTAACGTCATGCAGGACGATGAAGGGTGTCAGGTAGTCCCACACACGGGGGAGGCGTACAGCGCGGCCAGTAGACCAACGTGAATGAGGACATAATCCCCTGCTCACGCCACACGCCTCGCACAAAAAGGAGGGGAACTTGGGCCAGAGGCCCAACGCGGGATAGAGATACCCGGGAAATGGGGCTGGGCCAGAAACATGAATGTTCAGGCGGTCCTACGTATCCCATAAGGATGAGAATCAAGCCGCACGTAGTTCTTGAGGTGCAATTTAACGTCATGCAGGATGAAAAAAGGAAAGGGGGAGCGGAAGGCATCCCCAACCGTGGGAGGCGTACAGCGTGGCGAGCAAAACGACGTGAATGAGGGCATAGCCCCGCGTTCACACCATACGCCACATACCCAGAGGCAACTGGGCCAAGGGCCCGAGATGGGATGGAAATTCCCGAAGGATGGGGCTGGGCCTGAAACATGAATGTTCAGGCGGTCCTACGTATCCCATAAGGATGGGAATCAAGCCGCACATAGTTCTTGAGGGGCAGTTTAACGTCATGCAGGACGAAGATGCTTGGCAGTTTAACGTCCTGCAGCGCGGACGTGGTACAGTTTAACGTCATGTTGGACGAATGCTGAACAGTTTAATGTCTTGTAGCTTGGACGTGGTACAGTTTAACGTCATGTTGGACGAAACACTTGGCAGTTTAACATCTTGCAGCGCGGACGAATGCTGAACAGTTTAACGTCTTGTAGCTTGGACATGGTGCAGTTTAGCGTCATGCAGGACGAATGCAGTTTAACGTCGTGCGGGACGAACTGCAGTTTAACGTCGTGCGGGACGAAGTACAGTTTAACGTCGTGTTGGACGAAGATGCTTGGCAGTTTAACGTCTTTCCGCGCGGACGAGGTGAACTCAGGCAAAGTACTGCTTGAGGAACCTAGCGTTGGTGGGAGGAGTGACACGCTCACCATCCATAGTCGCTAGGGAGTACGCGCCATTGGGATAAACTTTGTGGACGACAAGAGGTCCCTCCCACTTGGGCTCCAACTTGGGTGGCTTCCTGCCGGGGATCATTGGAGCTCTTAGGGCCAGCACTAGGTCACCCTGCAGGAAGGAGCGGAGGCGAACCTTCTTATTGAAAGCTCGAGCCATTCTGCTTCGATGCCTCTCCAAGTTGTGCAAAGCGCGAAGTCTATTCTCATCCAGTGCTTCCAACTCGACTAGACGGGCTTCAGCAGCTCTGTCTGGCGCTTGCTGGTCGTAGACCGCAGTGCGCAAGGACGGTAACTGGATCTCGATGGGCAGGACGACATCAGCTCCATACACCAGGGAATAAGGGGTCATCTGGGTGGAATTGCGAGTCGTCGTCCGATAAGCCCAGAGGGCGTTGGGGAGCTTGTCCGGCCAACTCTTCTTGTTCTGACCAACCATCTTTTGCAGAATATTAGAGAGGGTCTTGTTAAACGCCTCAATCTGTCCATTCTCCTGCGCATGATAGCGAGATGTATGGTTCGAGCGAATGTTGTACTTGGCGTACAACTTCTTCAACTCGGCTGCTCGGAAATTGGCTCCGTTATCCGTGAGGATTGCGTGAGGCACTCCAAATCGATGAATGATGTTGGAGGTCACAAAGTCAGCGATCGAACAGGATTTGACCTCTTTGAGCGGAATCGCCTCTGCCCATTTGGAGAAGAAGTCCGTGGCGGTCAGAATGAAACGGCACTGGCGAGCCGTCGCCGGCGGGTAAGGTCCCACAACGTCCATCCCCCAGACTGCAAAGGGACAAGAATACCTGGTGGTATGGAGAGGCTCCGGTGGCCGATGCACAAAGTTCGCATGAACCTGGCACGCATGGCACCTTCTGGCATACTCGATGCAGTCATGGATCATGGAGGGCCAGAAGTATCCCAACCTCTGAATCTGGTGGGACAGCTTCGGCCCAGTCTGATGGGCACCCCATGAACCAGCATGAACCTCTTGCATGACTCGTGGGATCTCAACTCCCTGAAGGCAACGGAGGAGAACACCATCAAATCCGCGTCTATAGAGGATCTGCTCCAGGCCGGGACTGCTCTGGAGGACAAACTGCGATGCGCGGCGTCGAACTCGCTCGCGCTCGGCTCGATCCGATGGGAGAATGCCATGTTGGAGGTACTCAACCAAAGGCGTCCTCCAATCAGGGGCTGGTTTGACTGCCATATCTGGGGTACTCGGGGCTCCGGGCACAGGGGCAACCGTGGTGAGATTACTTACCGACGAGCCGCGATCTCCCTCTGGGATAACGGGAGCGATGAGCCTGCGGTGCGTCATGCGGATGATCAGGTTGTCCTGTTCAGGCTCCGCGAGTGACCTAGCAAGGCTGGCCAAAGCATCTGCTCGACCGTTCTGCGACCGGGGAATATGGACAATTTCTGGCCGAGAAGGAAACTGGGCCATCAGAAGGAGGGTGCACTCCAGCAATGACACAAGTTCCGGCTTCCTGACAACATAGTCGCCATTGATCAGCTTAACGACCAGCTCGGAGTCCCCTTTCACACACAGATGGGGCACGTCGATCTCGAGAGCCAACTCGAGGCCAGTGATGAGGGCATGGTATTCCGCCTCATTGTTGGTATAGCCCTCTGACAACAGGAAAGAGTATGGCAGCACGGCTTGCTCCGGGGTAATGAAGACGATACCCAAGCCCACTCTGTTGAGCTTAGGATTATCGAGTCTTCTACCGGTGGGGCTCCGGGAGGCACCGTCAAAGTGCATCTGCCAGCATGGACCGGCATGATCGACCGAGAGAATGGCCTCATCAGGAAAGCCTAGATCCAGCGGCTGATCCGCGGAGGTCGGGTGAGCAGCCAGAAAGTCTGCCAATGCTTGCCCTTTGATGGCCTTCTGAGACACATACCTGATGTCGAACTGCTGGAGAATCACAGCCCACCGCGCTAGACGGCCAGTCAACATAGGCCGGCTCAGGATATATTTCAACGGGTCTACCCGAGAAACCAACTGTACCTCGTGGTGCTGCAAGTAGTGCCGTAATTTCTGTACGGAAAACACGAGCGCCAGGCAGCTCTTCTCGATGAGGGAATACCTAACTTCTGCATCGAGGAGCATGCGACTGAGGTAATAGAGGCTATTCTCCATTCCCTCGTTGTTCTTCTGGGCGAGAAGGGCACCAAGGGACCGTTCCAGGGCAGTCACATAAAGGACCAGTGGCTTCCCGGATACAGGCAGCATCAGAACCGGAGGTTGAAGCAGGTACTGCTTGATTTCCTCGAAAGCGGTCTGACACTCTTTATCCCATACATAGGTGGCACCTTTCTTCATGAGCCAGGAAAAGGGCTTACACTTGCCGGCCAGATTCGCGATGAATCGGCGTATATAGGCTAAGTGGCCTTGGAACCCTTGCAGTTCCCGGATGTTACCTGGGGGAGGAATCTGGCTAATCGCCCTGATCTTCTCTGGGTCGATCTCAATACCCTGGTACCTTACCACAAATCCAAGAAACTTTCCGGAGGTGACCCCGAAGGCACACTTCAATGGGTTCATCTTCAGGCAGCGAGACCGGAGGAAGCCGAACACTTTCTCAAGATCTTTGAGATGGTCCTGACGCTGGCGCGATTTGACCACCAAGTCATCGACGTAGCATTCCACCAGTGTGCCGAGGATTGGCTTGAATATGCGGTGCATCGCCCGTTGATACGTGGCACCTGCATTCTTCAGGCCGAAGGGCATGACCTGGTAACAAAAGATACCTTGGGGGGCCCTGAAGGCAGTGAACTCCTCATCCTCAGGGGCCATCCGGATTTGGTTGTATCCGGAGTATCCATCCATGAAGGAGAGGGCTTGGAACCCTTACGTGGCGTCAATCAATAGCTCTGTCATTGGAAGGGGAAAATCATCCTTCGGACAGTGGCGGTTGAGATCGCGGAAGTCGATGCAGACTCTGATCTGCCCGTTCTTCTTCCTGACCGGCACAATGTTGGCCAGCCATTTGGGGTACTGAACTTCCCTCGCGAAGTTGGCTTTGATAAGCTTGTCAACTTCGGCCTCAACCATGGCACCGTGGAATGGGTGCATCTTCCTGGGAGGCTGCTTGAACCCGCGATGGTTCGCTGGGAGACCAAGGCGGTGGACGGCTACCTGAGGATCTAGCCCCGGCATCTCGTCATAGCCCCAAGCGAACACATCACGGTGCTGTCTGAGGAAGTCCACGTACTAATGCCGCTCCTCAGAGGGCATGGCGGCACTGACCAATATGGGTCTTGGATCTGCTTCGGTTCCAAGGTTCACCTGTACTAACTCATCGACCGTGGCGGAGACGCCCTCCTCAAAGGCTGGGGGTGCATCTTCCACGTCCTCTCCACTCGAGGAGGGATCGTCCACGGGAGAGACTGCGTTGGAAACTGCATTGGGGCTACCAGATCCTGCTGGGCCGCTGGTGCTGGCACGGGCGGTCACGGTCATCTCATCAGGAGACTCACAGGCCGTCGAGACCATGGCTACGTCCAACCGTTGAATCGGGAGGATGTAAGCGTCATCCAAGCTTGCCCAGGGATCCCTTGCAACGGCGACAGGCTCAACCTCACCTTCCAGGATCTGCTTATCCTTGCTCTTGTAATAGTCCGCGTCCAGATAACGGGCTTCACATGAGGCAAAAGGAGAGGCATCTCCCTGAAGCATGCCTACTCGACCATTAAGGGAGTATTTGATGCATTGGTGGTATGACGAGGGAACCGCCACATGAAGGTGGAGTCATGGCCTGCCCATCAATGCGTTATACGCAGTGTCTTGAGAGACTACCATGAATTCGGTGTTGGCAACCAAGTCACCGAACTGGGTCTTCAAACGTATCTTGCCGACCGGAGTTTGCTCGGTGCGGTCGTACCCCTGGATCCTGAGGTCGGAGGGGATCAAGTCATCCTCAGACAACCCCAATCTCCGGAGCGTCCGAGTGGGAATCAGGTTAATCCCGGACCCCGTGTCGACAAGACAGCGCCGGACTTGAAGGCCATTGAACTGGCCAGTAACATACAGCAGACGAATGTGCCCCTGTATAGGAGGGTCTTCATCCTTACCAGAGAACGAGATAACTGCCTGACATTCGGCGTCCTCGATCGTTTCGGCGTGAAAGGCCTCTGCAGCCGCAACCTCTGTCTCAAACTGGAGGGGGCTCTTCAGGGCTTCAGCGAGCGCCTCGCGCATCTCAGATGACATGCGCAGAGCCTCAAGGATGGAGAACCTTGCTGGGATGTCGGCCAAGTGCTTCAGGACATCATACTTTTTGGCCAAGCGCGAGCCCCTGGTTACAGGAGGTTGCTCTTCGGTTGGAGGCATGACGGGCCTTGCCGGTTGGACCGGCGGCCGACTGGTGCTTGGCACATGTCGCTGTTCATTGGTTGAAGCCCGGGAAGTAGTCACCGTACTGGGGTCAGGAGGCCGGGATGGACTCGTGGCAGGGCGGAGCTGATCGCGATGCGGCTGAGGCGGTTCTGCCTGGTCCCACACCACAAACAGTGGCGGAGGCGAATCCGTCATCCCCGAATGGGGGGGCTGCGCACGCTGAGCTCGGTTTTGAGCCTGTTGCCTAGTCTCAGTGGAGTGCATGTCCTGGCTGGAGGTACCAACTATTGTGCCCCAGCGGCTCCTGTTGTTGCGGTTCCTCCGACGGTGGTGACGACTGGGGACACTAGGGAGGTCCGCCTGGTGTTCTTCAACGTCGGGAACCGAAAAGGGATTTACCAGCTCGACGGTATTAACCGAAGCATACCCAACACTGTCATCGGACGAATCATCCACCACTGGGAGGATCCGGGGAGGGATCCCCATCTCCGGGGGCATGAAATCGCCGAGAGTGCGGGATAGCGGCGGAACTGGCGGGGCGCGCTCTTCCTTCTTGCGCCGCTGCCATTTGCTCTTCTCAGAAGAGGCAGGCTGGGATGACGATGCCGAAGCAGCACCCGCAGATTCTGGGGGCTCAGGCTAATTCAAGTGCGCACGGATGATTCCATGGGCGCGAATGATCGTCTTGCGGGCCATCCAATTATTATACTTCTGGGATCCGCGGTCGGAGACCAGCTGCCATTCATCCTCATTGCCACTATCGTCATCTGATCCCACGAACACGCCTGCCACTTGTGCTGGAGCTGGGCCCAACCTGATTACATTGTTGTTAATCTGGTCTTGGAGCCAATCCTTAAACACATAGCACCGCTGGATGGTGTTCCCCAGGGCCCGATGGTAAGGTCAGTAGCGGGGGTTATCCGTGAGATGTGCCTCCTCTGGCCTCCAACACTCAGGCAGTCGCACAATCCTCTGCTCCAGGGTGCTCCAGAAATAACCAGGGACCTGATCCTCGTGAAATGAGTAAGTCAGGTATCGCGGGCCCCTGGGAGCGTGGTCTTGACGAGGGGCTGGAGGGGCCTTCCGAGGAGGTGGACCCAGATTATCTCGCCTGGGTTGTGGCGGTACATTACGCGGAGGGGCCGGCCGGTTCTAGGGCTGCCGCTGCTGGGCCGGGAACTGAGCCCGTGGAGGCGGATTCCTGTGAGTCTGTGGAGCTGGCCTCACCGGCAGCAGCTCCAAAGGCCTGGGGGCCTCTATCTGGGCAACAGCAGCGGGCTCAGCCCTGCTGGCTCTCCTTGCAGGAATCATAGGAGGCAGCGGGTGTGCCTGACTGGCCTGTTGTAGGGCTTCCTCAAGACGTTGAGCTTTGTCTGAGAAGTCCCTGAACCCTCCGGGGTAATTCTGAGTGATCAAGGAAGGGACCAGCTCGGTCTTGACGTTCCCGACGCACATTGTCAGCAACTACTCCTGAGTCAATGGCATGTCAAGGGAATACGTGAGACCCTTCCATCGGGCGACGAAGTCCGCGACTCGCTCATCAGGCCTCTGCTTGCACTTGAAGAGGTCTGCGATACTCGTCTTCCGGGTCGTGGAACTGAACTGGTAGAGGAATTGTCTACGAAGGTCCTCCCAGCTAGTTATCGACCCGACGGGGAGCTGGCTGTACCAGACAAATGCTGGCCCTTCCAGTGTCTGGACAAAGCAGCGAAGCTTAGCGGCCTCTTGCTGCGCCGGAGTTCCCAACATAGGCCCGCACCTCGAGTTGAAATGGTCCAAATGCTGTGGCGGATCTCCAGTTCCGTTGAAGGGGGCGAAAGTGGGATTCCCGAATCCCGGAGGCGCCGGCATGTCATCCACCCATGCTGGGTATGGCTTGCCGTCCGGTGGGATCGCCACTTGCCGAGTCTCCAAGGCTTCCAACCGGGCGATGAGTGCCGCCATCGGATTGTCCGGACATGGGTTCCAGTCATGGCGAGGATCTCTAACCACGAGCGCATTGCATGGTCCTTCAATCGGGTCGTCGACCGGGTCGTCGAACTCGGCAGCTCGTGGGATGGCGGGCAGAGCGGCCCTTGGGGCAGCGGGAGGAATCCTAGCGGGGTCTCTCAGGTAGTCACGCCGCTCGGGAGGGTGCGGTGAAACATACCGCGCCCTCTAGCCATAGGCAATGGCCTCTCCCCTGTTGGCAAACACGACATAATCACGGTTGCCCGGGAGAGCCTCATCGAGGGGTGGTTGTTCTTGTCCCTGCTGTCCTGGACTAGGATCACCGTAGTCAGGCCGCTGCTCTGCAGCGCGCTCGGCGAGGAGCTGGTCAACTAGCTTCTTCTGCTCGGCGAGCTGTTGACATAGCATAGCCTTCTCGAGATCCTCATCCGCCCTCTGCGTGGAGGCAGATGGGTCGGCGGGCTTCATAGCCCCGCCGTGCTCTTTACCTTTGCTGACGTTTCGGCTCAACGTCAGTGCTTCAGTGGGTGTGGGGAGACCCAGGAGGTTCCTCTGGTGACGAGTAACTCTCGCCGATGGATCCAACAACGGCTTGTCTTCGGGGGGAGAGCCCCCGTCGAGAAGTTCCAAGTCGTTCCCCTCCCCCGACAGGTCATCCATATTGACCGTTTCCGTCCCTGGGGATGTACCCTCAGGGCCACCCAGTGAATCAGGCTGTCGGCGAATCGCACTGAAGCGTAGGACAGTGTACTGCCCCCATCCACAGATATACACGTGGGGAGTGGCTTCCTCGATAACCTTGCGGAGTACTTGAAAACACTCAACGCATCGTTGTTGGAGGGCCTCGTGGTGCCCAAATGACCCGGGGTGCCGAACCGCGGGGAGCGTGGCCAGGTCAATTTGACGTCACTGCTCACCAATATCCTCCAGGTGCACTTGACTCCCGGGATATGGCATTTGTAGGCGGTGAAGACGGGAGTGAGTCTCCCGGAGAGTTTGGCGGAAGCATTCGAACTCATCCGGGGTGAGTGATTCGGGTGCATCAAAGTCCGGTCCTGCGACTGGCCAAAACTTCTCAGGGAAGTGGCCCTCTGTAAGGACGGTCCAGAAGCTCCACGACTCAAACTCGGGACCCAGATCTCCTTGGTCCTCTTCAACGACTGGGAATGGACGGGGAACCGGCAGTGGTGCCGAGGCGGGCCGCCGGGCCGACGGGCTGGCCGGCGGCGAATACGGCGAGCAGGCCGATTGGCCTCCATATCCTGGGCCGCCCTCTGAGGGTGGCGGTGCCCTAGATACCACATCACGATAGGACGGGCTGGCAAGCGAACATCCTGCCGTAGCGTCGGTGCTCGCCGAGGGTGCACTAGATCGTGGTTCGACCGGTGGTGAATACGGCGAGCAGGCCGATTGGCCTCCATATCCCGGGCCGCCCTCTAAGGGTGGCGGTGCCCTAGCTACCACATCACGATAGGACGGGCCGGTGAGCGAACATCCTGCCGTAGCGTCGGTGCTCGCCGAGGGTGCACTAGATCGTGGTTCGACCGTCGGTCCCCAGAAAAAGTCTCCGGCTTCTCCGATCGAGGCAGAAGGTGCTTCCGGAGGGGCCGGTACCAACCGCAAGCTTGGCCCTTGGGGGTCTACCAGGCCTTCGCTACTCCGGATATACCCTCGGAGAGAAGCGGGGATCATATCGATCTCGCTCTCGGGAAGTACGAGGCTGACGTGCCGCATTCCTACCCCTGCCCCTGACTGGCGGGATCGGGGGGAGGGCTCTGTCGCCGAATCGTACTCCGCCTCTGTATCAGAGAAATGAACCGGTCGGATCTCTGTCCGGAATTCCGTAACATTCTTCCCTCGACGTCGACGCCTCGCCTTCCTGCCCCTGGATGGTTCTTCAGGGCATGGCTGATCTCTGTCCTGGCGTCCTCCAGCCGCACCGGTGTTGGGGCCAAGAGGACTGGAAACCAAGGTGCGAGGAGCACCGAGACAGATATCAAAGGGGACGCGGGGAGAGATGATTCCGGGCAGGCCTCCGGGTCGGGATCGAAAGGTGGGGTGACCCATGCCTCTTGGATCGGCCACACGGAGTAGACCCTGTTGGTGAATAGCGCTACCGCGAGGTGGTCCGCGGTGGCTATTGCCTGTACCAGCAACCGGGAGAGTCAACCCAACCTGCCTTTGGGGCGGTCGGGGCCTCGATCCAGGTCGGGCATAGAAGTGCCCCTGCTCAAGATGCGCAGGGGCCTGGTGACTAGAGCTAGCAGTGGCTTGAGCCAACGCGGCCGCTATCGCTAGGGCCCCAAGGTGGGCATCCTCTTCCGCTCGTGCCCGACGTTGGCGTCAGGACAAACGAGTCGGGATGAGCGGCGCGGGCAGGTGGAGAGCCCGTTCTTCGACTTGAGAGGCCTGGCGGCGGTGTCGTCGTGGCCTGACAGGAGCCCTTATCGCGGATCCCTGGAACGAATCTCGGATAGGGTGGTCCCGGACATCTTCCACCTCATCCGCATAGGGGAAGGAGTTGTCGGAGCGCTCCGGGGATAAGCTCCCGAAGCGGTTGGACGTTGAGGTAGGCAGCGGTGCCTCCCTGCGCAGCCATCGGGGTGGCGTTGGTGGCGAGGTGCAGCTTCCTCGAGGTCTAGGCGAGCCATGTCCCTGGTGGGGATGACTCCCTCTTCCTCATATCTCCGCACCAAGTTGTTGATCACCCTTCTCTGGATGACCTCCGAGGGGGAGCGAGGGTGTGGTTGCCCCGCAGCTGCGGCTGCTGGGACGGCTATGGAACGGGCGGGACCGCGCGGAGTAGCCGCATCGGTGTTTCCCCTACCCCTGCGCCAGTGGGCGGGTGGCGATCGGGCACTGGATCGGGCGACTTGATTCCTGAAAGCAGGGAGAAAAACCCATTAACACTGACAGGAAAAGGAATCGACAACCAACCATTAGTGCCACGACGCCTTCCGTGGGGGGAACCCAGGCCATCGACGTCGTGAGACGGAGTGCCCGATTTCCCTTCCCCAGCCCCTGGCAGGTTCCGTGCCCCGGTGTTGAATGCTCGGTCGAGCAGCATGCTGGTCTTCCAACACCTATGAAAGCAATCGGTCTTCGTATTGAGGAGAAGAGATTCACGTCGGGTTCACCATTTTTCTGTTTCGGTGCGGATGTGCGCCGGGTTTCTGTTCCGACGCTGTTCCGCCAGGACGCGTTCGCGTGTGTGCCCGTCGACCCGAGGGGATAGGCGCGCGGCTTGTGGTCCCGCAGTCCCTCTTTCCAAAGGCGGGCGGAATCCGTCCCTTATTCAGGGGCGTCTGCTCCTTGATCGAAACCGGGATGATGGGATGTCGGCTCCTCCTCCCGTGGACGTCTCCTCGGAACTCGTTGCCTAATCCAGGTCTCCCTCATAGATTTAAGACGTGCTCGTGAATCTCGTTCCCGGCTCCATGTCTCCATGGACACCGGTTAATTACGCTGCTTCCGCCCAGACGCTCCAAGGAGTCTGGTCGGGGCAGCAACCTGCGGTGAGGAGACCGAGTAGCTCTGGGTGTTGGGGGTGTGTCTTAACACTGCGGCTCTGCATGTCTGCCTTCTGTCCCTAATAGGGCTTCTCGAAGGCGTGATGGCCTGAGGCATCCTGCGCTGGGTGCGGGGAACTGTGTTACCTGAGGTTTTCCTCAGCTTCCCATGTTTAACACGGGGTATGCCGCGAGTTTAACATCCAGCGGGGACGGCATCGGACTGATCAACACGAGAAGTGGATCAGATGACAGAACCCCTTGCGAGGAACCTCCGACGCTGGGGCCAGCACATGGGCGGCTTCCCGAGTGAAGTGGAGTGGAATGAAATGGCATGACCCCACCGGGATGTGGCGGCCCGGGTAAGGATCAGGATGGATGATGGAGTGAAGATCTTGGACCCCGTAGGGGCTTCCTACGTACCACGTTTTGGCGCGGATCAAAGTCAGCGTAGTTCGGGTATACAGTTTAACGTCATGCTGGACGTCGGCAAGCCGACTCACGAAGAGGTCGAGGCCGCCGGGTGGAGGATTGAACTGAACCACCTCGCACAGAGGGGGATGGAACGGCCGGGTGGATTACAGTTTCACGTCATGCTGGACGTTGAAAGGAGAAAAAGGCAGTGGGGAAGCACAATGGAGATACACATGTGCAGTCTCCCACAAGGGCGGATTCATAGGTGAATCGACGCAAGTGTGAACCCGGGGGGTCCACTGATGGACGAACCGACGTGAATACGACCGGGACGACCAGGTGGTGGGCTTGAACCTCGGAGAGGCTTCCTACGTACCCTGTTTAGAAGACAGGGATCAAAGTCCACGTAGTTCGTTCTGTCAGGACTTACGCACTGAGGCGGCCCGGATGCGGCAAAACTCAGTCGGAGAGGGACTTGGGCCGAAGGTAAGAGACCTCGATCCCTATAACGCCCTCCACTAGTTTCGGCAGTGGGGAATCACAATGGAGATACACACGTGCAGTCTCCCACAAGGGCGGATTCATATGTGAATCGACGCAAGTGTGAACCCGGGAGGGGTCCACTGATGGATGAACCGACGTGAATACGACCGGGACGACCAGGTGGTGGGCTTGAACCTCGGAGAGGCTTCCTACGTACCCTGTTTAGAAGACAGGGATCAAAGTCCACATAGTTCATTCTGTCAGGACTTACGCACTGAGGCGGCCCGGATGCGGCAAAACTCTGTCGGAGAGGGACTTGGGCCGAAGGTAAGAGACCTCGATCCCTGTCACGCCCTCCACTGGTTTCGGCAGTGGGGAAGCACAATGGAGATACACACGTGCAGTCTCCCACAAGGGCGGATTCATAGGTGAATCGACGCAAGTGTGAACCCGGGAGGGGTCCACTGATGGACGAACCGACGTGAATACGACCGGGACGACCAGGTGGTGGGCTTGAACCTCAGAGAGGCTTCCTACGTACCCTGTTTAGAAGACAGGGATCAAAGTCCACGTAGTTCGTTCGGTTCGTAACACTCTACCCTCTTGGGTGAAGGCCACTCAAATCCCAACATCCCTGCAGAGACGCGCGGGTGGGGGCCACATCCAAACCGGGAGGACCCTGCGTGCGAGACACGGGATCGGGTGATGCGGACGGTTTAACGTCTTTCCGGACGAAGTACAGTTTAACGTCGTGTGTTGAGGATGAAGCGGACGGTTTAACGTCTTGTCGGATGAAGTACAGTTTAACGTCGTGTGTTGAGGACGAAGCGGACGGTTTAACGTCTTGCCGGACGAAGTACAGTTTAACGTCGTGTGTCGAGGACGAAGGTGCTTGGAAGTTTAACGTCTTGCAGCGCGGACGTGGTGCAGTTTAGCGTCATGCAGGATGAATGCTGAACAGTTTAACGTCTTGTAGCTCGGACGAAGATGGTGCCGCCGATGGGTCCGTGTCACGTCGCGCGAGCCTGGAGGGCCGCACGGGAAGACAACGCACGGTGCGGGCACCCGGGATGAAGATCATCGGGCGCCACGCAGGCGGGTACCCTCAGGGGGTCAAAGGGGGCGACCTCGGCGGATTGCGCGCAAAAGAGAAGCTTGGCGCGCAATACCGCGGGTCGGCGCGCAAATGGGCAGGCTGGCGCGCAATTGGGTCAGCGCTTTGCGCGCGGAAGATGGAGATTCCGCGCACCGGGCTTCGGATAGCGCGCGGGGGCAACGGCTCATTCTTTAACGAATGGCCACTTTGAAAATGGGGGGGGGGTGCGCGTAATCGGGCTGGATTGCGCGCACCCGGGGGCAATTGCGCGCAAGAGGCTTCTTTTGCGCGCGAAGGCCTTTGGGTGAAGGGTTATTCAAAGGAAAGGAGCCAGAGGGATTGCGCGCGAAGGCGAACCCCGAGGCTTTCTTGTGCGAAAGAAAAGAGGTTACCTGAAGATCGGCATTGCGCGCGAAGGGGGTTGGATTGCGCGAACGAGCGACTCTTCGAATTCCGGCAACCTTCAAAACGTCGGGGGTCGCCTTATATTTATAGGCAACCCCGGGCGCGGAATCCGGATCGCGGGCGCGCATATTCCTTTGCGGGCGCGGAATCGGACCCGGCGCGCAAGGGAGTCGCGCGGGCCACGGGCGCGCAAAATTGCGCGCCGGCCCAGTGCATTGCGCGCATCCCGGGAGGTTTGCGCGCGGCACTACAACATTGCGCGCGGGTCTCCAAAATTCCGCGCAAGGCCTCCAGGCTCTCCGAAACGTGCTTCTGACTCCAAATATGACCTCGCTTCCCGCATCCGGAGCTTCATTTGGGAACAACGGACTTTTCCGGCGTCTACAACTATGTTGAAGACTTTGTGAGGGGAGAAACATTATATAAAGTTTATTATATGTTAGTTTTATATAGGGGAAGTATCATTAATGGGGTATGTAATCACTAGAAATGGGATATCTGTGGACCCTTCCAAGATAAATGAAATTCATGAGTGGCCCAGACCAACATCTGTAATAGAGATCCATAACTTACTTGGCCTAGCAGGGTATTACCAGTGATTTTTGAATAACTTCTCATGATTATCAAAACAATTAATAAAGCATAATTATAATGGAGATAAGTTTTTTTAGACCAGTGAATGTGAAGACTGCTTTAGTGATTTGAAAAATATTATTATCACCACACCAATTCTCACACTACCGAAAAGTGGGGAACTCTTTGTGGTGTACAGTAATAATTCAAAGAAGGTATTCAGTTGTTCACTAGTGTAAAATGAAAAAGTGATAACCTACACCTCATGTTCATTGAATATTCATCAGTAAAACTATGTAACGCATGATCTGGAGTTGGTAACTATGATATTTTCATTGAAAATATGATGGCATTATATTTATAGGGAGAAATGTTAGATATATACAGATCATAATAGCCTAAAGTATATATTTACAAAGAAATAGATTAATATCTTCCAGCAGAGAAGGTTAGAGATCAACCAGAATTATGACTGCTCAATCCACTACCATTCTTGTAAGGCAAATAAGGTAGAGGATGCTCTAAGTAGAAAGTTCATGCGTCTTTATCAATAATGAGAAATGATAAAGATCGAATATTTTTATACCTTCATGGGATGGAAATGGCAATCATTAAGGGATAAATATCATCAATACTTTATCAAATGATTCCTCAACCATCCCTTAGGGAGAAAATAAGGGATGCTCAATGAAATAATGAGGAAATTAAGAAAAGTGTTGAAGCTATTATAAATGGGAAAAACGAAGAGTTCAAAATGGATGAGTAAGGAGACGCTATATTTGGGTCACGACTATGTGTACCATCCAATCTACAGATAAAGAAAGAGCTTATGAATGATGCACATAGCACAACCTTTTCTATTCACATAGGGAGCATAAAGATGTATTGAGATTTCCTAGAGAAATATTGCTGGGACAATATGAAGAATGAGATCATGGAATATATATCAAAGTTACAAGTATGTCAATAAGGGAAGGATAAAAGGCAGACGTATAAGGGCATGATGCCACCATTACCCATACCAACATGGAAATGGTAAAACATCACTATATACTTTTTCATTGGACTTCTGAATACATCTAGAGGAGACAATTCTTTATGGGTTTTCATGGATCCTCTAAAAAAGATAGCTCACATTATCACAATTTTAGAGGACTTGTCACTCAATAAACATGACCAGTTATACAAAAAAGAAGTTTTAAGGTTTCCTGGAGTACCACTATCGATTGTATTTAATCAAGATCTGATATTCATGTCCACGTTTTGGAAAATAATCCAACATGCTATAAACCCTGAGATAAATTTTAGTATCTCCTATCATCCTCAAACATATGGTCAATCTGAGAAGATAATTTAGACCCCAGAAGACATGTTGAGAGCATTTATTTGGACTTAAAAGGAGTAAAGGACCAATATATTCCCCTAGACGAGTTATATTATAATAATTTTTTCCACTCGAGCATCCAAATGGATTTATATGAAGCCCTTTATGGGAAAAGATGCAGCATGCTGGTATGATAGGATAAAGTCAGTGAATGTAAGCTTCTAGGACCAAGAATGGTTGAAGAAATGGTATTAAAGGTGAAAACCATTCAATATAATATTCAAGCGTCCCAATGTAGTCAGAAGGTTTATGCAGATAGTTATCAATGAGACCTAGATTTTAAGGTTGGACACGTGTTATTACTTCACAAAACTCCATGGAATAGGATCATGAAATTTGGGAAGAAAAGAAAACTAAGTCCTAGGTACATTGTCCCGTTCAATATTATTGATCATGTCGGAGATATGGCATATCGACTAGCACTTCCACCTACCATGTCTCAAGTAAATTATGTATTCCACGTATCCCTCTTGACGAAGTAAATAATAGATCCCTCACATGAAATAAATCCAATGGTGGTACAGTTGGATAATGATCTCTCTTACGAGGATCCATCAGTAATGATCTTGGATCAAATAGATAAAGTGTTATGCAATAAGACTACTCACCTGGTCAAAGTATTATAGAGGAACCATAAGTACAGAGAGGAAACAAGTGAATTAGAGTAATTGATGAAGGAAAAGTACCCTCACATGTTTACACCATTGTTTTGACAACAAAATTTCTATGGAGAAAATTCATAAAGGGGGAGAATCTAACGACCCAAAATTTTATCATTGAAAATCCCCTTCTTATAATTATGTTAAATAATATAAATAACATAAAAATCACATATAAAAACAATAAAAACTTAATAAATGAATAATAAATAAAATAAGAGGTATTTCAATGATTTAAGGAACCCATACTAACGGAATACTAACTTGAACTTTGGAATAGTAATACGAACCTTATAAATAGTAAATCGGACAATATAATAGTAACATCACCCATGAATGTATAAATAAAATATAAGAATCTTTTAAATTGTAATATTATATAATTATATCATTGTATATATAAATAAATGTTTTAGAAATTATTAATTAAGTGCAGATATTTTTATAAAACATAAATGTTTATTTTCATCTTTATAATCAATATAATTATTTAAAAGAAAATTTATTTTTAAAAGAAATATTCATAAGTTAATATTTTGTTGTCTTATGATTATAAGATATTTTTATGAGACCTTAATTAATTTTTCAAAGTGTAATAAAATATTTTATAATTTTAAAATTGGTATTTTTCTAGTAAATGATAATTTTAATTAAAAATTAAATTTATCATATTTTAAAAATTATCATAATAAAATGTAGTTGATTTTTTATTTTACACATAGAAAAAGAGTCAGGGTGAATTTTTTGTACTTTTCTAAAATAATTGATTTTTTTTGTGAATTCTAAAATACAGTAATTTAAGATTTATATACATTATAAGTTAAATACATTATTCCTTGTCACGTAGTAGATGTAAGAACCATAACATCTCATTACCCTTTTCTCTTTACTATATTTATTAATGTAATCATTATTATATCTTTTATTGAGAGAAATAATAAACTGATGAATAAAATAATGAGAAAACACCCTTCCTTCTACTATAAATACCACCCCTCACTAACTCTTCACTTCACACCATCCAAGATTTAAGCATTATCCAAATCCTTCCAAATCCTTTTCCCAAGACCCTTCCCCACGTTTTAAACCCTTTGGTCTCAAAAAAATACCAAAATTAATTTTACTAAGGTGGTCTTGAAGAAGGATAATTCAAGAGGTAAAATCCTATTTATTTTTATTTTCATTTGTTTTCTTGTTCTCTCATCACCTCCCCTTATCTAAGTGGCATGGTAACTCTAGTATCTTATATATAATAGGATTTTATTGTGTTCATGTTATAATAAATCATAATTTATTTCCCTCTCTATTTTTACTAAACATTAAACATCCCCCGTGACGTATTAATTTATCACATTCAAGGATGAAAAAGTTTTCAATTTCCATTCCCTCCTTCAAGACTACTCATAATGTTATTTTTATCACTAACATATTATCTAATTATTCATCCCCACACAACATTAACAAATTAATTATATAACCAATTAATCATATGGATTTTCATTAATTGCATATAACTTTAATTATGGACAACCATTCTCATTTTATATGATTTTCCGTACAAGTAACCAGTCAGGAAAACCAAGGAAACCAGTGCTCTTGAATGATGAAGTTGAATCTCCTAACCCATGAAAATGCCATAAATTAACTTAATAAAACAATAATTGATAAAATATATATAGAAAATGTTATGAATTAACTAATTAATTAACAAAATTTTATTTTCCAGGATATTAAGATTAACTGCAGAACCATTTCAGACATAATGTAAGGGTTTCTACCCAAACATCCATTTTTCTTTCAGGTTACTCTTTATCTCTCTTAACCCAAATTTAATGCTTATTTCAGTTTTATTACTTCTTATAAATTATGATTATATGTTTTGAAATAATTTATCCATACCATATAATCCTTATTTAATGGGTAAATACATGTTTTAAAAAGGTTTCCTTTTCAATTCTTCCTGATAAGAAACCCTGACAAAGGGACCTTTCCAAAACCTTAACCATTTTCATGTACCATCCATAATATAATTTATTCCGCAATTATTTTTCTAAAATCACTAATTTTATAATTAATAATTATCTTGGTTCATTTTTGGTTTTATACAAACAATTATTCCTTTTCCGTTTTAAATAATAATTAAACTTTTCCTTAAACTACACTAAAATGTTTTATTACTAATGTTTCTTAAAAACTCTTTTAAATTTTTTCACTTCATTTTAACAAAAATTATCTTATTCTATGCCTATTTTTATTTAGTAATTTCCATGTATGATTTAAAAACATTCTTTCCTAGACACCATTATGTTCTCACCTTTTTATATGCCTTTAGACTTGATTGTGATACCCAATTCTTTCCATGGGTAAACCATATGTTTATTTTGGATTCCTTATGTATGATTATTTATGTAGTAGATATATTCATTAATATTTTATAATGGGTGAACGTAGATAGTGCTCCAATGAATTGGGTAATTTTTATTCTCATGAGACATCATGTGAAATAGTCTTGGTGGTTAGCCTTCACTAGTACGTCATTGAAAGAGTCTTGGTGGTTAGCCTTGACTCATGCTCCTCTGTGTGAAATGAGACTTGACTCATTATTATGTCATGTTTTATGTTGCTTAGATATTTCTATGATTCCATGATTACATGATATCGTGTTCTATTTGTTATTCCTCCATATGTTTATTCATGTTCCATGCATTTTTTGTCATCATATTGTGCCTTCTAAACCATATGTTATTCGTAATAGGAGCTTGAACCTCTTTATAGGGATTCATGAGAGGATATTTTAGTGTTTCTATTTTAGAAGTCTATATTCCATGGGCACTTTAATTTTCTTTACTTCTTAACTGCTTTACCCAACCACTAATTATCTTATTATATTGCACAACCTGGACTTGTATAAATCTTTGAGTGGATACCTACTGGGATTAAACCTCACACCCAATCTGGGCCATCGATGGGAACCTAAACAGGCTATTTGGATATAGGTAGATGTGGGGGAAATATCCCACAGTTCGATGGTAGATTTTATACCTTTCTTAGGAGCAGGGGATAGAGGGACCGAGTTGAGGCTCACAATGCTATTTAGAGATTTCAGTTTTTGTCCATTTTGGTAATTTGTATAAATTTTTTGTATTGTAATATTATGGACATTTTTTGGATACTTTCCTAGATATATTACGTGATAATGATTTTGTATGAGATAATTTATTACATTGTTATATATTCATGTTGAAAATCTATTTTATGACTTTTATACAACTTATTCAACATGTATGTTATTTTCATTATGTTATGTTACACTGTGGAGATAATGGAATAGTCTCCCCACAGACACACCCTTGGACCTCGTTGCTAGTCAACAACCTTTAGAATTTGGGGAGATGAACCTGAGGCCATGTGACCCACTAGGGTTAGGGCACCTTTTAGTGGAGTATAGTTCTGATATGTTACACTCCATCCCCCAAAAACATGGGAGGATGTTGTTGTTGGAACACCTATGTCATCTATATTCTGGACAAGGAATGCTACGGTGCAATTTGAAAAGTACGCATAAAATGAGTTAAACTCTCAAGGAACTATTCCATAGAACCTATGTGTAGAACAACTTTTGGTACCTCAGCTAGAAATATAGGAGGATCCACTAGTAGTCTATGGCCCACCGCCTCCAGAGAATGGTTATTTCCACCCTCTGCGCATACTACTAGAGTTCTCATGGTGGCATGTATCTATAATTCCAAAACACATTCCTTAAAAAAATATAAAATCCCATGGATAAAATCATAATAAAGGTCAAAAAATTCCAATATCAAGTCATTCCACTTAGCCTAATCCTAAATACAGGACCCATAAAAAGAAAGAGTCACTAACATCACTACAGAAATCACATAATATCTACTCAAAAGTAGGGTCTAGGTTATGTTATCCATTTTTAAAATTAAAATTAATTTTATTTCATGTTAATTTAACACATATCTTTAAATGGTTGAACCAAATTGTTCACCACTTATAATTTATAATTGATTATACTCTTCAAGAACCAAGATATGTTTTCCACCTAATCAATACCACAAAACATTCCAGTCTATGCGAATCAGGGCCCATGACTCAACAATCCATAATTGGATACATAGAGTGTCTTCTGCATCCCAATTAGGAAAACACTACTTAGGTTATGGTAGGGACTCTAAGTACCAACAATTTTTTCCAAACCACTGTATAGATAATTTATCAAATCATCTAGCATATAAATCATATCACATATCAAAACCTCATGATAACAAGAAATGCATCTTATATTTCATGGAAAAATTTATGGCATATGATTCTTGTAAATTGCCTAAAATGATGAATGATATAGAATACCATCATCTCAATGGGATATAACAATATATATCCTTCAATAATATTAATAATAACATCACAATTCAAGCACATCACACAATGGTAGAATCAAATCAACTATAATATTCTAAATCTAGAAAACAACAACTTCCATTTGAGGTAATTTTCATTTTCCCCATATGTGGGTTAGCAACTCCAAGGCACAGCTCATTACTATATTCTAATTCTTCCTAATCCCCTTTCTATTATCTCAAAATAATAAATAAGAAAATAAAACTTTTTTTATACCACTTTGTAGTATCCTATACCAGGATTCCACTAAATAATGGCTCGATCCTGGTATTCCACATGTCCTCAAGCGCATCTCCCCAAATTTCAGAGGATTACGACTAGTAGAAAGGTACATTGGTGTGTCGTTGAGGAGACTATGACCTCTTATTATTGTGTAACATAATTGTATCAATCATACATATCAACAGTGGAATCATTATAACAACCAAATTGAAGATTAACATCTAAAATACAGATATATATAAAACAATTATAGTTGTAATCTCATATATAATTATGATCATTTAATATCTCTACAAAGAATTCAGAATAGTTATACAAACATCAATACAATACATGTATGAAAATACTAAAAGATCAAAAAGTGTTATCTCTGAGTGGAATCATGATACTCAGCTTGGTCATGTGCCCCATACTCTTAAGCATGGAATAAATCCAAGAATCGAAATGTGGGAACATTCCTCACTCCCTGCATGCATTCATATAATCTTTACAATTACCAAATAGTGGCCCGTAGAGTGTGTGGTATGAAATCTGAGAAGGTTACTACTCACGGTTTCTATAAAAAAATCATGGATGTGCAACACATGATAAAGGAGAGTGACTGATAAAATAAATATGCTAGTACTGAAAGTACCATTCATAAGGAAAAAGTAACCGAGAAGGTTATATTTTACATCCATACAATGCTCCCTTCACAACAAGGACAACAACCTTTAACAAGGTAGAAATAAAAAAGAGAAAACTACCATGGCCAAGTTGTATATCTAGTGTGTAAAATCAATAATAGACATGTCATATAACTTGTATTATAAATCATCCTTGGACACACCAGACAACAAAAAGTGTCATATCACCCATGGTTGAGATGTATAATTCAGTATTTCACATTTATCGTGGTTGTTCCATATAATCATAAATGTCATACCTCGTAAGTATGAACCCAAGATATAGTGAAACAGGATATCTGTGTTGATTCCTAAGAGCATCTAAATGGAAACATGGTAATGAAACTAGTGGAGCCTAAGGATCACATCAATAGATCATGTACAATGTGACTCCAGCAAGCCGAATCCAGGGGGTATAAATTCCCTTAGCATCCTATGAAATCAAGATCCAAGGATCGTATCGTTCCAAGGTATCGACTTCAATCAATCAAGACCCATCGGTGAAATTTCCATGGCATCTAAATGGAATAAATATCCATGGAATACCCACTAAGGAATCCACTACCATTTCAATTCTTATCTCATTCAATTTATCAATTGACAATCATTCAATTTGATAATTTTTCCCACTCATGTATCAAATCCATATAAACTATTCAATCAATTCATATAATGAATTGAATGTTAACACATGTAAATGGTGGAATCACCATATCCTAATTAATTTAACTCATAAAGAATCAATTATAATGGCTTCCATAGGTAGTCAAGAACACATTCATCCACAGTGGAATAATAAAAAAGTCAAAAGGAACACCCTATGGGTGGAATCAGTTGGGGAAAACCTCCAAAAAGTCTCATGGAACTAGTGGTCATCCCTAACGGGTTCCATTACATTCAATTTAATCATTCAATTCATTTTATGGGAAATTCTATAGTGTATTTTGTGTATTTATATGGAAACTATCTCTATAGAGCATTAAACCACTCAGGAAAATTATAGACCACAAACTGTAGGTTTGTAGTGGAGTACTCATCCAGTATTATCTTCTGATTTGATATAGATCAGAAGAAACACAAATAGTAGGAAAATCCTAAAAATATGGCATAATATCTTCCCCCTTAATGGAACATCTGAAACTGAGTCAAAAAAATAATGGATCAAGTGGATTGTATTAGTTACCAGTGTGAATCCAATGAGATTATTAGCACTCAAATTAGAGTTTAGATGGTAAAATGGGATCAAATTCTATCAACTTTTATTCAAAGGAGGTATCCCATGTTTAAGAGGATATCTACCAATATAAGAAGAAATTATATTTGGGTTTAATAGTATTTTAAGGGGGAAATAGTAATTTCCACAAGAATTTCTAGGCCGCATGGTTTGGCCGCATGGTTAGCCAAACCATGCACTAACCATTATCCCACTTCTACACAAAGGGGGAAACTGCATGGTTACTGATCAAAATTTTACTAATGGTTCCAAAACTGTGCAAAAAATCTCTATTAATTATTAAAGGTACTCTCTCATGGGAATGAGCCTCCATATTTAGGGTTTCTCATATTATGTGGGCTCCCCCAATCTATTGTCTAGGCCTCGCATGGTTATCCATACCATGAAGCCTATCCCGCATGGTTTCTATTAATCATTTTCCCTATCTAATTTTTCAAAAATGTCTGGTTTCATGCACTGAACAAGCCCTGTACTTCCTCGATACCCCCCATGACCTCAATGGGTATTCACATTAGGATGTAAAAAATCATTTAAACCAAAATTAAAAATATTTGTACCTTGTACAAAAACATGAGATCTCACACATAAAAACTTAGAAAATAATCCTAGAGGTATAATAAAATAACAAAAAAATAATGAATAAAATTAAACCAAGATTGCTCTTTTTCTTGAGAAACTAGGAAAGGATATAAAGAAGGACATAATTTTCAAAATTAATTGAATTTTTTAGATAATTAATAGGAAAAAATATCAACTTCAAAAAAAATTATTATATTTATTTTATTATGTTACTATAAAATAGGAAAATATCACATGAGATACATCCCTATTCCTATCAATAAAAAATTTCTACTACTCAGGAGATACACTTTTTGGAATTTTCTCATAATCGATTAAGTACTCATAAAATCTTCATTAAACTCATTCCATGATCTCCACTTAAATTCCCTCTATTTATTAACTAAATTTTTCATGGTCCATTGGCATGAAATTGAGACAGATGCATTCAAATTAAAAAACATCCATAAATAAAAATATAGCATTAATAAATATATTAATTACTTTATTCATGCCTTTTAAATTAGTCATTAATGAATATTAAATTAGTATTACCTTTATTTGATTTTCAAACAACTCATTATTCAAATTTATGGGAATATACCTCCATATTTCAACTAAAGGGGAAGGATCATTGTATCCTAAGAAAGTATCCAAGGAATCAGTCCATAGATTTGGGTAGCATCACCGATAGTCATCATGAAATCATCAAACAGAATAATAATTTTAAATTCTTCTAAGTCTCAAACATATGTTTTATTTTTATTTGTATCACTTAAATTGTTTTTTGTTTTTTTGAAAAAAATAATTAAACAGTTAATAAAAATAAATGGTTTTTTAATAATTACAAGCATATCAGTAATGGTAACCTGCCAATATCTTCAACATGGAGGAGCGACCAACTCCTCTAACATTATATGATCATTAGTGGAATAACTACCAATATAATCTAGGGGTTGGAGTCATCCTGAAAATCTTTGTTACAGTGGAATAACTTAAATCCATTTATGGTGATGGTAAAGGTGGTGTGCTCCGATATGATGGTTGACTAGGGTCTAGGAATAAAAAAATAGGCATTCCTATATTTCAAATGGGCTGAAATATATTAAATATACAGAAAATTAAGAAAATAATAATAATAAAATTTAAAAAAAAACAAAATATAGGAATATGTATATATGTACGAAATACTTATAGATGTGAAATTGTAATATAGTTTCATTACGAATTTACATGTTCTGTTATCTTAATCATCTTTTTACTCATTATCAACAACCTCCATTGAAAATATTAGTTCTTTCCTTTCAACCCCCTCCCCCTTAAAAGTTTTATTGTCTCCATACTTTCAAGGAAATTTATTGAATGTTTTGTGGTTGATGAGGTTCACTGTCACAAATTACCAATTAATATACATCTCTGATATCGTAAAATTATCTATGTTTCATGTTTACAAAAACACTCCAATAATAACACCCTAAAAATTTAGTTTAAAAGAATAATATTCTCAATAGTATTCTTAACATGCAACATTGATCTATAAGCAAATTGCTATATACTATAAAAATATTATTATTCAAATATGACTGTCATAACCTAGACATTAAATTGATGGTATGAATAGGAATAAAAGAATTATGAAAAGTAAGTATAAAGGATTTATATAATAAAAATTTATTGATTAATTAAAATTAAAAAATACACAATTATTCTTAAAATCATTTTATGCTTTAAAATTAGGTTTTCTTCAAAATGGGTTTTATTGCATTTTGTGCACAGAAATTATAATTAATTTATTCCAATTTAATAAATTTTATTAAAATATATTAATATATGTTTTAAAATAATCATGAAAATATTATGTTATATTCAATTTTCGGTATATTTATGAAAAGATTTATTTTTAAGTGAATAGTAAAAAATACCGATTTTTTTGTAAAATTGTCATTTAATTTTATTAAAATAATGTAATTTAACGTATAATTATGTTTTTAATTTGATATTAAATTAAAATAATTCTATTATAATAATAAATAATTTAATTAATTACATATTAACTATAATTATACTTTATTTTGGTATAAGTTCATTTTTTGGTTTAAAATACATTTTTCTACAAACTATTTGTCTTTAAATTTTATGAGTTTCAAATAAAATTAATTTATTCTAATTATAGAAATTGAATCTTGAAAAATATATTATATATTTATAACAAATATGTTTAAATTGTTTAAATAGGTTTATTTTATTTTTTCATTTTGAATAGTAAAATTAGTGAAAATGTTGTCATTGTGGTAAGGGTAAAATGGGAAAACTATGGTTAAAACTATGATATAAGGCATAAAATCTCCATAACACCTGTCAATAATATTCCATGAGTTTTTTGACCAAATAAATACTATATATGAAAATATGGAAAAACATTCCACTTTACTACGATTATAATATTTATATTGTTTTAAGAAAATGATAAATACAAAATGACACTTTATTGATTTCTATTTATCTTATATGTTTTCATATGATTAAAACTATTTTATGAAAAAAAATGAAAGTTTATTTTGAAAATATATAAATTATTTATATAATATTAATTTATTTTAATATATAGTGATGATATAATTATCTCAAATGTGTATGTAATACTGATACAGTTCTTGTGCAAGTAGTGGAAAAATGAAGGTAAATTATTTTAAAAATAATAAAATTAATATGTTTATGATTAATTGTGGTATTAAACTAATTTCATAGGTAATTATAAATTATAAAATAATTTATATTTTTTTATATTCTAACAATGTGGTTTTATTGATGTCTTTGAAGGCAAATAAAATGAATAGGCCCAAAGGCAACTTTAATGATATTTTATGATAAAACATATTTTATTAAATAATTTTAAAATATAAATATAAATATTATAAGATTAAAATTATAATTATAAATAGTAAATAATAAATTTATAGACCATTTTTTATCCACTTGTCACCATAAAAGTAAACTTATGACCCTTAAATTAAAAAAATGTCTTACTATATTTAAGGTTAAAAATGACTAATGTGGGGGTTAATATAGGAACCATTTTCTTTATTACGCATTACTTCATCATTTATTACATAATATTAAACTTTATATAACCTAAAATATATATAATTTTAGTGTCTTTTGGAATTACGTACATTACATAACAATTTCAAATATGAAAAATGTCATCTTTATTGAAAACTTCATTAACATGCTCTCACTTAAAACTACATGGGATAACCTAGGGGAATACATAAGAAAGGGTGAGCAATAAAACCTATTAAGGGAATAAATATGGAATAACATGAAAATAATAATACATGTTATAAAATATTCCTTTCAATGGGTCATAAAAAGTTTAGGAATCATAAACATGAAGAATGAGGCATGATAAAGCATGATAATCATAAAAGGAAACATGGGAAATTTGGAAACAACATAAAACACTACATCATAAACATAGGTCAAGGATAAAAATAAATAAATCATAATGGAAAAAGTATCATAAATTAATTAGGTTCACTCCTTGTCCTAACATGATATCTCATGAGACTAAACATTACCCAGTGTAATGGAGCCTTATATAATTTTGGGTTCACCCAGCACATTTATTTCATTCTCATGCTTAAGTGTGCCACATAGATCATTAAATATGGATTAATTCATCATCATATTTTATTAAATGATCAATTATTGTGGAATAAATACATTTAATTCCCAAATAAATGAATTATACGTGTATAAACTTGAAAACACTTGATATAAAATGGGTATGGTATTCACTACATCATTGTTCTTCCATGGAAAATCGTAGTGAAATTTCAGCAGCATAATAGTGTCACTTAAAAAACATAAAATGGGTTTATGAGAGATAAAAGGGTATATCATCATTTTAAAATAAAATATTTATAAATAGGGACATTTAAATACATATCCCACTATATGTAATTTTAAATAGAAGGCATAAGATAATATGTAAACTTGAATTAAAAAGAGATGGTGAGGATCCCTTACTTTAGTGTCTGACTCCAAATTATTTAGAGGACCTTATTGATAGATTTATATCACTTTAGAAGGAATATAGAGATGGTAGGTAATATTAAGGATATTCTATAAGTATATTGAGTTAAGATAAATGGGATATTGTGTGCGTTTATATAAGAAAATAGTGGTAATTTCATTATTATTTCTCAAACCTAGGTTTCGAACTCTATATAATAAAATAAAAAAACCAACAAACCTTCAATAGTTTTTTCTCATAGATTAAATAAAATTGGAGTGGTTTTTGTTATTTTTTATGTCCAAGGTCTAAACATAATAAAATAATTCTCTTGATTAGGTGGAGGTGAGTCATACTCTTAAAAATGATTTTAAGACCATAAAATGTGTTAATAATTTTGGAGGATTCTTAATGCCATTATAAATTGATAAAATAATCTTAAACTCGCATTATTCTAAAGGTAAAAATTAAGTCTCTTGTTTGATAAATTTTATATTATTTATTACAAAATATTTTGGTCATTATGGTGTCATAATACACAATGTATATTAATATGGTATTTAATTTTTTCCCGAAACAATTGACTATATCAAAAAAAATTAAAACAATCACCAGTAGATTATTTCGATTTTATAATTCCAAAAATAATATTCATTTTATATAAATAATTTTCTAAAAATTTTAATTTACACTTTTAAAATAGAACTAATATTTATTAATAAATATTGGGGTTTTTTTATAATAATACTTTTAAAACCCTTATAAAAAAATTACTTTTGTCTTCATAAAAATTATATGATCATTTATATTTAAACAAATTATTTAATAATAATATTTTTTAAAAATATTATTTATTCCAACAAATAAATTAATTCTGGAAAATAAATTCCTTCATTGAATTTGAATATTATCCAAAAAATACTATATGGGTTTTATTAAACAAAAATAAAAAAACATTTATAAATTATCAATAATATGATGTAAATATATCCATTAAAAAATAATATAGATACTCATATCTCTAGGTTCTAGATGCATATACCTTTAATATACCTACAAACTCCCTAATAGTAAGGTGTGCGATGGTGATACTTTCATGGGGTGGTTCGGCGTACATGGTTTGGGTTATGATCTCGATGAACTTGAACTTATCCAATAAATGGTTTTGTTCATACATATGTTTTTGTATGTGAACTTGGTCTCAGTTAAGGTAAAATCCTATTCAATTTATCCCCCTTATAATATCAGATAAATGGGATTCATAGGGTACGATCCACCAGTTGAGGCCATCACTTCCTTTATTTGTGTCAATTGGTTTTCTTAAAATCCTATATTTAGACTAATAATGTGATCATTATTAAACAGCTATATTATAAGTGGTAATGATACTTAAAGATATTATAAATCTGATATAATATAATAAAACAAAATAACTTCATGTGTTTTCTATAACCATATTTCATAATAATACATTTTATTACATAACAAGGGAAATTTTATTTATAACAGTTTGGGTCGTTACAATCTTCCACCCTTAAGAAATTTTTCCCAAAAAAAATTTATATCCATCATTAAAAAAATGAGGGTAGCTTTGTTTCATCACCTCCTATAGTTCCCATGCCACTTCTTAAAACTCGTTGTTTCTCCACAGCACTTCGACAAGGTGCATTGTCTTATTTCGTAGAACTTTTCCTCTACGATCTAAGATCTTCACCAACTTCTCTTCATAGGAAAGATAATTTTCTAATGGTACCACCTTTTGATTGAGTACATGTGAGGGTTATGATATGTACTTTCTCAAGAGGGATTCATGGAATACATCATGTACTTATGATAGGTTAGGTGGGAGTGAAAGTCAGTAGGCCACCACTCTAATGCGATCAAGCATCTCAAAGGAGAATATGTATCTTGGACTAAGATTTTCCTTATTACCAAATATCATGACTTTATTCCATGGAGATATATGGAGTAAAACCATTTCTCCAACATAAAACACTAGGTATCACTAATGATTTTAATCATAGCACTTTTTTCAACTCTTCGTATCCTTGATGTGCTACTAAATATTCTTATCCTTTTCCATCATTTCCTAAACCATTTCAGGACCTACCAATGTTTTTTCAAAACATCATCCCAGCATGAAGGTGTTCTCCACCTCTTCCAATAAAGGGATTCATAGAGAGACATTTAGATTATTGAGTGGAAACTATTATTTTTAGAGAACTTGACCATAGGAAGATGTTGATTTCATCCTCCATTAAAGTTAATTGAGCATGCACTTAAAATGTTTTCAAGTGTCTAGACAGTCGGCTTAGATTGGACATTAGTTTGGGGGTGATAATATTTTCTGAAGTTGAGTTTGTGTTTATGGCATATTTGAGACTTTTATATTACTTGGAGGTAATTCTTAGATCTTGATCTAATACGATCGATAGTGGTACTCCATGTATCCTCACCACTTATCTAATTTATATCAGTGAAAGTTGATCCAATGAAAAATCCACTAGAATAGCAATGAAGTGTGAAGTCTTTGTAATATGATCAAAGACAACAAATATAAAATTATTTTTTTTGGATATCTTTATAAGTCCCATGAAAATGTCTATGGATATTTTTTCTCATTTCCATTTAGGTATGGGTAATGCTAGGATCATCCCCTTATATTTTTTCCTTTCATCCTTCACTTGCTAACATACTAAACATCTTGAGGTATATTCCACAATATTCTTCTTCATATTGTCCCACCAATAGTGTTCTCAAATATTGTGATATATCATTGTGCTTCCAAGGTGGATAGAGAAATTCATACTATGTGAATCATCCAACAGTTCCCCCTTTATATCAATATTTGATGGTATACGTAGTTGTTACCCAAATCTTACAACTCCATCTTCATTAACATTTAACTCCAAGGATTCCCCTTTCTTTATAGCTTCCACTTTCTTCTGAATTCCTACATCATATCTTTTAGAATCCTTTAGCCTCTCCAGAATATATTTTTAATCAATAATTTGTTAAAGTATTAATGATTTTCCTTCTTTTATAACACTCATTTATATCCTTTTCAAATCTAATATGATCATATCCATCTCAATTATCATCAATGATTAAACAGTTGGATCCTTTCTAATTAGAGTGTATTCTACTTTATTCTATTTACTAGGATGGTTGTGTATTAAGTAGTCATAGTCGTGGATTATCTCTAACTATCTTCGTTGGTTCATATTCATCTCTTTCTATGTGAATATATATTTGAGATTTATTGTGATCCGTAAATATTTCACACTTCTCCCCAAAGAGATAATAATGCCATATTTTCAATGCAAAGATCATAGCATCCAACTCCATATCATGTGTTTTTTAGTTCTGTTCATGAACTTTCAATGGTCTTGAATCATAAGCCAACACTTTTTCAATCTACCTAAACACATATCCCAATACCTTCTTCGAAGCATCGTTGAATACCAAGAAAAGTTCTCCACTTGTGGGTAGTGTGAGAATAGGGGTAGTGATAAACCACGTTTTCAACTATTCAAAGCACTCTTTATATTAATAATTCAAATAAAACTTGACTCCCTTACAAGTTATTATTGTTACAGGTTTCAAAATCATGATAAAGTTCTCAAAAATCGATGATAATTCCCAACTAATCTAAGGATACCATGAGTATCTTTCTTGAATGTTGGCCTCAGCCATCCTTAAATTTATTCTGCTTTTTAAGGGTCCAAATATATCCCATTTCTTGTTATTATATTCCCCATTAATAATATTTCATTCAAACATTACTCACATTTTATATACATTTCATAAAACTTCTCATTTCACAAGGTCTTTAGTATAGTGCTCAGATGCTCCTCATGCACCTCCTTGGTTCGGAATTACATTACAATATAAACTATAAATACTACCCAAAAAAATTCAAGGTGATCTCTAGAGACTTTATTCATCAATTCCATGAATATTTATAGGTAATTTTTGAGCTTGAAATCCATCACTATGAACTCATAGTATTCGTACCTCATACAAAAAGCAGTCTTGGTAATATCCTCCTTCTTCACCTAAACATGGTAATATCCCGACTGTAGATCCACCTTGGATGAGTATTGTCATCCACATAGTTTATCAAATAATTCCTCAATCTTTGGAATGGGATATTGTTTCTTTATCGTGATATTTTTGAGCTCACAATATTTAATGCAAAGGCACATTGTCTCATCTTTCTTCCAGATGAAGAGGACCGATGCACCACACGGTGAAGCACTTGGGTGTATGAAACCTTTATCTATATTCTATTGTAGTTTTTTCTTCAACTCCTGAAGTTCCAAAAAATTAATTATATATAGATTCTTGGATAATGGTAGTGTCCTATGTATAAGCTTGATTGAAAATTTGACTTCCTGACTGTGAGGAAGACCATGAAATTCCTCCAAAAACACATCAGTGTATTCCATCAAAATGGGCATGTCTTCAAGGGTGGTTTATTCCTTAGAATCAGTTATTTTATCTTGATATGCTTTCTAAATGGGAGATAATATCCATTCTTGATATTTTGTTTCTAAATATGATCCATCCACCTCCTTTCACTTGTATAGAATTGGGGTTCAATTCACAAAACAGATAGTGATTTACTTCTGACACAAATTTATGTTGGCTCTATATAGGGAAATGTAATCCATGCCCATAATTGCATGAAATTTCTAAAAAGGTGGTATGATAAAGTTCCCCGGGAAGTTCATCCCACAAATTATAACAATTTACGAGTTATATACTTGGGATACAATAATTTTTCCGTTTTATGTTTTCACTGACAGCTCAACTTCCATGTTTTTTTGTGGTTTTTAAATACATCTACTAAACTTTCCTGATATGAAGGAATGCATAAAACCAAAATAAAAAAAAGTATGTTCACTATTATTGAATGAATAACTAGTGTACATTTCATCACCTTGTTTTCGAGATCTACTTCAACGGTTGTGATGGAAAAAATATTTCGCTTTATGGATTGGAGGTTGTTAGTTGCCTCTTAAAACCCTTACCTTAGTGAATTGGTTTGTAAAGTTCCTTGGTTCCTTATAGTTGAAATAATGAATACCGCACTGAGGTTTACTAAATAATTCTTTCCTCCATTTCATTAGCGGGATTCTCCTATCAAAAATCATTAGTTAAGTGTCCTTACTTCCCATAACTAAAGAATTTACTCAACACCCTTATGAAATTTCCAAGGGGATTACTTCCACACCTTCAAAAAATAGGATGCTAAAATTTCATGGAACTATTAGATTTCTCCATCAGAATTCCATATTTAAACTCCACTTTCCACTTTTTATCCTCATGATACCCATGAGATTCTATAATCTCTAATTCAACTTTGAGGAAACATTAGAAAATTTCCTCATAGATCACAAAGTCATGGATGGCCATGAATTTTCATAAACTAGGTTTTATCCCACCAAAGAAGCATTCAACCTTTCATTCATGGTTAACATCAAAAGTTGGAGGCATATCCTGCAATAATTGTGAGCTTTTCTTTATAAGACTTGAAATATTTGTCATATTTTTTCGTGAGGTCAAGGAAATACCATTCCATTTTAAGTTGGAGAGTACAAGGAAAGTATTTATCAAAAAACATTTTCCTGAATTCATTCCACCCCATTCCATTGATCTCATACTCAGTTTTCATATTCTTGAACAATAACCACCACTGATCATCTTATACCTCCATAAAATAAACATCCAGTAGAATCTTCTCTAGTTAAATAACATTTAAGGATGGAAAACATCTTCTCAATGGAGCTTATCCATTGTTCCACGATTAAGGGATCAGATGATCCATTGAAATTTGAAGGCATTGGGCACATAAGCAACTCAATTGTAGCTTGTTCTTACTTAAGGGAGTGTGGATGTTTCTCCTGATCTAGGATTCTATTAAGAACCTAATCATTTAAGAGATTATCACAACAAATTTTTCAATTTATGATCCCATTAGTTTGGGAAACTTGTTGGGTGCAGTCATCACATTTCCTATCACATTGATTATTTACCTGATTCCTTCTAATTCTAGAAATTTTCTAGAATTAAAGGGAAAAATTATGGTTGAGTATTCTTAAACTATTAAACACATAAACGGTAATTTAATAATGTCAAAGGGAAAATTTTTAAGATACATTTATTTCCTTAACTTATTATTTTCTAAGCATCAATATATATTATCCATGATATATTTCCTAACATATACTCTTATGGGTATTTCTTTTCTATGAATAATGGTTCATAATGAGAATATGAATTTACCAAAGTGCATCCCATAGGACTATGAAACCAAGTGTGTAGTAAGCCCCATTGTTCTTTACCAAGTTACATTGAGTCAGGCTCGATTCACCTTGTCTAAATTGTTACCCCAAGGTACATATGTCCCAGAACCATGGAAACTTATAGTATCCAGATAGTGATATATTTTCGTGATAAACCACTAAATCTATAATTACCAAAATAGATGGATTTTATATTATACATAGTATTATCCCTAAGGATTTTTCAAGATTTTTTTAATCTTAATCCCAAAAAATATCAATTAATTTCCTTTGATAACAACTATAACAACCCTGTTATTTATTACACATTAATTCATGATTTATTAAAAATTATTACAATTCATACGATATGGAATATAAATTTGTATAGTGTATTTGGAGATTAGGTAAATTAAATAAAAATTTAAAATAGTAAAAACTTCATCTTTATTGAAAAATTCTTTAACAAGCTCTCACTTAAAACTGCATGGGATAACCAAGGGACATACATAAGAAAGGGATGATATATAAATCCTAGTAAAGAAATAAACATGGAATAAAATGAATAGAATAATAGTTGTTAGACAATAGGTGTACCAATGGAGAATAAAAAATTTGTAATCATAATCATGAATAATGTGGAAGTATATAGAATTATAATCATAAAGGAAACTAGGAAATGTGGAAAAAACATAAAACACTACATCATAAACAAAGGTCAAGGATAACTTCCAAGACGTAATGTTGGAAAAATACCATAAAAGAATCATGTTCACTCACTGTCCCAACATGACATCTCATGAGACTAAAAATTACCCAATGCATTGGAGTAAAATATAATTCTCAGTGAACCCATCACATTTCATTCATTCTCATGCTTAAGTGTGCCACATAGATCATAAAACATGGATTCATTTATCATCATATTTTTTTTATGATAGAGGAGTGTGGAATACGTACATGTGACTCCCAAATCAAAGAAATATAAGTGTAGAAATGTGAACACCCATGATATTAAATGGTTATGGTATTCACTACACAATATTTTTGGCATATAAAATTGTGGTGAAATTTCGGCCGCAAAATGACATCAATTAAAAATTAATAAAATGGGTTGATGAGAGAAAAAGGGGACTTTAATCATTGGGAAATAAAGTTGGCATTAATGGGAACATGAAAATACATATCCCAATGTAAGAGCCCGAGATTTTATGAAAAATATTCTTTTTAATTTCATTAATGTCTTGTGTTGTACACTACACCAAAAGGAGCTTGCAGAACACACAATCATGACCTTCCTCGATAGCGTGTGTAGTACGCAATAACGAGTTTCATTAAACAATAATATGCTATTAAAATATTATTAAAACTAGCCGTTATGAATAGTAATAACCAACCTTTAAAATTTTAGAAATTTTAGCTCTCAAAATGGAATTCCTTTTTGGATTCGGAGTATCGAATTTAGCCTAAGGTGAAATTTTGGTACTTTTCGGATAACTTTCATATTCTGATTAATAGTAAAAATTACTAAATTATAATTAAAAACAAATTTTTTAATCGAAATAATTAGTAGTGATAAATTATTAATTTAGGTGGTTTTAAAGTATATTTAGAATATATTTTTACAATTTAATACAATGTTGGTCATTGGATGTAATTTCACATTTAAACCAGTCATAAACAAGTGTTAATCTTTTGATAGTTATTATCTCTTAAGAACACGCTATTTGTTTTGACAATGGGAATTAATTTTTAAATTAATTAAGGCAACTGATATGTTTTGAATTTGATAAAATAGACATCATTTTTGAATTCATAATATCAAATATAGCTTAGATCTAATTTTTGGTATTTTTCTGGAAACTTTCATTTTTTTGATGAATAGTGAAACCACTAAGTGGTAGTTAAAAAACTGAATTTTTCATAAAACTTAATTTTACCACTTCTGTGAGTGGAATTTAAAAAATTCTAGAGACATGGTTGATGTCAGTAAGTAAAAATGTGGTTCAATGAGATGAAAATAATTTTTTGGTGAATAGTAACTTTTTACTTTTTTTAACACGGTTAAAAGTAAATAGGGTAATTAAGGGTAAAAATGATATTATTATTACCCTAACACATGTCCTAATTCTATTGGACAAGTGTAATTCGACCAAAAACAACCTTAGGAATAAAATATGACCATTTAGGCCCACTTGGATTAGATTAGGACATTTATTATTAATTTATTTAAAGAATGGTTAAAATAGTTAAAATAAAAGTTTAATAAGTAAATCATTTTTAATATGGGGTTATACATAACATAAATTCGACTATAAATATTAATTATAAATCTAAAACTATTTTATACATAATGGTATTTTATTTGTAATTTTTATACATTAAATAATTTAATTTATTTATGACACAACAATGATGTAGTAATTATCTTATTAATAAAATATTGAGATAATTGATGTTATAAATACCCAAATAAGTATAATTTGAGACTTTTTATGAACTAAACTAATTTTCTAGGTTAATATGACATGTTAGGATTAATTTAATTAACTTTGGTTGAAGTAATCATTCTATTATGAGTTTCAAAAAAATCAACTATTGAATAGTGTCAAAATTGACATAAAAGAGTT
The DNA here is from genome assembly GCA_963277665.1 of Viscum album. Classification (NCBI taxonomy): domain Eukaryota; kingdom Viridiplantae; phylum Streptophyta; class Magnoliopsida; order Santalales; family Viscaceae; genus Viscum; species Viscum album. The sequence goes on from OY728144.1 coordinate 398,397,161, forward strand.
TTTAAAACAAATATTATATTATTAATTGTTATTTTATTCCTAAAAATCTAAAGTTCGGCCAAATGACTTAGATATGGTTATATATATTAATAAAACACAACTTGGGGGTCGCTTGGATGTATATGGTAAGTTTATTAACTATATAATATAAAAATACAAAGTGACATGGTAAATATCAATCTAATTAACTAAGAGTTAGTACTAAAAGATAAGGTTAATATAATGACCTAAACTTGTCTAAATTCTATTGGATAAGAGTATTTCGACCCATACCCACCTTATATTTGAAAGAACTCAATTTTGAGCTATTTAAAACCAAACTTGACTTTATAATAAAATAATATTTTTAGTTATTCCAAAGGTGCCCCTCTCCTCCCTTATAAAAGGGCACCTCCTCCCCCTCTTCCTCACACCACTTTGAGCATTCAAGCTCGGCCAACCCCTGCCAATTTCTTCTCTACACTTCCCTATAAACATCCTAGAGGTTCTGGTCTTCTTCAAAGACCTATTTTAGTGCCCTAAAAGGAGGTCTCAAAAAAGTACTTCAAAGAAGAGGTAATGTCCGTTACCAATTCTTTCATCTTTATTTCTTATTCCACTTTTTCTTCTTAGGTTGTTTCATTATGAAGTAATAACATCAGTATCACTTAAATACTGATATGTTATTATAATTATGAAACAACCTTATTTTACCATCTATCCATCCTATATAAAACGAAATCACCGCGCGTGCGTACGTACGAAATACTGTCTCCACGCCGTGGTGTAATCTATTTTCCACCACCACCTTACTTGGATGGGTATATTGGTTTACATAATAACAATATATGATTATTTTAAAGTGATATTGATTCTGAAATAGTATAAATACACTCCAATACAATTCCACGATCATGAGAACGATATCATCGCGTGTGCGTACGTACGGACTACCGTCTCCACGACGCGATGAGATTCATTCTCCACGTTAACCATTCATGAATGATTATAATGTATATATAATAAGTAATAATGAAATATATGACATAATAATGATTCTGGATTTATGTGTATATATATGTATGTCATCTACTTAATGCCATTCAACTAAATAAGGAAAAGAAAGCAGCGTTCATGCGTACGAACGGTCTACCGTCTCCATGAACGGTGTATTTCTTTCCATTTACTGATCTGTTATATATATATATATATATATTCTGAATATATATTATATATAAATCATTTTTTATATTCTAGAATTAAGTAATCATGATCTAAGTAATCATATGAATAATTACAAGTCAAAACACAAATGACAAATGAAACAATTTTACCCAAAACGCTCTTTAACATGGAATTTACAAAAGAACGGGTAATATAAAGCCATAATTTAACCATATATGATATCATAACAATGAGTATGATTCTGGAATAAGTCAATGACATTATTTAAATCGTTATACAGGAGTTTCGGACACATACGAAGCAAATCGGACCTAAGGAAAGGGAAATATAACAATCTCATTTTTATCCGAGATTGTTTATACTTTGGTATTTACTGGAGTGTATTTTATCATCCACATACATGTTTCCTCAATATGTAATATTATTTCCATCCACCTACAATTTTTTAAATCCAATTTTACCCTTCGGTGAGTTTTTAGTAAAGGATATGAAAGGAATCTTTTGTCATTTTTCGTACGAGGTACTTTTTGACTTTTCCTACAAAGGTACGAGAAGAATATTTTTTTAACTTATATGGAATTAATGGATTTTTAAAACATTATCTCCAAGAAGCCTACTTTAAAAGTTTTCAAGTTTATTTTTAATCAACTTATTTTAGTTTAAAACAGTATGACATGTTAAGAAAGGAAAAGTATTTTTGAAGTAGAAAGGATATTTTCCTCAAGAATGGAGTTCAACTGTTTTATCAAAATTATTTTCCAACTAAGATAATAAAGGGTTCTGTTTCTATCCCTATTATTACATGGATTTGATTATTATGTGATGGAAATATTTTTTTTATGAATTCTTTTATCTTATATGAATTTTTTTATGATGTCACGATGTTTAAGAATTCTGTTTTTATACATGGTTTATGCAATGATGTATGACTTATGATTTTTGTGGAACACATAAGAATGGTTTCATTATGAGATGGGTGGGACCTATATCTCCCTCCAATGCATTGGTTAAAGATTTTATATCTCATGAGATAGACATGGCTGGAACGGTAGGTTATACCGGTTCAGTGAAACAGGACTGAAACGAGGGTGACTCGGTTCAGAAATGGACTTTGTCCACTAAGATAGTCTTGGCAATGAGTCTTGACTAATAAGATACGATTCTCTATGATTATGTGTGTATGCCACAAAGTTTCATGTTTTAAGTTATGACTATTTGGATTTCATTTCACTCCTATGATTTATCCCATGTTATGAAATTATGCTCTCTTTTGCCAGTTAAGATTTCCAAAATGTTATGTTCTTATGAAAATGTTGTGATTGATATTTCTTTTGTTTACCCTTACTGAGCATTTGAGCTCACCCTTTTATGTTTTCTTATCCCCAGGATATAAAGAAAGGTTTTAGGTAAAAAAAAGGGAGATCTTAATGGGAGATGTTGAAGATCTTTCACCACGATTAGAAGATTATATTCCGAGTTTCCAAAGACACTACACTATTACGATCCTTGTGTGTGTGTTTTTGTTATGTACTAAGTATTCCGCAAAAGTAATGTAATGTCCATGTACATCAAGATTCGGGTCTCTACACCCAACATATGTAATTTGAAATATAAGGTATAAGATAATAATGAAACTTGAATAAAAAAGAGAAGGTGAGGATCCCTTACATGGGTGGTGACTCCAAATGCTTGAGAGGAGCTTCTTGAGAACTTGGGGGAACCATGGGAGGATTCTAGGCAGGGGAGGGAAGAGTAAGGTCATGATAAAAGAATATTTAGGGAATATAAATAGAATATTTGGTGGGTTTATATGGTAAACTAGTGGGGGTTTCTTTATTGTATCTCAAACATAGATTTTGGGCACTATATAAAAAAAATAACCAAAACCAAAAACCTTCCAAGGGTTTTTGCATCTTTTTTCTACCAAATTTGAGTATATTTCATTATTTTATAATTCTAAGGGCCAAACTTCTTAAAATAATTCCCCTTCATATGTGGAGGTGAATCATACTCTTAAATAAATGATTTTAAAAACGTAAAATACATTAATGGTTCTGGATGATTCATAATGGATTTATAAATTTAATAAAATAAACTTAAAATCACATTATTATAAATTTAAAACATATAGTTTGTCATGGATAACTTTTATAGTATTTATTACACCATTTTTTGGTTCATAATAGAGTCATAATAGTATATTTATATGGTATTTAATTTTTATCTAAAAATTTTATTATCTCTGAAAACTATGAATGATTCACCATCGGATAGTTTTGACATACTAATTTTAAAAAAAAATTATTTTACTGAAATTATTTTCTAAATATGTAAATTTTCACTTTTACAATTTAATCCACATTTATTTCGATGTGTTGGGTTTTTTTACAATAACAGTTTTCGAAGCCTTTGAAAAATATTATATTTTAATTAAAAAATAATATTTTCATTTATATTTAATAAACATTATTTAATTATAATATTTTATTAAAATATAATTTGTTTCAAAAAAAAACATTAATTCATGAAAATAAATTCTTTAATTGAATTTGAATATTATCCAAAAATAATATTTGTGTTTTATTGTATCAAATAAAAAACATTAATAATGTATCGATAATAGGATGAAAATATATCCATTAAAAAATTATATACTCATGTCGCTAGGATCGTGATCATTATCCATTAAATACACTCAAAAATGCCCTAAGAGTAAGGTGTATGATGGTGAGACTTTCATGGGGTGGTTCGACGTATTTGGTTTGGGTTGTGATCTCGATGAGCTTCAACATATCCCATAAATGGTTTCCCTCATGCTTAAGTTGTTGTATATCATATTGGTGTTGGTCAAGAGAAAATTCCAATGATTCTATCTCCCTTAGAAGATCTGATAAATGTGATTCATAGGGTAGGATCCTACTGTTTGATTCCATAACTTCCTTTTTCTATTTCAATTAGATTAGTTAAAACCCTATATTTAGACTAATCAGGTGATCACTTTTCAAAGGATATATTATCAATGTTAATGATACTTAATGGTATTTTAAATATGATATAATTTATTAAAACCTAATAAGTTCATGTGTTTTCTTTAACAATATTACATAATAATATATTTAATTAAATAAAAAGGTAAATTATATTTATAACATTTCGGGTCGCTACAGTTAAACCAAAAGATAAGGCTTGAAATTCAACTTAAAAATGACTAATTTTTATTGGTTAAAGTGATTTATACCTTATCATGTCCTAAATTAGAAATTATATCCATTTTTGTGAAAATTTACTAGATTATTATATAAACTATATTTAAATCCTTAAAATAATTCCAAGTGTAAAATATCCCACACTTATAAAATGGAACATAATCTTATCCTTTATTCAAAAAGTTTGAACACTCTAGATTAGTAAAGACCTACCATAATAACTCAATAGATTCATTTTCTTCAACCAAGATCTTCTGGTAATCCCCTAATACCATTGTAAGAAGAGTTAATGTGTAAGACAAATGAGGTCTCCCTAATATGTGGTTATAGTTTTAATTAAATATTTAAAAGATTAATTATTATTATAATTCCACTAATTTTTTATCCATAATAACATAATGAATATAGTATTATAACATCCCATGTTTGGGATAGGGTAAAATTTATGAGGATATTTTAACTTCTCATTTGGTGGATGGGATGAATATTTATCTTGGAATTCGAATGTAAATCTGAGCCTTGAAACACTTAATGATGTTTTCTTTGTATGAGATTTAATACACTGGAGGTTTCCTAAGAGTTCGGTTCAGTTTCAGAGAATTTGGGCCTCAAAGGATCTGGTTTTTTGTAAAGGAGGCATGGGGTTCATGTTTAGATAAACCATGTGGACCCATTAACTAAGGATCATTGTTTTTCTAAACCTTTTTAGGGGCCCAATATTCCTTGTGTATCGGTTCACTTGTACATTGGGTGACCCCACAGGGGATGTTCATGGTTTTCTAAAACTGTATGCCTAGTCTACACCCTTGGTGCCACTTAACAAGTTGTTATGTATAGATTGACACATTTGTTTTTTAAACTATGTATTACAACCATGTTCCCCTTTTAAAAGGGTTATGGATAGGGGAAGTGAATCCCCCAAGGATAACCCAACTATGTGGCTCTTAAAAATAGTGGAAATGATGTTTTTTTCCTTACCTTATTAAAAGGGTATACCCCTATACTTATCCTTCCATCCTCATTCAACAACCCCTCCATGGGATCTCCTCCTATCCTGACCTAGGAATGAGGCTATCTCCCATATCTGATATTGGAATCCCTTACCATCTATTTCATTGGATTCATATCAATATGGTATTTTTTCCACTTTCTTTTTTTATTATTTTCCTCTCTATCTGTTGTGATATCTTCCTATAAGAAAATTCAACCTATTTTAATTTTATTTGTTGATTTCCTCATTTTCTCTCAAACCATATCAAATAAAATCTTGATATTGGATAATTCAAGATTAATAATTATGAGGTATGCGGCCTATATATTTTTCCTTAATGTTTAGTTGTTTTATAATTTATAAAATTGTTTTGTGAACCATAATTACCATTTATCACCTTATAAACGTGAAACTAATTATGTATAACCTATTTAATTAAATTATTTAGTCATTCTGCACTAAATTAAACTATATTTGTTTATCTGCCTCAATTAAAACTATCCTTTTTTGGGTTAATTGTCTATATTCCTGGTATACATTTTTCTTAGGCAATTTATTAACCCTTACGGATATTGCTTCAAATGATTAATTTATAATTCTTTATCTTACATTATCTTGGTTATCTTTTTACATGTGATGAATAAATCCTCTTATAAGAATGATTAAATTGAATTTTATTGACTAAATAAGATATCATTGCTCTAGTTTATAATTAAAAAACATTTAAGTGTATTGTCTTCTCTAATAAAATTTGGAAATCAAATAGAGTTAATTATATGGTAAATGAAATGCTTATGAACATTTCCTTCTAATTATTTATAATTTAATGGTAAATGGAATGATTATGGTCATGGACTTATTTATTATTTATAATTGAATGGTACAAATAGATTGTGTGAACACATGGCCTCCTAATAAATGATAAATGAATTATATTAAAAAGTATCCATTTCACCTTGAGTAATGTTTGTTTCCACTTTATGGAACATCGGGCTAAGGGGTCATAGAGAAAGAAGGATTACCTTAATTCTATATAATTTCTAAAGGGGCCTTTAGTGGGGTCCATGGTTATGGTGTTTCTCACCCCATTCGTTGAGTATGTCAGCATGGAATCCATAACGCGTGGGTTCTTGGGCAAGGCATTCCACATACCCTTGATTATGAGGTTGGGTATGACCTTCCTCGTTATTTTTTAAGATACTCGGCATGGTTTCATATATTTATTATGATAATAGGTATGGAATTCAATGTTGATTATGATACTCGGTCATGAAACCATTTTCCATTAGATGAATCGTGTGTCTTTTATTTTATGCCAATGTTGTGTCATGGTTTATTCCTAGAACTATATATCTATTCATGTGTCTATATATGTCCTTAAATATATATTTCATCTACATATATACATGTAATTGGACTCATATTCAGATATACTTCAAATAATGATGAATCATGTATTGTCGGTTGAGTATCCTTCTGGAACCCAGGTTGGGCTAGTTTATAGTTTTTCATTCATTGTTATTTATTATACCTTCACACTGTTGTATTTTATATTCATGGATTGGGTAGCATTATATGTACTTGATGTATTTACTATTGAGTATATCTCACACCTTGTTTAGGCCTCCATATAACTAGGGTAGCTGAATATACCTCATGTTTGTGAGTTCAGGATTTTGGATTCTCTTTGTGTAGTGACCCACGTATATGGGATCTTAGGAGCACAAGACTGAGTCAGAGCTCAAGATGCTCACAGGGATACCCCTTAGGGATTTTTCATTTCTGTGTTAAATATATATTTATCACCTATTGTATGTTTCCTACATTTGATAGTGTAGCATCATATGTGTATGACATGAATTGTTGTATATTTGGTGTTGGTCATTTTTTATTTATTCAGTTATCACTATTATTCTGCAATAATGTCTTTTGTTTAAACCAGTTTTGCTCTCTGTTGATTAATTTATTATTATACTGCTCTGATAGTCTGATCATGAGGGTATAGTATCCCCATCATACTATCATCAAACCCTCGCTGCTAGTTGGCAGCCTTTAGCGTATGGGGAGGTGTCCTTGAGACCACATGACCTACTGGATCTGGGTACCATTGTAGTGGCTCCTGGTCTAGGACCTAACAAAGCTGAATTATAGGTTGATTTTTCCTTCTTTTTACTATTTTGGTAATGGGTATATATGAGTTTAAAAAAAATTGGTACTAGTTAAATAGCCATTTTTGGGAGTGATCAACGCACACAGAGGGAAAAGTGCAAGTGGTCAGGGATGGGATTATTGTTTGTGTTGTTAATTGTTACATTTGATTGGGATTTAACCTTGAGTGAATGATTCAATTTCTACTATTATCAATTTATGATATTTATATTATTTTACACATTTTCCCATATTGAAAGTAAGTAGAATTACATGCATCATTATAGTCACATAGAGATTAACATTCCATACATATTCCATGCCAGGTAGGTTGCATCCTTAGACTGTATCATGTAGTGATATGTTTCTTTAGTGTTATGCCATGATTATATGATTTATTTATCATGGTTTTATTTACATTATATTTTTGTGATTATTTTTACATGTTAAATGAATATTTGTCATGTTCATCAACTCACTATGAATAAGTAATTAATTTCTATGTTACTTGTATTTACTTCTTGTTATAGCATGCCTTCTTAAAATTTCAATAAATGGTTGGTTAAAAAATGTCCTTTTAAATCTCTATGTGGTGTTTTCCAATATATCTGGATGATTTCATTCTATTTAACTAATGGATTTGGATATGTTTGAGACATGGACCACTAGTTTCATGGATCAAAACATTTAAGGATGTAATTAAAAATGCATCCAATAGAAATTATTAAGGTTTATAGGCCCTACTAAATTGGGAAGGATAACCCAAATAATAAAACCACTATATAAAAAATTATGATATATTCAAATAAAATCAAAAAAATAGTTGAATTTATATGAATTATAATTGTAATTTATAAGGGAAAGTGCCCTTATAACTTTGGAATGGTAATTCGTCTAATTAAGCCATTGTATTTATATGTGTATGCTAAAATGTAAATCTTGATGGAAATGGTTGCCTATATAAAGGCTTGTACCTCTATAATTCTAGAGTGAGGACACATATTACTAAATTTCTAAATTAAAAAATGGACCCAAGTAGGCCAATTTGGGCATGTTACTTATAAGATAGACCTGAATCAAGACTAATAAGTTTATCTTGGTGCTAAATTATAATTAAATAAACCCATTAATGATGTCTTAGAATTTTAATGTTCAAAATGTTTTAGGTTTCATTTAGATGAACCTAGGATATATTAATAGGACCGTCATAGGTTTTCTTTATATGGTTACCCCTTAACACTTATCCCCAAGGGTGTATGTTTATATTGTATAGGTATGGTTATTTAATTTTTCCAAGGAAACTTATATTGATTTAAATATAAATGTATGGTGGAATATTACTAGACTAGTCCCTTATTTAATTAATAAAGGACCAATTATTTTCTTTTGAGATTTATTATTTATGAGACTTTAGTTATTTAAAATAACAATTACAACCTAAAGGGTGTTTTCCTCTAATAATTCAAATTGACTTTTTATTTAACTAATTAAATTTTAAAATATTATGAATAAATGAATGATGTTTAAAATTTATTTTATAATTTACTTCCTAAATATAAAAGGAATTTAGATAGATATAAAACCATGAAAGGAAGTTTGATGAAACGTTCATGTGTTCCTTATGGCATAGGTAAAATAAATTTTCTGAGTATAGTTTTCATTATAACGGGTACTTGATATTTAAATTGATCCTTAAAATGATTAAGATAAAATTTATATAAATTAACTGACTAAAATAAAACCTTAAATTGGTATTATTCTAACCTAAGTGATGTGAGGTAGAGCCTAGTGACCTTTTTAGAATAGCCTAGTCATAGGGTAGATGCTTTATGCTTTTGTAAGGGTCTATCCTGAGGTAGGTAGCACCCTCAGAACGTTAAAACCTTCCTAAATTATTGTGAACCATTTTATATGTGTGGTTCTATCTAGGTGCCTTTGGTCAGGAGTGGGACTCCTAGTCTGTAAAATGACACCATGGATTGGAGGGTGGTCATTCAGTAATTTGAGCATTATTACAGGCATTACTGTCAAGAAATTATTTAATTTGGCTGGTTAGAAAAGACTAGGTCAGGGTCGGCCACTTAGTAGGTCATGTGAATTTTCTTCCCCTTCAGTGTTGGATAATTCAGAATATCATAAACCATATTAACAGTCATAAGAAATAATATGAATCTTAGATAAAATATTGTGTGGGCCATCAGATACTAAATGAATAGAGTTAATAAGCTTACAGATATTTTTAAGAATTTCATATTGTGTTGATGAAACCTTAGGGTGGAATGAGTTGATACACATTACACCATTTAGGTTGATAAAATTATACAATTAATTGTAAGAGTTCAGGGGTAATCATTTAAATCCTTGAGCCATTATACTTTGATCACATGTTATCTTGAAGGTAGAGTAACCAAGTAGTTAATGAAAAACTGACATGTTCCAATGCTTGAGATGAAGTTTTAAAAGGACTAGGTGTCATAAAACCACAAATTAGGTTGGTTTATATTTAATTACTAATTCTATAGTACTCATAGACTTAACTCGGGAGGAGTTTCATGCATAAATCAAAAATTGAATCTGATCTAGATCTCTTTTAAGTAGCTGGTTTCCTTCTCTTTTGGTGTTACATCTTGGTAAAAGTATGTTTGCCACATTCAGGACATACAGTCTATGTTTTATGGGTTTTAGTAATGGGATGAGCTTATGTTTCAATAAATGAATACTATGACACTTTTAAGGTGGGTAGTGATGCATCAATCCTGGGAAAATTGTGTCCTTACAAGTAGAAGGAACACGACTGTGCAAGTTAATTTGAAATGAGCAGAAATTATTTTGAATTCCCCAAGAACTAGAATGTTTTTGAAACATTTTAGTTCTTGCAAGGTATCATGATGATGAAATTTTTGGTTGTATACAAAAACATTTGAAAACACTATAGGTCAAGGATGGACTCCAGTGGTTATGCTTGATTAATCATATAATTCCTCAATAGTGAGGGAACTGTGATCGGTTAATGATGATACAATAGAAGTATTAGCTGATCCATTTTAAAGAAAATAGACTAGTGGTGGTTTGACTATTCTTCTGTGCAAAGTTGGATAATTGTTGGTTAGAAACCATACCAGGAAATTCATCTTGGATATACTGGGTGTGTCTTGGTTCCTCATAGTAATTCTTGATATCATCTTGGTGTATTCTTTTCATAGTGATGATCATGTCCCCTATCTTCGTATTATCATGGATACACTGAGAGAGTGTTGGTTATATGCTACTCTAAATTAAATGTCTTTAGGATATATAAGTGAACTATATGAATCTATGTTTCTATAGCATGGTATGTTTAAAAGGTATGGTAGACCAAATTGATACCCAGGTTCTTGAGTAGGAATTCCATAGAAGAACTCAAGTACACCATCCAGCTCTTTGACTTTACTTTTTTTGGGCTCAGCCAATGTTTTGATGCATTGACATTTTGGCTATGTGTTGATGCTTCACTTCTAAACGAAAGATTGTGTACTACCTTGGAAGAGCTCCTAGGAATGCATTTGATTGTTCCTTGGTTACCTTGGAATTCAATTAGGCTTAGATGAAATATTTTAAGGCTGGTAATCCAAGGGTGTTGTATTGGGTATACACCCATGTTTGTAATGAGGCATGACAACATAAATGAAGTTTTGGGCATGATATGTCACAAAAATAGGATTTGGTGGATGTATTATAAGTAAATATGATTTTCCTTAAAAAATATTCATTTTCATTTAGGTTGAGATACATCAGGAGTCTATCCTGATCATTTTGAGAATATTTAGTCAGAATTTCATCGACTTGCATCCTCTTACTTTGATTAATAAAACTGGTGTAGAACATTTTTAGACACACTACCTAGTTAAGACAGGTGCAATATAAATTTCAACAGAGGATTTTAAATTGAAAATATGCTTGACCAGTTTAATCTTGGTTGATCATAATTCAATCGTTTAAATCTATTGAGGACCATGTTAGGTCCTTAGATATCATCTAGGATTGTAATGGTGATAAAGGCTTATTAAATAGTCCCATTAAAGGAGTTTAAAAACATTAATGTTTAAAATATTTTAATTTGTATTTATATGAACTAATGATGGACTAATAGGACCATCATATGTTTCCTTTATTTGGTTATGCCTTAGTACATTACCCAAGGGTGTATGCCTTTCTTGTATAGGGATGGTCATTTAAAGTGTCTATAGAAACTTATATGGTGTAACATATAAATGTATGGTGGAAGCTTAATTTACCATTCCCCTCTTTAATTATTAAAATAAATGTTATCCTCTTTTGAGCTTCACTATTTATTAGGTGTCATTTAATTAAAATAACAATTATAGCCTAAGGGGTGTTTCCCTCGGTAGATTTAAATTGACTTACTCTTTAACTAATCTAATTGTGAAATATTATGAATAAATTAATGAAGTTTAAAATCAATTTTATAACGAAATTCCTAAATATAATAGTATTTTAGCTAAATATAATATCATGAAAGGATGTTTGATAACACATCATGTGTTCCTTATAGTGTTGGCTAAATACATTTGTTAAGTACATTTTTCCGTATAATTGGTACTTGATGTTTAAATTAAGCCGTAAAATATTTAAAATAAAATTTAAATAAATGAGACATCTCAAATAAAATATTTAAGTGGTGTTTTTAACACCAACCATTGATCAGGGGTATTTTAAATCTTTCTTGAGTTTTTCCTTTAGTGGGAACGAGAGAATTATTTGTAGTCCTCTTCTAACTTAAGTGATAAGCAGTATATCCTAGTGACATTTTTAGACTGGACTAGATATATGTATGATTATTTATGATTTTGTAAGGGGTTATACTAAGGTTGGTAGTTCCCTTGTAACTTTAAAACCATGTTAAATTCTTGTGAAACATATTAGACATGTGGTGTCATTTAGGTAACGTTTTTCCTGAGTAGGACTCCTAGTCCCTAAAATGAAATCAGGGATGGGCGAGTGTTCATTCTGTAATTTGACAATTTTTATGGGTGTGAGGATCATGTAATTCTCATTTTAAGTATATTAGACGTGCCTAGGTCATGTTTGGACACTTATTAGGTCATGTGAATTTTCATCCCCTTTAGTGTTGGACAATTTAGAAGATCGACATTCGAATTATCTATCATAAAGAATAATTTGAGTTTTGGATAAATCTTTGGTGTGGTTTATTTGTTAATAAATGCATAGGGACAATAATATTGTTGAGAGTATCAAGACTTTACTGTTGTGTCGATGAAACATTGTGGTAGAATACGTTGATTCACACGATTCTTGTCAAGTTGATAAAATGGTATAGAAAACTGTATGAGTTCAGTGGTAATCATTTAAATCCTTGAGATGTTAAAATATGATCACATTTTATATCTGAGGTAGATTAACCGTGTTTTTAATGAAAAAAAATTGTACCAATGCTCAGGATGATGTTTTAAAAGGACTAGGTGTTATAAAACCACAAGTTAGGTTGTTTTGGATTTTACTCCTAATGTTATGGAATGGGTTGATGTAACATAGGAGGAGATTAAAGAATCTGTAAAAAAATTAATCTGATCTATATCACATTAGTAGGAATATTTCCTTCTCAATTTATTTTAGTGCTTTTTAAAAGCGTGTTTTCCAAAACCAGTACCCATAGTCAGTGGTCGATGGGTTGTGTGTCATGGGACGTGTTTTTATTTCAATAAAAAATATTAGAAAAGTTTTAATGTGGGTATTGTCACATAGATCATGGTGAAACTATATCCTTCCATGTAAAAGGAACATGATCAAGCAATACTATTTGAAATTTTCATAACTAATTTTGAATTCCCCATGGGAGAGAAAGTTTTGGAAACATGTTGGTGCTTTCAAGGAAGCAGGATAAGGAAATGGTTGGTTGTTTATGAAACCTTTGAAAACAATGTTTTCCAATGATAGACTATGGTGGTTATGATTGATTAATCATAGAATGTCTTGATAGTGAGGTAATTTTTATTTGTTATTGATGATTCATTGGAGGATTAGTTGAGAACCTTTAAAGTAAACCAACCAATGGTAGTTTGACTATTCTTATGTGCATAGTTGAAAAATGGTTGGTTCAAAACCACACTGAGAACTTCATCTTGGATATAATGGGATCGTATTGGGTCCTCCAAGTAGTTCTTGAAATCCTCTAGGTGTATTCTTATTTTGGTGACAATCATGTCACCTATCCTGATATCATCATGGATATAGTAAGAGAGCATAAGTTATACACCACACTAAATTAAATGTTGTTGGGGTTGATAAATATACTCCATGGGAGCTTGGTTTCTATAGCATGACAAGTTTAAGAGATATCGTAGTCCTAAGTGATATTGAGTTTCCCGAGTATGAATTCCTTGGATGGAATCATAGATACAATCCATCTCTTTGACTTAACTATAATTGGTCTTAGTTAGTTTTTTATGTGTTGATGTTTTGGCTATGCACCAACATCTCACTTGTAAATGATGGAGTATGGACTACCTTGGATGATCTCCTTGGAATGTAGTTAATGATTATGAGGTTACCCTAGACTTCATTCAGGATCAGATGAAATGTTTTAATGGTTTAAATTTGAGTGTGATGGATCGGGTATACACCCATTTTTATGTTGAGGCACAACAAGTTAAATTAAGGTTTAGGCATGATACAACACCATAACATCCTTATATGGGAATGTTCAAATGTAATGTGGTGTTCCTTAAGAAAATGAGTCATGTTTTAGGTAGATATATGCTAGTAGTATATGCCAAGAATTTTGAGAATAGTCAGCCGGAAGTGGATCAAATTTCATCATCTTACTTCGATGAATACAGATTTTGAGGAACCATTTTAGACACACCATCGGGTTAAGACATGTGAAATGTAATTGTCGGCAGAGGACTTTCAATAGATTACATGTCTGGAAAATTTAAGCTTAGTAAATCAAAATTCAACTATTTAAATCTAGTGAGAAACATTCCATATCCATATATTTGATCGAGTCTGATTAGTTGATAAAACAATGCCTGGAGCATCGTTAGAATGCTCAGGGTATGCTTTGTAGACAATTATGATGGTTGATATACCATAACTCCGAATTGGAATTTAAATGATAGAACCAAAAATGGGTATAGATATAGGTTGTATTATTAAGGACATTATGAAGTGATCATATCGCAAGTTTAATGGGATCAATTACGTTTCATCTTGATGTTTTAGTCTTGAATATGATCATTGGATGGATTTTTAATGGATTATATACCATGCACATAAAGTGATGTTTGTAGGTGTGTTGGGAATTTAGAAATGAAATGTAGATATTTAAATGATTTTTTCATTACCCAAGTAGGTTGGTTGTTATTTTCATTTTTTCCCCAAGGTATCTCAGTGATGACAAGTTATAAGGGGGGGAGGTTGTAATGTCTTGTGTTTAAGATTGGGTGAAATTTTTTAGGAAATTTTAACTTCTCATTTAGTGGATGGTCCAAATATTCTTCAAAGATTCAGAATGTAAATACAATCCTTAGAACATGTAAAGTTGTTTTATTTATATTAGGTTTAAGTCTTGAGAGGCTTCCCAGGAGTTCATTTGTGTTTTAGAGGAGTTGGGCTTAAAAGGCTATATATTTTGGAAATGCAACATGAGGTACACGGTTGGTCCATGGTTTGTTAAATTGTGTTAGTAAACCATGTGGCTCCATTTATTTAGGAGAATGGTTATCTAAACCATGAATGGGGCCTCAGAGGTCATTCAGCTTTGTGTACGTGTGCAAGGGGTGACCCGCATGGGCTACGCAAGGTTTTCTAAAACCAAACCCCTAGTCTGTACCCTTAATGCCACTAAACCAATAGATACACATGGTTCGGTGCATAGTATGTCAAACCACACATCCCAAATATACTCCCATTTTAAAAGGGCTGTGTATTTGGGAAATGAATCATGCATAGTTGGTGCATGGTTTTCAAATCTATGCAGCAAACCCTCATGACTCTTAAAACGGAGGAAAATGATGATTTTTTCACCTTATTTAAAGGGATTACCACCTTTCTTATAATTCTATCTATATATAGTAGACCCTAAATGTTATATAATTATACAATCTCCTTGGAATAGAGTTGTATCCATCATCTTATATCATAATTTCTTGTCATTGGTCTCCTTGGATGTGTACCTATAAGCTCTTTTTCCCCTTTCTCCTTTTGTTGTTTTCCTCACCTTCTCCTGTACTATCTTCGTATGAGCTAATTCATCCTATTTTCAAATAATTTTTCTATTTTCTCATTTTCAATAGAACCATCTCAAATCAAAGATCAATATTGGATGGGTGGACCATCCTAAGTATGAAGTAGGCATTCTATTTGTTTTTCCTTAATGTATAGTTTATTTAGAATTTACGTTGATGTGATGCATGTTGGAATTTTTGTTCCATGACTTATAAATTTGAAATTAATTGTGTTGAACCTAGTATCTTAAATTGGTTTTCCTTTGTGTGAAAAATTTAACCATAGGAGGTTATCTACCTCAAAGAAAACCACCCCTTTTTTGATGCATCATCTATATGACAGGAATTACATTTTTCTTAAGAAATTAAGTCACCCTTATGGTTGTTTCTTTAAATTATAGATATATAATTCTTTTTCTTTGTCACTCTTGATTATATTTTTATATATGATGAATGAATCTTCTTATAAGTATTGATTACATTTGAATTTAATGAACTTAATGTGATAGCCTTGCACCCGTTTATAATAAAACCACCATTAAGGGGCATTGTATTCTTTAATAAAATTGGGAAATAAAATAGAGTTAATTAAATGGTAAATTGAATGCTTATGGACATGGAATTATCATTATTTATAATTAAATAGTAAACGTAATGCTTATGGTCATGGCCTTATTTATTATTTATAATTGAATGGTATTAATGGATTGGATGAACACATGTCCGGCTAATAAATATTAAATTAATTATATTAAAAACAATATCCACTTCACCTTGAGTGGTGTCGGTTTCCTCTTTACAAAACATCAGGATAAGGGTCATAGGAAAATTAAGATTACATTAATTATACATAACTGTTGAATGGAACTTTAGTATGGCAGATGACTATGATGTACCCGACCCTTTTGGTTGTGGATGTTGGCATGGAATACACATCAATTGGGTTGTTGGGCAAGAAGTTTCATTACCCCTTTATTAGGAAGTTGGGTATGAGCCTCCTCATTTTTACTTATGATACTGGGCATGGAATTATATATTGATTATGATACCAAGAAGGAGTCCTATATTTATTATGGTACTTAGTCATGGTAATTGTTACACATGAAGAATCCTGTGTCTATGCTTGGATGATAGTGTTACGTCATGGGTCCTTTATAGTACTATTTATCTATACATGTGGATATATATTTCCATAAAGATGTAGTGAATATATATGAATACTTATATTCATGTACTATGACTCATATTCATAGGTATTATGACTTAGACTTAAGCAAGTATTGTTGTCTGATTATACTTATGGAAATCAATCCCAACTTATTTACAATTTTTCATTCACTATTATTTATTATAACTGAAAACTACTATATTTTATATTAAAATAATGAAAATAATTAGATAAAATAGTGTTCTACTGAGTATATATCACACCCTATTTGGGTTTCCACCCAAACAGAACACATTTTTGCAGGTTTAGGATTTTGGATTCTGTTTGTGTTGTGACCCTTGTACATGAGAGCTTTGGAGCACAAGACTTAGGATTCTAGTGGGGATATCCCTTAGGTATTTTTTTATTATCTTTATGCACTATTTATTTATTATTTATTTCATGTTATTTTATTTGGATATTTTAGCATCATATGGACGCGACATGAATTGTTGTATATTTGGTATTGGTCATTTCATGTTTCTTCAGTTATTTTTATTATTCTTCCAATTCTCTATATTTTCCTTATACAACTTATGTTATCTATTGATTTATTAATTATTATATCATTTTTTAATCTTATCATGAGGGTATAGTCCCCTCACTATACCATCATTAGACTCTCTCTTCTAGTAAATAACCTCTAGGGTACGGGGAGGCATACTTGAGGCCATGCGACCAATCGACTTAGGGTATAGTTTTAGTGGATCCTGAACCATTATGTTACAAGTATCATCAATATAATAAGATATTATTATGATTATGGGACAACCATTTCCACTTCGTTTCCATCAAATGGGAAATGAAAGTGTATTTTATGTGTACGTGTGGACTACTGCCTCTACATAGTGATATGAATCATTTTCCATCACTGCCACACATTTATGGATATAGTGATAGATTTAATAAATATAAATGATATTTTTGATTTATTCTAGATATTTTAATTATAAAATATTATTTTTTTCATATCCTATTTTTTATTAGAAAATTAAAATTATCCATGCCTATGTATGGACTATTATCTCCATGAACGGTGTAATTCAACTTTATTTATGAACCATTTATAGATGGTTCTAAATATATGTATATTGAATATGTATATATATCATACCTAAATTTATGTAGATGAAAACCCCATGAATATGAATCAAGGGACATAACTACCAAAACAAAACATACATGAGAAACGAAGCAGTTGACACCATAAATAACAATGTTAATCAATAATTATTAATAAATTGTGTTGAAATGTTATAATAGGAAAATATATAATATTATAAGTATGTAAATAGTTATGGCATATAATTATAATAAATACAGATTATTTTCATAGGTTTTTAAATCACTTATGAATCAATTCATACATAAGGTAAGGGTTTCTCATTTAACATTTGTTTCTGTGAGACATGTGACATATTCACCATTTTTTCTTTAAGGTGGTACATATATTGCCTATTTGATATGATATATCATGAATATATTTATATTCATAGTATTTAATGATTCGTTTGAAATTATTTATTTTGTGTGGTTTGTGATTAAAAAGTAACCAAAACAGTGAGGGTTTTATATTAAAATCTTGATTTTCACCGAGATTATTTATGCTCTAATTTATGATGATAAAATTATATAAGATATCTCTCATAAATATCATGTACTATAATATACACTGGTTATTTAGAAAAATTACAATTTTCCTTTCGTTTTTCTTTCTCTATGTATCCAAAAGACTGAAATATTATTTTTAAGTAAATCTGACTTTATTTCTCTCTTCAGTTGGGATTCATTTCTCTTCCATACACATGCTTTACCAAATGTTTTCAAGAATGTTATTAATATTATCCAATTATTGAATAAAACCATTTTTATCCATGTTTTTCTTTCTATAATAATTTTTAAAATGAATCTTATTATCATTTTTAGAATAAGGTACTTTTTACAAAAGGTGTTAACAGAATCTTTGTTTTACCATTTACCACATGAACGGATTTCCCCATCATCATGAAATTTATGTTCCTTAAAGCATCCTTTAAATATTTTCATGATGATTTTCAAATAAATTGTTTTACCTAATATTATAGAAACTTTTAGATTTTAAATAAGTTATTTCATAATGAAAGGGTGTTTTCCTCAACAAATAATCCAGCAATCTTTTGAAGGAGTTTCTCATCTATGATAACGTCATTTCATGTTACTTATACCTTACTTGGGATATGGTCTTTTTATATCAATATAATTATTTCGCTATATGTTTTATGATTATTGTGATGGAATATTCATGAAACACATTTTCTTTTCCATGGGTTAACCTATGATGAACTGAAAAATGATTTCATGATCTTGTGGCATGAATATGAATGGATAATGGTTATCTAAATGGTGGATATATTATAGACCTCCAATGAATTGGGTAAATACTTATATTTTATGATCTCATGTGATAAATGTTAGTTAATTCCAATATTAAAATAGGGTACATGAATGGTTATCCCAATCCCAATAAGGGTACATATGAGGTTATCCAAAGCCCAAAGCAGGTACAATGGTGGTTACCCCAAGCCTAAAATGTTATGAATGTCATGGTGGGTAGTCTTGATATAATATTTATATTATTATTAACATGGAAAATTTTATTTCAAAATGTTATGACATAATCTTGTTATATTGTTATGCTCTCATGGCTCATGTTTTGTATTCCTTTACGATTCGTGTGTTATTGGCTTCCAAGTATTATGCAATAACTCATGATTATGATCTATGAATTTATGGGTTTAATATTCAAATGTTAATCACATTTTCTCATACCTGTATACTCATGTAATGTTTAAAAATGATTATTCATGGATACCTCTCTTGTTTACCCTTATTGAGAATCTTATCTCACCCATCATTATGTTTCCTTTTCCCCAGGATATGAATAATGGTATTAAGTAAAATATTTCTAAGAAGGGTTCTAGTTGTGATAATCTTAATGAGATATAAAGTGGATATTTTATGTGCCTATTTTTTATGTGTCATGTTTTCTAAAGAAACTAAACCATTACATTTCTAGAGTGGATCATACTAATATAAAATTAATATTCATCTAATAATATATAATATTTATGTATGTAATTTTTGGATCACCTCATTTGGTATTATAGGTGGGTTTAGTTATTTTTTAAAAATAGGGTGCTAAAAATTTAGTGGGAACCCTTTGGATAATCATAAGTATAAGATAACATAATTTAAGATAAATAAAGGAGTGTGGTTTTCCTTGAAAATAAATAACTATCTGGATATTAGAAAGTGGATGTGGTTGTGGCACTAATTCATTTATTGGTAATAACAACAAATGGGGAATATCGGTGAGTGGTCCTAAGACTGCACACCACTCTAGGAACTCATAAGGGATATGATTATAATAATTTATATTTTCATTCTAAACTATTTTAAAGTATGTAAATAAATAACGACCATGAATGACCTAGGTTAAACCTAATGTCTCATATATTGAAAAAACATTATCATGATTTATATATCCTATAAATGATTTTCATTATTATATTTTTTTTCTCACTCTAATGTGATAGGGAGGAACCAACATAACAATAGGTATAAAATACACTATAAAGTTTGTCTGAATGAGAAACCAATCAGGATATAATCTCAAGGAAAAATATCT
Organism: Viscum album; assembly: GCA_963277665.1. Taxonomy (NCBI): domain Eukaryota; kingdom Viridiplantae; phylum Streptophyta; class Magnoliopsida; order Santalales; family Viscaceae; genus Viscum; species Viscum album. The sequence goes on from OY728144.1 coordinate 398,417,790, forward strand.
TGGTTATTTCTAACAAACTATCATGATTTATGATAAACAAGATAAACATAGGTGATTTTCTTAACATAACTAAAAAGAGAAAAAAATGATTTGTTTTAAATTTATTGTCATAAAAGCCATAGAGGAAAAAAGATTCTATTTCCTCTATATCCAAAATGTGTAAAGAAAAACTAAATGGAATGTCTCAAAGTAAAAATTAAAATATTTTATCTCTAGAAAACAATGGAATAAATGGAAAATTTTTAAAAAAAATTGAAAAGTTGGTTTACCAAAATGGATAGAAGTGGTGGTTTATATAAGGTATCATCTATGGTTGAATTTTTTAGATGTGTAAATTATGTGGATTAAAAAAATATATTTAATTTAGGAAAATATCAAGAATATGATTAGAAATTTTGAATGACTAAAGGTTTTATTTTTAATGATGAAGGGACTATTAAGGTCATATGAAATCTAAGAATTATTTTAATAGAATTTATTATGTTAAAAGAAATAAAAATAATTAAATTGAAGTTTAATAATCTTATGAAATAATTTATTTTATAGAAAAGAATCCTTTTGGAATAAATCAATAATCGTAGTTAATATTTTAAGAAGGAAGTGGAATGATTGAATTCTTTATGTATTGGGATTATAGAATTATGTCATAGAAGTGTTTTTTCAATGATATTTTGTTTATAAGAATTAGGAAACATCAAAGGTTTTTTATTTAGTAGTTTTACTTTAAGTATTTTTAAGAATATGTTGAATGCTCCCAACAACCTAGAAAGTGATTTAGTGGTAACATGGTATTTTTTGAAAACACGTGATTAAGGGATAGATTAACCTTAATATGTACCTAATGTTGAGAAAATAATGTTTACATATGATAAATAGATGATTTATATTGATAAATTAACTTGGATAGTACTAGTGTCATTATAATTGGTATGATATTTGATAACAAAATAATTTATGTAATATTTAATGAAGTTCATTTCATTTTATGATTTATGAAATATATTGTATAGAGTTAATTTTTGGAATATTATATGTATTAATTGAGTTTTTATGGTGATTGAAGTTATTTTGGGAAATTATTGGAATGTTTTTGGATAATATATGATCATTTTATTCACGTGTTGATTATGTGGCATTATGATCTACTTTATATTGTTTGGTGATTAAAGTTATTCTGTAAATTTATTGATGCAATTTTATTAAAAATATTTGGTTTAAAATACTGGTTAAGAATTATTTCAGAATTTTGGAATTGATATTTTTATATAATGAATTGAGTAGATCTTTGCTATCATGAACTAGAATAGATACACTAGTACCCTGATAATTGAACCGTCTTTGACATGGCCCAAAGGGAATTCCAAATCCCGATGGGATTTCAACTAGCACGTGGCATCATAAAATATAAAAGAGGGAAAGAATTTTCCACAAGACAAAAGAAGATAAAATAAACAATTCAATGTGATCAACACTCCAAAAAGAGAAAATACCATAAATAATAGGTAAAACAAAACACAAACTGATAAATCATTAAATTCATCCGCATGAAATAAGATAAAAATTAAAACATCCCATTCAACAATTGAATAACATATCTACTGGTCACATCCAACACTCTATAGTCCAAATGATCAATAACATCTACCACCTTCAAGTGGTTCTTCCCTTTTCTCATCTCTATAATAATAAAATCTACAAAAAACTGAAGGAAAAGGTAGGATGTGAGCTATAAATCATATTAGGTCCTCTCCAATTGTTCTATAAACAATAACATAACCAAATACATTTTATTCCATCAGATAAAATAAAAAAAGGCATGTAATTTACGTATTTTCAAGAAAATATGTTTTTCAATCAAAATATAGAAAATATGTTAAAACAGATGTTAACAAGCTTAAGTAAAAAAATTATAAAATAATATATATAAATCAACTAGATCGGGTAAAATAATTCATAATCAGATACATGCATATCAATTCAAAGAACTCATAGCACTATGGTTAAAATCATTATGGTGAATTAGTTTCTAGATATAGGATCCTCACAAATATCATTATTAATCATGGATAAATATCCACTCCCATTTTAGGGGAAATTAAAATCATCAACTCTCACTTAAGGGAAAATTAAAATCATCCACTCTAATTTATGGGGAAAATATTATTCCGATATGATTTCATTAATGTTTTAATCATAAATCCAGTGTTGGGGATCAAGATCATAATGATATTTTCCCAATAACCTACTAAATACCCTAGTTTTAATGTGCTTCAGTCAATAAATCAATCAATCAAATTGGCAATCAATAATTTCAAATAATTTAAAATATAATTTCCTAATTTTAAGTTTTCAACATGTATTTTTCATTTCAAAACCAATTCATTGGTTTTTCATCATTTCATACCATTTCAAAACATCTTACAATTTAAACCTTCTTTTTAAAATTAACATCAATTCATTTTTACCAAAATTATTTCCAAAATAAAGCCACCATTTTCTATAAATCCATCCCACAATTTTAATTCCATTGAAATTTGAGTTTTTCTAAATTTACACACCCATTTTAAATAAAGGACCAAATCATTACAATTCCATGTTTTTAAATCAATTAATAACTCATTTTTAGTTAATCAATAAATTAATTGTTTTAATTTTAGGTAAAATATTTATTGAACCACCTACCATTAATTAATGATTATGAATCCACACCCACAATGGGAATGCCAATGTAGATTGGAGGTGAAGGGGATCTAGAATCTAAACCTGGAATCAAGATCCAATCAAATAGAGTATAGATATATCCAATATGTAATGATCTATTAAACTGTAAGGAGAAAGGAATGAGATATTAGAAAAAACTTTTAGGTAGGAGATCTACTTACCAGAGAGTGATTCGATATTACACTACAACTCTAATTCACCAAAGGAATAGGTTAAAGGAGCCATAATTTCTACTTGAGAGGCTTAATAACCTTGGAAATCGAAATAGGGTTCCGTATGGTGATTATAAATCCTAAATAAGGGCTCAAGAATTTTTAAAATAACTTGCATAATAATTAAATTCTATGCACAAGGTTTCCTTGAGAGGGTTTCACGGTTAGACAACCCATTTTGTCTAACCATGCTCCTCTGCTTTCTATGGTGCATGGTTTCTCCATGGTGGGAACATGGTTTGGTTAACCACGAAATTTTTTTATAATTTCCACTACTTAAGGTTACATGGTTTGGAGCATCTGGCCGCACTTTTTGGACAAAACGTACTCCCCCCTCTAGAGCACCATCAAAGGGTGCATGGTTTTTTGAGCCAAACCACAAGATTTTTTCTAACAGTATACATCCCCTTGGGCATCCAAAGTTCTCGAAATTTAACCTGAGACAACCCAATAAAATCCCCAACAAAATAATGATCAGAAAAAGGACCGATAAGTAACTAAAAATAGGTGATATGATGTTACAAACTCACCTCCATAAAAAATTTATTTCCCCAAAAATCCACCTAGGATGTTTCTATATCAAAATTATGAGGACCTTGATCTCTCATGTGTGACTCATACTCCCACATCTCATGATAATTTGAACCATGTTTCCATAGAATATGGATAAAAGGTATCTTTCCTTCTATGGATTAACTTTATCTCAAAATGAACTATCCTGACTGGATACTCAATCACAAATAAATCAGGATCAATATCAAGATCACTCCTGCTCAAAACATGAGATGGATCAGAAAGATACCTTCATAACTGAGATACATGAAACACATTTTTATTGAATTCAATTTTGGGGGAAGTACAAAATGGTAATCTACTTTCAATGACTACTAAAAAATCATAAAAGGACCCATAAAGCGAGTAGAAAACTCCCATTCCCTCAAAAGATGTCGGGGACCCAACTGAGGTGAAACTCTCAAAAACACCTGGTCAACAAAAAAAATACAATGGTCTAAAATGATTATCATCACAGGATTTATACCAGATTTTTTCCATTAATATTCTCTAAAGAATCAATTGAATCTTCATTTATTCCTCTTAAACCAAACTCGTTTGAAAATTGAAGTTTCAACAGTCTCTAACCAATACAATGTAGATTTTCATGACCTTCTATAAAATTACTTGAAAGGATCCATTCTGATTGAAGACTAGTGACTATTGTTATAAGAAAATTCCACCATTCCAAAATGGTTACATAAAGATCCACCAACTTCAATAACATAGGCATGTAGCATTTCCTCAAGGATCTATATATTTCCCTCTGTCCCTCCATCCATCTGCAGATGGTATTTTATACTAATTCATACCTGAGATTTCATTTTTTGATAGAGGCCTTTCTAAAAATGAGTGGTAAAACAAGGATCTCTATTAGAGACTATAGCATATGGAGCTCTCTATAAAAGAAAAATCTCTTTTATATAGAGACTTCCCAAATCCCTAACTTTTTTTGTATCACGAATGGGTATAAGGTGAGGTGATTTGGTCATTCTGTCAACCACAACACATATTGAATTATTATTTCAAGTTGTATGTGGAAACCCAATCACAAATTCAATAGAGATATAATCCCATTTATAACTCCACAATCTAAGTGGATGAAGGAAAATCGATGGTCTCTAGTGCTAAACCATGACCTTCTAACAACTGTAACAAAGAGAAAAATGACAACAATGTTTCCTCTCATAATTATCCACCAGAATCATCATTGTATGTCATAAAGAATATTCATGGTTTTTGGGTACACTGCCCACTATGAATTTTTGAAATCCCCCATCACATCTTTTCTCACTAGAAAATGTGCAATATACCAGTTTCAAAAACATTGGATACCCTCAAAAGATAATGATCATTCACTAATGGTATCCCCACCATTAAGAGAGTACTTAATTCTGTGAAATTTAAAATAAAGGTGATTCTCCTGAAGAATCAACTTGATAAGTGAGTGGGTCAAATGAACACTGGATAACACAGCCTCATCCTCCCCTTCCTAGACTCTTAAATGAAACTATACAAAGTGAGCCATCAAATTACACTCTTCTGATGATTCTTTCAAAACATGGTTTGGATGTTTCCAACTCAAGACATCAGTGATGAAATTTCCATTCCCCAGGGTGTAGGCTATTACAATTTCAAAAGAATATAGTTAATCCACCAAACTCCTCTGCTGAAGTTTTAAATATTATTGAGATAAGACATAACTTGGGAATTTGTAGTCCGAAAACATGAAGAAACTTTCCCCAAAAAGGTAATGTCACTAACTCTTAAGTGAATACATCAAGGATGTGAGTTTAAGTTCATGGTTTGGATATGTCTTATTGTATGTACTAATCCTCTTGGATCCATAGATGACCATGTAATCACACTACATGAGAACACATCCCAAACCCAAACCTTATCCATCAAAAAAGATTGCATAGCCCTACCTGGCCTTTAGAAGAGTCAACACTAGTGAAGAAGTGAAAAATATATTTTAGCTCAATTAAATAACTCTTAAATTTATCATCCCATGATATCTTTACTACCTTCTATGTGATAGAGGTCATTGGATAATACATCTTAGAGAAATACTTCACAAAACTATGGTAGTATCCCTCCAAACCCAAGAAGCTCAGTATCTCAAAAACATTATGTGGTTTCTATAATGTGATAATAGCTTTAACCTTCTCAAGATCAACTAGGATGCCAAAATCTAAGACCATGTTTCATAATAAATTCACTATTTGAATCCATTATTCACATTTCAATATCTTGTCATAGAGTCAGTGATTTCTCAATAACTCCATAAATTCTACCAAATGATGAACATAATCCTCGTTGGTTTAAGAGTATACCAGGATATCATCCACAAATACCACCATGAACACATCAAGATACTTAGGGAATATTTTGTTCATCAAATCCATACAGACATTCAAAGAACTAGTTATACCAAATTACATGAAAATATACTCATAATGGCCATACCTACTCCAAAAGGTGTTTTATTAATGTAAGAATATTTTATTTTCAACAGGTGATAACTAGATAGAAGATAAATCTTAAAGAACCACTTTTCCCAATTTAACTAGTCAAATGGATCATCTATCCAATGCAATGGATAATTTATCTTTACCATAACCTAGTTTATCTTTTAGTAATCAAGAAAAAGGTAACGTTTTATATCGTCTTTTGTGGAAAAGAGAACTGGTTCCACCCAGGGTGATCACTATGGAATATGAATCCTTTCTCAAGAAATTCATCCAACTGAGTCTTTAAATATTATATTTCTACTATTTCCATATGGTAAGAATAAATTGATACTGGTTGAGTACCAAAAATTAAATAAACAGATAACTCTAACTCTATTACTGGTAGAAAACCATATAAATAAAAATGAAACCCAGAGGTAAAATCAAACACAACTAGAGTGAGATCATCACTCAAAGATTCATTATCTAGATAAAAATAAAACAATTATATAACTTTACCCAACTCCAGTTAGGAGGGTCTTGCTCTACTCCACCTCAGGTCTCATTCTCCCTAAAAGTTATGGCACACCCTATTGGGTACACTAAATGAGACCCAGAAAATAAATAAGTCAATTCAGGATTTATAAGAAATTATTTGATCCATCACTAAAATAACATCAGTAGGTTTCATGTTGAGAACCATAAAAAATCCCAGACAAGTTCAATCACTGATAAAGAGAAAGCAAAAACAGGACAATGGTGACCCTTCTCTCTCTTTGTTTTGAGGGGTGTATTAATATCCATCAAATAAAACAAAATATTTGTAGGAAGGTTTAGTGGGTTCAAAATAGAAGTCGACATAAACGAATAAGATGCACCAGTATCAAATAAATCAATCACTAAATATGATGTTATAGTGATGGTACCTCTCACAATTATTGGACATATATCATCTTCCTCTAGAGACTCTTCCACTGTGTGAATGAGCTTCGTTTCAGATGTATGTGGTAGGATCCCTATAGAACTCGAATAATTTGATTATACCACATTACTTTTAGGTGATGATGAGCTTATTCCACTGTTTGGGGTAGTGATGAAATACTAGAACTAATATAGGTGTCCTGAACAACCACAAGAACTTTAGATATTTGGCACCACAGTACAAACACCTCTTCAATACCCAACCTTTCCACTCTGAAATCAAGTCAAAATGCCTCTTCTAGGAACTACATGAGGTCTAGAATATTATTTATATCAACAATCATCACGCTTCTTCTTCCCTTTATTGGAACTCACAGAATGGCCATTGAGATAAAAAGGGACTTCTGTTAACCCTGACATACCAACTACGTCAAGTTCAACTATCAACACCCTATCCAGTACATCATCATATGAGGAGAGCATAACCTATCAATTGATATTATTTTGGAGACCCACCTCTAACTATTGAGTATTCATCTTTTCATTCAATACAATCTCATGTTCAAACCACACCAGCTCAAAATATCATTTTGCATAATCCATCATGGTCCTATCATCCTGTTCGAGTTTAGAAAACTCTATATCTTTAGCCAGTACCATACACTTTGGATAGAATTTATAAGTGAAAAGAACCCTAAATTCCTTCCACTCTAAACCCTCATGCTTCTTCACTCTTACCATCAAATCCCATCATCTTTTTCTAGGTCCTTCCTACTTGAAGTTTTCACATTTTACCTTAACTGAATTAGGTTTTTTCAATAAATTAAATAGAAGATCGAACTTTATCAACCAGTCCTCATCCTCTTAAGTATCATTAGACCCTTATAATTCCACAATATTTTGGAAGATAAACACTTGATCGTGATCCCAATATTCAATCCTTTGAGTTTCCAAAACTGGATCCTAAATGGGAATGGTTTCATTTGTCTATCCTAGAGGTTGGAAAATGTGCACAATAATCTCCACAGGATTCTGGTCAATGGGAGGATATGCTTGTTGTGGTTCACCAAAAACTTCCTCTTTTAACCTATTCAAATTTCTTCTTAAATGCATGATACTACACAACTTCAGAAAATAACATTTAAGACATTACAATATTAATAATATCAATTACTCAAACAATAGAAGAAGGAATATCAATACTATAAAATAAGATATCAGGATTTGCATTTTAGTATAACAAAATCAAAAATAGGTAAATGACTAGAATCGGGGTAAATAATTCCCCAATATGTCTTTCCCCAAACACCCACAGTGACTTAAGTCTCATTACGATGAGATTTAGCCAATAAAATTCTTGAAAATACATCCTAATTCCCAACAATCCTACATATTGTCTACCAAGAAAATCCAAAATTTTTACCAACATCAAGAAAATATTCCTAACCTAAACTGACATTTGATACCACATTGCCACAAACCATCTAGGATACCCTGGTACACTGATAATTGAGTCAACTCTAAAAAGTCATTAAGGGCATTCCTAATATCCATGGGTTAGAAACTAGTACCTAGAATCATAAAAGATAAAATAGGGAGTGAATTTTACACAAGATGATGGAAGATAAAGGATACCAATAAGTATTCCCAACACTTTAAAGGGTGAAAGTATCATAACCAATAGGTAAAACAAAACCTAAATCATTACATCATATAAGTGATCAGCATTAAATATGATAGAAACTAAAAAATCTAATGCAGCGCATGGATAACATCTCCACCGGTCACCTCTAACACTCTACAATCCAAAAGATCAATAAATTCTACCACCATTATATGTCTCTTTCCATTTTATTGGACTTTGAATTCGAAAATCTAGAAACTCTTGAAGTAAATGGTATGTCTGAGATATAAATCTCAATAGTACCACAATAAGTATTCCATAATCAACACCATTTCCATCAGATAAAATGAAATAGGGAATAAAATTTAAATAGTTTAAAAAAATGTTTTTTAGTCAAAATATGGTAGATAGGACAAAACAACTTTCAAGAATAATATGTAATCATTTTTATATAAATCAACTAGCATGACTAAAAGTGTTCATAATCAGACGCATGTATATTAAGTAAAAAATATTTTAATTTAATATTTTCCATAAAATTAACATCAAATCATTTTTATAAAAATGATTTCAAAAATAAATCCTTCATTTTTCATAAATCTATCCCATAATTTCAATTCCATTTAAATTGGTGATTTCTCAATTTCCACACCCATTTGAAATAAAGGATCAAATCCTCATAGTTTTATGATTTTAAATCAATTAAAAAATCATTTCAATATAATCAAGAAATTGAATGTTTCAATTATAGGGAAAATAATTATGGAACCACCTACCTATAATAAAAGATCAAGAATCACCACCTATAATGGGAACACCAACATAGATCAAAGGATAATGATGTCTATAATTCAAACCTAGAATCATGATCAAATCAAACATATTTTAGATACATCCAACACATGATGATCCATCAAACTCTAAGGGGGAAGGAATGATAGATTGGATGAAACTATTAGAGATGTGGTCTAATTACTAGAGAGGGATTAGATCTTACATTATCACTCTGATTCACTAACATAGGAGTTTATAGTAGCCAAAATTGCTTCAAGGAATACTTCATGACCTAGGAAATAAAATTAGGGTCTATTAGGTTGATTATGAATCTTAAACTGGGGCTTGATAATTTTTAAAATAATTTTTGGAATAACTAAATCTCATGTGTGGGGTTTTTTAGAGATAGCTACACAATTAAACAAACTGTGCACCCAAATAGTTCACCCATAATTTAATCTAATCAAACATATTATCATAGGTATGATGCAAAACAATATAAAAAAATAAAATTAAAGTCATTAGAAGATTACTCATATCAATAACTCAAACAAGAGAAATTGGAATATCAATCCCATGAGATAAGATATAAAGATTTATATATCATCACACCCAAATAAAAATTAGGTAAAATACTAAAATCATATCAAATTATTCCTCATGATGCCTTTCCCCAAACCCCTATGGTGACTTAGCACTTATTGCGATGAGATCTAGTCACGAAATCACTCACAAATACCCCATAAGTCTAGAAAATCCTACTCTTTTCTACCAGGAAGGCTCAAACTTAATATTATCATAAAGAAAAGATACTTAACATGAACCTACCTTTGATACCACTTTGTTAGCAACTAGCTTGAATACCCTGGTACCCTAGCAACTGATCCAGATCTGACAAAGCCCAAAGGACCTTCTTGATCCCCATGGGTGGGTCACTATCACCTAACGTCATATAAGATAAAAGTGGGAATGAATTTTCAACAATTCATTAGATGATACAAGATAGAATTTAGTGTGCTCAACACTCTAAATGGAGAAATTCCCAGAAACAATAGGTAAAAACACAAAGTAGTACATCATCAATGTGATCGGTGAGAAATAAGATGAAAACTCACACATCCCATGCAATAATTGTATAACATCTACACAGATCACCTCCAACATTCCGTAGATGAATTAATCAAGAAAATTCACCACCTCTAAGTGGAACTTTCCCTTTACTCAGACATGGAATAAGAAAATCTATAAATGCCCAAATTCAAAGATAGTATATGAGCTATAAATCCCAATAGGGTATCACCAAGTGTTCTATAATCAATATCATGACAATTTACCATTATTACATAGGATAAAATAATAAAGAAAATGTAAATTTAATATTTTCAACAAAACATTCCTTTTAATAAAAATATGGTGGATATGTCAAAATATATTTTAATATTCTTATGTAAACATTTATTTTTAAAATGGTTTTCATAAATCAACTAGCATGAGTAAAATAGTTCATAATTACAGGCATTCATATCATGTTAAAGAACTTATAGTATTATGGTCCAAATCCCTGTGATACGTCAGTTATAAGCTATAGGATCCTCACACATCTCATCAGCAATAATAGATAAATATTCACTCCCACTTAATGAAAAATTACACACATCAACTCCCATTTAAAGGAAATTTACAATCATCCACTCCCGCTTAAGGTAAAATTACTAGCTGAACGTGGTTTAGTTAGTATTGTAATTTAAAATCTAGTGTTAGGGGATCACGGTCCTAATATGCTTATCCTAAACACATAATAACTACCCAAACACCCATGTGCTGCAATCAATAAATCAATCAATCAAATTAATAAATAATCATTTCAAAACTTTAAAAATATAATTTCCTAATTTTTAGTTTTCAATATGCCTTTTCATTATAAAAAAATATAGGTTTCTCATCATTTCTCTACATTTGAAAACATCTTTTAATTAAATCATTATTCCTAATATTTCAAATAATTTTTATCAAAATGATTTCCAAAGCCAATCCATAATTTTCCATAAACCCATCCCACAATTTCAATTCCATTGAAATTATTATTTTTCTCAATTTCCACACTCTTTTCAAAACAAGTGTCAAATAAACACAATTCCATGTTTTTAAATAAATTAAAACTAATTTCAATTTAATCATTCAATTTAAGGATTCAATTATAAGGAAAAAATTTATGGAACCACCCACATTTAATCAATGATCAAGAATCAACACCCCCAATGGGAATTCCAATATACATCAAAGGTGAATTAGATCAAGAATCCAATCCTTGAATCATGATTCAATAAAACATAGTTGAGATCCATCCAGCATGTGATGATCTATCAAACTCTAAGTAGAAAGGAAGTAGAGATCAGAAGAAACTATAATATAGAATATCCACTTATCAAAGAGTGATCATATCTTATATGGGTGCTCTGATTCGACAAAAGAGGAGGTTGTAGGAGCCAAACTTTCTTCTAGGCAGCCTTATCAACCATAGAAATATAATTAAGGTCATGTATGAAAATAAGGAAAGTTAAACTAGGATTATAAATTTTTAAAATAATTCTATAAATAATTAAATCTCATGGACACAGTTGGATAGAGAGGTTCAAACAATTAAAAAAATTGTGTTCCCAAACCATGTGCCCCTACTGTTTGGGGTATACAGTTCTCCTTGGATGGTTCCTAGTTTGGTTAAATGTGCACTATCCAGGTAACATACTAATACCTAATACCTCATGGTATGTAGGTTCTAGCCACAATATTTGGAAAAAAACATGCCCCCCCCCTCTAGGGCACCATCAAAGGGCACACAGTTGGCTAGGCTAAATTACACAATTTTCCATACCCATATGCCAATTGGGCACAGCCCCTTGGGCTTACAAAATTTTCAAAATTTAACCCAAAACAACTTTATATAAGACCCAACAAAAGAATAAAAAAACAAGGGTCAAGGATTACCATAAAAAAAGTAACAGGATGTTACATTTGGATATTGTTATTGAAATATTTGAGATTAATCTTTCTATTGAAGGTTTACTCATATTAGTTATCTTAGCATGTGAAAGCCATTTTTGGATTTAGTTACTAATTAGATATTGGAGGAATATATTTTCATATTTTGTAGATATTATGATCTATTAGAATTTTATTTTAGTTCTTTAGGTATGAAAAATCTTATTTTTCATTAATCATTGGAATATAGGATTAAAAGATCTGGAAATTAATTAAAATATACAACCAAAATATGAAATTAAATTTATAGATATGAACAAATAAAGTGAGTATATTTTATTTTATTCTATATTAAAATAATCACACAAATCTAGCTAAAAGGATATTAAAAATAAAAATGTAGTCTTTTTATAAATATTTCTGAAAAATTGATGGTTGTTTCCACCCCTCACTAACTTATGGTTTTTTGGTCATTAATATTCACATGATCATGTTCTCTATCACACTTCATTACTCTTTGGACATTATATTTCTCATTCATGTTAATATTTTCACTTCTCACTAATTTTATCCTTATCTAGGAACCTTATTATGTATTATTTCAAGTAACCTTTATGTTTCCCACTTCACCTTTTCAAAGGAGGATTTATTATTCCTTCATTTGATGTGAGTTTTCAACAAAGGTATTTTCAATATTGAACCCTTGATTACTGAGATAAAAAAATAGGATGAAATTTATTTATGGAGGTATGTAACACTTTGAAAATTTATTTTAAAAAATAATATACTCAATATATTTCTTTACACATAACACTGAGTCTAAAGCAAATTGTGAAATACTTTTGAAATATTATTATTTAAATGTGACTATTATAACCTTACTATTAAATTGACGGTGTCAATCGAAATAATGAAACTATGAACAATATGTATAAATAATTTATATGTTTCAAATATATTGATTAATGCATAATAAATATGTAAAAAGTTTCATTAAATTCATTTTATGCTTTAAAAATATGTTTTCTTCAAAAATGGATTTTATTGCATTTTATGTATGGATATTATAATTAATTTATTCCAATTTTATAAATTTTATTTGAATAAATTAAAATAATTTTTAAAATAAATAAGTTAATATTATCTTAATGTGAATTTTGTGGATCTTTCTGAAATTTTCTTTATTTAAGTGAATAGTTGAAAAAATCAATTTTTGAAAAACTACCATTTCTTTTACTTAAAATAATGTAATTTTAAAGTATCATTATGTTTTTAATTTAATATCAAATTAAAATAATTCTCATTTAATTATAAATAATCTAATTAATTACTTAGGAATCTTCATTATACTTTATTTTTGTGTAAGTTCATTTTTTGGATTAAAAATGCATTTTTCTAAAAACTATTTTTCGTTGTGTTTTAAAATTTTATATTAATAAAAATTCTAACACTTTTAGAAATTTAATATTTAAAAATTTATTACATTTTTTAAATCACTAGTCTTAAATTTTTAAATATTTCGCTTTTATTATTGATCATTATGAATACTAACCTTGGTAAAAATATTATCATTGTGGTAAGGGTAAAAGAGGTAAAACATGTTTAAAACCATGATAAAGGCCTAAAAATTGCCCTAACATTGTAATTATCATATTTTATGAGTTTTTTAAACTAAAGACATCCAATATATGAAAATATCCCAATGTAATCCCACTTTACTTTGACTATAACATTTATATTGTTTTAAGAAAAGAATAAATACAAAATGTTGGATTCTTAATGTTAATTTTACTTATATAATTTCATAGGGATAAAAAGAATTTATAAATGAATATAAAATTTTTTTTGAACATAAATAAATTATTTTTATTATAGTAAATTATTTTTTATTTTTATTGTTGGTATAATTACCATAAACGCTTATGCAACATCGATAATGTGTGTGTGCAAGTAGTAGAAATATAAAGGTAAATGGATATAAAAATAATAATGTTAATTTTTTTAGATGAATTTTGTTATTAAAAAAATTTAATAGGTAATTATAAATTATAAATGAATTTAAACGTGTTAATATTTTAATTCCATGGTTGAATTGATGTCTTTGAAGCCAAACTAAATGAATAATTCCAAAAATGAATTTAATGATATTTAATGATAAAAATTTTTTATTAAATGATTTAAAAAAATATTGAAAGATGATAATAAGGATTATAAATGGTCTAAAACTTTATCCATGGACCATTTTTGTGCCACGTTTCACCATATAAGTATATTTATTTCCCTTAAATGAAAAATAATGTGTTACTAGAGTTAAAGTTAAAAAAGTTTAACTTGGGGTTAAACCTAAAGATAAGGTTTAGAATTAAATTTGAACATGTATAAATTTTATTGATTTAAGTTATTTAGATAATAACAAGTCCAAACATAAAAAATATTTCCATTGGGTTCCAATTTACATGATTCTGATATATATTATATTTTAATATTTTCAATAATTCCAAGTGTCATTTCCCTCACTTATAAAAGGAAACCTTCTCTTATTCATTATTCAAAAAGTTTGAAAAATATATATATAACAATACCTACCCTAATACCTTCCTATATTACTTACCTTAATCATAAATCTTTTTTTATTTCCCTAACACCATCCTAAAATGGATTATGGTGTAATTTAAATGAGGTCTCCCACAGAAGAGGTAATAGTCTAACTGATTACTTTAATGTTTATTTCTTCTTTAACTTCCACTAAATAAATTTTACCCATCAAAAAATAATTAATAAAATACCATAAATATACTTAGATGTTATAATTATTATGGGACAACAATTCTCTACCGTATTTCAATCAAATGGGAAATGAAATTATCACTCTTGGGTACATATGGACTATATCCACCACGTAGCGATATGATTTATTTTTCATCACTGCCTCACATTGTTGGATATAATGACTCATTTTATAAATATATATGATATTAATTATTTATTTGATAATATTTAATGATAAAATTTTATTTATCTTCATTTCCTATATTTTTAGAAAATGAAAACGAAGTTCATGCGTACGTACAGACTTCATCTCCATGAATGGTGTAATTAATTTTCTTCTACCCATATTTTATGTATTGTTATATATATATAATGAGTATATATATATTATCATGAATAATATTATTTATATTATGGAATCCTGACCAAGATTCAAGGATCGTAACTACTGAAACTAAACATACTTGAAAAAGGAAGCAGTTAGCACCTGGAATAACGAAGTTAGTAGAGAATTATTAATAAATGTGTGATTAAATGTTATAATTAGATCATATATGATATTATAATTATGTAAATTTTTATAGTATATAATTATAATAAATCTATATTATTTACATGGTATTATTGAGTTCTTAAAATCAATTCATACTTCAGGTAAGGGTTTCTCATCTAATTATTATTTCTATGATGCATGTATCATATTCACCACTTATTTAATTCATGGGAAGTATATAATACCAATTTAATATGATATATTAGTAAATTATTTATATTAATGGTATTTAATGTTTTATTTTAAGTTATTTATTTCATGGGGTTATGATTCAAATGCTACCGAAAGTGGTAATCATTTTATGTTATCATATCATTTTTTTACTTTGATTATTTATTCTTAATTTTATGGTGATAAAATTATATTATATATATCATATAAATATTTGGTATTTTATTATCCTACATTTATTTATATATATTACAAGTTTTTCTTTCATTATTTTTCTCTATATACTCATGGGGTTGAAAGAATATTTTTAATAAAAAACGAACTTTATTTCTCTCTTTAGCAGGGAATATTTTCTCTTCTATATATATGTTTTATAAAATGTTCTCAATAGTGTTTTTACTATTTTTAAATTTTTTAATAAGTCATTTTTACCCATTTTTTTACTTTCTTTAAAAAGGTTTTAAAGAAATATTCTTATAATTTTTCGAACGAGGCACTTTTTACCAAAGGTGTAAATAGAATATTTATTTTAATTTTTACTATATGAATGGATTTTCCCACCATCAGGAATATTATTTTCCATTAAGATTCATTTATAATTTTCATGTTTCTTTTTATAGAAATATTTTTCCCTAAAATTCTTAAACTTTTATGATTTTAAATTCCTGATTTCAAAATTAAAAGGATATTTTACTCATGAAATATTTCACTGATCTCTTAAACATGTTTTTCAACTATGATAACATCCTTTCATGTTACTTATACTTCATTAAGGATATGATCATTTGATATCATAATTATTATTTCTCTGTATATTTTTTATGATTATGAAATATTTATGAAACCCATTTTCTTTTCCAAGTGTTAAGCTATGATGAAATGATAAATGCTTTAATGATCTTATGGCATACATATAAATGTATTATGGTCAAGTAATTAGTGGTTCCATTTTAACACTTTAATATATTCCAAATGGATTAATGTTTTATAATCTCAAATGGTATATGGAAGGTTATCCCAGGCCAAAAATATGGTACATAGGTGGTTAGCCCAAGCCCAACAAGGGTACTTAGGAGGTTATCCCAAGACTAAATAAGGAACATGGGTGGTTATCCCAATACTAACATGTGATGAATTTCGTGTTTGGTAGTATAGACATAAGATTTTTATGATTATGATTATACGACACTTTATTCCACTCTTTTATAACATGATTTTGTGCCAACATTATGCTCTCATGGATCGTGTTCTTCTAATCCTTTATGATTCATGTCATATGAACTATAAAGATTCACTATATGACCCATGATAATGATATATGAATTATTGGTAATGATTTTCAAATATTAAGATCATTTTATATTACCCATATGCTCATGATATGTTTAAAAATGATTGTTGATTTATATCACCCTTGTTTACCCTTACTGATCATCCAAGCTCTCCCATTATTATGTTTCATTTTCCCCAAGATATGAATAAAGGTTTTAAGAATTATATGTATAATAAGGTTTATTTTTTTGAATAACTTAGTGGGAGATAAAGTAGATGGTTTATGTAATAGTTATTTATGTATTCATGCTTCCAATTACACTAAACCATTATGGTATTGTTGTAGATCATTATGATATGTATTGAATATTAATCTAAAAAGATGTAATATTTATGTATGTAACGTTTTGGTCACATCACCAACCTTCACATACGTTATCACCCTCATTAAAACCCATATACGCTTGTAAAGCCAAGATAAATGAATCATGCTCTTCATGCTCACTGATATGGATCAAGAAAGTGAAATTGATAGATGTAAAATGTATAAAATCTTTTTTCATATCCATATAAATGTTAAACCACTTGAATTTTAATAAAACAATTTATATTTGACCCTTATAGTTTAATTTTATTATATTATCCATATTTTCATAGTATCCCACCAATATAAGTTTAAATACACCACTATTTTGAGTTTTCAAGCCTTCATTTTAGTTAATTGTATAAAACATGAAGCCATTAATATTATAGGCACCAGCTCTAATAAATATCCTTAGAGGACCTCAAGAAAAAAAAACATAAAATCATTTAAAATTTCATCTTCATTCTCAACATTCATTAGCAATTTTAGAATATATAATGTATTACTATTAACATATAAAAAATAAAAACATTTCAATGATATGAATATGATTTTGTACTTACATGATAAGAAAACCATTTGATAATATAATTATTAACATCTTTTTTCATGTCATATATGATAAAATACTTGACCATCCTTGTGTTGTATACACTTTGTAGGTTTAGTTAACACATAACATTAAATTTAATCTATGCCATGTCTATTTGTGGTCATTTGATAAAACACACCCATTAAAATCTTTTGTGAAAAACATCTATAAAGTAATCCAATTTGAATAATTTTAATACTTATGAATCATATTGTTAACTATTGAACTTCTTTAATGTATTCAACTAACTTAACTTCACAATATCAAATGTAATGATGTCAACTTATTTTGTCTATTTATAACTCTTTCTAAGTTTATCATCACCATACTTAGAACCCTATTCTATAATAACTTTTCCTTGAAATAATATAACTATTTATATTATTTTTTTCTTATCCTCCTAAACTCTTTTAGGATAATATGTTAAATTCTCTCCTAAATTTAAAATGGGGAAATCCTTTATTTTTTAACTTTAAACTTATTTATGTCAAAAAATACACCCATTATCCTCTTAAGAACTAAATTATTTATAAAATATCTTTCTAAGATACACAAACCCTTTTATGTTAGGAAATAACATTTATTTTCATTTTCTAGGAATATAAAACAAATATAATATTCTTTCTATGTCACATATGGAATTATATGTGTTTGTAACCATTCCTTTTTTAAAAAAATATTTTATTAAAATATACCATCTATGGGTGGTGGGAACACCTTCCCACATATTTTAACAAATACTTGGAAAAATATTTTATCCTATATATAACACTTTTATCCTTATATTCTTCTCAAAAAATGTTATATAAGTTGATGATTCATAAACCGTGTGTACACAATTAATCATATCATTTTTCTAAAATAAACTCTTTTATCAAATATTTTCTCTTCTCACATCAGAGAAATTAAATGAAGATATGCATCATTTACTTAAATTCATTTGAGCTTCATAAAATCATTTATATTCAAATATATGATGTTATAACTATTTACTATATATCTTGAATATAAACTATAATCTTGATCAATAAATATTTTTGTTTTTAACTCCTTTATACTGATAACACTTTTTAAAATATAAATTTGGTATTGTATACCCTTCAAAATAGAAGAATTAATTTCTATAACATTCATACCTAACATGGAAATTCCATTGTGTTTCATAGAATTATTCAGGTATATATTTGATAATCCAATCATATTAAATTACAAATCTTTATTCATAATAACCCTAGGTTTCAGATACCTTGACTTACTTATTAAATAAATATTGTTGAAATTTTCAATCAAACTTTCTTCTTCTTGTTTGAACTTTTACCTACTTATACTTCATATACAGTATTTTATAACCTATACATCATATTCCAAGTTCACATATATTCCCAAATATTTGAGAATATATAATAAACATTATTTATAATTAAATAAAATTATTTTAATGTTTCTATAAATGAAAATAGAATAAATTTCCTAATTATAACAAGACATTTTTTGACTCCCATTAAATAATGTTATACAATTAAACAAGTCATAACCCATTTTCATTAAAAACACCCATCTCATTTCATTTAAACAACTATTGTTTAAATTGTCTTACCAAGTAAAAAATGTGATAAATTACACATCTTATGGTGAGTTTATCTTAATTTAAGTATCGTAGTTATTAATGAATAAAATTATTTGATCTATTTTTTTAAAGTAACCTTTAATCTCCAAACATCAATTTTCTCTATTTCTGGCCTTCTATGTATTTACAAAACTTTGTAAAACATATAGTTGATATGATGTATCTATTTTAATAATATAATTGATTTTTATAACCATTAAATTATTAATTAATCCTTTATTCTCCCCAAGTCATTTATCATATTCAATTATATTGAACATTATTTTAAATATCTAGTCATATTGAGTATATGTGAGAAAAAACATTGATGTACCCAATCATATTGAGTACATGAGTATATACTATGATTCCTTTTTTAATTTTACATATTATGCGTTTAAAACATTAAATTAATCACTCTATTCTTCTATAAGCATCTAGATTCACTTGTTGAACAATTTTAACACTTGGATACTAAGGAAGTAACTATTTTGACACGTAGAATTTTCCTTTATATCTTTTCGTAAATTTCCAATCTTGTTTAAGAAATTTTCTTAACTTACTAATATTAGGAGTAACATACATTGAGATTATCATTATCAAGGATTAATCACAAAGTTTAGTTTGAAAATAATGATGATATTATCTACAATAGATGATTTTATCAAATGAGTATCGTGTATTATAACTGTTCAATAAGAAATTTTAATAAATGGGATCTCACTAAAATGATGGCCCCTTTTAAAATTCCTAATATCCATTAGTGGTACAGAATCCATATTTCACTGAGTAATGATTATTATATTGTTTTTCTCTCACCATATAGTTATATAGGAATGGAATCATCTCAATCACAACAATTGTGAATATTGAATAGTTTAGAAGCCAAATCTTTTAACAAATCCATCATTTTGATATAATTAACTCTATTTCTCCGGTAACTTAATCATATTAGGGTCTCCTAGATAATGTAACCCAAAAAACGTTCCAAGTACAGGATAAAAAAGGATAATCCCAAGGTACCCATCTATGTCATAACCTACCCAAGGATGAGCCAGTGTCACCCATCTATTCTTATTATACACAAGATAATCCAAGGTCACCAAATTATAGCATGACCACCCTAGTTAGATGATATAGGTTATTAAAAGTGATGCTTTGGAAGGAATATCATAATTAGTGTTGGAAGTGGATTCTAATCCCACCATATTATACCATATTATTAACTTTTTTAGATGTATTCTGTTAGTAATTTAGTTTGGAATCATATTCCCTCAAGGAAACCAATATATTTAAACCCTATTTATTTTTAACTCTTTACACAATTCACAATTTATAATCCTATTTCGATAATGTAATCATTTTACATAATCTAAATATCATTTATTTAATTATTATTTAAACCTAGATAATATCAATCATCGGAATATTTTTTATGTGGCTAAAATAATATCCAAATAAGGAAATACTTTTGGAAAAATTAATCATTTAAATATAAAAAATATATATTTTAGCCTTATTTCATAATTTTTATCCCCATATAAATAGTTTTCTTATGATTTATAAATAAAACAATTTATTTCTAGACCATAAGTCATGTCGTATAATTTGGTTAAAATGTGTTTCAAATATTAACAAATAGTATTTAGGAATAAAATGTTTCATAAATATTTAATTAATTGTAAAAAATTAATAAAGTATAAATTTATAAACCTTTTATAAATTAAAATTTACAAAAATAACTTTTATAATGATTCATAAAAAAATTATAAACCATCTAAATCATTTTAAATATTAAAAATAGTATTTAACAATTTTAATGAAATTATGTTTACCCTTACACAAATTGGTATTCCTGCTTAATGGTAAATCCTTCTACCCTTAAATGGGCCATCTAGAATACCTTACATAATGGTATGACTCTAATTACCTTTACATAGCTTAATTACAACACATTGTTTCATGGTAAATCAAATATTACCTTTACACAGGACATACATTATAAGGGTGAAAAAGATATTACTTTTAGATGAACTCTTAATGTAAGGATAAGTATCACTTACCATTAAGTGGAATTTCGGAACCATTTCCTGAGGGTACTACCTTCACGTAAACCATTTCTATAAAGTTACCAAAGTGGTTACCCTTATGCAAACCTTCTATGAAAGGGTAAATGGTCGATTTCCTTTATGTAACCCTTTTAAAAAAAATACCTTTATGCAACCCTTATTTTATATAAGGGTAAGGTATTGGCTACTTTTACATTTCCCATATACACAAGGGTAAACCCTTTTATGAAATCAAATTTCTAGAAATCAAAAAATTCTATTCTTTTTTTTATTCTTCTTTATTTCAAGAATGATTTCATAAATATAAAGCATGACTTCCTATGATACCCCTATTAGGTTTTATATGAATCTAATAACACATATTGACACAAAAAATGTAATTATAAACCAAATTTGAGTATATTCCATGAAGGAAATGTGAAAATACGTATAAAACAAAAATAAAGAACTACTATAAATCTTGCATACCTTTCCCTGAAGAGCCACTACATCATTGAAACAACTTAAAAATTAAATTTATCTCATCTGTGGTGTGAAATAAATTTCATGTAAAATATAAAATGTGTATCATACTAGAAATTCATCTCATTTTGCATAATAAATTTATTTAATTTTTTATTAGATGTATCACTATGCGTAAAATTTATATCATCTCATAGAGAGAAATTAAATGTATCATTTTATATGAGAAAATCGTATTTTACCTATTATATATTTATTTTACAATATATATATAATTATACACATAATTTATTCGATTGTTTTCATACCTATAATAAATTTTAATTTTTTAAGGTTATATAATTATAAGGAGTTATTTTTATTTTAAATATTAGTTTTCATTATTGAAGATACAAAGGGTTTTTTTTGTCTTTCTTATTATGTCACACAATTTCAAGAATCCCTCAAACTGGGCTCCCTGTAAATCCTCTCCCATATGACCCTGAACAATTTTAGGTGCATCTTATACTACAATATCCATCATCATGACTGATTCTTCCCTGCATTTTTATCCCCTTTCAAATAAAATTAATACTTTTTTATATTTGATAAACTTATTCTTTAATTTGGGTTTTGTTTGTGGTTTCATAAAAGTAAAGAAAAATGTACTTAGGGTTATTTAAATGAAAACAAAAAAATGAAGTACCCCTCAAAAAAAATATTTGGGAAAGAAAATTGAAATAAAACATTGAAAAATTAGGATTCTTTTTATATTTAGTCTTATAACTAATTCTTTCAAAAAGGTTTTATAATCGTAATTCCTAAAAATAACTAGAATTTGGTCTAATAAAAACATTGATTACCTATATTATAATATACCTTAATTCATGATTTATTGCATAAAGGTACACATAATATAGTCCCAAAATATCATGAGGACAAGTGTATTTGGGTAAAAAAGTGCATAGTATAATAACTTGAAATAGGGATACAAAAACATTTTTTAAAAACAACATAACATGCCCTTTTATTCCATTGATCTTCTAAAACTTAACAAGATAACTTGGGGGAATACATAAGAAAGGGGTGAGATATAAATATAATAAAGTGAATAATAAAATAAAAAGATTATTAAGGTAATACATTTGAGTCAATAGGAATATCAGGGTCGTATAAATGGAATTATAATCATAAACATTAATATTTAATCATGATATAAGAGGATGGTATCAAGGAATCATGGGAATGTAGAAACAACAAAAAAACATAGAATCATAAGCATAAGTCAAGGATAGCCATCAAGACATAATAACATAGTGAAGTTAATATAACTTCCCACAAACCATACATAGAATATAAAGAGATAAAAACATTTCCCAATGAATTATATGGCTATATAATTTTTTCCTCACCTATCATATTAATATCATGTGAATGAATTTGTATGCCATGTGGATCATGCAACATAAGAACATATTTCATCACATTTAATCTCATGATTAAGAAGTGTGGGTAACATACATGGATGTGACAAAAAAATGAATAATAGTTCCATCTAGTTTAATATCCTTGAGTGAAAATGGGTATGACTATTCACAATAAAAAAGTTTATAATGGAAAATCAAAGGATAATTTTGGCAGCATAACAGGTGTGCATAATAGTTTTTTGGAAGGGATTAATGAGAGTGAAAGGTATTCTATAATTACATGGGAAACATTATTAAGGTAAAAGTAATGTGTATAGACACATTACAACATGAAATATTGGAAATCTAAAGATTTAGTACAAATAAAGTACTCAAAATAGAAAAGGAAGATGAGTTGATCCATTACCTTAAGAGGGTGATTCTAAAAGCTTGGAATGAGATTTTTAATATCTTGGGAACACCTTGGGATGGATTTAGAAAGGTATAGAGCGATTAAAATCATTATAAATTATTTTTGAGTTAATAGGAGGGGGTTATGGGTGGGTATTTATAACAAAATATGTGGGGATTATTTATTAATTTGAAAACTTAGGTTTTGGACACTATATGATAAATAAATTAAAACCAAAAACCTTCCCACGGTTTTTACGAATGCTTTCTGAAAAAGGGAAGTAGTTTTTGATATTTTATAATTACAATAATATAATTCCCTAAAATAATAACCTTCATTATGAGGAAGTGATTCATGTTTACAAGTAATTTATTTAAAAACCTAAAAATATATTATATGTTTTTGAGGATTTATTAAGGGTTTATAAAATTAATCAAATATCTTTAAATATGAATTGTTTTAAATGAAAAACAAAAATTTGGTTGTTGATACGCTTTTTAGTGTTTATTACATTACTTTTTGCCTTTTATTATGTCAAAATACATACAGTATATTTATACTGTATTTAATTTTTATCCAAAAAATTGACAGTTTTAAAAAATTATGAAAAATTTACCGTTGAAGAATTTAGTAATTCTAATTTCAAAAATAATATTTATTTTTTAAAAAATAATTTTCTAAATATGATAATTTTTACATTTATATAAAAAATCCTTATTTGATAAATAATACTAATTTTTTTAATATTAAACACTTTCTGATCTTTAGAAAAATTACACTGAAATTTATTAAATTATTTTATCATTTATATTTAAATAATTATTATGTAATAATAATATTTTGTTAAAATATCATTCATTTCAAAAATCTTTATTTTTTCTAAATAGTACCTTATTTTAAACTATACGTTTCACAAAAATACAATTTTGATTTATATATGTCAGTAATTAAACATTTATCAAGCTCATTGTATAATAATTAATAAAGTAATAATAAAATGAGATAAATATAATTAGTATTTTAGTAAAAACAAAATAAAAAAATTCATATTACTACGGTCTAGATATATAACCTCTTATTATACCAGCATACACCTAAAGGGTAAGGTGTGTGATGGTGACACTTTCTTAGGGTGGTTTAGCAAACATGGTTTGGGCCATGATATTGATGAGATTGAACTTCTCTCGTAAATGGTTTTTCTCAGGTTTTAGTTGTTGGATCTTATCTTGGATTTGTTCAATATTAAATCCCTATCATGTCATCCCCCTCAGAAGCTTTGATAAATGGGATTAATAATGTACGGTCCTACTAATCAAGGACATCACTTCTTCCATATCTATCAATTGGATTTTATCATAACCCTTAATATATAATAATCATAACATTAACTGTACAGAATATATATTATCAATGGTTAAGAAGGTTAATGGTATTTTAAATCCAATAATATATATTTTATAACGGTCCAAAATAGCCAAATTAGTGCATGTTTTTTCTATAAATACATTACTTAATAATGAATTTATTCATTCAGGAAGTGAATTTCATTTAAAATACATTAGGTCCTTACAGACTTCCTCACACATGTTATTAAAGCATTCCAAATATTTAAAAACTTATTATTGAATCAGTCTAAGTACACCATGCATCAAATCAATATTTTATCCACTTATACATAAAAAAAATACCTCCAATACATTTTTCGTATGATTTCACATAAATCTGAGGTTGTTTACTATGGTTTTGACTATTACACAAATATTTTACTGTTTTAAAATAATAAAAATGCATTTTTGGTCATCCCAAGGAACTGATTACTCAGATTAATGTGATTTCTATTTTAATGATTCACTAATAAATCTACAATTGTTAAACTATGATTTCATGGTAATCAAAGTTCATTTTATTCATTTTGGACCTCTAATTTTGTTTTTAAAAAATATTAAATCTTTAAAAAATTCTTGTTCATTTAATTCAAGAACACCACATATATAATTTATGTATATTGAACTAGTACATCTTAAAAATAATTCTAATATGTTTTTATTTTTTTTTCATTAATCAAATTTATTTTTTATTGTTTTCACTATTACATGCACATTTTAATGCTTTAAAACACTAAAAATGTGTTTTCTATCATATTAGGAAAATGACCACTCATATCGATGTGAATTCAATCCCTATATTTTAAAAATAAATCTATAGATGGTATCCTATTATTTAATATTAATCAGTTCTTGTTTTCAAGATTTTAACCCCTTATAACAAACTTTTAAAAATAGCCAAATCATTAAAAACTACTTATCCAATACTTCTGAGCACACCACTTGTAGGATTGATATGTCATCTACTTGTAAATGTCACAAAAAATTCAGAGACATTTCTCTGATTATTATACATCAATAAGATTTCATTTTCTATGGTTTTTCCTATTACACACATATTTAGTGTTTTAAAACACTAAAACTGTGTGTTTTTCATACCAAACAAATGAAAAAACCTATTGACATAGAGTTAGTTCTGATATTTATATAATAAATCTATAATTTTTTTATATGTTTTCATGAAAATAAAATGTTGTTTTCTTAGTTTTTTTCCTCTAACGCACTCTTTAAAAGACCATTAAATCTTGTAAAACTTCTTATTCAGATGTTCCGTGCACACTATGCATAGTATTGTGGTGACATTTCTTAATACACCTAATAAGTAACCCAAATACATTTTTTCTATGATTTCATGTTAATATAATGACTTTTTCTATGTTTTTGATTATAACATGGAATTTGTTGTGTTTTAAATCACCAAAAATGTGTATTGGTCATCTTAATAAAACAGTGACTCTAGTTAAACAATATTCAAATCTGATATTTCAGAAATAAATATACGATTGTTAACATATGATTTCAGGGAAATTAGAGATCATTTTCTTAGTTTTTACCCCCTTAATGCACATTTTTAAATACATTGAAATATTTAAAAACTTCTTATTCAGTCAATTTGTACACACTGTATATCTAATTGACAGGTCATCTACTCCTAATCAACAATGGGATACACTGGGTATGGTAGATGAGTATAGTTTCTCTTTCGTTTAAGTAGAGATAATGGGAGAGGCTTGGAGAGGAAAGAAACACCATTCTTGGGGGATTTTTAATAGTTTTTTGAATTCTATTATTCATCCCCTTCTTTATATTGAAATATTAAAAATATAAGAAAAACATTCATTCAATCATAAATACACACCCACATAATTCAAAAATAAAACTCATCTCATATCTACCCAACTTCCTCTCACAAAAATAGGTCCAATAGAATACAATATCATCATAACAATAATGAAAATAGTCATTAAGACATGTCATTGATTGATTTTAGAATTTACATTTGGAGGATGAGCCAAAACAAATGAAAATTCTTTATGGATTGTGTTTATCATCCTTTAAAATACATAAACTAAGAAACTTTCCATTTCTGACTACCACTAATTCTATTTCTTCCTATAATAGTTATATGATTTTTCATTTTTTTTATCCTCAAAATTCCCCTCAATACTTCCTGATCAATGAAACTCATTAAACACCCACTAGATGGTGTAACAGTAAAGGACATTAGTGACCTACCAGATAAGTTTGATATAGTAGTCCCAAAACCCATCCCCCATACATTCCTAGCATTGTCCCTCTCTAAAATTATTGTAATTCCATTATTCATGGAAAACGATAATAATTGTGCAGGGTTTTCATCTCAAACATCTTAATGTTTAACTTGTTAATACAACTATATAAAAAATGATTTTAAGAATTATTTGAACGTGATAATATTATCTAATTTCTTATTTATAATTAGTATGTTTTTATAGTAATGAAATTACATTAAATTATAATGAAAAGTAGTTACTCTAATGTCTCTTGTAGGATTATTCATGAAACTTTCCTCTGGTTTATGATGAACATTAAGCCACATATCTTTCCATCCAATTGAGTGTCCTAAATAATTTCATCATATATAAAAAATATAAACATATAAAGTTAGAAAAAAACCCTAAATGTAAAATAAAATAGTATTAATATTAATGAATAAAATCAACCAAGATTTATCTTTTATGGAAAAACTCTACTACCAAACAATATGAGGAATGAATTTTTTTTCATGATTCATTGAATTTTTTAAATAATTCTTGGTGATATAGTGAAATTAATAAAAATTATAATTTTTAATTATTTATGTAATTATGTTACTATATAATATAAAAATACCTCATGATATACACCCATGGTCATATGAGCAAAAAACTGCCACTTCTCTTGCGATATACCTTTAGGCACATTCTCACACATTTGTTGAGTGCTCATATAAGTATCATTAAAATTATTCCATAATATCCTATTAAAGTATATCCATTTCTAATTCAATTTTTTCATAGTCTACAGGCATGAAAAGGAGTTAGGGACATTGAAATGAAAAATATCTTGAAATAAAAAACATACCACTTTATAAGTAAATTTATAACTTTAATCACATCTTTTAAATTACTCATTAATGAATATTAAATTATTTTTACCTTTATTTGGATGAAAGGAACCTAATTATTTCAATCTATGAGAATGTTACACCAATATTTATAATTAATGTGAAGGCTCGTTGTCTCATAGAAAGATTCAAATGAATTTGTCAATAGATTTCGACAAAATCAACAGTAGGCACCTTGAACTCATAAAATGGAATGGTAATTTTAAATTCACTCAGGTCCCATACATCATATGTATTCATATTTTTATCTATTCTATTGTTATTTTTATCTATTTGACAAATTCATTAAACATTTTATAAAAGTATACAGTTTCTTTAATAACACCTATACCAATAAAGGTAACTCGCCAATATCACCTGGATAGGGGAGTGACCAATTACTCCACCACTGTAGGTGAATTTTATGGTGTGACACCAAAAGAATATGGGAAAACTGGTGGCTTTCTAAAATTATCTTTTATAATGGAATCACATCAATCTATTAAAAGTGATGGTAGAAGCGATATTCTATGATAATATGATCTACTAGCATATCAAAAACATATTCTCTACATTCATACATTTCAAATGGGTTATAATATACCAGGAAAGTTCAGGATTTGAGCATACTCGATCCCATAAATTTATTAAGAAAATAAAAGAAGATACAATGATATATGAATGTGTCACAAGCGCCACTAAACATAAAGTGTTAGCCCAACACCGCCCACAAGAAACAAGAGAGAACGCACAACCAAAATAAAACAGTTTGCACCAAAGAAGAGGCCAAAAGACCCAAGTGGTCCAATGACCCACAACAACAAACAACCTGATAAAAAAAAGCCCATAAGGCCTACCAATAAACATCCCAATCAATTACCGATATGCATAGGGCCCACGAGTCAACACCCCCATGTGATACAGCGCCTCTCCCGAGGTTCTATCTCACCTACCAAGGATAAAAAGTCACAAAACCAAAATTCTGAGGTCTTTTAGCCCATGCCTCACTATCACTGGCACATGTCACACCGAGATCATTGCGGCTGGAATAGAAAACCCTAACCATGATCCAACTACACAGCCTAGTAAGAGCATCACCGTCGTTGGTTGATGCACCATCCAACATTTGTTCAGCCTTTCCCATCAAGAGAACTCCTGAAAACACCCTACAACACCAAAGTCAAGCAGGGGAACGGACAGATGGCCTCCTAGGTCTCAAATCCCACGTCATCGCACAAGGTCTCTGGCCCACACCGTTCGCAAAATGGGTTATAATATATTCAATATTAAAAATAAAAATAAAAAATTATAAAATTCAAAGAAAAAAAATAATATAGAACATTGTGTATATTTATAAAACACATATAGATGTGAAATTATAAATTTTTTTATTTCCAATTTATATATTCAATTATCTTCATCTTCATTGTCCTTATTTTTATCAACATCTATTATAAATATTAATTCTTCATTATCACCCTTCCTTAAAAGTTTTATTATT
This sequence comes from Viscum album, assembly GCA_963277665.1. Lineage (NCBI taxonomy): Eukaryota > Viridiplantae > Streptophyta > Magnoliopsida > Santalales > Viscaceae > Viscum > Viscum album. Next base: position 398,447,691 of record OY728144.1, read on the forward strand.
TCAATATTATCATGGAAAAATTGTCGAATGTTTTTTAATTGATGAGGTTCAAAGTCACAAATTTACAATTGAGTATCATCACTCATATTATACATGTCTCTATGTTTTAAAAGCACAACAACACTACAACCATCATGAACTTCATTTTCCCCTAATAAATAAACATCACTTGTTAATCCAAAATAAATAGACCATTCTCTTTATTTTTACTGGTATGGATATTGGTAAAAGTAAAATGTAACAAATATTTTGTTATAATCATATCAATGTTGGCCCACTTTTATTTCAATAAAATAGATGAAAATTGTCCATGAGATTTTAATTTGATTATATAAACTATCTTTCAATAGTATCCTACCTCTGGAAGTGAAAATACACCACTATTTTGAGTTTTAAATCCTTCATTACGACTAATTAAATAAAACATGAGGCCATTAATAATGTATTCATAAAATCTCTTAGCCTTCCTTGGAGGACCTCGATACAAAAACATCAAATCATTTTATATTTCAACTAAATTATTTACATTAATTATCAAAATAATAATATATAAGGTATTAATTTTAAGATATAAAAAATTAAAACACATTAATAATATGAATGTGAGTATGTACTTACATGACAAGTAACCATTTGACAATCTCTTTATTAGTATCTTGTGTTCCTTCTATCTTGCTTAGAGATTTACCCCTTAGTTTTATCTTTTTTTTAAACCTCAATTACTAAAATAATGGGTTGGAAATAAGAATATTAAGTAATACATATATATGTTCTTATAGTAAGTACAATTTAGACAATGTAAAATTTGATCCCCTTCCAATTAGTTATCTTGTAAATGGAAATAACAATGAATGTTTTTCTGAATGAAAATTATTGTACATGTATTCAACAAATAAAACATGCTTGTAGCTATTCTAAATTCCATAAAATTTCATAGAATAGAATTATATACACTCTTCAATTATGTCACCTTCAATAATTGAGCCTTCTAGTTTAGCTTTATTCCTCACATATGACATCAAATGACCGATGTATCCAATGAAAAAAATATAATGAACATATAAAAAAAATTACAAAATGATTTGATAAAATTTAATTCATCAATGAAAATAAAAATAATATTAACATAGCTCTTAATTATATACATCCATTAATAGTGTACTAGTCAGCCATGTTTTTCTTCCTCAACCAAATGAACATTGAAATGAATCATGACAATAAAAAATGAAAATGTGAGATAACATATACAAATAAAAAATTTAAGAACAATTATTTATTGAAGTTTTTCAATCTATATTGGATTTAGAGTTACATTAAAAAGATCTGAACAAGGTTCAAAAGTCAACTAGAAGCGCACTAGCTTTCTCTGTTAAAGTATTACACAATGCCAATTGTGGAAACTGCTCCATCAGAAGATGTGAGTCATTACTTTTCAATCCATGTAATTTTTTATGTTTTATATCACCTTGAAATGTTACTTGAATATTAATTTCATAGTTTTACATTATTTAAAGATGGAAGGAATGCATTTTTTACATGATTTTTATTTGAAAAATAGTTTAAGTATACTTTCATTTCTCATTTTTCCCTAATCCAGATAATTCTTTATTGAAGATTGTTTTTCTTGTAGTGTTAGAAAACCATCAGTTAAATAAAAGTCTATATATGAAGACTTTATATGCTATGGTAATTATCAATCATATATTTTAAAAAACCCTGTCATATTTCATTATATATTTAGTAGAGAAATTTCACATACAATGACATATATAAAATTCATAAAAAATGATAAATATAAAAATATAAAATTTATATTATGTTTGATATGAGATAAATTTCATGGATAAAGTTTCATTTAGATCCCCATGATTATTTCAATTTAAAACTAAGATAACATCATTATTTAAATCACCCAAAGATTTCGGTGTTTTCTTTATTAAATTTAACAGGAAATCCGATCTTTTATTTTCTTTAAAAGTTGGAATTATGGAAATTCACATAATATCATAATATTTCAAATTCTCTGTTTATTATGTGTTGCAAGTCATATAAAATCCAATTTATATTCTTAGATAAAAGTCACTCATGAAGTCTCACCATGAATTTTTTTCTCAATTTATGCTTGAATCACAAGTAATTTTGGGATGTTTTTAAACATGAAGAATTACTTTTGCATTGACTGGTTCGAATTATTTCTTATGACTCTTATTACGGAATATTATATTTTTATATAGTATATTTTAGTAAATTATGATAGGTCTTTATTTACACATACTTAGTATCTTGATGAAATAAACACAAGGTTATATGAGATATCTTATTCATTGAATAACACTTATGTGGTTTCCTCCACTCATATTTAGATTCTAATTCAATAATATGCAAAGACATTAGGACTCATACATACATCCCTTTTCCACTGAAATAACACATATGTTTCATAGAATGAAACATATTCATATGTAAATGGATCAAACGCAACACAGGGACCTTTCTAAATTTCAAACCTCAGTTTCCAAAATCCTGATTTCTTCACTTTAGGTCTTGTCCTATTCAGATAAATTTTAGGCCTAATTAATCACTTAAAAATCACTTCCAAGATGTTATAGATATTTTTTTGACATCTATAAACACATTTCCTTAGTTTCTGCTTAAACAATCACAACAATCATTACAATAAAGAGGTTTCCTTAAATATTTCCAACCATGTTCTCTAAGGAAGAAGTGCATCTCATATTCTCATTGCCACATACAATGGTAAAAGCTCACTCATCCTCATACAACCAACTTGTTATCAACTTCTTCATAACTTTACAACTATATTGATAACAAATAAAACTAAATTCCCACTGGGCATGACAATTTCAAGAGTAATTTAATTTAATACTCATCTCAAACTTTCAAAATGGTTATAACTTCATCCTCTCATCCATATTTAAAGTATACACCTGGTTCACTTGAGTGAAGGATGAAATCACTTTTATTAATCCAATGAGTCATAAATTAATCAACTCTAATTATATATGATAAATAGTTATTGTATAAAATAATAAGACTTAATATAGACATCAAATCTCCCTATAAACAATCTAACATTTTACACCAACTCAAAAAATATCTTCCAAGTTATATTCAAGAAAATATTCAATTCATTTTCTAAATTACCATAAAAAACACATTAGAAACATTAAAACACAAGTAGGTTTCTTCCCCCATTAAGTAAATTTTATTCCTTGGCTAGTTCAACACATTATTCCACTTAATATTTGAATTTATTCAATCCAAAACCAGGATGTTAAAAGTGAGATAATCATACCATAAATTTATCATTGACCAAATATTTTATATTTTCACTGGAAATGTAAATATTTATTAACTTCTCACAAAAACCTATAATCTATAATATTTTAAGGAATACACATCATTTTTTCCCTAAACACATGAATAAATTTCAATTACCTATATTGGAAAACAATAAAACAAATATATGTTAGTAAGGTGTCATTTCGTTTTCTTCTTAGTCAATGAAAAAAAGTTGATAAGTGTTTCTCATACCATAAACACTTTTTAAATTAGCTCTATATTTGAAAAAACTCATCATTATTTATCTTCCTATCATTTTCAAAAAATAAAATTTCTCAGACAAGGTATACTTATCCTTTACTTTTTCTATCTCCTCATATGGAATATGATTTCTTATATTAGCTGGTAAACACATACATTATTTTGTACTTGCTCCATTTTCCTTATTACATTGAAGTATGTTAGTATATGATAATAAATTAAATTGTATTATTATAAAATTACTAGGATTTTTCACATGGATTATCAAGTATTATTTGGTTTCCACTTTTTCACAACTACTTCTCATAAATTTTATCTTTTTATTTATAGTTTTAATTCACCCAATCAATCCTTTGATTTCTATCCTATATCTATTTTCTTTATTTCTAAAACTTTCTCCCTTAAATAATAATGTTCATGGAATGATTTTAACTATACAAGACATGTACTTTTATTCCATAAAATAATCACATCTTCTTTGGTGTTTCATCTTTCTTATTATTTTTTTACGTATTCTCCGTTGAGTGGTTTTCTTTTGATTACACTCCATGGTGAAGTCATCATCTCCCTTTATTTTAATTCTAAATTTTTATATTATTATTTTCTCAATATTTTATTAATCATGATTTATAGGTATAAACTAATACTTATAATCACAATGAACCATTTTTTTAATATTTATAAATAATTTATCAAGATATTCAAATCTATTTTTAGTGAAAGAATTTTCCCTTTCCTATGAATTTTACATATTTTTAGTAGGATGTATCTTGACTTTATACCTTATACCCATCAATATAGGCCTTATTTCCCTTATAATTATTGATAAATTATTCCAAAAATCAATTGACTTATATACAAGATTTTCATATCACCAATTGTTCCAATAAACCCTGATTTTCTCTTTTGAACACAATTCTAGCTAGCTTGAATATATAGATGTTTAAAATAAATAAATCTTAATTTTGAGTTCTTTTTGGGGAACTAAAATTATTCTTCATACCCCCATACACATTAACAAAGTGTTGGTTTTCATTTAGTTTTTCACTACCCATATATATTTATAATTTTAATTTAAACCTACACCTTTCATGGAAATATTATTACTAAAAATAAAACCTTATAGAGAAAGAGTTTCCTATTTATTTGATCTTATAGTGGATTTATATCAATATGTTTTCAAGATATTATTTAATTTAAATGAGACTTTTTAGAAATAATTATATTATCAAAAACATCCATGTCAATTTTTCTTCACTTATAAATTTGGAAAGAATCATCGTTTAAAACATCTAAATTTCTCACTATGACCGACATTTCCTTACACTTTATGTTGAGGATGTTTTTCTCATCGTAAATTAATATAAATCTTTATTTCCATTCAATCTTCATTTTTTAATGTGGTCTTTCTAAATATTACTCATTTCTTATAGAAATTTTTCAATCTCCTTCACTCTTTTATCCTTGAACACTAGTTGATAATTATTGATGTCAAAGAAAGCTTCATGTGACACATTCAATTCATATATCTTCACCAAAAAAATTATGATTTCATTTATTTCTAATTATTTGTACTTTTCAATTATTCTTAAACCAAGTAGAATTTTTCATTATATAATAATGAATATATTTCTTTGGGTTCAACAATTTTAATGAGTGTGTTTTACTTTTTAGCTTTCCTATCAATGATTTTTACATTGCATTAGCTTCCAACTATGACTATTTTCATATTTCTATAAACCATTGATAAAATAATATATATATATATATATCTGTGTGTGTGTGTGTGTGGAAACTTCAAAATGAATATTTTTCAAATAATCCTTAATATAATTTTAAAATTTATAAAGTGATTTGATAATTTCATATTCTCCATAGCCTGAACTTGATTATTAAGGATGATAATTATCCACTGACATGATAAAAATATTACCACATTGTTTACATTCATCGAGTATATAATCCTCTTTATCCTTTATCATATTATAGATCTCTCTAAGCTTCTTTTCTTCTCTATTCTTCCTATTCTTTAAGGTTTTTATTGAATCCTTTGTATTATCTTTTATAGGGAACTCATAAATTTCCTAAATTCTAAAAATCATATATAAAATATAATAATAACTGGGAAAAATATATATCCAATCATAGATATAAAATTTTCTATGATACCACTTGAAGTGGTTTGTAGGATGATGAAGTCACGCTGAAAGGTAGCTGAATCAGTTTGATCTATGTTTTACCAAATTATTTTCACATTATTAACATATAAACCTATATCTATTAGAATCAATTAATATCATATGAATAATTATATAAAAAGACACTACATGTGAGATAAAAAATAAATAGAGAACAATATGTGGTATTTAAAAAAATACCCCTAATGTGGGTGGATATATCCTTACTATGTTCGGGTCAATTTTGAGACATCAGTGTCTTACTAATGTCATAAAGTGAGTACGAATAGGGAATGTATCATCCTGAACCAATAAATAGGTAAGTTTTCATGCATAACCCATAATTACATAAGGTGTCATCCATAACCCTAGAAATGGTTTTCGAATAGTTATATGCCTCTGGATGGGGTATTTATACTGAAATCCTTTCATTTTACAATGCTCCTAAATTCACTAACAAACAACTTATTTTTATATTATCTTGAATGTATATACATAAATTTGAAATATCATCTTACACAAATGTATTTATTTGACTACCTATGAATGAATAACATCAAAAACATTGATTTCACCCTAGTTCACTTCTCTTTATATTGATCAATGTAAGAATTCATAAGTATATCCACATTTTCTTCTTTATCAAATCTATAATTATTCAATATATATAGGTAAATTTGTCTCTGTTTAATTCTTTTAAATCATCTAAATCACTCAACTTTTGAATCAACACTACCATTGAATCAACTATGCTTATGAACCATTTCATATATGAAAGATGCAATTATATTATATCACTTTCTTCCTCTTCCTCAACTATATAGATTTTTGAATATTAAAATTCAATTTCCCTCCTCTTTATTAACTCAATTGATCTTATAGAAAATGTATGTTTGAATCTCACTTATTACTTAACTTAAATTATATTATAAAAACATGAAATTTGGTCTCTCACTTCTTCCATGGCTCAATTGTTCTTCTAGAACATGTAGATTATTCTCTCACTTCTTCCTTAACTCTTTGAATTTTCAATAGCTACAAGTAGGTCTCTTAATATCACATTAATATCAACTTCAACTATCCTCTCCTCCATTTATACTCATCATTGGACTAGTAAACTTATATGAAATGTGGTAACATGGTATCTAGAAAACCATATATTTTAAATTTCTTACTTTCTCAGTTTGGAAAACTGTTTATTCAATTATCAATTAATATTATTTATTACTACCTCAAAATTAGGATTCAGTACGAAAACTATTCATTTATTACTTGGTATTAATTATTTATTAATTTCTAAAAATTTACCTTGAATAATGGATTAATATTCAGGGTTTTTATTTCATAAATAAAAGCATAGCATCATCACAATTAATTTATCAGATCAATAAATTATTCATTTACATCATTGGGTTGAACTTCCAAGAACTTCAATTTAATCAAACATGAGGGTATTGATACTCCTTAGTATATTATATATGTCATTTTATTTATCTATAGTAGTATTTTCTCTTTCATAACAACTCTTATATAGAATTTATAGCTTTTATATTAAATCTTACATGCCACAAGTAAGCTTCAGAGGATTCTTATGTATAGTATTCAATAACATCCTACTTTTTCACTTCTTCATCATCCAAAACATGTTACTTCTAATTATTATTCTACTATGAGTCCTCGACATCATATTTCAGAATAATTATTTTATATTAACTTCCAAACATCTATATGATCTAAAACATTCACTACCAATTTCAAAATTCTGATATTTAAAGAATTTCGCATCAGCCAAAATGATCATCATCCAAGTAAGACTTCCACTCCACATATATTTATTTATAACAATAATACAATAATAAACCTCTTAATTCATAGGGTTATTCAACATCATCTAACACATATTTAATGACTCGCTTATTTTTAAAAAATAAAATAATCACAATCATAATCCATTAGTCTTTTTAATTCTGGTAAATATCTTCATCTGCTAGTGTTCACATACTATAACAGTTTCTATTTTAGAATTAAAATGGAAATATATGAGCCTATGTCTAGGAATAGATGCAGAACTCTAACTTGTTGGGATGATATCTATGAGCGGAATTTTTTGGTACTAGATTATCCTCAATAAATTTTAGAGAATATTCAAACTTCTAATTATAATTATAAATCCAAAAAAAATTATAGAAGAGTTATGTAGATAATCATTTATGATATTTGGAGCTTAAAGTTAGAGATAATGTATTCTTTTGAATGTCACCATAGAAGAGGTTTATGTGATTCAAGATGAGAAGGTTGAGCCGCAGATACATATAACCCTTTGAAATCATCAATCATGTGCTAAAATTAGTTTATCACATTGTTCTACCATCAAAACTCTAACAAGTAGATGATGAGTTCATCATATCACTTTTGAGGAAGCACATACTAGATCCATCACCTTTTCTAAATTCAAATTTTGTAAAATATGAACATCATATCTTCTAAAAAAACCTGACCACTCCCAAATTTAATGTTATCTATAGAAATTATAAAATTTAAGAACCTACTTGGGAACCTTACGATATAATGAGGAAATATTACACTCATATATTTTTATAGGTGTAAATAAATTTCAAACATGAATTTGTTTTAAGGGAAGTAGAATGAAACACCCCACATTATTATTCGATGAATATATTGAATAATTTTTTCAGCTAAAACACAAAATTAAAATAAAAAAAAACAATATTTTTTAATATCAAATATAACAATACAATATAAACATTAATACATTATGAGAAAGTAATATGCAATCTCAACATGAAAATTAAAAATAGGAATAATACCGCAAGTAAATAAGAAGTCCACAAACATGAAATCACTCAAACCCTATTTCATTTTATAAAATCTAAAATATAATATATAGAAAACCTAATAAAATGGTACAACATAAAATCCAAGATAAATTAAAATAATAGTCTCAAGGGACGGATACCAAAAGGAAATTCAAAATTTAAAATTCAAATTCAATGAGAAAATTAAGGCCGACAAGACATCACACCTCTATCCTATCACCTCACTCATAAAATATTAAATATCTATAGTCATGGTTTTCTTTAAAGATCATATATCGAATTAAAACTACAGAAACAAGGTAAATCATTAAAAATATAATAGGTATTTTTAGAGGCCAATAAATTGTTGACATGAAAGAATTATTGAGAATTATTTTAGGTTATATATAGTAATAAAAATAGTAAATATGAGTGTTAAACAGCCAGTGAATATATGGTCATTTGAAATATGGTCATTGAATATATGGCCATTGCGTATACATGTATCTTGTAGGTATATTGAATATTTTATAAAAAATGTGACTAATGTGTTACAAAAATATATATTTTACATAAAATTAACATAAAATAAATAATGTTAGAATAAACCAAAAATATACTAATCCATTTTGGAAGATATAATTTTTTTTAAAGATACTATTTTTGGTACATAATATATTTTTTAAATAAATTAATTTTTTTATATAATAATTTTAAAACTACATTTAAATTTTTTAAGTAAATATTAGTAAAATAAATAAATAAATAACAATCCATAAATAATTATAAATATTAATTTAATTATTCATCATCAAAAAAAATATCATATTTAAAAATATTTTTTTTATTATATATTATATATTTTTATTTAAAATATAATTTTTTCATAAGTATGAAATAAGAAATATCAATTATATATAAAAAATTAATATGCATCTAATAATTATTACATATTAAGAAATAAGAATATTATTACTTTAATGCTTGAAATACAATTTTATAAAAAAAAATTATATTTATGAGTTTTTAATTTTTAATTTGGAATTAATTTTAATCAATTTTTGAATTTTTATTTAATAAAATGGACATAATTTTTGAAAATAGTGCATTGAAATCAAGTAATATAGTCAATTTTGTTTTTCAAAAAAACACATATGTTATTGAGCTAAAATGTGAGTTATCGTGAAAAATGGTAAAAATATAAAAAAGGGTTAAAATTAAGTGATAATGTCCTAAAATATCTCTAACCATATCTATAAATTATATGGAGGAGATAACAACAAATATCTATTATTTTTCCACATTGGATGCACTTTCCTTGTAAAGTGACATTCATTATACATTATGGAATGAGTATTTGTGGAAATACTACTCAAACTCACCCATAAAACAACCCCTCCTTTACACAATTCCAACCAAAACTTTTCATTATGCTTTTTCTGGAATCCCTATCCAAATTAACTCTCAAAAAAATCTTATTATACATTTGGTTTTGTTTTTTCCTAATAAGGGCGACTAAATTCTTTATTCTAAAGAAATATAGTTTGAGAAGTAATGAATTTATTTAATTAAGTATTTATATATTTTATATATTTTTCCATTAAATTATCATCTATACTATTTATAAATCTCATTAACTGATATAATGAAATATTATTAATGTGATTATTCTTCTATAAAAATGATATTTTTATTATTTAAATTCATACTCTTACTTAGTCATTATTATATCATGTTCTTGTAAGGGTCACTTTAACCACCTAAATGATTGATGCTACACTATCTTTATTGCTTCCAACATGAATGAGTAATAAGGAATTTATACTGGTAATATATAATATTAAATATTGATTTATTTTTTAAATATTTTATTATAAGTGGGACAAAAAAATGAATGGCTATTATAAAGAATCCCTTTATTATCAGTAAATTGTACAAAACATGCTCGTCGTGAATTTCACTTTCATAAATTGTACTCGTGCCTTTCATCAAATGAACATGGGGCTGAATAATTCATTTCAACATAATTATTCTAATATATTTACTAATCTATGAATGATTAAATTTATATCAATTAATTAGGATCAATAAATCTATTATTAATCTTATATGAAACCAACAAATTTACTAACATTTGATGTTGAAAATAAATTATAATTAAATAATTTATGTGTAATAAATAAGTAAAATTGAGTATAATAAAAGGTAATATATATGAATAAGATTTTTAAATTATTTATTTACATGTATATGTTTATTATAAAATTTGTTAAATTTATTTCATGGGAGTAGAGAGTGATGGTAATATTTTCTCTCCCAAATTTTTTTTACATAAGATTGTGAATTCTTAATCTTTATTTGGGTGAATATATATAAAATTTACTTATAATCCATGGTTTTAATATCATATAGTTATATTGTGGTTTTACATTTTTTTTCTAACTATTTCACCTCAGTTTATTGCTAAGTTACCTGAAATTATTTTCTTAATGGGAATTTATTTTATCTCTTCTTTTGGGTTAAAATAATTTTCCTTCTATGTCCATGTTTTCTACTTTGTGTCACAAATGTATTATTAATCCATATGTATACATCTATTATTTCTTAATTTCTTTTTCCAATGTTTTTAAAAAAAAATTAAAGGGTGTTAAAGGAATCATTTTGTCTATCCTACATTATTTTTATCACCCGATATTTTTCTCCCACACTGTTCTTGAACTTTCATTACAAATATTATTTTTCAAGTTTTTGTGACAATTAAAAGTAATTTATATTTACCATATAATTATTTTTTTAAATCATTTTTTTATAAAATATTTATTTAAAAATGTTGTCAAAAAATAAAATGATATTTCTTCAAATTATAGAAATTATTTTCTAAGATTATTTTAAAGTGTTTTTCATTTATGTCAACATCCTTTAATTATTCTCAAGTTCTACATGAGATAAATTTTAATAAAATCATCCAATTTATTTAAATGGATTATTTATTTATTCTCTATGGTGTTTTTTTGTAAAATACATCTCTTTATTATGGGTTATTTATGTTATGGTTGATTTATAAATGTGATCATGTTCATATGACACATATATATATGTGGTTTATCATTCTATGATATGTGTGCCTAGAATTATATATCCCTTTAATGAATTTAGTAAAGATTTGTATCACTTGAGATGTTATGTTATGGGACAATGTAGGTTATCTATATCATTGTTTTATAGGACATGTCCATCCACTATGTGATGATAGTCTTAGTAGGGATCCTTGATGAAAGAAAAAAAATTCTATACTTATATTTGTTCCAAATTCTTATGTTACATTTCTATAATTAATATTTATTATCTCATGTTTCCATATTTCTATGATAGATTGTCATGTTATTTTAATGTACTTATGTTATATTTATTGGATTTGGTATCCTAGAACCAAATATTTTTACTTATGATTACATGTGTATTTGATGGTTTGAATATTAATAAAATATTTTGTTACATATTGTCCAGTGTTCATCATGGGTTTAATGTAATAATATCTTATATTATCTATCATATTGATAAATTCATAGTAGTAATACGTTATAATGAGAACCTTGAAATTCTATGACTATATTCTTAAATATAGTTATATAATCATATATGGTTCTATATTGGGACACATAGAATATGACTATCAAGAATGATTACTCTTAAGTGGATGAGACTTATTCTCATGAAGTTCGCACTTTGTAATCTTTGATATGGGTGATTATGAGAATAGACACGCTAGTAGGAATTCTTTATGTTTTGATGTCATCAGATATTCCTATTTGTGAGTGTGTGTAATATTCCATAGTCTTTAAGATTATTATTAACCCATGATATAACTTGAGAAATTAGATTAATTATTTAATCTATCATGGTATTGTTCATGGAGAAGATGGATAAATTTGGTGCATCACAAGTGACATGTTTTTAATAGATAAGTCAATAAAGTATTTTTTTTCCTTCCATCTTTATGGAAGTTGATATCTTAGCCCTCTGATTGGAATATAAATGTCACATTAAATTCCATGGAAATGGTTTCAAGACGTGTTTATTTTAGATGGTCACAAAATGTGGTATGAAGTATATAGTTTGATGATACTGATATAAAACTTTTTATATTTGATATTGTGACAAAGGGATTATATTACATAGAAAATGTTCATATATGGTTATTAACATTGTGACATTAGGTTATTTATCTGGGATTATTTAACCCATTTCTAGATATTAATCTTGGACTTTATTCAAGCTCGTTTATTGCCAATGAGAAAGATTCCTAGAGGCTCACACACTAAGTGCTTCTTTTGATCTTGATTAAGTACTATTTGAATGTGATTATTGGAATTAATGTTATTCTCATTATCAAGGAATAATTTTATTCCTTTTTTATTGATTTTTAGTATTCTCAAGGTAATAAACAATTATTTATTCATTAATAAATAATTTATTTCATAATGCTAATATTTACTAAATATTTACTCACTATATTTTGAATAAAATACTTATTTTATTTATCAATTAATTAAATATTTATTTGAGTATTCAATAAAAGTCGATGAATTGGAGTGGACTAATATCATGTCCAGTGATGAATATTCATTTGTAAGATGGTAAATAATATTTATCATTTCATGATTTACTTCACAACATAAAATAAAAATATTATTATTATATGGAATAGGTTTTTATACTTGAGAATCATTACACACAATGGACTTCTCTCTTAAATTACTCCTCTCATTTTCACAATAATGAAGAAAAATCCTTCAATCCTAAAGGATATTCAAGTGATCAACATGAACAATTCAAGAAAATTGATTCATCTTTCTAGAACCTAGAAATCAATTTTCATCGCTTGAAGATCAAAGGAACCCATTTGGATCACTAATAAAGAAATTTTAATTGTGGATCCTCCAATGCAATGAATTTAATTCAAGAAAAATTTATGTATAATAAACATCATCATAGAATAATGTTCCTTAAATAGGTAATTATTTATTTTTATCACAAACAAATTATATTTTACATGTTAATATCATCTTCATGTTTCGGGTTTCACTATAACAATATTCTGTGGAAAATTTTCATTGGTCATGGAATTCACATCATGTAAAATATTGTGAATGGTCCACTGAATCGATAAAACCTTAATGGTCATATCACCCATTTCAGTACTTCCACAGTGCTTGAAACCTACAAGTGGTATCAGATAAGTCATGTTTTAAAATTATAATTATTTATTTTATTATTGATCTATATGATAAAAAGTGATTTGATTTTAATTTAAATAATTATTCACTATTTAATTTGATTTTAATTCACTTGATTTTAACATTTTAATTATCATCATTTGGAATTTCATTTTATTAAAAGACTAATAACATATGAAGAATTATTGGTGATGACATTAGGAAGTACCAAAATTTTGGTTTATAAGATTGGGTTACACATCATGTATCCAGAGTATGAATTGTGTTCCCATGTGAACTATATCATATCAAGTCATGGAATACACATCATTCCAAAAATAAATTGTGAACAATGTATTTATTGCACACCACATGTAGACCAGGATAGTCTGACACACAGATAGTCGGATTACATAGTGTGTAGAAGGCATGCACGTAGTCTACTCTACATGGTTTAATGATGAAATTTGTGAAATTTTTGTGGTCAAATATAAATTCAAAACCATGTGATACTAACAACCAAGATAAATAATGATAAAAAGCATGTTTATCTAGAATATACGGAATATAGTTTATTATTTCTTGTGTATGAAGTACACATCAACCCATTTGAAAAGTCAAGTGGAAACATAACTAGCAGAATACATAGCATGCAGCTGGCGTACATGTTTTGTAGTGTTGTACTTGAATAGAACATCAATCCCTTCATTGGTTTTCACATACACATGGTAAGAGAAATACACTCCATGTAGTTGTCTTGTACACACCATGTTTTCTAGTTGAAGTACATACCAAAGCCCCATGCATGTATCCCATGTACATAGCAATCAAGATACACAGTGTTTCGATACTAATTACAAACTGTGTATTCTTCCAATAAAGGACTGAATTAAAGAATTAATAAATTCTCAATTAATTTATTATAATTATAAATAATTATTAGTTCTTCCATTTATTTTTCATGAACAACTTTATGATGGGTATCTCCAAGATAATTTATAGGTTCATCAATATGAAAGGTAATTAATTCATTCATTCTTTAAAGAATATTTATCTTAATAATATGGAACAAATAAGAATAAATGTTCACTGGTTTACTTTGGTATAACTGTTTCACATGTATGACCGATCACGATCCTAACCAAGACCTGTGTATGTGTTGGAATTATTTAATTTATTTTATTTTCATGGTATTTCAATTATTAATTATTAAATTAAATTTGGTGGAATGTGAGTCATCACTCCCTCATTTATTATATAGGACCTGCATGTCCAAGGTTATTTATGTAATTCCCTTTAACCAATACTTTGGTTTCCCTCATCTATGTGTGATTTATAAATACATGTTGTAAATAGAGTATACAAAGTAACGTGTAGTCATCTCAAGATGGTACTAAGATGATACTATCCCATGTGATACATAGGTGGATGGGTGGGATACTATAACTGATAATAAGACTAGAATAAGGAGTTTTCCCCTAGATCATAGGTTGATTTATTATCCACTCAATAAATTAACCATTAAATAATCTCATGACCAGGTTATTTATTTATTTATTTTATCTATATCTTATACATTATTTATTTTAGGGATGAAGAATCATGATCACATAAATAAATGAATTAATGTGAAAAGTTGGAATTAAAATAAATGTATTATGTGTAAATTTCTTATCAAAACATAGTTAATCACTTAAGAGAAAACCACTTAATATTAAAAATACATGTAAAGGGTAAAATAATAATCCTTTATGTATAATAAATTAAAATCCCTCAACCTAATATTAATTCAGGATAAGCCTTCCATTACTTGTTAGGAATGTGACCATAGAACTAAGTGTTTTATGTCTAAATATTAGACTCTTGCTTTTATTGGGGAGTTATCATGACAGTCCTATGTTGACTTAACCAAACATGTATTGAATTTAATGGCCAAATTATACTTAATAAAAATTTGGAGGTAAGTGATGAGAATATCGATTCAATATTTTTTGGATCGGGGAGACCACTCAATGTATCAAAGAACTACAAGACCTCAGTTTCAAAGAACAAATACATAAATTCCTCCTTATGATTTTCATAGATAAATTTCAAATCATAAATAACGTAAATATGGATCCTTTACTCTAGAATGTCTTATGATATTGTACATTATGATTTCAATTGTGAGGGATATTGATACTTGATAAAATAGTGAGAGACTTAATGAAATAAATTCATTATGTCAGACATAAATTATAATCAAGAAAATTACTAATAATCTAATCTTTTATAATTGTAGAATAAATGGAAAATATTTCAACCACATTATCTATATGATCAATATTAGAGAAATATCATATCCTTAAAAGAAGTAACATCTAGTGGTTCTAAAGCCTTTGGGTTGTGTTTCCCCTTGAATAGAAATCTTACATGATATAATTCTCCCTACTTGATCTCCCTACTAAGAAGGAAAGTGATTAATATTTCGAAATATATGATAAAAAATACTGAAATGGTTTGCGTACATTTTTTAATGACTTTATCTATGTCAGTTGAATTCGTGAATTCTCATGAAAACATGGATACTTACATCATAATTGTTCATTTCTATGGTATTTACCAGGATAGGTAAAGAAAATAATTATTTGAGAAATCATAGGACCTATTTCTGATTAATATTAGAGATGGATCACCATATGGGCCTCACATAGTCAAAATAATTGGCTACATTAAGTGCTTAGAGGTTCTAGGGTTTAAAATCTCTGATGAAATATGAACCAATATTATTATTTCATCACACCCTTGGATATTATATTGTTTTTTTTAATTTTAATATGAAAAATATTAAGATGTATCTCTTAGATCTACTTAATCTTTTTTTTCAAGTAGATAAGGGGATGAAGTGTGGAAATCCATCCATTCTTATGATAAACAGATGGAAAATCCAAGAGAATATTTCAAAACCCAAAGATTTTTCATAACACCCTTCGACAAATAGAAAGATCAAGTGGAAATAAAGGGGATAGTATGTTGTCTAATTATCGTGTGGAAAGATGTTCCACTGGAAGAAAAACTACACTCATTCAATGAAAAAGGGGGATGATTTAGGTGCATTTTTTATCTAGTGAAATTTATCTATTTCTATAAATTGGGTATTAGATACAGATTTTGGTGCTCATATATGTGTTAAAATAAAGGAAACAAGTCTATTAAAAAATTTTGAATGAGGGGAGGTAGATCTATTAGAAGCCAGAATATCTAAATTTACTATTGTATTTATCGGTAAATACCTCCTAATGTTTCCAATGGGAATGATATTAATTTTCAAATGTTTTAATTATGTTCCATCTATTATCAAAAACATTATTTCAGTATCTATAATTGATATGGATGGATTTATTTTCAAATTTGAGAATATATTTTGTTTCTTTTATAAGGAAATCATTTTTTAATGCAAATACACATTTAAATAATGGTATCTATGTATTGTATTAAACAAAAAAGTAATTAAAATATATAATACAACTACATCACATTATGCATACCACACCCAACATTCGAATCAATAAATAGGTCATGTAAATGAAAATAATTTAACTAAAATACACCAATATGAATATTTATATTATTTGGAACTAAAACCACATGGTGTATGACATGCATGTTTTCAAGGAAAAATGAACAAATTCCAATTTAGTGGAAAAGGTTAAATGGCCAAATAACTTCTTAAATTAGTTCAAACCAATGTTTATGGACCATTTTATATTGAATCAAGGGGTGTGTACTCATACTTCATAACCTTAACTGGTGATTTTAATAGATATGTATACGTATACTTGATGTGGTATGAGTCATATTACATCGAGAGATTTAAGGAATAGAATGATGGAGTTGAGAACCATCGTTGTAATAATATTAAGAAACATTGATTGGACCATGGTGTATAATATCTTAATCAAGACATCATTGATTATTTAGGGGGATTGGTGATTTTATCTCAACTCACCCCTCCTTAAACACCTCAATAGAATATTTTAAGTGAAAAGAGGAACTACACCTTGTTATACATGGTGAGATAAATGATGATTCATTCTAGTCTTTAATTATATTTTTGGGGATATGCAATACAAACTATAGTATACATACTAAACTGAGTTATAAAAAAAGTGGAAAACCATATTCCATTACAAATAAATAGTATAAATAATCTCAAGTTTTCATACTTACATGTGTGGGGATGTGAAGTTTTTTAATCACTATTCTGGTAATAATATTTCAACCCAAGGTAAAATGTGTATCTTTATTGGATGCCCTAAGGAAACATAGGGATTTTACCTATATAATCCTTCAAACAAAATTTTTGTGATTGATAGATGTCCCACATTTCTTAATAAGGATCATATTTCTAAAATAGATAGAGTGAGTGAGATATACTTAAATTAAGTCAAAAATTAAGATACATAATAATTTGAAAGGGAACAAATTCAACAAATCCCTATATAATAATATGTTCTAAAGACATAAATACTATATGGGAGTAAAAGAGAGGTTATAGATCCAAAACAGTATTTTTTTCTAGTCACTGAAAATGGTGACTCATTATTAGTTGATAATAATGATCCTTTAACCTACAAGGAACTAATAGGTGGCACAAATATTTAGAAATGGAAATAATTTATGAATTTTCATATTGATTCCATGTTCCAAAACCAAGTTTGGATTTTTGTAGATCCTCTAGTGGATATAAAGACCAGTGGTTGAAAATGGGTATTCAATAATAAATTGGGCATTGATTGTCAATTTAGAACCTATAAGGTGTGACTGGTTGTAAAATGGTTTGAACTATGTTAAGTAATGTTTGAAAAACAAACCTTTTAACTAGTTTCTATATTAAAATCCATTAGAATTATACTTTTTGTTGTTTCCTTTAATTTCTATGATATTTTGGTAAATGGATTTCAAAAAAACTTCTTTATGGGAACCTTTGATAAAATGTCTATATAATAAAACTTGAAGGTTTTTTTATTCTAAAATATTCTAATGATGTTTTAAAATTGAAGAAGTACATTTATAGATTAAAACAAAAATCCAGTTCATGGAACATTTCGTTTGATGAGGCAATAATAGAATTTTGTTTCATAAAAAATGAATATGAGCCTCATGCCTATAAACGGTTTAGTGGGAGTGTGGTCATTTTATTAATTGTATATATTGATGAGATATTACTTATTGGAAATGAAATACCAATATTATAGTCTACTAAATCTTGGTTAAATGATTGATTCTCCATGAAGGACTTAGGCAAGGAAGCAAACATCCTTGAGATCAATATCCATTATGATAGATCCAAGAGACTAATCGACCTAAGTCAAAGTATATATTTTGAAAAAACAATTGAAAGGTTTGATATGGAACAATATAAGATGGGATTGTTTCCAATGTCACATTTAATTAATCTTTTGAGGAAAATGTTTCCTCAGAAACATGAGGAAAGACAAAGAATGGAAAGAATTTCATACATGTTAATGATAGGTTCAGTCATGTATATTATAAAATATACTAGGATAGATGTGTTCTATTAATTAAGTGTAGAAGGTAGATAACAAGTGACCCAGGTGACTTCCATTGGATATAATTCAAGGTTATCCTTAAGTATCTAAGTCATTATAAGGAAATATTCCTATTATATAGAGAAGATAAGGAAGTAGTCTCCATATGATATATAAATAATAGTTTCAAAATAGATCAAGAAGATTTTTAGTCAAAAATGGGATACACCATCACTTTGAATGGAGGTGTTGTCAGTGGGAAGAGATCAAATAAGGATGTGGTTGCAGATTCTAAAATATAGTCTGGGTATATTGTGGATTCAAAGGTAGATAGAGAAGAAGTATGGATATGTAACTTCATCCAAGAGCTTGAAATAGTACCTCTCATTAAATATCATATCACACTCTATTGTGATAATACATTAGTATTGGATCTCACTGAAGATATGATGTCATATCAGTGAATGAAGCACATGCTTCAGAAGAATCATATTTTGAGGGATTTTTCTCAAAGATGTAAAGACAAAGAGAGTAGAATATCCATGGAAAACAATGTGGTAGACCCCTTTACTAAATCCTTAATTTAGTAGAAACATGATTAATATGTGAGGTCTACTGGAAATAATGTTTTAAGATTTTGGTTCTAGTCCAAGAGTGGGTTTGTTCAAGTTGGTGTCCTTGGACCAACTATTTATCATTTGATTACATGTATATTTTATGATTTTAATATTCATAAAATTTATTGTTACATGTTTTTAATTGTTTTTTATAACATTAATGTAATAATTTCCTAGGGTGTCTATTGAATTTATAAGGTCATAGTAGTTCCCTGCTATAATGAGAACCTTGAAATTCTATGCAAATATTCTTAAATCAAGTTCTATAGTCAGATAACATTCTATGATAGGAAACATAGAATTTGACTATCAGGTGCGAGTAATCATAAGAGGGTGAGACTTCATATCATGAAGTTCTCTCTTGTAAATCATCATGTTAAGGCATTATGAGAACAAACCCCCTAGTAGGAATTCTTTATGTTTTGGTGTCATCATATATCCTTTTCTATTAGTGTGTGTAATGGTCCTTACACATTAATGTTATTATTAATGCATGTTATGACTCACACACTTAGATGTATTTCATAAACTTTGATGATACAGTTCATGGAAAACATGGATACTTTGGTTGTGTCATGAGTAACATGTTTTTAATAGATAAGTTGAGAATCATTTTTCCTTTCCATATTTATGGAAGTTAATATCTCTTCACTTTGATTGGTATAGAACCATCACATAAAATTACATGTATAGGGTGTAACGATGTTTTTATTTTACATAGTCAAAGAAATAGGTATCAAGCATATAGGTTGATGACACATATATGAAACATGCTTGATGAGATATTGAGATAAAGAGATTATTTACATGAAAATAATTCGTATGTGGTTTCTTCATTGTGACATTAAGTTATTTATCTTAGGTTCCTTGACCCATTTCAAGATATCAATCTTGAATATTAGGAAAGCATGTCGGATGCCAATGAGAAAGAATCCTAGAGGGTCACACATTAAGTGCATCCATTGATCTCGATTAAATTATATTTGAATTTAATTATTGAAATAAATATTATTCTCAAGATTTAGGGATAATTTTATTCAAGTTTTATTTATTTATAATATTCAAAATGTAATAAATAATTATTTATTCATTAATAAATAATTTATTTTCTTAAGTGAATATTTAATAAATATGTATTAATTAGATTGTGAATAAAATATTTATTTTATTTATTGATGAATAAAATATTTAATTAAATATTTATTAGGTTATTCAATAAATATTAAGGAATTTGAGAAGAACAAGATCGTGTTTGGTGATGTATATTTATTTTCAAGCTGGTAAATAATATTTATCATTGTTTGAACTAGTGAAAAACTTAACATATTAATAATTTTATTATTATTATATGTAATTCGGTTTGATAATGATTATTATATTAGTTAAGGGTTTGTATAAAATTAAATAATATTTTAAACTAACCTCTAGTTCTATAAATAGATGGTTATATCTATTAAGTAGGGTTAATTGAGACTTAAGAATCATTGCGTGTAATGAACTTTTCTCTTGAATTCCTCCTCCCATCTTCTCATGAATGAGAAGAACTCCTTTAATCAAAAATAATCATCCCTTGATCAACATGAATAACGAAAGAAATTTAATTTTCCACTCTAACACCATGAAATAAATTGGAATCACTCCATGATCAAAGGAGAATGTTTGGATCACCACTAATGGTATTCTATAGTTAGATCCTCCAATGAAATGAAGGTAATCTGAGAAGGTTTTTCCTATGATAAACATCATCATCGAACAAATTTTATTTATGAGGTAGATGTTTCTTATAAACATAGATAAATTAATTATAAATTTAATGTGCAAATATCTTCATTGAATTCAAGGTTTCTCTATGTCAATATCTAGTTGAAAATTTACATTGGTCATAGTGTTTTTGTTAGGCACAATGTTGTGAATGATCCACTAAATCAACAACATATTAATGGTTATATCTCCCACATTAGTGGTTAAATTGTGCCTCAACCCCACAATATTCATGTTTATGACTAATGTTCCCTTGGAAATTATTTCCTTCTATTTTATCAAATACCTTGGCTATGTTCACATACCCACAAGTTTATATTCTACTCTATTATGATCCTCTATTAGTATCTTACTTGTTTTACCCCTTACTTACCATCTCATATCACTTTTTTATTATATTTCCATTATATGGGTAATGATGCAGAGTAATGTATATGACATCTCCAAAAGGGTACCATGTGTGATGAATTTTTGTTTGTGGGAGATGATGAATAATTGTTTAAAAAAGACAGTTATATATATAATATCCAAGTGAACTAAATCTATTGTTTCTAGGTTTTTATTTTATTATTAATATAATATATATTCTTGTATAATGATGTTTTATGTATGTGTATTAAGTTTGGGTGCTGAAACTATGTTTTTTAAGGGTTGTTTTTAAATTCTAGTTGCTTTTTTATAGGGGAAGATCAAAAGTAATACATTATCTCTATTATTTCTAAGATATGAATTTTTTATTTTACATTTTTTCATTTGTATATAAATTTTATATTGTGAATTCATATTAAATGTGTGATTTTACTTTCACCGTATTTTGATATTTTCGGAAGTGGAACGTAAAAATTGATTCCTTTTTTCAATCTACTTATTTTTTTATGCTAAACTATTATTGTTTTTAATTTTTTACAATAATAGGGTTGGTAGAAAATAATGGTCATTTAAAAAGAACTTATATATTTTGGTTATTAAAACAATAGTCAAATATGTCTTCATATATGAAAATTATTTTATTGAACCACTATATATGGATCATACTATGTGATGGTTATTTTAAATAAAATTCATAAATATAAAATTTTATAAATCAATATATTATGACTATTTAAATAACCATTATATATTTAGGTTAATATATGACTGTTACACTAAACCAAAACCAAACTATAATTGTGGTTTTTTCATATTAGTGGTAGTTTATGCCACTAGAAAACTAATTAGCTGTAGTTATTTAAACAACTATATATTTCATTATCAGCAATAAAATATATAATAATTATTGTATTATATATGATAATTTTTAACCATACCTAAAAATACTATAAATTATCAAGATTGTCTTCTGAAGAGTGTTGTAGATCATAATGCTCAGCTTCCTACCAATTGTGTGCATCTTTCAACTGTAATAAAACACACAAAAAATTAAGAAAATAAACCCAAAATAGAATAATAATATAATATATTTAAAATATATATATATAACACTTTTTATTTTTTTTATCAAACATAGGAAATTTCAGTACAGAACAAATGATATATTTTCTAAAATTCCATATATTAAATGAATATATGAAAATTCTATAAGAAATTAATCCTATAAATTTATCCAATACACATTGAAAACTTAAAATTATATCTTTAAGGTATAATTAAACTCTCCAAATACTAAATTTGTGATTTTATAACAATCTAAGACTTTACATCTTATTTTTATGAAACTAATTTTATAAAATCGATACCAACATCTAAAATTCACGACAAAATCTTAATAAATCATAACATAGTATTCCTATATTGGTAAACTATAAATGGATCACTAATAATTTCTTACCATTCAATAAGTGAAAGCATCAAACAAATTCATGTATTCCCCCAATGCAATTTCCCAGTATAAGAGTCTAAAATTAGGAATATCTTTTAAAAATCGAATCCATATATTCAATATTCACACTAAATAATCCATAAACTTTTAAATAATTTAAATATATATTCCTATGATTTCACATCAATTTAATGTCATTTTATATGGTTTTCACTGTTACATGTATGTTTTTATTTTTAAAAACACTAAAAATAATTTTTTGACCATATTGAGAAAATTAAAACTTTTATTAACATTTAATTCGTTTATATATTTAAAAAATAAATATATGTTTGGTTTGTTATGATTTAATCATAATTGGAGGTTATTTTATTGGTTTTTACCTCACGGCGTGTGTTTTTAAAGACTATAAAATCTCTAAAAATAGTTTATTCTGTAAAACTAAGTACACCACATGTCAGAGAGTTTTTTTCCTAATAATATGAATCAAGGATAATTATAAATAGATTTCATATTATTTTAGGTCAATATGTGGTTGTTTACTATATTTTTTATGGTAACATGCATGTTTTCATGTTTTAAAATACTGAAAATGTGTTTTCAGTCATCCTAAGAAACCAAAAAGTACGATCTACATGGATTCAATTTAGAAATTTTAGAAATAAATCTATGGTTTTTTTCCTATGATTTTCTGGTAATCTGAGGTCATTTTCTTGGTTTTTACCCCTTGACATGTTTTTTTAAAGACTCCTAAATCTTTAAAAATAATTTATCCAGTGGGTCTGAGCACAACAAATTTCAAATTAAAATCTCTCCAGTATATACAAATAAAAAATAACTCAAATATATTTTTTATATGGTTTCACAACAATATATTTTTTTACTATGTTTTTACCATTACATGTGTGCTCTAGTGTTTTAAAACACTAAAAATTCATCTTTGGTCATCCTGAGAAAATGAAAACACATATTAGCATGGTGTTAGTTTCAATATTATCAGAAATAGTCTATGGTTATTAACCTTTTATTTCATGGTAATCAAATGTCATTATCTTGGTTTTGAACCTCTGATGTATATTTTTAAAAATTTGCAAATCTTTAAAAACTACTAATTCTATCAATTAGAGCACACCGCATGTCAAATTGTTGTGTATTCTACTCATGCATGTTGAAAATAATTCAAATATATCTTTCCTATGATTTCAAATCAATATAAGGTATTTTTCTATGGTCTTTACTATTACACACAATTTTTGATGTTTTAAAACACTTAAAATGTGTTTTCATTCATTATAAAAAAAATATTCCGTATTGATGTTGCTTCATTTTATACATTTATTAATTAAATATATATTTCATGTAACATGACATAAAATCAGTCAAAAGTTGTTTGTTTGTAACATCCCATTACCCACTTTTAAGTATTTCTCATCTCTCATTTCATTTTATTCTTTTCTTGGGTTAATTTTGGGGGTTTTGATGATGGAGATCCTTTGTTGGGTAAAATGATCTAAAGTTCAGGGATGTATGTTTTTTGGATTTAATGGAGTCTGGGTATAAATGTGAAAAGGGATTGAGAGTATTTTATTTGGGGTATGGGTTAACTGAGGGTTATTTCTAAGTGTTTCTATAGAATCTATCTACTGGATGGTTTCGTGTCAAGAAAGGGTTACCCGATGTGAATCTGGTGGAGAGTAGGTTCCATGAACTATTTTAGAACATGAAATGTTTACATGTCACCGAACTACTTCACATCATGAAAAGTTTGATCTGTGTGTTCTTAACCAAGGTGATGCCTTTTTAGTATATATAGATTTCGTGGAGTTCATGTTATGAGATCAGTATTCACATCATGTAATGTTCATGTCCTGTAGGTTTTTATGCATTGCACGTATGATTTTATTTTCATTTGGCTGCAACCATCTCTCTTGAGACCTAAGAGCTCTCCCAGGCGATTTTAGGGATCTTTCCTCCTTCCATGTCATTTATTTCATTGAATGATCTTCATTGTGGTTATGTTTCCTCTCTCCATTTAAGTGGTCTTTCTTCTTCTTCATTATCATTGGTCACTATAGCACTATTGTGTCATGTTTTTATATCCATTAGTCTCATCGTGTTGATTCTCTTGATCCTTTATAGATACTTTGTGTGATATTCCTCTAGAGGTAGACCTTTGTGTTAGTTGTGGTGTGGTGTGTGAGTCTCTTGAGGACTCTGTTGTGTATATTCTCTATCTACCACTTTATTTGTTGAATTTATTCTGATATATAAGGATTGATTATAAGGAATCGGTTGTTTTCTTTTCATTCTTCTGTGTTGTCAGATCCCATTACATGTGTGTTCTACCTGAGTTTTAGGTGGGTGGTTCTGACTCTAGCGTATGTTGGATGAACTGTATTTCTTTGGTTTTATAAATTATTTTATAAATGAATTTGAATGATTTAATTATGTTTGTGAAATGGGTTTTTGAGAAAATATGATTTTACCCGTGTTTTTTTAAAGAAAAACTATTTTCAAAGCATTATGAACAGGATTTATTAAATGTTTTTCAAATCATGGTTTTTCTTGAATGGTTTGGAATATTTATCACATGGGAAGCCTTGGGTACTTAGGTGAAAGGTGTATTAGTAATCAGCATCCATTAAAAATGTCGGGGGGTTCATTCATGTGTAATTCCTCTACTCCTTGGGCTCTTCATTCTGGGGAATTTTTAGGACTATTGAGAGGTTCACTTGTTGGGGTGTTCCTATGCTCTCGAGATTCAATGCATATATATATATATAAAGACTTGATGTGCCTGATTTTCTATGTTTGGGTAAATGTTTACTAGCAAGCCAGAGCTTTTGTGATATTTGTCATGATGTTACTTATTATTTGGTTTTTATTGATTCGGATTTGATATGATATGATATGTGATAAATTATTTTCATTATCCACTTTGATATATGGGAAATTATTTGAAATTGTTTTACCTAGATTATTTAGAAATGTGAAAAGAGGAAAATGTTTTACCATACTTTTGATATAAAAACTATTTAGTTGATTATCATGGGTTGTTTTATTTAAATATGAGAATTGTTTTGATTCTTTTATAGAGGCTTGATATGAAACACCTGGGTGGGATCCTACTAAGTCTATTTATCTCACACCCTACACACCCCTTCATTGGTGCACGGATCTTGTCATGTCTTTCGATGTAGGGAAAGGAAAGGCATTGTAATCAGTCAGGGAGGTTTATATTAGCTATGTCAGGGTAGCTGGTGGTGAGATAGTGGGATTTTTTCCATGCTATCAAATATTTTAGTTGTTTTAATTTTATCTTCCCTTTGTTGTAGGTCTTGTATCTTATAGACATTTTACCTGCTATTGATTTATATCGCTTATCATGTTTCATTTTTTGATATTATATATATTTATCAATTACTATTCCTTTTTTTCTTTCTATCATGTATATATAAGTCCTATTGTATACTTTAAGTTTGAAAACTTTAATCCTTCTAAAAGTTTTTTACACTCTAATTCTAGTCTTCAACACATGGGTATTGCGAACGCCCTTTGGGTATGTGGCGGTTTGAGTTAGGTACTGACTTGAGAGGGTATCTAGGTTAGGTTCATCATAGTTTGGTATTAAATATTGGGTTGCAAAAAATGGTATCAAATATAATACCATGATAGAATTATAGAGGAACTACCTACATTTGAGATATAGGGTCTATAATTAGGATGTTGTTCTCTAAAGGGGGTGAATGTAACACCCTAGAAGGATAAATTCTTTAATCACCAAATGATATGACTCATTTCAATAAGGTGCATCTTTATTTTTTGGAATCCTACCTAATTAGAACTCCAAAGTTAATCAAGCTTGTCTTAGAGAAGTGATTGGGATTGGTGACCTTTTAGGAAGTTTCCTAGGGTGTGTGCAAGTGAGGAAAACGCACACTTGAAAGAATATGTGTTGTCCTTTGGGGATAGTCATTAGTCTAATGATCAATTCAGGCACATGGGTGGACCCCATGGTGGGGACCATGTGTTTGCGGGAAAACGGGTGGTACCTAACAGTGCCAGACCCAATATCCATGTTAACGCAAGGAGTCTATGATGTCTAAGGGGCCCAATTGTTGCACTGGTATCATAGGAGGTTCTTCTCCATTTTGGGAAGTTGGTAGACTGGATATAGGTTTTTTGGGACTTTAGATATAGGTTACAGTGAGTTCTTGGACAGATATTATCATTATGTAACTCAAGTTACCATGGGATGTTGGGATGTGTGTCTCTTGTTCTAGGTTTTTAATCATAACATCAATTTTTCTTATGGTTTTCTGGTTTGAATTAAGACTGTCCCATTTTATGATAATTTCTTCTATTTTGGTGTGCAACATTATGGATCTAATGTGTCTACCATGGGTTCTTTATTAGGGTGTTAGGGATTCTCCTTAACTAAATCCTCCTGTAAATCATAATCTTATCAAGGAAATCATGTGGGAATTTATTTCCATTGAACAAAATGTTCCACAAGTCTAGAACACAATTTTTGTGGTGCATCTCGGAGCTAGAGGGGAGAGGGATCAATCACGGGATTTCCTGTGAAATAATCCATTATCCTTTAAGGGTATTAATGAACCTCAAAAGGAAACAGAATCTCTGGAAAATATTGGTCAAATATTTTACTTACTAAATACAACTGAGAATATCAAGGTGAATTGTGTGGCATTTAGACTTGACGGTCCAAGTAATTGATGGTGGGACTCCTTGGTGCATGCACATAGACATGTGGAATTAGAATGGAAGGGTTTCAAGACCCACTTCTTTAAGTAATTTTTTCCAGATTCATTGATGCTATAGAAGTCTCTAGAGTTACTCTCCGTGAAGCATGGAGATCCTTATATGTCATCATACACTAATCAATTCATAGAGCAAGTTTTTTTTCTCCAAAGGTTGTAAAGAATGACCAACTAAAGGCACAGAAGTACCTACAGGTGTTGCGATAGGATATCAGTTCATAGGTATTTATATAGAATATTTCAACCTATGTAGAGGTAGTGGATAGGGAAATGATGGAGGAGATTTATATGAAGGCAAGGTTCATTATTCTTCCCCTCCTATTTCACCCATTGGAAGCTTTAGTGGTGCACGGGGGAGAAAGATGAAGGGTCATGATCATCATAGGAGTGGTCGGGTTGTTATCAATCGTGAGCCTCCTCTATACCTTTAGTTTCATATAGTAGTGTTACCACGAATTGCTATTATTGTAGAAGGGTTATACACACCTAGAAATCTTGTTCCACACATGAAAATGTGTGTAACGGTTGTGGGAATTGTGGTCATCTATAGAGTTTTTATGAGTATATATCCACACCTCTTCATAGTCAAGTATCTTTGGCTCCAAAGAATACTATAGTGAAGTTAGATTATTCAAATGCTCTAGGTCTTAAATAAGAGGACTCAAGAGTGAAGCACCTTCATGCAGTGGATGAGTTTACAGTAGAGATAGATATGGGTCCAGTGACAGTGAGAGGTACCATCCTTATTTAATCTTTAGTAGTGACTACTATTTTTTATATAGATGACACACACTCATTTATAGATCCTGATTTTGTGGATACTCTTCAAATTAAAAAATAACTCATGACCTTGGTTATGGATTTAGTGACACCACTTAGAAAGAAGAAATAATAGGGGTTTTGGTTTCCTTCTTATTCATTATTGATAGTCAATTTAGAGTTAGTCTAGGATTTCCCTATTCTCGGTCTAGATCTTTTTGATTTCATCATTAGAATGGATTATCTTATCACTCATCTTATTTTGTTTTATGGATATCATAATTGTGTGTCATTTCTTACAGAAGATGTGAGGTCTTGGGTGTTTCATAGAGAGTGTTACCTGAGTTCAGTTCATATAGGACCTTCCTGGCCAGAGCTCATGAGTTTTTTGTCTACTTTTGTAATTGATCCCAATGATGTTCCTTTTATTGTTGATCATCAAGAATTTTCTTCGAGATTTTTATGATGTTTTCCTGGATGATTTATTTGGTATTCCTATAGATAGGGAGATATAATTTATGATTGATTTGGTTCTATGAACGCAACCAATTGTAATACCCTCTTATAGTATGTCACCAGAAGATCAGAAAGAGATCAAGATTTTGTTTAATGATCAACTGGAAAAGGGTTTTGTTCTCACTAGGGTCTCAATGTGGGAAACCCCTATTCTATTTGGTAAGAAGGTGGATGGTTCACTCAGATTGTGTGTTCACTGTCATAAGTTGAACCAGGTATTGGTTATAAATAAGTTTACTTTTCCTTGTGTGGATGATATTTTTGACTGGTTAAAGGCAGAAAGGTGGTTTTCGAAGATTGGTCTTTAGTCAGGTTATCATCAGCTCAAAGTTCATCAATTTGATATACAAAATACATATTTCAAGAGGATGTACGATCATTACAAATATCATTTGATTTCATTTGGTCCATCTAACTATCCTTTAGTTTTATAGTTTTTATGAATTGGATATTCCATGAGTATCTTGAAACAATTTTATTAGTGTTCACAGATGATATTTTGGCTTATTCAAGATTTGATCATGGGAATGATTACCATTTGAGTTTGGTTATAGATATCCTAAGGTGTCACCATTTTTATGGGAGTATTTTTAAGTGAAATTTATGGATCAAAGAAGTGAAGTTCTTCAGACACATGATTTATGAGCATGGATTTTCAATTGATCTTAATAAGGTGAAGGTTGTCTTGTCGTGGGAAGACCCACAGAATTTCTTTGAGATTTGAAGGTTCCTTGGCCATTCTGGATACTACCAAAGGTTCATCAAGGATTTCTCATAGTTGGAATCACCACTGAATTCTCTTACCATCAATGGTTTGAAATTAATATGGGGTTAAAATTGTTGTTCTTCATTCTAAGAGATGAAATGACATTTGACAACATCTTCTATTTTGATCTTACCTGAGTCCAATAAGGGGTATGTGGTTTTTTTATTCTTCTAATATTGTTTTGGGTTGCATGATTATGTAGGACCATCATGTGGTGTTTTACAACTCTCACTATTTTAGACCACATCATAAGAATTACTCCACTCATGATTTGGATATTTATATGGTTATGAATGTGCTTAAATATTGGTGTCACTATATTTTTTCAGATAGTTTCATAGTATTTTCTAACCATAAGAGTCAAAGAAATATCAATTCACATAAATAATTGAATATTAAAAAGATACAGTGGGTGGAATGCCTTTAGAAATTTTACTTTGACATCTCATACACCCCAAAAAAGGGTAATATCATTGAAGATGGTATAAATAATAAAGTGACATCACATGTTGTTCTGGAATCGAAGGAGGAGTGTAACCTTATGGGAATATTCATTCAGATTCAACTGGATGACCAAGAGGATGTTTCAGTTATGGTTCTGGCCAGTATTTAGTTATCATCATCTACCTTTGAGTCTATCCTTAAAGATAATGATAATTATGATGAATTAAAATGAATTTAAGGAACCCCTATATGGTGTGGCAACCACTTCTACTTGGTCTTTTACTTAATATGGTATTCTATATTTTGGGGATAAGTTTGTTGCACTAGAATCTGTGAGGAGATCATTTTTTTATTTCCATTGTTCTTCATGGTATATTCATTCGACGACTATGAATATGTATCATGACATGAGATAGTGATTCTGGTGGAAGGGTATGAAGTGCGACATTGGATATTATGTGTCCCACTGTTACATTTACCAACAGATAAATAGAAAGAATCTAAAACCTTATGGGTTACTCCAGCCTCTTCCAATACTGGTCTGAAAATGTTTTGAGGTGTCTATGGAATTTATTGATGGATTAATATAGACTCCTCCAGGGAGGAATTATATATGGGTTGTCACTGATCAGTTGACAAAGAGATATGACTTCATTCTGATCAGGTACACCACTAAAGCGGAAGACCAAGGTAAGTTTTATGTACAAGATTTTTTGTGGTTACATGGGTTTACCTATGGAATTATCTCAAATAGGGATCCTAGGTTTACTTCATGGTTCTGTAAGAGTCTCCAGGATGTGATGGGGGATTATGTTAGGTTTATTATAGCTTACCATCTCAATATAGATGGTAAAATAGAGCCTACTATTCATATATTGGAGGATATGATCCATGAAAACATGTTGGATTTTGGTGGATCATAGGATAACAATTTGGAACTCATTTAGTTTTCTTATAATAATAGTTATTATTAATTGATCAAAAAGGATCCCATGAAGACTTTGTATGGTATCCTGTGTAGGTCACCTCTTTGTTGGGAACAGGTGGTTGAGGCCACTTTGGTAGGACCAAGTATTGTCAGGAAATGTCAGGTAGGATTCAAGATATAATTCAGCATCTGGTTACATCTAAAATTTATAAAAAAATAATATATGGATTTTTGGTGCCATCCTTTGTTGTTTTTCTTTAGTGACTGGGTTTTATTGAAATTTTCTCCTCGGTTGGTTCACTACCATCTTGGGAAGCAGAAAAAGTCATATTTGAGATATGTTGGCTTGTCTGAGTTTAGTGAGTGGCTTGGGTATGTTTCTTATCAGTTGGAATTTCTAATTCACTTGATAGGTATTCATCATATTTTCCACACATCCCAGCTTATGAAATACCATCCTGATCCCTCTCACGTTATGAGTTGAAAAGCGATTGAGTTGGACCCAAATGTTTCTATTATAGATCAACCAGTATAGATTGTTGACCCTCAGGTAATAGTCTTATGTAAGAATTCTATTCCACTAGTTAGATTATTATGGTGACATGGAATAGATTCACATGAGACTTGTTATCATAAATCATTGATGAATGAGAAGTTTCCTCACCACTTTTCAGACACAATTCTTCAACATGACTTCTTGAGGAGAAAATTTATATGGTGGGGAATTTTTAACATCCTTCCACCCAATTTAAGGAATTTCTCATCTCTCATTTCATTTCCATATCTTCGTGGATATTTTTTGGGGATTCTAAGGATGTAGATCCTTTTCTAGGGGAAAATGACATTAATTTTGGGGATATATGTGTGTTAGACATAATGGAGTCTGGGTATAAATGTGAAAAAGTATTAAGATGATTTCCTTTGGGGTCCAGGTTAACTAGGGGGTTTTTATAAGTGATTTTTTGGAATCTTTATACTGAACTATTTCATTTCATCAAATGGTTACACTATGTGAATCTATGACCATGTTGGTGTTTTAAACTATTTCAAAATGTGAAATTTTTACACATCTTGATACTGGTTCATGTTTTGAAAAGTTTAATTGGTATTTTTAACCAAGGAAATTCCTTTTTCATTATATATGTATTTCATTGATTTCTCACTGCAATCCTAGGATTCATGTCATGTAATGTTCAATTTTTATGCACAACACATATAATTTTATTTTCATTCAACTATATCCTTCTCTCTTGAGACCTAAGAGATCTAGCATGTGATTTTTGGGATATTCACTCCTTTCGGATCATTCTATTCAGTGATTGATCCTCATTGTGGTTGCACTACATCTCTCTAAAAAAGTGGTCTTTAAACTTATTCATTTTTGTTGGTCTTAGTAGTACCATTTTGATATGTTTTTAGATCTATTGATCTTATGGTGTTAATTTTATTGATCCTTTCAAGATTTATTATGTGATGTTCCTCCATAGGTAGACCTTTATGTTGGTTGTGGGGTGGTATGCAAGTTTTTTGAGGTTCATGTTTTTTATCTTCCCTGCCAAAGCATTTTCTTGTTGAATTGATTCAGATATGTAAGCATTTATTATAAGTAATATGTTGTTTTCTTTTTATTATTTCATGTTTTTGGATCCCATTTCAGGATTTTGCAACCCGATATTAAGGTATGTGGTTCTATCTCTATCCTATACTAGATTAAATTTATTTCTCCAGTTTTAGAAATTATTTTATAAATGAATTAGAATGATTGAATTGTGTGTGTAGAAATCTATTTTTGGGAAAATATAGTTTTCCCCATGTCTAGGTAAAAGAAAAGGTATTTTCAAATAATTTTGAAATGGATTTATGACATAGTTTTCATAAAATGGTTTTTATGAAATGTTTTTTGGAAATTTAGAACATAGGATGCCTTGGGTACTTAGGTGGAAGGTGTAATAATAGGCCTCATCTATTGATTCAGTCATGGGATTTCACTGATGGGGTGTTCCTCTACTCTCTATGTTCGATACATATATCCAAATACTTCATTCGGATGATTATCTATATTTTTTTATGAGTGTCCTGGCTAGCTTGGCCTATTGTGATTCTTGGAATGATGTTATATATGCTTTGTTTTGGAATTATTTGGATTTTATATGATATGTGATACATGATTTGATTTGACTGCTTTGATATGTGTGAAATTATTTCAAACTATCTTACCAATATTATTTGGAAATGTTGAAAAAGGGGAAATATTTTACCATGATTTTGAAAAAAAACAATTTAACTAATTATCATTCAATTTTTTTAAGTTTAGAATTTTTCTATTTTTGTATAGATAATTTATATGGAACACCTTGGTAGGATCCTATAAATCATATTTAGATTAAACATTGTTACCCCTTTGGCGGTGTGTAGACCTTATTATATATTTCAATGCAGGGAATGGTAAGGCACCATAGTGAGGTGGTTAGGTTTCTATTAGTTGTTTCTAGGAAGATGGTGGTGAGATATTAGGAGTTTTCCTGCACTATCATATGGATTATATATTTTGTTTTTAGCTTTCCTTTCTTTCTGGGCTTGTATTTGGAGATTATTTAATTACTTTTGTGTTATATATATTATGTTGTTTTCTTATTGATATGGTATATATTTCTTGTTTACTCTTTCATTATTTATTCCCTTTGTGTGTGTGTGTGTGTGTGTGTATGTCTTGTTATCTTATTTAGGTTGTGTGAAATAATTCCCTCTATTTGTCTTTGATGCTCGAGTGCAAGTCTCCAGCCTTTAGAGATGAAGAATAACCTTTGAATATGTGGTGGTTTGGGTTGGGTACCAAATTGAGAGGGTATCTAGGTCGGGTTCATCACATTTTTTTCATTTTACCCCTTATTACATGATTTAAAAACCATCAAATATTTAAAAACTACTTATTTAATTATTTTAATCAGATTACATGCCATATTGATTTTCATCTAATTTTACACATCATAAATAATTCAAAGGTTTTTTACAATGATTTCATATTAATCCAGGATCATTTTCTATGGTTTTGATTGTTACACATATGTTTTAGTGTTTTAAAACACTAAAAATGTATTTAAGGTTATACTAAGAAAATGAAAACACATATTGACATAGAGTTAGATCCTAAATTTAAAAAATAAATCTGTAGTTGTTTTCATATAACTTTATAGTAATAAGATGTAGTTTTCTTGGTTTTAACCCTCTATTAGGCACTTTTAAAGACCATCCAATATTTAAAAACTTCTTATTCAGTCATTATGATTAGAATACACATAATATTGATGTTTTTTTACACATCCAAATCATAAATAATTTATATTTAGTTTTTCCATGATTTAAAATTAATATGAGGCAATTCTATATGCTTTTTACCAATACATTCATGTTGTAGTGTTTGAAAACACTAAAATATGTTTTTAGTTATCTCAAGAAAATGAATACTTTAATTGAATTGATTCAGTTCCTATATTTCAAAGATAAATATATTACTGATTTCATATTATTTCACATCAATCAGATTTTGTTTTCTTGTTTTCCCCATGACATGTATTTTTATAGACTATTAAATCCATAAAAACTTCTTATTCAGTTAGTCTATAATCACTACATGTCGAATTAACATGTTTTTTCCTCTTAATTTACAAGGGGATAGGTGGGGTGTATCTAATGATTATAGATAACTATTAATTTCAGTGGATATTAAGAGGGATTCTTAGGGAGAGAAGAAACAATATTCTTAAGGGGGTTTTTATAGTTTTTCTTTTAAATTTCATTGTTATTCTTCTTATTGATATTGAAAAAATAAAAATATATGTTAAAAAATGTAAATCACAAATACACACCCACATAATTCAAATAGAACACTCCTATCACATTATATAAACTTACTCATATTAAAACAGGTCCAGTATGACACAATATCGTCATATCAATAATGAAAATAGTCATTTAGACATGTCATTGATTGAGTTTATATTTTAATAATACATAATAAGTTACAAGATAAGAAACTTCCTTAGGGGTTGTTCTCGTCATTATTTGGAATATAGAAACTAAGTTAATTTTTATTTTTGATAGCCATTGATCCAATGTTTTCCTATTTGGTTCATGTTTTATTACATCTTTTCATGCTCGAAATTTCCCACAGCACTTACAAATTAATGGTGCTACTTGAACCCCCACTAGAATGTGTAGGTATAATGACCTAGTCTTAATGTACATAGAAATTGAACAACTTTTTTAGAATACAAAAACCATTATACAAATAGAAACCCAAATACTTTATTAGTTTATCACCTTTGGAAACATCGAAACATTAAAACTGGTACATAAGAGAGCAATGTTATCTCCCACCAGGTTCTCCAAGACTATCACCCCTTCTAGACATATCATACATCAAATATATATTTATAACATGGGGAAGGAAACCTAAAAATGGGTGATCTCAGATGCTTAGTAAGGGTAAACAAGGGAGACATGTATGTATAAACATAAGTATAGGGGTATGAGAACGTTATCATAACATTAAAAGTTCATACCCTGCATATCAAAAGATCATAAACATGAATCATGGACTAAATATTGGAAGTTCATAAGACATGAATCATAAGGAAATAAAGAAAATAATTCATGAATGAATAATATAGGAATAAAACATGGAATTATGGTAAACATAAAATCATATAATATGGTTTCTATATTAGCCAAGGAATCACTTCCAAGACCATCTTAGTAGTATTAGTTCACTCCCTATACCATCTTGGTTGTCATGGTTCACTCTCATAACCATCTTAGTATCATTATTTCACTCATAATACCATCCTGATAGTCATGGTTAACTCCCATGGCCATCTTAGTAGCATGCGTTCACTCCCAAAACCATCTTGGTAGCCATTGTTCACTCCCATGGCCATCACAGTAGTCAAGGTTCACTCCCAATACCATCGTAGTCTATCTCATGAGATATAAATCTTTACCAAATGCATTGGATGGAGAAACATGTCCCACACATCTCATAATGAAATCATACATACATATGCCACAAAATCATAAACAATTATATCATAACATAACGAAATGGTTATCATAAGCAAGTGATCATATCATATCCTTTGGAAAAATATACAGTTTTCATAATAATTTCATCAAAAACATAACTCATAAAAAGAATTAGGTTTAAAATTCACATAAACTGTAAAAGAGAAACAGGTTTTATAAATGGCATTCCATCAAAACATAAACCATTCAAGGAAATAATATGAATGTAACCTTTGAATAATTTCCCTATAAGGGAATGAGTAACACCAGTGTATGTCATATTAGATATAAAATAACTTCAAAATATATTTTTAAAACATTTCTTCATTAAAATATCCTTTCTTATTTGAAAAATTAATTTTAAAACATAAAACATTTCAAAAATTATTTTCATAAAAATAAACTTGAAAACTCATAAATAAATTTTGGAAATATTTTGAAAATAATTTTCCTTGAAAATTTATAAAAGAATCTTGCAAACATTTTGAAAACCATTTTCCAGGACAACTTATAAAATAAACTTGAAAACAATTTGAAAACCATTTTAATTGAAAACTTATTAAATTAGATTAAATACTTTTAAAAAAAATTATTTCAAAACACTTTAAAAACTTATAAAGAAATCATGAAAATGTTTTGAAAACCATTTCATTAGAAATACTTTTAAAACTAATGAATAAATATTAAAAAAAATTGAAAACCATTTCTTTAAAAATACTCTAAAAATATATAAATAAAGTTTAAAACATTTTGAAAATCAATTCTCTAAAAATACATTGAAAACTTTAAAATTAAGCTTGAAAAAATATTGGCACGCATTTCTTTGAAAATTCTTTTAAAACTTATAAAGAAATCTTGAAAACTATTTGAAAACCATTTCTTTAAAATACTTTGAAAACTTATCAATAATGCTTGAAAACGTTATGAAAAAAATTGAAAATACTTTGAAAACATATAAATTGAACTTAAAAAAATTTAAAAACAATCACTTGTAAAATAATTTAAAAACCTATAAATAAATATTTAAAACAATAAAATATTTTTTAAAACCTTTTTGAAAACCTTTTTCATTAAAAATAGATTTGAAAACTTTTAAAGGTAGCATTAATAACAATAAAAACATTTTTTAAAAAATCATTAAAAAACACTTTTTAAAAATGAATTTCAATAATATTAGGATATTTTAATATTTTAAAAGGGATATATATTTAATCTTGAAAAGTAATATTCAAAGTAATTTTTTCATGATGGTGGGTAAAATCTGTACAGGCCAAACACTCCTTTTTCATCGTAAAAAGGTTGTAAAATTTCCTTGATCAGAAAATGGCAAGAAGATTATTTTTTAAGAACCCTTTTCAAGGTAAAACATGGGTAGAAATTTATTTAAAATATAAATGGATATTATTAGAATATTTTTTGAAAAAAAATCTTTTTGGAAAACATGGTTTGAAGGAACACAGATTTTCAACTGAAGATGGGGTAAATTCTATCTTTCTTAAATACATTTTCTTGATAAAATAATGCACCAATGAGTGGTAAAATGGTACCATTAATAGGATATATCATGAATAAATAGATTTTATGAAAACTCATGAGATTTCTTGAGATATGTATCATAATATTTCATCAAAGGAAGCATAATCATTAACAATCTTGAAAAAGCGATGAGATTGTTTTGATAAGCTATCACAACTTAATAACATGGGATCATACTATCCATGTAAATAAACTAAATAAAATTAATCTTAAAATATCATTAAAATAATTTTATTCATGATATATCATTCCAAATACACATCAATGAATAAGGTCAGTTCGTAACAAAATTTTTGTCTCAAAGAAGGCAAAATGAGACAAAAATATCTTACCAATTCGGTAACTTTTGAAACATAAACCCCATGAAATAAATATCATAAAATGGGTACATAAATAATCATAAATTTAATTATAATATTAATTTAATTCATCCATAGGAAGTATACACACCACACAAAATAAATGGGTGGTGAATAAATCTTCCATCTCACAAAAATAAAAAGTGAGATGAAATTCCTTTGCTTTGTGTCTTGAATCTATTTGTACTCATATATAATTCGTTTATAATAAATATAATTTTATTAAACATATATAAATGAATAATATTTTTTTATCTAATACCCTTAATGGTTTTATTATTATATTATATTACCTTTTTGTTAACAATTCTATGTTATGGTTTCACTTTGGGTAATATCCTCTTTGTTCTTTGCATGTGTCTTTATTTTTTATATCTTTGATACTTATGCATATATCTTGATTTCCATAATTTAAACCATGATATAAATATTATTTATATTCATTATATTTTTACTAAAATAATCTATATAATATTGAAGTATGAAATTGAATACACCGATCATGGAGACGGTAAGTTGTACGTGCGCATGAATGTTGTTTCCATTTTTATTATCGTATTAAAGGAAAGAGAGTTGGTGACATATAAGTATATATATGTGTGTGTGTATAATTATAAAATTATCATGATAATATCATATATATCATATAATTTTACTAAATCCATCCTTAATACAATGTAGTGTGTGAATGAATCACATTGCTTTGAGGAGGTGGTAGTCCACACTTCCTCAAACAAAATTATTGTATGAACAAGAAATAGACAGTATAAATATATATATTGTAAAAGTATTAAATAAGATTAAATACATAAAAAATATAATATATAACATATATAAATATAGTTTCTATTATAATTTCCACCATGATAGGTGGTAAAGAAAAAATGAACAATCATCATTTCGTGAGGTGGTTGTTTGTTGTACACGTAAACATTATATTTGTGGCCCATTGGATGAAAGAGTGTGTATGTGTAGGTATAACCACTAAAATAATTAAATAATAGTAAATTTAGGATATAGGTGTTTTTATACAATCATGTAATAAGAATATTTGATGGGGTGGAGAATGGAAATAACATAAAAGAACTTAAGGAAGAATATTACCTCTTATTCAGGTAACTCCTCTTGGTTTGCACCAAAGGGCTTCCGTGGATTTATTTATTCCAAAATTTAGGCTTCAAGAAGTAATTAATAGATTTTGGGAAGTTTATTGGGAAAATATTGGCCTAACATGAGTGGTTTGAGAAGTGGGATGAGGTGGGAGAGGTGGAGGCCTTTTTTAGAAGAGGAAAAGGACTTGCTTGGTATTTTTTAAAACAAGTTAGGTGTAATCGCAATTTTACCTAGAAAACGTCATCCAAAACCCAAAAAACAAATATTTAAGGTTCTTGGACAATTAATTTCCATAAAATGGGTGTTTTACAAGTTTATAGTTCATTTTTTTCAATTACATTTAAGGTTTATACCCTTGTTAACTTTATTTTACCATAATCGTTGAAATTAATTTTAATTACGTTCACAAATATTTTTTGGTCAAAAACTAATTAGAAATTATTAAAAATTATAAATTATTATAATTCTAAATATATAATCCATTTTTAAAAAATCAAATCACATGAGTGGCAGAAAATAATTTAAATTTAATCTCATGGATGGGAAAACACTATGGGTTTTTAAAGTAAACATATTCAAAAGTTTTCTTTGTTTTTATTTAAATTTTGAAAGTGAAATTGATTATAATGACCTAAATTGGAATAATTGATTAAAATTTGACCTAATTAAACTTTAAAACCAATTTAAAATGTAATTTTATCTTATTAATAAATTAGATGAAAACGCAGTTTTGAACTAAAATTCAGTAATTTTAACTATTCATTAAAAATAAAACCTTACATAAAAATACCAAAAATTTACCTTAACATAATTTTTATGTTTTTAATTAAAATATGATGTTTATTTTTATATACATAATCAAAAAAAATTAAAAAATTGGAATTAAAATAGGTTATCCATTAAAAGGTGGAAAAAAGGCCTTAATAAGAAATATAATATTTTATGTATAAAATAGGGTTTTCTTTTATCTTAAGAATATAAAATCTATTGTATTATTATCAAAACTATTTTATTGAAAATAATATATATAAATATATCGCATTAATATCACTCACTAACTGTAATTAATTTAATTCATTAGGGTAAAATAGCTTTTTGGGTATAATAATATTTTCCTTTATATTCAATCTGTTTCAATATTCATTTATAATTAATTTGTAACCAACGAATTAATTTTATATTTGTGTGAACTATATATTTTCATAAATTAGTTAACCCTTTTCATAATTACAAATTTAACACCTGGGTTATATTAAATAATATATCATTTTTTAATAAAACTATGTCTTGCGTGTTACACAAGCCATCGAGGAAAGTCATTGTTGTTTGTAATGCAAGCTAACCTCGGTGTGTCGGGTATAGAAAGATAAAATTTATGTTTCATATATTTCATGATTAAATTGTTTTTACATATATCAAAATACAATGATAGTTATTTAATAGAAAATAAAATATTTTTAGTGTATTGTGAAATACAATATATCAAAAAGATTAAATTAATTTGAAAAACAAATATTTCACAAAATATTGGGGTGTTATATTCTACCCCAATTAAAATGAATTTCACCTTCAAAATTAATTTGGATTATCAAAGATTTAATAATTTAATGTTCCTTTAATAGAAACCCACATTGTTAAAATTAACATTAAAACATCATTTAAAAAAGGAAAGTTGGAATCGTAACGGTTACTCGGAGTAACACATAGTTGTCTTTCCATATAGGAGAACATAAAAGGAATGTGAAAACATGGACATGGAAGATAAATATAACGATAAAGTTCTGGAGGATAGTGATAGACAACTTGGTCATGAGAAATTAAAAAATTACAAAGTCATAAATCTGTGATTATCTAAGGGACCATGTCATGCATAAAAAAGGTACTAGTATAACCTTTTCGGTTTCAATATCCTTTCTCTATGGTAGAAATATTTTTATGAGAAGTTATACTTACTTTATTTCACTCCCTTTCATAAGTAAAATATCACCCTTTTCTCAGGTCTTGACCAATTTCCACTTCACCAAATTCTTAAAAAAAGAAGGTGAATTTTTCATTCCTAAAGCACTAGAAAATCATGAGATCCATGATAAGTCGTCCCATATCTCTTCAATTTCCATCAACATAAAATTTTCAGATAAGGTTATCCAATATGCATAAATCCTCATGTGTTGAGATAATACTTTAATCTCACAATCTTCATCCAAAGTTTAACTTAAACATACCATAAATGGTTAACCTTATAACCCTTCTGAATGATAAAAATAAACAATTGTAAAAAAAGGTCATGAAATTAGCTTAATATTGATCTCCCATATATCACAAAGTATCTATTGGTGTTTACATTCCAAACATGATAATATCCTCATCCTATATTCACTTGAAACATGTTAATAACCTAAATTTCCATAAATACTCTTGGAAAACATGCATGCTTCCTTATATAAAGGTTACCAGATATATTCCTTAAATCCCAGAAGTTATAGACTTCATATATGATGAAATACACCACTTTTTCATAAAATAAATAATCATATCTAGGGTAATCAGTTCTATATAGTTTATTTTATCCAAATCAATCATATATTTTTCCAAGATAAACATAATTTTCTCAACATATTGATCACATTAAGAGTTACCTTAACTTAATCAAAATATCACTTTTCTAAGTCTTCATCACCATTCAATGTATCACTTTAAATCCTTAATGAAAACTTATACTTTAAATAATTATATATATTATGAATCATATAACATAAACTTTCAATTCCAAAACATAAACACTTCATTAATCCAACATTTTTCCTAAACCATTACTCTATATTCATCAACATATTCCTTAATACATATTTCCTAAAATATGAAATGTGAATCATGTCTTAAGTTTCTTCTACCTCAATATAATCATTCTTCCTATGTTTAATGTAAACAATACTGGAAGAATATCGCATACATTTCACATTTCATTTGTGGTATCATTATCTTCATAAGTATAGCTAATACTCACACCACCTTCCTGATTCAATTTATGAAATTTCTACTTGGGAAATCAATTTGCATAATTCCCATACATTCCATATCTAAAACATTCTATGTTACCAATGTTCCATAATGTTTTCTATATTGACTAAAACTAGAAATCACATGTTGGGAATCACATATCATAGAAGAAAAACTCATAATTATGAAAAATTACTTATAGGGTGTCTAAATCATGAAAACTTGATTAATAGATGACACCCCAAGTTTGTCCTAGGTTATTCATATGAAAATTACATTTACATAATTCATGATAGTTCATGAATATTTTTTTAATTTACAAAGCATATCCCCTGGGAGTGTCAAACTAGGTGCATAATAAGTCATGTTATTATGTACCAGGTTATGCTGAGTTAGGCCACACACACCTTGTCATAATTGTTAATCCTAGGTACATCTATTCCAAAACCATGTCCCCTTTTAGTATCCAAAAATGGATATATTAGTATAAAACCAATCACTTTATCCTTTACCAAAATTCCTAGATATTTTCCTAAATGTTAACTCATCCTCATACTTATCCTTAGATACATCCCTAGATGTATTTTTAGAAATATACGTAGGGTATCACTAATGTTTTCACATCCTAGTTTCCAAAGGTTTAAAAAACCTTTTCTCTTATACCAACTATAACAAACCATTATTAATATACATATACATTCGATAAATTTTTCTGAATACATAAAACATTATAAAAACAGACTCCCAAAGACTGTATTAGTTTAGTTCCTTTTAAAATATGGAAACATAAACATTGGTATATAAGAGAACTACATTATCTACCACTAGGTTCTCCATGAATATCACCCATTATAGTCATATAATACATGAAATATATATACATAACCTAGTGAATGAAACATATAAAGGGGTGATCACATATGGTTAGTAAGGGTTAAAAAGGGAGACATGTCAGCATATACATGACTATAGGGGTATGAGAACATGATCATAACATTAGAAGATCATAACATGCATATCAAAAGATCATAAACCTGAATCATGGAATAAATCATGGAAGTTCATAGGACACTAATCATAAGTAAATAAAGAACATAGGTCCTAAAATCAAAGAATAGGAATAAAACATGCAATTTTGGAAAACACATAAGAATATAATATTATATCCATGGTTGCCAAGGAATCACTGCCAAGACCATCTTAGTAGTATGAAATCACTCCCCATACCATCTTGGTAGTCATGGTTCACTCCCATGACCATCTTAATATCATGATTTCACTCCTCATACCATCTTGGTAGTCACCATTCACTCCCACCTCCATCTTAGTATCATGAGTTCACTCCTCATACCATTTTAGTAGTCATGGTTCACTCCCATGTCCATATTAGTGGTCAACATTCATTCCCAATACCATATTAGTCTATATCATGAGATATAAATCTTTACCTAATGAAATGGAGGGAGATATAGGTCTCACCCACCTCATAATAAAATATTACATACAAGTTCCACAAAATCATAAACAATAATATCATAACCCATGAAAAGAAATCGATTCTATAAGCATGTAATCTTATCCTAACCTACGGAAAAAGATATAGTTTTCATAATCACTTCAACAAAAACATAACTTGTGAAAATAAGAGAGTTTCAAATTCATATATCCCATGAAATACATTCAGGTTTTATAAATTTTATTCCATCAAAACATAAACCAATTAGGGAAATAATATTAATGTATCCTTTGAATCATTTCCCCATAAGGGTATAAGTTTTAAAGTTTAACATAACTCGTGAAAATAAATGGGCACCATAAGAATATAAT
This sequence comes from Viscum album, assembly GCA_963277665.1. NCBI lineage: Eukaryota > Viridiplantae > Streptophyta > Magnoliopsida > Santalales > Viscaceae > Viscum > Viscum album. The sequence goes on from OY728144.1 coordinate 398,492,279, forward strand.
CAAATCATAACCTATAGAAAAATATATAGTTTTCATAATCATTTCATCAAAAACATAACTTGTGAAAATAAGCAGGTTTCAAAGGTATATATCACGTGAAATAGAAACAGGTTTCATAAATTTCATTCCATGAAAACATTAACCATTCATGGAAATAGTAGGAATGTAACCTTTGAATAATTTCCCCATAAGGTCATGAGAAACACCAATGGATGTCCTATTAGATGGAAAATAATTTTGAAATATATTTTAAAAACATTTTTTAATTAAAATATACTTTATTTTTTGAAAATAATTTTTAACGATTAAAACCTTCTGAAAACCATTTTCCTAAAAATAAACATTAAAACTTATAAATAATGATTGAAAACATTTTTAAAACCATTTTCCTTGAAAACTTATTAAATAAGATTGAATACATTTGAAAACCCTTTTTCTTTGAAAACACTTTGAAAATTTATCAACAAATCTTTAAAATGTTTTGAAAATCTTTTCTTTGGAAATACTTTAAAAACTTATAAAAAATATTGAAATCGTTTTGAATATAATTTATTTGAAAATACTCTTAAAATATATAAATAATGATTAAAAATGATTTGAAAAAAACTACTTTGAAAATTATTTTAAAACATACTAATTAAGCTTGAAAACGTTTTGAAAATAATTTCTTTAAAAATACTTTGAAAACTTATAAATAAATCTTAAAAACATTTTGAAAAACATTTCTTTTAAAATACTTATACAACTTATAAATTAGGATTGAAAACTTTTTTAAAACCATTTCCATGAAAATACTTTGAAAACAAATTAATAAAGCTTGAAAACAATTAAAATACTTCTTTAAACATAAAACCTTTTTTAAAAACCTTTTTCATTAAAAATATATTTGAAAATTTTTAAAGGAAACATAGATAACCATAAAGCAGTTCTGAAAATATTTTTCATTAACAACAAATTTTTAAAAACAATAATGTCCAGAATTTTATGAAAATATTTTATTTTAAAAATAAATTTTTTAATCATTAAAAGGAGGCTTCAAGGGAATATTGGTCATGATGGTGGGTAAAATCCATACACACTAAACATTCCTTTTGCACCGTAAAAATGTTAGAAAAGTGTCTTGACTACAAAATGACAAGAATATTCCTTTTTAAAAACCCTTTTTATCATAAAAAATGGGTATAAATTTCATTTAAAGATCATAGGATAATATTATAATATTTTTGGATACTTTTGTTTTTGGAAAACATGGTTTTAAGGAACACATATTTCTGACTGAATATCCGGTAACATTGGGCTTTCTTAAAAACACTTTCTTGATCATATAATTTACCAAAGGATGTTCAAATGGTACCATTAATTAGTTATAACATTTATAACTATATGGTAAAAAACCTCATGAGGGTTCTTGAGAGATGGATAATAATATTTCATTAAAGGAAGCATAATCATTAACAATCTTGAAAATTGATGAGACTGTTTTAATAAACTATTACCACTTGGTAAATTGGGATCATATTATCCATGATATAAAATTAAATTACATGAAGCTTAAAATATAATAAAAATAATTATATTCACGATATATCATGTCAAATTCACCTAAAAATAAGGTAGGTTTATAACAAACCATATACCTCAAAGAAGTAAAATTGAGACAAAAATACCTTACAGATTTGGTAACTTTTGAAACATAATACCCAAGAAATAAATACCATAAAATGGGTTTGTAAATACCCATAAATTTAATTACAATAATTATATAATACATCCATGGGTATCATAAAAACACACAAAAGGAATGGGTGGTTAATAAATCATGTATATCATGAAAATAAAAAAAAAGGAGATAAATTCTCTTACCTTATGTCTTCACTCTCATCGTACTCATACAAACAACCCATATAAAAAATATTAATTTCATTATAAATCTATCACCAAACCATATTTTTTATATATATAATACCATATATGGTTTTATTATGACATTATATTACCTGCTTGTTAACAATTCTACGTTAAGGTTTCACTTCTGGTAATATCTGCTTTGTTCTTCGCATGTGTCTCAATTTGTTATATCATTAGTCCTTATAGCTATATCATGATTTTAAGAAGTTAAACAATGATATAAATATCATGTATATTCATTATATCTTTATTATAATAATCTATATAATATATAATTATGAAATGGAATACATCATTCATGGATAAAGTAAGTCATATGTACGCATGAACATTGTTTCTATTTTTATTGTTTTATTGAAGGAAAGAGAGTAAGTGACATATAAGTATATATTTATGTATATATATCATTATTAGAGAAACAAATTATCATATATATCATATAATTTTACTAAACCCATCCTTAATACATTCAATTTAGTGTGTGAATGAATCACATCGCTTTGAGGAGGTGGTGGTCCACACTTTCTTAGACAAAATTAGTGTATTTACACTAAATGGAAAGTATAAAGATATGTGTTGTAAAAAGATTTTAGAATATTAAATACAAAAAAAATATTATATATTATATCTAAACATAGTGTCCAACATAATTTCCACCATGATATGCGGTAAAGGAAAAAAATGAACAATCATCATTTCGTGAGGCGGTAGTCCGTCGTACAGGTAAACAATATGATCATTACCTATTAGATATGAGTGTGTGTATGTGTAGTTAAAACCCTTAGCATAAAATCATCCTAGTATATTGACTATTAATTTTTTATACAATCATTGAATAATAATATTTTAGGGGGTAGATAATAAAAATAATATAAAATAACTTGAAGAATAATGTTACCTCTTATTCGGGTAACTCCTTTCGGTTTGCACCAAAGGGCTTCCTTGAATTGATTTCTGCTCAAAGGGAGGATTAAAGGAGTAATTTATGGATTTCATAAAGTGTATTTGTCAGATATTTTCTGATCCTAATTATTTTTAGAGGTGTTAGGAAGTGAGATAGGTGGATACCTTTTATAGGGGAGGAAAAGGACTCACTTAGTATTTTTTATAAACAAGTTAGGTGTACCCAGGTTTTTACCCAAAAAGAGTCATACAAAACCAAAAACAAATTAATAATTGAAGGTTAATGGTAGAATAATTTCCATAAAATGGGTTTTTTATAACTGTATAGGTCATTTGGGCCCTTAATTTTAAGGTTTATAACCTTGTTAATCTTAATTCTACCTTAATCACTGTAATTAATTTTAATTAATTTCAATAATATTTTTGGTAAAAAAACTATGTTGAAATTATTATGAATTATAAATTATTATAATTCAAAATATTTAATACATTTCTCTAAATTCTAATAATATAAGTGGTTGAAAATAAATTAAATTCAATCCCGCTAATAGGACGACACAGTGGGTTTTAAAAGTAAAAAAATATATAAAATCTTGCAATGTTTTTTCAGTCAAATTCATTGTGAAATTTGTTATAATAAACTAAATAGGATTAATTGATAAAAATTAGATCTAATTAAACTTTTAAAATCAATTTAAGTTTTATTTTAACCTGATAAATAAATTTTATTAAAAAGCATTTTTGAACTAAAATTTCGTATTTTTTAACTATTCATTAAAAATGAAACCTTAGAGAAAAATTCCAAAATTTTAAATTAACCTAATTTTACTATTTGAATTTAAAATATTAATTGTATTTTTACATATATAATCCATAAAATTTCCAGAAATTTTATATAAAATAGGTTATCTATTAAAAGGCTATAAAAATGCCTTAATAAGAAATATAGTATTTTATGCGTAAAATTGTATTTGTTTTTATCTTAAGCCTATAATATATATTGTATGAATATCAAAAATATTTTATTGAATATATAATATATATACCAAATTAATATCACTCACCAATTTTAATTAATTTAATTTATTAGGGTAAAATATCTTTGTGGATATGATAATATTTTCTTTTATATCCAATCAGTTTTCATATTCATTTCTAATTAATTTATAACCAATGATTTCATTTTATATTTGTGTAAACCATAGATTTTTATAATTTAGTTAACCATATTAATAACTAATAATTTAAATAATATGTAATATTGAATAATATATCATTATTTGGTAAAACTCAGTCTTGCATGTTGCACAAGCCATCAAAGAAAGTCATTGTTGCGTGTAACGCAAGCTGACCTCAGTGTTCTGTATAGAGAAAGAAATAATTTATATGGTTTATAGTGAATTATCATCCTTTTTTCATATAAAACAATCCAAAAATAGTGATTTGATATAAAATAAACAATTTTAATGTTGATTGAAATGAAAAATATCAAAAAGATTAAATAAATTTGGGAAAAAATAACAAAATCACAGGGTGTTATAGTAGTAGTAAAAGATAATGGTTTCTTAGTAGATAAATTTGATAGAGTGGTTGTAAAACACATACCTCACACATTAAAAAGATGTTATATTCCTAAAATAATTATAATTGCATCTTTTTGAGAAACTGATGATGATTATCCAAGTTTTGAATCCAAAACATCAGGAATTTTATCCTATTAATACTAAAATATTAACAGTGATTATATAAATTATTTGATCTTCATAATATTATATGATTTATTTATTTTTCATTATTTTGTATTTATAGTGATGAAATAACATAAAATTACAATGAAATGTAGTTTCTTTAATGTCTATGGTAGGTTCATTCATGAAATTACTGTCAGGTTTCCTTTGAACATTAAGAAACATCTCCGTCAATCCAACCGGGAGACCTAAATCGTGAACTTTTATAAAAGATATATGTACATATCAAGTTATAAAAAAATACTTGAGGTATAATAATATAATAAAAATAATAATTAATAAAATAAAACCAATATTTCTCTTTTTATAGAAAAACTAGGGAGTGATTTGTGGAATGACTTATTTTTCACAATTCATTGTATTTTTTAGATAATTTCTAGTAAAAATAATAACATAGATAATAAATATAATGTTATTATATTTATGTTATTAAGTTACCATAAAATATGAAAATACCTCATGAGATACATTTCTATTCATATCAATAAAAAATTTCCACTTCTCTACAGATATTCTTTCAGGAACTTTCTCATACATCAGTTGAGTACATAGAGAAGTTTCATTAAACTCATACCATAATCTCCACATAATTTTTCTCTATTTCTTACATAATTTTTTTTTCCATGGGAATAAAATGGATTCAGATGCATTGAAATGAATCCCCATCTAGAAATAAAAACATATCACTTTATAATTATATTAATATTATTACTGATGCATTTTAAATTAGTCATTAATGAATACTAAAATTTTGATTTCCTTTATTTGGTATTTAAACAGCTCATTCTTCCATGTTATGGGAATATGCCTCTAATATATCTAAATAAGGGTAATGATCACAAACTTTTCAGATAGTTTCCCATGGATTTTTCTATATATTCTAGTAGCATGACTAGTATTCACCCAAAACTAATCAAATGTAATAATAATTTTAAATTATTCTAGGTCTCATATATCTTTGGTGTCTATATTTTTTTATATTATATTTTTATTCTTATTTGTTAGAAAAATTAATTAAAAAGTTATTAGAAATATATAGTTTTTTATAATTACATGCATGCTATTAATTTATCACCTCGATATTTGGTGAAATGTTTTTTTCTAGTTAATTTACTCTTTTAGATATTTTTCATTTCACACAATAATGAATATATTTTTTTTTTGAAAAACACTGTGTCTAGACTGTGTTATACACAACACCGAATCAATATTATGCTACACACAACACTTAGATTAGCTTTCGGTATATGCAACACTATGCTTGGCTTGTTTTACACACAACAACGAATTCTTTTGATAGCTTGCATTACACGCAAGATCGAGTTTTACCGAACAATAGTATACTATTAAAATATTATTATTTAATATAATAAGATATAACATAGACATTAAAGTAGAAATTATGAATTTTATTATCTAACATATGAAAATATAAGGTTTATAATATGAATTTATTGGTTACCAATTAATTATAAATGAAAATATATACCAATTGATTATAATGAAAAAATATTTTTATCCCAAAGTCATTTTATCTTAATAAATTAACTAAATTAAAATTATTGAATGATATTAATAAAATATATATATGTCATATATTCGATAAAATATTTATGATATTCATCTAATATATTTTATATTCAAAAGATAAGAATGATCCCAATTTTATGTATAAAAAAGCCTATATTTTTCAAAAGGGTAATTTTACCACCTTTTAATGGTGAACCCATTTTAAATAAAATTTTTGAAAATTTTATATATTATATTTAACAAAATAAACTTATTATTTTAAATATTAATATAAAAATTTACATTATTTTAATTTTTGGTATTTTTTGGTAAATTTCATGTTTTGATGAATAGTTAAAAAATATTAAATTTTAAATAAAAAAACATTTATCATCGAAATAATTTATAGTGTTAAATGTTATTTTTTATTAGTTTAAAAGTTTAATTAGATAAATAATATTTATCAATTAATCTAATATATATCAATGGCACAGATTTTACATTGAACTTAGATATAAAAACGTTTCAATCTTTTTTATGTTTTAACATTAATAACTCGTTTTCTCACCCCCATTAACGAGATTAATTTTAAATTAATTACTATAACATCTATTTTTTTAATTTTTAAAAATGGATTCCAAATTTGGAATCATAGGATCAAGATTATATAAATAGTTTTCTTTTATTTTTGGGCATTATGAATAGTAACTTTCGTAATTTTTTATTGACATGGTAAAAGGTAAATAGGGTAGTTAAGGGTAAAAAATAATATTATAAATAAAATACAATCAACTTAATACTTGTAATAATTTCATTGTATGAGTGTTTTTTGACTAAAATCATCATTATGCTAAAATTATAAACTTTCTAAGCCACTTAATGAGAGTAAGACATTAATTATATTTTATTTAAAGAAAAGTTAAAGATGTCATACTCATATTTTCAATAAATATATAATTTTCAATATAAGATGATACAGAAGATAAAATTGATGATAAATATTCACTTTAAAGATAATTGTTTTTCTTTATTAGGGTAATATATTTTTAATTTTAAGGAAATAATTAAATATCTTAAAGGTTTTTACAATGATGATGTGGAAATTGTTTTATTAATGATATCCAAGATATTAAAATAAATATAATTTGATATAATTAATTCCATCCATGAATTTTCTGGATGAATTTGAATTTTATGGGAGTAGTTAATATAGTTTGTCTTAATATATCATGTTGTGATATTTTTAAAAACACAAATAATGAATGATGTCAAAATTGACACAAATGATATTTTATGAAAGTAATATTTAATTATATTATTAAAAATTAAAACAAATATAAAATAAGGAAAATGGGACATGATATTTTCTAAAATTTTATAAATTTACCATTTATGGTACAATTTAGACTTTATATGTAAAATTTAGATTCTCTTAACGTTAAAAAATTTGTTACCATAGTTAAAATTAAAATAGGTTTAACTGGGGGTTAATCTAAAAGATAAGGATTAAAGATACATCATAAACTATCTAAAATTTATTTTTTTGATGATATTACAACATTATCATGTTTTTTATTCTAATATATTTCATTTTGGAGGTATTTTGATTGATAATTATTTTATTATAAATTAATCTTTTAAAAAATTCCAAATGTGTCGCTCCCCTCTCGGATAAAAAGAAACATCTCCTCCTCTTATTTTTACACTTTAAAACCTATTTGGTTCGTAAAATATCTATCTAAATATCCTAAAAACATCCCTCCCTTAATCCTAGAATCCTTAATTTGTGAATAAATCCAACTAAAGAAGTCCTTTTATGCAAATCAAAAGGGGATACTCAAAGAAGAGGTAATGTTCATCAACTAATGTTTTTAGGTTATTTCTTCCTTGAACCCAATAAATTATTTTTATTTCTTTTTTATATAATTAAATCAGTATCCTAAATATACATATTTTTTTATTAATATTTATACCTAAAATTTCACATAATTTCATCTAATGGTTAACGAACATACCATTGGTGTGTACGGTGGATTACGGCCTCGCAAAATTATGATTATTCGTTTTTCATTTACCACCTCTCATGGCGGGAATTATGATGGGCATGCTATTTTTTATGATATTTATGATATTTATGACATAATTATAGTTTTGTAACTATAATATAATATCTACCTTTTTGACCATATAATCTTTTAGGAAGTGATAAAGTCACTTGTGGGTGCGTATGGATTACAATATCCACAATGCGATGTGATTCTTTTTTCATCTATATTTCATATAGATAGTAATAGGGAAGAATTTTAGGAATATATATGATATATAAGACGTAAGAAATTATTTTATAATGATTAAATATCATATACTTTCCTTCCTCTTAACCCGACAAGAAAATAAAAACAATGTCCATGCCTACGTATGGCCTACCATCTCCATGAATGGTGTATTTTATTTTCTATCTATAACTATTAAGAATCACCATGAATAAATATATAATTAATATATATATAAATGATATTTATATCCTTATTATAAATCTAGATATGATTAAATAATGATCTATGTAAGAGGACTAAGGATATTTCAGGGGGATCATGATTCAAAATTTACTCATGTGGTAAGGGGATTTCTTGTCTCACTTTTATTTTTGTGGGACTTATTCCATACTCACCACTCATTTATTTTACATGGTGTTTATACTTCCCATGAATATATTTTATGAGTCTTATCCATAATATTATAATATTTTTACATCCTTATAATTTTATTTCTTTCATGAGGCATATGATTCTACTTATTATAAAATGATGAGTATTTATTTCAAAATCTCTTCAATATTTGGGATTGTTAAATTTTAAGTCTCTATTGGGGAATATTTATAATCCATGTCCATATTTTATAAATATTATTTCAAATAAAATGATTTAATATTCTTATATATATTTTTAAATTCATTTATACCCATTATTTAATTTTTAATACACTACTTGGAAGGAATATTTTATTGTTTTCCAAATGAGGTACTCTGTGACTTTTACGGAAAAAGTATAAGGAGAATGTTCTCTTCTAACTTATATGGAATGAATGGATTTTTATGATTTCATGATTCCTTATTTACTTGAATCATAACTTATAATATTACAATTTAATTTTCAAAGAAAATATTTTCTTTTAAAATTGTGTGGCATTTTAAGAAAAGAATACATTTTCAGAGCAGAGAGGATATTTTCCTCAAGAATTTTTTTCAAGGGATATATCAAAATTATTTTCCATATAAGATAAAACAAATTAATGTTACTTATGTTATAATGGGTATATGATTCAATTATACCATTATTATTCATTTAAATAATGTTTTGTGTTTATTATGGAATGATTTTTATGAACCCCATTTCCTTTCCATGGGTTATGTTATAATTGAATGAATTTTATGAAACCCGTTTAATTATGTGGGTTATGATATGATGAATTATTTTTGTTCTTATTAAATATATATATATATATTTTTCATTATGTGATGGGTGGTACCAATATAACCCTCCAATACATTAGGTAATGATTTATATCTCAAGAAATATACATGGTTATAATAGGGAATAAACTCGATTCAATAAAGGACATTGTTTGTTAAGATGGTCTTGGGAGTGAAACTTGACTAGTAATATGTTCATGGGAGTAAAACATTACTACCAAGATGGTATTAGGAGTGAACCCAAACTATTAATATGGCCTTGAAATCGATTCTTTTACTACTATAGAAATCATTTTATATTTATATGTGTCTGCCACAAATTCCATTACTTATATCTATGTTTCGATTTCATTGATTATATTATTTATTTATTTATGATTTATGTCTTATAAACTTCCAATATTTATTCTAGGATTCATTTTTATGATATTTTAAATTAATGGTATCACCTCTTAATTTTATGATCATGTAATCTTACCCTTATGCTCGTGTTTAAGCTTACATACCTCCCTTTTTTACTCTTACTGAGCATATGAGCTCACCCTTTTTCTTATTTTTTATTTACCCCAGGTTATAAAGAAAGGTTCTATTTGGGGTGATAAAGGGGAATATATTTTTTTTAAAACTTTGAAGATATTTCACTAGACTATAATTTTTTATTCCAAGTTTCCAAATTCACTAAACTAATATGGTATTTAGGAAACTGTTTGTGTAAGGTGTTATGTATCCCGTGAAAATGATATAATATCCATGAATGAAAATCTAGGTTTGTTATAGTTAGTATTAGATCGAAGGTTTAGTCAACCTTTGGAAACTGGGATGAGAAATCCTAAGTGATATCCTTATGGATATTTCTAAGGATTTTTCTAGGGATTACTCTAAGGATAGGCCTAAATATTCATTGGAAGGTGTCATAATTTATAAATCTTATAAGTGACCTTCCATGATTATATGGTTTTTCACTATAATAAGTGTTTCTCACATAATTATTTTTTGTTTTATTCATTTGAGGGAACCATAAGGAACTAGGTTGACATTTAATATAATGGAAAATTTGGTGACTATGATAAACTCAATTGGGTAATGAGTGGAGAGAAAGATTTTGTGATTATATTGAATCAGAAATCATTATATATGATTAAAAATGTGAATTTTGGTGGTATTCATAAGACATATAATAATATGAAGATGGAGTTTTATGAATGTTCACATGGTGTAGAACATAGAGGAATGAATATTCTGTATTCTTTCATGTTAAGAAGAAGGGAAGAAGAACCTTCAGGAATACCTCAAACAAAGGGGAAGATGTAATCTATTCTGGAAAAAGGGTTATAGAGTGACAAACGGTCACAAAGTTCAATGTCTTATCTGTAGAGAACATGGGAATTAACCAACTCAATGACCTGAACGAAGAACTTACTTCTAAACCAAGGAAGGGCATATTCTATTCCAATCATTAAAGATGATGTATTGAAGTGTTTGTATATTTTTATTCAAGAATTATGAAATATAAAGGCTTGCTCAGTTTATGTTTTTTTTATAAGGATTTATAAGAATATATTTAATGGCATGGTGAAAGTTTTACAAAGTAGAGATAACCCTTAATATATTTCTGATGTTGAGATAATTATGTTTGGATAAAGATATGTTGGATATGAATGAGTAAATTAGATGGTACTGATTTCTATGGAACTAATTAAGGATTTTTTTAAAAGTGTTTTATTCTATAATAGATGAAGTTTACAACTTTTTGTACCTAATAAATATATCTAATAAACTTTATAAAAAAATTCATGTTTTCAAAAAGTATGTATGGTAATTTATGTTATTACAATGTTTTGAGATAATAATTGATAAAGGTAGTCACATGTTTGGAATGTTACACCCAAGAAAGACTTTATGATATATGGGTGATCAATTCTAAGATATTTTTGATAAATTTAGTGACCTTATTTAAAAAAATTTAAACCTTCAATTGTCAAAAAGGTTATAAGGTTAACTGAATGATTTACATTAAAATAAGAATGTGTTTTTAGAGGTTAAAATATTATCATTCCATATGAGGATGTATGTATATAAGATAACCAATATTAACCTTTTTTTAATGTTAATACTGATGAAATAACATATCATCATATGGATCTCATTATCTATTATTGCTTCAGGAATGATAAATTCACTTTCATTTCATAGAATAAGAGATTAAGTGAAAATTGATCAAGTCACAATGAAAGGATGAGCTAATCTTATAGAATTTAATGAAATCAAGTAAGTATTTCTTCTCATAAAAATTTTCAACCCAAGGGAAATAATATTGAAACCAAAAATGTTATCCTAGTACCTTTATTTCGATGAATCAAATGGTCCCTTAGAACATTATGGATTTATTGATTTGTGATTTTTAACTTTCTCCTGACCATGTTATCTATCAATATCAATCAGAACATGATAGTTATATTTATCTTACAAGTCTAAATTTTAACTTTACACCTATGTTCTCTTATGTTGGAACCTAATTATTACTTACTTTGGGTGACTATTATGTTTCTAAATTTCCTTTTTTAAAGGAAGTTTTAGTTTTAATTTTTATGATGTGGGTTTCTATGAATGAAACTATCAAGTATTAAACTTTTGAAAACGCATATAAATTTTGAGAGTGAAATTAATTTTAAGGGGGTAGAATATAACACCTCTATATTTTGAGAAATATTTTTTACAAATTAATTTAATCTTTTTGATTTTTTTTATTTCACACGATACTGAATATAGATTTTGTTATATGAAAAACACTATGTTTGGCTTGCGTTATACGAAACACCAAGTCGATATTTCACTACACGCAACACTTGTATTAGCTTGTGGTATATTCATCACTATGTTTATCTTGTGTTATGCACAACTTCAAGTTCTTTTGATAACTTTCATTACACACAAGATTGAGTTTTACCGAACAATAGTATATTATTAAAAATATAATTATTTAATATAATAAGATATAACCTATTTATTAAATTAAAGTTTTTGAATAGTATTAATTAACTTATAGAAAAATAAGTTTTATAATATTAATTAAATGGTTACCAAATAATTATAAATGAAAATGTTTACCAATTGATTATAAGGAAAAAATATTTTTATCCCAAAGTCATTTTTTCTTAATAAATTAAATAATTCAAAATTATTGAAGGATATTAATAAAATAAATATGTGTTTTATATTTTAACACATATTTTTTATATTAATCTAATATATTTTAGAGGCATAAGATAAGAACAACTCCAATTTTATGCATAAAAACCTATATTTTTCAAACAAGTGATTTTACCGCCCTTTAAGGGTGAATCCATTTAAATCCAATTTTTAACACTATAATATGTTCCATTTGAAAAAATAGACTTCTTATTTTAAATATTAATGTAAAAATTTACATTGGTTGAATTTTTGGAATTTTTATAATAAGTGTCATGTTTTGAGGAATAGTAAACAAATACTAAATTTTAATTGAAAAAAAAAATTTCATCGAATCAATTTTTAGTTTTAAATAATATTATTGATTGGTTTTAAAATTATAAATAGGTAAATTTTCTATCATTTAATCTAATATAGGTCATTGGAATTAATTTTACATTGAATTGAGATATAAAAATGTTTCAATCTTTTGCATATTTTAACTTTAATAACTTTTTTTCTCGCCCCGTAAATGGGATCAATTTTAAATTAATTACTGAAAATTTTGAATTTTGAATTTTAAAACATTTATTCCACATTTAGAATAAGAGGTTCCAAATCATGTAAATAAGTTTTTTTTATTTTTGGGCATTATGAATAGTAACTTTAGTAATTTTTTATTAAAGCAGTAAACGGTAAATCAGGCAATTAAGGGTAAAAAGTAATATTATATATAATAGAAACTTAAACTAAAAATTTTACTAATTTAATTGAATGATTTATTTTAACAAAAACATCTGTGGCCTAAACTTATAACCTTTTTATGCCACTTGAACAAGAGTAAGACATTTATTATATTTTATTCAAAGAAAAGTTAAAGATGTCATACTCATATTTTCAATAATTATATAATTTTTAATATGATGTTATAAAGAAGATAAATTAGACTATAAATATTCATCTTAAAACAAAAAAAATCTTTATCATGGTGATTTATTTTAAATTTTTAGGAAATAAATAAATAACTTAAAGGCTTCTATAATAATGATGAAGTAATTGTTTTATTAATGATATTCAAAATATTGTAGTAAATATAATTTGAAATATTTAATATCATCCATGAATTTTATGTATGAATTTGACTTGTTAGGTATGATTTAAAATAGTTGGTTCAAAGATATCATATTTTTATGATATTTTTAATAAGATAAATAATGAATAGTGCCAAAATTGACACTAATGGTATTCTAGGAAAGTAATATTTTGTTAAGTTATTTAAAAATAATAAAAATATTAAATCAGGTCTAGGGAAAAATATATGGTCACAAATATCATAAATTGACCATTTATGATCTAATTGACACTTTATATGTAAAAAATTACATTCTCTTACCATTAAAAACATCATTAGCATAGTTAAGATTAAAATAGGTTAACTAAGGGTTGATAAAAAAGATAAGGTTTAAAATTACATCAAAACCTCTCTAAAATTTATTGGATGAAGAGATTAAAAACTTATCATATATTTTCTTTTAACCAATAGAATTTTAGAGGAAGTTTTATTGATATTTATTTTATTATAAATTAATATTTTCAGAAATTCCAAAAGTTCTTGTCCCCTGTCTTATAAAAGGTAACATCTTCTCCTCTTCTCTTCACACTTCAAAACCTATTTGGTTATAAAAATTAATCAAAATATAATCCCAAAATCCATACCTTAATCCTATAATACTTACTTTGGGATAAAATCCAACCAAATAAGTCCTTTTGTGAAAATCAAAATATGATACCCCAAGAAGAGGTAACATTCATCAATGAACATTTTTGTATTCTTTATTTCTTGAACCCACTAAATTATATTTATTTAATTTTTATATAATAAAATAATTATACAAAATATACTAATATTTTTTTTATTAAGGTTTCAACCAATAATTTCAAACAATTCCATCTAATGGGTAATGAGCTTACCGTCTGTGTGTATGGTGGGTTACCGCCTCACAAAACGATGATTGTTCGTTTTTACTTTACCACCTCTCAAGGTGGAAATTATGATGGAGACGATATTTTTTTATTATATATATGATATATATATATATAAATTAATCTTATTTAATTATAATATCATATCTACCCTTTTTACCATCAAATAGTTTGGGAAGTGATAATGTATCTCGTGTGTACGTATAGTTTACCATCTCCATGATGAGATGTGATTATATTTTCATCTATATTTCACATGGATAGTAATTAGGATTAATTTTGTTAATATTTATGATTTATATGAAATAATAAAATATTATTTAATGATAATATATCATATAATTTTCTTCCTCTTAACCCAGCAATAAAATGAAAACAACATTCATGCGTACGTATAGCCTTTCGTCTCTATGAACGGTGTATTTTATTTTCTATCTCTAACTATTATGAATTACCATAAATATATATATAATGAATATATATATATATATATGTGTGTTTGATATTTATATCATGATTATCATTATATATATGATAAAATCATTAGCTATGTAATATGACTAAGGATAAGAAGTCAAAACATGAATGAAAAACAAAGTGGTTATTACCTGATACATAACTTTAACATGGAATTGTTAAAAAGAGAGTAATATAAAGTCATAAGAAAATATTTTATGGAATTAAATATATTCATATGGTTCTATGGTAGATTTATAATAAACTTATATTCATTATACATGAGTTTTTAATGTGTTTGAATTATTTCAATACTTAAGGTAATGGGATTTCATCTCACTTTTTATTTCTGTGAAATACATGTGATATTCATCACTTGCTTCTTTTTTGTGGTGTATATAATGACCTATGACATTTTATATCATTAATTTACTTTAATTAATGATACTAAATTTTTAAAGTGATGTTATTATTTCATGGGGTTCATTATTCAAAGTTACTCATGTAGTAAGGGGGTTTTAGTCTCATTTTTATTTCTATGAGACTTACGTTATATTCACCACTCGTTTCTTCTACATGGGGTGTATACTACCCAAGAATGTCTTTTATGAGTATTATCCAGAATATTATAAAATTTTCATATTCTTATTTTTTATTTCTTTCATGAGACATATGATTCTGCTGATTGTAAAGTGATGAGTATTTATTTCACAATTTCTTCAATATTAGGGATTGTTTCATTTTAAGTCTTCATTGAGGAATATTTATCATCCATGTCCATGTTTTTAAAATATGTTTTCAAAAAAATATTATTCTCCTCTGAATATTTAAATTTATTATTAACCATTTTTTACTTTTTACTACAGGGTTTGAATGGAAAATTTTTTCATTTTCCAAATGAGGTACATTGTGACTTTTCTAAAAAAAAGTATAAGAAGATTATTTTCTTTTAAATTATACATAATGAATGGATTTTTCTGATTTCATGATGCCTTATTTACTTGAAGATTACCTTATAATATTACAATTTTATTTAGAAGGAAAAAAATGTTCTTTTAAAATTGCATGGTATTTTACGAAGATAAAACATTTTCAAAGAAGAATGGATACTTTCCTCAAGAAGTTTTTTCAAGTGATCTCTCAAAATTATTTTCCATCTAAGATAAAATTACTAGATGTTTGGTATGTTTTTTTGGGTATATGATTCAATTCTACCATTATTATCCTTTATAAGAATGTTTTATGTTTTTGATCGAATGATATTTATGAAACTCAATTTTTTTCCATGGGTTATGTTATGATTGAATGATGTTTATAAAACCCATTTCATTTTGTGGGTTCTGATATGATGAATGATTTTGGTTCTTGTGGCACACATATATATGTTTTTCATTATGTGGTGGGTTGGACCTATATCTCCCTCCAAATACTTGGGTAATGATTTATATCTCACCCTACTACAAAAAGGACTTTTAACAACGTTTTCCAATATCAGCATATTTTTTAATGCTGATAAAAGGCAACCATTATCAGCATATTTTTTTACCACTGATAAAGGGTTTCTTTTATTAGTGCTTTATGTTTAGCGTTGATAAAGGACACCCTTTATCAGCACTTTATTTTCAGTACCCATAAATGAATATTTTATCTGTGATTTTTTAGCGCTGATAAAAGCACGAATTAAATGAAATATTTAAATAAATAAAAATAAAATTATTTCATTAAAATAATATTAAAAAATTTATTAATTACATAATTATTGATAAAAATGAATAAATTTATTATAATATATATAAATTATAAATAGTATATATTAAATATATATGTGTGTGTAAAATAAAAATTAACCAGGTAAAAAATAAAAATAAGTAAATTTAGAAAAAATATTAAATAGTTTATTAATTAAATAATTATTGATAATTTTAATAAGTATTATATATTAAATATATTTATATATATTAATTTATATAAATATGAATCCTATAATACAAAATATTATTTATTATTTACATTAAATAGTAATATATTAGTGAATAATGGTTTATAATTAAAAATTAATATGAATTAAGAATATTGACTAATTGCATCAAGTAATGGAAATAATTGAATGTCATTTTATTTTTCAATTTAACGTAGATAAAATGAATTATATTGATTTCACATGTACGTAATTAATGGATTTTTATATATATACGCACACACATAAATATTTTTTGGGAATCTGATCAATTTATATTATTTATTTTAAATATATTTATTTACTATGTTTTAATATTTTCAATATGTATTCATCATTATCTCAATATATATCCATTTATTAATGATTTTTATTTTTCAAACTTATCCAAATTTTCAATATTATACTCATTTTTAATTTATCAATTTTACTCATTTTTAACATGCATGAACTTATGATTAAATATTCATGAATAATGTAAAAAATACATTTGTAAAAAATATTTATAAATAAATTTATTTATAATTTTATATTTACAATTTTTATATACTTATAACTATAAATAAATAAATAATATTTGTTTAAAATTTATTTATATAATTATAAACAAATAATTGTAAAATTATAATAAATTTATTTAAATAATGAATATATCTACTATATTTATATATGTAATTATATAAATATATATAATGATATAAATATTATTTTTTAAAAAAATATTATATGATTATAAATAAATAATTATATATTAAGATAATTATAAAATTGTTATTTTATAAAAAGTATTATTATAATAATTATAATTATATAAAATAATTATACTTTTCTAAAAAAAATTATTTTTCTAAAATATTATAAGTATTTATAATCGATTTTTTATGCTGATAAAAATAGAGATTTATCAGCGCTTATTAACTTAGTGGTGATAAAAGGTATCTTTATCAGCGCTTTTTTGGAAGCACTGATAAAAGTTTAATGGTCTATTTTAAGAACTCTAACCATCACAAAACAGTTCGCGGTATCTGAATCTCTCTATGGAAGCGACCTATTGTCGGTGCACCTCATTGTCGAATCCAATCTTGAATATAGGCACGAATCAAGGTTCTAACTATTCTAAGGCTCAAGTGATTCAATGGTTAAACAAAACCAAGGATCGAATAAAATCCAAGTTTTTTGATATTTCTAATTTTCCTTAGTTATCCACTGAACCTTCTCATCCCATATATGTGTATCCCAACCAGTCCAGTTTCCCTATCCTATAATAAAACAACCCAAAACTCATTGTCTGTTCTTATGAATGAGGTTTGAGATTCTTGAATAATCTTTTGTTGTTTAGATTAAAACAGAGTAGAAAATATTTACACTTTCAATTAATATATGTATCTTGTTTGATATCTATGTTGTTTTTATCTTTTTTTCTATTATGTAAAATTCAAAGAAAAATAAAAATGCATAAAATTGGACCTAATAACAATTTTCTTGGCAAGCTACATGCTAAATTAATGAATAAAATATAATCCATTTTTTATAAGTGGGATAGAAATTGGAGTCTTTCTCAATGGTTTGTCTTGTCCTTCCACATTCGTTTAAGTGTTTCATGTCCTACTTTCATCTTACCGATTTGCTGGACACAAATATTAGTGAGAGAAAGTGAGTTTGTCTAGTGAGTTTTTCTACTTAGAAAAGGAAGAAGAAATATTATTCAATCAAGTAAGGGATATTATCCATTTTATTTTTTTTCATATTTTAATAATAAGGAAATTTATTTTTATTCTAATGATTTATTTTGAAGGTGATATTTTTTTATAATTATAATCATTGAAAGAGGTTAGTTGTTTATTTATTTTAACATGATTTATTTTTTAAAATGGAAATTATTTTCATATGTCAAATTTTTATTCTAATAATTTTTCTTATAAAATTTACATTTCATTTGAATTATAATAATTATATTTGATTAGTTATTTATTCATATTATGTTATTGAAAGTGATTATTTTTTCATTATGTAAAGAATTATATTTTTCAATAATAATTACAAAGTCACGTATATATATGTATATTTTATAGAAACATGTATATGAAATTATTTTCAAGTTACTCAAATTTTTAAATTGTGTTTTATATTAATTAAAGTATTTATATTTTTTAAAATATAATATAAGAAAATTATAAAGTCTTTCTTGTTATTTTTAAGTGGATTTGATTTTATCAAAATATATGTTTATATTTCAAATAAGAAAATTTATAATTTTGTGCCTATATAATAAATAAATGTTATTATCATTTGATGTTCATTATTTTTAGTAAGTTTTAAATAATTAAAACTATCATGTCATGTGTGAAAAGTGTATATAAAATCATGAATTTTATTTATAATATAAGATATGGCCTTCATCTTAACTCATGACATAACATTATGTATTAGTTTTATTATTCATGTACACGTATGTGTTTCGATTGAATGGTCTCTTTATTCCATCATCTTATTATTCATGCACTAGTTTTATTATTCATATTATTGTGAGGTATAATAGGTTCCCAATACCTATATTCCATGAAATATATTATTTTGTTAAAAATCACTTAGGAACCACTTTTTCATATAGTGGTCGATGTTGTTATTTGTTTGGAATTTTCCATTACAAATCACATGGGAACCTCTTTTTCATATTTTGATTGAGAAATTAATGTACTATTATTTTCTTGATTCACCTATAAACCAAGGAAAATGTTCTAATAATCATATACAGTTCGAAACCGTACCTCATATGATCCAAAAAAATTACATTATCCTTTTTCTGATCCTAAAATATTATAGCTTTGATAGATATGAGTACCAGCATGCTTTGATCATTTTTATTCTCTATGTAGAGTGTGTGATCAAATCTACCTTGTTAAAAAACAAGTTTCTTGGGTATTTATCTAATCTTAAATACCATGTCCTCAGTGATTTTTTATCCTATAAAAATAATTATTTAAATAGAACACCTTTCTATCATTTTCATCCATAATAAACCCATCCAATTTCTTAATGTATACTCTATCCTTAAGAACTCCATTGAGGAAAATATATTTGACATTCATTTGGTATACTTTTAACTACATTTTCACGAAAATAGCCAAAAAAAATTCAAATAGTTTATCATTGGTCTATGGGATAAAATTTACCATAAATATAAATTTATTTAATCATAGAGTTCCCCGTACACAGTATCCATTATTTATTTTTAGTCACTTTTCCATATCCAATGAGTTTAATACAGAACACCCACTTGGTTGAATACATTTCTATCCTCCAGCCTTGGAACAATTTCCCTAGTCACATTTTTTTATTCATATCAAGCTCCTCATTCATATATTTTATCCAATTATTATCCTTTTAATACTTCTCCAAATTATTTTGGCTCTAATTGGGAAAAATGATGTTTTTTAGGAGTCTTACTCCTTCGATTTTTCACTAAAACTATCTGATCACCAATGGAATTTTATTCATTGATTTCATCCTTTCTTGTATTTCTTTCAATTGATACTTCCTCTTCATTTTCCTCACCATCATTGTCTTATTTTATGTCTACCTCAGTAATGTGTACTCCCAATTATGGTACTCAATTAATAATTAATTTCCAATGATGTTTCATTATTATTTTAATTATTTACAATCTTCCCATTCTAATTAGTAAAAAATATCTATATATTTTATCATGTCAACATAAAAACATCTCAACCAACCCTTTTTAAGTCAGTATTTAATTGTATCATTATCTAATATTGATGTAATTGATAGTTTCATGACTTATTATATACTCCATTTACTGATGTTATATGAAATATGCATAATTTGTGTGAAATATTAATGTTTTAATACTAAGTATAATTTTTGAGCAGTTTTAGAAGTTGTCCAATTGAGTTAGTTTACTATGTTATTTATAACTCACACCCTATTGATCCAAATTGTGTGGTTATTGGTTTTTATGATTTCTAATTCAATTTCCCACATATCATTATAATGGATCATGGGCTCGTTATTCCATTTGAAGGATCGTATGGACTACACAAAAAGACCCACAGAATCTATGAAGAAACTGGCCCATCCATAAAGATTTAATTTTTGGGCTTCATCAGGAAGTCAAAATTCCTTTATTCTCCTTCAAAGTTCGGGGGACAATGTAAGGAGTCTTGGATAAAAATTTCAAGTCCAAAATCTGAATACAGGGGGCACAAATGAATCATTTAAACTCATCCCACCATTCTGGCCAAGAAATAAAATGTAACGTCTCCGACCTGGAAGCCACTAAACTGGTGCTCCGAACTGAGTGGTTACACAACCTTAAGCGCGCCTCCCTGTATGCCAAAGGCTACCGACTAGTAGTGGGGGTATATGGATTCAAGTGGGAAGACTATACCCCCTTTTTATCAGATTAAGCCGCAACATAAAAAAACCAAATAGTGGAAATAATAATCAATAAACAAGGAACATGTATAACAACCATTTCAAACAATAAACATTCCATGTCATACTAAAAGTGCAAGAGTAAACAAAACCTGAAATAAAGACAACGGCCAAAATCCCCAAAATGGTCCCGACTCCAAGTCCGGATCCTCCACCAAGTTCTACCCATGTCCACTCACTATCTAGAAAGAACCCTTTCCCTTCTCCTGGCCTGAAAACATGAAGTCTGCTCGGGTACCCAACGGCAACCCAAGTAGGGTGTGAGTACAACTCAGTAGGCCACCACCAACGGTGTCTACAAAACATCCATTATAACAAGTAGTGAATGCAAAATGAATATTAATGATAATTACCAAGTAATTACATACGGTGCCATTAACAAGTTCAGGGCCAAATACATTTCCACTTCTATTACCATTCATTACACACCAATTATCATCACTTACCAATTCATCACATTTCCATGGGTTAATCACATACATTATGTTATATGGGTTTAAGGCCAAAAATCACAAGAAAGAGTGTAAACACATTGTTTTCCTATCTCACTAGGACTGACCCCCTCATAATAATCATATCCTCACCTCAAAGCCTCATTCTCGGTGGATGAAACCGTTAGGAGAATAGATCCTCATTCCTCATTCTTAACCCATGCATTTAGGGTGGAGTTCAGAGCATCAGTATTTACTGAACCTATGGGCGTAGATCCTCAAGTCATACCCCACACTACCAAGCCATGTGCACATGCTTATATATAAGTAACCATCAACCTGCCATACCATTTCCCTTAGGAAAACACCATTCACAACAAACCACATGGGAATTCACATTATGCCTTAACCCATTAACACCTTACCATTTCACATCATTTACCGATTCGTCCAATTCCCATGTGTTATGCTTATCTCACTAAACATTCAACACTAAATCAATAATCCATCACATTATGGTCTTTATTCAGTTTACACATTAACCCATTTAACTTGTTCATCATTCCCATGAATCAACCATTCAACTCATTCCAAATAACCCTCAGGTTATTACCAAGCCTAGGTGCATCACCTAACTTCTATTCAAGGTTCAACCAAACATGCCAACATATTCATCAAAGTCTCTTCCCTTTATTACAACAAGGTCACTTGTTCAATCACATTCCCTAAGTCTGGAAAAATTCGGCACATCCCATGGATGGCCCCAATTAGGTCAAGTCATTCCCAAAGCATCCCATGGGGATCGTGAGAGTTTCCATTTACCATTTTAAACACCGATATTAATTAACAAGTCATGGTTATTCAAAACTTAACCAAGGGAAATCAAGGACACAACTAAACATGCACAAATACCCAAATAACTATGGGATATAACTTGTAGACCACCTACCTTGAAACTGAAGTTGAACGCACCCTAAATCGAGTCCTTAGACCTCAATCTGACTAGCCTTTGGAGTTTCAACCAAGAACTCACCCAAAAGATAGGGTTTTAGATATTCAGAACAATAGAGAGAGAAGATACAAACCCTAAATCAAAATGAGGAGGAAGGATGGTATTAGTCTTACCCGGAGCTTCGATCCGCAACCAACGGTGCTCTAAATGGCCAATAATAGAAGAAGAACCACCCTTGGGAAGCTTGTGTCGGCCAAGTTTGTCACTATGGCTGAGAGGGGATGAATGGAGGAAAATCCCGAGTTGGGGTTTTAAAATCCTGGAGTTTCAAACTTGTACTTTTTCCCAACTTTAAGAGGCTGCACGGTTTAACAAACCGTGCGTAAACTCTATGCATGCTACTGCCCAGAGGAGAAGGGTTCCACGATTTACCTGGCCAGGCCACACGGTTTTCCATGGTCATGCACAGGTCGTGCACCCTGGCCTGTCTTGCCCAGCTTTCCTTTCTTCTGTGCCCCGAGCCCCTGAAACACTCCCAAGGCCTCTCATACTTTCAAAAGACATCCCTTGAAACCTAGAACAAGTGATTCATCCAAAATATAATGAAAACATACCCTTCAAAAAACCAGGATCTTCCATCCTCCCCACCTTATAACAGCTCGTCCTCGACCCGAGTTCCCAAGCCTCATTGCTCCACCGAAGAGAAGAGTTCAGGCCACTAAGCCCACATATCCAATTCCCGCTCCCAAGTTTCTTCCTGAACTTTCCCATGCTGCCATAGTACTCTCACTAATGGCACAAAATGGCCCTGCAAGATCTTTTCACTACGATCCACCACATGAACTGGATGCTCCTCAAAGGACGCATCAGCCTCAAGCTCCACATACTCAACATCAAAAGTGTGAGATGGTTCAGGGTGATACCGTCGAAGCTGTGACACATGAAACACATCATGCATCTGACCATACAGTTGTGGAAGATCCAATCGGTAATCCACTGGTCTAATCCTCTCCACAATCTCAAAATGTCCCACATACCTGGGTGCCAACTTACCCTGCCTTCGAATTCGACGGTGACCCAACCTTGGAGAAACCAGAATGAACACTTCATCACCCACCACAAACTCAAGAGGTCTACGCCTCCGATCGGCATACGACTTCTGTCTACTCTGAGTCATAGCCATCTGCTTCCTGATCCACTTAACTCTCTCTGAAGTCTCCTGCATGAGACATGTCCCCAACAACTCAGATTCACCAGCCTCTAGCCAACACAAAGGAGATCTACATGGCCTCTCGTAGAGTGCCTCAAACGGTGTCATCTGAATCAAAGCCTAAAAACTGTTGTTGTAGGAAAACTCAACTAATGATAGGTTCCTCTCCCAATAACCACCAAAGTACAAGACACAAGCTCTTAACATGTCTTCCAACAATTGGATCATACGCTCCGATTTCCCGTCCGTCTGCGGGTGGAATGCCATACTCAAAAACACCAACGTACTAAGTGCCTTCTGCAACCCTTTCCAGAAACACGATGTGAAATGCGGATCTTGGTCTGAAACTATGGTTCATGGAACACCATGCAACCGCACTATCTCCTGAACATACAGCTCACCCAACTAGTCGACTATAAAGGTCTCTTAAATCGGTAAGAAATGAGTCACTTTTGTTAATTGATCCACAACCACCCAGATTGCATCATTCTTCTGTGGCGTCCTCGGAAGACCCACACCATAATCCATTGTTACATCATCCCACTTCCATTCCAGAATGGGAAATGGATTCAACAAACCACTTGGGCGTTGATGCTCGGCTTTCACCTGCTGACAGGTAAGGCACCGTGCCACAAAGCCCGCAACTTCCTTTTTCATTATAGGCCACCAATACTACCTTCGGAGATCATGGTACATCTTGGTCAAACCAGGATGCACTGACCACTTTGATGCATGGAACTCACACATCAACTCTTCCCGCACACACTTTGGCACAACCACATGATCCCAAACCTGAACAACACCCTCTGCATCGACGGCCCAACAAGAAGGTATCTCCCCACCTTTAAGATTTTCCTTCATGTTCAAACACTTCGGATCATTAAGATGACCTTCCTTAACTCGAATCAAAAGCATTGACTCCATCATTAAGGAAGCAATAGTGACCTGACCACTCTCCTTATGCACCTCCAGGTGTATCTCTGCAAATAAAGCCATCACTTTCCACTCGTTGCTGGACTCCTGAACCACCTAATTCTGAACCTTCCTGCTCATAGCATCAGCAACATTGTTTCCCCTTCCTGGCGTGTACACCAACTCAAAGTCAAAAGACCAGAGATATTTAACCCATATTCGCTACCAAATATTCTGATCCCGCTGTGATAATATGTACATTAGGCTCTTATGTTTGGTAAACATGGTAAATCGTTCTCCAAACAGATAGTGCCTCCAGCACTTCAAGGCGTACACTACTAAAGCCAACTCAAGACCATGAGTGGGATAGTTGCGCTCATGGGGTCTCAACTGCCTTGACCCATAAGCCACAACCCGCTCATCCTGCATCAACACAGCCCCAAGTCTGATTCCGGACGCATCACACAACACGATGTACTTCTTACCCGGCTCAGGTAAGATCAAGATAGGTGTGGTCGTCAACCGCTTCTTCAACTCTTGGAAGGCATTCTCACAAGCCTCAGACCACTCGAACCTGATTCCATTCTTGTTCAAGCCCGAGAGTGGTGCTTCCAAGTGAGAGAAATCTTGAATGAACCTTCGGTAATACCCGGGCAAACCCAGAAAACCCCGAACATCAAAAACACTCTTGGGCTGCTCCCAGGATACAACTGCCTGCACTTTCTCTAGATCCACTGTCACACCTGCCTCCAAGATGATGTGACCCAGAAAATGCACCTCACCTATCCAGAATTGACACTTTGATAGCTTGGCGTATATTTGATGCTCTCTCAGCATACCCAAGACAATATCAAGATGTTGGGCATGATCGTCATGAGTTTTTGAGTACACTGAGATATCATCAAAAAAGACAACCAAAAACCAATCTAGATAGGGATGAAATATTCGGTTCATCAAATCCATAAACACTGTTGGTGCATTGGTCAAGCCGAAAGGCATTACCACAAACTCAAAAAACCCGTACCGACTTCGGAAAGCTATCTGCGGTACGTCAGAAGATCTCACCCTCAACTGTTGATAACCTGACCTCAGATCAATGTTATAAAACACCGATTCACCCCTTAACTGATCAAACAGGTCATAAATTCTAGGAAAAGGGTACCTATTTTTCACTGTCATCTGATTCAATTTTAGATAGTCAACACACAGCCTCAATGACCCATCGTCCTTCTTTGCAAAAAGCACGGGAGATCCCCAAGGAAACATACTAGGATGGATAAACCCCTTACGCTACAACTCCTCAAGCTGAACCTTTAGTTCTTGGAGTTCTTCCGATGCCATTCGGTATGGAAAAATAGAAACTGGATCCCCTCCCGGCAGTAACTCGATTGTGAACTCAACATCCCTCTCAGGGGGTAACCCTGAGAAATTCTCAGGAAACACATCCTAAAATTGATCCACCACAGGAGGAAAATTAGATTGTTCCCCTACATCATCATCATCAAGCATGAAACATGCCACTTGAGTCGTGAGTACAGTCATCTGTTGAAAAAACGGTCCTGAACGCCATGCTCGAATATCCGAGTCACCACAGTGGACATAAATATCACCCTCAAGCGACCCGAACGATACTCTGCAATGATAACAGTCTATATGTGCCTGATACAACACCAACCAATCCATTCCAAATATTAGGTCATAACATGACATCTCGAGAACGAACAAGTCCCACAGAAAATGATACCCAACAACTTCTAAGGCGCATCCCTTGCACTACTTTATATCCTCAACCCGCACTCCCAACGGGGTGTCAATTGACATAACTCCACACACCCCCTCCACAGGTAAACCCAACACTACCACAAGTTGAGCAGAAATAAAAGAGTGTGTGGAAACTGTGTCAAACAACGCACTAGAAAACATAGAATCTACAAGGATCGTACCTCGAACAGTTGAAGGTCCGGCCTCGCCATTACCAGGAACAAACTAAACTGCCTAAAGCTGACTTACCCCTCTACCCTGGGCTCCAGCCTGAACACCATGCACCGTACTACCCTGCTGGCATGAGCGATATTTCCCTGGAGTTCCATGTCCACTGCCCCTGCCAGTACGGCTCGTGGAGCTCCAAATACCTACCTGATATGGGGCAACTTATCCTCTTCCTATATCTGGTATCTACTTTTCCTCATTATGCTCACCCGTCTGTCGAGGGTTCCGGCAGAACCTCTGCACATGCCCCATTCTTCTGCACAAACGGTACTCAACTGGAGGTCGAGGAGACTGACCACGAATATTCCCCGAGCTGCCACACTAATAACAAAACACCTGGTTCCCAATCTGAGAGGATGACCCCCTCTTCTGACCACCTTGCTGGAAACTTTCTAAACGGCGCTTCTGACCTTCAGAAGATGCACCTCTTATCTGCCCAGCTGGCACGATAAGACAACCACCTGAAGCTCCCTTTAGGTTCCCTTCAGAGATGAGTGCCTGATCCATCACCTCTGCAAAATTCTTCAAGAGGAATATATTCACTTGAGACCTGATCTCATGTCTCAACCCATCTTGGAAATGCCTTACTATCGTTGTCTCATCCCCGGCTAACATTGGGACGAAGCATCGCAAATCAGTGAAGTGACTAGCATAGTCCATCACCGAGAGTGATCCCTGAGTCAAGCTTATAAACTCTATAGGCCACTCCTACCTCAAAGTCTCTGGGTAAAAATGCTCCAGAAACTTCTCCTGGAAAACATTCCACGGCATCCCCTCAGCCTGCTCAGTCTGAGCCTGAATTTCCCACCAACGCCTTGCCTGGACCCGCAACATGTAAATGGCCAGCTTTACTCTCTTTTCAACATGGGTCTCCAGATGATCCAGTATCATCTAAACAGATTCTAACCAGAACTATTCTGCCTATGTCCCACCCTCTCTTGTGATAGTTGGAGGGTGCTGCAGCTGGAACTCCCTGGTCAGCTCAAACACACTCGGTGAAACCCGTCCTGGGTCCCAATCCATTATCTGCATAAGGCAAGACAAGTTCTCTCAGAACTAGTCTTCTCTACCTTTATATATTACCACATTTTCATGATCTTCTACTGGAGTAGTGTTCTCAGCAACATCCTACCATTGCTCAACTGGTAATCGACATCGTGGTAGCATCTCTCTACATTTCCAAGCACGATATTTAACAAGCATACCATAAAACTTTCATGACTTCCTCAAAAATCTCTTTACTAGCTACAAAAACCCATTTTCATATGCTAATTTAACAACATTAGCACTTCAAATTCACCGCCCCGACCATCCCTACCGCGGGCCATGGTCCACATGGGGTAAACTACCATGCACTACCACCAAACTCACACAACATTTTACAAAACATTTTCTACTTCGCTTCATACCCTTATATTTCATTAAACATCATTTACCCACTTGCTTTATTTCATTATTCTCATTATTTCTTGGTTTCATGAAATGCATGATGAACCCAACATTCTTGCCTCACACACCCATCCTATGCGTGTGCCTAACACGATGCATGCCAATTATCTCCCCTTAGGTGCCTAAAATGATGCATGAATGCAAATCTGTGTGTTGTCAAGGCCATGATCCAACTATCATAAAATAGTCACATCAAACCACATGTGTATCACCCAACGGTGAAATATCATCAACTATAACAACACACAACCAAGAACAACATTTCCCACCCAGGGTGACTTGGGTATTCCCCCGTACATGGGTTAGCTACTTCCAAGAATGAGCCCATTAACAAGGCCCAACACATCTTAACCCTTGGCAACCTATCCCAAATAACAAGACCTCAGAGAAGGAGAAGAAAGACCTCCTCTGATACCACTTTGTAACATCCCCGACCCAGAAGCCACTAAACCAGTGCTCGGATTCGGGTGGTTACATGACCTTAAGTGCGCCTCCCCGTACTCCAAAGGCTGCCGAGTAGCAGTGGGGGTCTATGGAGTCAAGTGGAGAGACTATACCCACTTTTTATCAGAGTAAGCCGCAACATAAAAAAACCAAATAGCGGAAAAAATAACCAATAAACAAGGACCATGTATAACAACCATTTCCAACAATAAAAATGCCATGTCATACTACAAGTGCAAGAGTAAACAAAACCCGAAATAAAGACAACGGCCAAAATCCCCAAAATGGTCCCGACTCCAAGTCTGGATCCTCCACCAAGTGCTACCCATGTCCACTCACTATCTAGTAAGGACAATTTCCCTTCTCCTAACCTATAAACATGAAGTCTTCTCGGGTACCCAATGGCGGCCTGAGTAGGGTGTGAGTAAAACTCATTAGGACACCACCAATGGTGTCTACAAAATATCCAGTATAACAAGTAGTGCATGAAAAAGGAATATGAATGATAATTACCAAGTAACTACTTATGGTGACATTAACAATTTTAGGTTCAAAGACATTTCCACTTCCGTTACCATTCATTACGCACCAATTATCATCACTTACCAATTCTTCACATTTCCATGGGTTAATCACATACATTCTGTTACATGGGTTTAAGGCCAACAATCACATACAAGAGGATAAACACATCGTTTTCCTATCTCATTAGGGCTAACCCCCTCATAATAATCATATCCTCACCTCGAAGCCTCAGTCTGGGTGGATTCAACCGGTAGGATAATAGATCTTCAGTCCTCATTCCTAACCCGTGCATTTAGGGTGCAGTTCAGAGCATCAGTCTTTACTCGAATCATGGGCGTAAATCCTCAAGTCATACTCCACACTACCAAGCCATGTGCACATGCTTATATATAAGTAACCATCAACCCGCCATACCATTTCCCTTAGGCAAACACCATTCACAACAAACCACACGGGAATTCACATTATGCCTTAACCCATTAACACCTTACCATTTCACATCATTTACCCATTCACCGAATTCCCATGTGTTATTCTTATCTCACTAAGCATTCAAAACTAAACCCATAATCCATCACATTATGGTCATTATTCAGTTTACACATTAACCCATTTAACCTGTCCATCATTCCCATGAATCAACCATTCAACTCATTCCAGATAACCCTCGGGTTATTACCAAGTCTAGGTGAATCACCTAACTTCTATTCCAAGTTTAACCAAACATGCCAACATATTCATCAAGGTCTCTACCTTTTATTAAAACAAGGTCACTTGTTCCATCACATTCCCTAAGTCCGGGAAAAGCCGGCACATCCCATGGATGGCCTCAATTAGGTCAAGTCATTCCCAACGCATCCCATGGGGATCGTGAGAGTTTCCATTTACCATTTTAAACACCAATATTACCAAACATGCCAAGGTTATTCAAAACATAACCAAGGTAAAGTAAGAACAAAACTAAACATGCACAAATACCTAAATAACTATGGGATATCACTTGTAGACCACCTACCTCGAAACCACGGTTGAACGCACCCTCAATCGAGTCCTTAGACCTCAATCCGACTAGCCATTGGAGCTTCAACCTAGTAATCACCCAAAAGATAGGGTTTTAGAGCATCGAAATAAGAGGGAGAAAAGATACAAACCTTAAACCAAAAGGAGAAGCAAGGATGAGATTAGCCTTACCCGGAGCTTCGATCCGCAACCAACGGCGCTCTAAACGACCAAAAATTGAAGAAGAACAACCCTTGGGAAGCTTGGGTCAGCCAAGTTCGTCACTAGGGTTTAGAGGGGGATGAATAGAGGAAAATCCTGAGTTGGAGTTTAAAATCCCAGAGTGGAAAAGTTGTAATTTTCCCAAATTTAAGGGGCCACACAGTTTAGCTGCACGGTTTGACCAACTATGTGCAAACCATGCACATGCTACTTCCCGGAGGAGAATGGTTGCACGGTTTACCTGGGCAGGCCGCATGGTTTTCCCTGGCTATGTACAGGCCATGTGCCCTGGCCTGTCTTGCCTAACTTTTCTTTCTTCCATTCCCTAATCCCCTGAAACACTCCCAAGTCCTCTCATACTTTCAGAAGACATCCCTTGAAACCCAGAACAAGGTATTCAACCAAAACATAATGAAAACATACCCTTCCAAAAACCGAGATCTTACATAAAATCAGTACAGTATTCATGACATATCTCATGATTTCATCATCCAATCAATCTGATAATTTTCAGTGTGAAATAAGAGATATAGGTGTCAGACTTTGTTGAAGAAACTGTTCATATTTTAAGGCATCTTTCTATTGATAAACCCATTCACATTTAGGCCTTCTAAAAATTATGGATTGAAAGGAATAGTTTAACATTGTTTAAGAAAAATGCCATAACTTTGGATCCATAAATCCAAATTCCTCCAAATTTTTAGAGTAGTCGACCAACATTATTATCTAGATCTTTGAAGAAGAAGATATCTCTAGATTCTGCTGTCAGTATTTCTGAATCTCCAATCCAAGTGGAGGGATATATTGGGAATGAAAACAGTACACTTCCTTGGGCTATAAATACATCCCCTCCTCTCCTTAAAACGGGTTGGAATTTCAGAAGAGAGGAGCACATATTGGAATGACCAAATCCTTTACAAAGGCTTGTGAGGGCCTTAAATACTCATGTTTTTACTTGAGAGACCTTTCCTCCTCTCTTTGTTTTCATTTACTTGTATGTTCTTCTTTTTTGTAATCTTGTAAGTCTTTGTTTTTGTAATTATGTTTTAATGCATGTTTCTTCATCAGTATCTCTTATTCTCATCCACATTCTGTAGTTTAATATTAATTTTCTTAAAATATTTTAAATATAGTTGAATCCCATTCCCTTCTTTCACTTTCTCATTCTATCTAAAGTTTGTTTTTAATTATCATCATTGTTTGTGTGTGTGTTCGATGAACCACTATTTTCTTATACCTTTATTTTTCTTAACTTCTTAATTTATCATCATAATAATTATCACCAAATTATTTATCATTTTAATGTCTGAGTAAATATCTCATTGGAGTGAGTTATAATTTAGCGATGTTAAGTGATTGAGAGTATTTTCTTGAGGAATATCCTTCAAATTAACATTGTCTATGTTGGACTTAATATGTCATGGATTTGTGACTTTTTTTGTTTAATGTGTGGTTTCCATGGATTATTGGAACCATAAATACACTACCATCAATGAGATATAAATAATATTATAACCTAAGTTAAGTTAAGGCTTGGATTAAATCCAAACACTAAGGAATTCCAATCAATGTTATCTTGTGAAGTGGGTGTTAATTTAAATGCAATATAAAGCAAAGCTCAAGGATATCACAAGATTAACTCCCTAATAATGAACTCACCCCAATATTTATCAATTTGTTAAATCAATATTAATCTATCAATTATTTCATAAGATCTGCAAAGAAACCCCCCAATTAAAATACAATCAACTAAAAACAATTAGCTATTAAAAAGTATCATCGTCAAGGATTCAACCCGAGTGATGCTATACACATTAGTCAAGCATCAAAACCTTGACCGGTTGATAGGTGAAAATCAGTTTCACTTTCAAATGGTGTCATTTCCCAGGATGGTGCTTTATGTAGTTGTTAGTTTCTAGTTATTATAAAAAACATAAAAACCAAAATTTAAATAAAATGAAAAAAAAATACAAAGAAAAACCAACCTTCCTCATAAAAATTATAAACGAAAAACACAAAAAGAAAAACCCACCTTCCTTATAAAAATAATAAATGGAAAACACAAAAAGTAAAACCCACCTTCCTCTTTCTTCCAACATCTTTCTGAATACCCTATAGTCTCCCAAAAAAATCCCTCAAATTTGTTTGAACCTAAAATTGAGTGAACACTTCACCAACTTAGGAGGAACATTATAGATAATCAAATAATTCAAGAACCAGTCCTTGTCCAACCAATTGAATTAGATATGGCCAATCCTAGGGAACAAACACTTAAATAACCTGTTGTCCCTTATATTAATTACCAACATCTTGGTATTCAATATCTAAACATAGAGGCTGACTTCAAACTCAAATCGGGTTTGATTTATCTTCTCCCTCATTTCCACGAGCTAACTAGTGATGATCCAGATCTTCATCTTAAGGAGTTCCAAGTGGTATCCACTACCATGAATCCTCAAGAGGTTTCTGAGGAATAAATCAAACTCTGAGCATTCCATTTCTCCCAAGCTGACATTGCTAATTCATGGATCTACTACCTTCCTCCTGGTTCCGTAACCACATGAAATGACATGAAGCGACTCTTCTTAGAGAAATTCTTTCCTGCTTCTCGTAATGCTTCTATTCAAAAGGAAATAAGCAGTATCTGTCAATTTCCATAAGTGGCGGTGCTCTTGTTGATAAAACTCCTACAGCTACAAGAGATATTATAAGCAACATGGCTGCAAACACACAACAATTCCATAATCGATCACATTATTAAGTAAAACAAGTCAAAGACAATCAATCCATAGAGCCGAAAAAGATGACCGAGTGGATGAGTGAACTTACAGGTCTTGTGTGACAACTAGATGTGGAATCCAAATCCCCAACCTCATCTTCTCCACAATCAATGTTTCATAGACCTATCAAAAACTGTGGAATCTGCAACTCACCAAATCATCCAACAGACACATGTCCACAACTTCAAGAGGATCAATCTGATTCATCTAGACCAATGGATCTTAATGTAGCATATGCTTAGCATGACCCCAACCCTCAACGATCAGGCCAGTTCATTAGAAACTTCAACCAACCCCACTCTGAACCCTTCTCTTATTCCTATAACAAAGGCCTGAGGTATGGAAATCTTATTTCTCATCCTCCTAAATTACCTCCTC
This sequence comes from Viscum album, assembly GCA_963277665.1. Classification (NCBI taxonomy): domain Eukaryota; kingdom Viridiplantae; phylum Streptophyta; class Magnoliopsida; order Santalales; family Viscaceae; genus Viscum; species Viscum album. The sequence goes on from OY728144.1 coordinate 398,526,129, forward strand.
AAAAAACAAACCAGTTTCAATATGGTCAAGGTGTTGGTAACTTCAAACAACCTTATCCTTTTGTTCCTCAACAACAAAGGAACAATCCTCCCCCTGGATTCCACTATCTTAGTGAGCCTTCCCAATTCCAAAACCAAAACAATCACTTTCCCAAGAACCAAAATAATGTTAATCCCAATCCAGGACAAGCCTCTTCTTCAAAGAAACCATAGGAAAGTACAGTGGAAGATCTTTCCTCCTTCACCCGTTCTAGCCTCAAAAACATTTAAACAAAAATTGGACAACATTCATCCCACCTGAGCCAGCAATAATAATAAAATTCTTCCCAACTCCTAAGCTCAACTATTACCCAACCCCAAGGGTAATGTAAGTGAAATTGCACTTAGATCGGGAAAGAAAATTTCTATGCCTCAAGATAAGTCCTCCAACACCCCTTCAAATTTTGACCTATAAAATGAAAAGAAAAAGAAATTTTGAAAGGAATCTGAATCCATTCCCTCACCTCCTTATATTCCACTTATGAACCCAATTCATTTTCTTAAATCCATTTCTAAGACAAAGAAGTCATTTGAACACGATCCTGAAATGCTTGACATGTTTAGACATGTTGAAGTCAACATTCCCCTCTTAGATGACATTAAACAAATTCCTAAGTATGCCAAGCTTCTCAAGAAGTTGTGTATCAATAAGAGGAAACTTAGGACCATTGAAAATGTTTCCACCCAATAGTCTATTCCTATAAAGTGCAAAGATATAGGGAGCTTTACATTTCCATACCAAATATGAAGTTCCAACTTCAATGATGCACTCATAGACCTTGGAGACTCAATTAATGTCATGCCCAAATCCATATTCTCCAACCTTGTTCTGGGTCCCTTAAATCCAATGAGTGTTGTCATTCAATTATCCAATCGAAGCACAGCCAGTCCAAAGGGAATAATTGAGGATGTCCTTATTCATGTGAATGGTCTTATCTTCCCTGCTGATTTCTATGTCCTTGACATGGAAGGTGAGACGAACTCTTCTCAATCTCCCCTAATTCTAGGAAAACCATTCCTAATGACTGCAAGAACCAAGATTGATATCCATTCAGGCATCTTATCCATGGAATTTGGTGACCAAATGGTCAAGTTAAACATTTTCTAAGCCATGTGATACCCATCTGAGGATCACTCTGTATTCTCAATCCATTCTTCTGAGTACACTTAAAAGATTAAATTGAACCCCAATCCATCAAGTTCTTCATTTTAAAATGATAGAGGATCTTGTGAAATCTACACCATGATTAACCAAGTCATAAATGGTAATATTGATGTGGACCTCTCATTCATAGACTCCATCAATCAAGTGGAACTTGAAAACTCTCTTGAATCCCACATCAACTATGATCTCCACTACTCCACCTTGGATAGTATTAAGGAAAATGAATCTAATGCAACTGAAGTCCCTTTGTCCATTCCTAAGTTGTCTATCCCACAAATGAAAGATGATACTGATTTGAAACCTCTTTCTGAACACCAGAAATATGCATTCCCTTTCCATGATCTCTCTTATCCTATCATTATCTCTTCTTCACTTACCAAAACTGAGGTTTCCAAACTTGTTCAATTGTTAGAGGAAAATATAAAGGCCTTAGGTTGGACCCTAGATGACATACCAGGAATCAACCCTGCTCTTTTCATGCATCACATCCATCTTGAGGAATCATCAAAACCAATTATACAACCACAAAGAAGACTCAATCCACTCATACATGAGTTAGTAAGGGAAGAGATTACCAAGCTTCATGAAGCTGGTATTATATACCCAATTTCTGATAGTGAATGGGTTAGTCTAATTCATGTTGTACCTAAAAAGGGTGGGATAACTGTTTTCAAAAATGAACATGGGGAGGTAATCACAAATCGAGTGAAGAACAAATGGTGTGTGTGCATCGACTACCAAAAATTGAATTTTGAAACAAGGAAAGATCACTACCCTCTTCAATTACTTGATCAAATTCTAGAACAATTAGCTTGAAAGTCACACTATTGCTTTCTTGATAGATACACCGACCACTTCCAAATCCCAATCGCACCTTAGGACTAAGAAAAGACTACTTTCACATGCCCCTTTGGAACATATGCATATAGGAGAATGCCTTTTGGACTTTTCAATGCTCCTGAAACATTCCAAAGGTGTATGAAGAGTATCTTTTCTGAATTCATTGAACACTTCAGGGAAGTATTCATGGATGAATTTACCATTTTTGGTGAGTCATTTGAATCGTGCTTGCATTCACCCTCTCTAGTCCTTCAAAATTGTGTCAGGTGTAACCTTGTGTTAGATTTTGAAAAATGTTACTTCATGGTTGTAAATTGGATTTTTCTAGGGCACATAGTTTCAGAAGAGGGTATTGAAGTTGATCTTGCCAAAATTGAAGTAATCCAATCACTTCCAGAACCCACATCTGTTCGAGATATCTGTTCATTTCTCGGTTATGCTGGTTTCTATCAGTGATTCATCAATAACTTCAGTAGGATTTCCCTCCCACTCACTCGGTTTCTCCAAAATTATGTCACTTTTCATTTCGATGAGGTTTTCAAGAGAGCCTTCATTTAACTGAAAACCTCTCTTATATCTACCCCAATAATCCAATCCCCATATTGGTCCTTACCCATTGAGTTGATGTGTGATTCTTCGGAGAGATCCATTGGGGATATTCTTGGTTAATGAAGAGAAAATATTCATCATTTCATCTATTATGCCTCAAAAAAATGGATGAAACTCAATCCCACTGTACTGTGACTAAAAAGAAAATTTTAGAAGTGGTTTTTTCCTTAGAAAAATTCCGGCCCTATCTCTTAGGTGCCAAAATCGCCAACTTCACAGACCATTCTGGTATGACTTTATTACTCAAGAAAAGTGATTCCAAACCAAGTCTAATAATATGAATCCTAATGCTCTAAGTGTTTGACCTTGAAATCAAAGATATACCAAGAAAAGAAAACCATGTGGTAGATCACTTGAGTATACTTTCTAATTCTTCTCATTCTGAAATAATTGATCCAGAATTTCCAACTCAGCACCTTTCATCTCTCACTCCAAAAATATCATGGTATTCCCCAATTGAAAATTATATATTTTCTGGTGTTTTTTCTGAAAATGTTTCAAAAGAACAAAAAATGACGTTGAAAATTGATTCAAAATTCTATTTTTGGGAAGATAATAAACTTTGGAAAACTGGGGTAGACATAGTAATTAGGAGATGTGTTGATGAAAATGAACATTCTTCCATCTTAGAATTATGTCACTCAATGCCTGTTGGTGTCCATTTTAGACCACAAAGGACCTCTTGAATGGTCCTAGACTCTGAGATCTGTCAATCATGTCCTACATTCCAAAAGTTTGTCACAATTTCCAAAATAAATGAAACTCCCCAAAAGCCTTTAATCTTCTATGAGATCTTAGATGTTTGGGGCATCGATTTCATGGGACCATTCCCCCCTTCCAATGAATTCTAATATATTTTTCTTTTGGTTGATTATGTTTCTCGGTGGGTCGAGGTCAAACCCACTAGAAGGGATGATTCACATACTATTAGTGAGTCCCAAAATACACTCATCTTCCACCGATTTGGCACACCACGTGCCTTGATAAGTAACTTAGGAACCCAGTTTTGTAATAGAACCATGGAATATCTTTTGAAAAATAATGGCGTTGTACATAAAACTTCAACTACTTATCACCCACAAACAAATGGCATGGTAGGACGTTCTAATAGATAAGTGAAAAGAGTGCTTGAGAGAATTTTAAAACCAACTAGAAAAGATTGTCCTAAAAGTCTTGGTGAAGCACTTTGGACTTATCAAACTGCCTATACAACACCCATTGGGATGTCTCCTTTTAGGCTAGTTTTTGGTAAACCATGTCATTTACCATTTGAAATGCAACATAAGAATTTTTGGGCTGTGAAAACCTATAATTTTTATTGTGAAAAAGATAGTGAAGAAAGATTATTACAATTGGCTGAACTGGAGGAGCTTCAACTTGATTCCTATGAGAATTCCAATCTGTACAAAGAAAAATCCAAGTCACTCCATGAAAAAACACATCCTATGAAATGTATTTCATGAAGGTGAAAAGGTAATGATTTTAGATTCTCAATTTCGACTTCACCCTGGTAAGATTAATTCTTGTTGGTAAGGTCCTTTTATTGTTTCTCATGTTTACCCATTTGGTGCAGTGCAATTCCACGAATTTTTTTCCAAAAGGACATTCACAGTTAATGGACATTCGTTAAAGTATCACCATGAGATGACAAACAATCCTAGAACCACATCAACTTCCATCGGATCCCCAACTTCTGTAGTTGACCCACCACTAGATGGAGATGTCAACCCACCAAATCCAAACCAGGGGTCACCACTTTAACTTTAACTCCTCTCTCTCCCTATCTCTCTCTTCTTACTCCCTCCTTATCATTTTATTTTATTTTTTCCACTTTTCTCCTCTAATTTTTTTTATTTACTCTTCCTCTTTTGTGTCGGTATGTCTTTATAAAAAACTAAAAAAACCTAAATAACTAAAAAAACAAAAAAAATAGTAACATGAAAAATGAAGATTCATACATACTCACCGTCCAATTTTCAAATTTTTTCCAACAATTTTTTGGAGTCAAAAGACATGGTTGCATCTCAAAAATTTTGTGGTTTCTTCATAAATTTCTATAAAGTATATTGTGTCAAAACCAACAAATTTTGAATGCTCAATTTAGGATTTGGAAAATGATTTTTCCAAACCGTGAGGAAACAAATTAGTTTTTATGTCAAGGCCACCTAAGTCCATCTTTTCAAAATGAGTGTTTTTTTCACCCCCTTTGTGAATCTTGAGTTTGTGGACCTTCGAGCTGAATTTCTTACTTTAGTGTGAATTAATATGATAAAGTCATTTTTGGAACCACATGAGAATTATAATAGCCAAATAGCCTCCCATTAACCATACATTAATCCTCCTTTTGAAATCCCCTTCGAGCCTATGAAAACATTTTTTTTGATAGCCACATTACAAGGCAAATACCTTATCCCACCCAATATCAACATAGATTTTCATTGCATAATTTTTTGAAATTTACATGTGGGGGAATGTATTTCATTGTTTGGGTGCCATTTTATTGATTTTCAATGAGTTATCATATATTTGAGGGAAATAATCCATCTTATTGAGGGGGAGAGGTTGTCCTGCAGTGGGGTTTGGTAATTTATATAAGCTTATAACATATTGTTCAAATTTTAATGACAATTTTTCAAAAAAAATAATTCAAAAAATGATGAAAAAAAACTCAAAAAATAAAAAAAAGGGTTGTTTCTTGGGTAGGTCAAAAATCACTATTTCTCATCCATTGATCTTGTTATAAATATTACAATTTGTTTTTTGATGAGATCATTCATGGGTTGGGAGATGAGTGTGAAATCTCTTTCATGTTCAACTTTAGAAAAAAAAGAGGAGAAAAAACACTTGCATTATTTTCTTATGTCATTGGCAGAATTTTTGTGTTTTGTAAATATTCCATCCTTCATAGCCTTCATATTTCCGTCCACTTTTTGTGTCTTGTTTCACATTTTTATTTCCTCATAAATATGTGTTTCCATTTCCTTTCATGTCTCATTTCAAAAAAAATGTGCATTGCTTTTTCCATGTTGGTGTTTTTTCCCTCTTTTTCTCTCTCTTGAACATTATATTTCTAATGTCCCATTGCCATAGAAAAACCCCTTAAAAGACCTATTGATTCTTGTGCACTTTGTACAGGGATTGGAATCTGATATCTCTTTCAAACTCTAAGATTTTCACTTTTGGTTGGTGAATGAGTGAAGCTCTGTAAATTAATTTTATCATCATGAGAGAAGTAAGTTTAGTGTGCCACCATTTTACATTTATAAATTTGATAATAAAAAAATGAATTGTTTTTGGAACATTGTTTTTGTAAAAATTTCTGGTGTAATTCAATATGGATGAGTGATATTGTCTAAACCTCCCTGATTGGGGAAAACAAAATTTTAATATTTGATGGTGAGTGAAAATGGTTTTTGTCATGTTTTTATATTTTTTTCATATGAGGACATGCACAAGACTAAGTGTGGGGGAGTTGATATTATTAATAGTTTTATGACTTATTATATACTCACTTTACTAATTTTATATTAAATGTTCATAATTTGTGTGAAATATTAATGTTTTAATACTAAGTATAATTTTTGTGAATTTTTAGAAATTGTCCAATTGAGTCCATTTACTATTTTATTTATAACTCTCACCCTAATAATCCAAAATGTGTGGTTCTTATTTTTTAGGATTCATTATTCAATTTACCCAATATCATTAGAAGGAATAACTGGCCTATTATTCCATTTGAATGGTCATATGGACCACACAATAAGACCCACAGAATCTATGAAAAAACTGGCTCATCCATGAAAATTTAATTTCTAGGATCCATCAGGAAGTACAAATTTCTTTATTCTACTCCAAAGTTCTGGGGACAATGTAAGGAGTCTTGGATAAAAATTTCAAGTCTCAAATACAAAGACAAGGGGCCCAAATAATAAAATTAACCTCAGCCCCCCATTTTGGATGGGAAATAAAATTAGTACAGTATTCAGGACATATCTCATGATTTCATCATCCAATCAATATTAGATTTTGTATTGTGAAAGAGGACATATAGGAGGCCTACATTTTTTAAAAAAGTGTTCAAAGTTGAAGGAATCTTCATATTGATAAACCCATTCTCATTTTGGCCGTCTAAAAAGTATGGATTGAAATGGACAGTTTAACTTTGTTTAAGAAACCCGCCATAACATTGGATCCATAAGTCCAAATTCCTCCATTTGTTGAGAGTAGTAGGAAAACATTATTATATACAAATTTGAAGAATGTGATATCTCGATATTTGGTTTTCTGGATGTCTAAATCATCAAGCCAACTGGAGGGACAGATTGGGGGTGCAAAAAGTCCACTTCATTGGGCTATAACTACATCGCCCTCTTATCCTTAAAGGGGGTTGGCATTTCAGAATAGAGAAGCACATATTGGCACAAGAAAAGACTTTCCAAAGGCTTGGGAGGACCTTCTATACTCATTTTTTCACATGAGAGACCTTTCCTCCTCTCTTTGTTTTCATTTACTTTTGTGTTCTTCTTTGTTATAATCTTGTAAGTCTTTATTTTTGTAATTCTGTTTTAATTAAAGTTTATTCTTCAGTATCTCTTATTCTCATCCACCTTATGTAGTTTAATATTAATTTTCTTAAAATAGTTTAAATACAGTTGAATACCCTTCCCTTCTTTTGCTTTCTCATTCAATCTAAAGTTTGTTTTTAATTATCATCATCGTTTGTGTGTCTGTTCGACACACCACTCTTTTCTTATACCTTTATTTTTCTTATCTTCTTAATTTATCATCATAATCATTATAAAAATATTATTTTTCATTTCAATAGTTGATTAAATCTCTCATTGGTGTTAGTTATACTTTAGGGATGTTAAGTGATTGAGAGTATTTTCTCGAGGAATATTCTTCAAATTAACATTGTGTATGTTGGACTTAACATATCATGGATTAATGACTTGTTTTGTTTAACATGTAGTTTCCATGGATTATTGGAACCATAAATACACTACCATCAAGGATCTCTGATTGAGATTAGAATCTAAGTTAAGTTAAGTCTTGGATTAAAGCCTTCACACTTAGGAATTCTAATCAACATTATATTGTGAAGTGGGTGTTAATTTTAATGAAATATAAAGCAAAGCTCAAGGATATCACGAGATTAACACCTTAATAATGAAATCACCCCAATATTTATCAATTTGTTAAATAAATATTAATCAATCAATAATTTCATAAGCTTTGCAATGAAACCCCCAAATCAAAATACAATCAACTAAAAACAATCTTCTATTAAAAAGTATCATCACCAAGGATTCAACCCAAGTGCTGCTATCCACATTATCCAAGCACCAGAACCTTGACCGGTCGATAGGAAACAATTGTCCACAATTTCGAATGGCACCATTTTCGGGGATGGTACTTTATGTAGTCGTTAGTTTCTAGTTATTGTAAAAAACAAAAAAAACACAATTTTTAAAGAAATTGAAAAAAAACACAAAGAAAAACCCACCTTACTCATAAAAATCATAAACAGAAAACACAAAAAGAAAACCCCATATTCCACTTTCTTCTATCATCTTTCAGAATGCCCCGTAGCCTCCTAAACAAATCCCTCGGATTTTTTTGACCCTGAAATTGAGCGAACACTTCTCCAACTTTTGAGGATCATTAGGGATAATAAAATAATTCAAGAACTAGTCCTTTTCTAACCAATTGAATTAGATATGTCCAATCCTAGGGAACAAAAACTTAAATAACTCATTGCCCATGATATGAATTACCAACCTCTTGTTATTCAATATCCAAAAATAGAGGCTGAATTCGAACTCAAATCAGGTTTTATTCATCTTCTCCCTCATTTCCACGGGCTAGCCGGTGAGGATCCACATCTTCATCTTAAAGAGTTCCAAGTGGTGTGCTCTACCATAAATCCTCAAGGGGTTTATGAGGAACAAAACCAAATCTGAGCATTCCCTTTCTCCCTAGATGACACTGCTAATTCATGGATCTACTACCTTCCTCCTGGTTACATAACCACATGGAATGACATGAAGTGACTCTTCTTAGAGAAATTCTTTCCTTCTTCTCGTACTGATTCTATCCAAAATAAAATAAGTGGTATCTGTCAATTCCCAAATGATTCACTCCATGAGTACCAGGAGAGGTTAAAAAAGCTTATTGCAACCTGCCCACACCACCCAATCCCAGACCAACTCTTGATCCAATACTTCTATGAGGGTTTATGGGATATGGATAGAACTCTCATTTATGTCGCAAGTGGCGGTGCTCTTGTTGATAAAACTCATGTATTTGTAAGAGATCTTAAAAGAAACATGGCTAAAAACACACAACAATTCCATACTTGATCACTTTATCAAGTAAAACAGGTCCAAGACAATCAATCCATAGAGCCGAACAGGATGACCAAGTGGATGAGTGAACTTAGAGTACTTGTGTGACAATTAGTTGTGTCATCCAAAGCCCCAACCTCATCTTTCCACAATCAATGTTTCATGGACCTTTAAGAACTATAGAATCTACAACTCACCAGCTCATCCAACAGCCACCTATCCAAAACTTCAAGAGGATCAATCTGATTCATCTGGACCAATAGAGATCAATGAATAATATGCTCAACAGAACCCCAACCCTCAACAATCATGTCAGTTCATTAGAAACTTCAACCAACCTCACTCTGAGCCCTTCTTATCTTCTTATAACCAAGGCCTGAGGTATGGTAATCCCGTTTCTCATACCCCTCAATTCCCTCCTCAAAACCCAACCCAGTTTCAATATGGTCAAGGTGTTGGTAACTTCCAAAAACCTTAACCTTTTGTTCCTCAAAAATAAATAAACGATCCTCCTCCTGGATTCCACAATCCTAGTGAGCCTTCCAAATTCCAAATCCAATACAATCACTTTCCCAAGAACCAAAATCAATGTAATCCCAATACGGTACAATCCTATTCTTCCAAGTGACCATTGGAAAGTGCAGTAAAAGATCTTTCCTCCTTCACCCGTTCTATACTCAAAAACATTGAAACATAAATTGGAAAACATGCATCCCACCTGATCTAGCAACAACAATAAAATTATTCCCAACTCCCATCTCAACCATTACCCAACCCCAAGAGTAATGTAAGTGCAATTGAACTTAGATCGGGAAAGAAAATTTCTATGCCTCAAGATAAGTCCTCGAATCCCCCCATTAAATGTTGACCTAGAAAATGAAAAGAAAAAAGAAAATTGAAAAGGAATCTACATCCATTCCCTCACCTCATTCCATTCCACTTAGGAACCCAATTCCTTTTCCTCAATCCCTTTCTAAGACAAATAAGTCATTTGAACTTGATCCTGAAATTCTTGACATGTTTAGACGTGTTGAAGTCAACATTACCCTCTTAGATTCCATTAAACAAATTCATAAGTATGCCAAGTTTCTCAAGGGGTTGTGTACCCATAAGAGGAAACTTAGGACCTTTGAAAATGTTTCCACCCAATAGTCTATTCATATAAAGTGCAAATATCTAGGTACCTTTACATTTCCATGTGAAATAGGAAGTTCCAACTTCGATGATGCACTCATAGACATTGGATCCTCAAATAATGTCTTGCACAAATCCATCTTCTACAACCTTGGTCTAGGTCCCTTACATCCAACGGGTGTTGTCATTCAATTAGCCAATCGAAGCACAGCCAGTCCTGAGGGAATAATTGAGGATTTCCTTATTCGTGTGAATGTTCTTATCTTCCCTGTTGATTTCTATGTCCTTGACATGGAAGGTGAGACGAACTCTTCTTGATCTCCCCTAATTCTAGGAAGACCATTCCTAATGACTTCAAGAACCAAGATTGATGTCCATTCAGGCATCTTATCTGTAACACCTGAGATTTTTATGAGTAATATTTTGTTTTTATATATCATCAAAGGAATTTTTCACTACATACTAGCTTGGCTTACTTTACACGCAATCGCGACCTTCCTCGATAGCTTGCGTCGTACGCAATACCGAGTTTCACTAAACAACGATATGCTATTAAAATATTATTAAAACTAGTCGTTATGAATAGTAATGACCACTTTTTGAAATTTTATAAATTTTATTTATCAAAATGGACTTCATTTTTGGATTTGGAATACCGAAATTAGCCTAGGGTGAAATTTTGGTATTTTTCTGAAAACATTCAATTTTTTATGAATAGTGAAACCACTAAGTGGTAGGTTAAAAACTGAATTTTGCATAAAACTTAATTTTACCGCTTCTGTGAATGGAATTTCGAAAATCCGACAGACACGGTTGATATCAGTAAGTAAAATATGGTTCAATGAGATAAAAATAATTTTTTGGTGAATAGTAACTTTTTACTTTTTTTACCGCGGTTAATAGTAAATAGGGGTAAATATGATATTACTATTACCCTAACACATATCCTAATTCTATTGGATAAGTGTAATTCAACCAAAAACAACCTTATGAATAAAATATGACCATTTAGACCCACTTGGGTTAGATTAGGACATTTATTATTAATTTATTTAAAGAAGGGTTAAAATAGTTAAAATCAACGTTTAATAAGTAAATCATTTTTAATATAGGGTTATACATAATATAAATTAGACTATAAATATTAATTAGAAAGATAAAAAGATTTCCTACATAATTGTATTTTACTTATAATTTTTAGACATTAAATAATTTAATTTATTTATGACACAATTATGATGCAGTAATTATCTTATTTATGAAATATTGACATAATTGATGTTATAAACACCAAAATAAATGTAATTTGAGACTTTTTATGAATTAAAATAATTTTCTAGGTTACTATGATATATTACTGTTGATTTAATCAACTTTTTTCGAACATATAATTCTGTTATGACTTTCACAAAAATCATATTTCAAATAGTGTCAAAATTGACACAAAATAGTTTTTAGATCAAATATTATATTATTAAATGTTATTTTGTTCTTAAAAATCTAAGGTTCGGACAAATGACTTAGATAATGATATATATATTACTAATAATTAATTTGGGGTTCTTTTGACATATTATAGTAAGTGTATTAACCATATAGTGAAAGAAAACAAAAAGACACGGTAAAAGTTAAATTATTTAACTTAGAGTTAAATCTAATTGATAAGGTTAAAATAATACCCTAAACTTGTCTAAATCCTATTGGTTGATAGTATTTCGACCCATACCCACTTTAGCTTCAAAATAATACCCTTTCGAACCATTATAAACCGATTTTGACTTTAATATAAAATAATATTTTGAGATATTCCTAAGGTGCCCCTCTCCTCCCTTATAAAAGGGCACCTCCTCCCCCTCCTCCTCACACCAATTTGAGCACTCAAGCTCGGCCAACCACTTCCATTTTCTCCTCTCCACTTCCCTAGAATAATCCTAGAGGTCCTGGTCTTCTTCAAAGACCAATCTTAGTTCCCTAAGTGGAGGATTCAAAGAAGCGTTCCAAAGAAGAGGTAATATCCATTATCGATCTTTTCAATTTCTTTCTTCTTCAACTTCTTCTTATTTAGTTGTTTCATAATAAAGTAATAACATCAGTATTACTTACATACTGATATGTTATTATAAATATGAAACAACCCTAATTGACCTTCTATCTATCCTACGGAAAAATGAAATCACCGCGCGTGCGTACGTACGGAATACCGTCTCCACGTCGTGGTGTAATCTATTTTCCACCATCACCTTACAAGGATCGTTATAATGGTGTAATGAGTAACTATTTATGATTATTATAAATTAATATTGATACTTAAATAATATATATATACTCCAATACAATTCCACGATCACAGGAACGATATCATCACTCGTGTGTACGTACGGAATACCGTCTCCACGATGTGAAGCGACTCGTTCTACATGATAATCATTACATAGTAATTATATAAATGAATTGAATGAATAAATATGATATATGTTACACTAATACCATTCTGGATATAAGGTATCTATAACCTTAAAAGAAGAATAAGAATTTATTCGTCAAAACACGCATAAGAACAAGAGGCAATAAAGACCCGAGTAACAAGTAACAATGAAATATTACTAACAAGAAGCTAAGAATATGACTATATATGATATCATATCAATATGTATGATTCTGTAATAAGTCAATAACATTATTTAAACCATTATACAGGATCTTAGAACACGTACAAAGCAAATCGGACCTAAGGTAAGGGAAAATATCACAATCTCACTTTTATCCGAGATTGTTTTTACTTTGGTAATTACTGGGGTGTATTTTATCATCCACATCCATGTTCCCTCAATATGTAATATTATTTCCATCCTTCTACAATATTTTATATCCAATTTTACCCTTCGGTATGTTTTTTTGTAAAAGATATGAAAGGAATCTTTTGTCGTTTTTCGTACGAGGTACTTTTTGACTTTTCCGAAAAAAGTACGAAGAATGTTTTATTTAACTTATACAGCAAGAATGGATTTTTAAAACATTATTCCCAAGAATCTTCCTTTATAAGTTTTCAATTTTATTTTTTATCAACTTCTTTTAGTTTATAATTATATGACATGTTAAGAAAAGAAAAGTGTTTTTGAAGAAGAAAGGATATTTTCCTCAAGAATGGAGTTTAAGTGTTTTATCAAAATTATTTTCCATCTAAGATAATAAAGGGTTCTGTTTTATCCCTATTATTACATTTATTTGATTATTTTGTGAGGGAATTATTTTTTATGAAGTCATTTACCTTATATGATTTGTTTTATGATGTCATGATGTTTCAAGAATCCCATTTTTTGTTACATGTGTTATGCTGTAACGACCCAATCTTTTTGAGTAGTATATTAACTTACTCTTATTAATTTAATAAGATGTTAATGGTTAATGCAGGAAGAGGAGTCGATGGCTTCATCCAGTAGACTCGACCCTTATGAAGCCCACTTATCAGAGCTTGGGAAGGAGGTAGCATCTGTGGGCTTCGCTTTGGACCAAGCCCAAGCCGAACTCCAGCGTGTCAAGATTGAACGGAAACGCCTGCGGGAGAAGTTCAAGTTAGTAGAGATTACTACTAGGGCAATGTTATCTGAGCCTCCCTCAGATTCTCTCACCATAGCACACCTTACACTCAGGTCTTATGCCGGTGTTATAAGGGGCTATGTGACGAGACCCTAGCTTCCTTGTGTAGTCCTTTCGGGTGAATAAATTGAGATTTCTTCCTTTAGTGATGTTTGTGAAATTTCAAATGTCTAGATAATTTTAGAATGTATTTTATTGATGAATTTTGAAAAAGGGATATTTTGAAATATTTATGTAAACCCTAAATAACTAATGATGTGTAATGATTTTCAAAAAATGGTCTTCTACAAAAGTGTTCATTAAGGAATTTGGAGTCTAATAAGATCAACTTAATTTTTTTGATGAATAGTAAATTATGAATAGTGATTTTACGCTTAGGATTAGTAATGTGACCAAATGGATTAGTAATCTCACTTAAAGAAAGTTTTAAAATAATCTAGGCACCTTGATTAAGTAATGTGATTCAATAAAATGGGTAAATAACAGTTTCATAAATTATTATTCAAGTATTAGTTTTTTCGGATGAATAGTGTTTTTTAATTAAAAATTTAATTAAAAATAATTAAAAAATTATTTTTATAAAAATGACTTTATTTTTGAACTCAGAGCATCGATATTATGTTATGGTAATTTTTGGGGATTTTTCTGAAAAAATGAATTTTCGATGAATGGTGTATTTATTTAAAAATAAAATTAAAAATATTTAGAAAATTATTTTTATAAAATGGTGTTCATTTTTGAAATCATAGCATTGATATTTGGTTAAGGTGAAATTTTGGGATTATTCTGAGAAAGTTGAATTTTCGGTGAATAGTGAAAGTATAGTTTTTAAGTTACGGGTGTTTAATGACATCATTAAATGATGTATTAAGTATATATTCAATATGTTCGAATTATGAATAGTAAGATAAGGTGTGAGGTGTCCCAAGTGGCCAATACCATGGGCAAATACCATGGGCAAGCCCATGGTTTTGCCAAAACCACTAGTGAGGTGTCCTTTGACCATTAATGCTTTGTCCCCTCACTTTCCCTATAAATACCCACCCTTTCCTCCCTTAGTTTTCACTCCCAACTCTCCCCCAACGAAGTTCTGGTCTTCTTACCTTCCAAGGAGTCCTCCCAAGGTGCCCCCAAGCCCTCAAGGTCCAATCCATTGAGTTTCAAGAGTCACGTTTTAAGGTAAGGGATCTGACCCCTCTCTTTCTTTTCATGTAATCTCTTTTATGTCATTCCTATTATGCTCCATGTTTATATGTGAGAGGATGTTCTTTTATATTCCTCTTACTTCCCTTTCATATTTATATGATGAGAGATCCCCTCTTACTCTCATCATTTCGTTTTATGAAAGTTTAAGTGACGCCGTTAGGCTGCCGAATTTTTAAGGGATTCTTTCACCCTTCTCATTTTTCAAGTTCGATTTTCATGTCAAGTCTTTCAAGTTCCTTTTTATTATGCTGGGGTATGATCTCTATATCTATCATACTGATCTCTTATGATCAAATGATGAGGGACCCTATTTGATCTTGTCAAATCATTTTCTTTTGAAGTTAAGTGACGCCGTAAGGCTGCCGAATTTTCATAAGAGAAATCTAATCTTTTTCCTTCCATATTTTTCATTTCAAATGGTATGTCCCTAAAATTTCATTACCATGTCCATATGTCCTTCTTATTCTTTCACCCTACTGTTTTATGGATCATTTATGAGTGGGTGACCCATGTCCCCTCTCATTTCAATGTTTTCTAAAACCCCGAAACTTAGCCGTTATGCTGCAGAATTTTCCCCTCAAAATGCCTCTCTCTTTTCTCAAAATTATTTTATGTTATAAAGTGAATACTCAAAGCTCTTATTTCTACAAGGGTATTCACATATATATCAAAATGTTTTGTTTCAAATTCTGGGAATTACATACATGAAACCCGCTCTTCCGTTCCGTGGGTTTAAAGTGACGTAAAGATCATGTCTTTAAAGCAGTTTTTAAAATGTTATGATTATGAAATGAAACCCATTTATTTTATGCTATGTGGGTTATTTATGAAATGTTTGATGATGATATATGTGGCTCACATGATAATAAAGGCAAATTTAAGGGTGCGCCCTGATAGCGCTCCAATGCATTGGGTAATGATGTAACCACTAGAGATTACAATTTTCATGATACCTTGGTGAATAACCTTGGTAATTTTCAAATGACACCTTGGGGATGGACCTTGGTGATATGTTCATGATTGTCTATGTTAAATGATGTAGCCACATCTTCAAGCTATGGAAAATGTTGTTTTTTATTATTAAATGCCTCATGATTTTCTTTCTCATTCCTTAAAGTTCTTTTCATGTCCTTATTGAAGTATATCAAGTTCACATGTAAAATGTTCCTCTTGTTTCCCTTACTGGGCCTTCTGCTCACCCTTTCTTTTGATGTATGTCCCCAGGTTATGAGATGCAGTAATGAACCTAGGATGAACTTAAGGATAAGCCTTTCAAGTGTTTAAGAAGAATGCTTTATGTTGTTTTCATGTATTATGTTCCTGGTTTCCAAGACACTAAACCTTAAAGATCCTCAGTTGTATGTAATGTAATGAAAGTTTATGTTATAAAATGGCGGGATGCTATAGTTGGTATCAAAGGATGGTTTAGTTATTTGTGGAAATTAGGATATAAAAACTTTAGGAAGAACCCTATAGAAAAGTTTAAATATAGGAAAACTTCCTGGTATTTTGGTAAGTATTGAGTAAGTGGTCTATCAAACAAATACATCCCTGTCTGGATACGAGCAGGTAGAGGCGGCTCTGGCACAGATGTACATAGGGGTAAAACCCGAAAACACCGCTTTGAGCTAGACTCGAACGGGAACTGGTGCACGATAACGGGCCTTGCTGCACTCTTGGTTACGACACTCCCGGGGGATATGTTTGGTTAATCACAAGCTTTTTATGAATCATTATGAAGGAATTATAGAGAAGTATAATTGTCTAAGCATGAAGTCTTAGTTAAAAGATTCATAAATGAAATAAGTTTCTCACTAAGGTTTTATTCTTTTAGAAAATGGCGGGCAATAGGAGAAACCGTGTCGATGGTGACCGCAATGCACCATGTGCTGACGGCCCTCCGATGGAAGCTGGAATGGAAACATTCATGCGAATGATGAACCAACTAACTCAAGTTATGAGTAATAACTTGAATCAAGCTGAGAGGCCGACCTCACCATGAAGGGAACAACTTTCTGTTGAGTCCTTCATGCGTCAACGACCGCCAACATTCAGTGGATCTACTGACCCATTGGTTGCGGAACAATGGATAAGCTCCATTGAAAAGATCTTTTCTGTACTTCATTGTTCGGAACAAGAAAAAGTCACCCTTGCTGTTTACCGCCTAGAGGGAGAAGCTGATCAGTGGTGGTCACTAATCAAAAACACAAAGCCACGAGGAGAGATGGAAGCTATGGAGTGGGAAGAGTTCCGGGGAATATTCTTTAATAAGTATTTCCCTCGTTCAATGAGAACGAGAATGGAGAAAGAATTTCTCGAACTGAAGCAAAAGGAGAATGAATCAGTTGGAACATACGAGATGAACTTCACAAGGCTTTCCCGTTATACCTCAAGCTTCGTCATGGACCCTAATGGGAAGGTTGATAGATTCTTTGGTGGACTACGACCTCATCTGCTGAAGAATCTAGCCAACAGGGACTATGATAGCTATGAAGAAATAGTTCGAAGTGCTATGAAAGTTGAACTAGAGTTTGGGGAGACACAGTGGTCTCACAAATCTAATGAGAAGAAGAGAACTCTAGAACCGAGCCTGGGAAGAAGTTTTGATCAGGAAAGAGGTGGAAAGAATATGCAACATGCCACATGCAATAAATGTGGGAAGAAGCATCCGGGGAACTGCTTGATCGGAAGTGGAAAGTGCTATAGGTGTGGAAAAGAAGGCCATATTTCTCGGAATTGTCGTGGTGATGTGAAGCCTCAACTTCCCAACACTAACGACAGAGGAAAGATGGTTCTAGCCCTACCCGAAGTCACATGCTTCAAGTGTGGACAGCTTGGGCACTTTGCTAATCAATGTCCAAATCCGAGGGCGGTGGAGGGGAATCACCATCAACCTCAGCAGAGGCCAAGGGAGCAAGGTCGTGCTTTCGCTATCACAACAACTGAAGTTGAAGTTCCGAACGATGTGGTAGCAGGTACTCTTGTTGTCCTCTAAAAGCTAGCAAGTACTTTATTTGATTCTGGTTCTACGCATTCCTTTTTTTCCTCCAAGTTTGCAAGGAATATAGAATCAATCCCCGAACTGCTAGAGGTAGAGTTGTCAGTCAAGACTCCAAGTGGGATTATCCATGCATCAACAGTGTTTAGAGACTCTAGTGTTTACTTTGGTGAGAACAATCTTATCGCAAATCTAGTAGTCATCCCCATGATGGAATTCGACGTTATACTAGGGATGGACTGGCTCTCAAAGTATAATGCTAAGATCAAATGCAGAAGTAAGGAAATCTCATTAGTCTTGAATGAACGACCTACAGTTATCTTCCGAGGAGAGATATCCCGAACTGATCCCTATCTAGAAGCACCTCCTATAGCTTTCTTTATGGAGTTAATCGGTGATGATGAAGAAGGTAAAGGGAGCATACAAATTGAAGATGTTCCGATTGTTCAGGAATACATGGATGTATTTCCTGAGGAGTTACCTGGACCTCCCCCAGAAAGAGAGGGGGAGTTCTCCATTGAACTCATACCTGGGTCTCAACCGATATCAAAGACTCCGTATAGAATGGCAAATGTGGAGCTAGAGGAGTTAAAGAAACAACTCCAAGACTTGTTGGAGAAGGGGTTTATCCGACCGAGTGTGTCTCCTTGGGGAGCACCAGTTCTCTTTGTGAAGAAGAAGGATGGATCAATGCGGCTATGCATTGATTATAGAGAACTGAACGGGATCACAGTGAAGAACAGATACCCTCTTCCAAGAATTGATGATTTATTTGACCAACTTCGTGGGGCTCAATTCTTCTCTAAGATTGACCTTCGATCTGGTTATCATCAACTGAGGGTGAAGAAGGAAGATATTCCAAAGACTGCCTTCCGATCAAGATATGGGCATTATGAGTTTACTGTTATGCCCTTCGGCTTGACTAATGCTCCTGCTATTTTCATGGATTTGATGAATAGAGTCTTTAAGGACTACCTTGATAACTTTGTGGTAGTTTTTATTGATGATATTTTGATATATTCAAAAAGTCACGAGGAGCATGAAGATCATCTGAGGGTTATTTTGAAAACTCTACGGAAGGAGAGGCTCTTTGGGAAGTTCAGCAAGTGTGAGTTTTGGTTACAACAAGTGGCTTTCTTGGGGCACATCGTAACCAATGAAGGAATCTCGGTTGACCCTGCAAAGACAATGGTTGTGGAGGAGTGGCCTCAACCCACAAAAGTAACTGAGATTCGTAGTTTCCTTGGTCTAGCGGGATATTATAGGAGGTTTGTGAAAAACTTTTCACGGCTTTCTAATCCACTAACCAAGTTGACTCGAAAAGGGGTTAAGTTCATCTGGACAAAGGAATGCGAGGAAAGTTTCCAAGAGCTGAAGAAGAGATTGGTTACTGCACCTGTGTTAACACTACCCTCTATCGGAGAAGGATACGTTATTTTTAGCGATGCATATCTGAAAGGGCTTGGGTGCGTCCTCATGCAAAATGACAAAGTAATTGCTTATGCATCTTGACAGTTGAAGATTCATGAGCAGAATTATCCTACGCATGATCTAGAGCTGGCGGCAGTTGTTTTTGCTCTAAAGATATGGAGGCACTATCTTTATGGGGAGAAATGTGATATATACACTGACCACCAAAGTCTAAAGTATATTTTCACTCAGAAATAATTGAACATGAGACAAAGGAGATGGTTGGAGCTTATTAAAGACTATGATTGTTCAATTCATTATCACCCTGGTAGAGCAAACAAAGTCGCGGATGCGTTAAGCAGGAAAGATCCTGTTGTTCTGGCAACAATGAGGATCCTGGGAGATCCCTTGATTAAAGATCTAGTAAAACTGGACATGGGAATTATAAGGAAAGGGACATCATCAACCCTATCCCAAATGATTTCTCAACCTTCATTACTAGAGAAGATCAAGAAGGCTCAAAAAGAAGATCCTTTACTGCAGGAGAAGTTCGAGGTTGTAAAGGATGGGAAGTTCCCTGATTTCAATATTGATCAAGAAGGTGTATTGAAATTTCGTACAAGACTATGTGTTCCATCTATTCCGGAGATAAAGAAAGAACTGATGGATGAAGCTCATAGCTCTACTTTCTCTATACATCCGGGAATCACTAAGATGTATAGAGACCTTCGTGATCATTATTGGTGGGATAACATGAAGAGGGAGATTGCCGATTACACTACAAGGTGTCTGGTGTGTCAGCAAGTAAAGGCAGAACGACAACTTCCTAAGGGGGTATTACAACCGTTACCCATACCAGTATGGAAGTGGGATAATATCACCATGGACTTTGTAACTGGTCTCCCAAAAACATCCAAAGGAAACAATGCGATATGGGTTATTGTGGACCGTCTCACCAAGACAGCCCATTTTATCTCTATTCGGGAAGATTTCTCTCTGGATCAGCTTGCCAAGATATACGTGAAGGAAGTGGTAAGGCTGCATGGGGTACCACTATCCATCGTATCTGATCGTGACCCAAGATTCACATCAAAATTCTGGAGAAGTCTTCACCATGCTCTGAATACTGAATTGAATTTTAGTACGGCCTATCATCCTCAAACTGATGACCAATCTGAAAGGACTATTCAGACACTCGAAGACATGTTGAGATTATGCTCAATGGAATTTAAAGGTGGATGGGATCAACACCTCCCATTAGTGGATTTCTCCTATAACAACAGCTTCCATGCGAGTATTCAGATGGCACCCTATGAAGCTCTGTATGGAAAGCGGTGTAGAACTCCTACTTGTTGGGATGAAACTGGTGAGAGAAAGCTTCTTGGGCCTGATCTTGTGCAAGAAATGACAGAACAGGTTCATGCCATCCAACAACACATAAAATCTGCTCAGAGTCGGCAGAAGAGCTATTCTGACAATCGACGAAGAGACTTGGAGTTTGGTGTTGGTGACAAAGTCTTCCTTCGAATCTCTCCATGGAAGAGAGTCATGCGGTTTGGGAAGAAAGGGAAGCTTAGCCCTAGGTACATTGGCCCCTATGAAATCCTTGATCGCATAGGAGTAGTGGCCTATCGTCTAGCACTTCCACCGAACCTAGCTCAAGTTCACAATGTCTTCCATGTATCTCTCTTGAGGAAGTACATACCTGACCCTTCGCATGTACTGAACCCAGAGGTGGTACAACTGGAACATGACCTCTCTTATGAGGAGCAGCCAGTGGAGATCTTGGACCGTAGAGACAAGGTCCTACGAAACAAGACTACCCACCTTTTGAAAGTGTTGTGGAGGAATCATAAATATGAAGAAGCGACGTGGGAGCCTGAGGAAACGATGAAGCAAAAGTACCCTCACCTTTTTGACTAGGCCTCAAGTATAAATTTCGGGGACGAAATTTCTTAAGGGGGGAAGAATGTAACGACCCAATCTTTTTGAGTAGTATATTAACTTACTCTTATTAATTTAATAAGATGTTAATGGTTAATGCAGGAAGAGGAGTCGATGGCTTCATCCAGTAGACTCGACCCTTATGAAGCCCACTTATCAGAGCTTGGGAAGGAGGTAGCATCTGTGGGCTTCGCTTTGGACCAAGCCCAAGCCGAACTCCAGCGTGTCAAGATTGAATGGAAACGCCTCCGGGAGAAGTTCAAGTTAGTAGAGATTACTACTAGGGCAATGTTATCTGAGCCTCCCTCAGATTCTCTCACCATAGCACACCTTACACTCAGGTCTTATGCCGGTGTTATAAGGGGCTATGTGACGAGACCCTAGCTTCCTTGTGTAGTCCTTTCGGGTGAATAAATTGAGATTTCTTCCTTTAGTGATGTTTGTGAAATTTCAAATGTCTAGATAATTTTAGAATGTATTTTATTGATGAATTTTGAAAAAGGGATATTTTGAAATATTTATGTAAACCCTAAATAACTAATGATGTGTAATGATTTTCAAAAAATGGTCTTCTACAAAAGTGTTCATTAAGGAATTTGGAGTCTAATAAGATCAACTTAATTTTTTTGATGAATAGTAAATTATGAATAGTGATTTTACGCTTAGGATTAGTAATGTGACCAAATGGATTAGTAATCTCACTTAAAGAAAGTTTTAAAATAATCTAGGCACCTTGATTAAGTAATGTGATTCAATAAAATGGGTAAATAACAGTTTCATAAATTATTATTCAAGTATTAGTTTTTTCGGATGAATAGTGTTTTTTAATTAAAAATTTAATTAAAAATAATTAAAAAATTATTTTTATAAAAATGACTTTATTTTTGAACTCAGAGCATCGATATTATGTTATGGTAATTTTTGGGGATTTTTCTGAAAAAATGAATTTTCGATGAATGGTGTATTTATTTAAAAATAAAATTAAAAATATTTAGAAAATTATTTTTATAAAATGGTGTTCATTTTTGAAATCATAGCATTGATATTTGGTTAAGGTGAAATTTTGGGATTATTCTGAGAAAGTTGAATTTTCGGTGAATAGTGAAAGTATAGTTTTTAAGTTACGGGTGTTTAATGACATCATTAAATGATGTATTAAGTATATATTCAATATGTTCGAATTATGAATAGTAAGATAAGGTGTGAGGTGTCCCAAGTGGCCAATACCATGGGCAAATACCAGGGGCAAGCCCATGGTTTTGCCAAAACCACTAGTGAGGTGTCCTTTGACCATTAATGCTTTGTCCCCTCACTTTCCCTATAAATACCCACCCTTTCCTCCCTTAGTTTTCACTCCCAACTCTCCCCCAACGAAGTTCTGGTCTTCTTACCTTCCAAGGAGTCCTCCCAAGGTGCCCCCAAGCCCTCAAGGTCCAATCCATTGAGTTTCAAGAGTCACGTTTTAAGGTAAGGGATCTGACCCCTCTCTTTCTTTTCATGTAATCTCTTTTATGTCATTCCTATTATGCTCCATGTTTATATGTGAGAGGATGTTATTTTATATTCCTCTTACTTCCCTTTCATATTTATATGATTAGAGATCCCCTCTTACTCTCATCATTTCGTTTTATGAAAGTTTAAGTGACGCCGTTAGGCTGCCGAATTTTTAAGGGATTCTTTCACCCTTCTCATTTTTCAAGTTCGATTTTCATGTCAAGTCTTTCAAGTTCCTTTTTATTATGCTGGGGTATGATCTCTATATCTATCATACTGATCTCTTATGATCAAATGATGAGGGACCCTATTTGATCTTGTCAAATCATTTTCTTTTGAAGTTAAGTGACGCCGTAAGGCTGCCGAATTTTCATAAGAGAAATCTAATCTTTTTCCTTCCATATTTTTCATTTCAAATGGTATGTCCCTAAAATTTCATTACCATGTCCATATTTCCTTCTTATTCTTTCACCCTACTGTTTTATGGATCATTTATGAGTGGGTGACCCATGTCCCCTCTCATTTCAATGTTTTCTAAAACCCCGAAACTTAGCCGTTATGCTGCAGAATTTTCCCCTCAAAATGCCTCTCTTTTCTCAAAATTATTTTATGTTATAAAGTGAATACTCAAAGCTCTTATTTCTACAAGGGTATTCACATATATATCAAAATGTTTTGTTTCAAATTCTGGGAATTACATACATGAAACTCGCTCTTCCCTTCCGTGGGTTTAAAGTGACGTAAAGATCATGTCTTTAAAGCAGTTTTTAAAATGTTATGATTATGAAATGAAACCCATTTATTTTATGCTATGTGGGTTATTTATGAAATGTTTGATGATGATATATGTGGCTCACATGATAATAAAGGCAAATTTAAGGTTGCGCCCTGATAGCGCTCCAATGCATTGGGTAATG
This sequence comes from Viscum album, assembly GCA_963277665.1. Classification (NCBI taxonomy): domain Eukaryota; kingdom Viridiplantae; phylum Streptophyta; class Magnoliopsida; order Santalales; family Viscaceae; genus Viscum; species Viscum album. The sequence continues at coordinate 398,549,828 of OY728144.1, forward strand.
ATGTAACCACTAGAGATTACAATTTTCATGATACCTTGGTGAATAACCTTGGTAATTTTCAAATGACACCTTGGGGATGGACCTTGGTGATATGTTCATGATTGTCTATGTTAAATGATGTAGCCACATCTTCAAGCTATGGAAAATGTTGTTTTTTATTATGAAATGCCTCATGATTTTCTTTCTCATTCCTTAAAGTTCTTTTCATGTCCTTATTGAAGTATATCAAGTTCACATGTAAAATGTTCCTCTTGTTTCCCTTACTGGGCCTTCTGCTCACCCTTTCTTTTGATGTATGTCCCCAGGTTATGAGATGCAGTAATGAACCTAGGATGAACTTAAGGAGAAGCCTTTCAAGTGTTTAAGAAGAATGCTTTATGTTGTTTTCATGTATTATGTTCCTGGTTTCCAAGACACTAAACCTTAAAGATCCTCAGTTGTATGTAATGTAATGAAAGTTTATGTTATAAAATGGCGGGATGCTATATATGCGATGATGTATGATTTATGATTATGTGGCACACATAATAAAGGATTCATTATAAGATGGGTGGGACCTATATCTCCCTCCAATGCATTGGGTAAAGATTTTATATCTCATGAGATAGACATGGCTGGAACGGTAGGTTATACCGGTTCAGTGAAACAGGACTGGAACGAGGGTGACTCGGTTCAGAAAGGGACTTTGTCCACTAAGATAGTCTTGGCAATGAGTCATGACTAACAAGAAATGATTTTTCCATGATTATGTGTTCATGCCACAAAGTTTCAAGTTTCATGTTATGATTATGGGGATCTCATTTTCAGTTCTATGATTTATTCCATGTTAAGATATTATGATCTCTTTTTGCAGGATATGATTTTCGAAAAGATATGATATGATTTTTATTTATTTATTTTTTACCCTTGCTGAGCATTTGAGCTCACCCTTTTATGTTTTCTTTTCCCCAGGTCAGGAAGATGGATATTAAGTAGAATATGCTAAAAGGGACCCTTGATATGATGAAATAAATGGGAGACACTATAGAAGATTTATGAACTAGTTGTTTATGTTTCCCAGTTTCTAAAGACACTATACCTATACGGTCCTTTGTGGTTTTTTCATATGTTGTAATAAGTGTGCTTAAATTTTGAAGTATTAACAATGTGTGTAAAGTATGGGTCGTTATAGTTGGTATCAGAGGAAAGGTATAGTCAACCTTTGGAAACTAGGATGTGAAAGTCTTAGTAAGAACCCTAAGGATAAGTCTAAGCATAGAACACAATCTTAGTGTTTTATAAATGTCCATGAATACCCTAGGATAAGACCTTAAGTGTGAAATTTTATCCATGATTGTGTGGTTTTCCTATTATAATTAGTGTTGCTCACACTATTCTTCTTGGTTTTAGTCAATGGCTAGATCCCGAAGGAACCGTGTTAATGCGGAATGCGATGGGCAATGCAATGATTGTCCCCCTGAGCAACCAAACGATATGGGAGATGGAATGAAAAATCTTGTAGCCATGCTCACACAACTTTCTCAAGCTATGAATCATGCAGGACTTCCAAATGAGCAAAGGAAGGAGTAACATTCTGTTGAATCCTTCATGAGGCAGTGTCCACCTTCTTTCAGCGGGTCTACTGATCCATTAGTTGCTGAACAATGGATTAGTACTACTGAAAAGATATTTTCAGTTCTTCAATGTTCTGAACATGATAAAGTCATCCTAGCAGTGTATCGTTTGGAAGGAGATGTTGATCAATGGTGGAATCTTATTAAGAATACGAGGCAAAGGGATGAAATTGAATCTATGGAATGGGACGAGTTCAAGAACTTATTTTTCAATAAGTACTTCCCTCGTATTCTCTGAACAAAGATGGAGAAAGAGTTTCTTGAACTGAAGCAAAGGGATGATGAATCTGTTGGTACCTATGAAGCAAATTTTACAAGACTTGCAAGGTACGCTTCTGGTATTATTATCCAACATGAGAGTAAGATCGATCTATTCTTTAGTGGCTTAAAACCAAGTCTTCTAAGGGTGTTAGCCATAAGGGACTTCAATAGCTACAAGGAAATCGTTCGATGTGCTCTCAAAGTCGAGATGGAGATTGGAGTAACCCATCAGTCACATGGGTTTGATAAGAAGAGGAAGATGGAATTCAAAGGAAAATCTAAAGAGCACACTGAAAAGAAGATGAGCTTTCCCTTATGCTCAAGGTTTGGAAAGAAACATGGAGGGAGTTGTCTTAAAGGGACAAGTAAATGTTTCAAATGTGGAAAGGAAGGTCATCGGGCATTTGAATGCCGCGATAATGGGAAGAAGATGTCTAATGATGCAAAAAAGGAAGGGATACACAAAATGAACCTACTACACTTCAATTTTTCAAGTGCAAGGAGATGGGGCATTATGCCAATCAATGCCCAATTCCAAGGGTTGATGATTATGGTTGACGTCAACAAAATCTTAAGGCTAAAGGCAAAGGAAAGTCACATGCAATTTCTATCAGCGATGTGGAGTATGATAACGAAGTGGTGAAAGGTACACTTACCATCCACTCTAAAGTAGAAAATGTTTTATTTGATTCTGGATCCACCCACTCTTTTATTTCTAAAGAATTTTCTAAGGGTATCACCGTATTACCTCAACAATTAGATGTTGAGTTAGCTGTGACAACACCTAATGGCACAATAGTCACATCAAAAGTTTATAATTCTTCTCCGATCGAAGTTTGTGGGAAAGTGCTTCCTGCAAATCTTGTGATCCTTCCTTTAGTGGAATTTGATGTGATTCTTGGCATGGATTGTCTTTCTCTACATGGAGCTCATATCAATTTCCAAAGAAGGGAAGTCACATTTCATATTCCAGATCAATCTACGATCGTCTATCGATGCAAGGATGAATATAACCTTCCAGTGGAAATTCCTTCCATCTTATGGGTCTTGATTCCACTAAATGAAAGTTATTTATCTCAAATGGTTGGTGAGAAACTTACGATTAAGAATTTTCCCATCGTATGGGAGTTTGATGATGTCTTTCCGGAGGAATTACCGGGTCTTCCACCAAATCGTGAAGTTGAGTTTTCAATAGAACTCGTACCGAGTGCTTTGCCTATTTCAAATACACCTTATAGAATGGCCCCAATTGAGTTGCAGGAATTTAAGAAGCAACTCCAAGAGAATCTTGATAAGGGATTCATACGCCCTAGTGCGTCACCTTGGGGAGCACCTGTTCTATTTGTTAAGAAGAAAGATGGATCAATGAGACTCTGCATTGATTATCGAGAACTTAACAAGATCACTATCAAGAACAAATATCCTCTCCCACGCATTGATGACTTATTTGACCAACTACGCGGAGCTCAATACTTTTATAAGATTGATCTTCGTTTAGGGTATCATCAATTAAGGGTCAAAAGGGAGGATATACCAAAGACGTCTTTCCGTACAATGTATGGACACTATGAATTTATAGTGATGCCATTTGGTCTTACTAATGCCCCTGCTATCTTCATGGATCTAATGAATAGAGTCTTTAGAGACTATCTTGATCAATTTTTTGTATTATTTATAGACGATATTCTTGTCTATTCAAAGAGCACAGAAGAGCATGAAGATCACTTGAGAATTATATTGAAGACCCTGAGAAAGGAGAAGCTTTATGCCAAATTTACCAAGTGTGAATTTTGGATTCAAAAAGTTGAATTTTTTGGGTCACATAATCTCAAAAGAGGGGATATCTGTGGATCCAGCAAAAACAGAGGTTATCAAAAGATGGTCAAGACCAACAATAGTAACTGAGATCCGAAGTTTTCTTGGTTTGGCGGGATATTATCGACGTTTTGTAAAAGATTTTTCACGATTATCTAATCCACTCACCAAGTTAACTCAGAAAGGAGTTAAGTTTGTTTGGACAGAGGAATGTGAAGAGAATTTCAAGGAGTTGAAAAGAAGGTTATCCAGTGCACCTGTGCTCACACTTCCTTGTAGTGGAGAAAGGTTTGTGATCTACAGTGATGCATCAAAGAAGGGATTTGGGTGTGTTCTTATGCAAAATGATATGGTGATAGCTTATGCCTCACGACAGTTGAAAATCCACGAGCAAAATTACCCAACACATGATTTGGAGTTGGTTGCGGTAATCTTTGCATTAAAGATTTGGAGGCATTACCTTTATGGTGAAAGGTGTGATATTTATACTGATCATAAAAGTTTAAAGTATATTTTCACACAAAAGGAGTTGAATATGCGTCAAAGAAGATGGTTGGAGCTGATTAAGGATTATGACTTCTCAATCCATTACCACCCTGGGAAAGAAAACAAGGTGGCAGATGCATTAAGTCGGTAAGAACATGCTAGTTTATCCATGATGAGGATCACAAAAGATCCAATATTTATGGATTTACAAATGATGGATCTTGGAATTATAATGGAAGGGGAAAAATCTTATCTTTATCAAATTAATTTTCAACCATCTATACATGTGAAGATTAAAGAGGCACAGAAAGAAGATGTAGAGTTACAAAAGAAGGTGAGAAATGTTCCTGAATTCAACCTTGATTGTGATGGGATAATAAAGTTCCGGAATCGGGTTTGTGTTCCTCCCATCCTCGAATTAAAGAAGGATCTGCTGGATGAGGCTCATAGTTCTTCATTCTCTATTCATCCTGGAAGCACGAAGATGTATAGGGACCTGAAAGAGTACTTCTGGTGGGATGGCATGAAAAGAGATGTTGCTGAATATGTCTCTCGATGCTTGGTTTGTCAACAAGTTAAAGCTGAGAGACAGAAGTCTAAGGGGATGTTACAACCATTACCCATACCCGAATGGAAATGGGAAAACATCACTATGGACTTTGTCACAGGACTTCCTAAAACATCCAAAGGCAATAATGCTATCTGGGTCATAGTTTATCGTCTTACAAAGTCTACACACTTCATTGCTATTAGAGAGGATTTCTCTCTAGATCAGCTTGCCAGGATATATGTAAAGGAAGTGGTAGGATTGCATGGAGTACCACTTTCTATTATATCTGATCGGGATCCGAGATTTACCTCGAAGTTCTGGCGAAGTCTTCAGCATACTCTGGATACAGAGTTGAGTTTCAGCACTGCTTATCATCCCCAGACAGACGGTCAGTCTGAGAGAACAATTCAAACCCTAGAAGATATGTTGAGAGCTTGCTCTATGGATTCCAAAGGAGGTTGGGATCAACACCTACCTTTGGTGGAATTTTCTTATAATAATAGCTTTCACTCCAGTATTCAGATGGATCCTTATGAATCTCTCTATGGAAAGAAATGCAGGACTCCAACTTGTTGGGATGAAGTTGGGGAAAGAAAGCTATTAGGACCTGATCTCGTTGATGAAATGGCAGAAAAGGTCAGATCTATTCAACAACACATAAGAGCAGCTCAGAGTCGACAGAAAAGTTATGCTGACAACCGAAGAAAAGACCTATAGTTTGAAGTGGGTGATAAAGTGTTCTTACGAATATCTCCCTGGAATAGGGATATGAGATTTCGAAAGAAGGGGAAGTTGAGCCCTAGATATATCGGTCCTTTCGAAATAATGGATCGTGTTGGAAAGGTAGCTTACCGATTGGCGCTTCCACCGAATCTCTCTCAAGTTCACGATGTGTTCCATGTATCTCTCCTGAGAAAGTACATACCTGATCTTTCACATGTACTCAGCTCAGAAGTTGTACCGCTGGAGCAAGATCTTTCTTATGAAGAACAACCGATAGAGATTCTGGATCGTAGCGAAAAAGTCCTACGAAACAAGACCACTCGATTGGTGAAAGTTTTATGGAGGAACCACCAACTTGAAGAAGCTACATGGGAGCTTGAGGATATGATGAGGGAGAAGTATCCTCATCTGTTTGTTACAAAGTGACAAATTTCGAGGGAGAAATTCTTTTTAAGGGGGGAGAATGTAACACCCGAGATTTTTATGAGTAATATTTTGTTTTTATATATCATCAAAGGAATCTTTCACTACATACTAGCTTGGCTTACTTTACACGCAATCGCGACCTTCCTCGATAGCTTGCGTTGTACGCAATACCGAGTTTCACTAAACAACGATATGCTATTAAAATATTATTAAAACTAGCCGTTATGAATAGTAATAACCTCTTTTTGAAATTTTATAAATTTTATTTTTCAAAATGGACTTCATTTTTGGATTTGGAATACCGAAATTAGCCTAGGGTGAAATTTTGGTATTTTTCTGAAAACTTTCAATTTTTGATGAATAGTGAAACCACTAAGTGGTAGGTTAAAAACTGAATTTTGCATAAAACTTAATTTTACCGCTTCTGTGAATGGAATTTCGAAAATCCGACAGACATAGTTGATATCAGTAAGTAAAATGTGGTTCAATGAGATAAAAATAATTTTTTGGTGAATAGTAACTTTTTACTTTTTTTACCGCGGTTAACAGTAAATAGGGGTAAATATGATATTACAATTACCCTAACACATGTCCTAATTCTATTGGATAAGTGTAATTCGACCAAAAACAACATTATGAATAACATATGACCATTTAGGCCCACTTGGGTTAGATTAGGACATTTATTATTAATTTATTTAAAGAAGGGTTAAAATAGTTAAAATCAAAGTTTAATAAGTAAATCATTTTTAATATGGGGTTATACATAAGATAAATTCGACTATAAATATTTATTAGAAAGCTAAAACGATTTCCTACATAATGGTATTTTATTTATAATTTTTAGACATTAAATAATTTAATTTATTTATGACAAAATTATGATGCAGTAATTATCTTATTTATAAAATATTGACATAATTGATGTTATAAACACCAAAATAAATGTAATTTGAGACTTTTTATGAATTCAACTAATTTTCTAGGTTACTATGATATATTAATGTTGATTTAATCAACTTGTTTAGAACATATAATTCTGTTATGACTTTCACAAAAATCATATATCAAATAGTGTCAAAATTGACACAAAATAGTTTTTAAATCAAATATTATATTATTAATTGTTATTTTGTTCCTAAAAATCTAAGGTTCGGCAAAATGAATTAGATAAGGATATATATATTAATAATAAATAATTTGGGGTTCGTTTGGCATATTATAGTTAGTGTATTAACCATATAGTGAAGGAAAACAAAAAGACACGGTAAAAGTTAAATTATTTAACTTAGAGTTAAATCTAATTGATAAGGTTAAAATAATACCCTAAACTTGTCTAAATCCTATTGGTTGATAGTATTTCGACCCATCACCACTTTATCTTCGAAATAAGACCCTTTGGAACCATTATAAACGGATTTTGACTTTAATATAAAATAATATTTTGAGATATTCCTAAGGTGCCCCTCTCCTCCCTTATAAAAGGGCACCTCCTCCCCCTCCTCCTCACACCAATTTGAGCACTCAAGCTCGGCCAACCCCTGAAATTTTCTACTCTCCACTTCCCTAGAATAATCCTAGAGTTCCTGGTCTTCTTCAAAGACCAATATTAGTTCCCTAAGTGGAGGATTCAAAGAAGCGTTCCAAAGAAGAGGTAATATCCATTACCGATCTTTTCAATTTCTTTCTTCTTGAACTTCTTATTCTTTAGTTGTTTCATAATAAAGTAATAACATAATTATTACTTAAATACTTATATGTTATTATAAATATGAAACAACCCTAATTGACCTTCTATCCATCCTACGGAAAAATGAAATCACCGCGCGTGCGTACGTACGGAATACCGTCTCCACGCCGTGGTGTAATCTATTTTCCACCATCACCTTACAAGGATGGGTCTAATGGTGTAATGAGTAACTGTTTATGATTATTATAAAGTAATTTTGATACTGAAATAATATATATATACTACAATACAATTCCACGATCATAGGAACGATATCATCACTCGTGCGTACGTACGGAATACCGTCTCCACGATGTGAAGCGACTCGTTCTACATGATCATCATTACATAGTAATTATATAAATGAATTGAATGAATAAATATGATATATGTTACACTAATACCATTCTGGATATAAGGTATCTATAACCTTAAAAGAAGAATAAGAATTTATTCGGCAAAACACGCATAAGAACAAAAGGCAATAAAGACCCGAGTAACAAGTAACAATGAAATATTACTAACAAGAAGCTAAGAATATGACCATATATGATATCATATCAATATGTATGATTCTGGAATAAGTCAACAACATTATTTAAAGCATTATACAGGAGATTTGGACACGTACAAAGCAAATCAGACCTAAGGTAAGGGAAAATATCACAATCTCACTTTTATCCGAGATTGTTTTTACTTTGGTAATTACTGGGGTGTATTTTATCATCCACATCCATGTTACCTCAATATGTAATATTATTTCCATCCTTCTACAATAGTTTATATCCAATTTTACCCTTTGGTAAGTTTTTTTGAAAAATATATGAAATAAATCTTTTGTCGTTTTTCGTACGAGGTACTTTTTGACTTTTCCGACAAAAGTAAGAAGAATGTTTTATTTAACTTATACGGCAAGAATGGATTTTTAAAAAATTATTTCCAAGAATCTTCCTTTATAAGTTTTCAAGTTTATTTTTAATCAACTTCTTTTAGTTTATAATTATATGACATTTTAAGAAAAGAAAAGTGTTTTTGAAGAAGAAAGGATATTTTCCTCAAAAATGGAGATTAAGTGATTTATCAAAATTATTTTCCATCTAAGATAATAAAGGGTTCTGTTTTATCCCTATTATTACATTGATTTGATTATGTTGTGAGGGAATTATTTTTTATGAAGTCATTTACCTTATATGATTTGTTTTATGATGTCATGATGTTTCAAGAATCCCATTTTTTGTTACATGTGTTATACGATGATGTATGATTTATGATTATGTGGCACACATAAGAAAGGATTCATTATAAGATGGGTGGGACCTATATCTCCCTCCAATACATTGGGTAAAGATTTTATATCTCATGAGATAGACATGGCAGGAATGGTAGGTTATACCGGTTCAGTGAAACAGGACTGGAACGAGGGTGACTCGGTTCAGAAAGGGACTTTGTCCACTAAGATAGTCTTGGCAATGAGTCATGACTAACCAGAAATGATTTTTCCATGATTATGTGTGCATGCCACAAAGTTTCAAGTTTCATGTTATGATTATGGGGATCTCATTTTCACTTCTATGATTTATTCCATGTTAGGATATTATGATCTCTTTTGCAGGATATGATTTTCAAAAACATATGATATGATTTTTATTTCTTTTTTTTTTGCCCTTGCTGAGCATTTGAGCTCACCCTTTTATGTTTTATTTTCCCCAGGTCAGGAAGATGGATATTAAGTAGAATATGCTAAAAGGGACCCTAGATATGATGAAATATATGGGAGACACTGTAGAAGATTTATGAACCAGTTGTTTATGTTTCCTAGTTTCTAAAGACACTATACCTATACGGTCCTTTGTGGTTTTGTCATATGTTGTAATAAGTGTGCTTCAATTTTGAAGTATTAACAATGTGTGTAAACTATGGGTCATTATATTATCCATGGAATTTTGTGACCAAATGGTCAAGTTCAACATTTTCCAAGCCTTGTGATACCCATTTGAGGATCACTCTGCATTCTCAATCCATGCTTCTAAGTAGACTTCTAAGAGTCAATTACACCTCAATCCATCATGTTCTTCATGTTCAAATGATAAAGGATCTTGTGAAATCTACACCTTGGTTAACCAAGTCATAAATGGTGATGTTGATGTGGACCTATCATTCATAGACTCCATCAATCTAGTGGAACTTGAAAACTCTCTTGAATCCCACATCAAATCTGATCTCTACTACTCTACCTTGGATAGTGTTAAGGAAAATAAATCTGAAGCAACTGAAGTACCTTCCTCTATTCCTGAGTTGTCTAACCCACAAATTAAGGATGAGAATGATCTGAAACCTATTCCTGAACACCTAAAATATGCATTACTTTTCCATGATCACTCTTATCCTGTCATTATCTCTTCTTCACTTACCATAACTGAAGAGTCCAAACTTGTTCACGTGTTAGATGAAAACAAAAAGGCCTTAGGTTGGACCCTAGATAACATACTAGGAATCAACCCTACTCTTTGCATGCATCACATCCATCTTGAGGAATCATCCAAACCAATTAGATAACCACAAATAAGACTCAATCCACTCATACTTGAGGTAGTTAGGGAAAAGATCACCAAGCTTCTTCAAACTTGTATTATCTACCCAATTTCTGATAGTGAATGGGTTAGTCTAATTCAAGTTGTACCTAAAAAGGGTGGGATAACTATTGTCAAAAATGAACACAGGGAGGTAATCACAACTTGAGTGAAGAAAAAATGGTGTGTGTGCATCGACTACTAAAAATTGAATGTTGAAACAAGAAAAGATCACTACCCTCTTCCATTCCTTGATCAGATGCTAGAATGATTAGCTGGATAATTACACTATTGCTTTCTTGATGGATACACCATCTACCTCCAAATCAAAATCGCACCTCTAGACCAAGAAAAGACTACTTTCACATGCCCCTTTGGAACATATGAATATAGGAGAATGCCTTTGGCCTTTGCAATGCTCAAGAAACATTCCAAAGTTGTATGATGAGTATATTTTTTGAATTCATTAAACACTTCATGGAAGTATTCATGGATGACTTTACCCTTTATGGTGATTAATTTGAATTGTGCTTACATTCACTCTCTCTAGTCCTTAAAAAGTATTTCAAGTGTAACCTTGTGTTAAATTTAGAAAAATGTCACTTCATGGTTTCAAATTGGATTGTTCTAGGGAACATAGTTTCAAAAGAGGGTATTGAAATTGATCCGGCCAAAATTGAAGTAATCCAATCACTTTCATAACCAACATCTATTTGAGACACCCATTCATTTCTCGGTCATGCTAGTTTCTATCGGTGATTCATCCATAACTTTAGTAGGATTTTCCCCTCATTTACTCAGTTTCTCCAAAATTAGGTCACTTTCCATTTCGATGAGGTTTGTAAGAGAGCCTTCATTGAACTCAAAACTGCTCTTACATCTTCCCTAATAATCCAATCCCTAGATTGGTCCTTACCTTTTGAGTTGATGTGTTATGCTTTGAATAGATCCATTGGGGCTGTTCTTGGTCAAAGAATAGAAAAAATTCATCATGTCATCTATTATGCCTCAAAAACATTGGATGAAACAAAATCTCACTACACTGCGACTAAAAAGGAACTTTTAGCAGTGGTTTTTGCCTTAGATAAATTCCGGCCCTATCTCTTAGGTTCCAAAATCATCATCTTCACAGACCATTCTGCTATAAAGTTCTTACTCAAGAAAAGTGATTCCAAAACAATTTTAATAAGATGGATCCTAATGCTCTTAGATTTTGACCTTGAAATTAAAGATAGACTAGGAAAAGAAAACCTCGTGGAATATTACTTGAGTAGAATTTATAATTCTTCTCATTCTGAAATAATTGATCCATAATTTCAAATTGAGAACCTTTCATCTCTCACTCCAAAAATAACATGGAATCCCCCAGTTGTAAATTACTTGGTTTCTAGTGCTTTTCCTGAAAATGTTTCAAAAGAACAAATAATGATGTTGAAAAGTGATTCAAAATTCTATTTTTGGGAATATAAAAAACATTTGAAAACTGGGGTAGACATGGTAATTATAAGATGTGTTGATGAAAATGAACATTCTTCCATATTAGAATTCTATCACTCAATGCCTCATGGTGGCCATTTTGGACCACAAAGGACCTCCTGAAAGTTCCTAGACTCTGGATTCTTCTGGACTTTACTCTTCAAGGACTCACATGAGTTTTTTCAATAATTCCCCACTTGCCAAAATTTTGGCACAATTTCTAAAAGAAATGAAATTCCCCAAAATCCTTTAATCTTCTGTGAGATCTTCGATTTTTGGGGAATTGATTTCATGGGACCATTCCCCACTTCCAATGGATTCTTATACATTATTCTTATGGTTGATGATGTTTCTAGGTGGGTCAAGTCCAAACCTACTATAAAGGATGATTCACACATTGTTAGTGAGTTCCTAAAGACACACATCGTCCACCGATTTGGCACACCACGTTCCTTGATAAGTGAATTAGAAACCCATTTTTGTAATAGAACCATGGAATCTCTTTTGAAAAAGAATAGTGTTGTACATAAAACATCAACTTAATATCACCCCCAAACAAATGGCATGGTTGAACTTTCTAATAGAGAAGTGAAAAGAGTGCTTGAGATAATTGTAAAACCCACCAAAAAAGACTGGCCTAAAAGACTTGGTGAAGCACTTTGGGCTTATCAAACTGCCTATAAAACAACCATTGAGATGTTTCCTTTTAGGCTAGTTTTTTGTAAAGAATGTCATTTACCAGATGAAATTCAACATAAGTCTTTTTGGGGTGTGAAAACCTATAATTTTGATTGTGAAAATTTTGGTGAAGAAAGATTGTTGCAATTGGCTGAACTGGAGGAGTTTCGACTTGATTATTATGAGAATTCCAATATGTAATAAGAAAAATCCAAGGAACTCCAGGACAAACACTTCCTACGAAAGGTATTTCATGAAGGTGAAAAGTTAATGATTTTCAATTCTAGATTTTGACTTCACCCTGGTAAGCTTAATTCTCATTGGGAAGATCCTTTTATTGTTTCTTATGTTTACCCATTTGGTGTAGTGCAAGTACACGACCCATTTTCCAAAAGGGAATTCATGGTTAATGGACATCGGTTAAATAATCACCATGAGAGGACACACAATATTGGAACCACATTGAATTCCATCAGATCCCCAACTTCTGTAGTTGACCCACCACTGGATGGAGATGGAAACCCACCAAATCCAAATTAAGGGCACCTATTTCCCTTTAACTCCTCTCTCTCTATCTCTCTCTATATCTCTCTCTCTTATTACTCTCTCCTTCTCATTTTTTTTACCACTTTCCTCCCCACATTTCTTTATTTACTCTTCCTCTTTTGTGTGGGTGTGTATTTATAAAAAACTAAAAAAAACATAAAAAACTAAAAAATACTAAAAAATAATAATAACATGAAAAATATAGAGTCATACTTACTCACCTTCCAATTTTGAAAATTTGTCCAACCATTTTTTGAAGTCAAAGGAAATGGTTTCATCTCAAAAATTTTGTGGTTTCTCCACAAATTTGGATAAATAATACTGTGTCAAAAACCAAAAAAATATGAATGCTCAATTTATGATTTAGAAAATGATTTTCCCAAACCATGAGGAAAAAAATTGGCTTTCATACCAAGGCCACCTATGACCATATTTTCAAAATGAATGTTTTTTTCACCCCCATTTGTGAATCTTGAGTTTGTGGACCTTCGAACTGAATTTCTTAATGTAGTGTACATTAATTTGATAGAGGCATTTTCTGAACCACATTAGAATTATAATAGCCAAATAGCCTCCCATTAACCATACATTAATCCTCCTTTTGAAATCCCCTTATATCCTATAAAAACCTTTTCTTTGATAGCTACATTATAAGACCAATACCTTATCCCACCCAATATCAACATTTATTTTCATTGCATAATTTTTTTAAATTTACGTGTGGCGGGAATGGATTTCATTGTTTGGGTTCCCTTTTATTTATTTTCAATGAGTTATCATATGATTGAGGGAAATCATCCAGTTTAGTGTGGGGAGAGGTTGTCCTGTAGTGGGATTTGGGAATGTATATATGATTATGACATATTTTTTAAATTTTAATGACAAATGTTCAAAAAAATAATGAAATAAAATGAAAAAAGCTTAAAAAAATCAAAAAAAAATGGGTTGTGTCTTGGGTAGGTAAAAAATCACTATTTATCAGCCTTTGATCTTGTTATAACTATTACAATTAGTGTTTTGAGGAGATAAATCATGGGTTGGGATATGAATGTGATATCTGTTTCAAGTTCAACTTTTGAAAAAAGGAGAAAATAAAAGAAGAAGAAGAAGAAAAGAACACTTGCATTATATTATTGTGTCATTGGGAGAAGTTTTGTGTTTTGTAAATATTTAATCGTCTCATTCCCTTTATATTTAGTTCCACCTTTTGTGTCTTATTTCACATTTTCATTCCCTCATAAATATGTTTTTCCATTTCCTTTCATGTCTCATTTCAAAAAAAATGTGCATTGATTTTTCCATGTTGATGTTTTACCCCTATTTTTCTCTATCTTAGACATTATATTCCTACCATCCCATAGCCACTGAAAACCCCCTTCAAAATACCTCATTATTCTTGAGCACTTTGGATAGGGAGTGGAAGCTGATAGCTCTTTCAAAATCTAAGATTTTTACTTTCGGTTGGTGAATCAGTGAAGCTCCATAAATTAATTTTATCATCTTGAGAGGAGTAAGTTTTGTGTGCCACCATTTTTCATTTCTAAATTTGATCATGAAAAAAATGATTTTTTTTTTTGGAACATTTTTTCTATAACAACTTGTGGTGGAATTCAATATGCATGAGTGATATTGTCTAAACCTCCCTGATTGGGGAAAACAAAATTTTAATATTCGATAGTGAGTAAAAATGGTTTTTGTCATGTTTTTATATTTGTTGCACATGAGGACATGCACAAGACTAAGTGTTGGGGATTTGATGTTATTAATAGTTTCATGACTTATTATATACTCCCTTTACTGATTTTACATGAAATTTTCATAATTTGTGTCAAATATTAATGTTTTAACACTAAATATAAATTTCAGCATTTTTAGAAGTAGTCCAATTGAGTCAGGTTACTATTTTATTTATAACTCTCATTATATAGATCAAAATTGTGTGTTTCTTGTTTTTAGGATTCCTTATTCAATTTCCCACATATCATTAGCAGGAATCATTTGCCCATTCTGCCATTTGAATGGTCATATGGACCACACAAGAGGATCCATAGAATCTTTGAAGAAATTGGCCCTTCCATGAAGATTTAATTTAGGTACTCCATCAGGAATTCCAAATTACTTTATTCTCCTCCAAAGTTAGGGGGGAAAATTAAGGAGTCTTGGATGAAAATTTCAAGTCTAAAATCCAAATACAAGGGTCTGAAAGGATTCATTTAAACTCGTCCCACCATTCTGGATGGAAATAAAATTAGCACAGTATTCATGACATATCTCATTATGTCATCATCCAATAAATCTGGTATTTATCCATGTGATATAGGATATATAGGTGGATGAAGTTTTTGAATAAAGTTTTTGGATTTCAAGGCATCTTCTTATTGATAAACCCAATCACATTTTGGCCTTCTAAAAAGTATGGATTTAAATGGATAGTTTAACTTTGTTTAAGAAAACCTACATAACTTTGAATCCATAAGTCTTAATGCCTCCAAATATTTAGAGTAGTCATCCAACATTATTATCTACAACTTTGAAGAAGGAGATATCTCGAGATTCGGCTATCTGGATGTCTGAATCGTCTAGCCAAGTGGAGGAATAGATTGGGAATGCAAACAGTCCACTTCCTTGGGATATAAATACATCCCCCTCCTCTACTTAAAATGGGTTGGAATTTCAGAAGAGAGGATCACATATTGGCATGAAAAACGCATTGCCAAAGGCTTGGGAGGACCTTCCGTACTCATGTTTTCACTTGAGAGTTCTTTCCTTCTCTCTTTGTTTTCATTTACTTTTGTGTTCTTCTTTATTATAATCTTGTAAGTCTTTATTTTTGTAATTCGGTTTTAATGAAAGTTTATTATTTAGAATCTCTTATTATCATCCACCGAATGTATTTTAATGTTAATTTTCTCCAAATAGTTTAAATACAGTTGAATCCCCTTCCCTTCTTTTGCTTTCTCATTCAATCTAAGGTTTTTTTTTTAATTATCATCATCATTTGTGTGTGTGTTCGACGCACCACTCTTTTCGTATCCCTTTATTTTTCTTATCTTCTTAATTTATCATCATAATAATTATAACTAGATTATTTATCATTTAAATGGGTGATTAAATCTTTCATTGTGGTGAGTTATAATTTAGTGATGTTAAGTGATTGAGAGTATTTTCTCAAGAAAGATTCTTCAAATTAACATTGTGTATGTTGGACTTAACATGTCATCGATTAATAACATGTTTTGTTTAACGTGTGGTTTCCATGGATTATTGGAAACATAAATATGTTGTACCCCACACTCTTTGATTTTCATGATCACAATCACTTTCATATGTGTTTAACATTGTGTTTTAAGTGTTTGTGTTGATAGGCATTTGATTGCCAAGAAGTTGACCAAGGAAGAGGCAGAAATGGACTGAAATTCAGTCCACCGGCCGACCGGTGGCTTCACCACCGGCCAGCCGGTGGCACCCAGACTCAAGGGGTAGCTACTGCCTTCCCACCGGTCGACCGGTGGCTCTGCCACCGGTCGACCTGTGGCATCCAGCCCAAAAAGTACAATCTACTCTCTTGCCACCGGCCAGCCGGTGGCTCCTCCACCGGTCGACCGGTGGCACCCAGATGAATAGTGAGACCTACTGTCTCACCACCGGCCATCCGGTGGCTCCTCACCGGTCGACCGGTGGAGCCTGGACCAGAATTCTCTCCACATTCCAAGGCACCGGCCAGCCGGTGGCCCTGCACCGGCCAGCCGGTGGCCCAGTCAAACTAGCCGTTGGAGCTTTGACCAGGCTGCTCCACTTGCCTCCCAACGGCTCCGAAGACCTCTCCAACGGCTCCGAAGCCTCCCCAAGGGTTCCTAGCCTATAAATAAAGGCCAAGGAAGCCCCGGACATCTACCGGATCATATACGAAGCCAACGGACATATTTTGGATCAATTGGCCAACCTCCGGCGGACTTCCTCAAAGGAACCCACCTAGCTCCAACAACTTCCACATCCAAGGAGCCCCCTCAAGAAGCTTGGGAAAGCACGCTACATCAACTCCATCATCCAATTGGCGCCCAAGTCTTCCCAATCACGGTTTTTCGTGTTTTATTTATTTTGAGCTTAACTTTGAGTTTGTGCCTACAAACTCCCAATTTTTCTCATCCCCTCTTTTCTTTGGGTTTCACATCACCACTAAGGTGTGAAAAGGTTGCCAAGCTTTCCTTTAAATAGCTTGAGACATAGGTGAGCTATCCTTCACCTGTAAGAAGGATAGTGGGTTCTTGCTAAACCATTAAAAGCAAGTGGGTTCTTGCTCAACCATAAAAAGCAAGCTGTAATAGGTCCTAGTGCTACCTCAAAGCCTAGTGGGTTTCTTGCTAAAACCATTGAAAAGCAAGCGGTAGGAATCTCTCAACGGTTGAGTTGGGAGCGGAGACGTAGGCCGGGTTTTTGGCCGAACTCCGTTATCAATTTGCGTGTCTTGCCTCTTTATTTCCGCTGCATTTTTACTTTGATTTTTAATTTGTGAATCAATTTTTTAAAAGGCAATTCACCCCCCCTCTTGCCATCTTTTCCCTCCTTGGGGTGTTCTTCCGACCTAACAATTGGTATCAGAGGAAGTATTTGAATAATTCCTTACCCGGTTTCAAATTAAAGATCCTATTTTTTGATGGCTTCTACCGCTTCTTCTTCTCAAACTCTCGAAGGACATTCTTTGGATCGTGCTCCATTCTTTGATGGAGCCGATTATACTTTTTGGAAAACCCGCATGTCAACCTTTTTAAAAAGCATTGGTTATCCAATTTTTAAAATTGTTATGCAAGGATTTTCCCTCTCCTCTCCCGATGAGTCTAAATGGACTCCCAATGACATTGCTTATTTTGAGCTTGATGGCAAAGCCATGAACGCTCTTCATTGTGGTCTTGACCGTAATGTTTTTAATTGTATTTCTACATGCTCTACTTCTTACGATCTTTGGAAATTTTTAGAACTAACCTATGAAGGTACTAGTGAGGCTCCAAAGCAAGAATCCGCTCAAAAGCTAGAACCCGCTCAAAAGCAGGAACCCGATGAAAAATCCGTACCCGCTTGCCCACTTCACAAGAAAAGGGCCAAGAAAAAGGTGAAGAAGAAGGCTTCAAAGGCAACATGGAGTGATAGCTCCACCTCTTCATTCTCCTCCTTCTCCTCGAGCGACCAAGGTAAAAAATGCCTAATGGCAAAACATGAGGTATCTTCCTCCTCTTCCTCCTCTTCCTCCTCTTGCTCTTCAAATTCCAATTCTTTAAATCAATTGTCATATGAAGAACTCCAACATGTGCGAGACCAATTAGAGAATGGTTTTCACGAACTCTCTTCAAAATTTGTTGCTTTAAAAAAGTCTTTCAAAAAACTCTCCTCCGAAAAAGAACAACTTCTCAAAGAGAAGGAGGAGTTGACCCTAAAAATCCAAAACCTCCCCGATGTTGATTCCTTGGAATCAACCATTAAAGACCTTAGGGAATCTCTTGCTAAATTCACCAAAGGGGAACAAAATTTGAACAATATACTTGGTTCCCAAAGGGTTTCTAGAACCACCAATGGACTTGGCTATACCAACCGAGCCTCCTCCTCCCATGCTCAAACTGTTTTTGTAAGGGGGAGCTCCGATTATAAATTTTGTAATTATTGCAAGAAAACCGGGCATCTCATTTATGAGTGTAATTGTAAAAACGCCCGGTACGGCCAACCCAAATCGATTTTTTATTCAGATGAATTTTATAGGAGAAGACCCGCTATGAGACAAGTATGGATTGAAAAATCCCTTCTCGCAAGTCTCTCCGGGCCTAAAATTGTTTCTTTTCAAAATCCCTCTCCCCGGTGACTTATTGCTTTATTTAGGGGGAGTTAGGAGCTTTTAAGCTTTTTGTGTATTCAATTTTTTTTTATTTCAAACTCAACTCTTGGTTTCAATTCTTTCAATTCAAAATTTTCTATTAAAATTTCATTTCTAAATTTCCAACAGTTGGTATTTATTTTTGATTCAAAACTTTCAATTCATTTTTCAAAAATTTCAATTGGTTTAAAATCTCTCATTTCCCTCAATCAAGTTTTATGCCCCACGCTATTTTGATAATCACAAAGGGGGAGAAATTTCTTGATTGATTGGGGGAGAATCTTTTCTCTCATGCTTAGTATTTATTTTCAATTTATCATTTAGGCATGCCTTTCATTTAAGTTTTTACATTGCTTTGATAAGTGATTGTGATCATCAAAATAGGGGGAGATTGTTGTACCCCACACTCTTTGATTTTCATGATCACAATCACTTTCATATGTGTTTAACATTGTGTTTTAAGTGTTTGTGTTGATAGGCATTTGATTGCCAAGAAGTTGACCAAGGAAGAGGCAGAAATGGACTGAAATTCAGTCCACCGGCCGACCGGTGGCTTCACCACCGGCCAGCCGGTGGCACCCAGACTCAAGGGGTAGCTACTGCCTTCCCACCGGTCGACCGGTGGCTCTGCCACCGGTCGACCTGTGGCATCCAGCCCAAAAAGTACAATCTACTCTCTTGCCACCGGCCAGCCGGTGGCTCCTCCACCGGTCGACCGGTGGCACCCAGATGAATAGTGAGACCTACTGTCTCACCACCGGCCATCCGGTGGCTCCTCACCGGTCGACCGGTGGAGCCTGGACCAGAATTCTCTCCACATTCCAAGGCACCGGCCAGCCGGTGGCCCTGCACCGGCCAGCCGGTGGCCCAGTCAAACTAGCCGTTGGAGCTTTGACCAGGCTGCTCCACTTGCCTCCCAACGGCTCCGAAGACCTCTCCAACGGCTCCGAAGCCTCCCCAAGGGTTCCTAGCCTATAAATAAAGGCCAAGGAAGCCCCGGACATCTACCGGATCATATACGAAGCCAACGGACATATTTTGGATCAATTGGCCAACCTCCGGCGGACTTCCTCAAAGGAACCCACCTAGCTCCAACAACTTCCACATCCAAGGAGCCCCCTCAAGAAGCTTGGGAAAGCACGCTACATCAACTCCATCATCCAATTGGCGCCCAAGTCTTCCCAATCACGGTTTTTCGTGTTTTATTTATTTTGAGCTTAACTTTGAGTTTGTGCCTACAAACTCCCAATTTTTCTCATCCCCTCTTTTCTTTGGGTTTCACATCACCACTAAGGTGTGAAAAGGTTGCCAAGCTTTCCTTTAAATAGCTTGAGACATAGGTGAGCTATCCTTCACCTGTAAGAAGGATAGTGGGTTCTTGCTAAACCATTAAAAGCAAGTGGGTTCTTGCTCAACCATAAAAAGCAAGCTGTAATAGGTCCTAGTGCTACCTCAAAGCCTAGTGGGTTTCTTGCTAAAACCATTGAAAAGCAAGCGGTAGGAATCTCTCAACGGTTGAGTTGGGAGCGGAGACGTAGGCCGGGTTTTTGGCCGAACTCCGTTATCAATTTGCGTGTCTTGCCTCTTTATTTCCGCTGCATTTTTACTTTGATTTTTAATTTGTGAATCAATTTTTTAAAAGGCAATTCACCCCCCCTCTTGCCATCTTTTCCCTCCTTGGGGTGTTCTTCCGACCTAACAAAATACACTACCATAAATGATCTTTGATTGAGATTAGAACCTAAGTTAAGTTAAGGCTTGGATTAAAGCCTTAACACTTAGGAATTCCAATCAACATTATCTTATGAAGTGGGTGATAATTTAAATTCAATATAAAGGATAGCTCAAGGATATCATAAGATTAACTCCCTGAAAATGAACTCACCCAGATATTTATCAATTTTTTAAATCAATATTCATCAATCCATTATTTCATAAGCTCTTCAAAGAAACTACTCAATCAGAATACAATCAACTAAAAACAATTGGCTAGTTTTATATACCTTTGTAAAAATATATCTTTCTTTGAAATGATAACTCACTCATTAATACTTCTTAAAAATCACTTCATTTCTTTTATCACACATCCAATAAGCACTATTTATGTTTTAATTTAATCCATTTAAAAATAGATCATTATATAATATTGCCTTTTGTTTCCACCCTTAGTAATCTCTAATTACCATCTTTTTAATTCTCATAAAGGGGAGAAATTAGCCCTTTTTTAGAACACAATAGAGTACAAATTTCAACCTCACCAGTTTCATCTCCTGAATAGTTATTATTCCAATTTATTTCTTGCGACTCATCCCCCACCTCTTTTATGTTTCTTGTACTACTATGAGTAATTGTCATCATATGGATAACTACTTCTTCAATCATTTCAAGAAATATAGGTGTATCTCTATAGGAGATGGAGGATGGTTGAGAATCAAAAAAATGAAAGGAAAACTATTTTGCAGATAGGCTAATGAGGATGATTCAAAACATAAATCTAGTATATATAATTTTCCCCTCATCCTACTCACTTGTTGATTGATTGTTTGGAAAGATATATTTGCATTTTTATTTTATAGTCATTCATTATTTATCATCATCATATCCTTGTGGTCAACAATGTTTTCACAGTAAAATCATTATCCATTGAATTAATATATTGTTTAATATATATGTTTAATTTATTTATTTTAAGTATTACATAAAATAATTTTTTTCTTGTACAATTTGATTATTTTGTTCGGGTTGGGGCGATTTATTAAAAGCTGATTATGCTCATGACGTATTGGACTTTGGGCCTAAAACTGAGATAATTACAATGAGGAAATGCATTAAGAATTCATACAACCATCAAGAAAAAGTGAATTTCTACTTCTTGTTTAAAAAAAATTCATCATTTTACC
The DNA here is from genome assembly GCA_963277665.1 of Viscum album. Taxonomy (NCBI): domain Eukaryota; kingdom Viridiplantae; phylum Streptophyta; class Magnoliopsida; order Santalales; family Viscaceae; genus Viscum; species Viscum album. The sequence goes on from OY728144.1 coordinate 398,571,461, forward strand.
TAATATTTGTAAGTTAATTTCCTTATAATTTTTATATATTATTTATTTAGTTTTTCTACAGATATTTTTGGAAGTCATGTATTTCTTTCAACTATCTGGAATAATCCACAAAAGCGATAAAAGATTCTTTTTGCCAATGTTACCACGTTTTCCATTTTCATTGCATTTCTCTGTCGAACTGAAAACATTGTATATTGATTCGATGTTATTAGCTGAAAAACCATTCTAGATTTTAGAATATAGAATAGTATATGAAGCTTATGTTCCCATTGTGGTGACTTCTGATGATATAATGTCCACATGAGCTTCCTCTTCTCTTCTAAATTTTAACAACAATAAAGGTTTTTCCTATAAAAACATCGATTCAATATGAAGTGTTGAAAGTTAGACATGGAAATAAAATGGAAATATGGTAGCATTGGAAGTTAGGATTTTTTCATACTTTTGGACAAGTAGGAATCATCCACATCTCAATCTGACACACGGTGTGACAAGTATGACTCCAAGTGCTTTTTATTTAAAATTGACATTAATTTTAGTAAAAGGGAAAACTGAAATACTCAAAACCAATAAAACATGTTTCTATTATTTTTGTAATTTATTATAATGATCCATAATTCATTCGAGATGTGTATGAATTAGCTTCACCTAAATTTGACAAACGGTGTGACCACTATGACTCAATGTGTCCATTACCAGTTTAAAATCAATAGTTTAGTTCAAAAAATGGAACTCGCTGAAAATAGATCAAACACACTCATATTTTATTTATTATTTTTTAAATTTATTAATAACTCATTTATGATGTGTATTAATCAATTTCACATCAAATTGATACATGATGTGATCGGTATGAGTCAAAGTGCATGTTTCCAGTTTAAAATGACATTTTAGTATATAAAAAAGTGATGTACTCAAAACCAAGAAAACTCAGTTAGATTGTTTTAATACTTTATTAAAATGATCCATAAGTCATTTTAGAGGTTTAAAAATTAGTTGAACCTCAATTTTATGCACAGTGTCACTGATATGACTCCAAGTGCATCTTTTTATTTAAAATTGGCATAAATTTTAGTAAAAAGGATGACTAACCTACTCAAAACTAATAAGACACATTCATATTGTTTTGATACATTAGGTAAATAATACATAAGTCATTTTTTATGTGTATTAATCTACCTTAAATAAAACTGATACACGATGTGCCTGGTATGACTTAATGTGTCCGTTATCAGTTTAAAATCGACAGTTTAGTTCAAAAAATGTCACTCACTCAAAACCAAAAAAGTGAGCTCATATTTTCTTAATAAATTTTAAAATTAATTAATAAGTCATTTTTGACATGTTCAAATTGGTATCACATAAAACTGAAACAAAATGTGATTGGTATGAGCCAAAGTGCGTGTTTCCAGTATAAAATGACATTTTAGTAAAAAAGATAAAGGGCGTACTACAAATCAATAAAATACATTCAGATGGTTTTGATATATTATCAAAAACAATCTATAATCCATTTGGTAAATTTATAAATTATACTCACCTCAATATGTCACACGGTGTGACCGATATGACTCCAAGTGTGTCTTTTTATTTAAAATTGACATCAATTTTAGTAAAAAGGATAACTGGCCTACTCAAAACCAAAAAAATGCATTTATATTATTTTGATACTTAAGAAAAATGACCCATAAGTCATTTTGGACATGTAGGAATAATTCACACCTCAATATGATACATGATTTGTCTAGTATGACTCAATTTGTCAGTTATTTGTTTGAAATTGATATTTTAGTTCAAAAAGTATCACTCACTGAAAACTAAGTAAATGAGCTCAGATTGAATTAATAATTCATTAAAATGGTTCATATGTCATTTGTGACATTTATGAATTGGTATCATGTTAAACTGACACATAATGTGACTGGTGTGATTCAAAGTTTGTGTTTTCAAGTTTAAAATGACATTTTAGTAAAAAAGACAAGTGATGTAATCAAAATTGAGAAAACACATTCATATTATTTTGATACTTTAGGAAACAAATCCATAAGTCATTTGAGGTGTGCAATAATTATCCTCATCTAAATATGATTTATGGCGTTACTGATATGGATCAAACTGCATATTTTCAATATATAAGTATCATTTTAGTTTAAAATGTGCATCACACCACCAAAACTGAGCAAAAAATCCTAGACTAATTCTCATAATTCAATATGATATTACTTAATTAACATCCTTATCATTTTTATCTTATAATTATTTATTTAATTCTTATAATTATATTCCATTAAGATGAACAAGAAATGATGTGATGTGCAAGAATCAATCGCAACTCAATCTAATGCAAAGAGTTTCTTGAATGACTCAATGTTAAGTTTAAAATTAACACTTTTAATTAATTTGTTTCTTTATATTATTACCAGCATAAGAATTTTTTCTTATAAAGTTTCTTTTTTAGCTCAAGTGGGGGTTGGGATCAAAAGTCAAAGGAAGACTAATTTTTTTTAATGTAAGTAATAATTTGTGCTTATGTAACTATATGAACTAATGTTTTAGATTTCTATAATATATTTTTTCTTGTATTTGTGTTGTAAATTTTATTTCATTTAAATTTTGTATCCATACCTATTTTTTCTAATTTCATGTTATTTTTGGTGTTGTGGTGTGCTATTACAGCACACTATACTGGTGCTACAGTGTAGTGTTAAATCACATGCAGTATGCCCCTTTATTAGTGATTCCAAAAGCACTGATAAATGTAACCTTTATCAGCACTTTTTAAGCATTGATAAATGACCCCTTTATCATAACGTTTTTAGCACTAATACAATATTAGGAATTTTAATATCACTCTATTAGTCAGTGATTTTCTAGCATTGATAAAGGTCATTTTTAGCACTATTAAAGGACTATTTTGTAGTAGTGTCATGAGATAGACAAGGATAGAGTGGGGAGTGAACTTGGTTTAGTAAAGGAATTTGTCCACTAAGATGGTCTTGCGAGTGAACCTTGACTACTATGATGGTCATGGGATTAAATATTAAATACTAAGATGCTATGGGGAGTGAACTCATACAACTAAAATAGTCATGGAAACGATTCCTTGAATAGTATGAAAATCATTTTATATAATTATGTGTCTTCTAAAAATTCCATATCTTATTACTATGTTATGATTTCATGGATTATGTTCTTTATTTCCTTGTGATTCATGTCTTACGAACTGCCAATGTTTATTTCATGATTCATTTTTATGATATTTGATATGCTGGGTATGATCTTCAAATGTTATGGTCACTTTCTCTTACCCATATGCTCATGGTTATGCTTACATACCTCCATTGTCTAACCTTACTGAGTATATGAGCTCAACCTTTTCTTATTTTTCATTTTCCCTAGGTTATAAATAAAGGATTTATCTAGGGTTACTAAAGGGGAAGATCTTTATAGTAAACATCAGATATCTTTCACCAAACTATAAGTTTGTGTTCCAAGTTTCTTAAGATACTAAACTAATACGGTCTTTGGGCGTCTATTTTTGTGATGTGTTAAGTATTCTGAAAAAATGATGTAATATCCATGTATGAAAATCATGTTTCATTATAAGTAATGGTAATCTGCCAATATCCCCTAGATGGAGGAGTGAGCAACTGCTCTGTCATTATAGGAGCATCGGGCAGAGAGCTAACAATAGCATCTGGGGAGCTGGTGGATCGCTAAAAGTCTTCACTATAGTGGAATCACTCGAATCCAATGGAGGTGATGGTAGAGGTGGTGTCCTCCAAGACTACGGTTGATCAGGATCTCGAAAAAAATTACATTCCTATTTTTCAAATTCGTTGGAATATATTCAATGTACAAAAAAAGATAATAATTATAAAATTTGGGAAAAAAACAAAATAGAACAATGTTTATATATATAAAATAATAATATATGTGAAATTCTAATATAGTTTCATTATGAACTTATATGTTCAATTACCTTCATCTTTATTGTCCTCATTGTTATCAACCTCCATTGAAAACATTACTTCTTCATTTTTACCCCTACTAGTTCTATTATTTCCATACTGTCAGGGAAAAATTATTAAATGTTTTATAGTTGATAATGTTCACTGTCATAGATTACCAATTAAGATTCAAAACCTATATTATAAAATTCTCTATGTTTTTAGTTTAAAAAAATGCTCCAATTAAAACACTTTTAAATTTAGTTTAAAACAATAATAATCTCAATATCTTGCTTAACGTGGAATATTGAGCTTTAAACGAATAGTGATATACTATAAAAATATTATTATTTAAATGTGACTGTTATAACCTAGCCGTTAAATTGATGGTATGAATATAAATAACAACATTATGAAAAAAAATATCAAAATACTTTATATAATGAAAATTTATTAATTAATTCATATTGAATAAGTACACAATTTTTAGTATATTTATCTTATACTTTAAAATATATTTTCTTCAAAAATGGTTTTTATTTCATTTTGTGCGCAAAAAATATAATAAATTTATTTTATATTATAAAATTTTAGTTGAAGATATTAATATCATATTTAAAATTAGTATGAAAATATTATCTTAGGTCCAATTTTTGGGATTTTTCTAAAAATATTTAATTTTAAGTGAATAGTGAAAATTGCCGATTTTTGTAAAATTGTCATTTATTTTTATTAAAATTAAGTAATTTAAAAGTATAATTATGTTTTTAATTTGATATAAAAGTAAAATAAGTATCTTATAATAATAAAACATCATATAATTGCATATTAATTATTATTATACTTGATTTAGGTATAAGTTAATTTTTGGGTTTAAATTTTATTTTTTTTAAACTATTTTTTGTTGTGGTTTATGTTTTTCTAAAAAAATTATTTCTACCAATTATATAATGAATCCTGAAAATTTTATTCCATATTTATAATCAATAGGTTTAAATTTTTTAAACAATTTCCTTTTATTTTTTCATTATGAATAGTAACCTTGGTAAAAAAGGTGTTACCACAATAATGGTAAAATGGGTAAATCATGGTTAAAATAATGAGATAAAGCCAAAAATTTCCATAAACTTGTATTTATACTATTTTATGAGTTTTTTTACCAAATACATACTATATATGAAAATATGGAAATTCATTCCATTTTACATTGATTATAATATTTATATTTTTTTAAGAAAAGGATAAATACAAATAGTCACTTTATTGGTTTCAATTTATCTTATATATTTTAATAGGGAAAAAAAGAAGTTATGAATGAATATAAAAGTTTGTTTTTAAAATAAATAAATTATTTATCTGAAATTAATTTATTTTTAATTTTTAGTGATGATATAATTATCTTAAATGCTTACACAATGTCGATATAGTTCTTGTGCAAGAAATAGAAAAATAAAGTTAAATGATTTTAAAAATAATAAAATTAATATGTTTCAGATTATTTGTTTTATTACACTAATTTAATAGGTAATTATAAATTATAAATGAATTTAAAGGTTTTTATATTTTAATTACATGGTTTTCTTGATGCCCTTGAAGGAAAATTAAATGAATAGTCCCAACAATAACATTATTGATATTTTATAACAAAAAAGTTTTATTAAATAATTGAAATATATATATATATTTAAAGAGGAAAAATATGATTTTAAATGGTAAAATATTTCATTGATGGACCATTTTTGAGCCACTTTTCCCCTTAAAAGTAAATTTATGACCCTTAAAGAAAAAAATGCATTACTATAGTTAGGATTAATGAGATGGTTAAACAAAAAGATAAGGTTTAAAATGAAACATAAAAATGTATAGATTTTATTGTTTGAGGTGATTTAGACCTTATAATTTCCTAAATAAAAAAATTTATCCATTTAGTTCAAATTTACAATATTATTATATATATTATATTTAAATATTTTAAGTAATTCCAAGTGTGACATTTCCCTCACTTATAAAAAGGAACCTCCTATTATCCTTCATTCATAAAGTTTGAGAAATTTATATTTTCCAAAATCTTCCCTAATAACTTGCCAGATTCCTTTTCTTCATCTTAGAGCTTCCAGTATTTCCGGAAGACCATTCTAACAAGGATTTAGGTGTAATCCAAACGAGGTTTTCCAAGGAAGATGTTATAGTCCTAACTGAATCCTTCAATGTTTATTTATTATTCTAATTCTGCTAAATATGTTGAATCCAAACACAAATAATGAGTATAGTATTGTAACATCTCATGTTTCGTACTGAGTGATATTTATGAAGAAAATTAAACTTCTTGTTTGGTGGAAAGGTCGGATCTTTATCTAAGCATCGTAATATATATTTGAGACTTAGAACACTTTAGGGTGTAATATATGGATGAGTTTAAGTTTTAAGAGACTTTACAAGATTTTGGTTGAGTTTTAGAGGAATCAAACATGAAGGATTCGATTTTTTTAAACAAAGCATGAGGGGCACAGTTGGCACACAGTTAGTTACACCGTTCAGGTCAACTATACATCCCCATTTCTTTAGGAGCACAGATATTTTAAATAGTATGAGGATCCTAGGAGGTCGTGAGGCTTGGTGAAGATGTGCATGGGGTGACCCGCATAGGTTTCACATGGTTTTCCTAACCCATATGCATATCCTGCACCCTTAGTGCCACTTAACCTGTAGCTACGCATAGTTCAGTGCATGGTTTGTCAAACCATGAAACCCAACCTTGTTCCCCTTTTGAAATGGGTATGGATTTGGTCAATGAAGCTCACATGGTTGGAACACGGTTATCCAAACCATGTGGCTCTTAAAAATGGGGAAATGAAAATTGTTCCCATTTCTTCTTTAAAGGGTTTACCCCTTTCTTCTCCATCAAGCTGGGTGTAACGGCCCCTCCATGGGAGCTCCTCCTCTCCTCTTCTAGGCATGGAGCTATCTACCTCATCCAATGTCATAATCTATTACCGTCGATCTCATTGGATGAATACCGATAATCTATTCATTCCTATTTATTCTTTCATTTTTTTCCACTCCATATAATGTGATACCTTTATGTGAGCTAATTCACCATATTTTTGGGGTATTTGTCTACTTATTTGTTTTCTCTTGAACCATCTTGAATCAAGAATCAATATTAGATGAGTGGAGTGTTATAAGTATGAGTTACATGGTCTATATATTTTCCCTTAAATTCTATTTGCTTTACAATTTATATTTTTATGTCATCTGGCCTAATTTCCATGTGTTCCCTTATAAATGTGAAAATAATTATGTAGAAACTAGTGACTTAAATTGGTTCTTCATTTTGCACTAAATTGAACCATAGGTGGTTATCTACCTCAATGATAACCACCCCTTTTTGGTTGTGTCATATATATGTCATGCACTATGTTTTTATTAGGAAATATAACCACCCTTATGTATATTTCCTTAAATTATTAATTTATAATGCCTTGTCTTAATCAATATTTGTTATATTTTTAGATGTGATGAATGACTCGGAGGTAGTATACCTTATTATGATGAAAGATTCAGGTCACCAAACCCATAAGAGTCTTATCAAATAAAAAAATTATATGAAATATAAATGACCATACACTAATTAAAACACAATAATATTTTAATCTTCACACAAAACATATGAATTTTATTTGAAGTTATGGGGAGGGGAGAACATGAGTAACCAATCATGGGGGTCTATAGTATTAGAGACCAAGGGCATACCCAATAACAAGATTCATACATCCAGAAGAAATGGATCCTATAATAGGGAAGGAAATTAGGGGGTCCTATTATAAGGATTGATGAAACCAAATTTGATGAACTTAATATGATATCATTTCCCCCATTTATAACAAACCCACCATTGAGGTGCATTATCATATCTAGTAAAATGGGGGAATAAAATGGAGTTAATTAAATGGTAAATAGAATTCTTATGAACATGTAATTCTCTTTATTTATAATTAAATGGTAAATGGAATTCTCATGGTCAGGTCATTTTTTATTATTTATAATTTAATGGTATTAATGGATTGGATTAACACATGAAATGCTAATAAATGTTAAATGAATTATATTAAAAATGATCCACTCCACCTTGAGAGATGTCGGTGGATGCTTTATGGAACGTCAAGCTAAGTTCTCAAAGGGTAAGTAGGATTACCTTACTTATACATTATTATTTAAGGAACCTTGATTAGGGTAATTGGTTATGATATATCAGACCCCCTTGCTCATGGATTTTGGCATGGCGTTTATATCACTAGGTTGTTGGGTATGATTTTCCATGCCCCCTTGATCAACAGGTTGGGTATGACCGTCCTCACTATTGTTTATGATACTCATCATGGTTCCATATATTGATTATGATACTTGGAATGGAATCCTATATTCATTATTATAATCATTCATAGAAATATTTCCAATGATGACTCTTGTGTTTATGCTTGGATAGCAGTTTTATTTCATGCGTCCTTTCTAGAAATATGTATATAAGGCCCTAGCCTTAAACATTACATAATCTTGAGTTATGTCAAGAATTGACATTGAGGATCCTCTCAGGTTTAGAGATTTATAGAATTAGGTCATAACTTATACATAACAACTTGAATATTACATGTAAACACTTCTACCTAGTATCCATTTTCTCTATAAAATAAAAATTCCTAAAAAAAGAAACATGTCAAGTTCCATGTTTTAGACAACATGACTTTTCCTTGATCCCATCCTTGACCCTATTCATCTTTAGTTCCTATAGAAATATTTCTAAAACATGGGATGAGCATAAAAATCTCAGTAAGGGATATAAAATAAGGAAAGAAAACATTAGTCCATGAATACATACAAATAAAAGAAATCATACTTTCAATCTTAAAACATAATATCTTTAACATACCTCATAAAATCATAAGATTTATGAATAACATATATAAGTCATAAATCATAAAGGTAACTTGTGGCATCCATATCATACATACACTGTAGACATCACAACTACATAGGGAGCTACATTTGGAATACCCATCATAGTATATTACCTAAATATCTTAGGAGAAACATTAAAGTTTACCTATTTTACGTTACCCAATGCATTGGAGAGCTATCTCAGGCTCACCCACCCTAGGTTTATCACAGAATCACCCATATACATAAAAAATTCCCAATTAGCATAACATATTCATAACACATAAAACAAACACAAAGGAAAGATAAAATTTCCACATTTCAATCACAATATATCATTTTAATATACCGACATAATCAATGCTTTATCAAACCATTTCCAAACCATTTAAAATATTTAATAAGGATATTTTTGAATCAAATTGTCCCATACCACTTTGAAGCTTTTGAAAAAAAAATTATATAATGCCCCAACCCCAGTTACCGAGAGTTGGTGCATTATTACATAACATTGGCATGATCACAAGGGATTAAATCCTGAAATACCGATCAGTTTAGTAGCCTTGTAAGTACTAGATACATTCATAAGTTTTACATTAAATCATGAAATAAAAACATCAAAATAATTTTGTCCCCTTTTTAACACACTTATATCCTTAGCCTATCCCTATAGGTCAACTATATAATACTTTTTCACATCCTGGGAAAAATAAAACATAGAAAGGGGTGATCTCAAATGCTCAGTAAGGATAACAAAATAGCAGAAACTTTCATAAATAATCATAAACATTTAAGGAAATGTATAATACTAAAACAAAAGACATTTAAACATAAACTTAAAAATAATATGGCAAATATAAAATCAAATAATTCCATTTACTTATTAACATGTATATTCTACTAGTCGAATAATCAGGTACAATATCAATATCCACTTTCATAATGATGAAATGCATAATGCCAGACTTCATAACCACATAGACCAGGCCTTGTGTCAAGACTAAAAATAAGATTTTGTCAAGGACTTGTGCCATGAAACTAGTTTTTCTCATGAGACCTACCGATGCATCGAGTAGTTATAGCAGGCTCCACCCGTCACTTACTAAGTCTAATCCATTCCTTATATAAAAAGGTTTAAACATAATATAAACATTCGAATTAAAACTAGTATACGAAATGTAAATACATTATCCATAAACAATGAATGGTGTAAAAATATCACATCCACGGTCAAACAAATCACAAAACCTTTAATAGAATATGGAAGGTGTGTATCATAATAAATCAACTTCAAACAAGTTTAAAATCCATCAAAGGATTTTTACATAGATGAAATCAAAACTTTTTGAGAGGAATATCTCTTTATATTTTGAAATAATTTAGAAGCCATGTAATTATTAAAGAAAACATTTATTTTGATAATATTCTTATAATATTTTATGATAATTATAGATGGTGTTATAATGGAAGAAAATAGCCGCACCTTCCGTATAAGTTAAAAAAACATTCTTTCCTTAATTTTGTCGAAAAGGTCGTAAAGGACCTTGTTTGGAAAATGACAGAAAGATTACTTTATAAAGATTTTATAAAAAGTAAAAAAAGGGTATAAATTACTTTAACCTATAGTATAGAAAAAATATTAAAAAAAATTGAAATATATTTTTAAGAAACAAGGATGTGGTTGATAAAGAGGTCCTAGTAGATACATACCTATAAACAACCTCAGATAATAAAGAGATTGTGAAATTAACCCTTACCTTGTACTTTTTCTTGATCGAGGGTAAATTAACCTACTATATAATAGTTAAATAATTGTTATTAAATTATACAATAACTATATACATAAATATGATATCATATATGACCCTCTAATATTGATTTTTTAATAATATTTCAGTAGTATCATCGTTTCGGGTGTTAACTGATTCGTTTTCCTTTATATGCTTGGTTATGTAAGACATGTTTGTTATGGATAGGATGTATTTGATTCATATACATAATGATATTATATTCATGAAAATTATTTTTAATCACAAAATGAAAATTATTCTTGAATTATTATGATGGGGAAGGAATCTCATCGCGTTTGTGGAGACGGTAATCTGTATGTACGCACGAACGGCAATATAATTATATTGATGGTGAAATCATATGTAATTGGATGGTATATCATATACACAGAATCATTAATATGATATATTTATTATTTACATCAGTTATATTCATTATTATACTCATCCAAAATAATGAAGTGTTTGAATAACAAACTACACCATGACGTGGAGACGGTAAGTTGTACATATGCACGTATGGTGACTGTGTCATTTATAGGATGGATAGAATAGATAATATGGTTGTGCCATATTTATAATAAAATCACACTATATAAAGGATATTTGAGTTATTATTTTATAATGGAAACAACAAATAAAGAGGAAGTGGAAGTAGAAAATATCTTGAAAGAGGTGATGAAATATTTACCTCTTCTTCGGGTTCTTTTTTTTATTTGGTCAAAAGGGATACTTAGGGTGGATTTATGAACAAAAGGAAGGCCTATCGGATGAATGGAGTAAAGTTTAGAGGATATTTGTATAGGTTTTGGATGAGCCAAATGGCTTTTGAGGTTTGAAATTAAGAGAAGGGGAAGTACCCTTTTATAAAAGAGGTAAGGGTCACTTTAGGAAAAGCTTGAAATATTATTTTATAATAAAATATTTTTAGGTTTATAATGGATCCAAAATGATTTATTTAGAGGATGAGGTGGGTATGGGTCTAAAACCACTCAACCAATAGGTTTTAGACAGGTTTAGCTCACCATATTAACCATATCTTTTAGATTTAACTCTTAGTTAAATAGTTTGTCATTTACCATGTCTCTTAGTATTTTTATATTATATGGTTAATAAACTTACTATAACAAGCCAAGAGAACCTCAACTGGTTCATTATTAATATATATAAACTTATCTAAGTCCTTTGGACGAACATTATATTTTTAGAAATATTATATCAATTAATAATATAGTATTTGTTTTAAAAACTCAATTATGTCCATTTTTACACTCTTTAGTATTTGGTTTTTGTGAAAATCATAACAGCATGATTACTTTGAAAACAAATTATTTAATCTACCCTAACATGTAATATTAACATATAAAATTATTTGAATTCATCAAAAGTCTCAAATTACATTTATTTGGATATTTATAATATCAATTATTTTAATATTACATTAATAAGGTAATTACTGCATCATCATTGTGTCATAAATAAATTAAATTTTTTAATGTATAAAAATTATAAATAAAATAACATTATGTATTAAATAGTTTTAGATTTATAATGAATATTTATACTAGAATTTATCTTATTTATAACCCTATATTAAAAAAATAGTTACTAAATTTTGAATTTAACTCTTTTAACTAGAATTAAATAAAATAATAATAAATGTCCTAATCTAATCCAAGTGGAACAAAGCGGATCATATTTTATTCCTAGGGTTGTTTTTGTCTAATTACACTTATCCAATAGAATTAGGACATATGTTAGGGTAGTTATGATATCATTTTTACCCTTAATTACCCTATTTACTTTTAACCGTGGTAAATAAAAGTCAAAAGTTACTATTCACCAAAATATATTTTCATCTTATTGAACCAAATTTTACTTAATGATATCAATTGTGTCTCTATGAATTTTTAAATTCAACTCACAGAAGTGGTAAAATTAAGTTTTATGCAAATTTTCAAATGCTCCTAGGAAGTGGATAAAAGACGGTAAAATGTTCAATAAACTTTTTATATATCTAAACTTATTATAAAATGACTCCAATGAATTACATTGAACATATATAGGTATTATGTATCTATTTTTACCTAAAATAAATTTAAATAAAATAAAAAATTATTTCAATAAAATATTTGGTTTTAACCAATAACGTAGTGTTTTTCACTATTCATCAAAAATTGAAAGTTTTCAGAAAAATACCAAAACTTTTCCCTAAGATAATTTCGATATTACGAATTCAAAAATGAAGTTCATTTTGAAAAATAAAATTTATATATTTTCAAAAAGTGGTTTTTACTATTCATAATGGCTAGTTTGATTAGTCGTGGTGTGTTAGAATCTCAAAGTTGCGTACAATACAAGCTATGGCATTATTCAAAGGGAAACGTATCGTGGAAGCTTGGGGTGTTACATTTTAATTTCAAAACATTCATGTCCATTTAAATAAATAATTAAACCATTTTTAAAAAATGTACATTAATGAGAAAGATTTATAAGAATAAATATTTAAAACATTTAAAATGATATTTTAGTTAAAAAGTTCCTAACCAAATAAGAGACGCTTGAATACAAATAATTGAGGAATAACATTAATCAAAGCTTATAATATCAGGAAAATAATTATATTCATGATATATTATATCAAAGGGCATTATATACACCATATAAAAGTCAATTTTTGTATAAAAATAAATAAGTCTCAATAGAATGTAAATTCAGACAAAGTCCATTGCAAAGATTATATCCTTGAATTAAGGACAAATCAGTGACATAATTATTCGTGAAAAATAGGAATACACCAAATATAAGTGGATATTAAGTGTAAAAAATCATAGGTAATTCATAAATATTCATATCACTACATAATCATGAATTATAAGTTTAACCCAAAGAGTTGAAATTGGGTTAAGAAGTTCCCTTACAAAAATTCAGCAGCGTAACTGCGTCACTTAAAAATTAAAAAAAATGATTTGATTAGAGAGAAATGGTCTCTCATCACATGTAAATAATATTTACAGATATTAGGATATAGAAAAACATATCCCAACATAATAAAATTTAAATTCAAATATATAACATAAAATATGTCTTTAACTAAAAGAGGAGGGTGAAAGGTTCCCTTACCGATTTGGTAACTTATGAAACATACACCACATAAAAGAAGGATCATACAATTAAGATGTAAATACCCATAAATTAAATTATTTTACACAATTAATAAAATAATTTGCAGTAAATTCATCACACAAAAGGAAATAGAGGTAAATATAGCATGAATCTCCCGAGAATAAAAAGTTAGATGAAAACCCCTTACCTCAAGTCTCATCGGTCTTGTATGTTCCTTTTTCTTCATTAATAATAAACATAACTTCATTTTTAATTTATTAAGAAAATTTTTCAAGTTTATTATTCTTTTTATATTACTTACTACCATTTAAGAAACATTACATAATCATTTAAGTTAATAACGGTCGTTTTATCGATATTTGGTACTTGAGTCAAAAATGAACTTCTTATAATTACAAGTTGTCCATGTGGTCAAAAGTACTTTATCTATATAATTATATTCATGATTTGGATATAATATATATCATATATATACAGTATATATTTATTTATAATATTCCATATCATTTGGATGTATGAAAATGAAATGCACCATTCATGGAGACGGTAAGTCGTACGTACGCATGAACGCTACTTTCATTTCATTTTTTCATTTTTAAAAGAATGAAACCCAAATTATAAATAGTTATATTTTTATTACAGTATAATATAATATTTTATATAAATTACATAAGTTAATTAACACCAGACTTTATATGATCCATGTATGGTATGAACGAGTCATGTCACTTTGAGGGGGCAGTAGTCTGCACTTCCTCAAATGAAATTATCATATTTATACAACATGAAAAGCATAAAAGTATGTTATAAATTAGAATTACAGAAGAATATATATAAAATAAATATCATATATATAAAATATAATTATATTTCTATCATAATGGCCAGCATGATAGGTGGTAGGGAAAAATCGAACAATCATCATTTCATGAGGCAGTAGTTCGTCGTACACAGAAACAGTTTGTTCTTTACCCATTAAATGGAGGTGTGTGTATTTTTAGTTAGTATAATTATCATCAAAAACATATTATATTGATTATACTGGTTTTTTTATGTAAAAAAATAATAATAATCTCATAGGGAGTGAAGAAGTAAAATAAAATAAGAGAACTTGAGAGAAGAGGTTACCTTTAAATCGAGTAACTCGCTTTGGATTTAACCAAAAGGATTTATTGAAGTGTATTATTCCATAGTTAATGCTTCTATGAGGAATATAGGGATTTTTAGAGCTTATTTGGGAAGATTTTTTATGAGTAAATGGGCTTTAGAGATGTGAATAATGGGTTAGAATTGGGGTCCTTTTATAACAGAGAAGAGGGGCTCTTTAGGAAAGTTTGAAAGTATTATCGTATTATAAAATTATTTTTCGTTTAAAAAGGTCCCAAACACATTAACATATAATATAAGATGAATATAAGTCTAAATAAATTCATCCAATAATAATTTTATGGGTTTTGGATCTTTTTTAATCCTTTTCTTTTTCATTTAACCCTTTGTTAACTTACTTAACTTTTACCGTGTCTTCTTGTGTATTCACACTATATGGTTAATATATTTACTATAAAATTAAAATAGACCCAAAAATGGATAATTAATGACATTTTTAACATAATATATGTCATGTTTTATAATATTATATTTTTAGGACAGTTTTATCATTTAATAAAATATTAATTGATTTAAATACTCATTTATGTCAATTTTTATACTATTCATATCATGACTTTTTAAAAAATCCAAAACAACTTTATTCTTTAGAAAAATCTTCATTAATTAAAATATAACAAGTAATCCTCATATCTAGAATTATTTTATGGAATAAAAAGTTTCAAAATAAATTTATTTTAAAATTTATAATCCCATTTATTTAAAACATTCGTGAATGAGGTAATCATTACATCATCATTGTGTCTTAAATAAATTTATTTATATGATGTATAAAAATAATAAATAAAATACCATGATATAGAAAATATTTTTAGATTTATAAGGACTATTTATATTCAAATATATCAATTATATAACCAAACATTAAAATTCTTTTGGAAAAACACTACATGTTTATGATATTTTTATTTTTACTTTAAATAAAAAGTTTTTAATGTCATTATCTTACCCAAATGGATTTTAAAGGAAAATAGTTATACCAAAGGATTTTATTGGTCTTCCATGACACATAAAATAATTTTATGATAAGTTTGAAGGTAATTTTATATTATTATAATATTATTTTTACCTTGAATTACCCTATTTACCTTTAACCGCGGTAAATAAAAATCAAAAGTTACTTTTCACCAAAAATTATTTTCATAATATTGAACCAAATTTTAATTACTTATTACAACCAAGTATGTCAAATTTTTTAAATTTAATTCACAGAAGTAATGAAATTTCATTTAAATGAAAAAGTCAGTTTTTTTAACTACTAAGCAGTGTTCTTAACTATTCATAAAAATTTGAACATTTTCAGAAAAATACCAAAAATTCACCCAAAGATAATTTTGATATTATGAATTCAAAAATTATGTCTATTTTACCAAATTAAAAACATATAAGTTTTATTAATTAATTTAAAATTAATTTCCGTTGTTAAAACTAGAAAGCGTGTTTTTAAGTAGTAAAAACTATAAAAAGATTGACATGTGTTTATGTCCAATTTCAAAGTAAAATTACTTATAATAACCAACATTGGGTTAAATGATAAAAATATAATCCAATTACACTTTAAAACCATTTAAAATACAATCTAATCATATAAATAAATTAGATTAAAATATAGTTTTTACTTAAAATGCAGTATTTTTCACTATTTATTAAAAAATTAACTTTATCTAAACAATACCAAAAATTTACCCAACGTAATTTTTGATGTCCCTATTCTAATGAAGAAGTTTAATTTTTCAAATATAACATATATATTTGACAAAAATTATATTTAAAATGGGTTCTCTATTAAAAGGTGGTAAATCGACCTTTTATAGAATATTAGAGTATTTTGTGCTTAGAATCAGATTCATTCTTATTTTAAGCCTCTAAGACTTATTGGACAAAAGTAAAAACATTTAACAAATATTAGAAATCATATGGTAGTTATTTCAGTTCATTAATTCCAATACAACGTCTAGGAGTTTACTACCATTTAAAATAATTTTATATTTTTATATTTTTTTAGTAAGACTCAGTATTGTGTGCAACATGAGATTTCGAAGAAACCCATTGTTGCATGTAGGGTACGCCACTGAACATAGAATACAATTTAAAGTAAAATTGATATTTAATTCACAAATATTAATAAATATAAAAATATCATATTCTTTATTTACCTAGGATGTTACATTCTTCCCCCCTTTTGGAAATTGCATCCGAGTAATTTCAAAATTGGGCTCGGAAACTGCATTAAAAGTATCACATCAGAAAAAGATTCATAAAAAATATCACTTTATAAGAAAGAATTATAAGTACAAAGGTCAACCGAGATAACCCATACTAGGATTCCATGAAAACTTGTATATGGAGGAGAACCTAGGTGTCATGTTCTAATGGAAAGTGATAGAAAACATGATCAGCAAAAACTAGTGACTATAAACCAAAAACTAGTGATAGGATAAATGGTCTTTGATTCCCTAGTAGTAAAATTAAACGAATATCGTTTTTATTTTAAGTTCATTTTCATAAAGTTGGAGAATTTATTTATAAGATTGACTATAAACATAAGGAAATATACTTACTATTCAAGTAGAGTTTCATCCTTTAATAAGTTTCTACCAAAAACTCATCCTTTCACCAAACAATGAGTTTTCAAGATTAATTGGTCACACCTGTTAGAATTAACTTCTATATAATCACATAATCCAAAAAATATGAACCATATATTTCCCCTATATTTAGACATTTACGAAAACCAAAATGGTTAGTACAAGATCAGATAATCCCCAAAAAGGATAATATTTTATAAAAAAAATACTACTCTTAATCTCAAAAATTCAACAAACAATACCCAAATCTCAAGAAAGACAATTAAATAAACAATTCCCCTTAAAATCCTTAAACATAATACAAACTAATATTGAAACCCAAAAAATCAGAATGATTTGATCATCTAGTCTTCCATGATAAATCTTAACATTTACCTCCAAATAACATCAGGTACTATTAAACTCTCATATTAAAAAGTAATTAACCTAATCACATTTTCTCTATGATAGGTTAATAATTCCCATAAATAACCCAAATTGTTATATTTTCATAATAAAAAAACATAGATTCTTCTAAAATAAAATTCTACCATTACTCCTCAAATAAAATCTTATAGTATTGTATTTTCCTTAGGCATATAATATTCCCAAAAGAGAAAATGTATTCCAATGTAAACTTTATCACTTAATCACCAAATCATTTTCCTATACTAAGGATGTCCATTTGATAAAACATAAGTTTCCAAAATCAACTTATTATTGACTCATAAAATCATTTAACTAAAAAGAATAAGTCATGCTAACCAGGGACTTCACGTAGTCCAGTGGTAGGTGATAAATATCAATCATACTTTAGTTGTGGGTTCAATTCCCACAGCTTTGTCCAGTGCGATGGGTTGTCACATAGTCTGTGTGTTGTCCATTTTCAAAAACTATATAATTTTATAACATTTCCAAAAATAAGATAAATTCTTCAAAAATAACCATTACAGATTTTAACCACAAAATTTCTCATTACAGCTCCCATTTCATTCGGTTTCTCATTAAGAAAACCACCACAGTTTTCCTTCACATATATTCTTATGTTGGTTCCTACTAGATCTATCCATTTACTAAAATCAAAAAGGTCAGTGTGAGTATATCAGTAAAATCCCCATATAAAATCTTATGAGGAGGTTAAAAACTAAGATATACGTATTCGTGTTATCTTAAACCCATTCAAATTATCAAAAATAACTATGACTCTTTCTAATATGATAACTGTTATGGTTATGTCACTTATGCTTAAATAACACCCTAACCTCTAACGTTATCTAAACCGACCACTGCTACCAACGATAAGGCCCTAGCCTTAAACATTACATAATCCTGAGTTATGGTCAAGAATTGACATTGAGGATCTTTTCAGGTTTAGTGCTTTAGATAATTAGGTCATAACTTATACATAACAACTTGAATATTACATGTAAACACTTCTAATCAGTATCCATTTTTTTATAAAATAAAAATTATTAAAAAAAGAAACACGTCAAGTTCCATGTTTTAAACAGCATGACTTTTCCTTGATCTCATCCTTGACCCGATTCATCTTTAAGTCCTATGGAAAAATTTCAAAAACTTGGGATGAGCATAAAAATCATTGTAAGGGATATAAAATAAGGGAAGAAAACATTAGTCCATGAATACATATAAATCAAATAAATCATACCTTTCAATCTTAAAACATAATATCATTAACATACCTCACAAAATTATAAGATTTATGAATAACACATATAAATCATAAATCATAGAGGTAAATTGTGGAATCCATATCATACTTAAATTGTAGATATCATAGCTACAAAGAGAGTTACGTTTGGAATAGTCATCATAGTATATTCCTAAATCTATTAGGAGAACATTAAAGTTTACCTCTGTCATATTACACAATGCATTGTAGTGCTATCTTAGACTCACCCGCCCTAAGTTTATCATGAAACCACCCGTATACGTAAATAAGTCCCAATAACCATAACATATTCATAACATATAAAACAAGAATAAAGGAAAGATAACATTTCCACATTGTAATCACAATATATCATTTCAATATATTGACATAATCAAAGCTTTAACAAGCCATTTTCAAACCATTTAAAACATTTAATAAAGAGATTTTGGAATCAAAGTGTCCCATACCACTTTGAATCTTTTGAAAGAAATTTTAATTTAAAAACTTTCATGTCCATTTAAATAAATCCTTAAAACCATTTTTAAAACATGGACATTAATGATAAATATTTATAAGAATAAATCTTTAAAACATTTAAAATGATATTTTAGTTAAAGAGTTACTAACCAAATAAGATACGCTTGAATACAAATAATTGAGTAATAACATTAATAAAAACTTATAATATCATGAGAAAAAGGATATTCATGATATAATATATAAAAGGATAGTATATACACAATATAAAAGTGAATTTGTCTATAACAACAAATAAGTCACAATGGAATGTAAATTGAGACAATGTCCCTTCCAAAGATCATATCCTTAGATTAAGGACAAATCAATGACATAACTATGTGTGAAAAATAAGAATACACCCAATATAAGTGTATGTTAACTGTAAAAAAATCATAGGTCATTCACACATATTCATATCATGACATAATCAATAAGTATAATTTTAACCCAAAGTGTTGAAATTGGTTTGAGAAGTTCCCTTACAAAAATTCAGCAGCCTAACGGCGTCACTTAAAATTTCAGAAAATGAGTTGATGAGAGATAAAAGGGTCTCTCATCACATGGACATAAAATTTATATCAATAATTATATATAAGAACATGTCCTAATATAAGAAAATGTAAATTTAAAAGACATAACATAAAAGATGTCTTTAACTAAAAAGAAGGTTGAATGGTTACCTTACAGATTTGGTAACTTATGAAACATACACCACATGAAAGAAATATTATACAATGAAGATGTAAATACCAATAAATTAAATTAAATTAAACAATTAATACAATAATGGCGTATAAAATCATCTTACAAAAGGAAATAGTGTCAAATATAGCATGAATCTCAGGGGAATAAAAAGTGAGATGAAAACCCCTTACCTTAAGTCTGACTTCTCTTGTATGTTCCTTGTTCTTCTTGAATAACAAACCTAAGTTAATTTATAATTTCTTAAGAAACTTTTTCAAGTTTATTATTCCTTTTTTATTACTTATTACCAAGTTATAAACATTATATAATCATTTAAGTTAATAATGGTCGTTTTATCGATATCTGGTACTTCAGTCAGAAATTAACTTCTTATTATTACAAGTTGTCCATGTGGTCAAAATTCCATTCTCTCCAGAATGATATTCCTGATTTAGATATAATATATATAATATATATCCAGTATATATTTATTTATAATATTCCATATCATTTGTGTATATGAAAATGAAATGAACCTTTCATGGAGACGGTAAGTCGTACGTATGCATGAACGCCACTTGCATTTCATTTTTTTCATTTTTAAAGGAATGAAAACCAAATGATACATAGGTATATTATTATTTCAGTATAATATCATATTTTATAGAAATTTAATAGGTTTATTAACACCATACTTTATATGTTCCATGTATGGTATGAACGAGTCATATCACTTTGAGGAGACGGTTGTCTGCACTTCCTCAAATGAAATTATCATATTTATACAACATTAAAAGCATAAAGGTATATTCTAAATGAGAATTACAGAAACATAGATATAAAATAAATATCATATATATCTTATATAATTACAGTTTCATCATAATAGCCACCATGATAGGTGGTAGAGGAAAATTGAACAACCATTGTTTTGTGAGGCACTAGTTCGTCGTACACAGAAATAGTATGTTCTTTACCCATTAGAATGAGGTGTGTGTAAGTGTAGTTCGAATATTTATAAAAAAAACTAGTATATTGAGGATACTAGTGTTTTTATTTAAACAAAGAATAATAAGAGCATAGGGATTAAAGAAATAAAATAAAATAAGAGAGCTAGAGGGAATATATTACCTTTAAATCGGGTAACTCCCTTTGGATTGAACCAAAAGGGTTTTTTGAAGTGCCTTCTGCCTAAGTTAAGGCTTCTAGGAGGAATATTGGGATGTTGGTAGCTTTTTTGGGCATAGTTTGGATTATCCAAGGGGCTTGAGAGGTGTGACTAATGGGTTAGAATTGGGGTCCTTTTATAAGAGGGAGGAGGGGCTCTTTAGGAAAGTTTGAAAGTATTATCTTATATAAAATAATTTTTAGTTTAAAAAGGTCTACAACTCATTAATTTATAATATAATATGAATATAAATCTAAATAAATTCATCCAATAATAATTGTACAGGTTTTAGATCTTTTTTAATCCTTATCATTTCTATTTAACCCTTCGTTAACTTGCTTAACTTTTACCATGTCTTCTTGTATATTCCTACTATATGGTTAATATATTTACTATAAAATCCAAGAGACCCAAAATGGATCATTAATGACATTTTTAACATCATATATTTCATTTGGACTAATATTATATTTTTATGACTATTTTATCATTTAATAAAATTTTAAATGATTTAAAAACTCATTTATGCCCATTTTTTTACTATTCATATCATGACTTTATAAAAATTACAATCCAACTTTATTCTTTTGAAAAAATTAATTAATTCAAATATAACAAGTCATAATCATATCTAAAATTAGTGTATGGTATAAAAATATTCAAAATAAATTTATTTAAATATTTAAAATATCATTTAATTAAAACATTCATTAATGAGGTAATCATTACATCATCATTGTGTCATAAATAAATTGATTTATATGATGTCTAAAAACTATAAATAAAATATCATGATGTAGGAAATATTTTTAGATTTCTAATGACTACTCATAGTTGAATATATAAATTATATAACCCCACATTAAAAAATTTTTGGAAAAACAATACATGTTTATGATATTTTTATTTTTACTTTAAATAAAAAGTTATTAATGTCATTATCTTACCCAAATACCTTTTAAAGGACACAATTTCTACCCAGGGATTGCATTGGTCATCCATGACTCATTAAATAAGGTTATTAAAAGTGTTAAAGTAATTTTATATTATTATAATATTATTTTTCCATTGAATTACACTATTTACCTTTAACTGTGGTAAATAAAAATCAAAAGTTACTATTCACTAAAAAAATATTTTCATCCAATTAAACTAAATTTTACTTCCTGATGACAACCATTTATGTAGGATTTTTGAAATTTAATTCATAGAAGTAGTAAAATTTCATTTAAATGAAAAAGTCGGGTTTTTTTAACTACTAAGTAGTGTTTTGACTATTCATCAAAAACTGAACGTTTTCAAAAAAATACCAAAAATTCACCCAAAGATAATTTTCATATTCTGAATTAAAAATGATGTCTATTTTACGAAATTCAAAACATATAAGTTTCATTAATTAATTTAAAATTAATTTCTGTTGCTAAAATTAGAAAGCATGTTTTTAAGAAGTAAAAACTACAAAAAGATTGAATTGTGTTTTTGTCCAATTTCAAAGTATAATTAATTAAAATGAACAAATTTGGATTAAATTGTAAAAATATAATCTAATTAATCTTTAAAACTATTTAAAAAGATAATATAACCATATAAATAAATCATATGAAAAGACAGTTTTGACTTAAAATGCAGTATTTTTCACTATTCATTAAAAAAATTAACTTTATCAGAAAAATAACAAAACTTTACACAAAGTAAATTTTCATGTCCCACTTCTAAAGAAGAATTTTATTTCGTCAAATAAAACATATAAATTTGAAAAAAAAAACTGGATTTAAAATGGGTTCTCCATCAAAAGGCGGTAAATCGACCTTTTAAAGAATATTGGAGTATTTCATGCTTAAAATCAGATTCATTATTTTTTTAAGCCTCTAAGACTTATTGGATAAAAGTAAAATCATTTAACAAAAATTTGAAATAATATTTTAATTAGTTTTGTTCATTCCTGCTAATACAATGGCTAGGTGTTAACTACCATTTAAAATAATATTATATTATTATATATTTTTTTAGTATGACTCAGCATTGTGTGCAACATGAGATTTCGGAGAAACCCATTATTTCATTTAGGGTATGCCACCAAACATAGCATCACATTTAATGTATAATTAATATTTATTCACAAATATTAATAAATATGAAAATATTGTATTCTTTATTTACCTGGGATGTTACAGTGAATCTATACATGTGTCTATATATGTACTTATATATATAGTTCATATACATACATACATATATAAATTTATTATGACTCATATTCAGAGGTATTTTGGATTAGGATGAAGAAGGTATTTTTAGCCAGGTATCCTTCCGAAACCTGATCCCACCTAGTTTATATTTGTTCATTCACTATTTTATTATACCTACACACTACTATATTTTATATTCATTGACTGGATATAATTATACATAGTTGGTGATGGACTACTAAGTATATATCACACCCTACTAGGGATGAAATTTCATTGGGGTACCCAAACGAACCTCATGTTTGTCAGTTTAGGATTTTGGATTCTTCTTGTGTTGTGACCCCTTGTACATGGAAGCTTAGGAGAAGTGGATTGATTCAAAGATCATCATGTTCATGGGGATATCCCTTTAATATTTTTCTTTTTTGTTTATGAACTCTTGATTTATTTCTTGTTGTATGTTTCCTAGTTTGAATATTATACCATCATATGGACATTATGTGCATTATTGTATATTTGGCATTGGCCATTCCATATTTATTCAATTATTATTATTATTCTATTACAATGTCTTTTGTATATATAACTTCTGCTCTATGTCGATTTATTTATTATTATACCACTATTCTACTCTGATCATAAGGGTATAGTCTTCCCATCGTACCATCACCGGACCTTTACTACTAGTCAGTAGTATATAGCATATGGGGAGGCACGCTTGAGGCCATGTGACCTACTGACTCAAGGCACTGTTTCAATGGATACCAGTACAGGACAATACAATGTGTTATCAGAGTTTTATTTTTCCTTCATTTTACTATTTTAGTGAATTGGTATACATGAGATTATGAAAGTTTTTGTTCTTAGTAAATAGCCATATTTGGGAGTGATAAACCCACACATGGGGAAAAGACCAAGTGGCTAAGGATGGGATTGTTGTTCATATTGTTCATTGTTATATTTGATTATGATTTCACCTTGAGTGAAAGGTTTACTTTATACTATTACCAATTTATGAGATTTACAGTGTTTTACCCTTATCTTTTTATGGTAAGGAAGTATCATTACATTCATCATTATAGGAATATAGAGATTCACATTCCATGCATATTATATTCCAGGTAGGTTGCGTTATTAGAATTAATAATGTAGTGATATGTGCCTTCAGTGTTATATCATGAT
Organism: Viscum album; assembly: GCA_963277665.1. Classification (NCBI taxonomy): domain Eukaryota; kingdom Viridiplantae; phylum Streptophyta; class Magnoliopsida; order Santalales; family Viscaceae; genus Viscum; species Viscum album. Next base: position 398,596,413 of record OY728144.1, read on the forward strand.
TCTATTATTTATTTAGTATGTTTTCCTTTACAGCATGTTTCGGTGATAATTGTTCCACCTTTCATTATTATTTAGCATGTTCATATTCTCACCATTTCTAGGTAACTAATTTTCATGTTACCTGTATTTACTGCTAGTTATATAATGCCTTGTTAAAATTGTAATAAATGGTTGGTTAAATAAAATGTATGCATCCATTTCAGTGGTATTTTCCTACATATATTGATACTGGGATTCTATTTAACCAACTAATTTGGACATGTTTGATCCATGGAATATTGGTCACATGGGCTAAAACATTTATGTTTGTAATTAAATGGGAGACCAATAGAAATTTTTAAGGGGTATGGTCCCTTATAAATTGGGAAGGGTAACCCATATAATCAAACCATTTTATAAGAACTTATGATATTATAAAATAAAATCCAATAACATGGTTGCATTTATATAAATTCCAATTGTAATTTATAAGGTCACGTACCTTTATAACTTGGGAATGGTAATTTATCTAACTTAACTATAGTTCTTATATTTGTATGCTAAAATGTAAATATTTTTAGAAATGGTTTCCCATATATAGTCTTGTAACTCTATCAGTTGGGAATGATGACTCATATGACTAAATTCATAAATGAAAAAAACATGATCTAAGTAGGTCAGTTGGGGCATGCTTCTTATCATATAGACCTGAATCAACCCAATATGGTTGGTCATGGTGATAAATTATTATTAAATATACCCATTAAAGGTGTTTTATAATTTTAATGTCTAAAATGTATCAGGTTTCATTTAGATAAACCCATTATGGATTAATAGTACCATCGTTGGCCGCCTTTATTTGTTTATGCCTTAGTACTTAACCCCATGGGGGTATGTTTATGTTGTACAAGGATAGGTTTTTAATGTTTTTGTGACTACTTATATGGCGTTAAATATAAATATATGGTGGAATATTACATTACCAGTCCCCTGTTTAATTAATAAAAGAATAATTATCTGATTTTGAACTTTATTATTTATGAGGTTTTAGTTAATTAAAATAACAATTACAACCTAAAGGGTCTTTTCCTCTCTAGATTTAAATTGAAGTTTTCTTTAACTAAGCCAATTTTGAAATCTTATGAATAAATTAATTATTTTTAAAGTGGATTTTATAATGAAATTCCTAAATATTAAAGGTTTTTAACTAAATATAAAATCTTGAAGGGATGTTTGATAAAAATTACCTCTATTCCTTATGAAATCAGCTAAATGAATTTATTAAGTATAGTTTTCCTTATAACTGATACTTTATGTTTAAATTTATCCTTAAAATGTTTAAGATCAAACATAAATAAATGAATAATCTCAAATAAAACCTTAAAGTTGTGTTATTAGCTTTGACCCTCGATTAAGGGTAGTTAAAATATTTCTTGAAATTTTATTTGGATGGGAATGGGTTCATTTATCAAAGGATTGTTCTAACATGAGTGATAGGCAGTAGATCCTAGTGACCTTTTTGGAATGGACGTGCAATAGTTATTACACTTTTTTCTTTTATAAGGGGATATCATGAGGTAGGTAGCAACCTCATGACTTTAAAACCTTGTTAAATGTTTGTGAACCATTTTAGACATGTGGTTTTGTTTGGATTCCTTTTAACCTAAGTAGGAATCTTTGTCTCTAAAATGACACTAGTGGTGGATGGGTGTTCATTCAGTAATTTGACCTTGTTATGGGAATGAGCATCATCTAATGCTAAATTTTAGCAGGTTATAAAATCATAGGGCATGGTCGTCCACTTAGTAGGTTGTGTGAATTTTATTCCCCTTCAGTGTTGGATGATTCGAAAGATAGTCAGTTGGATTAACATTCATAAGGAATAATATGACTATGGGATAAATATTTTTTGTGAGACATTAGATACTAAATTCATAGGTTTTATAATCCTCTAGATAGTATCAATAATGTATTGTTGTGTTAATGAAACCTTAGGGTAGAAGGCATTGATAAACGTGACACTTGTTATGTTGATAAATGGTAAAGTTAATCCCATAAGTTTGATAGTAAGCATTTAAATCCTTGAGTTATTATTCACTTTTCACATATTATCTCTAAGGTATAGTTACCTAGTTGTTAATTAAAAATTAACTTGTACCAATGCTCGAAGTAATGTTTTAAAAGGACTTAGTGTCGTAAAACCATTGGTTATGTTGGTTTGGATTTTACTCTTGTTGTTACGGTGCTAGTGGATATAATTTAGGAGGAGTGTCGTGCATATTTCTAAAATTTATTCTTATCTAGATCACTTTTAAGTGGTGCATTCCTTCTCTTTTTATGTTAGCACTTGGTAAAATCATGATGGCCACATCTAGGACCCACAGTCGATGGTAGAAGTGGCATGTGTTGTCGAATGAGTTTCTATTTCAATAAAAAAATATTAATACACTCCTAAGGTGGATAGTTTCATGTCAATCATGGGGAAATTGTTTCCTTCCAAGTGGAGAGAACATGACTGGGCAAGACTATTTGAAATGGTCAGAACTGATTTTGAATTCTCCTAGGGTTAGAAATATTTGGAAATGTGTTGGTGCTTGTAAGGAAGAACAATGATGAAATGGTTGGTTGTGTATGTAATAATTTAAAAAATAGTTGGTTGGGGATATACTCATGTGGTTATTCTTGAGTCATCATAGAATGACTCAATAGTGAGGGAATTGTGATTGGTTAATGATGATGCATTGGAAGGATTATCCAAGCCCTTTTAAATAAAATCAACCTATGGTGGTTCCACTGTTCTTCTATGCATAGTTGAAAATGGTTGGTTGAAAAACATACCAAGTACGTCATCTTGGATATGATGGGATTGTCTTGGGTCCTCCTGATAATTCTTGATATCCTCTTGGAGTATTATTTTTTTAGTGACGATCATTTCCCCTATCTTGATATAATTCTAGATACACTGAAGGATCTTTAGTTATATTTTGCACTAAATTAAATGTAATTGGTCTTGATAAATGAACTCTATGAGAGCTATATTTTTGAAGTGTGGTAATTTTAAGAGGTGTGGAATTACTTATTGATACATAGGTTCTTGCGTAGGAATTTCATGGAAGAACTCATAGACACTAGTCGTCTCTTTTACTGGATTATCATTGGGCTCAGTCGATGTTTTGATATGTTGAAATTTTAACTATGTACCGACATCTAACTTCTAAATAATGGATTATTTAATACCTTGTATGATATCCTTGGAATCTAGCTGATGATACTAAGGTTACCCTAGAAATCAGCCAAGGTCAGATGAAATTTTTTAAGGGTGGAAATCCAAGTGTGTTGGATTGCAGATACACACATATTTGTACTTAGGAATGAAAACTTAAATGATGGTTTGGGCATGAGATGTCACTAAAACAGGCATCTATGGATGCATTTGAAGTAAACGTGAGGTGCCTTAAAAAATCATCATTTTTCAGGTTGATATATTCCAATATTATATGCTGATAATTTTGAGAATATTCGTCTACATGTTTCTAAACTTGAAACCAATTACTTCAATGAATATGGCTGGTGAGGAACCTTTTTAGACATGCCACCAGGTTAATACAGGTGCAATGTAAATGTCGGTAGTGTAATTTCAATGGAAAACATGTGTGACCAGTTTAAGCTTGGTCGATCAGAATTAAACCATTTAAATATAATGATGACCATGATAAGTCCTTAGATGTGATCGAGTTTGATAGGTTGAGAAAATCATGCTAGGAACATTATTATAATGATCAAGGAATGCTTTGTAGACAATTCTAATGGTGGAGATACAATGACTCATAATTGGCCTTTAAATGATAAAACCTATGGGGGGATCCATAGGCTGAATTTTTAAATAGATGAAAATGTGACATTATCCCTATTTTAATGATCTCGATTATGTTTCATATCAATGTTTTAGTTTTAAATTCGAGCATAGTATTGAGTTTTAACAGGTTAAGTATCGTATGCTTAAAGTGATGTTTGGAGTTGTGTTGTTAGATTATAAATGAAACATGTCCATTTAAATGAAATTATCATGACCCAATTAGGTAGTGTGTTGTTTTCATTGTTTTCCTAAGAAATATCATGGATGATAAGTTCAAAGTTTTTAATGTTGTAATGTATTATGTTTTGGACCAGGTGAAATTTTTTATAAAGTTTGAATTTCTCATTTGGTGTATGGGCTTAATCTTTATCTAAGCTTCAAAATGTAAATATGAGATTTTTAAAACTTAAAGGTTTTGTATTTATATAAGGATTAAATCTAATGAGGTTTACTAGGAGTTCAGTTGAGTTTCAAAGGCATCAGGCCCTAAAGGCTCTAGTTTTTGGAAAGGTAGCACAAGGCACACGATTGGAGTGCAGTTAGTTAAACCATGCAGGTCGACCATGTGCCCCATTTCCTAAGTAGAATGGTTTTATAAAACATGTGAGGGTCCCTATAGGTTATGAGTCTTAGTATAGGTGTGCATAGTGTGACCCTCATAGGCTACGCACAGTTTTCTCAAACCATGCGCCTACCCCACACCATTAGTGCCACTTAACCAATAGCTATGCACAGTTCGGTGCACGGTACTTCAAACTGTGCACCCCAACCACACACCGCTTTTAAAAGGGGTTTTCATTTAGGAATTGAATCTTTCATGGTTAGTTATTGGTTAGAAAAATTGTACATCCAAACCATGTAGATCTTAAAACAGTAGGAAATGATGATTTTTTCCCAAGACTTCTTTAAAGGGTTTACCCCATTTCTTCTCCTTCCATCTGCATGCAGCAACCCCTCCATGGGAGATCCTCTTCTCCTATCCTAGGAATGGAGCTATATCCCTCATCTAATGTTGTAATTTCTTTTCTTTGGTATCATTGGATGCATACTAGTAAATTATTTATTTCTCTTTCTCCTTTCATTGTTTTCCTTGTAATCTTCTGTGCTATCTTCATGCGAGATAATTCACCCTATTTTAGGGGAATTTTTTTATTTATTCATCCTCACTAAAACCAAATAAAATAAAATCTCGATATTGGATGAGTGGACTTTACTAAGTATGAGGTAGGTGGTCTATATATTTTCCATTAAATTATAGTTGATTTATAATTTACGCCATTGTGTCGCATGCTATAATTTTCATGTGTTGCCTTATAAATGTGAAATTAATTATGTAGAACTTGTTTTATTAAATTGGTTAGTTGTTGTCTGTTAAATTAAACCATAGGATATTATATACCTCAATTAATACCAACCCTTTTTTGGGTACATCATCTACATTTCATGGCCATGTTTTTATTAGGCAATTAAATAACCCTTATGGATTTTGATTTAAATGATTAATTTATAATTATTTGTCTTACTGACACTTGGTTATCTTTATAGATGTGATTAATGAATCATTTTATAAGGATTAATGGAATTTTAATTTGTTGAAATTAATATGATAGTCTCTCCCTCGTTTATAATAAAACCATCTTTGAGGTGTGTTGTCTTCTCTAATAAAATAGGAAAATTAAATGAAGTTAATTAAATGGTAAATGGAATGCTTATGGACATGGACTTATCATTATTTATAATTAAATTATAAATGGAATGATTATGGTCATGGACTTATTTATTATTTATAATTTAATGGTATTAATGGAGTTGATGCACACATGTCCTATTAATAAATGTTAAATGAATTATATTAAAAAAGATCTATTGTGCCTTAAGTGATGTCAGTTGCCTCTTTATAGAACATCAGGAAAAGGGATCGTAGGGAAATTAGGATTAACTTTCTTGTATATAATTGTTTAAGGGAACTTTTGTAGGGTCATTTTTCATGATGTGACACACCCCCTTGGATGAGGATGTTGGCATGGTGTCCACATCACTTGGGTTATTGGTCATGAAATTCCACACCCCCTTAATTAAGAGGTTGGGTATAGCCCTCCTAGTTGTTATTTATGATTCTTTTGTAGGGTCATTTAATATGATAGTCTCTCCCTCATTTATAAAAAAACCACCCTCAGTCATGGAGGCAATTTCACATGATGACTCTTGTGTCAATGATTGGATGTCGGTGTTATGTCATGGGTCCTTGCTAGCACTATATATCTCTACATGTGGATATATATGTCCTTACATATATAGTTAATATAAATACATACATATATATATATATACATGTTCTATGACTCGTATTCAGAGGTATTTCGTCTTAGGCTGAAGAAGGTATTGTATGTCGGGTATCCTTCTGAAACCAGAGCCTGACTAGTTTACATTTTTTTCATTCACTATTATTTATTATACCTACACACTTTTATATTGTATATTCATAGACTGAATAAAATATACATCATTGGTGGTGGCCTACTAATTATATCTCACACCTTGTTTGGGCATTCACTCAAACAGGCCTCATGTTTGCAGGATGTTGCTTATATTGTGACCCTTATACATGGGACCAAAGGAACAGAGGACTTAGTCAAAGTTTGGGATGATCGTGGGGATATCCCTTGGGGATTTTGTCTTTTATTTATCCATTTTTTATTTATTACCTACTATATGTTTCCTACTTTGGATATTTTAGCATCATATAGACATGACATGCAATGTCGTATATTTGGCATTGGCCATTTCTTATTTCTTCAGTTATTATTATTCTTCCACTTATTTTTCATTTTTTATACCAATTATAATATCTTTTGATCTATTTGTTATTATAGAATTTTTATTATATGATCATGATAGTATATTCTCCCCACCATACCATCATTGGACGCATGCTGCAAGTTGGCATCCTTTGGCGTACGAGGAGGTGCGCTTAAGGCCATGTGATCGATCATCTCGGGGCATAGTTTTAGTGGATCCTAGGTTGGGATGTTACAAGTATCATCAAAACTACTTCTAGGGAGCCTTCATAACCTTAGAAATAAAATTTTATTTTATTAGGGAAATTATTCATCCTTAAATGGGGGATTGGGAATTTTTAAAATAATTTTCTAAATAATTTAATCATGTCCACATGGTTTCCTTGAGAGGGATGCATGGTTAGACAAACTGTTCACCCTAAATATGAACCCTTACTTTATGGGGTTCACAATTTCTCCATGGTGGGTGCAAATATTAGTTAATCATGCACCAACTATGTAAATTATCGTTGCATGAAGACACGTGGTTTCGAGGGTCTGGTCACACTGTTTGGATAAATTATGTGCCTCCCTTCATAGTACTATCAAATGGTTCATGGTTTGATGGGCCAAACCACATGATTTTTCCTAACCATTCATATCCCATTAGGATTCCAAAATTCTCCAAATTTCACCTAAAATAACCCAAGACAAGACCAAACTAAATCCTGATAAAAAAAAGGGTCAATAAGTACCTAAAAACAAGTAATAGTATGTTACAACCTACCCACCATAAAAAATTTCTATCCTAAGAAAACCTGTCAAGAATTTTCCATATCAAAAAATATGAGGTCACTGTTGTGTTATTAGTACATCATGCCCCCATGTATGATTAGAATTAAAACCATGCTTCCATAGAACACAAACCAAAGGTATCAACCTTCCACAAAGAACATTTATATTAGAATCAATTATCCTAACCCCATGCTCGATCACAGATAAATAAGACTCAACATCAATATCACTCCAGCTCAAAACATGGGATGGATCAAAAAGATACTTTTGTAACTAAGATACATGAAACACATTTTGTATTCAGGTCTATTATGGTGGAATTTCTAAATGGTAATCCACTTTCACTACCTACTTAATAATCCCAAAATGACCCACAAAGTGAGGGGCAAGATCCCCCTACCTCCCAAGACGTTGATGACCCAACCAAGGTGAAAATCTTAAAAAATACCTAGTTTCCAACAGAAAAACTGAATGGTCTACAAAAATGATCATTATAGGATTTATAACAACTCTGTTTCATTAACATTATCTAATGAATCAATTGAATATTCTTTATCATAACTTAGACCAAAATCATTCAAACTAAGGAAGTTTCACTAATCTCTAACCAACACAATATATATTTACACATCCTTCCACAAAAGGCCTCAAAATGAGTCATTATGATTGAAAATTAGTAACTATTGTTATAAGAAAACTCAAATAGTCCCAAATGGATATCCCAAGCTACACTAAATTCAAGAACACATACACATATAATGTCCTCAAGAATATGTGTAGATCTCACTGGTTGTCCATCCATCTATGGATAGTATGTCGTACACATTAGAACCTAATATCCCATTGCTTGCTAAATGAATTTCTGAAAACAAGAGGTAAAACAAGGATCTTTATTAGAGACTATAGAAGATAGAACTATGTGAAATTGAACAATCTATTTCACATGGAGACTTCCAAAATCATCAACTTTGGTTGTGTCATTAATGGGTAAAAAGTGATCCTATTTCGTCAACCTATCTACCATAACCCATATCACATTCTTATTTAGAGGGTACATGTAAACCTATCCAAAAATTCTATAGAGATCTCATCCCATTTCCAAGTCAGCACTGAAAGTGGCTAATGTAAACCTGAAGGTCTCTGGTGCTCGACCTTATCCCATAGACATGTACAGCAATGCGAATGTCCCATTTTATACCTGGCCACCAGAATCATCACCACATGTCATAAAACATCTTCATGGTTTTAGGGTGAACATCCCACTCTGAATTATGGAAACCCCCCATCATGTATTTTATCACTAGAAATGGTAAAATATACCAGTTCTGAAAACATAGGATACCCTCACAAGATAATGACCATTCACCAATGGTATCCCCACCATAAAGGGTGTCCATAATTCCATAGAATTTGATATCATGGGAATTCTCTTAAAGAATCATCTCAATAATAGTGTAGGTCAACTGAACACGGGACAAGACAACCTCATCCTCCTCTTCCTTGAATACTAAATGCAATTATAAAAATATATCCATCAAATTAAACACTTATAATGATTCTTTCACAGATTGGGTTGAAATTTTCCAACATAGGCCATCAGTGGTGAAATTTACCTTCTCTAGGGAGTAGGAAATGTCAAAATCAAAATACTATAGGTACTCTTCCCAATGAGTTTGTTGATGGTTTAAATACTTTTTAGAGGAGATATAACTCATCCTTTTGTGGTCAGAAAACATGGTGAACCTTTCTCTAAAAAGGGGACACTGCTAACTCTTAAATTCATGCATCATGGTTGTGAGTTCATGGTCATGGATTAGATAATAATTATCACATGTCCAAAGTTTCCTAGATCCATAGGCAATCACTGATCACACTTCATGAGAACATAGCCCAAACCTAAACCTTAGGCATCACAAAAGACCACATAACCCTTCCCAACCTTTGGAAGAGTGAAAATCAGTATATAAGTAAAAATATGTTTTGTATCAATAAAAGAAATATGAAATTTATTATCGCAAGAAAAAATCACTCCCATTTAAGTGATAGAAATCATAAGAGAATACATCTTCATGAAATTATTCACAACCCTATGGTAGTATCCCAACAAACCCAAGAATCATTGTATCCTAAAAAAATACATGGTTACTCTAATTTCATAATAGCTTTCACCTTCTCATAATAAATTGAGATACCATGTTCTAAGACCACATGTCCCAAGAACTTAACCTCCCAGATCCAGAAGTCGCATTTTGATATCTTGGAATAGAGTCAGTGATTTCTCAAAAATTATAGAACTTATCTCAGATGATGCATTTGATCCTCCTTGGACTGAGAGTAAATTAGGATGTCATCCAAAAATACCACCACAAACACATCAAGATACTCATGTAAGATCTTATTAATTAAATCCATAAACACTCTAGGATCATTTTTTAGACCAAATTGGATGACAAGATAATCATAATGATTATACCTGCTTCATAAGGTGGTTTTAGGAATGTCATATTCTTTTATTATCAACCGGTGATAACTATATTTAAGATCAATCTTCAAGAACCACTTCACCCCTTTAAATTGTTCAACTAGATCACCTATCCAAGGAAATAGAAACTTGATCTTTACCATAACCTGTTTGAGCATTCGGTAATAAACAAAATGTTTAGAATTACATCAGCTATCTTAGAAAGGAGAACACGCTCCACCCAAGGTGACACACTCAGGCGTACAAAGACTTTCTCAAGAAATTCATCCAACTAAGTATTTAACTCTTCTATATCATCTAGTTATATATGGTAATAAGTATTATATATCATTTAAGTTCTAGGAACTAAATCAATAGAGAACTCTACCTCTATTACTAGTGGAAAACCAGAGAAATCGGAAGGAAACATGTCAGGAAACTTGACCACAATTGGAGGGAGATATTCACTCAATGATCCTTACTCCATATAAAAAAGAAAACACTGATACTACTTTCCCAAACTTCATATAATAAGGCATAGATCTATTCGTCATCGGGTTACATTATCCCTAAAAGATGTGACACGCCTCATCAAGCGTAGTAAAGGAGACCCTCAAAATATAGTAGTAAGTTCAAGATTTATTGGAAATGATTCAATAAATTTTGAAAATAACATCAAGAGGTTTCTTGTCAAAACCATAAAATACTATATAAGTTCAATATCTGATAAAGAGAGATCAAAAGTATTAAAATAAAGACCCTTCTCTCTCTTTGTTCTAAGGGGTGCAGTAATATCCATCACATAAGAAAAAACTCCATAGGAAGGTTTAGTAGATTCACAATATGAGTCGATATAAATGAATGAAATGTACCAATATCAAATAAATCATTCACTAAAGAAGAATATATAGTGATGGTACCTCTCACTGTCATAAAACTTGTATCAAATTCCTATAGATACTCTTTCATTGCATGAAGGAGATTTATTTTGGATGTTTATGGATGGAACCCCTTATATATCAATTCATATGATTGGATTATAATACTTTTAGGTTTTTATGAGACTATTCCACTATGTGGGGTAGTGAAGAAATGGAAGAATTTCTATAGATGTCTTGAATGACCACAAGAACTATAGCTCTTTGGTTTCTTGATATAAACACATCTCGAATGCCCAACCATACCACTCTAGAAGCAAGTCAAAGGGACTCTAATATAAAATATCATAGTTATAATGGATTTCTTCTATTGATAACCACCATGAGACTCATCATGCTTATTCTTCCCTTAATAGAAACTCATATAACCACCACTAGGATAAAAAAGAACCCTCGTCAACCCTGACTTACCAGTTAGGTCAAGTTCAACCATCATCTCCCTAACTAGTATATCAGTATATAAGGAGATATTTAGAAAGAATACATATGAATGGATATTAGTCTAGAGACCCATCATGAACTGTCAAGTATTCAACTTTTCATTTGATACAATCTCAGGTGAAAATTTCATAAGCACATCAAAGTCGTTTACATACTCTGTCATGATCAGCCAGTTCAAGTTTGAAAAATTATACAGCCTTATCCATAACTATATAATCTAGATAAAACTTATTAGTGAAAATAACCCCAAAGTACTTATAGTATAAACCATCAGTATTCTTCATCATTACCATTGTATCCCACCATCTTCTAATAGGTCTTTCCCACTTGAAGAATGAACATTTTACATTAATTGAATTAGGTGTTTCCAAGAAATCAAACAGTAGATATATAATTATAAAACAATCATTGGCCTATTGAGGATCATTATAGCCTTGAAATGATGTTGGCTTCTAGAAAATAAATAATTGAGAATGGTTTTGAGATTCATCCCTTTGAGGTTCCAAACTGGAGCCTAAATATTAATAGATGCAGGTTCTTGTCCAAGAGCTTGGACAACACACACAATAATCTCAACAAGATTCTAGTCCATCGGAAGATCAATTAACTGTATTCCATCATAATATTCATCCCAGATCCCATTCAAATATATTCTTAGAGACATGACACTACACAATATCAGAAAAAAAACATTTAATACATCAAAATATTAATCAAATCAACAACTCAAACAAGAGGAATGGGAATATCAATCCCATCAGATAAGATATCAAGATTTTGATTTCAGTATATCCAAATCAAAAGAAGTGTAAATAATAGAATCAAATAAAATTATTCCTTAATATTCATTTCCCTAAATATCCAAAGTGACTTAAGGATCATTAAAATGAGAGCTAGGAAGTCACTCTCTTGTAAATACCCCCTAATCCTTGAAAATCATACATTTTTTCTACCAAGATAACCCAAACTACATAATGAAATTAAGGAAATATGCTTAACCTGAACCTCCCTTTGATACCACTTTCTCACAAACCATTTTGGATACCCTAGTATCCTAATAACTGAGCTAGCTTTGACACATCCTGAAGGGCGTTCCTGATCCCCATGGGTTACTAACTAGCACCTATTATCATACAAGATAAAATAGGGAATAAATTTTCCACAAGAAAGTAGAAGATAAGGGATACTAGTAAGTATTCCCAACACTCCAATGGGGAAAAGTACCATAAAAACAGGTAAAACAAAACTCAACTCAATACATCATCAAATTTCTTGGCATTAAACAAGATAAAAACTCAAACATACCATGAAAAAAAGTGGTTATAATCTCCATTGGTCACCTCCAATAGTACATAGTCCAAAGTATCAAGAACATACACTACCTCCAAGTGGAACATTTCCTTTAACCAAACATGGAAAAATAAAATATAAAAACTCTCAAAGGAAAAGGTAGGGTGTGAGATATAAATCCCAATAGGTTCTCACTAGGTGTTCCATAATCAATACCAAAACAATTTACCATTTATTACATCAGAAAAAATAAAATAAGGCATGGAATTTATATATTTTTAGCAAAACATTCCTTTCAATCAAAATATGGAAGATATGTCAAAACATATTTCAATAAGATTAAGTAAAAATTTTTATATAAAAAAATTATATAAATCAACTAGCATGAGTAAATTAGTTCAATATTAGAGGCATGCATATCAAGTTAAAGAAATCATAGCACCATATTCAAATTCCACATAGTACATTAGTTACTAGATATAGGATCCCCACACATCTTATTGATAATCACAGCTAAATATACACTCCCACTTATGTATGAACCCATACCTTCTTTTCATGTATGAGTTTTTCTTTTCTTGTGTTTTTTAGAAAAAAAGGAGAATCTGGAAATTTAAGGAGTACATGCCATGTAATTTAGAGTACATGCCTTGTATCCGGTTGCAATGAGTGACCGTGTACTGGCTGTGTAATGGATGAGTACATTGCTATGTGGGGTGACTTAGAGACCACCTAAAGTTGGGTCTTGTTAAGGAAATTACACGTCATGTACCATTAAAGAACACGCCATGTACTTTTCTTTTTAATTATTATATCAGATCGGGGTCGTGTCTCATTCACTGAAATACCTTCTTCTAACGACATCTCATATAGGAATGACTGAGGAGCGCAATTCTTCCTGGATCCCACTATCAATCATCCGTTCTCTGATTCACCCTTCATCGATTTCATTACAATCACCATGATCTACCACATTCTAGGTCGATTCAAGCACTGATTCTGGAGAATATCGATCGTAAAATGCCGATGTGGGTGGTTTATGCCTTTCCATTGTTAGTCTTTGAATATTATATGAAAAATTTCCCAATACCTTAGAACAGGGTATTGCATGTTTAGATATTTTATCCATGTTTACGCATGTGATGCCTTGTGTGCCTGAGTTGAGGTTGTTTGATTGTGAATAGGGTTTTTTCCATTCTATGGTTGTTTTTCCCATGTTTGTTTTGATATTGACCTCTTGGTCTAGCTTGCTGGTTAGGCTACTTGTTTTCCATACCTATAGTTGTTAGGATGGAGTGATATTATCTGATATTGTTATATTCTTGTAGATTTTTAATTAAGTATTTATTGAAATCTTTTAGCCAAGTATTTCATAAGTTTTACTTTGGATGTGGAACATCCTTGTGCATGATTTACTTACACAGGGCTATGGGAACCTGGTTTAGTAGACCATGGGGGGAATGGACGCTAAGGGCTTCTCCAGAGTGTCTGTTTACTTTTATGTTGTGAGACCATAGGGGGTGGACTTTTTCTTCCCTCAAAGTGTATGTATTTCCACGCTACGAGTCCACAAGGGGAATTGGACATTAAGTGCTTCCTCATAGTTTCTATAGTTACCAATACGAGACCACATGGGGAATTGACAGTGAGTTCTTACTTAGAGAGTCTTTTCTAAAACTAAACCAGAGGGGTTAGACTATGAGTACTTCTCAGAGGGTTTATTGTGTTAGATTGGTTGAACCAGGAGGGTTAGGCTGTGAATACTTCCCATAGAGTTACTTGTTTTTTATTAGCTGCTTACTTGATATATGAAAATGAATGCAATTGAAACTATAGGTTTGTTTACTTTTGAATACATCCATGTCTACTACTTCATTTTTCTTATTGTCTACCATATATATTCACTGACTGTTAGGCACAGATCTTTGGGTGGTTACCTACTAGGATTCATATCACATCCTGTTTTGGTTATGCTTTTGGTCCCAAAAAGATTATATTTTTGTATGTATAGATAAGGAAAAGTGTCCTTTTATGTTAAGTACTTGACTGTTGTGGAGCTGGAGAGCATGGGACCAAGCTGAGACATGTGATGATGCTGGAGTTTATCTGTTTTCTTTTTACTTTGATTTTGTAATGTATTTCCACTTTGTGACTTGTTTTTCCTTTTTCCTAGACATGTGTATCATGAATCATTTATATATGTGCTCCAGTTGTTTATTACTTTCAATCTTCTATTGTTTACTTATTGATTTTTATTACTACTTCAGCTATTATTATCTATTTATTTCCACTACATTACTCTACCAATGAGGTCATTGTTTCCCCACTATCACAACCAAGGCCCTCAATTCTAGTCAGCAGCCTTTGGAATTTGGGGAAATGTGCTTGAGGCTATGTGACCAACCGGGTGTGGGGAACCTCGGGGTGGCACCCAGAACTAGGATATTACAAAGTGGTATCAGAGGAATTAATTTCTTTATGACTTACTGTTTGGAGCATATATACAGGGATATGAAGGAATGTGTAGTTGGTAATAAGCTGTGTCTGGGAGTAGTTAACCCATGTACAAGGAAAAGCTAATTTACCTCGATTATTTCAATTTTATTGGTTATTCAATTTTATAGTTGATTTGATTTCACCGTTGAGAGATTCACATGTTTTGTGTTGTTATTGTTGATAATATTGAGGTTCTATTTTTGTTGCAACCCGATGAGATGAGGGTATTCCATCTCATGAATCATATAGGCACTTTCTAGAGATCACATGTCATGCATTATTGCCATGCCATTTAGGATTCATTACCAATTTCATGTCATTGTGATAGATGTGGTGCTAGATATGCATGTTGTTGTGCTAGATGCCTCGAAATAATACCTGATGTTTGATAGGGTATTTTTAATGTTTAAAGTTCATTTGAATAAATGCCAAATTTTGGTCCCTGAGGTGTTATGGGCCCTCATGGATCGCAATTTGGTGTATCATTGCATTTTTATTCCTTGTATATGACATGTATAAGATTCCAAGCTTTGATTTGCGAGGTGTATAGGCCCCCACTGATTGTAATTTGGCACTTTAATGATTGTTTTAGTGTTTTACTAGGTTTTGGAGTAGTTTTCGAGGCTTACTATCCAGAAAAAACTAGAATACATGGCATGTAATGATTAATACACTATATGTATCCTTCTGTTTAGGAAGGAACTATTTTTCTTAAGTACACGCCATGTACTTTAGGTACATTCCATGTAGTCTCTAACCATGTTAAGAATAGGATGTGTACCGAATGTACATACCATGTTTTATAGACCATGTGTCCACCCGTGTGAGTAACAACACGGATGGATGAAATATAGGTTATGCACGTCATGTCAACATTGAACATGTCGTGTAGTTTAACCCATGTATCCATCCATGAGACTAACAACACGGGTTGGTGAAATCCTTCTAGTACACACTATGTTTGGCACGAACATGTCATGTAGTCTCGTTCTGGGAGAACTTTGCGGGTTATTCGTGTACAAGAACTCAGGCAAGTGAAAGGATTCAAGTAAACATTGTGTCTTGGGAGAACACGTCGTGTGAATGGGGTGTTACATGACTAGGGTTGGCAGGAGTACACGCCCATGTGAAGACTTAAAGTAACACGCTGTGTAGGGGTCATACATGTCCTGTATCCCTATTTTGAAAAACTGTAATGCTTTCCTTATCCTATTCATTTCCTATACTCCTAATTTTTAGTCCTTGATAATCTTGAACTAAGGTGTTCTCTTGACCTTGCAGATTCATTCCACCGCAACATCCTTCGGTTGTAAGATAGATTCATGGCAGTGATCAGACACCTGACATGGCTGATTAGAGACCACCAGTAAATCCTCTAGTTGTGCCCATATTGTCCCCTGTTGTTATCCTAGATACAGGTGCCGATGCACAGTTCTGAGAGGTCTTCATGAGGTTTATGCAGACCTTCTGGGGAGTACCATATCCTGCCCGATCTATGGCAGAATTGACGTGGGTTTTTCAATAGCAGCATCCTCTCACTTTCATTGGGGATGGAGGACCTCATGTAGAAGAATCATGGTTAGAGGTCATGCTTTCGATCTTTGAGCATCTGGAGACACCTCCAGAGAGGAGGATGAATCTATTTACGTATATTCTTCATAATTCCACCAAGATATGGTGGGATGTGATCTCAGAGGCGGAACACCAGTAGGTTATGGCTTGGGATGAGTTCTAGCATACCTTATATGATTACTTCTACTCAGAGACTTTGAGGGCCGATCGAGCCTGAGAGTTCATGAGTTTGGATTAGGTTACTCTCTCGATCATGGATTATTATTCTATCTTCATAGAGCTATAGTGATTCACACCCATTACATGGGGTTATGAGTTATTCTGGGCGAGGATGTTTGAGGATGGTCTCAGGCATGACATCTGATCTCACGTGAACATCTTCAGGTTGACTTCTATCACCTCTATAGTCAACCAGGTGCTGATCATAGAGAAAAATATGAGGGATTTTGGAGCTGTGATCCAGGGAGGCTTGGCATCCTAATTTGGTACCCCTCCTACTAACAACAAGAATCATCGTAGAGAGTCTTCACACAGGTTTCTGAGAAAGTAGTATACTTCTTCTGGTAGCTAGTTGGTGTGCTACTAGTGTGGGAAGAGCGGTCATATTAAGACACATTGCATGAGAAACCCAGTGGAATGTCGATCTTGTGGAAATATGGGTCATCTTTAGTGTTTCTATCAGTTCTTATCACTAGAAAATGGTGATAGGATTTCTGTTATGACTCCACGTTCAGGAGAAAGTCCACTAGTTTCTCATCAGTCTGGAAAATGGAGTTCTTCTATCCATTCAGGCTGAGGTGGAGGTTGCGGTCGTGGTAGCCAGTCGGCTAGCCTTCAACGACAATAGGGTGACTCGTCTCAGGGTGGTCAGGTAGGGTCACAAAGACACGATACAGGCTACACTTTTGTAGTAGAGCAGACCCATAACGAGCAGGATCTCAAACCCTCTACAGTTCGTGATACGATCCTAGTGTCCTCAGTTTTATATTTTACACTTTTCAATATAGGAGCTTCCCATAGTTTCATATATGTTGATATTGTGGAGATACTTGGGCTTTGTATATTTTCTTCTACTGATGTCTTGACATTGGACACTCTGTTGGGGACAATAACGGCTAGTGTACGTCAGTGCAAGGAGTTCCCTCTTGAGGTTGGTGGGTGTCACTTCTTATGGGACTTCTATGTCATAGAGATGATAGGCTATGATTTCATTCTTGGAAGGGACTGTTTAGTTCCCTTATAGGAAGTTGTCGATTTCTATCTTTTTAGGTTGAGTTTCATGTCACGAGGAGGTGGATTCTTTCTACACAAGGGTGAATGGGATGTATAGGTGAGCAGAGCGGGACCCAAGCATCATGGGTTGGGAGGAGTTATAGCCCATATTTCTAGTCTATATCTGGATGACCAGGGGACATGACAAATGGAATTTCCTCCAATGGTGGATTGTTTCAGGTCTGTCTTTCCAGAGGAATTTTTAGGTTTACCTACGGAGTGAGAGGTACATTTTTCTTTTGAGCTTGTGCCAGGAGTAGCACTAGTGTCTATTCCTATTTATATGATGGCTACACCAGTGTTATAGTATCTCAAGAAAAAGTTGGAGGAGTTGCAGGAAAAGGGTTTCATCTAACCCAGTAATTCTCCTTGGGGTTATTCTATCATGTTTTCCAAGAGGGAAGATGGTACCCTCAGACTTTGTGTGGATTATCAGAAGCTAAACCAGTTGACTGTCAAGAACCGATATCTCTTGTCGAGGATTGATGATCTCTTTGATCAACTTCGAGGAGCCTGGGTGTTCTCAAATATTTAATTGAGATTAGATTATAATAAGTTGCATGTTAGACCATCATATATTCCTCTTACAGCCTTTCGGAGCAGGTATGGTCTACACGAGTATGTGGTTATGCTGTTTTGTCTCACAAATGCGCATACAGTTTTCATGGCACAGATGAACCATGTGTTCCATAAATACTTGGATTATTTCATGGTAGTCTCCATGGACGATATCTTGGTGTACTCTCACACTCAACATGACCATGCCACACATCTTGATATTGTTTTTAGTACACTGAGAGAGCATCAGTTATATACTAAGATCTCAAAATGTAAATTTTGGATGGTCCAAATTCACTTCGTGGGTCATGTTATCTCAGAGACAGGAGTATCAGTAGACCTAGAGAAAGTGAGATTAGTAGTTTCCTAGGGGAATCCACAAAACATCTTTGATTTGTGGAGTTTTCTAGGGTTTTCTGGATACTATAGATGTTTCATAAAAGAATTTTCACGTTTAGCAGCGCCACTAACGGTACTGACTAAGAAGGGTACGAAGTACCTGTGGAAAGATTATTGAAATTCATCCTTTCATGAGCTGAAAAGGAGGTTGACTTCAGCACTGATACTAATATTTCCAGTGCCAGGTAAGATCTATATTGTATACTCTGATGCATCCGGTATCAGGATGGGAGCAGTGCTTTTGCAGAGGGAAGGCATCATTACATACAGGTCTCGGTAGTTGAGGCCACATGAGAGAAATTACTAGGCGCACAATATTGAGTTGGCTACAGTTGTTCATGCTCAGCACTATAGAAGACATTATATTATGGGAGAGCATTTTGTGGTTTTCACTTACCACAAAAGTCTCAAGTGCATGTTTACTCAGTGCGATCTGAATTTGAGATAGCGAAGGTGGGATGAGTACCTTCAGTCTTTTGACTTTAATCTTGCCGACATGCCTGGGAAAGGAAACACAGTGGTTGATGAATTGACCAGGAGGAATCATATATAAGGATTTCAAGAATCCATCAGTGAGTGGAAGCTTATGGCTCTGTTCTCTGAGATGCATTTGGAGGCTCATGACAGACAGGGGTAGACATTTCTTTCTTCTATAGATGTTACCACTACTCTTATTTATCAAGTATGAATGAGGAAAATATCATATTCCGAAGGCCTAGTTATATGGGAGAGTGTATCAGAAGAGGACCCTATTATTGGATGGACTGTAGGAAAGGATGAGATCTTGCATTTTTATGGGTGCGTATGGGTTTTAGCAGACATATGCATGGAGCTGATGCGGGATTTTCATTCCTCTATTTGGGCAGTTCATCCTGGATTCACCAAGATGTATCAAGATCCACACTATCAGTATTAGTGGCCTACTATGAAGAGAGATGATGTGGGTTTTATGATGAGGTGTCCCACCTGTCAGCAGGTGAATGAGGAGCATTAGCAACCAGCAGGGCTTTTGTAGTAGTTACCCATTCCCGAGTGGAAGTGGATTGATGTCCCGATGGATTTAGTGATATGTTTTTCAAGGTCTCCTCGAGGGAATGATGCAGTGTGTGTTTTCATTAACATACTCAATAAGGTTTCTCACTTCTTACCGATAAAGGATACCTTTAGTGTTAATGAGCTGGGAAGGTTATAAATCCAAGAGATTTTACATTTACAAGGAGTTCCTCACTCCATTGTTTCAGAAAGGGATGCTCATTTTACTTCTCGGGTCTAGCATGGATTACAAAGGGATTTAGGTACATAGGTATTTATGAGTATAACTTACCATCCCCAAATAGATGTTCAGTCCAAGCATACGATTTAGGTTCTAGAGGACATGCTTCGAGCATGCGTCCAAGATTTTGGAGGTTCTTGGGAGAAGTGAATACCTCTTGTGGAGTTTGCCTACACTAATAGTTTTCAAGAAGCTATTCATATGGAACCTTATGAGACTTTTTATGATATACCATGTTGATCACCCCTATGTTTGATGGAAATAGGAGAGGCATCTATGCTGGGACCTCGTCTTGTCCAGGAGACCACAGAGCAAATAGAGTTGATTCAGAAGAGGATGGCTACTACACAATCACGATAAAAGTCTTATGTTGGTCGATAGAGATGACCTCCGGAGTTCATGGTCGGAGATCAGGTTTTTCTACATGTCACGCCGAGGTTGGGACATAGGAGGATTAAAAGACAGGTCAAGATTTCATTGAGATATGTTGGACCATTTGAGGTTTTGGAGAGAGTCAAGCTGATTGCCTAACAGTTGATGTTACCTCAGTGGTATCGGGCTATGCATGATGTCTTCTATGTTTCTCAGCTATGGAATTACTTCTAAGACCCATATCATGTTTTTCAACCTAATAAGGTTGATCTAGAGGTGGATGCATCATTCGAGTATCATCCTATCCGGATTGTTGATCGTAGTGCAAAGGTTCTCTATGGCCGATTTGTTCCTTTGGTACGAGTGATATGGCAGCACGAGAGAGTATATGACAATACTTGGGAGAGGGAATCCAATGTATGATCGTAGTGTCCGGAGCTATTTGAGTATTATTCTTCTACGCTTCCTTGCTAGGGAAATTTGGGGATGAATTTATTTAAGGGGGGAAGTTTGTAAGAACATGGACCATCTTTTTAGGTATGAGTTTTTCTTTTCAAGTGTTTTTTAGAAAAAAAGTAGAATCTTAAAATTTAAGGAGTAAAAGCAGTGTACTTTGGAGTACACACCGTGTATCTGGTTGTCGTGGGTAACCATGTACTGGCCATGTAACATCCGTGTACATGGCCGTGTGGGGTGACCTGGAGACCGCCTAATGTGGGGGTGGTTAAGGCAAGCACACATCGTGTACCTTTAAAGAACACACTATGTAATTTTCTTTTTAATTGTTATATCATACCTGGGTCGTGTATCATTCACAGAAACCCCTTATTCTAACAATGCTTCATCTAGGAGTGACTGAAGAGCGCGATTCTTCCCGAAGCCCCTGATCGATCATCCGTTCTCCAATTAAACTATCATAAATTGCATTAGAATCACCACGATCTACCATGTTCTAGGTCGATTAAAGTGTCGACGCCAGAGTATATCGATTGTACAATGCCTAGGTAGGTGTTTTGTGTCTTTCCGTAGTAATTCTTTGAATATTATATGCAAAAGTGCCCAATACCCTAGAATGTGGTATTGCGTGTTTAGGTATTTTAGCCCTATTAATGCATGTTATGCCTTGTGTTTCTTATTTGAGGTTGTTTGATTGTGAATAGGGTTTTTTTCCTTGTTATGGTTGTGTTGCCCATTTTTTTTATATATTGAACGTTTGGTCTTGATTGTTAGTTAGGCTGCTTGTTTTCCATGCCAATTGTTGTTAGGATTGAGTGATATTATCTGATGTTGTTATATGCTTGTAGTTTTTTAGCAAAGTATTTCTTGAAATCTATTAACCAAGTAGTTCTTAAGGTTTAATTTGGATGTTGAACATCTTTTTGCACGGTTAACATACATAGGGCTATGGGAACATAGTTTAGTAAACCATAGGGGTAATGGACACTATGGGCTTTTCTAGAGTGTCTATTTACTTTTACGTAGCGAGACCATTGGGAGGATAGACTTTCTGCTCCCCCAGAGTGTTTTTAGTTCCACGCTGTGAGACCACAGGGGGAATTGGACGTTGATTTCTTGCTCAGAGTGTCTACAATTACCAATAAGAGACCACAGGGGAAATTGACGGTGAGTGCTTCCTTATAGAATCTTTACAAAATCTGAACCAAAGGGTCTAGACTATGAGTACATCCCAGAGGGATTCTTGTGTTTGATTGGTTGAACTAGAGGGGTTAGGTTGTGATTACTTCCCATAGGGTTACTTGTTTTTTATTAGCTCAGGTCTTGATATATGAAAATGAATGTAATTGAAAATGTGGGTTTGTTTACTTTTGAGTACTTCCTTGTTTACTGCTTCATTTTACTTATTGTCTGCCATATATATTCACTGACTATTAGGTACAGATATTTGGGTGGTTTCCTACTAAGATTATTCTCACACCCTCTTTGGGTCATGCTTTTGGTCCTAAACAAATTATATTTCTATAGGTATAGATAAGGGAAAGTTCCCTTCTATGTCAGGTTCTTGACTATTGTGGAGCTGGAGAGCATGGGACCCAGCTGAGGCTTGTGATGTTGTTGAAGTTTATTTGTTTTCTTTGTACTTTGTTTTAGTACTGTATTCCAGCATTGTGAATTGTTTGTATTTTTTCCTAGACATATGTATCATGCTTCATTTATATATGTGCTCTAGTTTTTTATTACTTTTAGTATTCCATTGTTTACTTATTTCATGTTATTACTACTTCCTCTATTTTTATCTGTTTATTTCCACTGCATTACTCTACCAATGAGGGCATAGTTTTCCCACTATCACAACCAAGGCCCTCGCTGCTAGTCATCAGCCTCTAGTGTTTGGGGAAATGTGCTTGAGGCCATATGACCAACTGGGTATGGGGCACCTCTGGGCAGTACCTGATACCAGGACGTTACAATTTAAGGAAAAATTACAATCATAAACTCCCACTTAAGGGGAAATTATAATCATTCAATCCCACTTAGGGAAAAATTACTAGTCAAACATGGATTAGTTAGTATTGTCATCATAAATCCAATTCTAGGGGATAAAGAATATAGTGTGGTTTTCCCAACCACCTACTAACTACCCTGGCTCCCATATGCTTCAATAAATAAATCAATCAATAAAATTGTAAAATAATAATTTTAAATCTTTTAAAACATAATTTCCTAATTTTTAGTTTTCAACATTCCTTTGTCATTTAAAAACCAACATGTAGGCTTTTCATCATTTCATTTCATTTTAAAACATATTTTAATTTAAGTCATTTTCTCAAAATTAACATCAAATAATTTTCATCAAAATGATTTCCAAAATGAAGCCATTATTTTCTATAAATCAATTCCACATTTTCAATTATATTCAAATTTGGGTTTTTTCTCAATTTCCTCTCCCATTTTAAATCAAGAATCAAATCATCACAATTATATGATTTTAAATAAATTAAAAACTAATTTCAATTTAATCAAGAAATTCAAGGTTTCGATTGTAGGGAAAATAATTATGGAACCACCTACTTTTAATCAAAGTTAAAAAATCAACACCCACAATGGGAATGCCAACATAGATCGATGGAGAAGAAGATCTAGAATCCAAATATAAGATAAAAATCCAATAAAATAGAGATTAGATCCATCCAAAACATTATGATCCATCAAACTATAAGGATAAAGGATAGAGAGATCATAAGAAACTATTAGAGAGGAGATCCACTTACCATAGATGTATCATATCTTACACCGGCACTCTGATTCGCCAAAAGAGGAGATTGGAGGAGCGAAAATTGCTTCTAAGGAGCCTTGACAACCCTGAAAATAAAATTAGGGTTGATCAGGGTAATTATGATTCATAAAATGGGGATCTATAATTTTAAAATATTTTTTAGGATAATTAAATATTGTAGGCATGATTTCCTAGAGAGGGTTGGACAATTAGATGAACATTGCGCCCCTACTAGAGCCTATTCAAACATCTTCTTGGAGGCATGATTCTACACAACATCAGGAAACAAAATTTAATATATTATAAGATTAATCATATCAAAAAATAAAACAATAGAAATGTGATTATCAATCCCATTAGATAAGATATAAAGAATTAGATTTTAGAAAACCCAAATCAAATTTAGGGAAAAGACTGAAATCAGATCAAATTATTCCTCAAGAGTCCTTTCCTCAAACACCAATGGTGAATTAAGACTCATTACAATGAGAGGTGGACATGTACTCACTTGTAAATAACCCATATGTTCTGAAAACCCTACCGATTTTCTACCAAGACTACCCAAAATGTATAGTGTCATCAAGGAAATATGTTTAACTTAAGCCTCCCTTCGATACCACCTTTTCACAAACTAGCCTCGATACCCTGGTACCTTGATAACTGAGCAAGCTCTAAGATAGACCGAAGGGCATTATTTATCCCCATGGTTTGGTTACTGACACTTGGCATCATACAAGATAAAATGGAGAATGAATTTTCCATAAGACAATGGAAGATAAAAGATACAAGTCAGTATTATCAGCACTCTAAAGGGAGAAATTACTATAAAACAGGTAAAAATCCTAAAGTAGTGCATCATCAAAGTGATGAGCATGAAACAAGAAGAAAAATCAAACATCCCTGAAATAATTGGATAACATCTCCACCAGTCACCTCTAACACTTCACATTCTAAAGGTTCGAGAACATCCACCACCTCCAAGTGGTGCTTTCCCTTTTCTCGAACCTGGAATAAGAAAATATACAAACACCTGAAGTAAATGGTAGGGTGTGAGGTATAAACCAAATAGTGTATCACTAAGTGTTCTATAATCAATATCGTAACTATTTAATATTTATTTCAAAATGTAAAATAAAACAAGGCATGGAATTTACATATTTTCAACAAAATAAGACTTTTAATAAAAAGATGGCAGATATGTCAAAAAAGATTTAAATAGGCTTAAGTAAAAAAATTTATATAAAATAGTTTATATAAATAAACTATCATGAGTAAAATAGTTCATAATCATAGGCATTCATATCAAGTCAAAGAATTCATAGCACCATGCTCAAATGCCCTATGGTACGTTAGTTATTGGTTAAATGATCCTCGCACGTCTCATCAGTAATCAAGGTTACATAGCCACTCCCAATTAATTTAAAATCACAATAATCAACTCCCACATAAAGGAAAATTAAAATCATCCACTCTCACTTAAGGGACAATTACAATCCAGATATGGTTTAGTTAGTGTTATCATTGTAAATCCAGTGCTGGGGGATCAATATCCTAGCATGCTTCTTCCAACAACCTAATAACTACCTAGTTTCCCATGTGATTCAATCAACAAATAAATCAATAAAATTAGAAATTAATCATTATCATTTAAAATGTAATTTCCCAATTTTTAGTTTTTAACATGCCTTTTTCATTTCAATACCAACACGTAGGTTTTTAATCATTTTATTCTATTTCAAAACATCTTTCAATTTAAGACTTTTTCTCAAAATTAACATCAAATCATTTTCATCAAAATTATTTCCAAAATAAATCCATGATCTTCCACAAATCCATCCCATAATTTCAATTCCATTGAAATTGGGGGTTTTCTCAATTTCCACAACCATTTTAGATCAAATTTCAAATTATCACAATTACATGTTTTTAAATCAATTAGAAACCCATCTCAATTTATTTAATAAATTAAAGGTTTTAATTGTAGGACAAATAATTATGGAATAACCGACCTTAAATCAAATATCATGAATCAACACCCACAATAGTAACACTAATTTAGATCCAATGAGAAGGGGATCTATAATCCAAACCTAGAATCAAGATCTCATTAAACAAAGTTTAGATCTATTCAAAAAATGATGATCCATAAAACTCTAAGGATGAAGGATGGAGGGATCATAAGAAACTATTATATAGGAGATCTATTAAAAATAGAGGGATCAAATCTTACACTGGCACACTGATTCCACAAAGGATGATGTTGGAGGGGCTAAAATCACTTGTACGGAGCCTTAAAAATCTTGGAAATTGAATTATGGTCGAGCAAGGGGATTAGGAATCTTAAACAAGGGCTCGAGAATTTTTAAAATTATTTTCAGAATAATTAAATCTCTTGTGCATGGTTTCCTGGAGAGTCCCAAATACTTGGACAAACTATGCACCCTAATCATACACCCCTACTATCTGAGGTGCATGGTTTCTCCTTGGTGGGTGCACGGATTAGTTAACCATGTGCCAACTGTGTAAATTATAATTACTTGAGGCCTCACGGTTTAGAGGTTTTTGTCACACGGTTCGTAAAAATCTTGCACCTCCCTCCAAAGCACCATCAAAGGGTGCATAGTTTTCTGGGCCAAACTGCATAGTTTTCCCTAACCATGTGCCAACCGTGAATAGCCCCTTGGGATTCCAAAATTATTAATATTTTACCCAAAACAACTTGAGATAATCCCTAACCAAAGCATGATCAAAACTAGGGTCTATGATTACCTGAAACCAAGTAACGGGATGTTATATTTGGGTATTATTATTGAAATCATTAATATTAATATTTCAAATTATGGTATATTCATATTAGTTATCTTAGCATATAATAGCCATTTTCGGTTTCCATAACTGAATAGTGATAGGAGGAATATATTTTCATTTTTTTAGATATTATAATCTATTAAAAGTTTATTTTAGTGCTTTAGGTATGAAAAATTATTATTTTTAATTCATCATTAGAATATGGGATGAAAATAGGTGGAAATTAATTGAAACATGCAACTAAAAGATGAAATTATGTTTATGGATTTCAAGAAATAAAGTAAGTATATTTTCTCATATTCCATGCTAAAGTAACTTACCTCTAGGAAAAGGGATCTTTAAAATGAAGATGTTTTCTTTTTTCAATTATTTCTGAATAATTGATGGTTATTTCCACCCCTCACTAACTTATCTTTTTGAGGTTATTAACATTATCATGATCATGCTCTCAATCACACTTCATTACTCTTTAGACAATATATTTATCCTTCATGTTAATATTTCCACTTTTCAATAATGTTTTCTATATCTAAGATCCTGATTGTGTGTTATTTCAAGTAACCTTTTTGTTTCCCACTTCACCTTTTCAAATAAAGTTTTGTTATTCCTTTGTATGATGTGGGTTTTCAAAAATGGTATTTTTAAATATTTCACCCTTGATTACAGAGATAAAAAAATTGGGGATGAAATTTATTTAGGGGGTAATGTAACACCCTAAAATTTTATTGTAAAAGAATAATAATCTCAATAGCTTTATTAACACATAACATTGAGTTTTAAGTGAATTATGAAATACTATTAAAATATTATTACTTAAATGTGACTATTATAACCCAGTTATTAAATTGAAAGTATCAATAGGGATAAAAAAAATATGAAAAATATGTATAAAGACTTTATATAATTCAAATATATTGATTAATTCGTAATAAATAAGTAATTAATTTTCATTAGAGTCGTTTTATGCTTTAAAAATATATTTTCTTCTAAAATGGATTTAATTGTATTTTATATGTGTAAATTATAATTAATTTATACAAATTTTATAAATTTTATTTAAGAAAATGGATATATTTTTTTAAATAATCATGTCAGTATTATCTTAGGGTGAATTTTTTGATTTTTTTTAGAAAAAAAATATATTTAATTGAATAGTTGGAAATATCAATTTTTGAAAAAAAAATCATTTATTTTCATTAAAATAAAGTAATTTAAAAGTATCATTATGTTTTAAATTTAATATTAAAGTAAAGTAAGTATACTTTAATTATAAATAGTCTAATTAATTACATAGGAATTATAATTATACTTTATTTCTGCATAAGTTCGTTTTTGGGCTTAAAAATGTATTTCTAAAAAAACTATTTTTCATTGTGTTTTACACATTTATATTAAATTTTATTTCAACCACTTATAGAAATTAACTATTTAAAGAATTATTATATATTTTGAATAATTAGACTTAAATTTGGTAAATATGCCTCTTTTATTTTTTTCTCATTATGAATACTATCCTTGGGCAAAATATTGTCACTGTGGTAAGGGTAAAGAGGGTAAAACAGGCTTAAAACATTGAGATAAGGCTTAAAAATCTCCCTCGTACTTGTAATTATCCTATTTTATGAGTTTTTTTAAAAAAATCCTAGATATGAAAATATTTCAATTTTATGCAACTTTCCTTTGATTATAACATTCATATTATTTTAAGATAAGGATAAATAGAAAATATCACATTATTAATTTCGATTTCTATTATATGATTTCATAATGATGGAAAGATGTTATGAATGAATTTAAAAGTTTATTTTGAACATAAATAAATTATTTTTATTATAGTAACTTATTTTTAATTTTTATTAATGATATAATTATCACAAATGCTTAGGCAACATCGATATAGTGTTTGTGAAAATAGTAGAAAAATAAAGATAAATGGTTTTAAAAATAATAAAATTAATTTTTTTTGATGATTTTTGGCATTCCGCAAATTTAATAGGTAATTATAAAGTATAAATAAAGTTAAATTTTTTTATATTTTAATCCCATGGTTGTATTGATGTCTTTGAATCCAAATGAAATGAATAGTCCCAAAAATGACTTTAATGAAATTTTATGATAAATAATATTTTATTAAATGATTTAAAATCAAATAAAAATATTCAAAGATGACAATTGGGATTATAAACGGTCTAAAATGTAATCTATGGACCATTTTTGAGCCTTTTTTCACCTTATAAGTAAATTTATGACCCTTAAACGAAAAAAAATGTGTTACCACACTTAAGGTTAAAAAGGGTTAATATGGGGGTTAAGCAAAAGGATAAGGTTTAGAATGAAACTTAAACATGTATTGTAACATCCCAGAAATTTCCAACAAAGTTGTATTATATAAATATTTTATTAAATGGATTTTTTTATAATTAAAATTAACTAATAATATTTTTTAGATGTTTTTCTTTGAAAATAATATTAGAAATTAAGTGTTTTAATTAACTTAATTATAATACTTAAAGTAAATTATGCATGTTATTTATCATTTAAAATTTTATTTTTAATTAAATATTCTAGAAACAAATATTGTTTTATTGATTATATATATATATATATTAATATAAATATATGTATTTGATTAACTTTATAGAAATTTGAATAACTATTATAATTATAAATATAATAAAAATACTAAATTATGTTGAGTATATTCAATATAAATATTAATATGATAATAATTATTTCATTTGAAATAATTCTGTTAAAATAAAAATATAAATAATTTGATTTTATAAAATTTGACTTTTGAAAATATGATATGAATATACATACATACATACATACATATGTGTGTGTGTGTGTGTGTTTCAAATAATATTAGATTATAAAAATTATTTTATATAAATATATCAGGATAAAATTATTATTTCAATTTTTCATTTTAGAATAAATGAAAAACGTTTTTAAGAGAAATGAGGATATTAAATTGAGAGAAAGTGGGGGATTCTATGATTTGTGATCAGCCAAGGGAGAGGGATCCCAAGCAGAGGGTCTTCGAGGTTGAGTCGATGCCGAGGGAGAGGTCGCAACCGAGCTAAGGTCTTTGCAGGGGAGTTCAATCAAGTTGTGGCCACTGGTGAGATTGGTCCAAGCATCAGATTTTTTCATTGAGTGGTCTGAATAGCATCATGGGTGAGATTTCTCGATGTGGATGAGTGGATCGAGCTCAAGTTAGTGTTTCAATCGATGGGACTTGAGCACGGTTAGGGATTCAATTTCTATTTTTATTCAACTTGCTGAGGTAGGTGTTATTATTTCTAAGTGTATATTTTTCTTCACCAAAATAGTGTTTAGTATGTCAGTTTCCTGTTTTTCTCCACTAAAATCATTGTCATTTGACTGATTAATTATTCTATGTGATACGATTGTTGTTTTCTATTCTTATTTTGGATTATGAACATAACATGAATGATTTTGGTCCATTGATAAAAATATGACTAAATCATACATACTATTTTGGTCATTTTATATTTATAATGAATTTGTTAATGTTTCAAGCACTGGTCCTATGTCATTTTTTTCTGGATGAATATGAATACACAAATAAGGTATTTATTCGGATTTCTATGCAATCGTAGTTGTGTAACTGTATGAACAATACTGTTAAGGGCTACAACAACCTTATGTTGGTGTGAAAATGAAAGGGGGGAAACCAGTTTTTCAGTCTAGAGTATTTGTGAGAGTGTGTATGGCTCTACACTAGCAGAGAGTGTGTGATTCTACAGTAGTATAGGATCCTCGGTATGAGCAGACCAAGTATAGTAGAGTTTCCAATGGTGTTATCTTAGATTAAGGAGTTAGAACACGTGAAGTCCTTTCATTTATCTCTCCTTGTTTTTTATAGTTTAGTTTTAAGGTTTATATATAATACTACATAACTTAGAATATTAAATGTTATTGGTATGTAATGGATGTTTTGTATTTTATTTCAATTTATTTTCTAAAAAAATACACAACATTTATAATGTGTTGAGTCCGGTTGTGCGTGATTGGGGCGTTTTATGTATAAATTTTATTGGTCTAAGGTATTCAAACATTAAAATGTCTTAAATTAAAAAATATTTCTATTTTTTTCCAATTTACATGAATATGATATATATTGTATTTAAATATTTCAATTAATTCCACGTATGTCATTTCCCACGCTTATAAAAAGGCACCTTATTTTCTCCTTTATTCATAAAGTTTGAGCACTCTATATCTGAAAATGCCTACCCTAATACCTTCCTATATTATTTACCTTTTTATAATATAGTTTCCTTCCCCTAAGACCATCCTAAAATGTATTAAGGTGTAATTTAAAGTAGATATTCTGAAGAAGAGGTAATAGTATAATTGAATACTTTAATGTTTATTTCTTCTTTAACTTACTATAAATATATTGTATCCATACAAAAATTATTAATCCAAGAAAATCAATATACTTATACATTATTACAATAATAGTACAACAACTTTCCACTTAACTTCTATCAAATGGGAAATGAAAGTATCGCTAGTGCGTACATGTGGACTACATCCACCACATGGAGATATGATTAATTTTTCATCATTGCCTCACATTGATGGATATAATGATGGATTTAATAAATATATATTATATTTGTGATGTTATTAATATTCTATAATGACAAAATATTATTTATCTTCCTTTCCTATTTTTTGTTATAAAATGGAAATGGTGTTTATGTGTACGTACGGACTTCCTCTTCATGAACGGTGTAATTAATTTTTATCTCCCCATATTCTATGGATGTTTATATATATATATATATATATATCATGAATAATATTATAGATATTTTGGAATCATGACCATGATTCAAGGACCATAACTTCCAAAACAAAACATACATGAGAAACGAAGCAATTAACACCAGAAATAACGATGTTAATAAAGAATTGTTAATAAATTGGTGTTTAAATATTACAAGTATAACATATATAATATTATAAGTATTTAAATTATTCTGGTATATAATTATAATAAATATAACTTATTTACATTTTATTTTTTAGTGCTTACAAATCAATTCAGACATGAGGTAAGGGTTTCTCATCTCATTATTGTTTCTGTGAGACAAGTGTCATATTCACTACTTGTTTCTTTCATGTGGTGTATATACTACTCATTTAAGATGATATATTAGGAATTTATTTATATTATTTCTATTTAAAGATTCATTTTAATTTATTTCTTTCATGAGTGTTATGATTCAAAAGTTACCAAAATGGTAAGCATTTTATGTTACAGTCTCACTTTTTACTGGGATTGTTTATGCTTAAATTTATGATGATAAAATTATATGATATATCACTGATAACAATCATGTATTTTATTATCCTATATTTATTTCTATATATTGCAAGTTTTCTTTTCATTTTTCTTTCTCTATGTACTCAAAAGGTTTAAATAATATTTTTAATGAAAACTGACTTTATTTCTCTCTTTAGTTGAGAATATTTTCTCTCTCATATCTATATTTTAAAAAAAGTTTTCAAGAATGTATTTACTATTATCTACTTGTTGAATAAATTCATTTTTACCCATTTTTTACTTTCTTTAAAAAAAATTAAAGGAATATTATTTTCATTTTCCAAATGAGGAACTTTTTAAAAACGTTTTAAACGGAATCTTTGTTTTAACATTTACTGTACAAATTTATTAAACCACCATCTTGAATGTTATTTTCCTTGAATATTCCTTTAAAATTTCCATGTTTATTTTAAAAGAAAATTTTTCCCCTAATATTCTATAAATTTGTATATTTAAAATTACCAATTTCAGAATGAAAAGGGTATTTTTTCAAGAAATATTTCAGTGATATTTTAACAGTATTTTTCATCTATGATAACATCCTTTGATGTTACTTATACTTCACTGGGGATATGATATTTTGATACCATTCTTATTATTTTTCTATGTATTTTTTATTATGATGATAAAACTTGTTTTCTTTTACAAGGGTTAAGTTATTATGAAATGATAAATGATTTAATGATCTTATATAATACATATAAATGGATTATGGTTATATAATGGGTGGGTCCATTTTAGAACTATAATTCATTTGGTATGGATTAATGTTTTATAATATCCAAGGGTACATGGGAGGTTATCCTAAGCCCAAAATATGGTACATAGTTTATTATCCCAAGCCCAAAAAGGGTACATGGGAGGTTATCCCAAGACCAAAGAAGGTACATGGGTGGTTAGCCCAAGATTAACATGTGATGAATGTCATGTTGGGTAGCCTAGAAAAAATATTTTTATGATTATGATTATTCCACACTTTATTCCACTCTTTTATGACATGATTTTGTGCCAATGTTATTCTATCATGGCTTGTGTTATTTGATTCCTTTATTATTTATGTCTTATGAACTATCAAGATTTGTTCCATGACTCATGATAATGATCTATAAATTTATGGGGATTATTTTCAAATTTTAAGATCATTTTATCATAACCTTATTCTCATGATATGTTTAAAATTTATCATTGATTGATATCTTCCTTGTTTACCCTTATTGAGCATCCAAGCTAACTCATTATTATGTTTCATTTTCGATGGGATATGACGAAACGTTTTAAGTATGATATATCTAAGAAGGGTGTTTGTTGCGATGAAGTTAGTGGGAGATAAAGCAGATAGTTTATGTACCAGTCATTTATGTATCCAAGTTTTCAATTACACTAAACCTTTATGGTTTTTTGTGGATCATAATGATATGTATTGAATATTCATCTAATAAGATGTTATATTTATGTATGTAATGTTTGGGTCATCTCACCAACCTTTATATACTTCATCGCCCACGTTATAAACCATATTACCTTGTAAAGATAAGATAAATGGATCATGCTCTTCAGTCTCACCAGTAAGGAACAAGAAAGAGAAATTGATAGAATTAACATGTAAAAAATATTTTTTTATACACATTTAAATGTTAAACCACTTGAATTTGAATAAAAAAATTGAAATTTGACCATGATAGTTTAATTTTATGATATGAACCATCTTTCTATATTATCCCACCTCTGTAAGTGTAAATACACCACAATTTTTAGTTTTCAATCCTTTATTTTGATTAATTGTATGAAACTTTATACCATTAATAATGTAGGCACATAATCTATCATCATGCCTTATAGGACCTCAAGCTAAAAAAATTAAAATCATTTAAAATTTCAGCTTGATTCTCAACATTCATTATCAATATAAGAATATATAAGTTATTACTTTTAACATATAAAAAATAAAAACATGTCAATAATATGAATATGATTATGTACTTTCATGAAAAGAAAACCATTTGATACTCTCATTATTAAAAGATTATGTCATATCGAATATGAAAAACTATAAGATTAGTATTTTGTTTTCTACACTTTCTGGGTTTTGTTAACACATAAAATTATATGTAATCTACGCCACATATTTATCTGACCATATAAAATAACTCTCCCATTAAAATATTTAGTGAAAAATATTTATGAAGTAATCCAGTTTGAATAATAATGAGACTTAGGAATCATATTCCTAACTATTCAACTTCTTGAACATATTCAAACATCTTAACTTCACAACATCAAATGTTATGATGTCAACATATGTTGTCTACTTATAACTCTTTCTATGTTCGTCATCATCATATGTAGAACCCTATCCCATAAAAAATTCCTTGAAATAATATAACTACTTACATTATTGTTTACATGTCCTCCTAAACTCTTTTAGGGTGTTAAGTAAAATTGTATTCTAACTTTAAAATGGTTTAATCCTTTGTTTGTTAACTTTAACCTTCTTTAAGTCCAAACATATTACCACTTTCCTCTTAATCACTAGATTCTTTTCAGAATAACTTTATAATATACACAATTCCTTTTATTTTAGGAAATAACATTAATTTCCTTTTAGTAGAAATATCAAACAATAAAACTATAGTTTACATATCATATATGAAATTCTATGTGTTTGGAACCTTTCATTTTTGAAAAGAATATTTTATTAAAATATACCATCGATGGGTGGTGGGAACACATTCCCACATGTTTTAACAAATACATGGATAAATATTTTATCCTATATAAAACACTTTTATCTATATATTCTTCTCAAAACTGGTCATAGAAATTGATGATTCATAAATGATGTGTATACAATTAATCATCTCGTTTTTCTAATATCAACTCTTTGTTATCAAATATTTTCTCTTATAACATAAGAGAAATGAAATGAAGATATGCATCCTTTACTTATATTCATTTGATCTTGATAGAATCCTTTACATACAAATCCATGATGTAATAAATATTTACTGAATATCATGAATATAAACTATATTCTTGATCAATTCTTCCTTTTATTTTGAACTCCAATATATTGATAACACCTTGTAAAATATACATTTGGTATAACATACCCTTCAAAATCAAATAATTAATTTATATAGCATTCATACCTAACATGTACATTCCATGGAGTTTCAAAAACTCCTTTAATTATATATTAGATAATTAAATAATTGAATTATTACTCTTCCTTCATAACAAACCTAGGTTTCAATGACCTTGATTTTATTCTTGAAGAAACATTGTTGAACTTTTCAACAAACCTTTCTTCTTCTGGTATGAACTTTTACCTACTTGTACTACCTATATAGTACTTTTTAACCTATAAATCATATTCCTAGTTCACATATATTCCCAAAACCTTGAGAATGTCGAGTAAATGTTATTTTGAATTCAATCATATTATTATAATGTTTACATTTCATTAAGTAGAACAAGTCGTTTTTTGTCTCTCATTAAAAAAATTATATAATTAAATAAATCATAAACCATTTATATTAAAAAACCCAATATAATTTAATTTAAACAACTATTATTTATATTCTCTTCTCAAGTTCTAAATGAGATAAAGTATACATCTTATGATGAATTTATCCAAGATCGAATTATCAGAGTTATCAATAAAGAAACTCATTTTCTCAATTATTTTAAATCAACCTTTAAGCTCCAAACTTCAATTTTCTCTCTTTCTAACCTTCTGTATAGTTACAACACTTTTTAAAACATACATTTGATATCATATATTTGTTATAATAATATAATTTATTTCTATAACCAGTAAATCTTTAAGGAAACCTTTAGTCTCACCCATTCATTTACCATATTCAATCATATTGAATATAATTTGACATACCCAAACATATTGAGTATATGTGAAAAAAATCATTGATGTACTCATTCATATTGATTATATGAGTGGACACTAATATTCCTTTGGTCATTTTAAATCTAATGAATTTAAAACTATAAATGAATCACTATGTGCATCTATAAGCATCTATATTCACTTTTTGAACAATTTAAACACTTGGTTACTAAGGAAGTAATTTTTTTGACACATAGAATTTTCCTTTATTACTTTTCCTAAATTTCTGATCTTGCTTAATAACTTTTATTAAGTTACTAGTATCAGGAGTAACTTAGATTAAGTTTCTTCTTATCAAGGATTAATCAAAAAGTTTAGCTTGATGATAATGATGATATTATCTACAATAGAAGATTTTATCATATAAGTTTCATGTATTATAACCATTCAATAGGGACTTTTATTAAATGGTATCTCACTAAAATGATGACCCCTTTTAAAATTAATAATATTCATTAGTGGGCCAAATCCATATTTCACTAAGAAATGAGTCTGCAATGGTGTTTCTCTCCATACTTAGTTATTTGGGTAGGGAATCATCTCAATCACAACAGTTGTGACTCTTGGATAGTTGTGCAGAAAACTCTTTATCCAAATACAACATATAGATATACTCAACTCCATTCCTCTAGTAACCTAATCCTATTAGGGTCACGTAACTAGTGTAACCCAAAACAAGTTCCAAGAACAGGATAACAAAGGATAATCCAAGGGCACCCCCCTATGTTATGACCTTCCCAAGGATAACCTAGTGTCATCCATACTTTCTTTTCTTACACAAGATAATCCAGGGGAACCTAGATATAGCATGACCTAACTAGTTAGATGATTGAGGTCTTGACAAGTGACACTTTGGAAGGAATCTAACACTTAGTTTTTGAATGGGATTTTAATCCCACTACCTTATCTTGTACTATTCAATTTTATATATGTATTGTTTTAGTAATTTAATTTGGAATCATATTCCCTTAAGTAAACTAATATGTTCAAACCATATTGATGTGTAACTCTTTACATGGACCACAAGTTTGTATTACTAACCCAAAATTATAAGTCGAGTATATTCATACATATCTGAATGCATATGGGAATTACTTTGTAATGGTAAATCCTACTACCCTTACGTAGGTCATCTATAATCCATTATGTAATGGTAAGTCACTACTTACCTTTATGCAGCTTAAGTATAACACATTGTGTCAAGGTAATTCAAATATTACCTTTACGCATCTCATTCTGTGAAAGGGTGAAAATGATATTACTTTTACATGAACATTTCACATAAGGATAGATCTCACTTACCATTATGTAGACTTTTAGCACCACTTCACAAGGGTACTACCTTCATGAAAATCATTTTCATAAAGGTAAAAAAGTGGTTACTCTTACAGAAACCTTCTGTGTAATGGTAAGAGGTAATTTACCTTTATATATCCCTTTTAAAAAAAGAAAACCTTTATTTAACCCTTATTTCACATAAGGGTAAGGTGTTGGTTACTTTTACATAGCCCATCTATGCAAGGATAAACCATTTTATGAAATCAAATTTTCAAAAAGGCAAAGATGCCATGTTTTTTTTATTCTTCTTCATTTCAAGAATGATTTCATAAATCTAAATTAGAGCCTCCTATGATACTCCTATAAGATTTCATATGAATCTAAGAAAACCTATTAAATGCAGTGGAAGAATTTAGAAATAAAATATAAGGAACTTCCATGGATGAAATCTGAAATTGAATATAAAATTGAAATGAATAACTACTGTAAATCTGGCATACCTTACACTGGAGAGGCACTACATCATTTATACAACTTCCAAAATGAAATTTATCCCAACTATTAGTTGAAATACATTTCATATATAATATAAAAGGTGTATCTTACACAAAATTTATCTCATTTTTCATAAGAAATGTATTTAATTTTTTAATATATGTATCACCATATATCAAATTTATATCATCTCCTAGAAATAAATTAAATGTATCATTGTAAATGATATTTATCTCATTTTATCTATTATATATTTTATTTTAAAATATATATATTTATAATTATACATACAATTTATTTTATTGTTTTCATACATATAATAAATTTTAATTTTTTAAATTTATATAATTATAAGGTGTAATTTTTATTAAAAAATATTTTTCATTATTTAAGATAAAGAGGGGGTTTTTGTCTTCTGGATTCTATCACACAAAATAAAGCTTTCATGTCGGTTGGTTTTCCTACAAAGCCTCTCTCGTATGGCCATGAACCATTTTAGGTGTGTCTTCTACTGCTTTCACCATCTACGTGAGTTATTCATCCCCACCATTTTATTCCATTTTAAATAAAATTAATAATGTTTTATACTTAATATATTTATTCCTCAATTTGGGTTTTGTTTTAGGTTTCATCAAAGTAAACAAAAATGTACTCTAGGTTATTTAAATAATAACAAAAAAATGAAGTAACCCTCGAAAAAAAATATTTGGAAAAGAATAATTAAAATAAAAAACTGGTATTTTAGGAATGTTTTCATATGTTTAGTATTATTTATAAGGCTTTAACTAATGTTCTCTAATACTAATTCCCAAAAATAACTAGACTTTGATCTAATACAAACTATGATAAACATTATTTTAATACACCTTAATTCATGATTTATTACATTAAGGTAGACATAATACAATCTCAAATGATCATTAGGCATAGTGTATTTGTGAAATTAAGTACATAGAAAAATAACTTGAAAAATGGATACAAAAAAATTATTTAAAAACATCATAACATGCCCTTATATTCCATTGATCTAAAACTACACAAGATAACCTGGGGACATACATTAGAAGGGTGTGATCTATAAATCCTATTAAGGGAATAATCAAAGAATAACATGATTGATGTAAAATATGTGATTCATGAGTAATATCACAGTGACATGAA
Source organism: Viscum album (assembly GCA_963277665.1). NCBI lineage: Eukaryota > Viridiplantae > Streptophyta > Magnoliopsida > Santalales > Viscaceae > Viscum > Viscum album. Next base: position 398,635,141 of record OY728144.1, read on the forward strand.
TGGGGTGAGAATCATAAACATGAATATAAAAGCATGATATAAGATGATAACATCAAGGCAACATGGGAATGTGGAAACAACATAAAACTTGGCATTATAATCATATGTCAAGCATAACCGCTGAGACATCATAACATCGTGTGATTAAGATAACTTCCCATGAACTATAAATTTAATATCATGAGATAAATATATTTACCAATGCATTGTAGGACTATATAATTATAGGCTCACCCATCATATTCATATCGTTTACATGAATTATTGTTCCACATAGATCTTGCAACATAAGAAAGTATTTCATCACTTTTATATCATGATTAAAAAGTGTGGGTAACATTTATGTTATTAATATTTTAATAAATTTTTATATACTCCCTTTACTGATTTTATATGAAATGTGGATAATTTGTGTGAAATATTAATGTTTAAATATGAAATATAATTTTTTAGCATTATTTAAATTTATCCAATCGATTTCATTTTAATATTTTATTTATAACTCTCACCAAAATTATCCTAATTTCATGGTTATTATTTTTTAGGATTCATTATTCAATTTCCCACATATCATTAGAAGAAATAATTGTCCAATTCTACCATTTGAAGGGTCATATTGACCACATAAAAGGCCTATAGAATCTGTGAAGAAACTGGACCAGCTATGAAGATTGAATTACCGGGCTCTATCTAGAAGTCCAAATTCATTTATTCTCCTTAAAAGTTTTGGAAACAATTTAAGGAGTCATGTATAAAAATTTCAGGGCCCAAATCCAATTAAAAGGGGCCCAAATTAGTCTATTAATTCCAGACCACCATTCTGTCCTGGAAATGAAATTAGAACATTAAAATTGACTCTTCTACTTATCTACACATCAATTAGAGCTGATATTTTTTAGTGTGAAATAAAATATATAGGATTCAAAATTTTTTGAATAAATAATTCGTATTTAAAGGAATCTTCCTATTAAAAAACTCATTCACATTTTAGACTTTGAAAAAGTGTTTATAAAAATGGATAGGTGAAAACAGTTTAGTAAAATAGCCATATCTTTGGATCCAAAATTTCAATGGCAGAAAACTTTTTAGGGATGACATTAAAAATCAATATATACAACTTGTAAGAAGATATTATCTCTAGATTCAGCTATTTGGATGGCCAATTTGTCGATACAATTAGAGGGGTAGATTTGGAATGCAAATAGTCCACCTCTTTGGGCTATAAATACATCCCCCTCCTCACCTTGCAAGAGTTAAAATTTCAGAAGAGAGGAGAACACATTGGCATGACAAAATATTTTCCAAAGTCTTGGTATGACCTTCTATACTCATGTTTTCACATGAGATCCCTTTCCTCCTCTCTTTGTTTTAATTTACTTCTATAGTTTTCTTCGTTTGTAATTTCACAAGTGTTTGTCTTTGTAATTCTATTTTAATGAAAGTTTATTCTTCAATATCTCTTATTCTAATCCAACTTTTGTAGTTTAATATTAATTTTCTTAAAATATTTTAAATCATTTTAAAAACCTTTCCCTTCTTTTTCTTCATCATTCAATCGAAAGTCTTTTTTTAACTCTCTTCAATGATCGTGTGTGTTCGACGCACTACTCATTTTTTATCCCATTATTTTTGTTCTATTTATAATTCATCACCATAATAATATATTACCAGATTAATAAAAATATTAATGTATGATTAAATATTCCATTATGGTGAGTCATTATTTAAATATGTTAAGTGATTGAGAGCTTTTTCTCGTTGATTATTCTTTAATTTAACATTGTGTATGTTGGACTAAACATGTCATGGATTAATGAATTGTTTTGTTTAATGTGTGGTTTCAATGGATTTTTGAAACCATAAATACACTAACATAAACAATATCTGATTGATATTAGAACCATAAGTTAATTTAAGGATTGGATTAAAGCCTTAACACTTAAGAATTCAAATCGACGTTATCTTGTGAAGTGGGTGTTAATTTAAATGCAATATAAAGCAAAGCTCAAGGATATCACAAGCTTACCTCCCCAATAATAAACTCACCCCAATATTTATCAATTTTTTAAATCAAATATCATCCATAAATTATTTTATAAGCTCTACAAAAAACCCCAATCAAAATACAATCAACTAAAAACAACCGACTATTAAAAAGTATCATCATCAAGGATTCAACCCGAATGTTGCTATACACATTAGCAGAGCACTGGAACCTTGACCAGTCGATAGGAGATAATTGGATGTACTTTAAAACATACATGGAATTACCCAATCAATTAATTATAGTTCTATCTTAGTAAATACCCCTGATTTGAAATGGGTATGACTATTCACAATAAAAAAGTTTAGCATGGAAAATCATGGGATAGTTTTGGCAGCATAACGGGTGTACATAATGGTCCATAGAAGGGAATAATAAGAGGGAAATTAATTCTATCATTCAATGAGAATAATAATTATAGTAAAAGGTATGTTTATAAACCCATTAAAACATGAAAATTTGTAAATATAATGTTTTAGTACAAATAAGGTACTTAAAATAAAAAAGGAAGAGGAGTGGATCCATCACCTTGAGAGGGTGCTTCTAAAAGCTTGGGAGGAGCTTCTTAAGAGCTTGGGAACACCTTGGGAGGGATTTAGTTATGGATAGAGAGATAGAGAGATATTAACATCATTCTTAATTTTTTGAGTGAATAGGATGGAGGTGTGGGTGTGTATTTATAACAAAAGATGAGCGGATTCTTTATTAATTTCAAAAAATAGGTTTTTGACACTATATAATAAAAAAATTAAAACCAAAAACCTTCCCATGATTATTGCCCATGGTTTCTGAAAAAGAGGAGTGTTTTTTTATATTTTATAAGTCCATGAATCAAATTCATAAAAATAATACCCTTGGTGATGTGGAAGGGAGTCATGTTTATAAAGAATTGATTTTAAAATCTTACAATATAATATGGGCTTTGGAGGATTCGTTATGGGTTTATACAATTAATCAAATAACTTAAAAATTGAATTATTTTAAAGGATAAAAATAATTTTGGTCATGGATACTATTTATAGAATTTATTACATCACTTTTGGGATTTCATGATGTCAAAATACATACCGTGTATTTATACTGTATTTAATTTTTACCCAAAAATTTGACTATTTCAAAAAATTATGAAAAATTCACCATTGGATAATTTATATGTACTAATTTAAAAAATAATATTATTTTTTACAAAAATAATTTTCTAAATATTAGAATTTTAAATTTTAAATAAAAATCTTTATTTACTTAAAATACTAATTTTTACGATATTTACCACTTTCTGCCCTTTATAAAAGTTATATTGGACTTCATTAAATTATTTTATCACTTATATTTAAATAATTATTATCTAATAAGAATATTTTATTAAAATATCATTTATTTCAAAAATTCTTGAATTTAAAAAAAAGAGTGACTTATTTGAAACTATATATTTCAAAAAAATACAATTTTGATTTCCTCATGTAAAAAATATAATTCTTATCAAGCCCATTATATAATCATAAATAAATAAATAATAAAATGAGATGAATATAATCATTTTTTTTATTAAAAATGAAATATAAATATTTATATTACTATTTTATAGATACATAACCCCTTATTACACCAGCGTACAACCAAAGGGTAAGGTCGGAGATGGTGAAACATTCTTGGGATGGTTCAGAAAACATGGTTTGGGATATGATCTCGATAAGCTTGAAATTCTCCCATAAATAGTTTCACTCATGTTTTATTTGTTGGATCTTAGCTTCGGTTTGGTTAATAGAAAAGACCGTTGATGTCATCTCCCTCATAATCTCTGATAAATGGCCTTTATAGGGTATGATCCAACTTCTTGAGGTCATTGCTTCTTTCATCTATGTCAATTGAATTTTATCATAACCATTAATATATACTAATCATAACATTCATTGTACAACATCTATATTATGAATAGTTAAGATGCTTAATAGTATTTTTAATCCAACAAGATATATTTTATGATGGTCTAAAATAGGTAAAGTAGTGCATGAATTTTCTATAAAAACATTACTTAATAAGGAATTTATTCATTTAAAAAGTGAATTTCATTTTTAATACTTTGGGTCCTTAGAGCCCCTAACACATGTTTTTAAAGAATGTCAAATCATTAAAATTTATTTATTCAGTCAGTCTAAGTACACCACACATAAAATCAAAATTTCTTCTACTCATACACAGAAAAAATAACTCAAACGCCTTTTTCCTATGATTCCACACGAATCTGAGGTTGTTTATTATGCCTTTGACTATCACACACACATTTTAGTGTTTTAAAATAATAAAAATGTATTTTTTGGTCATCTTGAGAAAATGACCACTCAGATTGACATAATTTATATTTCTATATTTTAATAATCAATATATGGTTTTTAAAATATGATTTTATGATAATCATAGGTTATTTTCGTAGTTTTTACCCTCTAATGCATGTTTTTAAAAACTATCAAATCTTTAAAAAAATCTTTTTTATCCAATCCAAGAACATTGCATGTCGAATTGATGTGTATTCAAGTTTTACATATTAAAAATAATTCAATGATAGTTTTACTTTTATTTCACATAAATATAAGATCTTTTTCTATGGTTATCACTGTTACATGCACATTTTAGTGTTTTAAAATACTAAAAATGTGTTTTGCATCATCTTAAGAAAATGACCACTTAGATTGATGTGGATTCAATTCCTATATTTCAAAAATAAATCTATATTTGGTTTACTATTATTTAACATAAATCAGAGGTTTTTTTCTTGATTTTGACTCCTTGATGCACACTTTTAAAAACAAGCAAATCATTAAAATCTACTTATCTAATAAGTATGAGCACACCGCATGTCAGACTAATATTTTATCTACTTTTACATGTCATAAATAATTATTAGATATTTTTACTATGATTTTACATCAATCCAATGTCATTTTCTATGGTTTTGACCATTACACATGTGTTTTAGTGTTTTAAAACACTAAAAATGCATTTTTTTTTGTCATACCGAAAAAATGAAAACTTATATTGACATAGTGTTAGTTCATATATTTTAAAAATAAATATATAATTTTTTTATTTCATTTCATAAAAATAAAATGTTGTTTTATTAGTTTTGTCCCTCTGATGCACACTTTTAAAGACTGGTTAATATTTTAAAACTTCTTATTCAGTCCTTTTGAGCACACTACATGTTGGATTGATGTGACATCTACATATCCACATCATAAATAACTTGAATAAATTTTTTCTATTATTTCATTTTAATATGAGGTAATTTTCTATGATTTTTATTATTACATGCACATTGTAGTGTTTTAAAACACTAAAAATTAATTTTTGGTCATTTTGAGAAAATGATAACTCTGATTGACTTAGATTCATTTCCTATATTTCAAAAATAAATATACAATTGTTAACATATGATTTCATGGAAATCAAATTTTTTTTTCTTGGTTTTTACCCCCTTAATGAAAATTTTTAAAGACTTTAAAATCTTTAAAAAATGTTATTTAGTCATTCTGTGCACACAGAATGTCAAATTGACATGTCATCTGCTCCTAATCATCGAGGGGATATGTGGGGTATGGCTGATGAGTCTAGTTTCCCTTTTATTTGGGTGTAGATAATGGGAGAGACTTAGAGGGAGAAGAAAAACCATTCTTATAAGATTTTTTATAGTTTTTTAACTTTTTTTGTTCATCCTCTTCTTTATATTGAACAAATAAAAATATAAGCAAAGGCACATTTGATTAGAAATACGCACCCACATAATTCAAGGAGAACACTAATCTCATATTTCCCCAACTTTATATCACAAAAACAAGCCTAATATGATATAATATCATCATAGCAATAATGAAAATAGTAATTTAAAATTTTCATTGATTGAGTTTAGAATTTACATTTGGAAGATGAGCCACATGAATAGCAATGTTCTCAGGGACTGTTCCTGTCATCCTCTAGAATACAGAAAAAAAGGCACTTTCCATTTCTGACTACCAATAATCCTATGGTTTCCCATATGAGTCATAATATTTTTTTAGCCTCAAATTTTCTCTCATCACTTGTTGATCAATGAAATTTCTTAAACCCCCACTAGATGGTGTATTATTAAAGGATAATGGTAACCTACCACATTTTATAGATGATTCCTAAAACCCATCCCCCATGAAATCCTAGGATGCTTCTTCTCTAACATGATTGAAACTGCATCACTCAAGGAAAATGATGATGACTACTTAGGGTTTTCATCTCAAGCTTCTTAAATTTTAACCTATTAATACAACTATATTAACAATGATTTTATAAATTATCTTAAATCCATAATATAGTCTAATTTATTTATTTTTCATTATTATTTTTTTATAGTAATGAAATAAAATTAAATTTTAGTGAAAATTAGTTAATCTAATATCTCTAGCAGGTTGATTCATGATAATATCAATAGGTTTTTGAGGAACATTAAGTCGCATCTCTTTCTATTCAACCGAGTGTCATAAATAGTATCACTATATGAAAAAAAATATAAACATATAAAGTTAGAAAATAATCTTTGAGGTATAAGAAAATAATATAAATATTAATTAATAAAATAGAACAAAGATTGCTCTTTTTCTGTAAAAACTCTACAACCCAGCGATATGAGGAATGACTTATTTTTCATGATTTATTGTATTTTTTTAGATAATTCTTTGTGAAATAGTAAAATTAATAAATATTATAATTTTCTTGTATTTTTTCATTAGGTTACTATAAAATATGAAAATACCTCATGAGATACATCCATGTTTATATCAATAAAAAAACCTCCACTGCTCATGAGATATGCATTCAGGAACATTCTCATACATCTGTTGAGTGATCAAAGAAATGTCATTAAACTTGTACCATAATATCCTCTTAATGTATCTCTATTTATTATTAAAAAAATCATATTCTATGGGCATGAAAAGGAGTCAAAGATATTGAAATGAAAAAAACGTCTTGAAATAAAAAACATAACATTTTATAAGTATATTGATAAATTTACTCATGCCTTTTAAATTATTCATTAATGAATATTAAACTAGTTTTACCTTTATTTGGCTGTAAATCACCTCATTCTTCCAAGATGTGATAATATTCCAGAAATATTTATAATTATTGGGAAGGTGTTGGGATTCATCGTATTTATTGATGAGAGAGAAAATTATTAATGGGGAGATTTATCTCAACATTAATTAGAGATTTTCTCCCAGCATTAATGGAGAGTTATTCTTAGTATTAATGGATAGAAAAAGGGATATGGACTACATTAATTGGTGATTATAGACTTGGTGTCTATATAAGAATATGTGGTAACATATTTTAAAGGAGTGTCAACATGATGTAGCTGGCAAGAGAGAGCTGGGAAGGAGTGTGAGCATGATGTAGCTGACAAGAGAGAACCAAGAAGGGGTTTTCGAGTTTGTGGTGGCCCATGTGAGACGAATATGATGACGCAACTATCTTGTATGTATGAAGAGGTTAATGGAAATATGTTCATGATGTCATCCACCCAGAGCAAGAAGGGGACTTTCACTTCGGTGGTAGCATGTGTGGTGTGTCGGCGTTTAACAGGTGCAGAGCAGCAGTGATGCAATTGATGATCGGGGCCATGTATCGAAAGTCTTCATGATAGTAGTGATCAGGTGTTGTGTCTCATTTAATGATCGATGGTACATCATGGTGGAAAGATCATGAGAGAAAAATCTTTTTGGTATTGAAATATGGTGCGAGGATGACGCGTGTTCAGATGAAGATCTCTAAGGTAGTGACATTTCGTCAATAGAAGGGTGAAATTTTTTCATAGATTGATATTTTTATACATAGATTTAGTGGGGTTTTTTTCATATAGAATGCGGAGGCATATCAGGGTTTGATTTTCAGACAATTTTTCTAAGCTCTCTCATTTATAATTCAAGTTTGGGTGCTACTTGGATTCTTTATATTCTCTAATTCATAGTAGATATTTTTGGAAATATTGTGTGGTTTTTTAATCCTCTGTATTGAAGGGTTTTCCCACATTAAAAATCCTACGTGATGATTTATTTATTCTTCTTATATCACTTCCATATTTAGTCAGGTTTCTCATAATATTTTGGAAATCAATTTTTGTCCTAGAATTGGGATTCTCCACAATTAGTGGTATCAAAGGTGATGGTTTGGGATTACAATTTATCATGAGAATTATGGAAGTTTGGGGGAGTATCGTAGATGTGTGCATGAAGAAGAATAAGGTTTGGAAATCAAAGCAGGTTGAGTGAGGTGATACACATGCCCGCTCATGGGATGTTGAGTAGGGGGTCAGTTTATTTTGGAAGGTACTTTGGATTATGTGTAAATCACTATTATGGGGGAGATAGATGTTTATAGTTCTAGTATTATTTAGTGGAATTATGTAGATACATATATGATGAAGATTTCGGTACTTGGTTTTCTTTTTGCAGGGGGAGATAATATATTTTTTCAGTAGTATAAAAGGATGTGGTCATATTTTTCTGAAGATGATGATGGTTGGTGTGATACAAACCTATTTTCTTTCCAACTGGGTTTTTTGGATGTTTCCATTCTTTAATGTGTTTAACGGGGGGTTATTGGGATTTATCACATTTATTAATGAGAGAGAAAAATATTAATGTAGAGATCTATCTCAACATTCATTGGATATTTTCTCCCAACATTAATAGAGAGTTATTCTCGGTATTAATGGATGGAAAAAAGGGATGTTAACTGCATTAATAGGTGATTATGGACTTTATGTCTATATAAGAAGATGAGGTAACATATTTTAAATAAGTATCGGTACAATGTAGCCAGAAATAGAGAACCGAAAAGAAGTTCTAGCATGATATAGCCGGAAAGAGAGAATCGAGAAGGGGTTGTTGAGTTTGTGGTGGCTCGTGTGACACGATGACGATGACGTAATTATCTTGTTTGTGTGGATAGGTTCTTGGAAATATGTTCAATATGTCATCCATTAGAAGTAATAAGGTTACTGCCGTATCGGTGGTAACATGTGTGGCGTGTCGGCGTTTAATAGGTGTGGGGCAGTAGCGATGTAATTACTGATCGGGGCCATGTATCGAAAGTCTTCCTGATAATGTTGATCAGGTGGCATGTCCCAATTAATGATAGGTGGTACATCATAGTAGAGATATCATGAGAGAGAAATATTTTGGGTGTCGCAAGATAGTGCGAGGATGACACATGTTCAAATGAAGATCTATGAGGTATTGACGTTTCATCGACAGAAGGGTGACGTTTTTTCACATATTGATCTTTCTTTGGAAAGTTGTTTCTCATAAAGAAGGAAGAGACATATCAGGGTGTGGTTTTCACACTGGTTTTCTCTACTCTCTCATTTATAATTTAAGTGTGGGTATTACTTAGATTCTGTGTATTCTCTAATTCATTGTAGATATTTTTGGAATTACACTTTGGTTTTATAATCCTTTTCATGTGAGGTTTTTTTATGTTAAAAATTCTATGTGATTATTTATTTATTCTGCTTATATCACTTCAATATTTTTTCAGGTTTCTCATAATATTTTGGAAATCAATTTTTGGTCCAAAATTAGGATTCTCTCCAATAGAAGGCCCATTATCTTGCAAGCAAGCTACCAATGAATTTATATGTATATCTCGACAACATCACCAATAGGCACCTATAAATCATCAAATGGAATGGAAATTTTAAATTCTTTCATGTCCCATACATCTATTTTATTCATATTTATATCAAATATGTTGTTATTTTTATCTGTTTGACAAATGCATTAAACAGTTGAAAAAAAAATATAGTTTTTTTATAATGACATACATACCAATAATGGTAACTCACCAATATCCCCTAGATGGTGGAGTGACCAATTTCTCCACCATCGGAGGTGCATTGGAAAATGTGCTATCAATAGAATCTAGGGAAGCCATTTGTAATACCCTGTAATTCCATGAATTTTCTTTTTTTTTTGAAAATTAAATATGATTATTTTGAGACCAAGCTCTGAGACAGCACATAATTCTAAGGCCCAGAGTGGTCGGAATGTATTTTTGAACTATTTTTAGGGTTTATTAAATAAACATGCAAGCGGGTTTTTCTAACTTTTAAACCATTTCCTGATCAAAAATCCAAAGGCACCGTTGAACTCAGAGCATCGATATTCTCCTAGAAAGGGGCTAAGATTGGCTGGCATGGGCCATCAATGGAAAAAAAATTGGGCCATAATTATTTTATTTTTCAAATCCTTATAACTCTTAAATGGTAACTCAGATTGAAAATTAGAGAGTACCATTGAGCTCATGAAGGTGTGCTTCCCTTAAGCGGAGCCTATCCTTGACCGATGCAGGTCAAAGGTGAAAGTTATTTTTTATACTTTTTTTAAGAAAAATAAAATAACTTAAAAGGTTATTTTATTTGTTTTCTCCAACGTTGAGCAGTGGCACGTCAGCACTACGGTGCAATGACAAGACGACAATGAATCTCATTAATGAACATCATTAATGAGTCAGTGTAAAGATGTTGCAATGTAGCATAACAGAAATGCTGATTTGTGTCATGTCAATTAATAGCCTAACAAGCAATGCAGAATTCTTGGCACAATCCTAGAATTACTCTAAGGCTTTGTTGGGTGGAAAAAATGAATGATGAATGCACTTTATTCCACCCTTAGAATAATCGCTAGCAACGGTGGAATGCAGATCAAGAATGGAGAATGGAGGCATGCGATTCCATTCTTCCTTGACCAACAATTCTATCCCAAGTAGGGGTTTGATGCTTTTTTGTGTGAATTTATTTTCCCTATTCCCTCTTTTAAACGACGAATGCGGGTTAACTCACTTGCAAGTTAACCCAAAGATCAATTTTTCATGTGGGATGGTTAATGATGCAGGATAAAGGGGATATTTATCATAGTGATTATTTCCACCTTGCGTTCTCCCATTCTTCATGGCACAATAGTCGGTGATGCATTGTTCGCGGAGGTTCCAGACGGAAGGGTTGAGGCCAGGCGGGTCGTGGAATCTGCACTAGGCCATGGCACCTAGCCGGGGTGGTGACACTAGGCCGCGGAAAACAAGCCGCGGTGGCGGAACCCGGCCATGGCACCCATCCATGGTAGTAGGCAGGAGGCGGGGCGCTGGCAGCGCGCTGTGGCAGTGACAAGGGTCGTCGTCACAGAGGCCGGCGACAAGTAGAAATGGCCACCCGACCGTGTCGGATGCATGAGTCGTGGTCTGTGCACCACGGTGGTGAGCTGGACTCGCAGCTTGCTGCAGGTCACACGGAGGAACCGATCTGAGTGAGAAAACCGGATGGACAACAATGCGGAACAACCCTAGTGTCTCATGGCCATGCGAACTGAATGTCACCTGGTGTCTGAGCTGGGAGAAAACTAGCCCACCGATGCGGGTCCAACCAGTGAACTAAACCAGGCAACTGTGTAGCCTAGGCTGGGGGAGAACCGGTCCATGCGAGCAGACCGGCTGGCCAAAAACATAGCACTACCCTGGTATTGCGTGGATGCGCGAACCGAACGTCACCCAGCATCTGATATGGGAGAAAATGGCCCACTGGTGTAGGTGATACACCTAAAGATGGTTCTTGACATACTCCAAAAGCACCATCTTTTCAAAAATCTCTTGAAGTGTGGTTTTTGGATACAAAAGGTCTACTTCCTAGGACATTTCATCTCATAGGCTAGAGTTGTGGCGGATCCAGTGAAGATCTAGGTAGTGGTTTCTTGGGATCCACACAAGAGCATTACTGAGGTACGGAGTTTCCTTGGTTTCACTAGGTACTATTGAATATTTGTACCCAACTTCTCCAAAGTGGCAGGACTCATGATAGTGTTTACGAAGAAGGGAAAACCCTTCGTGTGGACAGAAGGATTCCAATAAAGCTTTCAATATCTGAGGCGGAGCTTGATGAGTACTCCTATTTTGAGGTTTCCATAGGAGGGCACTGACTATGTGGTGTACTTTGACGCATCAGGAACCAGGATTGGTTGTGTCCTGATGCAAGGGAAAGTAGTTATTGCTTATGGATCATGATATTTGAGACTCCATGAGCAGAACTATACAACTCACGACCTTGAGTTGGCAGTGGTAGTCGTCGCATTGAAGTTGTGGAGACACTACCTTATGGGAGAATGATTCATTGTCTACTCTGACCACAAGAATCTCATTTATATCTTTTCTGAGAAGGATCTGAATCTAAGATATTGATGTCGGCTAGAGTTCCTCCAAGACTATGACTTTGAGATAGTCTATACTCTTGGTAAGGGGAACGTGGTGGCTGATTCTCTCAACAGCAGATCGAGTTCACAACTACTCAATGAGACCATAGAGCAGTTAGTCTCGCTTCAAATATCCTTTGTGATAGATATGAGGTATCATATCTTCATTCGATGGTAGTTTCCCCTCCACTCTTATAATAATTCAAGGAGGTGCAACTCAGATATGCTAGCTACGAGACTATACGTGCCCAGATGTCCACAGGGCATGCCCCTAATAGATATTCTAAAGGTGGGGAGCACGTCATCCTTTTCATAGGACGCACAATAGTACCAGTGGAGTTGTGGGAGGAGGTGTTGGGGGAGTTCCATAAATACCTTTTGGAAATGAATCTAGGTGTAGAGAATATGTACCAGGACCTCCGACATCAGTACGGGTGGCCAGGGATGAATAAGGCAGTGGTAGAGTTTGTCTTGAGATGACTTGCTTGTCAGCAAATGAAAGCTAAGGACCAGGTTCCAGCAGGTTTGACCCAACCCCTCGAGGTACCAGAGTGGAAGTGGGATGGGATATTGATGGAATTCATGACAATATTATCATGTACGTCCAGGGGGCACGATACCATCTGGGTGATCGTAGATCGACTCACCAAGTCGGCTCACTTTCTACCAATTTGAGGACAGGGTTTAGTAGAGATCTTGAGAGGCCTCTAGGTGCAGGAGATAGTTAGACTCAATGGAGTCCCATCTATGATAGTCTCATATCATGATACATACTTTATATCCCAGTTGTGGAAGAGATTACAGGAGGCATTTGGGACTCAGCTACACTTGAGCGCAGCTTTTCACCCGCAGATGGATGGTCAGATATAGCATACCATACAGATCTTGGAGGACATGATTCTTGCTTGCGTTCTTGATGTTGGTAGTAGTTGGGAGGACCACCTACCACCATTGGTGTTTGAGTACAACAATGTCTACCACTCCACCATCAGTATGGCATCGTTCGAGGAACTATACAGATGACCATGTAGGTCACCGTTATGCTGGACAGGCCCAGGAAAGTCAGCACTCATGGTTCCAGAGATGGTACAGGCTACCACTGAGAAGATACAGGTCATCCAAGATCAGATGAAGACTACACAGATATGATATAAGTCCTATATTTATAGGTGATGGTGACCATTGGAGTTTGAAGAGGGGGACCATGTATTCCTATGGGTCTCTCCTTGACGAGGGATATGGAGATTTGTTCGAGGTGGAAAGTTATCTTCAAGGATCATCAGACCTTTCTTGATAACACGTAGAGTGGGAGAGGTGGCATACTGATTGTCTCTACCACCGCAGTTAGATATGGTGCATGACTTCTTCAATGCATCACAATTGAGGATATTCGTGCACGACCCTTCTCACGTCATCGACCATGGTGAGCTGGAGATTGATGACGAGGTGACATTCACGGAGTACCTAGTGGAGATAGAGGATAGAAAAAATAGGATCCTTCGTGGATGGTTTATTCCCCTAGTACATGTCTGTTGGAAGCATAGGAATCTCTAGGAGAGAACGTGGGAGTGGGAGCTTCATATTCGTGCTCAGTACCCCCAATTGTTTTATTAGCCCTTGTTTTGGTTTACGAGGATGTAAATCCCTAAAGGGGGGAGTAATGTAATACAACATAATTCCATGAATTTTCTTTTTTTGAAAATTAAATGGGATAATTTCGAGACCAGGCTCTGAGACGGCATGTAATTCTGAGGCCCAGAGTGGCCAGAACATATTTTTGAACTATTTTTAAGGTTCATTAAATAAATGTGTTAGTGGGTTTTTCTAAATTTTAAACCAGTGCCCATTTCAAAAAACTGAGGGCATCGTTGAACTTAGAGCATCGAGATTCTCTTAAAAAGGGCCTAACATTGGCCAGCGCGATCCAATAGTGGAAAGTAGTTTTTGGCCGTAAATAAAATAATTAACGATTATTTTATTTTTCAAATCCTTATAACTCCTAAACGGTAACTCAAATTAGAAATCCAAGAGTACCATTGAGCTCATGATGGCATGCTTCCCTTAGGTGAAGAATAACCTCGACCAGTGTAGGTTGAGGGTGAAAGTTGGTATTTTGACTTTTTGGAAGAAAAATAAAATAACTTAAAAAGTTATTTTATTTGTTTTCTCCATCGTTGAGAAGTAGCATGTCAGCACTACAGTGCAGCGATGAGGTGACAATGAATCTCATTAATGAACCTGATTGATTAGGTAGTGTAATGATGCTATAATGCAGCATAACAAAAACATTGATTCACATTTTTTCAATTAATATCCTAGCAAGAAATGTAGAATTGTTGGCACAATCCTGGAATTGCTCTGAGGCTTTGGTGGGTGGCGATGATGAACGACGAATGCAATTTCTTCCACCCTTTGAATAATTTCTAGAAACGGTGGGATACGAATCAAGAATAAAGAACAGAGGCACACAATTATGTTCTTCCTTGACCAAAAATTCTATCCCAGGTAGGGGTTTGATGCTTTTCTGTGTGAATTGCTTTTCCTTGTTATCTCTTATAATGACAAACGAGGGTTAACTCACGAACAAGTTAACCCATGGATCAATTGTTCATGCAGAATGATTAATGATGTGGGATAAAGGGTATATTTATCTTAGTTATTATTTCTTACCTATTTTGGTTCTTCGTGTTGTTGTTAACACATCTGAGTCAACACAAACAAGACTCGGATCATTCTGTGGGTGTTCATATGTGCGACGCCTTTCCCTTTTTCCTTCTTTATTTCTCCCATTCTTTGTGGTGCAACAGCCAGCAATGCATTTGTCATGGAGGCACCATACGAAAGGGTCGTGGCCTGATGGGCCACGACACCCAACCGTAATGGCGGCACCAGGCCGCAGCACCCAGATGCTGCGACAGGCAGGAGGCGGAATGCTAGTAGCGACAGGGGCTGCAGACATAGAGGTCGGTGGTTGGGGGCAGCTAGACAAGGCCACCAGGACGTGTCAGAGGCATGAGCTGCGGTCCGCTCGACTGCTTGAAAATGCGGTGCCACCCTGGCATCGTGTGGCCGTGCAAACTGGACGTCACCCGGTGTTCGGGCTGGGAGAAAACCGGCCTACCGATATGGGCCGGGCCAGTGAACTAAACCAGGCCGTTGGGCAGCCCGGCTAGGCAATATCAGTCAGACTGATTTAGAACAGGCTGGAGAACACGGGCCAGGTCGCTGGGTGACCCAACGGGCTGGACCCATAGCCGAACCAGGCTGGGTCCAGCAAATCCCAATGGGCCTGTCCAATGAGCCAGGCCAGACCAAGTTAGCCCAGACCAAACTGGGTTGGGTCAGGTTGGTTGAAACATGTTGGATCATATGAGACCCCCGAGCCGGGTTGGTCGGGTCGGTCCAACCAAGTCGAACCGGGTCCGGACGCAACCGTCCCCTATTTACTAAAACGTCAATATCTTTCAGACTGGGCATCTAATTGACGCGACCTCTAGCACGTTCAGACCCTTGAAATAAGATATCCCTTTAGGAATAATCTAATTGAGATTCAGTGATAGTTGATATATGACTGGTGTCTTGAGAAGTAGATTATCCCAGAATCAAGCGCACTGGAGAGCGAAAATCTTACTGCTGGTAGTGACATGAAGGATATGATGAGCGGATGTCAATGTTCTAGCAGACGATCGTACCTCAGTGGTTCAGCATACGTGTGTACCTCAGTGGTTCAGCATACGAGCATACCTCGGTGGTTATGCAGATGAGCATACCTCAGTGGTGCAGAATATGAGTGTACCTTAGTGATGCAGCAGATGAGCGTACCTCAGTGGTCCAGAAGACGAGTGGAACTCAGTGGTCTAGTAGATGAGCGGACCTCAATGGTCCACTAGAGGAGCGGACCTCAGTGGTCCAACAGTCGAGCGGACCACAGTGGTCCAACATATGAGTGGGTCGGAGTGGTCCAGCAGACGAGCGGACCTTAGTGGTCCAGTAGCCAAGCAGACCTCCGTGGTCCAGTAGCTGAGTAGACCTCATTGTATCATCAGGGATGAGTTACTCAAAAGTACAACATGTTTCATCTTTATGACTCATAATCTTACTTGTTATACTTTGAGTTATACCTAGTGTGAGTTGTCTTTGCTTGTGCTCTTGGTGTGTGATCTTGCTATGTGATCTTGTTTTGTGATATTTCTTTTGTGATTTGGAGTCCCTAATGAGTATTGTGTTACTCACCCTAGCATGGGCTTCTGCCGCATGTGTTGTGTCTTGTGCAGGTGATCGACACTTCAATGGATACCTTGGTGGTCTGGGACCAGGTGGTGATCAGTGAGATGGGAGAAACTGGCGTACTTCTACGGCTAGGCGGCTACCTTCACTTACCCTTAAGGTAGGGTCCTGAGCAGATGGACCATGGAAGCTGTACTTTTTTTTTGGTTTTGGGATTGTATTCAGGCCCCTTTATACCTATTTCCGACACTTTCTCCAAGGCGCACATATCTTCCTGTGGATGATGCAAAGTTGTTTCCCCACATTCTTGCTTTCTAAAGGCGGGTGACATCAGTTGCTTATTCAGGGACGTTTTCTCCTTGATCAAAACGGGATGATGGGATGTTGGTTCTTCCTTCCATTGATTCCTCTTCAGAACTCATCACATAGTCTGGTTATCCCTTATATACTAAGCTATTGTTCATGAAACTCTTCTCAGTGTCATGTCTTTATGGATGCTAGTTAATTATACTACTTTTTTTTGGGACATTCTAAGGGGTCTGGTTAGGAAAGCAACCTTCAGTCAGGGGAGTAGTCACATTGGACATCACTATCATGTATAGACACTAGAACACTAGCGCATCTAGGTTTCTTCCCCCTATTATAGGGCTTCTCTAGGGCATGAAAGCCCGAGGCAACTCACATCGAATGTGTGGAATTACATTCCATAGGCATGTATTTGAGGTTTTCCTCAGCTTCCTATGTTTAACATAGGGTATGCCACAAGATTAATGTCTAGAGGAAACTGATCAGACTGATCGTAACACTGACTAGAGTGGATTAGATGGGTGTGACCCCTAGAGGAAACACTGATGCTAGGAGGTGAATTGGCATGATCTCATCGAGATGTGGCGGCCCTGTTAAGAATTAGGATGGATGATGGATGGTTAAATAAAGTGGATAGATAATGAGATGGAGTCGACTTGAGGGGGACGATGATGTTGGGATTGAGCCTCGAAGAGACCTCCTACATATCCTTGTGGTAGGGAATCAAAGTTTGCGTAGTTCGTGAAGCGATCGTACACCTAAGGAGGTGACCCATATGGATGGGACATAAAGGAAGTGGAACCTCCAGGTTGGGGCATGAAATTAGGGTGCGTGCGAAGTACAGCGACCCGATGACATGTTGGGGATTACACATGATTAGAAGCCCAAGAGTTGGTTTGATTCCATTGAGAAGGACTAGCAATATGGGTCCCAACAGAAGGGACAACAACAGCATACCACCGGGCTCGGATTGACAATGGCTTACAGTTGACATGGAATTACAATGACTTACCGCGGGATGGGTTCACAACGTCTTACCGTTGGATGGGTCACAATGGCTTACCGCTGGATGGGGTCACAACATCTTACTGTTGGATGGGGTCACAATGAATTACCGATCGATGGGGTCATAATGTCTTACCATTGGATGGGGTCACAACGGCTTACCGTTGGATGGTGGATGCAATTTAACATCGCGTAAGACAAAAAGGGGGCATGTAGTTTAATGTCATGTGGGATGAAGGTTGTCTGAGGTGAAGGGGGGTTGTAAGTAATGGTTGTTAGGATTTAACCTCAGGGAGGCTTCATACGTACCTTTTCCTTGGCAGGGATCAAAGTCCACATAGTTCGAGAAGGAGTGGGAACTGACGTGAAGGGGGTTCGGAACCAATGGTTGTTGGGGTTGAACCTCAAGGAGGATTCCTGCGTACCTTTCCTTGACAAGGATCAAACTCCATGTTGTTTGGGAAGGGGTGGGAACCAACGTGAAGGGGGTTAGAACCAATGGTTTTGGGGCTTGAACCTCAAGGAGGCCTCCTATGTACCTTGCCATTCCAAGGATCAAAGTCCACATAGTTCGAGAAGGTTGTGTGTCATACACTCTAAGCTTCCCAGAGAGGATTTCATGGTCGATGCTTACTCTAATCCCATGTGATTCATGCTTGGTGTGAGAAACAAGAGGAAACAAAGTCCTGACAATCATGTAACGGAAGGTGCATCCATGGGAAATGGAATGGGGGGCATACACATGGTTAGCGGCCTAAAAAGGAAACAGGGGCTTACACGTGGTCCACCACCCAAAAGGGAAATAGGGGCTTACACATGGTTAGCTACCCAAAGAGGAAACAGGGGCTTAAGCATGGTTAGTATCCCAAAGAGGAAACAAGATATTACGCGTGGTTATCATCCTAGAGTGATGGAGATTGGGACTTACTCCAGGATGGAGGCCCGGGTGGCGACAAAGCCCAGCGAGAGAGGGATTTGGCACCGAAGAACGAAGGGATATGATGCCCATACACCCCCCCCCCCACCCCCTATGGTCTTTTTCTAGGAAGAATATAGGAGGAGTGGAGATGATGCCTCCCACAAGAAAGGCTAGGGTCTTACACTAAAGTGGTTTCCCTTTCCCCAAGGACAGACACCACTCTGATAAAGAGTATACCCTTCCATGTGAGGAATTATCTCACTCCCGTGGAGACCGTTGGGCATAGAGAATGTCCGAGGTGGGGTACCCCGCATAAGATGCTTGGGGTGGGGTCACAGTTTAACATCATGTGCTGAGGACGATGGTGCTTCATAGTTTAACATCTTGCTGCTCGGACGAGGTGAGTTCGCTCTACACCCCTGGGACTTACATAACCGATACCTACCAACCCTTGGGGAAGGGAAGGCATCAGCAATGTCGTGGAGAGGGGTTATTATGGAGAGATACATTGAGGGGTCCATGTTAGCATGGCTATGTAAAGAAGCAATAGGCTTTATCATGCCTATGCGAAGAAGCATGCGGCGAAGCAACGTAACGGAAATCGCCACCCAAGGGACTTTAAAGTTACTTCGTGCGATCCAAGAGGGCCATATGAGACAAGGCTATGTGATGTAGATATTTTGGGCATAAGAGGCACCTGAAGATGATGTTTGGAAGAGGGAAATCGAACATGTGTGAAAAATCATGCACAAGGAGGGAGGCTCGCGCGCAAATGGAACAGTTGCGCGGAAAAGGCAGGGGTGAGTGGTCCCAGAGGTTTGCGTGTAATTGGAGAGGTTTGCGTACAATTGGTGTGAAATTGGAGCATTTTCACAGAAGAGACCCAGTGTGCATGCAATTGGAGAGGATCACACTCAAAGGGTGGCTGAGGTTCTGCGCAAAAATTAAAGGGATTGTGCACAAGGTTGAGCGTGCAAGTCAGAACAATTGCATGCAAGAACTGGTCGAAGATTTGTGCACAAGGGGAATGGATTGTGAGTAATGGAAATGGATTGCACACAAGGGTTATGACTTAAAGAGATTTGGGAGAAGGTTAATCCTGAGTGGTCCTACGTGAAGGCGAACCCCTAGGAGATCTGTTGCAAAAAATACCTTACCTTAAAGTCATATTTTTCTCACGGGAGAGGGGGATTTTGCATGGAGGATATGGTTTGTATCCTTCAACCATCCAAAGATGAAGGAGTGTCCTTCTATTTATAGGTACTCGGGGCCATTGGGTCCACACAGAGGTCGTCCTACACGAAATATTGTGTGCCCGGTTCAGGGGCGCAAAAGATTCGGTGCCCGGGGTCGCCAGCATGAAATATTAGGTGCCTGAAGTCGGTCGCATGATGGTTTTTGCACTTGGAATCGGTGGCACGTAAGTTTCCATGCCTGTGTGGAAAACTCTCTCAGATCCTGTAGTTTTCTGCACGCAAGAGAATTTTTTCATGCACATCTTTGATATTTCATGTGGCCCATCCAGTCCTCCCAGAATTGATCACCGGGTCGAAATATGCCTCCGCTTTATCCGCAAATACCCTCTTTAGGCCATGAGAATTTTTTGGAATCTACAAATTCCCCCCTCAGAATCGCATTGGCGAGGGTCCACAAAGGTTGTATTATGGGGGAAATTCATATATTCATATCCTCCTAGGGTCAGTGCACGCAAATAACTATCTCGACATGTAAAACCTTGCAATGGCATGTAAACCATTTTTTTCACGTGCGAAAACCCTGCTCCGCACCTATAAAAACCCTCTCAGGCCCCTCAGTCTGTATGGATTTTTCTCATGTGATAAGTCATGATCTCTCGCGCGTGAATAAACCATCCTTTCCTTGTGCGAAAACCACTTCCGTTATACGTAATTCCCTGAGTTCGGCCGTTGTTTTATGCGCAGTATAGAGGTTTTTCGTGCCGTTGCCTTAGTTTTTCACACCACCTCCTGAATTTTCGTGTCTCCTACTGATTTTTCGCGTGCCATTGCAGTATTTTCACACTGACTCCTTTAGATCTTTCCAGAAGAATATGGATTCTAATCAGGCTGACGCTGAGAGAGAAGCTGCATTCGCCATTCGAAGGGCCGAGATTGTTGCCAACCCTGTGTTTTATGGCACCTGAAAGATTGTATCCAACAACCAAACTCTCTTCAACATGTTGACCCTATCCTAGAAAGATTATGCACTATCTGACAACTTAACGATATGGGACTTTGGTATTTTGGAGGAGGTATCTGTGCCAAGATTCGAAGTCGACACACTGCAGTCATGGGTGACCTTCGAGGATAGCCTCCCTCGGTATAATATCACTAAAAATGGTCATCCTACTAGAGAAACCAGATATGTGGATTTTTACATCCTGAATCATAGGACCAAAACCATTTCGGGAAGTAACCCAGTTGTGGAGGATTCTCCATCCCATTACGCAAGTAATTTCTGACAGAGTGTCACTGATGAGACTAAAGGCTGTCAGCAGGATTGGGACCTGAGGTTTGGAGGCAAATTCACAAGTGAGTGGTCCTGGGAATATTGGGTATGCCAAAAGTGTGACCAGTTTGGGGTTGAGATACAACATATTGAGTTGCTTGAGGTCGTGTGGACGTCGCAGTTCCATTTCTACTACCAGCATGAACTCGGGCTGGATTTGTTTACCTGGTGGTCCCCTGATACCAACACATTCAATCTCCACTATGGGGGGATTGGTATCATCCTTTGTGATGTTCATTGCATTGGGGCCATCCCTTTGGATTGGCACCAATATAATAAATTCCTTCCGATGGGTAACATCTATGGAGACAGATCACGGACACTTTTCTTAACATGGTATCTGTTAGAACTGGCCAAGGAGAGGCTGGTGATCAAGGACTTTCTGAAGGACATCACATACTCGAAGTGGTTTAGTCTATTTCTGTAGAAATACTCGGACATCAAGATTCTAGGGTGAGGAAGACGGTGTCCGACCATGGCACAGAGGAGAAAAGGCGGCTCATACTAGAGGATCTTGTAGGCGGGGATATTAATCTTAGGACTTCAGTGTGAATAAAAGTCGAGATCCGAATGTCTGGTGTGCTGGATTTTTTTCACCTTCCCGAGTGGGTGGATCCTTCCAGTGAGGGACACAAGGATAGGAGTTCGTCTAGCAACATTGGTGATGGTTGGCATCATGGCTGCTAATCAGAGGTTCAATCTGGGAATCCCTATGTTGGCCTATTTGTACGCCATTCTGGGATGAATTTTAAGATGGGGTTCACCGAGGAGGATTTGTGGCCCTTTCTAGATCCTTTATGGCTGGATCGAAGATCATTACGTCAGGTATACCTTTCCAAACACCATTCGTTCTCCGTGTAATGGTTTGTTGCCCACCTTGTGGAATATTGTTGGGGTCATGCCGTAGACGCTCAACGAAGAGGGGGTAAGGATCGGGATTGAAAATCATGCTAATTTTACCTTTAGTCCATTCCCTACCTCGGATGGTCAAATGATATACAACATGAAAGGATTGCTAGAGCAAAGGGAATACTTCCAGGGCATCAGAGGTGGGGTGCTCATGGCCCGGGTTGATGGGAAGATCCTTTTCAAGCCCTACATGCCATCAAGATTTTCTAGGAAGTTCGAATGCCTCCAGTGGATGACAAATAAAGTGTATACAAAGGTCTGGGAGGAGAGGAATCCTTGTGTTCTTCTCCAAATGTGGTTGATGTTTACATCTTTTAGCTCTGGAAAATTCATTACTTTTCCCCCCACCGAAGTGGATGTTGTCCTTTCAATAAAATAATCCGAACATTGGGTTGTGGCATACCCTGAAGGACTTCTGCAGAAGCGAGTCTGATAGCTCAAAGTGGCCGGTGTAGAACCTGGGCAGCGGGAGTGCAGACAAGGATCCATTGGGGAGAAAAGTTCTGGGGAAAGTTGGGAAACTAGTCCAGGGAATGCCAGGACTACAACACTAGGAACGTCACATGTTGTGGTTGTGCCTTCGACATATGCAGGAATAGGGTCTTGCGAACAGCCTCGTGGAGAAATTAGGGAGCTTCTTGGGAAGCAGATAAGGTACCTTCTTCAGTCTTCTGATGATGCAATCTACCCCGTGCTGTGGTCGGCCTGGTTGACCCTGCGGAAATCGATGGGTACTGAATCCCTCTGGAAAAAGATAGTACGAGATGGAATATAGCTGCCAGAGGTCGGACTCATTCGGATTGAGGAAAATATGAAATTCCATCATCGGTGTGCATACCTGATATCCATGGACGTGTATGCATGCTAGCGGGGTTGGCATGAGGAACCACCCCTCCTGGTGAAGGTAATGCTCGGCCAGAAGTATGATCCAGAAAAGATGTCATTCGAGGATGGCGATAGCGACGAGGAGCCGAAGGGCAGTGAGATGGAAGAGGATGAGGGATAAGGATATGTTGAAAGAGATGGTTAAGGAGAAGAGGATTTTAGAGGTGGAGGGTCCCAGGGAACGTCCCACTATGGGAGTCTTTGGGAGAGTGGTGAGATTATTAGCTCTGATGTTGATATAACTGAGCTACTTGAGGTATGTCTCAGCCCTTATCCATCCTTCTCCCTCCTTTTTTTCTCATAATCCTCAATCGTATTTCTTTATCCTGATCAGTTTCATATTAGTATTGACCAAGAATCTTCATCTAAAGGGGGGGAGGAGGTTCCAATGGAACAAGGTTGGGAGCCGACGCCCATCATTGAGCTAATGAGAACTGAGGGATCCCCTACAATGACGTCTCCAACAGCAACTAGAAAATTATAGGATGATGTTTTGGGATCTTGTAAGTTCATCACTTACACACCGGTATTTATCATTGGAGAGCTTAGCTGATTAGGGTGTTCATTGTTTGTGCAGTAATAACAGCTGTTTCCGACGCTTTCCGACGGGGCGCGCGCATCCGTCTGTGGAGGAGGACGCGCTGCTTTGTTGCCCCGCATTCCCACTTTCCAAAGGCGGGCGGCATCCGCTCCTTATTCAGGGACGTCTTCTCCTTGATCGAAACGGGATGATGGGATGTCGGTTCTTCCTTCCATGGATTCCTCCTCGGAACTCATCACCTAGTCCGGGTCTCCCTCATAGATTTAATACGTAGTTCTTGAAACTCTTCCCAGTGCCATGTTTCCATGGACGCCGGTTAATTACACTGCTTCTGTCGGGACATTCCAAAGGGTCCAGTCAGGGCAGCAACCTTCAGTCAGGGGAGTAGTCACGTTGAGGCATCAGTAGCGTGTCTGGATGCTGGGGTACCTGGCATGTCTGTCTGTTATCCTTGGTAACAAGGCTTCTCGAGGGCGTGGAGGCCCGAGGAATCCCACATCGAGCGCGGGGAATTATATGTCGTAGACACATATCTGAGGTTTTCCTCAGCTTCCCGTGCTCAACACAGGGTATGCCGCGAGTTTAACGTCTAGTGGAGACGGATCAACCCAACCAGAGCATTATCTAGGATATATCGGATTGAGGGATCCTCCTTGAAGGGATGTCGATACCGGGGCCATCCCATGGATGGCTGTGAAGAAGAGCGTACCGACATGGTCTCACCGGGATAAGACGGTTCGGGCGAGAATCGGGATGGGGGATAGGTTGATGAATGGAGTGGAGGGAGAGTGAAATGGGACCATCGCAAGGGCGGCGGTGAAGTTGGGCTTGAGCCTTGATTAGGCTTCCTACGTATCCCCGTGGTAGGGAATCAAATTCCGCGTAGTTTGGGATGGTGCTGGTAAACCGATGTGAAGCTGGACCTTGGCCCGATGAATATCGTTAGCGAACCAACGTGAAGGTGGACCTTGGTCCGATGGGCATCGTCAGCGTACCGATGTGAAAGTAGACTCGTGGGTCCACTAATGTGGGTTTGAACCTTGGGAAGGTTTCCTACGTACCATTCCTTGACATGGATCAAAATCCTCGTAGTTCAGGGAATACAGTTTAACGTCATGCGGGATGATAGTGAACCCTGACGTGAATGAACGACGGGCGGTGGGTGTCGGCGAACTGGCGTAAGTGAGGGACCTTGGTCCGATGGGAGTTGGGCTTGAACCTCTGGGAGGATTCCTACGTACCATGCCTTGACATGGATCAAAGACCTCGTAGTTCGGGGTGGTCACAACGGCTTGCCGTCGGACGGGAATTGCAGTTTAACGTCGTGCTGGACGTAGGTAGTACTCGACGTGAATTGGATGATGGGTGGGCTTGAACCTCATGGAGGCTTCCTACGTACCACGCCTTGACATGGATCAAAGACCTCGTAGTTCAAATGGGGCTTTGTCGGCGAACCGACGTGAAAGTGGACCTTGGTCCAATATTGGTGGGCTTGAACCTCGTGAAGACTTCCTACGTACCATGCCTTGACATGGATCAAAGTCCTCGTAGTTCGTATGGGAATAGGTGTGCAGTTTAATGTCATGCAGGACAAGGGGGCATACAGTTTAACGCCTTGCTGGACGAGGGCGAAACTCGACGTGAATGAACAAATGAGCAATGTGGCTTGAACCTCATGGAGGCTTCCTACGTACCATGACTTGACATGGATCAAAGACCTCATAGTTCAGGTGGGAAAGGGTCGCAGCAGCTTACCACTGGACCAGAATGTAGTTTAACGTCATGCTGGACCGGGGTGAGACCCGACGTGAAATGACGGGTGGGCTTGAACCTCAGGGAGGCTTCCTACGTACCATGCCTTGACATGAATCAATGTCCTCGTAGTTCTCTATGGATTCGCTGGAGAACCGATGTGAAAGTAGACCCAGGGGTCCACTATTGGTGGGCTTGAACCTTGTGAAGGCTTCCTACGTACCATGCCTTGACATGGATCAAAGTCCTCGTAGTTCGGATGGAATGCGCAGTTTAACGTCATGCTGGACGGGAATGAGACCCGACGTGGAAGAATTATGGGTGGGCTTGAACCTCATGGAGGCTTCCTACGTACCATGCCTTGACATGGATCAAAGACCTCATAGTTCATAAGGATGGGTGGTCAGGGTCGGTTCTCACTCTAATCCCATGTGAGTCATGCTCGGTGTGAGAAACAAGAGGTTGCAAGGACCTGAAGATCACGTCGTGAGGGGTGCGTCCGTGAGAAGCGAAAAGGGGCTTACGCGTTAGGAGGCCCATGGTGCTGGGACTTAATCCAGGATGGAGGCCCAGAGGGGGGTGCCTCGTTCCCTATCACGCCCTCCGCTGACCTTGGTAGTGGGGAAGTACGGAGATGCACGGGTGCAATCATCCGTACGAAAGGTTAGGGGATTATGCTCTGAGGCAGCCCTTCCCCTACGAACATACGCCACTCCGACAAGGAGGATCTCATTCCATGTGCGGAAGAGTTCCATTCCCGTGGAGACGGGTGGCGTAAAGAATGTTCGAGCTGGGGGGACCCTTCGTGAGGAAGACGAGGTTGGGTCACAGTTTAACGTCATGTGTTGAGGACGTGGTGCTTGGAAATTTAACGTCTTGTAGCTCGGACGAAGTGGGTTCACTCCACACCCCTAGGACTTACATAACCGGTACCCTCTGGTCCTTGGGGAAGGGAAGGTACCAGTAAGGCCATGGTCAAGGGGGGTCATAGAACGAACCATCGAGGGGTCCACGTTAGCGTGGCTATGCGAAGAAGCAATATCCGTTAGCGTTCCTATGCGAAGAAGCATTAGGCGAAGCAACGCTACGAGTGGTATTGTCCACGAGACTTTGAAATCACATCGTGCAAACCTGGAGGGTCGCACGGGAAGAGGAATCGCTAAGCAGATGAGTGTGCTTCGCGAAGTGGAGTACCTTGGCCTTGGCATGGGGCACAGGTGTGAGTGGAAGGTGCTTCGCGAAGTGGAACAGTGTTCGCAGCGCACTGCCCCATGAAGAAGGGGTGTCTCGCGAAGCAGGGTCCTGCAAAGCAATGTGCTTCGCGAAGTGGAGCGATCCTGCCTTAGCATCGGGATCACTAGCATGGGCTGGGAGTTTCGCGGAGCATAAACGCTCAGCGGCTGCCCGGGTTCCCTTGGGAATCCCCTTCCTTCACGAACACCCTTGAGCTTCGCGAAGGTCGTCCCTCTCGTAAGAGGGGCTCAAAACGAGACAAAACAGAGGCGTCTCGCGAAGTAGAAATACCTCGCGGATCTCATGATTTCCGGGGCAAAGAGTGCTTCGCGATTCGGGAGAGGAGAAGCTAAAAGGTCGGATTGTCCATCTTCGAGACTCAGGGGGAGTCCAGTATTTATAGGGAAGGGGCGACGTGATGCAGGACTCGTGCGCCGCCTTCGGTGCTTCGCGGCGGCTCGCGAACATCAAATGGGTTCGCGGAGGATTACCGCCTCTGGTGCTTCACGGCGGCTCGCGAACGTCAAATGGGTTCACGGAGGATTACCGCCTCTGGTGCTTCGCGGCGGCTCGCGAACGTCAAATGGGTTCGCGGAGGATTACCGCCTCTGGTGCTTCGCGGCGGCTCGCGAACGTCAAATGGGTTCGCGGAGGATTACCGCCTCTGGAGCTTCGCGGCGCCGCCATGGTCGGGGCGCTTCGCGGCGGGGCTTCGCGGCGGAGCTTCGCGAGGCAGCGCGCCGGCCTTCTTTTTCGTTCCTTTCTTTCGGGCCACATTTTTGGCGCCAAAAAATGCCCCCCCTCAGACTTGGAGCCGCGGAGGGCGAAGGGTCGAAGTCTGAGGGAAAATCGCCGAAATTGTCGGTGGTTCGCGAAGCGGCTTCGCGAAGGGGGTCGCGGTGCTGACCGGGCCACAGATCCGGACGCGCCGCGATGCTCCGTGCGGGTGAGGTGCGCCGTGATGCTCCTGGGTCGTCGTCTATAAATAGGGGGTACGACCTCTTTTGTCTTCACGTGCCTTCCTTGTCTTTTTGCGCTCTCGACTTTGTGAAACTCCGCGTACTCCGCGACAGCCCTCCGCGAATCGAGCTTCGCGGCGAACCGCGGGTCTCCGACTCCGCGTCCGCGCCAAGAGAACCTCTGTTTGTCGGCCTTGGCCGGACTTCACGGCTTGGTCTCACGACCGATCTTCGCGATCCGGCTTCGCGATTCAGCTTCGCGGTTGAGCTTCGCGATCCAGCCGAGAGAACTCTTTTCTGAGTGTCAGAGTTAAAATGGCCCATCAAGAGGCTGTATTGGGGGTCCTTACAAATGCTGCTCATCGAGATGAGATGGCCAACCGTCCAGGTCTAGGGGAGATGATCCGGAGCCACTCGGACCACACTTCTTTGAAAGATCTGCTCTCGGAGGGCCAGAAAGATTATCCGCAGTGCAAGAAACTGTCGTTGTACGGCTTCGGGCTGAGGGATGACATCTTCATCCCTGAGGCGAGTAGGGATGAACCAGCTTGCTGGTTCAGGAGCACACCGTGCCAGCACCAATGGTTCAGGGAGGCCGATGGTCATGCGCGGGATGATTTCACACCCGTTACCGTTGACTGTCTCTACAACCATGTGAACGACATCGACGGGAAGCCATTGCTACCGGAGACTTCCCCTCCCCTCTACCGTACCATGCTGAAGGTGGCCTTGCAGGATTCGAAGAAGGGATGGTCCGATGAGTGGGACCTGCGCCAGGGTGGCAACTTTACTGATGACTGGGCCTGGGCCTACTGGGTAGGCACCTCATGCGAGGAGTTTGGGGCCGAGCTGAGGAGAGTGGGGTTGTATGAAGCGGCATGGACCTCCCAATTCCACATTTACCAACCGAAGCAGCTAATCCCGGAGTTGCTGAGCAGATGGTCATCTAGGACCAACACTTTTCACCTGCATCACGGGGAGGTGGGCATCAGCCTGTGTGATGTCCATCAGATTTCTGGGGTCCCAATCTTGGGGGCCATGTATGACGAATTCCTCCCCGTTGCCAGCGTGTGGGGGGATGCGGAGCAAATGTCGTGACTGGCATCGGTGCTGATGGCACTTGTCCCCGGAGAGCACAAGGAGGCAGTGAGGGATATCCATTTTAGGAGGTGGTTCAAATGATTCCTGAATTTCCCAGAGAATCGAGAGTTCCCTCCGAGGCCTCTAACTTGTCCAAGGGCGGCCCAACGGGGCAAGGGGCACTCGTATTGGCGGGTCTTGGAGGACAGCCAATGGAAAACTTGGGGTTTCAGTGTCAGCACTGAACAACAGCCGATAGTCAGGCTGGCGGCGTTCATCGCGGCTCTCATCTGTGGTTGGATCCTACCGGTGAGAGATACAAGCATGGGGGTATGGCCCAGCTTGTTTATCATGGCGTCGATGTTGGCCATGGGGCAGCGGATCAACCTGGGGATCCCGATGCTCACCAAACTGTACAGAATGCTGCGGCATATTAGCGAGGGCAAGAAGCCGACAAGGATATGCGGGCCCTTCCACCTCCTGTACGGGTGGATCGTAGCGCATATCAGGGGGATTTACGAATATCCAAACCCCATTTCGCCGCCGGGATCAAACTTTCGCCCCTCCATCCTGAATGCGGTCGGGAGCTTCCCGTTCAAATTGGTCGTTCCGATGGTGCTGAATAGGGTGTGGAGGGCGGACGAGTTCAACTTCCATCCCTTCCCATTGCCGACGGGGATGCTTACTGATGACAGACGGGGAACGTAAGAACATCGGGCTTACCTCCTGGCCTTCTGAGGTGGAGTTTTGGTGGCACGAATAGATCGTGAGCTGCTCTGTGAACCGTACACTCCGTATCGGTTTGCGAGGCAGTTCCGGTGCCTCCAGCGGCTGACCCCGCAGGTCTACTGGGAGGTGCGTCACGAGGAGCACCCGTGTGTGATGAGGCAGCTGTGGCTCATGTTCACACGTGAAGATGGAAAGATGCGGATTGCATTACCTCCATCCACCACCACCTTCGGATTAGTGAAGGAGTACGCCATCAGTTGGGAGGCCGCTTATCCGGGGGAGATGCTGAAGCAACCAACGATCCGGGTTGGTGACGGTGGGCCTCCTCTATCTCGAGGTCGGGGTCGGAGGGCAGCTAGGGCCGCTCACGGCAGCGGGGCTGCCATGGCGGCGAGACCCGCACCGGCCGAGGGTATGGCAGCAGCGGTGGATCCGGTGATTCCGGGAGAGCAGGGTCATCCGGAGGGGTGGCCACCGAGGGGATTCCGTAGGATATCCACTCAAGCTCCGGGGAAGCGCCTGCATCACATTGACATGGCAGAGGATGCCGTCTTCCTGGAGGCTTGGGACATTTGGGATGTCAACCGGAAATTCCTCAGCCCATCCGAGATATGGGCCCACCTGAATCGCCTCGGGATGGAATTACTGGGTATAGGCCCAGTTCGGGCTGGATTCATGGCATCTCCGGCGGAGGCAGAACAGTACCTGGAAGAGATGGTGGATTACGTCCACTCCAGTGGTGTCCCTCGCCCAATGACAGACTGGGTGAGGGTACTGTTGAATCAGACGGTCCCCCCACAGTTATCGGCTGTCGATCTGAGGGAGCGCTTCCCCTTGCCGGAGGAATCAGAGGACTCCTCTCGGGAGGATGAGGCTGGAGGAGGGAGCCCGCTGGAGGAAGGCGAGGTCGGAGACCGAGGCTCAAAATCCAAAGAGTTCGCAGAGGCTCTTGAGGTAGCATTCCGAACTTCTCTCCTTACGATCTGTTCTTGGGTCCCTATGGACTTCGCACCAATGTTTGAGCCATGCAGGAGGAACTTGTTCGTAGGCCTCGTTTGTAACATCCCAAGTAAGTAATGAATAATAGATATTTTTATCTATGTCTATTAATGATTAAGATAGTGTTATAGAGGCTTAAAATGAAAATAAATACAATCTTATGCATGGAATACACTAATATTCTTAAAAGATTGTTTTACTGCCTTTTGATGGCAAACCATTTTTGAATCTATCTTTTGAAAATTTTATAAACTATGTTTGTCAAAATAAACTTATTTTTTATGATTGGGACATCAAAATTTACCTTGTGTGAATTTTTGGTATTTTTCTGACAATGTTCATTTTTTAATGAATAGTGAAAAATACTGCATTTTACATCAAAACTGCTTTTTAATCTAATTTATTTATATGATTAGATTATGTTTTGAATTGGTTTTGAAGTGAAATTAGAATATATTTTTACCATTTTATCCAATGGTGGTCATTGGAATCAATTTCACTTTGAAATTAGACTTAAACTGGTGTTAATCTTTTGATACTTATTGTTTTGTAAAAACACGCTTTTTGCTCTGGCAGTGGGAATTAATTATTAAATTAATTAATGTGACTTATATGATTTGAATTTTGTAAAATAGACTTCATTTTTGAATTCAGAATATCAAATATATCTTAGGGTGAATTTTTGGTAATTTTCTGAAAAACTTCAATTTTTGATGAATAGTGAAACCACTAAGTGGTAATCAAGCAAACTGATTTTTCAGTTAAATAAAAGTTTACCACTAATGTGTATTGAATTTTGAAAATCCGACATACATGGTTTTCATTAAGAAGTAAAATGTGGTTCAATGAGATTAAAATAATTTTTTGGTGAATAGTAACTTATTAAGTTTTTAATCGCGATTAGTGGTAATTAGTGTAGTTTAAGGTATAAATAATGCTTTAATAATATGAAATGACCTAGACACATGTCCCAACCTTATTGGTTGTGTCATGGCCGACCAAGACAAGCCATGGGTCAACTTGGGGACCCCATGGAGACATTTTGGTTGGGAAATGACATAAATAATTTTTTATTAAATGTTAAAGTAAAAATGACCCAAACAAGAGATGTTTTACAAAAACAATTTTTACATGGGGTTATAAAGATCATATTTTTGATTATAAATAGTCATTGGAAAGATAAAAATATTTCATACATCATAGTATTTTTTTTATGATTTTTAGACATTAAATAAATTAAATTATTTATGACATAATAATGATGCAGCGATGACATCATTATTTGACGATTTAAATAAAATGGAAAGATAATGTAAAATCTATGAACTACACATGTCCAAAACTTATTGGATGAGTTTATTTCGAAGACTTATCACCTTATCCACGAATTATATCAATGTGGGACCTTTTGAAACCGAAACACATTTTCAAATAAAGTAATATTTCTTTACTTTCCAAAAGTGTCCCTCCTCTCCTCTTATAAAAGGCCCCCACCTCTACCTCATTTCACACACTACTCAAGCCTTTGGCTCGGCCAAACCCTGCCCATTTACTCTCTCCACATCCCTCTACTCATCCTATAGGATTCCCTTTGGGCAGAATTCTTTCAAAGGAATCCTTTAGGCTCAAATCAAAAGGAGTTACACTTTTTAAGGTAATTCATTCTCTCATGTTCATTTGTTTTATTTTGCTTCTCCAACCCCCTAAACTCTTTTTATTTAATTATTTTGTAACAAAAAACAGTATCTTCAATATACTAGGATGTTGTTATAAGATTTATTTGAGCTACACTCTCACACAACTGCATCAAATGGTTAAAGAACATACGGTTTCCGTGGATGGCGAAATTCTGCCTCCCGAAACGATGATTGTTCAATACTCATTTAACACCTTCAAAGGTGGCCATTATGATGTCACTATTTTTATATATGATATATAATATGTTTATGTTTTCCTTAAGCTTCTGTTTTTTTCATTTTGGGAATACCTTTATGGTTTCCATTATGGGTAAACACGATATCTTCATTTTAGGAAGTGCGGACTACCGCCCCCTCAAAGTGATTTGATTCGTTAAATACCATATGTGGGACATATAAAGGATGGAACTATGATATTATATATGATATTATACTGGAATTATAATATACCTTCATATCATTATGATTCCATTCTATAAAATACGAAATAGAAATGAAAGTAGTGTTCATGCGTACGTACGGCTTACCGTCTCCATGAACGGTGCATTTCATTTCTTACCTCTAAATGTGATGTAATATTATAAATACATGTATATGATGAATATATATGATATATATGTTATCCAAATCATTAATATCATTCTGGATATAACGAACCTATGACCAAATTAACAACATGTAAGTGTAAGAAGTCTATTTTTGACTTAAGAACCAAATACCGACAAAATGAACATTATTAACTTAAATGATTACATGATGTTCATAACATGGTATAAAAGGAATAATGAACTTGAAAAAGATTCTTAAGCAAGTAGAGATTAACTCAAGTTTATTATTCAGGAGATTAAAGAACGGTCGGGTCAAGTCGGATACGAGGTATGGGACTTCGTCTCAATCTCCTTTCGTTGAGGCATATTTTATTTTATACACAACTTTCTTTTATACGGTATATAAACCCCTTTGACTTTTACGTTTATTAAAAAGGAATCTTTTTTATACGAAGCGTTTACTAAACGACAAAAGGGAATGTTTTTGTCATACGTATGCGGCGACAACGACTTCTCCGCCGTCGTGACCGTTATTTGAGTTTTGGCTTCCTCTACAAGCCATACCTTATTTTTAAAAGAAAAATAAATACCATGTTTTAATTTTATTTTATTTTGGTATTGAAAATGGTTTTCATAATGTTTTTATATCAATGTGTTGTATTGATATCTCGTGATTGAAATGTGGAAATTTTATGTTTCCTTTATGCATGTTTTATGTGATATGATTATGTTATGGTTCTTGGGTATTATTATGAATACGGGTGGTTCCGTGATAAACTAAGGGCGGGTGAGCCCGTTATAGCTCTCCAATGCATTGGGTAACGTGAAGGAGTGAAACGTTAAGGTTTCTCCAAAGAGATTATAGGGAATATACTGTGATGGGTATTCCAAACGTAACCAAGAAGGTTACTCCCTACGTAAGAATGTTATGAATGCCTCAAGTTACCTTTATGTCTTATGATTTCTATGATTTATTCATGATTTTATGAGGTATGTTAAAGTGCCTATGTTTTATGGGTAAAGTATGATTTCATTCTTATGTATATATGAACTCATGTTTCCTTTCCATGTTTTTTTTTATAACCCATACTCAGTTTTTATGCTCATCCCAAGTTTTTGAAATGTTTTTCACAGGTCAAGGGAAAGGTACATGATAAGATGATAGATTCAAGGATGTGTCAAGAAATAATCCATGTTTTATTTTAAATGTGTTTCCATTGATGGGAATGAAGAATACTATCTTTATGTAACCACTTTGTTTATATGTGGAATGTAATGCAATTTTTATGATCTAATTCTCTAAAACTCTAAACCCGAAAAGATCCTCAATGCGTAATCTTGTAATAACTCAAGATTAAGTAAGGTTTAAGGCTGGGGCCTTATAGTTGGTATCAAAGGTCGGTTTAGATAACTTTAGGAGTTAGAATTCTATTAAATGATTATCCAAAAATATTTTTTTTGAAATGATATAGCATTTAAAGATTACCATGTTGCTTCGTCTAAGACATGTTTGTTCAGAATGGTTTTCCGCAGAGGAAACAGGGAAGCAGTGCTAGGAAGGCATACAGAAGGAAATAACCTTCCGAATCAGCATCCAAAAATGGTCGGAATTGGAACTGAACAGTTTGTTGCAGTAATGGCGCAGTTGACTCAAGCGATAAATGGCGGTGGTATCCATGCACGAGATCAGCCAGATCAACCGCAGAGGAACATGTCAGTGGTGGAACATTTCATGAGGCAACATCCACCATCATTCAGAGGATCATCTGACCCTGTTCTAGCTGAAGGGTGGATTAAAGCACTGGAGAAGATTTTTGATGTCATGGGGTGTTCAGACAATAAAATGGTTAGTCTTGCTATTTACTGTTTGGAGGGTGAAGCAGATCAGTGGTGGTCTATGGTTAAAAATATCAGGGATGCCGATGAGATTGATGCTCTTGACTGGGATGAATTCAAAGGTATGTTTCTTGAGAAGTATTTTCCTAAGGCTGTTCGACTTAGGATGGAAAAGCAATTCTTGGAATTGAGGCAAGAGGAAGACTCAGTGGCTGCCTATGAAGAAAGGTTCACTCGATTGGCAAGGTATGCTCCAAATTTTATCTGGGACCTTGATAGTAAAATCAATCTTTTTTACTCAGGATTAAAGCCAAAGTATCGAAGGGCATTAGCTTCTCATGAGTTTAAAAGTTATGAAAAGCTTGTTCGATGTGCTGAGAAGGTGGAAATGGAGTTTGCTGATGACCAAGTTTTCTATAACAACCAGCAGAAGAAGAGACCGAGGTGGCAGGAGAAAGGTAAGAATTCTTCAAAAAAGTCTGATGGTAAGAGAACTAAGTTTCCAGTTTGTGATAAATGTGGCAAAAGGCATGCTGGGGAATGTCTTCTGAATTCTGGGAAGTGCTACCGATGTGGTAAGATGGGACATAAGGCTCGTGATTGCACTGAAAAGGATCAAGGTGAAGGTAAGAACAAATTTGATTTACAGTTAGTGAAATGTTATAAGTGCAATGAGATGGGTCGCTATGCAAACGAGTGTCCGACAAGGATCTTGAGTGATGGGAAGCAGTTAGACTACAAGCAGAAAGGGGTGGTGAAATCCTTTGCAACTACTTCAGCAGATGTCGGGCCATCAAATGAAGTTATATCAGGTACTTTGTTTGTTTTTTCAGATTATGCCAGTGTGTTTTTTGATTCGGGGTCTAAACATTCTTTTATCTCTGAAACCTTTTCTAGTAAAATGGGAATACCATCTCAAGAAATGACTCCTAAACTTTTGGTAAAAACACCTGGGGGAAATGTCGAGGCAAAAATAATTTATAAGAATCTTCATATCCTTATCTGTGGAAAGAACCTACTTGCAAACCTTATTGTTCTACCTCTAGTAGAGTTTGATGTTATCCTGGGTATGGATTGGCTCTCTATTTACCATGCTAAGATTGACTGTAGAGCTAAAGAAGTTTATTTTCAGAAAGACTTTCAGTTTGTTTACAGGAATGAACCCTTACTTTTGATAACATATCAAGAGGCCGAGAAACTTGTAAAAGATGGAAATGAATGTTACCTTGCACACGTCGTTGAAAATAAAGGAACTGTTCAGATTAATGATGTGCCAGTGGTAAATGAGTATCCTGATGTTTTTCCTGATGAGTTGCCTAGAATAATACCAGATCGGGAAGTTGAGTTTACTGTTGACTTAGTTCCTGATGCTAAGCCAATTTCAAAACCCCCTTATCGAATGGCACAAATTGAACTTTTAGAGTTGAAGGAGCAATTGCAAGATTTATTAGAGAAAGGTTTCATTAGACC
The DNA here is from genome assembly GCA_963277665.1 of Viscum album. NCBI lineage: Eukaryota > Viridiplantae > Streptophyta > Magnoliopsida > Santalales > Viscaceae > Viscum > Viscum album. Next base: position 398,671,068 of record OY728144.1, read on the forward strand.
TAGCACATCACCATGGGGTGCTCCTGTTTTATTTGTTAAAAAGAAAGATGGTTCTATTAGACTTTGCATTGATTATAGAGCCTTGAATAATATCACTGTTAAGAACAAATATCCTTTGCCTCGTATCGATGATTTGTTTGATCAGCTCCAGGGAGCTCAGTTTTTTTCAAAGATTGACTTGAGATCGGGGTACCATCAACTGAAGGTAAAGGAGGCAGATATTCCGAAGACCGCGTTCCGTACGAGATATGGCCATTATGAATTTGTAGTAATTCCTTTTGGGCTAACCAATGCACCTGCTGTATTCATGGACTTAATGAATAGAATTTTCCATGAGTTCTTGGATAAGTTTGTGGTGGTTTTCATTGATGATATTTGGGTGTTTTATAAAAGTAAAGAGGAGCATGAAAAACATTTAAGGGTTATCTTGCAAACCTTAAAAGAAAAGAAACTGTATGGGAAATTCAGCAAGTGTGAGTTTTGGTTGCAACAAATTTCTTTCCTTGGTCACATTGTTTCTAAAGATGGAATAACTATTGATCCTGCAAAAACAAAAGTTGTGGAAGAATGGCCAAGACCCACAAATGTAACCGAGATTCGTAGCTTCCTTGGTTTGGCGGGCTATTACTGAAGGTTTGTTAGAAATTTTTCACGGTTATCTAGTCCAATGACTAAGCTAACTCGGAAGGGTGTTAAGTTTATCTGGACAAAAGAATGTGATGATTGTTTTTAGGAATTGAAAAGAAGATTGGTGAATGCTCCAGTTTTGGCACTACCTTTCAGGAATGGTGAGTTTGTTATATACAGTGATGCTTCATTGAAAGGACTTGGTTGCGTCCTAATGCAGAATGATCAGGTAATTGCTTATGCTTCACGACAGTTGAAAACTCATGAGGTAAATTACCCTACACATGATTTGGAATTAGCTGCTGTTGTTTTTGCTTTAAAAATTTGGAGGCATCATTTGTATGGAGTAAAGTGTGAAATATATACTGATCACAAAAGTTTAAAGTATATATTCACTCAGAAAGAGTTAAACATGAGACAAAGGAGATGTCTATAATTAATCAAGGATTATGATTGTACAATTCATTACCATCCGGGAAAAGCAAATAAAGTGGCTGATAATTTGAGTCGAAAAAGTAATTCTTCATTAACAATGTTGCATTTGGAACGTGATCCTTTGGTTAAGGATTTGATGAACTTTGGCATAGAAGTTGTTGGTGCAGGAAGTCCTTCTGTTTTGTTTTAGGTATCAGTGAGATCTTCTCTATCAGATAGAATCAAGCAAGCACAGAAGCAAGACAGTGAGTTGCAGAAAAAGGTAGAGCTGGTTCAGAAAGGTAAGTTGCCTGAATTCAACATTGATAATGATTGCGTTTTGAGATTTGGGAAGAGATTGTGTGTGCCTTGTGATTCACATTTGAAGAGAGATTTGTTATGTGAAGCTCATAGTTCTCCGTTTTCAGTTCATCCGGGCAGTACTAAGATGTATAGAGATCTGCGGGAGTATTACTGGTGGGATGGAATGAAAAGAGATATTGCTGATTTTACTGTGAAGTGTTTGAATTGTCAGCAGGTTAAAGCAGAGCGGCAGTTACCGAAAGGGATGCTTCAGCCTTTACCAGTGCCAGAGTGGAAATGGGAGAATATATCCATGGACTTTGTTGTTGGATTACCGAAGACATCTCGAGGTAATAATGCAATCTGGGTTATTGTTGATCGCTTGACCAAATCTGCTCATTTCCTTGCTATACGAGATACTTTCTCTCTTGATCAACTTTCTCGTTTGTATCTTAAAGAGATAGTCAAGTTACATGGATTTCCTCTCTCCATTGTATCGGATCGTGATCCCAGGTTTACTTCTAACTTTTGGAAAGGCCTTCAGAAGTCGTTGGGTACTGAATTAAATTTTAGTACAGCTTTTCATCCTCAATCAGATGGGTAGTCAGAACGAACAATTCAGACATTGGAGGATATTCTACGAGCTTGTTCTATGGATTATTAGGGAAGTTGGGACCAACATCTTTCTTTGGTTGAGTTTTCATATAATAACAGTTTTCATTCCAGTATACAAATGGCACCATTTCAGGCATTATATGGGAAGCGGTGTCGAACTCCAGCTTTCTGGGATGAAGTGGGTGAAAGAAAGTTGATGGGACCAGAATTAGTAGAAGAGATGGCAGAAAAAGTTCAGTTGATTCAGAAACACATGAGAACAGCTCAGAGCAGGCAGAAGAGTTATGCGGATAACTGGAGGAAGGATCTATCTTTCAAGGTAGGTGATCATGTTTTTCTCAAGGTTTCCCCTTGGAAAAGTGTGATGAGATTTGGTAAGAAAGGAAAGTTGAGTCCAAGGTTCATTGGACCATACGAAATTCTTGAGAGAGTTGGATCAGTTGCATACCGAGTGGCTTTACCTCCGAGTTTATCTCAGGTACACAATGTTTTTCACATTTCGATGTTGAGAAAGTATATGCCAGATCCATCTCATGTTTTGAGTCCAGAGGTAGTTCAGCTGGAAGAGAACCTATCTTATGAGGAACAACCGGTCCAGATTCTTGACCACAGGGAGAAAGTGTTATGGAATAAGGTGATTCACCAGGTAAAGGTTTTTTGGAAAAACCACATGATTGAAGAGGCAACATGGGAATCTGAAAATGCAATGAGGGATAAGTACCCCCATTTATTCGATAAGTAAATAAATTGCGGGGACGCAATTTTCTAAAGGGGGGAAGGATGTAACATCCCAAGTAAGTAATGAATAATAGATATTTTTATCTATGTCTATTAATGATTAAGATAGTGTTATAGAGGCTTAAAATGAAAATAAATACAATCTTATGCATGGAATACACTAATATTCTTAAAAGATTGTTTTACTGCCTTTTGATGGCAAACCATTTTTGAATCTATCTTTTGACAATTTTATAAACTATGTTTGTAAAAATAAAATTATTCTTTATGATTGGGACATCAAAATTTACCTTGTGTGAATTTTTGGTATTTTTCTGACAATGTTCATTTTTTAATGAATAGTGAAAAATACTGCATTTTACATCAAAACTGCTTATTAATCTAATTTATTTATATGATTAGATTATGTTTTGAATTGGTTTTGAAGTGAAATTAGAATATATTTTTACCATTTTATCCAATGGTGGTCATTGGAATCAATTTCACTTTGAAATTAGACTTAAACTGGTGTCAATCTTTTGATACTTATTGTTTTGTAAAAACACGCTTTTTGCTCTGGCAGCGGGAATTAATTATTAAATTAATTAATGTGACTTATATGATTTGAATTTTGTAAAATAGACTTCATTTTTGAATTCATAATATCAAATATAGCTTAGGGTGAATTTTTTGTAATTTTCTGAAAAACTTCAATTTTTGATGAATAGTGAAACCACTAAGTGGTAATCAAGCAAACTGATTTTTCAGTTAAATAAAATTTTACCACTAATGTGTATTGAATTTTGAAAATCCGACATACATGGTTGTCATTAATAAGTAAAATTTGGTTCAATGAGATTAAAATAATTTTTTGGTGAATAGTAACTTATTAAGTTTTTAATCGCGATTAGTGGTAATTAGTGTAGTTTAAGGTATAAATAATGCTTTAATAATATGAAATTACCTAGACACATGTCCCAACCTTATTGGTTGTGTCATGGCCGACCAAGACAATCCATGGGTCAACTTGGGGACCCCATGGAGACATTTTGGTTGGGAAATGACATAAATAACTTTTTATTAAATGTTAAAGTAAAAATGACACAAACAAGAGATGTTTTACAAAAACAATTTTTACATGGAGTTATAAAGATCCTATTTTTGATTATAAATAGTCATTGGAAAGATAAAACGATTTCCTAAATCATAGTATTTTTTTTTTTGATTTTTAGACATTAAATAAATTAAGTAATTTATGACATAATAATGATGCAGCGATGACATCATTATTTGACGATTTAAATAAAATGGAAAGATAATGTAAAATCTATGAACTACACATGTCCAAAACTTATTGGATGAGTGGATTTCGAAGCCTTATCACCTTATCCACGAATTATATCAATGTGGGACCTTTTGAAACCGAAACACATTTTCAAATAAAGTAATATTTCTTTACTTTCCAAAAGTGCCCCTCCTCTCCTCTTATAAAAGGCCCCCACCTCTACCTCATTTCACACACTACTCAAGCCTTTGGCTCGGCCAACCCCTGCCCATTTACTCTCTCCACATCCCTCTCCTCATCCTATAGGATTTCCTTTGGGCAGAATCCTTTCAAAGGAAGCCTTTAGGCTCAAATCAAAAGGAGTTACACTTTTTAAGGTAATTCATTCTCTCATGTTCATTTGTTTTATTTTGCTTCTCCAACCCCCTAAACTCTTTTTATTTAATTCTTTTGTAACAACACCAGTATCTTCAATATACTACGATGTTGTTATAAGATTTATTTGAGCTACACTCTCACACAACTGCATCAAATGGTTAAATAACATACGGTTTCCGTGGATGGAAAAATTCTGCCTCCCGAAACGATGATTGTTCAATACTCATTTAACACCTTCAAAGGTGGCCATTATGATGTCACTATTTTTATATATGATATATAATATGTTTATGTTTTCCTTAAGCTTCCGTTTTTTTCATTTTGGTCATACCTTTATTGTTTCCATTATGGGTAAACACGATATCTTCATTTTAGGAAGTGCGGACTACCGCCCCCTCAAAGTGATTTGATTCGTTAAATACCATATGTGGGACATATAAAGGATGAAACTATGATATTATATATGATATTATACTGTAATTATAATATACCTTCATATCATTATGATTCCATTCTATAAAATACGAAACAGAAATGAAAGTAGCGTTCATGCGTACGTACGGCTTACCGTCTCCATGAATGGTGCATTTCATTTCTTACCTCTAAATGTGATGTAATATTATAAATACATGTATATGATGAATATATATGATATATATGTTATCCAAATCATTAATATCATTCTGGATATAACGAACCTATGACCAAATTAACAACATGTAAGTGTAAGAAGTCTATTTTTGACTTAAGAACCAAATACCGACAAAATGAACATTATTAACTTAAATGATTACATGATGTTCATAACATGGTATAAAAGGAATAATGAACTTGAAAAAGATTCTTAAGCAAGTAGAGATTAACTCAAGTTTATTATTCAGGAGATTAAAGAACGGTCGGGTCAAGTCGGATACGAGGTATGGGACTTCGTCTCAATCTCCTTTCGTTGAGGCATATTTTATTTTATACACAACTTTCTTTTATACGGTGTATAAACCCCTTTGAATTTTACGTTTATTCAAAAGGAATCTTTTTTATACGAAGCATTTACTAAATGACAAAAGGGAATGTTTTTGTCGTACGTATGCGGCGACAACGACTTCTCCGCCGTCGTGATCGTTATTTGAGTTTCGGCTTCCTCTACAAGCCATACCTTCTTTTTAAAAGAAAAATAAATACCATGTTTTATTTTTCTTTTATTTTGGTATTGAAAATGGTTTTCATAATGTTTTTATATCAATGTGTTGTATTGATATCTCGTGATTGAAATGTGGAAATTTTATGTTTCCTTTATGCATGTTTTATGTGATATGATTACGTTATGGTTCTTGGGCATTATTATGAAGACGGGTGGTTCCGTGATAAACTAAGGACGGGTGAGCCCGTTATAGCTCTCCAATGCATTGGGTAACGTGAAGGAGTGAAACGTTAAGGTTTATCTGAAGAGATTTTAGGGAATATATTGTGATGGGTATTCCAAACGTAACCAAGAGGGTTACTCCCTACGTAAGAATGTTATGAATGCCTCAAGTTACCTTTATGTATTATGATTTCTATGATTTATTCATGATTTTATGACGTATGTTAAAGTGCCTATGTTTTATGGGTAAAGTATGATTTCATTCTTATGTATATATGAACTCATGTTTCCTTTCCATGTTTTTTTTATAACCCATACTGATTTTTTATGCTCATCCCAAGTTTTTGAAATGTTTTTCACAGGTCAAGGGAAAGGTACATGATAAGATGATAGAGTCAAGGATGTGTCAAGAAATAATCCATGTTTTATTTTAAATGTGTTTCCATTGATGGGAATGAAGAATACTATCTTTATGTAACCACTTTGTTTATATGTGGAATGTAATGCAAGTTTTATGATCTAATTCTCTAAAACTCTAAACCCGAAAAGATCCTCAATGCGTAATCTTGTAATAACTCAAGATTAAGTAAGGTTTAAGGCTGGGGCCTTATATCGTTCTCGCTCCTTGGCGGGTGATGATGCGGGACCTTCAGAACCCGCGCCTATGGCTACGTCCAGTTCCGCGTCTGGTGGGACCAGGGCATCCGAGGTGGCTCCTCCGGAATCTCCAGACCTTCCAACAGTATACGGGGGACCTCGTCTCGGGGTCCCGTAAGTACCAGCTCAGGAGCAGCGCTCGGAGGTCGATCTCTGTAAGTCTCCTCCACCGGTCTCCTCGTTGCCACATGAAGACCATGCCAACTGACGTTCATGTCCCTCTTTGTCGCACAGTTCTTCGACTGGAGTGGGCTGCTGCGGCAAGGCTGGTCGGGATGTCTGGTGGCATCCCTCCTAGGGGCATGCCGGTGATGGTGGCCATAGTCCCGCCATCTCCTCAAGCCATGACGCACATCATTACTGGCGGGACCACCAGTAGGGCCGTACCCAAAATCATTGAGGTGGACTCCGAGGAAGAGGATCAACCGGTCGGTCCCAGTTCTATCGCGCCTGCTTCGGCGCCAGGTGTTGCACTGGATTCAACACCGGATGTTGATCCTGCCGAGGATTTCGTGCGGGCGTATCCCACGTATGAGCCTGTCAATCGCGCAGACTGGGACGAAACGGCCTCCGACGAGGAAGATAACAGCATAGTCCGCCGCCGGTCATGGAAGCTGATCGCGCGCTTTATCAAGGACACTCCCCAAGCACAATGGCTGGCCGAAATGGATAGGTTTTGCTCGCGGTTGCGCGAACTATGCGCTGGGGGAGTGGATGCCCAACGTCCTCATGCACTCATCCGAGATCTTATGGCTGAGAAGATCCGGGAGCATGATCGTGGGCTCAGCGTGGGCTGGTAGCGGAGGAAGGCGACCAACATTAAGAAGCTCTAGGAGGCTGAAGGAGAGGTTCAACGGATGCAGACCCGGGAAGACGAGCTTTCAGCCTCTCTTGATGTGCAATCTGAGCTGGTCTCACGGTTGAAGGCCCAGCTGGCAGAGGCAAAAGAGAACATGAGGCAGACCTCTGAAAAGATGGCTTTCGTTCAAGCTGATGTAGAGAGGGCCAAATCCAGAACTGACGAACTGCGCCCCGCCGCTGCTGAGGAGGAGCGAGAGCTGATTCAGCGGCAGCAAGCCTTGGATGCCACAAATCAACGGGTGGCGGAGCTGCAACGCTCTTTTGACGGGGTCAACCCATCCATGGGGGAAGTCAACCCCCGAGTATTGTAACAAACCCAAAACCCTTTTATTGGTACTTTCGTGCTTCCAAATTTTACCTTTGTTTTGAATGTCGTAGCACGCACGATTTCCACTGTTGAATTGCCTTGTTACATCCCTACAATGTTTGCGGGACACTTGAAGACAATTCCCCAAGCCAGTCCAGATTCCCGAAATATGGGGAAGGCTTGATCGGAGGAGGAACTTCCAAGATAGCCGAATTACCGTTTCTTCAACGTGCTCTTATGCACGAACGGGGCAACGCCAGGGGCGCTGAAATCGGTCCAAAAAGATAAAAATGGGAAGTGTGAATCACGATACCCAAGATTCGGAACACTGTGGGGATGGCGTGACAATAAGGGACAACCGTTAACCTTGGAGGAGAAACGGTACCCTTACCGCGTTAGCCTGAAATGGGGACAAAAAATGAGCATCGACCGCTGACCGTATTCGCAACGCGGGATTTTATCAATTTGTTGTCGATCAATCCTTCGGGACGTTGGCCCAGGACAGTAGGCGGACCATAGGTCGAACATCCATACTATTAGGGGGTCCTTCCAAACATGACCAGTCTTTCAGAACGTTGGCCCAGGACGGTAGGTGAGTCGATGCGGCATGAGACCAGGCCGTTAGGGGGTTCCTTTAGACACAAAAGAGGATGAGGGTCCGAATAAGGGGCACGCAAAGCGTGGAATATGGAGTGATGGTCTGTCCAAACAGAATCCAACACTTAGGTAGTTACACCACCGTGGTGGGAGTACGTCCGATGGGCGTATCGGTTTGATCATGGATCATTCCTTCTTTGGGACAGGGCTTCTCTGGCAAGGGGATCTGTCACTTCCCAGTGGGATCTTGGGGCATCCTGAACTTGTTCAGGGCAGAACCGCAGTTTATTGTCATGCGTTGAGGACACATAGACTCCTGTAGTTTAACGTCATACGATAGGACGTGAAATAAAAGAGAAGCATGTGGAACGGTAGATATAAAGACGACGTGAATGTGGACTTGGAGTCCAAATCACACCACGTACCCCCGGAGGAAACTCTTCAGGTCGAGGGACCAAGAGTGAGGATTGGGCTGGGCCCGAAGCAAAGTGGTCGGGCATTCCTACGTACCCCATGAGGATGGGAATCAAGCCATACGTAGTTCTGAAAGTGCATTTTAACGTCATGTAGGACGATGAGCAGCCCAACCGTGTTGGTACACATCCTGCCAAAACTACTAAGCCCACGTGAGTCGTGCTCGGTGTGGGAAATAAGCAGTAGTGGTGGGAATTTACCGACACAGAGAGGGGCTAGTTAGGGCAAAGGGATGCTCGGTGAATCCCATCCCAGTGACACTAACACGATCTTGTGGCGCACCTAGATGCGCGAAGAGAAAGAGCCGAGTATGATGGAATTCCACTTGAACATGGGGAAGTGGAAATGTGTGAATCCTGGTGCTCGAGATTCAGATCACAATGATGGCGGCGTGACGAAGGAGGGCAACTGCTGACCATATTCGCAATGCAGTATCCTGTCGCGTTATCCTAGAATAGGGACAGACAAATGAGCATCGACCGCTGACCATATTCGCAACGCGGGATTTTATCGATTTGTTTTCCAATATCCATGGGGACGTTGGCCCGAAACGATTGAAGGGCCCTTAGGTCCAGCATTCATGGAGAGCCCTTAAGCTTAGTATCCATGTCGTCTGAGGGTCCTTTTGGATGTGGAAGAGGATGAGGATCCAAATAGCGGGCTCACGAAGCTTGGTCATGGGACGAGGGGAATGTCCCTGTGAAAATCCCACACTTCGGGCTCTTTTTCAAAACACATCTGAATACGGCAACGAAATGTATTAGAGAGAGGGAGAAGATTCCTTTCCCTTGGGGAGATCTTAGTTTAGGGTCGTAGAATTCGGACCATGGGTGAGAGGAAACATACGAGGCACATGGTGGAGTAACTCAAACACTTGGTGTGAATGGTAATAGGAGTTGTGTATGGCGCGGTGAACAGCCCGACGTGAATGAGGGCACAACCCCATATCACACCGTGCAACCTCCTTGGGAGAGGTTTTTTTGTCAAGGGACCGAAAGCGAAAATTAGGCTGGGCCTGCGGGGAAGCGCCCGGGCGCTCCTACGTATCTCATAAGGATGATAATCAAGCCATACATAGTTCTGGAAATGACATGGTAGGATACCAGTGCCAGGTGAAAAGGGGAGTGCGGGCGTGGCCCTTGCACTAAAAGAAGCGGAATTTGATGTATCTTGTTTGTTCTTTAAGGTGAATGGTTTTTTTTATGAAGCGACAGGCCTAAAATAGTAGGTTGTGATGTCACCACAAGGATCAAGCCGTGACGGGCGTTGACAAATGGCATGGCACGTGACCAATACCCAACGTGATGTCCTCTATAACGAGGTCACCACAACGCGGTGCCATTTTTTATCGTGCGGCCAGGACGATAATGTCACAGTTTAGGGTCGTATGATAGGACCAAGCATGCATTTTATCGTCATGCAGTGCAGACGTAGCAGAGACGATGCTAGGCGGGAAATGTGTGCAGTGTTATAAAACACAATTGACAGAGACATGATCCCACATCAAATTGTATGCCATTCGGAGAGGGAAACCTTAGGCCGAGGGGCCTATACAGAGGTGAAACAGGGGGAGAGACTGGATTCCTGAATGGGTTGTACCCGGAGACAGGGCGTCTAGGTGGTCCTACATATCCCATGAGGATGGGAATCAAGTTGAACGTAGTCCCGAATGGATCTTAGTTTATGGTCTTAGAGCTTGGACCATGGGAGCCCCAAAGGACGCCAGATTGCAGCTTTGTCCCCCTATCATGCAAAGGTGCACTGAGGGATAGCACCAAAAGTGTCGAGATTCCACCTGGACGTGATGGGGTGGAAAATGATGTGAATCATGCAACCAACATTCAAGGACTGAAGGGGCTGGCGTGACGACAGAGGATTACTGCTAACCATGTTCGCAACACTGCATCCTGTCGCGTTAGCCTGAGACGAGGACAAACAAATGAGCATCGACCGCTGACCATATTCGCAACGCGGGATTTTATTGATTTGTTGTCCAAAACCCTCGGGGGCGTTGGCCCATAACGGTAGGAGAGCCCTTGGGCGTAGTATCCAGGCCGCTATTGGGGGTCCCTCTGGGTGTGAAAGGTGATGGAAGCCCGAATGGAGGGGAACACGAAGCTTGACAAGTGTAAGGAACTTGATCAAGTTGAATCTGACACTCTTGGTCCTAGACTAGAGTGCTCTTAATACATGGGTGAACCACTGCAAGGAGTCAAGGGACTCAACTTTGAGGGTGATCGAGAGATGGAAGGTTCCCGGGGGAAGGGGGCACGGTGCCCAAAACCTTGTATCATACCTACACATCCCTCTTCTGGAGAGGGATAGGCCAAGTGGCCTAGGTGACCGGGAGATCAGGAGATCACTAAGAGGTGGGGCTGGACCCGGATCTTAGACATTCAGGTGGTCCTACGTATCCCATGAGGATGGGAATCAAGCCACACGTAGTTCTGAAGGGTTCCTTTTAATGTCATGCAGGACAAGGAATAGGAGGGCCAACTCTCAGAACGGGGTGCGCGTGGTGCAGCTATTGCAAACCTAACGTGAATGAGGACGTAATCCTACACTACACCACGCAGTCCGGTGGTGGGGGTTCCAATGGTAGGACCCGAGAGAGGTGAACTTGCTGAACTCAAGCTGGACCCAAAGACAAGGGTTCTTGAATGTAGTTCCAGATGAGAGTCTTAGTTTATGGTCTTAGAGCTCGGACTATGGATGGTGACAACTCCCGAGTAAGCACAAATGCCAACCCAATCCCTAAGCCCACGTGAGATAAACTCGGTGTGGGAAACAAGGGGGGTATCCTCATCTCAATACATGGGGCGTCCATCAAAGGGGAGTCAGCAGAGAGTTCTGAAGGACACTTTTGATGTAGCTTGTTCCCCCAACGCACAGACGTGCATGGGGGAAAAGTACCAAGAGTTATGAGACTCTACTTGGACATGATGAAGTGATGAAGGGTGTGAATTGTGTACCCGGCATTTGGGCTTAATGGGTTGGTGTGGCGATAGAGGAAAACTGTTAACCATGATGGAAACACAGCGTCCATATCGCGTTAGCCTGAGGTGGGAACAACAAACGAGCATCGACCGCTGACCATATTCGCAACATGGGATTTTATCGATTTGTTGTCCGAAACCCTCGGAGCATTGGCCCGTAACGGTAGGAGAGCCCTTGGGCGTAGAATCCAGGCCGTTGTTGGGGGTCCCTCTGGGTGTGAGAGATGATGAAAGCCCTGATGCAGGGATACGCAAAGCCTGGAAAGCGGGTACGGACGTGTCCGAGTAAAGCTTGGCATTCCAGGTAATAAACCAGAGTACTCTTAAGCACATTGGTGAACCGCCGAAAAAGGGATCGACGAAACAGCTCAGTAGGGTGGGGAACATGGCGTGGTCATTACGAGACCTTCGTGAATGAGGACATAATCCCACACCACACCATATGATCCTCTCATGGAGGAAGGATAGGCCAAGGGGCCAAGATGGGATGAGGATTCCCGAGAGATGGGGCTGGACCCGAACCTTGGACATTCAGGTGGTCCTACGTATCCCATTAGGATGGGAATCAAGCCGCACGTAGTTCTCTATATGTAGTTTAACGACATACTGGACGAGAAGGGGAAGCAATATACCCCTAAACAAGGGAGGTGTGCGGTATGGCGAAGAAGCCGACGTGAATGAGGACGTAGTCCCATACCACACCATACACTCCTAAAAGAGGGGACCTGGGTCATGGCCCGGAAAGGCCAAGGGGCCTAAGGTCAGGCATTAGTCAGGAAGGCCTGACTGGTTTGCAGTTTAACGTCTTACATGAGGATGAGGGTCGGGGACCCGAGAAGGCCAAGGGGCCTGAGGCTGGGCCTCGTAAAGGGAGGGAGTACGGCATGGTGCATGATCCCGACGTGAATGAGGACATAGTCCCACATCACACCGTACACCCCTATCAGGAATCCTGGGCCGTGGCCTGATCTCTAGCACCACCTGGGGGAAGTTTGTCACCTCGGGATGGGGCAGAATGAATCAATGCACTCGATGTCTGGGACATCTCGGGGTGGACCCAGAGATCCAGGACACTGTTGACCATGTTCGAAACACAGCGTTCCTATGGTGACCCGTTGTGGGAGCAGTAAATGAATGCCGACCGCTGACCAAATTCGCAACGCGGGACTTGTATCGATTTGTTGCTTGAAAACCCTCAGGGGCGTTGGCCCATATCGGTAGGAGAGCCCTTGGGCATTGTATCCAGGCCATTCTTGGGGGTCCCTCTAGGTGTGAAAAAATGATGGAATCCCAGTCAAGGAGTGGGTGAAGCATAGCTGTATCCATCCACGAAAGGGGTGAACACCTCCAGGGGGAATGTGAAGCCAGTTCAAGGCTTGCTCGATGTGAGTTGGGGAAAAAGTGTGCACCCTACCATGTCTTGACCCGAGTGGAAGATTTTGGATTTTGGGCTGGGCCAATGGACGAAATGTCCGGGCGTTCCTACGTATCTCATGAGGATGAGAATCAAGCCATACGTAGTTCTTGAAGGCCATGAAATTTAGCGTCATGCGGTGAGGACGTGGGAGGATAGAAGAACAGGAGTGGGCACATGGTGCGACCCTTACAATCCTTGTGCGAGCGGGGTTGCATGAGCGGGGCCAAGAAAGTCTACTCCCTGCTACACAAAGATCCTCCAAGGAAACTATTCCCAGGGGGAATAGCGGAAGAGAAAATCTTGGAGCTGGGCTCAAGATGAGGCGTACGAGCGTTCCTACGTATCCCATAAAGATGGGAATCAAGCCACATGTAGTTCTAGAAATGCAGTTTAACGTCATGCGGGACGATGAGAAGCACATCATTTGGGGATATGTACGGTACGACAAGTAATCCGACGTGAATGAGGACGTAGTCCTACACCATACCGTACAATCCCGCAAGAGGGTAAGTCGGGGAAAAACCAAGGGGGCCTGGGGCCAAACCGCGGTGAAGACGGGGGCCAGGGGCCCAAGGAGGCCAAGGGGCCTGAGGCTGAGCCTCGGTCAGGAAGGCCTGACCGGCTTGCAGTTTAACATCTTGTGGGACTAAGATGTAGTTTATGGTCATGCAGGACTTTATAGTTTAGAGTCATGTTGGACCATAGTGTCCAGTTTAAGGTCATGCGGGACCGTTTCACAGTTTATCGTCTTGCAAGACGAAGATGCAGTTTAAGGTCGTGCGGGACCATTTTGCAATTTAGGGTCGTACAGGACCTTCACGCAGATTAGGGTCGTGCTGGACCTTTTTCTCCCTAGGCAAAGTACCGCTTGAGGAACTTGGCATTGGTGGGAGGGGTTATACGCTCTCCATCCGTGGTCACCAAGGAGTATGCTCCATTGGGGTACACCTTATGGATGATATAAGGCCCTTCCCATTTGGGTTCTAACTTGGGCGGTTTCCTACCGGGAATCATTGGCGCTCGAAGGGCTAGTACCAGGTCACCCTGTAGAAAAGAGAGGAGACAAACCTTCTTGTCAAAGGTTCTTTCTATCTTGTCCTGATGCCTTTCCAGATTGTGCAGGGCACGAAGCCGGTTCTCGTCCAGTGCCTCTAGTTCAGCTAGACGGATCTCGGCTACCTCATCTAATGTCTGGTGATCATAAACTGCAGTGCGTAGTGACGACAGCTGGATCTCAATGGGTAGGATGGCCTTAGCTCCATACACCAGGGAATATGGGGTCACCTGGGTAGAGTTGCGAGTCGTCGTCTGGTAAGCCCAGAGGGCATTGGGGAGCTTGTCTGGCCAACTTTTCTTGTTCTGACCAACCATCTTCTTCAGAATGTTAGAGAGGGTCTTGTTGAACGCCTCGATCTGTCCATTCTCCTGCGCGTGATAGCGGGAGGTATGGTTCGACCGGATGTCGTACTTAGCGTACAATTTCTTGAATTCAGCTGCTCGGAAGTTGGTGCCATTATCGGTGAGGACGGCGTGAGGGACTCCAAACCGGTGGATAATATTGGATCTCACAAAGTCAACGATGGAACGGGCCTTGACCTCTTTGAGTGGGACTGCTTCTGCCCACTTAGAGAAGAAAACTGTAGCAGTCAGGATGAACCTACACTGGCGGGTTGTTGCCGGTGGATACGGTCCCACTACATCAAGTCCCCATACTGCAAACGGCCAAGAGTACTTGGTGGGGTGGAGGGGCTCCAGCGTCCGATGCAAGAATTTGGCGTGTACTTGGCACGCGTGGCATCTCTTGGCATATCCAATACAATCATGGATCATAGAGGGCGAAAAGTACCCTAACCTCTGAATTTGATGGGACAGCTTCGGCCCAGCTTGATGGGCGCCACAGGAACCGGCGTGAACCTCTTGCATAACTTGAGGTATCTCCCCCCCTTGGATGAAACGGAGGAGGACACCATCGAAACTCTACTTATAAAGGATCTGTTCAATACTGGGGCCGCTCAGGAGGGTAAATTGCAGCGCGCGGCGTCGGATTCGCTCGCGTTCGGCCCGGTCGTCCGGGAGCTGACCATTTTGGAGATACTCGACAAAAGGTGCTCTCCAGTCGGGGGTGGTTTCAACCACTGCGTCTGCCGAACCTGGGACTCCTGATATGGAGGGTCCGGCGGTGAGATGACTTACCTGCAGGCTATCACGGTCCTCTTGGGTGACGGGGGCAATGACTCTTCGGTGGGCCACGTGTATGACCAAATCATCTTGCTCGGGTTCTGCGAGCGACGCGGCTAAGCCAGCCAGGGCGTCCGCTTGGTCGTTCTGCGACCGTAGGACATGGGTAACCTCTGGTCGAGAAGAGAACTGGGCCATTAGGAGGAGGGTGTACTCCAGCAACGGTGCAAGCTCTGGCTTCCTGACGACGTAGTCGCCATTAACCTGTTTGATTACCAGCTCAGAATCTCCCTTCACATGTAGTTGGGGAACATGGATCTCAAGGGCCAACTCGAGGCCGGTGATGAGAGCCTGGTACTCTGCCTCGTTGTTCGTACATCCTTCTGACAACAGGAACAAGTAAGGCAGGATGGCCTGCGCCGGTGTAATGAAGACAATACCCAGGCCCACTCTGTTGAGCTTGGGATCGTTGAGCCTCCTACCGGTGGGGCTCCGGGAGGCACCGTCGAAATGTATTTTCCAACACGGGACAGCATGATCGACTGAGAGGATCGTCTCATCAGGGAAATCCAGGTCCAGGGATTGATCCGCGGAGGTCGGATGGGCAGCTAAAAAGTCTGCCAATGCCTGTCCCTTAATGTCCTTCTGAGGTACAAACCTGATATCAAAATGCTGGAGAATCACTGCCCACCATGCTAGTCGGCCAGTCAGCATGGGACGGTTCAGGATGTACTTCAGTGGGTCTACTCGGGAGACCAATTTCACCTCGTGGTGCTGCAGGTAATGTCGCAACTTCTGCATGGCGGAGACGAGCGCAAGACATCTCTTTTCGATAGGGTAGTATCGAATCTCCGTATCGAGAAGCATCCGGCTGAGATAGTAGAGACTATTCTCAGTACCCTCGTTGTTCTTCTAGGCGAGCAGCGCACCGAGGGATCTCTCTAGGGCGGTCACGTAAAGGACCAGCGGCTTTCCGGAGACGGGTGGCATCAAGACCGGAGGTTGGAGCAGATACCGCTTGATTTCCTCGAAGGCGGTCCGACACTCCTCATCCCATTCGTAGGCAGCGCCCTTCTTCATGAGCTGGGAAAAGGGCTTACTCTTTCCAGCCAGATTCGCAATGAATCGGCGTATATAGGCTAAGTGGCCTTGAAGGCCTCGAAGCTCCCGAATGTTGCTCGGGGGAGGCATTTAGCTGATGGCCTTGATCTTCTCCGGGTCGATCTCGATACCTCGGTATCTGACAACAAAGCCCAGAAACTTCCCGGAGGTGACCCCGAAGGCACACTTTAGCGGGTTCATCTTCAGGTGACGGGAACGGAGGAAACCGAACACTTTCTCAAGGTCTTTGAGATGGTCCTAGCGCTGGCATGATTTGACTACGAGGTCATCCATGTAGCATTCCACCAATGTCCCGAGAATCGGTTTGAATATGCGATGCATGGCCCTCTGATAAGTGGCACCTGCATTTTTTAAACCGAATGGCATTACCTGGTAGCAAAAGGTACCTTGGGGAGCCCTGAAGGCAGTGTAATCCTCATCTTCGAGGGCCATCCGGATCTGGTTATACCCGGAATACCCATCCATGAAAGAGAGGGCTTGGAACCCGGCCGTGGCGTCAATCAACAACTCCGTCACCAGGAGTGGGAAGTCATCCTTTGGGCAGTGGCGATTAAGATCGCGAAAGTCGATGCAGACTCTGATCTGCCCATTCTTCTTCCTAACTGGCACAATGTTGGCAAGCCACTTGGGGTATTGGACCTCCTTAACGAAGTTGGCTTTGATTAGCTTATCAACTTCGGCCTCAACCATGGCACCATGAGAAGGGTGCATCTTCCTGGGAGGCTGCTTAAACCCGCGATGTTTTTTTGGGAGGCCCATACGGTGGAAGGACACTTGGGGATCCAGCCCTGTCTCTCATCGTAACTCCAGGCAAACACATCACGGTGCTGTTTGAGGAAGTCTACGTACTGTTGCCGCTCCTCAAGGGACATGGCTGCACTAATCAATGTGGGTCTCGGATCTGCCTTGCTACCAAGGTTCGCCTGTACCAGTTCATCAACCGTGGTAGAGACGCCTTCTTCAAATGCGGGGGGAGCGTCCTCTAGGTCTTCCTCCCCAGCCATGGGGGGACTTCCCGCGACGGAAGGTGCTTCTGGGCTATCAAAATCCGAGGGGCAGCTGGTGCCGGCTTGGGAAGCAGTGGTCATCACATCGGGAGACTCGCTTGCCATTGAGACCATAGCAATGAAAGCAGTCGATCCTATTCCATCTGGCCTTCGGCCTAAAGGGCCACGTTTGATGATATCAAAGCAGTGGTGACGTGTCGGCCTGAGTCGGTTAATTACAGCCTGGCGGAAGAGACACGTATGGCACACCGCCGTTGTCATTGGTTTGACGTCCCGGTACCGTACAGGGGTAGGGGGTTCCGGGATGACTTGAGCCTGGTTGATGTAAGAGTATGAGGTGATTTTCCGTCGTCGCTTGGACATGGGAACATGCCTTCCTTGCGTACCCGAAACAACAAAACATTGTCCCATGTCGGGGGCTGTGGCCTCCAACCGGTGGATCGGGAGGATGTAGGCGTCATCCATGCTTGCCCAGGGGTCACTTGTGACTGGGGCGGTTTCATCCTCGCTTACCAGGATTTGCTTATCCTTACTTTTGTAATAACCCGCATCCAGATAGCGGGCCTCACAAGAAGCGAATGGGGACGCATCTCCTTGGAGCACGCCTAATCGACCATAGAGCGAGTACTTGAGGCAATGGTGATACGACGAAGGGACCGCTGCATGCAGATGGAGCCATGGCCTACCCATCAATGCGTTGTAGGCGGTGTCCTGAGAAACAACCATTAACTCGGTGCTGGCAATTAAGCCACCGAATTGAGTCTTCAGGCGGATCTTGCCGACTGGGGTTTTCTCTCTCCTGTCTTACCCCTGGATCCTGAGGTCAGAGGGAGTTAAATCACCTTCAGACAGACCCAGCTTTCGTAACGTCCGGGTCGGAATTAGATTGATTCCAGAACCTGTGTCAACGAGGCAGCGGCGGACTTCCACACCGTTGAAGTGGCCAGTGATATACAGCAGGTGAATGTGCCCCTGTATGGTAGGGTCCTCATCTTCACCGGAGAACGAGATAACCGCCTGACATTCGTCATTTTCAATCGTCTCGGTATGGAAGGCTTCTACAGCTGCTACCTCCGTCTCGAACTGGAGGGGGCTCCTTAGGGCCTCGGCAAGTGCTTCGCGCATTTCAGATGACAGGCGAGG
The DNA here is from genome assembly GCA_963277665.1 of Viscum album. NCBI lineage: Eukaryota > Viridiplantae > Streptophyta > Magnoliopsida > Santalales > Viscaceae > Viscum > Viscum album. Next base: position 398,689,526 of record OY728144.1, read on the forward strand.
GGCCTCAAGGATGGAGAGCCTCTCCGGAATTCCGGCCAGGTGCTTCAGAACATCGTACTTTCGTGCCAAACGTGAGCCTCTGCTTACAGGAGGTCGTTCGGCATTCGGAGGCGCAGCGGGTTCGGCTGGCTGAACCGGCGATTGACTAGTACTGGGTACATCTTGCTACCTACCAGTAGAAGCCTGAAGAGTAGTCTCCGGACTAGGATCAGACAGCGGAGGCTGGCCTGTAGCCGGGCAAGACTGACTGTGATACGAACGAGGAAGCTCCCCCCGATCCAGTAGCACGAACAGCGGTGGAGGTAGAGCCGAGGGTGTTAGATGGGTCTGCGCGTGCTGAGATCTGCGCTGAGCCTGCTGCCTGGTCTCGGTAGCGTGCACGGCTTGGCCACAAATGCCTGCTGACGTGCCTCGATGACCGACGCGATTGCGATTCCGCTGACGTTGACGTCGAATGGAAACGTTGGGGAGGTCTTCCTGGCATTCCCCCTCGTCGGGGGTCATATAGGGCTTTACCAGCTCCACGGTGTTAACCGAAGCGTACCCTTGGATATCGCTCGAGGATTCATCCACCGCTGGGTGGATTCTGGGAGGAATCCCCATTTCGGGGGGCATAAAGTCGTCGAGAGTGAGGGATGACGACGGCGCCGGCGGTGCACGTTGCTTCTTCTTGCGTCGCCGCTGCTTGCCCTTTTGGGAAGGGGCCGACTGTGAAGATGATGCAGAGGCACCGGCTACTTCTTCTGAAGGTTCCGACTGCTTCAGGAACGCCCGGATGATACCATGGGCACGGACGACGGTTTTTCGATCCATCCAATCGTCATATTTCTGGGATCCGCGGCTAGGGACCTGCTGCCACTCACCTTCGCTGTCGCTGCTGATGTCTGATCCTGCAAAGACACCTGCCACTTGCGCTGGTGTTGGGCCCAAATAAACTATGTTGTTGTTGACCTGGTCTTGAAGCCAGTCCTTAAACACATATCATTGCTTGAGGGTGTGCCGCAGGATCCGATGATAAGGGCAATAGTTGGGGTGATCGGTGAGATGCGCCTCTACCGGCCTTCTGCACTCAGGCAAGCGCACAATCCCTTGCTCCAGAGCACTTCGGAAGTATCCAGGGACCTGATTTTCGTTGAACGAATAGGTATGGTACCTTCTTTCTGGATAGGGTGCCCTGGGGGCCTGGCCCTGACGAGGGGCCGGAGGGGCCTGCCGAGGAAGCGGCGCCTGATTGTCTCACCTAGGTGGCGGTGGCGCATTGCGCGGGGGAACCTGTCGGTTCTGAGGCGGTCGCTGCTGGGCAGGAGCCTGTGCTTGAGGTGGAGGACCTCTGTGGGGTTGCGGGGGTGGTTCCGTTGGCAGCAACTCCAGCTGCCTCAGGGATTCTATTTGAGCCACCGCGGCGGGTTTATCCCTGGCGGTTCTCCTGGCTGGGATCATAGGGGGCAACAAACGTGCCTGACTAGCCTGTTGCAGGGCTTCCTCGAGGCGTTGGGCCTTATCCGAGAAATCTCTGAACCCTCCAGGGTAGTTCTGGGTAATTAGGGAGGGTACCAGCTCGTTCTTGACGTTCCCCACACACATCGTCAGTAATTGCTCCTGAGTCAGTGGCATATCGAGGGAATACGTAAGTCCCTTCCACCGGGCGATGAAATCCGCAACCCGCTCATCAGGCCTCTGTTTGCACTTGAAGAGGTCTGCAATGCTGGTCTTTCGCATGGTGGAGCTGAACTGGTATAAGAACTGCCGGCGAAGATCCTCCCAACCGGTCACCGATCCGATATGGAGCTGGTTGTACCAGACGAATGTCGGACCTTCCAATGTTTGTAGAAAACATCGGAGTTTGGCGGCTTCTTGCTGGGTCGGGGTCCCCAGCATGGGGCCACACCTGGAAGATAAATGAGCCAAGTGCTGGGGCGGGTCCCCTGTCCCGTTAAAAGGCGAGAAAGTGGGGTTCCCAAAACCCGGAGGCGCGGGCATATCATCCACCCACGCAGGATAAGGCTTGCCATCCGGTGGGACCGCCACCTGCCGTGTTTCCAACGCCTCGAGGCGGGCTGTGAGTGCCGCAATAAGGTCCTCCGGGTGGGGGTCCCTGTCTTGATGGGGATCCCTAACCACAAGTGCATTTCCAGGCTCTTGAACACGATAGACGGCTTCAGCCGCTCGTGGGTCAACTGGCTGGACGGCCTGCGGGGCGACTGGGGGAACCCGGATTGGATTCTTCAGATTGCCCCGTCGCTCGGGGGGATTTGGAGAAACGTATCGCGCCCTCTTTCCATACGTTCCGGCTTCTGCCCTGTCTGCGGCAGTAGCATGATCAGGGTTGCCCGGAGGCATCTCACCGGGGGGAAATTGTTCCTGCCCTTGCTGCCCCGGCCTGGGATTACCATAGTCGGGTCGCCGCTCTGCGGCGCGCTCAGCCAAGAGTTCTTCAACCAGCCTCTTCTGCTCAGCAAGCTGCTGGCGTAACGCGGCCTTCTCAGGATCCTCTTCCGTCTTCTGCGCAGAGGCAGACGGGTCGGAGTGCTTGACAGCTCCGATGTGCTCCTTACCCTTGCCGGTGTTTCTACCGAGTACCAGCGATTCGGTGGGTACGGGGAGGCCCAGCAGGTTTCTCTGCTGACGGGTAACTCTCCCTGATGGGTCGAGCAGCGGCGGTACGCCCTCGGGTGGTAAGTCTCCATCAAGGAATTCAAGCTCATCTTCTTTATCCACAACGTCGTCCATGTGGACTGCGACCCCTCTTGAGGGCATGTCCTCGATGTCACATAGCGAATCGGGCTGCCGTCGGATAGGGTCGAAGAGGAGAGCGGCATAGTGTCCCCAACCACGGACTTGCACATGGGGGGTGGCTTCCCTGATGATTCTGCGGAGTGCTTTAAGACTCTGAACGCATTTTCGTTGAAGGGCGCTCTGGTGTCCTGGCGACTCAGGGTTCTGGGCCACAAGGAGTGCGGCTGCATCAATCAGGCGGCACTACTCGCCGATTTCTTTGAAGTGCTCTCGACTTCTGGGGTACACCACCCGTTCATAACGGAGGCAGAAGTGTGTCGCCCATAGGGTTCGACAAAAACACCCCACTTCTTCAGGGGTAAGAGACTCCGGTACGTGAAACTTCAGTGCTGCCGTCGGCCTAAACTTCTCCGGGAAGTAATCTGCTGCAAGAATACTCCAGAAGATCCTGGGCTCGGACTCAGGGTCTGGCCCTGTGTTGCCCCACTCGTCAACCGGGCGGCTGAGGAACCGGTAGTGGTACCGAGGCGGACCTCTGGGATAATAAGCTCGGCGGTGGAGAATAAGGCAAACAAGCTGACTGGCCGGTGAATTCTGGGCCATCCTCCGAAGAGTGAGGTGACCTAGTCACGATGTCACGATACAACGGGCTGATAACCACAGCTTCCGGAATAGGATCCGCGGCTATCGGCGACAGGTTGTGTCATCATTCTACCGCCGTTGGCCCCCAAAATAACTCTACGTGATCTCTGGTAGAGGTAGAGGGCTTTTCTGGTGACAGAGGCGGTGATTGCGTGGTCGAGACCTGCGGAATTCCCAGGATTTCTTCCTCCTGGATGTACCTGTGGAGAGAGATGGGAATCCGGTGGACCTCAAATTCTGGGAGAATGAGGCTAACGCGCCTGGTTCCTGCCGCAGTCCTTGATACGGAGGAGCGGGGAGAAGTTTCCATCGCTGAATCACATTCCGCTTCCGAGTCGGAGAAGCAGGCAGGTTTGATCTCCACCTGGGCCTTCCCAGGATTCTTTTGTGGCGGCGACGACCCTCTCTTCTGTCCCGGGGCGGCTCTTCGGGACAGGGTTGATCCTCATTAGGCAGCCTCGGGGCGGCGCTGGCCCCGTGGCGGAGAGGGCCCCCACTCGAGATAGCCGGGGTGCGAGGGGCACCGGGGAAAATGTCGAAGGGTACATGGGGAGGACCTCCATGAACAGTACCCATGTGGGTGGGGCCTCTGTTGGAATTGGCAGGAGCATGGGGAGGAACTCCATGGTCACTGCGGGTGGAGCGAGGCTGACCTTCACTCCTCGAGTTGCTGGGGCGAGGAGGACCTTCTCCAGTTGCAGAGAGGACGTAGGGAGGGCCCCCATGTTAGAGAAGGACCGGATGGATGGTGCCTTCAGTTTGGTGGCCGGGGGCAGGAGGATGGACTCCATACCCTGTATAGTGGGCGCGGGAAATGTTTCCGCGCTGAGCGTCACTGCCGCGGGGCAGGTCTTCCTGCGGGATGGGGGTAGCACGAGGCATGCCTCTATGACGAACCTCGAAGCGGGGAAGGCCCACGCTCTGTGGATTAGTGGTATGGGGAGGACCTCCGTACGGGGTGACATTACCGCGGGTTAGCTCGTGGTGATCACCACTTGGGCCTGCAACCCAGAGAGTCAACCCAGCCTGTCCGTGGGGCGGTTGGGGTCTCGATCCTGGTTGGGTGAAGGAGTGCCCCTGCTCAGTGTATGAAGGGGCTTCACGATGCATGTCGGTGGTGGCTCGGGCCACTGTAGCTGTCGACGTTGACGCGCCTAGGCGAGCGTCCTCAGCCCGTGCCCGGCGCTGACGTCGGGTCAGGCGAGCTGGTGCGGGCGGTGCAGGGACGTAGCCTGCCTGCTCTTTCTGCGGGGCCGGACGGCGGCGCTGACGCGGCCGGGCGGGAGCTCTCGCCTGGGGCCCTCGGGTCGGGGCCCTGAGAGGACTGAGCCGGACAGCACCCGCCTCTTCAGCGTAAGGCGAGTTGTTGTCAAGGCGTTCTGGAGACAAGCTCCCGAAATGGTTGAATGTTGGGGTGGGGAGCAGAGGCTCCCTGTGCGGCCTGTTAGGGCGGCGTTGACGGTGGGGCCGGGAGGCCTCCAGGTCCAGGCGGGCCATATCCCGGGTTAGGATGACCCCTTCTTCCTCATACCTGTGCACGAGGTTGTTGATCACCCTTCGCTGGATGACCTCTGATGGGGAGAGGGGGCGTGGGCGCCCCGTATTCTGTGATGTGGTGGTCGTCGTGGCTGTAGCGGTGCTACGTGGGGTGGCCGTCGTGGTGTTGCCCCTGCCCCTGCGTGGGCGAGGAGCGGATGGTGACCGCATCTCTGTAACAGCAACCTGGTTCCTGGAAAACGAAGGGATCAACTCGTCAGTACTGAGAGGAAAAAGGATTTACAGCCAGTGCCACAGCGTCCTTCCATTCTCCACGTCTGTAAGAAGGATCCACGCCAACACGCTGCAGAGCGGAGTTCCCCACATTCTACTGCCCCGACTTCCGGTGAGTTTCACGACAGGCCCGCTATTTGCTTGGCGGGACCAGGCACCGGATATCTCGATCCGGTGACACGTCAATCTACTGGTGTCTCGAACGCTACTAATCTCCATATTGAGGAGAAGCATTCACGTCGGGTTCACCATTTCTGTTTCCGACGCTTTCCTCCGGGGTGCGTGCATCCGTCTGTGGAGGAGGACGCACTACTTTGTTACCCCGCATTCCCACTTTCCAAAGGCGAGCAGCATCCGCTCCTTATTCAGGGACGTCTGCTCCTTGATCGAAACGAGATGATGGGATGTCGGTTCTTCCTTCCGTGGATTCCTCCTCGGAACTCATCACCTAGTCCGGGTCTCCCTCATAGATTTAATACGTAGTTCGTGAAACTCTTCCCAGTGCCATGTTTCCATGCATTCCGGTTAATTACACTGCTTCTTTCGGGACATTCCAAAGGGTCCAGTCAGGGCAGCAACCTTCAGTCAGGGGAGTAGTCACGTTGAGGCATCAGTAGCGTGTCTGGATGTTGGGGTACCTGGCATGTCTATCTGTTATCCTTGGTAACAAGGCTTCTCGAGGGCGTGGAGGCCCGAGGCATCCCACATCGAGCGCGGGGAATTATATGTCGTAGACACATATCTGAGGTTTTCCTCAGCTTCCTGTGCCCAACACAGGGTATGCCGCGAGTTTAACGTCTAGCGGAGACGGATCAACCCAACCAGAGCATTAGCTAGGATATATCGGATTGAGGGATCCTCCTTGAAGGGATGTCGATACCGGGGCCAGCCCATGGATGGATGTTAAGAAGAGCGTACCGACATGGTCTCACCAGGATAAGATGTTCCGGGCGAGAATCGGGACGGGGGATAGGTTGATGAATGGAGTGGAGGGAGAGTGAAATGGGACCATCGCAAGGGAGACGGTGAAGTTGGGCTTGAGCCTTGACGAGGCTTCCTACGTATCCCCGTGGCAGGGAATCAAAGTCTGCGTAGTTCGGGATGGTGCTGGTAAACCGACGTGAAGCTGGACCTTGGCCCGATGAATATCGTCAGCGAACCAACGTGAAGGTGGACCTTGGTCCGATGGGCATCGTCAGTGTACCGACGTGAAAGTAGACTCGTGGGTCCACTAATGGTGGGTTTGAACCTCGAGAAGGTTTCCTACGTACCATGCCTTGACATGGATCAAAATCCTCGTAGTTCAGGGAATACAGTTTAACGTCGTGCGGGACGATAGTGAACCCTGACGTGAATGAACGACGGGCGGTGGGTGTCGGAGAACCGGTGTAAGTGAGGGACCTAGGTCCGATGGGAGTTGGGCTTGAACCTCTGGGAGGATTCCTACGTACCATGCCTTGACATGGATCAAAGACCTCGTAGTTCGGGGTGGTCACAACGGCTTGCCGTCGGTCGGGAATGGCAGTTTAACGTCGTGCTGGACGTAGGTAGTACTCGACGTGAATTGGTTGATGGGTGGGCTTGAACCTCGTGGAGGCTTCCTACATACCACGCCTTGACATGGATCAAAGACCTCGTAGTTCAAATGGGGCTTTGTCGGCGAACCGATGTGAAAGTGGACCTTGGTCCAATATTGGTGGGCTTGAACCTCGTGAAGGCTTCCTACGTACCATGCCTTGACATGGATCAAAGTCCTCGTAGTTCGTATGGGAATAGGTGTGCAGTTTAATGTCACGCAGGACAAGGGGGCATACAGTTTAACGTCATTCTGGATGAGGGCGAAACTCGACGTGAATGAACGACCGAGCAATGTGGCTTGAACCTCATGGAGGCTTCCTACGTACCATGCCTTGACATGGATCAAAGACCTTGTAGTTCAGGTGGGAAAGGGTCGCAGCAGCTTACCACTGGACCAGAATGCAGTTTAACGTCATGCTGGACCGGGGTGAGACCCGACGTGAAATGACGGGTGGGCTTGAACCTCAGGGAGGCTTCCTACGTACCATGCCTTGACATGGATCAAAGTCCTCGTAGTTCTCTATGGATTCGCCGGTGAACCGACGTGAAAGTAGACCCGGGGGTCCACTATTGGTGGGCTTGAACCTCGTGAAGGCTTCCTACGTACCATGCCTTGACATGGATCAAAGTCCTCGTAGTTCGTTTGGAATGCGCAGTTTAACGTCATGCTGGACGGTAATGAGACCCGACGTGGAAGAATGACGGGTGGGCTTGAACCTCATGGAGGCTTCCTACGTACCATGCCTTGACATGGATCAAAGACCTCATAGTTCATAAGGATGGGTGGTCAGGGTCGGTGCTCACTCTAAGCCCACGTGATTCATGCTCGGTGTGAGAAACAAGAGGTTGCAAGGACCTAATGATCACGTCTTGAGGGGTGTGTCCGTGAGAAGCGAAAAGGGGCTTACGCGTTAGGCGGCCCACGGTGCTGGGACTTACTCCAGGATGGAGGCCCAGAGGGGGGTGCCTCGTTCCCTATCACGCCCTCCACTGACCTTGGTAGTGGGGAAGTACAGAGATGCACGGGTGCAATCATCCGTACGAAAGGTTAGGGGCTTACGCTCTGAGGTAGCCCTTCCCCTACGAACATACGACACTCCAACAAGGAGGATCTCATTCCATGTGCGGAAGAGTTCCATTCCCGTGGAGACGGGTGGCGTAAAGAATGTTCGGGCTGGGGGGACCCTTCGTGAGGGATACGAGGTTGGGTCACAGTTTAACGTCATGTTTTGAGGACGTGGTTCTTGGCAGTTTAACGTCCTGCAGCTCGGACGAAGTGGGTTCACTCCACACCCCTAGGACTTACATAACCGGTACCCTCTGGTCCTTGGGGAAGGGAAGGTACCAGTAAGGCCATGGTCAAGGGGGGTCATGGAACGAACCATCGAGGGGTCCACGTTAGCATGGCTATGCGAAGAAGCAATAGCCGTTAGCGTGCCTATGAGAAGAAGCATTAGGCGAAGCAACGCTACGGGTGGTATTGTCCACGAGACTTTGAAATCACATCGTGTAAACCTGGAGGGTCGCACGGGAAGAGGAATCGCTAAGGAGATGAGTGTGCTTCGCGAAGTGGAGTGCCTTGGCCTTGGCATGGGGCACAGGTGTGAGTGGAAGGTGCTTCGTGAAGTGGAACAGTGTTCGCGGAGCACTGCCCCGCGAAGAAGGGGTGTCTCGCGAAGTAGGGTCCTGCAAAGCAATGTGCTTCGCGAAGTGGAGCGATCCTGCCTTAGCATCGGGATCACTAGCATGGGTTGGGAGTTTCGCGGAGCATAAACGCTCCTCGGCTGCCCGGGTTCCCTTGGGAATCCACTTCCTTTGCGAACGCCCTTGAGCTTCGCGAAGGGCTTCCCTCTCGTAAGAGGGGCTCAAAACGAGACAAAACAGAGGCGTCTTGCAAAGTAGAAATACCTCGCGGAGCTCATGATTCCCAGGGCAAAGAGTGCTTCGCGATTCGGGAGAGGAGAAGCCGAAAGGTCGGATTGTCCGTCTTCGGGACTCAGGGGGAGTCCAGTATTTATAGGGAAGGGGTGTCGTGATGCAGGACTCGTGCGCCGCCTTCGGTGCTTCGCGGCGGCTCACGAACGTCAAATGGGTTCGCGGAGGATTACCGCCTCTGGTGCATCGCGGCGGCTCATGAACGTCAAATGGGTTCGCAGAGGATTACCGCCTCTAGTGCTTCACGGCGGCTCGCGAACGTCAAATGGGTTCGCGGAAGATTACCACCTCTGGTGCTTCGCGGCGGCTCGCGAATGTCAAATGGGTTCGCGGAGGATTACCGGCTCTGGAGCTTCGCGGCGCCGCCATGGTCGGGGCACTTCGCGGTGGGGCTTCGCGGCGGAGCTTCGCAAGGCAGCGTTCTGACCTTCTTTTTTGTTCCTTTCTTTCGGGCCACATTTTTGGTGCCAACAACAGCCTTGGAGGCTTGTCAGGCCGTTTAATCCAAGCCATCCGTAGATGTCTTGGCAGCGAGCGCATCGACCTACTTGGGACCCACTCCTTAAGCCGAGTCAGCTCGAGCACTTGATGAAAAAGGAGTTGTGGATAATGGCAATGTCAATGTGAGGGAAAGGTTCAAAGTTGGTAGGGGCGAAGCTATCAGGGTTGAGGCGAGAGAGGAAGTCCTCCCATATGTCGGGAGCCTAATCTCTTAGGAGTACTATAAGAAGACCCTACAGCTGATCTCTTGGCTACTTTTCCCAACTATCGACTTGCATACCCTAAGGAGATGGATGACTCTGACTTAGAAGCAGCTGATGAAAGTTGGATGACATGGCGTAATGGGTGGAAGTGCATCAAACACTTCCTTAGTCATCCATAGGCAGAATGGATAAAGTGGATGGGATCACTCCACACCTGGTTGCGCTTCCTCTGCGCTGGAGGGGTTGATGCCCACCACCTTTATCTAACAATCTGTGACTACATGGATGAGAAGATACTAGAGGACAGCCAATGCTCTGACATCGCCTAATGCCAGACAGAGTTAGGGAATACCCAAGAATTCCTGAAGGTGGAGCAGGAGGACTGACGCCTTGAGTGGAAAAAAGAAAGGGAGGTACTTATCGTAAATTGTTCTCAGCCCATCGATCAACTGAGGGCCCAGCTGGTGGGAACCCAAGAGCAGGTAGTAGAAGCAAGTCACCAAATGACTGAACTTCAAGCTGAACAGGCACGAGCATAGGCTAGGGCCAATGAGCTGCGCTCCGCAGCCACTGATGAAGAGAGGGTTCTGAGAGGACGGAGAGCAATGTTGGAGGCCACGAACTAGAAGTTGGCAACATTAGAGCGATCCATCCAAAATGATGATCCTTAAGAGTCCTGTCTTGGTTGAACTCTTAAACTTATTTCTCTTTAATGTCTCTTGTTCTCAACTGCATGTATGAATAGATTATTTACTTGTTTGTTTGGTTTAATGCATTCCAACCACAATCCAGAAATAAATAGCAATCCATTACTAAGCTCGCGTGGGTCATGCCCGATGTAGAAAACAAGGGATGCTCACACTATTACTTCTTTTGAATGCAGGAGTGCCAACCAAGCATCGGGCATCCGAGTTTTGCACAACCAACCCAGACTTCCGGGAAGAAATGGGAGAGGCCCGATTAGAGGATGAGGACCTTAGAACAATCAACAGGTCATCCTTCCAATGTGCTCTAGTTCACGAACAGGGTAACGCTAGGGGATTTTGACTTAATCTAAACATAGAGGAATGCAAATTTTTTAATCATGATACCCAAAATTCATAACACTGTAGGGGTGGCATGACAATGAAGGATAATTGTTGATCATGTTCGAAACATAGTATCCACATTACATTAGCCTGAAATTGGGATAACAAATAAAGGTCGACCGCTGAATATGTTCGAAAGATGGGGCTTGACTCAAAATGTCTTCTATTAGCCTTACAGAATATTGGCCCAAGATAGTAGGTGAGCCATAGCCTGAGCATCCATACTATTAGGGGGTTCCTTTAGGTGTGAAAGAGGAAAAGGGTCCGAATAAAGGGAACGCAAAGCGTGGAGTGTGGCATGATGGGTTGTTTGAATGGAGTCCAACACTCTTAAAATTATTCCACCATAGTGAAGGCATATTAGGTGGGTGCATCGGTCTGATCAGGGATCATATCTACTTCCGAACAGGACTTCCCTGGTAAGGACCTAGAATGACACGTAGTTTTACATCTTATAGTGAGGATGATGCACATAGTTTAAAGGTCATACTTCTTCAACCAAGGATAACAGTTTAAAGTCATTTTACATATACTGTAGGCCCCTAGTTTAAGGTTATAGAGACTAGACTATGATCGGGGCCGAGGGGCCAAGAGAGTTAATGACCCTGGGGCTGGGCCTGAGGTGGAATGCCTGGGTGTCGCTACTTATCCCATAAGGATGAGAATCAAGACAAACATAGTTCTTAAGGCGTAGTTTAACATCATGAGGGACAATGAAAGGAATGTGCGGAATGGTTTCTCTAGTACACATCCTACCAGAACTACTAAGCCCACGTGAGTTGTGCTCGATGTGGGAAACAAGGAGTATTGATGGGACTTTCCTAGCACAGGAAGGCACATGTTAGGGGTGATGGGACGTTAAGTGAATGATGTCCCAATGATGCTGACCTGCTTATATAATTCACTTAGATGTGTGAATGAGTAAATCCAAGTATGTTGGAACTCCACTTGAACATAAGAAATTGGAAATATGTGAATCATGATGCTTGAGATCTGGACCACAATTATGGTGGCGTGAAGATAGGGGATAACTATTGACCATGTTCGAAACATAGTGTCCATTTTGTGTTATCCTGGAATGGGGATAAACAAATGAGGGTCGACCACTGACCATGTTCGAAACACAGGACCTGTCAAAAAGGTCGTATGAGGTCCTCAGGGACGTTGGCCCAAGACGGTAGGTAAGCTAATGTGGCACGAGACCAGGCCATAAAGGGGGTCCCTTTAGATGTGGAAGAGGATGAGGATCCAATGTACATGGAACAAGGGAATGTCCCTGTGAAAATTCCACACTTTGGGCTCTTTGTCACAATGAATCTAAGTATGACAATAAGACATATCAGATAGAGGGAGTTGAGTCCCTTTCCAATGAAAAGGTTCATGGGGTCACATGATTCCAAATTAAGGTCCTGGGGTGGACCATTAAGGGGTGACTTGATTTGATGGACTATGCATAGGGCGGCGAAGTGGCCAAACATGAAACGCAGTTCCCATAGGAAGATCTTAGTTTAGGGTTATAGAACTCATAACAAGTTGGGAAGAGACATGGGAGGCACATGGTGTGGCTTTTACAAAAACCCAACGTGAAAGAGGACCCATGAGGTACTCGCTACACCACATGTTCCCAAGAGAGTTCAGGCCGAGGGGTTGAAAGAGAGGACATGATTTTAGATTCCTGGGGCTAGACCCGGAGACAATGTGTTTTGGCGTTCCTACGTATCCCATAAGGATGAGAATAAATCCATACATAGTTCTGGGAGATGTCTTGTAGTTTAACGTCTTGTGGCAAGGACGCAGAGTGATCTTAGTTTATGGTCATAGACCAGAGATGGTAGGGAACGCAGGAGACACATGGTGAAGTAATTATGAAACCTAGTGTGAATGAGGACTTGGATTCCAACTACTATGTATTCCTTGGGGAGGTTTTAGGTCGAGGGACTAAAAACGAAAGTTAGGTTAGGCCTAAGGAAAAGTGCACGGGCATTCCTAAATATCCCATGAGGATGGTAATCAAGCTACACATAGTTATAGGGATGTAACGATAGGATACCAGTGCCAAAGATAATAAGGTTGTGCGGGTCTGGCCCTTTCACCAAAAGAACTAGTATTTGATAAATCTTGTTTGTCCTTTAGGATGAATGAGTGTTGTTGTTGTTTTTTTTTTTGAAGCGATGGACCTAGGATAGAAAGTCCAGGCATCGCCACAAGAATCAAGTCGTGTGCAGGCATTGACAAATGTTATGGTGTGAAGCTGATACCAAACATGATGTCCCCTCAAGTGAGGACACCACAATGAAGTGTCGTTTTTCGTCATGCAACCAGGATGATAATGTCACTGTTTAGGGTCACGTTATGGTACCAGCCATGAATTTTAACATCATGCATTATATACGTAACAGTTTAAAGTCATGTGGGACTAGGCAGCATAGCCTAGAGTCATATTGATCAGACATATACAGGAGAGGTGAGGTTCAAAAGGGAATGTGTGCGGCATGATAAAGCATACCTGATGTGAATGAAGACATAATCCCACATCACGCTGTGTGAAATTCCAAGAATGAAACATCAGGCTGAGGGGGATAGAAAATGATATAGAATATGGGGCATGAGATAGGAGGGACTATCTCCTTGAAAGGGGAGTACGTGATGCTAAAATTGTAAACCCAACGTGAACGAAGGCATAAGCCCACACACACCACATCACACGGTCGTATAAGAGCTGGGGCCTAGAAGGAGGAAAAGAAGAGATAAATTAGTGTAGATCGAATTAGACCCAAAGACGAGATGTCTAGATGTTCCTACGCAACCCATGGGAATGGGAATCAATATGTACGTAGTTCTAAAAGAGATCTTAGTTTAGGGACTTAGAGCTCGAACCATGGAGAGGCAGAATCCTTCCAAGTAGGCGCAGACCTCAATCCAATTACTAAGCCCACATGATTCAAACTCGGTGTGGTAAACAAGGGTTGTAGAGGTTTTTTCAATACCTGGAATTCCCACCAAAGGGAGGTCGGTGCAGAGCCCCAAATGATTCCTTACCGCAGCTTTGTCCCCCTAATGTGAAAATGCGCACTGAGGGATTATTCCAAGAGTGTTGAAATTCTATTTGGACATGATGGGATGGAAAATAATGTGAATCATGTAACCAACATTCAAGGCTTGAAGGTGTTGGCGTGACGATGGAGGATAATTGTTGACCGTGTTTGAAACACAGCATCCATATCGTGTGGACTGAAATGGGAACAAAAATGAGCATCGACCGCTGACCATATTCGCAACACGGGACTTGTATCGATTTGTTGTCTAAAACTCTCTAAGACGTTGGCCTGTAATGGTAGGAGAGAATTTAGGCCTAGAATCCATGTCATTTGGGGGTCCCTTTAGATTTGAAAGATAATGGAATCCAAAATTAAGGGGAACACAAAGCCTAAAAAATGGGAGAAAGCATGTCCAGGTAGAATCTAACACTCCAGGCTCTAAACCAGAGTACTCATAATCCAATTGGTGAATTGTCGAAGAGGGCTGAGGGACCCGACTTAAGGGCAGCCGATTCAAATAGATGAGAGTAGGGAAAGGGAGCGAAGGCTTCATAGGAGATAGAGGTATGCGGTGTGGTTGTTATAAACCCAACATGAATGGGGACATAAGCCCATACCACACCGTATACCCCTCTTCTAGAAGAACGTGATCCAAGGGGCCAAAATGATAGGGAGGTTTCTAATAGATTGGGCTGGACCTGAAGATGAAATTTCCGGGCATTCCTATGTATCCCATGAGGATGGGAATCAAGGCACACGTAGTTCTAGGGGTGTCGTGTAGTTTAACGGCATGATGGTAAGGACGAAGATAGGGGAAAGGTATCTCATCCAAGGATGTGTACGGCATGGCGAGTAACACGGCGTGAATGAGGACATAATCCCACACCACACTGTATAACCCTAAGTGAGAACTTGGGCCATGGGCCTGAGGCTGGGCCACAGACAGAATGTCACGGCCAGCTTACAGTTTAACGTCTTGCAATGAGGACAAAGGTGATCTTAGTTTAGGGTCATAGATATCAGACCGTATATGCCTAGTTTAATGTCATATGCATGGGACAGATAGGTGGAATCAACATGCCTATGGAAGACAATAAAGAGGCAATGATGATAGAGGAAAACTGTTGACCAGATTCGCAACACAGTATCCACCCTTGTGTGACCAGAATTTGGGGCAAACAATTAAGCATCAATCGTTGACCATACTTGCAACACGGGACTTGTATCAATTTTCCGCTCGTAGTCCTTCAAGATGTTATCCCGTAATGGTAGGAGGGCCCTTAGGACAAGAATCCATACCATTCGAGGGCCCTTTTGGATATAGAAGGTGATGGAAACCCAAATGATGGGGCTCGCAAAGCATGATGGGGCCTGTGCTCATGGGAAGGATGATAAATAAAGGGAGGGATGTCTCAAGTGGATATATGTGGCATGGAGAAATATACCAAAGTGAATGAGGATGTGAGTCCATACCACACCACACAATCCTAAATGAGAACTTGGACTTGGGGGTGAAGGGGTCGAAGGACCTAAGGCTGGGCATCCCGACCAACTGTAGCCATATGACCTCTCATGTGGGCATTACCTTCATAGCTCTTAATCCCATGTGAGCAATGCTCAGTATGGGAAACAAGGAGTACGAGTAGGATCTCCCCATCACATAAGGGTCTGACAGATGGAATTACACTCCTGCTCGAGGCAGACTGAGATTTGGAGTGACGGTGGGGCAGAATGAACCATTAAACTCCATGTTTGGGACATATGGGGGTAGTGACAATGACAAAGGATAGCTATTGACCAGATTCAAAACACAGTATCTATATCATGTGACCTAAAAATGAACAAAAAATGAGCATTGACCGCTGACCATATTTGAAACACGGGACTTGTATCAATTTGTTGTCAAAAACCCTTGAGGGTGTTGGCCCGAAATGATAGGAGATCCCTTAGGATAAGTATCCATATCATTCGGGGTCCCCTTCAGATGTGAAAGATAATGGGAACCCAAGTGATGGGGTGTGTGGAGCATAAATGCACTCGTACGATTTCAAATAAAGTTAGATAATAGAAGAGATAGAGATATTCAGGGGAGAGGGATACATGGTATGGTCATGATGAACATGACGTGAATGAGGGAAAAATCCTACACCACACCATGTGTTTCTTCCTAATGGGAGGTCCCAAAGTTTGGGGATGGGCCTACAGATGAAATTTCTGGGCGGTCCTATGTATCCCATGAGGATGGGAATCAAGCCACATGTAGTTCTAGAAGGGACTCATAGTTTAATGTCATGCAGTAAGGATGTGGGGGGATTAGAAGAATGAAGGAAATAACATGGTGAAATCATTGTAACCCTGACATGGGTGGGGCCAAAGAAGCCTATACGATGCCATGTGGGATCCTCAAAAAGAACTCTTCCCAGGAGGGGATAGTCAAAGAGGAAACTAGGGATTGGACTCAAGATGAGGCGTCTGAGCATTCCTACATATCCCATGAGGATGGAAATCAAGCCATATATATCTCTTGAGATGTAGTTTAACATATTGTAGGATGACACACTGTTTAATGCCATGCAGGACATTTCACTATTTAATTTCATGTAGGACCAGACAGTTTAAGGTCATGCAGGACCGTAATGCAGTTTAGGGTCATGCGGGACCATCACGCAGTTTGGGGTCATGCAGGACCGTAAAATTTAAGGTCATGAAGGATTGTGGGGACTCAGGAAAAGTATTTCTTGGGGAACTTGGAATTGGTGGGAGGAGTTATACACTCACCATCCATTTTAACTAGTGAGTATTCCCCATTGGAGTAAACATTCTGAACAATGTAAGGTCCTTCCAATTTGGGTTCCAACTTGGGTGGTTTCTTTCTAGGTATCATTGGTTCCTTTAGGGCCAATACTAAGTCTCCTTGTAAGAAGTAGTGGAGGCGAACTTTATTTTTGAAAGCTCTATCCATATTATTCTGATGCCTTTCCAGATTGTGTAGGGCATGAAGCCTGTTCTCGTTGAGCATTTCCAACTCAGCCAGACAGATTTCGGCTACTTTATCAAGCGCTTTCAGATCATAGAAAGTTTTTTGCAATGAGGGTAATTGAATATCGATGGGCAGGATGGCCTTCTTCCCATACACTAGGGAATATGGAGTCACTTGGGGAGCTTATACAGCCAACTCTTCTTATTATGACCAACCATTTTTTGTATAATTTTAGAGAGGGTTTTGTTAAATGAATCGATCTATCTATTTGATTGCACATGATAGCGGGAGGTTTGGTTAGAACGGATGTTTTACTTAGCATACAATTTCTTCAGCTCAGCTACTCAGAAGTTTGTACCATTATCGGTGAGGACAGCATGAGGGACTCCAAATCAATAGATGATGTTAGAGCTCACAAAGTCAATGATGGAACGATCCTTGACCTCCTTGAGTGGGAGTGCCTCTACCCACTTGGAGAAGAAATTTGTAGCAGTCAGGATGAATCTGCACTGACGAGATATCGCTGGTGGATATGGTCCCACAACATCGAGTCCCCATACGGAAAATGTCCAAGAGTACGTAGTGGAGTAGAGAGGCTCTGGAAGCCGATGCATGAATTTAGCATGAATCTGGCACGCATGGCACCTTTTGGAAAACTCAATGCAGTCATGAATCATAGAGGGCCAAAAGTACCCCAGTCTTTGGATCTAGTGAGATAGTTTTGGCCCAGTTTGATGAGTCTCATAGGAAACAGCATGAACCTCCTGCATGACTTGGGAAATCTTGACTCCTTGAATGCAACAAAGTATAACCCCATCAAACCCGCTCTTGTAGAGGATTTTCTCATGACTATGACCGTCCTTGAGGGTAAACTATAACATGCAGCATCAAATTCGCTAATGCTCGGACCAATCTGCTGGGAGATTACCATTCTATAGATACTCAATAAAGGGGGATCACCAGTTGGGATTCACTTCAATCACTGCATTCAGGGGACCTGGGGGTCATGACATGGAGGCTCCGGCGGTAAGGTGGCTTACCTACAGGTCTTCATCATCATCTGGGGTGACAGGAGCAATGACTCTCCAATGTTCCATGTGGATAATCAGATCATCCTGATCGGGCTCTGCAAGTTATGCAGCTAGGTCGACTAGGGCGTCAGCTCGACCATTCTAAGATCAAGAAATATGAGTAACTTCTGGATGAGATGGGAGCTGATCCATTAGCTGGAGAGTGCGCTCCAACAATGGTACAAGATCTAGATTTCAAATTACATAGTCATCATTGATCTTCTTGATGACTAGTTCAGAGTCCCCTTTCACATGAAAATGGGGAACATCAATCTTGAGGGCCAACTCGTGGCCAGTGATGAGAGCCTGATACTCTGTCTCATTGTTGGTGCAGCCTTCTGACAACAGGAATGAGTATAGCAAGATGGATTGTGTCGGGGTAATGAAGATGATACCCAGGCCTACTCTGTTCAGCCTAGGGTCATTGAGCCTTCTGCCGGTGGGGCTCCGGGAAGCGCCATCGAATTTCATTTTCCAGAATGGCATGGCTTGGTCTACCGAGAGAATCACTTCATCGGGAAAATCAAGGTTCAGGGACTATTTTGTAGGAGATGGATGGGAGGAAAGGAAGTCTACCAACACTTTCCCTTTGATAGCCTTCTGAGGGATGAACTTGATGTCGGACTACTGGAGGATTACCACCCACTGAGCTAGTCGGCCTGTCAACATGGGGTGGTTCAGGATATACTTCAGGGGATCTACCCAGGACACCAGTTGTACCTCATGATGCTGAAAATAATGTTGCAACTTCTGTACTGCAAATACGAGCACAAGGTATCTCTTCTCGATAGGGGAGTATCTGGTCTCTGTATCAAGGAGCATGCAGTTGAGGTAGTAGAGGCTATTATATGTTCCCTCGTTGTTCTTCTAGGCAAGAAGGGTGATGATAGATCGCTCCAGGGTGGTCACATAAAGAACCGGTGGACTTCCGAAGATGGGTGGCATTAAGACTGGAGGCTGGAGAAGATACTAATTTATTTCCTCAAAAGCAGTCTAACACTCTTCGTCCCCCTCATAGATGGTGCCTTTCTTTATGGGTCGAGAAAGGGGCTTACACTTGCCAGCCAAATTCACAATGAATCTTAGTATGTAGGCTAAGTGGCCTTGGAATCCTCGAAGTTCCTGAATGTTTCTCGGAGGAGACATCTGGCTAATGGACTTAATCTTCTTTGGGTCGATCTCAATGCCTCTGTATCTGACAAAGAAGCCAAGAAATTTTCCATAGGTGACCCTGAAGAAACACTTTAATGGGTTCATCTTCAGGTGGCGAGAAAGGAGGAATACAAACACTTTGTCAAGGTCTTTGAGATGGTCCTAATGTTGGTGAGATTTGACCACCAGGTTATCTACGTAACATTCCACCAATGTTCCGAGGATCGGCTTAAATATGCGATGCATAGCCCGTAGATAAGTGGCACCCGCATTCTTTAAACCAAATGGCATGAATCAGTAACAAAAAGTACCTTGTGGCACCCTGAAGGCTATAGAATCTTCATCCTCTGGGGGCATTCGGATCTAGTTATACCTAGAGTACCCATCCATGAAAGAGAGGGCTTGGAATCCATCTATAGCGTTGATCAATAATTCCTTCACAAGAAGGGGAAAATCATCCTTCAGACAGTGACTGTTGATATCTCGGAAGTTGATGCAGACCCTAATCTATCCATTCTTCTTCCTTACTGGAACAATGTTGGATAGCCATTTGGGGTACTAGAACCTCCTTAACGAAGCTGGCTCTGATGAGCTTATCAACTTCTGCCTCAACCAGGGCATCGTTAGAAGGGTGCATCTTTCTGGGAGGCTGCTTGAACCCGTGATGATTTTCCAGGAGACCAAGGTGGTGGATGGATACCTGAAGATCTAGTACCGATATCTCGTCGTAACTTCAGGTGAATACATCATGGTGTTGTTTCAGGAATTCTATGTACTACTGTTTCTCCTCGAGGGGCATGGAAACACTGATTAATGTGGGTTTCGGGTCTGCCTAGCTACCGAGGTTCACCAGTACCAACTCTTCAAACATAGCGGAGATGCCCTCCTCAAAGGTGGGGGAACACCCTCTAAATCCTCTTATTCACTTATGGAGGGTGAATCCTTGGTGGGAGGAGTCGCTTCTGAGTCGGAATCTCTCGATTGGAGGCTAGTACCAGCCTGAGCGACAATGGACATCGCATCAAGGAACTCCGGTGTTGTCGTGACCATAGCGATGAAGGTTGTTGATCCAATACCATATGGTCTTCGTCCCAAGGGGATATGCTTGATGATATTGAAGCAATAGTGGCGCGTCAACTTGATCCAGTTAATTCCAGCCCAGTGAAATAAGAAATTATGACGTATTTTCATTGACATGGGGAAGACATCCTGATATCTTATGTGAGTAGGAGGCTCTGGGATCACCTGAGCCTGATTTTTATAGGAGTACAAGGTGATCTTCCAGTGTTGTTTATGCCTAGGAATGTGTTCCCCCCTCATTCCAGAAACAATGAAGCATTGTCCCATGTCTGGGGTCGTAGCCTCCAATTGGTGGATTGGAAAGATGTAGGCGTCATCAAGATCTGTCCATGGGTCAGTCGCAGTCATGGCATGCTCAACCTCGTTATCTTGAATCTTCTTGTCTTTGCTTCTGTAGTAGTCGAAATCTAGATAGTGGGATTCACAAGAGGAAAAGGGAGACACGTCACCTTGAAGCACGCCCACTTGACCATTAAGGGAGTACTTGAGGCACTGGTGATATGATGAGGAAACTTCCACATGCAGGTGGAGCCCTGGCCTTCCCATCAATGCATTGAAGGTGGTGTCCTGGGAGACAACCATAAACTCGATGCTGGAAATTAATCCACTGAACTAGATATTCAAATAGATCTTTCAGATTGGTGTCTAATCTACCCTATTATAACCTTGTATTCTCAGGTCATAGGGACTCGGATCATCCTTGTACAATCCCAGTTTTAGTAGTGTCTGAGTTGGGATTAGGTTAATCCCAGAGCCCGTGTCGACGAGATAGCGACGAACCTCCACGTCATTGAACTGGCTAGTGATGTACAACGGGCAAATGTGACCCGGTATGGGATAGACTTAATCTTCTCTAGAGAACGAGATGATGTCCTAGCATTCAAAATTCTCAACCACCTCAACATGGAAGGCTTCTACAGATGCTACCTCTGTCTCAAACTAGAGGGGGATTCTTAAAGCCTCGACGAGGGCCTCACGTATATCTGATGACATGTGAAGGGCCTCCAGGATGGAGAGCTTTGTTGGGATGTTGGAAAGATGTTTGAGAACATCATACTTCCATGCCAAGCGTAAACTTCTGGTTACATGAGGTCGCTCTATGACAGGTGGTATGGTGGGTCTTGCCAGCTGAACCGGTGGCTGACTGGTACTGGGAATATCCTGTTGCTCACTAGTTGAAGCTAGCGGAATGATCGTTGGATGAGGGATAAACGACTGAGACCAGCCTGTAGCAGAGCATGGCTGGTCACGGCGTGGTCAAGGTGGCTCTGCCTAATCCAACAACACGAACGGCGGTGAAGGCGGGCCTGGTGTCACCAGATGAGAAGGCTGCTTATACTGAGCTCTGCACTGGGTCTACTGTCTGGTTTCAGTCGCATGCATAGCATGGCTGAAAGTGTTGACCGATTATGACTCTGTTGATGCTGATGATGGCTGGGGACGTTGGGAGGATCCACCTAGCACTCCTCATCATCAGGAATCATGTAGGTATTTACCAGCTTCGCGGTATTAACTGAGGCATACCCTTGGCCATCACTCGAAGAGTCATCCACTACTGGACGGATTCTAGGAGCGATCTCCATCTCTAGGGGCATTAAGTTGCTGAGAGTACGGGACGACGATGGAATCGGCGGGGGACTTTGCTTTCCCTTATGCCACTGATGATTGCTCTTCTGGGAAGAGGACGGCTAAGACAACGATGCAGAAGTAGTTATTGTGGCTTCTGAAGGCTCTGGCCTATTCAGGTGTGCACGTATAACAACGTGGTAATGGGTGACTGTCTTATGAGGCATCCAGTCATCATTCTTTTGGGACCCACGATTAGAAACCTGATTCCACTCGCCTTCACTGTCGCCATTGTTGTATGTCCTCACGAAGACGCATGCCACCTGTGTCGGAGCTGGGCCTAACCGGACTATGTAGTTATCTACCTAGTCTTGAAGCCAGTCTTTGAACACATAGAACTGTTTGAGGGCGTTCCCTAGGATCCAGTGGTAGGGTTAGTAATTAGGGTGATTAGTGAGGTTTTCCCCTTCTGTCCTTCTACACTCAAGAAAACGTATAATCCCCTACTCTAGGGTACTTCAGAAATAACCAGGGACATGGGCCTCACTAAGCGAGTAGGTCTAGTTCCTCCTGTCCGGAAAGGGGGGCCTCGGAGCCTGACCCTAACGGGGGGATGGAGGAGCCTAATGAGGAGGTGGAGAATGGTTATCTCACCTAGGCGGTGGCAGCACATTGCGTGGGGGCACCTGTCGATTCTGAGGTGGGCGCTACTGGGCCGGTGGCTGCGCCTGAGGTGGAGGGCCTCTGCGAGGCTGTGGAGGTGGCTCCATTGGTAACAACTTTATTCTCCTGGGGTGTAACACCACCAAATGATAAAGGGTTAAATGACTAAATGATATGACTCATGTCAACAAGGTACACCTTCCTTTTCAGGATCCTACCTAGTCAGAACTCCACAGTTAAGCGTGCTTGACCTAGAGTAGTGATCAGGATGGGTGACCTTTTAAGAAGTTTCGCAGGGTGTGTGTGAGTGAGGACAAAGCACACTGGAAAGGACATGTGTTGACCTGTGGGGATAGTTATAAGTTATATGACCCATTCAGGCATGTGGGTGGGCCCCACAGTGGGGACCGCGTGTCTGTGGGGAAACTGGTGGTACCTGGCAGGCCAGAACCTAACGGCCATGTTAAGGCGGGGTGGATTTGCTGTCACCGGGACCCAGTTGTTACATTTGGTATCAGAGGTGGTACCTAGCCTTAAGTGTGGTGCACTACCTAGTTTGAGATGTAGGGCCCACAACAAGGATGTTGTGCTCTAAAGGGGTTGATTGTAACACCCCCAAAGGATAAATGGTTAAATGACTAAATGATATGACTCATGTCAACAAGGTGCACCTTCCTTTTCAGGATCCTACCTAGTTAGAACTTCACATTTAAGCGTGCTTGGCCTGGAGTGGTGATCATGATGGGTGACCTTCTGAAATTTTTCCCATGGTGTGTGTGAGTGAGTACAAAGCACACTGAAAAGGACATGTATTGGCCTGTGGGGATAGTCATAAGTCAGATGACCTGTTCAGGCATGTGGGTGGGCCCCACAGTGGGGACCATGTGTCTGTGGGGAAACTAGTGGTACCTGGCGGGCCAGAACCCGATGGCCATGTTAAGGCGGGGTGGTTGTGTTGTCACCAGGACCCAGTTGTTACATTTGGTATTAGAGGTGGTACCCAGCCTTAAGTGAAGTGCACTGCTTGGGTTGAGATGTAGGGCCCACAACAAGGATGTTGTTCTCTAAAGGGGGGTGATTGTAACAGCTCCAAATGATAAAGGGTTAAATAACTAAATGATATGACTCATGTCAATAAGGTACACCTTATTTTTCGGGAGCCTACCTGGTTAGAAATCCACAGTTAAGCGTGTTTGGCCTGGAGTAGTGATCAGGATGGGTGACCTTTTGGGAAGTTTCCCATGGTGTGTGTGAGTGAGTACAAAGCACACTGAAAAGGACATTTATTGTCCTGTAGGGACAGTCATAAATCATATGACCTATTCAGGCATTTGGGTGGGCCCCACGATGGGGACTACGTGTCTGTGGGGCAACTGGTGGTACCTGGCGGGCCAGGACTCGACGGCCATGTCAAGGCGGGGTGGTTGTGCTGTCACCAAGACCCAATTGTTACATGGGGGCCTCATGGTGGCCTCGGCTCTGGCGGCTCTTCTCGCGGGGATTGCAGGAGACAGCGGACGTGCCTGCTTAGCTAGCTGTAATGCTTCCTCTAGCTGTTGGGCCTTATCAGAGAAGTCTCAGAATCCCCCAAGATAGTTCTGGGTGATCAAAGAGGGGACCAGTTCCATCTTGACATTCCCTATACACATCATCAGCAATTTCTCTTGAGTCAGCGACATGTCAAGGGAATACACGAGTCCTTTCCACCAGGAGACAAAGTCGGCAACGCGCTCATCAGGACTCTTCTTGCACTTGAAGAGGTCTGTGATACTCGTCTTCCAAGTTGTGGAACTGAACTGGTAGAGAAATTGCCTATAGAGGTCTTCCCAAACAGCTACTGATTTGATGGGGAGCTGGTTGTACCAGAAAAACGCAGGCTCTTCCAATGTCTGTACGAAACATCAGAGTTTAGCGGCCTCCTACTACACTGGCTTGTGGGGAGAGTCATAAGTCAGATGACCCATTCAGGCTTGTGTTTGGGCCCCACGGTGGGGACCACATGTTTGTGGGGAAACCGGTGGTACCTAGCGGGCTAGGACCCGACGGTCATGTTAAGGCAGGGTGATTGTAATATCACCGGGACCCAATTGTTACATGGGGACCTCGCGGTGGCGGGTTCTTCAACATGATAAGGTGGACCAGCGACTCATGGAGCGGCTAGTGGATCAACCTGTGCGACAAAGTCAGTAACGCGCTCATCAGGACTCTCCTTGCACTTGAAGAGGTCTGTGATACTCGTCTTTTGATTTGTGGATTTGAACTGGTAGAGAAATTTTC
Source organism: Viscum album (assembly GCA_963277665.1). Lineage (NCBI taxonomy): Eukaryota > Viridiplantae > Streptophyta > Magnoliopsida > Santalales > Viscaceae > Viscum > Viscum album. Next base: position 398,713,805 of record OY728144.1, read on the forward strand.
TATGGAGGTCTTCCCAAACAGCTAGTGATCTGATTGGGATCTGGTTGTACCAGAAAAACACAGGCCCTTCCAATGTATCTACGAAACATCAGAGTTTAGTGGGATCCTGCTGCACTGGCTTGTGGGGACAGTCATAAGTCAGATGACCCATTCAGGCATGTGGGTGGTCCCCACGGTGGGGACCACATGTTTTTGGGGCAACTGGTATTACCTGGCAGGCTAGGACCCAATGGCCATGTTAAGGCGGGGTGGTTGTGCTATCACCGGGACCCAATTGTTACATGGGGGCCTCGTAGTTGCAGGTTCTTCAACATGATAAGGTGGCCCAGTGGCTCATGGAGCGGTTGGTGGAATGACCTATGGGGAAGCTGGGGGAATCTAAGCTGGGTCCCAAGGATTGTCACGTTATTCAGGAGGATTGGGAGAGACATACCGCGCCCTATTGTCGTAAGTTACGGCCTCAACTATGTCTGCGTGGGCAGGATGGTTAGGGTCACATGGAGGTAATTCGTCGAGGGGAAGTCGTGTCTACCCCTGCCGCCCCAGCCTAGGATCAATTTAGTCTCACGGGGATTGCAGGAGGCAGCGAACATGCCCGCTTAGCTAGCTTTAAGGATTCCTCTAGGCGTTGGGTCTTATCAGAGAAGTCTCAGAATCCCCCGAGATAGTTCTGGGTGATCAAAGAGGGGACCAATTCCTTGTTGACATTCCCTATGCACATCATCAGCAATTGCTCCTGAGTCAGCGGCATGTCAAGGGAATACGTGATTTCTTTCCACCGGGCGACAAAGTTGGCAACGCGCTCATCAGGACTCTTCTTGCACTTGAATAGTTCTGTGATACTCGTCTTCCAAGTTGTGGAACAGAACTGGTAGATAAATTTTCTATGGAGGTCTTCCCAGACATCTACTGATCCGATGGGGAGCTGGTTGTACCAGACAAATGCAGGCTCTTCCAATGTTTGTACAAAACATCAGAGTTTAGCGGCCGCCTGCTGCACTGTCTTATGGGGGCAATCAAGGGAATACGTGATTCCTTTCCACCGAGTGAAAAAATCGGAAACACGCTCATCAGGACTCTAATTGCACTTGAATATGTTTGTGATACTCGTCTTTCGAGTTGTGGAACTGAACCGGTAAATAAATTGCCTATGGAGGTCTTCCCAAATAGCTACTGATCCGATGGGGTGGTGGTTGTACCAGACAAACGCAATCCCTTCCAATATCTGTACGAAAAATCAGAGTTTAGCGGCCTCCTGCTGCACTGGCTTGTGGGTAAATTCATAAGTCAAATGAACCATTCAGGCATGTGGGTGGGCCCCACAGTGGGGACCACGTGTTTGTGGGAAAACTGGTGGTACCTGGTGGTCCAGGACTCGATGGCCATGTTAAGGCGGGGTGGTTATGCTATCACCGGGACCCAATTGTTACATGGGGGCCTCGCGGTGGCGGGTTCTTCAACATGATAAGGTTTCCTAGCGGCTCATGGAGCGGCTGGTGGAATGACATGTGGGGCAGTTGGGGGAATCCAAGCTGGGTCCTGAGGATTTTCACATCGTTCAGCAGGATTGGGCGAGACATACCATGCCCTATTATCGTAAGTTCCAACCTCAACTATGTCTGCATGGTCAGGATGGTCAGGGTCACCTGGAGGTAATTCACTGAGGGGAATTCATGTCTACCCCTGTTTCCCCAGCCTAAGATCACAGTAGTATAGCCATCGCTCATCAATGCATTCAGTAAGGAGGTCGTCGACCACCTTCTTCTCGTCGGTGAGTTGCTGACACAATGCGGTTTTTTCAGGTTCGTCTTCCGCCTTCTGCACTAAGCCAGACGGGTCGGAGGGTTTGGCGGCTCTGAGGTGTTCCTTTCCCTTGTTGGGATTCCGGCTAAGGACTAGCACCTCGGTGGGCATAGGTAGACCCAGTAGATTCCTATGTTGATGAGTAATCCTTCCTGATGGATCCAAGAAGTTTGAAACTCCCTCAGGGGGGTAGGTCCTCTCCAAGAATCTCTAGCTCGTTCCCGCCCTCTGGAAGGTTGGCTATTTTAACCGCAACCCTTCCTGGAGGCATATCCTCTATGTCACCTGGAAAATCAGTTTGACGTCAGATAGGACTGAAGAGGAGGGAAGCATACTGCCCCCAACCATGGATCTGTACGTGGGGAGAAACCTCTTTGATAATCTTGCGGAGTACCCTAAAACTCTGAACGCACTATTGTTGGGGAAGATGGGGGAATTCGAGCTGGGTATTGATGATTCTCACGTTGTTCAAGAGAATTGGGCGAGACATACCGTGCCCTATTGCCGTAAGTTCCAGCCTCAACTATGTCTGCGTGGGTAGGATGATCAAGGTCACCTGGAGGCAATTTGCCGAGGAGAATTCATGTCTTCCCCTGCTGCCCCATCCTAGGATCACTGTAGTCTGGTCGTCAGTCTACAACGCATTCAGCAAGGAGTTCATCAAACACCTTCTTCTATTCGGTGAGTTGCTGACACAATGCGGTTTTTTCGGGGTCGTCTTCCACCTTCTGCACTGATCCAAACGGGTCGGAGGGTTTGGCGGCTCTGAGGTATTCCTTTCCCTTGTTGGGATTCTGGGTGAGGACTAGCACCTCGGTGGGCATAGGAAGACCTAGTAAATTCCTCTGTTGATGAGTAATCCTTCCATGTGGATCCAAGAAGTGTCAAACTCCCTCGGGGGTAGGTCCTCTCCAATAAGCTCTAGCTTGTTCCCTCCCTCTGGCAGGTCGGCTATGTTAACCACGACCCTGCCTGGAGGCATATCCTCTATGTCGCCTGGAAAATCAGTTTGATGCCAGATAGGTCTGAAGAGGAGAGTAGCATACTACCCCAAACCATAGATTTTTACGTAGGGAGAAGCATCTTTGATAATCTTGTGGAGTACCCCGAAACTCTGAATGCACTGTTGCTAGAGGACCCTATGGTGACTTGGTGACTAAGGGCGCGGGGCCACAGGGAGTGCGGCCAAATAAACCAGACTTAATTGTTCGCTAATGTCCTAAAAATGTGTTTGGATCTTAGGGTAATCCACTCACTGATGCTGAAGTCAGAAATGAGTCACCCAGAGGGTCTAGCGGAAACACTCAACTTCCTCTTGGGTGAGGGATTCTGGCGTACAAAAAAATGGCACTGCAACCATCCAAAACATATCAGGGAAGTTGTCTGATGCGAGGATATCCCATAAGCACCTAGGCTCAGATATAGGGTCTAGACCTTAATTGCCCCACTCATCGACATGAGGCATCTAGAGAACGGGTAGCGGTACCGAAGCAGATCGCTGGGATGGTAGGCTGGCCGGTGGAGAATACGGAAAGCAAGCTAAAAAACCACCACATCTCAGACAATTCTCCGAAGAGTGAAGTGACTTAGCCACAACATCACAGTAAGATGGGCTGACTATTGCAGTTTCTGGTGTGGGGACCACAGCTGCTGACGGTGGACCACACTACTGCTCTTCCACCGTTGGTCCCCAGAATAGCTCTATGTGATCTCTAGTCGAGGTAGAGAGTGCTTATGGTGATGGTGGTGGCGATTGCACAGCCGTAACCTGTGGAGTTGCCAAATTTTCATCCTCTTGAGTATACCTACGAAGGGAGGTGGGAATATGATGGACCTCACATTCTGGAAGTATGAAACTACTGTGCCTTGTTCCTACCCTGGCCCTCGACATGGAGGATCTCGGCGAGGGATCCATCACTGAGTCGTATTCCGCCTCGGATTATAAAAATAAAACTGGTTTGATATCAGTCTGAATATTATCAGTGTTGTTTTTATGGTGGCAATGATCTTCCCTCCTTCCCCGGGATGGTTCTTCAAGACAGGGTAGATTTCCAGCATGAGGAGGACCTTCAGCCGTACTGGTACTGGGGCGGAGAGGATTCCCGCCTGATTAAGCTGGGGTGCAAGGAGAACCAGGATAGATATCAAAGAGGACATGGGGAGGACCTCTGTGAGAAGTGCTAGAGTGGGTAGGACATCCGTTCGAGCCAATAGGATCACGGGTAGGACCTCCATGCTTATTTCCCCTGGCGACATCAGTGCGAGGAAGGTCCTCGTACTGGTCGAGCCAAACACAGGTAGGACCTCCATGTTGGGTGCTAGTAAAGTGAAGCTGGCCTTCTCCCCCCTGATTGCTGGGGAGAGGATAACCTTCTCCAGCTGTTGTGAGGACATGGGGAGGCCCCCCATGCTGGAGATTGATCGGGTGTGAGACATCCCCAACCCGGCAGTATGTGTCAGGATGAATGACTTCATACCCAATGTAACGAGCACAAGAGAGGCTTTTGTGTTGAGTGTCACCATCGTGGGGAGGTCACTCATTCGGACTGAGGGTAGCAAAAGGCGGACCTCCATGCCGATCTTGGAAGTAGGGAAGACCCGCATTCTCCATAGTGGTGGTACGGGGAGGGCCTCCATACTAGCGACGGCCACTACCTGCACCGGCGGCCGAGAGAGTCTACCTTACCTTCTTGTTGGGCAGTTGGGACCTTGATCCAGGTCGGGTATACAAGTCCCCCTACTCAACATACACAAGGGGTTGATGATATACATCGGAAGTGGCCCGAGCCACAGTAGTTGCTGATGTTGACGCCCTTTGGCGGGCGTCCTCCTCGACCTGTGCCTGACGCTGGCGTCGGGTCAACTGGACTGGGCCCAACGGTGCAGGCGCATGGCTTACCTACTCCTTGACTTGTGGGACCGGATGGCGGTGCTGGCTCATACTAGTGGGATCCCTCCTTGGGGGCCTTTGAAATGGGATCTCGACCGGGCTGGCCCAAACATCCTCTACCTCATCAGTGTAGGGGAGAGATTCGTCGAGGTGCTCCGGGGAGAGGCTACGAAAACGATCGTATATTGGAATGGGGAGTAGTGGCTCCTTGCGTAGCCCTTGGGGGAAGTGGTGGTGATGAGGCGCAGATGCCTCTAGATCCTGGTGGGCCATATCCTGTGTCGGGATAATCCCTTCCTCCTCGTACCGGCATACGAGGTCATTGATCACCCTACGCTAAATGAATTCAGATGGGGAGACGGGGCGTGGGCACCCGGCGTTTGTAGATGTGGAGATTGTCGCAAAAGTAGTGGAGCTGCATGAGACTGCTGCGTTGGCATTTCCCCTACTCCTACGTCGGTGGATGGGCGGTGATCGAATTCCTGCAGCATCTTGGTTTCTGAAAAGCAGATAGATTAAACCATTAGTGCTGAAACGAAAGGAATTGATGATTAGTGCCCCAACGCCATTCCGTCTTCCATGGCTGGTAAGATAGATCAACGCTGGCAATGTCGCAGACCGGGATGTCCAACATTTTGACTGCTCCAACTTTTGGTGAGTTTCACGTCAGGCCCTCTATTTTCTTGGTGGGACCCAGCGCCGAATAGCTGGATCTGGTGACACGCTAATCCACTAATATCTCGAATGATACTAATCTCCATATTGAGGAGAAGACATTCATGTCGGGTTCACCATTTCTGTTTCTGACACTTTCACTGGGGTGCGAGCATCCACCTGTGGAGGACGCACAGCTGTTGCCCCACATTCCCGCTTTCCCAAGGCAGGCGGCATCCATCGCTTATTCAGGAACGTTTGCTCCTTGATCGAAATGGGATGATGGGATATCGATTCTTCCTTCTGTGGATTCCTCCTCAGAACTCGTCACATAGTCCGGGTCTCCCTTATAGACTAAGACGTTGTTCGTGAAACTCTTCCCAGTGCCATGTCTTCATAGACGTCAGTTAATTACGCTGCTTCTGTCGAGACATTCCAAGGGGTCCGGTCAGGGCAGCAACCTTCGGTCGGGGGAGTAGTCATGTTGGACATCACTGGCATGTCTGGACGCTGGAACACTAACGTGTATGGGTTTCTTTCTCATATTATAGGGCTTCTCGAGGGCGTGGAAGCTCGAGGCATCCCACATCGAATGCAGGGAATTTCATGCCATAGGCATGTATCTGATGTTTTCCCCAGCTTTCTATGTTTAACACAGGGTATGTCATAGGTTTAATGTCTACTGGAGATAGATCGAACCGATCGGAACACTAACTAGAGTAGATCAGATGAGTGTGACCCCTGGAGGAAACACTGATTCTAGGAGGTGAATTGGCATGATCCCACCGGGATGTGAGGCCCTAGTAAGAATCAAGATAGATGATGGATGATTAAATGAAGTGGATATATAATGAGATGCAGTCGACTTGAGGGTGATGGTGATGTTGGGCTTGAGCCTCAAAGAGACCTCATACGTATCCCCATGGTAGGGAATCAAAGTCAGCATAGTTTGTGAAGTGATGGGACACCTAAGGAGGCGACCCGTAAGGATGGAACCTGAAGGAAGTGGAACCTTCAGGTTGGGGCATAAAATTGGGGTGCGTGCAAAGGACAATGACCCGATGACATGTTGGGGCTTACACGTGATTAGCGGCCCAAGAGTTGGTCTGACGCCACTGGGACGGACCAGTGATATGGGTCCCAACAGAAGGGACAACAGTGGCTTACTGCCGGGCTCAGATTGACAACGGCTTACCGTTGACATGGACTCACAACGGCTTACTGCTGGATGGGGTCAAAACGGCTTACCGCTGGATGGGGTCACAGCGGCTTACCGCTAGATGGGGTCACAGCAGCTTACCGCTGGATGGGGTCACAATGGCTTGCCACTGGATGGTGGATGCATTTTAACACCGTGAAGGACGAAAAGGGGGCATACAGTTTAATGTCATGTGGGATTAAGGTGGTACGACATGAAGGGGGGTCGGAACCAATGGTTGTTGGGCTTGAACCTCAGGGAGGATTCCTATGTACCTTGCCTTGATAAGGATCAAAGTCCATGTAGTTCAGGAAGCAATGGGAACCGACGTGAAGGGGGGTCGGAATCAATGGTTGTTGGGCTTGAACCTCAGGGAGGCGTCCTACGTACCTTTCCTTGAATGTTTTGTGGTTGATGAGATTCACTGTCACAAATTGACAATTGAGCTTCATTGCTCATATCATACATCTCTTTGTGTTTTAAGTGTACAACAAAACTCCAACCTTCATGAATCTCATTGTCCACATAATAAACCATCTTCACTTATGAAGTCAAAATAAATGGATCATGCTCTTCACGCTCACCAGTATGGATCAAGCGAGAGAAGATATTAAAAGTTAATTGTAATGAATCTTTCGTTATACTCCTGTGAATGTTGACCCAGTTGAATTTGAATAAAATAGCTGAAAATTTTCCATGATAGTTTAATTTGATGATGTCAACTTTCTTTCCATAGTATCCCACTTCTGCAAGTGAAAATACACCACTATTTTTAGTTTTCAAGTCTTCTTTGAGATTAATTATATGAAACAGGAAGTCATTAATATTGTAGACATAAAATCTCTTAGCCTTCCTTAGAGGACCTTGAGCCAAAAACTTCAAATCATTTGATATTTCTGCTCAATTCTTGACATTCATTGTCAACACAAGAAGATATAAGGTATTACTTTTAACATAGACAAAATAATGACACGTCAATAATATGAATATGAGTATGTACTTACACGAAATTTGAACCATTCGACAATCTCCTTAGCTTGTGTTCATTCTGTCTTGTTTTGAGCTCGACCCCTTAGTTGTCTCTTTGATTGAAACCTCCATTTTTCAACAAATGGACTTGCAATAATACTGTTGAGTAACACATATCTATGTTCTTATAGTAAATCTAATTCAGTCAGTGTAAAATTTGAGCCCCTTCCAACTAGTCGTCCTATAGTTGGAAATATCGATGAAATTTTTTTAGAATGAGAATTATTGTAGTTGTCATCAAGATGTTCAATGTGATTGAATCTAGTATCAATTTTATACATTTCTAAGAATAGAACATCAGACACTCTTTGATTATGTAGCCTTTAATAAAGCGTTCTGGTTGAGCTTTATTCCTCACATATGACTTTAAATGACCTATGTACCAAATAAAAAACATACAAGGAACATATCAAAAAAAAATCACACAATGATTTGATAAAAATGAATTCATCATTGAAAATAAAAAAAATAGTAACATACCTCTGAATTGGATAAATCCATTGATAGTGTACCGGTCCACCATGTTTTTCTTCCTCAACCAAATGAACATTCAAATGAATAATGATAATGAAAAATTAAAGTGAGAGATAACATCTTCAAATGTTTCAACACAATTCTTTCTTGAAGTTTTTCAAGTTATGTTGGATTTAGAGTTCTTTTACAATTCTCTAAAGAAGGTACACGACTCAACTAGAACCACACTAGCTTTTTTAGGTAACTCCATCAGAATATGCGAGTCGTGACTTTTCAATCCATGTAATTTTGATGTTTTTATGTCACCTTGAAATGTTACTTGAATATCTATCTAACACTTTAACATTCTTTAAAGATGGAAGGAATGTGTCTTTCACATGATTTTTCATTGAAAAATTGCTGAATTATACTTTCCATTCTCATTTTCCCCAAGCGACGCAATTCTTACTTGAAGTTTGTTTTCCTTAGTGTTAGAAAACCATCGATTAGAGAATATTCTATATGCGGTGACTTTATAACTTATGGTCATTTGTAAACTTATACTTCAAAAAACCCAATCATATATTATTATATATGTAGTAGTGAAACTTCACTTACAACGGCACATAAAAAATCATATACAATGATAAATATAAAGAAATCAAATTTATCTTATGTTCGATATGAGATAAATTTCATATGGTATTAAAAGACGAAATTTATCTCATGTCATACAAAAGATAAATTTTATATAATAATACATCTTTTAAAAAATGAAATTTCTAATGCACAAAATTCTATAAATATCTTTTAAAATTTGACATTTCTCTAATGTACGAATCGAAATTAGTATCATATATTTTATAACAAATATATTTATTTTGGTATGTAAAACAAAAAATAAATTACATTCCTTTATACAACTTAAAAAAAATAAATTTATTTGACTTGTGGCTTGAAATACATTTCATGTATAATTTAAAAGGTGTATCATACTTGAAACTCACCACATTCTGCATAAGAAATTTATTTCATTTTTTAAAAGATGTAGTACCGTACATGAAATTTATATCATCTCATGAAAAGAAATTAAATGTATCATTGTATATGAGATTTATCTCATTTTATCTATTAAATCTTTTATTTTATAATATATATGTGTGTGTGATTATATATACACTTTATTTTATTGTTTTCATACCTATAATAAATTTTAATTTTTAAAAGTTGTATAATTATAAGGTGTTATTTTTATTAAAAAGATTAATTTTTATAATTAAAGATACAGAGGGGTTTTTTTGTCATTCCGATTGTATCACACCAAGTCAAGCTTTCCCGTGGTCTGGGTTGCCTGCAGAGCGTCTCCCGTACGGCCATGACCCGTTCCGGCCTCGACTCCTACTGCAGTCGCCATCTCCGCGACTAATTCTTCCCCGCCTTTTTATTCCCTTTCAAATAAATTTAAGATGTTTTTTATATTTAATAAATGTGTTCCCCAATTTGGGTTTTGTTTGCGGTTTCATCGAAGTAAATAAAAATATACTCCAGATTATTTAAATAGCGACAAAAAAAAAAAACGAAATTCCCCTCGATTTTATTTTTTAGTAATAGTTTTTTTTTTATTGTAATCCCCTCGAAAAAATATTTGGAAAGATAAAAAGGTATTTTGCCCCTATCCAATTTGATAAGATCGGGGTTTTAGTGGCTCCAAACCGAGTTCAGGTTTTTAAAATATTACTTGATTTTTATATATTAATGGTTATTATATATATTTACATGTTTATACAAATATATTATATTTATACATTATTTCTACCAAACCTGGTTATTTTAACATTGTACATTTAAATTAAAACAACAATGGCATATTATTATTTCTATCAAACCTGGTTATTTTAATTAAAAAATAGATATATTTTAGATGGGTGTTAAACCACCACTAAAATAAGCAATTAATTATTAATCAATCAATCAATTAATATTACTATACATTTAAATTAATAATAAATGACTAATTTCTTATTATTAGTGCTGTCATTGTGTCGTTATCGTTAAACCGTATTTTTTAAAGTTATACATATATATATTAGGGAGTTTTAAACCCCGCTAAAATAAGAAATTAATTTTTAATTAATTAATTAATGTTATTATACATTTAAATTAATAATAAATGAATTATTACTTACTATTGTAATTAATATTATTTTTATTTGTATTATTAATATCAAGTGGTATTTTTAATTACAAAAATTATATATATATTACAGGGTTTTAAACCACCGCTAAAATATACAATTAATTATTAATTAACTAATTGTTAATATTAAACATTAAATTAATTATAAATAAAAATTTCATTATTATTTTTATTATTATGATCATCATTGTCATAAAAAAATGACTAAGAAAATGACTTATTACTATACATTTAAATTAATAAAAAAATGACTTATTACTTCTACTTATTGTTGTTATTGTTTAATTAATTACTATTGATATACATTTAAATTAATAGAAAGTAAAAAATGGCATATTACCCATTATCATCTTGCTAATTTTTAAAAATGGGTTTTTTAATTTTTTTTTATCAAAACAGAATAGGGTTAAGAGCATTTTTTAAAATGGGTATTGAGATACGTGAACCTCATCCACTCATCTTCCCTCACTAGGAAGCGTGAACGGGGTTCACGCATACCAAGAAGATCAGGAGGCAGGCACGCATGCTCCTAGAGAAATATATTAAAGAAAAATAAGTACACAATGAAGAATCAGAGAGGCGATTTACAAAGACGAGTATAAGTCTCACCATGACAATCAGCCTGCACAAGGCTATTACAAAACTCCGGCGATACAAAAGACCAACTGGAGCTCACCTCTGCAATAGCTCTCTTGGAGAGAGCATCCGCAACTTGATTAGCCTCACGATAAACATGTAGAACTTCAAGTGAAAGTGAATCTACAAGCCGGAGGCATTCCACCCAAACCGGTTACATCCTCCATGGCACATTTCTTGACCAATCTCTAAGGATTTGGACTGCAACAGTCGAGTCTGACACAATCCATAGATCATGCCTGCCATAATAGACAGCATACCTGATAGCCTTTATCATGGCCCAAAGCTCTGCTTCAATGGAAAACGCATTGCCAATATAATGGAAGAAGCATCCTTTAACAAATCCCCTGTGAGTGCGGAAGACACCACCGCATCCGGAAGGACCTGACGTGCCAGAAGCAGCCCCATCAACATTAACCTTCAACCATCAAGAAATGGGTGGGATCCAGCGAACATACTTCATCATCAACGGTTTCTTCGCCCTGCCATTCACACCAAGGGGCCTCAACAAAACAAGGTTAGAAACATCATTCCTCATGGTACCAGTTTGGATGTTAGAGTCAGTTCGAATTGCACAATGTATCGCCAGTACACCAGCATGAAATGTGGGGGCAATGTTGTTAAAAATCACAGCATTTCTTACCTTCAATAAGGACAACAGGCTGGCCACAGCTGTAAGGAGAAGAGATTTGATCTGCTCGCTGCAGTTCATCCTGCAAATAAATTGCAGCAGTCCTTCAACCGCTTGGGAAGGAATGCAACATTGAAAAATCTCTTGTACATAGGTCCATAACCTGGAGGCAAACTTGCAAGAGACGAAAACATGGTCAGAATCTTCATCTGCCTGAAGACATGGCATACAAACTGTAGCCAGGTTGAATCCAGAGCACTGCAGCATGGCCTGTAGGGGAAGCCACTTTCTCCAGATTTTCCAGATGAGCAAAGAGGAGGCCGGGGGAATGAAAGGTTTGTAAAAATCCGTGACCCAGGATCGAGGGTCCAGGGAAACACCACACAGTGATCTGTAGCAGTCCCTTGTATTGAACCTACCATTCAAATTTGGCATCCAAACTAGTGTATCACAATCTGTGTAGCAGTACTTTTTATTTCCATTCCGACATGATTCTGGATCATGTTGTTGATTGCAGTTGGGTTGCCCTGGAAATCAGCAATGGAAGCCTCTCTTAGGAGTGTGGGGATTGCAGTAGCATCACAGATAGGTCGAGACAACCAAGGAGTGGTCCAGAAGTTGAGAGGGGATTGCTTGCACACAATCCATTTCGAGCAATTAATGAGGTCAGCATAGGCTTGCTTGATGGCAGACCAAACAGATGAACACAGGTAGTTAGAATACCCATTATAAAGCTTTTCAAGGAACCTGGTTTGAAGGAATTCCATGGATTCATCAGATTTTGAAATTAAATTCCAAGCGAACTTGTTGATCAGGGTGTCATTGAATAATCTGATATCTTTGACACCTGGTCCACCCATGTGGAGGGGTTTGATGCAATCTTTCCACGCAACAGTGACCAGCTTCCTCTCACGAACCGAGCCAGTCCAAATAAAATTTATGATCTTGCTAGTTAGCTCCTTAATCAGGGTTCTGGGCCATCTATACACAGAAAAAGAGTAAACAAACATCGAAGTGATCACTGAGTTGACCAAACATATCCTCCCTGCTTGAGACATGTTTCCCCCTTCCAATTTGCTAACTGATTTGTGATCTTCAGAACAATATTATCCAAATGACACCTTTTAACTCGGCCCCAAAAAAGCGGTACCCCGAGGTATGTGAAGGGAAGCACTCCCCTCTTGACACCAAGCTGTTGTGCCACTCTACATTGTCTCGATGTGCTAAAGCCTCCACCAGACATAACCGATGATTTCCCCCAATTAATGACCTGACCTGCAACCTTCTCATAGTGTGAGAAAATGCCCTTGATACAAGAGGTGGTTCCTTTATCATCTCTCCCAAAAAGAAGAATATCATCAACATAGAACAGATGTGAGGGTGCATGCAACTCACACCCTATTTTCATTCTCTGATACCAACCAAAATTGGAAAGATCAGTGAAGCACCTGCGTAAGTAATCATTCGCAAGAGCAAACAACATCCCAGAGAGGGGGTCTCCTTGCCTGACTCCTCTTGAGCATTGAAAGAAACCCCTAGGAGAGCCATTGATAAGGATGGAGAGCTTGGCACTTGCAAGGATGGAGCCAATAAGATCAATGAACTTCTGGGAAAACCCATGCATTTTAAGAATGATGAAAAGGAAGCTCCATCTGATGGTATCAAAGGCTTTGGAGATATCAATCTTCAATGCCATGTTACCATCCTTAACCTTTCTCCTCATGGCATTGACACACTCAGAGGCATTATAGAGACAATTCTGAATGTTCCGTCCTGGAACAAACCCAAATTGATTACAAGAGATGAGTCCCTTTGCAATACCACCCAGTCGATGATTTATGATCTTGCTAATCACTTTTGGTACAGTATTACCAATAGCAACGGACCTGAAGTCCCTAATGTCAAGGGCATTCTCTTTCTTGGGTATTAAAGTAATGAAGTTGGAGTTCATTCCAAAGGGCATATGGACTGTTCTAAAAAAATCATTCACAGCATTTGTGACATCAAGGTGGACAATATCCCAATAAAACATGAAGAATTTGTTCGTAAAGCCATCAGGGCCTGCAACACTGTCAATATTCAGTGAGAAAAGGGCATCATATACCTCTCTTGCCTTGGGGATGTCAACAAGCATCTTATTTTGATCATCCCCAATAGAAGGATCAAAAAACTGAATAATTTTCTTAGAGTTGTCATCAACAACGAGATTCACGCATACTGTATAAAGTTTATAAAGGATGCGTGAAACCTGTTCATGCATCCTACATAAATTTTAAATAAAAAAAAATCATCAATACTAAACAAATATTAATAAATATTAATTAAATAATCGATAATATAAATTAAATAGTAATAAATATAAACCAAATATTTTTCTATATTTATAAATATTAATTAGAAAATAATAAACTTTAAGTAAAAATTTACAAATATTCAAAAATATTAATAAATATCAATTAAAATAGTAAATATTAAATTAATATTCATAAATTTTAATAATTTCTTTAACAGGTTGAGCGTGAAACCCTCTTATTAAGAATATAAATATTAATTAAATTCTAATGAATATAAATAAATATTTATTAATTATTAATAAATTTTAAATAAATATTAATTGATGTTAATAATAATTATTAAATATTCATGAATAATAGATATCCATTATATAATTATTAATAAATATTCACGCTTCCTATATAATTTTTTATTAAAATAAAAATCATCAATATTTGTAAATACCAATTAAATATAAATATATTATTAATTAAAAAATCATCAATATGTATAAAATATCAATAAATATCAATAAATATTAAATAGTCAAAAATATTAATAATAGTGTTCATGATAATTTTGATCAACTGATCTGATTCTTGGTGCACTACTTGATCGCCAGTATCAGTTCATACTTAAGAATGTGTCATCCATTATTTCACTCTAAGTCTACATGAGTCATACTTTGTCTAGAAAACAATAGGATTTGATTTGGGAAACAATGTTGTCCTCTACCAACTGATCATGATACCAAGTGAAATGAGAACTCATGCACTTATCATCAAGGGTAATCCAATTTTATTTCAGGATTAAGATATTAAATGAGATATGAAAGTTTTATTAGAACAATCAACCTAAAACTCAAGCACTCACTTTACCAGATAGATCAAAAACATTCAACTGCAATAAGAAGGATAAACATCCTTTGAACGCATCCATACTGGAACTTTTCTTATGTCTTTGATTAATTCAATTACAACCTCGTTCTATTCAGTTTATTTTTTGTTAACAAAAAAGAGATATTTAGAACAACATTCCTCTTTCAATAACATGATCTTCCTGAATATTCTACAGTAATTAGGTTTGATTCTAATTGATATACTTATTATGGAAGTAATTTCATATTTCATTATTTACCTCCCCCTCAAGGGAAACACTCATAAACATCAGTTTCGAAAACTAACTTCAACAGGGATGATCTTATTCAATACTTATTCTTCAGGATACCAAAAATATGATCAAACCATGATGATATCTTCTTTATACTTATTGTCTTGGATATGCTAACACATTATTAAAATTCATCAATGATGGCCCTCTTCCTTACATCATAAGAATAGATAAATTAAACAATGATTAAGGAAATATGGTGGATCTTCTTTACTTCTTAATGTGAATATAAAGGTTGAGGTTTTTTCTCAATGAAGTTGGTCCAATTCCTCTAGGATTTTTTCTTATTCTGGAAGAATATGAAATCAATATTTTTCATAATGTTCACAATTTTATCACATGATGGAGATATTTTAACAGTAAAATCCTCCAGTGAAGATTGCGTACCAGTAGAACCTGTGTCCTTTTATAAAGTCTGAATATGTATCTTCTCAAAATTGGTTAAATGAACTTCTAATTCCATATATATCATATTGTGGTTTCCACTCTTCACAAATATCCATTAATCATTGAAATTCTTCTTCACGTAATTTAATTTTTTTAAACAAAGAATCATGTTCCATGATTTTTGGATTCAAATCATTGAGATCAATACTATTTTCAATATTTCTTGAAGTTCATAGATCTTTTCATCCATAGTATTAATATTTATTAATAAATTTAATCATATTATGTATTATACATATATAGATAATAATACTAAGTAATAATATGAATATCAAATAGAAATTATTAATTTTGGAAGATAATTTGATGACAGTAAGACACTTATTACAAAAAATCAGAACTCTATAAATGATAATAGTAAGGCACATACAAAATGTATCATAAATCAAAAATCAACCTAATCTATGCCTCTGGTGTGGATGCTCCTATGTCCCATAGCCAAGCGTATACAGGGGCTCCAAAAACTGGTTCTTTTTTTCTAAATCTGCTCTTTATCGGAGGATTTAACCGCCACTAAATGTCGATATTTTTCTATTAGCAATGATTTTAAATGCTGCTAAAGTGGCCCATCTTCCACGCTTTTTTCAAGGCGGTTATATTGTTTGTCATGACGGTTTGTCCCGGCAGGTCATTACTTTTTTTAGCAGTGGTTTTAACCGCCACTAAAAAAGTAATCCCCCTGCCCATAAAAACCACCGTGAAAATGCGCCAACTACGATGGTTCCCATAAACCACCGCTAAACATCTTTAACCACTGCAAATATTTTCTCAAAACACAATTTAGAGGCGGTTTTTGGAAACCGTTGCAGAATCATATGGCAGTGATTTAAACCGCAGCCATATCCAAAAAAACCGCCGCGAAATTGCAATTTTCATGTAGTGTACCCATTCCCGAGTGGAAGTGGAATGATGTCACGATGGATTTCGTGATAGGTTTGCTGAGGTCGCCTCAAGGGAATGATGCAGTATGGGTTTTCATTGACAAACTCTTGAATGTTGCTCACTTCTTGTCGATCAAAGAGACCTTTAGTGTTGATGAGCTAGGAAGGCTGTGAATTCCAGAGATTTTACGTTTACATGGAGTTATGCACTCCATTGTTTTAGACAGGGACACCCATTTTACTTCTCGGGTCTAGTAGGGATTACAAAGGGCTTTGGGTACATAGGTATTTCTGATAACATCTTATCATCCCCAAACAGATGGTCAGTCTGAGTGTACGATTCAAGTGCTAGAGGACATGCTTCAATCATACGTCCTGGATTTTGGAGGTTCTTGGGAGAAACACATACCTATTTTGGTGTTTTCCTACAATAATAGTTTTCAAAAAACTATTCAGATAGCACTTTATGAGGCTTTGTACAGTAGACCATGACGATCACCCCTATGTTGGATAGAAGCTGGAGAGGTAGCTATGTTGGGACCTCGTCTTGTCTAGGAGAACACAAATCAGATAGAGTTGATTCAGAAGAGGATGGCTACTACACAGTCATGAAAAAAGTCTTATGTTGATCAATGGAGATGACCTCTAGAGTTTGAGGTCAAAGATCAGGTTTTTCTACATGTCACACAGAGGTTTGGACATAAGAGGATTAGAAGACAGGGAAAGCTTTCGCCGAGATATGTTGGACCATTTGAGGTTTTGGAGAGAGTGAAGCCGGTTTCCTATCAGTTGATGTTACCTCAGAGGTACCAGGCTATGCACGACGTCTTCCACGTTTCTCAGCTACGACGTTACTTCTTATACCCATCTCATGTTTTTCAACCTGAGATGGTTGAGCTAGAGGTGGACGCATCATTCGAGGATCATCCTATCCATATTTTTTATCACATTTCAAAGGTTCTTTGTAGCTGATTTGTTCCTCTGGTACAAGTGTTATGGCAGCACAGGCGTGTATAGGATGAGACTTGGGAGAGGGAGGCTGATGTAAAATCACAGTGGCTGGAGTTGTTCGAGGATTCTTCTTCTATGCTTCCTTGCTAAGGAAATTTGGGGACTAATTTCTTTAAGGGGGGAAGTTTTTAAGAACCCGGAGCTTTTTTTCAAGTATGAGTTTTTATTTTCAGGTATTTTTGAGAAAAAGAGGAGAATCTAAAAATTTAAGGAGTACACACTGTGTACTTTAGAGTACACACCATGTATTCGGTTGTTGTGGGTGACCGTGTACTGGTTGTGTAACGGTCGAGTACATGGCTGTGTGGAGTGACCTGAAGACCACCTAAAGTGGGGGTTGGTTAAGGCAAGTACACGCCGTGTACCTTTAAAGAAAATGCCATGTAATTTTCTTTTTAATTGTTATATTGTACCGGGGTTGCGTCTAGTTCACAAAAACCCCTTCTTCTAACGATGTTTCATCTAGGAGTGATCGAGGAGCACGATTCTTCATAGATCCCCTGATCGATCATCTATTATTTGATTCAACCATTGTCGATTGCATTATAATCACCACGATATACCACGTTCTAGGTCGATTCAAGTGTCGACTCCATAGTATATCGATCGCACAACACTGAGGTAGGTGGTTTGTGCCTTTCCGTAGTTAGTCTCTGAATATTATATGAAAAAGTGCCCAATACCCTAGGTATTACGTGTTTAGAGCTTTTATCCCTATTAATGACTTCTATGCATTGTGTGCCTGATTTGATGTTGTTTGATTGTGAATAGGGTTTTTTCCATGTTATGGTTGTGTTGACCGTGTTTTTTTTATATTGATCATTTGGTCTAGCTTGCTGGTTAGGCTGCTTGTTTTCCATGCCTAGTGTTTCTAGGATGGAGTGATATTATCTGATGTTGTTATATGCTTGTAGCTGTTTAGACATGTAGTTCTTGAAAGTTTTTAGCCAAGTATTTCTTAAGGTTTACTTTTTCTATTGAACATCGTTGTGCACGATTAACTTACACAGGGCTTTGGGAACCTGGTGTAGTAAACCATAGGGGGAATGGACGTTGAGGGATTCTCCAGAGTTTCTATTTAATTTTACGTTGCGATACCATAGAGAGGATGGAATTTTTTTCTCCCTCAAAGTGTTTGTAGTTCCACACTGTGAGACCACAGGGAGAATTGGACATTGATTTCTTACTCAGAGTGTCTACAGTTACTGATATGAGACCATAGGGGGAATTGACAGTGAGTGCTTCCTCAGAGAGTCTTTGCTAAATCTGAACCAGAGGGGTTAGACTATGAGTACTTCCCAGAGGGTTACTTGTGTTTGATTAGTTGAACCAGATGGGTTAGACTGTGAGTACTTCCTAGAGTGTTACTTATTTTTGATTAGCTGTTTACTTGATATATGAAAATGAATGCAATTGAAACTGTAGGTTTTTTTACTTTGGATTACTTCCTTGTTTACTACTTCATTTTTCTTATTGTCTGCCATATATATTCACTGACTGTTAGGTACAGATCTTTGGGTGGTTGCCTACTGAGATTTGTCTCACACCCTATTTGGGTCATTTTTTTGGTCCCAAACAGATTATATTATTGTAGGTATACATAATGTCAATCACCCTTCTATGTCAGGTTCTTGACTACTGTGGAGCTGGAGAGCATGGGACCAAGCTGATACTTACGATGTTGCTAGAGTTTATTTGTTTTCTTTGTACTTTGGTTTAGTATTGTATTCCAGCATTGTGACCTGTTTGGCTATTTCCCTAGACATATGTATCATGAATCATTTATATATGTTCCCCAATTGTTTATTACTTTCATTATTCTGCTATTTACTTATTGCATTTATTACTACTTCCTCTATTGTTATCTATTTATTTCCACTACAATACTCTACCAATGAGGGCATAGTTTCCCCATTATCACAACCAAGGCCCTCGCTGCTAGTCAGCAGCCTCTAGCATTTAGGGAAATGTGTTTAAGGCCATGTGACCAACTAGGTACGGGGCACCTCTAGGCGGCACCTGGAATTGGGACGTTACAACTTAAGGAAAAATTTCAATCATCAACTCCCACTTAAGAGAAAATTATAATAATTCAATCCCACTTAAGGGAAAATTAATAGTCGAACATGGTTTAGTTAGTATTTTCATCGTAAATCTAGTTCTAGGGGATGAAGATGCTAGTGTGGTTTTCCCAACCACCTACTAACTACCCAGGATTTCATGTGCTTCAATAAATAAATCAATCAATCCAATTGGAAAATAATCATTTTAAATATTTTAAAATATAATTTCCTAATTTTTAGTTTTCAACATTCCTTTGTCATTTAAAAACCAACATGTAGGCTTTTCATCATTTCATGCCATTTCAAAACATATTTCAATTTAAGTATTTTCCTCAAAATTAACATCAAATAATTTTCATCAAAATGATTTCCAAAATCAAGCCATTATTTTCCATAATTCCATCCCACATTTTCAATTATATTGAAATTTGGTTTTTTTCTCAATTTTCACACCCATTTCAAATAAAGGATAAAATCATCACAATTATATGATTTTAAATTAATTAAAAACTCATTTTGATTTAATCAAGAAATTAAAGGTTTCAATTATAGGGAAAATAATTATGGAACCACCTAATTTTAATCAAAGATCAAGAATCAACACCCAAAATAGGAATGCCAAAAAAGATCGATGGAGAAAGAGATCTAGAATCCAAACCTAAAATAAAAATCCAATCAAATAGAGATTAGATCCATCCAAAATATTATGATCCATAAAACTATAAGGAGTAAGGACAAAGAGATTAAAATAAACTATTAGAGATGAGATCCACTTACCAGAGAGGGATCAGATCTTACATCGGCACTCTAATTCACCAAAGGAGGATACTGGAGGAGCCAAAATTGCTTATAAGGAGTCTTGACAACCCTGGAAATCAAATTAGGGTCGATCAAGGTAATTAGGTATCTTAAAATGGGGATCTAGAATTTTAAAATATTTTTTAGAATAATTAAATCTTGTACACATGATTTTTTGGATAGGGTTGCACGGTTAGACAAACTGTGCACCCCTACTAGAGCCTATTCAAATGTCTTCTTGGAGGTATGATTCTACAAAACATCAATAAAAAACATTGAATACATTATAAGTTTACTCATATCAAAAAACCAAACAAGATAATTGGGAATATCAAACCCACCATATAAGATATCAAGAATTAGATTTTAGCATACCCAAATAAAAATTAGGGAAAAGACTAAAATCAGATCAAATTATTCCTCAAGAATCCTTTCCCCAAATACCAATTGTGACTTAAGACTCATTACAATGGGAGATGGACTAGTACTCACTTGTAAATACCCCAAGTCCTGAAAACCCTACCTATTGTCTACTAGGAAAACCCAAACTGTATAGTGAAATCAAGGAAAGATGCTTAACCTAAGCCTCCCTTCAATTCCACTTTTTCAAAAACTAGCCTGGATACCCTGGTACCTTGATAACTAAACCAGGTCTATCATGTAATGAAGGGAATTCTTTATCCCCATGGTTTGGTGACTGACACCTGGAATCATACAAGATAAAATAGGGAATGAATTTTTCACAAGACAACAAAAGATAAAAGATACAAGTCAGTATGCTCAACACTCCAAAGGGAGAAAGTACCATAAACAATGGGTAAAAAAACCTAGTGCATCATCAAAGTGATGAGAATGAAACAAGAAGAAAACTCAAACATCCCATGAAATAATTGGATAACATCTCCACCATTCACCTCCAACACTCCACATTCTAAAGGATCAAGAACATCCACCACCTCCAAGTGGTACTTTCCCTTTGCTCGGACCTAGAATAAGAAAATCTACAAACACCTGAAAGAAATGGTAGGGTGTTAGGTATAAATCCCAATAGGGTGTCACTAAGTGTTCTAGAATTAATATCATAACAATTTACTATTTATTTCATCAGATAAAATAAATTAAGGCATGGAATTTACATATTTTCAACAAAATATGCCTTTCAATAAAAAGATGGAAGATATGTCAAAACAGATTTCAATAGGCTTAAGTAAACATTTTTATATAATACAGTTTATATAAATCAACTATTATGAGTAAAATAGTTCATAATCATAGGCATTCATATCAAGTCAAAGAACTCATAGCACCATGATCAAACGTCCTATGGTACGTTAGTTATTTCTTAAATGATCCTCACACATCTCATAAATAATCAAGGCTACATATCCACTCCCAATTAATGGAAAATCACAATCATCAACTCCCACTTAAGGGAAAATTATAATCATCCACTCTCACTTAAGGGAAAATTACTATCCAGATATGGTTTAGTTAGTGTTATCATTGTAAATCCAGTGTTGGGGGATCAAGATCCTAGCATGATTTTTCCAACCACCTACTAACTACCCAGGTTCCCATGTGATTCAATCAAAAATAAATCAATAAAATTATAATTTAATCATTCTAATTTAAAATTTAATTTCCCAATTTTTAGTTCTTAAGATGCCTTTTTCATTTCAAAACCAACACGTAGGTTTTTCATCATTTTATTCCATTTCAAAAAATCTTTCAATTTAAGACTTTTTCTCAAAATTAACATCAAATAATTTTCATCAAAATTATTTCTAAAATCAATCCATCATCTTCCATAAATCCATCCCATAATTTCAATTTCATTTAAATTTGGGGTTTTCTTAATTTCCACACCCATTTCAAATCAAGGTTCAAATTATCACAATTACATGTTTTTAAATCAATTAAAAACCCATCTCAATTTATTCAATAAATTCAAGGTTTCAATTATAGAACAAATAATTATGGAATGACCTACCTTAAATCAAAGATCAAGAATCAACACTTACAATGGGAACACTAATATAGATCAAAGGCAAAGGGTATCAAAAATTCAAACCTAGAATCAAGATCCAATCAGTTAGAGTTTAGATCCTTACAAAACATGATGATCCATAAAAATATAAGGATGAATAAAGGAGGGAATAGAAGAAACTATTATATAGGAGATCCTTTTAATGGAGAGGGGTCGGATATTACACTGGCACACTGATTCCTCAAAGGAGGAGGTTGGAGGGGCTAAAATCACTTTTAAGGAGCCCTAACAAGCCTAGAAATTGAATTATAGTCAAGAAAGGTGATTAAGAATCTTAAACATGGGCTTAGAAATTTTTAAATTAATTTTCATAATAATTAAATCTCTTGTGCATGGTTTCTTGGAGAGGCCCAAATAGTTGGACAAACCATACACCCTAATCATACACCCCTACTATCTGGGGTACATGGTTTCTCCTTGGTGGGTGCATGGTTTATTTAATTGTGTGATAACTGTGTAAATTATAATTGATTGAGGCCCCTCAGTTTGGAGGTTCTAGCCACATGGTTCGTACAAACTGTTCACCTCCTTATAAATCACCATCAAAGGGTGCACAATTTTCTGGGCCAAACTGCATAGTTTTTCTTAACCATGTGCCAATTGTGAATAGACCCTTAGGCTTCCAATTTTTTTTTAAATTTCACCCAAAACAACCTGAGATAAGCCCCCAACCAAATCATGATCAAAACTAGGGTCTATGATTACCTTAAACCAAGTAATGGTATGTTATATTTGTGTATTATTATTGAAATCATTAAGATTAATCTTTCAAACGATGGTATATTCATATTAGTTATCTTAGCATGTAATAGCCATTTTTGGTTTCGGTAACTAAATAGTGAGAGGAGGAATATATTTTCATATTTTTTTAGATATTATGATCTATTACAAGTTTATTTTAGTGCTTTAGGTATGAAAAAATCTTATTTTTCATTCATCATTGGAATATGGGATGAAAAGAGGTCGAAATTAATTAAAACACGCAACTAAAAGATGAAATTATGTTTATGGATTTGAAGAAATAAAGTAAGTATATTTTCTCATATTCTACGCTAAAATAACTACTTAACTCTAGGAAAAGGGATCTTTAAAATGAATATGTTTTCTTTTTACAATTATTTCTTAATAATTGATGGTTATTTCCACCCCTCACTAACTTATCTTTTTGTGGTCATTAACATTATCATAATCATGTTCTCAATCAGACTTCATAACTCTTTAGACAATATATTTATCCTTCATGTTAATATTTTCACTTGTCACTAATGTTGTCCTTATCTAGGAACATAATTGAGTGTTATTTCAAGTAACCTTTATGTTTCCCACTTCACCTTTTCAAAGAAAGTTTTGTTATTCCTTCGTATGATATGGGTTTTCAAAAATGGTATTTTTAAATATTGTACCCTTGATTACTGAGATAAAAAAATTGAGGATGAAATTTATTTAGGGGGGATCTAACACCCTAAAATTTTATTTTAAAATAATAATAATCTCAATAGCTTTATTAACACATAACATCAAGTTTTACGTGAATTATGAAATACTATTAAAATATTATTATTTAAATGTGACTATTATAATCCAATTGTTAAATTACAAGTATCAATAAGGATAATTAATATAAGAAGAATATGTATAAATAATTTATATAATTCAAATATATTGATTAATTCATAATAAATAATTAATTAATTTTCATTAGAGTCGTTTTATGCATCAAAAATATATTTTCTTCAAAAATGGATTTTATTGCATTTTATATGTGTAAATTATAATTAATTTATAAAACATTTATAAATTTTATTTGAGAAAATAGCTATCATTTTTTAAATAATCGTGTAATTATTATCTTAGGGTGAATTTTTTGATTTTTTTGGAAAAAAATATATTTAAGTGAATTTTTCGAAATATCGATTTTTGAAAAACTATCATTTCTTTTCATTAAAATAAAGTAATTTAAAAGTATCATTATGTTTTAAATTTAATATTAAAGTAAATTAAGTCTCATTTAATTATAAATAGTCTAATTAATTATGTAGTAATTAGAATTATACTTTATTTCTGCATAAGTTTATTTTTGGGCTTAAAAACACATTTTTCAAAAAAACTGTTTTTCATTGTATTTTACGCATTTATATTAAATTTTATTTATACCACTTATAGAAATTAAATATTTAAAAAATTATTACATATTTTGAATCATTACACTCAAATTTGGTAAATATTCCTCTTTTATTTTTTCTCATTATAAATACTAACCTTGGTAAAAATATTGTCACTGTGGTAAGGCTAAAGCGGGTAAAATAGGTTTAAAACATTGAGATAAGGCCTAAAAATATCCCTCACACTTGTAATTGTCCTATTTTATGAGTTTTTTTCAAAAACAATACATCCTAGATATGAAAATATTCTAATTTTATTACACTTTCCTTTGATTATAACATTCATATTATTTTAAGATAAGGATAAATAAAAAATATCACATTCTTAATTTCAATTTCTCTTATATGATTTAATAATGATAAAAAGAAGTTATCAATGAATTTAAAACTATATTTTGAACATAAATAAATTATTTTTATTATAGTAACTTATTTTTAATTTTTATTGATGATATAATTATCATAAATGCTTAGGCAACATCAATATAGAGTTTGTGCAAGTAGTAGAAAAATCAAGATAAATGGTTTTAAAAATAAGAAAATTAATTTTTTTTGATGAATTTTGGTATGCCAAAAATTTAATAGGTAATTATAAAGTATAAATAAAGTTAAATTTTTTTATATTTTAATCCCATGGTTGTATTGATGTCTTTGAATCCAAAAGAAATGAATAGTCCCAAAAATGACTAATGAAATTTTATGATAAACAATATTTTATTAAATGATTTAAAATAAAAAAATATATTTAAAGATGACAATTGGGATTATAAACAGTCAAAAATGTCATCTATGGACTATTTATGAGTCATTTTTCACCTTATAAGTAAATTTATGACCCTTAAACATAAAAAAAATGTGTCACCACACTTAAGGTTAAAAAGGGTTAATGTGGGGGTTAAGCAAAAAGATAAGGTTTAGAATGAAACTTAAACATGATTGTAACATCCCAAAAATTTCAAAAATATTCATATTATATAAATATTTTATTAAATAGATTTTTTTATAATTAAAACCAACTAATAATATTTTTGAGACTATTTTATTTTAAAGTAATATTAGAAATCAAGTGTTTTATTTAACTTAATTATAATATTTAAATTAATTATACATGTCATTTATCATTTAAAAATATATTTTTAATTTAATATTCTAGAAAAAAATATTATTTTATTGAATTATTTATATATATATATATTAATATGAATATATGTATTTTATTAACTTTATAAAAACTTGAATAACTATTATAATTATAAATATAATAAAAATACTAAATTATGTTGATTATATTCAGTATAAATATTAATATGACAATAATTATTTCATTTGAAATAATTCTATTAAAATAAAAAATAATAATTAGATTTTATAAAATTTGAGTTTTGAAAATATGAAATGAATATATATACATATATATATATATATATATATATATTTCAAATAATATTAGATTATAAAAATTATTTTATATAAATATATCATGATAAAATTATTATTTCAGTTTTTCATTTTAAAATAAATGAAAAACGTTTTTTAAGAGAAATGAAGTGATGAAATTGAGAGAAAGGGGGGGAGTCTGTGAGTTTTGATCAGCCAAGGGAGAGGGATCCCGAGCAGAGGGTCTTCGAGGTTGATTCAATGCCAAGGGAGAGGCCGTAACTGAGCTGAGGTCTTCATAGGGGAGTTCAATCAAGCTATGGCCACCGGTGAGAGTGGTCCAAGCATCAGATTTCTTCGTCGAGTGGTCTGAGCGTCGTCATGGGTGAGATGTCTTGATGCAGATGAGTGGATCGAGCTCAAGTTAGGGTTTCAATCAACGAGACTTAATCACAGTTAGGGATTCAATTTCCGTTTTTCTTCAACCTATTGAGGTAGGTGTTCTTATTTCTAAGTTCCTTTTTTTATTCACCAAAATAGTGTTTAGTATGTCGGTTTCCTTTTTTTATCCACTAAAATCATTGTCATTTGACTGGTTAATTATTCTATGTGATACGATTATTGTTTTCTATTCTTCTTTTGGATTATGAACGTAGTATGAATTATTTTGGTCCATTGATAAAAATATTTCTGAATCATACATACTGTTTTGGTCATTTTATAATGAATTTGTCAATGTTTCAAGCACTGGTCCTGTTTCATTTTTGTCTAGATGAATATGAATACACAAATAAGGTATTTTTCGTCTTGCTATGCAATCTTTGTTATGTCACTGTATGAACAATACTATCAAGGGATATAAAAACCTTATGTTGGTGTGTAAATGAAAGTGGGGGAAACCAATTTTTCAGTCTGGAGTGTTTGTGAGAGTGTGTACAGCTCTACACCAGCAGAGAGTGTGTGAGTCTGTAGTTGTATAAGATCCTCAGCATGATCAGACCAAGTATAGTAGAGTTTCCAGTGGTGTTCGCTTCGATTAAGGAGTTAGCACACGTGAAGGCTTTTCATTTATCTCTCATTGTTTTGTATAGTTAAGTTGTAAGGTTTTCATATAATCCTACAGAACCTAGACTAGTAAAAGTTATTGGTATGTAATGGATGTTGTGTTTTTTTATTTTAATTTATTTTATAAAAAATTACACAACATTTATAATGTGTTGAGTTCAGTTGCACGGGCTCAAGAATTATATGTATAACTTTTATTGGTCCAAGGTATTTACATATTAAAATGTCCTAGATTCAAAATTATGTCCATTTGTTTCCAATTTACAAGAATATGATATATATTATATTTAAATATTTTATGTAATTCCACGTGTGTCATTTCCCACGCTTATAAAAAGGAACCTTATTTTCTCCTTTATTCATAAAGTTTGAGCACTCTATCTCTGAAAAAACCAACCCTAATACCCTCCTAGATTATTTACCTCTGTCTTAGATATATTTTTCTTCCCCTAAGACCATCCTAAAATGTATTAGGGTGTAATTTAAAGTAGATATTCCAAAGAAGAGGTAATAGTTTAACTGAATACTTTAATGTTTATTTATTCTTTAACTTCCAATAAATATATTGTATCCATAAAAAATTATTAATACAAGAAAATAAATATACTTATACATTATTAACATAATATTACAACAATTTTTCACCTACTTTCTATCGAATAGGAAATGAAAGTATCGCTCGTGTGTACATGTGGACTATATCCACCACGTAGAGATATGAATCATTTTGCATCACTGCCTCACGTTGATGGATATAATGATGAATTTAATAAATATATATTATATTTATGATGTAATTAATATTCTATAATGGATAAATATTATTTATCTTCCTTTCCTATTTTTTTTATAAAATGAAAATGGTGTTCATGTGTACGTACAGACTTCCTCTTTATGAACAATGTAATTAATTTTTATCTCCCCATGTTTTATGGACATTTCTAAATATATATATATATATATCAGGAATAATATTATAGATATTTTTGAATCATGACCAAGATTCAAGGACCATAACTGCCAAAAAAACCATACATGAGAAACGAAGCACTTAACACCTGAAATAATGATATTAATAAAGAATTGTTAATAAATGGGTGTTTAAATATTACAAGTACAACATATATAATAATATAAGTATTTAAATTATTCTATTATATAATTATATTTAATATAACTTATTTAAATTGTAGTTTTTAGTGATTAAAAATCAATTTAGACATGAGGTAAGGGTTTCTCATCTCATTATTGTTTCTGTGAGACAAGTGTCGTATTCACTACTTTTTTCTTTTATGTGGTGTATATACTACCCATTTTAGATGATATATTAGGAATTTATTTATATTAATGGTATTTAAAGTTTCATTTTAATTTATTTCTTTCATGATTTTTATGATTCAGAAGTTACCAAACTGGTAAGCATTTTATGTTACAATCTCACTTTTTACTGGGATTGTTTATGCTTAAATTTATGATGATAAAATTATATAATATATCTCTCATAAAACTCATTTATTTTATTATCCTATATTTATTTCTATATATTTAAAGTTTTCTTTTCATTTTCCTTTTTTTATGTACTCAAAAGGTTTAAATAATATTTTTAATGAAAACCGGCTTTATTTATCTCTTCAGTCAGGAATATTTTCTCTCCCATATCTATGTTTTAAAAAAAAATTCAAGAATTTATTTACTATTATCTAATGTTTTATTAAATTCATTTTTACCCATGTTTGAATTTCTTTAAAAAAAATTAAAGGAATATTCTTTTCATTTTCTAAATGAGGAACTTTTTACCAAAGTTTTAAATGGAATCTTTGTTTTAACATTTACTATAAAAATGGATTTTCCTACCATCATGAATATTATTTTCCTTGAATATTCCTTTAAAAGTTCCATGTTTATTTTAAAGGAAATTTTTCCCCTATTATTCTATAAACTTTTATATTTTAAATTATAGATTTCGGAATGAAAAGGGTATTTTTCTCAAGAAATATTTCAATGATATTTTAACGGCATTTTTTATCTATGATAAAATCCTTTGATGTTACTTATACTTCACTGGGGATATGATATTTTTATACCATTATTATTATTTCTCTATTTATTTTTTATTATGATGATGAAACTTATTTTCTTTTACAAGGGTTAAGTTATGATGAAATAATAAATGCTTTCATGATCTTATGTAATACATATGAATGGATTATGGTTATATAATGGGTGGGTCCATTTTAGCACTATAATTCATTTGTTATGGATTAATGTTTTATAATCTCCAAGGGTACATGGGATTTTATCCCAAGCCCAAAATATGGTGCATAGGTGGTTATACCAAGCCCAAAAAGGGTACATGGGAGGTTATCCCAAGACCAAAGAAGGTACATGGGAGGTTAGCCCAAGATTAACATGTGATGAATGTCATGTTGGGTATCCTAGAAATAATATTTCTATGATTATGATTATTCCACACTTTATTCAACTCTTTTATGAAATGATTTTGTTCTAATGTTATTCTATCATGGCTTGTGTTCTTTGATTCCTTTATGATTTATGTCTTATGAACTATCAAGATTTGTTTCATGACTCGTGATAATGATCTATAAATTTATGGTGATGATTTTCAAATTTTAATATCATTTTATCATACCCTTATGCTTGTGATATGTTTAAAATTTATCATTAATTGATATCTGCCTTGTTTACCCATATTGAGCATCCAAGCTAACTCATTATTATGTTTCCTTTTCCCTAGGATATAAAGAAAGGATTTAAGTATGATATATCTAATAAGGGTGTTTGTTATGAAGAACTTAGTGGGAGATAAATTAGATAATTTATGTACCAGTCATTTATGTATCTAAGTTTTCAATTACACTAAACCTTTATGGTTTTGGTGTGGATCATAATGATATGTATTGAATATTCATCTAATAAGATGTTACATTTATGTATTTAATGTTTGGGTCATCTCACCAAGCATTATATACTTAATCACCCACATTATAAACCATATTCCCTTTTAAAGACAAGATAAATGGATCATGCTCTTCAGTCTCACCTGTATAGATCAATAAATTGAAATTGATAGAAGTAAAATGTAACAAATCTTTCTTTATACCCATTTAAATGTCAAACCACTTGAATTTGAATAAAACAATTAAAATTTGACCATGATAGTTTAATTTTATGATATAATCCATCTTTCTATATTATCCCACCTCTGTAAGTGTAAATACACCACTATTTTTAGTTTTCAATCCTTTATTGTGATGAATTTTATGAAAATTGATGCCATTAATATTATATGCACCAAATATATTAGCATTTCTTATAGGAAATCAAGCTAAAAAAATCAAATCATTTAAAATTTTAGCTTGATTATCAAAATTAATTATCAATATAAGAAGATATAAGTTATTACTTTTAACATAGAAAAAATAAAAACATGTCAATAATATGAATATGAGTATGTAATTACATGAAAAGAAAATCATTTTATACTCTCATTATTAAAATATTATATCATATCATATATGAAAGACTACAAGATTAATATTGTGTTTTCTATACTTTATGGGTTTTTTAACATATAAAATCATATGTAATTTAGGCCACATCTCTATGTGACCATATAAAAAAACTCTCCCATTAAAATATTTAGTGAAAAATATTTATGAAGTAATCAAATTTGAATAATAGTGAGACTTAGGAATCATATTCCTAACTATTCAACTTCTTGAACATATTCAAACATCTTAACTTCACAACATCAAATGTTATGATGTCAGCATATGTTGTTTACTTATAACTCTTTATAAGTTCATCATCATCAAACTTGGAACCCTATACCATAAAAAATTTCGTTGAAATAATATAACTACTTACATTATTGTTTATATGTCCTCCTAAACTCTTTAAGGATATTAAGTAAAATTATCTTCTAGCTTTAAAATGGTGTAATCCTTTGTTTGTTAAATTTAAACTTCTTTAAGTCCAAACATATTACCACTAGCCTCTTAATCACTAAATTCTTTTCATAATATCTTTATAATATCCACAAACCCTTTAATGTTAAGAAATAACATTAATTTTCTTTTAGTAGAAATATCAGACAACTAAACTATAGTTTACATATCATATATGGAATTCTATGTGTTTGGAACCTTTCATTTTTGAAAATAATATTTTATTAAAATATACCATCAATGGGTGGTGGGAACACATTCCCACATATTTTAACAAATACTTGGATAAATATTTTATCCTAGATAAAACACTTTTTTTGTATATTCTTCTCAAAACAGGTTATAGAAATTGATGATTTATAAATGATGTGTATACAATTAATTATATCATTTTTCTAATATCAAATCTTTGTTATCAAATATTTTCTCTTATCACATAAGAGAAATGAAATGAAGATGTGCATCCTTTACTTAGATTCTTTTGTGCTTGATAGAATCCTTTGCATTAAAATCTATGTTGTAGTAACTATTTTCTGAATATCATGAATATAAAATATATTCTTGATCAATTATTCCTTTTATTTTGAACTCGTGTATATTGATAACACCTTGTAAAATATAAATTAATTATAACATACCCTTCAAAATAAAATAACTAATTTATATAATATTCATACCTGACATGTACATTACATGGATTTTTACAAACTCTTCTAAGTATACATTGAATAATCCAATAATTGAATTATTACTCTTCCTTCATAAAAACCCTAGGTTTCAATAGCCTTGATTTTCTTCTTGAAGAAACATTGTTGAACTTTTCAACCAACCTTTCTTCTTTTGGTATGAACTTATACCTACTTGTACTACCTATATAGTACTAAAAAACCTAGAAATCATATTCTCAGTTCACATATATTCCCAAAACCTTAAGAATATCGAGTAAACGTTATTTTGAATTCAATCATATTATTATAATTTTTACATCCCTTAAGTAGAACAAGCAATTTTTTGTCTCCCAATAAAAAATTTTATATAATTAAATAATTCATAAACCATGTATATTAAAAACACCAATATAATTTCATTTAAACAACTATTATTTAAATTCTCTTCTCAAGTTCTATATGAGATAAAGTATACATGTTATGATGAATTTATCCAAGATCTAATTATCAAAGTTATCAATAAAGAAACTCATTTTCTACATTATTTTAAATCAACCTTTAAGCTCCAAACTTCAATTTTCTCTCTTTCTAACCATCTGTATATTTACAACACTTTTTAAAGCATACATTTGATATCATATATGTGTTAGAATAATATAATTTATTTTTATAACCAGTAAATCTTTAAGGAAACCTTTAGTCTCACCAATTCATTTATCATATTCAATCATATTGAACATCATTTGACATACCCAATCATATTGAGTATATGTGACAAAAATCATTGATGTACTCATTCATATTTATTACATGAGTGGAAACTAATATTCCTTTGGTCATTTTGAATCTAATGAATTTTAAACCATAAATGAATCACCATGTGCATCCATAAGCATCTAGATTCACTTGTTGAACAATTTAAACACTTGGTTACTAAGGAAGTGATTTTTCTGACACATATAATTTTCCTTTATTACTTTTCTTAAATCACTAATCTTTATTAATAACTTTTATTATGTTACTAGTATTAGGAGTAACTTAGAATAAGATTCTTCTTATCAAGGATTTATCATAAAGTTTAGCTTGATGATAATGATGATATTATCCACAACATAAGATTTTATAATATTAGTATCATGTATTATAACCATTCAATAGGTAATTTTATTAAATGGTATCTCACTAAAATGATAACCCCTTTTAAAATTCATAATATCCATTAGTGGGGCCAAATCCATATTTCACTGAGAAATGAGTCTACTATGGTGTTTCTCTCCCTACTTAGTTATTTAGGAAGGGAATCATCTCAATCACAACAGTTGTGATTCTTGGATATTTGAGTAGAAACTCTATGTCCAAATCCAACATATAGATATACTCAACTCCATTCCTCTAGTAACCTAATCCTATTAGGGTCTCATAACTAGTGTGACCCAAAACAAGTTCCAAGAATAGTCTAACAATGGATAATCCAAGGGCACCCAGCTATGTTATGAAATTCCCAAGTATAACCTAGTGTCATCCATACTTTCTTTTCTTGCACAATATAATCTAGGGGAACCGAGATATAAAATGACCTTACTAGTTAGATGATCAAGGTCTTAACAAGTGCCACTTTGTAAAGAATCTCACACTTAGTTTTTGAAGGGGATTTAAATCCCACTACCTTATCTCATGCTATTCAATTTTATATATGTTATTTTATTAATTTAATTTGGAATCATATTCCCTTAAGTAAACTAATATGTTCAAACCCTATTTATGTGTAAATCTTTATACAGCCCACAAGTTTGTATTACTCACCCAAAATTAGAAATCGGGTATATTCATACATATCTGAATGAATCATATGCATAAGGTAAGTGAAAAAATCATGTAAAGTCATGGATTTTGTAACTCCCCGACCCCAGTTACCCAGATTCGGTGCATTATTACATAACATTGGTATGATCACAAGAAAGATCAAATCTCGAAAGACCGATTGGTTTAGTAGTCTTGGAAACACTAGATATATTCATAAGTCTTACATTACATCATAAAATGAAAAAACTACTACAACAACATATTGTCTCCATAATCCACACTCATATCCCCACATAATATCCCTGCAGGTCATTCATAATTTACTTCTTCACTTCCTGGGAAAAATAAAACATAGAAAAGGGGTGAGCTCAAATGCCCAGTAAGGATAACAATATAGCGGAAACTTTCATAAATAAGAATAAACATTTAAGGCAATGTATAACTAAAACAACAGCCTTTCAAACTTGAACTTTCAACATTTTATGGCATAAATAAAATGAAATAATTTCATTTACTCATTCACATGGATATTCCACTAATCTAATAATCACATGGAAAATCACTAACCACTTTCATAATGTTGGAATGCATAATGCCAGACTATCATAACCACATAGCCAAGGCCTCGTGCCAAGACTACAAATAAGATTTTGTCAAGGCCTTGTGCCAAGACACTAGTTTGTCTCATGAGACCTACCGATGCATCGAGGAGCTATAGCGGGCTCCACCCGTCACTTACTAAGTCCAATGCATTCCCATATGAAAAGGTTTAAACATAACATAAACATTCGTATTAAAACTAGCATACGAAATGTAAATAATTTCACCATAAACTATGAATGGTATAAAAATAGAACATCCACAGTCAAACATATCACAAAACCTTCAATATAATATAGAAGTTTTGTATCATAATAAATCAACTTCAAATAATCTTAAAATCCATCAAAGGATGTTGACATAGATGAAATCAAAATTCTTTTTAAAGAAATATCTCCTTTTATTTGGAAATAATTTAAGATCTATATAAAATAAAACCTTTTCTTTGAAAATATTCTTATAAGCTTGTAAGGGAAGCTTTGAAGATTTTATAACGGCGGAAAATAGCCGCACCCGCCGTATAAGTTAAAAAAAACATTCTTACCTTAATTCTGTCGAAAAGGTTAAAAATGACCTTGTTTTGAAAACGACGGAAAGATTCCTTCATAAACCTCTTATAACAAGTCAACCAAGGGTATAAATGACTTTAACCCATATTCTTGTAAATAATAAAAAATGTTTTGAAATACATTTTTAAGAAAACATGGATGTGGATGATAAAGAGATCCCAGTAGATTATTACATATAAACAACCTCGGATAATGAAGAGATTGTGAAATAACCCTTACCTTGTAATTTTCCTTGGTTGGGGTAGGTTAACCTCCTGTATAATGGTGAAATAATTTTTATTAAATTATACAAGAATCATATATATTAATATGATATCATATATGATCTTTTAACATTGATTTGTTAATAATATCTTAGAATTATCGTCGTTTCGGGTGTTAACTTACTCATTTTCTTTTATATGTTTTGTTATATAAGACATGTTTGTTGTATCTTATTCATATCTATAATGATATAAAGTCCTTAAAAATAATTTTTAAATCATCAAATGATAATTATAGTTGAATGGATACGATGGAGAATGAATCTCATCGCGTTCGTGGAGACGGTAGTCTGTACGTACGCACGAGCGACAATATCATTCTTTTGATATTAAAATAATATATAAATGGATGGTATATCATATATAAAGAATTATTAACATGTTATATTTATTATTTACATGAGTTACACATCATTATTATACCCATCCAAATAATAATATATTGAATAACAATTACACCACGACGTGGAGACGGTAAGCCGTACGTACGCACGTATGGTGACATGTTATTCAAAGGGTGGATAGAATACTGAATATGGTTGTACCATATTTATAATAACATCACAGTATATGTGAGATACTGGAGTTATTATTTTAGAATGGTAAGAACAAAGAAAGAAGAAGTGGAAGAAGAAAGGAACTTGAAAAGGGGTGGTGAAAACATTACCTCTTCTTCGGGTTCTTCCTTTTGATTTGATCAAAAGGGCTCCTTAGGTTGGAATTATGATCAAACTAAGGCCTCTAGGTTGTAGTGAGGGATGTTGGGAGAGTATTTTGGCAGAGTTTGGCTTAACCAAAAGGCTTTGAAGGTGTGAAGAAATGAGAAAGAGGAGTGCCCTTTTATAAGAGGGGTGAGGGGCACCTTTGGAAAAGCTAGAGATATTAGTTTATAATAAATTCATAATCGGTTTCCAATGGCTCCAAAGTTTACTATTCAAAGGTTAAGGTGGGGATGGGTCGAAAACAACTCAACCAATAGAATTTATACAGGTTTGGGTACTTATATTAACCTTATCTTTAAGTATTAACTCTAAGTTAATTAGTTTCACTTTTACAATGTCTCTTTGTATTTTTATATAATACGGTTAATAAACTTACTATATACATCCAAGCGACCCCCAAGTGGTCCATTAATGATGAACCTATCATGATATAAGTCTCTTGGCCGAACCTTAGATTTTTAGGAATTTAATATCAATTAATAATATAATATTTTTTTTAAGAACTCTTTTATGTCAATTTTGACACTATTCAATAGTTTATTTTTTTGAAACTCATAACAGATTGATTACTTCGAAAAAAGTAAATTAAACAAATCCTAATATATCATATTATCCTAGAAAATTAGTTTAATTCATTAAAAGTTTCATATTATATTTATTTGGGTATTTATAATATCAATTATTTTAATTTTTCACTATTATAGTAATTACTGCATCATCATTGTGTCATAAATAAAATAAATTATTTAATGTCTAAAAATTATAAATAAAATATCATTATGTAGGAAATCTTTTTATCTTTCTAATGAATATTTATAATCTAAAATCCAACATATATACCCCTATGTAACAATTGTTTTTCTAAAAGATATATGCTTGTGTCATTTTTGTATTCATTTTAACTTAATAAAGTGTCATTATCACTTACAAGTGGATCCATGGGGTCCCAAAATCGACCCAAAGATGCCCATGGTAGACCATGTATCAAAAAATATGGTTAAGACACGTTTTAGTGTAATTTAGTATTATTATAATATTATTTTTTAACCCTTATTTACCGGATTTACCCTTAACCATGGTAAATAAAATATTTACCGCAGTAATTATTCAAAATGTCTAAAAATAAAAGTTACCTATTTACACAATTTGAACATCCTGATTCCAAATATGGAATCCATTTTATTAAATTCAAAACACATAAGTGGCAGAAATTAATTTAAAATTAATTCCCGCTGTCAAAACAAAAAACGTGTTTTTAAGAGATAATAACTATCAAAAGATTGACACTTTTTTATGTTCGGTTTAATTGTAAAATTATGTCCAATGACCAACATTATATTAAATGGTAAAAATATATTCTAAATATACTTTAAAACTACTAAAATTCATAATTTATCACTATTAATTATTTTGATTAAAAAAGTTGTTTTTAATTAAAATTTAGTAATTTTCACTATTCATCAAAATATGAAAGTTATCCGAAAAGTACCAAAATTTCACCTTAGGCTAAATTAGATATTCCGAATCCAAAAATGAAGTCCATTTTGAAATATAAAATATATATAATCTTAAAAAGTAGGTATTACTATTCATAACGGCTAGTTTGATTGGTTGTTAGAACTCGGTGTTGTGTACAACACACGCTATCGCATTATTCAAAGAGAAGCGTACCGTAGAAGCTTGGGGTGTTACATTCTCCCCTCCTTCAAATAATTTCGTCCTCGAAATTTCTAGAATACTATCGCATGAAAAGACTCGGGTGGTTCTTCATCATAAGTTCCTCGGGTTCCCACGTTGCCTCTTCCATCTTATGGTTTCTCCACAAAACTTTTATCAGACGCGTCGTCCGGTTTCTCAGTACTTGTTCTCTCGTATCAAGAATCCTGACCGGCTCTTCACAATAGGAAAGATCGGGTTCCAGTTCTAATTCCTCATAGGTGAGTACATGCGTTGGATCAGGCATGTATTTCCTCAACAGAGATACGTGGAACACATC
The DNA here is from genome assembly GCA_963277665.1 of Viscum album. Taxonomy (NCBI): domain Eukaryota; kingdom Viridiplantae; phylum Streptophyta; class Magnoliopsida; order Santalales; family Viscaceae; genus Viscum; species Viscum album. The sequence continues at coordinate 398,751,180 of OY728144.1, forward strand.
GTGAACTTTGGAGAGACTTGGCGGCATTGCCAATCGGTAAGCTACAACCCCAATTCGTTCTAGAATTTCGAATGGTCCGATGTACCTGGGACTGAATTTACCTTTCTTACCAAAACGTATGACTCCCTTCCACGGAGATACCTTCAGGAAAACATGATCACCGACTTGAAATTCCAAATCCTTCCTTCGATTATCGGCATAGCTCTTCTGCCTACTTTGAGCTGCTTTGATGTGATTTTGGATTACTTTCACCTTTTCCACCGTTTCCTCCACCAGTTCTGGGCCTACAAGTTTTCTTTCACCAACGTCATCCCAACAGGTTGGTGTACGACATCTCTTTCCGTATAACGCTTCATATGGTGCCATATGAATACTCGAATGGAAGCTATTGTTATAGGAAAATTCTACCAGAGGTAAATATTGATCCCACATACCCTGAAAGTCAAGTGAGCAAGATCTCAACATGTCTTCTAAGGTTTGAATAGTCTGTTCTGATTGTCCGTCTGTCTGAGGGTGGTAAGCAGTGCTCAAATGAAGTTCAGTATCCAGGGATTTCTGAAGACTTTTCCAAAATCTTGAAGTAAAACGGGGATCACGATCAGAAACAATTGATAGGGGTACTCCATGAAGTCTCACAACTTCATTAATATATAGTCTTGCTAGACGTTCTAGGGGTAGATCTTCTCTTATAGCAAGAATATGTGCTGACTTGGTAAGACGATCAACAATAACCCATATTGCATCATTCCTTCTAGGAGTCTTTGGTAGCCCCATGACAAAGTCCATCGTAATATTGTCCCATTTCCACTCCGGTATGGGAAGAGGTTGCATGACTCCTCCAGGCTGTTGCCTTCTAGCTTTCACTTGTTGACAAACCATACATCTTGACACAAAATCAGCAATCTCCCTCTTGATGTTGTCCCACAAAAAATGTTCCTTCAAATCTCTATACATTTTTGTGCTCCCAGGGTGTATAGAGAAATTGGAACTATGAGCATCATCCAACAATTCCCTTTTTAGATCAGGTAAATCGGGAACACAAAGTCTCTTCCCGAATTTCAAAATTCCATCTTCATACACAAAGTCTCTCAATCTCCCATCATTCACAGCTTTAATCTTCTTTTGAAATTCTTCATCATCGGTCTGAGTACTCTTAATACTTTCTATTAAAGATGGTTTGGCAACCATTTGAAAAAGAAATGATGTTTTGCCTTCCCTGGTTATTCCCATGTCCATCTTCACTAGATCCATGAAAATTGGATCCCTTTCAATTCTCATATTGTTCAAAACTCCATGGTATTTTCTACTCAAAGCATCTGCTACCTTGTTTTCCTTCCCCGGGTGGTAGTGTATCGTACAATCATAATCCTTGAGTAATTCAAGCCATCTCCTTTTCCTCATGTTGAGTTCTTTTTGTGAGAAAATATACTTCAAACTCTTGTGATCAGTATAAATGTCACATTTTTCACCATAGAGGTAGTGCCTCCATATATTCAAAGCAAAGATCACAGCTGCTAACTCGAGATCATGAGTAGGATAGTTTTTTTCATGAATTTTCAACTGTCGTGATGCATAGGCAATAACTCTATCATTCTGCATAAGGAAACAGCCAAGTCCTTTCTTTGATGCATCACTATAAATAACGAACCCATCATTCCCCGATGGTAGAGTCAATATAGGAGCATTGACTAATCTTTTCTTCAGTTCTTCAAAACATTCTTCACACTCTTTTGTCCAAACAAATTTAACCCCTTTACGTGTGAGCTTCGTTAATGGGTTAGCCAATCGGGCAAAATTCTGGACGAAACGTCGATAATAACCTGCCAAACCAATAAAACTGCGTACTTCAGTTATACTCGTAGGTGCTGGCCATTCTTGGATTGCCTTGGTCTTAGAAGGATCAACAGAGATTCCATCTTTAGAGACAATATGGACAAGAAAAGAAATCTCCTGAATCCAGAATTCACACTTGCTAAACTTCCCATATAATTCATGCCTCCTTAGAGTCTTCAAGATAATGCGCAAGTGATTTTAATGATCTTCGTAGGTTTTGGAGTATACCAAGATATCATCAATTAATACCACCACAAATTCATCGAGATACTCCTTGAAAACTCTATTCATCAGATCCATGAATACAGAGGGTGCATTAGTCAATCCAAACGGCATTACGGTAAACTCGTAATGCACGTACCTGGTTCGAAATGCTGTCTTCAGAATGTCTTCCTTCTTCACACACAACTGATGGTATCCAGATCGAAGGTCAATCTTTGAAAAGTATTGAGCTCCATACAGTTGGTCAAATAAATCATCAATGCGAGGTAGGGGATACTTGTTCTTTATCGTTATAGCATTGATCTCCCTGTAGTCGATACATAACCTCATAGATCCATCTTTCTTTTTAACAAAAATAACAGGGGCTCCCCATGGAGAAACACTAGGGCGAATAAATCCCTTATTACTCAATTCCTCTAGTTGTTTCTTTAGTTAAACTAATTCTACAGTAGCCATTTTGTAAGGGGTCTTCAATATAGGCCTTGATCCAGGAATTAAATCAATGGAAAACTCAACTTCTCGTTCTGGAGGATGTCCAGGTAAATCTTCCGGAAATACATCTACAAATTCTTTCACAACAGGTACATCCTCTATTTGAACATTCCTTTCCTCACCCGCAGTTATTTCATTCTCTTCCTCCCCAATAATTGAATTTAGTTGAGCTATTGAGGGTGGATCTAAATAAGAATTAGGTGGTGACGATTCTGCTCTAAAGATAAGGTGTTCCTTATCATTATCATCAAGAATCGTAACCTCTTTCTTCTTACAATAAATCTTCGCATCATAGTCCGAAAGCCAGTCCATACCGAGGATTATGTCAGACTCAATCATAGGTATGACGATGAGATCAGCAGATAAAGAAAATTTATGTGCTCTAATGGGGACTGATTCACAAAACTTTGTTTCAATGATACTTCCCTTAGGAGTTTTAACTGAAAACTCTCTTATTAAATCAAATTGGAAATATCTAATTTTCTTAGCAAACTGGGAAGATATGAAACAATGCGATGATCCAGAATCAAATAATGCATTTTCTAAACTTGAGGAAACCATTAAATTACTTGCCACCATGTCTTTCGGAGCTTCTACCTCAGCAGTAGTGATAGCATAAGCTTGGCCTTGATCCCTTGGCCTTTTCTGAGGTAAGTTCTCCTGACGCTTAGGACATTCATTCGCATAATGTCCCATCTCCCTGCAATTGTAACACTGAACATTGGTGGCTTCCTTCTTCCCTTTGCAATCACGAGCTTGGTGGCCTTTTTCACCACACTTGTAACAGACTCTCATTCCCTTCAAGCAAGCACCGGGGTGTTTCTTCCCACATTTACCACATGATGGATATTCAACCTTTCCTTTCTTCCCCTTATTTCTATTCCCAGATTGATCAGCAGGCCTCTTCTTCTCTTGCTTTTCTTTAAAGTCATAAGACTTAGAGAATTCCTTTTCGGTCTTGATAGCACATGAGACAATGTCTTCGTACGATGAAAAGGATTGTGAGACTAATGCTCGACGGAGAAATGGTTTTAACCCATCAAATAAACGATAAATATTACTTCTTTGGTTACGTATATAATCACCAGCGTACCTTGCTAACCTTGTAAAGTTAGCCTCATACTTTGTGACATTCTCATCCTCCTTCTGTCTCAGACTTAGAAATTGCCTTTCCATATCTGCTCGATGGTCGCGAGGAAAGTATTTTTCTAAAAACAGATCTTTGAACTCCCTCCATTCCATATTTGATACTTCATCATCTTCCTTCGTATTTTGAATCAATGACCACCATTGATCAACATCTCCAATGAGGCGGTAAACTGCCATGATAACTTTTTCCCTTTCACTGCTCCCCAAAGCCTGAAATATTTTCTCTAGGGAAAATATCCATTGCTCAGCTACTAAGGGATTTGTACTCCCATTGAACGTTGGTGGTTGTTTCCTCATGAATCGATCTAACATTGATCCTCCACGCTGCGGATCAGGGTGCTCCATACGGGTAAGGTTATTATTCATAACCTGAGTAAGTTGTCCCAGTATGGTGATTAGCTGATCGGCTCCAGTTGCATCACCAGCTCCACTATAATTATCTTGAGCAGGAGGGCAATCCCTACATGGAGTGCGTGCATTGATACGGTTTCCATTTATTCCACTAGGCGCCATTTCTAAACAATGGCATAAACTAGATCAGTTTATGAATCAAAATACATAATCCCATACTTATAAAACACTTAACATAAATTGAACTATTTATGGATATAATCCATAATAATAAGAATGTTTTCTTTGAGGAAGTATATACTCATAATCCCTTCAAAATGATTTGTAAAGAAAATGAGAGTTATCCTAAGCATATCCCTCGGGAGTGTCGTAACCAAGAGTGCAGCAAGGCCCGTTGTCGTAAACCAGTTCCCGTTTGAGTCTAGCTCAAAGCGGTGTTTTCGGGTTTTACCCCTAGGTACATATGTGCCAGAGCCTCCTCTACCTACTCATATCCAGACAGGGATGTATTGCTCGGAAAACTCACAAAATCTCTACAATACCAAAATTCTAGGAAGTTCTTCTATACTAATCCTCAAAGTTCATCTTAGGTCTACGTGCTCTAATCAGAGTTTATCTAAATCTAGCTTCCAAGGTTTGTACTAAACTTCCTCTAATACCAACTGTAACGCCCCGACCCCAGTTACCCAGAGTCGGTGCATTATTACATAACATTGGTATGATCACAAGAAAGATCAAATCTCGAAAGACCGATTGGTTTAGTAGTCTTGGAAACACTAGATATATTCATAAGTCTTACATTACATCATAAAATGAAAAACTACTACAACAACATATTGTCTCCATAATCCACACTCATATCCCCACATAATATCCCAGCAGGTCATTCATAATTTACTTCTTCACTTCCTGGGAAAAATAAAACATAGAAAATGGGTGAGCTCAAATGCCCAGTAAGGATAACAATATAGCGGAAACTTTCATAAATAAGAATAAACATTTAAGGCAATGTATAACCAAAACAACAGCCTTTCAAACTTGAACTTTCAACATTGTATGGCATAAATAAAATGAAATAATTCCATTTACTCATTCACATGGATATTCTACTAATCGAATAATCACATGCAAAATCACTAACCACTTTCATAATGTTGGAATGCATAATGCCAGACTATCATAACCATATAGCCAAGGCCTCGTGCCAAGACTACAAATAAGATTTTGTCAAGGCCTTGTGCCAAGACACTATTTTGTGTCATGAGACCTACCGATGCATCAAGGAGCTATAGCGGGCTCCACCCGTCACTTACTAAGTCCAATGCATTCCCATATGAAAAGGTTTAAACATAACATAAACATTCGTATTAAAACTAGCATACGAAATGTCAATAATTTCACCATAAACCATGAATGGTATAAAAATAGCACATCCACAGTCAAACATATCACAAAACCTTCAATACAATATAGAAGTTTTGTATCATAATAAATCAACTTCAAATAATCTTAAAATCCATCAAAGGATGTTGACATAGATGAAATCAAAATTCTTTTTAAAGAAATATCTCCTTTTATTTGGAAATAATTTAAGATACATATAAAATAAAACATTTTCTTTGAAAATATTCTTATAAGCTTGTAAGGGAAGCTTTGAAGATTTTATAACGGCGGAAAATAGCCGCACCCGCCGTATAAGTTAAAAAAAACATTCTTACCTTAATTCTGTCGAAAAGGTTAAAAAGGACCTTGTTTTGAAAACGACGGAAAGATTCCTTCATAAACCTCTTATAACAAGTCAACCAAGGGTATAAATGACTTTAACCCATATTCTTGTAAATAATAAAAAATGTTTTGAAATACATTTTTAAGAAAACATGGATGTGGATGATAAAGAGATCCCAGTAGATTATTACATATAAACAACCTCGGATAATGAAGAGATTGTGAAATAACCCTTACCTTGTACTTTTCCTTGGTTGGGGTAGGTTAACCTTCTGTATAATGGTGAAATAATTGTTATTAAATTATACAAGAATCATATATATTAATATGATATCATATATTATCTTTTAACATTGATTTGTTGATAATATCTTAGAATTATCGTCGTTTCGGGTGTTAACTTACTCATTTTATTTTATATATTTTGGTACATAAGCCATGTTTGTTGTATCTTATTCATATACAGAATGATATCAAGTCATTAAACATCATTTTTAAATCATCAAATGATAATTATACTTGAATGGATACGATGGAGAATGAATCTCATCGCGTTCGTGGAGACGGTAGTCCGTACGTACGCACGAGCGACAATATCATTCTTTTGATATTAAAATAATATATAAATGGATGGTATATCATATATACAGAATTATTAACATGTTATATTTATTATTTACATGAGTTACACATCATTATTATACCCATCCAAATAATAATATATTGAATAACAATTACACCACGACGTGGAGACGGTAAGCCGTACGTACGCACGTATGGTGACATGTTATTCAAAGGGTGGATAGAATACTGAATATGGTTGTACCATATTTATAATAAAATCACAGTATATGTGATATACTGGAGTTATTATTTTAGAATGGTAAGAACAAATAAAGAATATGTGGAAGAAGAAAGGAACTTGAAAAGGGGTGGTGAAAACATTACCTCTTCTTCGGGTTCTTCCTTTTGATTTGATCAAAATGGATCCTTAGGTTGGCTTTATGATCAAAATAAGGCCTATAGGTTGTAGTGAGGGATGTTGGGAGAGTATTTGGTCAGATTTTGGCCGAACCAAAAGGCTTTGAAGGTGTGAAGAAATGAGAAGGAGGAGTGCCCTTTTATAAGAGGGGTGAGGGGCACCTTTGGAAAAGCTAGAGATATTAGTTTATAATAAATTCATAATCGGTTTCCAATGGCTCCAAAGTTGACTATTAAAAGTTTAAGGTGTGTATGGGTCGAAAACAACTCAACCAATAGAATTTAGACAGGTTTGGGTACTTATATTAACCTTATCTTTAAGTATTAACTCTAAGTTAATTAGTTTCACTTTTACAATGTCTCTTTGTATTTTTATATAATACGGTTAATAAACTTACTATATACATCCAAGCGACCCCCAAGTGGTCCATTAATGATGAAACTATCATGATATAAGTATATTGGCCGAACCTTAGATTTTTAGGAATTTAATATCAATTAATAATATAATATTTGTTTTAAGAACTCTTTTATGTCAATTTTGACACTATTCAATAGTTGATTTTTTTGAAACTCATAACAGATTGATTAATTCGAAAAAAGTAAATTAAATCAATCCTAATATATCATATTATCCTAGAAAATTAGTTTAATTCATTAAAAGTTTCATATTATATTTATTTGGGTATTTATAATATCAATTATTTTAATTTTTCACTATTATAGTAATTACTGCATCATCATTGTGTCATAAATAAAATAAATTATTTAATGTCTAAAAATTATAAATAAAATATCATTATGTATGAAATCTTTTTATCTTTCTAATGAATATTTATAATCTAAAATCCAACATATATAACCCTATGTAACAATTGTTTTGCTAAAAGATATATGCTTGTGTCATTTTTGTATTCATTTTAACTTAATAAAGTGTCATTATCACTTACAAGTGGATCCATGGGGTCCCAAAATCGACCCAAAGATGCCCATGGTCAACCATGTATCAACCAATAGGGTTAAGACACGCTTTAGGGTAATTTAGTATTAATATAATATTATTTTTTAACCCTTATTTACCGGATTTACCCTTAACCATGGTAAATAAAATATTTACCGCAGTAATTATTCAAAATGTCTAAAAATAAAAGTTACCTATTTAAACAATTTGAACATCCTGATTCCAAATATGGAATCCATTTTCCTAAATTCAAAACACAGAAGTGGCAGAAATTAATTTAAAATTAATTCCCGCTGTCAAAACAAAAAGCGTGTTTTTAAGAGATAATAACTATCAAAAGATTGACACTTGTTTATGTTCGGTTTAATTGTAAAATTATGTCCAATGACCAACATTATATTAAATGGTAAAAATATATTCTAAATATACTTTAAAACTACTAAAATTCATAATTTATCACTATTAATTATTTTGATTAAAAAAGTTGTTTTTAATTAAAATTTAGTAATTTTCACTATTCATCAAAATATGAAAGTTATCCGAAAAGTACCAAAATTTCACCTTAGGCTAAATTAGATATTCCGAATCCAAAAATGAAGTCCATTTTGAAATATAAAATATATATAATTTTAAAAAGTAGGTATTAATGTTCATAACGGCTAGTTTGATTGGTTGTTAGAACTCGGTGTTGCGTACAACACACGCTATCGCATTATTCAAAGAGAAGCGTACCGTAGAAGCTTGGGGTGTTACAGATTTATCCACATGAGTAATCCGAGAGCCATAGATAGACAACCTCATTCACCATCCTTGACAAGGAATAAGCCTCCAGGTAGGTGGGTAGTCTGAACCCAAGCCCCTCTACTCAGTGCTACTTTACTCAAAAGAGAATCAAATTCATAATAACTCTAACACCTAATATACACAAAAAATATTAAACAACTAAAATCAATCTCACAACTTCAATTAAAAATTGAGGTCAAGGTGGATGAAAACTAAATTCATTATCGTAACTAGCATGAAATGCAAGGCTCTATCTTAGAAGTTGTTTAATAATTAAACTAAATCATAGATAATATTTAAATTTCTTAAATAATTTACTAAACATGAATATAAAATTATTAACCTTTAAATAAATGAAAATTTCAAATATTTAAACATGATATAAATATTTATGAATAATTCATAAATAAAATCTAATTATAAACCCTTTTATAATATTTCAGTTTTAACATTATGGACATTCCATAATTTTGAATATAATTTTTTTATTCATTCCAAAATGAACTCTTTTATTTTAATCATTATACATAATTACCTTTTTAAATATATGATATTATATGAATTATAAAAAATTTATAAACCAATTTCTATTATTTAAACATTTTACCTAATTTAAATATCTTATGATTAATTATTATTTAAACCTCAATAATATCAATCTTCAGAACATTTTTGATGTGGCTTAAATAATATCCAAATAAGGCCCCTTTTTTGAACAATTCAAAATTTAAATATAAAAAATTTATATTTTGGCCTTATTTCATAATTTTTAACCATTTATAAATTATGTTCTTTTGATTTATAAATAAACACTTTTATTTCTAGATCATAAGTCTTGTCATATAATTTGGTTGAAAGGTTTTTTCAAATATTAACATTTAATATTTGGTAATAAAATTTTTCATAAATATTTAATTAATTATAAACAATTAATAATTAATTAATTTATAAACCTTTTATAAATTAAAATATCCAAAAATACCTTTTATAATGATTTATAAAAAAATTATAAACCATCTAAATCATTTTAAATGTTAAAAACATTTTTTAACAATTTAAAAACAATTTTGTTTACCCTTATGCATAGGGGAATTCCTATGTAATGGTAAATCTTACTACCCTTACATAGGCCATCTATAATCCCTTATGTAAAGGTTAGTTACTACTTACCTTTACGCACCTTAAGTATAACACATTATGTCAAGGTAATACAAATATTACTTTTACACAGCTCATTATTTGAAAGGTTGAAAATGATTTTACTTTTACATGAACACTTCACATAAGGATAGGTATCACTTACCATTATGAAACCTTTTATCACCAATTCATATGGGTACTACCTTCCTACAAATCATTTTCATAAAGGTATAAAAAGAGGTTACTTTTACACAAACCTTCTGCATAAGGGTAAGCGGTAAGTTACCTTTATGTAACCCTTTTATAAAAGACTACCTTTACACAACCCTTATTTCACATAAGGTTAAGGTGTTAGTTAATTTTACATAGCCCATCTATGGAAGGATAAACCATTTTATGAAATCAAATTAAGGAAAATTTGCCCTATTTTTTCGATTCTTCTTCATTTCAAGAATGATTTCATAAATCTAAATCAGAGCCTCCTATGATAATCCTATTAGATTTCATATGAATCTAAGAAGAACTATTATACATAGTGGAAGAAATTAGAAACAAAATCTAAGGATCTTCCATGCATGAAATAAGAAATTGCGAATAAAATAGAAATGAAGAACTATTGTAAATCTGGCATACCTTACACTGAAGAGCCACTACATCATTGATATAACTTAAAAAATGAAATTTATCTTAACTATTGTGTGAAATACATTTAATTTATAAAATAAATGGTGTATCGTACTTAAAATTTATCTCATTTTTCATAATAAATGTATTTCATTTTTTAATAGATGTATCACCATATATCAAATTTATATCATCTCCTAGAAATAAATTAAATGTATCATTGTAAATTATATATATCTCATTTTATCTATTATATATTTTATTTTTCTATATATATATATATTTATTTATTTATAATTATACTTAAAATTTATTTTATTGTTTTCATACATATAATAAATTTCAATTTTGTAAATTTATATAATTATAAGGTGTAATTTTTATTAAAAAAATAGTTTTCATTATTTAAGATATAGAGGGGTTTTTTGTCTTCAGGATTCTATCACACAAAATAAAGCTTTCATCTCAGTTGGGTTGCCTACAAAGCCTCTACCATATGGCCATGAACCATTTTAGGTGCATCTTCTACTGCTTTCACTATCTACGTGACTTATTCACCCCTGCCTTTTTATTCCATTTCAAATAAAATTAATAATTTTTTATATTTAATATATTTATTCCCCAATTTGGGTTTTTTTAGGTTTCATCAAAGTAAATAAAAATGTACTCAAGGTTATTTAAATAACAACAAAAAATGAAGTAACCCTTGAAAAAAATATTTGGAAAAGAATAATTAAAATAAAACACTAGTATTTTAGGGATTTCTTCCTATGTTTGGTCTTATTTATAATGCATTCAATAATGTTCTCTAATACTAATTCCTAAAAATAACTTGACTTTTATCTAATACAAACTATGATAAACTTTATTTTAATACACCTTAATTCATGATTTATTACATAAAGGTAGACATAATATGATCTCAAATGATCATTAGGCCTAGTGTATTTGTGAAATTAAGTACATAGAATAATAACTTGAAAAATGGATACAAGAAAAATATTTAAAATCTTCATAACATGCCCTTATATTCCATTGATCTTATAAAACTGTACAAGATAACCTAGGGACATACATTAGAAGGGTGTGAGCTATAAATCCTAGTAATGGAATAATCAAAGAATAACATGATTGATGTAAAACATGTGATTCATGAGTGATATAATGGTGAAATGAATGGGGTGAGAATCATAAACATGAATATCAAAACATGATATAAGAGGATAACATCAAGGCAACATGGGAATGTGGAAACAACATAAAACTTGGCATTACAATCATAAGTCAAGGATAACTGCTAAGACATCATAAAATAGTGTGATTAAGATAAATTTCCATGAACTATACATGGAATCTCATGAGATAAAAACATTAACCAATTCATTGTAGGACTATATAATTATAGGCTCTCCCATCACATTCATATCGTTTACATGAATTTGTGTTTCACATATATCATGCAACATAAGAAAGTATTTCATCACTTTTAATATCATGATTAAGAAGTTTGGGTAAAATTTATGTTATTAATATTTTAATAACTTTTTATATACTCTCTTTAATGATTTTATATTAAATGTGCATAATTTGTGTGAAATATTAATGTTTAAATATGAAATGTAATTTTTGAGCATTATTTGAATTAATCCAATTGATGTCATTTTACTATTTTATTTATAAATATCTCCATACTTATAAAAATTGAATGGTTAATATTTTTTATGATCTCTTATTCAATTTACCACCTATCAGTAGAAGTAATAATTGGCCAATTCTACCATTTGAGGGGTCATATGGACCATACAAGAAGGCCCAAAGAATCTATGAAGAAACTGAACCAGCTATAAAGATTGAATTACTGGGCTCAATATAGAATTAAAAATTTATTTATTATCCTCCAAAGTTTATGGAGAAATGAAAGTAGTTAGGTATAAAAATTTTAGGGCCCAACTCTAATTACAAGGGGCCCAGATGATTCTATTAATTCCAGCCCACCATTCTATCCTAGAAATGAAATCAGAACATTAAAATTGACTCTTCTCCTTATCTACACATAAATTAGAGCTGATATTTTTCAGTGTAAAAGAGAATATATAGGAGGCCTACTTTTTTGAATAAAGAATTCAAATTTAAATGCATCTTCCTGTTCAAAAACTCATTCACATTTCAGCCTTTGAAAAAGTGTTGATAAAAATGGACAGGTGAAAACTGTTTAGTAAAATAGAAATATATTTGGATCCAAAAGTTAAATCACCACAAAAAATTTAGGGATGAAATTAAACATCAATATATAAATCTTGTAATAAGATATCAGCTCTTGATTCAGCTATCTGGATGGAAAAATTGTCAATTCAAGTGGAAGGGCAGATTTGGAATTCAAACAGTCCACCTCCTTGGGATATAAATACATCTCCCTCCTCACCTTAAAAGAGTTGTCATTTCAGAATATAGGAGAACACATTGGAAAGAAAAAATATTTTAAAAATTCTTGAGAAGATTTTCCATACTCAAGTTTTCTCTTGAGAGACCTTTCCTCGTCTCTTTGTTTTAATTTACTTTTGCAGTTTTCTTCGTTTGTAATTTCACAAGTGTTTGTCTTTGTAATTCTGTTATAATGAAAGTTTCCTCTTCAATATCTCTTATTCTCATACAATATATTTAGTTTAATATTAATGTTCTTAAAATATTTTAAATCAAGTTAAAACCCTTTCCCTTATTTTGCTTCCTCATTCAATCGAAAGTCTTTTTTTAAACTCTCTTCAACGATCGTGTGTGTTCGACGCACTACTCTTTTCTTATCCCATTATTTTTGTTCTATTTATAATTCATCACCATAATCATATATTACCAGATTAATAACCATATTAATGTATGATTAAATCTACCATTGGGGTGAGTGATTATTTATAGATGTTAAGATATTGAGAGCTTTTACTCGATGAGTATTCTTTAATTTAACATTGTGTATGTTGGACTTAACATGTCATGGATTAATGACTTGTTTTGTTTAACGTGTGGTTTCCATGGACTATTGGAAACATAAATACACTAACATAAACAATATTTTATTTAGATTATAACCCTAATTTAATTTAATATTTGGATTAAATCCTTAACACTTAGGAATTCCAATCAACGTTATCTTGTGAAGTGGGTGTTAATTTAAATGCAATATAAGGAAAAGCTCACAGATATCACAAGATTAACTCCCCAATAATAAAATCACCCCAATCTTTATCAATTTTTAAATAAAACATAATCCATAAATTATTTCATAATCTCTATAAACAAACCCCCCAATCAAAATACAATCAACTAAAAAACTGACTATTAAAAAGTATCATCGCCGAGGATTCTACCCGAGTGCTGCTATACACATTAGCAGAGCATCGGAACCTTAACTGGTCGATAGGTGACAATCTGCTGCACTTTAAAACATAAATAGAAGTACCCAATCAATTAGGTATGGGTCCATCTTAGTGAATACCCTTGATTTGAAATGGGGATGACTATTCACAATAAAAAAGTTTAGCATAGAAAATCATAGGATAATTTTGGCAGCATAACAGGTGTACATAATGGTCCATAGAAGGGATTAATAAGAGTGAAAGGAATTCTATCATTCCAGGGGAATAATAATTATAGTAAAATTTATGTGTATAAACACATTACAACATGAAAAATTGGAAATATAATGTTTTAGTACAAAGAAGGTACTTGAAATAAAAAATGAAGTGGAGTGGATCCATTACCTTGAGAAGGTGCTTCTAAAAGCTTGGGAGGAGATTCTTAAGAGATTGGGAACACCTTGGGAGGGATTTATTTAGGGATAGATAGAGAGTAACATCATTCTCAATTTTTTTGAGTGAATAGGAGGGTGGGGTGGGTTTGTATTTATAACAAAAGATGAGGGGATTATTTATTAATTTCAAAAAATAGGTTTTTGACACTATATGATAAAAAAATTAAAACCAAAAACCTTCCAATGATTTTTTACCTTGGTTTCTAAAAAATAGGAGTGGTTTTTGACATTTTATAAGCCCATGAATCAAATTACTTAAAATAATATCCTTGGTGATGTGGAAGTGGGTCATGTTTATAAAGAATTGATTTTAAAGTCTTAAAAATAATATGGGTTTTGGAGGATTCATTATGGGTTTATAAAATTAATCAAATAACTTAAAAATTGCATTATTTTAAAGTATAAAAATAATCTTGGTCATGGATACTATTTATAGAATTTATTACATCACTTTTTGGATTTCATGATGTCAAAATACAAACAGTGTATTTATACTGTATTTAATTTTTACCCAAAAATTTGTTTGTTTCAGAAAATTATGAAAAATTCACCATTAGATAATTTAGATGTGTAAATTTCAAAAATAATATTAATTTTAACAAAATAATTTTCTAAATATTATAATATTTACTTTTAAATAAAAATTCTTATTTACTTAAAATACTAATTTTTACAATATTTACCACTTTCTGCCCTTTATAAAAGTTACATTGGACTTCATTAAATTATTTTATCACTTATATTTAAATAATTATTATATATATTTTATTAAAATATCATTTATTTCAAAAAATCTTGAATTTAACAAAAGAGCGTCTTATTTGAAACTATATATTTCACAAAAATACAATTTTGCTTTTCTCGAGTAAAAAATATAATTTTTATCAAGCCCATTATATAATCATAAATAAAGTATTAATAAAATGAGATAAATATAATCATTATTTTATTAAAAATGAAATATACAAATTTATATTACTAGGTTATAGATACATAACCCCTTATTACACCAGCGTACACCCAAAGGGTAAGGTGTGTGATGGTGACACTTTCTTGGGGTGGTTTGGAAAACATTGTTTGGGACATGATATTGGTAAGCTTGAACTTCTCCCATAAATGGTTTCACCCATGTTTTAGTTATTGGATCTTAGCTTGGGTTTGGTTAATAGAAAATACTGTTGATGTCGTCTCCCTCATAATCTCTGATAAATGGCCTTTATAGGGTATAATCCAACTTCTTGAGGTCATCGCTTCTTCCATATATGTCAATTGAATTTTATCATAACCCTTAATATATACTAATCATAATGTTTATTGTACAACAACTATATTATCAATAGTTAATATGCTTAACAGTATTTTTAATCCAACAATATATATTTTATAATGGTCTAAAATAGCTAAAGTAGTGTAAGTATTTTCTATAAAAACATTACTTAATAAGGAATTTATTCATTTAAAAAAGTGAATTTAATTTATAATATTTTGGGTCCTTATAGCCCATGACGCATGTTTTTAAAGAATGTAAAATCATTGAAAATTATTTATTCAGTCAGTCTAAGTACACCACACATAAAATCAAAATTTCTTTTACTCATACACATAAAAAAACTCAAATACATTTTTCTTATGATTTCACATGAATATGAGGTTGTTTACTATGCCTTTGACTGTCACGCACATGTTTTAGTGTTTTAGCACAATAAAAATGTATTTTTTTGGTCATCCTGAGAAAATGACCACTCATATTGACATGATTTATATTTCTAGATTTTAATAATCAATATATGGTTGTTAAATTATGATTTTATGATAATCAAAGGTTGTTTTCTTGGTTTTTACCCTCTAATTCATGTTTTAAAAAACTATCAAATCTTTAAAAAATTATTTTTTTAGTCGATCCAAGTACACCACATGTCGAATTGATGTGTATTCAAGTTACATATATTAAAAATAATTCAAAGACAGTTTTTCTTTTATTTCACATAAATCTAAGGTCTTTGTCTATGGTTTTCACTGTTACATGCACATTTCAGTGTTTTAAAATACTAAAAATGTGTCTTACATCATCTTAAGAAAAAGACCACTCAGATTGATGTGGATTCAATTCCTATATTTTAAAAATAAATCTATATTTGGTTTACTATTATTTAACATCAATTAGAGGTTTTTTTCTTGATTTTGACTCCTTGATGCACACTTTTAAAAACAGGAAAATCATTAAAATCTGATAATCTAATAAGTCTGAGCACACAGCATGTCAGACTAATATTTTATCTACTTGTACATGTAATAAATAATTCATAGATATTTTTACTATTATTTCACATCAATATGATGTCATTTTCTTTGGTTTTGATCATTACACATGTGTTTTAGTGTTTTAAAACACTAAAATTCATTTTTATTCATACCGAACAAATGAAAACTCATATTGACATAGTGTTAGTTCCTGTATTTTAAAAATAAATCTATAATATTTTTATTTGATTTCATTAAAATAAAATGTTGTTTTATTAGTTTTTTCCCTCTGATGTACACTTTTAAAGACTGATAAATATTTTAAAACTTCTTATTCAGTCATTATGAGCACACTACACATAGGATTGATGTAACATCTACGCATCCACATCTATCTCGAATAAATTTTTTCTATGATTTAATTTTAATATGAGGTCATTTTCTATGGTTTTTAATATTACATTCACATTTTAGTGTTTTAAAACACTGAAAATTATTTTTTGGTCATCCTGAGAAAATGATAACTTTTATTGACTTAGAGTTAGTTCCTATATTTCAAAAATAAATATACAATTGTTAACATATGATTTCATGGAAATCAGAGTTCATTTTCTTGGTTTTTACACCCTTAATGTGCATTTTTAAAGACTTTCAAATATTTAAAAAATTATTATTCAGTAATTCTATGCACATCGAATGTCAAATTAACATATAATCTGCTCCTAATCGTCGAGGTGATATGTGGGGTATGGCTGATGAGTCTAGTTTCCTTTTTATTTGTGTATAGATAATGGGAGAGACTTAGAGAGAGAAGAAACACCGTTCTTATAGGATTTTTTTATAGTTTTTTAACTTTTTTTGTTCATCCTCTTCTTTATATTGAACAAATAAAAATATAATCAAAGACACATTTGATCAGAAATACACACCCACATATTTCAAGGAGAAAACTCATCTCACATTTCCTCGACTTTCTCTCACAAAAGACAAGCCCAATAGGATACAATATCATCCTATAAATAAAGAAAATATTAATTTAAACATTTCATTGATTGAGTTTAGAATTTACAGTTGGAAGATGAGCCACATGAATAGCAATGTTCTCAGGTACTATTCCTGTCATCCTCTATAATAAATAAATAAAGGCACTTTCCATTTATGACTACCACTAATCCTGTGTTTTCCCATATGAGTCGTAATCTTTTTTTTTAGCCTCAAAATTTCTGTCATCACTTGTCGATCAATGAAATTGCTTAAACCCCCACTAGATGGTGTAGTATTAAAGGATAATGGTAACCTGCCACATTTTATAGAGTATTCCTAAAACCCATCCCCCATTCAATCCTAGGATACTCTTTCTTTAAAATTATTGCAACTGCATCATTCAGGGAAAATGATGATGTCTGCTCAGGGTTTTCATCTCAAGCTTCTTACATTTTAACCTATTAATACAAATATATTAACAATGATTTTATAAATTATTTTAACTCCATAATATTATCTAATTTATTTATTTTTCATTATTATGTTTTTATATTAATGAAATAAAATTAAATTTTAGTGAAAATTAGTTACTCTAATGTCTCTAGTAGGTTGATTCATGAAACTATCATTAGGTTTCTGATGAACATTAAGTCGCATCTCTTTCCATCCAACTGAGTGTCATAAATTGTATCATTATATGAAAAAATATATAAACATATCAAGTTATAAAATATTCCTTGAGGTATAAGAAAATAATATAAATATTAATGAATAAAATAGAACCAATATTACTCTTTTTCTGTAAAAACTCTACAACCCAGTGATATGAGAAATGACTTATTTTTCATATTTTATTGTATTTTTTTAGATAATTCTTGGGGAAATAGTAACATTAATAAATATTATAATTTTCTTTTATTTTTTTTATTAGGTTACTATAAAATATGAAAATACCTCATGAGATACATCCATGTTCATATCAACAAAAAAACCTCCACTGCTCATGTGATATGCCTTCAAAAACATTCTCATACATCTGTTGAGTGCTCATAGAAATGTCATTAAACTTATACTATAATATCCTCTTAAATTATCTCCGTTTATTATTAAAAAAATTAATATTATATGGGCATGAAAAGGATTCAGAGATATTAAAATTAAAAAGACATCTTGAAATAAAAAACATAGCAATTTATAAGTAAATTGATAACTTTACTCATGCCTTTTAAATTATTAATTAATGGATATTAAACTATTATTACCTTTATTTGTCTGTAAAGAACCTCATTCTTCTAAGTTGTGATAATATTCCACCAATATTTATAATTAATGGGAAGGTGTTGGGATTCATCACATTTATTGGTGAGAGAAAATTATTAATGGAGAGATTTATCTCAACATTAATTAGAGATTTTATCCCAACATTATTAGAGAGTTATTCTCAGTATTAATGGATGGAAAAAGGGATGTTTACTACATTAATTGGTGATTATGGACTTGGTGTATATATAAGAAGATGTGGTAACATATTTTAAAGGAGTTTCAACATGATGTAGCCGGTAAGAGAGAGCTAGGAAGGAGTGCCAGTATGATGTAGCTAACAAGAGAGAACCGGGAAGGGGTTGCCGATTTTGCAGTGGCCCATGTGACATGAAGATGATGACACAATTATCTTGTACACGTGGAGAGGTTCTTGTAAATATATTCAAGATGTCATCCATCAGGAGAAATAAGGGGACTTTCACGTCAGCAGTAGCATGTACGGTGTGTCGGCGTTTAACAGGTGCAGAGTAGTAGCGATGCAATTGATGATCAGGGCCATGTATCAAAATTCTTCATGATAGCAGTGATTAGGCGGTGTGTCTCGATTAATGATCTATGGTACATCATGGTAGCGAGATCATGAGAGATAAATATTTTGGGTATTTCAAGATGGTGTGAAGATGATGCATTTTCGGATGAAGATCTCTGAGGTAGTGGCATTTCGTCGATAGAAGGGTGAAATTTTGTTACAGATTGATCTTTAGATATATAGCATTGGTGAGTTGTTTTTTAGATAGAAGGAGGAGGCGTATCGGGGTGTGGTTTTCACATAAGTTTTCTTCACTCTCTCATTTATAATTCAAGTTTGGGTACTACTTGGATTTGTTGTATTCTCTGATTCATAGTGGATATTTTTGGAATTACTATGTGGTTTTTTAATCCTCCATATGGGAGGGTTTTAATACATTAAAAATCATGTGTGATTATTTATTTATTCTTCTTATATCGTTTCCATATTTAGTTAGGTTTCTCACAATATTTTAGAAAGAAATTTTCATCCCAGAATCGGGATTCTCCCCAATAAGTGGTATCAAAGGTGATGGTTTGGGCTTACAATTTATCATGATAATTATGTAAGTTTTGGAGAGTATCACATATGTTCTCATGAAGCATAATAAGGTTTTTAAATTAAAGCAGGTTGAGTGAGGTGATACACATGCCTGCTCATGGGATGTTGAGTGGGGGGTCAGTTTATTTTGGAAGGTGCTCTAGATTATGTGGTAATCACTATTATGGGGGAAATAGATGTTTCTGGTTCTAGTATTATTTAGTGGGATAGTGTAGATACATATATGATGTAGATTTCGGTGTTTGGTTTTCTTTTTTGCAGGAGGAGCTAATATTTTTTTTCAACAGTGCAAAAGGACGTGGTCATATTTTTTTGCAGATGATGATGGTTGGTGTGATACCGACCAATTTGCTTTCCAACTGGGTTTGTTAGAAGTTTCCATTATTTAATGTTCTAAAGGGAGGATTATTGGGATTTATCACATTTATTTACGAGAGGGAAAAATATTAATGGAGAGATCTATCTCAACATTTATTGGAGATTTTCTCCCAACATTAATGGATAGTTATTCTCAATATTAATGGATGGAAAAAAGGTATTTTGACTGCATTAATTGGTGATTATGAACTTGATATTTATATAAGAAGATGTGGTAACATATTTTAAAGAAGTACCAACACAATGTAGCCAGAAAGAGAGAACCGGAAAGAAGTGCCAGCAAGATGTATCCAGAAAGAGAGAATCAAGAAGGGATTGCTGAGTTTGTAGTGGCCCATGTGACATGATGACGATGATGTAATTATCTTGTACGTATGAATATGTTCTTGGAAATATGTTCAAGATTTCATCCATTGGAAGCAAGAAGGGGAATGCCTCATCAGCGATAGCATGTGTGGCGTGTCGGTGTTTAACAGGAGTGGAGCAGTAGCGATGTAATTAATGATCGGGGCCATGTATCGAAATTATTACTGATAATGGTGATCAGGTGGTGTGTCCTGATTAATGATCGGTGGTACATCATGGTGGCGATATCATGAGAGAGAAATCTTTCAGGTGTCGCAGGATAGTGCGAGGCTGACACATGTTCAGATGAATATCTATGAGGTAGTGATGTTTCGTTGACAGAAGGGTGAAGTTTGTCACATATTGATCTTTCTTTGGCAAGTTGTTTTTCATAGATAAGGTAGACGTATTGGGGTTTGGTTTTCCCATAGGTTTTCTACACTCTCTCATTTGTAATTCAAGTTTGGGTATTACTTAGATTCTTTGTATTCTCTGATTCATAGTAGATATTTTTATAATTACACTGTGGTTTTTTAATCCTCTGCATGGGAGGTTTTTTCCATATTAAAAATTATATGTGATGATTTTTTATTCTTCTTATATCGCTTCCATATTTTTTCAGGTTTCTCATAATATTTTGGTAAGCAATTTTCGGTCCGGGATTAGGATTCTTCCCAATAGAAGGCCCACTATCTCGCAAGAAAGCTACCAATGAATTTATATGTATATCTCGATAACATCGCCAGTAGGCACATAGAACTCATCAAATGGAATGGAAATTTTAAATTCTTTCATGTCCCGTACATTTAGTGTATTCATATTTGTATCACTTCTTTTGTTTTTTTATCTGTTTGACTAATGCATTAAATAGTTAATAAAAATATAGTTTTTTTATAATGACATACATACCAATAATGGTAACTCACCAATATTCCCTAGATGGTGGAGTTGTTGGGCGGAGAGTGATGGCAAGAGGGGGGGTGAATTGCCTTTTAAAAATAAATTAACAATTTAAAACAATTATCAAAGTGCAGCGGAAATAAAAGAGGCAAGACACAAAATTGATAACGGAGTTCGGCTTAAACCCAAGCCTAAGTCTCCGCTACCAACTCAACCGTTGAGAGATTTACTACCGCTTGCTTTTTAATGGTTTTAGCAAGAAACCCACTAGACTTTAAGGTTAGTCTAGAACCTATTACAGCTTTCTTTTAATGGTTGAGCAAGAACCCACTTGCTTTTATTGGTTGAGCAAGAACCCACTAGCCTTCTTACAGGTGAAGGCTAGCTCACCTTTGATTCAAGCCTTTTAAAGGGAAGGCTTGACTAACCTCTTCACACCTTGAAGGTGGTGTGAGAACCCAAAAGAGAGGATGAGAGAAAGAGATGGGGGTTTGTAGGCACAAACCCAAATTAAAGCTCAAAATGATAAAACAATGAAAAACCGTAATGTAGAGAAGTCTTGGGCGCCAAAGGATTGATAAAGTTGATGAAGAGCACTCCCAAGCTTCTATGGTGGTGCTCCTTGGATGTGGAAGAAGGTTGGAGCAAGTGAGGGTTCTTTGAAGCAATCCGCCGGAGGTTCGCCAAATGATGTAAAATGTGTCCCGTGGGCTTCCTTACATTTCCGGGGCTTCCTAGTCCTTTATTTATAGAGGGGGAACCCTCAAATGGCCTTTGGGAGTCTTCGGAGCCATTGGAGAGGTCTTCGGAGCCGTTGGGAGGCAAGTGGACAGGTCTGGTCAAAGCCCAACGGCTAGTTTGACTGGCTCTACCGGCTGACCGGTGCTTGGCCACCGGTTGGCCGGTGCTTTGAAAAGGGAGAGGCCTTCGGGCTCAGGCACCACCGGCTGGCTGGTGAGGAGGCCACCGGTTGGCCGGTGCTGAGGCAGTAGCTGACCCATTTGTCTGGGTGCCACCAGCTGGCCGGTGGTGGGACACCGGTTGGCCGGTGGTCTGGACAGAGGGATGCCTTCTGTCCAGGCTCCATCGGCTGGCCGGTGGTCATCCACCGGTTGGCCGGTGGACTGAAAATCAGTCCACTTTTGGCTTCTTGCTTTCTTGGCCCAATTCCTTGGCAACCTGAAATCATGCCTATCATCCAAAAACACTTTAAAACAAGATTAGATAAATAAGAGAGTGATTGTGATCATGAAAATTAAACCATGAGGGGTACGAGAGGTACAACAATCTCCCCCTATTTTGATGATCACAATCACCAAAACAAAAAATGTAAAAATGAAATGAAAGGCATGCTTTAAAGGATAAATGGGAAAGTAAAGAAAAGCATGAGAGAAAGATTTCTCCTCCAATCAACCAAGAATTTCTCCCCCTTTGTGATTATCAAAATAGCACGGGGCATAAAACTTGATTGAGGGAAAGGTTGAAAAACAAGATAGAATTTTTAAACCAATTGAAATTTTTGAAATTTGAATTGAAAGTTTTGAATTGAAAGTTTTGAATTGAATTGAATGTTTTGAATATAAAGAAAAAAGGCTTAAACGATCCTAACTCCCCCTAAATAAAAACAACAAATCACCGGGGAGAGGTTTTTGAAACCGAGACAAATTTTGGTCCGGTGAGACTCGCTAAAAGGGATTTTTCAATCCATACTTTTCTAGTGGCGGGTCTTCGCCTATGAAATTCATCATTAAAGGAAATGGTTTTGGGCCTTCCATACCGGGCATTTTTGCAATTTCACTCATAAATTAAGTGCCCGGGTTTTTTGCAATAATTACAAAATTTAAATTGGGAGTCCCCCCTTACAAAAATAGTTGGAGCATGGGAAGAGGAAGCTTGCTTGGAATAGACAAGCCCTTCGGTGGTTCTAGATAACCATTGGGAACCTAGCAATTTGGTCAAATTTTGTTCACCTTGGGTGAATTTAGCTAGGGATTCCTTTAAATCCTTGATTGTTGATTCCATAGAATCAACATTGGGAAGGTTTTGGACTTTGAGGGACAACTCCTCCTTTTCTTTGAGAAGTTGTTCCTTTTCGGAAGAGAGTTTTTTGAAATTCTTTTTTAATGCAATAAATTTGGAAGAAAGTTCGTGAAAACCTTCCTCCAATTGATCTCTTGCATATTGGAGATCCTCGTAAGATAAATGATTGAAAGAATTTGAAGAACTAGAGGAAGAGGAGTCGGAAGAGGTTACCTCATTAAATGTCATTAGACATTTTTTACCGTTGTCACTTGAGGAGGAGGAGGAGGAGGATGTGGAGCTATCACTCCATGTGGCCTTGAATGCCTTCTTCTTTTCCTTTTGCTTGGCCTTTTTCTTGTTGAGTGGACAATCGGGCTTGTAATGGCCTTCATGGGTTATTTCTAAAAGTTCCAAATTTCATAAGAAGATGAGCAAGTAGAAATACGATTAAATTCATTACGATCTAGCCCACAATGAAGAGCATTCATGGCTTTGCCATCAAGCTCAAAATTTGCAATGTCTTCGGGGGTCCATTTGGACTCATCCTTGTTAGATAAAGAAAAGCCTTGCATAACAATTCTATATATAGGATAGCCAATACTTTTAAGAAATGTAATCATGCGAGTTTTCCAAAAAGTGTAGTCGGTTCCATCAAAGAATGGAGCCCGACCCAAAGAATAGCCTTCGGGGGCGAAAGAAGATGAAGTCATCACAATGGATCTTGAATTTGAAACCGGTGAAGGTATTACTCAAATTTTGCCTCTGATACCAATTGTTGGGCGGAGAGTGATGGAAAGAGGGGGGGTGAATTGCCTTTTAAAAATAAATTAACAATTTAAAACAATTATCAAAGTGCAGCGGAAATAAAAGAGGCAAGACACAAAATTGATAACGGAGTTCGGCTTAAACCCAAGCCTACGTCTCCGCTCCCAACTCAACCATTGAGAGATTTACTACCGCTTGCTTTTTAATGGTTTTAGCAAGAAACCCACTAGACTTTAAGGTTAGTCTAGAACCTATTACAGCTTTCTTTTAATGGTTGAGCAAGAACTCACTTGCTTTTATTGGTTGAGCAAGAACCCACTAGCCTTCTTACAGGTGAAGGCTAGCTCACCTTTCATTCAAGCATTTTAAAGGGAAGGCTTGACTAACCTCTTCACACCTTGAAGGTGGTGTGAGAACCTTAAAGAGAGGATGAGAGAAAGAGATGGGGGTTTGTAGGCACAAACCCAAATTAAAGCTCAAAATGATAAAACAATGAAAAACCGTAATGTAGAGAAGTCTTGGGCGCCAAAGGATTGATGGAGTTGATGAAGAGCTCTCCCAAGATTCTATGGTGGTGCATCTTGGATGTGGAAGAAGGTTGGAGCAAGTGAGGGTTCTTTGAAGCAATCCGCCGGAGGTTCGCCAAATGATGTAAAATGTGTCCCGTGGGCTTCCTTACATTTCCGGGGATTCCTAGTCCTTTATTTATAGAGGGGGAACCCTCAAATGGCCTTTGGGAGTCTTCGGAGCCGTTGGAGAGGTCTTCGGAGCCGTTGGGAGGCAAGTGAACAAGTCTGGTCAAAGCCCAACGGCTAGTTTGACTGGCTCTACCGGATGACCGGTGCTTGGCCACCGGTTGGCCTGTGCTTTGAAAAGGGAGAGGCCTTCGGGCTCAGGCACCACCGGCTGGCCGGTGAGGAGGCCACCGGTTGGCCGGTGCTGAGGCAGTAGCTGACCCATTTGTCTGGGTGCCACCGGCTGGCCGGTGGTGGGACACCGGTTGGCCGGTGGTCTGGACAGAGGGATGCCTTCTGTCCAGGCTCCATCGGCTGGCCGGTGGTCATCCACCGGTTGGCCGGTGGACTGAAAATCAGTCCACTTTTGGCTTCTTGCTTTCTTGGCCCAATTCCTTGGCAACCTGAAATCATGCTTATCATCCAAAAACACTTTAAAACAAGATTAGATAAATAAGAGAGTGATTGTGATCATGAAAATTAAACCATGAGGGGTACGAGAGGTACAACAGGAGTGACCAATTTCTCCACCATTGGAGGTGCATTGGACAGTGTGCTACCAATAGAATATAGGGAAGCCATTTGTAATACCCTGTAATTCCATGAATTTACTTTCTTTTTGAAAACTAAATGGGATTATTTTGAGACCAAGCTCGAAGACAACACGTAATTCTAAGGTCCAGAGTGGATGGAATGTATTTTTGAACTATTTTTAAGGTTTATTAAATAAATGTGTAAGTGGGTTTTTCTAACTTTTAAACCGGTGCCTAGATCAAAAATCCAAGGTCACCATTGAACTCAGAGCATCGAGATTCTCCTAGAAAGGGGCTAACATTGGCCGGAATGGGCCCTTAGTGGAAAAATATTTTGGGATACAAATAAAATAATTAATGATTATTTTATTTTTCAAATACTTATAACTCTTAAACGGTAACTCAGATTAGAAATCTTAGAGTACCTTTGAGCTCATGAATGCGTGATTCCCTTAAGAGGAGTCTATCCTCGACTGACGTAGGTCAAATGTGAAAGTTAGTTTTTGGACTTTTCAGAAGAAAAATAAAATAACTTAAAAAGTTATTTTATTTGTTTTCTCTATCGTTGAGCAGTGTCACATCAGCGCTGCAGTGCAATGACAAGATGACAATGAATCTCATTAATGAACCTCATTAATGAGTCAGTGTAATGATGTTGCAACGTAGCGTAACAGAAATGATGATCAGCGTATCACCAATTAATAGTCTAACAAGCAATGCATAATTCTTGGCACAATCCTGGAATTGCTCTGAGGCTTTGGCGGGTGGAGAAAATGAAGGACGAATGCACTTTCTTACACCCTATGAAGAATCGCTAGCAACGGTGGCTTGCGGATCAAGAATAGAGAATGGAGGCATGCGATTCTGTTCTTCCTCGACCAACAATTCTATCCCAAGTAGGGGTTTGATGCTTTTTTGTGTGAATTTATTTTCACCGTTCTTTCTTTTAAATGATGAACGCGGGTTTAAATCATGAACAAGTTAACCCATGGATCAATCGTTCATGTGGGATGGTTAATGATGCGGGATAAAGGGGATATTTATCTTGGTAATTATTTCCACCTTGTGATCTCTCATTCTTCATGGTGCAACAGTCGGCGACGCATAGGCCGCGAAGGTGCTAGATGGAAGGGTCGAGGCTAGGTGGGTTGTAGTATCGGCACCAGGCCACAACACATAGACGTGGTGATGGAACCAGGCTGTGGAAACCGAATGCGGTAGCAATACCCAGACGTGGTACCCACCCATGGTAGTAGGTGGGAGGCGGCGTGTTGTGGTGGCGACAAGGGTCGCCGACATAGAGGCCAGTGACAAGTAGACGCGAACACCCAGCTGCTTTAGAGGCATGAGTCACGATTCACGCACCATGGCGGTGAGATGGACTCGCGGCTCGCCGCGGTTCACGTGGAGGAACTGGTCCGCGTGAGCAGACCAACTGGCTGAAAACGCAGCACAACCTTGGTGTTGCATGGTCGCGTGAACCAAACGTCGCCCGATGTCTGATCTGGGAGAAAATTGGCCCGCTGATGTGGGTCATACCGGTGAACTAAACTGGGATACTGGACGGCACGGGCTGGGGGAGAACCGGTCCATGTGAGTAGACCGGCTGGCCAAAAACACGGCACCACCCTGGTGCCGCGTGGCTGCGCGAACCGAACGTCACCCAGCGTTTGAGCTGGGAGAAAACTGGCCCACCGATGCTGGTTAGATCGGAGAACTAAACCAGGTTGTTGGGTGCCCCAAGCTGGGGGAGAACCGGCTCGCCAATACGGGTCAGGCCAGAGGGGAAATCGGGCTACTGGGCGGCCCGGTTAGGCAATACCGGTCTGATCGAGTCGAACCAGGTTGGATAACACAGACTGGTTCACTGGGCGACCCGATGGGCTGGACCCACAGCCGAACTGGGCCGGGTCTAGCACAACCTAATGGGCATGACTAATGGGCTTGGCCGGACTGGGTCGGCCCAGACACAACCGGGTTTGGTCGACCGAAATGGGTCGAGTCGGGTCGTCCAAAATGGGTCGGGCCATGCGAGACCCCCGGGCCGGGTTGGTCAGGTCAGACTGACCAAGTCTGACCAGGACCAGATGCAACCGGCCTCTTTTTACTAAAATGAAAATATCATTCAGATTGGGTGTCTGATTGACGCGTTGTCTATGGCGTTGGGACCCTTGTGATAAGAAAGTTCTTTGGGAATACTCTAAGTGAGATTCTATGAAATTCAAGATATGATTGATGACTTGAGGAGTAGATTCTCCCAGAATCAAGTGCACTGGAGAGCAGAAATCCTATGATTGGATATGACACGAAGGATATGACAAGAAGATATCAGTGGTCAAGCAGACGATCCCACCTCAGTGGTTCAACAGAGAATTGTACCTCAGTGATGCAGCAGACGAGCGTACCTAAGTGGTCCAGAAGACGAGCGTACTTGAGTGGTCCAACAAACAAGTGCACCTTAGTGGTGAAGCAGACGATCATACCTCAGTGGTCTAGTAGATGATCATACCTCAGTGGTGTAGTAGACGAGCGTATCTCAGTGGTCCAATATAGGAGTGGGCCTCAGTTTTCCAACAGATGATCGAACCTCAGTGGTCCAACATCCGAGCGGACCTCAGTGGTCCAGTAGCTGAGCAGACCTCAGTGGCTCATCAGGGATAAGTTCCTCAGTAGTACAAGAAGTTTCATCTTTACAACTGATAATCCTACTTTCTATACTTTGAGTTATACCTGGTGTGATCTATCATTGTTTGTGGTCTTACTGTGTAATCTTGTTGTGTGATCATGCTTTTGGGGTCTGTGGTTTGGGGTCCCTAATTAGTATTGTGTTACTCACCCCGGCATAGGATTTACTCGCACATTTGTGTCTTGTTCAGGTGATCAACACTTAGATAAAGACCCTGGTGGTATGGGACCAGGTGGTTCTCAGTGAGATGGGACATACAAACGTACTTCTATAGCTACAGGCAGCTACATTCACTTACCCTTCAGGTAGGGTCTCGAGCGAATGAATTGTGGCAGTTGTACTTTACTTTGTGGTTTTGGGCTTGTATTTTGGCCCATTTGTATCTTCAGTTTGTATTGTACTCTATATAGATGTCTCAGTTATAGTTGTGTCTTACTTTGTTTTTACTTTCCGGGGTTTGAGCTTTTTGTGTGTGTAAAGGTTTAAAGGAAAATGCCTTCCCTTTTTGGGATATGCCTATTTGGTTATACTGTCTAGCCCTTGTCCTATGGAAGGTGGACTTGAAGCAGTCATGGCATGGGCCCTGGGAGATAAGTCGTGAAAAATTTGTATTAGAGGGAGGTCGGTTCTACCAAAAGAACTAAGAGTTTATAATTTTTTATGGGACAATAGTGTTAATTGTTTTGAGTTTGGATTTTAGGCCAGGGAGTTCAGTGTTGGTGCGGCGACTGATATATCCATACACCAGGACCCTGAATTCTATTTTCTGACCCGATACATGAAAACACTAGTTTCATGCATCTTTGTGTGTTTTCCCATGATCTTTTTGAGTCAGAGACAGCTCACTAGGTATAATAAATTGACCACGGTTCATCTTGATCTCTTTCAGGATACCTCCATGCAGACAGTCATCCAGGATTCCAGTGCGTAACCACAAGGATGGTCTATAGAATGATGAGGCTTTGGTGAAGGTACCATTGCCTGAGATGGCACCTTCGGGTAGTGTCCTAGTAATACCACTGCCCGTTGGTCAGCAGTTACTCTCGGCGTTGCAGGTAGAGGATGCACGTAGGTTCAATGCCTTACACGAGTTCTAGTGACAGAGACCTCCCAGATTCAGGGGAGGCAAAGATCCTCAGGTCACTGAGGATTAGCTGGAGGCGGTGAGGCGAGTCTTCCGCTTAGTAAGGATACCACTTGACCATATGGAGAGTCTACCAGCGAGCCTTCTACAGGGCTCAGTGGGGAGATAGTGGAGTTTGACCATCCAAAATCACGAGGAGGCAACCCTCACCTAGTCTGACTTCGAGCAACTTTCCAGGGAGGAGTTCTTCCCCATGACCTTGCACTCTGTGCACATACAAGAGCTTCTTCACTTATAGTAGGGTAGCCTGATAGTGGCTGAGTAATCTGAGAGGTTCACAGACCTCTCCTGTTACTCTACGGATATAGTACAGGACTCTTTCTTTAGGGCCCCGACCTTTGAGCAGGGACTCTGACGGTAGAACAGGGCATCGATAATTTCTCTCAACATCCGTACGTAGGCTGGGGTGCTGGAGCAAGCTCTACTCATAGAGAGCTTCCTCATTGATCAGGCATCGACGGTGGGAGCTACCGTCGGGCGACGGGTAGTCGAGTCATCTGTGACGGTTAGCCAACAAATGACGTAGAGATCCAAATGGGCCATACCTTTTAGAGGTTGACCCCAAGACTCAGGGTCGGCAGTATGAGGCCCCCAAGGTAGATGGAGTCGTCAGGGGAGTAGAGTATGCTGCACATGCAGCGGTCAGGGGCACATGGCTTGGGATTGCCTGACTCATTGTGAAAAGGATTGACAGATGATCGAGGGATCGCTAATGTAGTAGCAGAGATAGGATCAAGGTGGTCTTCTAGGAATCAGACATGGTAGCGGAGTGGGATGAGTAAAAATAGGTGGGCATAAGTATAGAGTACTACCACCACCACCCCCAGGTGTTCCACCATGGGCTCCAGGAACTGGTGGATAGGGGTGGGCTCAGCTTCAGGCAGTCGAGGCCTATGGTCTAGACATATCGGAGATGATATGAGGCATGATCTATGTCTTATCCACTTTAGTTGTAGTTCTTATAGACACAAGTGTCAGTCACTCTTTCCTTACTACATACCTTGTTTAGAGCTCAGAGATTCTGATCGAATCGTTGGCTTGATCCTTTCGATTAGAGACTTCTATGGGATGAGATTCAACGATCCCGCACTGGTTTCAACAGTGTGAGATTACTCTTGGAGGTGAGATCTTCAACTGGGATATTATAGTAGCGGCGTTGAGGCTTTATGACATTATTCTGAGTATGGACTAGCTATCAGTAGTTCATGATCAGATCGACTATTTTAGACGCATAGTGCAGTGTGTCCACGAAGATGGGAACCGGTTTTTCTTTGTCGGCGGGAAGGAAAACAAAGCAGCACGGGATGTACTCACACATAAATGAGTGAAACTGATCACTCATCAGTTGGCTCGCATGGACCTCGGTGTAGTAGATGAGATGAGTCCACAGTTTTCTACAGTGGTGGACAAGTACGAGGAAATCTTTCCAGAGGATGTTCCAAGACTACCTCCTCCCAGAGAGGTAGACTTATGAATTGATATGTACTCCGATATGGCACTGAAATCTACACCTGAATATTAGATGGCTCCTGTAAATCTCTGGGAGTTGAGGGTACAGTTAGAGGAATTGTAGAGGAAGGGGTTCGTAAGGCTCAACATTTCACCATGGGAAGCCCTAGTGCTATTTTCCAAGAAGGCAGATGGAAGCTTGAGTTTATGCATGGACTTTCGGTGCCTAAACCAGGTGAATGTAAAGAACAAGTATCCTCTACCAAGGATTGATGACTTCCTCGATCAACTGAAGGGAGAGAGATGGTTCTCAAAGATAGACCACAGATTAGGCTGTCACCAGATTCGAGTACAAGATGAGGACATCTTGAAGATGACCTTCAGATGTCGCTACTGTAACGACCCGAACTTTTGAATAATTTTTGTTTCCTATTTTTGTGTGTTATTTTATTTTATACTCAACAAAACTATTTCATTTATTTAATGAAATGAGTATAATTAAAATGATACCATTAGGTTTCGACTTTTATATGATCGTTGGTCAATATAACCGTTGGAAACTAAACTCTTAATGTTGCAATTATTGTTTATAAATACAAGTGATCTTGGTTACAGAAAAAAGATTCAATGGCCTCATCCAGTAGTCTTGGGTCGTTCGAAGCCCATCTGATGAAACTTGGGAAGGAGGTAGCACCACTGGGATTTGTTCTGGACAAACCCAAGCTGAACTTCATTGTGTGAAGCTTGAACGGAATCACCTACGGGAGAATTTCAAGCTAACAGAAATCACCACTTGGGCAATGTTGGCTGAGCCGCCCCAATATTCTATCACCTTAGCACACCTTACACTTAGTTCATGTGCTGGTGTTATAAAGGGCTATGTAATGAGACCTTAGCCACTTTATGTAATCCTTTGATATAAATAAAAATTGTTATTTCTTCTTATGGTGAAGTTTGTGAATCTCAAATGTCTGGATAAATATAGGATGCATATTATTGATGAATTTTGGGAAAAGTATATTTTAAAATACATAAGTAAAACTTAAATAATTAATAATGTGTAATGATTTTCAAAAAATGGCCTTCTACAGTTATGTTCAGTAAGAAATTTAGAGTCTAATAAGATCAAGTTAATTTTTTGATGAATAGTAAATTATGAATAGTAATTTTATGCTTATGAATAGTAATATGACCAAATGTATTAGTAACCTCACTTAAGAAAGTATTAATATAATTTAGGCACCTTGATTAGGTAATGTGATTCAATAAAATAAGTAAATAACTATTTCATAAATTATTAGATAAGTATTAGTTTTTTTGGGTGAATAGTGTTTTTATTTAAAAATTAAATTTAAAATATTTAGAAATACTATTTTCATAAAATGGAGTTCATTTTTGAATTTAGAGCATTGATATTAGGTTAAGGTGAATTTTGGGGATTTTTCTGAAACAGTTGAATTTTCAGTGAATAGTATTTTTAATTAAAAATTAAATATCTCATAATTAGAAAATTATTTTCATAAAATGGATTTCATTTTTGAATTCATACCATCTATATTAGGTCAAGGTGAATTTTTGGGATTTTTCTGAAACAGTTGAATTTTCAGTGAATAGTAAAAATACACTTTGAGTTTCGGGTGTTTAATGACATCATTAAGGATGTGATAATTATGTAATCATTCTGGTCGACTTATGAATAGTATTATATGCTATGAGGTGTCCCAAGTTTCCAATACCATGGAAAAATATCATGGGAAAGCCCATGGTTTTTCCAATACCACCGGTGAGGTGTCGCTTGGAAATTAATGATTTGTTCTCTCACTTCTCCTATAAATACCAAGTCATTCCCTCATTAATTTCATTTACAAATCATCCCCAATTAATTTCTAGTCTCTTTACCCCCCAAGGAGTCCTCCCAAGGTTCCCTCAAGCCTCCCAAGGTCCCGACCTTCAAGATTTCGAAGTTAATCTTCAAGGTAAGGGAATCTTTCATCCTCCTCTTTTAAGCCATGACTTCCTTTATGTTGTGTCTTGTAGTTTCCATCACTTTATGTTGAGGTCATGTTCTTATATGTTCTCATTACTGTCCATTTCATGTCTAATTGTTTATATACCCTTTCCGCTCTCATAAATTTGTTTTCTAAATTTTTAAGTGACGCCTTTAGGCTGCCGAATTTCTCGTAAAAGAAATCGCAACTTCTCTTTTCTTTCATGTTTCTTTTTCATGTGTTATGTCATTCAAATATTCATAACATGATCTTATTATGTACCCATACTATATTATGAATTATTTATGAGTGTCTGATTCTTTTCCCCTCTCTTTTCAATGTTTTCTAAAACCATGTTATATAGCTGTTATGCTGCAGAAATTTCGCCTCAAAATTTCTATCTCTTTCTCTCTATAAATTATCTTATTTTATTTATGTGAATACCCAGACCTATTTCGTTTCTTTTAGTGTTCATAAATATATAAATATGATATATTTTATTATTTAATTGGCATACATATAACCCTCACTCCCTTTCCATGGGTTATAAATGACATAATGATCTTATTTTTAAGCACTTTTAAAACATCACGATTTTAAAATGAACCCCATTTATTTTATTCTCTATGGGTTATTTATGAAATGTTTGATTATGATATATGTGGATCACATGAAAGTAAATTCATATTAATGGTGATCCCTGATATCTCTTCAATGCATTGGGTAAAGAAATTAATCTCTAGAGATGACAAGTTTCACGATACCTTGGTGAATAACCTTGGTAAATTTTATGACACCTCAGGGATAAACATTAGTGATATGTTCATGAATGTATAAATGAAATGTTGTAGCCACATATTCAAGTTATGATTCATGTTATTTTTATTATGATATTCCTATTTTTCCATTTCTCATGTCTTCATATTTTTCATCAAGTTCTTATTGACATCACAAGTAAACAGATTCCCTTGTTTACCCCTTACTGGGCCTTCTGCTCACCCTTTCCTTTGATGTATGTCTCCAGGATATGAGATGTAGTAATTTTACATAGTATGAACCTATTATTAATCCTTAAAAGTGGTTTATAATAATGTTTTATGTTGTTTTCATTTATTATGTCCTTGATTTCCAAGACACTAGACTTTAAAGATCCTCTGTTTGTAAAATGTAATGAAAATTTATGTAATAAAAAGGAAGGATGTCATAGCTACGGACACTATGAGTACTTAGGGATGTCTTTTTCAATGATTAAATTCCCATTAGTGTTCATGGGACTCATGAACAGGATCTTCCAACCGTACTTAGACTGGTTTGTGGTAGTCTTCATTGATAAAATCTTAGTGTATTCAGCGTTCGAGGAGGAGCACACGATATACCTAAGGATGGTTCTTGACACACTCCAAAAGCACCAGCTTTATGAAAATATATTGAAGTGTGATTTTTGGATACAAAAGGTCCACTTCCTAGAACATTTCATCTCATAGGCTGGAGTTGTGGTGGATCCAGTGAAGATCGAGGTAGTGGTTGCTTGGGAGCCACCCAAGAGAATTGTCGAGGTACGAAGTTTCCTTGGTTTTGCTGGGTACTATTAGAGATTTGTACCCAACTTCTCCAGAGTGGTAGGACCCATGAAAGTGGTTACGAAGAAGGTAAAACCCTTCATGTGTACAAAAGGATTCTAACAAAGCTTTCAATAGTTGAGGTGGAGCTTGATGAGTGCTCTTATCTTGAGGTTTCCATAGGAGGGAACTGACTACATGGTGTACTGTGATGCATTAGGAACCAGGCTTGGTTGTGTCTTGATGCAAGGGAAAGTAGTGATTTCTTATGGCTCACAACAGTCGAGACCACATGAGAAGAACTATGTGACTCACGACCTTGATTTGGTAGTGGTAGTCTTCACACTAAAGATGTGGTGACACTACCTTATGGGAGAATGATTTATCATCTACTCTGACCACAAGAATCTCAAGTATATTTTTCTCAGAAGGATCTGAATATGAGACAAAGAAATTGGCTAGAGTTCCTCCAAGACTATGACTTTGAGATATTCTATACTCCTAGGAAGGGGAACGTGGTGGTTGATGCTCTCGGTAGGAGATCGAGTTCACAACTACTGAGTGAGACCATAGAGCAGTTGGTCTCACTTCAGATATCCTTTTTGGATAGATATGAGGTATCTTATCTTAATTTGATGGTAGTTTACCCTCCACTCTTACAGTAAGTTAGGGAGGCGCAACTCAGAGATGCCAGCTACGAGACTACACTTGTCCAGATGTCCACAGGGCATGCCCCTGATGGATATTCTAAAGGTGGGGAGCACTTCATCCTTTTCAGAGGACGCACCATAGTACAAGTGGCATTGTGGGAGGAGGTTTTGAGGGAGTTCCATACATACCCTTTGGTAGTGAATCTAGGTGTAGAGAAGATGTACTAGGACCTCTGATGTCAATACGGGTGGCTGGGGATGAAGAAGGCAGTGGTAGAGTTTGTCTTGTGATGCCTCACTTGTCAGCAAATGAAAGTTGAGCACCAGGTTCCCGTAGGTTTGACACAACCCCTCGAGGTACTAGAGTGGAAGTGGGATGGGATATCGATGGACTTCATGATAGGATTACCATGTACATCCAGGGGGCACGATACCATTTGTGTAATCGTAGACCGACTCACCAAGTCGGCTCACTTCCTACCCATTCAAGGATAGAGTTCAAAAGAGATATTGGGATGCCTCTACGTGTAGGAGATAGTTCGACTCTATGGAGTCCCATCTACGATAGTCTCAGATCGTGATACATGCTTTATATCCTGGTTGTGGAAGGGATTACAGGAGGCATTTTGGACTCAGATAAACTTACATGAATGGCTCGAAGGCCTTCTTTTTTTTATTGATTTTTGATATCCCCCCTTTCAAGGGATGAGGGGGAACCCTTACAAAGCCCATGGGCCTATAAATTACATTACCCATAGGCTTGGAGACATTACAGGACCCCTAAGTATTAAGGAAATCATACAGACTATGACTACTTGAAACCGCCCCTCCCCAACATCTGCACAGATCTGACATAAGTCCTATGTTGATAGGCGATGAAGACCATTGGAGTTCGAAGAGGGGGACCATGTATTCCTATGGGTCTCTCCTTGATGAGGGATACATAGATTTGGTCGGGGTGGAAAGTTATCTTCGAGGTTCATCAGACCTTTCCTGATACTGTGTAGAGTGGGAGAGGTGGCATACCGCTTGGATCTACCACCGCAGTTAGAGAGGTTGCACGACTTCTTCCACGTATCACAATTGAGGAGATTCGTGCATGACCCTTCTCACGTCATCGACCATGGAGAGCTGGAGATTGAAGATGGGGCAACATTCGTAGAGTACCTAGTGGAGATAGAGGATTGACAGGAGAGGATCTGTCGTGGATGGTCGATTCCTCTGGTGCATGTCCATTGGTAGCATAAGAATCTCTAGGAGAGAATATGGGAGCAGGAGGTTCAGATTCGTGCTCAATACTCCCATTTGTTTTCTTAGCCCTTGTTTTGGCTTATGAGGATGTAAATCCCTAAAAGGGGGAGTAATGTAATACCCCATAATTCCATGATTTTTTTTTGAAAATTAAATGGGATTATTTCGAGACCAGGTTATAAGATGACATGTAATTCTGAGGCCCAGAGTGGCCAGAACTTATTTTTGAACTATTTTTAGGGTTCATTAAAAAAACGTGCAAGCGTATTTTTCTAACTTTTAAACCAGTGCCCGAATCAAAAAACTGAGGGCACCGTTGAACTCAAAGCATCGAGATTTTCCTAAAAAGGCCCTAACATTGGTCGGCGTGGGCCAACAGTGGAAAGTGGTTTTTGGTCCTAAATAAAATAATTAACGATTATTTTATTTTTCAAATCCTTATAACTCCTAAATAGTAACTCAGATTAGAAATATAAGAGTACCATTGAGATCATGAGGGCGTGCTTCCCTTATGTGAAGCCTAACCTTGACCGACGCAGGTTGAGGGTGAAAGTTACTATTCAGACTTATTGGAAGAAAATAAAATAACTTAAAAAGTTGTTTTATTTGTTTTCTCCATTGTTGAGTATTGGAAAGTCGGTGATATGGTACAGCGATGAGGTGACAATGAATCTCATTAATGAACCTGATTAATGAGTCAGTGTAACAATGCTACAACGCAGCGTAATAGAAACGTTGATTCACATTTCATCAATTAATAGCCTAGAAAGAAATGTAGAACTGTTGGAATAATCCTAGAATTACTCTAAGGCTTTGGTGGGTAGTGATGATGAATGACGAATGCACTTTCTTCCACCCTTTGAAGAATCTCTAGCAGCGGTGGGCTTCGGATCAAGAATGAAGAACGGAGGCGCGTGATTCTTTTCTTCCTTGACCAACAATTCTATCCCAGGTAGGGGTTTGATGCTCTTCTGCGTGAATTTATTTTCTTTGTTCTCTCTTATAACAACGAACGCGGGTTAACTCACGAACAAGTTAAACTGTGGATCGATCGTTCAGGCATAATGGTTAATGATGCGGGATAAAGGGGATATTTATCTTAGTGATTATTTCGGCCCTATTTTGGTTCTTCATGATCCTGCTGATGCATCCGGGTCAACACGAACAAGACCCAAATCATTATTTGGGTGTTCATATGTGTGAATCCTTTCCCTTTTTCCTTATTGAATTCTTCCATTCTTTGTGGTGCAAAAGTCAGTGATGCATTGGTCATGGAGGCACCAGACGGAATGGTCATGGCTAGACGGGCCGCAACACCCAACCGCAATGATGACACCAGGCTGCAGCACCCGGCCATTGCAGCAGGCGGGAGGAAGCGCACTGGCAGTGACAAGGGCCGCCGACATAGAGGTTGTCGGTTGGGGGCAGGTAGACGTGGCCACCAATCCATATCAGAGGCACGAGCTACGGTCTGCCCAGCTGGCCGAAAACGCAGTGCCACCCTGGCATCGCGTGGCCGTGCGAACCAGACGTCGCCCAGCATCTCAGCTAGGAGAAAACCAGCCTACTGATGTGGTCTGGGCCAGTGAACTAAACCAAGCCGCTGGGTGTCCCAGCTAGGCAATATCGGTCTGATCGAGTCGGACCAAGCTGGGGAACATGGACCAGGTCGCTGGGCAACCCAACGGGCTGGACCCATGACCGAACTGGGTCGGGTCCAACAAATCCCAATGGGCCTAGCCAATGGGCCAGGCCGGAACAGGTCGGCCCAGACTCAATTGGATTGGGTCAGGTCAGTTGAAACGTGTTGGGTCATGCAGACCCCCCGGGTCGGGTTGGTCGGGTCGGTCCGACCAAGTCGAACTGGGCCCAAACATAACCGGCCCCTGTTTACTAAAATGCCAATATATTTTAGACCGAGCATCCAATTGATGCGCTGTCCATGGAATTCGGACCCTTGAAAAAATAATGCCCTTTAGGAATACTCTAAGTGAGATTTTTTGATAGTCGAGATATGACTGATGTCTTGAGAAGTAGATTCTCCCAGAATCAAACACACTGGAGAGTGGAAATCTTACGATTGGCTATGACACAAAGGATATGACGAGTGGATCTCAACGGTCTAGCAGACGAGCGTACCTCAGTGGTTCAGAAGACGTGCGTACCTCATCGGTTCAGCATATGAGCGTACCTCAGTGATTCTGCAGACAAGCATACCTCAGTGGTTCCGCAGACGAGCGTACCTCAGTGGTGCAGCAGAGGAGCGTACCTCAGTGGTCCAGCAGAAAAGCGGAACTCAGTGGTCCAGCATATGAGTGGACCTCAGTGGTCCAGCAGATGAGCAAACCTTATTGGTCTAATAGAGGAGCGGACCTCAGGGGTCCAGCAGTCAAGTAGACCTCAGTGGTCCAGCAAACGAGAGGAACTGAGTGGTCCAGCAGACAAGCGAACCTCAATGGTCCAGCAGTCGAGCGGACTTCAGTGGTCCAGTAGCCAATCAGACCTCAGTGGCTCATCAGGGATGAGTTACTCAGTAGTACAACATGTTTTAGCTTTACGAATGATAATATTACTTACTATACTTTGATTTATACCTGGTGTGAGTTGTCTTTGATTGTGTTCTTGGTGTGTGATCTTGCTATGTGATCTTGCTTTGCAATCTTTCTTTTGTGGTTTGGGGTCCCTACCAAGTATTGTGTTACTCACCCCTTCATGGGCTTCACCCACACGTGTCGTGTCTTTTGCAGGTGATCGACACTTTGACGGAGACCTTGGTGTTCCGGGACCAGGTGGTGATCAGTGAGACGGGACAAACTGGCGCACTTCTACGGCTAGGTAGCTACCTTCACTTACCCTTCAGGTAGGGTCTCGAGCGGACGAACCATGGCAGTTTTACTTTATTTTGTGGCTTTGGGATTGTATTATGGCCCCTTTGTACCTTCTGTTTGAACTGTACTCTCTATTGTTGTCTTAGTGACAGTTGTGTCTTACTTTGTGTTTTCTTTCCGTAGTTTGAGCTTTGTGCATGTGTACAGGTTTAAAGGAAAATGTCTTCCCTTTTGGGATATGCCTATTTGGTGCTAGTCACCAGCCTGGCCTATGGAATTCCAACTTGGGGTAGTCACGGCACGGGCCCTGGGGGACGGGTTGTGACACCAGTGGCTCACTAAAAGTCTCTCATATAGTGGAATCACTTGAATCCACTAATGGTGACAGTAGAGGCGATGCTCTGAGATGATGATCTACTAAGATCTAAAAAAATATTCTTTATATTCATACATTTCAAATGGGTTGAAATATATTCAATATACAAAAAAATCATAAGAAACAAATTGTAAAAATCGAAGAAAAAAATAAAATAGAACAATGTATATGTATAAAACGCTTATAGGTGTGAAATTATAAATAGTTTCATTTTCAATTTATATGTTCAATTATCTTAATCTTCATTGTCCTTATTATTATCAAACTCTATTATAAATATTACTTCTTCATTATCACCCTCCATTGCAAGTTTTATTGTTTCAATATTGTCAAGGAAAAATTGTTGAATGTTTTGTGGTTGATGAGATTTATTGTCACAAATTTCCAATTGAGCTTCATTGCTCATATCATACATCTCTTTGTGTTTTAAGTGTACAACAAAACTCTAATCTTCATGAATCTCATTGTCCACACAATAAACCATCTTCAATTGTAAATCCAAAATAAATGGATCATGCTCTTCACGCTCACTAGTATGGATCAAGAGAGAGAAGATATTAAAAGTTAAATGTAATGAATCTTTCGTTATACTCCTGTGAATGTTGACCCACTTGAATTTGAATAAAATACCTGAAAATTGTCCATGATAGTTTAATTTGATGATGTCAACTTTCTTTACATATTATCCCACTTTTTCAAGTGAAAATATACCACTATTTTTAGTTTTCAAGCCTTCTTTGTGATTAATTATATGAAACAGGATGTCATTAATATTGTAGACATCAAATCTCTTAGCTTGTCTTAGAGGACCTCGAGCCAAAAACTTCAAATCATTTGATATTTCTGCTCGATTATTGACATTCATTGTCAACACAAGAAGATATAAGGTATTAATTTTAACATAGAAAAAATAATGACACGTCAATAATATGAATATGAGTATGTACTTGCACGAAAATTGAACCATTCGAAAATATCCTTATTAATAGCTCGTGTTCATTCTATCTTGTTTCGAGCTCGACCCCTTAGTTATCTCTTTGTTTGAAACCTCCATTCTTTAACAAATGGACTTGCAATAAGACTGTTGAGTAACACATATCTATGTTCTTATAGTAAATCTAATTCAGTCAGTGTAAAATATGAGCCCCTTACAACTGGTCGTCCTATAGTTGGAAATATCGATGAAATTTTTTTAGAATGATAATTATTGTAGTTGTCATCAAGATGTCCAATGCGATTGAATCTAGTCTCAATTCCATAAAATTCCAAGAATAGAACACCAGACACTCTTTGATTATGTAGCCTTCAATAAAGCATTCTGTTTGAGCTTTATTCCTCACATATGACTTCAAATGACCTATGTACCAAATGAAAAACATACAAGGAACATTTCAAAAAAAATTACATAATGATTTGATAAAATTGAATTCATCATTGAAAATATAAATAATAGTAACATACTGTCACGACCCGACCCTACCCGGGCTCGAGCCGCAACTACCCCAAGCCCGCATCCATAGGCCAGGGGCTGGAGACAAGGGCCAAAGGCTAAACAACTCGGGGAGGCCTTTGCCTGAGTACCTATACACACACATGCAGCCCACTCAATACAGAAGGGCAGAGTAAAAAGAAAATTAAAGTACCATCAGCTATAAATAAACCACAAAGTGCATCGACCTCTAAACAGTACAAAGAAAGTGTTGAAGGTAAACTGAAAAGAAAAGGGAAAAACACGTGCCCAACCAGTATAGTGCCACAAACCGGCAACAGGTAAACAAAGTAAAACAGCTGGGAGAGTCCCACACCTAGAACCCAAATACGACCACTGCACGTGGTCCAAGCTCCCGAACTCCTAAGCTCCTCTGACGTCACGACCAACCTGTCTGTCGTCTGCAAGGGCACATCAAGTGCGGGAAAATCCCAAGTATGGGTGAGTATAAACATACTCAGTAGGATGCCCTGAAGGCTCGAGGGAGAAACAAAGGAGGTACTAAAGAGGTGAGCAGTAGATTGAATAGGGAAAATAAAATAAGTACAATAGAGTAATAGCTCAACCCAACAAGAGAAAGGAAGTAGACTCGTCCAAACACAAGGATCTAGAAGCGGTGAGAAGATGAACTTCTCGTCGAGTCTTCGCTAACTATAGCAGGAGAGTAGACTCGTCCAACCATGAGAAGCTAGACACGGAAAGCACATGACATACCCCACGCATCTTCACCTCTTTCGGAATGAGAGTAACCAAAACCCAAGGAGTGAGTACTGGAACAAGGTATACATATATATATGCTCTGCCAAGAAACCCTAACAAGATCATAAGGGGATCTCCATCCCATAGCTCATTCTAGAAAGTGAGTAGCCAACAGTCCCAGAAGTAAACACCACTGATGCCCAGTATCCCACACGTCTGCCCCAAACTGTAAGTCAAGGGGCTCAAATCACCGCACCTTGACACTACCTACTTTTGGTGGCACTGACTCACCCACACAGTTTTAGGTTGTGTCTCAAGGACGCGTCTTGGTGGGGAAAGTTCTTCTTGTACTTGAGAGTTCTGGGGAAAGTCAAACCACACCTCGTCACTATCACACAGTCGAGAGGTCTGCTCAAAGTCAAAGCTGTCACATCAGTGACCCATACTACCAAGGGTCCTGCACCGATAGACACGGAGAAAAGCCGCGAACTAGCCTAGAAGAAAGGATTGAGTCTGAAATAAGTCATCGGGCGACCCACTACCTAGTCTCTACTGGAGGGTAGACCCTAAGAGGTCGTCGGGTGACCCACTGCCCAGTCTCTGTTGGAGGGTAGACCCTAAGAGGTCAATAGGTGACCCACTGCCCAGCCCTGCTGAAGGGTAGACCTGGAATAAGTTGACAAGCGACCCACTGCCCAGCCCTGCTGGAGGGTAGACCTGGAATAAGTCGACAGACGACCCACTGCCCAGTCTCTGCTGGAGGGTAGACCTGGAAGAAGTCGACAGGCGACCCACTACTGAGTCTCTGTTGTAGGGTAGACCTGGAAGAAGTTAATAGGCGACCCACTACCCAGTCTCTACTAGAGGGTAGACCTAGAAGAAGTAGACATTTGACTCACTGCCTAGTCTCTGCTGGAGGGTAGACCTAGAATTAGTCTGATAACTCAGCACTGCAACTGACATCACTGGGTGTTTCCAACATCGCTACCATGTGTTGGTTCGGAGTGCGTCAAAGGGACCTCCAACCAACACCCCTTTCATGTTTCCACATTTAATAAGATCACGAAAGAGGCTTTGCTCGTCTGAATAGATTACACCATTGTAATCCTTGTGAAAAAACATGTGAGATATACTGCTTACTCACTGGAAACAGGATCCCGATGAAAAAGTTATTCAACACCGCTTCATGCCCACATGGAGTCTCGTGGGGCCCGCACCTCGGTCCCGATAGAGGTTGGTCGAACTGCGGCACCGCAATGCTCTCGAAAAAACATGCTGAAATGACTATTCATACGCCCCAGACGGACGCCTGATGAAAAATTCGCAGTACGTTACACACAACTCTAAAGACGACTCGTGGGGGCCACGCCTCAACTCTGGTTTCAATGCCTAAAACCACCCCGGCCAATTTCTCCTCGATGTCAGGGTCACAACGCCGCTGACGACACCTAAAACAGACTCCGGATGCAGAAGCTGCAATTTCCCGCGTTATAGGCAAACGGGGCCCATGAGGCCCACACCTCGGGCCCGAATTTAAGCAGGAGGATTTCACCATTTCAATACCCTCAGAAAAACACTCAGAAATGAGTACCCAAACACACCCAAACGGATGTCGGGGGAAAAAGTGGTGTTCCACCGTAAAACGTGCGAACTAGGCCATGTGAGGCTCGCACCTTGTCTCCAACCCGAATGCTTCAGCAAGCATCTCAAAAAGTCCGCACAAGGACTGGGGTCACGCTGCCGCTGACAGCGCATCAATCAGACATCCCAAGCAGGAGTTAGGTCTGACGCAACAATAATTAATTAATTAATTAATTAATTAATCGCATTAAGTGTTTCGTGCCATCGAGCAACGAAACCAAACCGCAAAGGTTCCGAACCAACTTTGGAAGGACTGTCCCAACTCCAAGGCCACAATGCCTCTGACGACACATCAAATGGACGTCCGGCTTGCGAAGCACGCCCGTCGCAAGTTTTAATAATAATTTATTATTATTAAATTAATGCATTTCGGGTCACCCGCCTTTGGGAATGGAACCCAAAAACCCTAGAACCCACTTCAAACAATCTGCCTCGCCGATATGAACTCACGACCATAGACGGCACATCAAACGGACGCGCCGTTTGGAAATTACGGCCCCACGAATATAAGGGGGCCAACCGAGCTGGTTCACCCCAGCCGGCCCGGTCCAAACCGCCACGGCCTACTGGCCGCGACCCACTCCATCTGCACCGGACCCGCCTCGGGTCCGGTTTTCTTCCCAAAAGACTGGCCGAAGCCGGTCTCCGCGTCGCGCCAGCAGGACCCGCGGTATGCGGGTCCTTGTTGCTGCTGCACACCCGAGGCGCTGACCGCCTCGGGTTCCTCCTACCGAGCGCGACAGCCGCCCGCGCCGTGGCTTCCCCTGCTCGCCGCCGGCTCCGCCGTCCTGCAAGGCGCACCGCCGCAGTCCCCTGCTCGCGCCGCCGAGCTCTGCTAAATCCACCAAATGCGCTGCCGCCAGGACCTCGCCGTGCTCTGCCGCCTCCGGCTCGGCCTCGCCGCGCTTCGTCACGACGACCAGCTGCACCAGCCCCATGAATCGGCAACGCCCGCTCCGGCCTCCTCCGCACGGGCTCGCACCCCAGTCCTGCTCGACTCACTGCGGCCGTCGCACGCAGCCACCAGTCGCTCCTGCCGGCCCTCTCCGGTGATCTCTTCCGCAGACTACCGGGACCTCATCGGAGGTCCGATTTCGATTCTGAGGCCGGAATTCGTTCCCTCGGGATGAGGCTTTCACAACGCCGCCCCTTACTCATTGATCCGTTGAGAATGGACGCGTCCGAAATGCGGACGAAGAACGCCCAAGAACGGAAGATAGGATGGGGCTCGGGCGATGGTTGTGTTCGTTCGACCATCGCCCCAAATTCTAGAATTATAGAATTTAAAACGATGAAAATTGATGAAAATTTCAGAAATTGATGGTGGTGCAAAAAAATTCACAAGAACCCTACCTCGATTTCGATGCGCGTCGTAGGCGATGCGTCTGTGAGGCTCCACCTTCGAACCAACGAGGTTTCAGCGAAGATCGCTCCTCGATCCAGTGAAGAACGGTGAAGAACGACTAGAGAGAGAGGGAGAGAGGGGAAGAGAGAGAGAGAAGGAAAAATGGTTCTTCCCTCAACACTTAGTGAATTTATAAAAAATCACTAAAACTCTCCCAACGGGCGCGGATTCTGAAACCTCCGTGCCCACCTATTTTATATCACGCCTAGGCAAAACGCCCCATTTTGAACTCAACAGAA
This sequence comes from Viscum album, assembly GCA_963277665.1. NCBI lineage: Eukaryota > Viridiplantae > Streptophyta > Magnoliopsida > Santalales > Viscaceae > Viscum > Viscum album. The sequence goes on from OY728144.1 coordinate 398,795,941, forward strand.
GTCTCGGATTTTAATTCCGAGACTTCGTTCAAAAGTTATTCAAAAAGAATGTCAGTGATAAAAAAATCACTAAGTGGACATTTCGAAATGACCACTTTTCCCCTGGGTGACATCTCTCACAGAAGGCCCGCACCCGCAACTTTTACACCCCAGCTAGGGTTAACGGAATGCTCTGGACTCAACGGTGCCCTCGATTTTTCCATCCGAGCAACTGTTTAATAGATACTTGAGTTTAACCATTAAACGAATAAATTAATTATTTAATTTATCCATTTCACGTTCTGATAGCGAGCGAGGGGTCCAAACGCCCCTGCGCCGACATGTTTTATGTCATTCCTAGGGTAAAAACCACATTTCGGAACCATTCATACCCTCATATTTCTGATCTGAAATACTTTTTAGGAGTTATCCCATTTATTTGGTGTTCCTAGTGTGAACGCACTGAAAATTTAGTTCCGGCCACACCGGGGCTCGGAATCGCACGCCGTCTGAAGGCGCTGCTCTGGAATAACATCAAGAATATTCCAAAGTCTTTTATAGAAAAAACTGGGTTCTTAAATAATTCCCTCCTTCAAGATTTTCATCCCTGAAGAGCAAAACCAGGGAACAACTCAGGGTACTAAGCCCACACCTGGATCTCCCGTACCCCGAAGAACTCTTGCACAGTTCTGCATTACCGTGCAGAGACCAAAGGATTTGGTCTATTTTTCATGGGATCTTCTCTTGCCAGTGACGTTCATAGGTTCGCGCACACTTATTCTCAGGTGAGTCACGTGGGAGACGTTATGCACCCAAACCATCCTTTGGGTTTAGGGAAAGGCGGTAGACAACCTCGCCATCCCTTCGCATGGTCTCAAACAGCCCGAAGGTCCTCGGGGGTAGCTCACCTCCCCGGTCAAACCTCTACATTGAACGCCGTAACTAGAGTCACCACTTGGACCTAGGACAAAGCCCGGTGATTCCCTCCTTCAAAACATTCATATGGTGAAACACCCAAGGATATCTGGTCACGCAAGATTTCACAGTCGATGTCCCACGACCAAGACTCTCTTATATGCTCGAAAGGCGAAGGAGTCACCACCATCGACTAAAGAGAAAGGTTCCACGCCTTCTATTCCACTAACACAGGGTTACACTGATGTCCCACGTCACCCTGGTAACAACTCAAGCAAGGAGAAGGGAGAAAATCACTTCACATACAGAGTCTAACAATTATACTGCAAAAAGTATAAGAGCTGTAGAGCATACCTCTTATCACCTCATGCTCAGCAGGATCGTAGACATAAAAAGCTCGTGGCTGTCCATGGTCCCAACTGTCATCTTTTAGAGCTTGACGTGGACCACCTGGTGGTGATGGGGAGACCTCGTAATGTCGTCCCCCACTTCCAGCTCCTCCCACTCCTTTTCTAGCACCACATCTCTGGGGACTACTCTGACCACAGCGCTACCTCCGTCATGGTGGTGCACCTGCTACCTGCTCGATATTCTCAACGTACCTAGTCGGGCAGTCTCGTGCCAAGGGACCTCGCTCATCGCAAGCATAGCACCAGCACTCTCTGGGCTGCCCTGGTGCCCTCCGACGCCACTGTGGTGTACAACCATGGCCCAGAGTCCACTCACAGAAGGGTCTCCTTGGCTGAGGCCCTGCGCTTTTTCGCCACAGTGGTGCACGACCACATCTCTGAAACCGACAGTGGGAAGGCCACCTGCATCGAGGTTCTATCTGCTGGCGCCTTCTAGCTGCGGCAGACGTCTCAGCTATATCATGCTTATTGCCACCAACAACTGTAAAGCGCGACAGGAAGCCCTCTGTCACCAGTGTCTGCTCTATCACCCCGGAATAAGTGGGAATGCCCAAGGGTACTATGATAGCATGAATCTCTCTACGGAGACCTTGCTCGAACTTCCGCGCTCAGAATTTTCTGTCATGGACCATGTCCAGGTAAAAGCACGCACGGTCCGCGAACCTAGTCGCGTACTCAGTCACTGTCATCCCTCCCTGCTGAAACTGCATGAGATCCTGGATCTGAATGAAGCGTAAGCAGGAGGGGTAAAACTCCTCACGAAATAGCAGTTTAAAGTCATCCCATGAAAGTGACGACTCATTGAGTAACTGAGTCACCAGATTCTACCAACACCCAGCTACTCCGTGGAAAAGGCTGGCGGCCAAAGCCACCATAAGATCTGTCGGCGTCTGCGCAAGCCTGAAGAGGCAAAAAACTGTCTCGAGCCAAACCTCTGCTACCTGAGGGTCGGGCTCACCACTGAACCTCATCAGTCTCTATCGCTGGAACTCACGGAGTGCGCTCAACCCGCGCTTAAGCTCCGTCTGCAATGCTGGAGCTATCTGCTGCTCACCAGGTGGGGGTGCACCTATCGGCCCACCCGGAGAAAGGGACTCGCATGATGGGTCATGGATTGAGGCCTCATAGCTCACAGGGTCTTCGTCACAAACTAAAGCTGGTATCCTGGCTAGATGTCTTCACAGAGACATCCTGAATGTTACCAAGGAGTGTCGCGATCAGATGAGCATATATGTATATAACAGTAACAACAATGGGGATCTGACTCAAGAAGGACAGTCAAGACTCAATCATATATGATGTAAAAACCAATTTTCCCTGCAACGAGTGTATCGGCATGCCGAGTCGACAAGCGGGTTATCAGGGTCCTGGTGAATGGATACGTCGGCCGCCGCACCATCACTAGACTCCCTGGCTTGAGAGCCACTCTCGAGACACATTGACATCGTTGCCCTAAATTCCAACCAATTCCTTTTTAGGGACGTCCGAACAACGTCCCAAGGAACAAACCACCTCTGATACCACTTTGTCATGACCCGACCCTACCCGGGCTCGAGCCGCAACTACCCCAAGCCCACCTCCATAGGCCTAGGGCTGGTGACAAGCGCCGAAGGCTAAACAACTCGGGGAGGCCTTTGCCTGAGTACCTGTGCACACACACGCAGTCCACTCAATGTAGAAGTGCAGAGTAAAAAGAAAAGTAAAGTACCATCTGCTATAAATAAACCACAAAGTGCATCGACCTCTAAATAGTACAAAGCAAGTGTTGAAGGTAAACTAAAAAGAAAAGGGGAAAAACATGCACCCAACCAGTATAGTGCCACAACCTGGCAACAGGTAAACAAAGTAAAACAGTTGGGAGAGTCCCACACCTGGAACCCGACTACGACCACCGCATGCGGTCCAAGCTCCCAAACTCCTAAGCTCCTCTGACGTCACGACCAACCTGTCCGTCATCTGCAAGGGCACACCAAGTGCGGGCAAAGCCCAAGCAGGGTTGAGTATAAACATACTCAGTAGGATGCCCCGAAGGCTCAAGGGAGCAAAAAAGGAGGTACTGAAGAGGTGAGCAGTAGATCGAACAGGGAAAAGTAAAGAAGTACAATAGAGTAACAGGTCAGCCCAACAAGAGAAATGAAGTAGACTCGTCCAAACACAAGGAGATAGAAGCGGTGAGAATATGAACTTCTTGTCGAGTCTTCGCTGCCTATAGCAGGAGAGTAGACTCGTCCAACCACGAGAAGCTAGACACTGAAAGCACGTGGCATACCCCGTGCGTCTTCACCTCTCCTGGAATGAGAGTAACCAAAACCCAAGGAGTGGGTACTGGAACAAGGTATACATATATATATGATCTGCCGAGAAACCCGAACAAGATCGTAAGGGGATCTTCATCCAGTAGCTCAGCCCAGAAAGTGGGTAGCCATCAGTCCCAGAAGTAAACACCATCGATGCCCAGTATCCCACACGTCTACCCCGAACTGCAAGTCAAGGGGCTCAAATCACCGCACCTTGACACTATCTGCTTTGGGCGGCACTGACTCACCCGCACGGTTTTAGGTCGCGTCTCAAGGACGCGTCTTAGTGGGGAAAGCACCCCTCGTACTTGAGAGTTCTGGAGAAAGTCAAACCATACCTCGTCACTGTCACACAGTCGAGAGGTCTGCTCAAAGTCAAAGTTGTCCCATTAGTGACCTGTATAACCAAGGTTCCTGCTCCGATAGACATGAAGAAAAGCCACAGACTAGCCTAAAAGAAAGGACTGGGTCTGAAAGAAGTCGCTGGGCGACCCACTGCCCAGTCTCTGCTGGAGGGTAGGCCCTAAGAGGTCGTCGGGTGACCCACTACCCAGTCTCTGCTGGAGGGAAGACCCTAAGATGTCGACAGGCAACCCACTGCCCAACCCTGCTGGAGGATAGACCTGGAATAAGTCGACAGACGACCCACTGCCTAGTCTCTGCTGGAGGGTAGACCTGGAAGAAGTCGACAAGCGACCCACTACCCAGCCCTGCTGGAGGGTAGACCTGGAATAAGTCGACAGGCAACCCACTGCCCAGTCTCTGCTGGAGGGTAGACCAGGAAGAAGTCAACATGCGACCCACTACCCAGTCTCTGCTGGAGGGTAGACCTGGAAGAAGTCGACAGACGACCCACTGCCCAGTCTCTGCTGGAGGGTAGACCTGGAAGAAGTCGACAGGCGACCCACTGCCCAGTCTCTGCTGGAGGGTAGACCTCGAAGAAGTCGGCAGGCAACCCACTGCCCAGTCTCTGCTGGAGGGTAGACCTGGAAGAAGTCGACAGACGACCCACTGCCCAGTATCTACTGGAGGGTAGACCTGGAATTTGTCCGATAACTCAGCATTGTGACTGACATCACTGGGTGTTACCAACATCGCTATCGTGCGTTGGTTCAGAGTGCGTCAAAGGGACCTCCATCCAACACCCCTTTCATGTTTCCACATTTAATAAGATCACAATAGTGGCTCCACTCGTCTGAATAGATTACACCGTTGTAATCCTCGTGAAAAAACACGCGACATAGACTGCTTACTCGCTGGAAATGGGCTCCCGATGAAAAAGTTATTCAACACCGCTTCATACCCACACGACGTCTCATGGGGCCCACACCTCGGTCCCGAGAGAGGTCGGGCGAACTATGCCACCGCGATGCTCTCGGAAAAACATGCTGAAACGACTATTCATACGCCCCAGACGGATGCCTGATGAAAAAGTCGCAGTACGCTACACACAGCTCTAAAGACGACTCGTGGGGCCCACGCCTCAACTCCGGTTTCAATGCCTGAAACCACCCTGGTCAATTTCACCTCGATGTCAGGTTCACAACGCCGCAGACGGCGCCTAAAACAGACTCCGTATGCAGAAGCTACAATTTCCCACGTTATACGCAAACGGGGCCCCGTGGGGCCCACACATCGAGCCCGAATTTAAGCGGGCGGATTGCACCGTTGCAATCCCCTCGGAAAAACACTCAGAAACGAGTACCCAAACACCCCAAACGGATGTCGGGTGAAAAAGTGGCGTTCCACCGTAAAACGTGCGAACTAGGTCATGTGGGGACCGCACCTTGTCTCCAACCCGAACACTTCAGAAAGCATCTCATAAAGTCCGCACGAGGACTGGAGTCACACTGCCGCTGACGGCGCGTCAGTCGGACATCCCAAGCAGGAGTTAGGTCCGACGCAATAATAATTAATTAATTAATTAATTAATCGCACTAAGCGTTTTGTGCCATCGAGCAACGAAACCGAACCGCAAAGGTTCCGAACCAACTTTGGAAGGACCGTCTCAACTCCAAGACCATAGTGCCTCTGACGGCATGTCAAACGGACGTCCGACTTGCGAAGCACGCCCGTCGCAAGTTTTAATAATAATTTATTATTATTAAATTAACGTGTTTCGGGTCACCCATTTTCGGGCACAGAACCCAAAACCCCTAGAACCCACTTCAAACAGTTCGCCTCGCCGATACGAACTCACGGCCGCAGACGGCGCATCAAACGGACGCGCCATTTGGAAATTACGGCCCCCCGAATATAAGGGGGCCAACCGGGCCGGTTCACCCCGGCCGGCCCGGTCCGAACCGCCGCGTCCAGCTGGCCGCGGCCCACTCCAGCCGCACCGGACCCGCCTCGGGTCCGGTTTTCTTCCCAGCAGACCGGGTGAAGCCGGTCTCCGCATCCCGCCAGCAGGACCCGCGGTATGCGGGTCCTTGTTGTTGTTGCACACCCGAGGCGCTGACCGCCCCGGGTTCCTCCTGTCGAGCGCGACATCCGCCCGCGCCGCGGCTTCCCCTGCTCGCCGCCGGCTCCGCCGTCCTGCAAGGCGCACCGCCGCGGTCCCCTGCTCGCGCCGCCGAGCTCCGCTGAAGTCCGAAATAACATCAAGAATATTACAAAGTCTTTTATAGAAAAAACCGGGTTCTTACACATACCTCTGAATTGGATAAATCTATTGATAGTGTATCGGTCCACCATGCTTTTCTTCCTCAACAAAATGAACATTCAAATGAATAATGATAATGAAAAAATGAAAGTGAGAGATAACAACTTCAAATGTTTCAACACAATTCTTTCTTGAAGTTTTTCAAGTTATGTTGGATTTAGAGTTCTTTTACAAATCTCTAAAGAAGGTACACGACTCAAGTAGAACCACACTAGCTTTTTTAGGTAACTCCATCAGAATATGCGAGTTGTGACTTTTCAATCCATATAATTTTGATGTTTTTATGTCACATTGAAATGTTACTTGAAATTTATCTGACCTGTGGCTTGAAATACATTTCATGTATAATTTAAAAGGTGTATCATACTTGAAATTCACCTCATTCTGCATAAGAAATTTATTTCATTTTTTAAAAGATGTAGTACGGTGCATGAAATTTACATCATCTCATGAAAAGAAATTAAATGTATCATTGTATATGAGATTTATCTCATTTTATCTATTAAATCTTTTATTTTATAATATATATATGTGTGTGATTATACATACAATTTATTTTATTGTTTTCATACCTATAATAAATTTTAATTCTTAAAAGTTGTATAATTATAAGGTGTTATTTTTATTAAAAAGATTAATTTTTATTATTGAAGATACAGAGGGGTTTTTTTGTCTTTCCGATTGTATCACACCAAGTCAAGCTTTCCCGTGGTCTGGGTTGCCTGCAGAGCGTCTCCCGTACGGCCATGACCCGTTCCAGCCTCGTCTCCTTCTGCAGTCGCCATCTCCGCGACTTATTCTTCCCCGCCTTTTTATTCCCTTTCAAATTAATTTAAGATGTTTTTTATATTTAATAAATGTATTCCCCAATTTGGGTTTTGTTTGAGGTTTCATCGAAGTAAATAAAAATATACTCCAGATTAATTAAATAGCGACAAAAAAAAAAACGAAATTCCCCTCAATTTTATTTTTTAGCAATAGTTATTTTTTCTTGATTGTAATCCCCTCGAAAAAATATTTGAAAAGATAAAACGGTATTTGGCCCCTATCCAATTTGATAAGATCGGGGTTTTAGTGGCTCCAAACCGAGTTCAGGTTTTAAAAATATTACTTGATTTTTATATATTAATGGTTATTATATATATTGACATGTTTATACAAATATATTATATTTATATATTATTTCTATCAAACCTGGTTATTTTAATATTGTACATTTAAATTAAAACAACAATGGCATATTATTATTTCTATCAAACCTGGTTATTTTAATTAAAAAATAGATATATTTTAGATGGGTGTTAAACCACCACTAAAATAAGCAATTAATTATTAATCAATCAATTAATTAATATTACTATGCATTTAAATTAATAATAAATGACTGATTTCTTATTATTAGTGCTGTCATTGTGTCGTTATCATCAAACCATATTTTTTAAAATTATATATATATTAGGGTGTTTTAAACCCCGCTAAAATAAGAAACTAATTTTTAATTAATTAATTAACGTTATTATACATTTAAATTAATAATAAATGACTCGTTACTTACTATTATAATTAATATTTTTTTATTTCTATTATTAATATCAAGTGGTATTTTTAATTACAATAATTATATATATATTAGAGGGTTTTAAACCGCTACTAAAATATACAATTAATTATTAATTAACTAATTTTTAATGTTAAAAATTAAATTAATTATAAATAAAAATGTCTTATTATTATTTTTATTATCATCATCATCATCAAACTTATTTTCCTAATTAATATGTGTGTGTGTTAGAGGAAGCTTTGAACCGTATCTAGAATAATCAATCAATTAATTGTTATTACTATACATTTAAATTAATAAAAAAATGACTTATTACTTCTACTTATTGTTGTTCTTGTTTAATTAATTACTATTGATATACATTTAAATTAATAGAAAGTAAAAAATGTCATATTACCCGTTATCATCTTACTAATTTTTAAAAATGGATTTTTCAATTTTTTTTATCAAAACGGAATAGGGTTAAGAGTATTTTTTAAAATGGGTCTTGAGATGCGTGAACCTCATTCACGCATCTTCCCTCGCTAGGAAGCGTGAACAAGGTTCACGCATACTGTATAGAGTTTATAAAGGATGCGTGAAACCCATTCACGCATCTTACATAAATTTTAAATAAAAAAATCATCAATACCAAACCAATATTAATAAATATTTATGAACCAAATATTTTTCTATATTTATAAATATTAATTAGAAAATAATAAACTTTAAGTAAAAATTAACAAATATTCAAAAATATTAATAAATATCAATTAAAATAGTAAATATTAAATTAATATTCATAAATTTTAATAATTTTTTAACAGGTTGAGCATGAAACCCTCTTATTAAGAATATAAATATTAATTAAATACTAATGAATATAAATAAATATTTATTAATTATTAATAAATTTTAAATAAATATTAATTGATGTTATAATAATTATCAAATATTCATGAATATTAGATATCCATTAAATAATTATTAATAAATATTCACGCTTCCTACATATTTTTTAATTAAAATAAAAATCATCAATATTTGTAAATACCAATTAAATATAAATATATTATTAATTAAAAAACAATCAATATGTATAAAATATCAATAAATATAAATAAATATTAAATAGTCAAAAATATTAATAATAGTGTTTATGATAATTTTGATCTGGTATGGTTCTTGGTGCACTGCTCGATCACCAGTATCAGTTCATACTTAAGAATGTGTCATCCATTATTTCACTCTAAGTTTACATGAGTTATACTTTGTCTAGAAAACAATAGGATTTGATTTGGGAAATAATGTTGTCATCTACCAACTTATCATGATACCAATTGAAATGAGAACTCATGAACTTATAATCAAGGGTAATCCAATTTTATTTCAGGATTAAAATATTAAATGAGATATAAAAGTTTTATTAGAACAATCAACCTAAAACTCATGCACTCACTTTACCAGATAGATAAAAAACATTCAACTGTAATAAGAATGATAAACGGCCTTTGAACGCATCCATACTGGAACTTTTCTTATGTCTTTGATTAATTCAATTACAACCCCGTTCAATTCAGTTTATTTTTTGTTAACAAAGAAAGAGAGATTTAGAACAACATTCCTCTTTCAATAACATGATCTTCTTGAACATTCTACAGTAATTAGGTTTGATTCTAATTGATATACTAATTCTGGCAGTAATTTCATATTTCTTCATTTACCTCCCCCACAAGGGAAACACTCATAAACCTCAGTTTCGAAAACTAACTTCAGCAAGGATGATCTTCTTCGATACTTATTCTTCAGGATACTGAAAATATGATCAAACCATGATGATATCATCTTTATACTTATTGTCTTGGATATGCTAACACATTCTTAAAATTCATCAATGATGACCCTCTTCCTTACATTATAAGAATAGATAAATTAAATAACGATTAAGGAAATATGGTGGATCTTCCTTACTTATTAATGTGAATAGAAAGGTTGAGGTTTTTTCTCAATGAAGTTGGTCCAATTCCTCTAGTATTCATGATTGTATATCAGAACATCTGTTCTAATTTATATTGTGTAACAGGGATCTCTTCACATTACATTCCGATTTTTTTTAGAGATTTTTTCCTTATTAGCCTTCATGGATGGTGCAATCATAACCCTCTTCAGGATTGTTTCTTATTCTGGAAGAATATGAAATCAATCTTTTTCATAATGTCCATAATTTTATCACATGATGGAGGTATTTCAACAATAAAATCCTCGAGTGAAGATTGCGTACCAGTAGAACCTGTGTCGTTTTATAAAGTCTGAATATGCATCTTCTCAAAATTGGCTAAATGAACTTCTAATTCCATACATCTCATATTGTGGTTTTTCTGATCTTCAATCATAATCATCTACTCTTCACAAATATCCACTATTCATTGAAATTATTTTTCATGCAATTTAATTTTTTTAAACAAAAAATCATGTTCCATGATTTTTGGATTCAAATCATTGAGATCAATAATATTTTTCAATATTTCTTGAAGTTCACGGATCTTTTCATCCAGAGTATTAATATTTATTAATGAATTTAATCATATTATTTATTATACATATATAGATAATAATACTAAGTAATAATATGAATATCAAATAAAAATTATTAATTTTGGAAGATAATTTGATGACAGTAAGACACTTATTAAAAAAAAGTCGAACTCTATAAATGATAATAGTAAGGTACATACAAAATGCATCAAAAATCAAAAATCAACCTAATCTACACCTCTGACATGGATGCTCCTATGTTCCATATCCAGGCGTATACTGAATGTGTCCACATCGTGTCCGTCTATGTCTGTGCTCTGGTGTACGCTATGCATCATCATCAGCAGCCACCTCTACATCCTCTTATGTGACAGGTGGTGGATGTACAGTTTCACCATCTGTACCCTGTCCTGTATCTAAGGATAGTGTATGTTGGCTAGAACTCTCACCAACATGGAAAGAAGATGGTTGTTGTGCTGTAGATGTCTGTAATAAAGCATCCAGCTCAACCCAGTCAACATATGTATCTACCTATGGCTGAGCCTGAGGAGCTGGAGGAGCATCTGACTGATCATGCTGAACACCCTGCTCCTGTGGAACAACAACATCTGATTGATCAAGCTGAACATGCTCCTCTTGTGGAACAACAACATCCATAATAGGGTCGTTACCCCTGGTACATCTATATGAGGCTCAGCAGCCTCTGCAGTATCCTCAACATGTGGTGGATCAACAAAAATGTCATGATAAATCTCGTCCATCGAAGGAAGAAACTCTGTCACAAGGCTGTGAAAATATGTCAGGTCAAATATGACTCTCTCTACTAGATCAGACATGTGAAGTAGATGATAGATACAAGCATCCTGCAAAAACAAATTCTGTTGTTAAGTAATATGAATAAAAAATCTACTGAACAGTGAAAGGAAAAATGTATACAAACTCATGAAAGCCCCATCCGTATTATGTTAGAAATATGACTGGGGACCTGTAGTACCAGGATGCATAATCCATCTGATCCACCAAATGAAAATGTACTATCTCCACCCCTTGCAACTGGGACTCCTGTCGTTTTTCCCATAAATCAATATATCTGGCATGGTATCTCCTCTAATCAAAATCTTTCTCCCTGACATCTTCATGTCCAGTTTACTTTCAAACTCCTGCCTGAGATAGATAGTGTTATCATTTGATGAAGACATATTACCTATAATTCTTGGGAATTTAGAATCTGGAGTAATGACATCCCAATCAAAATGTTGTTCATAAGACATTCCTTCAACTAAGGAACTCAATACTGAAGGATGATTACCACTAACTGGTGGATGTTGTTGATGTATGTCTCTCAAAGGAACCTCAGAAAGTTCATTCCCCACATTACCCTCACCCACATATCTCAAAGGAACCTCAGAAGGTTAATTCTCCAAATCATCCTCACCCACATCATCTCTTGATGGCTCCCCAGATTCTTCTTTCTTAGATAAAATTTCATTCACTATATCAACAGACAAAGGGATGTCATCTACATTTCCTTCCAAATTTTGATTATCTTCTTCATAATTTACTTCTATCACAGGATTCATATGAGAATGAGGCAATGGAAAAGACTGTTGTGAAGGACCAACTTCTACATAGCTCACAAAACACGGTTCTGTAGTAATCGTTTTCACCACATCTATATCAGAAATCACTACATACAACTCCATCAAACCATTAGCACACTACTATCTAAATAAGAAAGATGCATCCATCTAATCATCACCATCGACAAGAGGGTACTCGGTGTGCCAACAATGTTTAGGATGTTGTAGATGTCGATTTTTTATTGAAGCAATGGATAGATCAACCCTCAGTTTTAACTGATTATGAATCTTATTGCAAATTTCATCTAATGTCATATAACCATGAAGATTTACCACTCTGACAGGTGGCACACTATAGCTAAATCCCTACTCACCATAAATGGCCTCACCATTGAAAAATATTTACACACACATTATTACCTATAAAAAAATAATTAATAAAATATTATATACTATATAAAATTTTTACATTATTTAAATTGGTTTTGAATAATTGAATTTATCTTGAGACTTTTTTTATATATTGATTTATCACTATTGAGCTATAGTGAAGGTGGTATTATTACTGAAGTTCCAAGGACCGAATAACAACTGAGAATGGGGGTTGAATCAGTTGTTTAACTTTTTATAAGTTTCAAAATTTTAAGAAACTCAACCCCTGAAACCTGTTAAGATTTATTTCCTTATAAATCTTTAGCAAGAAACTCACGCATGCAAGAATGGTAAATCAAGAAAGACACACAAGATTTACAAGGTTCGACCTCAATAAGAGAACCTACGTCCTTTCCATAGCCACTCCCATGGGTCTATGGAAATCCACTATGATGAAGAAGTGAATAAAACTTGTGCCAACTTCCGTTAGACACCTTCTATCTCCTGATAGGAAAGATTATACTGACCCCCGTCAGTTTACAATGTTTCCTTACAGAACAAATGAGCCAAACACAAGAATAAGAAATTTGATAAGATGCTCCACAAATGCTCACTCCAAATTATCACTCCAAATATTCAATCCGATTTCATAAATCCGATTTTCTAAAACCGATCTTCTCAGCAAGATAATGATGGTTCCGCACAGATTCTCACTCCGAATTCTCAATCCGGTTTCCTTGAATCCGATATTCTGAAATCAGTCTTTTCAGCAAGATTATAACGATTCTGAAGAAATGCCCACTCTGAATATTCACTCCGGATTTCTTGGATCCGAACTTCAGAATCCAAACTTCTCAGCAAGGAAAATAATGATTCCACAGAAATGCCCACTCTGAATATTCAATCCAGATTTCTTGAATCCGAACTTCTCAGCAAGTAAATAATGGTTCTGATTCTCTTCTTCTCAAACAATCAAGAAAACTTCTTCAAGATGGTAGATGCTTTTCACTTTGAATTCTCCAGTGCTCCACCTTTTTCACGTGTATATGAAGTTGCAAATGAGTGAATGATCTGAGCACATATTTATAGGCAACTCAGAAAACAAAGGCAGGAATCTTGAAAAACTTTCCCGCTTCCTCAAATTTCAAAAACTCTGCAAATCTCTTGCATTTAATCTTCAATATTTGACTTCTTCAAATCTCCTTAAATTTCTCCGAGATTTATGAAAAGTTGAAATTTGGGATTTCTTGAACTCTTAATATCTTCCTCAGAATTGTCATTACGAATTTGTCAGCATATTGCTCAGGATTGTCATTCCGAATTTCTGGATCAGGATGGTCATTCTGAATTTCTAGCTCAGGATTGTCATTCTGAATTTCTAGTTCAGGAAGTACACTCCGAATTTCTGGTTCAGGAAGTACACTCCGAATTTCTGGTTCAGGAAGTACACTCCGAATTTCTGGTTCAGGAAGTACACTCTGAATTTCTAGCTCAGGAAGTACACTCTGAATTTCTCGTTCAGGAAGTACACTCCAAATTTCTGGATCAGGAAGTATGCTCCGAATTTCTAGTTCAATAAGTACACTTCGAAGTTCTGGTTTAGGAAGTACACTCAAAATTTCTGGCTCAGGAAGTAGACTCTGAAATCCTGGATCAGGAAGTAGACTCTGAATTTCTGGCTTAGGAAGTAGACTCCGAAATTCTGGCTCAGGAAGTAGACTCCGAAATTCTGGATCAGGAAGTAGACTCCGAATTTCTGGATCAGGAAGTAGACTCCGAATTTCTGGCTCAGGAAGTAGACTCTGAAATTCTGGCTCAGGAAGTAGACTTCGAAATTCTGGATCAGGAAGTAGACTCCGAATTTCTGGCTCAGGAAGTAGACTCCGAAATTCTGGCTTAGGAAGTAGACTCCGAACTTCAGGCTCAGCAAGTAGACTACAAATTTTTGGTTTAGCAGGTAGACTACGAACTTCAGGCTAAGAAAGTAGACTCCGAACTTCAGGATGAGCAAGTAGACTCCGAACTTCTGGCTCAGGATGTAGACTCCAAACATCAGGCTCAGTAGGTAGACTCCGAACTTCTTGTTCCGAACTTTCTCAGAATTTTTCTTAGAGAAAAACATCAATCTTCTTCACCTATTTCTTCAACAACTTTTATCATGAAACTTTTCATTATTTGTGATAACTTTAAGATTAACAAAGAATCATATGATTTAGTTTAAGGGAGTTTGAGACACTTTTTTAACTTCTATCTTCTTATTCTTAAACAAAATCTTCTTTAAGGAAATCTTCATCATCCATCAACTTCAACTTTCTATAACTCAAAAACATTATTCAACAAAAATATTAGTTGTCAACAAATAAAAAACATTGTTAAAAAAAACACCACAAAGGTTCCTCAATCTCCCCCTTTGTATTTGTTGGCAACCCTCGTTAACAAGTTTTCACCTCTCAAAACAAACTCAAGTTCTTGAATTTTACCAAAACACAGCCTTTCTCAAAAAGAGTGTCCCGACACCACACTACTGGAAAAACTAATGTTTTTGAAGGATTTCCATCCCTCAGTGACAAGAAAAATTTGAGTCCATGTAAAGATAAACTTCACCTTACTCAAAATCCCTCTCAAATTTTATCTTTTTCTTTCTCACTTTTATTTTTCTTCTCTCATTTTTCTTTTTCTCTCATTTTTCTTTCTCTCTCCCCCATTATATGATAACCACAACTTCAGATTCATAAAGGAAAACTTACTCTACCCCTTTGTCAATATAATCCAAATCACGGTGGGGGAAACTTCCTTATGAGTTTTAGGAAGTCATGGGATGAGGATGAACATGGAGTTTCAGACTTAGTTCAACAAACCTCTCCTTTGATATTGCTTTTGTGAAAATATCGGCAATCTGATACTTTGTTGAAATATATTCCAGCAATACTTCTCCAGCAAAAACTTTATCTTTTAAAAAATGATACTTTATTTCAATATGATTTGATCTTGAATGTTGAATAGGATTCTTGGAAAGATCAATGGCACTTTGATTATTACAGAGTATTTTCAAAGGTTTATAAACTTTCACTTTCAGATCTTCCAGCTGAACTTTCATCCACATCATTTGAGTACAAGCCTGAGTAGCTACAACATATTCTGATTCAGCTATACTTAAAGTTACTGAACTTTGTTTCATGCTGTGCCAACTCACACAACATTCACCTAAGAAAAATGTTCCTCCTGATGTTGATTTTCTATCATTACAATCACCAGCCCAATCAGTATCAGTATAACTATGAAAATTCATCTCATTGTTCCTCTTATATAATAACCTATGTGAAGTTGTTCCTTTAACATATCACATAATCCTCTTAACTGCCAACATATTTGATTCTTTTGGATTACTTTGATATCAGTAATAGAGAGTCACAACATAAGCAATATCAGGCCTTGAGGCTATAAGATAAAGAAGACTTCCTATTAACTTTCAAAAGACTTTCTGATTCACACTGTTCCCTGAATCATCTTTTCTCAACTTTGTGCTCACTGAGATAGGGGTTGAAACTTCTTTTTATTATTACATCCCAAACTTCTTTAATAGTTCCTTGGCATACTTTTCTTGGGATAAGAAAATGTAGTTTTCTTGTTGTTTAACTTGTAAGCCAAGGAAGAAAGTTAATTCCCCCAACATTGACAATTCATAATTTTTCTTCATCTCTTCAGCAAAATCTTCACAAAACTTTTCTTCATCTCTGGAAAAAATTATATCATCCTCATAAATGATTTCAATTAATGTTCCGGAATCAACATCTTTAACATATAAGTTACTATCTACCTTTCCTTTAGAAAAGTTCATCTTTCTCAAAGAATTGTCAAGCTTCAAATACCATGCTTGTGGAGCTTGTTTCATCCCATACAAGGATTTATTTAATTTTCAAACTTTTTTTCATCCTCATCAAGTAAAAACCCACAAGGTTGTTCAATATAAACTTCTTCCTCAATCACACCATTTAAGAAAGCTGACTTTACATCCATTTGATAAAACTTGTAATTCCGATGAGCAACCACTGCAAGAAACATTCGAATAGTTTCCAACCTTGCAACAGGGGAAATGGTTTCATCAAAATCCACACCTTCCACTTGTGAATACCCTTTACACACAAGCCTTTCTTTGTTTCTTGTAACTTCTCCATGCTCATTCAATTTGTTTCTGTAAACCCACTTGGTTCCGATGACATTCTTATTTGATAGCCTTGGAACAAGTTATCATGTTTCATTCATCTTAATCTGATCCAGTTCTTTATTCATAGAATCCACCCATTATTTATGTTGAATAGATTCTAAAACTGATTCTGGTTCAACTTTTGAGATAAGGAAAGTCTGATTTTCTAATATTAACTTACTTCTTGTCTGAACTGGAGCCTTCTGATTCCCAATAATATTTTCAGATTCAACATGTTTTTTTAATGTAGGAAAACTCACATTTCCATTCCCAGCATCACTTTCTTACACATGTGACTTATCTGAGTCACTCTCACTCTGGTGGGGATTCTCTGATTTATCGGCCTCAATATACTTAACAAATTTTGTGAAAGAACTTGGAATTTTAATTAACTTTACATCATATGAATCCACCAACTTCTGTAAACGTTTGTTCCAGCATTTGTAACTTCTTCCATTCGATGAATAACCCATAAATATTCTTTCTTCAGCTTTCTCATCAAACTTTCCTAAGTCCGGTTTTTTGATTTTGAGAAATCATGGACTTCCAAAAACTTTGAAGTAATTAAAAGAAGGTTTTTTGTTATACCACATCTCGTAAAGAGTCATGTAGGTTTCTGGTCTCAACAGGAATCTATTTTGAACATGTACAGCAGTGCTAATAGCTTCTCTCCAAAAGAATTTTGAAAGTTTGTATTCTAATAACATACTTCTTCCCATTTCCACCAATCTTCTATTTTTCCTTTTTGAAACTCCATTTTGTTGTGGTGTATAGGGAGCACTATACTGATGTTTGATACCATGATTCCTTAGGTAAGTTTCAAAAGCATTGATTGTGAATTCAGTACCATTGTTTGTTCTCAATTTCTTCATGGAAGCCCCCAATTCTTTCTCGACATCTCTTCTGAAGAATTTAAACATTTCAATAGCCTCTGACTTATGCTTCATGAACATGATGTTTGTCATCCGAGTGAAGTCATTAATAAAAGTGATAAAGTATAAATCTCCTTTTGTTTATTGATGTCTCATCGGCCCACACAGATCGAAATTAATAAGTTCAAGTGGTTTGTTAGATTGAATCTCAACTCTTTTATGGCCTTTGTTAGTCATCTTTCCTTTCTGTCAAGTAATACAAACATCTTCATCTATTATTTTCAGTTCTGGAAAATTCCAAACAGCATAAACTTTAGAAATCTTACTCATGTTCTTCTACCCAAGGTGGCCAAGTCTTCGATGCCACAACTTATTTTCATCTTCAGCACTCAAATAACAAGAGTTATTGGATTCTCAAATTTGAAAGAGATTCCCACTGGTTCTTTCTCCTTTTGTAATCACTTTTACATTTTTCACACTTTTGATGATACAAGAATCCTTTCTGAAGATAACTTCTTTTAAATCATCAAAAAGTTGAATTACACTAAGTAAGTTATGTTTTAGCCCATCAACAAGCAAGACTTCCTTAGATTTCAGTTTCTCTGCTTCAATCTCTGCCGTTCCGATTCCCTTAATTTTTAGGGAACTATCATTGCTAAACGTAACCGCTCCTCCATCATGACTTTCAACATGTTCCAAGATTTTTATATCACCTGTCATGTGTGAAGAACAACCACTATAAAAAATCCATGGTTTGTTCCTCTTACTTGCTTTCAAAGCTGTCTCAACAACAAAAGCTCTCTCACCAACCTTCTTATTTTCAGCATTATTTTCTTTCTTATCATAAGAAACTTGTTCAGGAAGAAGTGTCATACATCATTCGACATAATGAACAAACTGATCACATATTCCACAAACTTCTTCCAAACATTCAAATTGATTCTTTGTTGGAATGTTTCTAACATCTTGAGAATTCACCTTTTCAACTTTATGTGAGTATGGAGAGTTACTCATCCTTATTTCACTATTTCTTCCACTTTGCTCAAACCTTTTTCCGGGTAGAGATAAATTGTGCCAACAATTATAAGCTCTATGACCATATATTCCACAACACCATAAATATCCTTCAAATCTTGATTTTCTATTAATGAATGATCTTTCATTATATAAACTTTGTTGAGGTTGATAACTTCATTCAGCTCTAGAAAACTCAGAATGTAGGCCATCTCTTCTTTTGAGCGAGTCTTCTACTTTTTTAGGATTCATAGATTTCCTACATCCTTTCTGCACGCAAGCTTTACTAACACTTCTTCCGAAACTTGAAATGTTATAAGAATAAGATGAAACATTATTCTTGGTAAGAGAAGATTTCACCCGATTCTCGTAATGAGCCTTCACAACATTTTTAGAGGTCTCAGCTTTTACTTCAGTAGCTTTGTTGAAGTTTTCATTCAACTTCCTCAGGGTATTTTCGGAATCAAGGAGTTTTGATTTCACATTGTTTGCTTCTTATTCCTTAGCTTCCAGCTTCTTGCTAAGATCTTCATTCATCTTTCCCTGTTCAGAAATTCTAAGTTTGTAACTTAAAATTTCCTGAATGTATTCATCTTCATTCTTGGTGACATCTTTACTTCCATCCCGAACTTCTTCATGATTCTTCTTCATCACACATATTTCTTTCTTGAGATATTTGTTTTGCTCAAGACACGCAAGAAGTTCGAATCTTAGCTGATATTCTCTATAATATTCTTCACCACCTTCTTCACTCTCTGAGGAAATATTTGTTTCCTCAACTTTTGCAATGAAGGTTCTAAACCATTCTTTACTTTCATCTTATGAGGAATTATTTTCAGATGATTCAGATTCAACCTTCTCGATCAACATACTTCTTTTCTTTCTAGAAAAATTCTTCTTGAATTTTTTAGAAGTCTTATCTTCTTTTTCATTCTTGTTATACTTCTTCCATCGAGGATTCTCATCAGAAACATCTTGATATTCTCCAAATTTCTTCTTAAGGAAATTCATAGAAAAGTGTCCGATTCTGCCACACTCAAAACATTTGAGAGGAATTTTCCCTCCATACTTTTCTCTTCCTCTTCGATAGTTCTTGGATATGATAGACATTATTTTTTCATTCAACTCTTCATATTCCTTATCATCAGACTCACAAGGACCAGATTTATCATCATCTTGGATTTTCATATTTCTCATAGCTTCAAAATCCATTTAATCTTTTATCTTCTTCTTAAAGATTTGAGCTTTCCTCATTTCATAAGCAACAAAAAAGTTATGCAGTTCATCAAGAGATAAATCATCCTTATCTTCTAAAGATGAAATTTTAGAATCAAACCTATCTGGAAAGTTTATCATAAGTTTCTTCACAATTGTAGAATCTTTCAAGTCTTCTCCGAATCCTCTGATGTTGCAAAAAATTTCATTAACTTTGGTGAAGTATTCATCAATTGTTTCATCATCTCTCATCCTAATGTCTTCAAACTTACTACGCCAGATTTGTAGCTTGGCCTCCTTGACTTTTGTATTTCCTTCGAATACACTTTCCAGCTTATCCCACATGCTTTTTGATGTTGTGAGACCCATCACCTTCTGATAAAAATTTTCTAATAAGGACATAAGAATATACTTTCTAGCCTTTCCATCAACTTCTATGTTTCTATTATCAGCAAACGTCATAGGATCATTTTTATTAATAGGTGGAAAGCCAATAGTAGCAACATCAATAACTTCAAGGCCAAGAGATAGGAGATAATGAATCATCCTATTTTTCCATCCATAACAATTCTTTCCATCAAATGTGGGAATTCCTCTACTGTTGACAGAATTGATATTCTCCATGATAAGGATTAAACAAGGGAAATTCTCTCTGATACCACTTGAAGTTCCAAGGATTGAATAACAACTGAGAAGGGGGGTTGAATCAGTTGTTTAACTTTTTATAAGTTTCAAAACTTTAAGAAACTCAACCCCTGCAACCTGTTAATATTTATTTCCTTATCAATATTTAGTAAGAAATTCACGCATGAAAGAAAGGTAAATCAAGAAAGGCACACAAGATTTACAAGGTTCGGCCTCAATAAGAGAACCTACATCCTTGCCATAGCCACTCCCGTGGGTCTATGGAAATACACTATGATGAAGAAGTGAATACAACTTGTGCCAACTCCCATTAGACACCTTCTATATCCCGATAGAAAAGATTATAATGACTCCCGTCAGTTTATAATGTTTCCTTATAGAAAAAACGAGCCAAACAAAAGAATAAGAACTTTGATAAGCTGCTCCACAAATGATCACTCTGAATGATCACTCCGAATCTTTAATCCGATTTCTGGAATCCGATTTTATAAAACCGATCTTCTCAGCAAGATAATGATGGTTCCGCAGAAATGATCACTCCAAATTCTCAATCTGGTTTCCTTGAATCTGATATTCTGAAATCGGTCTTTTCAGCAAGATTATAACGATTCTGAAGAAATGCCCACTCCGAATATCCACTCCGGATTTCTTGGATCCGAACTTCAGAATCCGAACTTCTCAGCAAGGAAAATAATGATTCCACAGAAATGCCCACTCCGAATATTCAATCTGGATTTCTTGAATCCGAAATTCTCAGCAAGTAAATAATGGATCTGATTCTCTTCTTCTCAAACACTCAAGAAAACTTCTTCAAGATGGTAGATACTTTTCACTTTGAATTCTCCAGCGCTCCACATTTTCTGCGTGTATATGAAGTTTCAAATGAGTGAATGATCTGAGCACATATTTATAGGAAACTCAGAAAACAAAGGCGAGAATCATGAAAAACTTTCCCGCTTCCTCAAATTTCAAAAACTCTGAAAATCTCTCATATTTAATCTTCAATCTTTGACTTATTCAAATCTCCTTAAATTTCTCTGAGTTTTATGCAAAGTTGAAATTTGGGTTTTCTTGAACTCTTCATATCTTCCTCAGAATTGTCATTACGAATTTCTCAGCATATTGCTCAGGATTGTCATTCCGAATTTCTGGCTCAGGATTTTCATTTTGAATTTCTGGCTCAGGATTATCATTCTGAATTTCTGGTTCAAGAAGTACACTCCGAATTTCTGGTTCAGGAAGTACACTCTGAATTTCTAGTTTAGGAAGTACACTCTAAATTTCTGGTTCAGGAAGTACACTCCGAATTTCTAGCTTAGGAAGTACACTCTGAATTTCTGGTTCAGGAAGTATACTCCAAATTTCTGGATAAGGAAGTACACTCCGAATTTCTGGTTCAGGAAGTACACTACAAAGTTCTGGTTCAGGAAGTACACTCTGAATTTCTGGATCAGGAAGTAGAATCTGAAATTCTGGATCAGGAAGTAGACTCCGAATTTCTGGTTCAAGAAGTAGACTTCAAAATTCTGGCTCAAGAAGTAGACTTTGAAATTCTGGATCAGGAAGTAGACTCCAAATTTCTGGCTGAGGAAGTAGACTCTAAAATTCTGGCTCAAGAAGTAGACTCCAAATTTCTGGCTCTGGAAGTAGAGTCTGAAATTCAAGATCAGGAAGTAGACTCTGAATTTCTGGATCAGGAAGTAGACTCTGAAATTCTGAATCAGGAAGTAGACTCCAAACTTCAGGCTCAGCAAGTAGAATACAAATTTCTGGTTTAGCAGGTAGACTCCGAACTTCAGGATCAGCAAGTAAACTCTGAACATCAGGCTGAGCAAGTAGACTCCGAACTTCTGGCTCAGGAGGTAGACTCCGAAATTCAGGCTTAGTAGGTAGACTCTGAACTTCTGGTTCCGAACTTTCTTAGAATTTTTCTTAGAGAAAAACATCAATCTTCTTCACCTATTTCTTCAACAACTTTTATCATGAAACTTTTTATGATTTGTGAGAACTTTAAGATCAGCAAAGCATCATCTGATTTAGTTTAAGGGAGTTTGAGAAACTTTCTTAACTTTTGTCTTCTTATTCTTCAACAAAATCTTCTTTAAGGAAATCTTCAGCATCCAGTAACTTCAACTTTCTGTAACTCAAAAACATTCTTCAACAAAAAGATTAGTTGTCAACAAATACAAAACTTTGTAAAAAAAACACCACAAAGGTTCTTTAATTACGAAAGAAAATTTAATATAATGTTATATATTTTAATTACTTATTAAATAATCATGACTTGATATTGAGACTTATGATTAGTTTATCATTATTTGATAAACTAACCAAAACCTATGGGTAGGACCTTAGAGTCTCTATTATCAAATATTTCAGCAACCGCCAGTCTCCTTTCAAACAGTAATGCCTCCTGTCAAACACTTGTTCTCGAATGTCTCTTTGGGGACACCTCTTCAGGGACACCTCTTCGGGGACGCCTCTTATTGATTTCCTTTTAATTAAAAATTTACTCACATGCATGTGAGGGGGTCTAGGGGTATGAAATACATAACTTTTTTAAGTGGACACATAGGTCCTTACATACTTAGTCAGAGATGACTCACGAGCCATCAATGTGAAAAAAAATGAAATTATTACAAATTAAATAACCACATTCACAAAATAAGACATGCAATTTCAATTATGTATTGGTTGGTCATATCAAGATCAGTCATCACACAACTTACCATGTTTTTTGGTATACTTATTATATCTATTACTAGATGAAATATATATTAAATATCTACATCTCTTTTCCAAAAATTCAACTTTTCAATTTTTATGTGTGTATATATATATATATTTATTAATAACATTTAATAAATTTAATTATAACTAATATAATTTAAAATTATTATTTATAAAAAATTATTTTTATACCATTAAAAAAATAGTTATATATATATATTTTTTAATAAATTTAAATATGATATATATAACTAATATATTATTCAGAAATTATATAACTAGTATATAAAATATTATAATTTAAATTAATATTACTTTAAAAATAACATATTGTATGACATATTTAATTTTCACAAACATTCAATATGAATTCATACAAAATTTTATACATAACATAATTAATTTTCCTAAACATTCAATATGAACTCATACAACAAACACACCATTCAAGAATTAAATCATACAAAAGACACTAATTTACACATCAATACATTTGAAATAAATAAACCATACACACAAACACTAATTTATACATATCACAAATCAAATAAATAAATTATAAAGATGAAATAAATAAACACAATTAAATAATTAAAAATTTAAATATAAAATTTACCTTCTTAAAAGCAGTAAATATTTGTTGAGAAAGAAATTCTGTAGGGCTTCACATCAAAATCCAGAGGAGAAAAATGAATTTTGAGGAGGGGGGGAACCCTTTTATAGATTTACCTCGGTGAGATGTGTGAACAGAGTTCACACATATTTTATCATTTCTACATAGGATACGCGAATGGGGTTTACGCATATTTAGCATGAAAAAAGATGCATGAACCCCATTTACACTTCTCTGGCGGAGGGAAGATGCGTTAACGAGGTTCATGCATCTCAAGACCCATTTTTAAAAATACTATTAACCCTACCCTGTTTTGATAAAAAAACTTGAAAACCACATATATAAAAATTATCCTCATCATCGTCGTCGTCATCGTCATCATCATCATCGTCATCATCATCATCATCATCATCATCATCATCATCATCATCATTATCATCATCATCATCATCATCGTCATAATCATCATCCTCATCATCATCATCATCCTCATCATCATCATCATCATCATTCTCCTCCTCATCATCGTCGCCATCTTCATCATCATCATCATCATCATCATAATCAAACTTGGGGTTTTTAATTAAAAATATATTTTTTAAAGGGTGTCTTAAACTTCCGTTAAAATATGAAATTATTAGAGATTATTTTAGCAGCGATTAAAATGACCTCTAATATTATTTTAATTGTCTTTAAAAATAATCTTTATTATTTAAGGGGTTATATGATTAACCTACTCTAAATAATAGTGGCTAAATAACATTTTTTTATAACAAGAAAAATCAGGACTCGAGCATGCTCAGTCCTAAAAATTTATTTAATAAAAGAAAATTACACCAAAACACAACATGTGGAATATTAAGTGCCACCAAACATGAAAGTGTCAAACCCAAAAACAATAAAATGGAAAAAAATCCCTCGCAAAACATGATCCATCCAGCAGATCACTGATCCCCCCATCACTTAACGTGTGAGCTATTTTAAAAACCCACATACATGAAGCCTTAATACAGGGATAAGAAAAATCCCTTTCTAACAAAATCCATCACCAGTTGTGATGGCACTGTAATGACCCGAACTATTATGAATAAAGTTCCCGGTTTTGATTTAATTAAATGTCTTATGGTTATAGAAAACACATTCATTTCTTTTGTTTTATTATATCCAATTGGATTTAAATGAATTATTAATATCTTTACCGTTGATAATATAGTCATTGAATAGTGATCACATGACTAATATAAATTTTGGGTTTTAACAAATCCATTTGTCACACACAAAAGAAGTGATGGCCTCAACCAGTAGGATTGTGTCCTATGAAGCCCATTTATGAGAGCTTCTAAGAGAGGTAGAATTTATGGACTTTTCCTTAGACCAAGCCCAATCTGAGATCCAACAACTTAAGAATAAGTTAAACTGTTTATGGGAGAAGTTCAAGCTCATCAAGATCACGACCCAAACCATGTTCACTGAACGACCCCATGAAAGCTTCATCATCACACACTTTACTCTTAGGGAGTATGATGATGTATTGAAGGTATATATATCAAGACCCTATCATTAGGAATATATACATTATTTTTTAAAAAATAATGAATATATTTTCATCCTATTATTGTTACTTTGTAAATGATTTTTAAAGCACAAATAGTATTTTTAGTTAATATTCAAATTCAATTAATAAATCTATTTTTGATGAATTAATGGATTTTTTTAAATAAATAATATTTTAATAAAATATTATTAATAAATAATTTTTATTAAATATAAATTATCATATAATTTTTATGAAGTCAAATGTAATTTTTATAAGGGATCAAGAAATGTTATTGTCAAAAACCCACCAATTTCAATAAATGTTGATTTTTAATTTTAAAGTGAAAATTCACATATTTAGAATTTTTTAGATAAAATTAATATTATTTTTGGAATCAGGATGTCTAAATTATCCAATGGTGAATTTTTCATAATTTTCTGAGATAGTCAAATTTTCAGGTAAAAATTAAATACTGTATAAATATACTTTGTGTTTTAGGACATCACAATGACCCAAAAGTGATGTAATAAGTAACATAAATGGGATCCACGACCAAATATATGTTTTACCTTTTAAATAATGTGATTTTAAGTTTTTTTTGTAAATCCATTATGAATCCCCCAAGACTTATAAAATATTTCCAGATTTTAAAATAATTTCTTTAAGAGTGTAACTCATCTCCACACAACCAAGGGTAATATTTTAATAATTTATGACCTTGGCCTTATAAAATAATTTATACCACTCCCCTTTGGCAGAAACCATGGGCAAAAATGATGGATTGGTTTGTGGTTTTGAATATTTTATTATGTAGAGTCCAAAACCTAAATAATAAAGAAATATCCATCCTTTCCTATATAAACCCACCCAATCCCCCACTTATCTTCACTAAAAACCATTAGATCACATCCACTATCTTCCATACACTCCCTATAGTTCTTCCAAGGTGCTCCCAAGCTATCAAGAATCCCCTCCCAAGCCTTTGGAGTCACACATTCATGTAAGGAATCCTCACCTTCCTCTCCTTCTTTCAATTCCAGAATCTTACTTGAAATTAGTCTTTATAATTTCAATTGGTTATATTATAATTCATTTATTTTGATTACCTTACTATTAAATCGATATTATTTAAATGATATTCCTTTTATACTCTCTCATTTTGACCCTTACCAAAGTCGTTACTATGCTGAAATTTCATATGGGATCTTCCACTCTCCTCTTATATCAAGCACTCCTTTAATATTATGTATTTTACTTCCCATTTGATTATTTTGGGATTTGTTATTCCACATCACCCTTACTATCCATTTTATTTATAAATGATAATATCCCCTTTTACTCTCATTTATCCCTCCTATGAACTTTTATGCACACTCGTTACCATGCCGAAATTTTGTAAGGGTTCTTTCATTTCTCATCTTTCTTCATGTTTCTTTATTATATTACACATTATATTTCCAATTTGTTATGTTGGGGAATGTATTTTCATGTCCCTATTACTGCTCATTTCATGTATAAATGATGAGATATCCCTTTCACTCTCATCAACCCATTTTATGAATTTCTATGTGACGTCGTTATGCTGTCGAAATTGCACTGCGATTTTCCATGCCAAAATAATTGCGTAGTGAATACCATGACCATTTTTATATCATGGGTATTCAACTTTATGAACATATAATTATTTTATTAGTGATTTATATGTATGTATTACACACTAATTGATTGTGGAATAAATTATTATGATGAATGAATCCATTTTATATGGTCTATGTGGCACACTTAAACATGAGAATGAAATTATTATGAAGGGTGCACCCTGATAGCACTTCAATACATTCTGTAATGGTTAGTATCATGATACGTCATGTTTGGATAGGGGGTTTACCTGATTCCATTATATAACTTTTTCCACCATGATGTATTAACAGGTTTATCCTTAACTGATGTTTATGATGCACTATTTTAAGTTGTTGTCTCATTTCCCATGTTATGATTATCATGCTATATCATGCCTTATTATCCAGGTTAATTTTATGCTCCATTGATATGATTATTGTCTAACATGTATTTTATTCTTCATTTTATGCCCTGTATATCCCTTACTGAGATTTATATCACACCTCTTTTTATGTATGTCCTCAGGTTATCCCATACAGTGTTAAGTATGAAGGAACGTTTTGGGCATGTAAAGAATTTGTTATAAAGATGTTGGTTTTCATGTTTTAAGTTGTTATGTAATGTACCTAATTTACCAAAGGAACTATAAATCTTGATCTTCTGGGTTGTATTAAGTGTAATTTTATGTAATAAATCATTTTTAAATGTAAAATAAAGAGCAGGGTTGTTATAGTTGGTATCAGAGCCATGTTTAGTTATTTTTTGGGATTAGTATTAGAAAACTCTAGAGAAAGCCTTAACATTAGAGAACTATAGAAAATTTATCAGGGATAAAAATAAGTATAAGAAAACATCCCTAAATTTTGGTAAGTATATATCAAGTGGTTTATCAATAAAATACATCCATGTATCGATATTATAAGTGGATGTGGTTATAGATTGTGTGATACCAAAAAAATCTGGAAAATATAGTGGATTGCTCATAGTCTCTTGTGTAGTATAATCACTCAAATCCACTAAAGTTGATTGTATAGTTGATGTGCTCCGAGATGATAATCTATTAGGATCTCAAAAAATAATCTTTGAATTCCTACATTTCAAATAGGTTGGAATATATTCAATATAGACAAAAGCATAAGATTTTTTTTTATAAAATTAAAAGAATAAAAAATAAAATAGAACTATGTATATACGTACAAAACACTTATATATGTGAAATAATAATATAGTTTCATAACCAATTTATATGTTCAATTATCTTTATATTAATTTTCCTTATTATTATAAACCTAAATTATAAATATTACTTATTCATTATCACCCTCCCTCGAAAGTTTTATTGTTTCAATATTTTCAAGGAAAAAATGTTGATTTTTTTTGATTGATGAGGTTCACTATCACAAATTACCAATTGAGATTCATCGCTCATATCATAAAAGTATCTATGTTTTATGTGTAAAACGACACTCCAACCTTAATGAAATTCATCATCCACATAATAAACCACATTCATTTGTGAATCCAAGATAAATGGATCATGCTCTTCATGATCAATGGTATGGATCAAGCAAGAGAAGTTGATAAAATTTAAAAAGTAATTAATCTTTTTTATACCCCTATCAATGTTGACCCACTTGAATTTGAATAAAATAGGTAAAATTTTTCCATGTTAGTTTAATTTGATGATATCAGCTAGTTTTTCATAGTATCCCACCTCTTCAAGTGAAAATAAACCTCTATTTTAAGTTTTCAAGCCATTTTTTGATTAATTATATGAAACTTAAAGGCATTAATATTATAGTAATTGAATCTATTATCCTTCTTTAGAGGACCTCGAGCCAAAAAAATCAAATCATTTGACATTTCAGATCGATTCTTGAAATTAATTATCAACACAGGAAGATATAAGGTATTAATTTTAACATAGAAAAAATAATAACACATAAATAATATAAATATGACTATGTACTTACATGACAATTGAACTATTTTAAAATCTCCTTATTAATAGATTTTGTTCCTTCTGTCTCATTTCAAGATCAACCCCTCAGTCAAATATTTGTTTGAAACCTCAATTCTTCATCAAATAGATTTTAACTAAGGCTATTGAGTAACACATATCTATGTGCTTATATTAAGTCCAATTCAGTTAGTGTAAAATTTGAGCCCCTTCCAACCAGTCATCCTATAGTTGTAAATACCGATGAATATTTTCCAAAATGAGAAATATTGTAGATTTCATCAAAATGTAAAACATGATTGAATCTAGTCTCAATTATATCCATGTACCTAGTAGATAAGGCCATACAATCTTTGATTACGTAACCTTCAATAATAGATCCTTTTGGATGATCATTATTCCATACATATAACATTAAATGACCTATTTACCAAATGAAAAACATATAAGGAAAATATCAAAAAAGATTACATAATGGTTTGATAAAATTGAATGAATCAATGAAAATAAAAATAATAGTAACATAAATCTCAATTGGATACATCAATTGATAGTGTACCACTCAACTAAGTTTTTCTTCCTCAACCAAATTAAAATTCAAATGAATAATGACAATGAAAAATGAAAGGGCGATATAACATCTCCAAATGATGAAGTTTTAAAAAATTATTTCCTAAAGTTTGTCAAGATTTGTTGGATTTAGAGTTCTTTTACAAAGATCTCTAAAGAAGGTTCACAACACAACTAGAACCACACTACATTTTTAGGTAATGTACTACACAATGCCAAGGGTAGAAACTTATCCATCAGAATATTGGAGTCATGATTTTTAAATCCATGTAATTTTTGATGTTTTAAGTCCATGCACCTTAAAATGTTACTTGAATAGAAATATCTTACTTATACATTATTTAAATATATAAGGAATGCATCTTTCACATGATTTTTCATTGAAAAACAGCTCAATTATACTTTCCATTCTCATTTTCCCCAAGACACACAATTATTTCTTAAAGTCTTTTTCTTTTAGTGTTAGAAAACCATTGGTTAAACAATATTCTATATATGATGGATTTATACAGGATGGTCATTACCAATATTATATTTCAAAAAAAAAAACCTATCATATTTCATTATATATGTAATATTGAAATTTCAATTACAATTAAATATAAAAAAAAATCATATATAATGATAAATATATAAGAAATATAATATAATGTTTGATATCTGATAAATTCTATATTCTATTAAAACACGAAATTTATATCATGTAATACAAAAGATAAATTTCATATAATAATACATATTTTAGAAAATGAAATTCATCAAATGTACAATATTCTATAAATATATTTCAAATTTTAAAATTTCTCTAACATATGAAATGAAATTTACATCAAATATTTTATAATAAATAAATTTATTTTGGTTTATAAAATGAAATAAATTTTACATTCATTGATGAAACTTAATAAAATAAAATTTATCTTACATTTGGATTGAAATACATTTCATGTATAATATATAATATAAATCATACTTGAAATTCTTCTCATTTTTCATAATAACTTTATTTCATTTTTTAAAAGATGTATAACCATACATCAAATTTATATCATCTCATGGAAAGAAATTAATTTTTTCATTTTATATGCGATTTATCTCATTTATCTATTATTTATTTTATTTTACAATACATATATGTGTAATTATACATACAACTTATTTTATTATTTTCATACTTATACTAAATTTTAATTTTTTGAAGTTATATAATTATAAGGTGTTATTCTTATTAAAATGGTTAGTTTTTTGTATTCAAGATACAAAATGGTTTTTTTGTCTTTCTGATTCTGTCATGCCAAGTTAATCTTTCCCATGGCCTAGGTTGCTTACAAAGCCTCTCCCATATAGTCGTGAACTATTCTATCCTCATCTCCTACTATAGTCACCATATCCTCTTAAAGTCTCTCTATTTTTTACCCAAAAGTTTCTTTCTATATGAGCATAAAAAGGCATAAGAGACATTAAAATGAAAAATAACATCTAGAAATAATAAAGATAGAATTTTATAAGTATATTAATAATGTTACTCTCAAATTTTTAATTAGTCATTAATGATTATTAAATTAGTATTGCTTTAATTTGGTTTTCAAATACCTCATTCTTCCTAGATATAGAAATATACCAATGATCTTTATAATTAATGGGATGGATCTTCATCTCACAAGAAAGATGCCAAATAATTTTTCTATATATTTCAATAGAATCACTAGTAGGCACTATGAACTCATAAAATGGAATGACAATTTTAAATTATTTCAGGTCCCATACATATGTCATGTTCATATTTGTATCTCTTCTTTTGTTATGTTCATTTATTTTACTAATGCATTACACAATTTATAAAAATATATAGTTTTTTTACAATGACATACATACCAGTAATGGAAACTTGTCAATATCCCCTAAATGGAGGAGTGACCAACTTCTCCACCGTCAGAGGGCATCTGAAGTTGAGCTGCCAACAAAATCTGGGGAAGATTTGGGCTTGCTAAAAGTCTTTAGTATAGTATAATCACTTGAATCCACTAAAGGTGATGGTCTAGGTGATTTTCTATGATATTATGATCTACTAGTATCTCAATTTTATTTCTCTGTATTCTAATATTTCAAATAAGTTGGAATATATTCAATCTATGGAAAAATATAAGAAGAAAAATTATAAAATAAAATAAAAATAAAAAAATAGAATAATGTATATATATACGAAACAAAAATTGATGTGAAATTGTAATATATTTTAATTACCAATTTATATGCTCAAATATATTCATCTTTATTTTCCTTATTGTTATAAACCCCCATTGTGAAGATTTCTTCTTCATTATCATTGTAAAGTCTCAGATTTCCCATTTATTATTTTTTAATATTATATGGAATTATTATGAGACTAGGCTTTGCGACAGTGCACAATTCTGGGGTCCCAAGTGCCCGGAATAAAAGTTTGAAATAAATTAAACCTTTAAATAGCACACACGAGCAGTTTTCCTGAAAAAGTGGAATAAAATTTATATGGGTTCCTTGATAAAAAATCAGAGGGCACCACTATGTTCAGGGAAATTACTTTACCTTAGGTGGGTCCTAACATCAATCAGTGCGGGTCGGCTGAAAAAGTAATTTTTTTGACGTTTTAAAGGAAATAAAATAAATTATTTTATTTTTAAAATTTCCATAACATAGTGACATGTTAGTTTGTTTTAAATAAACATGAGCCCAAGGTTAGGCTCATAATCCTAGAAAACTCCCTAAAATAATCTAAATCTTTGGAGAGGAGCCACCCTTAGATAATTATCGATGAATTCTAATGAACGATGACACATGTATCATTGCCAGCGAGATTAAATCCTGACCGATGAATGATCTCCCTCTTTGTTGATGATCAAGGTAGGGGGTTTTATTTAAATTCTTTTTTCCCCATTATTGGATTTAAATGATGAATGCAGATCAAACCATGAATAGGTTGACCTGTGAATAGTTCATTCTTACGGGAGGGTTTTATCGGGTTTATTTTGGGGAATTTATCCATGAATGATTTGATTTAATTTGATTTGCTCCATTTGATCCTTCTAACGGTAGTGGATCAATGCCATGATGAACGATGGTAAAGGTTCGTTCCTAAATTCATTGTGTAGATTTCTTCTTCCCCCTTTTACCCCACATTCTTTGTGTTCTTCTTGGGTTTATGGACAACATATTGTTTTATATCCATTTCAAAATTCAATGATCCCAAATTGAAGATCCAACATCATGAAAACCTAGCGGAGGTGAAACTATGATGGCGGATAATGAATCAGCAAGGATTGGAAGAAATCATTCTTCGACAGTTTTTCATACGGATAATTGAAACACATTTTTGGACCCGATCGAATGCCCAAAACCTACCATTTTGGTGTTAGCATGGCAGGGAAATCTTGAATCTTGAGTTTTGTGGTGATTAGACAGCTAAATTGAGGATCAGAGGAGCACCCGAGGCGCAATGGTGAAGAACCTGTGATTCTGGAAAATCCCAAGGAACAAAACATGTTCTCTGAAGAACACGGCGTGTGTGGTTGCCTCGGCGTAGATAGGGTTTCACGATGTAGAAAGAAATGACATAGTATGTGACACGGTCACATGGTATGTGGGTCCTTACATGGGACTCAACATGTATCTGGAATGATACATGAACATGGGGTGGAGTACACAACATGTACTCCACCACACGGCCAGACCAAGCTGGTTACGTGGGTTACCCCATATACCAGTACACGGGTTTTCATACATGGGTTGAAGTTGTGTACGGGCACATAGATAGAATACATGGAGAGACCTCTGCATAGCAGGACATGGTGCGTCACTCTCTTACACGTCGTGTGTAACTCTTTCTACATGACATGCTCTTTGAAACATGCTATTGTACATGGGTAGTACCCAGGGTCATAGGACACGACGTGCGACCTTTCTATACATAATGTACCTTTCTGTACATTTCTTAATCTTCTTGTCCACCGTTCCCTGGATAGGCTTCCTTTAGGTTAGTTCCCCCTTTACTCCTTCCCTTGAATGTCAGGTATCATTTATATTTACAGGAGTATGATCCCTTCAGTGGGAATTTATGGATTGAGTCATAATCCCTCTGAGAGGCCGAGAATGAGATCCTCTACCAATTCTTGGCCCTAGGTAGAGTCAGTTATTGATGTGACCAATCCTATCGGATGTTGATCCTCTACTTAGCAGGTGAATCCAGATGAGTCATGGTATACGCCAAGGTCCTGGAAATGATCCTAATTCATGTATCATGATCTTTCCCCACTTAGGAGTGAGTTATCTCAGAATTAGTGCATTTGTTCTCCCTTACGATCTATTATTGCATCTATCGCTCTCATGGATTTTCCTGAGGAACAATACTTCTCAGACAGACATCATCAGATCTATCAGACTCAGGAGTGATTTCTCCTGGATGAGTGCTTTGTAGAATCTTCGAACTAAATCCCTAGCATGAGTGTGCGGTCATTGTGACTTACCTCTAGAGTATGGGTTTGGGTTTTGAGTATATATGGATATGTTTATCTTGTTATATTTTCTGTAGATATATACTATATAGATCTAACTATACCTTTACTTGTTTATTGCTTTGTGGTTTTCTGGGTCCTCTACCGAGTATTGTTATACTCACCCCTGCATGGGATTTTCCCGCATGTATCATGTCTTGTGAAGATAAGTGGATTTTTGACAGAGTCTAATGAGGACCAGGATTAGACCAAGCTTTGTGAGCTTCCTGATAGGCCAGGGTGTTCCTACAACTATGAGCAGCAGTCCTAGTACCTATTTCTTACTTACAGGTTAGACTTTGTAGTTTTTAGAATCTTTTATTTTAGTGAGATTGTATTCTGGCCTAGTTTACTTTTTTCACTTTACTTACCATTATACTCTATTGGCTGGGTTTAGTTGTATGTATGCATTTTTTTCCTTAGTGGTTTTTACATTTAAGCATTTTTGGGATTGGAGATCTGTGTGTATGTGTATAGGTACTTAGTTAATGCCTCCCATGATAGTGATATGCCTACTTGGTGCTAATCATCAGCCCCTGACCTATTGAAGGGGGCTTGGGGAGTCACGAAATGGGCCCCACTAGGATGAGTCGTGACAGAGTGGTATCAGAGGTGGTCAGTTCTACCTTAGGACCAAGAGTCCATGAGATTGGTTTGGGGAAATAGTGTTAAGTTTTTTGAGTTCAGGTTTCAAGCCAGAGACTCCAGTGTTGGTGCGGGAAGCTGATGTATCCCTATACAAAGAATTAGACAACCTGCTTTTTGAATCAGTACATAAGAACACTAGATGCATGGAAAACAATAATGGTACATGCATCCTATAGCAATGGGTTGTGTTTTTATATTTCCTTTTGTGTCAGCTATCCAGATATACTCTTTGAACATGGTACATCTTGTTTTCTTACAGGATGCCTCTGCGATGCATAACTACTAGGATTCAGCGGCCCGATCATAAGGATGACCCCCTAAGTGACAAGGCTTCGATTCATGTACCAGTTCCCCAAGCGTTACCTCTAGGTGGTGAACTAGTTATACCACTACTGGTGGATCAACACATGGTACCTGTAGTACCAACATACAAGAAGTGCAGGCTAATCACACTCCATGAGTTTCAGAGAAAGAGACCCCTCAGGTTTTGAGGAGAGCCCAACCCTCAAGCGGCTGAGGACTAGCTTGAGGTGGTGACCAGAGTTTTCCTTCTAGTGAGGACACCAGCAGACCAGATGGTGATCCTAGGAGAAAGCCTTCTTCAGTGTTCGGTGGGACGATGGTGGAGTTTGACCACACATACTCATGACGAGGAGACTATTTCATGGAAAGAGTTTTAGAAATTATTTAGGGAGGAGTTATCTCTGGTTACACTAAGAGTAGTGCGTATATAAGAGCTTCTTCAGCTTTAGTAGGGCAGTTCAATAGTGGCTTACTATTCATCAAGGTTCACCAACCTCACCAGGTACTCGATGGATATGGTCAGGGATTAGTACTTTAGAGCTAATACCTTCAAGAGGGGACTGTGATGGGATATCTGATCTAGTTTCATGCCTATATGAATTCAAACATATTTTGGAGTGATTGAGTATTCCTTAGTGATCAAGATCTTCTTATCGGAGTAGAGATAGCTAGTGGTAGTTAGCGATAGGAAGACAGGTGCAAAGACCTTAGCAGCAGGGATCTGATGTCAGGCACAGGGATCGGGATGTGGGAGACATCGTAGGAGGATCCAAGATAGGGGATATACATTCCAGGGCTCTCAGGCTAGATCCAATTATCCTAGGGATAAGTTATTCTAATCATGCGATGTTCGGGGACATCTCGCTAGAGACAGTCTAACCCGTCAAGATGTTGACAAGGACATGATGGATGGACCATCGAGGCAGTGGCAGAGAGTAGAGTACGCAGACTCACCCGGTGGAAGATGTGGAAAATGAGAAAGGAGAGATATGGGAGGTGGCAGATGCTTTGACCTACTTCCACCACCACCCCCAGGAGGTCCGCACCAGGCTTATGGAGTTGGGGGTTAGGGGGATGGGCAACTACATGCAGTTGAGGCGTATGACCCAGGGACTCCAAGGATGATCCGAGGTACGATCTGTGTCTTTTCTACCTTATTTGTTGTACTTATAGACACAGGTTCCAGTCATTATTTCCTCACCTCATATCTTGTGCAAAACCTTGAGATTCCAGTAGAGTCGTTGACTCAACCCTTACGCTTAGAGACACCTAAGGAAGAAGACTTGATGATCACGCATTTTTATGACAGTGTGATCTTACCCTTAGAGGCGAGAGTTTCTATTAAAATCTCTTGGTGGCAGTGTCAAGGCCTTAGGAATTCATTATTGGTATGGATTGGATATCTTTGGTCCATGCCCAGATTGACTGTTTTAGGAGAAGTATGTGGTGTGTCCATAGCGATGGAATGAGGTTTTCCTTTTTTGGTGAAAAGGAAACCCAGGAAGCACATAATGGGATCATTCTTAGGAGGGTGCAACCAATCACTCATGAGTTGGCTAACGTTAGCCTTAGAGCATCAGATGTTATGAGCTTTCAGTTCCCAACAGTAGTGGAAGATAATGAGAAAGTCTTTCTAGAAGATGTTCTAGGATTACCTACCCATCGAGAGATCGACTTCTGCATCGACTTACACCCTGGGATGGAACCGATATCCTTACCAGTGTATCAGATGGCCCCCATAGAGCTTCACGAGCTAAGGGTGCAGCTGGAGGATCTGTAGAATAAGGGCTCCATACGACCCAGTGTTTCACACTGGGTGGCCCCAGTTTTGTTTTCCAAGAAGGCGGATAGGAGTTTGAGGTTGTGCATGGATTACCAGCACCTGAATTAGGTAACGGTGAAGAAAAAGTATCCACTTCCAATGATTGATGAACTCTTCAATTAGCTAAGAGGGGAACACTATTTTTCGTGAAGGTTGACCTTCGATCAGGTTACCACCAGTTATGAGTACGGGATGAGGATATACCGAAGATGGATTTCAAATGACACTATGGTCACTATGAGTACTTTGTGATGCCTTTCAACATAATGAATGCCCCTATAGTGTTCATGGGACTTATGAACTGGACCTTCCAGCCGTACTTAGACCAGTTCATAGTGGCCTTCATCAATGACATACTTGTGTAATCAACGTCAGAGGAGGATCATACAAGACACCTACGAATGGTTCTATCGATACTACGAGAGCACCAACTTTATGAGAATCTCTCTAAGTGCCAGGTCTGGATACAGGAGGTCCACTTTCTGGGACATTTTATCTCATCATATGGAGTAGTAGTGGACCTAGCTAAGTTCGAGGAAATGTTAGCATGGGAGCCACCCCAGAGTGTGACTGATGTACGAAGATTCCTTGAGTTGGTAGGATACTACTGGAGATTTATCCCTGATTTCTCCTAGATCTCAGCACCAATGACAGCCTTGACCCAGAAAGGGAAACTTTTCATATGGACAGAGAAGTGTCAGTAGGATTTCTAGTAGTTGAGGCAGAGTTTGAGAAGTGAACCAATCTTGAGATTTCCATAAGATGGTGTCAAGTACATCGTCTTCTGCGATGCATCAGGGACATGGATTGGCCATGTTTTGATGCAGAGGCAGGTGGTGATTGCTTATGGTTCACACTAGCTGAGACCACATGATCAGAACTATGCGACCCATGATCTAGAGTTGGAAGCAGTAGTCTTCACGTTAAAGATGTGGTGGCACTACCTAATAGGAAAACAATTTATCATCTACTATGACCATAAGAGCCTCAACTACATATTCTCGCAGAAGGATCTGAATATGAGACAAAGGCGATGGCCGGAGTTTCTCTAGGATTATGTCTTTGAGTCTTTCTATAATATTGGGAAGGGGAACATATTATTTGATTCTCTCAGTCGGATATCGAGTTCGTAGCTACTGAGTGAGGCATCAAAATAGTTGTCTTCACTATTGTTATCCTCCATGGAGGGAGATGATGAAACTTATGTTCAGTTAATGGTTGTCACCCCTACACTCTTATGACGAGTCATGGAGGCATAACTAGGGCATGTTGACTGTGAGACTTTATGTGCTCAGTTATCCATAATACATGCTTGTGATGGATATTCACAAGGTGGGGAGCACATCATCCTTTTCAAAGGATGTATGGTTGTACTAGTGGTATTGTGGGAGGAGGTTATGAGGGAGTTTCATAAACCCCCCTTGGTGGTACTTCCTATATTGGTAAAAATGTATTAGGACCTCCGGTGTTAGTTTTTGTGGATTGGTATAAAGAAGGTAGTAGCATAGTTCGTTTCTTGATTCCTTACGTGCCAGCAAGTGAAGGATGAGCACCAGGTTTCAGTAGGTTTTGATCACCCCTAGAAGTTTCTGAGTGGAAGTGAGATGGAATATCGATGGAATTTATGATGGTCTTACCACAAATGTCCAAGGTACACAATTCCATCCGGGTGATCATTGGATGGATCACCAAGTTTACCCACTTCCTAGCCATTAGGAAGCATAGTACCGTAGAGAGTTTGGGATTCATCTATATACAAGAGATAGTTTGGATTCATGGTATCCTTTGATGATATTCTTAGATCATGATGCGTGTTTCACATCTCAGTTGTGGAAGGGATTACAGGAGGATTTTGGGACTCAACTATGCTTGAGCATGATGTTCCATCCCCAGACAGATATCCAAATAGAGAGAACCATTCAGGTTCAGGAGGATATGTTGAGGGCCTATATCTTGGATTTTGTTCGTAGTTGGGAGGACCACCTACCACTGGTGGAGTTTGCATATAACAACAGTTACCACTCCACCATCGGTATGATACCATTTGAGGCTTTGTATGGAAAACCCTGCCAGTCACCATTCTATTGGACCAACCCCAGAGAGTCATCACTCATGTGTTTAGAGTTGGTGCAAGATACCACTATGAAGGTGTAGATCATCCAGGAATGGATGAAGACTGCACAGAGCCGACATAAGTCTTATGCATATAGACAACGGAGACCTCTGGAGTTTGTTGAGGGAGACTATGTCTTTCTTCAGGTCTCACCTCGATGAGGGTTGTAGAGATTTGGAAGGGGCATCAAGTTTCCTCTGAGTTCCATCGGCCCTTTTCGGATACTGCGCAGAGTTTGCGAGGTGGCGTATCGCCGTAGTGGCACCGGGTAAATTATGTATTCCTTGTGTCGCAGTTGAGGACGTATGTGCATGACCCATTGCACGTCATCGACTGGGGAAACCTATACATTGTGTATGGAGTGACCTTCGCAGAATACCTAGTGGAGATTGAGGATTAATAGGAGAGGATCCTTTGTGGGTGATTGATTTACTTAGTGCATGTATGGTGGTATAACGACAACCTTTAGGATAGCACGTGGGAGTAGGAGGCTCAGATTCATGCACATTACCCACATCTATTTGATTAGCCTTTTTTTATCTCTTTGGAGATGTAAAATCCTTAAAGTGGGGGTAATGTAATGTCTTTTATTTCTCATGTATTATTTTTCAGTGTTATATGGAATTATTATGAGACCAGGCTTTGTGACGGCGTGCAATTCCGGGGCCCTGAGTGCCCAGAATAAATGTTTGAAATAAATGAAACCATTAAATAGTGCATACGAGCGGTTTTACTCAAAAAGGGGAATAAATTTTAAATGGGTGCTCGAATTAGAAATCTAAGGGCACCGTTGCATTCAGAGCAGCAACTTTACCTTAGGCAGGGTCTAACATCGACCGGTATGGGTCGACTGCAAAAGTTAATTTTTGGACGTTTTAAAGGAAATAAAATAAATTGATAAAATATTTTATTCTAAACATTTCCAAAACGCAACAACGTGTTAGTTTGTTTTAAATGATCATGAGCCTAGGTTTAGGCTCATAACCCGAGAAGAATCCCTAAAATACTCTAGAGCTTTGGAGAGGACCAACCCTTGGATAATTCTCAATGAAGGCTGACGAACGATGACATGTGGATTATTGCACAACGAGATCAAATCCTGACCAATGACCAATCTCCCTCTTCGTCGATGATCAAGGTAGGGGTTGTTATTTCAATTATTATTTTACTCATTCTTGGATTTAAATGGCTAACATAGATCAAATTATGAATAGTTTTACCTGCGGATCGTTCGTTCTTTCAGGAGGGTTTTTATTGGGTTTATTTTGGGGAATTTATCTGTGCATGATTTGATTTAATGTTATTTGTTTTTTTGATCCTTCTAATAGGAAAAGATCAACTCTGTGACAAACAACGGTGAATGTTTGTTCCTAAATGCATTGTTTTGATTTCTTCTTCCCCTTTTTACCCTGTGTTCTTCACGTTCTTCGCGGGGTTATGAACAATGGATCGTTGCACATCTGTTTCTCAATGAAATGATCCCAATTGAAGATCCTACATCACAAAGACCTATAGGAGGTGCGATGATGATTTAAGACAACAAATCAACAAGGATTGAAAGAAATAGTTCTTTGGATTTTTTTCACATAGATAATAGAAACATGTTTTTGGCACAGATCAAAGGCCTAAAACCTACCATTTTGGTGTTATCATGGTGAGGTGACCTAGAATATAGAGTTTCACGGAGATCAGATGGGTAGATCAAGACACACAGTGAGAATATGCCAGTTATACAGGTTACCCTGTGTACGGGTACATGGGTTTGCATACACGGGTTGAAGCTGTGTATGGGAACATGGCCAGCGTACACATAACGGCCCCCGAATAGTAGGACATGACATGGAACTCTCTTACATGTTGTGTGTAACTCTTTCTACATGACATGATCTTAGACACAGGCTGTTGTACATGAGCATTACCTTGGGTCATAAAACACGACGTGTGACCTTTCTACATTCCATGTACCTTTCTATACATGGATTGATCTTCTTGTCCACTGTTCCTTGGACAAGCTTTGTTTAGGTTAGTGCCCCCTTTTCTCATTCCCCTAAAGGTCAGGCATACTTTCCCTTTATAGAAGTATGATACCTTCAGTAGGACTTTCTAGATAGATTCATAATCCCTCTGAGAGGTCCAGAGCGAGATCCTCTACCCATTCTTGGACCTAAGTAGAGTCAGGTATCGACGTGACCAATCTTACCAGACAACGATTCTCTACTTAGCAGGTGAATCCAGATTAGTCGTGGTATACGCCAAGGCCCTTGCAGTGATCCTCATCCATGTATCATGATATTTCCCCACTCAGGAGTGATTTCTCTCAGAATGAGTGCATATATTCTCCCTTCAGATCTAGCAGTGCATCTATCTCTCTCAAGGATTTTCCCGATAAACAATACTTTTTGAATGGACATCATCTGAGCTATCATACCCAGGAGTGAGTTCTTCTAGATGAGTGCTTCATGGAATCTTTGAACTAAATCCATAACATGGGTGTGTAGTCATTGTGACTTACCTATATACTACAGGTATGGGTTTCGAGTATATCTGGATATGTTTCTCTTGTTATATGTTCTATAGACATATATTGTATAGATATTATTGTACCTTTACTTGTGTATTGATTTGTTATTTTCAGGGTCCTCTATTGAGTATTGTTATACTCACCCCATCATGGGCTTTTCCAGCACATGTTGTATCTTGTGAAGTTGAGTGGATTTTTGATTTAGTCAAGGGAAGACCAGGTCTAGACTAAGCTTTATGAGATTCCTTATAGGTCGGGGTGTTCCTACCACTATGAGCAGCAATCCCAGTACATATTTATCACTTATATATTGGAATTTTTAGTTTTCAAACTCTTTTCTTTTGGTGGGCTTGTATTCTGACCCAGTTTAATTTCCACACTTTACTTTTTGCTGTACTCTGTTGGTTGGGTTTAGTTGTATTTGTGCATTTTGTTCCTTAGTGGATTTTACATTTAATCATTTGTGGCCTTGGAGATGTGTATGTGTGTACAGGTACTTAGGCAATGCCTTACATGTTAGTGATATGCCTACTCGATGCTAGTCACCAGACCCTGTCCTCTTGGAGGCGGGCTAAGGGAGTCGCGGCACGAGCCCCACTAGGACAAGTCATGACAATCACCCTTCCTTACAATTTCTATTGTTTCAATACTATCAGAGAAAAATTATTGAATGTTTCTTGGTTGATGAGGTTCACTGTCAAAAATTACCGATTGATCTTAATCACTTATATCATAAAGGTTTCTATGTTTTAAGTTTACATCAACACTCCAACCATTATGAACTTCATCATCCACATAATAAACCATCTTTTCTTGTGAATCCAAGATAAATGGATCATGATATTTATGATCACCAATATGGATCAAGAAAGAGAATTTGATATAAGTAAAATGTAAATAATATTTCGTTATTCCCATGTCAATGTTGACACACTTTCATTTGAATAATACAACTGAAAATTGACCATGATGGTTTAATTTGATGATATTTTTAGGTTTCGTATGAATATAATGACACTTATTAGACATGGTGGAAGCAATTAGAAACTAAATCTAAGGATTTTTTACAAAATAAATATGATACTATATATAAAATATAAATGAAGAACTTATATGAATATGGAATACTTTACACTAAAGATCCACTACATCATTTTCGGTCTCCTTTGGGTGATTTTGAGAGAGATCACAAAAGTGGAAACCAAAATATTCCTACCTCTGTAGTGTATCAATGGGCTGTGCCGAATCATCTGATGCTCGAATGGAATTAATATTCTATTCATGATGTGAAAGAATATCATATATAGAGAAGGAATATTAAAGAGAGCTTCGAGTTCCTAGGAGTCATTGGCAGAATATCCATACACCATGGCATCATATGGTTGTAGGGTTTATATAGAACCCAAGGAAACTCTTGGGTGGTGTCCGCATTAACTCGTGAATTCTAACATATAACTTAATGCCCTTCGATAGTTTATACATTTATATATACACATGAATTCAACTCCTTCAATTGTTTTATCTTATATAAAAATTTATTGAATGATAGCATACATAGGAGAAACATAAAATTATAACAGTTATCATTTTTCTACAATTGAATATCACATAAAATAATATACCCTTATGTGAATTCAACACATAATTTTCATTCAATACAAAATGACCTCTGTATATCATATATATATATATATATATAAATATTTAAGAAATATTCCCATCAATCTCCCACTTTCTCTAAAACCTAAAATTCTTTGTACTATTTCACCTTATAATGTAACATATACAATAACTTGTGAAACTATATCCAATTTTTTTTGGATATTTTCCAAAACACTTTTAGAAAGCTATCATCAACTTCACAATGTATCATATCATATGAAATACCTTGTGAATAACCATCCAAAACACTTTTGGATTAACTCTAAAACACTTATAGAGTCTCTCTTTGAGTTAAACTTAATCCCTATCCAGTCATCCACAAAGTGTGACCCTATAGG
Source organism: Viscum album (assembly GCA_963277665.1). NCBI lineage: Eukaryota > Viridiplantae > Streptophyta > Magnoliopsida > Santalales > Viscaceae > Viscum > Viscum album. Next base: position 398,839,147 of record OY728144.1, read on the forward strand.
CCTTTATTGCATTGAAAAAAATATAAATCTCTTGATACATATGTGTATGAAAAGCACGACCTATAGAAAATATTCAATGCTACTCAAGCTATAAATGGATCTAGTGTGGTATCTATCAAAACACATGTATCTCTTTACTAGTGTCCACCAATCTGCATCATATGAAAACATGAATTCTCTTATTTTCACTTTTTACAAGACATAGAGCGACCATGGTACATGGAACATGACAATCCCATATTGCCAACTCATTTGTTCTTGATTCTCAAGGTATAAAATAAACTAATCGATGAATACATCACATGTCATTCATACTTCTAGATAATAACATCACATGTCCCTTATCTAGATATATATATGTATTTATCATATCATGGTGTGACTACACCCTCTTACAGTCTATCTCAATCGAGGGCCCTGATGTTATACTTTTCATATGAGAGGATATATCTTATCTTGGTTAAGCTATAATTAACAACATGATCAGAAACATACCCAACCACCCCCATATTAGCTAAGTCAATATGTAGAATTTCATAAGTAGGGTATCAAAGTATGGAGGTTCTCATGCTAGGTATCTCACCAAACTTAGGTAGTAGGGAATCAAATATGATCCATTCCCCTCTAGTATACCAAATACATTTATATAACATTCCATGTGGTATACTTAGTAGGCCATCTAGTACACACAAAGAATCTTATTATTTGTTTTGTGCCTCAAGATCATATTTTATATCGCAATATAATAATATAAGTCATTAAAACCTTAATATTTCATCATAACCTATAATACTCCATGATGCACATTGGTTTAGGATAAACTCAAAGTCGCACTTCGAGAGGTCAATTATCATTACAATTCATGAAATGTATATCTACATATACATTTATGTAACTAATTTGAAATAATGATAAAATAGAGGTTTCCATTAATATGATGCATTTTGACATTCTTAAATTCTTTAAGAATATTTAACAAAACCAACATAAGAACTGGTTTTTCATATCATATATGATAAACTGCCAGACCATCCTTGTGTTTGCTACACTTTATGGGTTTTGTTAACACGTTACATCATATGTAATCCACATCACATATCTTTATGACCATCTGATAAAACTCTCCCACTAACTCTTTAGTGAAAAACATCTATGAAGTAAGCTAGTTTGAATAATGGTGAGACTTAGGAATCACAATCCAAACTCTTAAACCTCTTTAACATATTAAAACATCTTAACTTCAAAACATAAAATGTCACAATGCCAACATATATTATCTACTTAGAACTCTTTCTAAGTTCATCATCAACATCCTCAGAACCCTATTCCATAAAACATTTTCTTGGAAATAATATAACTACTTACATTATTGTTTACTAATCCTCCTAAACTATTTTATGATATTAAGTAAAATTATCTTCAAACTTTAGAATGTTGTGATCCTTTATTTGTTAACTTTAAACATCTTTAAGTACAAAAATACTCCCACTAGACACTTAAGCACTAAATATTTTTAGAATATATTTCTAAGATACACTTACCCTTTTATGTTAGGAAATATCATTTATTTGTTTTAGGAGGAATATAAAACAAATAAACTATTGTTTCCATATCATATACGATATTTTATGTGTTTGGGAACTTTCCTTTTTGAAAAGACTATGTTATTAAAATATACCATTGATTGGTGGTGGAAACACATTACCACATATTTTAACAAATACTTGGATAAACATTTTATCCTGGATAGAACACTTTTATCCATATCTTATTCTTAGAAAATTTTATAGAAATTGATGATTGATAAACCCTATATATATAATTAATCATCTAATGTTGCTAATATAAACTCTTTGTTATCAAATATTTTCTATTATCACATAAGAGCAATGAAATGAAGATACACATCCTTTAGTTAGATTCATTTGAGCTTGATAAAATCCTTTACATTCAAATCCTTGATATAGTAACTATTTACAACATCTCATGAATATAAACTATAATCTTGATCAGTTATTCCTTTGATTTTGAACTCCTATATATTTATAACACTTTATAAAATATACATTCAGTATCACATGCCCTTCAAAATCAAATAATTAATTTCTATAACATTCATACCTAACATAGACATTCCATGGAGTTTCACAAACTCCTTCAGGTATATCTTGGATAATCAAATCATATTGAATTATTACTCTTCCTTCATGACAACCCTAGGTTTCAACGACCTTGATTTTCTTTTTGAAGAAACACTGTTGAAATTTTTAACCAACATTTCTTCTTCTAGTTTGAACTTTTTCTTAATTGTACTATCTGTACTGTACTTTAGAACCTAGACACCATATCCATAGTTTATATATATATTCCCAAAACCTTGAGAATGTCAAGTAAACATTCTTCTGAATTCAATCATATTGGAAAAAATTTCAATATGTGACAATAAGATAAATTCCATAACTATAAAAGAAATTTTTAGTCTCCCGTTAAAGCATGTTATAGAATTAAAAAAATCATAAACCGTGTGTATTAAAAACACCCATCTCATTTCATTTAAACAAATATTGTTTAAATACTCTTCTCAAGAGCTAAATGAGATGAAATAAACATCCCCTGATGAGTTTATCCAAGATTGAAGTATCTAAGTAATCAATGAAGCAAATCCTTTGCTCCATTACTTGAAAGAACCCTTTAAGCTACAAACTTAATTTCTTCTCTCTTTCTAGCCTTATTTATATTTACAAAAATTTGTAAAACATAAAATTGATATCATATATCTATTAGAATAATAGAATTGATTTCTATAACCATTAAATCCTTAAAGAAACCTTTAGTCTCACCAAGAAATTTAGCATATTCAATAATATTGAACATCATTTGACATACCCAATCATTTTGAGTACATGAGACAAAAATAATTTATTTTTTTAAAAAAATTATTACAACACACACAAATAAAGAAACCAGTTCGGGGAATCAACCCCAAAACCGCCGCCCCAAACCCCGAACACCCTTACCACCATAGCCACTTGCATGGGGTGGGAAAAAATCATCGATTTACACAATAATATTGAGTACATTAGTAGAGGATAAGATTACTTTGATTATTTTTCATCTAATGAATTTTGAACCTCAAATGAATATCTCTATACTTCCATAAGCATCTAGATTCACTTGTTTAAAAACTTCAACACTTGATTACTAAGGAAGGAACTATTCTAACATATATAATTTCTTTCTGAACTTTTCTTATACCACCAATCTTTCTTAAGAACTTTTCTTAAGTTATCAGTATTAGGATTAAGTTACATTAAGCTTCTCATTATCTAGGATTAATCACAAATTCTTGATTGATGATGATGATGATATTATCTATGACTAAAGCATTTATCATATGATTATTATATACTATTGTAATGTTCCGAACCTCTATGGTTTATTCCTTTGTGAAAATATGGTGTTTGAGGTGTTCTGGGAGGTAACTGTGACTTATTCCCAACACTTATCTAAATTTCTAGTTATGTGAACACTGATTCCAGTTTTGTGAATAGTGTCATAGTTAGGTCTTCTGTCAGTAGATCATCTGTCGATAGGTCCTGTCGGTAGGTCCTGTCGGTAGGTCGTCTGTCGGTAGGTCCTATCGGTAGTTCATCTATCGGAAAGTCATCTGTCGGTAGGTAATCTATTGGTATGTCCTATTAGTAGGTCATCTGTTTGTAGGTTCTGTTGTTAGGACTCATCGGTAGGTCGTCTGTCGGTAGGTCCTGTCGGTAGGTCATCTGTCGGTAGATCCTGTTGGTAGGTCATTTGTCGGTAGGTCTTGTCAGTAGTTCATCTGTTAGTAGGTCATCTATCGGTAGGTTCTACACTCTTTCTAGATTAGTCTATGAACAGTGTTTCAAACATCCTATAGTTCCTCCCGTTTGATGTTTTCTTTGACGTAAAATGCATTAAAATCAATTTTTAAGGTATTTAAGGGCAATTTAAATCCCATAATGTTGGAGTTGGTGGAATAGAACTAACTAATTTTTACTTTATGATAAAATTGTATTCATGGATTTGAATATTAATAAATACTTTATTACATCTATATTGTTCTTCTATGTGGAAATGCATGTGATAATGTCCTAAGGATAGTTGTTACACTAAAGGGTCATAGTGAATCCCTGCTATGATGAGAACCTAGAAGTTCCATAACATTATTCTTGAATATATGTTTTATGGCCTGATGATGTTATTTGAGGGACACAAATAATATATTCCATTAGGGGTGATGACTCATAAAACTTTGAGGCACCTTCTCATGGTGTGTGCCCTTGGTAATATCCAGGAGGATATTATGAGAATGAGACCCGCCAGTAGGAAATCCACTTTTCATAGTGTCATTGGATGTTCCTATCTGCATACGTGTGTATTGGTACATAGACTTTAAGATTATTATTAATGGGTATTACAAATTGTGCACTTAGATGTATTGACAAAAACTGTGATGACACACTATTCACAGTGAGGTAAGATATGTTTGGTGAATCACGAGTAATACTGCATTAATAGATAATGAGAGAAAGGATTTCTCCCTTATGTTCTGTAATGTAAGTTGATATCTTAGGCCTTTTGATGGAATTGATATAGCCTAAATAAATCCATGGACATGGTGAGTAATGAGAAATTTCATTTTTAGGAAGTCAAAGAAATAATAATCGAGCATATGGGTTGATGGCAGTAGCATGCAACCCGCTTGATTGGAGATATTGAGAAAAAGGAATTATATTACACAGTAAGCATTTGTAGGAGGTGAAACATCATTTCAACATTAACTTCTTTCTCTATGGGTGCCTTGGCATGTTTCTAGACGCTAACCTTGGATTTTAGATAGGATATACCTAATTCCACTGAGAAAGAGGCCTAGAGGGTCACACACTAAGTGTATCCAAGTATATCAGTCAAATATTTTTTTAACAAGTTGAATAAATATTATTCTTGATTGTGGTTTAATAATTATTCAATGATGTCTAATTTCATTTATTTCCACACTAGTTATTCAATAGAATATATTGTGGGTGAAATAATATATTTATTAGCGAATAATTCAATGATATTTATTTAAGAAATAAATAGTCATTATTTTTGATCTAATAAATGTGGTGGAGGAAATAAATGAAAATGGAAAAAAAGTACACATCATGTATATTAATATACATGCCGTCTGGTTTTTCTTGGAATTTGTGAGAAATAATATTATTTATTTAATTAAAAAATTTTAGGTGTAATTCTCCAAGATCATGTAAAGTAATAATGATAGTCAAACACTATTATTAGACATGGGGTCTTACTAAGAATTAAATAAATAAAATAAATACCTATGGGTAATTATTTTATTTCATTATTATAAGTATTATAAATCCAAATTTCATTATTCTCATTAAGCCTAGACATTTTTTGTGGTTGTGCACAATGGATCTGAAGAAATCTCTCAAGACAAGAGAGAATTATTTTCATCCAAGAATGCTCTCAAGTTAAGAGAGAGATCCTCCTCCACCCGATCAAGGAGAGCACTTTGGAAGAAGATCTCAAGGTGATCGAAGGCGGACATCGCAAGTGAAGGATCTTTAATGATAGCAACCAGAGATTACTTCAGCAACATCCAATGATACGTGGAGCATGTGTGGATCACAACTAAAGGAATCCTACACTTGGCTTCTGTGACGCAACAACAAATCACATTTTATCATGACCAGAAAAATCAATAGATATAGAATTCCATTAAGGTAATTCTTGTATTTTAATTAAATTAATTATAACCAACATATTATGATCCTCTCTATTCTCTAATACTTCCCTCTTTCCTTTTCTTTCTTCATTATATTCCAAGGATCCAACGTTTTGTTATCATGAAGGATCTTGGATTGATCATTGTTAATGGTAAAATTAATGTTGGGTACACCCATCCACATGATTCTGCTGTGCATGGAACCTACAAGTGGTATCAAAGGGGTCATATCGTTGATTATAATTATTTATTTTTTCATTGATGATTTACTCATTTAATAATTTAGTTATTTCAATTCAATTTAATTGTTCTATAAATCTGAATCTCGAGATCTATTCCTCCTATTTAATTTCTCATTCAACTTATAAAAGTGATTTGTTTCTTTTAATTTTGATTAAAATAAAATAGTGGATCTCATCCGAAGGTGCCAAAGGTTCCTGGTCATAAAACACCAGAACACACAGTGTGTCAGTCGGACTCACACCCCGTGTAGTTGGACTCACACATCATGTATTCTGCCTCACATGTTGTGTAGTCAAGGTTCAATGCATCAGGACTGGTCCACCAAACCAATCCATGTGTTGGAGTTTATCTAAGTCTTTATGACTTTTTGTGTTGACCAGGAATAGGTGGCACATAGTTTCTGGATTACACACTGTGTGTCCCACTGTACACAGTGTGTAGTCCCTTAGGGTTAGGGTTGTACCATGTATCCCGTACATGGCTTTCTCAACTGGAGATAGTGTAACATGAATACTACACAGCGTGTGGCCCAATGGACATGCTGTGTACTCTAAATATTTCCAAAGTAAATCTACATGTCGTATCCCCGGGCATGTACTTCAGATGGATGGTGAATGATAGTATACGCCATTTAGTAGGATCTACACACCGTGTACTCATCCAAATTATACAAATTTATTAAATTTATTATTATATTACACAAACCGTTGATATGCGTACCTTGGTGTGGGCATAAATATGGGTCACAACACGCGATAGGTGTTATATATATATGTGTTTAATTTAACATCTGCGTAATGTTCATTTCTACTCATTAGGTAGTTATGAACAAGAATTCATCGGGTTGAATCCAAGGTATAAGTTACATAAAAAGATAATTTTAAATGAATTTATTTATTTAAAATTATGATGATAATCTCAAAGAAATTCAGAAAAGGGTTTAAGATAAAATGATTGATTAATTAAAGATAATAATTAATTGATTCAAGCATGATTTAACTTAAACAAAAATGATTAAAGAATTTAATTCTAGTTTTATTTATGCGTAAATATCATTGCATATATGGATGATCATGATATAGACCAAGACCTTTGTATGTGGATGGTTTCTTTTAATTTATTTATTTAAATTAAATTTGTTGGTCTGTGAGCCTTCTCCTCATTAATATGTAGGGCCTGCTTGCCCAAGGTTTCTTTTATGTAAAAACATATTTTACCCCTCACCTAAGTGTGAGAGAATATGTAATGGATCGAGCTCCCAATCTAGTGGAGGAGGTTCATGTTATGAGCCGAGGTGAAACCAAACCAAGGAGATACAATGGTGGATAGATGGAAAGCTGTAAACATGAACCTAAAAGGTTCAAGGTGTTTTCTCCCCTAGGTATTGGTTTATTTTATTAACTGCTAGATAAACTAAACAATAGAATAAGCTCATGATCATGCCATTTATTTTATTTCTATCAATTCCATGGTTTATTTATTGTGGGTGTGTTGTCACTATCACACAATTAATGAATTAAACAAGCATGAAATATGGAACTAAAATAAGACCGGATTATGCGTAAATATTAACTTAGACATGGTTAATCACTTAAGTATATCCCACTTAATGTTAACAAGCATGTAATAAAGATAATAAAATAGCAATTTAAATATAAGGATAAAATCCCTCAAGGAAATATTAAGTCAATATAGCCTTCCATAATCTTGGTTAGAATTGAACCATAGTTCAAAGTACTTGAACAACCCTAGTTGGTGTGCTTTCAATTATCAGGGAATTCTAATTTGAGGTTTTGGGTTGAATTGACTTGGTTCACATCAAGGTTTGAATACCACAGTAGGACTTGGTGTGACCAAGAGGCAAAGATTGAGGAAATCTAAAATAAAAGGATTTCAGGATTGGGGAGTCCACTCTGTAGATCAAGGAACTACGAGTTATTGCAGTTGGAATTTGGAATTCCTACTGAAAACCTTTCAAGTTGTGTGACCAACCCTAGTCGGGGTAATTCAAAGGGAAATAGGGATCCTTTCCACTAGAATATTCAGGAAACAGAATATTCTGATGTCAATGGTGAGGGCTATTAGATTTTGATAAAATAGTGGGAGACTAATAAGTATTAATTTATTTATTTGTCTCAGTTTTATCTTGATAAATTACTAAATATTTTCTCATCTTATTTTGTATAAATGGTAATAAAATTAATTCAAACATATCATTGGGAACCCTACTCGAGATGGAAAACCTACTCATCGACACCAATTTATAGGAGTGGAAAAGGCGTTTATACATCATCCTTCACCATGAGATGAAATTATATGTACTGGAGGTGCCTATTCCATTTCCACCTAGAAACGAGGCCAGTGATGGGGAAATATATCTCCATATGAAACGTTTGGATGATGCCATAAATGTCCAATGTTTAATGCTATTGTCCATGTCTAATTATATCCTTAAGCAACATGAATACATGGACACGTATAGAATGATGTTTCACCTTAAGGATATCTATCAAGAGAAAGTGATACATGAGAGATATGAGATCTCCAGTTCTTTGTTCGCAACTAATCTTGGAGAGTCTACACTGACTAGGCCTCATGTAGTCAAGCTTATTGGCTACATTGAATGCCTGGACATCTTAGGGATTAAGTTCTCAGATGAGTTGCGTACAGATCTCATCCCATCATCACTGCCCAAGAACTTATCTAGATTTATTATCAACTACAATATGATAAATAATGATAAGAGCCTATCAAAAAAATTTACCTTGATTTTCTAGGTAGATTAGGACATAGGGTGTGACAAACCTACAGTCCTTAGGGTGAATAAGAAGAGGAAGGACAAGGAAAAGGGGACAAGGATTTATAAATGGTATAAATCCCCCAAGCACCATCCCTCTATGAAGGGAAAGATCCGAGGAAGGGAAATGAATGGGAGGTAGTATGTTTTAAATGTGGCAAGCCAGGCCACTAGAAGAGAAACTTCACCTAAAAGTGTGGGGACTCTAAAGGTGTGTTTGTTATCAAGTGTAATCCTTTCATTTTTACACATTGAGTATTAGATATATCATGCGGGGATCATGTATGTTTTAAAATTCAGAAACCAAGTAGATTTAGAAATATTTATAAAGGAGAGGTGAATCTTTGAGCTACCAATGGTGTGAGGCTGGCTGCATTATCCATTGGTGATCACCATCTCTCATTGACAACTGAAATACTTTTGGTTTTACAGAACTTTTATTATGTACCTAGTGTTACCAAGAACATAATTTATGTATCATGTATGGATATGGATGGATTTATTTTCAAGTTTGTAAATACAGGGTTTTTATTTTACAAGAACAATGTATGTTATGGTATGAAGCATTTAAATAATGGTTTGTATGTATTAAATTACGAAAACCAAGTTTTGAAAATCGATAACGAAACAAACTCACATGAATTATACAACACCCAGTTGTGGCATCATCGTCTCGGTCATGTAAATGAGAAGTGCTTGAAAAAGATCTTCCAAGATAGTTATTTAAACTCTATTGATCTAAAACCACTTTATAGATGTCACACTTGTTTACAAGGGAAAATTACCAAGCTGCATTTCGGTGGACAAGGTGAAAGGGCCACAAAGCTTCTTGGATTAGTACACATGGATGTGTGTGGACCTTTTCTAGTAAAAGATATAGGTGGATATTCTTACTTCATTACTTTTACTAATCATTTGAGAAGATATGGATATATCTACTTAATGAGGCATAAGTCAGAGTATGTTGAGATATTCTGCAACATAAACATTAAACTGAGTGCCAACTAAGGTGGAAAATGGGATTCCCTCTGAGTTATGGAATAAAAAGAAACCCATTTTATTACATACATGTGTATGGGGATGTGAGGTGTTTTTTAAGTCCTTCTCAGGCAACAAAATAGCACCTCAGGGCATGAGGTGTATCTTTATAGGATATCCCAAGGAAATGAAAGTATATTACATATATAACCATTCAGACAAGAAAGTGATTGTCGCCAAACAAGTTATATTTCTTGAGAGGGAGAACATCCTCAAAAAGGATAGTGGGATCAAGATTGAATTTGAAAAAGTTGATGCTCAATATACAGATGAGTTGGTACAGGAACAAGTTCAACAGGTCCCCATGGAAGAGGTTCTAGAAACATAAGTACTACGTAGAATCTCAAGAGTGGTAAGGGAACCAGATATATTTGGTTTCCTAGTCACCAAGGATGGTGAATCATTATTGTTGGACAATGATGAACCTATATCATACAAGGAAGCTGTAGAGAGATCAGAAGCTGCAAGATTGCTAGAAGCTATAAATTCTTATATGGATTCTATGTATCAGAACCAAGTCTGGGTTATGGTTGATGAGCCAGTTGATGTAAATCCTATTAGATGCAAATGTGTATTCAAGAGAAAGCTGGACATGGAAGGTCAATTTAGCACATATAAAGCAAGGCTAGTGGCTAAAGTATTTATACAACGTCAAGGAATTGACTATGATGAAAACTTCTTTTCATTTTCCATGTTTAAATCCATAAGAATCATACTTTCCATAGAAACATACCATGACTATGAGATTTGAAAAATGGATTTCTAAAAAAAATTCCTTAATGGGAACCTTCAGAAAGATGTCTATATGACACAACCCAAAGGGTTTGTGACATCAGGTGAAGCTAAATGATTTTTCAAGCCACAAAAATCCATTTATGGATTAAAGCATACATCCAGGTCACATAACATTCGATTTGATGAAGCCATAAAGAAATTTGGTTTCATTAAGAATGAATGTGAGCCATGTGTTTATAAAAAATTTAATGGGAATGTGGTCGTTATCCTAATAGTATATTTTAAAGACATATTACTTAATGTAAATGATGTACCGGTCTTATATTCAGTTAAGGACTAGATGAACAAGTGTTTCTCTATGAAGGAATTTGGTGAAACAACATACATTCTAGGGATCGATATCATTCATGATAGATCCAAGAGGATACTTGGACTAGATCAGGGTACATACATTGACCAGATACTAAAGAGATTTAGTATGGAACATTATAAGAGGGGATTGGTTCCAATGTCACATGGCTTGCATCTTTCTAAGATAATGTGTCCTCATAACCAATAAGAGAAAGATAGGATGAGAAAGATCCCATAAGCTTTGGCTATAGGATCCATCATGTATTTCATGTTATATACAAGGATTGATGTTTCCTATTCACTGATCATGGTAGGCAGATATCAAGAAAATCTAGGAGAAAAACATTGGTCTGCTATTAAGTCTATCCTTAAGTATCTAAGAAGAACTAAGGATATGTTTCTGGTGTATAAAGGAGATGAGGATCTTGTCATCAGAGTGTATGATGATACTATTTTTTAGATAGATCACAATGATCTGAAGTTGTAATCAGGATATGTTTTATGTCTCAATGGAGGAGCTGTGAGATGGAAGAGTTCAAAGAAACCAGTTGTCTTTAATTCTACAGTGGAGTCTAATATATAGCGGATTCTGATGCATCCAAGTAAGCTATCTGGATTCATAACTTTATCCAAGATCTTGATGTGGGTCCTAACAGTGAAGATCCTATCACATTGTATTGTGATAATACTATAGCAGTGGCTCTTGCAAAAGAACCAAGGTCACATCAATAGACAAAGAACATTCTCTAAAAGTATCACCTCTTAAGGGATTTCATTCAAAGGGGTAATGTTTTAGTGAGTAGAGTGTCCACAAAAGAGAATGTGGTGGACCCCATTACTAAATTCCTATCTTAGTAGAAGCATGAATACAATGTGAGAGCTATCGGGTTAAAGGTTGTTAGAAGTTGGCTCTAGTTCAAGTGGGAGTCTGTTGGAGTTGGTGGCCTAGAATAATATAATTTATACTTTATGATAAACTTGTACTCATGGATTTGAATATTAATAAATACTTTATCACATATTGTTTCTTCTTCTGTGTGACAATTCATGTGATAATGTCCTAAGTATAGCTATTACACTAAAGGTTCATAGAAGATCCCTCCTATGATGAGAATATAGAAGTTCCATAACAGTATTCTTGAATATATGTTCTATGGTCAGATGCTGTTATTTGAGGGAAAAAAATATTATAGGCCATTAGGGGTGAATAATCATAAAACTTTGAGGAACCTTCTCATGGTGTGCGCCCTTGTTAATATCCAAGAGGATATTATGAGAACAAGACCCGCCAATAGGAAATCCACATTTCATATTGTCATTGAATGTTCCTATCTATAGACATGTGTATTGGTCCTTAGACTTTAAGTTTATTATGTATGGGTATTATAACTCATGCACTTATATGTATTGATGAAAACTATGATGACACACTGTTCGAAGATAGGTAGGATATGTTGGGTGAATCACGAGTAATACCGCATTAATAGATAATTTGAGAAAGGATTTTTCACTTCTGTTCCATAACAGAAGTTGATATCTCAAGCCCTTTAATGGAATTGATATAGCCTAAATAAATAAATGGTCATGGTGAGTAATGAAAATGTTCAATTCTGGGAAGTCAAAGAAAGAATAATCGAGCACCTGGATTGATGGAACTAGCATGAACCCTGCTTGGTTGGAGATATTGAGACAAAGGGATTACATTACATGGTAAGCATTTGTAGAAGGTGAAATTTCATTGCGGCATTAACTTCTTTTTCTATAGATGCCTTGGTTTGTTTCTAGATGATAACCTTGGACTTTAGATAGGCTTCACCTAATTCCATTGAGAAAGTGGCCTAGAGGGTCACACACTAAGTGTGTCTAAGTATCTTAGTTAAATATTCATTTAACATGTTGAATAAAGATTATTCCCAATTGTGGTTTAATAATTATTCAAGGATGTCTAATTGTATTTATTTCAACAATAGTTATTCGAGAGAATATATTGTGAGATAAATAATATATTTATTAGTGAATAATGCAGTGATATTTATTTAAGAAATAAATAGTCATTATTCAAGATCTAATAAATATGGTGGAGGAAATAAAGGAAAATGGAAAAACAAAAGTACACACTGTGTATATTAATATACATGCCGTGTGTTTTTTTTGGGAATTTTTGAGAAATAATATTAGGTGTAATTCACTGGGTTCATGTAAAGTAATAATAATAGTAGAACACAATTATTATACATGGGGTCTTACTAACAATTAAACGAAATAAATAAATACCTATGGAAAATTATTTTATTTCATTATTCTAAGTATTATGAATACCAATTGCATTATTCTCATTAAGCCTAGACATTATTTGTTGTTTTACATAATGGATCTGAAGAAATCTCTCAAGCCAAGAGAGAATTCATTTCCTCCAAGAATGCTCTCAAGTTATGAGAGAGATCCTCCTCCATCAGATCAAGGAGAGCGCTTTGGAAGAGGATCTCAAGGCGATCGAAGGTGGACATCATAAGTGAAGGATATTCTATGCTAGCACCTAGATATCCCTTCGACAACATCTAGAGATACGTGGATCACGTGTGGATCACCTCTAGAGGAATCCTACACTTGGATTCTATGACACAACGGTGGATCACATTGGATCATGATTGGAAACATCAACAGAGATAGAATTCCATCAAGGTAATTATTATATTTTAATTAAATTAATTATAACCGATATATGATGATCCTCTCTATGGTTTCGGGACTTCCCTCTTTCCTTTTTGTTCTTCATTCTATTTTGAAGATCTGGAATTTTATCATTGCGACGGATCTTGGATTGATTGCTATTAACGGTAAAATTAAAGTTGGGTACACCCATCCACGTGCTTCCACTTTGCCGAAAACCTACACATTACTCCTATCTTAATTTCCTAAGGTTCCAGGTGACTTTACTCAGCCAAACCATGTAGTCTTGAAGAGATCTACCTTTAATGGAAAATCTTAAATGTATCTAAAGCACTTATCCATTTATATTTTCAAAATTCTGAGATACATTAAGCCTTGTTCTTCCTTCTTGTTTTCATTAGTACAAGATTCCCCAGACCGTTCTTACCCAAGGAGTTGTGCAATTTTGGTGTGGACCTTGGATCATGTTTTCCCTAGAGTTCTTCTTGCTGCATGTGTACCCCCTATTTTGGTGCATGCACGAAGTGTCGATCCATCTTCAATAGAAGGTATGTTATATCTCTATTGTTATGGGTTCTTCGATCCATTTCCTCCCATTTCTCCTTTACATGTTACAACATGTGATCTCCATGTTTCCAATAGACCTTTCTTAGTTGTTGGATGATGTAGTTGTGTCATAGAATCCTCGGGTGGATGCAGTCATTAATGGAGAGGTGATCGTGATCTGTTGTGTTGGTCATTCTCATACAAAGAATGTCAGAAACCTTTTGAGGTAGGGGATTCATGGATTCTATTTTATTTTACATGCAGTAGTAGAGTTATCATGTTTTAGCCACTGGATCATAATGAAATTGATATAACAAATAGTTAAACTAGATTAAAGAATTTGTATCTTTTTCATATAGATGTTATTGGCTCTTGATTTTCTAGATCATGTGATATCTATGCTTTTCTTGTTTATCATGTCATTCTTGATGGAAATTGGTAAAGAACGTAAATCTGAGATTAATTATAAATTAATTGTCTAAAGATAAAGAGGCGTGTTTAATGAATCTGGTTGTTGTTGTTGTTCTTGGTGATAATCAAATGGATACAGTTATGCACGTTTAATTGAATCAGTTAATTCAATATGGAATAAAAGACTGGTTGTGCGATAAAGATAATGCCTTCATGGGTTTTGAGTTACCCTCTTACTTTTAATGGCCAAGTTCCTTAGGCTTTGGAGCTGTGAGTGCTTATTGTGTGAAGGCTGAATGCCTTGTTTAGAGCCAAGAGCCCAGTTGAAATGTTATTTGTTTCCTACTGCTTGAGTTGTGGTGTGAGCCTGGGATGGCTGAGCCTGGAGGACTATTGTGGTATGTGGGGACATAGAGGCCTAGTGGTGGTGGCAGCAGTTGATTCCTAGAGTGGCGAGATGCATCATTTTATGCATGTGGGTGTTATGGAGGACACCTAGGATGATAGAACAGGTTGAAGCTAGGTTTACCCATTGATATGAAAGTGGTTGTTGTTGAATATGATGTTTTTTATCTGCTTTAATATTACCATCGCTTGAGGTTGATGGTCTTTCTTACTCACCTTAAAAAATAGGCAAAGACACATGGGGTATGTCATGCACTTTCCGTGTTTAGCTTCTTGAGGATGGATGGGCCTCCTCTCTATCTATAGGTGGAAAAAACTTGACGGGTAGTTCATATACTCATTGTGTTGAAACCCTTGTGTATGGGTGCTTAAAATGATTTTTTAGAATACTTGTAATTATATAAAAGTGATAATGCTGTTAATAAATGATGTTAACCCATGGGGTTGAAGCTTGTTGGGATGCAATGATGAGGTTACAATTTAAAGGAACTATGGACTTGGTTTGGTTATGTCTAGAGGGCATGGAACTTTGTTTTTATGCTAACGAATTGTAATGTGGAATTGATAACAGTTAATTAATATTTAAGGAATTAATTAACATAAAGTGATACTCATAAAAAAGGATAAGTAATTTAATAAATCTCTTTAAATGGTTGTGTTCTTATAGGATATCTTGTCTTAGCAGTGGAAGTCGGGAGTCGGAGAGACGTTAGCTACAGTTGAGTCTAAGATTAGGTTATACCCATAGTGTGGTTGTGAGATATATTATATTCTGTACTTTTTGTGTTTCTATACACTACTTTACCCTATCAGTTAGGGAAACTGACACCCCAGGGATTCTGAGCCCTATGGGGTGTTTTCCCCAACATCCCAATGGGAGGATGGATGGCTGATTACCACCTTTAGTCCCTCTCTCTTCTCTTACTAGTTACATGTGTTGGTATGAACGACGTATAGTTTTCCCCATATATGTGTGTAGAGGGCTGTAATGGCTTGTGGTTATTCACACACATATATTTTGGATATATTTTTATATAGACTACAATAGGTTTAATGGGTATAGGTTGTGATGTCTTTAGGATACTTACTCAGTGTATGAGCTGTAATGGATTGAGGTATAATACTCAATGTATGATACACGTTATACAAGTTGTGGTGGCTCTTGAAAACTAGTTGTTACTTTGGTTATGTGGATGTGGTGGTTGTGTTGCACGAGGTGCATGTTGTGGTGCTTCGCCCTGGTGTCTATGGGTAAGCCTTTTTAGAGAGTGATGCTCAGGACGTGTGAAATTGGGGTAAAATGGAAAACCAGTGGGGAAGTGGTAGAGAGGTACCCCTTTTATTCTTTATTATATTATATACTCTTGTATGTGATACTTAGTGAGAGTAGCCATTTTGAGGCTGGGAACATAGTATACCTGTTTTGGTGATGAGTTAGTTTCACTTATTGTTCACTGTGCTTTAGTATGCTTTCTTTACTTTGGAACGAGAGGTTTTGGGAAGGATCCTACTGAGTATATTGTTATACTCACTCTACGTATATATATAAACTATTTTCAGGTCACTTGGGCCAGGTTGGAGATCAGGTTGGTTACTACTAGCTTGGGGTTTGTAGGAGTTGTTCGGGCTTTGTAGTTGCTACCATTTCTTTTGTTACTTACAGGGTTTCCTTTCAGTTGTAGTAGTTCTTGCCTGACATTACATATGTGTACTTGATATTTATTTTATATTATAGTTTTAGCAGGAGTTGATTGGTGTCTATCTTATCTATCTCTTCTACATGTGTTCTCTTAGAGGATAATGCCTCTCATATGTGTGTTTGTTATACCCTTGGTGCTAGTCATCAACCCAAAGACTACTGGAAGTGGGACTCTGTGGTCATTATCTCTATTCTCACATTTCCGGCCCATGAGAGGTACACTTTGTGTGGGAGGGGGTCGTGACAATTATAATCATTCAATAAAGACTTTTATTAAATGAGTTCTCACTAAAATGATGACCACTTTTAAAATTCATCATATCCATTAGTGGACCGAAATCCATATTTCACTGTGCAGTGAGTCATCTATGTCATTTTCTCACCACTTAGTTATTTAGGTATGACATCATCTCAGTCGCAATAGTTGTGACTCTTGGATATTTGAGCAAACAACTTTTTTGTCCAAATCCATTATATGGATTTAATCAATTTTATTCCTTAGATAACCTAATCCTATTAGGGTCCCCGCCTAATGAAACCCAAATCAAGAACCAAGAACTGGCAAACAAAGAACAATTCAGGGGAACCCAACTGTGTCATGACCTACCCAAGATACACTACATCATTGATACAACTTTAAAAATGAAATTTATCTCACATGTTACTTGAATTACATTTCATGTATAATTTAAAAGGTGTATCATAGTTGAAATTCATCCCATTTTTCATAAGAAATTTATTTCATTTTTTAAAAGATGCATCACCGTACGTCAAATTTATATCATCTCATGGAAAGAAACAAAATGTATCATTGTATATGAGGTTTATCTCATTTTATCTATTATATGTTTTATTTTTCTATATATATATATTTATAATTATACATACAATTTATTTTTTTGTTTTCATACCTACAATAAATTTTAATTTTTAAAAGTTATATAATTATAACGTGTTATTTTTATTAAAATGATTAGTTTTTAGTATTGAAGATGTAGATGGGGTTTTTTGTCTTTCCGATTCTATCGCACCAAGTAAAGCTTTCCCGTGGTCTGGGTTGCCTACAGAGCATCTTCCGTACGTAGCAATGCAAAGCGAGCTCATGGCCTACGGGATTTACGAGTATGGGGTGGATGTGGGGTGGGGCGGGCCTAAAACTTTTGACTGTTTAGAGTGCTGGCCAATATAGGTTGAGCCCGCGTGGGTGAGGGAAAATGCGGGTTGAGCCTGCGCGGGTGCGGGCTTTCCCGCGAGCCTAATTTAAAAAAAAATATATTATTTTTACCACATATTTTTCTTTAACATTTTACTTTTTTCGATAAAAAAATCATGGTTAAATGGTGACATATGATTTCTCACCGTAATTGTCATATCAATTCACCATTTATTCACATGTAAATTTTAAATAGGCCTATATTTATTGTTTTAATATGATATTATATTATTTATATAGTAATTATTAACCATATTCACATGGTGTGTTAACCCATCTCTTGAAAAATGGAACTCATTTCCCCATGCGCATGGTTTCAATTTTATAAGATTTATTATAATCATAATATTTTTTAGGTCTATTTAATTTTGTTATTATTTTATTTTATTTTGTTATTAAGAGAATTGGATAGAACCTCGTAAAAATACTAATAGCTTCCTATGAAACTGATCGTTACATGGAGAGACTTCATTCATTCACAGGTTTAGTTGTTCACATCACCACACAACCAAAATTATCATTCATCACCCATCACTGATCACTCACCTACTTTCTATCTCAATAGTTCTCCACCACATCGGCGTTACCGCATTCCACCATTAAACCACAAAAAAATGTTACATCACATCCCATAAAACTCTAGTTATTGTTAATTCATACTTCTCCCCACAAATACATTTAAGAATGATAAAAAATACAGTATTTAAATGATTATAAATAGTATTTCTTTGTAAATGTGGGTAAGCCCGTGGGCAACCCGCGGGTTTATGCAGGGTGGGGCGGGCTTGAAATTTTTTGCTCGTGTTATATGAGGGCTTTTGCGGACAAACCCGCGTGGGATCAAACCTGTGTGGGATTGGCCCTCCCCGCCCCTGACTGCCCATTTTGCATTACTACGCATACGGTCATCACCCATTCTAGCCTCATCTCCTACTACAGTCGCCATATCCGTGACTTATTCTTACCCGTCTTTTTATTCCATTTCAAATAAATTTAAGATGTTTTTATATTTTAAAAATTTATTCCCCAATTTGGGTTTTGTTTGAGTTTTCATCGAAGAAAATAAAAATGTACTCTTAATTATTTAAATAGTAACAAAAAAAAAATGAAATTCCCCTCGAAATGATTTGAGCAATGGTTTTTTTATTGTAATCCCCTCGAAAAAATATTTGGAAAACAATAATTGAAATTATTAATTATTATTATTATTATAATAATTATTATTATTATCAAACCATGTTTTTTTAAATTATATATATTTTAGATGGGGTTTTAAATCATAACGAAAACTAACAATTAATTATTAAGTAATTATTAAGTAATTATTATTATTATTATTGTTATTATAAATTTAAAAAATAAAAAAATGAAAATGACTCGTTACTTAATATTAATATTATTATAAAAAATGTTTTTTTAATTAAAAAACATATATATTAAAAGGAGGTTTTAACCACTAAAATAACTAACTAATTAAAAATTTATTCATTATTAACATTGTAAATTTAAATTAGAACAACAATGACATTAAAATTTCTATCAAACCTGATTATTTTAATTAAAAAATTGATATATTTTAGAAGGGCGTTAAGAAACCACTAAAATAATCAATTAATTATATAATCAACTAATTAATTAATATTACTATACATTTAAATTAATAAAAAAATGATTGATTTCTTATTATTAGTGTTCACGTTAGTGTCATCGTCATCAAACCATATTTTTTTGAAATTATATATACATATTTATATATCTATAAGGGGGTTTTAAACCCCACTAAAATAGGAATTTAATTTTCAAATAACGAATTAATATTATTATACATTTAAATTAATATTAAAATGACTTATTACTTCTTCCTCTTCTACTTATTATTGTTTTTGTTTAATTAATTACTATAGATATACATTTACATTAATAAAAAATAAAAAATGACATAATACACACTATCGTCATCATCTTACTCACCACTATAATCATCAAACTTGAGTTCTTTAATTAAAAAAAATATATTTTTTAAATGGTTTTTTAAACCGTCGTTAAAATATGAAATCACAAAAATGTTTTTTAGCAATAGTTAAAACCACTTTTACTATTATTTTAATTATCTCTAAAATTCATATTTATTATTTAAGGGGGGATCCATGTTTAAAGTACTCTAAAGAATAGTGGTTAAATAAAATTTTTTATAATATAAGGTCAACCAACATATATTTGTTACAAACATACATATGGTTTAAAAATTTAGAGGCAATATAAAAGATGAGAAAACCATCCTTCTGAGTGCACAATGCTCTCTAATATATGTTAAATCATAGTACAAAGATTTTTTTTTGGAGAATCATAGGTTTCCTAGATGATAAGTCATATTTATATGTTAGGGTCATCCTCACTAAGGGCCCCCCGTGTGACT
Organism: Viscum album; assembly: GCA_963277665.1. Lineage (NCBI taxonomy): Eukaryota > Viridiplantae > Streptophyta > Magnoliopsida > Santalales > Viscaceae > Viscum > Viscum album. Next base: position 398,859,441 of record OY728144.1, read on the forward strand.
GTTTTTAGAAAAAGATACAAAAGAAAAAAAAGGAAGAGGTGTGTTATGATTTACATAGGGATGTTTTCTTGCAGGCATTGCTCCCTCTTCCTATATCTCTAGGTGTGGCTAGGGTTTAGGCCTATTTTGGATCTACAAATAATGGTGATTTTTTTATAATAACACAAATTTTTATAATCGAACCCCTTTGAAAACTTTAAATACTATTTTCAAAGCTAGTCGTAAAATTGATGCAGAGTTTTGGGCGTTGTGAGGCCCTGAGATTAATGTATAAAAATATTAAATATATTAACTCACACACGGTTAATTTAAAAAATAATGGATTTCTTCCTTAATGATGTCTCAGATGAGGAAACCAAGACCTCATTAAATCAAGAATGTGAGTCTTATTCTGGTCGTGTGGTACACGATGTCGGGGATGTGCCAAATTTATGAATTTTATAAACATACTAACTACTATAGAAGTGACGTCCAGGTGAATACAATGCCAAATTTATAAACCCACTAACACTACTACACATATGAACTTTAACAACACACAAATAATATTTTAACAATGCTAAAAAAATGTTGTTAATCACAACGATGAGAAAGGGGGGACCCCCTTTATCAGCGCTAATAAAGGACTTTCCACCTGCAGTGTGTTATTAATATAACTGTACAAACAGAAGCAAAAAACAGTATTTTAAAATGCTATATACAACCTATAATTTCAAACAATGGTATATATATTTAGTTGAAATCATGAATACAAAAATTTCCATCCATGATATACACAAAAAACACTACTATTTACATTTCAAACAAAATGTTTTATATAATTACATTTACAAGTATCCAACAAACATTCTAAAACAATACTATTTCATATTTTAATGCCTGTGGTCTCTAAAAAATGTCCACCCATGGTATCAGTTTCTGAACAAATCATCTAATCCTGAGCAAAATGTTCTGCCTATATAAGAAAACAAATATTATGTTAGTAATATTATAAAGAAATAAATTAAACATTAACTTGAAAGAATACATTAATAAAATGTCAATATTTAATAAAAATGAAACATTTGGAGTTATACTAGTCACACCGTACGTCCTACCGAGGTGAGGTTGATTCCTACATGTCATAGATGAGTTATGGATTATTGTCCTAAAATATCAAAATAATCTGAATCTGTTTGCTCAGTTTTTGAGTAAGTCACTTGTTATTTTACTAAAATTAATGTCAATTTTAAATAATGACACATTTGGAGTTATACCAGTCACACTGTGCATCATATTGTGGTGTGGTTGATTCCCACATATCAAAAATTATTGATGGATCATTGTCCTAGAGTATCAAAGCAATCCAAATACGTTTGCTCAGTTTTCAGTATGTCAGTTGTGTATTTTTTACTAAAATGTCATTTCAAACTAGAAACACACATTATGAGTCATACTGGTCACATCAAGTGTTGGTTTGATGTGAGGATGATTCATACACATCAGAAATAAATTATGAATTTTTATCCTAAATTATCAATACAATCAGAGCGTGTTTTCTTGGTTTTTAGTGAGTGAAATGTTCCGAACTAAAAAGTCAATTTTAAACTGACAACGAACAATTTTAGCCATACCGGTCATAACGTGCATCAGATTGAGGTGTGGTTAACTCCTAAACTTTACAAATGACTCATGGATCATTTTTCCAATGTATCAAAACAACCCGAATGCATTTTCTTGGTTTCCAGTTTGTTACTTGTTGTTTTTACTTAAATTAATGTTAGTTTTAAATAAAAAGAAACACTTTGAGTCATACCAGCCACACCGTGCATCATATTGAGGCACATATGCTTCATACACATCACAAATGACTAATAGATCAATTTTTTAAAATATCAAAACAACCCAAATGCATTTTCTTGGTTTTCAGTATGTCACTTCTTTTTACTTAAATCAATGTCAATTTTAAATAAAAAGAGACACTTTGAGTTATACCGGTCACACCATTCATCATATTGAGGTGTGTCTAATTCCTACACATCAAAAATTACTAATATATCATTTTTTCTAAAATATCAAAAAAATCTGAATGCATTTTCTTAGTTTTCAATATGCCACTTGTTGTTTTAACTTAAATTGATGTCAATTTAAAATAAAAAGAGACACTTTGAGTTATACTGGCCACATAGTCTGTCATATTGAGGTGAGACTGATTCCTACACATCAAAAATGACTTACAGATTGTTTTCCTAGAGTATCAAAACAATCCAAATATGTTTTCTCAGTTTTCAGTATGCCAGTTGTGTTTTTTTACAAAAATGCCATTTGAAACTGGAAACATGCATTATAAGTCATACTGATTGCATCGTGCATCGTTTTGATATGATAACACTTCATAAACATCACAAATGAATTATGAATCACTATCCTAAATTATCAAGGCAATCAGAATGTGTTTTCTTGGTTTTCAGTGAGTGACATGTTTTGAACTAAAAATGTCAATTTTAAACTGATAACAGACACTATTAGTCATACCGGTCACACCGTGCGTCATATTTGGGTATGATTGAATCCTACAAATCAAAAATGACCCATGTATCATTGTTCTAAAATATTAAAACAATCCAAATGTGTTTTCTTAGTTTTCAGTATGTCACTTGTTGTTTTTACTTAAACTAAAGCCATTTTTAAATAAAATAGGCACTTTGAGTCATACCGGCCACACCATGCATCATGTTGAGGGGTGTGTTATTCCTACACATTACAAATGAATAATTGACCATTTTACTAAAATATAAAAACAATTCAAATGCGTTTTCTTGGTTTTCAGTATGTCTTGTTTTTGTTTTTACTTAAATTAATGTTAATTTTAAATAAAAAGAGAGACTTTGAGTTATACCGGTCACACCGTGCATTATATTTATGTGTGGTGTATTCTTACACATCACAAATGACTAATAGATCGTTATCCTAAAATATCAAATCAATCAGAATGCATTTTCTCATTTTTCAGTACGTCACTTGATGTTTTTACTTAAATTGATGTTAATTCAAATAAAAAGAGACACATTGAGTTATATCAGCCACATCATGTGTCATATTGAGGTGAGACTGATTCATACATGTCAAAAATGACTTATAGATTGTTTTCCTATAGTATCAAAACAATCTTAACATGTTCGCTCAGTTTTTAGTATACCATTTGTGTTTTTTTACTAAAATATCATTTGAAACCAAAAACATGAATTATGAGTCATAACGATCGTATCGTGAATCGGTTTGATGTGAGACTACTTTATAAACATAAAAAATGACTTATGAATCACTTTCCTAAATTATCAAGACAATCAGAGTGTATTTTCTTGGTTTTTAGTGAGTGAGATGTTTTGAACTAAAATATCAATTTTAAACTGATAATGAACACTTTTAGTCATACCTGTTACACCATATGTTAGATTGAGGTGCAATTGACTTCTACACATCACATATGACTCATGGATCTTTTTTCTAAAGTATCAAAACAATCTAAATGCGATTTATTAGTTTTTAGTATTTCACTTGTTATTTTTACTTAAATTAATGTCAATTTAAAATAAAAAGAGACACTTTGAGTCATACCGGCCACATCATGCATCTTATTGATGTGTGGTTCACTCCTACACATCAAAAATAACTCATGGATAATTTTACTAATTTATAAAAACAATTTGAATGAATTTTCTTTGTATTTAGTATGTCACTTGTTGTTTTTACTTAAAATAATGTCAATTTTAAATAAAAAGATATACTTGGAGTCATATCGGCCACACTGTATGTCATATTGAGATGAGGCTGACTCCTACACATAAAAAATGAATCATGGATCATTTTTATAAATATAAAAACAACCTGAATGCATTTTCTCAGTTTTTAGTTTTTCACTTGTTGTTTTTACTTAAATTGATGTCAATTTTAAATAAAAAGAGACAATTTGAGTCATACCGGCCACACCATACGTCATATTGAGGTGCGGTTGAATCCTATACATAAAAATATGGCTCATGGATCATTGAAATAAAATATAAAAACAACCAAAATGCGTTTTATTGGTTTCTAGTATGTCACTTGTTGTTTTTACTTAAATTAATGTCAAATTTAAATAAAAAGTTACACTTTGAGTTATACCGACCACACCACGCATCATATTGAGGTGTGGTTGATTACTACACATCAAAAATAACTTATAGATAATTTTAGTAAATTATGAAAACAATCTGAATGTGTTTTATCAGTTTTCAGTATATCAGTTGTGTTTATTTACTAAAATGTCATTTCAAACTAGAAACACATATTTTGAGTCATACTGATCGTATCGTGCATTGGTTTAATGTGAGAATAATTTATAAATGTCATAAATGAATTATGAATATCTTTACAGAATTATTAATACAATTAGAGCACATTTTATTAGTTTTTAGTGAGTGACACATTTTGAACTAAAATGTGAATTTTAAACTGATAACAGACACTTTTAGTCATACCAGTAACACCGTGCGTCAGATTGAGGTGAGATTGATTCCTACACATCACAAATGACTCATGGATCGTTGTACTAAATTATCAAAACAATATAAATGTGTTTTTGCAGTTTTCAGTATGTCACTTGTTCTTTTTTCTGAATTTAATGTCAATTTAATATAAAAATACACAATTAATGTCATACCAGCCACACCGTACATCAGATTGAGGTTTGGTTAATTCCTACACATCAAAAATGAATTATGGATCATTTTTATAAATTATAAAAGAAATATGAATTCATTTTCTTAGTTTTAAATATGTCACTTATTCTTTTTACTAAAAGTAATGTCAAATTTGAATGAAAAGAGACACTTTGAGTGATACCGGTCACTTGTTATTTTTTCTCGGTTTTGAGTAGGTCAGTTGCTATGATACCAACTATATTGACCCAGAAATTTCATACATAGATATCACATATTAGTATTACTCACATAAAATAATGATTTATGCTAGAATAGTTTAGGTCTAATGCTTTTGGAAACATGGAAATATAAAGATCATTAGTTTTTAGTATTGAAGATGTAGAGGGGGTTTTTTGTCTTTCCGATTCTGTCACACCAAGTCAAGATTTCCCATGGTCTGGGTTGCCTGCAGAGAATCTCCCGTATGGTCATGAACCATTCTAGCCTCATCTCCTACTGCAGTTTCCATCTCCACGACTTATTCTTCCTCACCTTTTTATTCCCTTTCAAATAAATTTAATATGTTTTTATATTTAATAAATTTATTCCCCAATTTGGGTTTTGTTACTCCAAATTATTTAAATTACAACAAAAAAATGAAATTCCCCTCGAAATGATTTGTGCAATGGTTATTTTTTCTTGATTGTAATCCCCTTGAAAAAATATTTGGAAAACAATAATTGAAATAAAACATTGCTATTTTGGAATGATAATGGATACCCAAAAAAATTGTATTTGGCCCCCACCCAATCCGATAAAATCAGGTTTGAGTGCCTCCAAACCGAGTTCAGCTTTTAAAAATATCACTCGATTATTATATATTAATGATTATTATATATACTTACATGTATATACATATATATTTAATTTATATATTATATATATATATATTAATATTATTAATTTATAAATATATTTATATAATGAATTTATCATGAATTTATACTTAATTTTTAATTAAATAATAATAATATTAATTAGTAATGAGTTATTAATTAAATTTATTAATTATTATTATCATTATCATCATAATTATTATTATAAAACCATGTTTTTTTAATTATATATATTTTATAGGGGGTTTAAAATCATAACTAAAACGAGAAATTAATTATTAAGTAATTATTTTTTTTTTATTATAAATTTTAAAAATAAAAAAATGAAAATGACTCATTACTTAATATTAATATTATTATAAAAAATGTTTTTTAATTAATTAATATATATATATATATATATTAAAAGGGGGTTTTAACGACTAAAATAACCAATTAATTAAAATTTGATTCATTATTAACATTTTAAATTTAAATTAAAGCAACAATGACATTATACTTTCTATCAAACCTAGTTATTTTAATTAAAAAATAGATATATCTTATAAGGGTGTTAAAAAATCACTAAAATAAGCAATTAATTATATAATAAATCAATTAATTAATATTACTATACATTTAAATTAATAAAAAAAGACTGATTTTTTATTATTAGTGTTGACATCAGTGTCATCGTCATCAAACCATATTTTTTTTACATTATATATACATATTTATATATCTATAGGGGGGTTTTAAACCCCGATAAAATTGGAAATTAATTTTCAATTAATGAATAAATATTAGTATACATTTAAATTAATTTTAAAATGACTTTTTACTTCTTTCTCTTCTACTTATTGGTGTTGTTGTTTAGTTACTTATTACGGATATATATTTAAATTAATAAAAAATAAAAAATGAAATAATACACACTATCATCATCATCTTGCTCGCCACTATCAACATAAAACTAGGGTATTTTAATTAAATTTTTTTAAAGGGTGTTTTAAACCATCGTTAAAATATGAAATCACAAATTTTTTTTTGGCAATAGTTAAAACCACTTTTAATATTATTTTAATTGTCTTTAAAAGTCATATTTATTATTTAAGGGGGGAGATATGTTTAAGGTATAATAAATAATAGTGTCTAAATAACAATTTTTTTATAATATAAGGTCAACCATCATATATTTGTTACAAACATATGTATGGTTTAAAAATTTAGAGGCAACATAAAAGACCAGAAAACCATCATTCTGAGTGCACGATGCTCTCAAATATATGTTAAATTATAGTACAAAGATGTTTTTTGGAGCATCATAGGTTTCCTCGATGATAAGTCATATATATGTTGGGGTCATCCTCACCAAGGGCCCCCATGTGACTATTTTAAAAAAAAGATACAAAAGAAAAATAAAAAAATAGGAAGAGGTGTGTTATAATTTTCATAGGGATGTTTTCTTAGGGGAATTTCTCCCTCTTTCTATCTCTCTAGGTACAGCTCGGGTTTGGCCCTATTTTGGATCTGCAACTAATGGGGATTTTTTTCTTATAATGGCTCTCGTTTTTATAATTGAACCCCATAAAAATATTTAAATACTATTTTCAAAGCTAGTCGTGAAATTGATGTGGAGTTTTGGGCATCGTGAGGCCCTGAGATTAACGTATAAAAATATTAAATATATTAACTCACACACGATTAATTTCAGAAATAATGGATTTCTTCCTTAATGATTTCTTAGATGAGGAAAGCAAGACCTCATTAAATCAAGAATGTGAGTCTTATTCTGGGTGCGTGGTACATGATGTCAGGGATGTGCCAATTTTAGGAATTTTATAAGCCTACTAACTACTATAGAAGCGACGATTAGGTGTATACAATGAAAATTTTATAAACCTACCAACACTACTATACATATTCCCTTTAACAGCGCACAAACCGGCTTTTAACAGTGCTAAGAAAACGCTGTTAATCGCAATTATGATAAAGGGGGTCCCCTTTATCTGTGCTTTAAATAGCACTAATAAAGGTCTAGCTTCCTGCAATGTGTTTTTAATATAACAACACACCCAGAAGAAAAAACCTACAATTTCAAATTCTATATACAAATTTTAATTTCAAATAATGCTATAAATATATTTAATTTAAATCATGAATACAAAAATGTCCACCCATGATATACACAAAAAATGATGCTATTTACATTTCAAACAAAATGTTTTATATAATTACATTTACAATTATACAAAAAACATTCTAAAACATTAATATTTTATATTTTGATGCCCGTGATCCCCTCTTAAAAATGTCCACCCATGGTTTCTGTTACTGAACAAATAATCTTAACCTGAGAAATAGGTTTTTCCTATATAAGAAAAAAAATATTATGTTAGTAATATTATAAAGAAATAAGTTAAACTTTAATATGAAATAATACATTAATAAAACGTCAATATTTAATAAAAATGACACATTTGGAGTTATACCGGTCACACCATGTGTCCTATTGAGGTGATATTTATTCCTACACATCATAAATGAGTTATATATCATTGTCCTAAAATATCAAAACAATCTGAATGCTTTTCTCAGTTTTGAGTATGTCACTTGTTCTTTTACTAAAATTAATGTCTATTTTAAATAATGACACATTTGGAGTTATACCGTTCACACCGTGCATCAGATTGAGGTGTGGTTGATTCCTACCTATCAAAAATTACTGATAGACCACTGTATTATAGTATCAAAACAATCCAAATGTATTTGTTCAGTTTTTAGTATGTTAGTTGTGTTTTTTTACTAAAATGTCATTTCAAACTAGAAACACACATAATGAGTCATACCGATTGCATCATGCATTAGTTTTATGTGATACTTCTTCATACATGTCATAAATGACTTATTAATCATTTTCCTAAATTATTAACACAATCAGAGCACGTTTTCTTGGTTTTTAGTGAGTGAAACATTTTGAACTAAAATGTCAATTTTAAACTGATAACTGACACTTTTAGTCATACCGGTCACACCATGAGTCATATTGAGGTTTGGTTGACTCCTATACATCCCGAATGACTCATAGATCGTTGTTATAAAGTATAAAAACAATCCAAATTTGTTTACTCAGATTTCAGTATGTCACTTGTTGTTTTTACTTAAATTAATGTCAATTTGAAATAAAAAGAGACACTTGGAGTTATACCGGCTACACCGTGTGTCATATTGAGGTGAGGCTGATTCCTATACATCAAAAATAACTAATAGATCGTTTTCCTAAAATTTAAAAACAATATGAATGCATTTTCTCGGTTTTCAGTATGTCAATTGCTATTTTTACTTAAATTAATGTCAATTTTAAATAAAATGATACACTTTGAGTTATACCGATCACACTATGCATCGTATTAAGATGATCCAAATTCCTACACATCAAAAATGACTAATAGACCATTTTCCTAAAATATCAGAACAATCTAAATGCGTTTGCTCGGTTTTCAGTATGTCAATTATTGTTTAAACTTAAATTGATGTCAATTTTAAATAAAAAGAGACATTTTGAGTTATAATTTCCACATCGGGCATCATATTGAGGTTAAAATGATTCCGACACATCAAAAATGACTTATAGATGGTTTTCCTAGAGTATCAAAATAATCCAAATATGTTTTCTCAATTTTCAGTATGCCAATTGTGTTTTTACTAAAATATCATTTGAAACAAAAAACATGCATTATGAGTCATACCGATCACACCGTGCATCAGTTTGACATGAGACTACTTTATAAAAGTCACAAGTTACTTTTGAATCAATATACTAAATTATCAAGACAATAAGAGTGTGTTTTCTTGGTTTTTAATGAGTGACATGTTTTGAACTAAAATGTCGATTTTAAACTGATAACGAACACTTTTAGTCATACCGATCACACCTTGCATCGGATTGAGGTGTGGTTGACTGTTACACGTAAAAAATGACTCATTTATTTTTTTTCCTAAAGTATCAAAGTTATTTGAATTCATTTTCTAAGTTTTCAGTATGTCACTTGTTGTTTTTTCTTAAATTAATGTCAATTTAAAAAAAAGAGACACTTTGAGTCATACCGGCCACACCATGCATCATATTAAGGTTTAGATAATTCCTTCACATCACAAATGACTAATTTATTGTTTTTATAATATTTTAAAACAATCCGAATGCATTTTCTTGGTTTTTAGTATGTCATGTTTTGTTTTTTACTTAAATTAATGTCAATTTTAAATAAAAAGAGAAAAGTTGAGTTATACCGGTCACACCATGCATTATATTTAGGTGAGGCTGATTCCTACACATCAAAAATGACTAATAAATCGTTATCCTTAAATATCAAAACAATCTGAATGCATTTGCTCAGTTTTTAGTATGTCACTTATTGTATTTACTTAAATTGATGTCAATTATAAATAAAAATAGAAACTTTGAGTTATACCAGCCACATCGTGTGTCATATTGAGGTGAGGCTGATTCCTACATGTCCAAAATGACTTAGAGATTATTTTCCTATAGTATCAAAACAATCCAAATATGTTTCTTCTGTTTTTAGTATACCAGTTGTGTTTTTTACTAAAATGTCATTTGAAACTAAAAACACACATTATGAGTCATACCGATCACATTGTGCATTGGTTTGACACGAGAATACTTCATAAAAATCAAAAACTACTTATGAATCTCCATCATAAATTATCGTGACAATCTGATTGCATTTTCTTGGTTTTCAGTGAGTGAAACATTTTGAACTATAATGTCAATTTTAAAATGATAACAAACACTTTTAGTCATACCGGTCACACCATGCATTAGATTTAGGCGTGGTTGAATCCTACACATTAAAAATGACTCATGGATAATTTTACTAAAGTGTAAAAATAATCTAAATGTGATTGATTAGTTTTCATTATGTCACTTGTTGTTTTTACTTAAATTAATATAAATTCAAAATAAAAAGAGACACTTTGAGTCATACCGGCCACACCATGTGTCTTATTGAGGTTTGGTTGACTTCTAAACATCAAAAATGACCCATGTATCATTTTAATAAAATATAAAAACAATCTAAATGAGTTTTCTTGGTTTTTAGTATGACACTTTTTGTTTTTACTTAAATGAATGTCAATTTTAAATAAAAAGATACCCTTGGAGTCATACCAGCCACACTGTGCATCGTATTGAGGTGATAATGACTCATACACATCACAAATGACTCATGGATACTGTAATAAAATATCAAAATAATCCAAATGTGTTTTATCAGTTTTCAATATTTCACTTGCTATTTTTACTTAAATTGATATTAATTTTAAATAAAAAGAGACAATTTGTGTCATACCAGCCACACCACACATCGTATTGAGGTTCGGTTGACTTCTACACATCGAAAATGACTCATGGATTTTTTCCTAAAATATTAAAATAATAATAATATATTTTCTCAGTTTTTATTTTGTCAATTTTTGTTTTTTCATAAATTTATTTCAATTTTAAATAAAAAGTGACACTTTGAGTTATTCCGGCCACACTGTGCATCATATTTAGGTGTGGTTGATTCCTACCCATCAAAAATAACTTATAGATCATTTTCCTAATGTGTGAAAATTATCTGAATGTTTTTTCTTATTTTTTAGTATCCTAGTTGTGTTTGTTTACTAAAATGTCATTTCAAACTGGAAACATGCATTTTGAGTCATACTGATCACATCATGCACCAGTTTGATGTGAGACTACTTTATACACATAAAAAATGACTTATGAATCTCTTTCTAGAATTATGAATACAATTGGAGTGTGTTTTCTTGGTTTTCAATGAGTGACATGTTTTGAACTAAAATGTCAATTTTGAACAGATAACAGACACTTTTATTCATACCGATCACACCACATGTCAGATTGTGGTGTGGTTGATTCTTACATGTCACAAATGAATCATAGGTTATTTTAATAAAGTATAAAAACAATACAAGTGTTTTTTATTAGTTTTTAGTAAGTCACTTTTTCTTTTGGTGAAATTTAATGTAAATTTAATATAAAAATACACACTTAAAGTCATATCAGCCACATCATACAACAGATTGAGGTAAAGTTAATTCATACTCATAAAAAATGACATATGGATCATTTTAATAAAGTATAAAAACAATATTAATTCATTTTCTCAGTTTTCAGTAGGTCACTTGTTCTTTTTTACTTAAAGTAATTTCAATTTTGAATAAAAAAGATACTTTGAGTGATACCGGTCACTTGTTCTTTTTGCTCGATTTTGAGTAGGTCAGTTGCTATGATACCAACTATATTGACCCAGAAATTCCATACATAGATATCACATCTTAGTAGATTAATATTCCTTACATAAAAAACTAAATAATTATTAGATAAAAACATTAAGGAAATTAACTTACAAATAGTATATAAAATGATGAAAAAATTAATTAATTACATAAAAGATAGACTTTGAGTCATACCAATCTCATCGTGCATTACCATGCTTTCCATTTTCTTTCTTTTTCAAAATGGGAACACTATATTGCTGACATTTAACACTTTCCTTCAAGTTCCCTCTACCACCTTTGAAGGAATGTGATAAATGCCGACAATGCAGGGGTGACAATATTTTTAGGGAGAATAAGTCTATAGAAGATATTGATTTCTTGAGTAGTCAAACATTTAATTTATATTTTGTTAATATAGTATAAGAAAAAATAATATTATGAGGAAAAACATAGTATATTAAAAACTTTACCTTCTCATTGAATTTTGAGTTGCAGCCTCGAAGTCCAATCTCTCACAAGCATGATCAGTTTTGAAAAAACCACCCTAACTCAAACAAAGTAATCCACCTATATAATAAAACAATTATTATCTAATTAATACTAAAAAAAGTAAATTAAACATAAATATGAAATAATCCACTACTTCTATGGAAGTCACATCTTCATACTATTTGTGAACATTCTTCTATCAGGTAGGATGCCCATTCGTTTCTGAGAACATCTATATCATCTTGTGAATATGAGTCTTTTTGACAGTCATAGTAGTAATGGAAAAATATAAACACACAAAGGATTAATTAATATTTAAAATTAAATAGTAATTATCTTAAAAAATACCTCTTTAGGGATGATAGTTTGTTCATGGAATATGATATCTCTCATAAATTTACAAACATAATAACCACAATTTTTTCTATTGGTCTATTTTAGACATTGTAGATAAATTGAGGAGAATAAGTAATTTTTTTTGATATGTGTTGGGATAGTGAAATATTATTATATATACCCTGATACTTTTATAATTATAGTACTTGTCTTGGTCCTCATGCTTATCATGTGGCCTAATTACTTTTTTTTCATGATATTTATGCACCACTATATCATAACAGAATACTCATGAAAAGATAATATAAATTATATAACTTGATATTTAGTTCTAAAACATTAGATGTAGTGTATTACAAATTGAAAAACGCCATCATTTGTGGATAGTTTGTTTAATATCCATGCATTGAATCTAGGAAATAAATCTTTAGAGTATCCAAATTTACCATAATGAGCATCCAATGCTGCCTAAAAAAAGGAATAAGTAATAATAGAAATTAAAATATATCTGATATGATTAAATTTTAGAGTTTTACCCCTATATCATTGGTATTAAATAGAGTCTATAATCTAAATTTTTTCTTTCAAATGATTTAATCATATCTTCCAGTATTTCATATATTTTATTGGCATCTATTTTCTTTTGTTCTATAGAGGAGATGTGTGTCGACTAAAAAGTCCAAATTTTCTTTCATGGGAAAATCCCTTTAATTGTTTTTCATATATATGCTTACCAAAAATATGAAATTTATTTAGTCATAATATACACAGTATATCAGTTTTTAGAAAATCAAATCATGAAAACATACCTCATGTATAAATTTATAACTGAGACACCTAACCATTAATAGTTGAGAATTTCATTTACACTCTCAACACCAATGAATTCTTGATCTTTCCCTCCATACATATTTTCTTCAAAATCAACTATGTGATTATGACCATCTTATAACTTTTTATCCACATGAACCTTCAATAATAGTAAATGTGGACATAGAATGAGTGGGGTAATGGTGATTTCAGTAGATATTTTTGATCGGTTGGTCGATCCTTTAGATGGTTTTGAGTCACTCTTTCATTTCATCCCCTTACCTTTTTCCATCTATAATAACATTCATCGATTCAGACCTTTTTTCATTATTTTTTAAAAAGTTTAGCATGAGAAATAAATTGGAAATGAATACCTCCTTATCGACATGTTTTTTACAAGATGTGACAACCATGAGATGAATACTCCAACAACTTTTTTGACCGTATGAATATCTTCCTCAATAATTGGAACAGGTAGCTTGACGCTCAGCTAATGGTCTATGTCACAACCCGTCCCCTGGGGCCTGTGCTGTGACTCCCTCCAGACCACTTCCCAAAGGCCAGGGGTTAGAGACTAGCGTCGAAGGCATCAACCTACAAGTGGGAGGAATTTTCCTGAGTAACTGTACACAAAAACAGACAACCACTTTCCAAAACCAGAAAGAATATCAAGTATACCACTATCAATAACCACTGATTACAACTACAACTGAAAGTAAAATGGTCCAGAATAAAAACCCAACAAAAGACTAATTGGAAAGCATGAATATATAAAAGAAAATATGGATAGCCATTTTCTGAAAACCCCACCTGACGAGTAAGTGTGGAGTATCTTCTGGAAGTTATAAAAGTCCGTCCTGCCTACCTGCTCTCACTGGGAACCACCAGGTCCTAGGACACCAGTTCCTCTATCAAGGCGTCGATCGTCTACACCAGACACAACACGTGCGGGAAAAGCCCATATAGGGGTGGGTAACAAAATACTCAATAGGGATCCTGAAACACATGGTAAAGACCACAAAGAAATCCAAAAAACAAATCATGAAGCTTGATCACGAATCAAGACAACTGACACCTAATATAATCTAGAGTTAGAAAGTAGAATCATCAGTCATATTATCAAACACCTCAGCTGCTGGAGAACTTGTTCTCAATGAGTACAGTGGACATGCCGGGTCACACAGAAGTCGCTTCCCACTAATCTTGGATTTTTGTGGTACTCATACCTAATGAGTACCATGGGTATGCCAAGTCACATAGAGTTTCTCCCAACCATGGGCCTGTCGGGTCACACATAGCCACTTCCCACCTTGGCCATACTGAGGCACTTCTCCCCATTGTGTATCATGGTCTTCTGAGTCACACAGAGTCACTCCCCACTGTGGGACTACCTGGTCACATAGATCCGATTCCCACTAGGCCATTGTAGCCGATCCACACAAGGTCTCTTATCAGTAGTCTTCAGGTCTTAGAAAACTGGAAGGTTTCTGCACATAGAATTCTTGATCTTGGGATAAACACTCCCCAATCCATTATTCATATTTAAAATTCCATGAAAGCCTCATTAGAGTATACTAAAAGATATGCCTCATCACAGGGGTTCTAACACCACCACCATCTCGTCAATCGGATACCCAGTTTGCAAGATATTGGTGTCTTAGTAAATAGGGGCTGGTTGCATCTAGGCTCGGTCTGACCCGGTCGGGCCGACCTGAAAAACCTGGACTAGGGGCCCCACATGCCGCAGTTTGATTTGACTGACCCAAACTAACCCGTTTTGGGTCTGGGCCAGTCTGGTCCGGCTTGGCTAGTGGGCCAGGCCCATTGTGCCTTACTGGACCCGACCAGGTTTGACTGAGGGTCTAGCTTTCCAGGTTTCCTGACAACTTGGTCTCGTCCGGCCCGACTCGCTGGTGTGGGTCCGGACCACTGGGGTGGCCCACCCCTACCCAGCTTGCCTAGGCAAGGCCCTGTCTGGATGGGACCCGGCAGGCAGCCGCGTCCCCCTCCTACCCCGCAGGTCACCGTGGGGCTGCCTCCTCTAACCCAGATGCACGATGCATCCGGGTCACCTCCACGTGGCTGACCAACTGGTCGACCAGCCTTCGACACATGGTTAGTGTACCACATGACTTGAGAACCATGGCCCGTGGCTCTGGGCTGCTCCACCGGCACGACCTAGGGGCCACTTCCTTCCACCAGCCGCCGACCCGACCAGTGGCTCCTCCCATTGCACTGCGGCCTGATCCAGCCGCGACTGCCTTGATCGGTGCACTATCATGATGCGTCACCACCCACTTGTGGCTGTTGTTTTGGGACACCGCTGGCAGGTCCTTCTTCGAACCACCAGGTCCGCACTGGTGGACTGTTCTTCGTGCCGTCTACACCTCCAGACTCCCTGGGGTGTCTCCTTCCCTGTGAAGGCCTCAAATCCACTTTTCCGCCATTTTTAAAACTTGATCATGAATAATTCACAAGTGGAGGGGCTATGGCCTTCTTCATGTCGGTCCTCACCCTCCGCATTAGAATTTCAAAATAAGGAGAGGTTCGAGAATGATTTTCTATCAAACAAAATAATTAAATCTTGATATAAAAGTCCCCCAAGAAAAAGGAACCCTTCCACATTGAAAAGTGATCCGTGGGTCAAACTATTCATGAGTTGACCCGTGTTCATCGTTTTAGAATGAATAATGGAGAAAAAATTTAAATAAATCAAACCCCTACCTCGATTGAAATTCATCGCTGGAGCTTCTATTCATATGGATTTATGTTCTGATTGGATCCATCGGTGTTCATCGCTCGCCAGTCCTGTTCTTTGTCAATGTTGTTAGAGGTTTTTTGGTATTTGATGTTTGTCATTGAATATATTTCTTAGTGTAAGTTCATCAGAGAATTTCCATGGTTTAATTCTCATTTCTCCATGGTGTTAACCTATTAAAAAAAACACATCGCTACATTTCTGTTACGCTGCATCGTCACATTGTTATGATATATAATTTATAAAACAACGTATCTATTACGCTCCATTTAATGCATCGTTACGATACAAATTTATGAGCCATTGATGAGATTACTTTAACACACCTCATCATCGCACCATAGCACCACCGTCTTCTCGCCCAATGGTTTCGAAAAAAAAAAACAAAATATTTTTTATGTTATTTTTTTTTCTGAAAAGTAAGAAAATTTACTTTTCCTTCTGACCATTTCTGGTCTAAGTTAGGTCATTTCTAGTTGAATCCCAACATTTTGAGTTCAACGGTTCCCTCAAATTTTTTATTTGACCACTGGTTCAAAAGTTAGAAAAACCATCTCACATGTTTACTTAAATGAATTTTAAAAAATAGTTTTAAATTCCATTCCAGGCTCACTGGGCCTTGGAATTACATCCCATCAAAGCATATTTTCTCAAAATAATTCCATACAATTTTAAAAAATTATATGGAAATTCCAGGACATTAAATTCTCCCCACCTTAGGGCTTTACATCCATAAAATCCAAAACAAGTGGTAATCAAGAAAATGGGGGAACTCAGCAAGAATCTGAGCCTCCTGCTACCATTTTCTCTTCTATATATTCCCATGCTACCACCGAACGCAAACAAGAGGAATCAATCATCCATGGAGGACCCTCTCCTATCAGTCCTCTATCTCCACCGGGAATATCGAAAACATTTCCCCATCATCAATGTACAGCTCGCCCCAGTCGATGACGTGCGATGGATCATGCATGTACCTCCTCAGCTGTGACACATGGAAAACATCATGCAACCAGAGAATCTATGGGGTAAGATCTAGGAAGTATGCCACCTCTCCAACTCTGCTCAAATCTAAAAATATTTGATGAACCTCAAAGATAGCTTGTTGCCTCGACCAAAACCCATAATCCCTATTGGGGTGAGACCTGAAAGAACAAATGGTGTGCCTCCTCAAACTCCAAGGGTATCTATCTCCGATCCACATAAGATTTCTGTCTACTTTATGTAGTCATCATATTCTCCTGGATGATCTAAACCTTCTCAGTGGTAGCCCGTAAAATCTCTGGACCCATGAGTGTTGACTCCCCTGGGTCTATCCAGGATAGAGGCGATCTGCAAGGTCACCCATACAAAGCCTTAAACGGTGTCGTTCCAATGGTGGAGTGATAAATGTTGTTGTATGAAAACTCTACAACAGGCATGTGGTCCTACCAACTACGACCAAAATCCAGAATGCAGGCACAAAGAATGTCATCCACGGTCTATATGGTCCTCTTTGTCTGACCATCCATCTAGGGATGAAAAGATTTGATCAAGTGAAGGTGAGTCCTGAACACCTCTTGTAATCCATTACACAATTAGTATGTAAAGCATGCATCACAGTCCAAGATGATCATTGAAGGCACCCTGTGAAGCCGTACTATCTCCTGGATGTAGAGGCATCCCAAGCCCTTTACCAATCCCTACTCTCAGATGGGTAGGAAGTGAGACGACTTGGTGATTTGGTCAATGATTACCCAGATAGAATCATAGCCCCTGGATGTGAGTGGTAATATCACCATGAAGTTCATCGAGATACCATTCCATTTCCACTCCGATACCTCAAGTGGTTGGGCCAATTCTATTGGAACCTGATTTTTGGCCTTCACTTGGTGGTAAGTGAGGCATCGTGGAATGAACTCTACCACTGATTTCTTCATCCATGGCCACCAGTACTGACGTCAAAGGTCTTGATACATCTTCTCCACTCCTAGATGTACTGCCAAAGGGGGTGTATGGAACTCCCACAACACCTCCCCCTATAACATCACTTGCACTACGGTGCACCCTCTGATGTGCACCCCACCTATCAAAAATCCATCAGGAGCCTGTCCTAAGGATAACTCAGCACGTCAGGCCTCATAGTTAACATACAAAAGTTATGCCTCCCTAAATTGATGTAAGAGTGGAGGAGTGGCAATCATTGACTGAAGGTAAGCTACTCCATCATTATCCATGAAGGATATCTACATCATGGACAGTTTCTTTGTCACCTCCCTCAACATTTATAAATTGGACCTCCTGCGGAGCGCGTTTGCCACCACATTCCCCTTCCTAGGAGTATAGAATATCTCAAAGTCATAGTCCTGGAGGAGGTCTAGAAATTTCCATTATCTCAAGTTTAGGTTCTCCTGGGAGAAGATATACTTGAGACTCTTTTGGTCAGAGTAGATTGTAAACCGCTCACCCATCAAGTAGTGCCACCACATCTTCAAGGAAAAGACCAATCCTACTAACTATAGGTCATGGGTCATGTAGTTATTCTCATGCTGAATCTATTTCCATGAGCCATAGACAATCTTTTCTCACTCCTACATCAGTACACAACCCATTTTGGTCCCTGATGCATCACAAAAAACTACATACCCAACTCCCTCTATTGGTAGTCTCAAGATGGGGGCACTCGTCAGTCTATGACTCATATCCTGGAAACTCTTCTGTAACTTCTCTATCCACACGAAGGGACTTACCTTCCTTGTCAAAGATGATAAGGGTGATGTTACATAGGAAAAGTCGGCCATGAACCTCCGTTATTATCCAACCAACCCTAATAAACTCTGCACCCCGGTCATTCTCCTGGGTGGCTCCCAAGAAAGCACTACCTCTATCTTCGCTAGATCTACTGTGACTCCAAACTCTAAGATGACATTTCCTAGAAAATGGACCTCTCGTATCCAGAACTGGAACTTTGAGAGCTTACCATAAAGTTGGTTCTCTCAGAGTGTATCTAGGTTTATCCAGAGGTCTGTAGCATGCTCCTCCTCTGACGTCGGGTACACCAAGATTTCATCAATGAAGACCACCAAAAAATGAATGAGGGAAGGCTGGAAGATCCTATTCATCACTCCCATAAACATTGATGGGGAATTGGTCATGTCAAAAGGCATCACCAAAAACTTATAGTGGCCATACTAACATCTAAAAGCTGTCTTCAGTACAACCTCATCACATAACCAAAGATGATGACAACCAAAACTGAGGTCTATTTTCGAGAAAAATCTCGCTCCTTTTATCTGATCGAAGAGGTAATCAATTCTCAGCAGTGGATACTTTTTCTTCACAGTCACCTGGTTCAGGCACAGAAAGTCCATGTGAAACCTCAAAATCCCATCTGCCTTCTTGGAAAACAACACCGAGGCTACCATGGTGAAATTCTAGGACTTACAAACCCCTTCTCCTGTATGTCCTCCAGTTATACCCTCAACTCATGTTGCTCTGCGAGAGCCATCCGATATTCCGCTGTGGATATCAGTGTTGTCCTAGGGTATAGGTCAATGTAGAAGTCCACCAACCTATGAGAAGGTAGTCCTAGAACATCCTCGGGAAAGACGTCTTCATACTCATCCACCACTATAGGAAAGCTCAGACTCCTCTCATCCACTACACTGAGGGTGAGGCTATCCAATTGGTGAGTGATCGGTTTCAACCTCCTCTAAGAAAGGCCATCCTGTACTACAAAAGTTTCCTTCTCAATAGTGAAGGAAAACCCGATCCCATCCTCACAGACACACTACACTATATACCTAAAATAGTCGATCTAAGCATGGAAATTGGATAAATAGTCCATACTCATAGTGATGTTGTAAGACCTTGACGCCGCTACTAGGAGATCCCAGCTGAAGCTCTTACCTCCAAGAGTAAGCTCACACTACTAGGAGTAGTTTGTAATCGTCAAATCCCCTCCCGTAGGAGTCTATAGTCATAAGGATCGAGCCAATAGCTCCACTAGAATCTATGATCTCCGAATGAGAGATGTGGAATGGAAAGAGTGACTAGAACTTGTGTCTATAAGAACTACGAATAATGTAGAGATGACACAGATCGTACCTATTATCATCTACAGAGTTTCATGGTCATAAGCATCTACTGCCAGAAGCTAAGCTTTCCCCTATCCACCTGCTCCCTGAGGTCGGGGTGGACCACTTGTGGGTGGTGGTGGTAGTACCTCGAACCATCACCCACCGCCTGCTGCTCGGCCTGCCCCCGGCCACGTCCACCACCTTGCGAACCTCCTCCGTCAAACTTCCACCTCTGCCTTAGCGGTCCCCCAACCATCCGCAGATCGTCTATACAGCGGTTCAGGAAGTCATGAGCCATGTGTCCCTACCCGCTGCATGTGTAGAAAATCATGGCTCCCTACTGACTCCCTATGGTCTGGGAGCTCCGCACTACCGACCCTGAGTCCTAGGGTCACCCCCTGAAAGACCTAGCCCGCTTGGTCCCCTGTGTCTTCTGTCTACTGCTCACCACTGAAGACTCTGCTGCCTGAGGTCTGTTGGTGGCTCCAGCTATGGGTTCCTGCTTCTCCATGAATCCCTCTACAAGAATATATTTCTCTAGAACCCCAGCCCGAGTAGGGATGCTGAGAGACACCATCGATGCCCTAATCTCCCATAGGAGTCCCTGCTCAAAGTATTTACCCCTAAAGAAAGGGTCTCGCACCATATCTACAGAGTAGTGAGAATACTTGGTAAACCTCACTGAGTACTCATCCACCATCATGCTACCCTACTATAGGTGAAGAAGCTTCTGAATGTGCATATTGTACAAATTCATGGGAAAAACTCCTCCTAGAAAAGCCACTCGAAGTCTGTCTAGGTGAGGGTCACCTCATCTTGAATTTGGATGGTCAAGATCCACCATCTCCCTACCGAGCCTTGCAGAAGGCTCATGACCATGATTTCTATCTAGTTAAGCGATTTCCTCACTAAGCAGAAGACCCGCGTCATTACCTACAACCAGTCCTCAACGACCGGAGAATATGTCTATCTCGTGAACCTAGGAGACCTCTATCTTTGAAACTCATGCAAGGCACTGAGTCCGCATATGTACTATACTGGTAACACCGAAAGTAGTTTCTAATCAACGGGTGGTGGCAACACCGATGCACCACCCAGCAGGGCCATCCCTAACACTGGTCCCTGAACCGACACCTCATTGCTAGGCGGGATGTCCAAAAAATCATGTATCAAAAGCCAAGATGGTTGTCTGCGTGGAGGCATCCTAAAATAGATCAAGATGTACCAGATTCAGAATATTATACCTAGTGATATGACTCTTATTCATGAAGATCATGAGGATAAACTTATCCAACCAGTGTTTTCATGTATAGAGATGAAAAGTAGAATTCAAGGTCCTGGGGTATGGATATGTCGGTCGCCGCACCAACACTGGACTCCCCGAATCTGAAAGTCGAAATCGATACATTAAACACTGTTGTCCCAAAAAAACGAGACACTCTTGGTATTTGAGGTAGAACCGACCACCCTATGATACCACTTGGTCATAACCCATCCCCTAGGGTCTGTGCTGTGACTCCCCCAAGACTGCCTCCAGAAGGCCAAGGGTTGGTGACTAGCACTGAAGGCATCAAACTGCAAGTGGGAGACATTTTTTTAAGTACCTACACACACACACACACAACCACATCCCAAAATCATAAAGAAGAACAAGAATGACACTATAAATAACCACTGAGTACAAGTACAACTGAAAGTAAAATTGTCCAGAATACAAACCCAACAAAAGACTAACTGGAAAACAAGAAAGTACAAAAGAAACTATGGATAGCCATCCGCTGAAAACCCCACCTGACAGGTAAGTGTGGAGTAGTTGCTGGAAGCTGTAGAAGTATGTCCCGCCTACTTGGTCTCATTGGACACCACCAGGTCCTATTCCACCATGTCCTCTGTCAAGGCATCAATCCTTTATACCAGACACAACACATGCAGGTGAAGCCCGTGCATGGGTGGGTAACAAAATACTCAGTATGGATCCTGAAATACAAAGGAAATACCACAAATCAATACACAAAATAAATCATGAATCTTTATCATGAAGCAAGATAGATCACACTTGGTATAATCTAGAGTAGGAAAGTAGAATCCTCAGTCATATCATCAAACACCTTGGATGCTGGAGAACTCCACCTCAATGAGTATAGTGGGAATGTCGGGTTACATAGAAGCTGATTCCCACTAATCTTGGACTAATATAGTACTCGTCCCTAATGAGTATCGTGGGTATGCCGAGTCAAAAAGATTCTCTCCCCACTGTGGTCTGACAGGGTCACATAGAGCCGCTTCCCCCCTTGGCTATACTGAGGTACTCCTCCCCATCGTGTACCATGGAGCTGCTATCTCACACATAGTCACTCCCCACCATGGGTCTACTGGGTCACACAGGGCCGCTTCCCATCGGGCCATCATAGTTGATCCACACAAGGTTTCTTGTCAGTATTCATCAGGTCTCAACCAACCGTAGGGTTTCCGCACGTAGCACGATTGATTTTGGAAGAAGCCCTCCCCATGCCATTATTCATATTTAAACTTCCATGAAGGCCTAATTAGAGTATAATTAAAGATATGCCTCATCACGAGGGTTCCAACACCAAAAAAATATCATCAATCAAATTCCTAGTTTGCATGTTATTAGCATTTTATTAAAAAGGGGTCAGTTGCATTTGGGCCCAGTCTGACCCGGTCAGACCGACCTGACCAAACCGACTCGGGGGACCCGCATGCCCCGGTTTTATTCAATTGAACCGATATGACTCAGTTCGGGTTTGGGTCAGTCTGGTATAACCTGGATAGTGGGTCAGGCCCATTGGGCCATGCTGGACCCAGCACGGTTTGGATGAGGGTCCAGCCTGCTAGGTCACCCGCCCCTGCCCGAAGGGGCGGGTCTAGCTCGCTGGGCATAGGTTCATACTACTAGCATGGGTATAGTCTGATGGAGCAGGTCCAGCTCACTTGAGTGGCCCACCCCCTACTCGGACGGCCTAGGGTGGGCCCTGTCTGGCTGGGACGCGACAGAAAACCTCATCCCCCTTCTGCCCCACAGGTTGCCAAGGGGCAGCCTCCTCCAGCGTAGATGCACGTCGTGTCTGGGGTGCCGAAATGAGGCTAGCCTTCTGCACACGTTTAGGAGACCATGTGCCCTAAGAACTGTGGCCCGCGACTGCGGGCCACTCCACCGACACGGCTGGGGGGCTGCGTCCTTCCCCTAGCTGTCGGAACATCTGACAGCTCCTCCCTCTGTGCTGTGGCTCGAGCCGGCTGTGGCTACCTTCACCCATGCACTGTCGTGGCATTCCGCCACCTGCCCCATGTCCGTTGCCAGTACCGGTGCACCAGAGGGTCCTTCCACGGACCACTATGTTTGCACTGGTGGTCCGTTCTTTGTGACATCTGCACCTCTGGCCTCCATGGGGTGTCACCTTCCATACAAGGGTCTCAAATCTACTTTTTTTTCCATTTTGAAAACTCAATCACAAAGAACGGACAAGCATAGGGGCTCAGGACCTGTTCATGTCAGCCCGCGACCTCCGCGTTAGAATTTCAAAATCGGGGGACGATCGGGGATGATGTTCTATCAAACAAAATAATTATATCCTGATACAAAAGTCCCCCAAGAAAAAGGCACCCTCTTGCATTAACGAGTGATCTGTGGGTCAACTTGTTCATGGGTTGACCCTCATTCGTTGTTTTAGAATGAATAATGAGGATAAACTTAAAATAAACCAAACCCATTCCCTGATTGACGTTCTTCGCTGGAGCATTCTGTCTATGGGGATTTAGTTTCAAATCGAAGCTATTGGCATTCATCGCTCACCGGTCTCGTTCTTCATCGATGTCGTTATAGGTTCGTCAGCATTCAACGTTCGATGTTCATCATTGGAGAGATTTATTAGCATATGTTCATCTGATAATTTCCATGGTTTATTTATCATTTCTACAACCTGTTAACTTATTAAAAATAAAATACATCTCAGTGCTTCTATTATGATGCGTTATCACATCGTTACGCTGTTTCATTTATGAAACAACGTATCTGTTACTCTCCATTTTATGCATCATTATGCTACACATTTACAATCCATTAATGTGATTCCTTTAATGCACCTCATCATCACACTGAAGCGCCGCCATCCACTCCCCCAACAGTTTCAAAAAACAAAATAAAATATTTTTTAAGTTATTTTTTTTTCGAAAAGTTCAAAAATTAACTTTTCCATTCGGAACTTACCGGTCTAAGTTAGGTCCTTTCTAGGTGAAACCCAAAATTTGGAGTTTAATGGTGCCCTCCTATGTTTGATCTGAGCACTAGTTCAAATGTTAAAAAAACCTGGTCACACATTTACTTAAATGAACTTAAATAAAGTTTAAAATTCTATTCTGGACTCACTGAGCCTTAGAATACTATGCTGTCAAAGCATCTTGTCTCGAAATAATTCCATACAATTAAAAAAAAAATTATACTAAAATTTCCGGACATTACTGGCTACACTAATTGACACTCGCACATGACCTGTTGGAAGTGGTCTATTATGTAGCATTCCGTTTTGAATATAGAACTTTGTAGCCCCGCTACAAGGTGATGGGTGGGTGTTTCTAGATATAAATCATAGTCATTATCACCCTATAAAATATCAGTACAATAAAGGTATCAGTGTCTATCTGATTCAAATTTCACAGAAATATTTATTAGAACATTGATTACCTCAGCTAAGACATCTCTTTGAGGGGAATGACTAACTTCATAGCTGGTGGAGTGGGGGGGGGGATCTCCAAGTGGTGGATGTTCTTGAGTTTCTTATTATCCTTGCCTCACCCAATAAAAGTTTCCATAATCTCTCTCTATAATTGAAATTGTTCTACAAGGGTAGTTATTCTTTCTCTAATCTGTTTTATTAATTCACATTGATCCTCCTCTTGTTTTTTTCTCAAAATATATTTGAGGTGTCAACCCAAAATACACATCTCTAATGATGCTATACTATTCTGGCTGCTTCAAGGCCACCGATAGTATATGTTTATCTATTTCAGGTGTTACCGATTCCAGTGACTATGTCAGATAGAAAATATAGAAAAATAAGTGACCATTGTTATATAATAGCTATTTAAATCCAAATTTTTTTTATTATGTAATTCTTACACATGTTTACCACATTTTTTGTGTGCTTTCATGTATTAGTATCCCATATTTTTTTACACGTTCCTCCTTCCGTAACACAATGTATGGGATGGAAGTGGCTTTGGATTTGGACTCATTAATCTATATATAAATAGAGGAACATAATTATGGTGTTGTTTCATGTCACATAAAATTATTATGGTGGATTTAAAATACGTACCATTTTTTTTCAAATGAAGCGTACCCCATCCTTGATTAACAGTAGGGGTACGCTGGGTTTGCTTCTCATTCCTTATATCCAACACTCAGTTGCTGTTACATAATTTTTTTAATCAAAGTGATAAATATATGTATCTTCAAACAATGTTTTACTAGCCACATTATAACTGAAAAGACATATCTACACGACGACTAGTAAATGCATCCCACACTTTTTGGGTTATCAGGTGTTCATAGATAAGTGGTGGGTGCAGGTTTATTTTCCCTTTAGCATCTTTAAGATGACGCCTTATTATAATTGTGTGAAATCCTTTATGAATCCTTCTAGAAATAATTAATACATATTTTTTTGTGGGAGTAATATACTATGAATGAACTATTCAATGGGTAATGAAGAGTAAGTCAATGTTTCATTATTTTATTTTTTAGTAAAATAAAGAAATGATATCATAATGTTACCGTAATCTTTTCCCACATCAGTGTCTTAAGCCTGAGCACAAAATGGTGGCACAAATCTACATCAATCAGCACACATTATTGAGTGATGATTCCTATATAACTATTGAACATGGCTTTATTGGGGTTAACATTCTAGCCCCATGCATTCCATCCGACCTCTAATTTGATTCCTTTGACGTTTACTTTACTAGTTTTTGCTAACACTGTCAAACTACAATGCTCCTATTTTTTACGCATCGTTGATCCTTCATCACCTACCATTTACCATAAATCTACATAATCAATATGTTCCTCTAGAGTTTTATCATAAACATGTGAATATGGTAATTTTACCTCTGCACTGAGAGCAGTAGTAGGTTGAGAAACATGTTGTTCCTCAGGAATGGGATCACTTGCACATGGAGAAGGTTATTCCTCTACACTATGAGAAACAACAGTTTGAGAGACCTATTGTTCCTTGGGATTGAGAGCACTAGAATATGTGAAAGTCCTTATTTGTATAATTGGTTTAACATTTAATTTATAGTACATAAATGCTGCAGAAAAGGGATAATAACATGATCTAACACAACATTTATTACAAAAAAACATAACCTGATTATTGAACTCTAATTTTTTTTATTAATGGATGAAGGGATTTGACCCCTCTATAAACGATCTAAATCCATTCATTATGGTCTGTTCTGACATACTAAATGTTGTCTACATTGAGACCACTGTGAAATGATTGTGATGTCTTAATGAAAGGTTCATCCTCAGTTGATTTCTCATTTGACCCTTAAATAGTTTTAGTTGATAAGAGAACAATTGACCAGTTTTGGTTGCAAGATCTGGAACATAAAATACTTGTACTACCTGTGATTCCATTATAAAAAATTCTTCTTTGTACCCTTCCTTATTGAAATCAACATTCAAAAATACCAATTCATCTATTTTAACAACACTCTTATTATCAACCCACTTCCATTGAAAAATCAGCACTTGGAATGTTGTATAATCAAACTCACATATTTGTTTGATGATTCCAAAGTACGAAATATTCACATAAATTTGATTTTTTCTTTATTACTATAAACAATCATCGCTTTAGCCATGAGTGTAACTCCATTATTCTGTATGGTACTGTCTTCATCATGATCATTTGTATAGAAATTATAACTATTAATTGCATAACCATTATAAGATAATACATACACACTTGGTCCTCCATCTAGCCATCGAAGTCATTTTGAAATTGAATCTGGATTTTCATATGAATCCTTTAAAATATAGTCCCAAAACCATCCTATAAACTGTTGATTATGTGTGTTTGATATCCATTTTTTATCCCTTTATGGATTCAAATACCTAATAATTTCTTTGTAGGTTTCAAAATATGGGGAAACCTCTAAATTATTATAAAAAATGTAAAGGTGGGCCTCCTCTCGATTTTTAATATTTATTGTGATAACATCTCTTCCAAAAAATCCTATACCCACATGTTACCCAATGTAATGAGATTTTGGTAGGCCAATGTTTTGTACACCAGATAGGTATTCGGTACAAAATTCAACAACTTCCTCAACAATATATCACTCTGCAATATAACCTTCTGGATGACTTCGATTTTGGACATACCTTTCAAAATCTTCATATACCATCAATGGGGACT
Source organism: Viscum album (assembly GCA_963277665.1). NCBI lineage: Eukaryota > Viridiplantae > Streptophyta > Magnoliopsida > Santalales > Viscaceae > Viscum > Viscum album. The sequence goes on from OY728144.1 coordinate 398,887,182, forward strand.
ATAGTGTGCATGACCACATAGTCGAATCTCTCTCACTAAGTGAACCATCAAATGAACCATCCTATCAAAGAATGTTGGAATAAAGAACATTTCCAATTCACATAATAGGATGACAATTTCTCTTTCCATAGTCATCAATTTCATTTGGTCTATAACTTTGCTTCATATAGCTTTGAAGAAGAAATAGATCTTGGTTAATGTTTGACATACATTCTTAGAAAAAATGAAACTTAAAGCTATAAACATTAGATCTTGCATCAAAACATGGAAGTCATGTGATTTCAGAACCTTTAACTTTAAATTGGTCTTTGACACAATCTTCTTGATATTCTAGGAATAAACCTCTGAAAGCTGTACATCCTTCAAGAAGTTGAAAAACTGATATCTCTCTTGATTGGAAAGAGTGTAATCATCTAGAGAAAGAAAAGTTCATTTTTCACCATTCATTGGAACCAACTCTTCTCGTATTCCTATATCAACCATGTCCAACCTAGAATAAATTACATCCTTTGTTTTGACAGGTTCATTTAGCAACGTGTCAATGACACTATGACAGAAATTTTGTTCAACATGGATAACATCAATAACATATCTGACATACAAACAATTATAGTATGGTAATTAAAAAATCACTTTTTCCAACCAGTTTTTGTAAGGTTTTTCGAAAATGGTTTACCAAAATTAGTGTCCACGTCCTTTAATTTCTCAAGAAGTTGATCACCTATTAGTGGTAACAGTGTTGTATGATCTTTTTAACTTATATCAAATGATGTCATCCAATATTGGTACTTATGCCGTCGAGCTATAAATCTGCGATGTCCTTGAAACATGGTTTTGGATGAATGTTTCAACCAAATTGACTATGTACCTTTTTCATAGACGGGACACCCTTGAGTTCCTTTAAATCTATATCCTAACAAAATTACATAAGTAGAAAAATAATTTATCATTCTATGCAACATGGATCTCAATGTGAAATATTCATTAATATAACCATCATACAACATAACACCTGAATCCCACAATAATTTCAAATCCTCAATCAATGGATCCAAATAAACATCAATATCATTACTCGGCTATTTTTGTCCTGATATAAGCATAGATAACATGATGCGTTTTCTTTTCATGAATAACCATAGTGGAAAGTTATAATTTACCAACATAACTGACCATGTACTATGAGTGCTTCTTTGAAAACCAAAATGATTCACTCCATATATGGATAACACAAGATGATGGTTTCTCAGCTCATTTCCAAATTTAGGATACTCATAATCAATTCTCTTCCTCTGAAGAGAGTCTTCCAAGTGATGTAGTTTCCCATGTTTATTTCTTGTATCTAAATACCATGTCAATTTCCTTGTAGTCTCCTCACTTACATATAGGTGCCTAAATTTTGGAGTGATTGGAAAGTACCATACAACTTTCATAGGACCAGATTCATCTTTCTTATATTGAGAAGAACCACACTTTGTCCATTTTAAAGTGATTTTTGGTCCTTGTGAAATAGTATAAAGTCATTTGGTAAGACATATATTCTTTCACAGATCATACCCATCGAGTGTAGTATTCTTTTGGCATCGTATGTTTGTCTCAAGAGCTCATTATATTCTAGAATCATTTTAATCAAGAGATAAAGTAATTCTATAAAACTAGCATCACTCCATTGGTTTCCTACATTCAAATTATATAGCTTCAGTATGGCTGACAATGTTGTATATTTAGTGAAACAACCATACAATGACATCTTTACACAACTCTTTATCTTCTAAAACAATTTTGGTCAATCATGAAGTTCATCTTCAACTGTCCTTTTTATTTCCTCAATACGATCTTCATCATCATTAAAATTTTTAATGACATCTTCAATACAATATTCTTCATTGTCTACAATTTTAATCATATCAGATGATCTATAAAATGTAGTGCTATTCTAGCCGCTAGCTAAATTAGCTTTTCCTCATGTTTATTCCAACTTTTATAACTTCAATCTATTCCGTGATAGATCAAGTGTTCTTTCAACTCCTCTAGACTAATTTTTCTTTAATAACAATATCGTAAACATGAAAAAAGGATTTGAGAAGGGTCATAAACATGATATTTTGTAAACTTGATGAACTATTTCACTCAATATTTATACTCTTTTATCATATGATTGATATTCATCCATCCTATATGATTCATTAATATTTATATTTAAAAAAATAAATAAACAAAACTTTGATATAAAAATTAACCAAGGATAAAATAAGTTATAGACTTTAATTATCCTTTAATATTTATCCCCAATATCCACTTTCCAGGGTCCTTCATTTGGGATCTTCTAGATAAATCAATCTTCATCTCTACTAGTCTTTCCTTCATTATTCCAACTAAGAGAAATTCATCCACATAAAAAATTAAAATGACAAAACTCTCTTCATAATAGACCTTCGTATAGTAGAAATTATTTACATTACACTGCATGAACATTAATTCTTCCATGAAAGAATTGAAATTCTAGTTACACTATCTTGGTTCCTACATAAGCCCAAAAAAACTCCATTTGAGACTAGAACTGAACCTTCTATTCCATTTAGAATGAAAATTCTAGTTGATCTATGTAGATATCTTCTTCTGAATCTCCATGAAGGAATATAATCACGATGTCCATTTTTTTATAGAAATAAACCTTCAATGTAAACCAATCTGAGAACCATGTGAATTATTATACGCTTTATAGCATGAGATAAAATCTAACTTAAATCCAATCCTTCTAATTATTTAAATACATTTACCCTTTTCATAGTGTTATTATCTATCTAATTTTCTTCCCTCTATAATTTAATGGTTTTCCTTATTCTATAAAAATATAAACTTAAAATATTATGGAAAAATACATTTTTTTATGTACTTTGAAAACTATTTATAAAATCATAGTTGAATTTCCATTAAAAAACCATCCATTTACACAAATTCCTCTTTAAAATAACACACCCGTTTTAAAATAAACAAATTAGTTACAAACACTCTTTCATAAAATCCTAATTCCTTTTTTAAAGAATTCAAGGAAACTTCATGACCCAAAAATCTTAATCATTTAAAATAAGAAGAAAACCTCTATATTTTACAAATTTTCAATTAAAACTTCACACATCCCTTGTTAAAATGAAACCAGCATTACATAAAATTTAAAAATATTCACATCCCTTTATGAAATCCAATAAGGTGAGTTTAGAAACACTTTTCATGCAACCTAAGTCCATGCCAAGTGATTAAATCATTTTAAATCAATTTAAAACCAAAAAAGGGTATGTTGAAAACATATAATTTTCTAAGAAACATTTAAAAACACTTGAATAATTTAAAAATATCCACTTAGGAATTTTCAAAAATACATAAATCCCAAGCAAGTCACTTTATAAAAGATATATAGAAAATGCATCGATTCATCCCAAATCAATTAGTATTATATGATTCGATCACATTATTCCAAAGGTTGGTGTAATAATAATACTTTACATAATCATTTCATATTGTTTCAATTTCTATAAGAATATGTGATGTTCCATGATTCTATTGACCACTAATATCAATGATCCTTCACCACAACACCAGAGTCCCAAATGGATATGTTCCATAATTAGTGACCACACACACAATTGTGAAACACTCACATTCCAGTTTAATAAAATCATTGCATTATACCAATTATCCTTAGATCACACCAAATCAGTTGGTTGTACACCCCAAGAAGAATGTATATGCTTCTCACATTAAGTATTATTGTTTATTTCCTTTATAAATACACTTAATAAATTATATAAGAATGAACCCATTACATAATAAAAAATTTCCCAAGTGTCATTACTTTTACACAGAGTTTTCCTATGCTACTCATCAATAGAAGAAACTATGTTGTTTTCCCAATCCTTTTAAGTAAATCATGTCTTAAGTCCAAATAAGAAAAGAAATTGGGTACCAAACTAATATATGGTATGATTTTTCATATTCTATTTTATAAAATCTTCAAAAAGACTTTATAAATGACATTATATAGACTAGTCATTCTAAAATACTTAACTAAAATAATATAAGTAACCTCTAGAATCAAAGTGATGTGAGTATCAATAGTTAATAATTCATTCATATAATTTGTTAAATTTGTAATAAAATAATAATTTATCTATTCAGATATAAAATTATCCTGAGAAGAAAAAAGGATTTGATAAAAACATGTTATTAAATTCTTAACGCCTTCATTTTTATCAACCCACATACCATTATCAGCTTTTAACCTTGAAATATGGTTATTCCTCTATCTAATAATGTCTTTTTGATAAAATAATGAAGCGTTTTTATATAATTCATTATTATAATCAATCTTCGATCTCAAATTCCAAATTTGTTATATATTTAATAGTTTAATATCAAGTTAATTTTCTTGGTATGCAATTATTTTTGTAGAATCATCATTAAAAATAACTCCATGAATACTATGATGTTTTATCTCAAAATAATTAATTTTATTATTAATGTTTTAAGATTGAGTAATACCCCATCTATATAGTTATTTGGTAATCACTTGAATTATATCAAGCATGTTCAACCAAGAAACAATTTGAAAATTCGTAAATTCACATAGTTTAAAGTAATTAGGCTGGTATGTAAAAGTAAAATCTATAGTTGGTGGATATATGTATGAGTTAAGGAATTTTCCACAGTAGATAAAATACCAATATGTTAGAGATTTGGACTTGAAAAGAAATTCATAGAACCACCATACATAAGAGGCAATTAATTTTCCAAGAATAATAATCCCACTATGTAATGGTAATCATTACTTTATAAAGGGTCTATCCATTATGATATCAAAATAACCATAGCCTCATGCCATGGAAATTTGAGTTGTGCCACTGTGTATTCTCAGGAGGAATATAGTGTAACATATAGAATACCATATTGTGTGAAGTCCAACCATTTAGAGAAGTTTCTTGGTTGAATTTTAGTTCCACTACAAATTTGTAGGTGGCCAAGAAATAATATTGGTAGTCATGCTAAAAAAAGAGATGAAGGGAGTTAAGATAAGAAACCTCTGAAGAACTAAACTATGAACTATTCCATAATGTTTTGATATGAGAATAAGAAAATGAATCGATGATTCTACACCATGGAATGTGATGTTGTTTCATGGGATTCATCCCATGGTCTTCACAATTAAACATTGTTGTTTTTTGTGGATCTTTCCCTATGCAGTCAACAATTTCTATTGGAGCCCATAAAATTCAACTATTTTACATATAAAAATAATATTATCCCCAAAAAAGTTTAGTTATTGGATGAGTTAGACTCTTTATCTTATCTTTCAACCTTCAATTTTATTAAGTTAGAGAAAATATTGAATTTGGTTTTGACAAGATCAGTTTGTCACTTGATTTTGAAGAAAAGAAATACAAATCAGAAAAAGGATGAAGTAAAAGATGAAAAATTGAGTAATATTATTTAACCATTATAATTTTATCCTACAATCATATCAGTGATAGTATTGTATGAGAATTATATGAAAGATAATAAGAAAATAAGAGACAAAAGATAGGATCCATCTATAATGATTCAGATCCTATCTCTGATTTATGTCTTCTATTACCACTTCAATTTATTGATTTTATGATGTGTTCATCAAATTTTTTTCTACTGCTTCTCTCCAATGTCTCCCTAGAATCTATCCCCCAATTAAATTCCTTCTCCTTATAAATAAAATTTACACCGACTTAATTTTTTCTGAACTCACACACTAATCATCACTAATGTTGAAAAACTACCCATTCTTAATTTTAGGCTTCTACCATTGCACTATAATTTTAGAAAAATTATCCAACCAATTCATGCTACCTCTTAATTACCTAGTAGTTAGGAATAATAAAAATTCAGCAATGAATCTACCAAATTAAGACATTACAACATATATAGATAAATGAAACATGCATAAACTAGAAATGAATAAACTATAAATGTCTACCTCATACTATTGATGTCGTTACTCCGGTGGTGGTAGAGTCATGGTAGGTGGAGGTGACATCGGTAGTGGAGGTCGTGGAGTGGTTTGTAGTGAAGGTGGGGTTCATGGTGAAGGTGTGTTCACAAAGGAAGGAGTACTTCGCAGTAGAGGTGGGGTTTGGTGGTAGAGGTGGGGTATGTGTAGGAGGTGGGTTCACGGCAGAGGAGGGGTTCAGGGTGAAGGTGGGGTTTGGTGTGCAATAGAGGCGGGGTTCAGTTCACAACATAGGTGAGGATTCAATGGAGGTGGGGTTTGATAGTGGAGAAGAGGTTCATAGAGGAGGAGGGATTCATGATGGTAGAGGATGGCTTTGTAGAGGTGGAGGAGTCGATGACCAAGGAGGAGGAATAAGAGGAGGAAGCGAAGATGGTAGGGGTCGACTGTTAATATTCATGAAAATCAGGAGACAATGTTTGACTGGATTAATCTGTGCATGTTTTTGATTCTTTAACGGATTGTTTTATCATCGGGTTCGCACTCATGAAGGCAGTCTGATCTTCAAAATTAGTTTTTTTAAGGCTTGGGATTTCGATGATTGGAGGATTATTCCAATTGGTCACAGTTTATTTCATATCCTGTTTCCATCGGATGATATGAAAAGGAGATATCAGGGGTTCAACTTGTCTGAATTTTGTCCAAACATGTTACTTATACAATATTGAGTTCCCAATTTTAATCCATTTTCTATTTTCAATAGTAAAGAACAAGTTTAGGTTTGTGTTTTTGGTTGGAATTGGGTCCTCTGACACCCAAGGATTTTTTTTACATTGCTTCTATGATTGGTGTTCCTATTAAGATGGATAAAGTGACTAAGGATGCTCGGTTTGGTACTTTTCTCATATTCTTGTTGAGGTTTATTTCTATTCAATACTTATTGAGAAAATTATTCTCTTGACTCAAAATTATGATTTGGATCTCAAGATCATTTATGAGAAACCTCCTACCTTCTCCACTAGTTTTAAAATTCTTGGAGACTTAAGGAGGAGTTTTAAAGGGAGTTAGTTTATTCTTCATTCTCTTTAAAAGGGAATGATGTGGATAGATTCAAAAGTTGTGTTATGGTTATGAAATTTGTTGAGGTGTCAATCTATGGAAATGATGGCATTGATTCTGATCAAGATGGTCCCTCTAATATGGATTATGCTGCTTTAGGTTCTGGGTAGTAGGTCATGGTTGATGCTACCCCCTTGGGTTATGGTTAGCTGTTCATGGCTGATGATATTTGTAATTCAGTTTTAGTTGTTTTCCAACATTCTGGGCAATGACGCATAGATGCTGCCTTTGAGCCGCAACTGTCTACAAATGGAGTCCAATTTCCTGCATGTAATGTACCTGATTTTTCAATGTATTATTTTTAAATATTATATGGAAATAACTCAATACCATGCATTGATACGACGTTCTATTTTGAGTGTTGGGGAACTTGGAATAAATTTTTGAAATATATTAAATAGAAAACAAGAGAGGTTTTCTTGAAAAAGTGGAATAAATTCTAAATGGGTGCCTAGATCGAAAATCTTAAGGCACTGTTTCATTCAGATCATCAAATTTTCCTTAGGCGAGGCCTAACATTGACCAGTTTAGGTCAAATGTGAAAGTTAGTTTTATGCATTTAAAGAATAAAATAAATTAATGATTTATTTTATTTATTCATTGCATTGATGCAGCGACTAAAATCCTTTAAGTGGTCTATTATGCAAAAATTCCAAGGTTAGCCACATAACCCTAGAATTCTTTAGAAACATTTGAGAGGTGAGCCTTGAAGAAACCTCTTGACAAACGATGATGACAGTTCGAGAGGATCTTAGATCTTTATGCCAACAGAGTTGGAGGATCTCATGATGAAAATTAAATCATTCTTTTTCAATGATCGATCCAAACTTGAGGTAGGGCATGTAATGTAAGAACTTGATTCTTATTCTTGAGGTATGGGTTTCTTCTTTTCCCTTTTCCTTAAGTATTTTTGGGAAAATAAGGAAAATGGGGAAAAATCCCAAATTTTGTGGGTACACGTCGTGTACATTTCCATATGCCGTGCACTTTGGCCGTGTGGGATGAGTACATAGGGCATGTAGGCCTGTCGGCAATGAAGGGTGTAAAAACCAACTACACGGCATGTACTAGGTATTTACACGCTGTGTAATCAGTCGGCAGGTGAACAGTAAGGCGACGGAGGCAGCTTCTAGCTGAGCTACATTGCACGCCGTGTATTCAAGAATACATGCAGTGTACTCATGTCGACAGATGAACAGTGCTGTGGTGGAAAGAAGCCGCCAGAGGAACAATTTAAAAAATGAAAAGTACACGCCTTGTTCTTGAGAGTACATGCCGTGTACTTGAGAGTACACGCTGTGTACTTGAGAGTACACGTCGTTTACTTGAGAGTACACGCCGTTTACTTGAGAGTACACGCCATTTACTTGAGAGTACACACCGTGTACTTGAGAGTACACATCGTGTAGTTTGTTTTTTTCGATTAAAATGGATAGTAGTCTCCTCATTTGGAAGAGGAGGCTTTGAGTTCATTTTGGAGACGGGAGAGGAGTCTGGAGCTTCAGATATCTCCCGACCACACACCGAGAATCCGAATCCTTCTCTGACGGTCTCGATTGAACCGCGCGGGTGAGTTCTTCTCTCTCCTTGTGTGTTTCTTACCAATTATTTACCAAGGGAAAGTTATTTGCGTTCGAATGAGTGAACTTTTATCCCATATATACATCATTCTTGGATGATTCGGGAGTCATCGTTCATGTATACCGATTAGAGACGATCGAGGTAGGTGGTCTGATGTTTAATTCCAACTGTCATGTTATTTTTGTGTACCATTGTGCTACGCGCCCATGTTTGGGGTGTCGTATGGCTGAGCCTTGATTAGTTAAATACCTAGAATTGCATAGGTAATTTAATGAATATGTACAACTACTGTTTGGGATCATTTCTTGGATCTAGGGCCACCCCGTGGGTGCGTTCCTTTATTTAACCATTTGGCCAGGATAACCGAGGCTATGCCGTGATTTAGCATGCTTGAGTTTTATTGAGAGAAAATATATATAATTGCTTGCTTATGTGTTGGGATCGACCAGGTTTCTTGTTTAGCTTGAGGGCAGTGTTTCTCATGCCTGAGGGCAAGTGTTCGTTTATCCTGACAGCTACTTTTTTATGCCTGTGGACAGTTGCTTTCGTGTCTGAGGGTATTATATTGTACATCTGAGGGAAATATTTGTTATTCCTGAGGGAAATTGCCTAAGGGAATGATTCTGATTAGCCTGAGGGCATGGTTCTGTTCAGGCTGAGGGCAAGATTCTGATTACCTGAGGGTAAGGTTTGGAATGTCTGAGGACACTATTTATTTTTTATATTCACTGTGGTGATTTTAAAAGTTATACATGACAAGCTAAAGCACAGGATTGGTATTGTTTTACCTTGTACTTTTTAGATAGCTTGTTGTAGTTTTACTGCAGCACTGTTTAGGATATTTTTGGTTGAGGCTAAGTCTTAGGAACTCATAATTCAATTACATTGAATTGTTAAATAACAATTAAATTTAAATGGAATTGGTAGGAGTAGATTCTTTTGAGTACTTCCTAGTTTACATTTTTCCATTACTACACACTGCTGTTGCACAAATTCATTGATAGTTAGGCACAAGCCTTTGGTGGTTGCATACTGGGATTTATTTATCACACCCTGTTTGGGTCATGTCTTCGGCCCAAACAGACTCTATTGCTACAGGTGTCGAAAGGGGAAAGGGTCCCTATAAATGTATATGATTTTAGCAGAGGAGTATGAGGGCATGGGACTGAGCTTAGGCTTACGATGCTGCTGCATTCTGTTCACTCTGTTTTGTTCTAGTTGTTGTACCTTGTACTTTGAGTTGTATCGTATTGTATTCCAGTGTATCTTTTTTTTGGATGCTTTTATAGAAATAGTGACATGCTTCATTTTAATATATAACTATTGGTTATCTTTTAATGCAGTTGTTCATTTCTAGTTCATATTGTTTACTACTTCCTCTATTGTTTGTTATATTTCTTTTCCGTTGCGCTACACTTTGAAAAATGAGGGCATAGTTTCCCCACTATCAGACCAGGGGCCTCACTGCTAGTCTTCATCCTCTAGGGTTTGGGGAAATGCGCTTGAGGTCATGTGACCAACCGGGTTCGAGGAACCCGTTGTGTGGCTTTCGGATCTGGGACGTTACAAAGTGGTATCGGAGGAGTTATTTTCTTTGACTTACTGTTTGGAGCCTTAGTCAGTGATAAGATGGAAATGGTGGTTGGTAATAAGTTATACCAAGGAGTAGCTAACCCATGTACAGGGAAAAGTCAGTCTACCTCATTTATTGAAATTTTTCTGATTTTGCAAATTTGACAGTTGACTTGATTTTCACCGTTGGGTGACGCACTTGTGGTGTGTTGCTTGTATTTTTATACATGGGTTCTATTTATTTGAAACCCTATGAGATGAGGGTATGCCATCTCATGCATCATTTAGGCACATGCTAGAAATCACATGTCATGCATTCTATCCATGCCATGTAGGTGCATTAGAAATTGCATGTTGTTGTGATAGTTGTTGTGCTAGAAAATCATGTTGTTTTGATAGCGGCTTTGATAAATACCTTCTATTTGATAGGGTATTATTGTGTGAGGTTGTTAATAGGATAAATGCTAAAATTTAGTTTTTGGGGAGTATGGCCCCTCAATAACCGGAATTTGGTGGATCATTGATGATTTTACTTTGTTATAACATGTATAAGATGCCAAGATTTGATTCGTAGGGAGTATAGGACCTCACAAATTGGAATTTTCCACTTAGGTGTTGTTTCCATGTTTTTTTTGGGTTCTAGAGTTGTTTATGAGGCTTAATATCCAGAAAACCCAGGATACACGCCATGTAGTTCTATAGAAACACTTTGCCTGTTCTTCTGTTCGGGAAGAAATGAAAACTTTTTAAGTTCACGCGGTGTACCCTCAGTACACACCATGTAGTCTCTTCTCATGTCGTAGGCCATGTGGGCGGGGACACGGGGTAGGGAATGGATTTGGGAAACACGCCGTGTACTGGTTGTACATTCCATGTAGTGTTGACCCAGTGTCCGCCCGTGTAACTATCAACACGGATGGAGGAAACCTTAAGACATACACGCCATGTCTACCTTGAACACACCGTGTAGTATGACCTAGGTAGCTGGCCATGTCACGAAAAACACGGGTCAATGTTATCTTTCCTAGTACATGCCGTGTCCGCTTGGAACACGCCGTGTAGTGATAGTCGTGTTGCCGGCCGTGTAGCGAGCAACATGGGTCGGTCCGAGGCTTCTTTGTACACACCATGTCTTTTTGGAACATGCCGTGTAGTGTGACCTGGGTACACAGGCCGTGTCTCGAACAACACAGGCCGGAGAAAGCTTGTCGAGTACACGCCTTGTTCCCATGGGACATGCCGTTTAGTTTTGTTTTAGGAGAGCTGTGTGGCTTAGCCATGTAGAAGGACTCAGGTAGGAAAGAAGGATTCACGTAAATTCCGTTTATTCAGAAGACACACCGTGTGTTTGGGGTGATACATGAACAGTTCTCTTAGAAGTACACACCCATGTGAAAGACTTAAGGGGACACGCCGTGTAGTTAATATACATGCCATGTAGTCTTGTTTTGTAAAACTTGAATGCTTTTCTTCTCCTGTTCCCTTCTTGGCCTCCTCATTTCCGGTCTTTGATAATCTTAATCTAAGGTGTGCATTTGACCTTGTAGAGTCATTCCACTGAGACGACCACCGGTTGTTCTCCAGGAGAGAGGCAATGATTATACTCCTGAGATGGTGGGCCATTGGCTACTAGTGGATCCTCTAGTAGTGCCAGATGCGGCGCCAACCATTATACCAGACACAGGCGTGGATGCGCAGTTCTGTGAAGGCTTTATGCGATTCATGCAGACCTTCCAGGGAGCATCGAAGGCCACCACATCTATGGCAGAGCTGACATGTATATTCTAGCAGTAGCATCTGCCTATGTTTTTCGGGGATGGCAGACCACAGGTTGCGGAGTCTTGGCTGGATTCGATATAGATGATATTCGAGCATCTGGATATGCCTCCAGGGAGGAGGGTCAATCTCGCTACATACATGCTGCGTGATTCCACCAAGAGGTGGTGGGATGTTACCACCCAGTCTGAGAATTACTGAGACATGGAATGGGAAGATTTTCAGGAAGCCTTCTATGACATCATCTTCCCGGATACACTACGGGCAGGTCAAGCTTGAGAGTTCATGAATCTGCAGCAGGGCACCATGTCAGTGATGGATTATTCTGCTCACTTCACCAAGCTTCAGCATTTTGAACCTGTTCTGGTGGGTGATGAGGCGTTGATGTCTAGATGCTTTGAGTATGGTCTTCGGTGTGAAATCTGAGCACTGGTGAACATTTTCAGGTTTCCTACCGTGCATTCTATTATGAACCATGCATTGATTACTGAGCAGAACCTGCGAGAAGATAGTGGTGCGAACCAGGGCATTTCGACACCAGCCTTTGGTACTATTTATACTGGTAAGAGTAAGAGACAGATGGACTTCTCTCATAGTGGAGGTACTAGCCAGAAGAATTCTACAGGTGGCCTAGTAATGTGCTACCAGTGTGGTAAGAAGGGGCACAGGAGACCTCAGTTTCCACGTGAACCAATGAAGTGCTAAGCTTGTGGAAAGATGGGTCATCTGCAGTGTTTTTGCAGGGCGTTTCCACCAGTGGCTAATGAGAGGGGTTTTGTGTAGACTCCGTATACGGGAGAAGGACTACCAGATTCTTACTAGTCGGGAAACTGGAATACGTCAAGGCGTGCAGGCCGAGGTGGTGGTCGTGGCCGTGGTAGCCAGACGCCAAGATCTTAGAGATAGAAGGGCGGTTCAGCTTAGGTTATCCAAGCTATGTCGCAGGGCCATGGCACTGGGCATTCATATGCAGTGCAACAGACCAAACAGGAGCAGGATCCCAGACCTTCCACTATCAGAGGTACTATTCTAGTTGCTTCTTTCTATCTTCTGCACTTTTTGATACTGGTGCTACACATAGCTTCATATCTGTACCCGTTGTGGAGAGCCTTGGGCTCTGTGTTTCTTCTTCTTCTGATATCATGATGCTAGACACTCCGTTGGGAGTGAATATGGCAGGTGTGCTTCAGTACAAGGAGTGCCCCCTTGAGGTTGGTGGGTATCACTTCCTATGGGACCTCTATGTATTAGAGATGATAGCTTGTAATGTCATTCTCAGGATGGACTGGTTGGTACCTTTTCGAGCCTTTGTGGATTTCTATCGTTGTAGGGTGAGTTTCACGTCACTAGAGGGTATAGAGTTTCTATACAAGGGCGAATGGGATGTCCAGGGGAGCCAAGATGGACCCGAGCATCGTGGGCGAGGTGGAGTGACAACCCAGATTGCGAGTTTATATCTTGATAATCAGGGGAATTGTCAGAAGGATTTCCCTCCAGTAGTTTATTATTTCAGGGATTTCTTTTCAGACAAATTTTCAGGTCTACCTCCAGAGAATGAGGTGGATTTATCTATTGATCTTATGCCAGGAGCGGCACAGGTGTCCATTCCTACTTATAGGATGGCCACACCAGAGCTGCAAGAGCTCAAGAGGAAATTGGAGGAGTTGCAGGCAGAAGGTTTTATCTGACCCGGTACTTCTCCTTGGGGTTCACTTGTCCTGTTTTCTAAGAAGGTGGAAGGTACCCTCAGACTCTGTGTGGACTATCGGAAACTGAACCAGTTGATGTTTAAGAACCGATATCCCTTACCGAGGATTGATGACATTTTTGATCAACTTTGAGGTGCACTAATGTTCTCGAAGATTGACTTTGGATATGGATATCATTAGTTACACGTTAGACCATCGGACGTAACGCTTACAGCTTTTTGGAGTAAATATGTTCTATATGAGTACTTGGTTATGCCGTTCAGACTCATGAACCTGCCAGTAGTTTTCATGTCTCTGATGAATCTTGTGTTCCACCCCTATCCAGATTCTTTTGTGGTGGTCTTCGTGGATGACATCTTAGTGTACTCTCACACTCGATGTAACCATGCCACCAATCTTGAGATCATACGGAGTACACTGAGAGAGAATCAACTATATGCGAAGCTCTCAAAGTGCCACTTTTAGATGGAAAAGATTCACTTCCTGGGTCATATTATCTCAGAGACATGAGTTTCAGTAGAACCAGAGAAGGTCAGAGCAATAGTTTCTTGGGAGAATCATAAGAATGTGTTTGAAATATGAAGTTTCTTGGGGCTGACTGGTTATTACATTCGTTTTATACAGGACTTCTCCCACTTAGCAGCACCATTGATGGGTTTGACTAAGAAGGTTGTGAAGTTCGTTTGGTCAGAAGCTTGTGAGACAGCCTTTCAGAAGATGAAGGGTAGGTTGACATCAACACCAATCCTGATACTTCTAGATAAATTGAAGAGCTATACAGTTTACTATGATGCATCATGTATTGGGCTAGGATCAGTGTTGATGCAGGGCTATCGAGTAGTTGTGTACGGGTCTCGATAGTTGAGGCCACATGAGAGGAATTACCTGACGCATGATCTCGAGTTGGCTACAGTTGTTCATGCGTTACACTGTTGGAGAAATTATCTCTTGGGAGAACATTTTGTGGTGTTCACGGACCAAAAAAGTCTCAAATATATCTCTAATCAGCGTGAATTGAACCTGAGACAAAGAAGGTGGGTTGAATACCTTCATTACTTCGACTTTGAGCTTACCTATACACCTGGTAAGGGTAACGAAATTTCTGATGCACTGAGTAGGAGGACTCAGATACAGACAGTGCAGGAGGCCAGTGGTGAGTGGAAGCTCATGGCTTTTTTCTCAGAGATTCATTTAGAGGTGCACGATAGTCAGGGACAAGATTATCTTTCATCCTTATCTATGACTTCTACCCTCCTGGATAGAGTGAAGACGAGACATCTATATGATTCAAAAGGCCTAGTTCTATGGGAGTTGGTGGGAAGTGAGGACCCTCTTCCTGGTTAGACGATAGGCGATGATGAGGTACTTCATTTCCATGGACGAGTGTGGGTTCTAGGGAATATACACGAGGAGTTGATGCAGGAGTTTCATGATTCATCTTGGGCAGTTCATCCTGGAGTTACCAAAATGTACCATGACTTGAGACGTCAGTATTGGTGGCCGAGTATGAAGAGGGAAGTACCTGGTTTTGTTACGAGATGTTCCACCTGTCAGCAGGTGAAGGTGAAGCATCAGAGGCCAGTCGTACTGTTACAACAGTTACCCATTACGAAGTGGAAATGGGATGATGTCGCGATGGACTTCATAACTGGGTTTCCGAGGTCACCTTGAGGCAGTGATGTCGTGTGGGTTGTTGTGGATAGACTTACAAAGGAAGCTCAATTTTTGTCGATCAAGGAGACCTTCGATGTTGACGAGATTGGAAAGTTGTATATACGAGAGGTAGTACGCCTTCATGGGGTCCCTCATTATATCATTTCAGATAGGGGCGCCCACTTTACAACTCATTTATGGCAGAGTTTTTAGAGGGCACTGGGTACACAGGTGCTTCTGAGCATAGCTTACCACCCTCAGACCGATGGCCATGCCGATCACCCTCGTGCTGGTTGGAGGTAGGTGAGGCAGCTTTATTGGGACCACGTCTCATGTAGGATACTTCTAAGCAGGTCCAGTTGATTCAGAAGCGGATGGCTACAATACAGTCTCGTCAGAAATCTTATGTTGATCACCACAGATGACCCTTGGAGTTCGTGGTCGGGGACCAGGTTTTCTTGCGTGTTTCTCCGAGGTTGGGACATAGGCAGATCAGGAGACAGGGTAAACTATCACCGAGGTATGTGGGGACGTTTGAGATTCTGGAAAGAGTCGGGCCGGTTTCCTATCAGTTGTAGTTACCACAGAGGTATCAGACCATGCACGACATCTTCCACGTATCTCAGCTGTGCCGTTATCACTTAGACCCGTCTCATATTTTTCATCCTGAGGAGGTTGAGCTTCAGGTTGATGCATCCTTTAAGGAGAATCTGATTCATATTGTTGATAGGAGAACGAAGTTTCTCCAAGGTAGGTCAGTTCCTCTTATACGGGTGCGATGGAAGCATGGCCAAGTGCAAGATGAAACCTGGGAGCGGGAGATTGATGTACATGCTCAGTGTCCAGAGTTGTTCACAGCTGTATCTTCACCACCCTTGTAAGGGAAATTCGGAGACGAATTTCTTTAAGGGGGAAATTTTTTAAGAACCCAGTTCTTATTCTTGAGGTACATGTTTCTTATTTTCCTTTTTTCCTTAAGTGTTTTTGAGAAAATATGGAAAATGGGAAAAAATCCCAAAATTTGTGGGTACACGCCGTGTACTTTTCCACATGCCGTACACTTTGGCCGCGTGGGATGAGTAAATAGGGTGTGTAGGACTGTCGGTGATGAAGGGTGTAAAACCCAACTACACATCGTGTACTAGGTATTTACACACCGTGTAATCAGTCAACAGGTGAATAGTAAGGCGGCAGAGGTAACTGCCAGCTGAGCGACAGTACATGATGTGTATTCAGGAATACACACCGTGTACTCATGTCGATAGATGAACAATGCCGCGGTGGAAATAAGTCACTAGAGGAACAGTTTAAAAAAATGAAAAGTGCACGCCGTGTACTTGAGAGTACATGCCATGTAGTTTTTTTTCACTTAAATTGGGAATTAGTCTCCTCATTTGGAAGAGGAGGATTTGAGTTCGTTTTGTAGATGGGAGAAGAGGCCGGGGATTCGAAGATCTCCCAACTGCACACTGGGAATCCGAATCCTTCTCTAACGGTCTCGATTGAACCGTGCGGGTGAGTTCTTCCCTCTCCTTGTGTGTTTCTTACCAATTATTTCCTGAGGGAAAGTTATTTGAGTTTTAATGAGTGAACCTTTATCCAAGATCTACATCGTTTTTGGAAGATTTGGGAGGCGTCGTTCACGTATACTGATCAAAGACGACCGAGGTAGGTGGTCCAATGTTTAATTCCAACTATCATGTTGTTTTTGTGTACCATTGTGCTACACGCCCATGTTTAGGGTGTCTTATGGCTGAGTCCTTGATTAGTTAAATGCCTAGAATTGCGTAGGTAATTTAATGAATATGTACAACTGCTGTTAGAGATCATTGCTTGGATCCAGGGCCACCCCATGGGTGTGTTCCCTTGTTTATCCATTTGTCTAGGATACCCAAGGGTATGCCGTGATTTATCCTTCTTGAGTTTTCTTGATAGAAAATGTATATAATTGTTTGCTTATGTGTTTGGATCATCCCGGTTTCTTGTTTAGCATGATGGTAGTGTTTCTCATGCCTGAGGGAAAGTGTTTTTTTAGCATAAGAGCAACTTTTCTTATGCCTGTGGGAAGTTGCTTTTGTGCCTGGGGGTATTATCTCGTATGCCTGAGGGAAATATTCGTTATTCCTGAGGGAAATCGCCTGAGCGCGTGGTTCTGATTAGCCAGAGGGCGTGGTTCTGTTTATCATGACGATAAGATTCTGATTACTTGAGGGTAAGGTTTGGCATGTCTGAGGACACTTTTTATTTCTTATATCCACTGTGGTGATTTTACATGTTATACCTACCAAGCTAAAGCACAAGCTTGGTATTTTTTTACCTTGTACTTGTTAGATAGCTTGTTGTAGTTTTGATGTGGCACTGTTTAGGAGATTTTCAGCTGAGGATAAGTCTTGGGAACTTATAATTCAATTACATTGAATTGTTAAATAATAATTAAATAGAAATGGAATTGGTATGAGTAGCTTATTTTGAGTACTTCCTAGTTTACTGCTTTTCCATTACTGCACACTCCTGTTGCACAAATTCACAGACAGTTGGGCACGGGCCTTTGGTGGTTGCCTACTGGGATTTATTTCTCACATCCTATTTGGGTCATGTCTTTGGACCAAACAGACTATATTGTTGAAGTTGTCGATAGGGGAAAGGGTCCTTATACAGGTACATGATTGTAGCAAAGGAGTAGGAGAGAATGAGACCGAGCTTAGGCTTGTGATTCTACTGCGTTCTATTCACTCTGTTTTATTCTGGTTGTTGTACACTGTACTTTGAGTTGTATTATATTGTATTGCAGTTTATCCTGTTTTGGATTCTTTAGTAGAAATAGTGACATGCTGCATTTTATATATAACTATTGGTTATCATTTACTACTGTTGTTCATTTCTAGTTCATATTGTTTACTGCTTCTGTTGTTGTTTGTTATATTTATTTTCTGCTGCTCTATACTTTGACAAATGAGGGAATAGTTTCCCCACTATCAGACCTGGGCCCTCGCTGTTAGTCGGAAGCCTCTGGAGTTTGGGGAAATGCGCTTGAGGTCATGTGACCAATCGAGTTTGGGGCACCCGTTGTGTGGCTTTCGGATCTGGGATGTTACATGTAATTTCATTTCCTTTTTCACATTATTAGATTTAATTATGAACACGAATCAACCCACAAACAGGTTGACCTACATTTAAATCATTCTTGCAGGATGGGATGATTTCAGGTTTGATTTGGGGTTGATTATGAGTTTGTTTTGATTTAGCTTGATGATAATTATAATGGGAATGGATCAATGCTGAAATGAAAAACATCTGAGGTTCATTCCTCAGGTTTGTTCTGTGTGATTTATCCTTCCTTTTTTCCCCATACGTTCTTCGTTCTTCATAAGAAATGAACAGATGATCGTTGTGCCTTCGATTCATGGTGCGATGATCCAAGATTATAGATCCAACATCAGGATGACCTAGGAGAGGTGCAACAACGATGGTGATGGAAGGATTAGAGTATTTCAAGAGATATCAGTCTTCGTGAGTTCTTCATGCAAGTGATTGGAATCGGATTCCCAAGCATATTGGGGGCTCGAAACTTACTGAATCAGTGATTATATGACCAGATGGCTTCTCATATAGAGTTTCCTGATGAGGCGTAGCCATAATGGTTACCAGAGAAACAAAGAATATGACTGTTGTGTGGACTAGGGATTCTATAAAATCTTGATGAACACATAGTGTATTTCAGAATACACAGCATGTGGGCCCTGCTAAGCAGAGGCTAGGGTTTTAGGTAGCAGATAAGTGCCACATGGCATGTAACACCTATCACATGGTCTGTGGGACCTTCCACGGGACTTGATGTGTATCTGGGAGGATACAAAGACACATTTTGGAGTACATAACAAGCACTCCACCACATGGCCAAACCCATACCGATTACATGGGCTACCCTATGTACCGGTACATAGGCAGGTAGACACAGGTTGACACTATGTACCGACACATGGCTAGGGCACACAGGTAGACCCAGGATGGACGAACACAACATGTAAGCCTTTTTACATGTTGTGTATACTCTTTTCTACATGACATGTTTTCTTGAAATGGTACATTGTACATGGGTAATACTTAGGGTCAAGGGACACGATTTTTGACCCTACAACACACCGTGTACCCATTTTTACATGGATTAGATTCATTTTACACTGTATATTGGACAAGTTTTATTAGGGTTTATGCCCTTGATTGTTTCCCTGAAGGTTATAGTGTATTGTTTCCTACACACTGGAGTATGATCCCTTCATCAGGACTTCCTAGATAGAGTTGTTGGAATCCTCATGAGCCCCTTTGAGGGATCCTATATTCATTATTCATGCCCTAGGTATAGATGTGACCAAATTTATCAGTCATAGATCCTCTACTTAGCAGATTGTTCCAGATGGAGTTGTTGGTATCACCCCACAGACCTAGCTGTGATCCTCACATGATGTATCATATCTCTCTTCAGATCAATCAATGTATCTCTCTCATGAATGTTTTTGACAAATATTACTTCTCAAATAAACGCCATCAGTGTTATCAGACTCAGGAGTGTGTGCTCCTAGATGAGTGCTTCGTGGAATCTTCGAACTGGATACCTAGGGGTGGTATGCGGTAGTTGTGACTTACCTCTAGAATCTGTGTCTATGGTTTGATTATATCCAGATATACTTGTAATATTTTTTTTACATATACTTGTGCAGAGATGTATGTATATTTCTTTTGTGTATTTATTTGTGGTTTTGGGGCATCCTACTGAGTACTGTTATACTCACCCCTGCAAGGGATTTGTCTGAACATGTCATGTATTGTGTAGATGAGCGACCTTTTGATAGAGTCTAGGGAAGACCAGGACGAGATGGATCTTTGTGAGTTCAAACAGGCTAAGGTGTTCCTATGGCTTCGAGCAGAAGTCCCAATACCTTTTTGTTTATAGGTTGGACTTTGTAGTATACAAAC
Organism: Viscum album; assembly: GCA_963277665.1. Classification (NCBI taxonomy): domain Eukaryota; kingdom Viridiplantae; phylum Streptophyta; class Magnoliopsida; order Santalales; family Viscaceae; genus Viscum; species Viscum album. The sequence continues at coordinate 398,907,540 of OY728144.1, forward strand.
ACTTTTTGCGGTCTTGTATTCTTGACCAGTTTACTTTACTTTCTTTACTTCTATCTTACTTTGTTGGTTGGGAAAGTGGAATTCATGCATTTACTTTCTTATTGGTTTTTAAATTTCATTATTTTGGGCTTTGAGATGTGTGTGTGTTTACAAGTACTTAGGAAATTCCTCCTATGTTAGCGATATGCCTACTCGGTGCTAGTCAACAGCCCTTGGCCTATTGGAGGTGCTCTTGGGGAGTCACAACACATACCCCATTGGGATGGGTAGTGATAGAGTAGTATTAGAGGAGATCGATTATACTTTAGTACTGAGAGTTTGTGAAATTGGTTTGGGGAAATAGTGTTAAGTGTTTCCAGTTCGGCTTTCAGGCCAGGGATTCCAGTGTTGGTGTACCCACCAATGTATCCATACACCAGGACTCTAATAACCCGCTTTTCGACTTTGTATACGAGAACACTTGTTGAGAAGAAAATAATGGTACATGAATCATATAGGAATGGTTTGTGGTCTCCATGTCCTTCTTGAATCAATTATCTAGATATACTCATTAATCATGGTATATCCTATTTTCCTGTAGGATGGATCCACAATGCATACCAGTTAAGATCCAACAACTCAATCATGAGTATGACCCCCTTAGTGATGAGGATTCAGTACAAGGACACGTTTTCTAGATGTTACCTCCAAGTGGTGCACTATATATACCACCATCTATGGAGCTACATGTGGTACCTACAGTATCGGTAGAAGAGGAGTGCAGGTTGAGCGCACTTACTTAATTTTATATATAGAGACCCATCAAGTTCTATGGTGACCCTGACCCTCAGGCAGCTAAGGACTAACTTGAGTCAGTGACCTATGTTTTCCATCTAAACAGGACACCATCTGATCAGATGGTGATCTTGGCAGTGAGCCTTCTATAGGGATCAGTTGGGAAATAGTGGAGTTTTGATATCCCAACTCATGAAGAGGAAACAATCTCATGGAAAGAGTTCGTGCACCTCTTCAGAGTGGAGTTTTCATTACTTATGCTGAGATTTGTATGCATACATGAGATTCTTCAGCTTCAGTAGGGCAGTGTGACAGTAGCTGATTATTCATTGAGGTTCACCAACCTTTCCAGGTGATCTTTGGATATGGTCAGGGACTTTTTACTTTATGGATCAAACCTTGGAAAGAGGTTTGTACAAATAAATCTGAGCTAGTATTATCCCTCAAAGATTTTCTACTTATTCTAGGGTGATCAAGCGTGATTTGGTGGAAAGAGGTTCTTGGTTGAGCAGAGATAACCGATGTTATTCAGAAGTGGATAGGAAAGTGCAAAGACTTTAGAACCATGGATCCGATGTTAGTCATAGGGACTTAGATGTGGGAGACGTTTCAGGAAGAGGTCATCGGATAGAGTATTTGAAATTATCAGCATGCTGCTGATAGGGAAATCTTGCCTGAGATTGTCCAAACCACCATGCTGCTGATAGGGAGACAGTGGATGGACCATTAAGGCAAAGGTAGAGGTAGGATATAGCAGATCTGTAGGGTGGAAGACGTAGCAGAGGATCTGGGAGAGCAGTGGGAGGTGGTTGATGCTTCGACATTTTACCACCGCCACCCCTAGGAGGTCAACACCAGGCTTAGGGAGTAGGAGTATAGGGGTGGGGACAGGTGCATATAGTCAAGTTTTATGAATTGGGAGATCTCGGGATGATTTGAGTTAGGGCATGTTCTTTTCTAGTTTGTGTTCCATATTAATAGACATAGGTTCTAGTCATTCCTTTCTCTCCATGTATCTTGTACAAGACCTTGAGATTCTGGTAGATCTGTTGACTTGACCCTTACACTTGGATACACCTAATAGAGGAGACTTGATGATCACACATCTATGTCGATAGTGTGACCTTACCCTTGGAGGTGAGAGTTTTGGTTAGATCCTCTTGGTGGCAGCGTCGAGTCCTTATGATTTCATTATTGGTATGGACTGGTTATCTTCGGTCCATACCCAGATTGACTATTTTAGATGAAGGATGCGGTGTGTTCTCAAAATTGGAACAAAGTTTTTCTTTGTCGGTGAAAATGAAACCTATGTATCATAGGATGGAATCATGCATGGGAGGGCGTAGTTGATCAGTAATCACTTGTCTAGCTTGATCATTGGGAAAGCAAATGTCATGAGCTTCCAGTTCCCAGCAGTAGTGGTGGAGTATGAGGACGTCTTCCTTGAAGATGTTCTAGGATTACCTCATCACCAGGATATAGACTTCTGCATCAATTTTCACCCTGGGAGGACACCAATATCCCCACCAACATATTAGATGGATCCCATAGAGCTTCACAAGCTGAGGGTACAGTTGGAGGATTTGCAAATGAATGGGTTCGTGAGACCCAACATTTCACCCTGGGTAGCCCCAATTTTGTTTTCCAATAATGCAGATGGGAGATTGAGATTGTGTGTGTATTACAGGCGCTTGAACCAAGTGGGGGTGAAGAAAAAGTATCCATTGTCGAGGATCGATGAACTCTTCGATTAGTTGAGAGGGGAACGATGGTTCTCGAAGGTTGATCTCAGATTGGGCTAGAACCAGTTGTGTGTATGGGATAAAGATATACTGAAGATGACTTTCATATTCCACTACGATCATTATGAGTACTTGGTGATGCCTTTAGGTATGAAAAACATCCCCATAGTGTTTATGGGACTCTTAAATTGGATCTTCCAGCCCTACTTAGACCAGTTCTTGGTGGTCTTCATCAACGATATCCTTATATACTCAGAGTTTGAGGAAGAGAATGTGAGACCCTAACATATATTTTTGGACATACTCTGAGAGTACCAGCTTTATGGGTAGCTCTTGAAGTTCTAGTTCTAGATTAAAGTGGTCCACTTTCTAGGATATTTTATCTCAACGTATGGAGTGGTAGTAGACCTGACCAAGGTGGAGGCAGTGCTAGTATGGGAGCTACCTAGGAGCATGATGAAGGTGCAGAGATTCCTTGGGCTGGTAGGATAATACTAGAGATTCATCCATGATTTCTCTAGTATATCATCCCTGATGACAACTTTTACATAAAAGTTGAAGATTTTCATGTGGACAGAGAAGTGTTAGCAGGATTTTCGGTAGTTGAGGCATAATTTGATGAGCACCCTGATCTTGAGATTGCTAGAGGAGGGCGTCAAGTATATAGTGTTCTGTGATGCATCAGGGACTAGACATGTTTGTTCTCTGATGTAGTGTCCAGTGGTGATTGCTTATGGTTCATGCCAATTGAGACCACATGAGAAGAACTACATAACCCGTGATCTTGAGTTGGCAGTGGTAGTATTTTCAATGAATATGTGGCGACATTACCTGATAGGTGAGCGGTTTATCATCTACTCTAATAAAAAAAGTCTCAAGTATATCTTTTCATAGAAGGATATGAACTTGAGACAGAGGTAGTGGCTAGAGTTCATATAATATTATGATGTTGAGATCATATATACTTCTTGTAAGGGGAACGTGGTGAAAGATTCTCTCATTTGAAGATTGAGTTCACCATTTCTAGATGAGGAATCATAGTAGTTAGACTTGTTGCAGATTTCTTTTATGGTTAGAGATGGGTATCTTACCTCCAATCAATGGTTTTTACCCCTACACTCTTATAGTCAGTTAGGGAGGAACAACTCTAGGATACAGACTGCATAAATCTACATGCTTAGATATCCACATTACATGATACTGATGGATATTTGAAATGTGGAGATCACATTGTTCTTTTCAGAGGATACATAGTTGTACCAGTGGCATTGTGGGAGGAGTTTCTAAGGGAGTTTCATACATCCCATTTGATGGTACATCTAGGTGTGGAAAAGATGTACCAAAACCTTCGACATCAATTTTGGTGGCCAAGAATGAAGAAGGGAGTTGTAGAGTTTTTCTCTCGATACCTTACTTGTTATCAAGTGAAGGATGAGCACTAAGTTCTAGTGGGTTTGGATCAACCATTTAAGGTTCTAGAGTGAAAGTGGGATGGGATATCCATGGACTTCGTGATGGGTTTACCATGTACGTCTAGAGTACATGATTCCCTCTGGGTGACCGTTAAACAACTCTACAAGTTTCACCACTTCCTAGCTATCTGAGAGTAGATTTTGATAGAGATATTGGGATGCCTATACATTTAGAAGATAATTCGGATTAATCGAGTCCCATCGACTATTGTTTTAGATCATGATGCTCATTTCACATCCCGGTTGTGGAAGAGATTGCATGAGAAATTTGGTACTCAGTTCAACTTGAGAAAGATGTTTCGACCCTAGACAGATGGCTAGGAAGAGAGGACCATTTAGGTTCTAGAGGACATTCCACGAGCTTACATGTTGGACTTCGGTCGTAGATGGGAGTATCACCTACCACTGGTGGAGTTCACATACAAAAATAGCTACCACTCTACCATTGGTATGGCACCGTTTGAGGCCATGTATGGGAAACATTATAGGTCACCACTTTGTTGGAATGACCCAAGAGAGTCAACACTTATGGGACCAGAGTTTCTGAGAGATACCACTGAGAAGGTGTAGATCATCTAGGAGCAGATGAAGACTCCACAGATTTGGTAGAAGTCATATGATGATAGGAGATGGGGGCATTTGGAGTTCAAGGAAGGAGACTATGTGTTCCTTCGAGTCTCACCTTGATGTGGGTGGTGAGATTTGGCCGGAATGACAAGTTATATCTAAGGTTTATTTGACCTTTTCATATACAATATAGAGTTGGTGAGGTGGCATACCGCCTAGCTATACCCATGTAGTTACACCGGGTACATGATGTCTTCCACGTGTCACAACTAAGGAGGTACGTGCATGACCCATCACATGTCATCGACTAGGGTGAGCTATACATTTAGGATGGAGTGACTTTTTCCAAGTACCCAATAGAGATTGATGATCGGCAGGAGAGGATCCTTTGTGGGTGAGTGATTCCCTTGGTGCGTGTCTGGTGGTAGCACGAGAATCTTCAGGAGAGCACATGGGAGATTAAGGCTCAGATTCATGAAAAATACCCACATATTTTTGAGTAGCCTTTTGTTTTGGTATTTCAGGGACATAAATCCCAAAGGTGGGGATAATGTAATGTCCCTAATTTTTCTGTGTATTATTTTTAAATATTATATGGAATTAATTCGAGACCAGGTGTTGAGATGATGTATGATTATGAGGGCTGGTGTACCTGAAATAAAATTTTGAAATATATTAAATATATTAAATAGAACACAATATATATTTTCCTGAAAAAGTGTAATAACTTATAAATGGGTGTCTGGATCGAAAATATGAGGGAATCGTTACATTCAGAGAAGCAATTTTGCCTTAGGCGAGGGATAACGTCATCCAGCGCAGGTCGATTGTGAAAGTTAGTTTTGGATGTTTAAAGAATAAAATAAATTAACAATTTATTTTATTTATTCATTTCATTGATGAAGAGACCGAAAACCTTTAAGTATCATGTTATGAAGAAATTATAGGGTTCTCTACATAAACCTGGAATTTTCTAGAAATGTTGGAGAAGAGAGACTTGAAGAAACCACTCGACAAATGATGATGACAGATCGAGTAGATCGTGGTTCATTGCGCCAACAGAGTTGGAGGATCTCATTGATGATGGAAACAAAATTGTTCTTCATCAACTATTTATCCAAACTTGAGGTAGGGTGTGTAATTTAAATTCCTTTTTCTCATTCTTAGATTTAACGAGGAACACAGATCAACCCATGAACAGATTGACCTATGGTTTGATCATTCTTGAGGGATGGTTTGATCGCATGTTTGATTTGGGGATGATTATTAGTTTTTTTTGGTTTATCTTGATTATCGTTCTAACAGGAATAGATTGAGGCCACAAAAAAATAATGGCTTAGGTTTCTTCCTCAAGTTTTTTCTATGTGATTTCTTCCCCTATTTTTCCCCATGTGTTCTTTATTCTTCACGGGATATGAACATATGATCATTGTGCCTTTGATTCACAATGAAACAATCCAGTATTATAGATCCAGAATTGGGACGACCTAGTATATGTGCGATGATGATGGCGATGGATGGATTAGAGTATTTCAAAAGATATCATTCTTTGAGCCTTCTTTGTACGAGTGATCAGAATCATATTTCTGAGCAGATTGGAGGCCCAAAACTTACTAAATCGGTGATGGCATGACCAGATGTCTTTAGATCTGGAGTTTTTTGATGAGGCACTTCTAGAACAGTGGTCGGATCAATAAGGAAGATGACTGGTGTGCAGATGAGGGATTCTAGAAAATCATGATGAACACGACATGTATTTTAGAATACATGATGTGTGGGGCCCACTAAATGGTGTCTAGAGTTTTGGGTAGCATAGAAGTGCCACATGGTGTGTGACACCTATCACACGGTGTGTGGGTCCTTCCCTGGGACTCAACGTATATCTTGGAGGATACACAGACACAGGGTGGAGTACACAACATGTAATCCACCACACACCTAGACCCAGAATGGTTACAAAAGCTACCCCATGTACCTGTACATGGGAAGGAAGACATGGGTTGACACCGTGTACCAACACATGGCCGGGGCACATGAGTGGACCATGGATGGACAGACACATCATGTTATCCTATCTACATGACCTGTATACCCTTTTCTACATGATATTTTTTTTCCAAACATAGGATTTTGTACACGGGCAGTACCTGGGGTCAAGGGACACAGTGTGTGACCCTACTACATATATTTTACCCCTTTATATGTGGATTAGATTCCTTTCCACCATATCTTATACAAGTTAAGTTAGGTTTCATTCCCTTGACTGTTTCCCTGAAGGTTAGAGTATATCGTTTCCTATAAACTGGAGTATGTTCCCTTCAAGAGGATTTCCTGGATATAGTTGTTGGAATCCCCCATGAGGCCCGGTGAGGGATTATCTATTAATTATTAATGCACTAGGTAAATTTTTCTTGTATAGACATGACCAAATTTACTGGGTGTCGATCCTCTACTTAGCGGGTTATTCTAGATGGAGTTGTTGGTATCACCCCAAGGCCTTGGATGTGATCGTCATCTGATGTATCATATCTCTCTTCATATCTATCAGTTTATCTATCTCATGATGGTTTCCAATGAACATTACTTCTTGGATTGACATCATCAATTTTATCAGACTCAGAAGTGCATTCTCCCGAATGAGTGCTTCATGGAATCTTTGAACTGGATCCTTAGGGGTGGTATGCGGTAGTTGTGACTTACCACTAGACTTCATGTCTATAGTTCTAGTATTTTTGAATATCCTTGTTATTTTTTGTAGACATATACTTGTGTAGATATGACTGTATCTTTCATTAGTGTATTGATTTGTGGTTTTGGGGTGCCTACAGAGTATTGTTATACTCACCCCTGCACGGGATTTTCCTGCACATGTCATGTCTTGTGCATATGAGTGACATTTTGATGGATTCTAGGGTGGACCAGGACAAGACAAAGATTTGTTAGTTCATATATCCTGAGGTGTTCCCACTGCTTCGATTAGAAATCCCAATACCTATTTGTTTATAGGTTGGACTTTGTAGTATATAGACACTTTTGATGGGCTTGTATTCTAGCCTAGTTTACTTAACTTTCTTTACTTCTATCGTACTCTGTTGGTTGGAATAGTGGTATGCATGTATTTAATTTCTTAGTGGTTTTTACATTTCATCATTTTGGGCTTGGAGATGTGTGCGTGTGTACAAGTAATTAGAAAATTCCTCCCATGTTAGTGATATGCCTACTCAGTGCTTGTCACCAACCCCTGGTCTATTTGAGGTGGGATTGGGGAGTCGTGGCATGGGTCTCATTGGGAGGGGTCGTGACACTGCATTTGAGGATGCTCCTTCACAACAGGAAGGACAAGGTTGCAATCTGCGGCCATTGGCTTTGGATGCTAGACACGATGATGGTCAGAATGATAATGGTATGCATGCATCCATAGGGACTAAAGCTCCTAATGCAGTTCTTGTGCAAGGTTTTAGCAAGTTATGGTAGATGTTGTTGCTGATGAAGAGTTTGCTACACCCAGGCAAGGTATTAACCTTTAGGTTTCTCCCGTTACTACAATTATTGATGCCCCTGATTTTTCAGACATATTTATGCTCATTGAGAAGAAATCTGCCACTACGGATGATATCACTTTGCATGAAAGGATGGATTCTGGAAGCAGTAAAGATAAGTATAAAATAGAAAATGAAGGGTTTCAAATGACGAGGAAGAAAGGAATTTTTTTCCTAAAAAGGTTGATCATTCATCCAGTGTTAAATATAATAACAGATTTGAGGTTCTTGATTATATTAATGATGATGTATGTCATATTCCAAAAACCTGTAAATGGGACAGGCACCCCAAATCTCATGGCCAGGGGCATGGTGATGCTTCTTGGGAGTGTGGAGGGTCTTCTCCATCTCTCAAGGGTCATGTCACACCAGAGAAGGTGATGATTAAGGAGAAATACATTGAGCTTTTCAACCAGAGGAATTCACAGTCAGAATGGGAGCCTACTGATGATGCTGATATTTTCAATCATGACTCTGATCATGATTACGATGTTACTTAAGTTGTTGTTTTTAATTTTGTGTGTGGGCTCACCTTTATTCTCTTCTTCTTTTATGTACTGTTTATTTTTCTTTCTTTTTATAATAAGGGGCCTTACCCCGAACCTTCTTGGTATAATTATAAGCTATAAATAAATATATTTATAATTATTTATATATAATTATATATATATATAAAATTATAATAGATGTATTTATTGTAATTTTATAATTATTAGAAAATATATATAGTTATAATTATAATTAAAAATAAATATATTTAAAAAGTATTTTTACATAATTAAATTTTTTTAATTGTAAATATATTAAATATATTTATTATCTAAATATATTTATTGTAATATAAGTATTTTTGATATCATAATAGATTCGTGGGTATAACAAGTATGACACATATTCCTAGTAAAGTATAGATAATAAAAAATGATTAATCAAATATGGACAACATAAATAATAAGAAGGGTGTAATGTATAAATGAACATTCATGATGAATACATAACATATATGCGCGTCAATTATACTCACACATCAATAATTTTGATGACCAAATTCATTGGAAACACAAACACACACACACATATATTTATAATTATAATTATAAATATATATATTTAAAAGGTATTTATATTTAATAATAAATATAATAAATATAATAAATATAATAAATATAATAAATACAATAAATATAATAAATATAATAAATAAAATAAATAAAATAAATAAAATAAATATATTAAATATATTAAATATAATAAATATAATGAATGTAATAAATATAATAAATGTAATAAATATATTTATTATTTAATGAAATTTATTATAATCTTATAATTGTTTAAATATATATTTATTTAATTATAATCTTATAAATACATTTTTTAAAACATTATATATATATATACATTTGAATTATTAAAAAATATATATTAATTATAAACATGCATTTTTTATTTAATGTATAAAAATAAACATTATTTTTGAATACAAATATAATAATTTTATATAAATTAATAATATTTTTTATTAAAAACTTTTACCAATGCTAAAAATAGCACTGATAAATCTACCCTTTATCAATGGTAAAAAAATCACTAATAAGGGTTAAACCTTTATAAACATTTTTTAGCACTGATAAAGGGTAGTTTTATCAGCGCTTTTAGCTAGCATTGATAAAGGCCCCCTTTTATCAGTGCTTTCTACTTAGTGCTGATAAAACCTGGCACATCCCTTGCCCAGATCTGTGGTGCTGTAACTACTATAGAATCAGCCATAGAAAGTTCATAGATGCTAAAAATATCCTCTTGGGAGAATGTTCAGACAGACGAGTTTATAATGCGATAAACAACTAAAAATTATAAAAACTATACAATTATTTAAAAAAATATTTAAATTAACTAAAACTATCAATGTTAATTAGAGTAATATATGGAGGAAACCAGATAGAGAACGAAGCCTCAAAGTTGTGACGTCCTTTTAGGTGCATGCAATACCAATTATTTAATTACCACATCTGAATATTTCTTTATCCAATTATCATCATTTCTAAATTTAATTAAAATACTTTCAAGTCTCTAATTTTTCACATAAATTATCCAACATTTTATTCTCTGATTTGATGAACAATTAACATTGAATCACTTGGTGAAATACGATGAACCATTTCTTACAAAGTTAAAGTATCTATCGGTGTCATGTTCGCTCACATAATATTACTTATTAGGTATCAACCATGCAAGTTTGAATGGAGAAATTCACAAAAATTTAATTTTTCAATAAATATATTTATTTATTCAGAATTTTCTTGATTGCAGATTGTGATTCTCTCACACATAAAATTCATTTCCAAAGAAATAAATTTTTTCTTATTATCTAATTTGTGATTAATTGTTAGGTATCACACAACCGAACACCAAAGCATGTGTTCAGACCCCATATGATAATAGTTTAGACACATATACAATTAAATAGATAAACATCCAAATGATATACAATTATTGGAAATCATACGCAGAAAAAAATAAATCCATTCAATTACTATCACGTTCATCAAAACTCTGACACAAAATAATTAGTCAGTCATGAAAAAATTCGACACATAAAATAATAAATAAGAGATATCATTGTGTTCATGTCAACACAATTGTCACCACAATCCATTACCAATGATCGTTGCATGAAGATTAGCACCCCGTTGGTTATCGCAATCACAATGTGAACCACCGCACATGATAACATGCATGAAGAATAGTCAAAATCAAACACAATATGAAGGTGTTGATGACTTGGACATGTGTCACAGATTTTAATGGATGGACGATGGTGGCCAGATGTGGTTGAAAGTTGGGAGATGGTGACAAGTCTTGCTTGGTGACGATGTAACATCCTGAGATTTTAAGAAATAACTTCCTTAAATTTAATTTAATTTTTTTTGATAGTTTGTGTTACATGTAATGCATAGTTTATCTTTCATTATACTCAACACCATGTTTATATTAAGTTGTATGCAATATTAGGTCTCTTTTATAACGCGTGTTACATGTAATACCAAGTTTTACAGAGCAATAATGTAATATTAATATTTAATATGATTGTTATCACTTATGTGTTGGAATGATGGGAATGAATGAGATTAAATAAATTATGATAATATAGTTTAAATAATTTTATAAAATTAATTCTTTATAATTAATTAAAAATTGAAATAAAAACCAATTGAATATAAAATATTATTTTTTTATGAAAAAACTATTTTTATAATCAGAATAGTGTTTTATATTAATAAACTAAACTAATCACTATTAGTGAAATATATTAATGAAATATATATATTATAAACCAAATAAAATATTTAAAATCCATTTTATGTGTTTTCTTGACAAGAGATAAGAATAAATCCAATTTTAAGCATAAAAGATGTATTTTTCTAAAATGCAGTTTTTCCGTCTTTTAATGGAAGGCTTGTTTTAAAAATAATTTTTGATAGTTTTATAAATTTTATTTAATAAAATAAAATTAAATTTTAGAAGTGAAATATCAAAATTTATGTTTTTTGTGAATTTGGGGTATTTTTATGAGAACTTTCATATTTTAATGAATAGTGAATGCAAGTGAATTATAATTGAAAACTGCATTTTCATATATTTTATTTATATAGTTAAAATATATTTTAATTTGTTTTTAAGGTATAATTAGTTCAATTATACATAAATAAATCCAATTTAGGTCATTGGAATTATTTTCACATTAAAATTGGATATTAAAATATTCAAACATTTTAACTTTTTTACTTTAAAAACCGGTTGTTTCATCCCGTCTGCGAGATCAATTTTAAATTTAATTCAGCCACTTATGTGATTAGAATTTGGAAAACTGGATTCCATATTTTTAATTAGAATAATTTATAATTTATATTAATTTATACATAGTTTTGACCAAAAATATTAGTGAAAATAATTAAAATTAATTACAATGATTAAGGTAAAAATGAGTTCACTTAGTGGTTAAACTTTAATCTTAATGGACCAAATGATCTATAAACTTGTATAAAATCCCTTGTATAGAATTCGTTTTACCAATATGACCTTAGTATTGATTTATATGAGACATTTGGAATACTATTCAATGAAAGAGACCAATATAATAAGTTAAGAAAAGAAAAAGACAAAAAATGTACCTTTCTTCCTTTTATTATCTATAAACATTTGGGGATGGGGAAAAACTTTTTAAGGTTTTTTTATAAATATTATTTTGAAATATAAATGATTTTTTTATCATAATAATTTGTTTTTAATTTTTAGATATTATATAACTACATTAAATGTTTAATAAACGCCAATTCTTAAATTATTTAGTTAGTAATTAAATAGAATAAATGATACTAAAAATATTAAAAGTGAGGTAAATAGAATGATTTTTTGTGTTATATTATTAATTTTATGAATATATCATGAATAAATATCTGTGAAATTAGTATATTTCAATTCCATTATTGTCTTGATATTGTTTAAATTTAATTAATTACATAATGTCAAAATTGACATTAATTTTAGTTTTATAATAAATGATATTTTATTAAATGATTAAAAATTACTTAAAATAACAACTTATATAAAGTTATTTTTAAATGTTAATAAATATAAAATATGTTCCATTCATGGACTAATTTATCTTTTATAAAAAACATATTGACCCCTAAATAATAAAAACATTGTTAGAACGGGTTGGGTTAAAAAAATATTTTTGCGCGTTACATGCATTTTTGTTAAATTTAATTTCCAACATGCATGAGATTTTTATTTTAAATTTTTTTATATTTAAAATTAATGTGTCTAAATTTTATAATAATCATTTCTTTAATTTATTCTTAACGTGTTAATTAAATAGGTTTGAAAACTAGTTACCTTAATGAAAAACCAAAATGAAAAAAAATAAAAAAACATAGAAGTTAAAGAATAATATGTTTTAAAAATTAATTTATTTTGTGTAATGTGAGTGTGGATTTAAACTAATTCCCATAAACTCCATTATTTTTTATTTTTTAAGCACATGAGGTAAGGGAGACCTCCGAGTAGTGTTTACCTTTTTGTATTTACAAGAATGTCTTTCCTCCTCCACTATAAAAGAGAATTTACTTTCCCCCATTATTTACACATCTCAATACCTTTTGTATTATAAAAACTACACATATATCAACTCCCAAAATAACCCTTATCATATTTAAATCCTTAATTTGGGCATAAATCAAACCAAGGAAGTCCTTTGGTGCAAACCAAAAGAAGTTACCTAAAGAAGAGGTAACATTCTTCAACATGCACTTTTGTTTTATTTCTTTATACACCCTTAAATTATTCTTATTCCATGATTATATAATAACCTCACTATCCTAAATATATTTATATATTGTTATGTTAAGGGTTCAACCACCACCTTTATACACTTCCATAAAATGGGATACACAACCATCGTTCATGTATACGGTGAACTACTACCTCACGAATCGATGCCATTCGTTCTTCTATTACCAACTTTCAAGGCTGGGTATTAATGATGGATTTATTATTTATATTATATATATATTATATTTATGATTTATTTATTATTTATTAATTATTATTTAACACATACCTATATGCTTTCCATTTTATGGGAATACGATTGTAGGCACCGTGAAATGTGTTCCATGCAGTTTTTTATAGAATTGAAGATGTGAACCTCACCTAGAATCCAAATGCTAAGTTTGAGTAAAATACGTCCCTATGGATGAATAAGGAGAAGATTATATTTTAATGTTTCATGACCCAAAAAATGCATCTATGGGGCTTGAAAAGTTCACGGTGTGACTCTCCATTTTTCATGGGGGTCAGGGATAGTAGCGAAGTGACCAACCCAAAGGGCCAAGACTATATCTTGATATTGATCCTGAGAAGGGGTGTGGGGGAGTAACCACCATGGTATGAATAATTAGGTTTTAGAAGGTGGTTCCTCCTAGGCCCTGCTTGCATACAACCTTTTCATACCACTTGGATGGCCAAAAAGGCACAACCCCCCATATGCGGTACACCTAAACTGATCTCCTACGCCTAGAACATACGTGACACAGAAGTTTTTCCACCCCTACATGATCTACATACACTGGGAATCTATGACATGGACCTGTTTGGACAACATTCTTCAACAAAGACCCTCTTTTCCTATAAATAGGACCCTTGGGATCCACATTTAGACCAATGAAAAATCGGATTAAACCTTAGAGCTTTCATTGTGCAACCCCTTCCCAAGTCTCCCAAAATTTCTCATGTAGCTATCTAAAATAGGATAGAAGAGGTAATTAAGGGAATAAGAATATTCAAATTCTCATTAGGTTCTAAAACATAAAACACCAGCATGAGGACCATTCTCCCCTAAGGAGAAACCACCTGCATGAGGTCCCTATCCCTAATCGAGGACCTACATGAGAGCCTTTTAGGAACACCAGAGTAGACCCAAGGTGTACTAGATAAAACCTTATCCAAGTGTTTTCACCTTAATAGCCTATTAATTGAGGTATATCCAGCTCGCACATCCCTTGTTCCTCTAAGCTAATCCCTTTTCAGTTCCTCCTAGGGCCTGCATGGCCCACCTGCACAACATTCCTGCACCGAGAACCTATGCCCAAGACCTACACGAGTCACCCTTTTGGCCTTCCTCAATGACACTCATGGAAGAGCCTATTATTATTTGGATCCATTATATTAAAGGGACCTTGTTGAATCCTCCACCAAGATAATCGTATTTACAAAACCTTAGGCAAAGGCACATCAGCATGTCTCCCATTTGGATTTGGATTTCTATGGTCATAGGTTTCCCACACTTTTCCTACCAAAGGAAAATGATCATTGAAGAATCTATAGTATTGGAACCCTATCCTTTTACATATAACATTACATGATTTTCAGCATAATTATACATTAGATTATAATCCAAGGATCCTAAAGTCTAGTGTCTTGGAAGACTAGGTACATAAAACTGAAAACATGGAACTAAATAAAACATTTTGTTATTTAATCATCAAATAGAGCTCCTAAATTCCATTGTGATCAAACATATTCCTTGGGTACCCTAGGTAACACTTGAAAAAATGGGTGATCTAAATAGCTAGTAAGGGAATAACCATAAGAACAAAACATGAGCACATGGGATAGAAGGCATGACATGATGATATAAACAGACATGTGATATATGGGATCATAACATATAAACACAGAATCATATAAACATAGAGTCATAATAATGTGTAAGAAACATAAAACATAAATTTATTATGATTCAAATATAACCACAAATACCGTTTCACATGGTAGCATATTCCAAGGCTAACCGCCAAGACTGTCACACATGGTAGCACAAGCCAATGCTAACTTCCAAGACCATCGAACATAACGTCTCATGAGACTCAACTTTACCCAATTAATTAGATAAATATCTAGGCCCACCCATATTAACTTTTCATGAATATTTTTTTCACATAAATAATCAAACATAATCAATCTTACATAAACATAAGGGTTACCTAAGGAAAGAATTGCATACCAGAAACATGTCATAAAGCATAACAAATGGGCAGATCATAAAAGTGTCCATGAAAGATAGGAACTAAAATATAAATGTAAATTCATAATGGAAAATAGGCATGTATAATAGTAATTGATTTCAAGTATAAGTTACTACATGTAAGAAAAGTATTTAAGAAAGTTTATCATTAAAACATTTTATGTGATTTTAAGGAAAATACTATAAAGCCTTTAAAATAGAAAAGGGAAAAATCCTTTATATAAAACCAGAATTTAAACAAGAATGTTTTAATAAAAGAAAATTATGATTTTATAAAGACAATTATGGATTAAAATAGAATATAGAGTGCACTTGAAATCAGGTAATAATTCATGAAGTTCCCTCAAAATTGGTTTGCTTATTGGGATGTATTGAGGAGGGAGTCACTTAAAAACATGTATGTACATGAAATAGAATGATGAAAGGGTTTTGATAAATGAATTTGGTACATGTACACATAATTTATAAGATACACATAAAAATATATGATAACTTAATTTTGGTAAAATGAAGATAAGGTAACCCGAAGGAATAAAGGAGGTTCGGGTATAATCCCTTACAGATTATCGACATGGTATCAGGTGTACTTAAGAGGGATTAATGAGAGAGAAATGGGTTTATCATCACATATACATCATGAGGTAAGTATGTGTTAGTTGATAAATTATACCTCATCATTAGGGATTACACATAAAAGTGCATAACATAGAGGACATTCTTGATTAAAAGTGAAATAGAGAGGATCCCTTAACTTAAGTCAGATGGTGTTCTTCGCTTGATCTTAATGACATGAATAATCAAATTAGGTTCATTAATTAATATTTATAGAAACTCTTATGTATGTAAAAGATTTATTATAACCTTTTTAAGTTCATTAATAACCTTTTTTATGGGTTAAGTGGTTCAATTTAATTTTTTGGGAGCGTTTTCTTCCTTGGTTTTAATGATCGGTTTACTTATATTAATGTTCAAATACACATGTATGATGAGATTGGTGATACCGAATTGAAGTTATATTAAATTATTTAACATCAAGAATAATACATGGTTATTAAATTCATTTGGTTATATAGATTGAAGGTGAATAATTATATAAAACATTAATGATAAAAACTTGGATTAATTTGGCGATTTTGATCATAATTAACTTGTTTTGTATTATTATTTTAAATCATGTGTGAAAAAGGATTACAGAACATAAAATAAGATAAAATAAATGTTTAATAGTTTTTTTCAACCATAAAAATGTTTTCATTCATGAATTGAAGATGGTAATAGAAATTGATAACCCGTTATCCTTGAATGTGATAAATTAACCCAACTCAGACGGTGTTTTCATTTATTTCATATAAAAGGAGGGGAAATGAGATATGACAATGAATTATACCATTATCATAACAAAATTTTAGTACATTTATGGTAATGGAGTTATCATACCATTTATATTAGGATAGGTTAGAAAATAAAAGGGAACAAAGGAATATGAAAATAAAATGAAAGAAAAGAAAAGATGAATTTACCACTTGATTTAATCTTTATTGAGAGACTTTTTAAGAGGATAGGATTTGGTATTTTTAAGAGACAAAAGGATTATGGAAATGGGGGAGGATATTGGGGATATATTTGAGTAGAATTTAAGTAAGACACAAGGCTTGAGAGGAGTGAAGAGTAGAAGGGAGTATGGGTGGTTTTTATAGTGGAGGGGAGGAGGGTTTTCTTAATATTTTAACCATTAGTTTAATATTTTTCCATAATACAGGAAATAGTAATGATTATTATGACCAAAATAGTAATATTTGAATTTGAGTTTGAATAAATTTCCATTTATATCATCCATGATGCAAGCATGATGCATAAATTTAGGTTTTTGAATTTATCATGAATTATCGTATTTTACAATTCAAAACAAATTCAAGTATTTTAGAAAAATCGAAACAAATCACCCTAACCATTTTTTGACATGTGGAATCAAAAAATAAAATCCATTTTTTATTTTTCCCCTAAATATGATTAATTTAATTTTTAATTAAAATCATAATTTTCTCAAAAAAAATATTTTTTAAAACAATAACTGATTTTATAATGAATTCAAAAATTACATAAGGTCTTATAAAATTATCTTAAAACTAGAAGAAATAAAATTGTTAATTTATGAACAACTTTTAGGAAAATATGTTTTCTTTTAAATTAATTAATTTAATTATAATTAATTATTTATGACTTATAAAAATACCAATACTTTTACTATGGTCATATTATCACTTATAAGGTGCCTAAATTTTATTTATACATTCATGTGTGTGGTTAATGTTGTTATTGTTTTTCTTGGTGGGTGCACCAGGACATTGAAGTAGTGCAACAAAATGTCGATGCATGGAAATAGTGGTAGCAAGCCACTGGCTTAAACCCCCATTAAAAAATTAACTTAATATTGAGTGACCCATTGAGCCACGTGTTAGATATTAAACTAATAAGAATAGATACTACACATGATATTAGCCAAAAGGCAGAGAAAGGTATGCACAATTACTATTGTTTTGAACAATTTACTATTCATAAGGGTTAAATTACCATTCACAAGGGTAGGTTACTATTCACAAAAAATAGTTTTGTTCCATCAGACTCCGAACTCTTACAGATCGGAATCGTGTATATCAGATTTTTGAAATTCAGAACACAGAAGTGACAATATTATGTCTAAAGGTCACATAGTACTTAGTAGTTCATTGTGTTGTAATTTCATGTGATTATATGACATAATTATAAGAATAAAATTTCCATTGATAAAATATTAGGTTGTTGCATTATTCCCCACTTATGAAATTTCACCCTCAAAATTTCGTTTTACATTATAATCTATAAACAGGTGCAAGTACTTTTCCTTCATTTCCTCCTCTAGTTCCCATGTTTCCTCTTCATGATTATGGTTCCACCACAGTACTTTGACCAGGTGAGTAGTCTTATTACATAGAACTTTATCTCTATGATCCATGATCTTCACTAACTTCTCCTTATAAGAAAGATCATTCTCTAACTATACCACCTCTAAAAAGAGTACATGTGAAGGATCTAGTATGTACTTTCTTAAGAGGGATACATGGAAGACATCGTGTACTTTAGACACGGTAAGTGAAACTGCTAGTCGATAGGACACAACCCTGACTTGATCAAGAATATTGAAGGGGCTGATGTACCTGGGACTTAGCTTTCCTTTCTTCCCAAATATCATGACCTTATTTTATGGAGATAAGTGTATAAATACCATGTCTACAACTTTGAACTCAAGGTCGTGTCGAAGATGGTCTGCATAACTCTTCTATCGACTTTGGGCTACCTTGATGTGCTGTTAAATGTTTTTCACCTTCTCCACTATTTCTTTGACCATTTCAGGTGGTAACAGCTTATGCTCACTGACTTCATCCCAACACGCTGGTGTTCTACACCTTTTCCCATAAAGGACTTCGTATGGTGGCATTCAAATGCTCGAGTGGAAACTATTGTTTTAGTAGAATTAAAATAGTGCAAGATGTTGGTACCATACTCATTTTAAGTCCATAGAACATTCTATCAACATATCTTTCAGTGTTTTAATAGTTCAATCAGATTGGCCATTAATTTGAGGATGATAGGATGTACTGAAGTTTAGTTCAGTTCTTAGAGCATATTGGAGACTTTTATAAAACATAGAGGTGAATACCATATCTCTATCAGATACAATATATAGTGATACTCCATAAAACCTTACCACTTCTTTGATATAGATATGTGAAAGTTGATCTAATGTGAAGTCCTCTTGAATTGTGATAAAGCGATCTGTCTTTGTAAGAGGATCCATAATGACCCATATAACATTGTTTCTTCTGGATATCCTTGTAAGTCCAGTGACAATGTCCATGGTGATGTTCTCCCACTTCCATGTTGTTATGGGTAGTGGTTGCATCATTCCCTTAGACTTATGCCTTTTAGCCTTCACTTTTTGACATCTCAGACACTTTTATGTATACTAAGCAATCTCCTTCTTCATATTGTCCCAAAAAAAGTTCTCTTAGAAACCTCGATACATCTTTGTGCTCCCTGGGAAAATTGAGAAGGTTGAGCTATGTGAATCATTAAAAATCTCATTCTTTATCTCTAGATCAGATGGTACACATAATCGTGACCCAAATATTACAACTCCTTCCTCATAAATCACAAACTCAAAGGATTTCTCATTTTTAATGGCTTCCACCCTTTTCTAAATTTCCACATCTTTTCTTTGAGCATCCTTTATTTTATCCATGAGGGATGTTTGAGAAATCATTTTATAAATGATTGATGATGTTCCTCCCTTAATGATTCCCTTATCTATCCTCTATAAATCTAAGAATATTGGATCCTTTTCAATTCACATCATTGATAAAGATGTAGGATCCTTTCTACTTAGAGCATTTGTCACCTTGTTTGCCTTACCGAGATGGTAGTGGATTGATAAGTCATAATACATGACAAGCTATATCCATTTTACTGGAGAATATTAATATATTTTTGTGTGAATATATATTTGATACTCTTCTGATTAGAATATTTCTTACACTTCTCCCCATATAGATAATGCAGCCAGATTTTTAACGCAAAGATTACAGCTTCCAAATTCAGATCATGCATAGGATAGTTTTTCTTATGGATTTCCATCTTCCTTGAGGTGTAGGATATTAATTTATCATTTTTCATTATCACACATCCTAATACCTTATTTTAATCATCACTATAAATGACAAAGAGTTCTCCACTTGTTGGGAGTGTGAGTACTGGCGCAGTGATTAGCCTATTTTTCAACTCCTTAAAGAAGTCTTAACATTATTAAGTCCAGACAAACATTAATTCCTTTTGTGTCAGCTTGGTCATTGGGTTCAAAAATTGTGATAATTTCTTCATAAATCATCGATAATACCCAGGTAGACCCAGAAAGCTGCGGATCTCCATTATAGATGTTGTCCTGGGCCACTCTTCAATCACCTTTGTCTTGGTTGCGTCCACAGATATCCCTTTCTTAGTGATAACATGCCCCAAGAATGATAGTTCCTCCATCCAAAACTTATATTTATTATAATTTTCATACATATTCTCCCTTTTCAAAGTCTTTAACACAATATTCAAATGCTTTTCATGTTCATCCTTGCTCTTGGAGTATATCATAATATCGTCAATAAATACTGCCATAAATTTATTGAGGTAATCTCTAAATAATATATTAATTAAATCCATGAACATTTCTGGAGCATTAGTGATTCTTAATGGATTGATTATGAACTCATAGTGTCCATCCCTTGTTAGAAAGGAAGTCTAGGTAATATCTTCCTTCCTCACCTTAAATTGGCGATATCCTGACCAAAGGTCCACCTTAGATAAATAATTGTCCCCACGAATCTAATAGAAAAATTAATATATATGTGACATGTGATACTTGTTATTTATTGTAATTTTATTAATCTCATGATAATCAATGAAAAATATCATTGATCCATCCGTCTTCTTGACAAAGGGGACCGACGCACCCAACGATAAAGCACTCGGGCATATAAAACCTTTCTCTAGATTCTCATGTAACTGCTTCTTTAGCTCCTGCAGCTCTACGATAGACATTGTATAAGGTTTCTTTGATATAGGTAGAGATCAAGGAAAAAATTCAATCAAGAACTCAGCCTCTCGATCAAGAGGAAGACCAGGAAACTCTTTAGGGAGTAAATCAGTGTAATCCATCATTATGGGAATGTCTTCAATCATGATTCTCTCCTTTCTCTAAATCATTTGATCTAGACATGATTGCTTATAAGGAATTAATATCCACATTGAGAAAATGAATCTAAAGGAGATTAATCTTCCTCTTTACACTTGTAAGAATTGGAGGATACTTTGGGATGTGAAGAGTGATCTCCCTTTCATGACAGTTGATGTTAGCTTTGTATAAATATAGCAAATCAATGCCCAAGATTGAATCTAACTCCACTGAAGGATGTATGATGAGATTTTCTAGAAGGTTTAATCCACAAACGTTAATTGGGGAGGGGTTATAAACCATGGAAACAATAATTACCCCATTCCCTATTCTCACAGACAACTTATCCTCTAAATTTTGAGGTGGTGCTTGAATATTTCTACCAAACTTGCAAGATATGAAAGAATGTGTAGAACCAGAATCAAATAGCACGTTCTCTATTCATGAATGAATAACTAGCGTACCTTTCATGAAATTGTTGTATAGCTTCACCTCAGAATTAGTGATGGAACAAGCCCTTCTTTGTTGACTTGGAAGTTGTTATTGATTTCGTCAAATAACCCTTGAAATAGGGAAATTGTTCACATAATGCACATGCTCCTTGCAGTTGTAACACTACACTATAGGTTGAGTGTGGATCTGATCCTTTATTTCTTCTTCCACATTAGTGGGATTCTTTATATCCCATCGGCCGTTTTTATCCAGATGTCCCAACTTTCCACATTTGAAGCAATTCTTGGTTCCCTTTAGAAAGTACCCATGATGATTATTCCCACAATTTTTACATGTGGAATTATCGGGATTCTTTCCATCATGGAATTTATTTGTAGAACTTCCCACATTAGATTCAATTTCCCTCTTTTTTTTCGTCGGGCCCACGATACCACTCAGAGTATCCAATCTCAATTTCAACCTTAAGGGCACAATAGATAATCTCCTCATAGGTGTCGAAGTCTTGAATCACCAACAATTTTTGTAGACTCGGCTTCAGTCTGTTAAAGAAGAAATCCACCTTGCTTTTGATGTTCATGACAAATCTAGAGGCATACATTGCAATCCTTGTAAAGTTTTCTTCATATGCCCTGATTAACTTATATTCCTTCTACTTGAGTCCGAGGAACTATATTTCTATCTTGAGATTTACGGTTCAGGGAAAATATTTATTGAAAAACATTCTATTAAATTTCTCCCAATACATGGAATCAATTTATTCTTTGGGATTCATATTCTTGATCAGTGTCCACCACTGATCAGCTTCCCCATCAAAACGGTAGATCACCAGTATGACTTTGTCTTCTTCTAAGAACTGGAGGATAGATAATATATTTTTAATGGAGTTGATAAACTATTCCTTGGGGAGGGGATCAGAATATCCAATAAACATGGGAGGCCTTTTCCGCATGAAGGATTCAACATCAACTTTTTCTTTCCTTGGAGGAGGATGGTGTTCCACATGATTCAAGTTATTATTCATAACTTGAGCCAACATAGCAAGTACTGTCATAAAATTTTGAGCACCTGTTGCCATCATATTAGGTGCATCATTAGGAAAATCTTCACATTCCGAATCACATTGATTGTTGGAACATGTTCTTTTATTTACCTCCATTAACTAAAAAAAAGAACATATAATTAGAGGGCTGGAATAGTTAGCTATTAAGCATAAAATGGATACTTCGAACATAAGAGGATAAACTTGTAAAAGAGAAGTATATCCTAACTTTTTATTCACTATGTTTCAATATATGTTATCCTTGATCTATTTATTAACTTATATTCTTATGAGATTTTTTTTACATTCCCTTAATAATGGTTTGTTCCAAGCTCATGAATTTACCAAAGCATATCCCCCGATAGTGTCAAACCAAGAGTGTATCAAGGCCCGTTGTCATTCATTAGTTCCTATTCGAGTCTTGATCAAAGATGTGTTTTTAGGTTTTACCCCTAGATACATCTCTGCTAGATCTACCTCTACCTATTTGTATCTTTATAGGGTCATATTTTCTTGATAAACCACTTACTCTATACTTACCAAAATTTAGGGGTGTTTTCTTATAGTTAGTCTCATCCTTAAGGTCCTTACTAAATTTCTCTATTCCTAATCTCCAAAAATAACTAGAACATCCTCTGATACTAACTATAGTGACCCTATCCTTTTACATATAACATTATAGGATTTTAAGCATAATTATACATCATAGTACAAGCCAAGGATCGTAAAGTCTAGTGTCTTGGAAGACTAGGTACATAAAACTAAAAACATGGAACAAAAAAAACAATTATTTATTTAATCTTAAAATTGATCTCCTAACACCCATTGTGCTCAAACATCTTCATAGGGTACCCTGGGGAACACATGAACAAAGGGATGAGAAAAATAGACTAGTAAGGGAATAACCATAACATGGGATAAAAGGCATGACATGATGATATAAAAAGGCATGTGAAATATGGAAACATAACATATAAACATGGAGTCATAATAATGTGGAAGAAACATAAGACATGAATTTAGAATGAGTGAAGGATAACTACAAAGACCATTTCACATGGTAGCACAAGCCAAGGTTAACTGCCAAGATCATCGCACATGGTAGCACATGCCAAGGATAACCGCCATGACCGTCACACATAATGTATCATGAGACTCAAATTTACCCAATTCATTGGATATATATTTGGATGCACCCATCTTAACATTTCATGAATTTTGTTTACATAAAGAATCATACATAATTAATCTTACATAAACATAAGGGTTACCCATGGAAAGAATTGGGTACCACAATCATGTCATAAAGCTTAACAAATGGGTGTATCATAAAAGTGTACAAGAAAGAAAGGAACTAAAATATACACAAACATTCATAAGGGAAAATAGGAATGTATCATGGTATGTGATATCATGTATAAGTGACAACATGTATGAAAATTATTTATGAAATTTTAGCATTAAAACATTTTTGTGTGGTTTTTAGGAAAATACTATAGTGATTTTAAAATTAAAAAGGGAAAAATAATTTATATAAAACCAGAAGTGAACCAAGAAGGTTTTCATAATAAAAAAAATGATTTTATAAATACATTGGTGGATTAAAACAGAATATATAGTGCACTTGAAATCAGGTATGAATTCAGAAGTTCCCTCAAAATAGGTTTGCATATCGGGAAGTATTGAGGAGGGAATCACTTAAAAACACGTATATCCCTGAAAGAGAATGATGAAAGGGTTTTGATAAATGAATTTAGTACAGGTAAATAGAATTTATATTATTCACATAAAAAGATATGATAATTTTATTTTGGTAAAAGGATGATAAGGTAACCCGAAGGAACAACGGTGGTTTGGGTAGAATCCCTTACGGATTATCGGAATGGTATATGGTGTACTTAAGAGGTATTAATGAGAGAGAAAGGTGTTTATAATAACTTATAAATCATTAGGGTAGTGTGAGGTAGGTGAAAAATCATACCCCATCATTAGGGATTACACATAAAAGGGCATAACATAGAGGACACTCTTGAATAAAAGTGAAATAGAGAGGATCACTTACCTTAAGCCCGATGGTGTTATTCGCTTGATCTTGATGACATGAATAATTAAATTAGGTTAATTAATTAATAATTAAATAACGTATTATATATTTAAAATATTTTTTATAACCTTTTTAAGTTCACTCATGACCTTTTTGATGTGTTAAGTGGTTCAATTTCATTGTTTGAGAGCGTTTTCTTCCTTGGTTTTAATGATCAGTTCACTTATATTCATGTTCAGATACACGTGGATGATGAGAGTGGTTTTCTAGAATTTAAGTTATATTAAATTAGTGAACATATATTATATTAAATGGTTATAATTTTTTTGGTTATATGGATTGAAAGTGAATCCTTATATAAAACATTAATGATAAATGCTTGGATTAATTTGGCGATTTTGCTCATAATTAACTTGTTTTGTATTATTATTTTAAATCTTGTGTGAAAAAGGATTACATAACATCACATAAGATAAAATAAATCTTTAATAGTCTGGTTCAACCATAAAAATGGTTTCAATACCAGAATTTAATATGGTAATAGAAATTGATAACTCGTCATCCTTGAATGTGATAAATTAACACATCTCGGACGGTGTTTTCATTTAATTATTATAAAAGAAGGGGAAAGGAGATATGATAATTAATTATCCCATTATCATAACAAAATTCTATTACATGTATGGTACTGGAGCTGCCATACCCTTTGGATGAGGATAGGTTAGGAAAGAAAAGAGAACAAAGGAACATGAAAAGAAAATGAAAGAAAAGAAAAGAGGAATTCACCTCACGATTTAATCTTCCTTGAGAGCCTCTTCAGGGGAAAGGATTTGGTCTTTTGAGGAGAGAAAAGGATGATAGACATGGGGGAGGATATTGGGGAGAGATTTGGGCAGAATTTAGGTAATACACAAGGATTGAGAGGAGTGAATAAAAGAGGGGAGTATGGGTGGTTTTTATAGTGGAGGGGAGGATGGTTTTCTTAATATTTTAATCATTAGTTTATTACTTTTACATAATACAAGAAATATTAATGATTATTATGACAAAAAATAGTTATATGTGCATTTAAGTTCGTAAAAATGGCCATTTATATCATCCATGACTCAACCATGATGTAGAAATTAAGTTTTATCATTTATCGTGAATTATAATATTTTACTATTCATAAAAAATCAAGTATTTTAGAAAAATCCCAAAGATTTACCCTAACCAGTTTTCAACGTCTATAATCAAAAAATAAAATGCATTTTTCAATTTTTTTTCTAAATATGATTAATTTAATTTTTAATTAAAATCATAATTTTCTTTAAAAAATGGATTTTAAAACTATAACTGATTTTATAATTATTTCAAAAATTAGATAAGGTATTATAAAATTATATTAAATCTAGAAGATATAAAATTTTCAATTTATGAAAACGATTTAGGAAAATACATTTTCATCTAAATTAATTAATTAATTTTAATTAATTTTTTATGAACTACAAAAATACCAATACTTTTAAAATAGTTATATTTTCACTTATAAGATACCAAAATTTTATTTATACATTCATGGGTGAGGTTACTATTCTTTTAAAATATTTAATATTCAAAAGGTTCATATTACTATTCATACGGGTAGGTTACTATTCTTAATGGTAGGTTACTATTCACCAAAAAAATAAGTTTCTTCAATTAGACTCCAAACATCTTACTGCCGAGAACCATGTATGTCATATTTTCAAATTTCAAAACATAGAAGTGAAAATATTTTGTTTAAAGGTCACATAGTACTTAGTAGTTCATTGTGTTATAATTTCATGTGAGTATATGGGATAATTATAACAAATTTCCATTAATAAAACATTGGGTTGTTACATGTAGATTTGGATATCTATGGTCACATGTATCCTTACCCTAGGGATAAGGTTGATGAGTTCATGATCTTATATTTAAGGGATAGGAATCTGTCCATCATTTTCCATCTTTGAGATATAGATCCTCCAATCTATAGTAGAGAGGGTGAGAATTACGATTTAGTTTCCTTTTGATAGGGAATGACATACTCCTCCCTCACTATGGGACTAATTTTAGGGAAACCATCATAGTGTAAGCCGCTAGATATTTTTAGAGGAGGTTATATTTTTTTTATCCTCTATTCCTCCAAGCCATTGAGTCAGAAAGGTGACGGGTACCTGAGCCCTCTCCCCTCTCACCTTGGAATCCTTGACCATCATTCTTTCTATACGTTAGACTCTTTCCCAATGTAATATGAAGAGAGGTAAGTATCATGGCCTCATCCTCTTCCGTCGTAGCCCCAACCTCTTCTATTGCAGCCTAGTCCTCTTCCACCAGTGAAGGAGGAAAAGAGAGTGGTTTGTAGAATCTTCTACTTTCTCTTGTTTCTCACGTGAGCATGACTCACGTGGGATTAAAGGTTAGTGATGATCATGAATCCCACACAATCCATATAAAGGAATGAACTATGATAACTATGATTCCCACTATAAATGGGAAAAGTAGGAATCCTTCTCAATGCCCGAGATCTATATCATCTCATCCATGAAATGAGAAATCATGCCCCCCTCAAATAGTCCTCCTCCTAGGTGTAAGAACCAAATCAGATTAAACTACGAGAACTCTAATTCCTGTTAACCCGGATACATAGGAATCCTACCTAAAGCTCATGCTCAATGGAAATCTTCCTTAGGATCAAGCCCCAATAATAACCCCTTAATCCAAGTATCCTCTTTAGGAGTAAGACCTGAGTTAAACCCACAAACCATCATGATTCGATACATCACTCATGATTCCTTTATTAAGGTATCCTATTCAAGACTAAGACCCTACTTATTTTTATTAAAAGAACCATACCCTCTAATGAGACCTAACAAACTACGTTGGATTTGATTTGCATCAAAATGGGATACAAAGGAAGTCTCCCTAAGGTTTAAACCCAACTTCCAAAACCAACCTTGTTCTTTTGGGCCACATCCCCAAAAGGGTCTAATTCAAATTGGAAAATCATATATGTTCCATGTTCCTTGGATATTTCTGCATAATCTCTACACCAAACATTGACTACGAACCTTCATCATAGAATTCCTTTCCACATGATATTAAACTATACAGTTGGATCCTCATCACACAAACTTAAAAGGTATTATGTGCCCCATTAAGTGTCACTGAACTACATGGGTTATAATTCCTTTTACAAGTATACGTAGTAATCCCATTTAAGGGTTTGATCCCAACATTAAACAATTATCGTCTCCCTGGTTGTTGATAAAATCCAGAGTGACTTTAGTCAACTTGGATGACAATAAAATCTGGAGTTCCCCATTGTATGGCTAGAAAACCAGTGTTGTCTTAATAATGATCAAAGAATCTCTAAGTAGTATATGTGTAGATACCATTGATGGAGAAACTCTGATACATACAAATGATTTTAGATTCCACATATGCTAATAATTGATTGCTAATTTGGGATGAACCACATCATACTTGGGAGTTAATAAGGATTCATGAACATGTCTTAAATCTATAAGTGATTCCAAAAGTAGGAAATAATTCCCCCCAAAAGGGTGTGATGAGACCGACCTCCCAGATAACTTATCCTCCAAATTTTGAGGTGGTGTTTGAATAGTTCTACTAAAATTGAAAGATATGAATGAATGTGTAGAACTAGAATCAAATAGTACTTTCTCTATTCTTGAATGAATAACTATCATACCTATCAAGAAATTGTTGTGGAGCTCCAACTTAGTAGTAGTGATAGAATAAGCCCCGCCTTGTTGACTTGGAAGTTTTTTTGATTGCCTCCAACAAACCTCGACTTATAGTTGATCTAAGACTTTCTTTATTCTTCAACATTAATGGGATTCTTCATATCCAATCAGAAGTTTTTAGTCAGATGTCCCAAATTTCTATAGTTGAAGCAATTCCTGGTTCCCTTTAGACAGTTCCCAGGATGCTTCTTCCCACAATTTTTACACGTGGTATGATCGGGATTCTTTTCATCATATAATTTATTTTCAGAAATTCCCACATTAGATTCCATTTTCCTCTTTTTTTTCTTTGGGACCATGATACCATTGAGAGTCTCCGATCTCCATTTCAACCTTAAGGGCGCAACAGATAATCTCATCACATCTGTCTACATCTAGAATTGATAATGCTTTTTGTAGACTTGGATTCAGTATGAAAAACAACTGAAACACCTTGCTTTCAATGTTCATGAAAAAGATAGAGGCATACCTTTCAAGACTTGTAAAGTTTGCTTCATACGCCCTAATTGACTTATCTTCCTTGTGCTTGAGTCCGATGAACTCTCTTTCCAACTTGAGATAGAGGGTTTGGGGAAAATATTTATTGATTTTCTTTTGAATTCCTCCCAAACCATGGAATCAATTTACTCTTGGGGAATCATATTCTTGATCAGTTCCCACCACTTATCAGCTTCCCCATTAAAATGGTAGATCACTAGTATGTCTTTCTCTTCTTCTGGGCACTGGAGGACAGAGAATATATTTTCAATGGATTTAATCCACTATTCCCCAAGGAGGGGAACATAAGATCCACTAAACATGGGAGGCCTTTTCCACATGAGGTATTGAACAACAACTTGCTCTTTCCATGGAGGAGGATAGTGTTCCACATGATTCAAGTTATTATTCATAACTTGATCCAACTGAGAAGGTACTATCATGAAGTTTTGAGCACCTGTTCCCATCATATCAGGCATATCAATAGGGAAATCTTTACATTCCCTATCACATTTATTGTTGTAACGTGTTCTTTTATTTCCCTCCATTAACAAAGAAAAAAACAAACAATTAGAGGGCTCTAATACTTAGCTATAGAGCATAAAAAGGAAACTTTGAACATAAGAGGATAAACTTTTAAAGGAGAAGTATATCCTAACTTATTATTCCCTACATTTTAATCTGGGTTATCCTTGATCTATTTATTAACTTATATTCTTATTGTCACGACCCGTCCTCGGGGCCCGTGCCGTGACTACCCCAAACCCGCTTTCCAAAGACCAGGGGCTGACGACTAGCACCAAAGGCGTAAATCCTGATAACTGGGAAGGAATTGCCTTTGTAAAAGTAAAAAAACACCACAGAGTACAAGCGGAAGTAATAAACTAAGTACAAAATAAAGTGATGAAAAGTAAATGGGCCAGAATACAAACCCAACTAGAAGTACAGCTACAACTGAACAAAGTACAATAGAAAAGACAAGAAGATGTAAGAATAGAAGCAGCTCCTGGGTCGTCCACCTCGGATCCTACCTGAAGGGTAGGTACAGATAGTGCAACTCCTGGATCATCCACCACAGATACTACCTGAAGGGTAGGTACAGATAGCCTCCACAATGCTCTCTCCCGTCAACCTCCTCCGATTACCGGCTCGTCGTGAAGTCCACCTCCGGATACTGACTCGTCGTGAGGTCCACCTCCAGGTACCGTCCAGTCCTCGAACACTCGGCCTCTATCAGCGCTGCCCGTCGTCTGCAACCAACACAACGAGGTGCGGGCATATCCCGTGCAGGGGTGAGTATACGATACTTAGTAGGGACCCCGAGACCCTCAAGGTCTCACTAAATCCAACAAGGATAACCACAATGAAGGATCTCAACAGATAACCCTTACTTAGGTATAAGCCCATACTTATACCTAAGTTATCAAGTAACCCATCTCAATCATGAGGAAACACAAAGGTTATGAAATCAACGGATAACCACTACCTAGGTATATGCCCATACATATACCTAAGTTATCAAGTGACCCATATCAACCATGAGGTAAACACAAAGGTCATAGAATCAGCTCAAACCAGGATTTTTCATTATCGAAACCGTAATTGCTGAAGATCCCCGTCTCTGACGAGTAAAATGATCCTATCACGACTCCGAGGTACTGCTCAATAACCTAAGACTACTGAGGTACTCTTCCTATCGATTACCGCAGGTCAGCAACCCAAACACAGTAGTGCTTCCCGCCGGGGTCTTCCACCCAAACATAGTAGTGCATCCCCCCTAATAGCCTGCAGAGGTACTCCCCCTGTCGAGTACCACGGGTCTGCTGCCTGCTAACAGGCGCTCTGTCTGCCGGGGGTCTGCACCCAAACATAGTAGTGCTCCATCCACTAGGCTAGTCGACTTTCTCCAAGTCGAGTCGGTCAAGCAGTCGTCAGGTCTCAGCTGGCTACACGGTCTCCGTACTCCATATGCTCGTCTCCGGGAGGGTCCGCTCCATGAGCTACATGTCAATACTCTATGTATCACAAATTCCCACGAAGAAGTAAC
Organism: Viscum album; assembly: GCA_963277665.1. NCBI lineage: Eukaryota > Viridiplantae > Streptophyta > Magnoliopsida > Santalales > Viscaceae > Viscum > Viscum album. The sequence continues at coordinate 398,938,810 of OY728144.1, forward strand.
TCAAGGGACCGCCTCGTCATAGGGGTCTCAACACAACAGTAAGCACGTCAATTGGACGCCCGGTCTGTGAGTTATTAGCCTTTTCGTCCCAGGGGCCCGGTTGGTATCGTGTGCGAACCAACTCGGCCGTATCTCAACTGTACCCCGAACTCTCATAGGGTATACTCATAGGGACCGTTTCTCAACGTGATCACCAACACCGCTGACGGTTCGTCAAACGGATGTCCGGTCTGAATGTTATCAGCTTTTCCGTTCCAGGGGCCCGGTTGGATTTCGGGTCCAATCCAACCCGGCCACTATCCAAATGCATCCAATCCTCATGAGAAGTATGAAAAAAGTTTCGTCTCATCAAGAGGAATCCAACAAAGTCAACGGCACGTCTATCGGATGTCCGGAGCTCATGTTATAAGTGTTTCCGCTCCGAGGGCCCGGTTGGTTTCGTGCTCGAACCAACCCGGCCGTACCCAAAGTTCTCCGAAACCTTGAGTGTAATATACTGAAACGACCATATCGATCCAAGGATCGAATCTCAACAGATGGTGCATCGATCAGAGGTCCGTAGCCCATGTTATGGGCGTTTGAATGAAAACTGCCCGAAAATAGGGGGTTCGAGCCTGGTCCGACCCGGCCAGAGACCCCCTAGGTCGGCCCGAGCCGGGTCCGGGTCGACCGACCTGGGTCTGGGTCCGGCCCACTAGGGCGCAGCCTAGCCCGGCCTGGGCGGGCGCGCCCTGCACGGTTAAGCTTCCGGCCGCCGCCTCCGGCCGCCGGCGCCGCCGTGCCGGCGTGGTGCGTTGGTAGGCTCTTCCGTGGACCACCGGGCGCACTCTAGTGGTCTGTTTTGCCTGTGGTCTTCGTCAGCAGTCCTCCCGGGACCGACTCTTGACTGCGAAGTCTTCAAATCGCCTCTGCGGCCCATTCCGTCATCGCCCGTCGATCCACACGTCCAAAAAAACAAACCGCTGCCTCTTTGTGGTTTTCCGGTGCGGCGCGACGGCGCCGCGGCTTTGTTCGGCCTCCACGGTGCGGCGCGATGGCGCCTCACTTCTTCGCCCGTTATTATTTGTTTCCGCACGATGCGATGGCACCACGTCACCTTCGTTCGAGCCGCAATGAGTATGACAACAAGGGGGGAGGAGGGTCAGCCGTGTTTGTGCAGTCCGACCTCCTCCCGTTATAATGATAGCAAGCAGCCAACAATTATCAATGAAGTTCGTTAAATAAAACTTGAGCGAAGATTAAACCCGTACCTCAAAAATTGACATCGCACGTCGTCGATTCATGGAAGTTGAACGTCGCAGTAGAACGGTATCGATTCCGTCGATGTTGGAAGAAGAAGAAGAACGTTGTTGTTGGTGTTAGTCTCCATGTTCAGCGTCTCATTCTTCATTGAAGAAGTTTGTCGTTCTTTGATAAGGAAGCGACGTTCTTCGTTGAAGAGGCGTCTCTCTTCAACGTGGAGAAATTCTCTCCTCTTCCTTCTTCTTCTTCTTCTTCTTCTCACAAGGCTCTCTATCTCTCTCTCCAAAAATCCTTAACACCAGAGTGTCCCCCAAAATAAAATAAAAGGGCTCAACCAATTATTTTATTATCACATGCCACTTGAAAATTCAAAACTCAAACGCTTAATTAATTAATTGAGTAGGTTCAATTAATCAATTAGTGTATGTTGGAAAGAGTTAAGAGAGGGTTTTTTTAAGAGTTACAAATTAAAGAGGGGAAAATTTATGAATGTTAGGGGAAGGTGAGGGGTTGGGATCTTGTGGGCCCCACCCCACCTTAATCCTCTCATAGGTAGTTAAATACAAGTGGGTCCCACCCCAACTCCCTTACATAGGATATGACCACATAAGAGAGGGGAAAAGTGTTGTGACACAACACTTAACCACTAGGCAAGAAATAAAAATAAAATTGTAAAACAATTATATTTTTATTCATCACTTTTTTTAACAACTCCTCCCGAGTAAACACAACTCCGAAAAGGGTCTTCTTAAGCAATTACTGGCGCTGTGATTTCATCGGTGCCCTCAGATTTCGATTTCGAGCACCGGTTCAAAAGTTAGAAAAACCCGCTCGTTCGTTCACTGAACGTACCCGAGATAAACTTTGGGAATTGATTCCGGGCACACCGGGCCTCGGAATCAGGTTCCGTTAGAAACCACAGGCTCGTAAAATTCCAAAGAAATTAAGAAAAAAATTTCCTTGAAATTTATGGGTCTTTACATTACTCCCACCTCCGGGATTTACGTCCCCGTAAAGCTATACCATAAACTAGGGAAACAAAAGTGGTACTGAGCACACATCTGAGCCTTCCGCTCCCATGTTCTCATCTGGAGGTCCCCGAACTGCCAGTGAAAGCGCAACCGAGGAATCGACCATTCACGTAGGACCCGCTCCTGTCGATCCTCGATCCTCACTGGAACCTCCGTGCATGTCGCCCTATCATCGACGTCCAAGTCCCTGAGGTTGATGATGTGTGAAGGATCATGAACGTATCTCCTCAGCCGAGGTACGTGGATGATTTCATGCACCCGGTGCAACTGAGGTGGAAAGGTCAAGCGGTAAACTACCCTGCCTACCTTGCTGAGGACATAGAAAGGTCCGTTGAACCTCGGAGATAACTTTACTCCTTGGACACATCTCCGTAAACCTCGTCGAGGTGATACCTGTATAAGGAAATGGTCGTCATCCTCGAACTCAAGAGGCCTCCATTTCCTATTTAGAACTGAAACTCAAAACTCCCCCTGCCACGAGTGTAAGGTTGACTGACTCAAGAGTGATCGGCCAAACCCTCCTATGCATGAGTTTATCCTATGCTGCATGGGGTTTCCTTTTCTCCGACCAAGGAAAACCCATCCCGACATTGTAGTTAGACCAAAACCTTTTTTCCTAATACACTCAATCTGAGCATGAACTGTGAATCCAATCCATACCGAGACCAACATCGTAAGGCCTCGACACTTCCGCCAAAAGATTCCAACCGAAACTCTCACCTCGTGGGTCAGACCACACTATCGGCGTAAGTGTGATCATCGAGTCTCCTCCCAAGGTATCTCCAGACATGAGGGTCAAGTCTACGGCTTACCGGAAACTCTAGGTCTGGGACAAGATTATTGGAAGGAAGGAATGATTCATATCAACGTCTGTTACTACGGCAGTTATTAGTGGACACAGACTATCCCTTGAATCATTTTTAGAGCCATTGGGTCACACTCCTTGACCGCATGCAGCCACACTCTTCCCCTGCCCTCCAGCTCCCTGAGCCTAGCGGGGACAGCTAAGGCGGGTGGTTGTAGCATGTTGTAATGTACACCATATCATGATTCTATCCTAGCTCTACCTCCATGTCTACTGCTCTGCAGATTTATCTGTACTTAACATTTCCTCTTTTGGAAACATTCGCACACCCAAGTCTCTGAGACTGGCACCAGTTTCCCGTTTCTAGAGCAGTGTGCAGTCTTCATCCGCTCCTAGATGATCTGCACCTTCTTTGCCTATGATCTGTAAGAGCTTCTAAGATTTCTCCTTTGATGAAAAGAGAAACTCGGTCTCATACCCTGGATGAACCAATCCCATTACCTAATACAGTCAATCCTGACATGAATGATGCATTCATGCCATGGATGATGTCGTAAGACCTCAACGTTACTACCAAGAGATCCAACCGTCACTCTCGCCTCCAAGGGTATCCTCCAGTAGAAATATCGAAAGTGAGGGTCAAGTCAACAGTTTTAACCGGGACCTCTCAGTATCAACCAAACAAAAGGACAGGAAAGAAAAAATCACGAATATAAGTGTCTTTTTATTACATCAACTCATAGTACAAAGACACAAATACAACAACAACATGGAACTAGAAGTACCAATAAAAAAAGTAATCCACTAGTTTCGATCCTGTCCACCTGCTTCTGGAGCTCTACTGCCTTGTCCACTGCTCGGCTGTTGCTCAAGCACCCGCCGCTGCTTCTGTCTTGGTGGCTCCTCCAATGCCTGTGGGTCAACTGTGCGGGGGGTCGGACATTCACGTGCTAGGTGAACCTTCCTACCGCATTCATAACACTTCATGCTCCTCGTATAGCTGGCTTTGTTCCTCTTGGACCTCTGTATCATCTGTCTACTGCCCACAGATGACTCGGCTACTGATCGAAAATCCTGCGGCCAAGGCAGCAACTCCTGAACATGCTCGGGGTGTAGAGATACTGTTACAAATTACACCCTGAAAAAGGTTTCGAAGTCTCCCCAGGTGAAGGTCATTCCGTCGCAAAATTGGAACAAGTGGCTCCACCATCTCTCAGCTACTTCCTGAAGGAGGCTGGAAGCAAAGATCACCATGAAGTCTGCTGGAGTACCCACTATCCTGAAAACTCTCACCACAACCTCCATCCAATCCTCATCCGCCTGTGGGTCCGTCTCTCCCCGGAACCTGGGTGGCCTCTGGCGCTGGAACTCGTGCAGCGTGCTCAAGCGGCGTGCATCACCTGCTGCTGGGGCTGGTGGCATTGGTGGACCAACCTATGGTAGTACTGCTGGTGCCTCAACTGTAAGAGGGCCCTGTACCGAAGCCTCATCGCTCGGCAGGCTGTCAGTACGTATATCTCTCAGAGCTCTAGCTGGTCATTCATGATAAGGAATCCTGAAAGAAACAGACGTGACATGGTCAAACAATTTATACCTGGTGAGCTGACCTGGTTTGAGCTGTTTTAAGGGAAAACCTTTGAAAACACACACACAATTAATGTTTTCGTGCACTGAGTCGGAAATCAGAAGTCAGGGTCATGGTGTATGGATACGTAGGCCGCCCGCACCAACACTGGACTCCCTAAACTGAAGACCACACTTGGTACCCTTAACACTATTTCTTCACAGAAATAAAAATATCAGAGTTATAAGTTCTGCGGTAGAACTGACTCCTCTGATACCAATTTGTCACACCCCGTCCTCAGGGACCATGCTGTGACTACCCCAATCCTGCCTTACATATGCTAGGGGCTGGCGACTAGCACCAAAGGCGTAAATCCCGATAACTGGGAAGGCATTGCCTTTATAAAAGTAAACAATCACCACAGAGTACAAGCGGAAGTAATACACTAAGTACAAAAGAAAGTTCTCAAAAGTAAATGTGCTAGAATACAAACCCAACTGGAAGTACAACTACAACTGAATGAAGTACAACCAAAAAGACAAGTAGTTGGAAGAATAGAAGCAGCTCTGGGGTCATCCACCTCGGATCCTACCTGAATTGTAGGTACAGATAGCGCAGCTCCTGGATCATCCACCAAGGATCCTACCTGAAGGGTAGGTACAAATAGCCTCCACAACACTCTCGCCCGTCAACCTCCTCCGAGTATCGTCTCGTTGTGAAGTCCACCTCTGGATACTGACTCGTCGTGAGGTCCACCTCCGGTTACCGTCCAGTCCTCAAACACTCAGCCTCTGTCAGCACTGCCCGTCGTCTGCAACCAACACAACGAGGTGCGGGCATAGCCCGTGCAGGGTTGAGTATACGATACTCAGTAGGGACCCCGAGACCCTCAAGGTCTCACTAAATCCAACAAGGATAACCACAAAGAATTATCTCAATAGATAACCCTTACTTAGATATAATCCCATACTTATACCTAAGTTATCAAGTAACCCATCTCAATCACGAGGAAACACAAAGGTTATGAAATCAACGGATAACCAATACCTAGGTATATTCCCATACATATACCTAAGTTATCAAGTGACCCATCTCAATCATGAGGTAAACACAAAGGTCATAGACTCAACTCAAACCAGGATTTTTCATTATCAAAACCGTAACTGATGAAGAGCCCCGTCTCTGAAGAGTACAGTGATCCTGTCACGACTCCGAGGTACTGCTCACTAACCTAATACTACTGAGGTACTACTCCTATCGAGTACTGCGGGTCCACCACCCAAACACAGTAGTGCTTCCCGCCAGGGTCTTCCACCCAAACATAGTAGTACATCCCCCCTAAAATCCTGCAGAGGTACTCCTCCTATCAAGTACCGCGGGTCTGCTGCCTGCTACAATGAGCTCCGTCCACCGTGGGTCTTCACCCAAACACAATAGTGATCCGTCCACTGGGCTAGTCGACTCACTCCAAGTCGAGTCCGTCAAGCAGTCGTCAGGTCTCAGCTGGCTACACGGTCTCCGTACTCCGTACGCTCGTCTCCGGGAGGGTCCGCTCCATGAGCTACAGGTTGATAATCCAAGTATCACAAAGTCCCATTAATAAGTAACTCAAGGGACCACCTCGTCATAGGGGTCTCAACGCAACATACGGCGCGTCAATCGGACGCCCGGTCTGTGAGTTATTAGCCTTTTCGTCCCAGGGGCCCAATTGGTTTCGTGTGCGAACCAACCCGGTCGTATATCAACTGTACCTCGAACTCTCATAGGGTATACTCATAGGGACCGCTTCTCAACGTGATCACCAACGCCGCTGACGGTTCGTCAAACAGACGTCCAGTCTGAAAGTTATCAGCTTTTCTGTTCTAGGGGCCCGGTTGGATTTCAGATTCAATTCAACCCGGCCACTATCCAACTACATCCAATCCTCAGGAGAAGTATGCCAAAAGTTCCGTCTCATCAAGAGGAATCCAAAAAAGTCTACGACACGTCTATCAGATGTCCGGAGTTCATGTTATAAGCGTTTTCGCTCCGAGGGCCCGATTGGTTTCGTACTCGAACCAACCCAGACATACCCAAAGTTCTACAAAACCTTGAGTGTAATATACCGAAACGACCGTCTCGATCCAAGGATCGCATCGCAACTAACGGTGCATCGATCGGAAGTTTGTAGCCCAAGTTATGGCCGTTTGAACGAAAACTGCCCGAAAATAGGGGGTTCGGGCCTGGTCCGACCCGGCCCGAGACCCCCTGGGTCGGCCCGAACCAGGTCGACCCGACCCGGGTTCGGGTTCGGCCCACTAGGGCGTGGACCGGCCCGCCCTGGGCGGGCGCGCCCCGCATGACCAAGCTGGCCGTGCCGTTGCGAAAGGGGGGGGGGTGCTGCCCCCCTTAAATGATCCTCGACCCCCACGTGGGGGCCACTCTCCTTGACAGCCGGGGGTTAAGACCCCCGGTCTCCCCTGGTCCCGCACAGCCCCGAGACCGATCGCCTGCCGCCGCGGCGGTCCCTCCTGGCGGCGCGCCGGAACGTCGCCGCCTCCGGCCGCCGGCGCCGCCGTGCCGGCAGGCTCTTCCGCGGACCACCGGACGTGCTCTGGTGGTCCGTTTTGCCTGCAGTCTTCGCCAGCGGTCCTCCCGGGACCGGCTCTTCACTAAGAAGTCTTCAAATCGCCTCTGCGGCCCGTTCCGTCATCGCCCATCAATCCGGACATCCAAAAAAAATAGACCGCGGCCTCTTCGTGGTTTTACGGTGTGGCGCGGCAGCGCCGCGGCTTTGTTTGGCCTCCACGGCACGGCGCGACGACGCCACGCTTCTTCGCCCGTTCTTCTTTGTTTCCACGCGGTGCGATGGCATCACGTCACCTTCGTTCGAGCCGCAACGAGTATGAAAACAAGGGGGGAGGAGGGTCGGCCGTGTTTGTGCGGTTCGAGCTCCTCCCATTATAATGATAGCAAGCGGCCAACAATTATCAACAAAGTTCGTTAAATAAAACTTGAGTGAAGATTAAACCCCTAGCTCGAAAATTGACGTCGCACATCGTCGAGTCGCGGAAGTCGAACGTCGCGGTAGAACGGTATCAATTCCATCGACGTCGGAAGAAGAAGAAGAACGTTGTTGTTGGTGTTGGTCTCCACGGTTGGCGTCTCGTTCTTTGTCGAAGAATGTTGTCGTTCATCAATAAGGAAGCGTCGTTCTTCGTTGAAGAGGCATCACTCTTCAACGTGGAGAAATTCTCTCCTCTTCCTTCTTCTTCTTCTTCTTCCCACAAGGCTCTCTCTCTCTCTCTCCAAAAATCCTTAACACAAGAGTGTCCCCCAAAATAAAATAAAAGGGATCAACCAATTATTTTATTATCACATGCCACTTGAAAATTCAAAACTCAAACGCTTAATTAATTAATTGAGTAGGTTCAATTAGTCAATTAGTGTATGTTGGCAAGAGTTAAGAGTGTGTTTTTTTTAGAGTTACAAATTAAATAGGGGAAAAGTTATGAATGTTAGGGGAAGGTGAGGGGTTGGGATCGTGTGGGCCCCACCCCACCTTAATCCTCTCAAAGGTAGTTAACTACAAGTGGGTCCGACCCCCAACTTCCTTACTTAGGATATAACCACATAAGAGAGGGGAAAAGTGTTGTGACACAACACTTAACCACTAGGCAAGAAATAAAAATAAAATTGTAAAACAATTATATTTTTATTCGTCACTTTTTTTTAACAACTCCTCCTGAGTAAACGCAACTCTGGAAACGGTCTTCTTAAGCAATTACCGGCACTGCGATTTCATCGGTGCCCTCAGATTTCAATTCTGAGCACCGGTTCAAAAGTTAGAAAACCCCGCTCGTTCGTTCACTGAACGTACCCGAGATAAACTTCGGGAATTGATTCCGGGCACACCGGGCCTCGGAATCAGGTGCCGTTAGAAACCACAGACTCGTAAAATTCCAAAGAAATTAATAAAAAAAATGCATTGAAATTTCCGGGTCTTTACACTTATGGGATTTTTTTTCATTCCCTTTATAAGGGTTTGTACCAAGATATTGAATTTACCAAATCATATCCCCCAGTAATGTCAAACTAAGAGTGCAGGAAGGCTCGTTTTCATGCATCAATTCCCATTTGAGTCTAGCTCAAAGTGGTGTTTTCGGGTTTTACCCCTAGATAAATCTATGCTAGAGCCACCTCTACCTATTTGTATCCAGATAGGGATATATTTTCTTGATAATCCACTTACACTATACTTACCAAAATTTAGGGGTATTTTCTTATAGTTAGTCTCATCATTAAGGTTATTACTAAAGTTATCTATTCATAATATCCAAAAAAACTAGACCATCATCTGATACCAATTATAGTGACCCTATCATTTTACATATAACATTACAGAATTTTATGAATAATTATACATCAGAGTACAAGCTAAGGATCGTAAAGTCTAGTGTTTTGAAAGACTAGGTACCTAAAACTGAAAACATGGAACTAAATAAAACATTTATTTATTTAGTATTAAAAATGAGCTCCTGACTTCCATTGTGATCAAAAATCTTCATAGGGAACCCTGGGGAACACATGAACAAAGGGATGAGCTAAATAGCCCAGTAAGGGAATAACCATAACATGGGATAAAAGGCATGACACGATTATATAAAAAGGCATGTGAAATATGGAATCATAATATATAAACATAGAATCATATAAACATGGAGTCATAATAATACAACAAAAATATAAGACATAAATTATGAATTTTTCAAGTATAACTGCAAATACCGTTTCACATGGTAGCACAAGCCAAGGTTAACTTCCAAGACCGTCGCATATGGTAGCACAAGCCAAGGATAACCGCCTAGACTATCGTATATAAAATCTAATGAGACCAAAATTTTACCCAATTAATTGGAGTGATATTTGGATGCACCATCTTAACTTTTCATGAAATTGTTTTCCACATAAATAATCATACATTATAAATCTTACATAAACATAAGGGTTACCCATGGAAAGAATTGGGCACCACAATCATGTCATAAAGCATAACAAATGGGTGTATAATAAAAGTGTCCATGAAAGAAAGGAACAAAAATATACATGGACATTCATAAGGGGAAATAGGAATGTATCATGGTAAGTGATATCATGTATAAGTGACCACATGTAAGAAAATTATTTAAGAAATTTTAGCATTAAAACATTTTTGTGCGGTTTTAAGTAAAATACTATAGAGCCTTTAAAATACAAAAGGGAAAAATCCATTATATAAAACCAGAAGTGAACCAAGAAGGTTTTAATAATAAAAAAAATGATTTTATAAAGACAATGGTGGATTAAAACATAATATAGAGTGCACTTGAAATCGTGTATGAATTTAGAATTTCCCTCAAAATAGGTTTGCTTATCCGGAAGTATTAAGGAGGGAATAACTTAAAAACTTGTTTATCCCCAAAAGAGAATGATGAAAGGGTTTTGATAAATAAATTTTCTACATATATATAGAATTTATAATATTCTCATAAAAATATATGATAATTTAATTATGGTAAAAGGAAGATAAGGTAATCTGAAGGAACGAAGGTAGTTTGGGTAGAATCCCTTACAGATTATTGGAATGGTATCAGGTGTACTTAAGAGGGATTAATGAGAGAGAAAGGGGTTTATCATCACTTATACATCATGAGGGTAGTGTGACGTAGGTGAAAAATCATACCCCATCATTAGGTATTACATATAAAATGGAATAACATAGAGGACACTCTTGAATTAAAGTGAAATAGAGAGGATCCCTTACCTTAAGGGCGATGGTGTTCTTCGCTTGATCTTAATGACCTGAATAATCAAATTATGTTAATTAATTAATAATTAAAGAACATATTCTATATGTAAAAGATTTATTATAACCTTTTTAAGTTTATTAGTGACATTTTTGATGGGTGAAGTGGTTCAGTTTCATTGTTTGGGAGCATTTGCTTCCTTGGTTTTAATGATCGGTTCAGTTATATTCATGTTCTGATACACATGTATGATGAGAGTGGCTATCTAGAATTGAAGTTTTATTACATTAGTGAACATATATATAATTACATGGTTATAAAATTCCTTTGGTTATATGGAGTGAAGGTGAATCATTATATAAAACACTAATGATAAATGCTTGGATTAATTTGGCGATTTTGATCATAATTAACTTGTTTTGTATTTTTATTTTACATATTGTGTGAAAAATTATTACAGAACATCACATAAGATAAAATAAATTTTTAATAGTATAGTTCAACCATAAAAATGGTTTCATGACCAGAATTTCATATTGTAATAGAAATTGATATCCCATCGTCCTTGAATGTGATAAATTAACACATCTCGGACGGCGTTTTCATTTTTTTCATATAAAATCAGAGGAAAAGAGATATGATGATGAATTATCCCATTATAGTAACAAAATTCTAGTGCACATATGGTACTGGATCTGTCATACCCTTTGGATAAGGATTGGTTTGGAATGAAAAAAAACAATGTGACATGAAAAGAAAATGAATGAAAAGAAAAAGAGAAATTTACCTCCTGATTTAATCTTCCTTGAGAGCCTCTTAAGGGGTAATTATTTGGTCTTTTGAGGATTCCAAAGGTAGATGGACATGGGGGAGGATATTGGGGAGATATTTGGTTAGAATTTAAGTAATACATAAGGCTTGAGAGGAGTGAAGAGAAGAGGGGAGTATGGGTGGTTTTTATAGTGGATGGGAGGAGGGTTTTCTTAATATTTTAATCATTAGTTTATTATTTTCTCCATAAGACAAGAAATAGTAATGATTACTATGACAAAAAATAGTAATATGTGCATGTGAGTTTGAAAAAATGGACATTTATATCATCCATGACTCAAGTATGATGCATAAATTCATGTTTTAGCATTTATCGTGAATTATAATATTTTACTATTCACAAAAAATTCACGTATTAAAGAAAAATACCAAAAATTCACCCTAACTATTTTTCAACATCTAGAATCCAAAAATAAAATCCATTTTTCAATTTTCTTTTCTAAATATTATTAATTTAACTTTGAATTAAAATCATAAATTTCTAGAAAAAAATAGATTTTAAATCTATAACTGATTTTATAATGCTTTCAAAAATTACATAAGGTATTATAAAATTATCTTAAAACCAGAAGACATAAAATTGTAAATTTATGAACACCTTTTAGTAAAATATATTTTCTTTTAAATTAATTAATTATTTTTGAATTAAAAAAATTACAATACTTTTACTAGGGTCATATTTTCACTTATAAGATGCCAAAAAATTTATTTATACATTCATGGGTGAGGTTACTATTATTTTAAAAGATGTAATATTCATAAGGGTCATATTACTATTCATATGGGTAGGTTACTATTCTTAATGGTAGGTTACTATTCACCAAAAAATAATTTTTTCCCATTATACTCATAACATCTTACTGATCGCAACTGTGTATGTCATATTTTCTAAATTCAAAACATAGAAGTAATAATATCATGTTTAAAGGTCACATAGTACTTAGTATTTAATTGTGTTATAATTTCATGTAATTATATGACATAATTATAAGAAGAACATTTACATTGATAAAACATTGGGTCATTACATGTATATTTGGATATCTATTGTCACATGTATCCTTACCCCAGGGACAGTGTTGAGGATTTCTTGATCTCATATTTAGGGGACATGCATCCATCCATCATTTACCGTTTTTGAGATCTGGAGCCTCCGGTCTATAGTAGAGAGGGTGAGGATTATGCTTTCATTTTCTTTTTAAAGGGAATGACATCCTCCTCCCTCACTATGAGACTAATTTTTGGGCATACATCCTTGTGTAAGACCCTAGATTTTATTAGAGGAGGTTAGACTTTTTTCTCCTCTCTTCCTCCTAGACACTCAGTCAGAAAGGGGATGGGTACCTGATCCCTCTCCCCTCTCACCTTGGCATCCTTGACCACAATTCCTTATATACCTTATACTCTTGTCCAATCTAAATTGAAGAGAGGGAAGTATCATAGCCTCATCCTCTTCCGCCGTAGCCCTAGCCTCTTCTGTTGTAGCCCTGTCCTCTTCCACCAGTGAAGGAGGAAAAGAGTTTGGTTTGTCGAATCTTATAATTCCTATTTTTTATCACACTGAGCATGAATCACGTGGTATTAAAGGTTAGTGATAATCATGAAGCCCACACAATCTACATGAAGGAATGAACTATGATAACTATGATTCCCACTATAACTGGGACACATAGGAAGATTTCTCAAGGCCCGAGATCTATATCATCCCATCCATGAAATGAGAAATCATGCCTCCCCTCAAATGGTCCTCCTCCTAGGTGTAAGCACCTAATCCAATTAAACTATAAGAAATCTAATTCTTGTTAACTAGGATATATAAGAAGCCTACCTAAGGACCAAGATCAATGGGAATCCTCCTTATATCAAACCCCAATAATAATCCCTTAATCCAGGAATCATCTTTAGGAGTAAGACTTGAGTTAAACCCACAAACCATCATGAGTCGATACATCACCCATGATTCCTTTATTAAGGAATCCTATTCAGGAGTAATCCTCAACCAATTTCTCTAAAAGGACCATATCCTCCTATGAGATATAATTAACTACGTGGGATTTGATTCCAATCCAAATGGGATACGTAGGAAGTCTCCCTAAGGTTCAAACCCAACATCCAAAACCAACCCTGTTCTTTTGGGCCACATCCCCAGAAGGGTCTAATTCAACTTGGAAAATCATATCCCTTCCATGTTCCTTGGGATATTTCGGCATAATCTCTACACAAAAAAATGACTAGGAACCATCATCTTAGAATTCCTTTCCATATGATGTTAAACTATATATTTGGATCCTCATCACACAAACATAAAAGGTATTATTTTCCCCATTAAGTTTCACTGAACTACATGGGTTCTAATTCCATTAACAAGTATACGTAGGAATCCCATTTAAGGGTTTTACCCCAAAATCAAATAATTCTCATCTCCTTGGTTGATGATAAAATCTAATGTGACTTTAGTCTACTTGGATGATAATAAAATATATAGTTCCCCATTTTTTGGCTAGAAAACCAGCATTGTATTAATAATGATCAAAGAATATTTAAGTTTTATATGAGTAGATACCATTGATGGAGAACCTAAGATACATACGAATGATTTTAGATTCCATATATGCTAATAATTGATTTATAATTTGGGATGACCCACATCATACTTGGGAATTAATGAAGGTTTCATGAACATGTTTTAAATCTATAAGAGAGTACAAAATAGGAAATAATTCTCCCCAAAAGGGTGTGATGATCCCGGCCTTCCATCCTCTCGACCAATGTGAGTTCTTAAGCATCGCGGGTCAAAATCCCCAACGAGAGCCTACCTTTGGAAAGTATGTCCCTATGGATACAAAACCATTGGGTGTTTCTGGTTCCATGAGAAAACCCATTGGAAACTGTTTAGATATAATTATTTTCCCAACGGATTCACATTTCTATTGAAAACAATGATAACATCATTTGTGGATGTGTAGACTACCGCCTCCTCAAAGCGATGCAATTCATTCACACTTTACATGGAATGTATTAAAAATGTGTTTAATAAATAAATGTGTTGTACATAACATATATATGATATTAATGAAATAATTATATTTCTATAAACATGATATATCACATTCTTTATTACCTTTTCACACACTGAAAAAGTAATGACGTCATTTGTGGACGTTTGGACTACTGCCTCCTCAAAGAGATGTGATTCTTCTTTCTTTCACAAAAAAATAAAAATAATGATATATATAAGTATATATAATTAAATAACATGGTATTTATGATATAAGTTTCATTCAATAAAGATAAATGTTACTTACATTCTTTCCATAATGATCATCAAAAAATGGTAACGTTGCTCATACGTACATACGACCTACCGTCTCAATGATTGTAATGTTAGTTCATTTCTCATAACTATATTCCATTTTTGGTTTTAAAATAATAATTGTGGTATAAAATATTTTTATTATCTCATTTTTATTATTCTTTATATATTTAAATAATGACCTCATTGACCTTATTCAACCTACCAAATTCAATTTTGACACATAAGTTAAATATGGTCAAAACATACGACTTAAACTTAATGGATTAATTAATTGTATATAAAATTGTAATAATTGAAATGAAAGTAATAATAAACTTTAAAAAGGTTCTCAAGAAATTAAATAATTAACATAATTTTATTATTTGAGAAGATAAAAAAAGTGTGACAAGTCAGACTCAAGGTAAGGGGTTTCATCTCAATTTACATTCCATTGAGGTTTATTTATTATTATAAACCTAATTACTTTTATGTGGCATATATATAGCCCTATGACATGTTATATAATTAATTTAATTTATTTCATTATATTCAGAGTTTATATTGATGTTATTTTTTCAAATATCTCATGGTTTAAAAGTTCTCAAGTTGTAAGGGTTCTTCTCATATCACTTTTATTTCTATGATATATATACCATATTCACCACTTATTTTTCTTATGTAGTGTATATACTTCCAATAAATGTATTGTATGACTATTAAAATTTAATTTATGGGGATTTACATATTCATTTTATGATCTCTCTTTCATAGGGTTTACAGTTTCAATGTTACCAAAGTAGTAATGGACTGTTGTCACAATTTTCCTTCTTTATGACGTTTGTTATGTCATACATATATCTAATTTTACGAAGTGTATATACTTATAATTTTGCATGATATATCTTTATTATCCTTATTCTCATGATATTATATGTTTCATTTAATTTTATTCCTTCATGGGGATTATGATTCAAAATTTTGAAAGTGGTACGAGACACTTTAAAATGTTTAAATATTATTTCCCTCAATAATGTTTTTAATGATCTTTTAGGGGAATTAAAATTCATCACCATCAAAAACCCTTTTTTTAATTATCCTACACTGGGGATATTTTTTATTGATACCATCCTCATTATTTACTTAGATGGATTATGATTTTTTCAAAGATATCATTAAGGAACCTATTTCCTTTCTATGGGTTAATAATGTTTCAAATATATTGTTATAAAACCCATTTATTTTATATTGGTTAATAATGTTTAAAAGATATTTACATAAAACCCATTTTTTTCCATTTTTTAATATTTTTTCAAATATATTTTTAGGGAACCCATTTCATTTCCATGGGTCAATCATGTTTCAATGGGTTGTTATGGAACCCATTTTTTCCCTGGGATAACCATGATTTAATGATATTGTTATTGAACCCATTTGTTTTCTATGGGTTAATAATGTTTCAAAGAGTTTGTGATAGAACCTATTTTCTTTACATGGGTTAATCATGTTATAAAAGGGATAACGGTTATTCCTATGATTTTATGATGAAATGAAATATTTTATGAGTTATGATTTTGTAATGGTACTTGGACATTTTATGGGTGGTTCTATGATAAACCAATGATGGGTGGTTCCATGGTAAATCAATGATGAGTGGTTCCATGATAAACCAAGGATGGGTGGTTCTGTGATATCCCTCCAATGCATTGGTTATGTAATTTGACAGTATGGTTTTGAAGTTTATCAGAGTGAATGTAAGATTGAAGTGAAAATGATGTCCCAAGTCATGTGAATATTTTATTTATGATTTCTATGGGTTTATAATGTTTTTCCAGACCAATATTGATATCACATGGCTCATTATTATTGATTATAATTACTATTTATGTTTTCATGTTTTCTTGTTTGATGATCTTGGTATTTTTGGGTATTAATATTCATATGTTATAAACATGAATTTTGATTACATCATCATAAAATTATGCTATTCTTATGTTCATTGATGACATTCATTTGTTAATGCTTACATTTTCCATTACCGATCATCTGAGATCACCCTTATTATGTTTCTTTTTCCCCAGGTTTTAAGGAATGATATTTAATGAGTTATTTCTAGAAGGGGTTTTATATTGATGATCATGATGTATTAATGTGAAAAATAAAAGATGGGTTGATTAGAAGAAATGATCATTTAAAATTAGGTGAATTGTTTATGTTGGAGTTTTTCCTCATTATATAAAAATATAAACCTAAAAGTTACTCCATAGTTTATGTGATAAATATTTTCTTTTTGATGTCGTAATATTTTTATAGAAAACAATTGGGTCTCAATTGTCAGCATCAATGCCGGAAATGTGACGTTATGGATTTGAGTAGAGGGTCTGGGAGTGCAGATTCTAGGCTATTATGGTTGGTATCAAAGGTTGGTTTAGATAAATTTTATGATTAATATGTTTTCATATGATTTTATCTTAAGAGTTATGGATAACATCATGGGACTATAAGCTTAAGGTTGTTCATAAGTTCAAATTCTTAAGACACCCCACTTGAGGTTTTTAAGTAGTAAAAAATTTAAGGTTATAAATGATGTTTTTGGAGACTTTTTTTAGGTTGAGGTATCTGTAACCCTTAGGATAAACATGAATTTTTTAGGGAGGATTTATTTATCATGATTAAATAAAAAAAGGGGACAACCCATATGTTGAGTGACAACCAATCACATCCAGCTAGGTGGTGGGGCTTGAACCCATGACCAAGGGATAATAAGGGTTTCACACACTACCAATGGATTACACGATGTCCTGGTTAGCATGGATTTTTTTATAGGTAAAGACTATTTTTATTATAGAAACATATGGGATTTTATTTGAGGAATAATAGTTGATTATTCATGGAAGAATATATGATCAAATGCTTCAAATCTTTGGGTTTCAAACATAGTCATAAAATGATTGAAGAAAGGGTAGTTATTTATGGACTAATTTAGTTGAAAATTTGGGTATTACTTTTTAATTTTTAATATTAGTGTATTATATGAATTTTTATTCATTTTTTGAATTATATTATGATGTTTTGACCATTTTGGTTTTAGTTAAAGTATAGTGACATGTGAAATATCTTAAATATAACTTTTATGGTTATGTGTTCTTTAAAAATTGATTTTATTTCTTTATGAATAAACAAAATTAATCTTGAATACTCATAGTTTGGATGAAAATATAATATTTTGGTGGAAACTGACTAAAGGATGAAATTATACTCATCAAGTATGTATATTTCCATTTTTTCACTTGTTCTAGATGATACGAAAATTATTTAACTCTAGGAAAAGGATGTTGAAACCAAAGTATTATCCTAGTACCTTCAATTATGATGAACCAATGGTATTTTAATTGTCAAATATTTATGGTTTTTAGACCCTTAAATTTTCATTGATCAATCACTTTCTTGTGATCAATGAATTCAACAACTCTCTATAATTATTTATTCTTTTACTCCATTACCACTTATGTTCTCTTATGTGGAAACCTAGTTCTTTGTAAACTTAGGTAACCTTTATTTTTTCCACTTAAAATTTTTAAGGGATATTTTCTTTATTTAATTTTTATGATTTGGGTTTCAATAAAAGAGTTCTAAAAATGTTAATCATTTGATAACCGAGATTAATTTCGAGGGTGAAATTAATTTTAAGGGGGGTGGGATGTAACTTCCTGATATTTTAAGAAACATCTTCTTTAAAATTAATTTAAATTCATTGATTGCTTTTGTTACTCACAATTCACAATTTAGATTGCATTATATGCAACACCATGTTTATATTTCATTGAATTCTATATCAAGTCTCTTTGATAACATATGTTACATGCAAGACCGAGTTTTACAAAACAAAAACATAATATTAATATTTAATATGATAGTTATCACCTAGTATTTATAATAACAAGAATGAATTATATTTAATAAATTATAATAATATTATTTAATCATGTTTATAAAATTTATTATTTTTAATTAATTATAAATGAAAATAAAAATCAATTGAATATAAAGGATTATTTTTTTTATGAAAACTATTTTTAAGGCGAGAATGACTTTTTATCTTAATAAATTAAATTAATCGCTATTAGTGAAATATTTTTATTAAATATAAATATTATAAATTAAATAAACTATTTAAAATTCATCTTAGGTGTTTTCTTGACAATAGATATGAATAAATCTCATTTTAAGCATAGAAAGATGTGTTTTTCTAAAAGATAGTTTTGCTGCCTTTTAATAGTAGGCTTGTTTTAAAACTAAATTTTAAAAATTTTATAATTTTTATTTGACAAAAATAAACTTTATTTTTGTAAGAGTAATATAAAAATTTATTTTGGGTTATTTTTTATTATTTTTATGAGAACTTTCATATTTTGATGAATAGTGAATGACACTGAATTTTATTTGGAAACTACATTTTTAGATAATTTATTTATATAGTTAGATTATATTTCAAATTGATTTTAAGGTATAATTATTCTAATTATAAATAAATAAATCAAATTTAGGATATTTTAATTAGTTTTTCATTTAAATTTAATATAAAATTATTTCAAACTTTTGAACTTTGTACTTGAAAAACCTTTTCTTTTTTCCAGTCTATGGGATCAATTTTAAATTTAATTCTTCCATTTATATTATTGGAATTTGGAAAATGGATTAAACATTTGGAATAAGAATAATTTATAATATCTATTAAGGTAAAATTTCTTTTTACAAAAAATATAAGTGAAATCAATTAAAATTAATTATATTGATTAAGGTAAAAACGAGTTTAACTAGTGGTTAAACCTTAATCTTAAGGGGCCAAATGACCTATAAACCTGTCTAACACCCATTTTATTGAAATATATAGACCCATAAAACCTTATTATATATTTTTATGAGTCATTGGTAATACTATTCAATGAAATTGACCCATATAATAAGTCACAAAAAGAAAATGATTAAAAAATGCTCCTTTATTTTATTTTCTATAAAGCTTCGGGGATAGGAAAAAACTCTATATGTTTTTGTTATAAATATTATTTTGAAATATAAATAGATTTTTGTTATAATAATAATTTATATTTAATTTTTAGAGATGATATAATGACATTAATGTTTAAGAAACTCCAACAAATGAATTATTTACTTAATAATAAAATAAAATAAATGTTAATAAAAATATTAAAAGTGAGGTAAATAGGATAAATTTCTGTGTTAAATTATTTTTTTATTAATATATAATGAATAAATATATTTTAACTTATTATATTTCAATTCTATTGTTGTATTGATACTTTTTATATTTAAGTAAATATATAATGTCAAAATTGACATTAGTGTTGTTTTATAAAAAATGGTATTTTATTAAATGATTAAAAATTATTAAAAAACTAATCATCTCTAAAATGTTTTTAATTTTTAATAAATATAAATTATGGTCCATTAATGGGACAATTTATCTTTTATAATGAACATATTTACCCCTAAATAATAAAAACACTATTGGAATAGATAGGGTTAAAGTAGTATTTTTTTGTCTTACATGTGCTTCTGTTAAATATAATTTCCAACATGTATGTGATTTTTATTTTATAATTTTGTTTTCATATTTAAAATTAGTGGTTATAAATTTTCTAATAATTATCACTTTAATTTATCCTTAATGGATAAATTAAATAGGTTATTAAACTAGTTACCTTAATGAAAAACCAAAATGAAAATGCAAGGAAACTTTGGAGCTAAGGAATAAAATGTTTAAAAAATGAATTTATTTTATGTGGGGTGAGTTTGGATAGACCAAAAATCCCATAAAATCCATTATTTTTTATTTTTTAAGCACATTAGGTATGGGATACCCCCCAATAGTGTTTACCTTTTTGTATTTACAAGAATGCCACTGCTCCTCCAATATAAAAGGGAATTCACTCTCCCCCATTCTTCACATATCTAAATACCTTTTGTCTTATAAAAAACCTTCCAAGATCCACTACCAACATACCTATTATCATATTATAATCCTCACATTGAGTAGAAACCAAACCAAGTCAGTCCTTGGTACAAACTAAAAGGGCTTACTCAAAGAAGAGGAAACATTTTTCAATGAGAACTTTTGTTTTATTTCTTTCTCCACCACTTCAATTATTATTATTACATGATTATATAAAATTATAAATATAATAAATATAATGATTTTTTATGTTAAGTTTCCAACTTAAACCTTCGCACACTTCTATCAAATGGGATACACAATCATCATTTTTATGTACGGTGGACAACTGCCTCATGAACCGATGTCATTTGTTCTTCCATTACCACATTTCAAGATTGAGAATAATGATGTATTTATGGTTTTTATTTGATATATATTATTCTTATTATTTATTTATACTTATTTAATTTTTATATAACACCTACCTTCATGCTTTACATTTTGTGGTAATACTATAACATCGTTTTTGGATGAGTGGACTACCACTTCCTCAAAGTGATGTGATTAATTTATGCTTTACATAAAATGTATTAAGGTTTATTTTAATAAAAATATGTGATGTAAATAACATATATATGATATTAGTTAAATAATTTTATTTATTGAAATATAATACATCACTTTCTTTTTTACCTTTTCACAAACTAAAAATGTGATAACATCATTTGTGGACGTATGGACTAGCGCCTCCTCCAAGCGATGCGATTCTTCTTTTTTTCACCACCACATCAAAATATATATATAAGTATATATAATTAAATAAAATTTTATTTATTATATAATGGTAATTCTTAAAAGATAAATTTACTTACCTTTTTTCTATAATAATCATTGAAAAATGAGAACGTTGCTCATGCATATGTACGACCTGCTATCTTCATGATTGTAACATTAGTTCATTTTTTATAACCATATTCCATGATTGGTTTTAAAATAATAACACAAGTATAAAATATTTTGATTATCTAGTGATTATTATTCTTGATATGTTTAAATAATGACCTCATTTACCTTAATCATCCTACCAAAGTCAGTTTTGACACATAAGACGAATATGGTCAAAACATCAAACTTAAACTTAATTGTTTAAGTAATTATATATTACATTATAATAATTGATATAAAAGTAATAATAAAATTTAAAAAGGTTCTCAATAAATTAAATAACTAACATAAGTTTATTATTCAGTAATATATAGAACAAGCGTGACAAGTCAGACTCAAGGTAAGTGGTTTTGTCTCAATTTACATTCCATTGAGATTTATTTGTTATTATGAATCTAATTACTTTTATATGGTGTATATAGTACCCTATGATATGTTGTATCATAAATTTAATTAATTTTATGATATTAATTAATTTAATTGATTTTATTTCTTCATGGATTTTATGATTCTAAAAGTTACTCAAGTTGTATGGTTTCTTCTCATCTCACTTTTATTTTTGTGAGATACATGACATATTCACCATTTATTTTTGTTATGTGGTGTATATAAAACACATGAATGTATTTTATGATTATTATACTTGATTTTTTTGGGATTTAAATATCAATTTTATGATATCTCTTTCTTAGGGTTTATAGTTTCAAAGTTACCAAAGCAATATTGGACTTTTGTCATAATTTTCCTTCTTTGAGACGTTTGTTATGTTATACACCTATCTTATTTTATGAGGTGTATATACATAGAATTTGAAATTATGTATCTTGAATATCCTTATTTTCATGATATTATAAGTTTCATTTAATGTTATTCTTTTATGGGGTTATGATTCAAATGTTTCGAAGTGGTATGAGACACTTTAGAATGTTTAAAGATTATTTTCCTCAAGAATGTTTTTAATGATAGTTTTTGGTAATTTTCATTCATCAATGTCAAAAAACCTTGTTATTAATTATCCTACACTGGGGACATTTTTTATTCATACCATCCTCATTATTTTTTTATATGGATTCTTATTGTTTCAAATATATAATTAAGGAACCCATTTCCTTTCAATGGGTTAATCATCTTTCAAAGAGATTGTTTAGAACCCATTTATTTTTCACAAGTTAATCATGTTTCAAAGAGATTAGCATAAAACCCATTTCTTTTCCATGGGTTAATCTTGTTTAAAATTTATTATTGTGGAACCCATTTCTTTTCAATGGGTTAATAACGTTTCAATGAGATTGTTATGGAACCTGTCTCTTTCCCATGGGATAACCATGTTTCAATGAGATTGTTATAAAACTTGTTTATTTTCCATGGTTTAATCATGTTTCAAAGAGATTGTTATCGAACCCATTTATTTTCCATGGTTTAATCATGTTATAAAGGGAATAATGCTTGTTAATATGAGTTTATGATGAAATGATATCTTTTATGTTTTATGGTTATGTAATGGTACTTGGAAATTTGATAGGTGGTACCTTTTTTTTTGACAAAATAAGACGGATCCATTAATGATGGAGATCAGCAGAAATACAACCGCATAACCACGATGGAAAATGATTAAACCAGAGCAAATCCTCGTAGGGAGGGCCAACGTCTTCCATCTTGTGAGCGGCTTCATTCGCTTCCCTTTTAATAAATGAGAAATTGCAGGATGTGAAGCCTTGTCTCAGAGAGTGAATACACCGAGTAATGGAGCCGAAAGGTTGAAGCCCGCCGTCAGTGAGATTGATGGCATTGATTACGGTGATACAATCAGATTCGATGTGAATGGAATCCCAACCGCGGTCTTTTGCGAAGTTTAACCCAGCAAGGATGGCGGCGGCCTCCACGACTGAGGACTCCCAAAGTGCATAGCGTGCTTCGTATTTGGCTGCGATAAGATTTCCCTGGTTGTCTCGGGCCAGAAAACCTAGTCTAACTGGGCCATCCTTAGGGAGAGAGGCATCCACATTGATCTTAATAATCCCTTCCGGTGGGGGGCACCAATGTTGGGAATGAGGAGAGGGGGTGAAAAGTCTTTGCTGCTCAGGGTGGTTCTGCCAAACTGAAATCCATGATGATGCCCGGTCAATCCAAAATCTGGGGGGCCTCCGAAAATGATTGAAAATGGCCTCGTTCCGCCTATCCCAGATAATACAAGTTTGAATGCACAGGGTGCCTGCTTTAGCCAGCGAAAAGGAGGAGCACCATCGCATTAAGATAGAGGTAAGATCCGAGGCGACGTCCAGGGACAACTCTGTAGTAGATCCCCAGCCATTCCAAACCTCCTGAGTCCCGTGGCATTGAATGAGAGCATGGAGAGGGGATTCATGAATAGTAGGGCAGAAGGGGCATGAGTTGTCGTTTGAAAAGTGTCTGTAGGCTAGGAGGCTCTTAGTAGGAAGGATACCGGTGCACACCTGCCACCAAAAAAAGCGGACTTTAGGGGTAACATTAAGCTTCCAAATTGATGTCTAGGGCCTCGCATCTCCTTCTGTAATTTGAGCAGTGAGAGATCACCGGTAGCCAGCTTTCACCGTGTACTCTCCTGAGGTGTCGTTTATCCAGTATAGATGATCTGGCCCTGTGTCTGGAACATAGGGCATACTCAGAATAATTCCCCTATCCCTCTCATTAAACCATGAAAAGAGTTTTTCCAGACACCATCCCGCCCCTTGATTATCAAAAAGACAACAGACTGTGGCGTGTTCGGAGCCTGGATAAATAGAGGATGACGCCTTCGCGCCTGCCAGATCAATAAGCCAGGGATCAGTCCAAATCTTGACTGTTAAACCATTCCCAATCCTCCAGCCTAGTCCTTTTCTCAGAAGATTGCGAACACCCCAAATGCTTCTCCAGAGAAAACCGGGTCGATAGCCAAGATGGGAATCCAAGAAATCCTTATGTGGGAAATATTTAGCCCGGAGAACTCGCGTGCATAGGGATGATGGGTTATTAATCATACGCCAACCTTTTTTATCCAGCAAAGCATCATTAAAAATAGAATGGTCCCGGAAGCCCATTCCACCTTCAGATTTTGGTTGGCAGAGAGCAGACCAGGCGATCCAATGGACTTTATTTTTGACGTCCTTTAGACCCCACCAGAAGTTAGATATGCTGGATTTAATCTGTGAAAGCACCACGTCAGGAAGTTTAAAAATAGACACTTTAGAATGTTTAAATATTATTTTCCTCGAGAATGTTTTTAATGATATTTTTTGGTAATTTTCATTCATCAATGTCAAAAAACCTTGTTATTACTTATCCTACACTGGGGACCTTTTTTATTCATACCATCCTCATTATTTGTTTATATGGATTCTTATTGTTTCAAATATATCATTAAGGAACCCATTTCCTTTCAATGGGTTAATCGTCTTTCAAAGAGATTGTTTAGAACCCATTTATTTTTCACAAGTTAATCATTTTTCAAAGAGATTGGCATAAAACCCATTTCTTTTCCATGGGTTAATCTTATTTAAAATTTATTGTTGTGGAACCCATTTCTTTTCAATGGGTTAATAACGTTTCAATGAGATTGTTATGGAACCTGTCTCTTTCCCATGGGATAACCATGTTTCAATGAGATTGTTATAAAACTTGTTTATTTTCCATGGTTTAATCATGTTTCAAAGAGATTGTTATAGAACCCATTTATTTTCCATGGTTTAATCATGTTATAAAGGGAATAATGCTTGTTAATATGAGTTTATAATGAAATGATATCTTTTATGTTTTATGGTTATGTAATGGTACTTGGAAATTTGATAGGTGGTACCTTTTTTTTGAAAAAATAAGACGGATCCATTAATGATGGAGATCAGCAGAAATACAGCCGCATAACCACGATGGAAAATGATTAAACCAGAGAAAATCCTCGTAGGGAGGGCCAACGTCTGCCATCTTGTGAGCGGCTTCATTCGCTTCCCTTTTAATAAATGAGAAATTGCAGGATGTGAAGCCTTGTCTCAGAGAGTGAATACACCGAGTAATGGAGCCGAAAGGTTGAAGCCCGTCGTCAGTGAGATTGATGGCATTGATTACGATGAGACAATCAAATTCGATGTGAATGGAATCCCAACCGCGGTCTTTTGCGAAGTTTAACCCAGCAAGGATGGCGGCGGCCTCCACGAATGAGGACTCCCAAAGTGCATAGCGTGCTTCGTATTTGGCTGTGATAAGATTTCCCTAGTTGTCTCGGGCCAGAAAACCTAGTCCAATTGGGCCATCCTTAGGGAGAGAGGCATCCACATTGATCTTAATAATCCCTTCCGGTGGGGGACACCAATGTTGGGAATGAGAAGAGGGGGTGAAAAGTCTTTGCTGCTCAGGGTGGTTCTGCCAAACCGCAATCCATGATGATGCCCGGTCAATCCAAAATCTGGGGGGCCTCCGAAAATGATTGAAAATGGCCTCGTTCCGCCTATCCCAGATAATACAAGTCAGAATGCACAGGGTGCCTGCTTTAGCCAGCGAAAAGGAGGAGCACCATCGCATTAAGAGAGAGGTAAGATCCGAGGCGACGTCCAGGGACAGCTCTATAGTAGATCCCCAGCCATTCCAAACCTCCTGAGCCCCGGGGCATTGAATGAGAGCATGGAGAGGGGATTCAGGAACAGTAGGAAGAAGGGGCATGAGTTGTCATTTGAAAAGTGTCTATAGGCTTGGAGGCTCTTAGTAGGAAGGATACCGGTGCACACCTGCCACCAAAAAAAGCGGACTTTAGGGGGAACATTAAGCTTCCAAATTGATGTCTAGGGCCTCAAATCTCCTTCTGTAATTTGAGCAGTGAGAGCTCGCCGGTAGCCAGCTTTCACCTTGTATTCTCATGTGGTGTCGTTTATCCAGTATAGATGATCTGGCCCTGTTTCTGGAACACAAGGGATACTCAGAATAATTCTCCCATCCCTCTCATTAAACCATGAAAAGAGTTTTTCCAGACACCATCCCGCCCCTTGATTATCAAAAAGACAACAGACTGTGGCGTGTTCGGAGCCTGGATAAATAGAGGATGACCCCTTCGCGCCTGCCTGATCAATAAGCTAGGGATCAGTCCAAATCTTGACTGTTAAACCATTCCCAATCCTCCATCCTAGTCCTTTCCTCAGAATATTGCGAACACCCCAAATGCTTCTCCAGAGAAAACTGGGTCGATAGCCAAGATGGGAATCCAAGAAATCCTTATGTGGGAAATATTTAGCCCGGAGAACTCGCGTGCATAGGGATGATGGGTTATTAATCATACGCCAACCTTTTTTAGCCAGCAAAGCATCATTAAAAAGAGAAAGGTCCCAGAAGCCCATTCCGCCTTCAGATTTTGGTTGGCAGAGAGTAGACCAGGCGATCCAATGGACTTTATTTTTGACGTCCTTTAGACCCCACCAGATGTTAGATGTGCTGGATTGAATCTGTGAAAGCCTCACGTCAGGAAGTTTAAAAATAGACACTTTAGAATGTTTAAAGATTATTTTCCTCGAGAATGTTTTTAATGATATTTTTTGGTAATTTTCATTCATCAATGTCAAAAAAACCTTGTTATTACTTATCCTACACTGGGGACATTTTTTATTCATACCATCCTCATTATTTTTTTATATGGATTCTTATTGTTTCAAATATATCATTAAGGAACCCATTTCCTTTCAATGGGTTAATCGTCTTTCAAAGAGATTGTTTAGAACCCATTTATTTTTCACAAGTTAATCATGTTTCAAAGAGATTGGCATAAAACCCATTTCTTTTCCATGGGTCAATCTTGTTTAAAATTTATTGTTGTGGAACCCATTTCTTTTCAATGGGTTAATAACGTTTCAATGAGATTGTTATGGAACCTGTCTCTTTCCCATGGGATAACCATGTTTCAATGAGATTGTTATAAAACTTGTTTATTTTCCATGGTTTAATCATGTTTCAAAGAGATTGTTATAGAACCCATTTATTTTCCATGGTTTAATCATGTTATAAAGGGAATAATGCTTGTTAATATGAGTTTATGATGAAATGATATCTTTTATGTTTTATGGTTATGTAATGGTACTTGGAAATTTGATAGGTGGTACCTTTTTTTTTGACAAAATAAGACGAATCCATTAATGATGGAGATCAGCAGAAATACAGCCGCATAACCACGATGGAAAATGATTAAACCAGAGCAAATCCTCGTAGGGAGGGCCAACGTCTGCCATCTTGTGAGCGGCTTCATTCACTTCCCTTTTAATAAATGAGAAATTGCAGGATGTGAAGCCTTGTCTCAGAGAGTGAATACACCGAGTAATGGAGCCGAAAGGTTGAAGCCCGCCGTCAGTGATATTGATGGCATTGATTACGGTGAGACAATCAGATTCGATGTGAATGGAATCCCAACCGCGGTCTTTTGCGAAGTTTAACCCAGCAAGGATGGCGGCATCCTCCACGACTGAGGACTCCCAAAGTGCATAGCGTGCTTCATATTTGGCTGCGATAAGATTTCCTTGGTTGTCTCGGGCCAGAAAACCTAGTCCAACTGGGCCATCCTTAGGGAGAGATGCATCCACATTGATCTTAATAATCCCTTCCGGTGGGGGGCACCAATGTTGGGAATGAGGAGAGGGGGTGAAAAGTCTTTGCTGCTCAGGGTGGTTCTGCCAAACCGCAATCCATGATGATGCCCGGTCAATCCAAAATCTGGGGGGCCTCCGAAAATGATTGAAAATGGCCTTGTTCCGCCTATCCCAGATAATACAAGTCAGAATGCACAGGGTGCCTGATTTAGCCAACGAAAAGGAGGAGCACCATCACATTAAGAGAGAGGTAAGATCCGAGGCGACGTCCAGGGACAGCTCTGTAGTAGATCCCCAGCCATTCCAAACCTCCTGAGCCCCGGGGCATTGAATGAGAGCATGGAGAGGGGATTCAAGAACAGTAGGGTAGAAGGGGCATGATTTGTCATTTGAAAAGTGTCTTTAGGCTAGGAGGCTCTTATTAGGAAGGATACCGGTGCACACCTTCCACAAAAAAAAGCGGACTTTAGGGGGAACATTAAGCTTCCAAATTGATGTCTAGGGCCTCGCATCTCCTTCTGTAATTTGAGCAGTGAGAGCTCGCCGGTAGCCAGCTTTCACCGTGTACTCTCCTGAGGTGTCGTTTATCCAGTATAGATGATCTGGCCCTGTGTCTGGAACACAGGGGATACTCAGAATAATTATCCTATCCCTCTCATTAAACCATGAAAAGAGTTTTTCCAGACACCATCCCTCCCCTTGATTATCAAAAAGACAACAGACTGTGGCATGTTCGGAGCCTGGATAAATAGAGGATGACGCCTTCGCGCCTGCCTGATCAATAAGCCAGGGATCAGTCCAAATCTTGACTATTAAACCATTCCCAATCCTCCATCCTAGTCCTTTCCTCAGAAGATTGCGAACACCCCAAAAGGTTCTCCAGAGAAAACTGGGTCGATAGCCAAGATGGGAATCCAAGAAATCCTTATGTGGGAAATATTTAGCCCGGAGAACTCGTGTGCATAGGGATGATGGGTTATTAATCATACGCCAACCTTTTTTAGCCAGCAAAGCATCATTAAAAAGAGAAAGGTCCCGGAAGCCCATTCCACCTTCAGATTTTGGTTGGCAGAGAGCAGACCAGGCGATCCAATGGACTTTATTTTTGACGTCCTTTAGACCCCACCAGAAGTTAGATGTGCTGGATTGAATCTGTGAAAGCACCACGTTAGGAAGTTTAAAAATAGACACTTTAGAATGTTTAAAGATTATTTTCCTCGAGAATGTTTTTAATGATATTTTTTGGTAATTTTCATTCATCAATGTCAAAAAACCTTGTTATTACTTATCCTACACTAGGGACATTTTTTATTCATACCATCCTCATTATTTTTTTATATGGATTCTTATTGTTTCAAATATATCATTAAGGAACCCATTTTCTTTCAATGGGTTAATCGTCTTTCAAAGAGATTGTTTAGAACCCATTTATTTTTCACAAGTTAATCATGTTTCAAAGAGATTGGCATAAAACCCATTTCTTTTCCATGGGTTAATCTTGTTTAAAATTTATTGTTGTGGAACCCATTTCTTTTCAATGGGTTAATAATGTTTCAATGAGATTGTTATGGAACCTGTCTCTTTCCCATGGGATAACCATGTTTCAATGAGATTGTTATAAAACATGTTTATTTTCCATGGTTTAATCATGTTTCAAAGAGATTGTTATAAAACCCATTTATTTTCCATGGTTTAATCATGTTATAAAGGGAATAATGCTTGTTAATATGAGTTTATGATGAAATTATATCTTTTATATTTTATGGTTATGTAATGGTACTTGGAAATTTGATAGGTGGTACCATGATAAACCAATGATAAGTGGTTCTATGATAAACCAATGATGGGTGGTTCTAGGATAAAACATGGATGGGCGGGTCTGTGATATCCCTCTAATGAATTGGGTATTTAATTCAACCGTATAGTTATTCCATTTATAAGAGTGAATGTACGAGTGAAGTGAAAATGATGTCCCAAGTTATGTAAATGTTTTCTTTATGCTTTCATTGGGTTTATAATGCTTCTCATGATTGATATTGATATCACATGGATCATGATTGTTGATTGTAATGACTATTTCCTTTTCCATGTTTTCATGTTTGATGATCCAAGTATTCATGGGTATGAATATCCATATTTTATAACCTTTCATTTTGATTATTTCATCATACCATTATTCTTTTATTATATTCACTTATGACATTCATTTGTTAATTCTTTTATTTTCCCTTATTGGGAATCTAAGATAACCCCTATTGTGTTTACTTTTCCCCATGTTTTAAAGAATGATTTTGAATTAGTTATGTCTATAAGGTATTTCATATGGATGATGATGATGTATTAATGTGAAAAAGAAAATTTAAGTTAAGTTGAATAAATTCTCATTTAAAGTCATGTGAATTATTTATATAAGAGTTTTTCCTAATTCTCTGAAACTATAAATTTAAAAGTTCCTCTATAATGTTTATTATCCAACTTTTCCTTTTTATTTTTTAAGTTTTTTATGGAAAAAATTGGGTCATAATTATTGGCATCGAAGCAAAAAATTTAAAGTTATGGATTTCAGCACAAGGTCCAGGAATGTGGGTCCAAGGCTATTTTAGATGATGCATTGCAGCAGCACAAGAAGAGTAGGTCAACCTAGGGTTTTCAGTAGCATTGGTATGGGGTGATCCCAGGATATATTGGCATGGGGTTCACACATATATTGGTCATGACACGGGGACCACATCATTTGATGTTGACGGGGGGGGGGGGGATGTCAGTCTGGATTATGCTTGGTGGAGCCTGGATGCGTGTACATGGGGATCAAATAGTTATTTAAAAAGGTGTGAAATGGATCTTTTTATGTATCCTCCATTATGTTTCTCACTCAATCATTTTCTCCCAAGGTGTTCTTCAGTTTTATTTTCAAATCATATTTTTTTAGTTTTTCTGATTATTTGAAGTGGTTTTTACTCACATTCTAATTATTTTTAAAATAACTTATTTATAAATTATTTATTTGAAAATGTTATCAAAATGTGAAGGATATTTATTCTAATTTTCTAATTTTTCTTAAGATACATTTAAATTGTTTTTCATCTATGAAAATACCCATTAATGTTTCTCATGTTTCACTGGAGATATGTTTTAATAAAATCATATAATTTCTTCCACTGAATGATTTATCTATTTCTTTTGGAAATTTTCATAAAAAACACTTGTTTCTTATGGGTAATTTATGTTATAGTTGATTTATGAATGAGATAATGTTTATGTGGCACATATATGTATGGTTTATCATTATATTAAAGGTGTTCCTGGAATTATATAGTCCTCCAATGCATTGAGTAAAACATTATATCTGTTGAGATGTTATGTTATGGGTGAAGGTTTCAGGTATAATGAATGCACCAGATTAGGCATGCACAACTTAGATTTTTTTTTCATAATCTAAGAATAATATGATATTTACACGATGATAAAAACTATGATCAATAGAAATAAATAAAATAATATTGATGAGAGAAAATATCAAAACCAAAGTGCATGATCATCACATATTATTTATAATTAATTTAAGCACTTAAAAATTAACTTGCAGATAATTCTTTCTTCATTAATGGATCTAACAACGTATCTACGTTGTACCATCATTATGTTGTAGTAATCAAGAGTATATTCCCTCCAGTGGTGATCTGTACATGCTCTTTGAAACTTCAAATGTTATCATATGAATCTTTGGGTGTTATAATAATAGATCCCAATACTTGCATTGTTTGGATTTGATCATTCCAGGAATCTCTTCAAGGAAGGTTTCTCTTCGATCACTCTAAACTTGAGAGTGGTTGTGTAGGAGAATCACCCTCTATTTTTGAGATAATTATTAGAGAGGGATCTCTCTGGGTATTCGAGAGTATTCTCTCTAGATGTCATTGTGCACAAAAAATTTTATTATCTCTCTTAGAGAAAAAATATAACTGGGTTTATATATCATTGGGGTTATAAAATAATAATTTCATATGAAATATTATTATTTTTCTTAATCCATATGAATCCCCAAGTCTATAATAATAATGATATTATTATTTATTGACATGTGCTAAAATCATGAATAAAATTAAATACTATATATTCAAATAATATTCAATATATATTATTTCACATTAGACCTTTAAACTCAGTTCATCATTAATCCATAATATCTATCCAACCATCAGTAATGAATATTTATTTAATAAATAAGTATCACTGCCTTATTCTTTAATAAATAAATAAATAATATATTCACTTAATAACAAATAAATAATTATTAAATATTTTCTCGAATAACTGGTGACAAGATATATGCGATAAAAAAACATGAATAATTATTAAACCACATGAAGATTAATATTTATTCAACTTGTTAAATAATAAATAATAATATTATTTAACTGTTGTTCTAGATACACTTAGTGTGTGACCCTTGAGGCCTCTA
Source organism: Viscum album (assembly GCA_963277665.1). Classification (NCBI taxonomy): domain Eukaryota; kingdom Viridiplantae; phylum Streptophyta; class Magnoliopsida; order Santalales; family Viscaceae; genus Viscum; species Viscum album. The sequence goes on from OY728144.1 coordinate 398,971,275, forward strand.
TCTTAGTGGCATTAGGCAAAGCATCTCAAAGTCCAATTCTAGAATCTAGAAACATGCCAAGGTACCCATAGAGAAAGAAGTTAATGTCTCAATGACATAATACCTCATGTAGACACTTACTGTGTAATATAATATGTTATCATGATATCTCTAATCAAGAAGGTAGCATACTGATTTCATTAACCTATGTACTTGATGTCTCTTTCTTTGATTTTATTGAAATAAAACTTTCTTATAGAACATTATTTTCATGGATTTATTTAGGCTATACCATTTCTATCAAAGGTACAGAGATACCAACTTCCATTATGGAACAGAAGGGAAAAATCATTTCTCACATTATTCATTAATGAAATATTATTTGTGATGCACCCAGTGTAGCATACCTCACCACGAAGATATGTCATCACCATTTTCATAAACAAAACAAGTCACATGAATTATAATACTAATTAATAATAATCTTAAAATCTAATGATCAATACACACATCTGCAGAAAAGACTACTCAATGACACATATAAATGTGGATTTTCTAATGGTGGGTCTCGTTCTTATAATATCCTACATTGGATATTACCAATGGTTTACACCATGGGAAAGTGACTCAAATACCTACAAGTATCCACCCATGATATCCTATATCATTTGTGTCCCTAAAATGATCTCATCCAACTATAGAACATATATTTATGAATACTTTCATGGCACTTCTAGGTTCTCTTCATAGTAGAGAACTTCTATGACTTTTTAGTTCGATATCTACTTTTAGGACATTATCACATACCTTGTCATGTAGAAAAATCATGATGTGATAAGTATCTTATTAATATTTAAAATAATGAATACACTGTATCATAAAGTACATAGAATTTAGTTCTAGCGAACTAAATCCACCAAACTCCCACTTTCACAAGAGCCAACTGCTAAGTACCTTCAGTTCACTGGCTCTCACATGATACTAATACTTCTTCTGAGATATGCCTTTATTCATATGGTCCACCACATTTTCTTTTATTAAAAATATTATTACTAAAACTTCACCCATTTGAGAAAAATCCCTCAAGAGGTGATACTTTCAGAGTATGTGTTTTGTCCATTGGTGTGACTATGGAAATTTTTAAAGATCCATCACTATAGTATTATCAACATAAAATGTGATGTAGTATTTAATGATATATAACACATCAAGATCTTATAAAAGGTTTCATATCCAAATGGATTCTTTGGACACATCATAATCTTCTATATAACCAGATTCTTCTGTAGAATTAGCACCAACTGGGTCCTTTGATCTCTTCCAGTTCTCAGATCCTCAATTGAGACAAAAAACATATCATGACTCTAACTTTATATAATTTTTAATCATTATGAGAATTATCATCAGTATATACCTTGATGAAAAAAATACTCATCTTCTCCATACACCAAGAATATATCCTTAGTTCTTCTCATATACTTAAGAATATCCTTAACAATAAACCAATGTTGTTATCTTGGATCATCTTTACATCTTCATACCGTGATCAATACGTAGGAAACATCAAATATGGTACATAATATGAAATACATGTTTGATCATATCGTTGAAGATTATGGAATCTTACTCATTCTATATTTATTCTGTTGTGTATGAGGAAACATTTTATTATAAATATGTATAACATGTGAAACTAGAACCAATAAACTCTTGTATTTTTCCATACTAAGTCTCTTTAGTATCTAGTTAATGTATGTACCATGACATAGTCCAAGAAACCTCTTAGATCTATCATGAATGATCTTGATCCCTAGAATGCAGACTGATTCAACTAAGTTGTTCATAGATAAACATTTTATTAACTAGTCCTTAATAGACTGTAAGACTGGTAAGTCATTTATAATAAGTAATATTTCTTCAATATATAATACTTTTATAATTACCACATTCCCACTAAACCTCTTATAAACACATGGAACACATTCATTATTAATTAAACCAAAATATTTTACAGCTGCATTGAATTGAATATTCCATGAGTTGGATGTTTTCTTCAATCCATAAATAGGACTCTACAACTTTCATATCCATTTGGAATCACTGGGAGTCACAAATCCTTCTAGTTGTTTCATGTAGACATGTTCCTTAAGGTTCCCATTAAGGAAATCTATTTTGAAATTAACTTTAAAAATTTCATAGTTACGGTAAGATACTATAGAAAGTAGAATTTTGATAGATTTAAACATGGAAACTGGAGAAAATATTTTTCCATAGTCAATACCTTGATGATATTTAAACCCTTTATCCACTATCCTTAATTTATAGGTATTTACTTTACCTTCCATGTCATGTTTTATCTTGAATTCTCATTTTCACCCTATAGGCATTACATCAATTGGAGAATAGAAAAGAACTTAAACATAGTTATAATACATAGAATCCATTTTAGAAATCACGTATTCTTACCATCTTGCAGCTTCTAATCTCTCAACTACCTCTTTGTAGGTGAGAGGTTCATCATTGTCAACCAATATTGATTTAAAATATTCAGTGACTAGGAAACCTTAGTACTATAGTTCTCTTCCCTATCTAGTGATCCTAAAAGTACTTGTGTTTTAGTAAATAATTATTCCATGGGGGTCTTTGGAATCTGTTCCTATACAAACTCTTGTTTATATTGAGAATCAACTGTATTGAAGTCAATATTTATCCTAATATAATTTTTTAGTATTTTATCCCTCTCAAGAAAGACAGCTTGTCTAGAAACAATCACTTTTATTGTATGAGGATTTGTATAGGTAGTATCCCTTTGTTTCATTAAGATTAGCTATAAAGATACACTTTATGTACCACAGTGCTAGTTTGTTTCTTGATAAGTCCCTAACAAACACTTCACAACCCCATACATGTGTATGTGACAAAAAGGGTTTATTTCCACTCCATATCTTGAATCGAATTCCATTTGATACTTTAGTTATTACTCTATATAATGTATATTCCATAGTTGGTAATGCATATCCCCAAAAGGATAATGGAATATTTTCATGGATCATCATTGACCTTATCATGTCTAGCAGGGTATGGTACCTACTTTAACGAACACTATTCCACTATGGTGCGTAATGTGGAGTGATTTGAGAAATATTCCCAAACTCCCATAAAATTTGATAAACTCTTTGTTAAGATAATCACCACCTTGATCTAATTGAAGCTTCTTTGTCTTTTTTCCAAGTTGCTTCTCTACATCATTCTTGAATTATTTTAATTTATTAAAGTAATTAGAATTATACCTCATCGATTATGTATAACCATATCTAATCAAGCCATCAGTAAAAGGTATGAAGTAAGAATACCCACCTCTGGCTTTCACTGGAGATGGTCTATACACATTAGTGTGTATAATCCTAAAAGTTCTATGTCCCTTTCACTATATCCACCGAATATTGGTCTATTCATTTTTCTTTATAAATAATCATGACATCATTCAAATGGTTTTAGAACAAAATATTCTAAATATCCATATTTTTAGAGCTTTGTCAAACACTTTTCGTTTAGATGACCAAGATGGCGATTCCATAACTAGGTGTTATATGATTAATGTGAAGATGATTCATTATCAATTTCCAAAAATTTATTTTCAAAATTTAATATATAAATACTTTTATTTAAATGTTCCATACCATAACATATGTTGTCTTTATAAAAGAAATAACTTTTATTTCCAAATTTGAAAATAAAACCATTAGTATCTAGGAAGGATACATAAATTATGTTCTTGTTAACAATTGGTACATAATAATAATATATTAAAACAAATATCATACCTATTTACAATGAAAGGTGGTAGTCTCTAATAGATAGATCAAAGATCCTCGCATCATTGAAAGCTCACAAATCCACCTATCCTTGATAAATATTTCAAAATCAACATGGTTCCTACATTTGGATATATATGCGAGCACCACAAGTTGTATCAAATACGAAATGTATAGATATTGAAATATTACAGTTGATAAAGAATTCACCTTTGTATTCCCCTTTCTTCTGGGTATAATTACTCTTCCTGTGGTATTGCTTTACACATGAAAAACATATTACTTCTTTTTCCTTACCCGACCTCTCGATCTTACTCTTCTTGGAGGAAAAGTTCTCAAGAGATTAAAACTTGTTATTATTATTTATCCCCTTTATCTTGTTCTTACTTTTATTATTCACCACAAGGACTGCAAGTTTATCACGACTCATGTCCTTGTCCACTTGGTGAATCAAATTAATATGTTCTAAAAGACTCTTCTCACTATTTATCATGTTATAATTAATAATAAAACTATATAATGACTTGGGTATTGATAAAAGTTTGAGGTCTGTATACAAATAATCTTGGAATTTAATCCCTAAGATGTCTAATCATTCAATGTAGAAAATAATCTTGATCACATTAGGCCTATATGGAGCTGAATCTGAAATATTATTTTTATAAAAATCATTCGAGATATCATTTATCTCTTATCTGACATTTTCTAATGGAGATCCCAAAAGTGTGACTTCATGCTACACACATCCATGTCCTCATGTTTCTTTATAATCTCATTGGACATAGATTTTATTATGAAACATTGAACATATGTATCATCCTTCAAATGTTTCTTATAGAGAGAGAACTCTTCCTCACTATCCTATTTACCAGGAACTTCAAGAATATGTTATTTCAACACATACAATTTTCTTTCATGGGGTGGGATAATGCATAAGCACCATTGATCCTCTTATAAATTTATGGCAGTGAGAAGGTTATCCTTATAATGTATGGACCTTAGTGATATGTTTTAAGACATATTTATTGTCATTTCTAAAAATACGATGAGTAGGGTTTTAGTACTTTACCTAATAAAAGGTATATAAATAAATAAATATAATATTTATTAATCTCCTAATGTTCTATCAAAACCCAATATCTCTCACCATTGTCTTTGGAATATTCTCTTTTTGGAAATTCTAGTGGGAAGGATCCATATTACCCTTTTCATCACCCTCACTTTGGTTAGTCAATAAATTTGAAGGGTTTTAAGTATGAATTCCTAATTCCAACAACATTATCTCAATGTTCCTTAATCTATTGCGTGGAATCCCTAATCCAAAAATCCTGAAAATGGATTTCCTCAACCTTTTCCTCTTAGTTACACTAAGTCCTGCTTTGGTATTTGACCATTTTTGTGAACTAATTTAAGTCAACCCAAATCTTCAAGCTGTAATTTCTGGATAATTAAAAGCACCCAAACTTTGTTTGGTCAAGAACTTCGTACTATAGTCCAATTTTAACTTAAGTAGTGGAAGGATACCAAGACATTATATATATATATATATATATAATTGAGGGATTTTATCTTTATGTGTAAATCGCCAATTATTATCTCTATTACATTATTGTTAATATTATATCGATTTACTTAAGTGGTTAACCGTGTCTTATATAATGTTTATGTATAAGCCATTTTATTTTAGTTCTTTATTACATGCTTGTTAATTCATTAATTCATGTGATCACAAAAAAACACCCATAATGAAAAAACCATAAAAAACCATAGAAATAAAATAATGAAGTGGTATGATCTTGATCTTTTACTAATGGTCAGTTTATATATCAGATGATAAACTAACCATCAACCCTAGGAAAAAAACCTTGAACCATTTATGGTTCGTGTTTTTACCTTTCCACATATTCACCTATGTATCTCTCTTGGATTGGATTCATGTCAACTCTAAACTTGAACTGCCTCCACTAGATTTAGATCTCCATCCATTACATATTATTTTACTCACTCACGGGTGAGGGTAACCAAAGGATTAGTTAAGGGGTTTACATAAAAGAAACCATGGCCACATAAATCCCTACATAATGAGAGGAGGGACGACGTGTAGGAAAATAATTTAATTTAATAGAAAATTAAAATAAACCAATCATATAAAAAGGTATGGTATATGATCATAATCATCCATAAACATGCAATGAATTATGCATTTAATAAAATAGCTGTTAATTAAAATCATTATTTGTTTAATATAAATTGTGCTTGAATCAATTAATTAACTTCTTTAATTAATAAATTATTTTATATTAATTATCATCTTAATTTCTATTGATATTATCATCCATTATAATTTTATACAAATTAAATTCATTTAAAATCAACTATGTATAATATATATACCTTAGAGGAAACAAGGTGAGTACCCATATGAACTACCCAACGTGTATTATATTCATATAATATTTACTTATATGATATATAATATTCATGACTTATCATGTAATGTCACAATATGTACTATCAAAATAATTACAACATAAAACACATGGTATTTATATAGTGTGTAATATTGCGATGTGTGTAGAGTAATAACTATTTTTTGACATATACAAAATAGGAAATTCCTAACATTACATAGAAAATTAATTATATATTTAATATATATATATATAAACCATCACATGGTTTTTTATTATAAACATAATAAACACATGGAATACATGTTGATAAGGTTTGAATAGTATAACAAATTAATTTTTAATTTTTTATAATTTGGTAAAAGTACATGGTGTGTACATTCCAGCTACACATTGTGTATTATTCTCACCATCTATATACAACATATTCCTAGGTAATTGTCATATAATAATTCCATAGAAAATATTGGAGTACACAATGTGTACATGGGCTACATGACATGCGGTCTCTAAGTTACATGGTCATCAGTTATGTAGGATTTGTAATAAAATAAATGGAAAATCTGTTACTAAAGGACTACACGACATATATGGAAGTTACGTGACATGTAATCTAGATGGAAGTGTTGTAGGATGACCTGTTCAACATGCAGTGTGTAACTAAATACACCGTGGGTAATAAATGAGCAAGAATCAAATTAATTACAAATTAATTCATGGTGTATTAAACATAGGTACATGGAGTGTACCTCTAGGTTGCACAGATTATACTCTTGTGTTGTCTATCTGGACTCATCAAAACCTATTAATGAGTTATTTGAATGTATTTAATTCATAAAATTAGTAGATTTTATTATATTTTCAATAAAAAAATAGGAATAAATAATATCACATAATTCTGATTAAAGACTAATTAAGTTGGAATTGAAAATAAATGACAAATACATAAAATTGTTAATGATATTTAAATAATTTCAAATAATTATGTGAACACTTTTACAACACTTGTAGGTTATAGGAGTATAATAAGAAATGTATTGGGTATACCCAACTCATCTTTTTTCCGTAATTGATGATTAAGCTTATATTTATATGATGATAAATGTCAAGATCAACAAATATAAATCAAAGAATTTTATTGAGGAAAAACACTGAATCCAAATTGTATTACCCCCCGGTTTCTAGTATTTAACCTTTAATTGATTTTTGTTTTGTAATTTTTAAGGTTGGGAGTGTTGGGAGAAGTTTCTTTAAGTTTTAGGGGGTAAATGAGAAGGGAATGAGTTGCACACAGTTTGTATAAACCGTGCAGAAATCCTAGAAGAAACTGTTCTCACCAGAAGATTTTGGACAAAAGATTCAGCACAGTTTATACACACATTGGAAGACTATGTGAGGATTCCATTCTCGGGTTTCCTTATGAAATTACCTAATGTATGGTTAGCACAAGGTTTATCTAACTGTGTGGTCTAACCATGCACAGAGTCAAATTAAGATTCTATTTTTTTAGGATCTTACTAATTTTTTATCTTACTTGCTTGTTTTTTCTCCTAAATGCACCTAATTCTATATTTATCTCCATTTATGTTTGGGGAACCTCTCCCAATAATTTTGGAACTAACCGGGAGCCCTCCCTTGGCGTTTTCAAGCCCGATTTTCGCAGTAAGTCACGATCTTCACCGTTCTTATCTCATTTCTTAGATCCACTTAGATATACTTCTCATCTCTTTTTTATGTTTCCGATTTATGCCTATTATGGGTAGATATATGATGGTGGATTCCATATATGATGATATTTTGGTTCATTTATGGTAGGATAAGATATCTAAGGCTATTTTTGGGAAGTTTCAACTAGGTTGCGTGAGTGTTCTTCGTCTGTTGTTAGTTTTCGTCAAAAAATTTGAGGTGGGTGGCTTCTCTATTGACTCCTCTTGCTAGAATTTATTGTCTTAGTTTCAAATTTATTTATTTAAATTTAATTTATTGTGAAAATCATGGAATAAATCTTATCTAGTGATGGTTTATGATTTTAGGTGAAATTGTGTAATCTTGCTGAATTGTTGTGCAAAGTGATTTAGTTTCATGAATTTAAAATGGTGATTTTAAATTATGGATTGGGTGGAATTGAGAAATGTTTTTATGTAATGGGGTTTTTAATAAAAATATCATTTTATTGAAATGGTTTTTCTTATAAATTGTTTTGATGGATAAATAGTTCTCAATAAAAAGGGGGTTTTATTGAAAAGGTGTTTTGGCATGATCCTTGGGAATATTGGCATGTGAGTTCATATTTTATATACGTATATTGGTTGAAATATGACCATGTACTTAGTTCCAAAGGTTTAATGTCACATTGGATATAATTACCCTATGACAATTTTATAGATCGATGAGAAACCACTCATGAGTATGGAACTGTCATCGCGTAACATGCATGGTTGGTTTTGTGGATTTGTGGAATGGATTGGGTATGCCAAAGGAATATTGAGAAATGGTTTTAAAGCTTTATTTTAAAAATTTTTCTATAAAAATAACTCTCTCAAAATTTAATTTCAATTTCAATTGTATTATTTTTGTTATAAATTGATTTGGAAACTTGTTTATATTTATTTATAAACTATTTTGAGAATTTTTTTAAATAATTTCTTTTATGTAAATGTTTCTAACCCTTAAATCCTAGTGGCATGAGTAGGGATGTCATTCGGGAAAACCTACTGAGTGTTATACTCACCCCTTCTTTGTCACTTTGGTTCTTTTACAAATGCTATCTTTTAAGACATGGGAAAAGGTAAAGTATCACATGTTTTTAACACCACCTCGCGATACATGGGTTCTTTAGTGATTACAGAGCTTGGATCTTGTGGATGATGGAGTATTATGGTCTTTTGGGAGTATTTAGTTTTTATTCCACTGTTAACTTTGATAATTTTTTGGTCTTATATTTTTGTACACTTTGGAGTGTTTTTAATTTGAATTAAGTAGTTGTGTTGTCTTTCTTTTGTTCACGCGTCATTTAGATAATGGTTTGGTTATGGTTGTTGGTTTAGTTGTTTATTTCTTAAAGGGTGAATCATCCCCCACTTGTATTTGAAACCTTTTGTAATTTATATCTAGCCTTTGGCATCTTGGGGATGTTGTTTAAGTCCTAGTAATGATTTTTTTTATTTTCTCAAGATAATGGGAATAAGTAGTTCATTACACAAAGTGCATTACCATCACATATTGTTTATAATTAATTTAAGAAGTTAAAGAATTACTTTGTTAGGAATTCTTTCTTCATTGATGGATCTGAAAATTTCTCTACATGGTACCATCATTTAATTGTATGAATCAAGATTATATCCCCTCTTATGGTGATCCACATGTGTTCCAAGAACCTTTGAATGTCACTATATGAATCTTTGGGTGCTAACATGATAGGTACCAACAATTTCATTGTTCACCTTTGATTACCCCGATAATCTCTTCAAGGAAGGGTTCTCTTTGATCTATCTAAACATGGGAGTGGTGGTGGAGGATTTCTCTCTATTATTGAGGTAATTCTTAGAGATGGATATCTCTAGTTCTTTGAGAGGATTCTCTTAGGATGTCATTGGGTACAAAAAATGAATTGAATCTCTTAGAGAAATAATATACTTAGGTTTATATATTTATAGGGTTAGAAAATAATAATTGCATATGTGACTTTATTATTTTTCTTAATTCTTGTAAAAAACCATGTCTATAATAATAATAATAATATTATTATTTTACATGATCTAAAATCATGAATTAAATTATATATTATTTATTCAAATACTATTTAATATATATTATTTCTCATAGAAACTTTAAATTTAGCTAGTCATTCCTATGTAATATTTATCTGACCTTTAATAATGAGTATTTATTTAATAAATAAATATCATTTAATTATTCAATAATAAATACATAAATATTATATTCACTGTATATAAAATAATTATTTATTAAATATTCTGCTCACAAAATATTCTCTTGAATATCTGGTGATGAAATATATGAGATCAAGAAAACATGAATAATTATTAAACCACATGCAAGAATAATATTTTTTGAACTTATTAAATAATAAATAATATTATTATTTAACTGGGGATTTGGATATACTTAGTGTGTGACCCTCTAGGCCTCTTTCTTAGTGGAATTAAGTGAAGCAGACCAAGGTACATAGGTAACATCTAGAAACTTTCCAAGGCACCTATAGAGAAATAATTTTATTTCACAATCACATAATTCCTCATGAAGATGGTAACTATGTAATGTAATCCCTTTATTGTGATATCTCTAATCAAGTAGGTTGCATGCTGGTGCTATCAACCTATGTGCTTGATGTCTCTTTCTTTGACTTTATGGAAATCAAACTTTCCTACAGAACGCCATGGATATGGATTTATTTTGGGTATATTATTTCTATCAAAGGGAATGAGGTATCAGCTTCCATTAAGGAACAAAAGTGAAATCCTTTCTCGCATCATTTTTTAATGAAATATTACTCATGATACACCCAACGTATCCTACCTCACTATAAACATATGTCATCATAGTTTTTCATCAATACATTAAAGTAAGAAACTTATAATACTCATTAATAATAATCTTAAAGTATAATGATCAATCCACACGTCTCTAGATAGTAACATACAATAACGAATATAAATGTGAATTTCCTACCGCTGGGTCTCTTTCTCATAATATCTTACAATAGATATTACTATGGGTGTACACCATGAGAAGGTGCCTCAAAGTCCTATAAGTATCCACCCTTGATAGCTTATATCATTTGTGTCTCTCAAATGACTATATTAGGCTATATAAAATATATTTAAGAATAATATTGTGACACAATTGGGTTATCATCATATCAAGGAACTTATTTGACCTCTAAGTGTGATAGCTACTCTTAGGACATTATCACATACTATTCCATGTTGAAGAACATATTGATGTGATAAAGAGCTTATTAATATTAACAAAAATTTAATATATGTTATTATAAAGTACACATAATTTGGTTCTAGGTAACTAACTCCAACAATGGGACATGATAGGTTATTGTATTCTACTATTTTATTGGACATGTTCATCTACTGTGTGATAATAGTCTTGGTAGTGATCCTTGACAAAAGAAATGAATTTATATACTTATGTTTTGACACATTTATATGTTATGTTTCCATATTTAATGTTTATTGTCTCATGTTTCCAAATTCCTATACTACATTTTCAAGTCTTTCTAAAGTCCTCATCATATATTCATGTTTATGACTCATGTTCTATTGGGTATGATCTCTTCTCTTGTATTCAAATACCATGGTTTTTTTCTCACACCCACATGTTTATATTATGATCACTTATGATCCTTTATTGATATCACACAAGTTTTAACCCTTACTAAGTATATGTGCACAATCTTTCATTACATTTATATTCCTTAAGTAATAAGGAAGAGTATTATGGACAAAATGTCTATAAGGGTACCAAGTGCGGAGAATTGTTGTGGGAGATGTCGAAGAATTGTTGTAAAATAAAATGGTTATGTATCTAATATCCAAATACACTAAAAATATATGTTATGGGGGTGTAATTTATTGTGAAATGTAATGGGTATTCATGTATAATGATGTATTGTGTATGTATGTTTAGGTTGAGTGTGAAAATTATGGATTGTAAGGGTGTTTTTTTAATTCTAGTGGATATCTAAGGGGGAAGATTAAAAATGATGCATTTTCTATATATTTTACATGATATATAGTTTTATTTTACCAATTTTCATTTTTATATAAATTATATATTGAAATTTTAGAGTATATGTGTGATTTTAAATTCAGTATGTTTTTGATTTTTTTGAAGTGGAAGGTCGAAATTGATTCCTTTTCTTAATCTACTTTATAATATTTGTGTTGTTTAGATGTTATTGTTTTTGCATTTTTACTATGACATCCTTGTTAAAAAATAATATTCATTTAAAAATAACTCATACATGAAGGTTATTTAAATAATAGTAAAATATTTCTGTATATATAACAAATATTTTATTGAACCATCATATATGGCTCATAATATGTGATGATTATTTTAAATAAATTTCAGATATATAACCTTTAATAAAATAATATATTATAATTATTTTAATAAAAATCACATATTAGGGGTAATATATGAGAATTAAAATACACCAAAATCAACCTATAGTGGTGAATTTTCCCCAATTAGTGGTGGATTAAAAAATTGACAAACTAATTAGTGATTATTTAAACCATCATTGCCTATATCTCTTCACCATGACCCTACACCCACTTTTGTCACCAACAACACATCTCTGTGAGCCCGTGCTCGACCTTCTAGCACCTATCACCATCTCTAAAATATTTCCACAATGAGTATGTACCTTCTTAGATTTCCATACCACTATCGCCCCCTTCCTTCCATACCTGAATCTCCATAGACCCACATGCATGTATATGGAAAAAATATAATCAACACCCATAATATGTATACCAAAAACATAGATATGAATATCAAAACAAAGACCATAAGTTGTAAACTTAGTTATCATATAGACAAAATAATCCCAAAACCCACATTTAACCTATAACATCCATCTCTTAACTTCCACTGCATCCGACCACCTCTGTAGCTAATATTGTCATACAAGAAACTATCCACATCACTGACATATCAATTAAGACAAAAACAGATATAAATAAAAAAACTTAACAAAATAAATAATAATTATTGTAGAATATATGATAATATTTTACAATAACATAAAACTATAAAGTATCATGACTAATTTATGAAGAGTGTCTTGGATTAGAATAATCAACTTCCTGGAAATAACCACCATCTATCACCTATAATAACAAATCAAAACATTTAAGAAATAGAACCCAAAACAGAATAGGTACATAATGTATTTATAAATTTTCACATAACATTATTATTTTATTAATCAAACATAAGCCATTTCATCACAAAACAAATGATATATCATCCCACATATAACTAATTAAACAAAAATATCAAAATTACCTAGGGAATTAAACCTCAAAACTCACCAAAAAACACTTTGAAAACTTCAAACTACATATTTAAGATATTATTCAACTCCCAGAACTTGAAATTCATGAGATTATAATAATATCTATCTCCATATCTCATTTTCCATTACTAAACAACTAATTTTATAAAATTAATAAAACATATAGAATTTAGTACCTAAATGTACAGAATCATTACCCAATATTCCTATATTATAAATTAAATATGGTTAGATCTTTATTTCTCACAGTTCAATAATTATAATAATTAAACCAAATGATTAATTCTCTCTAAGAAATTTTTAAGAGTAAGAGTATAAAATTATGAATATCCCTTAAAAACCATATATATATATATATATATTAAAAATGCACTCCAAATAATTCATGAACTTTCAAATAATCCAAATATGTTTATCCTATGATTTTACATTAACCCACGGTCATTTTATATAGTTTTGACCATTAAACACATGGTTTAGTGTTTTAAAAATTAAAAAATACTTTTTAAATCATTTACAACAAAAAAAAACCTATATTAGAATGGAGTTAGTTACTAAATTACACAAATAAATACATGGTTATTACCCTATGATTTCATAGTAATCTGTGATCATTTTCTTGGTCTTTACCCCATGAAGTACATTTTTAAAGATTGTCAAATCCTTAAAAACTACTTATTCTACTAGTATGAGAATAAGACTTGTTTGATTTATGTGTATTATTATCACACACTTTAAAAATTATTCAAATATATATTTCCTTTTATTTCATGTTAATATGAGGGTTTTTACTATGATTTTGATAGTATCATGCATGTTTTAGTGTTTAAAAACACTAAAAATGTGTTTTCGGTCATCTCAAGAAAAAGAAAAACTCACAGTGTCTTAGATTAAATTTATAAATTTAACAAATCAATCAAAAGTTGTTGTCCTACGATTTCATGGTAATTAGAGTTCAGTTTCTTGGTTTTGATCATATAACTGCTCATATTTTAATACACCTTAATTCATGATTTATTATATAACGGTAGAAATAATACAATCCCATAAGATCATTAGGCCTAGTGTATTTGGGAAATTTGGAACATAAAACAATAACATGAAATAAGGATAAAATAAAATTATTTAAAAACTCCATAACATGCCCTTATATTCCATTGGTCTTCGAAAACTATATGAGATAACCTGGGGATGTATATAAGAAAGGGGTGAGTTATATAACCCAATAGGTGAATAATCAAAGTATAACATGATAAAATTAATACATATAATCCAAGAGTAATATCATTGTGACATAAAAGGGGTGGTAATTATAAACATGAATATTGAAAGATTATATAATATGACAGCATCAAGGCAGCATGAGAACGTGGAAACAACATAAAACGTGTTATCATAAGAATAAGTTAAGGATAACCACCAAGGCATCATAACATAGTGAACTTCGGATAACCTCTCGTGCACCATACATGGCATATCATGAAATGAAAACATTACCCAATGCATTGGATGGCTATATAATTTTGGGCCCACTTGTCACATTCATATCATGTACATACATTTGTATGCCACATGGATCATTAAACATAAGAATGTATTTCATCACTTTTAATCCCATGATTAAGGATAGTGATTAAAATAAATAAAAGTAACAAATAAATTAAGTATAGTTCCATATAGATTAATAACCTTGATTTTAAATGGGGCTGGGTATTCACAATACAAAAGTTTAGTATGGAAAATCATGGGTTAATTTTGGCAACATAAAGGGTGTACATAATGGTTCATGGAAGGTATTAATGATAGAGAAATGTGTTATATAATTACATGGGAATCACAACGATAATAAAATTTATGTTTATAAACACATAAGAAAACAAAAAATAGGAAATAAAAAGGATTAGTATAAATCAAGTACACAAAATAAAAAGGAAGAGGAGAGCATCCCTTACCTTGAGAGGGCGCTTCTAAAATATTGGGAGGAGATTATTAAGATACTAAAAACACCTTTAGAGGGATTTAATTAGGTATAGGGAGAGTAAATTCATTCTCAATGGGTTTTGAGTTATATGGAGTGGAAGGATGGGTGGCTATTTATAGAAAAAGAGGGGGGGGGGTTCTTCATTAATTTCTATACATAGGTTTTAAAATCTATAAAATAAAAAATTAAAATTAAAAAACTTACCATGATTTTGAAAATTGTTTCAGACAAATAGGAATGGTTTTAAATATTTTATAATGCCAAGAATCCAAATTCATAAAATAATACCCTTGGTGATGTGGAATTGAGTCATGTTTATAAAGAAATTATTTTAAAACCTTAAAATATAATATCGGTTTTGGATGATTCATTAAGGATTTATAAAATCTATAAAACAAGTTTTAAAACACAATATTTTAAAGGGGAAACATAATTTTTTTGTGGATACTCTTTATATTATTTGTTACAGCACTTTTGGAATTTTATGATGTAATAATACATACCAAATATTTATATCGTATTTTATTTTTACCAAAAAATTTGACTATCTTAGAAAATTATGAAAAAAATCACCATATATTAATTTTTATGTGCTAATTTCAAAAATAATATTTATTTTATAAAAAATTATTTATGTGATAATGTTTAATTTTAAATAAAAAACATTATTTACAAAAAATATTAGTTTTTATGATATTAACCACTTTTGACCTTTATAAAAATTACATTGGAATTCATTAAATTATTTTATGATTTATACTTAAATAATTATTATCTAATAAGAATATTTTATTAAAAATTCAGTTATTTAAAATAATTATTGAATTTATAAAAATATTGCCTTATTTGAAGTTATATATTTCACAAAAATACAATTTTGTTTTCATCATATCAAAAATATAATTTTTATCAAACTCATTATATAATAATTGATAAAGTAATAATAAAACAAGATAAATACAATCATTATTTTATTAAAAATAAAATATAAAAAATCATATTACTTGGTTATATATATATAACCCCTTATTACACTAGTATATTCCTTAGGGGTAGGGTGTACGATGATGACAATTTCTTGGGATGGTTTGGAAAATATGGTTTGGGTCTTCATCTCGATAAGCTTGAACTTCTCCCATAAATGGTTTTTCTTATGTTTTGTTTCTAGGATTTCAACTTGGTCCCAACCAAGGGAAAATACTAGTGATTCCATATCCCTTAGAATCACCAATAAATGGGCTTTATAGGGTATGACACTAATAGTCGATACCATCACTTCTTTCATCTGTTTCAATTGGATTTTATCATAACCCTTAATATATAATAATCATAAAAGTCATTGTACAATAACTATACTATCAATGATTAAGATACTTAATGATCCTTTAAATATAAAAAACTATATTTTATAACCTTCCAATGTAGGAAAATTAGTGAATGTGTTTTTTATAACAACATTATTTAATAATGAATTTATTCATTTAAAAAGAGAATTTCATTTATAAAAATTCAGGGCATTACATTCTTCCCCCTTCAAAAATTTCTCCCTAAAAATTTTATTTTATAAACTAAAATATACTAGGGTACTTATATTTCATTATCACTTATAGTTTCCATGTCACTTCCTAAAACTTGTGGTCCCACCATAGTATTTTGACCAGGTTAGTTGTCTTGTTTCTTAGAACTTTGTCTCTACGATCTAAGATCTTCATCAGCTGCTCATCGTATAAAATATTATTCTCCAATGGTACCACCTTTGGTTTTAGTACATGTGTGGGGTCTGGTATGTACTTCCTCAAGATGGATACATTGAAAACATCATGTACTTGAGATAGGTTAGGTGTGAGTTCTAGTCGACATGATACAACTCCGATGTGATCAAGGATCTCAAATGGGCCGATGCATCTCGGAAAAGGATTTCCATTTTTTCCAAACCTCATAAATTTATTCCTCAAAAATATATGACAACATTATCTATAACATTAAACTACAGATCTCATCGATGGTTATCTTAATATATTTTCTATAGAATTTGAATGGATTTCATATGATGTTGAATGGTTTTAAACTTCTCTATTATCCTTTATACAAGATCAAGTCCCATCAGCTTCCTCTGTCCAACTTTATCCCAATATGTTGGATTCCAACAACTCTTCACATAAAGATCCTAATAACTAAAAAAGGGTATGGTTTTTGATCCCAACATCCTTGGAAATCCATTGAACAAGATCTCAATATATCCTCTAGAGTTTTAATGGTTCTCTCAGGATGACTATTAGTTTGAGGGTGATAGTTGTACTGAAACTCAAATATGTATCCAATTCTTATTGAAGTCTTATAAAAAACATAAAGGTAAACCTAATATCTCAATTAGATATAATAGAGAGTGTAAATCCATGAAGTTCTAACACTTAACTTATGTATATATTTCAATGTTGATTAAGAGATAAATCTTTATTTATAGAAATGAAATGTGCTGACTTTGTAAGGAGTTTGAAAACCACCCAAATGGAATTATTGGCTTTAGATATTATGGAGAGTCCTATAGTGAAATCCACGATTATGTTTTCTCATTTTCATACTAGTATGGGAAATGATTTCATCATAACCTTCGACTTTTTTCATTCATCATTGACTTATAGGTATTCCAATAATAGAGATAGATATTATGCAATCTCCCTCTTCATGTTATCCCAACATAAGTTTTGAATCATATTTCTTTATATATTTATGTTTCCTAGATGAATTGAGAATTATGATCTATGTGTGTCATTCAGAGGTTATTTCTTCGATTATGGTTTTTGAGCGAGAAATATTCAGATTCCAAACCTTATAACTCCATATTTAGCAATTTTTAACTCTTGAATATTCTCTACCTTTTTCTATAGCACCTCATTATATTTTTGGGACTCCTTGATCCTTTGAATAATGGATGGTTTAGAATATATTTGATAATGGAAGGATAAATATCATTTTGTTATTCCCATGTCTATCCTTTTCATTTCCAATAATATTGGATTCCTTTAAATCCTTGTCATGGATAGGGTTACCAGATCCTTTTAACTCAGAGTATCTGCCACTTTTTTCATATTCTCAAGATGTTAATAGATTTAAAAATCACAATCCTTAATCAAATATAACCACCTTTGTTGGTTCATATTGAGCTCCTTTTGTGTGAATATATACTTGAGTATTTTATGATCGATATATATGTCACACTTCTCCCCGTGGAGATAATGTTTCCAAATATTCGATGTAAATATCACTACAACCAATTCTAGATCATGAATCGAGTAGTTCTACTCATGGATATTTAATTGATGGGAGGTATATTCTATCACTTTATTATCTTTAATGAGTGCACAACCTAATCACTTTTTTTTGATAAATCACTATAGATAAAAAAACCTTCCCCTATGGTGGGAAATGTGAGTTTAGGTGCAGTGATTATCCTATTATTTAACTCTTTAAATATCTCTTCACTTCCATCATTCTAGAAAAACTTCACTCCCTTCTGATTTTTCTTAGTTAGTGGGATTGACAAGAATGATAAGTTTCCCACAAATCGATGATAGTACCCAGATAATCCAAGGAAACTATGAATCATTATTACAGATGTTGGATTAGGAAATCCCTCAATAGCCTATATTTTTGAAGGATCCATAGATATACTTTTTCTGGTGATAACATACCCCAGGAGTGTTGATTGACCCATATATAACTCATATTTACTATACATCTCATAAAAAGTTCCCTTTTGCAAGGTCTTTAATAAATCACTCAAATGCTCCTCATGTTGTCCCTTTCCTTTAGAGTCGATAAGAATATCGTCTATAAATAATGCCAAAAATTTATGAAGGTAATCCTAAATAATCTATTTGTTATGTCTATGAAGATATCTAGAGAATGGGTGAGTCCAAATGGAATCACTATGAACTCGTAGTTCCCATACCTTGTATGAAATGAAGCATTGAGGATATAATCCTTCTTCATATTTACTTGATAATATCTTGACCAGCGATCCATAATGGAGAATTATTGAGCTCCATGTAGTTGATTGAACAAGTCATAAATCCATAGAAGAGGATAATTGTAATTTATCATGATCTTTCTGAGTTGATGAAAATTAATTCAGCGGTGCATTAACCCATCCTTCTTCTTAACAAAAAGGACCAGTGCACCCCATGGTGAAACATATGGGCTTATAAACCCTTTATCTAGATTATCATACTGCCACTTCATTATATCTTGAATTTCAACTCTATACATTCTATATTGACTCTTTGATATTGGAAATGATTCAGGTATATGTTCGATTTAGAACTCAACATCTTGTCCAGGAGGAAAACCAAGAAATTCTTCAAGAAACACATCAGTGAATTTCTTTATAATGGTAATGTCATCAAGGATGATATTTTCCTTAGTCTTAATCATTTGATCTGATATTATTTCTTACAAATTAATAATTTTCATGCTTGATATGATGATACTAAAGGAGATTCATCTTCCTCCTTACACTTATATAGAATTGTAGGGTGATTTGTGATATAGAGGGTGATTTTATTATCTTAGTAATTTATGTTGGATCTCTATAAAGAAATCCAATACATAACAATAAATTCATTGAATTCTCTTAAAGGGAGTATCACAAGGCTAATTTGGAATTTCATCCCTCAAATACAGATAGGGTAGAAGGTATATTCTTGGGATGTGATAATTTCTCCATTTTTCATTTTCATTGATAACTCCACTTCCATGTTTTGTGGTGGTGTTTGAATAGTTCTTCAAAATTTGTGTTATATGAAATAATGTGTAGAAATAGAATAAAATAGTAAATTATCTATTATTTAATGAATAACCAACATACTTATCACAACATCATTGTCACAATCCACCTCAAAAGTTGTGATGGTACAAGATCTCTATTTCTCTTTAGGTCTTGAAGGTTGTTATCATCATTTTTCATTGAAAATACTTAGATTGGTGAATTTATCTTCATAGTGTACATTTTCCTTATAGATGAAAAATTGGACAATAGTATGAGAGTAAAATGTAGAATTCCTTTCTTCCATTACATTGGTGAGTTTCTACTATTATCAATTGCTAGCTAGGTTCCCTTCCTTTACTAAAAGCATTTCCTTGTCCCCTTCAAAAAATTTCTAGGATGTTTCTTCCTATACTCTTGAAAATTGGTATGTTGGACTTTCTTTCCCCATGATATTTATCCATCATACCACATGAATTAAAATCCATCATCCTATTACTATATCTAGACCTGTGAGACCCTTGAGATTCACTAATCTTTATTTCGGCTTTGAGGGCACATCAAAATTTGTTTTCATAACTGTCAAAGTCTCCAATCACCATAATTAAAATCCATCATCCACTTCCTATATCTATAGGTTTATCATAAAAGTATTGTGAATTTCTCCTCATACACCCCAATGGATTAATCATACTTTTTCTTGAGGACAAGTAAGCCCCTCTCCCTTTTTAAGTCAGAGATTGTATAGAAAATTATTATCAAAAAACATTTTCCATAATTATTTCCACTTAATCACTTTAATCGCTTCATCAGGCTTTATATTTCTGATCAACACCCACCATTGATCTACCTATCCTTCCAAATGATAAAAACTTAACACATACTTCTCTTACTCAAAGCATTGAAGGATGGATAATACATTTTCAATGGATTTTATCCATTGTTTAGTGATTAATGGATCGAAAGATCCAATTAACTCTGGAGGAATTTATTACATAACGGTCTCAATTGAAACCTAATATTTCTCTTCTGGATATGGGTGTTCCTCTAGTTTCTATTCAAAACATTATTTAATTGAAAAATTATTTCCATGAAGTTCCTGAATCCTTCTCCCATTAGGCTGGGTAACTTATTTGGCTAGTCATCATGTTTGTCCTCACATTGGTTGTTGGATCAATTTCTATTATTTCTATCCATTAACTAAAATAGTGGAAATATTAGGGATAATATATTTCAAACTACAAAAAACATAAAAGGGAATCTAAGAAAATTGAAAGGATAACTCATAAGTGACATATATTCCTTAACCTATGAATTTATAGGTTTGAGTCAATGTTATCCATGATCTATTTCCTAACATGAAATATTATGGGACTTTTTTCCCTTTGTAATGGTGTGTATAGAGCTTGTAAATTTACCAAACAATATCCCAAAAGAGTGTCAAACTAGGTACGAATCAAATCCTTTTTATCATGAACTAGGTGATGATTGAGTCAAAGCCCAATGTGTCTTTTTTGAGGTTATTACACTGAGGTACAACTGTTCCAGATCCACATCCAATTTTAGTATCCATAATAGGATTTGGTTGTTTAGAGACCACTTAATGTATATATTAACAAAATTTTGGTATTTTTTCTTATGATTAGTATTATTCCTAAGTCCTTCACTAATGTTTTCTAATCCTAATTCCCAAAAATAAGTAGACCTTTCTCTGATACCAATCATGAAACCCCATATTTTAATACACCTTAATTCATTATTTGTTACATAAAGGTACACATAATGCAATCCCTGAAGATCATGATGCCTAGTGTATTGGGGAAATTTGGTACAGATAAAATAACTTTCTTCAAGGATACAAAAAAATTATTTAAAAACTCTATAACATTCCCTTATATTTAATTAATCTTCTAAATCTACATGAGATAACTTGGGGATGCACATAAGAAAGGGTTGAGCTATAAATCCTAGTAAGGTAATAATCAAAGCATAACATTATGAAATTAATACATGTGTTTCAATAGGAATATCTGGGAAACATAAATGGGGCGGGAATCATAAACATGAATATCAAAACATAATATAAGATGATAACATCAAGGAAACATGGGAATGTTGAAACAACATAAAACATGAAATAATATGCATAAGTCAATGATAAATTTAGAAACATCATAACATAATGTTATCATCTTAACCTCACATGTACCATACATGGAATATCATGGGATAAAACCATTACACAATGCATTTTAGGGCTATATAATTCCATGCTCCCCTGTCACGTTCATATCATGTACATGCATTTGTGTTCCATATGGATCATACAACATAAGAACAAATTACATGACTTCTAATCACAATATTAAGGAGTAAGGGTAACATACATGGATGTCCCCAATAAATAAAGGATAATTAAATCTATGTGAATACCATTGAGTGGAAATGTGGATGGGTATTCACAATACAAAATTTGTACATGGAAAATCAAAGGATAATTTTAGCAGCATAACAAGTGTACATAATGGTTCATTTCAGGGATTAATGACATTATAATATGTTCTATAATTATATAGGAATCAAAAGGATAGTAAAAATTATTTTCATAAAGACATTAAAATAAAAATAATTTTAAATTAAAAGGCTTAGTATAAATAAAGAACTTTAAATAAAAAGTAAGAGGAGAGGATCCCTTACCTTGAGAGGATGCTTCTAAAATATTTAGAAGAGATTCTTAAGAACATGGGAACACATTTGGGGGGATTTATATGGATATAGGAAGATTAAATTCATGATTAATGGGTGTTTAGTGAAGAAGAGTGGGAGGATCGGTGGGAATTTACAACAAAAGAGTGGGGATTCTTCATTAATTTCTAAACAAATGTTTTTGGACTCGATATGATAAAAAAATTAAAAACACAAGCCTTACCATGGTTTTCCCATGTTTTTTAATATATATGATTTTTTAGATATTTTATATGTCCAAGAACCAAAATCCTTAAAATAATACCCTTGTTTTTGGTAAAGTGAGTCATGTTTATAAATAATTTATTTTAAAACCTTAAACTATTATATTGGTTTTATAGGGTTCATAAATGGTTTATAAATACAATAATATAACTTCAAAAACAAATTATTTTAAATGGAAAACATTATTTTTTTCATGGATACTCTTTATAGTATTTATTACATCACTTTAGGACTTTTATGATTTCATAATACATGCCCTATATTTATATTGTATTTAATTTTAACCCAAAAACCTCAAATGATCCAGAAAATTTGAAACAATTCACCTATTGATAATTTTGGATGTTATATTTTCAAAAATAATATTTATTTTATCAAAATAACTTTCTAAATATGATAATTTTCACTTTTAAATAAAAATACTTATTTAATAAAATTTACTAATTTTTATGATATGAACCACTTTCTGATGTTTATAAAAGTTATATTGTACTTTATTAAATTATTTTACATTTATATTTAAATAATTATCATCTAATAAGAATATTTTATTAAAATATAATTTATTTAAAAAATAATTGAATTTTTAAAAAGAGTGTCTTTTTTGAAACTATATATTTCCCAAAAATACAATTTTGATTTCTTCATGTCAAAAATAATTTTTTTATCAAACTCATTATATAATATTTAATAAAATAAAAATTAAAAGAGATAAATATAATTCTTTAAAAAAATCTATAAATTTGTATTACCAAGGTCTAGATACATTACCCCTTATTACACCAAAGTATGCCCTAAGGGAAAGTGTGCAATGGTAACACTTTCTTGGGGTGGTTTGGCGAACATGGTTTTGGCTATGATCTTGATAATCTTGAAATTCCCCCATAGATGGATTTACTCTTGTTTTAGTTGTTGGATAACAGCTTAGCCTTGATCAACAGAAAATCCCAGTGATTCCACCTCCCTCAAAAGCTCTGATTAATGGGATTTATAGGGTATGATCCTACTGGTCGAGGCCATCACTTCTTTTGTTTATAACAATTATATTTTATCACAACCCTTAATATATACTAATCTTAATGGTCACTGTAAAATGAATATATTATCAATGGTTAAGATTATTAATGTTCTTTTAAATTTGAGATTCTATATTTTATAATGATAAAAAAATTTCCAAAGTGGAACATGTGTTTAATATAACTACAATACTAGATGATGAATTTTATAATTAAAAAAGGGAATTTCATTTATAAAACTTTGGTTCATTACAGACCTCCTAGAACATGATTTTAAAGAATGTTAAATAATTAAATTTTTTCATTAATCCAGTCTGAGTACACCACACATGTCGTTGACTTTTCATCAACTCATAAAAATAAAAACTAACTCAAATTAATTTTTCATATTATTTCACATAAATATAAGGTTGTTTAATAAGTTTTTGACTATTAAACACACGTTTTAGTGTTTTTAAAATTATAAAAATGTGTTTTTGTCATCTTGAGAAAATGAAAACTCATATTAACATGATGCAAGTTTCTTGATTTTAAAAATCAATCTATGGTTGTTAACATGTTAGTTTATGGTAATTAGATGTTGTTTTCTTGGTTTTTACTCTCTGATGAATGTTTTTAAAAATTATCAAAATTTTAAAACTATTTATTCAGTCAATCTAAGAACACTACATGTCATATTGACATGTCTTCAAGTTTCACATATTAAAAATAATTCAAAGAAAATTTTCTTATGATTTAATATCAATCCAAGGTATTTTTCTATGACTTTCACTGTTATGTGTACATTTTAGTGTTTTAAAACACTAAAAATGCGTTTTCTGACATCTTAAGAAACAAAGACCCATATTTATATGGATTCACTTTCTAAATTTTAAAAATAAATCTAAATTTTGAGTCCTATGATTTCACATCAATAAAAGGTTATTCTCTTGAGTTTTACCCCTCTATGTAAACTTATAAAAATAAACAAATATTTAAAAACTTCTTATCCCATAAGTCTAAGCACACTATATGTCAAGTTGATGTGCCATCTACTTATACATGTAAAAAATAATTTAAATTAAATTTTACTATGATTTTACATCAATATGATACCATTTTTCATGTTTTTGAACATTACACACATGTTTTAGTGTTTTAAAACAATAAAAAACCGATTTTGGTCATACCGAGAAAACATCAAATCAGATTGACATTGAATTAGTTCCTATATTCTAAAAATAAATATGTAGTTTTTTATTATGATTTCACGATAATAAAATTTCATTTTATTGGTTTTTCCCTTGGATGTATACTTTTAAAGACCATCAAATCTTTTAAAACTTCTTATTTAGTCGGTCAGATCACACTTCTTATTGGATTGATGCGACATCTTTTGTAGTTGGGGGCCCTAGAACCAAAATGTTTTCACTTTAGATTATATGAATATTCAAAGGAGTGAATATTTATATAAATATCTTATCACATATTTATTGTTCTTCTGCATAACATTGACGTGATAATTTCTGACAGTATCTGTCACATTGATATGATCATAGTAGTTCTCAACTATGATGAGAAACTGGAAATGCAATGATGATATTTTTTTAAAATAGTTATAAGGTTATAAAATGTACTATTATAGGTCACATACTATATAGATCATCAGTTGTGAGTACTCATAAGAGGATGAGTCTTCTTCCCATGAATTTTTCACTTGGTAATCTTCAAAATAGGAGATTATGTGAACAGACATGCCCGTAGAATTTTTACATGTTTTGGTGTCATCATATTTTTCTATCTATGAGAATGTGTAATCGTCTTTATACTTTAATACTATTAGATTCATGTTTTGAATCAATCACTTAGATTTATTTCGTAAACATTGATGATAAAAGTTCATAGAGAATATGGATATCTTAGATGCGACATGAATGACATGTTTTTAATTAATAAGTCAGGGAATGATTTTTCCCTTTCATATTTATAGAAGTTGATATATCATCCATTTTATTGAAATATAATTATCATTTTAAATTCCATATCCATTATTAAATGACATTTATTTCAGATATTCAAAGAAAGAAATATCAAGCATATAGGTTGATGACATAGATTTGCAGCCTGGTTGATGAGATATGAGACAAAGGGATTATATTAAATGGTGAAAATTCTTATGTGTTTATAGAAATTACAACATTATATTATTTCTCTTGGGAACCTTAACCCATTTCTAGACAGTAATCTTGTACTTTAGGAAAGACTGTCTGATGCTAACTAGAATGGATCCTAGAGGGTCACACATTAAGTGTTATTATTGATCTCAATTAAATTCTATTTGAATTTAATTATTGGAATAAATATTATTCTCATGACTGAGGAATAATTTTATTCTTTTTTTTGATCTCTAATATTTACAAGGTAATAAATAATTATTTATTCATTAAATAAATAATTTATTT
This sequence comes from Viscum album, assembly GCA_963277665.1. Classification (NCBI taxonomy): domain Eukaryota; kingdom Viridiplantae; phylum Streptophyta; class Magnoliopsida; order Santalales; family Viscaceae; genus Viscum; species Viscum album. The sequence continues at coordinate 398,997,716 of OY728144.1, forward strand.
AATTAAATTAGTGTTTAATAAATATTTATTCACTGGATTGTGGATAAAATATTTATTTTATTTATTCTATATTTAATAAATATATATTCACCGGTTTATGAATAAAACATTTATTTAAGTGACTAAAAGATATATTTGGGTATTCAACAAATGTTGAGGAGTTCGAGCGGACGAAGATCACATCTGGTGATAAATATTAATTTACAAGCCGGTAAAATGATATTTTTCATTGTGTGAGTTAACACACACTATAAAATAATAATATTATTAATAATATTATTATTGTTATATGACATGGGGTTTATTAAATATTATAATATTATTTAAGGGTCAGTATGCAATTTAATAATATTTTAACCTAATCCCTGGCTCTATAAATATATGGTTATGTGTATTATGCAGGGTTTATCGATAATTGAGAAGTGTTGTGCACAACATTATTCTTTCTTGAACACCTCCCCTCATCTTTATAAGAACGGGAAGAACTCCTTCGAGCCCAAAGGATCTTAGAGCGATCATGTTGAGGAATTTGAGACAATTGATTTTCCATGTTAAGACCCAGAAATCAATTGACATTGCTCATAGATCAAAGGATCACATATGGATCGCCGCTTGGGGGATTATACACATAGACCCTCTACGTGTAATGAAGGTAATCCAAAAAAGGGTTTTAAGATGATTTACAACATCTTCATCAAATAAAAGATCCTCTGATCGGGTAGTCACTTCTTCTGATCATAAATTAAATAATTCTGAATTTAATGTGAAAGATACTCTCTCAAGGTTCCGTATTCATTATGAAAATATCTGATTGGAAAATTTTAATTGGTCATGGTGTCCATGTTACTTGAAATATTGTGAATGATCCATCAGATTGATAAAACCTTGTTATGGTTATCCAATCACCCCGACACTTCAACTGTGACCAAAATATTTAAGTGGTACTAGAGTTTTCATATTTTAAATCTATAAGTATTTATTTTATTGTTGATAAATATGCATAATATTGGTTGAATTTTTCATTTCATATTATTAATTTTTAATACGCTTTTAATTAACATGGCTTTGACATTTTAATTTCTTTGTTCAAGACTAAAAGTTTCTTTAGTTTAAGAAAAGATAAAGAATGATCAGAGATGTCAATGGGAATTATTGAAGAATATAACCTCATAGCATGAAATTACATGGTGTGTATCCAGAGTACACGCTGTGTATCCAATATCCAAATACACTAAAAATATATGTTATGGGGGTGTAATTTATTATGAAATGTAATGGGTATTCATGTATAATGATGTATTGTGTATGTATGTTGAGGTTGAGTGTGAAAATTATGGATTGTAAGGGTGTTTTTTTAATTCTAGTGGATCTCTAAGGGGGAAGATAAAAAATGATTCATTTTCTACATATTTTACATGATATATAGTTTTATTTTACCAATTTTCATTTTTATATAAATTATATATTGAAATTTTAGATTATATGTGTGATTTTAAATTCAGTATGTTTTTGATTTTTTTGAAGTGGAAGGTCGAAATTGATTCCTTTTCTTAATCTACTTTATAATATTTGTGTTGTTGAGATGTTATTGTTTTTGCATTTTTACTATGACATCCTTGTAAAAAAATAATATTCATTTAAAAATAACTCATACATGAAGGTTATTTAAATAATAGTAAAATATTTATGTATATATAACAAATATTTTATTGAACCATCATATATGGATCATAATATGTGATGATTATTTTAAATAAATTTCAGATATATAACCTTTAATAAAATAATATATTATAATTATTTTAATAAAAATCACATATTAGGGGTAATATATGAGAATTAAAATACACCAAAATCAACCTATAGTGGTGAATTTTCCCCAATTAGTGGTGGATTAAAATATTGACAAACTAATTAGTGATTATTTAAACCATCGTTGCCTATATCTCTTCACCATGACCCTACACCCACTTTTGTCACCAGCAACACATCACTGTGAGCCCGTTCTCGACCTTCTAGCACCTATCGCCATCTCTAAAATATTTCCACAATGAGTCTGTCCCTGCTTAGATTTCCATACCACTATCGCCCCCTTCCTTCCATACCTGAATCTCCATAGACCCACATGCATGTACATGGAAAAAATATAATCAACCCCCATAATATGTTTACCAAAAACATAGATATGAATATCAAAACAAAGACCATAAGTTGTAAACTTAGTTATCATATAGACAAAATAATCCCAAAACCCACATTTAACCTATAACATCCATCTCTTAACTTCCACTGCATCTGACCACCTCTGTAGCTAATATTGTCATACAAGAAACTAGCCACATCACTGACATATCAATTAAAAAAAAACAGATATAAATAAAAAAACTTAACAAAATAAATAATAATTATTGTAGAATATATGATAATATTTTACAATAACATAAAACTATAAAGTATCATGACTAATTTATGAAGAGTGTCTTGGATTAGAATAATCAACTTCCTGGCAATAACCACCATCTATCACCTATAATAACAAATCAAAACATTTAAGAAATAGAACCCAAAACAGAATAGGTACATAATGTATTTATAAATTTTCACATAACATTATTATTTTATTAATAAAACATAAGCCATTTCATCACAAAACAAATGATATATCATCCCACATATAACTAATTAAACAAAAATATCAAAATTACCTAGGGAATTAAACCTCAAAACTCACCAAAAAACACTTTGAAAACTTCAAACTACATATTTAAGATATTATTCAACTCCCAGAACTTGAAATGCATGAGATTATAATAATATCTATCTCCATATCTCATTTTCCATTACTAAACAACTAATTTTATAAAATTAATAAAACATATAGAATTTAGTACCTAAACGTACAAAATCATTACCCAATATTCCTATATTATAAATTAAATATGGTTATATCTTTATTTCTCACAGTTCAATAATTATAATAATTAAACCAAATGATTAATTCTCTCTAACAAATTTGCAAGAGTAAGAGTATAAAATTATGAATATCCCTTAAAAACCATATATATATATATATATTAAAAATGCACTCCAAATAATTCATGAACTTTCAAATAATCCAAATATGTTTATCCTATGATTTTACATTAACCCAAGGTCATTTTATATTGTTTTGACCATTAAACACATGTTTTAGTGTTTTAAAAATTAAAAAATACTTTTTAAATCATTTACAACAAAAAAAACCTATATTAGAATGGAGTTAGTTACTAAATTACACAAATAAATACATGGTTATTACCCTATGATTTCATAGTAATCTGTGATCATTTTCTTGGTCTTTACCCCATGAATTACATTTTTAAAGATTGTCAAATCCTTAAAAACTACTTATTCTACTAGTATGAGAACAAGACTTGTTTTATTTATGTGTATTATTATCACACACTTTAAAAATTATTCAAACATATATTTCCTTTTATTTCATGTTAATATGAGGGTTTTTACTATGATTTTGATAGTATCATGCATGTTTTAGTGTTTAAAAACACTAAAAATGTGTTTTCGGTCATCTCAAGCAAAATAAAAACTCGCAGTGTCTTAGATTAAATTTATAAATTTAACAAATCAATCAAAAGTTGTTGTCCGACGATTTCATGGTAATTAGAGTTCAGTTTCTTGGTTTTGATCATATAACTGCTCATATTTTAATACACCTTAATTCATGATTTATTATATAACGGTAGAAATAATACAATCCCATAAGATCATTAGGCCTAGTGTATTTGGGAAATTTGGAACATAAAACAATAACATGAAATAAGGATAAAATAAAATTATTTAAAAACTCCATAACATGCCCTTATATTCCATTGGTCTTTGAAAACTATATGAGATAACCTGGGGATGTATATAAGAAAGGGGTGAGTTATATAACCCAATAAGTGAATAATCAAAGTATAACATGATAAAATTAATTCATATAATCCAAGAGTAATATCATTGTGACATAAAAGGGGTGGTAATTATAAACATGAATATTGAAAGATTATATAATATGACAGCATCAAGGCAGCATGAGAACGTGGAAACAACATAAAACGTGTTATCATAAGAATAAGTTAAGGATAACCACCAAGGCATCATAACATAGTGAACTTAGGATAACCTCTCGTGCACCATACATGGCATATCATTAAATGAAAACATTACCCAATGCATTGGATGGCTATATAATTTTGGGCCCACTTGTCACATTCATATCATGTACATACATTTGTATTCCACATGGATCATTAAACATAAGAATGTATTTCATCACTTTTAATCCCATGATTAAGGATAGTGATTAAAATAAATAAAAGTAACAAATAAATTAAGTATAGTTCCATATAGATTAATAACCTTGATTTTAAATGGGGCTGGGTATTCACAATACAAAAGTTTAGTATGGAAAATCATGGGTTAATTTTGGCAACATAACGGGTGTACATAATGGTTCATGGAAGGTATTAATGATAGAGAAATGCGTTATATAATTACATGGGAATCACAACGATAATATAATTTATGTTTATAAACACATAAGAAAACAAAAAATAGGAAATAAAAAGGATTAGTATAAATCAAGTACACAAAATAAAAAGGAAGAGTAGAGCATCCCTTACCTTGAGAGGGCGCTTCTAAAATATTGGGAGGAGATTATTAAGATACTACGAACACCTTTAGAGGGATTTAATTAGGTATAGGGAGAGTAAATTCATGCTCAATGGGTTTTGAGTTATATGGAGTGGGAGGATGGGTGGCTATTTATAGAAAAAGAGGGGGGGGGGAGGGTTCTTCATTAATTTCTATACATAGGTTTTAAAATCTATAAAATAAAAAATTAAAATTAAAAAACTTACCATGATTTTGAAAATTGTTTCAGACAAATAGGAATGGTTTTAAATATTTTATAATGCCAAGAATCCAAATTCATAAAATAATACCCTTGGTGATGTGTAATTGAGTCGTGTTTATAAAGAAATTATTTTAAAACCTTAAAATATAATATCGGTTTTGGAGGATTCATTAAGGATTTATAAAATCAATAAAACAAGTTTTAAAACACAATATTTTAAAGGGGAAACATAATTTTTTTGTGGATACTCTTTATATTATCTGTTACAGCACTTTTGGAATTTTTTGATGTAATAATACATACCAAATATTTATATCGTATTTAATTTTTACCAAAAAATTTGACTATCTTAGAAAATTATGAAAAAAATCACCATATATTAATTTTTATGTGCTAATTTCAAAAATAATATTTATTTTATAAAAAAATATATATGTGATAATGTTTAATTTTAAATAAAAAACATTATTTACAAAAAATATTAGTTTTTATGATATTAACCACTTTTGACCTTTATAAAAATTACATTGGAATTCATTAAATTATTTTATGATTTATACTTAAATAATTATTATCTAATAAGAATATTTTATTAAAAATTCAGTTATTTAAAAAAATTATTGAATTTATAAAAATATTGTCTTATTTGAAGTTATATATTTCACAAAAATACAATTTTGTTTTCATCATATCAAAAATATAATTTTTATCAAACTCATTATATAATAATTGATAAAGTAATAATAAAACAAGATAAATACAATCATTATTTTATTAAAAATAAAATATAAAAAATCATATTACTTGGTTATATATATATAACCCCTTATTACACTATTATATTCCTTAGGGGTAGGGTGTACGATGATGACAATTTCTTGGGATGGTTTGGAAAATATGGTTTGGGTCTTCATCTCGATAAGCTTGAACTTCTCCCATAAATGGTTTTTCTTATGTTTTGTTTCTAGGATTTCAACTTGGTCCCAACCAAGGGAAAATACTAGTGATTCCATATCCCTTAGAATCACCAATAAATGGGCTTTATAGGGTATGACACTAATAGTCGATACCATCACTTCTTTCATCTGTTTCAATTGGATTTTATCATAACCCTTAATATATAATAATCATAAAAGTCATTGTACAATAACTATACTATCAATGATTAAGATACTTAATGATCCTTTAAATATAAAAAACTATATTTTATAACCTTCCAATAGAGGAAAATTAGTGAATGTGCTTTTTATAACAACATTATTTAATAATGAATTTATTCATTTAAAAAGAGAATTTCATTTATAAAAATTCAGGCCATTACATTCTTCCCCCTTCAAAAATTTCTCCCTAAAAATTTTATTTTATAAACTAAAATAGACGAGGGTACTTATATTTCATTATCACTTATAGTTTCCATGTCACTTCCTAAAACTTGTGGTCCCACCATAGTATTTTGACCAGGTTAGTTGTCTTGTTTCTTAGAACTTTGTCTCTACGATCTAAGATCTTCATCAGCTGCTCATCGTATAAAATATTATTCTCCAATGGTACCACCTTTGGTTTTATTACATGTGTGGGGTCTGGTATGTACTTCCTCAAGAGGGATACATTGAAAACATCATGTACTTGAGATAGGTTATGTGTGAGTTCTAGTCGATATGATACAACTCCGATGTGATCAAGGATCTCAAATGGGCCGATGCATCTCGGAAAAGGATTTCCATTTTTTCCAAACCTCATAAATTTATTCCTCAAAAATATATGACAACATTATCTATAACATTAAACTCCAGATCTCATCGGTGGTTATCTTAATATATTTTCTATAGACTTTGAATGGATTTCATATGATGTTGAATGGTTTTAAACTTCTCTGTTATCCTTTATACAAGATCAAGTCCCATCAGCTTCCTCTGTCCAACTTTATCCCAATATGTTGGATTCCAACAACTCTTCACATAAAGATCCTAATAACTAAAAAAGGGTATGGTTTTTGATCCCAACATCCTTGGAAATCCATTGAACAAGATCTCAATATATCCTCTAGAGTTTTAATGGTTCTCTCAGGATGACTATTAGTTTGAGGGTGATAGTTGTACTGAAACTCAAATATGTATCCAATTCTTATTGAAGTCTTATAAAAAACATAAAGGTAAACCTCATATCTCAATTAGATATAATAGAGAGTGTAAATCCATGAAGTTCTAACACTTAACTTATGTATATATTTCAATGTTGATTAAGAGATAAATCTTTATTTATAGAAATGAAATGTGCTGACTTTGTAAGGAGTTTGACAACCACCCAAATGGAATTATTGGCTTTAGATATTATGGAGAGTCCTATAGTGAAATCCACGATTAGGTTTTCTCATTTTCATACTAGTATGGGAAATGATTTCATCATAACCTTCGACTTTTTTCATTCATCATTGACTTATAGGTATTCCAATAATAGAGATATATATTATGCAATCTCCCTCTTCGTGTTATCCCAACATAAGTTTTGAATCATATTTCTTTATATATTTATGTTTCCTAGATTAATTGAGAATTATGATCTATGTGTGTCATTCAGAGGTTATTTCTTCGATTATGGTTTTTGAGCGAGAAATATTCAGATTCCAAACCTTATAACTCCATATTTAGCAATTTTTAACTCTTGAATATTCTCTACCTTTTTCTATAGCACCTCATTATATTTTTGGGCCTCCTTGATCCTTTGAATAATGGATGGTTTAGAATTTATTTGATAATGGAAGGATAAAGATCATTTTGTTATTCCCATGTCTATCCTTTTCATTTCCAATAATATTGGATTCCTTTAAATCCTTGTCATGGATAGGGTTACCAGATCCTTTTAACTCAGAGTATCTGCCACTTTTTTCATATTCTCAAGATGTTAATAGATTGAAAAATCACAATCCTTAATCAAATATAACCACCTTTGTTGGTTCATATTGAGCTCCTTTTGTGTGAATATATACTTGAGTATTTTATGATCGATATATATGTCACACTTCTCCCCGTGGAGATAATGTTTCCAAATATTCTATGTAAATATCACTACAACCAATTCTCGATCATGAATCGAGTAGTTCTACTCATGGATATTTAATTGATGGGAGGAATATTCTATCACTTTATTATCTTTAATGAGTGCACAACCTAATCAAATTTTTTTGATAAATCACTATAGATAAAAAAACCTTCCCCTATGGTGGGAAATGTGAGTTTAGGTGCAGTGATTATCCTATTATTTAACTCTTTAAATATCTCTTCACTTCCATCATTCTAGAAAAACTTCACTCCCTTCTGATTTTTCTTAGTTAGTGGGATTGACAAGAATGATAAGTTTCTCACAAATCGATGATAGTACCCAGATAATCCAAGGAAACTATGAATCATTATTACAGATGTTGGATTAGGAAATCCCTCAATAGCCTATATTTTTGAAGGATCCATAGATATACTTTTTCTGGTGATAACATACCCCAGGAGTGTTTATTGACCCATATATAACTCATATTTACTATACATCTCATAAAAAGGTCCCTTTTGCAAGGTATTTAATAAATCACTCAAATGCTCCTCATGTTGTCCCTTTCCTTTAGAGTCGATAAGAATATCATCTATAAATAATGCCAAAAATTTATGAAGGTAATCCTAAATAATCTATTTGTTATGTCTATGAAGATAGCTAGAGAATGGGTGAGTCCAAATGGAATCACTATGAACTTGTAGTTCCCATACCTTGTATGAAATGAAGCATTGAGGATATAATCCTTCTTCATATTTACTTGATAATATCTTGACCAGCGATCCATAATGGAGAATTATTGAGCTCCATGTAGTTGATTGAACAAGTCATAAATCCATAGAAGAGGATAATTGTAATTTATCATGATCTTTCTGAGTTGATGAAAATTAATTCAGCGGTGCATTAACCCATCCTTCTTCTTAACAAAAAGGACCAGTGCACCCCATGGTGAAACATATGGGCTTATAAACCCTTTATCTAGATTATCATACTGCCACTTCATTATATCTTGAATTTCAACTCTATACATTCTATATTGACTCTTGGATATTGGAAATGATTCAGGTATATGTTCGATTTAGAACTCAACATCTTGTCCAGGAGGAAAACCAAGAAATTCTTCAAGAAACACATCAGTGAATTTCTTTATAATGGTAATGTCATCAAGGATGATATTTTCCTTAGTCTTAATCATTTGAGCTGATATTATTTCTTACAAATTAATAATTTTCATGCTTGATATGATGATACTAAAGGAGATTCATCTTCCTCCTTACACTTATATAGAATTGTAGGGTGATTTGTGATATAGAGGGTGATTTTCTTATCTTAGTAATTTATGTTGGATCTCTATAAGGAAATCCAATACATACCAATAAATTCATTGAATTCTCTTAAAGGGAGTATCACAAGGCTCATTTGGAATTTCATCCCTCAAATACAGATAGGGTAGAAGGTATATTCTTGGGATGTGATAATTTCTCCATTTTTCATTTTCATTGATAACTCCACTTCCATGTTTTGTGGTGGTGTTTGAATAGTTCTTCAAAATTTGTGTTATATGAAATAATGTGTAGAAATAGAATAAAATAGTAAATTATATATTATTTAATGAATAACCAACATACTTATCACAACATCATTGTCACAATCCACCTCAAAAGTTGTGATGGTACAAGATCTCTATTTCTCTTTAGGTCTTGAAGGTTGTTATCATCATTTTTCATTGAAAATACTTAGATTGGTGAATTTATCTTCGTAGTGTACATTTTCCTTATAGATGAAAAATTGGACAATAGTATGAGAGTAAAATGTAGAATTCCTTTCTTCCATTACATTGGTTAGTTTCTACTATTATAAATTGCTAGCTAGGTTCCCTTCCTTTACTAAAAGCATTTCCTTGTCCCCTTCAGGAAATTTCTAGGATGTTTCTTCCTATACTCTTGAAAATTGGTATGTTGGAATTTCTTTCCCCATGATATTTATCCATCATACCACTTGAATTAAAATCCATCATCCTATTACTATATCTAGACCTGTGAGACCCTTGAGATTCACTAATCTTTATTTCGGCTTTGAGGGCACATCAAAATTTGTTTTCATAACTGTCAAAGTCTCCAATCACCATAATTAAAATCCATCATCCACTTCCTATATCTATAGGTTTATCATCAAAGTATTGTGAATTTCTCCTCATACACCCCAATGGATTAATCATACTTTTTCTTGAGGACAAGTAAGCCCCTCTCCCTTTTTAAGTCAGAGATTGTATAGAAAATTATTATCAAAAAACATTTTCCATAATTATTTCCACTTAATCACATTAATCGCTTCATCAGGCTTTATATTTCTGATCAACACCCACCATTGATCTACCTATCCTTCCAAATGATAAAAACCTAACACATACTTCTCTTACTCAAAGCATTTAAGGATGGATAATACATTTTCAATGGATTTGATCCATTGTTTAGTGATTAATTGATCGAAGGATCCAATTAACTCTGGAGGAATTTATTACATAATGGTCTCAATTGAAACCTAATATTTCTCTTCTGGATATGGGTGTTCCTCTAGTTTCTATTCAAAACATTATTTAATTGAAAAATTATTTCCATGAAGTTCCTGAATCCTTCTCCCATTAGGCTGGGTAACTTATTTGGCTAGTCATCATGTTTGTCCTCACATTGGTTGTTGGATCAATTTCTATTATTTCTATCCATTAACTAAAATAGTGGAAATATTAGGGATAATATATTTCAAACTACAAAAAACATAAAAGGGAAACTAAGAAAATTGAAAGGATAACTCATAAGTGACATATATTCCTTAACCTATGAATTTATAGGTTTGAGTCAATGTTATCCATGATCTATTTCCTAACATGAAATATTATGGGACTTTTTTCCCTCTGTAATGGTGTGTATAGAGCTTGTAAATTTACCAAACAATATCCCAAAAGAGTGTCAAACTAGGTACGAATCAAATCCTTTTTATCATGAACTAGGTGATGATTGAGTCAAAGCCCAATGTGTCTTTTTTGAGGTTATTACACTGAGGTACAACTGTTCCAGATCCACATCCAATTTTAGTATCCATAATAGGATTTGGTTGTTTAGAGACCACTTAATGTATATATTAACTAAAATTTTGGTATTTTTTCTTATGATTAGTATTATTCCTAAGTCCTTCACTAATGTTTTCTAATCCTAATTCCCAAAACTAAGTAGACCTTTCTCTGATACCAATCATGAAACCCCATATTTTAATACACCTTAATTCATTATTTGTTACATAAAGGTACACATAATGCAATCCCTGAAGATCATGATGCCTAGTGTATTGGGGAAATTTGGTACAGAGAAAATAACTTTCTTCAAGGATACAAAAAAATTATTTAAAAACTCTATAACATTCCCTTATATTTAATTAATCTTCTAAATCTACATGAGATAACTTGGGGATGCACATAAGAAAGGGTTGAGCTATAAATCCTAGTAAGGTAATAATCAAAGCATAACATTATGAAATTAATACATGTGTTTCAATAGGAATATCTGGGAAACATAAATGGGGCGGGAATCATAAACATGAATATCAAAACATAATATAAGATGATAACATCAAGGCAACATGGGAATGTTGAAACAACATAAAACATGAAATAATATGCATAAGTCAATGATAAATTTAGAAACATCATAACATAATGTTATCATCTTAACCTCACATGTACCATACATGGAATATCATGGGATAAAACCATTACACAATGCATTTTAGGGCTATATAATTCCATGATCCCCTGTCACGTTCATATCATGTACATGCATTTGTGTTCCATATGGATCATACAACATAAGAACAAATTACATGACTTCTAATCACAAGATTAAGGAGTGAGGGTAACAGACATGGATGTCCCCAATAAATAAAGGATAATTAAATCTATGTGAATACCATTGAGTGGAAATGTGGATGGGTATTCACAATACAAAATTTGTACATGGAAAATCAAAGGATAATTTTAGCAGCATAACAAGTGTACATAATGGTTCATTTCAGGGATTAATGACATTATAATATGTTCTATAATTATATAGGAATCAAAAGGATAGTAAAAATTATTTTCATAAAGACATTAAAATAAAAATAATTTTAAATTAAAAGGCTTAGTATAAATAAAGAACTTTAAATAAAAAGTAAGAGGAGAGGATCCCTTACCTTGAGAGGATGCTTCTAAAATATTTAGAAGAGATTCTTAAGAACATGGGAACACATTTGGGGGGATTTAGATGGATATAAGAAGATTAAATTCACGATTAATGGGTGTTTAGTGAAGAAGAGTGGGAGGATCGGTGGGAATTTACAACAAAAGAGTGGGGATTCTTTATTAATTTCTAAACAAATGTTTTTTGACTCGATATGATAAAAAAATTAAAAACACAAGCCTTACCATGGTTTTCCCATGTTTTTTAATATATATGATTTTTTAGATATTTTTTATGTCCAAGAACCAAAATCCTTAAAATAATACCCTTGTTTTTGGTAAAGTGAGTCATGTTTATAAATAATTTATTTTAAAACCTTAAACTATTATATTGGTTTTATAGGGTTCATAAATGGTTTATAAATACAATAATATAACTTCAAAAACAAATTATTTTAAATAGAAAACATTATTTTTTTCATGGATACTCTTTATAGTATTTATTACATCACTTTAGGACTTTTATGATTTCATAATACATGCCCTATATTTATATTGTATTTAATTTTAACCCAAAAACCTCAAATGATCCAGAAAATTTGAAACAATTCACCTATTGATAATTTTTGATGTTATAATTTCAAAAATAATATTTATTTTATCAAAATAACTTTCTAAATATGATAATTTTCACTTTTAAATAAAAATACTTATTTAATAAAATTTACTAATTTTTATGATATGAACCACTTTCTGATGTTTATAAAAGTTATATTGTACTTTATTAAATTATTTTACATTTATATTTAAATAATTATCATCTAATAAGAATATTTTATTAAAATATAATTTATTTAAAAAATAATTGAATTTTTAAAAAGAGTGTCTTTTTTGAAACTATATATTTCCCAAAAATACAATTTTGATTTCTTCATGTCAAAAATAAATTTTTTATCAAACTCATTATATAATATTTGATAAAATAAAAATTAAAAGAGTTAAATATAATTCTTTAAAAAAATATATAAATTTGTATTACCAAGGTCTAGATACATTACCCCTTATTACACCAAAGTATGCCCTAAGGGTAAGTGTGCAATGGTGACACTTTCTTGGGGTGGTTTGGCGAACATGGTTTTGGATATGATCTTGGTAATCTTGAAATTCCCCCATAGATGGATTTACTCTTGTTTTAGTTATTAGATAACAGCTTAGCCTTGATCAACAGAAAATCCCAGTGATTCCACCTCCCTCAAAAGCTCTGATTAATGGGATTTATAGGGTATGATCCTACTGGTCGAGTCCATCACTTCTTTTGTTTATATCAATTATATTTTATCACAACCCTTAATATATACTAATCTTAATGGTCACTGTAAAATGAATATATTATCAATGGTTAAGATTCTTAATGTTCTTTTAAATTTGAGATTCTATATTTTATAATGATAAAAAAATTTCCAAAGTGGAACATGTGTTTAATATAACTACAATACTAGATGATGAATTTTATAATTAAAAAAGGGAATTTCATTTATAAAACTTTGGTTCATTACAGACCTCCTAGAACATGATTTTAAAGAATGTTAAATAATTAATTTTTTTCATTAATCCAGTCTGAGTACACCACACATGTCGTTGACTTTTCATCAACTCATAAAAATAAAAAATAACTCAAATTAATTTTTCATATTATTTCACATAAATATAAGGTTGTTTAATAAGTTTTTGACTATTAAACACACGTTTTAGTGTTTTTAAAATTATAAAAATGTGTTTTTGTCATCTTGAGAAAATGAACACTCATATTAACATGATGCAAGTTTCTTGATTTTAAAAATCAATCTATGGTTGTTAACATGTTATTTTATGGTAATTAGATGTTGTTTTCTTGGTTTTTACTCTCTGATGAATGTTTTTAAAAATTATCAAAATTTTAAAACTATTTATTCAGTCAATCTAAGAACACTGCATGTCATATTGACATGTCTTCAAGTTTCACATATTAAAAATAATTCAAAGAAAAGTTTCTTATGATTTAATATCAATCCAAGGTATTTTTCTATGACTTTCACTGTTATGTGTACATTTTAGTGTTTTAAAACACTAAAAATGCGTTTTCTGACATCTTAAGAAAAAAAGACCCATATTTATATGGATTCACTTCCTAAATTTTAAAAATAAATCTAAATTTTGAGTCCTATGATTTCACATCAATAAAAGGTTATTCTCTTGAGTTTTACCCCTCTATGTAAACTTTTAAAAATAAACAAATATTTAAAAACTTCTTATCCCATAAGTCTAAGCACACTATATGTCAAGTTGATGTGCCATCTACTTATACATGTAAAAAATAATTTAAATTAAATTTTACTATGATTTTACATCAATATGATACCATTTTTCATGTTTTTGACCATTACACACATGTTTTAGTGTTTTAAAACAATAAAAAACCGATTTTGGTCATACCGTGAAAACATCAAATCAGATTGACATTGAATTAGTTCCTATATTCTAAAAATAAATATGTAGTTTTTTATTATGATTTCACGATAATAAAATTTCATTTTATTGGTTTTTCCCTTGGATTTATACTTTTAAAGACCATCAAATCTTTTAAAACTTCTTATTTAGTCGGTCAGATCACACTTCTTATTGGATTGATGCGACATCTTTTGTAGTTGGGGGCCCTAGAACCAAAATTTTTTCGCTTTAGATTATATGAATATTCAAAGGAGTGAATATTTATATAAATATCTTATCACATATTTATTGTTCTTCTGCATAACATTGACGTGATAATTTCTAACAATATCTGTCACATTGATATGGTCATAGTAGTTCTCAACTATGATGAGAAACTGGAAATGCAATGATGATATTTTTTTAAAATATTTATAAGGTCATAAAATGTACTATTATAGGTCACATACTATATAGATCATCAGTTGTGAGTACTCATAAGAGGATGAGTCTTCTTCCCATGAATTTTTCACTTGGTAATCTTCAAAATAGGAGATTATGTGAACAGACATGCCAGTAGAATTTTTACATGTTTTGGTGTCATCATATTTTTCTATCTATGAGAATGTGTAATCGTCTTTATACTTTAATACTATTAGATTCATGTTTTGAATCAAGCACTTAGATTTATTTCGTAAACATTGATGATAAAAGTTCATAGAGAATATGGATATCTTAGATGCGACATGAATGACATGTTTTTAATTAATAAGTCAGGGAATGATTTTTCCCTTTCATATTTATAGAAGTTGATATATCATCCATTTTATTGAAATATAATTATCATATTAAATTCCATATCCATTATTAAAAGACATTTATTTCAGATATTCAAAGAAAGAAATATCAAGCATATAGGTTGATGACATAGATTTGCAACCTGGTTGATGAGATATGAGACAAAGGGATTATATTAAATGGTGAAAATTCTTATGTGTTTATAGAAATTACAACATTATATTATTTCTCTTGGGAACCTTAACCCATTTCTAGACAGTAATCTTGTACTTTAGGAAAGACTGTCTGATGCTAACTAGAATGGATCCTAGAGGGTCACACATTAAGTGTTATTATTGATCTCAATTAAATTCTATTTGAATTTAATTATTGGAATAAATATTATTCTCATGACTGAGGAATAATTTTATTCTTGTTTTTTTGATCTCTAATATTTACAAGGTAATAAATAATTATTTATTCATTAAATAAATAATTTATTTAATTAAATGAGTGTTTAATAAATATTTATTCACTGGATTGTGGATAAAATATTTATTTTATTTATTCTATATTTAATAAATATATATTCACCGGTTTATGAATAAAACATTTATTTAAGTGACTAAAAGATATATTTGGGTATTCAACAAATGTTGAGGAGTTCGAGCGGACGAAGATCACATCTGGTGATAAATATTAATTTACAAGCCGGTAAAATGATATTTGTCATTGTGTGAGTTAACACACACTATAAAATAATAATATTATTAATAATATTATTATTGTTATATGACATGGGGTTTATTAAATATTATAATATTATTTAAGGGCCAGTATGCAATTTAATAATATTTTAACCTAATCCCTGACTCTATAAATATATGGTTATGTGTATTATGCAGGGTTTATCGATAATTGAGAAGTGTTGTGCACAACATTATTCTTTCTTGAACACCTCCCCTCATCTTCATAATAACGGGAAGAACTCCTTCGAGCCCAAAGGATCTTAGAGCGATCATGTTGAGGAATTTGAGACAATTGATTTTCCATGTTAAGACCCAGAAATCAATTGACATTGCTCATAGATCAAAGGATCACATATGGATCGCCGCTTGGGGGATTATACACATAGACCCTCTACGTGTAATGAAGGTAATCCAAAAAAGGGTTTTAAGATGATTTACAACATCTTCATCAAATAAAAGATCCTCTGATCGGGTAGTCACTTCTTCTGATCATAAATTAAATAATTCTGAATTTAATGTGAAAGATACTCTCTCAAGGTTCCGTATTCATTATGACAATATCTGATTGGAAAATTTTCATTGGTCATGGTGTCCATGTTACTTGAAATATTGTGAATGATCCATCAGATTGATAAAACCTTGTTATGGTTATCCAATCACCCCGACACTTCAACTGTGACCAAAATATTTAAGTGGTACTAGAGTTTTCATGTTTTAAATCTATAAGTATTTATTTTATTGTTGATAAATATGCATAATATTGGTTGAATTTTTCATTTCATATTATTAATTTTTAATACGCTTTTAATTAACATGGTTTTGACATTTTAATTTCTTTGTTCAAGACTAAAAGTTTCTTTAGTTTAAGAAAAGATAAAGAATGATCAGAGATGTCAATGGGAATTATTGAAGAATATAACCTCATAGCATGAAATTACATGGTGTGTATCCAGAGTACACGCTGTGTATCCAAGTGGACTTCACCTAGACATGTCTTGGGATACACGATGTGCCAAGCAGTAATTACTTGTGGTGCATTTATTTCACACCATTTATAGACCTGGACAACCTGGAACATGGCATGTCAGATTATATAGTGTGTACCATGCGTACATACCTTGTAGTCTATATGGGTTAGCAGCGAAATTTATGCATCGATAAAATTGCATGAGACTGATATCCTAGAGAATTAATGATATACATGATGTGTATGTGATGTACAAAACATGCAGTCTGTCATTTTTATTTTCAAAATACAAACTGATCCATTCAATGAGTTATGCTGACACACGACATGAGCGATGAACGACGTGTAGCTGGTTTTTACATATCATGTAATCATAATCAATGAGAATACTGAGTTCTTCAATGAGCTACACAAACACACAACAAGAGTGACACACGACTTGTAGTTGTCTTGTGCATGTCATTTAGTCCATCCGGGGTATATGATCAAAGCCCCAGGAGTGTAACTTAGGTTCATGACAACCGAGGTACACATTGTTTAGCTCGTAATTACACGCAATGTAGTCTCCCAATAAAGGATATAATTAAATTACATTAAATTAAATTTTTTTTCATTAAAACCTTATTTTATTGATTGGAATTCCTAGTGTGTTTGACAATTTAATAATAGTGTTAAATAATTTAAAATGATCGATTAATTTATTATAATAAATAAGTGATTATTGGATATAATATTTATTTATCAATAATTATATTAATGATTATTATATACAAATCAATTAAGATGGTCATTAAGATGAATAATAATTAATTAATTAATGAAAGAACATTTATCTTAATAATAAAGAATGAAAAGAAATGATTGTTAACTGGTTTAATTTTATATATATGTTTCATGTATGACCATTAAAGATCCTGAACAATACCTATGTATGTGTTGGATGTTTTAATTTAATTTATTGAATGGTTTTTAGATTATTTAATATTAAATTAAATTTTATGGCATGTTTGTCGTCCCTCCCTCCATTATTATATAGGATCTGGATGTCCATGGTTATTTTTGTAGTCCTTATTATCGAATCCTTCAGTTACTCTCACTTATGTGTGAGTTATAAATACTAATTATTAATGGAGTATCCCAATGCATGTGGAGGTTCTTCAAGATGGAATCTCAATGATGCAAACTCAGGTGATACATATGTGTACATGTAAAATGTTGTAACTCATGCTAAGACTAGTAAAATGAATTTTTCCCTGGGTTAAAGTTTGATTTATTGTTCGCTCAATAAATAAACCGTTAGATAAGCTATTAGTTAATTAATTAATTATTTCTTATATATTATTTAATTTATAGACTTAGGAACACTATCGCATAAATAAATGAATTAATGTTCAATTAAATAAATGGATTATTCATAAATGTTTTATCCAACATGGTTAATTAAATTTGTAAGACCCAATTAATATTATAAAGTTATATTAATGATTAAAAAATAAAAAAATTATGCATAATAAAATAAAATACCTCAAGTTAACATTAAGTCATCAAGACTTATATCATCTGAATTAATATGAACCCATAGTTTAAGTGTAGGTTCGACCTCCATCAGGGGAACTTTTAATTATTGGCATGTCTTAACTAATTTAGTGGGTTTACTTAAATGAATATGTATTGGATTTAATGGCCTCCATCTATCCAATAAAAATTTGGAGGCCAGTGTTGAGGAAATCTGAGTTAGGTTTTCTGAATTGGGTAGTTCACTCAATAGATCATAGAGCTACAAGTCCAAAGTTGGAAATACTGACTACCTAAATATAATCTAGTAATTTTCAAGGCCTATGTCTGGATTATAAGAAAGTAAATATGAATCCTTTACTCTAGAAGGTCATATAAACTAGTCCTTATATGTTCAATAGTTTGGGATATTGAGACTTTATAAATTGGTGGTATAATTAATAAGATTAATTATTATTATTTATCACACAATTTTTAATCCATTAAAGTATTAATCATCTATTTTATTGGCAATAAAAACCAGGAAAACAGTGCAATCATTCCTTAAATCATGGTCTGTCCTTACAAATACGAATTTCCTTACACATTTTAATCGTTTATGTGATGTATTAATATCAGAATGTTTTTATTATGTTTTGGAATCCCCTATTCAATTTTTTCCACTTTATTTGGGGAGAGAATGTGAAAAGGATGCTTACCAGATATATTTTGAGGATGCTTCTTATATCCAGTGTATTATATTATCAACTATGTCGAGAGAGTTAATGATACAACATTAAAAAATGGATCCTTACCCCATAATATCAAATCTCTATTCTATTTATAAATAGAAGGAGAGGATATAAATAAATAATATTTCCAATTCCCTAGATCAATGTAAACAAGAATAAGGTAATCTATATACTGATTATGCTTTCAAAATGCTATGGTATATTGATCAGTTAGAGAAATTTGGATTCTAATTGGATAAAAAAATTCCTTTAATATTTTCTCATTATCCTTACCATCAATATTACCCTTATTTTTCAAATCCCAGATAAATTAAATGCATAAATCACTCAATAAATTTTTTCCATACTTCACTAAGAAAATAAGGTTTGGTTGAAACTTTTTTCTCCACCATTTACAGTGAAAAATTTAAAAGAAGGATGAATATCCCATGGATAATATATATCCCAAAGATCCTTTATGGAATTATTCAAAGATACAAAATATTCAAAGTTATATAAATGACAAGAGGATATTTTCTTCTTATATGGAATGAAGGCATAATGGAAAAAAATTCAATGAATTGAAGAAGAAAGAAGTTGAATCCACTTCAAGTATATTCATCATGTTTCTATTCACCACTTGTTTATTAAATACAATATTCATACAACAGACATGTATTTAAATATAGGAAAAATTTAAGAATATAAAGGTTATAGAGTGAACTCAAAAGGAGATGAGAAATAGTGATTCCTATGTCAGCCAAGGGGAGATCACTATTTCTCATTTCTAGATTTGATTTATTCAACTTTGTAATAAGTGTGACAAAAAAATTTATCTCAATGTCCGAATTGACACAAAAAGACATTAGTTCATTTTTGGAATAAATGTTGTTATGGAACTTAAATACTAAATGAACGGTTTAGCAACTCTTGAATAAAAAATATTCATTGAAATGAATGATGAATATAAAATATAATAATCTTGCTTTTTTATAGAAATTTAATTATTTATAAAATAAAAATAAAAGTAGTTGACCTATTTATACCCATAAAAATGTTTTAGTCTCAATTGAGCTAAGATACTATGTATAAAAACAAACTACTTATCATGTTTTAGATAAATAAAAATTTATAAATAATGGTACAACATAAAAATTTTATAGTTAGTTCAACTTGGACATGTAAAATATTCTAAATCTAAAGTTAACTTCATATACTTAATGAGATTTATTTAAGAAATTTTAAAAATTCCCAGTGAAATAAATGAGTGCACTTAGTAAATATTGAGGAATCACTAAGATGGTTTTTCAAAAAACATATTATCCTAGTAATCATTGATCACACATGTGGCTTAATGGTTATCCCAAACTAACATTCACATATATACATCAATGTCATTATGGTAGTAAAATGAAGTTCAATTATGAGTCTTATATATATTTCAAATATTCCATTATACCTTTCAAGGAATGTTTTTCAAATATAAGTGAAAATCTAGCCATATTCCAACCATATTTTATAATGGATATCATATCAATAATGATATGATAATAATCTAATAGGACACTACCACAAGTTTTTTTTTCAAGAATCATTTGTTAAAATTTGGATATAGTTAAAAATGAACATTAAAGAACTAAGGTGCATTTGAGTTAATGATCCTATAGCTACTAAGGATATTAAACTTTAGTCAAGATAAATTATATTTCCGTAATGGAATCCTATCTCTTTGAAGATAGTGGGGTAAGACATAACTTCTATGGGTTAAGGATCTTGATGAATTTAGGTTGGAATAAGAATACTAGACTCCAACATCCAAACATTATATTATTATTATAGAAGTAGTGAACAAACACAACCAAAATAGGGACCAAACATCAATGTCTCCTAGGGAGACCTAAAATAATGAAGACCAATTTCATCCCCCCTGATCAAATTAACACCCTCTAGTTTCAAAATATTTATTCTTGTGAAGCACAAAACTATTGAGTCCTCATCTGCCGCCGTTATGGAAGAAAGATGATATGATACCCAATTATCTTCACTCCACATGTGGACAACTTGAATATTGTTGTTGAGGATGTCTCAACATTTCCTGATAATGTAGGCTATCGACTCGGGGATGAAGCCTTTTCTATAAATAGAGTCATGCAATATCATGGAGTCTATTTCTGCCTGAGTGAGAGAAATTTTCTTATCGTAGCAAAGAAACTTCCCAGTGTACATCGCATTAGCCCCCACTTGGCGAGAATTACTATGCCCAAATAAAGATGTAAATGGGAGAGTGATTCTCCCCGGATAGTCTCAAACAACCCCTTTTCCCTGTATGATCCTTGAGATACACGTATCGCCTGTGTTAATATTGAACCCCATGGTTGGAGGTTACCAGAGTACCCATTGACCTCAAGGTCCATTGTTGGAAGGATGCCCCATTGATCCAAAAATTTCAGTGGGATGAGTGGTTCTAGAGACACATACTGTATAGGAATATATATAATCAAAAAGGTGGTTTATGTTCACCATGATGGGTGATACATATATTATTCTTCTAGAATATATATTCTTAAAAATAATTAGTAAATGAAGATATGTTAAGGTTGAAAAGTATGTATAAATTAAAGTAATGGACTCCTTATATCAAGATTTTGGGACTCTATATTGTGAATGTTTTGAAGACATGATAATTCTGGTGAGTATTCAAGAGAAACTAGACATGTATGGTACAATATGGTACCAATATATATTGAAATATTATTGAATGGTATAGTCTATAAAAAAATATTATTCACCAATCATCATGAATAAAATTATTTTAAATTTTAATTATAAAAGCATATTTATATGATCATTATATTAAGATATTTATTTTCAAGGCCACCTCATTTATATGAATCTTTACAGAAGATATCCATATGATGTGAAAAGAAGGAGACCCTATGGTTTGTTTCTACTTGGAATAACTAAATGGATCAATTAAATAAATAAATGAAAACAAGATATATAGATTACATAAATTCATTTATGAATAAATCATGCATAATGGTCATATTTTATTCATTTGGAAATGAATGAGTAACATATGTTTTTGTCTAGTGAGTGAAAGTGCTATAAGTTTTCAAGGTAAATATGTTGAAAACATATGAAAATAATTATCATGTCTTACCAGTTTGTTTAGATCGAGGAATGAAATTTATAAAATTTTTAATTAAAGCAGAAACCATGTTAATAGATCAATGAGTTTTCTAAATATACTCATAGTAAATATATTTACATAGTATTGAAAAATACAATTTGAAACAATTAATGAATTTTTTTTGTAGGTGTATAATCCTTATAATATAACATGCATGGGAATATGAAATGATTATGGATATTAAAATAATTTTACAAGCTTAATTTGTAGGAATTCATATCATGTACCATGATATATACCGATGTTTGATCTTACTGATTCATAAATCGTAATAGGTGAATATCAAACAGATTCGACATAATTTAATAGACTTGTAGTTAGAACCATATGACTATACTTAGAAAAGAAAAACTGGATGAGTTATTAGTGTCTGGATAAGTGAAAATACTAGTAATTAAGGGAATTGAACACTTTTCTACACTTGGTTATATTTGATCTAGTATCAGAGAAAAGGATAAATTAATTTACAAGTAAAACTTATTACATCCATTGGTTTCCATATCTATAAAATCTGATTACATTGGAGATTATAATGTAGCTTAAGAAGTGGTTTTAGAAATGACCTATTCAAATTTTTAGTTATATCAAATGAAATATATTTATCATTTTATGATAATATTTGATGATGAATATAGTCAGGATGTCAGGATTCTCACATGGGAATGAGAGGTTTAAAATCAATTATATCACAACATGAAAGATTTTCTCAAGATAGTAATTATGTATTTAAAACATTTTACACACAGACACATGGATTTACCAACCCTAACCATGAAAACATGGCATGCTTAGCAGCTATTTCCATACTCAATAAAAGTATGTTTTCCATGTGAGGACTAACTAGTCCTTAGTAGTTGGATCTAATAAAAGTGGGGGTTTCTTGGAGTTGGTTCCTTAAAACAAACTACTTTTTACTTTATATTACATAAAAATTAAAAGGAGTGAATATTAATATAAATATCTTTTCTCATATTAATTTTTATTCTTCATAACATTGATGAGATAATGTCCTAGATTATCTTTCTTATTGATATAGTCATAGCAGTTCCCCGCTATGGTAAGAACCTTTAAATCCCATGATAATATTATTTAAAATAGATTTAAGGTTGGATGGAATAATATTATAGGGAATTTATTATATAGATCATTAGGTGTGAGTAGTCATAAAAATATGAGGCTTCTTCTCATTAAGTTTGCACTTGGTAATCTCCAAGATGGGAGATTATGATAACAAACCCACAATTAGGAATTCTTCATGTTTTGGTGTCATAGGATATTCCTATCTATGAGCATATGTAATGGTCCTTATATTTTAAGATTATTAGTAATGACTCTCACACTTATATGTATTTTATAAACCATGATAATAATAGTTCATAGAAAAGATGGACAAATTAAGTGAGTCATGAATGAAATGTTATTAATTAATAATTTGAGGAAGGATTTTTCCCTTCCATTATTATGGAAGTTGATATCCCAACCCTTTTATTGAAATATAGCTATCACATTAAATTTCATGGCAATAGTGTAACAAAATTTATTTTAGATAGTCAAATAAAGTCATATCAAGTATATAGGTTGATGACACAAATATAAAACTTGCTTGATGGGATATTGAGACAAAGGGTTTATATTACACAATGAGCATTCATAAGTGGTTTTTGATGTTGTGACATTAAGTTATTTCTCTTGGTTGCCTTAACCCATTACTAGAAAATAATCTTGGACTTTAGGAAATCCCACCTAATGCTGATGAGAGGGAATCCTAGAGGGTCACACACTAAGAATTTTTTTTGATCGCGATTAAATTCTATTTAAATTTAATTATTGGAATAAATATTATTCTCATAACCAAGGAATAATCTTATTCAATTTTTATTGATCACTAATATTTACAAGGTAATAAATAATTATTTATTTAATTATGTGAATATTTAATAAAAATTTATTCACTGGATTGTCGATAAAATATTTTTTTTATTTTTTTTGAATATTTAATAAATATTTTTTCACTGGGTTGTGAATAAAATATTTATTAAAGTGAATAAAATATTTATTCGAGTATTAAATAAATGTTAAAGAGTTTGAGAAAACCAAGTTTTCATTTGGTGATAAATATTAATTTACAAGTCGGTAAAATAATATTTATCATTGAACGAGTTAGTGAACACTATTAAATAATAATAATAATAATATTATTATTATTTTTCATGATATTAATTAATGATTATAATATTATTTAAGGGATGGTATGTAATTAAATAAAATTTTAACCTAAAACCTAGGTCTATAAATAGATGGCTATGTCTATTTTTTGTGGTTAATCGAGAATTGGGAAGCATTGAACATAATAGAATTCTTTCGTGAACACCTCCTCTTATCTTCTCGAGAATGAGATGAAATCCATCATGCCCGTGTGGATCTCTACTAGAGGTATTCTATAATTAGATCCTCTAAGTGAAACAAAGATAATCCAGAAATGGTTTTTTAGATGATCTATAACATCTTTATCGAATAAAATATCCTCTAAAAATGTATTCACTTATTTTGATCATAAATTAATTAATTATAAATTAAATGTGAAAGATCATTGCTCGGGGTTTCAAGAAACTCTAAATTAAAATAAATTTTAATTTAATGCCCACCAATGGTGATTCAAATATACTTAGAACCTACAAAATCTACTCATACACATCATAAATAAATCAAATACAATTTTTCTATGATTTAATTTTAATATGTGATCATTTTATTGGATTTTTATTGTTACATGCATGTTCTAGTGTTTTAAATCACTAAAAATGAATATTGTTTTTCATCATGAGAAAAAAAGAACTCTAATTAACATAGAGTCAATTACTATATTTCAAAAATAAATATAGGATTATTAATGTATGATTCCAATGCAGTTAGAGGTTGTTTTTTTGGTTTTATCCCCCTTAACACACATTTTTAAAGATATTAAAATCTTTAAAAACTGCTTATTTAGTGAGTCTGTGCACACCGCATGTCAAATTGACATGTCATCTTCTTCTAATCACCGAGGGGATAGGTGGGGTTGTAATGATGAGTATATTTTCCCTTTAATTTGATTGGAGATAATGGTAGAGGCTAGGATAGGGAAGAAACACCATTCATTGATGGTTTATATATATATATATATTTACTTTTTTTGTTCATCCTCTTCTTTGTATTGAAAAAATAAAAATATAATAAAAACACCTTTAATCTGAAATACACACCCATATAATTCAAATAGAACATTAATATCATATTCACCCAACTTCTTATCAAAAAAATAGTCCCAATAAGATACAATATCATCATAAAATTAAAGAAAATAGACTTTTATACATATCATCGATTGATTTTAGAATTTACTACTAGAGGATGAGATATAATAATAGTAGTTTACTGAGGGAATGTTTCTATAATCCTATGTAATAATGAAACTAAGTCACTTTCCATTCCTCACTACCATTGACCCTATGTTTTCCATTAGGAGTCATGTTCTTTAACTTTTTTTAGCCTCGAAATTCCCCTCAACACTTCCTAGATAATGAAACTTCTTGAACCCCCGCTGGATGTTGTAGTATTAAAGGATAATAATGAACTACCAAAGACATTTGATAGTTTAGGCCCAAAACCGTCCCCTATACATGCCCATGATGTTCCTATAAAATGATTGAAATTTCATCAATATGGAAAAACAATGATGATTGTGAATAGTTTTTATCCCATGCTTCTTAAATTTTAACCTGATAATACAACTATAGTAAAAATGATTTTATAAATTATTTAAAATTCATAATATTATCTATTTTTTTTTATTTTTCATTATTATGTTTTTATAGTAATGAAATTACATTAAATTACAATGAAAATTAGTTATTGTAATGTCTTTGGTAGGTTTATTCATGAAACATTCATCGGGTTTTTTATGAACATTAAGCCACATCACTCTCCATCTAAATGGGTGTCCCAAATCATGTCACTGTATAAAAAAAATATAAACATGTTAAGTTATAAAAAAATCCTAAGGTATAAGAAAATAATATAGGTAATAATGAATAAAATACAACCAAGATTTCTGTTTTTATAAAAGACTCTACAACCCAACGATATGAGGAATGGTTTATTTTTCACGATCTATTGTATTTTTTAGATAATTTCTAGAAAATAGTAACATTAGTAAAAGTTATAATTTTCTTGTATTTATGTTATTAAGTTACAAAAAAATATGGAAATTCCTAATGATATATATCCATGTTTGTATCAAAAAAAAACTTCCATTTCTCATGAGATATTCCTTTAAGAACTCTATTATACATCCATTGAGTTCTCATATACGTTTCATTAAACTCGTGCCGTAATATCCTCTCAAAGCCCATCCATTTCATATCCATAATTTTCATGGTCTATGGGTATGAAAAGAATTCAGATACATTCAAATGAAAAAACATTTAGAAATAAAACAATTATCACTTTATAAGTATATCAATAGCTTTAATCACACATTTTTAAAGTAGTCATTAATGAATATTAAATTAGTATCAACATTATTTAGTTTTTAAACACCAAACTCCTCCAAGCTGTAAGTTCATTCCACTAATCTTTATAATTAATGGGAAAGATCATTATCTTGCACACAAGCTTCCAAAGAATTTTTCTATATATTTCAACAATATCACTGTTAGGCACCTTGAACTCATCAAATGGAATGATAATTTTAAATTATTTTAGGTCTCATACATTTGGTGTTTTAATATTTGCATCTATTAAATTATTATTTTTATCTATTTGAAAAACGAGTTAAACAATTAATAAAAAAATATATATTTTTACAATGACATACATATCAATAATAGTAACTCACCAATATTCCCTAGATAGTGGATTGACCAACTACTCCACCACCATAGGCGCATTGTATAGTGAGCTACCAAGAAAATTTGGGGATGCTGGGGACTCGATAAAAGTTTCCCATTTAGAGGAATCACTCGAATCTACTAATGGTGATGGTAAAGGTGACGTGATCCGAGATAATTATCTATCATGATCTAAAAAAATCTTATCTCTACATGATTATATTTCAAATGGGTTGGAATATATTCAATGTACAAAAAAATAAGAAGAAAAAAATATAAAATTTGAAAAATAATATAAAACATAACAATATATATATATGTAAAAACACTTATAAATGTGAAATTATAATATGACCTCATTTTCAATTTATATGTTTAATTATCCTCATATTCACTATCCTTATTATAATCAACCTCCATTATAAAGATTAATTATTAATTATCACCCTTCGTTGCAAGTTCCACAGTTTCAATATTATTAGAGAAAAATTGTTGAATATTTTTGGTTGATGAGGTTCAATATAAAAAATTACCAATTAAGCTTCATCACTCATATCATATATATCTATGTGTTTTAAGTGTGTAAAAAAACTCCAACCTTCATGAACTTCATCATCCACATAATAAACCATCTTCACTTATAAATCCAAGATAAATAGATCATGCTCTTCGCGCTCATCGATATGGATCAAGTGAGAGAAGTTTTGTAAAATTTAATGAATATTTTGTTATACCCTTATCAATGTTGACCCAATTTAATTTGAATAAAACAACTAAAAATTATCCATGCTAGTTTAATTTTATGATTTCGACCAACTTTCTATAGTATCCCACCCCTACAAGTGAAAATAAACCACTATTTTGAGTTTTCAAGCCTTATTTGTGATTAATTATATGAAACTTCAAGCCATTAATATTGCAGGCGTCAAATCTATTAGCATACCTTAAAGGACCACAAGCCAAAAGATTCAAATCATTTGACATTTTAGTTCGATTCTTGACATTCATTATCAAAATAAGAAGATATAATGTATTACTTTTAATATAGATATAATAATAACAAGTCAATAATATGTATATGAGTATGTACTTACACAATGAGTGAACCATTTGACAATCTATTTATTAATAGTTGTTTTTCATTATGTATCATTTTGAGATCGACCCCGTAGTCATCTATTTTTTTGAAATATAAATTCTTCAATAGTTGGATTTTTAGTAAGACTATTGTGTAACACATATCTATGTGCTTATAGTAAGTCTAATTCAGTCAGTGTAGAATTTGAGCCCCTTCTAACTTGTTATACTATAGTTGGAAATACCAATGTCTGTTTTTTAGAATGAGAATTATTTTAGTTGTCACCAACACGTCTAATATGATTGAATATAGTCTTAATTCCATCTAGGTACCTAGAATACAAGTCTATACACTCTTCAATTATGTGACCTTATATAATAGTGCCTTCTAGTTGATCTTTATTCCACACATATGAATTCAAATGACCTAATAAGTGCCTAATAAAAATAATATAAAGAATATATATATATAAATAAATTACATAATGATATGATAAAATTTAATACATCAATTAAAATGAAAATAATATTACAATATATCTCAATTAGATACATTTATTGACAGTGTACCTGTCTGCCAAGATTTTCTTCCACAACCAAATGAATAATCAAATGAATCATGACAATGAAAAATAAAAGTGGGATATAAAATTTACAAATGAAAAAGACTCAACACAATTATTTTATGATGTTTTTCATGCTCTATTGGATTTATAGTTCTTTTAAAAAGCTCTTAGAATAGGGGGAACAACTAAACTATAACCATCCTAACTTTTTCAGGTAATGTAATACAAAATTCCAAAGGTATAAACTAATCCATCATAATATGTGAGTTATAACTTTTCAATCCATGTAAATTTTGATATTTTAAGTCAATAGACCTTGAAATGTTACTTTAATATCCATATATAACTTTTACATACTTTAATGATGTAAGGAATGTGTCTTTATCATGATTTTTCCTTGAAAAATAGCTGAAGAATACTTTCCATTATCATTTCCCCCAAACCACATAATATTTTCTTGAAGTTTGTTTTTCTTATGGAGTTATAAAACCATCTGTTAAAGAATATTATATATATGATGACTTTATACATGATGTTCATTAACAACCTTATATTTAAAAAAATCATATCACATGCCATTATATTTGTAGTAGTGATATTTCACTTAAAATTACATATATAAAAAATCAAATAGAAAGATAAATATAAAATAAATAAAATTTATCTCATGTTTGATATGAGATATATTTCATTTTCTATTAAAATAAAAAATTTATAGCATGTCATATATAAGATTAATTTCATATAATAATAAATATTTTAAAACAAGAAATTCATCTCATGCACAATATTTTATAAATAAATTTTAAAAAATGAAAATCATCTGATGTACAAAATGAAATTATCATCATATATTTTTTAATAAATAAATTTATTTTGGTTTATAAAACTAAATAAATTTTATATTTATGATAAAACATAAACAAAATTAAATTTATCTCACTAGTGGATTGAAGTACATTTCTTTTATAATTTAAAATGTGTATCATACTTTAAATTCATCTCATTTTTCATGAGAAATTTATTTCATTTTTTAAAATATGTCTCACCGCACATCAAATTTATATAACTTAATGGAAATAAATTAAATGCATCGTTTTATATGGGATTTATCTCATTTTCTATATTATATATTTTGTTTTACAACATATATAATTATATATACAATTTATTTTATTATTTTCATACCTATGGTAAATTATAAATTTTAAAAGTTATATATTATAAGTTGTTATTTTTATTAAAATGATTAGTTTTTAGTATTGAATATATAGAGGTTTTTCTTTGTCTTTCTGATTTTGTCATGCCATGTCAAGCTTCCTTTTGGTCTGGGTTTCCTGGAAAGCCTCTCCCATTTGGCCATGAACCATTTTAGCCACATATTTACATCTCCATAAATTTTTATTCCTCGTATTTTTATTTATTTTAAAATAAATTTAATATGCTTTTATATTAAACAAACTTGTATTTTTTCTATGCAAATTCCCATGAATATTCACCATTATGTTTAATAAAATAAGAAAGATAAAACTAATTTAGATAACATAGTTAGTTTTTATTGAAATTAAAGGTAATGTGAAACAAAATACAAGGTATTATTTTGGATTGTCACTAAGGAAATCAATAAAATGAGAAAATGTAAAATATATGACAAATATTAGTCATTTTTTTCAACCTTTATCTTATTGATAGTCTTTTTAGGTAGTTATTACTCCTTGAAAAAGTCTCTTTATTGAAGAATCTGAACCCATAACCTTCATCATCAAAATCTTTCAGTGCATTTTTTAAAAAGATTGTCATGTTTAAATATAATTGTAAATATTAATGTATACCACAGATCAAACCTTTAGCAGTGTGCCAAAGGGGATTTAACAATGCTAAAAAAGAACTATTTTCATAATAACCATTAAAAGGGGGACCTATTTATCAGTGTTAGAAAAACATTGATAAAGGTGGACCTATATCAACTCTATTTCTAGTGATGTGCTGAAAAAAGGCCCCCTTTATAAGTGCTAGAAGTAATGTTGATAAAGGACCTATTGCTGTAGTGTACTGTTTAAATTACAACACACTATAGTAAATATACATGTATGCAAATACTCATGTATGCAAATTCATAATTTAATTGAAATAAAATTTACATCAAAAATACAAAATAACACTATATTATATAGATTTATAACAATGGTTAGTACAATTTCATTATCAATTACTATAAAAAACACTCAAGAACATAAATGTTTCATTGTCTTTGGCACTAGTAACCCCATGTCAAAAAATCCCAATTATGGTATCAGTTACTGAAGAAACCACCCCAAATCGAGAAAAAGAATCCAATTATATAATAAAATAAATATTTTTTTAGTAATACAATAAAGAAAAAATATAAAAATAAATATGAAACAATACATTAATAAAATCTCAATTTTAAACTGATAATGGACATTTTGTGTCATACCGGGCATATCGTGTATCATATTGTGGTGAAACTGATTTATACAAAAAAAATTACTTATTGATCATTATCATAAAGTATAAAATCAATATTAATATATTTTATTAGTTTTTATTATGTCACTTGTCTTTTTTACTAAAATTTCACTTGTCTTTGTTACTAAAATGTTAATTTAAAATAAAAAAAGACATACTTGGAGTCATACCGGTCACATCTTGCATCTGATTGAGGTTTAGATGATTCCTACACATCAAAAATGATTCATGGATCATTTTACTAAAGTATCAAAACAATATGAATTTGTTTTCTTGGTTTTGAGTATGTCACTTGTGTTTTTTTACTAAAATGTCATTTTAAACTAAACACATGCACTTTGAGTCATACTGGTCAGATCGTGTGTCAGTTTGATGTGAGACTAATTTATTCACATAAAAATGACATGTGAATCATTTTCCTAAAGTATCAAGGTAATATATGCATGTTTTTCTAGTTTTTAGTGAGTGACACACGGTTTGAACTAAAAATTTCAATTTTAGACTGATAATGGACAATTTGAATCATACCATCCACAACCTATATTAGATTGGGGTGTGGATGATTTCTACACATCAAAAATGACTTAGGAATATATTTCCTGAAGTATAAAAAAAATATAAATGTGTTTTCTTAGTTTTGAGTATGTCACTTTTGTTTTTTTACTAAAATTCCATTTTAAACTAAAAACATGTGCATTGAGTTATGTCGACCACATAGTGTGTCAGTTTGACATGAGACTGATTTCTATACAAAAAAATTAATTATGAATCATTTTGATAAATTATTAAAACAATCTGAATGCGTTTCCTCATTTTTGAGCATGTCACTTATGCTTTTACTTAAATGTCATTTTAAATTGAAAACATATACCTTGAGTCATACCATTCACATCATTTGTTGGTTTGATGTGAGACTAATTCATACACATTAAAAATAACTTATAAATATTTTTCCAAAATTATAAACACAATTGGAGTGTCTTTAATTGGTTTTCAATGAGTGGAAAACATTTTGAACTAAAATGTCAATTTTAAATTGATAACGGAGACATTGAGTCATATCGGGCACACAATGTATTAGATGGATGTGAGAATAATTCCTATACATTAGAAATTATTTATGGATCATTTTCCTAAAGAATAAGCATAATCGGAGTATGTTTTCTCAATTTTCAGTGAGTGACAAACGTTTTGAACTAAAATGTTAATTTTAAATTAATAAAAAACACATTGAGTCATACCGGGAACACTATGCATCAAATTGAGGCGAGACTAATTCATACAGGTCAAAAATGACTTATATATAATTATCCTAAAGTATCAAAATAATATGAATGTTTTTTCTCATCTTTAATTACAACA
This sequence comes from Viscum album, assembly GCA_963277665.1. Classification (NCBI taxonomy): domain Eukaryota; kingdom Viridiplantae; phylum Streptophyta; class Magnoliopsida; order Santalales; family Viscaceae; genus Viscum; species Viscum album. The sequence continues at coordinate 399,030,602 of OY728144.1, forward strand.
CTTTTTTTTTTCTCCAAAATGTCTATTTTAAATAAAAAGGCACCCTTGGAGTTATATCGGTCACACTGTTCTTCATATTGAGGTGAGGGTAATTCAAAAAAATCATAAAGAAATTATATATCATTTTATTAAATTATCAAAATAATTAATTTCTCAGTTTTGAGTTTTTCATTTGTGTTTTTTTATTAAAATGCCATTTTAAACTGAAAACATGTACTTTGATTTATACTAGTCACATCATGTGTCAATTTTACATAAGACTGATTCCTAAATGTCAAAAATTACTTATGAATCCTTATAATAAATTATCAAGATAATATAAATGTGTTTTCTTGGTTTTAAATGAGTGGTACACCTTTTGAACTAATATATCAGTTTTAGACTGATAGATGACACTTTGCGTCATACTAGGAACATCATGTATCAGATTAAGTTGATACTGATTCCTACACATCACAAATGACTTATGGATTTTTTTATAAGTATAAATTCAATATTAATTAATGTTTCTGATTAGTTATGAGTACGTCACTTTTTTTCTTCTAAAATGTCAGTTTTAAATAAAAAAAATAGTTGGAGTGATATCGGTCATGTTGTACATCAGATTTAGGTGTGGTTGATTTCTACACATCAAAAATTATTTATGGATTTTTTTTTATAATTTATAAAAACAATCTGAATGTGTTTGATCAGTTTTTTGTATGTCACTTATATTTATTACTAAAATGTGATTTTAAATTGGAATCACGCACTTTGAGTCAAATCGGTCACATCGTATATCAGTTTATTGCGAGACTGATTACTACACCTCAAAAATGACTTATGAATAATTTTACTAAATTATCAAGACAATTCGAGCACATTTTCTTAGTTTTTAGTGAGGGACACATGTTTTGAATTACAATGTCAATTTTTAATCCATAATGGCCTCTTTGAGTCATATCGAGCACACTATGAATCAGATTGAGGTGCGACTAATTTATTCAAGTCACAAATGACTTATAAACCATTATCTTAATTCTTCAAAACAATATGAATTTTTTTATTGGTTTTGAGTATGTCATCTATCCTTTTAACTAAAATTAATGTCAATTTTAAATAAAAAGACTGACTTGGAATCATATTAGTAACACCGTGTGTCCGATTAATGTGTGGATTATTCCTACACATCAAAAATTGATTTATGGATCATTTTTATAATGTATTAAAATAATATGAATATGTTTTCTCAGTTTTGAGCATGTGATGTGTCTTTTAAAATAAAAAACATACAATTCAAGTAATATAGAGCACACTATGTATCAGATTAAGTTGTGTATAATTGAGTGTGTGATGTGTGTTTTTCTTTCAATAATCCACAACAATCTATAAAATAGAGAAAATGTTCCATTTGGATAGTAGGGGAAACTCCATGATACCTAAAACACTTCATATTTCAGGGATCATGGGGTTTCCTCTTCCATAAAAAAATAACATGTATTCTCTTTTTTGGATTATTGATGATAATTGAAAGAAAAATATGAATTCCTAAAATATATATGGAAAAATTAAATAATAATTAGATAACAATTATTAGAAAATTAACTTAAAAATAAAATATAAAATGATGAAAAATTAACTAAATAAGTAGTAGTACTTCACATTTTCTTCATGTTTTGCTATACTCTTGACCCATTCCCTTTTTTTCATCATCTCAGTTTCATCCTTGAAGTCCAATATCTAATGACCATGAGTAGCTTCTAATAAAACAACCCAACTAAAGAAAAAGAATCCACCTATATAATAAAAAAATTATTATGTTAGTAATACTATAAAGAAGTAAACTAAACATAAATATGAAACAATACATTAATAAAATGTCAATTTTAAACTGAAACCACATAATTTGAGTCATACTAGGAGCACTGTGCATCAGATTGAGGTTTTTTGACTCCTACACGTCAAAAAATCCTTTAGATTGTTGTCCTAAAGTATCAAAATAATATGAATGAATTTGCTCAGTTTTGAGTATGCCACTTTTTTTACTAAAATGTCATTTTAAACTGAAAACACTAACTTTTATTTATATCGATCACATTGTGTGTCAGTTTGATGTGAGACCGATTCCTAAAAATTACAAATGACTTATGCATCATTATCCTAAATTATCAATACATTTTTTGCATCAGATTGAGATGATATATAAGCGTCATTAAGTGGAATGTAAGAGAAACATAGAATATTCATTAGATATCAATGGCTAGGTGTGGAGTGATATAGGAAATCAGAGGTTGATAGGCTGAATTGAGGGACTTCAATGAATATTAGAAATCGATACTACTTTTTGACCACTTGGGATGCACTATAAGTGGTTGAGACCACTTGTACATGTGTAATGATGCAATTATCATATAATTACTTGTTATTAGTGATATAATTTTTAAAATTGACCAAAGTGATTGTAATAACTGTATCTTTTGATGAAATGAAAATATAATAGTGTTCTAATCAGAATGTTGAATTCATTAGAGAATAAAAAAAATTGCATCATCATGAGTGTATTATCCTTGTTGAGTGCATGATCATAGTACATGAGTGAATCATCCTTGTTGAAAAAGTCATTTCTTCAAAATCACTATGAAAATTAAAAAAAATAAGTATCAGACAAAAATGATAAGATAATTTACTAAAAAATAGATAAAATGATGAGAAAATAAACTAAATAAGTAGTAGGAAGTAACATCTCTATGATATATGTGTACATTATGACACCATGTATGATTCCAATTCATTTATAAACAAATCTATTTCCTATTTTAAATGTGAGGAGACTCGAAAGACCATGTTGTATTGTAAAAATATTAATACACAAAGGATTAATAAATATTTTAAATGAAATTATAATTATATTTAAAAATATATCTTCATGGATGCTAGTTTCTTGATGGTATATGATATCTTTCATAAATTTAGAAACATTTTAACCACAATATTTTCCATTAGTTTATTTTATAAATTACAAAAACATTGAAAAAAATAATTAATTTCTTTTTATATATGTTTTGATAGTGAAATATTATTATATATACCCTAATACTTACCCATTTTTAGAAGTAAATAGACTCCTTGTGCTCATAGAATGTCCTTGTTCTGTGATTTTGATGATATTTAAACACCATCCTATCATAAAATAATTATCATTAAAAAATAATATAAAATATATAACTTGGAGTTCATTTCTAAACTTTTGAATGTGGTATATTACAAATTTAATAACATCATCACATGTGGTTAGTTTTTTGGGTATCCATGTAGTGAATCCAAAAAAAATCTTCAGACTATCCAAATTGACAGCAAAGAGTAACCAATTCTTCCTAAAAACAAAAAGTAATATGTAATAAAAGTAATAAAGATATATATGATATGATTAAAATGTATAGTTTTACCCATGCATCACTATTAGTAGGAAGAGTTTATCGTCCATAAGTTTTCATTGAAACACTATGGATAGTTTTTACACTATTGTATCAATTTGATCTAACTCTAATGCTGTTTTTTGTGTAGAAGTTATGTGAGGCCTAATGAGTCCATATTTCTATTCATAGGGTTTCCATTAAAATATTATTGATATAAATTCTTGTAAAAAATATGAATTTTTATAGTCATAATTAACATAGTAGACCAGCTATTGGGAAAAAAATCATGAAACCACACCACATGTATATATTTATAACTAATACGCCTAGACATTCATACTTTATGATTTCATTTACATTCTAAATAACAATTTAGTCTTCAATGAACTCTCCATACATTTTTTCTTCTAAATAAACTATGAAATTACTACCACTTTGTAACCTTCTTTCCGCATGAACCATTAATGTCAGTAAATGTGAATGTTGAATGGGTGAGGTTGTGAAGATCTTTTTGATTGGTTGGTTGATCCTTTAGAAAATTTTTATTCTTCCTTTCATCTCACCACTTCCCTTTGTCCATCTATAAAAAGCTTCATTGGTTCATAACTTTTTTCTTTAATTGTTAAAGGTTTTATAAGAAAAATAAATTGGAAATGAACACCTCTATATTGACATGTTTTTTTACAAGATATAACGAGAAGGCTATGAATGTTCCAATAGATTGTTCGATTATATAAATATATTCCCCATCAATTGGAATAGACAAATTGATGCTCAGCTCATGAGCTACATTAATCCCCCCCTCACATGAATTATTGGAATTTTTCTATTTTTTAGAATATCTTCTTGGATATTAAACATGGTAGCTCTCACAACAAGGTGATGGGTGGGTGTTGATAGATATAAATCACAATAATTTTTACCCTACGGAATATCACTATAGGAAAGGTATTAGTGTCTACCTGATTCAGATTTCATAGAAAAAATTATGAGAATATTGATTACCTCATCTAAGATATCTCATTAAGGGGAATGGCTCGGCTCGAAGCTGGTGGGGGTGGGGGTGGGGGATCTTCATGCCGTGGTTGTTCTTGTACTGTTTCTTCTCATTGATTACTTACTATGAAATTTTCTAGAAACTCTAACTGTCAATTAAAATTTTCTTCTAGAGAAGATAATTTTAGATGAAACTCTTCCATTTTCTTATCTATATCCCACTCTTCATTTATTTTCTTCAAAATATGTTTGATGTGTCACCCTAAAACTCGCACCTCTAATTCAACCATACTATTCTAGCAGCTTCAAGGCCACTAAAAATAATTGTTCATAGGGTATGGTTGTTTATGAATCTTGTGTCTATATTAGATAAAATATATAAAACAATACGTAATTATTATTATGAAATATTTATTTAAATATTTTTTTATTACGTGATACTTACACATGATTCCCACACTTTTTGTGAGTTTTCATATATTAGTATTCCTTCTTTATTTACACATGCCTCCTTTTATATCACTTCATGTGGGATGGAAGTGGTTTTGTATTTGTATTCATAAATATGTATATCAATAAAGCAACATAATTATGTTTTTTTATGTTACATAAAAGTATTAAGGTAGATTAAAAATACATACCATTTTTTTAAAGTAAAGCGTACCCCATATTTGTTTTATGGTAGGGGTACGTTGGTTTTGGTGCATGTTACTTATTTTTATCATTCATTTGTGGTTTAATAAGTTAAAATTTCTTAATAAAAGTGATTAATACATGTATTTTCAAATAATGTATTACCAGTCATAGTATACCTGAAAAGATGTCACGTAACGACGACCAATAAATGCATCCCATGCTTCTTGGCTTATCCGGTGTGCATACATCTATGATGGGTGTGAGTTTATTTGACCTTAACCATCTTTGAGACGAAGCTTCATAATAATTGTGAAAAAGACTTTATGAGACATTCCAAAAATCATTAATAAAGATTTCATTCAGGAGTCATCTATTATAAATTCACTCTACAAGGGACAATGATGAGAAAGTTAATGTTTTATTATTTTGATTTTTAATAAAATAAAGAAAGTATTTCATAATGTTACCCTAATATATTCCCTAATCAGTTTATTAAGTGTGGGTAAAACACTATTCCATAAATATATATCATTCGACATGTGATACTAAGTGGTGATCCTAATGAAACTTCTTAACATGACATTGTTGGGGTTAATAGCCTGACTGTGTGCATTCTATCCAACCTTGAATTTGATGTCTTTGATTCTCTCATTAATAATTTTTTTCTAATATAGTCACACTATGAAATTTCTATTTTTTCTAGGACACTGTTTGTTCATTTTCCACTATTTATTTGGGTTCAGTATTGTCAATATGTTATTATAATAGATTAGTAGCATCAGTATGTGTATAAGGTTGTTGATCATAAACATTGGGAGCACCAGCAGGTTAAGAAACATGTTGTTCCTCAGGATTGGGAGAATTTGAATGTGCATAAGTCATTATCTAAAAAATTGGTTGAACATTTAATTTAGATCATGCAAATTTAGTAGTGAATGGATAATAATATGAGGCAACATAATTGAAGAACCTTTGTGATAAATTCTATTAAAAACGTTTTGGTAGTTTTACACAACTAACCAATTTGTAAAAGAATGTTTTTGTTATTCAGGAATTGGACCCATATTTATCTTAATGAAGATTCATCAGACTCAATGTATCATATGCATATTCATTAGTTTGAGATCATCATATACCAAAGAATCGGAGGCAGAAATTGTTGTTTGCTATAGTATTTCCTTTTTAATAATTATAGAATGAAAGAAGTTGCCGAGTTAAAAAGTCATAAATTACTATAAGAATAATTTGTAATGTTGTTTAATAGTTCTGAAAGAATATTGCGAAATTAGGAGTTTGAATGTTTTCATACGTTCTAAACAAGTCAGATGAAACTTTTCTAATCATGAATTTCTCACAAATCATGAAAACTTTCACGAGAAAAGATTTTTTAAGAAATAATGGAGAGGTTTGAAGATATTCAAAATTGTAGAGTGAATAATTCCATCATAATGGTAAATTAAATCATAATGAGATGATAAGGAAACAAAATTCATAATCACTGAGATGGATAAAAAATTTATAATCACTAATAAGAATATAGAATTTTTAGTGACTGAGAAGGATACAAAATTTGTAATCACTAAGAAGGATACCAAATTCATAATCACTAAGAAGGATAAATAATTCCTAATCACTGATAATGAAACATAATTCATAATGATATGAGAAAGATTATCTGATCATAATGAGATGAGAAAGAAACATAAATCGTAATGAGATGAGAAATAAATATAAATCGTAAATATTAGTGAATGAAACAAAATTTATAATAAGATGAGAAAGAAACAGAATTAATAATGAGATGGGCAGGAAATAGAATTCATAATGAGATTATATGGAAATATATTCATAATGATATGATAAGGAAACAAATCATAATTATCTGATTATGAAGAAGACTCAAAAATAAAATTCAAGAAGTTTTATGAAAAGTTTAAGTGGTCAAATCAAAATTCAATTTTTTGTAAATCACAATGATATCTAAGGAGGATTGAAGAAGTAAAAATTGAAGTTTAAATGCAATAGATTTTAGGAGTTTTTAAATTTGAGAAAGTGGGAAAAGTTTTTAAGTTTACCTCTTTTGTTTTTAGAGTCTCCTATAAATACTTGCTCAGATCATTTCTTCAGTGTGATTTTTTTATGCAAACAGAAAAGGAAGAGCACTGAATCAATCAAGTAACAATCATTTTCATTTAGAGATCTCATGAGTAGGATCATAAATATGAATGTTTGTTTACCAGATTGATTAAAATCATATTGAGAAGATTGTATTCATTCAATCAGATTGATCTAATCAGACTTAATAAGATCATATTGAGCATTTAAGCTATGTTTTAGTTTTTCAGATTGAGAATGGTTTTATCGGATTGAGTCCATCATATTATGTGAATCGGATTGATACTCATTGTATTTATAGAATCATATCTAGACTCATCATATTGATAGAATCAAATCCAGACTCACTGTATTAGGAGAATCAGATCCAGACTCATCAGATTGGGAAAATCAGATCCATCCAAATCGGACTGAGCAATTGTGGAGAAGTTTTAACAAAGTATTTATTCATTTATTTGGATAAATTATTTTATAATCAAAAACTATAAACAAATGTTAGTCACTATAATATTTTCTATCAGGAGATATAAGGAATCTAATGGGACTTAGAACAAGTTGTATGAACTTCTTCATAATAGTAGATTTTCACAGACCCACGGGTGTGGCTATGGAAAGGATGTAGGTTCTCACACTGAGGTCGAACCTTGTAAATCTTGTGTTATTTACTTGATTTCATAATTTCACATGAATGAGTATTTAATAAAAGTTGATAAGGAAATAAATCTTAACAGGTTTTAGGGGTTAAGTTTCTAAAAGTTTTGAAACTTTTAAAAAGTGAACAACTGATTAAATCCCCCCTCTCTATTTATATTCAATCCTTTTTAACATCAACAATGTATATTACAAAAAAAATATAACATTATTATTGAACTCTTTTTTAAAGTTTGATGGGTTTTTACCCATTAATTGAGTATCCAAATCCCTTCATTATGGTCTCCTATGACATACAGGACCCCATCTACATTGGTACCAGTACAAAATGATTATGATATCCTAATGAAAGGGACATCCTCAACTGAATTTACATCTAAATATTTAGTGTTTTTTGTAAAAAATACAATTAACCAATTTCAATTTGTGGGATCTGGAACATAAAATACTTGTAATGCCTATGATTCAATTTTGAATTTTTCTTCTTTGTACCCTTCCATACTAAAACCCACTTTCACGAAACCTAATTCATCTATTTTAATAGCACTCCTATTATTAGCCCACATGAATTAAAAAATAGGAACTTGGAATGTTGTACCATCCAACTCCCATGTTTGTTTGGTGATTCCAAAGTATGACATATTCACATAAATTGGATTTCTATCCTTGGTACAAGATATATGCATCACTTCAGCTACAAGTGAAACTCTTCTGTTTCTCATGGTACTGCATTCATCATGTTCATTTTTATTAAATGTATAACTACGAACTATATAACCAGTATAAGATAATGAATGTACACTTGCTCCCATGGCTAGCCATCAAAGTTGTTCTAAATTTGAATCTGGATTTTCAGATGACTCCTTAAAAATATGGTATTGAAACCATCCAATAAACTATTTATTATGTGTATTTGATATCCAAATTTCAGCTCTTGATGGATTCAAATGCATACGAATTCATTTGTGGGTTTCAACATAAGGGGAAACCTATGAATTGTTATGAAAAACATAAAGGTGGGATTCTTCAAATATGTAATAGGGATTGTGAAAACATATATTCCAGAACTTTCTTCACCCACAAGTCACCCATTGTGATGAGATTTTGGTAGACTAATTATTCCCACACAGGATAGGTATTCAATACAGAATTCAATGGATTCCTCAACAATAATGTGATCTTTAATACAACCTTCTGTCTATCTTTGATTTTTGACAGAACCTTTAAAAATAATCATATACCATTCAATGGGGTACATCTATTTATAATTTATATGGCCACATAGTTGAATCTCTATTACTAAGTGAACCATCAAGTAAACCTTCATATCAAAGAATGCTAGTGGGAATAAAATTTCCAATTCACATAATATAATGAATATTTCCTTTTCCATAGTTAGAAATTTCAATCGATCTATAAATTTTCTTCATATAAATTTTAAAGAGAAATAGAGCTTGGTAAATGTATGATGAATATTATTGTGTAAAATTCAATATAAAGCTAAAAGATTTAGATATTGCATCAAAACATGATTGTCATGTGATTTCAAACCGTTTAACTTTAATTTAGTCATTGACATGATATTCTTTATATTTGATGAACACCCCTCTAGAAATTTTACATCATTTAATAAGTTTCAAAACTGATATCTTTCCTACCTAGAAAGTGTGTAATAATCTTGAGGGAGAAAATTATGTTTTTCACCCTTCACTGGAACCAAATCTTCCCATATTCCTATGTCAATCATGTCCAACCTAGTCTTAATTCTTTCCTTTGTTTTTATAAGTGCATTTAGTTAGATTCCAATGAAAATACCATATTTTTTTCAACATGCATAACATCAATAAAATTATTGATGTACAAATAATTTTATAATGGAAATTTTAAAAAATTATTTATTTTTTCAACTGTTTTTCATAATTTTTTTTCAAAAAAGGTCTAGCAAAATCAGTGTCTATATCTTTTACTTTATCAACTAATTGATCACTTATTAGTGAAGATGTTGATGTTTCTTCTTTTAAACTCTCATCAAATGATGTCTTCCAAGATTAGTACTTATATAATTGGAGTAGAAATCTACAATGTCCTAGAAACACAGTCTTCTATGAATGTTTTAATCTAATTGACTATGTACCTTGTTCACAAATGGGACACCATCGAGTTCCTTTAATGATATATCCTGAAAAATTTCTATAAGTAGAAAATTTATTTATCATCTCATAAAGTAGGGCTCTCAATGTTAAATATTAATTTCTATAAGCATCATAAAATGTAACACCTGAATCCCACAATAATTTAAAATCTCTGATCAATGGATCCAAATAAACATCAAAATCATTACTCAGTTGTGTTGGTACTGATATAAGTAGATATAACATAATTTATTTCCTTTTCATGCATAACCACAGTGGTAAGTTATAATTTACCAAAATAACTAGCTATGTACTGTGAGTTCTAATTTGATTACCAAAAGGAATCAATCTATATATATATATATATATAGCAATATGAAAGTTTCTAGACTCGTTTAAAAATTTAGGATACTCATGATCAATTCCATTCCACTGAGGAGAGACTTATAGTTGATGAAGTTTCCCTTATTTATTTCTTGTATTTATGTTCGACATCAATTGCCCTGAAGTCACCTAACTTCTATATAAGCAACTACACTGTGGAATGATTGGAAAGCACTATACAACTTTTATAGGAAATGATTCATCTTTCTTGTATCGAGAAGCACAACACTTTTGGCATTCTTTAAGTGATTTGTAATCCTTCTGAAATAGTATACAATTATTTGGATAGAAATGTATTCTTTAAAATATTATACCAATTAAACATAGCATTAATTTAGTGTAATATGTTTTTTAGGCAGATCATTATCTTCTAGGAGCGTATCATTCATGATAGAAACTAGTTCAAAAAAACTGGCATCACTTCATCCACCACCGAATTTAAAATTATACAACTTATGTATGGATAAAAATTTTATATATTCAGTACAACCAGTAAAAAATGTTTTCTTTACACAACTCTTTAAATTATAAAATAATTTTGGATAATATTGAAGTTAATATTTAACAGTCATTGTTATTTACTCAATATGATCTTCATTATCATTCACACATGTAATCAAAACCTTGATACGATATTATTCATTTTTAATACTTGTAATTATATCAAATGATCCATAAAACAAAGTGTTATCACAATGACTAGCTACATTCACTTTTCCCTCAGTTTATTCCAACATTTATAACATAGATATATTATGTGATAGATCTAGTTTTCTTCTAACTCTTCTAGACTAATTTTTCTTGAATAAAAACAGTTTAGAAAAAGACAAAGGATTTGAGAAGGGTCATATGCATGATCTTTTACCAAGTTGATGAACTCTTTCACCCCATTCTCATACCCTTTTTCATACAATTATAATCCATCCATTTTTGATTCATATCCATCCTATTTGATTTAGTAATATTAGTTTTTAGTAAAATAAATAAATACACAAAAAGGGGACTTTCAAATAAGGGGAACCCAATATTTGAATCATTAAATAAATTTAGCATGATTTGAAGGAAATGAGAAATTGAATATAAGAAAATAATTACTCAATTAATGATGGGTATTATCCTCTAGCTTCATCCACAATGATTACTAGTATCTATTATGGGATGGCTACCATTTAGAGTAGTTCAAGTAACATGGGTTCATGTCCAGAAGAGATGGTGGGTGAATCTCAAAAAAAAAATTAAAGAATAACTATCTGGGAGATAAAGTTTATTAGGATGATAGTTGTATCCTTAAATCTAAATGTTACCAATTTAGGGACTTGGGGAAGCACTAAAAATAATTTTTTAGATTTATTTCAAAAGTTGAAAAAATTATTAACACCTATCTGATCCCTACAAGGGGATCTTTGATTGATGTGACTACGAGAAGGATCAGCTAGATAGTCTTACACGCACGCATATTGGTGCAAACATTGCAGTTTCAACATTCAAATAAATACTTTAATTAATCCATGAAAAATGAAAAAGAATTTTGGTTTGAGGACTAAATTTCTATAGCACTTAGCTTTCTATGAATCCAAGTTTGCAGGAGTGGGGTCATGATGGATATCTTATGGGTTGGATGGAGGTAATGAAATTTCCTTTCCATGGTCTCATTATAAATCTATATTTGGAAGGATGTGAGATTATATGTATCTATGAGGTCTCTAAAATTTAATATGATCATATAAATATAGATACCACCCTTTTTCCTTAAACATGTATGAATTTATAAATATAGATACCACTCATCCTATTGAATTTATAAATATAGACACCACTGAACTTTTTGACACATATTTTAAGGTGTGTTTGAAAAGGAAAATGAAATTAGTAAGTAAGTGGATAAATATTTTAATCAATAACATGGGTTAACCTCTATGTATTAATGGTAAAAGGAAACGTGTATCACTTATTTATTGACCCTTCTCAGTGATAAATTACAATTTCCCTAGAATCTTCTATAAGGAATATTCCTCAGAAAGGTAAGCCTATATGCTCTCCTATAATATTATTCCTCCAAATTTTATTATTTGTAGTATCCCTATGCATTCTAATATTGTATTAGGGCTTTGAATCATTTTTTATGCTTTTATGTTCCTTAGGTTTTGTTAGAGTGGATGGTTTTATTGTATTATACCAAGGTAATACATTTATTTCATTTTCTAGTTTCATACTTCATATAAAAAACAAACCAATACTTAATTTTATGTTAGTTTTAGGTTGGTTTTTAGCTTAATTGGTGGTTGAATTATCTTTCTTTGAATCCAAAGTGCTTCTATGTAGTCCTTTTGGTATGAATACACCTCTTCCCTCTCATATTACCTTAGTTATAGGTTTAAATACTTAGATATTTGAGTGTATTTAAGTAAAATTGAAAAAACAAATATTAGGAATGACTTATTAATTTATCTAGTATGAAGTTTATGGGTTTTTTCAAAGGTGTTTTGTCTTTATGATGAGTTATAATCACAAATTTTGTATTTTCATGTTTCTTTTCAATGATAGAAACATTGTACATTTTCATTCCCTAGAATACCTTATTGTTTCTATAGTTTAGTTAAAATATTCCGCTAATAATGTTTTGGTTGTGTTCTTTAAAGTGTTATGAACACATATCCAGATATTACATATGTTAGCTCTTAACTATTTTCTTATATGATACTTAATTTTTGGTAAGTACAAAATAATGGGTATATTTTTTTTAAACTTAAGATCCATCAATCGTTTTCAAAAATAGTTTATTAACTTCAATTTTTTCTCCTTGATTATGGAACAAAATTTTATTAATATTTGAAAAATAAATTTAACTGAATGAGTTATAAGTAAATTTATTTTAAAAAGGGATAAATGATTGAACCTTTTTAAGGAAAATTGTTAAGAAAATAGATACATCTATAATTATAAAAATAAAAAATGGAAAAACAGCTAAAATTTAATGATGAATTTATAAAAATTTATACATGCATATGTCTCAAAATTTCAATAATAAAAAAACCAAATTTACTAAAAAATAATATCAAGAAGATAAACCAGTTTTAGTGCAGCTGGTGGAGTTCAAAAATAGTGGAGGATTCAAGCATCATAATTCTCATTGCATTGGATTGATTTTGTTAGCTATATTGGAATTGAAATAGCTTGATGATGAAGTTAAACAATCAATAAAATGGCTGAGGAAATATTTCTACACTACAATGAGATGCATGGCTGGGATTGATGAAGAATGAGATGTCGAGTGCTTCGATGCAGGAGGAGTTCTTGTGGCTCACAAGTTAAGTGAAGATCTTATAAACATGGTGTGGTGTGCATGCCGAAAATGCTCATTATCATTCCCATAGTGAGTTGAACAAATTGTTTGGAGGAATATTTCACCGGATCGAGGGTTTTTTTATGTTGTGTGGAGAAGGAAGAATTTTTGACCTGGAAGTGTGGATATAAAGATAAAATTCCCAAGAAAACACTCAATCCTACACTATGGTTTTGAGAAATCTGTAATAATATTATAATTTGAATATATATATCCTTGAGATAGTTTTGAATATTTAACATGGGAGAGATACATGGGTGTTTTGTGTGTGGATTTCCTAACCTATCAATAAGGGTTTTTAGTTCAAATTCAAAAGGCTAAAGATTTGGAGATTCAAGTGGTGATATATATAGAATGCTGGCTATAAATAAATAGAGATCCTGATGTGCACAAATATATCAATTAGAGGAGAAATGAACTAGTAAAAAATCATAAAAACTATGTATAATAAGTTTAAGTGTAGTAGGTGATGCTCAAATAAGGTGCAGTAGGTGAAACCAGATTGAGGGGTCAGCCAACTGTTGTTCGATTGAGTGTTTTTCATGTGAAAAGATATGATGGGATTGGAATTAGATCAGGTGCATAGTTTGGATCATGATTAAAGTGGACATGAAATAGTCACATACCATAGATCTTGAGAGGATTGATTTTTTGAGAAGCCTGATGAAGAGTAGTTGTGAGAATTCATTTATGTGAAAGCTTGAAGGCATGAGGGAGAATGACTCTCTTAGGGTTCTATTAAAAACATCAATTAAGGATTTAATCAGCACTAAAATAGTAACCATTGATAAATTTTTTCTTTATAATTACTTAATAGAACTGATAAAATAAATCTTTATTAGCACTAAAATTCTAGCGATGATAAAGATGTGTTTTATCAGCTCTATTTTAGCACTGATAAAAGTCAATCTTTATCAGTGCCGATAAAGACCAAATTTTAATAAAATAAAAAATATAAATAAAAAATTGAAATTTATATAATTATAATTAAATTTTTAAATAATTATAAATATATATTTATAAATATAATTATAAATAATTATATTTTTTATTTAAATATACTTATTATAATTTTATAACTATTCAATTATATATTTAATTATTTATAATTATAACTATTAACAAATATATTTAAAAATGTGTGTATATAATTATATATATTTATATAATTATATATATATATATATTAATATATTAATATATTTAATTATAAATATAATAAATATATTTATTATTTAAATATATTTATTAAAATTTCATAATTATTTAAATATATTTTAAATCGTTTATATTTAAAATTATAAATAAATATATTTCTATAGTTATATATATTTATATATAATTATATATATGTATATAATCATAAATATAATAAATATATTTATTATTGTTTTATAATTATTTAAATAAATAAATAAATAAATAAATAAATATATTTATAAATACATGCAGGGAGGGGAGAATGGAAGTGGCGGTGTCAAGTGATCACGACGGCCATGGAAATTTCTAGTGTTCGTTGTGAGAAATTGTGTTTCCCTAGGATCGTGAACTCAATTTTCTAGTATGAGGTCCTGTCCTTAGTTCTTCAGTTGTTGTGGTATCCTCTTCGAAGGGTCATGAGGATATGCCACATTCTGTGGTAAAGGGTTTGGGAATCGTCGGTTCTTCTCATAACTCAGGGGTGATGCTGGTATGCTACAGATTTGAATCACCTACAATGGTTCATTGGCTGTTGTTGAATCGATTTACAATGTCTTGTAATATCAAATTGAGGAATGTAAGTACTCAATTATTGTGCATCTTTTTATTCCAAAGGAGGGAATTCCATTAAATCTTGAAGATTTAAGGGATCGTCTTCATCGTATATGGGGTTTCGATGGCTGGAATATTATTTAGATTGGGAGGGTTTCTTTCGCCTCATCTTCCCCTTGCAAGATCTTATGACCATAGCCTAGGGATATGGTTTCATTCCTCTAAAATCATGATTTTTTATGATACAATATTGGGATAATATCTTTGATCCCAAGAAGGTTGAGAACTTAGTATCCCAATCTTGGGTTTGTATACATGGTTTGAGTTAGTTTTTTTTCAAAACCTAAAATCTTATTGGATGTTGCTTTGTCCATTGGTATACCTATCAATATTGATAGGGAGATAGTGCATGATCACTATGGGTGGTTAAAAAGGGTGTTGGTTGAGGTAAATTTCTCCCTTACCCTAATTCAATCTATAATTCCTAGTTGGTCAGGACATCATATTGAATTATCAGTTGAATATGAGAGAAGAACAAATTTTTGTGGAACTTGTATATCCATTGGGGATTTGTCTGAGAAACATCGAAGGAATATATTTTGTCCCCAAAGTAGGAGAAATGGACATATTATTTTTTATTACAGATATAGGCATGATTTAAATTTTGTTCCTGCTAATTGTATACAAAAATATGGGATGAATCTGGTTATAGGGAACACAGTTGTGGATAGAATATGCTCTTTATGTGATGATGGCAATGATGGTGTGGACAAATAGGTTTATGCAAGGAAGTTTTTGTATGTTGCGGCCCTTAGATAGGCCAAAAGTCTTAGAGGGTCTGGTTCTATTAAAGGTAAAGGGTTGTCCAATGTGGATAGGGTCTCTAAGGGTGAGGGAATGAGAACTTGTATGGAGAAAATCATGTGGTTACTAATACCTCTAGAAAAAATATTATTGATAATGTGAAGAGAGATGCCCTATTATTGGAGTTGATGATATCATGGGCTGATACAACCGAATAGGTAAAGGTTGAGCATGATAATATATATAAGAACAACTATGGTACATTAGAGAAAGTGGTTTCCTCTGGGCAGTTTGATTATGAGGATATTGTCCAGAGAGATGTTGATCATGTACTGATTCAGGATTTGAATTTCACCCCAAATAGAAAGGTAAAAGTGAAGGTTATATATGAAGTCGGATTTCAATTGGTTTTTCCTTGAAAATAAAAAGCTTACTCACCTTTACTTAAACAATCCTTGTTGGTGAAGCCTGAGGTGTGTGATAAGGAGTAGGTGCACAAAGCTGGTCCTAATGATTCGTATGCAATGATGTCCAGGAAAATTATTGTGAGAGATAATGATTCTTCTTTGTAATCTCCCTCAAGAAGAGTAGGGGATTACATACCAGATAATGAGGTGGAAACTGATGTTGTTTTCCCATTAGTCTCTAACTTAAATAAAATTAGAGTTTCCTTGAATGGTATATTAAATAGATCTCAGGGAAAAGAAGTGTTCTGTAAAGAGTTTGACAATCTGTAGGACAGATCTATTTTGGAACCAAAAAATGATTTCATTGGATATCAAGATATGGAACCCCATTCTAATACAGATGAATCATTAAGCATGGATGATCAGTCTAAAAATTGGAAATATTATAGGCAATGGAAAAGAGTAAGACACTCGAGAAGTCTGGGTGGATCGCAAAGAAGGGATAATAGATGTAAATGTAGATGATTATTGAAGTTTTTTTCTTTAGAGGAACTATTCTATCATTTTAGTATTATATTTTCCTTTCACCTATGTTTGTAATTTATTTTATTTAAAATTTTTCTAAAACCATGGGTTCAACCATGGTTCTCACTATTATCATAATTATAATTATAAATAAATATATTTTAAAAGTATTTATATGTAATTATAAATATCTTTATACAATTATATATACAATTATATATATTTATATAATTATATATTTATTTATTAATATATAAATATATATAATTATTAATATAATAAATATATTTATTATTTCAACATAATTATTATAATTTTATAATTTTTTTAAAAAACTTATTTATTTTTATTTATAATTATAAATAAAAATATTTATAAATATTTTTATATAATTATAAATGTATTTATATATTTATATAATTATATATATAGTTATATAATTATATATATTTATTTATAGGTAAATATATTTATATACCATCACTCTTCAATGAGAGATTAGAAAACCAAATCCATAACCCCAAAATTTTTAATAAAAAGAAAACATACAAGAAAGGGAACACGTCAAGAAAGACAAAAGATGCCTACATCAGAAAGTTAAATCAAGCACAGGAAGTCAATTCCTATAGGTCTCTCTAGTTCCCACATTCCTAGGATATCATCCTCTATGCTTTGGATGTATACCTCTCTTCCACATCTTGATCCTTTATGGTGGTTCCTCTTCTTCATTAGATAAAGATTCAGAAGAGATCTGTGGAATGGTGTAGAACCTAAATTTCCTATAAAGATCTAAAAAATCCATATTTGAGTTTGATCAAATACCATCTTTATTTTTAATTTATAACAACTTCTATAATGTCAAATAGACATTGAAACTGAATCCATCTGGAACTATCAAATAGAAAGTGACTTCAAGTTGTGAGAAGTACCAGTCTTCCACTTCTTTACTGAGGCCTTCAGCGGGCCTTTAAAATTCTTGGTCTTATGGAATTATGATACTGTGGTTTGTGGCCTGTGCAACATCAAAATCTTAATTAGAGGAATTTTTTAACGATATATGTGCATGTTTCATTGGATTAGTAAAATAGGATGGAAAAAACCTCTCCAAATTCACATCATCACTCCTATGTGACAGGCTGTTAGTGGGGTGCTCCACCTGTAGGGAGAGAACCTGTATAGTCTTGTCACCAAAAGGGTCAAGCTTCATTTGTATTAGAGTGGATAAAACATTCATAGAATGAGAGTGAGGCTTAAATTATTTGGATTTCTGAGGGTCAACCATTTGGAATCCCACTTCATATACCATTATTTTTTTTACCTTTGGGCAGTGACTCATGTTGAGTTACCTTCCTAGATCAATGTCCATAATTATCCCCTTCACCCTTTATTGCATAAATATATAAATTTTTTATATTACTCATGTTCACCGGATTACTCACCTCTGTACTTGGGGCCAAGACATCAGACCCAAAATCATTAGACCACCCCTTATTCAGTGCAATGTCGTACAAATCCATGGTTCGGGTGGAAACATTAGGCTTTGAGTGAAATAACATTTTAAAATCCAATTTCTTCTTTCCTTTGAAGGTTCTGTAACCAATCATTTTTCCATATAGGAGCTTCTGATCAACACTTTATTGAGTGGTACCTTAGTTAGGAGGATGCACAATTTCAACCTGTAATTTAAGAACTTAATGACCCTTAAGGTCGTTCACATTAGCTGGTGAAGACTATCTATGGAAACCTGAAACATACAGTGCAATAAAACACTCATTTACATCACCCATATGTTTAGGCCCTTCACCAAAATTTTCATCAGAGACATCTATAAGACCATCTCTAGATCCATTCAAACAATCTAACTACAGACTCAGCTTATTCCCAGGCACCTTGCCAAGAGTTTTCCCCACCATGGAAAATATTCAATCTTGCAACTGAACACTCCGAGAGTTGGTAGGAATATCATGAGTAGTATAATTAGAAATCATATATTTCGTAAATCATGATTTTCCTCATTCCCATGAACAAAAAAAATTCACAGAAAACAGACTGCTTGTAGCTCATGATATCATGGCCAATTACCTTACATTCCTTAAAAAACCTAGGGTATTTTTCATAATCAATATGAAATAAAATCTCATTATCATTAGTAGAAAGAAAAAATTTATTGAATAAGCTAGAACACAAGTCAATTTCTAATAGGAAATAGGCATAACAGCCAAATCTTGGAAATTCATTTTCCTTATCTAATTTTGTCAGGATCCCTATAGCCATAGTAATATCAAATACGATCCTAGGGTGACAAAGCACCCAATTCAATCCATAAACCCAGACCCACAATTGAACATAGGTGTTATTAACCTCGAATAGGTTAAAGCTATGATCCCATCCCCTTATGTGCAAAATGTTAGGCTTGAGATTAATCGATCCAAAGCCCCACGCTCTCATTTTTAGGTCTTCATAGGGGAAGAGAATGTGAAAGAACCCCCCCCATGAGGAACACCTCTAATTCAAGAATCCCTAGATGTCCGAGAGTCTTGCAGTCAAGTACCTAATTTTCCACGACTTTGGAACCCATCAGAGAAAAGAGATGAGCAACATTGGAGTTCTTACCAATCTCAAGTCATTCCAACATAATGCATACACATATATGCACATAGACATTAATATAAATATATAAGTTCAAATATCATATATTAATAATACATCATTTATATTTATATAATTGTTTGAATTATTAAAATATGTCATATTTATATTAATTTTATGCATGAATTTTTTAATTAATATATATAAATGAACTATTAAACATTTTGACTAATATAAATTTGATAATTTCTTATATATAAAATTATGAAAATAAGATTCATTGTTTATTAAAATTTATATAAATAATATTTATATATTATATTTACATATATATACGTATTTTAATATAAATATTATTTAAAAATATTTAAAAATATATTTTTCTTTATAAATATAATTATAAATAAATAAATAAATAAATATTTATATATAATTATAAAAATATTTATAAAATTATATATAATTATATATATAAGTAATTATTTATATTTATATAATTATATATATTTATTAATATATAAGTATATATATTTTTAAATATAATAAATATATTTATTATTTAAATATATTTATTATAATTTTATGGTTATTTAAATAAATATATTTATTTATAATTATAATTATAAATAATTATATTTATTTGGGGGGATGATGTAATGATGGGATCTTCTCCATGGATATCTCAGTGATGGCTATGGTTTCCTCACTCTTATGGTGATTCCACACTTTCTGGGGCACCAGTCATTGTCAAGAGGTGATTATCAGATGGTCGGGCGATCCAACATTGCTTCATCTAAAATTATTGGACCCTTAGATGGAATTGACATCAAGAAGGAATGACTTCATTTAAATTCATAAGACTCTGATGATATTGGGAAGTGACTTTTTACCCAATTCATAGTTGTAAAGATGGGTAGGTTTAAGAAGAAGGGTGACATTGCTCACTAGGTTGCAAATAAAAAATCTATTTCAAATCATCTTGAAATAGGTAAACATTCAATCATTTCTCATATTATCCTTTAGAGGGGTTCCAACCTATGGAATATTGATTATTTTTAGACTCACCATGCTTCTATTTGGGGAATCAAATAATGTAATTGTTTCTCCATGGGTCGAGGGTTTTTTCACACCTTTTATCCTTACGAGGAACTGGAGACTAAGGAATGTAGATTTGGCTTGGTATCCCTTATGCCTGGGTTTTTGCACATCTAAGAATGGGATTTAAACTTTAATTTTCTAGATGAAACAAGATCAACGGTGAAGGTATAGGTTAGATTGTATGGATTTCACTAGATTTTATGGCATCCCTAGATCCTATATGACATTGTGTTATCTATTTTTATTCGAATTAATATGGATAAGGAAAATGAGCATATTAGATATAGATATTATTCTTGCATGTTAGTTGAGGTAGATCTTAGTTTAATTTTAGTTCATAAGGTTTCCTCACTACTTCAAAGGATGAATTTTCATTAAGGATCATCTATGAAAAGGTCCCTGATTTTTGTACAGATTATAAGGCTATTGGTTACTTGAATTATAACTATAATGAATCCTAAAATTCCCTAATTATTCTTGAGTTTGGACATGTTGAGATGAATTTACAAAGGAAAAGGGACTTTGATAATTCTATGATGAATTTATTGGGTCAGACATAGGGATCCACAAAGGATGTTTTGGTCCATTCTCAGTATCCTAAGAATTCTCCATCCTTTGATGTTCCTGGTTCATCAAATAAGGGGTATGGTTCTCAAGGATCTCCCCTAATTTTTCACAGAGGTAATCCAAGGTATTGGGATGACATTATAGAATAAGGGGAAGAGGAAAGTCTGGTTACCTATGGTGAACTATCATTTAGATATGTGCTCTTTAAAGGGATTTAGCAGGAGAATTAACCTGTTGAATCTTTAGATGGTCAATCTGATGATGAGAATGCAACATAGGATGAAGTCTACATTGAATTGTAGTAGGAGAAAGTTTTAGATCCTACCAAAAGAAAGGGGAAAACCAAGGTAGTGACTTCCTCTTCAAGTAAACATTAAAATCCTATTGGCATGTTCATAGGTCATTTGGGCATGTCGTCTCAGTCAGTTGGGTACCTAATGGCAACTTAGATTGGTGTTTGACCCACAACGCATGTTACTAGTAGATTTGAGTTAGTTGGGCATGTAGTGGCAAATCAAAATAATGCTTCAACCTTATTCAATTATATCTGTTGAAAGTTATATAGGCATGCCATAGCTACTCATATTTATGTTTCAACCTCAATTCATGCTGACTGTAGGGAGTCAGTTGGGCATACCATAGCTTCCCTAACTGATGTTTTACCCTCCGTTCATGCAGCCAGTAGGGATTTAGTTGGGCATACCATGGTTTCTCAGAGAGATATTTCACCCTCTATTCAGACTACCATCATGGAGTTATTTAGGCATGCAGTTGTTTCTTGGTGTGGTGTTGCCCCCATATTTAAAGAAATGTCAATTAGCCGGGCTACCTTTGAGAAAGAACAAACTAAAGCACCAGTTGTAAGTAGTTCTGTTGATTCAAAGGAAATTGAAGGAATTAGAAGAATGGATGATGCTAATATAGGTGGGGGAGGGGCATGAAATATTGTGGTAGATCTCACAGTTCCTGGTGATGTTTCAAAGAAAATGGGTAGTGTAGCTACTGTGATTGGTTGGGGTTCTTCCAAGGAGGTGAATAGGTATCTAAATGTTCAACCAATGACTCATAAAACTATAGATTCTTTTGAAAGAGGTTCTCCTCAAGTATTGAGTAATGTTGTGCTCGATAGTAAATTCAGAAGAGGTTTACCTTCAGTGAGTGGTAAAGTTTTCACTTCTAACCCTTTTGTGACATTTTCCACTAAAATTAGTGAGGATGAAATTCAAAGAGGAGATTGAAATTTTAATGAAGCTAAGAAAGAAAATATCTCTAAATATGAGTATGTCGATGATGGGGGGGACCTTAACAACAGGTTAAGATATGGTGAAGGGGAAAACGACCTCAAGGAGGGGTGGAAGAGTACTTTTCACAATATGAGTACCTTATCTTGGGTTGTATGATGTTTTGATTACTTGCATACCCCTTCGCCCCTCTTTCTTTTTTTGTTTCTTTTAATAAAGGGGTTTGTCCCCAACTGTTTCAAAAAATAAAAAATAAATATATTTATAAATATTTATATATAATTATAAATGTATTTATATATATATATATATATTTTAATATATAAATATATATAACTATAAATTTAATAAATATATTTATTATTTAATATATTTATTATAATTTTATAATTATTTCAATAAATATATATATATATATATATAATTATAATTATAAGTAAATCTATTTATAAATATTTGTATATATTTATAAATATATGTATATAATTATATAATTATACATATTTATATAATTATATATATATATATATATTAATATATAAATACATATAATTATAAACATAATAAGTATATTTATTATTAAAATAAACATAATAAATATATTTATTTTTTTTATATATATATACACTTATAATTATATAAATTCTTTTTGTAAACGTTATATATATTTGAATTGTTAAAATATATATATTAATATATCATATTTATATTAATTATATAAATGTATTTTTTAATTAATATATATATAAATAAACACTATTTTTTGAATATAAATATGATAATCATATATATATTAATAATAATTTTTATTAAAAGTTTTTATCAATGCTAATAATAGCGCCGATAAAGATACACCTTTATCAGCACGAAACAATGCTGATAAAAGGTACACCTTTATCAGTGTCTTTTTTAGCAATGATAAAATTTACCTATATCGATGCTATTAACTAGAACTGATAAAGGAAACACTTTTTCAACAATGATAAAGGTTACCTTTATCAACTCTTTTAGCTAGCAATCAATACGTTAAATTTTTATTAAGAGGAAGCAAAAACAACAGGTGAGAAAAAAAGAAGTCTTAGGGAGAAACCCTAAGGGGGCCTAAAATATTGGAGACCAAGCTGATTCCCCATAATTAGGTTAACACCCTCCGAGCCGAGTTGAAGAGCATTTGAAACACAAACAACATTGGAACCATGATCTTCCACTGCTATGGATGCTAGATGATCAGTCACTTTGTTTCCCTCATGCCATGTGTTTGACACTCAAATATTATTGTTGTTGAGGATGAATTTACATCTTTGAATGATATAAGAAACCAACCAAGGAGTGGTCCTTTACCATCCATGGAATCATGAATAAACATGGACTTAGTTTCCACCTAATTGATGGATACGACTTTCTGGCCACATAAGCTCAGACTCGTATGCATCGCTCTTTCCTCAACCTAAATAGAGGTGCCCCTCCCAAAGAAGGCAGTAAAAGAAATAATAACATTGCCCCTATAATCCTGAACCACCCCTCCTCCATGCATCATGACTGTAAGAAAAGATCCATCAAAGTTAAACTTGAGACCCATAGTTGGGTGAATCCATCATACCCTGTGACCCCTTGGGCCTAAAATAGAAAGTTGCATCATCACCTCATTCATCTGTAAAGCTCTCAAAGAGGGAGCCTCATTCCAGGTGTCGAACCCATAGACCATGTCAATAAGGAGAGATTTAACTCTCGCAATAATCAACTTTCCAATGGATGAAACGCCTTCAAATCTATCCATGTTCCTGGCCATCCATATGCACCAACACCTGATATTAAGAATCACTCCTCTAGCCTCCCTTTCCGGTCACAGGATGTTCGATCCATGAAACCATTTATCAATGAAAGAATCCCAAAAAAGATTAGCATATAAGAGACAAGTAAAACTACCAAAACATTTCCAGACATCCATAGACCATTCACCCTCAAAAAATATGTGATTGATGCTATCATCCCTATGCACCTTACAATAGTGGCATCTAGAGGCCAACTTAACACCCATCCTCTTCACATTGTCATCCGTGGGGACCGCATGGTTTCCCACTTTCTAGGTAGGAAATTCGGGATTTTTTGGACATTTCCCACACCAAGACACCCTGTTCCAAATATCCCGCTGCTCTCGAGGGGCCAAAGTCCGACAGAAGTCCTTCACTGAGAAACATCTAGAATTGGATGTAGTGAACATACAAGTAACCCTTGTATTAGCGCTTTTTTTTAATACTTATAAAATCCATCACTGGATAAGGCATGATTTGTGGTAGTGGTTGAGTAAAATGTATCTTCAATATGTATATATTTGAAATATGATGTTCAATTAAATCATAATCACAGTTTGTAATGATATGGAGTTAATTTTATGTAAAACTACTCTATAATGTAATAAGTCCAAAACAATCTTTTCCAATGAGAAACATAAAGATAAATATGAGTTTTTTTGGTATCACGTTTTTTATTTTTTTCATTTCCAACCTAAATTGTGAACCGAAATATTGATACATGTGTATAAAATCTCCAATATCATAGTATATTGAAATGAAAATGAAATATATTATAAAAAAATGAATGAAAAGTAATAATTATATATAAATCCCTAGTATCATTTGTTGTTATTATTGAGACATATGAAATTTTTAAACTAACTAGTCCATTCCACAATTTCAAGTACAACATCAAATGTTACTAGAATTTAATGTATTGTTTATTCGGTAATATTCTAATGATTGTAAATAGTTGAAATGTCTAAAAACTTTTATGTGTACATAACTATACAATGTGGAAGAACCCAACCATTAATAATTTTAATGAGTGTGATGGAAAAAAATCAATAAGTACAAATTCAGAATTTATAAATGATCAAACTACACACCTTTTATAAGGCTCCCCTCACCCAAACCTCTTCAAATTCATATTTCTAAACTATTTCCTGGACTATTTCCAATGATTCTTGATGTAAAATCAGAAATCAAATTAATGACATGACAACAATACTTATTGGTTCATTGATGATTAAGTAAAAATATTAATTTAAAGGTTACTAATAAAAAAAGGGGTTCCATAATAAATGATACTTTTTGGACTACCAAAAACATCTACTATGGAATAAAAAACCAAGTGCAATGGAATCCAATGTATCAATGGATTAATGTTACATGTATATAGTGATTGAATCACCACAAAAGGGTATTAGTGATGGTTTATTAGTGATGGTTCTAATAACTTCCACTAAACAAATAATATTAACTATAATTTATAATATAATGGTGGTTTAAAATAACTGTCAATATATATTTTTTTATTTTTAAATTTAGCAGAGGTTTTTTTTAAACCAAAGATAAATAATTAAAATATACCCTAATTTGACCAACCAATCCCCTTGGCCCCCTGATCCACTTTTACCTGATTCCCGTACTCTACAACAACAACCTATTATCCCTTACCTCTAATCCTCATAACCCCCCTGCTCCCCGATGACAACTGCCCCTCCCCACTCTGGTCCTCATGACCCCAACCCCCTACTAGCTGATGATGAACATCCCTCCCCCCTTTGATCCCTATGACCCTGACCCCCTTTCTTCCCAATGACACCCCCTTTTATCCTCATGTCCCCCCCGCTCCCCGATGATGACCCTGGAGCGACCCCCCTACTCCTTGATGATGACCCCCAATGGTAGACCATCTTCCCCTTTTCTTGGCGATTATGACCCCAAATGGTGGAAAAATTCACGACCCCCTTTTACCCATGAACCCACCTTCCTCCTACCTCTATATCTACTTGATTCCCCCTGCCCCTTTCTTCTCGTGAGTCGAACTTCATTGGCCTCTCTCCCTGACCTCTATGCTATCTATTCCCCTCCTCCTCAGCTTAGTGATCTTATTCCACAACAACTAACGATATTACAATAAGGGGTAATATTTATTCATTTATGTTGTTTATGTTTTTCATTGTTAGATTGAATCAATTTTTTGTTGAATTTGTATTATGTCGAATCAAGGACCTACATTGGTCAATGAAGAAGTTGGGTGATGTTTAATTTTGATTGTAATTGTTTAATTAAACATTTATATCTTTATATATGAATGTATAGGTATAAGAGTAAAAATATAATACATATAGATAAAATTTGGATTAATTTACCTTGAAACACACCTCAGTATTCCAAGGGTTTGGAATAATTTTTAGATTATGCAATTGCAACCCGATCAGTGGATGGTAGAATAAAATTTTTGTGTCCTGATTGTTAATTCAAGCAATTGTTGAATAGAAATGAAGTATATAATAATTTGATATTTAAATCATTTCCTTCTTGATATGTATGTTGTTTTTGGAATAGTGAATCAAATGTTATGGAAATTAAAAATAATGATAATCTGGTCAACTAAACACAAAATGACCCGCTATAGGAGAATTCAGTTTGAAATATGATAAATGAGGAATTTGGATTTACAGGATACAATTTCAATGATTTTAATAGATCAACAGTACCTTAAATTAATCCTAAGCAGGTTAATCTTTCTCAGAATATTAGTTAGAAAAAAATGAGTTTTATGAATTAGTTGAAGACAGTAAACAAAAACTATATGAATGGTGTGCCAAGTATGTGATGTTATCTTTTATAATTAAGTTGTATCATATCAAGTGTCCGTGGAATTACTAAAAAATAAATTTATATGATTTTAGAGTTTCTTCAGGATGTATTTAGTGAAGCTAATATCCGAAAATCAATCTATGAGATGAATAAAATCATTAACAAACTTAGATTTTATTATTTAAATTTAAATACATGCCCTAATGATTTCATTCTTTACTAGAGAGAAGAGTCCAATAAAGAAGAATGCATAAGATTTCATGAAATAATTTTTAAGTCAATGAAAAAATAATGAGAGTAAAAATCAATGAAACCCCATGAATAAATAGAATAAGGAAACTCTTTAAAAGGAATTGTGTTACTTTCCTATGATTCCACGCTTGTAAAAATTATTCATGTCCTGTAAGACTGCATATGACATGAAGTGGCATTCTCAGGATAGTGACAATGATGGCTTGATGAGATATCCAGAATATTCAACATCATGGAATGTGTTTGATTCATTATATATATTTTTTCTTTGGATCGTAGTAATTTACATTTGGGATTGGATTCGAATGGTTTTAATCCTTTTGGTACTTTAAGTACTAATTATAGCATTTGGCTAGCTGCTTTGATCAACTATAATCTACCTCCATAGATGTGTATTAAGAAGAATTATTTCATTATTTCAAATATTATTCTTAGAAATAAAATTCCTATAATTGACATTGTTGTATACCTTCAATATCTAATAAAATAATTTGTATAATTATAGTATTATGGCATTGAAACATATGATTCTTCAATGAGAAAAATATTCAAAATTCATGTTGCTTTAATGTGGAAAATTAGTGAATTTCTTAGACTAGGAAACTTATCTGGTTGGAACACTCATACTGTTTTGGCTTGTCCATTTTGAAATTTTAATATTGAACCTTAATGATTACCTCATAGTTGAAAATAGTGTTTTATGTGCCATCATTGATTTCTTGATTCTTCTCATAAATGCAGGTTTAACAAGAAAAAATTCAATAGATATATTTAATTGAAAAATCCACCAAAGTTATTATCTAGTTCAAAAATATTAGGAAAATCAATGAATGTGACTCTAGAATTTAGAAAATGTCATTAATTTAAAGAAGGTGGGAAAAGGGTATGAGGTAAAGTATTTGAAGCGTCTGGAACATAACATTGGAAGAGAATGAGTATATTTTTCAAAATCCCTTATTGGGAGTTTAATTTCATACATAATAATCTTGACATAATGCATATTGAGAAGAACATATGTGAAAATATAATTTTTAAATTTCTTAATGAGCAGGGTAAATCAAAGGATCACCTTAATGCTGGCATGGATTTGGAATCAATGAATATAAAAGCATGTTTTGCGGGAAAATGAGAATGGAAAGCATCCTTTCACTATTTTTACAATGAAATATCACATTAAATACATATTCATTAAAACTTTAAAGAATGTAAAAGTACTATATAGATATTAAAGTAAATTTTCTAGGTGTGTTTACTTAAAACATTGAAAGTTACATGGATTGAAATTTCATGAATCACATATTCTGATGGAGTAGTTTTTCCATTGAAATCGTGTAATACATTACCTAAAAAAGTAACTACATTTCTCGTTGAGTTGTGTACCTTTTTCAAACTGATTTGTGGAAAAAATAAAAATCAATTTGATCTTGATAAACTTCAATAAAGAATTATTTTGACATTTTTTCCTTGGGATGTGTTATTTACCCCTTCACTCTTTACAGGCATGATTCACTTGATTGTTCATTTGGTTGAAGAATCTAAACATTGAAGACCAGTAAAATATTGATGGATGTATCCAATTGAGAGGTATGTTGAGTTTTTATTTATTTTCATTGGTTAATTCAATTTTATAAAATCATTGCATAATTGTTTTTAAATGTGTTTCTTATTTTTTCATTAGGTACTTAGATCGTTTGAAATCATTTGTGAGGAATAAAGCTCAACCAGAAGGCTCCATTGATGAAGGTTACATAGACTAAGAGTGCATGAACTTCTATTATTGTTATTTAGATGGGATTGAGACTATATTCAATCATGTTGGAAGTGTTGATGACATCTACAATAATTCTCATTAAAAAAACTAGACATTGATATTTCCAACTATTTGAAGACCAATTACAAACGGTTCAAATTTTACACTAATAGAATTGGAGTTTCTACAAGAACATAGATATATGCTACTCAATAGTCTTATTGTAGATCCATTTATTGAAGAATTGTGATTAAAAACAAAGAGGTGACTAAGGGGTCAAGCTTTAAATGAGCTATAATTATCAAAATCTATTAATAAAGAGATTGTAGAATGGTTTTCCCATCATGTAAGTATACACTCATATTCAAATTATTGGTGTGTATTTATTTTCTCTATGTTAAAAGTAACTCCTTATATCTTCGTGTCTAGATAGTGGATGTTGATAATCAAGATGAAATATCAAATAATTTGAATTTTTTGGCTCAAGGTCTTCTAAGGAAGGATAAGAGATACATTTTCTACAATATTCATGGATTCATGTTTCGTACAATTTATCATGAAGAATGCTTGAAAAATAAGAAAAATAGCGATGTATTTACACTTGAAAAGGTGTGATACTATAAAAAGTTTGTTTATATAATCGAATTAAACTATCATGTTAAATTTTCAGTTGTATTATTCAAATTCAAGTGGTTCAACATTAATAGGGGTATAATGAATGATTCGTTACATTTTAATCCTGTCAACTTCTATCGTTTGATCTATACCAGTGAGCATGAATAGCATGATCCATTTATCTTGGATTTACAAGAGAAGATGACTTATTATATGGATGATGAAATACATTAAGTATGAAGTGTTTTTTTACATTTAATTTAGAGAGACTCGTATGATATGGGAGATGAAGATCAATCAGTACTTTGTGATAGTGAACCTTATCAGCCGCAAAACATTGAATAGTATTTTCCGGAAAATACTGAAATAACCGAACTTTAAAGAGATGTTTAAAATAAAGTACCCATCACAATGGATGTTGATAATAATGAAGACAATGAATATGAAGATTATTGAATATATAAATTGGAAGTGAAACTATATTACAATTCCTCTTTTATAAGTGTTTCGTATATATATACATTGTTCTATTTTTTTCATTTTTTTGGAAAATTATTTACTTTTTAATTTATGTAAACATTTAATATATTCTGAAAAATTTGAATTAGAGGAAGGCCGAGAAAAAAAATTGAGATGCTAGTTGATCAACACCTCAAAGTGCACTACCACTACAATCAGTTTCAGTGGATCCGAGTGATTCCGCAATACTAGAGATTTTTAGCGAGCTAGCATCTTCCCCTAATGTTATTGGTAGCCCACCATATGATTCACCTCCAATGATATATTAGTTTGTCACCCCACTATCCAAGGGATATTTTCATGTTACCATTACTAGTATGTATTTCATTGTTAAAAAAACTATATATTTTTTTTAATTGTTTAATGTATTTTTCAAATAGATAAAGATAATAATAAAAGAGATATAAATATGAATACAAAAAATGTATGGGACCTGAAATAATTCTAGATTATCATTACATTTGATGAGTTTGGACTGCTTACCAGTGATGCTTCTAAAATCTATGGAAAAAATCTTGGGTAGCTTTTTAGCAAGATGGTGTGTTTTCCCATTAATTATAAAGATTGGAGGCATATTCCCACAACATGGAAAAATAAATTCTTTGATAACCAATTAAACATAAAAATTATTTTAATATTCATTTATAACTAATTTAAAAGACATGAGTAAAATTATTAATATACTTATAAAGTCTTATATTTTTTCTAGATGTTTTTTCATTTTGATGCCCTCGACTCTATTTCACACCCATGGACTCTAAAAAAATGGGAAGGCTTTTCACATGAGTAGTGCAAGATGTTTTTTGATATTAACAGAGATGCATATCATGAGGTAATTACATATTTTATAGTATCCTAATCACATAAACACAATCAAATTTTAATTTTTATTAATTTTTTTATTTTTTGAAGGAATTATATAAAAAAATACTATGAATCATGAGAAACAAGCGATTACTCAGATTGTTTATTCAAAAAGATTTTCAAGAAAGATAAAAATATTGGTTGTATTTTCTCCGCTATTATTTATATTATTTTATTATAATTAAAGGTTTTTTCTAACTTGTTTATATATTTTTATATAGGCTAATGAATTACATCACTCTATTGGATGGATAGATATGTGGGTTAACATTCATACAGAACTTGATGGATTTTTTTTGAATTAACATACCAGAGACATTGGAGTAAGTAAATTTCATTGTTATTTAATGTTATTTCATTAATATAAAAAATATTAATGAAAAATAAATTATAATAAAAAACACACATTACACCCAATTAAATGGGGTCGAATACATAGATAAAATGGTGCCAATTATCACTATTGGAATCGTTTGATCTATCTAGCCAAAACCATTTAATTGGGTTTAAGGTGTGCGATTTATAATTTATTTTTCATTATTATGTTTTTATAGTATTGAAATAATATTAAATAGTAATGAAAAAAATGTGAATTATATAATATTGTGAAGTTTAGATAATTAAAAAATCATTATTAATATTATTTCATTAATAGGTTAAAATTCAAGAAGCCTAGGATATGAACCCTTCACAATCATCATCAGTATCCCAGAAAAATGCAGTTGCAATAGTTTTAGGGAAGGATCATCTTGGGCATGTATGGGGGATCGGTTATGGGCATACTCTATCAGCATTCTTTGGTAGGGCGTAGTCATCATTTACTACTACACCCAGTGCAAGTTTGAGCAGTGTCATTGATCATGAAGTACAAAGATAAATTGAAAGGTTGGAAGAAATAATGTAAAAAAATGACTTTCATATGAAAACACAAGAATAGTGGTGGTCGAAAATGGAAATTTCTTTAATGTCTGTATGTTAGAGGATGACGGGCATGATCCTCATGGAAATTTCTAGCCTTATAGATCATCTTACGAAAGTAAATTCTAAACTCCATAAATCATTCACACATTTTCAAAGAAAACATACAAGTGTCATGAATAAAACTAAAATGACAATATTATATTTAAAAGACACAATTCAAGTCATACCGACCACATCATGGGCCAGATTGATGTGCAATCAATTCCTATCTGTCAAAACAGAATTATGGATTATTTTCCTAAAGTTTGAAAATAATCCAAGTTTGTTTTTTGGCTTTAGATATGTGACATGTGTTTTAAAGTAAAATGATGCTTATATTGAAAACATGCACTTCGAGTTAGACCACCCACTTCATGTTCCTGATGAAGGTGAAGTCGATTCATATACATCACAAATGAATTATAGATTATTTTCCTAAATTTTGAAAACAATCCAGGCTTGTTTGATTGTATTTTCCAATGTGACCTATGTTTTAAACTAAAATGAATCTTATATATTGAAAACATGCACTACGAGTCATACCAACCACATCATGTATCGGATTGATGTGAAGTGAATTCCTACATGTAAAAATCACATTATAGATCATTTTCCTTAAGTTTGAAAACAACCTGAGCTCAATTTCTTGGTTTTAGCTATGTGAAATGTGTTTTAAAGTAAAAAATGAAAATTTTATATTGAAAGCATGAACTTCGATTCATACCACCCACTTCATGTGTTAGATTACTTTGAAATAAGAGGGAAAAAAATCCATAGGTTGATTTTTGAAACTTTGGAACTAATGACACAACATTCCAAGTTATGGTTTTCCTAGGATGCCCGTAAATGATCTTTTAGAATTTGAAAACACTAAAATGTGTGTGTCATGGTAAAAAGAACAGAAAAAACTCATATTGAAATGAAATAATAAGAAATATTTTGTTGAATTAGTTGTGATGTGTATGTGAAGACAACACGTCCATTCGATTGCGGTGTTCTTGGAATGACTTAATAAACTGTTTTTAAAGATACCAAAGTCTTTAAAAGCACATGTTAGGGGATCAAAACTAGATAAATTATGTCGAGTGGATGTGAAATCAGAGGAAAACGACTATAGATTGATTTTTGAAATGTAGGAAATGAAGGATATCATTCTGAGTTACAGTTTTCCCAAGATGCCCGTAAATGAATTTTTAGTGTTTTAAAACACTAACGATAAAAACCATAGAATATGACCTCAGATTGACATTCATTTATTTTTGATATATAAACATAGAAAACACGTCTGTTCGACATGCGGTATGCTCCAAATTATTTAATAAACAATTTTAAAGATACCAAAGTCTTTAAAAACGTGTGTAGTGGATCAAAAATAGATAAAAAAAATCAGATG
Organism: Viscum album; assembly: GCA_963277665.1. Taxonomy (NCBI): domain Eukaryota; kingdom Viridiplantae; phylum Streptophyta; class Magnoliopsida; order Santalales; family Viscaceae; genus Viscum; species Viscum album. Next base: position 399,064,212 of record OY728144.1, read on the forward strand.
GTTGTAAAATCAGAGGACAACAATTGATTTTTGAAATTTTGGAACTGAAGGAATGTCATTCTGAGTTTTAGTTTTCCTAGGATGCCTCTAAACACATTTTTAGTGTTTTAAAACACTAAAACAAGTGTGTAATGGTTAAAACCATAGAAAATGACCTCAGATTGATGTGAAATCAATGGAAAACGTTTTTTGAATTATTTGTGATGTGTACCCATAGACAATATGTCCATTTGACATGCGGTGTGCTCCGAATGACCCAATAATCAGTTTTTAAATATACTGAAGTCGTTACAAACATGTTTCAAGGGTTTAGAACTAGAAAAATGATGTCATATTGCTATTAAATCAAGGAAAAAAATTTAGATTTATTTTTGAAATTTAGGAAATGATGTCACATCATTCCGAGTTATGGTTTGTCTGAGAATCCCATAAACACGTTTTTAGTGTTTTAAAACACTAAAACGCCTGTGTAACAATCAAAATTATAGAAAATGACCACAGATTTACATGAAATCATGGTAAAACCACCATTGAATTATTTTTGATGTGTATGCACAAACACAACCATATGATATTTGGTGTGCACAGAATGACCCATTGAGTAGTTTCTATATATACCAAATTCATTAAAAACATGTGTCAGGGAGTCAAAAACTATGAAAATGGATTCAAATGTCTATGAAATCATATGAAAATTTCCTTATAATGATTTGTGAAATTTAGAAATCAATGACTCAGTATTCCGAGTTGTGGTTTTATCAGGATGCCTGTAAACACGTTTTTAGTGTTTTAAAACACTAAAACATGCATGTAACGGTCAAAACCATAGAAAGCGACATCATATTGATGTAAAATAATGGAAAAACCACCGTTGATTTCTTTGATGTGTACATGTAGAAAACACATCCATCTAACATGCAATATGATCCAAGTGACTCAATAACCAATTTGTATAGATAAAAAAGTCTTTAAAAATGTGTGTTAGGGGGTCAAAACAATAAAAAATGACATCATGTGGAAGTGAAAAAGGAGAAAAATGACTGTAGATTTATTTTTGGAATTTAGGAACTGAAGAAACTCCATTCTAAGTTACGGTTTTTCCAAGATGCCCGTAAATGCGTTTCCAGTGTTTTGAAACACTAAAACATGTGTGTAGTGATCAAAAACAAAGAAAATGACATCATAATAGTGTGAAATCATAGTAAAACCACTATTGGAATTTTTTTGTGTGTATGCATAGACCACATGTCCTACTGATGCATAGTGTGCTCTAAATGACTCAATAAGCAGTTTTTAAAGCTACCAAAGTCTATAAAAATGTGGGTCAGGGAGTCAAAACTATGATAATGACATAAGATGGCTTAGAAATCATAGTAAAATGGCCATATTTTTGAAATTTAGGAATAAAAAAACATCGTTATGAGTTATGGTTTTCCCGGGATGCCCGTAAATTCGTTTTAGTGTTTTGAAATGCTAAACCATGAATATAATGGTCAAAACCATTGGAAACGACCTCAAATTTATATAAAATAATGGTAAAACTACCTTTGAATTATATTTCATGTGTAATCTTATAAAACACATCCATTTGATATGTAGTATGCTCAAAATGACTTAATAAGAAGTTTTTAAAGTGCCAATGTCTTTAAAAACATGTGTAAGGGGATCAAAATTATGAAAACAACATAATATGGTTTTGAAATAATAGTGAAACAACCATAGACTGATTTTTAAAATGTTGAAACCAACGACACAATATTATGAGATACAGTTCTCTCGAGATACCCATAAATACGTTTTCAGTGTTTTAAAACACTAAAATGTGTGTGCAATGATAAAAACCAAAGAAAAAAAAATATCAAATAGATGTGAAATTATAGGAAAACCACCATTGAATTATTTTTTATGTGTATGCATAGAAAACACATCCATCCGACATGAAGTATACTCGTAATGACTCAATAAATAGTTTTTAAAGATAACAAAGTCTACAAAAACATGTATCTAGGGGTCAAAAATAGGAAAATAACATCAGATGGATATGAAATCTTAGTAAAATGACCATAGATTGAATTTTGAAATGTAAGAACTGATGCCATGTAATTATGAGCTACGATTTTCCCAAGATGCATGTAAATGCGTTTCTAGTGTTTTAGAACACTAAAATGTGTGTATAAGGGTCAAAACCATAGAAAAAGACCTCAGATTGATGTGAAACCATTAGAAAAACATCGCTGAATTATTTTTGAAACATAATTCATGATTCCATATCAAAGTCTTGAATTTTTTTATTAACTAAATTTCAAGAACACCACACACCGATTTAAAAATTGAATATATTGTTATATACTTCTCCCTTTTTAGTTCCAAGTGTTGAATGATATCTTAAATATGTAAGTTTATGTTTTCAATGTGTGTTGCATGATATATTATTTTTTATATTAAAATGTCTTCTATTTTAATAACAAAATAAAAAATGTTATGTGTAACATTATAAATATATTCTATATCTATTCTATTTCTCATTTCATTTCTTAAAGGTTCATTTTTTATTATAGGTGACAGATACCAGTAGTAGGAAGGATCATGATCATTCTGATCCATTCCATTCTTCAAAAGGAATTCATGAGGGTTCTTAGTTTATGTGGTATGTTTAAATATTATCAATTATTATACTATAATTCTGATTGATTATGTTCAATTCTAATTTCTATCTCCTTTTTTTCTCCACGATGTGGTCCATTCTAGCTGATGTCATGATGTGGAGATAGATGGATACAATGTAAGTTGTGGGATGGATGTATATTTCTCATGAGTTGGTGGTGGTGGTAGAAATATTTTATATGTATATATTGATGACTGAGGTTATGGGTTAAATAAGGTTATTAATTGACTGAGGTTGTATATATATGACTATGGATGTATTATGGTGTATGTATGATGAGTTTATAGTGCATTTATGTTTTATTGGTTTAGTTTCTTGTATGTTCGAGTTTTTATATTTATATTTTTTATTAAGTATTAAAAAAATAGAAATATATTTATTAGTGTTTTATGATAAAATGCTAATAAATATATTTATATGAATTTATTTAGTTCTATTTATCATTAAACACTGCTAAACACAATCATTGCTAATGTATGTAGTGACAGTTATGTTCATTTCCACTATTTTATTTTTGACTGAAGTTTTTAAAAAATAAACCATTAAAAAATGGAATCAAAACCACTACAAAATGCTCAAAAAATGAGACATACAAAAACCACACCTAAAAAATAAAACATGACACTAAATGAATTTCATCCATCAAATAAATGGAATTTTTCATAACCACTGCTAAACCATATAGCGGCGGTTTAAACTTCCGCCCGTAGAAAATAAATCGCCGCTAATACCTCCATTTTTTTATAGTGAATGCATAATTTATAAAAGGATGCTTATAATATTTCAACTAATAATAAATATATTTAATGAAACATAAGAAATTAATTACATTCATTAAGATTTCAGGAAAGCTATTTGTAATATAAATTATAACACTAAAGTGATTAAAAATATAGATTATGATCAGTGAAAGATATAGAAAATGATTAAAAATAAATAGTATATAAAATTAGGCACATATAATTCCTAAAACATTTAAAAGAAAGTGATTATGAAATAATATATAAAACTCTATGGAATATGTAATACTTTCAAGAATAAGTAGTTTCATAAATAAACAGTTTATCACACCACCTCTTTATAAACTATTTTACTTGTAAAACAATGGAATATATAATGAAAAATGAGATTATAAATAGTTTTGTTTTAGTAGAATATATAATTTCTAAATGTATTATTAGGAATTAAATAAATGGTATCAATTACATGTGTTCTCATTATTAACCAGAAAATATGTCATATATTATATCATTTTTTAAAACTACAAGTTTATATTAAAAAAATAATTGTACCTGAAAAATAAGTTAGATATAAGATATGTTAAAAATTATTAGATGAAAATAAATTTGGAACTGAATATGAAAGTTTATTTTTGAAAACTAATCAAGAACTGTAAAAAGTAGCTCCCTGATCAAGAGGTGATGTACATGAGGTCAACACCTGAATACTAATGGTGAACATGGGCAACTGATTGGATAAGAAGGCATGTATAGGAGTTAAAAAAATAAAAAGAAGAGAAAACACTAGTTTATAACCATAAATATTTGTAGAAAACATGAAACATCACTAAAAATCTTAGTTTGATATCTCATCTTCGAAAAAGTGTGCAAGAATCATACAACTATAAATAAATAAAATGACATTTGAAGAGGACCTATAAAGGACTATGTTTTCAATAAATGTCAATATTCCATCACAAAACAACACTACAAAAAAATTTCAATCTCTTTGATAATCCTAAATCAATTTATGTAAATTCGGGAGGAAAGAATAAGATATTGAAAGTTTATTTATTTCACACTGGTTTAACATGATACTAATATGAAAGGGAGATGTGTGAAATTTTTTTGAGATAGGTATGTGACATATTTTATTATATGAATTTTTCTTAAATCCAAGACTTGATATTGTTAGGTTATTCAAAAAAATGCAAACATACATGTAACTCAAAATCTATATAACAAAATTTCAGTCATTTCAATTCCATTGATGTTGGAAGATGAAGAACAATCAGCTAAACTGGATATTCCTCTCCTAGAGAGAAAACATTCAATAACTAAACCCAAAACCACATCATATTCTGAAAAATTTCAGGAAGGGGCATGAGTAGTTGATTCTAAATAAATGGAATATTTATAAGCATGAATATTTAAAGTGTTCAAAAGAAACTAAAAAGAGGAAAATTAAAAGATGAATGATTGATCATATATGTTTATTACTTAATTATAGTTGGCAGTGAGAGTGACTTAAAAAATTTAATAAAATCATGTAAAGATTAATTAATCATTATTATTGTATGTAGATTGAAGTCTACTGATTGTAGAAAATGATTACAGGACACTAATTAACCAAGTCACTATTAAAAAATAATTATTAGTGGTTGTTGTTTAACCATGAAAATTGTATGTATTTATGAAATATAAATAATTATATGGCATTATAGACATGATATCCTAAATTTGGCTATAGAAATTGAAATAAATTATACACATATCTGAGAATATAATACCAAAAATAATTCCACATGATAAATGACTGATTATAATGAAAATATTATACTAAGAACAAATTAATGTTGGATTTTTGTAACCATATCCACTCTAGATGATGGCTGGGATGGATTCTTCCGACCCATAGTGCGCAGTAGGACACAACTTCTACAGATTGAGCTCTGTGGTGAGCTCATTCGAGGTTTCCGGGGGAAGTGCGCCCCTACTTAGGGGGTTCAGGGGCCAAAGGGCCCAACCCAAAATTTGGGGTAGTGTAGCATCTATTACCTATTGTAGCAAAACTGTCCGAACGACACCAATGAGGCACTTTAGTAGCTCAGAATTTGGAGTCAATAGTATTGTAGCGACGTGGACTTCCAACCGCTGGCCACTATAACATATTAGACTTGGGTGGTTATGGCACTGTAACAATTTCAACTTCTATCCACCTTTCACTATAGCACATCAGAATTTATGTACGGTTGATGGAATTGTACTTCATCCTCCTTATTATCCCATTTCAGGCTAGTGTTTTATATGTGATTGAGAACCCTGAAACTCCCTGTAATTCTATGCTCTTGACTATAGTGAAAATTTTCCTCTCCGTGGATGTTAGGATCATTTTCCGAACCACATAAATCTCTGTGTCCATGATCTTCTTCTTATTCTTCTTATTATTTTCCTTTTTACTCTTCTGTGAATCATTTCTTTCTATCATCATGACTCATGACGTTTCTGAATCAATAGGTATCAAAGTTTGAGTTTATATTCCCCGAACTGAATAATGTCTATAGAAGAAGGACATGTGAAGATCGACCGCTTTGATGGATCTGACTTCAGTTACTAAAAAATGAATATTGATGACTATCTTTTTTAGAAAAAGTTGCATTTACCACTTCTTAGTTTAAAGCCAATAGATATGGAGCAGTCAGAGTGGGAGCAGCTGAATCGACAGGTTCTGGGTGTTGTGTGCCTTACATTGGCAAAAAACAAGTCATTCAACAGCAGAGAGGATAATACGAATATTGGACTGATGCAAGCTCTCTCAAATATGTACGACAAGCCTTATGAATCAAACAAAATGAAATTGATGCAATGATTGTTTATCCTGAAAATGGTTGAAGGTATAATTGTTGTAGATCACATCAGTAAATTCAACAACATAATATGTTAGATGACTTTGGTGGATATTGCACTTAGCGATGAGGTATGTGCATTGGACTTACTATCTTCATTTCCTGGTAGTTGGGATGAAACTATAACAGATGTGAGTAGTTCTTCGGGGGATGCAAAGTTGGTTCTAAAGGATGTGTGGGACCTTTTTCCTCGGTGAGGATATCCGAAGAAGATAATCAACCAAATTCTCTAGTTCTGATCTTAATGTGGAAGGAATAGGGAGATATGCACAGTAAGAAAATCATAAAAGATGATCAAAGTCAAGAGGAAAGATTCAGGACAAGGCAAAGGGGGCTGGTCCTACCTGTTCGACTTGCGGGAAGAAATGACATGTCAAGGAGGGAAGACACCAACGAAAGGTTCCTGAAACCAACACAGCAAACTTGGTGGTTAAAGGAATTGATGATGTGTTTCTCCTGAGTGTGGATAGACGAATAGATTCTTGAATTTTAGAATTTGGGGTGTCTTTACATTCTACTTTAGAGAAGGGTTTTTTGAACAATTATATTTTCAGAAATTTCCGCAAGGTACCTTTGGTTGATGATGAACCCTTATAGATTTTGAGTAAAGGATTTGTATGGATCAAGAAAACCTGTGGGAGTTTGCTGGTTCTAGAAAATTTGTGTTATATCCCTAGTTCAATAAGAAATCTAATTTCTGTTGGGAAGCATGATAATGTAGGATTTAGTACCATGTTTACTGGTGGTTCCAAGAAGATTACCAAGGGAGCTATAGTCATAGCTCGGGGAGAAAAAATGGTACTCTATAAAACATGATAGAGACTTGCATGAACATTGTGTCATCAGTAAATGTTATCAGGTATTCTCAATTATGGAACTATAGGCCAGACCACATGAGTGAGAAGGGGATGATGGTGCTGGAAATAAAAAGGGATGCTGCCAGAGTTGAAGTTGGTGTAAGTTGGATTATTTAAAGATTGCCTTGTTGGAAAGTATTAGAAGGTATCATTTGAAAAAGGATACAGAACACCGAATGCTGGGAAGCTAGACCGGCTGCACACTGATGTTTGGGGGCCGGAACCAGTACATTCCTATGGGGGATCACAATATTATGTTACATTGATGACTCAGTAAGGAAGGTATGTGTTTACTTTTTGAAAAGAAAATATAACGTGTTTAAGATGTTTTAGAATTGGAAGGTCATGGTGGAAAATGATTCAGGAGAAAAGATGAAATACTTGATGTCTGAAAATGGGGGAGAGTACAACAGAAATATGTTCATAGAATTTTGTGCAAATAAGGGAATTTAGTGGGAGAAGACTATCCCAAGAACATCACAATATAATGGTGTAGCTAAAAGGATGAATATGACACCGAATGAATGTGCCAGGAGAATGAGGCTGCATTCAGGGTTACCCAAGATCTCTTGGGATGATGAAGTTAATATGGAAGAATATCTCATCAGCAGGAGTCCATCTGTACTAATGTGAAAATGTCTACTGGGTGAGCTCTTGTCTGGTAAGGAGGTAAGACTCTCACATTTATGAGTCTTTGATAGTTTGTCTTATGTACATATTGATTCTAACTCAAAGGAAAATCTTATTGATAAGTCCAAGACATGTTTCTTTATTGGATATGGTGATCAGGTGTTTAGTTTCTACTTTTGGGATGATCTCAACAAGATGGACATCAGGATCCAGAACATAGTATTCAATAAAGGTGTCACATACAAGGATCACCATATAGTTGAAGATGAAAATGGGAATAAATAATCAGAGTTCAAAGATCAATTGGAGCTTGAAAGTGTACCTGGGCATGAGACATGAGAACTAGTGGATCCTAGTCCTCAAACAGATTTAAGGAGATCGACGAGGGTGATAAGGCTTGTGTAGAGGTATTCACTATCACTACACTATTTTTTATTGACTGATGGTATAGAAATAGAATTTTTTGAAGAGGCAATGTAGTTGAAGGAGTCGGGAAAGTTGGAGTTGGCCATGAAAGAGGATATTAATTTACTACATGACAACAATACTTGGGAGTTGACACATCTACCACAAGGAAAAGAGAATTCAAGAACAAATTCATATACCGGGTCAAGGAAGAACATGATGGAAAGAGGAGGTATAAGGAAAGGCAGGTGGTGAAAGGATTTCAACAAAAGGAAGGTGTGGACTGCACTGAAATATTTTTGAATGTAGTGAAGTTTACCACTATATGGGTGGTTCTTAGTATTTTTGTATCAGAAGATTTATACCTTGAAAAAATTGATGTCACGACTACTTTGCTTCATGAAGATCTAGAGGAATACATCTACATGCAGTAGCTGGAGGGATATGTTGATTCTGGGAAGAAAGACCTAGTGTGAAAACTCCATAAGAGCTTGTATGAGTTGAAGCAGGCACTCAGGAGGTGGACCAAAAAGTTTCATGCGTTCATGAATAAAAATTCAATGAAATGAGGTGACATGGATCAATGTTATTACATAAAGTATTTTGGTGATGAATATATTATATTTATTTTAAATTTGGATGACAAGTGCATTGCGGGATCATGTATGTGGAATATTGATGAGTTGAAAGGGAAGTTTGCTAAGGAGTTCGAGATGAAAGATATTAGAGAATCTTGATGCCAAAACGTTGAGAGTCACAACGACAGAAAGAAACGATTCATAAAAGAGTAAAAGGAAAAAAAATAGAAGAATAAGAAGATCTTGGACACAGAGATTTATGTGGTTCGGGAAATGTTCCCTATGTCCACGGAGAGGCAGAAATATCACTGTGAAATATGGGATCACAATTACATGTAAATCTCTTATAGTTTCTAACATAGAAACAGTAACCTGAAATGGGATACAAAAGGAGAAAGATGATCCACTATTCCACCAACCACATAGGAAGTCTACATCACTGTAGTTAAAGGTGGATGAAATCCAGTTTCACTACAATATCACGACCACCCAAGTCAAATATTCTACAGTGTTCAGTGGCTGGAAGTCCAAGAAACTATAGTATTGTTGACTCCAAAATCTGACCTTCTACAGTGCCTTTTCCGTGTCAGTCTGTCACCTATGCTAAAGTGATTCATAGTTTCTATAGTGCCTCAAAATTTATAATGGCGGCCTTCGGCCTCTGGAGTAGGGGCACGTTCCCCCTGACACCCCCAACGAGCTCATCATAGATCTCAACTCGTAGAAGTTACAGACTGGTGCATAGTACATGCCATAAGAATTTGGCCCAAACATCATCCAAAATGGATTAGGAAACACCAATCCAAAAATATCTCACTTGGATCCTGATCCGCTATGTTGAAATTCTTAGATTACACTGACTAAGACAACTTACTTAATCTGAGATTCTCATATTATTCACTCACTAGTGTTGTGCTTTCCATTCAGAACTTCAATTTCAAGGTATAAATTCATGGAATACCAGTTGTTTTCCTTTTTTTCTCCCATTGTGTCATGCCTTATTCTGCCTCCCATCCTCCATTCATCAATGAAGACCAACAGAGGCACAACAGTGCATCAACTTCTATATTACCATGAGTTTTTTCAACATTTCTACTAGATTGTTGGTTCCAAAAATCTTTTACAATATCAGCAACCCATCCTATATCAAACCTGTAAAAAAAATGGTACTTCAACTAAATTTGTTTCGTCTGAGCATGAAAAATTGGATTCTTTTCAAGATATATTGCACTCTGGCTATCACGAAGAAGTACATTCTCATCTCTCTTTCTTCCCAACTCATTCAATATGTTCTTAAACCAAACCATATCCTTCCCAACTTCTATTACAGAAATGTATTTGGCCTCTTTCGTGGATAAAGCCACGACCTTATGCAATTTTGATATCCAACTTACTAAAGTTCCTCTACAGGTAAATACATAACCTTTGGTAGTCCTCCTACTGTCGACGTCACCTCCAAGATCATCATCCACATACCCATACATTGAATTTCCTTTCCCAAAGCACATAGATACCTATTTTAATCCCTTTATTTACCTCAGTATCCACTTCAAAAATTTCTATTATTGATTTCTAAGGTTATCAATTTACCTTCTTAGAAGTATCATTGCATGAGAAATGTCACTCAAGTATAGACCACGAAATACATTAAACTTCCAATAGCTGATGCATATAAAACTTTTTCCATGTACTCAACCACTTATGTCCTCTTCGATTATTTCTCATTTGATAGTTTGAAATGGACCGCCAGGGGAATATAGATTGTCTTTTCTTCCAGCATACTAAATATTCTCAGAACCTTCCCTATGCAGTCAGTCTATGATAACTTCAAGATTCCAACTGCGCGGTCGATCCTGATCTTCATCCCTAAAATATTGTCAGCTTCTACAAGATCTTTCATATCAAACTCCTCATCCAACAACCTTTTCAACTCATTAATACTCTTTATACATGATCCTGCAATGATCATGTCATCCACATAATGAAGCAATATAATATATTCATTACCAAAGGACATGATGTAGCAAAATTGATCCATGCCATATCATTTGTATGAATTTTTAGTCATGAATGCATTGAAATTCTTGTTCCACTTTATGAGTGCCTGCTTCAATCCATATAATCTCTTCTAGAGTTTACACATTAGTTCTTCCTTCCAAATCTCAACATATCCCTCTGGATGCTAGATATAGATGTCCTGTAATGACTCAAACTTTTATGAATAAAATTCCCCTTATTGATTGAATTAAATATATTGTGGTTATAGAAAACACAATCTCTTATTTTTTTTATTATATCCAATTGTATTTAAATGAACATTAAGTATATTTACCATTGATAATATAGTCATTGAATAGTGACCACATGACTAGTATAAATATAGGGTTTTAACAAATCCTTTTTACACAAAAAAAGGAAGTGATGTCATCAACCAGTAGGATCATACCCTATGAATCCCATTTATCAGAGCTTCTGATGGAGATAGAATTTTTGGGTATTTCCTTAAACCAATCTGAAGCTGAGATCCAACAACATAAGTAGTATAAAAACCATTTACGGGAGAATTTCAAGTTCATCGAGATCATAACTCAAACCATGTTCACCGAACAACCCCATGAAAGCTCCAACATCGCACACCTTACTCTTAAGATATATGTTGGTTTAATAAAGGGATATGTATCAAGACCCTAGAATTTGGAATATGTATATTTTTTATAAAATAAGGAATATATTCTCATCTTATTATTTTCACTTGGTAAATGATTTTTAAAGCACAAATAGTATTTTTGGTTAATATTCAAATTCAATTAAGAAATCTATTTTGACGAATTAATGAATTAATGAATTAATGAATTTCTGAAATAAATAATACTTTAATTGAATATTATTATTAAATAATATTTATCAAATATAAATGATCATAAATTTTTATGATGTCAAATGTAATTTTTATAAGGGTTCAAAAAACTGTTATTTGTCAATAACTCATCATTTTCAATAAATGTAGATTATTATTTTAAAAGTGAAAATTCACATATTTAGAAAATTATTTGAATAAAATCTATATCATATTTGGAATCAAGATATCAAAATTATCTAATGGTGAATTTTTTATAATTTTCTGAGATAGTCAAATTTTAGGGCAAAAATTAAATACCGTATAATTATACGTTGTTATTTATGACATAATAATGGACAAATAGTGATGTAATAAATACAATAATAGGTATCCTCATCCAAATATATGTTTTAAATTTAAAATAATGTGATTTTAGGTTTATATGATTTATTTTATAACTACTTAGTGAATCCTTCAAGACTTATAATATATTTTAAGATTCTAAAATTATTTCCTTGAAAGTGGGACTCGCCTCCACATAACCAATGAAAATATTTTGTTATGTTCAGAAATTTCCCTTATAAAGTAATGTATGTAACTCTCCTTTTCCAAGAACCATGGGAAAAACCATGATATGGTTTGTGGTTTTGAATATTTTATTATGCAATGTCCACAACCAAAATAATAAAGAAATCCTCCTCTTTTCCTATATAAACCCACCCAATCTCTCATGTATCTTCACTATAACTCCTTTAAGAACGTAAAAAATCTTCCATATACTTTTTATATTCCTCCCAAGGTGCCCCAAGGTCCTAATAAGTCTCTCCCAAACCTTTGGGGTTACACATTCAAGTAAGGGATCCTCACCTTCCTCTCTTTTCTTCAATTCAAGAACCTTCTTTTGAAATTAACATATATAATTTCAATTGGTTATGTTATCATTAAATTATTATAATTATATTACTATATAGTTAATTTTATTTAAATGAGATTCCATTTATACTCTCATTTTGAGTCTTACTTAAGTCTTTACTATACCGAAATTATGTAAGGAATCTTCCACCCTCTTCTATAAAGAATTCATTTTATGTTGTGTTTTATAATTAATTTTTCCTATGTTGGGATATGTTCTCAAATACCCACCTTACTATCAATTTCTTGTATAAATTATAAGATCCTCTTTCACTCTCATCAACCTTTTTTTTTAATTTCTATTTGACGTTGTTATGATGCCGAAATTGCACAATGATTTTCCATGCCAAAATAATTATATACTGAATACCATATCCATTTCTCTATCAAGCATATTCACCTTTATGCACTTATACTTGTTTATTGGGGACATACATGTTTGTATCCCAAATTTATTGATTGTGGAATTAATTATTATGTTTAATGAATCCATGTTATATGATCTATGTGGCACACTTAAGAAGGATAATGAAATGATTATAAAGGGTGCGCCCTAATAGTACTTCAATGCATTGGGTAATGGTTAGTATCATGATACATCATGTTTGGACATGGGGTTTACCTGATTCCTTTATGGGACTTTTTTCCACCATGATATCTTGGCGGATTTAGCCTTAACCTATGTTTATGATGCACTATTTTAAGTTGTTAAAACATTTCCCATGTTATGATTATCATGAAATATCATGTCTTGTTATTAATGTTCCTTTTATGCTCCATTGATATGCCTATTTTCTAACGTGTATTGTTTTTCTCATGTTATACCTTGTTTATTCTCTTACTGGGATTTATAGCTCACCAATTTCTTATGTATTTCCTTAGGTTATCTCATGCATTGTTAAGTACAAAGGAATGTTTTAGTCATGTTAAAGAAGTTTTTAATAATGATTTTTCATTTCATGTTTTAAATTATTGTGTAATGTACCTAATTTACCAAAAACACTAGACCTGTTGATCTTCTGAGCTGTATTAAGTAAAATTTTATGTAATAAATCATGTTTAAATATGAAATAAAAAATAGTATTCTTATATTTCCTTCATATCTCCATAAAGGAAAGTCATATTTACATCAATCTACTTAACATACAAGTCTTCTGATGCCATAATTCTGAGAACCACCTGGATGGTGGTAAACTTTACTATTGGTCAGAATAATTCAGTGAAATTCACTCTCTCCTTTTGTTGGAAACCTTTCACCACCAGCCTTTTCATGAACCTCCCCTTGCCATCATGTTCTTCCTTGACCTGATACACCCATTTGTTTTGCAATGATTTCTTCCCCTGTGGAAGATGTGTGAACTCCCAAGTATTGTTGTCATGTAGTGAAGAAATTTCTTCCTTCATGGACAACTCCCATTTGCTTGAATCCTTCAACTACATTGCATCTTCAAAAAATTATGGTTCTCCACTATTAGTCAATAACAAATAGAGTAATGATGATGAATACCTCTTCACACGCCTTCTCTATTTAGTTGATCTCCTCAAATCCACTAGAGTAGTAGGTTCCACTGGTTCCAATCTCTCAAGCTCAAGTACACCTTCAAGCTCCACTTTCTATTTTGACTCTGATTCTTTGTTCCCATTTTCATCTTCAACTACATGTCAATCCATGTACATGACACCTTCATTAAATAACACATTCTAGCTCTTGATTTCCATCTTGTTCAGATCATCCCAAAAGTGATAATCAAACTCTTCATCACCATAGGCAATAAAGAAACATCTTTTGGACTTAACATCAAGATTTTCCATTGCATCACCATCATCATGTAAATATGTCAAACAACCAAAGAATTGTAAATGTGATAGTCTTACCTCTTTATTAGACCAAATCTCTTCGGGTAGACATTCTCCCATTGGTACAGATAAACTACGATTAATGGGATATTCTACCATGTTCAGTGCATCAGTCAAGAAGGTCTTGGGTAACCCTAAATGCATCCTCATGCTCCCAGAACATTCATTTAGTGTCCTATTCATCCTTTCAGCCACATCATTCTCTTGTGGTGTTCCTAGAATAGTCTTCTGCCATTTAATTCCATTATTTAAATAGAATTATCTAAACTCATTACTGATATACTCTCCACCATTGTCCAAACTCAAGAATTTTAGCTTTTCTCCTGATTCATTCTCCACCATTACCTTCCACTTCTAAAACATCCTTAAAACATCTGATTTTCTTTTCAAAAAGTAAACTCAAACCTTCCTAGTTGAGGCCTCAATAAATGTCGTATAATATTGTGACTCTCTAAGGGGATGTACTCGTACATTCCCCCAAACATCAGTGTGCACCAGGTACAGCTTTATAGCCTTCGGTGTTCTACCTCCTTTTGAAAATGATAACTTCTTCTGCTTCCTAGGATGTAATCTTCACATAAGCCAACTTCCACCAACTTCAACTCTTGTAGCATCCCTTTTTTTCAGCACCTTCATCCCCTTCTCACTCATGTGGCCTAGCCTGTAGTGCCACAATTGAGAATCCCTAGTAGCATTTACCGATTCTACCATGTTAATTAAAGTCTCTATCATGTTGTATAGAGTTCCATTTTTTTTCTCCCCGACCTATAACCATAGCTCATTTAGTAATCTTTCAGCCACCATCGGTAAACATTGTACCGAATCTTACATGATCAAGTTTCTCAACATAAATGTGATTTCTTCTTAAACCAGGGATATACCTCACATTTTTACGAACTGGAAAACTTGTACTATTGTTATTGATTCGTGCATCTCCTTTACCCACAATATGCAAGGTTTCATCATCAGCAAGATTTAAATTTCCGAAATTTCTAGATACAAAATTGTTTAGGAAACCCTTCTCTGATGTGTAATGGAGATACGCCACCTAAGTCTAAAATCCAAGACTCCACAAGGTTATCCACGCTCAGAAGCAATACGTCATCAGTTCCTTCAGCCGTCATGTTTTCTCTTCTAGTTTCAGGTCCCTTATATTTTTCTCTCCACTCTTTCTAGATATTTCCTTTCATCACACAAATCTAGCATGTAAGAGCAGTCCCCTTTGCCTTGTCTCTGATCTTTCCTCTTTACTTTGATCATCCTCTATGACTGTCTCATTGTGAATACCTTTCTTTTCTTTCAATGTTCAGAGTAGAACCAGAGAATCTACCTGATTGTCTTATTTAGATATCCTCACTGAGGATCAGGTCCTATACATCCTTCAGAACCAACATTATATTCCCCAAATAATTACTCATAGCTATTACAGTTGATTCCCAACTGTCAGGTAAAGAAGACAGTAATATCAGTTCACATACCTCATCACCAAGTGCAATGTACATCAATTTAAATTGACTTATAATGGTTTTGAATTCATTGATTTGGTCTAAAAAAATTCTCCCTTCAACCACTTTCAGGTTGAACAATTGTCGCATCAAGTGAACTTTGTTTTCTAAAGAAGGCTTCTCGTACATATTTGTGAGAGCATTCATCATCTCAATCGTCATCTTCTCCTCTTGGATGTTGAACTCCACACTTTTGGACAACATAAGGTGCATAATTCCCAGAACTTGTTGATCTAGTAGCTCCCACTCTGATTGCTCCATGTTCATTGGATTTAAACCTAGAAGTGGAAATTGCATCTTTTTTTGATAAAGATAATCATCGATCATCACCTTTCCTTATGAAATATCCATTGTTCAAATCAAGAAATCTGAACTCAAACTTTAGTAATAATTGTTGCGAAAACATTGGGAGTCGCAAAGATAGAACGAAACAATTCACCAAAGAGTAAAAGGAAAAAAATAGAAGAAGAAGGATAAGAAGAAGATTTTGGACAAAGAGATATACATGGTTCGGGAAATGATCCCTACATCCACAGAGAGGCAGGAATATAACTATCATAACATCCCTACCCAGCTTACCCTCGAATCGGTAGTTTCACCAGTCGCCACATGACCTCAAGTGCATCTCCCCGTATGTCAGAGGCTGTAGACTAGCAGTGAGGGTCTATGGATAGTCAGTGGGGGGACTATACCCTCATATTCAAAGTTGAAAATGGAAATAGATAAACTCAGACAATAGTAGAAGCATGTAATACAATATTCAACTTAATAATAAAAATGGAAAATTCTAGTTCATACAATGCATGCATGTCATGGTGATACATTTTGGAAAACATTAAACAAAACAACATGATTTACATTCCAATACAGAAATAAATAAAAGACTCAAATCCCCAAGGGTGATATTCATGAGCATCCCAAGCTCCCGCTCGGTCCTTTTCTCTTAACTCCCAAGTACAAGTAATAGCCACAACCAAAGGTCCATAGTCCTACAAACAAGAAAGTCTACTCGTGTACCCCAGTGCAATGGTGGCCCAAGTAGGGTGTGAGATATACATCTCAGTAGATCGGGACGACCAGTTGTTTAGCTCAACCTAGACAATGCAATATAAAAAATTATGTATAGATATAATAAGAAAATATTAGGATTGAATAAATAACCAACAATCCATCCAAGTTCCAAAGGGACACCTGACGGCGATACCTGCTTCGGTCTGTAGTCGGAATAAGAGTCTACATAAAAATCATACAAGCATATTTATCAATCATAAATACACTTCAACACTTTTCCAATAATTATCTATTTAATAATTTATTGTCTCTAAGGTTCCCATGGTATCTCATACCTCAATGCAAACTTTGGATTGTTCTGGAATTCTAATCATTCTCAATATTTCATTATTTAATCACATTTAATCCGAGTTTGACCCAAATCTCTCATTCATTTCACAATTCATTCATATAATATACTGTTGGTGTAGAATGTCATGTATATCACCTAAAAACTAAGTTCATATATTTATACTATTGGTGTTAGAACACCATGTCTAACAACTATTTCTCATTCAGTGTAGATCTCCATGTCTAACACACTTACATCTAAGTGCTTAGATAACTGTTAGGGAGGAATTCCATGTCCAATTATCAACATCTACATTGGTTTGTAATGCCACATCTAGCACCACATTCTTAGTCATTCATTTGATAAATTTTGGGGAGGAACGTATGTCCAAGTCCCAACATCTACATTGGTATGTAATATCATGTACAGCACCGAAATTCTCATTTATTTACATCATTTGATAACTATTGGGGAGGAATTCATTTCCATGTCCCAAATTCTATTTTGGTCAAGAATGCCATGTCTAGTGCCTAACTATCATTCATTAATTAATTCACAAATTAATTAATCCAATACAAATAATCAATTCCTTATGAATTATCCACCTTAATTCCCTTACTAATCAAACAATTAGTGAAACATATCAAGAACCATTAGTTAACTCCATAATTAACTAATTCCACAATTCCATTAAATAGTTCATCAATTAATTAATCCATTAAAACAAATCTCATTCCACAATTACTTCTCCACAATTAATTATCCAAAACATTACTGCAAGAGCACATAATTAATACACCATTAATTATCTCAATCTATACAAAGAATCATATCACAATTATTCCACTGATTAATTATCTCATTTATCCAATTTAATATCTTATAATTAATCCCCCAATTAATTTTCTATATTCCAAAGTCAAACACATAATTAATTCACAATTAATTATACTATTCTAAATCTCATCTTTCCATAATTAATTCTTCACAATTAGTTATCAAAATCAAATCCCAACTTATCATAATTAATTCTCACAATTATTTATATTTAATTAGAATCATGGAACATAATTAATTCACCATTAATTATCTTACATAGCTAAACATCATCCCATAGTTAATTTCCCCCAATTAATTATCTTAACACAACAAACTTAATATCTCAATAACAATTCTCTAGGTTCATAATTAATTTACAAATTAATTATCTTAACTTATCCAGTTAAAATATCATAATTAATTCCCCAATTAATTATCTCAACTTATCTCACCCAATACTCATAAATTCCTCTTAACCCAAGTGTGTTAACAAAAAAGGTCATAAGTATAAATTCACATAACAGCAAGCTAAATGAACATGTCACTCTAAACATTATGTTTTTAGCTTGATGACAACGCACATCCATTGGAGGTTTTTTATTACAAAATGTGATATTGTAATCTAAAAAATAATTTTATACCAATATACAATTTTCTCCAATATTGTAGTCAACTTTATCAAAATCAGTAGATTAAAAAAACTTCATTCTTCCAAAAAAATAAAAGTTGAGGACCCTACCTCAAGGAATTGGCCGAGCCAATGATTTCTAACATAAAATGCAAACTTTCTCACACACACACACCTCCACAAAATCATGTGCACACTCAGAATTCATTTCCACACTTGACAATAATTAAATGACACTCATAAATAGTGCGGCAGAGACCAACACACACCCAAATAATTAACTGAAACACATTTAAATCATAAGCACCATATTTAAGGGGTGGAAAACCCATGAACGGTTATAGAGACTTACTCAACTTTGACATGGGTGAACAGAATCGAGACGAACCTCCATGCCTTCAATGGAAGTTGTCGAAATATGGACCAACCGGTCCCAAGACATCTTTTTCACCACCTAGAATCCGAAGATAAGAAGAAACTAAAACAATCACTGGTCTTAGAGTTTTGGCCTAACAGAGATCGGGTGAATAAGAGATGAAATGGATGATGAGAAGAATGAAACTTGCGGAGAAGGACTTTCCTTGACGAGATGTACATCTTCTGTGAAGGAACCACCATGATCTGGTGCACGGAGAGGGAGCCGGGTTGGGGGGTGGTGCGCCTCCACCATGGGAGAACAAGGGGAGGGGGTCGCATCTCATCTTGTTATGAGCCTCTCTCTTATTTCCTCCCTCAAATAACTCCAATTAGTTTTATAAAAATTAATAAAATAATAATAATAATAACAACAACTATATTATTATTATCATTTTAATTTAAATTCTCCTTTGATAAACTCCATAACTCCTCTATTACACCTTATTTAATTAAATTATTCTCCAATTAATTTAATTAAATAAATACTTCTCCTTACCTAATTTAATTAAATTCCCTTCAAAGAATTTAATTAATATTACTCCAACTCATCGTTATTGAACTAAATTCTTCCAACCTCAAATTTAATTAAATCATTTCTCCCAATTTCTATAAAATAATTAAATTCATCATATCCTTGAATTTAATTAGGTAAAACCCCAATTCCACATTTATTCCTCATTTAATTAAATTATATTGACCTGGATCTAATTAAATAAAACTTCAACTTGTTTTCATTTAATTAAATTATCTAAACATTAATTTAATTAAACAAAACTCCATTTTGCATAAATTAATTAAATTCCTTTTAACAATGAATTTAAAAAATTAAAAAACCTCATGTCATGACATTTAATTAAATTTCTCACGGTTGGGAATTTAATTAAATAAATTAACCCGAAACCCTAAATTGGGTGAGCTGCATAGTTTGGTTCGCATGGTCTGGAAAACTGTGCACTAATCGTGCATGAACTTCTTTCTAAGGAACCTACGTCACACAGTTTGTCCTGCACGGTTTGTCTAATCATGTGCAAAACATGCAAGCTATTAGGGTTGGTGTCTTGAGAACCAACTGTTTTGTACTTTGATTACATTAATGTTCACTTATTATATATTGTTCATTGTTCTACATGACTATAATATAATAATGTCCTGTAATATTTTTTGCATTGATAAGGTCTTGGAAGATCCTTGCTATGATGAGAACCTTTAAATTCTATAACAATATTCTGAAATAATGTTCTGCAATTGGATGACATACTATGATAGGACACATAGTATACAGACCGTCATGTGCGAGTAGTCGTAAGAAGACGAGACTCTCTCCCATGGAGTTCACACTTGGTAATCTCTAAGATGAGAGATTATGAGAACAGACCCACCAGTAGTAATTCCACATGTTTCGGTGTCATCAAACATTGCTATCTGTGAGCGTGTGTAATGGTCCTTAGGCTGGATGATTATCATTAACTCATGTCATGACTCGTGCACTTAGATTTGCTGAAAAAAACCATCATGAATAAAGTTCGCGGGAAGTAGTGTACGTTGGGTGCGTCACGAATAACATGTTGTTAATGGATAAGTCGAGGAAGGATTTTTCCCTTCCATGTTTATGGAAGTAAATATCTCAGTCCCTTTGATTGAAATAGAACTGTCAAAAAAATTCCATGGCCATGGTGTAATGACGAGTTTATTTCTAGAAGTCAAAGAATGATAGATAAAGTATATAGGTTTATGACACTGCCATGAAACCTGCTTGATGAGATATTGAGAAAAAAGGATTAAATTACACAGTAATCATTCGTATGAGGTGACACGTCAATGCAGCGTCAACTTCTTTCTCTTGGGTGCCTTGACCCGTTGCTAGACAGTAAACATTGACTTTAGGCAAGCCCACCTAATGCCAACGATAAAGAGGCCTAGAGGGTCACACACTATGTGTATTCAATAATCTCAAGTAGAATAAAGATTATTCTCGTATATGGTTTAATAATTATTCAAGTAAGCCTAAATTGTTTTAATTTCGGAGGAAGAATAAAAACAAGTAAACACCGTGTATTAATGATTACATGTTGTGTAGTTTTTATTTTGAAAACAAGTACACGCTGTGTATTAATGATTACATTCTGTGTAGTATTCATCATGGAAAGGAAATGAAAAAAAATGAAAACAATATATACACGTCGTGTACATTGAATGTACACGCCGTGTAGTTTTCAATGAAAAACAAGTACACGCCATGTATTTATGATTACACGCCGTGTAGTTTTTCTAGTCATGATTTTGAGGAAATAATATCGTTTTATGAAATGATATTTATTATAATCAGTGTGCACACATGTAAAGGAATAAATTATTCAACATGGGTTTCTCAAAAGATTTAATGAAATAAATAAAACATGTAATGAGTTTATTTATTTTCATTACTCTACAACCTAAAACATGATTATAAATATCCTCACAACCCCAACTCGTTTCCTAAGAGAATCGTTGTGCACAAAAATTCTGTATAATTCTCTCAAGACTAAGAGAGATCCACCTCCACCAGATTAAGGTGATCTAAGGCAGAAAACATGAGCAAAGGCTTCTCTATGATAGCACTTGAAGATTCCTTTGGAGACGTCTAGAGATATGTGGTGCATGTGTGGATCACCGCTAGAGGAAGTCTACACTTGGCTTCTGCGACGTAATGACGAATCAAACTGGAACGTGATCAGAAATATCAATGAAGGAAGAACTCCATAAAAGGTATTTCTTTTCAATTAATTAAATTAATTATAATCAACCTGTGGCGATCCACATTTATGGTTCCGGGACTATTCTTCTTCTTTGTCCATTTCTGTGATTCGATCCGTGGAGTCTGACATTTATCGTCATGTTGATCCCGGATTTATCATTGCTAATGAAAAGAATCCAAGTGGGAATATCCACCCATGATATTCTTCTTTTCCCGAGACCTTCAATTAGTATCAGAGCGAGGTTATAGCGTTGATTATAGTTATTTAATTTTCGTTGATAATTTACGCATTTATATTTGATTCAATTCAAGATAAACCATTCTATAAAACTGAACGAACGAGATCTGTTCTTCCTCCTTTGTTTCTTGATTCACATAACAGAAATAAACATTTAATTTTAATTTTGATTAAATTAAAATTGAGGAACTCATCCGGAGGAGCCGCTCTTTCTGTCCGTATAACACAAGAATACACAACGCGTAGGGAAAACTACACACCGTGTACTTAGTTTCAACAAACTGGTACTGGTCCGCCAAACCACGCCATGTGAATTGAGTATACCTGAGTTTTATTACACCGTGTTGAATAGAATTGAACAACACAAGGAAACCGGAATACATGGCATGTATGTTGAATCAACACGCCGTGTAGTCCAATCCGGTCCAGGTGAAACCGTGTCAAAGGAGAAGCTGTGTTCTGTGTACACGGGATTGCCAGGCCGGAAACCACGTAACAAGGAAGTACACTCCATGTTAGATTAATCTACACACCGTATACTCCAAAATTTCCAAAGTACAGAAAACATGCCAAAGACCTCGGCATGTACTTTGGATAAAGGGTGAAAATTACCCGATATGTAATATATCCTACACGTCGTGTACTTTAAAAAATGGAATTTCACCAGGTTTTCTCCAACAGTACAAAGACCTGCACAAGGAATATGGATAAGAATAATCTCATGTAAATTTAGAAAGGAATTTAAGATGAATAATTGATTAATTATAAGATCATAATTAATTGAATTCAAGCGCGACTTATCTTGAATAAATATAAAGATTAAAATAATTTTAATGCTAAATATGCGTAAATGTCGTTGCATGATACGGATGATCATGAGCTAGACCAAAGACCCATTGTATGTGTGTACGGTTTCATTTAAATTTGTTCAATTTAAATTCGTTGGCCTGCGAGCCTTCTTCCAATAAAATGTAGGGAATGTGTGCCCATGGTTTCTTTAATGTAAACCGCATGTAATGGAGGATCTCCCAAGCTAGAGGAGACAGTTCAAGATCCAAATCTGTGGCGAAACCATCCCAAGAAGATGAAAAGGTGGACAGGTGGGAGATGAAAAACACAAACTATCGGTTCAAGGTGTTTTTCTCTAGGTCAGGGTTATCTTATCAAACTGCTATATAAGATAACCAATAGAAGCTCATGATCATGCCATTTTATTTTATTTCTATCTGATTGCATGGTTTATTTATTATGTATGTATTTTCATGATCACATAATTAATGAAATAAAAAATCATGCAAATATGGAATAAAATAAAAACCGGACTATGTGTAAACATTATCAGAACATGGTTAATGACTTAAGAAAGCATCACTTAATATTAAAAAGCACGTGATAATGCAAAACTATGCATAAAATCCCTCAAATATTATATTAAGTCAGAACAAGCCTTCAGTTTCTTGATTAAGGGAAGGACTCAATAAAACTATTTGTTTGAACAACCCTTTTTGGGAAACTTAATTTTATAAAGTAATCTCTTATGAAAGTTTCGGGTTGACTTAAACATTTTACATCAAGAGGAGTAGGACATGCTAAAATTGTTGTAAAATGGAGACTAGTGTTGAGGAAATCTAAGTCAAGATATCATGATTGCGGAGTCCTCTCAACAGATCAAGGAACTTTAAGCTCACAGTTGGAAAAGACCTGCCTACATAAATACCTTCAAATAGCTTGACCATCCCTTGTTGGGGTTATGTGAAGTGGAATATGGATCCTTGCCACTAGAATGTCAAAGAAACTAGAAATTACGAGTTCAATGGTGAGGGCCATCATGACTTGATAAAATAGTGGGAGAATTAATAAATTAATTTATTATTTTTCATAAAATGTAATCAAGAAAGTACTGAAAAATCTGGTCTTTTAATTTGTAGAATCAATATGACAAGCTCATCAACCACATTTTCTCTGTGATCAATTCTGGATAAAGACAACATCCTCACCGGTAGAAACTTTCAGGAATGGTTTAGGTGCCTTAGGGTTATCCTACACCATGAGCAAAAGTTTTACGTGATGGAGTCCTTACTTACTGATTCTTCTGCCCCAGGGGTGAGTGATAAAGATTAACTGGTCTATGATCAACATTTGAGCGATGCACTCGACGTTCAATGTTTGATGCTGTCATTAATGTATAGTGAGCTTCTGAAGCCTCATGAAGACATGGATTCCTACAGCATGCTCGAGCACCTCCATAGTCTATACTAGGAGAGAGAAAGACAAGAATGGTTTGAGATCTCTAAGGCTCTATTTCAGAGAAAGCTTGGAGAGGGTGCCCCAGCTGGGCCTCATGCAGTCATGCTCATCTGCTACATTGAGCACTTGGAGGTTCAAGGGTTTAAACTCCCCAAAAAACTAGGTACTGATCTCATTCTCACATCACTCCCCCAGAGCTTCTCCAACTTTGTTGTAAATTTCAACACGAACTACATTGAGAAGTCTCTATCTAATCTCCTTATCCTCATTTTCCAAGTGGACAGTGATATAAAGCGTGAAAAGCCTTCTGTCTTTATGGTGAATAAAAGGAAAGGGAAGGTGCAGAGCTTTAAGCCCAATGCTTCTTAAAGGCATTCTAAGGAAAGGAAAATCAAAGGGGTGACAAGAGAATAGAGGGCTGTTTGTTTCGCATGTGGCAAGATGGGCCACTGGAAGAAAAACTGCACCCATCCAAGGAAGCAAGGGGAAACATCAGGTGCGTTTGTTATCGAATGCAATCTATCTGTTTCTACTAATTGGGTATTAGATACTTCTTTTAGTTATCACTTTTGTATCCAAATACAGGAGCCAAGTAGATTCAGAAATATTGACCGAGGTGAGGTGGATTTGTAGGAAGCCAACAGAGCCAGACTCATTGTTGTAGTTGTCGGAGACTACCACCTCACATTGCCTACTAGGGTGGTCTTTGTATTGAAAGGATGTTATTATGTACCCTATGTAACCAAAAACATTATATCAGTATCCATATTAGATACTTATGGATTCCTCTTCAAATTTGTAAATGAATTTTGCTAATTTTATAAATATAGCATTTTTTTTGGTAGGGCGCATTTATATAGTGGCCTTTATGTGTTAGACTACACAAACCAAGTAATGGAAATTGATGAAAAAGTTAATTCACATGACTCATACCACACCCAACATAGGCATCACTAGCTAGGTCATGTCAATGAGAAACGTTTGACAAAATTACATCAAGATGGGTATTTCGGTTCTTTCGAACTAAAACAACTTGTTGTATGTTATGCGTGTCTACAAGGAAAAATGACCAAACCCCCATTTAGTGGTAAATGTGAAAGGGCTAAAGAGCTTATAGAATTAGTTGACACAGATGTGTGTGGACCATTTTCAGTTGAATCAAGGGGTGGATTTTTGTACTTCATACCTTTTACTGATGATTTTAGTAGATATAGATATATTTACTTAATGAGGTATAAGTCAGATTCTTTTGATCAGTTCAAAGAATACAAAAATGAAGTTGATAACTAGCTTGGTAACAAGATTAAGAAACTACGCTCAGATAGAGGAGGAGAATATCTTAATCAGGAATTCATTGATTTTTTACGGGAGTTTGGGATTCTATCTCAACTCACTCCTCCTTACACGCCTCAGTGGAATGGTGTAAGTGAAAGGAGGAACCGCACCCTGTTGGACATGGTGTGATCAATAATGAGTCATGCGAGTATTACATTATCCTTTTGGGGATATTCATTACAAATAGTATAACACATACTAAACCAAGTACCAACTAAATTGATAAATGGTATTCCATATGAATTATGGAGTGGACACAAATCCATGTTATCAAATATACATGTGTGGGGTTGTGAAGCATTTGTTAAGGCCTATTCAAGTAACAAACTTTCACCCCGAGGCCCAAAGTGTATCTTTATAGGATATCCTAAGGAAACAAGGGGATATTATCTATACAACCCCTCAGATAAAAAGGTTATAGTGTCAAGATACACTATATTCCTTGAGAGGGAGCACATCCCCAAAAGAGATAGTGGGAGTGAGATAGACTTCGATGAAGTTGAGGCTCAAGATACACAAGAGTTGGTACAAGAATAGATTCCACAAAGCCCTATGGAAGAACAATCTATTCCAGAGACACGAGAAATACGTAGGATCATGAGAGAGGTGAGAGAACCAGAATGATACGGTTTTCTCATCACTAAGTATGGTGACTCATTATTGGTTGAAAATGATGATCCTCTTACCTAGAAGGAAGCAGTTGAAGGCACAGATGCTGCCAAGTGGAAAGAATCCATGAATTATGAAATTGATTCAATGTACCAAAACCAAGTCTGGATTTTGAAAGATCCTCCAGTTGATGTTAAACCTATTGGTAATAAATGGTTATTCAAGAAGAAACTGGAAATGGAGGGGAAAGTCAGCACCTATAAGGCACCACTGGTTGAAAAGGTTTTAGACAGCATCAAGGAATTGACAATGATGAAACCTTTTCACCGTTTGTGATGCTAAAATCCATCAGAATCCTATTGGCCATTGCCTCTTACCATGACTATGAAATTTGGAAAATATATGTCAAAATATCATTCCTTAACGG
This sequence comes from Viscum album, assembly GCA_963277665.1. Lineage (NCBI taxonomy): Eukaryota > Viridiplantae > Streptophyta > Magnoliopsida > Santalales > Viscaceae > Viscum > Viscum album. The sequence goes on from OY728144.1 coordinate 399,090,881, forward strand.
GAACCTCCAAGAAGATTTCTACATGACACAACCTAAAGGGTTTGTGGCTCCAAAGGATTCCAACAAGGTATGCAAGTTACAGAAATCCGTTTATGGATTAAAATAAGCATCAAGGTCAAGGAACATTCATTTTGATGAAGCCTTAATGTAATTTGCCTTTTTTGTGAACGAATTTGAGCCCTGTGTCTAAAAAAGATTTAGTGGAAGTGTAGTTGTTTTCCTAATAGTATATGTTGATGACATATTACTAATTTGAAATGATGTACATGTCTTACAGTCAGTTAAGGCATGGTTGGATAAATACTTCTCTATGAAAGACTTGAGTGAGGCAGCATATATTCTTGGGATCAAGATCCATTGTGATAGATCCAAGAGAATGCTAGGCCTGAGTTAAAGTACATACATTGAAAAGATACTGAAGAGATTAAATATGGAACAATCCAAGAGGGGATTGTTTCCAATGTCACATGGCATTCATCTTTCTAAGAAAATGTGTCCTCAGACACATGAGGAAAGAGAGAAAATGGAAAGGATCCCTTACATATCTGCGATTGGGTCAGTCATGTATGATATGCTATGTACAAGGCTAGATGTTGCTTACGTATTAAGTGTTGTAGGCAGATATCAAGCTGATCCAGGAGACTAGCATTGGATGGTAGTCAAGACTATCCCTAATTATCTGAGGCATACTAAGGATATGTTTCTAGTTTATAGAGGATATGAAGAACTAGTCGTCATAGGAAATATAGATGATAGTTTCCAGACTAATCAAGATGACATGAAGTCACAGATTGGATAAATATTCAGTTTTAATGGAGGTGTAGTGAGCTGGAAGAGCTCAAAACAAGGTGTGGTTGTGGATTCTATAGTAGAGTCCGAGTATATCGCAGATTATGAGGCACCTAAAGAAGAAGTATGGATGCGAAGCTTCGTCCAAGAGCTGGATGTAGTACCTAGCAGTAAAGATCCTATCACACTATACTGTGATAATATTGTAGTGGTGGAACTTGCAAAAGAGCCAAGGTCACATCAGCGGACAAAGCACATACTTCGGAAGTATCATCTCTTGAGGGATTTTTCTCAGAGAGGTGAAGTTGCAGTAAGAAATATTTCCACCGAAGACAATGTGGCAGACCCCTTGACTAAATCCTTGACTCAGTAGAAACACGATCATCATGTGAGGTTTAGCGGACTAAAAGTCGTAGGTAGTTTTCTCTAGTCCAAGTGGGAGTTTGTTAAGGTTGGTGTCCTGAGAACCAAATATTTTCTACTTTGATTACATGAATGTTCACTTATTATATAATGTTCATTGTTCTACATGAATATAATATAATAACGTCCTGGAATATTTGTTGCATTGAAAAGGTCATGGCAGATCCCCGCTATGATGAGAACCTTGAAATGCTATAAAAATATTCTTAAATAAAGTTCTGCAGTTGGATGACATACTATGACAGGACACATAGTATACAGACCTTCATGTGCGATTACTCGTAAGAAGGCGAGAATCTATCTCACAGAGTTCGCACTTGGTAATCTTCAAGATGGAAGATTATGAGAACAGGACCGCCAGTCATAATTCCGAATGTTTTGGTGTCATCGAACATTGTTATTTGAGAGCATGTGTAATGGTCCTTAGACTGGAAGGTTATCATTAACTCATGTCATGACTCGCGCACTTAGATTTGCTGACGAAAACCACCACGATGATAGTTGGTAGGAATTAGGGTACGTTGGGTGCGTCATGAATGACATGTTGTTAATGGATAAGTCGAGGGAGGATTTGTCCCTTCCATGTTTATGGAAGTAAATATCTTAGGCCCTTTGATTGAAATAGAAATGTTGAACAAATTCCATGGCCAAGGTGTAACGACGATTTTATTTCTGGAAGTCAAAGAATGACAGATCAAGCATATAGGTTTATGAAACTACTATGAAACCTTCTTGATGACATATTGAGAAAAAGGGATTAAATTACACAGTAAGCGTTCATATGATGTGACACGTCAATGTGACGTCAACTTATTTCTCTTGGGTGCCTTGACCCGTTGCTAGACAGTAATCTTGGACTTTAGGCTTGCCCAACTAATGCCAACAAGAAAGAGGCCTAGAGGGTTACACACTATGTGTATTCAAGTATCTCAAGTAGAATAAAGATTATTACCGTACGTGGTTTAATAATTATTCAAGGAATCCTAAATAGTTTTAATGTTGGAGGAAGAAAAAAAAGAACACGTCATGTTTTAATGATTACACTCAGTGTAGTATTTATTTTGAAAACAAGTACATGCCATGTATTAATGATTACACGCAGTGTAGTTTTCATCATGGAAAGGAAATGAAAAAAAATGAAAACAATATATACAGTTTGTGTACATTAAATGTACACACTGTTTAGTTTTCAATGGAAAACAAGTACACACCATGTATTTATGATTACACACTGTGTAGTTTTTCCAGTCAGGATTTTGAGGAAATAATATCATTTTATTAAATGATATTTATTATAATCAGCATGGGCGCATGTCATGGAATTAATTATTCGACATGGGGTTTTCAAAAGAGTTAATGAAATAAATAAAATGCGTAACACTTTTATTTATGGTCATAAATCTACAACCTCAAACCCGATTATAAATATCCTCACAACCACATCTCTTTTCCTAAGAGAATCATTGTGTACAACAATTAAGGAGAATTCTCTCAAGACCGAAAGAACTCTGTCCTCCAAGAACACTCTCAATACCAAGAGAGATCCACCTCCACCGGATTAAGGCGATATAAGGCCGACAACGCAAGAAAAGGATTCTCCAGGCTAGCACCTGGAGGTTCCTTTGGCGACGTCCATAGATATGTGGTGCACATGTGGATCACCGCTAGAGGAAGTCTATACCTGGATTCTGCGACGCAACGACGAATCACATCGGAACGTGATCAGAAATATCAATGAAGAAAGAACGCCATAAAAGGTATTTCTTGTGAATTAATTAAATTAATTATTATCAACCTGTGATGATCCACATTTATGGTTCTGAGACTATTCCTCTTCTTTGTCTATTTTTGTGATTCGATCCGTGGAGTCTGGCGTTTATCGTCGTATTGATCCTGGATTGATCGTTGCTAATGACAAAATACCAAGTGGGCACATCCACCCACGAGCTTCTGCTGCACCCGGGACCTTCACAAGAACCTCTGTCTCACCTTTAGCAAGATGCACGGTTTGACCTACATGGTTTGACTAATCGTAAGCAGCCTGTGCAAAAACCACTGCTAGGTTCGATACTCCCGAAACCCATTGAGCCGCCCATAAAACTCCTCGAACCTTTACCCAAGACCGTTATCAACTCTTTTAAATAATTCAAACTCATGAAACATCAACCCAAAACATGGTTTTAAGACCGACTCATCCAACAAACAAAAAAGTTCAAAAACTTTTGTATTTTAACCCGGTTGAAAAACACAAGACTTTAAAGCTATGAAATTTGAGTGCACAATTACAAGGAGATCTCTCATAGTTTTTAACAACACAGAAACCCTAACCCAAAATGGGCTACAATGGGGGGAAGATGATCCAATATTCCACAAAACACACAGGAAGTCTACATGGCTATAATGAAAGGTGGTTGGAAGTCTGTGTCATTATAGTGTTTTGGCCACCCATGTCAAAAGTGCTAAAGTGGCCAGTGGTTGGAAATCCAAAGAGCTAGAGTAATATTTACTCCAAAATCTAACCAGTTATAGTGATATATCAGTGTCATTTGGTCAGCTCTGATATAGTGGTCAAAGTTGCTATAGTACTCCCAAAATTTTAATCGAGGGTCTTTGGCCCCCAAAGCAGGGGCGTGTTTCCTCCCTGAAACCCCCAAAAATATCATCGCAGAGCTCAAAATCTAGAATTCACGGCCTGATTCGTAGTACAAGACACAAGAATTCATCTCAAACACCATCGAAGACAAATCTTCATACATTAATCCAACGAAGCAGACAATATTTTAGGGATGAAGATCAAGAGTGACCACGCATCAGGAATCTTAATGTTATCATGATATGACTACATTGCGAAGATTTTGAGATGATTTCGTAAGATGGATGCAAAACGGGTCTCTATTACCCCGAAGGAACACTTCAAACTGTCAAAGGAGAAATCATTGAAGAAAACATAAGAGGTTGAGTACATGGAAAATGTTTCATACGCATCAGCTATTGGATGTTTGATGTATGTCATGGTATGCACTCGATCTGACATTGCTCATGCAGTGGTAGTTGTTAGAAGATACATAGATAACCATAGAAAACAAGATTGGGAGGTTGTGAAGTAGATAATGACATATTTGAAGGATAGAAAAGAGGTATCTCTATGCTTTGGGAAAGGAAAATCAATGTAGGGGTATGTGGATGCTGACTTTGGAGGTGACGTCGACAATAGGAGGAGTACCATAGGTTATGCATTTACCTATAGAGGAACTGCTGTAGGCTGGATATCACAACTGAAAAAGATGGTGGCTTTATCCACTACAGAGGTAGAATACATTATTGTAACAGAAGATGAGAAGGATATGGTTTGACTAAAGAACATATTGGATGAGTTGGGAAGAAAGTGGGAGGATAATATATTGCATTGTGATAGTCAGAGTCCTATATATCTTGCAAAGAAACCAATGTTTCATGCCCCAACGAAAAACCTTTAGTTGAAGTACCATTTTATAAGAGGTTTGATACATGATGAGTTTCTGACATTGCAAAAGATTTATGGAACCAAAAATCTGACATACATGTTTATGAAGTCAATAGTAATTCAAAAGTTCATGCAGTAGCGTGCCTTTGTCGGTATCCACTGATGAATGAAGGATAAGAGGCAGAATAAGGAAGAACGTGATGGGTGCACAAAAGGAAAACAAATGGTATTTTATGAATTTTCAGCTTGAAATTGAAATAGTGAATGGAAATCACACACACTAACGAGTGAAGAGAAATAAGAGCTCAGATTAAATTAGTTATATTTGTCAGTGACATAAATGCAGGTCAGCGTAGTGGTTCAGGCTCCAAGTGGGAGATTTTTGGATTGGTGTAACCTGATCCATTCTGGATGATGATTGGGGTGAATCCTTCCAACCCATTTTGTGCAGTAGACCGTAACTTGACTTAATAAAAAGAGTGAATGATTGAGAACCTTGACTTATGGTCAAATGTATGGGGGTTTTCTAAAAAAAGTAAATGAAAAAAAAATTAAAACATAATTATAAAATTAAAACTAAAAAATATATAACGACATAGTAAATGGATTCATCACAAAGCTATAGATGTGGATACTTGTTTTTCACGATTAACTTTCTTTTCATCTTCATATCTTTACAACACACATTTTTATGGGTTGATGTTTATGAAATTTTTTTCATGGTATGATAAGAAGTATGTAAAGAAATGTCGTTCTTATCATTTTTTTATCATAAAATAAATTGGAGTATATGTCATAAAGGATATTGAGATGCGGTGAAAATAATTAATGAGATGAACATTGAAACAATCTACATTTACTAACACTCTGGATTTCTAAAACCCTTTCAAAGACACATACTGGTTTTTGAATAGGCATGGTATTTCAGAAATAGCATATACAAATTATCAGAGAACATACAAACATGGAAGCAAACGTCATTTTCCAGGAACATATTTAAAAATTTGAATGTTTCATTATTCATGTAGATATTACCATGTTCGTTGATTGAAGTGGACTTACAACAGCAGGCCAGATACACATTATATTTTTTTTTGTGAAATAGATTCATAGAATAGATATCCATGTTAAATTATAACCTTTTAGGGAGGGGAAGCGCTAAGACACATGAATAGGGTTTTGGGAAATCAAATTAAAAATGTGGAAATAGAAATCAAAATAGCTAGGATGAGGAATATTTGATACCATGAATGTTATGATTTCAGAACATCAAATAAAATAAGGTAAACCTAGAAGTACAACCTACCAGGGTAATGAAGAGCTGGAATTTGGAGAGGGATTATGTGCCGATTTAGGAGTCGGTAGTCGAAGAATCATTGCTGAAATTATCCATTTGTGGAAATCATCATAGATGAAATGAAATTAGGTTTGACTATGGATTGCAGTATCATGGAGGATAAAGGGTAGTGGAGGCTGATAGATGTAGAGACACCGATGGGGTGGTAGAGAAGCTCTGTTTGAGGTGGGGAAGGTAAGGCGACATGGGATAGTGAGGCGAAGGGTAATTTAGGAGGGTGGGTTTTTTTAGTTTTATGGGGTAGGGTTTTTAAATATTGGGGAAATGGGTTTGTTTAGCGCCACATGAAGTGGCGCTTTGACCCCACACCACCCCCAAACCCCATATATATTTATATAATTTATTTATTATAATAAATATAAAAAAATATAATAAATACATAATTATATTTTTTATAATAAATACAAAAATTATAATAAATTTATTTATTTACAATAAATATCTAATAAATATTATAATAAATATTATAATATTATTATAATAAATATACATTTGCTATACATTTATTATACATTTATTATAAATTTTATAATGTTATAATATTATAATATTTATTATAATAAATATCAAATAAATGTATAATAAATACTATTATAATAAATGCACAATAAATGTATAAAAAATGTATAATAAATATTTATAATAAATTCATATCTATAATAAAAAATTATTATAATTAAATATTATAATATTTATAATATTAAAAATCTAATAAATGTATAATAAATATTATTATAATAAATATACATTTATAATATCGATTATAATAAATATTATTATAATATTTATTATAATAAATGTATAATAAATATTATTATAATAAATATTACAATAAATGTATAATAAATGTATAGTAAATATTTATAATACATTTATTATAAATGTATATTTATTATAATAAATATTATAATATTTAATTATAATAAGTATATATTTATATTTGTATTTATAATAAATATACATTTATTTATTATAACAAATATACATTTATTTTATGCATTTATTATAATAAATATGTATAACAAATGTATAATAAAAATTATAATACATTTATTTTTTAAATATAATATAATAAATGCAATATATGATTATTTATATTTATTATATAATTATCATATCTATAAATAATTATATACTGTAACTATATAATTATAAATATACATTTTTTTATTATAATAAATATGTAATTATTTATAAAAGTAATATACATTTATTTATTACAATAAATATACATTTATATAAATATATATTTATTAAATATTTATTATAAATGTAATATACATTTATAAATGTAATTATTTATTATAATAAATATGTAATAAATATACATTTATATAAATGTAATATACATTTATTATAATAAATATGTAAATACATTTATTATAATAAATGTAAAATAAATTTACTAACTAAATAAATGATTATTTATTTATAAATGTAATATAAAATTATTATAATAAATATGTAATTATTTATAAATGTAATATACATTTACTTATATAAATATACATTTATTATAAATGTAATATAAATTTATTTATATAAATATACAGATATTATAAATGTAATATACATTTATTTATTATAATAAATATGTAATTATTTATAAATGTAATATAAATTTATTTATTATAATATTCATTAACAAATATACATTTATTAATATTCATTAATAATATGTATTAATAATATTTATTTATAAATGTACATTTATTATAAATATACATTTATAAATGTAATTATAAATGTACATTTATTTATGATAATATTCATTAATAAATATACATTTATTAATTTACATTAATAATATTTATTTATATAAATATACATTTATTATAAATGTAATATACATTTATTTATATACATATACATTTATTATAAAAGTAATATACATTTATGTATTATAATAAATATGTAATTATTTATAAATTTAATATACATTTATTTGTTATAATAAATATAAATTTATAAATTTAATTATAAATATACATTTATTTATTATAATAAATATGTAATTATTTATAAATGTAATATACATTTATTTATTATAATAAATATAAATTTATAAATGTAATTATAAATATACATTTATTTATTATAATAAATGTAATATGTAATTATTTATTTATTATAATAAATGTAATATGTAATTATACATTTATATTTATTATATTTCTTATACATTTATATAATTATAAATATACATTTATTATAATTAAAAAATAAATGTATCGTATTACATTTATTATATTATATTACACATTACATTTATTTATAATATAATTATATAATTACAAATATAATAAATATAGTTATGATAATTATATAATAAAGATAAATAATTACATATTACATTTTTTATATTATAATCAAAAAATAAATGTATTATAATATTTATTATACATTTATTGTACATATTTATTATAATAAATGTATAAAATAAATGTAGATTTATTATGTTAAATAAATTTATATTTATTATAATAAATATTATAATATTTATTATAAATATAAATATAAATATACATTTATTATAATTAAATATTATAATATTTATTATAATAAATATACATTTATAAAAAATGTATTATAAATATTTATTATACATTTACTATATATTTAATATACATTTATTATAAGATTTATTATAATAATATTTATTATACATTTATTATAATAAATATTATAATAATATTTAGTATAATAGATATTATAAATGTATATTTATTATAATAATAGTTATTATACATTTATTACATTTTTATTATTATAAAAATTATAATATTTAATTATAATAAGTTTTTATTATAAATATAAATGTATTATAAATATTTATTATACATTTTTATACATTTATTGTGTATTTATTATAATAGTATTTATTATACATTTATTTGATATTTATTATAATAAATATTATAATATTATAACATTATAAAATTTATAATAAATGTATAATAAATTTATAAAAAAATGTATATTTATTATAATAATATTATAATATTTATTATAATATTTATTAGATATTTATTATAAAAATTTATTATAAATAAATAAATTTATTATAATTTTTTGTATTTATTATAAAAAATATAATTATGTATTTATTGAATTTTTTATATTATATATATATATATGGGGTTTGGGGGTGGTGTGGGGTCAAAGCGCCACATCAAGTGGCGCTGAACAAACCCATTTCTTCAATATTTAAAAAGCCTACCCCATAAAACTAAAAAACCCCACCCTCCTAAATTTCCCTGAGGCGGAGGCTGGAAGGTGGGGAGCTGAAGACATCTAGCTGGAGTCTTTCTGATGGTTAGAAGGGGAGGAGGAGGTGGAGTTCGCTGTCCATAGAGGTGGGGATGTGGAGCCATGAGAGAGGAGGAAACGGGGAGGCTTAGACCTCATTTAGTAGAGGATAAATGGGTGGAGAAGAAAAGATATCAGATGATAGAAAGTCATTTCTTCCATTTGGCACCTATTAGTTGGATCGAGAGAAATAACTTGAGAATAAACGGAGGGAAACATTTCTCCCCCACCACCAGGTTTCAAATCACCCCAAAATCGGGGTGATTTGGAAGGAAATAGAACCTGAAAATACTGTTTTTTTATATTTCCTATATTATCATTTTATACTGATTTTAGTTTATTCAATATTTTTATCTATAATTATATAAAGATATTTCTAAATATATATTTAAATTATATAAATACTTTTTATAAATATATATGTATTTATAATTTATAATTTATATATAAATATATTTTAAATATATATCTAATATATATATATATAATAAATTTATTTAATAAATATATATATTTATGAAAGAATATTTATACAATTATATATATATATATATATTTATAAATATATTTATGAATACATATAGTTATAATTATATAATTTTTTTTGAAAAAAAATATTTATTTATAATAATATAAATATTTATTTAAAAAGAAAAGATACAATTTAAGATTATAAGATTTTTTTATTTGGAATAATTAAATATGGGAAAACTATAATTCTTAATAAGGGTTATTTTTGTCATATTATCAAAAAAGTTCTTTTCTTTTCTTTTAAAAATTGTCACCAAACAAATGGAGAGAAATTACAATCATTTATTTTCTTTTACTAAATTTCTCATCCAAACAAATTGATGAAAAATAAAAACCATTTACTTTATTTTCTTTTCTTTTATTAATTAAGAAATCATTTCTTTTCTTTTACTAAAACATGACCAAACACAGTGTTATAGAATTGGGAGTTTGTGAGAGAACATGTGGAGTAGGATGGGGAGGCGGAATGGGATCAGGGAGGGAGGGATTTAGATGAAGAGGGGAATCTGGGACAGAGGCAGAGCAGATTGGGGAAGAGGGGTAATGAAGATAGTGATTCAAAATGGGCCTGTGGCCCACAATATTTGCGGGTATGGGGAGGATGTTGGGTGGGGTGGGCCTAAAAATTTTGTCAGCTAAGATCACGAGCCAATATGGGTTGAGCCTGCGCGAGTGCGGGACAAAGCTGGTTGAGCCCACACGGGTGCGGGATGACCCATCAGCCTAATTTCATTTTTTACAAGATATGCTTCTTTGGAAATTTAGATTTTTTTTTAAAAAAAAATGATTAAACCATGACATATGATTTCTCACCGTAATGGTCATACAAATTCACCATTCATTTACATGTGAATTTTAAATAGGTATATATATATTGTTTTAATATGATATTATAATATTTATATAGTATGTATTAACCATTTTCACATGGTGTGTAATCCCACCTCTCAAAAAATGAAACTCATCTTTTTTACACTTGGTTTCAATTATAAAAGCATTATTATAATTATAATATTTTTTTGGACCAATATAATTTTTTTATTACCTAATTTTATTTTTTATTAAGAAAACAAGAAACGGCCTCATGAGACCCTAATGGCCTCCTTTTAAACTAGTCATTTCTTGAAGTGTTATCGTTCATTCATATTTCTAGTCATTCACATCACCACACAATCAATATCATCATTTTTACCCCTCATTGATTACTCACCTACTTTGCATTGCAACAGTTCACCACCACATCGGCGCTTCCACATGACATCATTAACCCATAGAAAAATGCCCAATAAAATCTCTTAAAACTCTCGCAGTTGTAAATCCATACTTCTCCCAATAACTAAAATTATTAAAGAAAAAAAATACAATATTTAAATGATTATAAATACTATTTTTTTAAATACGAGCAGCCCGCTGGCAACCTACGGGCTTATGTGGGGTGGGGTGGGTTTGATTTTTTTTGTTTGCATTATATGCGGGATTTTACAGAAAAACCTGTGTGGGTTCAAACCCGTGCGGGCTTGCCCCACCCCACCCCGCCCCACCCGTTTCACATTAGTGGATGAAAAAATGAGCGAAAAAATGACTCATTACTTATTATTATTATTATTATAAAACCTAGTTTTTCAATTAAAAAAAATATATATATTAAAAGGGTTTTTAAATAGACACTAAAACAACCAATCTATAATTAATTCATTCATTATTACCATTGTACAATTAAGTTAAAACAATAACGACTTATTATTTTTTATCAAACATAGTATTTAATTAAAAATAGATATATTTTAAATGTGTGCTCAACCACCACTAAAATAAGAAATTAATTACTAATCAATCAATTAATTAATAATATTATGGATTTAAATTAATAAAAATGACTTATTTCATATTACTAGTGTTTTCATCATGTCTTCATCATCAAATTTTTTTTTAAAATAATATATAAGGGGGTTTTAAACACCACTAAAATAAGAAAATAATTTTTAATTAATTAATTAAAATTGTTATACATTTAAATTACAAAAAATGGATTATTACTTACTATTATAATTGATATTATTTTTATTTGTATTATTAGTTTAAAAATTGGTTTTTATTAAAAAATATATATTAATTTTAGGGGGTTTAAACCACGACAAAAATAGGCAATTAATTATTAATTAATTAATTTTTAATATTATACATGTAAATTAATAATAAATAAAAATGAATTGTTATTGTTGTTATTATTATGATCCTCATTATCATTAAATTTATTATTTTAATTAATATGTGTGTGTTAGAGGAAGTTTTAAACCATCTCTAAAATAATTAATTATTATTATTACTACTATACTTTTAAATTATTAAAAAAATGAATTATTACTTCTTCTTATACTACTTATTATTGTTGTTGTTTAATTAATTACTATTGATATACATTTAAATTAATAAAAAATAAAAAATGACTTTATACCCATTATCATTATCATCATCTTCACAACTATCATCATCATCAAAATTGGGTTTTTTATTAAAATATATATATATATATATATATATATAAATGGTGTTTTAAACTATATATATGAAATTACTAGAGCTTATTTTAGATTTTGTTAAAACCAATTCTGGTATTATTTTAATTGTTTTTAAAAATTAATATGTAGTACTTAAGTGGGAATTATTCTTAAACTTCTCTAAAAAATAATAGTTAAATAGATTTTTTTTAGAATATATGGTGATCATTATAGCAAACCAACATGATATTTTTCATAAAGATATATATGATTTAAAAATTTGGAGGAAAACATAAAATAACATAAAACCAACATGCGTTATGTTTGTGCATCCCTCCATCATGATCAGCCTCGACCATCAGGTCATCAACCCCCATTGTCACACCTATGGTGGTTGTCCACCAAGAAATCCCATTATCTAAAGGCCAACATTCATGGATAAGAGCTGCACAAGATGCATCTAGAAGGTCAACATGAGGAAGATATAGCAACTCGGGTTTTTCCCTATCATACTTTGGAATATTTTTACGAATAAGTCAAGAGCTAGGCGCGAAGACGACGTGCGATTCTGAGGCCCGGTGTGCCAAAAATTAATTTTATAAAAATATTAATTTTTTTATACTATGAACAAGGCATGAATGAGTTATCTCCTAAATGGTAGCTTGGGTCAGAAATCTGAGGGAACAATTGATTCTGGAGCATGTCGTTTACCCAATGTGGGGTGTAACCTTTACGGGCACATGCCTACTGTAGAAAAAGGTGATCAGTGAAATTTTTGTAAATAAATGAACAAGTTTATTTATGGGAGCCCACTTTAATAACTCTAGAATAGAGTCTTGGATCGAAATTCTGAGATCTGGGTTGAGTTCGGAACGCCGTTTTTACCCTAGGGGCTTTCTAATATTTTCCGAGCCAGGAGGATTGGTCGGAGGTGTTAAATGGTGGTTTAATTAATTAGTTAATTAATTAATAAAACATAATAAATCCCCCCCACTTTGAAGAACCAACATAGAAGTTCCACCTACCTTCTAATTTCCTCCCCCACCAAAGAATTCGAGGTCGAGTCGTCGAAACGAGGTGTCGTTGGACTCGGAGCTTGACGGCGGATGCTCCCGGATCGTGCAACAGCAGCAGCGGAGCGTACAAAGCATCGACAATATGCCAAAAAAGTAGACAGATCGAGTTTTAAAATCCCAGATCCCGTTTATGTGTTTTTATCTTCAAATCAACATAAGGGTTGTGTAGTTCAGGTCCCGAGTTTTGCAAAACATGTTTCAGATCTGAATTTGGAGCACCGGGGTGCTTCCGATGGTTCCCGAATGTTTCCCGACAAAAAACCTGGTTTCCAACGGTGGCCATGGAATATTTCGGTGAGGGCGGCGGCAGTGCGGTAGATACCAGCTTTGGCATGCGGTTCTGGCAACAGCGTGGTGGTTTCCGGCGATGGTGGGCCGGCCAGATTTTTCCAGGGGTTCTTTAAACCCCCATAACTTGCAAACCATAAGTCTGATTTGAAAGACGTTTGAGGCAACACATTCCATGAATCAAGATAGAACTCATGAGTTTTCTTCAATAATTTTATGAGTTAGGTTCATGGTCTGGGGCTAAGAAACATTGAACTAATAATAATAATTTATTTTAATTCAGCTTTGACCCGCCGTAACTTTCACACAGAGCATCCAATTGACACACCGTTACTAGCGTTGGGATCCTGATGGTAAGACAAACTTTTATGGATAGTTTCCAGGTACTGGGATCGAGATCCGGGTGTGTTCCCCCAAGGTTGGTTTTGGGCATTTACGGAGATACGTGACTTTTTTGTCTGATGACTGTTTTAGACGAACAAATAGCCTAACCAGTGTGTTATTCCACGGGGGTCAGAATGGTGCGATACACATTATGAGTTTCAAGATCGAGGTGTTGGAACCACATGGACTTGCTACTGTGAATAATACATTTTTCATCATTTGTTCGTTTCGGGTGAATAAGTAGCCTATCCTCCATGTTTTTCTGTGTAGATCGCGATGGGGGCCTCAGTATAGGCCTTGGAGCTGTGCAGTGTGGCGATGTTGTGGGTTCCTTGGGTTAGCACTCTTTGGACCAACAATTTTTGAGTGTAATCCTTTGGTTTGTTCCTATGAGGGTTTTTGTGGCATTAAAACCCCATTATAGGTTTGTGATCCCCTTGATATGATGAATTTCAGATAGAGTTCTGGCATCCCTCTGGTGGATTCGGGGCGAGATTCTCTAGCTTCGCTTCCCTAGATCAGGTTCTTGGTATTGTTTTGACTGCTATTCCATGGGTGGCGATCTCATATCTAGTAGGTTAACCCCGTAGGGTTTGAGGCATCATTGGGAATATTCTACCCTATGTAGTGGGCCGTGCATAGTAGGGTAGTGGCATCATCGGGTATACGATCCCGTACTTAGTATGTGGATTTTTGTAGGGTTGAAACATCATTGGTTATATGATCCCCTACTCAGCATGAGGTTTCAGTAGGGTTGGTTCATCATCAGTTTGATGCCCTACATCATGAGTTATACCAGATAGGGTTCTGGTATCATGTTGACCACCTTTACACGGGAGACGATCCTATATATGAGTGATTTGATCTGTGGAGCACCAGATCGGGTTGTGGTATCCTCTAGCGGTTCCTGTGAGTGATCCCCTATCTGTGAGATCTATGAGTTACCAAAGTGGGTTCTTTTATCCCCTAGAGGGACCCTAGGAGTCATCCCCAATCCGAGGAGTTTAGTAATTATGTTGTTTCATCATGGTGTTCTCAGTGATGATATCTGACAGGCATGTATCTCTTGGACGAGTGTCATCTGGGATGACATAGCTCATGAAATGTGTTATCCTAGTTATGTTCTTGTCACAAGTGATGAGGTCGGATCCTCATGAGGCTTGGTGTGTGACATGATTATATCTGGGTTTTCATGGTATATGTATGGGCATATACCTAAGTATATGTTCATGGTGTATGTATGGGAATACACCTGAGCCGAGCTAACTAGTTTTGTTTAGTTAAGGATGGTCTCGAGATATAGTTTCTCTCTCATTTTGGTTCCCTCTGGTTGGGATAAGGTGACTGTTGCATTTCAGTTTCTCTCTTTTTTTGGGGTTTTTGGGGTGCCTATTGAGTATTTTTATACTCACCCCTGCACGAGCTTTTCCCGCACATGCTTTGTGTCTGGTGTATACCACATACTTTTCGAAGGAGTCCCAAGAGGAATCGGAGCACGTGGAGCTTAGTGAGCTTGACCGATAGGGTATTTTACCAGAGTTGGGCCAAAGAGATTTCCAGCGGGTGCTTTTGATAGCGATCCCCTCCTTCTGAGTAGGTTGGATGCTTTTGCAGTTTACTTTTGGTGGCCCCTGTATTTTTCTTTTTTTACTTTTGTTTTACTCTGGTTGTGGGCTAGATGTTTGCATGCATTTATTTTCAATTTTATATATATCTCTACACTTTTTCATAGAGGTTTATGTGGGTGCATGTGTACATGTACTTTAGTCTAATGTCTACCATGTGTGTGATAACTTTCTCTGTGCTAGTCACCAGCCCCTGGCCTATTGGAGGTGAGATTGGGGAGTCGTGACTAGAGCCTTGTTGGGTCGGGTCATGAAAAAGTGGTATCAGAGGAGTTTCCACCTTTGGGATCTCTAAGTGTAGGTGGTCTAACTATGAGTTTGGTTTGGGTTGCATAGCGGTTGTGTTAGGATGTTTCAAGTTCGTCTTTCTAGCTAGGGACTCTAGTGTTGGTGTGGTGACTGACATATTTATTCACCAGGAATCTAATAACCTTCATTTCTACTCGGGTCATTAGGACACTAGTCATAGGGACATAACGATACATGCATCATATAGGAATTTGTTTTGGGTTTTCCTTCATTTTCTTGAGTCATCCCCCAAATATACTCTTTGACTGTGGTGCATCTTGATTGTATTTTAGGTTACCTCCATGATGATAACCAATGAGGGTTCTAGAATGGGATTTTGGTGACGATACCCCCCGAGTAGAGGCTTTTGGGTAGGGTGTGGGTTCTGAGGTTGGACCTCCTAGTGGTCCGCCCGAGGAGACTCCACTTGTCGAGTAGCTGGTTGTGCTGGCAGCGTAAGACTGAGATGCACGAAGACTGAGTGCATTTCATGAGTTCTAGGGGTAGTGACCTATTAGGTTCTGGGGTGATCCAGATCCCCAGGCAGTTGATGAATGGCTTGAAATAGTCACCTGAGTTTTCTACCTAGTGAGGAAACCTCTAGATCAGATGGTGGTCCTAGCAGAGAGCCTTTTGCATGGTTCAATCGGGTGATGGTGGTGTTTAGTTAAGCAGTCCCTTGATGAGGAGACACTCACGTGGGAAGAGTTTGAGTGTCTCTTTAGGGAAGAGTTCTACCCAGTGACACTGAGGTTAGTGTGGATCTAGGAGCTTCTACAACTTCAACAGGAGGGAATGACTATGTCGGAGTACTCAGCGAGGTTTATAAACCCGTTGTGCTACTCCCTGTATATGGTTCGAGACCCATTCTTTAGGTCGTAGACCTTTGAGCAGGGCCTACATTGAAACATCAGGGCCAATGTGGTTTCCTTATGCCTACCCACCTATGCTGGAGTGCTGGAGCGGGCCTTGGTGGTGGAGAGTTTTATGGCCGAGCAGATTCCAACCATTAGTTCATGAAACACAAGGGCTGAGACCTCATATTTTAGTTTATTATATAGTAATCAACGATAGGATTAGGGTTCCAGATGTATGAGATGTTTCAGGAGGGGACCTCGAGATGGAGGAGCTAAGGCTCAGGGGTCCCAGGCCAGTTTTTGGTCAGCCGTAGGAGAGGCGATGTTACACTTGCGACGACCGTGGACATATTTAGAGGGAGTGTCTGACCCACTGTGTAGTTGATAGGGACCCGGTTGATATGCCACCTTGGCAGTTATAACGTCTTGAGTATGGAGGTCCGTAGGGTGGCAGATGTGGCGACATAGCTGGTGTAGCAGCGAGAGGTGGTAGGGGGTATCATATGCCACCACCACCACCCCAGGTGGTCGTCACTAAACTTAGGGAGCTAGATGACGAGGGCGAGGACCGCTGCAGGCCTTAGAGTTTGTTGAACCAGATGCTCAGTGTATGGATGGAGGTACATTCTGTGTCTTTTCTACTCCTACATTAGTTTTGATGGACACTGTTGAGAGGTACTCTTTCATTTCTATTGCTTGCTCGGGGTTTGTTCAGGGTGTTGGTAAGATCATGTGTGGGTGTTGTTAGATGTGCTTCAAATTCACGGATAATTGAGATCCTTCCCCCACCAAGACGCATTTTTGTGACGCGAATAAAACCGTGCGGGTGAGTCAGTGCCGCCCAAAGGGTGTAGTGACGAGGTGTGGTGGACATGTATTTCTTACTTATGTGTTCGGGTAGAGTTGTGTTTTTGAGAATTCGCTGGTGCGGGATACATAGTTGATAGTTCAGTTGATTTGCCTCTTTCTTATGACTTTTCAGGGTTGAAAAGTTCTAAGGTTGGGAGGATGTAGCGACTTGGGGTTTTCCATGTTAGAATTTGGAATATTCCTACGAATAAGTCCAGAGCTAGGCGTGAATACGACGTACGATTCCGAGTCTCGGTGTACTCGAAATTAATTTTATAAAAAATATTAAGTTTTTTTATACTATGAATGAGGCGGGAATGAGTTATCTCCTAAATGGTAGCTTGAATCAGAAATCTGAGGGCACATTCGCGTTCGAAGCATGTCGTTTACCCTAGGTGGGGTGTAACCTTTGCGGGCGCGGGCCTGCTATAGAAAAAGGCGATCAGTGGAATTTTCATAAATTAATGGACAATTTTATTTATATTCGTCAGCACAAATAACTCTTGAACGGAATCTCAGATCGAGATTCTGAGATCACGGTTGAGTATGGAACGCTGCGATTACCTTAGGGGTGACATAATCTTTTCCGAGCCAGGTGGCTTGGTTGGGGGAATTAAATGGTGGTTTAATTATTTAATTATTTAATTAATATAAAATAATCAATCCCCCCACCTTTGACGAACCAAACCCGGAGCTCCTCCTTCCCTCCACCTATCTCCTTCATCGATGAATTGGAGGATGAATCATCGAAACGAGGTGTCGTCGGACTCGGGTCTTGACAGTGGAAACTCCCAGATTGTGCAACAGTAGCAGTAGAGCGTGAAAGCGTCAAAAATCCACAAAAAGGTATGCGGTTTGAATTTTAAAATCATGGATCCTGTTTAGGAATTGTTTTTCTTCAAATTTTCATAAGGCTTGTGTAGTTGGGGTCCCAAGCTTTCCGAAACATGTTTCGGATCTGAATTTGGAGCACCGGGGTGCTCTGATTGGTTCCAAGAAGTTTTTTGATTGTAAAACCAGTTTCTGGTGGCAGCCATGGTGGATTCCAGTGAGGGCGGCGGCATCGCGGAAGATTACGGCTCCGACAGGTGGTTTCCTGTGGCAGTGTGGTAGTTTTCCGGCGACGGTGGTCTGGCCATATTTTTTGGGGGTTCTCTGAACCCTCTGTAACTCACAAACTGTAAGTTTGATTTGAGACCCATTTATGGAAAATCATTCCTTACATCAAGACAAACCTTTTGAGATTTATTCAAGAATTTTATGAGTCAGGTTTGTGGCCCAGGGCTACGAAATGTTGAAATAATAATAATATTTTATTATTATTCAGCTTCAACCCACCGTAACTTTTACATGGAGTGTCCAATTGACGCGCCATCAGTGGAATTATGATCCTTATATTAAGGTAGATGTTTTAGGATAGTTTCTAGGCAGTGGGATCAAGATTAGGGTGTGGGACTTCATAATGCTGGTTTTGGGCGTTTATGGAGAAACCTGAATTTTTCATCTGATGTCTATTTTAGACAAACGAATAGCTGATCCCATGTGTTTTTCCACAGGGATCACAACGGTCCAATTTGGTTGATGAGTTTCGGGATCGAGGTGTGGGCCCCACATGGTCTTGCTATGGCGAGTAGTACCTTTTTCATCCGTTGTCCGTTTCAGACAAATAAGTAGCATATCCTGCGTGTTTTCCATGTAGATCATGATGGTGGCCTTGGTATAGGCCTAGAAGGTGAAAAGTGTGGCGATGTTGTGGGTCTCTCGAGTTAGCAATGCTTGGAATAGTATTGGTTGAGTGTACTCCCTTGGTTCATTCCTATGAGAGTTTGTGTGGCATTACAACCCCAATATAGGTTTGTGATCCCCTCAATAAGATGAATTTTAGATAGTGTTGTGGCATCTTTACGGTGGGTTCAGAGTGATATCCACTAGATTTTCTTCCCTAGATCGGGTTCTTGGAATCATTGTGACCGCTTTTCCATGGGTGGTGATCCCCTATCTAGTTGGTTAACCTCGTAGGGTTTGAGTCATCATTGGTAATATGATCCCCTACGTAGTTGGTCATGCATAGTAGGGTAGTGGAATCATTGGGTATATGATCCCCTACTCAGCATGTGGTTTATAGTAAAGTTGTGGCATTGTTGGTTATATGATACCCTACTCAGCGTGAGGTTTCAGAACGTTTGGTGCATCATTGATTCGATCCCCTACATCAAAATTTATACTAGATAGGGTTCCGTTATCGTCTTGACCACCTTTACATAGGCAACAATCCTCTATCTGAGTGATGTGATCTGTGGAGAACCGGATCATGTTCTGGTATCCCCCAACAGTTCCTGGGAGTGATCCCCTATCTATGAGATCTACAAGTTACCAGAGTGGGTTTTTGTATCCCCTAGTGGACCCTAGGTGTGATCCCCTATCTGAGGAGTTTCTTAATTCTACTATTTTAGCATGGTGTTCTGAGTGATGATATCCGACGAGCGTGTATCTATTGGATGAGTGTCATTTGGGATGACAGAGCTCATGGAGTGTGTTTTTCTAGTTATGTACCTGTCGCAGGTGATGAGGTTAGAACCTCATGAGGCTTGGTGCGTGACATGAGTATATCTGGTTGTTCATGGTATATGTATGGGCATATACCTGAGTGGATGTTCATGGTGTATGTATGGGAATACACCTGAGCTGAGCTGACTAGTTGTGTTTAGCTGAGGATGGTCTCGAGATGGAGTTTTTATCTTGTTGTGGTTCCATCTGGCTGGGATGAGCTAACTGTTGTCTTTCAGTTGCTCTCTTTTATTTTTGGGGTTTTTGGGGTGCCTAATGAGTATTTTCATACTCACCCCTACACGGGATTTTCCCACAATTCTTTGGTCTTGTACAGACCACATGCCTTTCGATGGAGTCCCAGGAGGACTCGGAGCAAGTGGATCTTAGTGAGCTTGACCGACCAAGGTGTTTACCAGAGCTCTGTCGAGGTGTTTTCTGGAGAGTGCCTCTGACAACGATCCCCTCCTGCTGACCAGGTTGGAAACTTGTGTAGTTTACTTTTAGTGGGCCCTGTATTTCCCCTTTTTTACTTTTGTTGTAATATAGTTGTGGGTTAGATGTATGCATGTATTTCTTTTTAGTTATATATATATATATATCTCTGCACTTTTTCATGGAGGTGTATTTGGGTGCATTTGTACAGGTACCTTAAGCTAATTCCTCCCATGTGTGTGATAGCTTACTCGATGCTAGTCGCCAGCCCCTGGCCTATTGGAGGCAGGCTTGGGGAGTCGCGGATCGAGCCCTGTTGGGCCGGGTCATGACAGAAGATTCTTGTTGTCATGTTTATCCCCCACTGTTGTCCCCAATGGTCCACCTCTATGCACCTTCGCCACTGGATGTGTTCACCATCTGCCTCAGATTGTTTGGCTGCCTGAGTGCCGCTATCATCGTCATCACCGAATAATGCCACAACTGTTAATCCACACTTCACTAATGAGTCAGATATCACCAGCGATAGCCTCCATCATCAACCTTTCCTATAATACACCCCCCGTCGAGCGGGGCTTATCTTCACATCATCGACCCCGTAAGGCCACAATTTATGTCATTGCTGTCAGCCCCATGCCAACATAGTACCCCATCCAATGAGTGTGGGTCAAACCACTACTACAAAAGCTACAACAAATAGTGCTACCCATCATCAAATTTAGCTAAAAACACTGATAAAGATACCCTTTATCACCGCTTTGTTTTTAACACTGACAAATAGTGACCTTAATCAGCACTAAAAAGTGCTGAAAAAAAATATATTTATAAAAATAATTATATCATTAAAAATATTTATTAATATATAAATATATTTATATTGATAAAAATATAATATATATTATTAAATATGACTTATATTTGACTAAATATACATTTATACTTGATATATAATACATTTAATTAAAAATGAGACATAAAATAAAAATTATATATTATTAAAAACTTATTCCATATAGAAATATATATTGATATATATATATATTAAATATTTTTTATATAATATTAATGTATTAAAAATCATATTTACATGTCATATCTTTTGTGACAGTGGTTCATAATTTAATTAAAAACATTGACTACTTTATTTGGGAAAATAGGGATAGGGAAGAAAAGCCCAATCCCATATACTAAAAAAGAAGAAACAAAGAGGAGAAGTTCAAACAAAAAATACAACCCATATAAAAAAAGGTGTCAAATGACTCCAATAATAAACAACCTAAAAAGGCATTAAAAATAGGAAAGTCAACCGCACAGGTAAAGTTAGAACCCCACCCACCCTTACCTCGAGGGGGTCTTCCAAGAAAATGTCAGCCTCATTTCCAAGACTCCACTCTCTTCCATGTATCATGAAATTCATCTTAAGATATATCAGAAGTGTGTGTGGTCCTTATTCTCAATTACTCCATATACTCTTTCATAGCAAAAACATCACCATCACTAACTTCAAAAGGTACAGAAGAAACAATCCTTAACTCATGATTGTACTAAAAACTAATCTAAATATACCCATTTTCAGCTCTTTCTTGAGAAAAATTCCTAAGATCTGTCTCCCATCCTTAGGTCCCATATATATTTAATGCAACCAAAAAAATATCATTTTCTAAAGACAACACTGTGGACATTACACTGGAGTCAACAATACTACTACTTTTTCATCAAAGAAAATGCCCAACTCCTCTAGCAGCCACCTCTAAGGACCTTGCATCAAGATACCTCTCATGAACCAGGAAAACAGGATCATGCCGCTGGAGACAAAGAAATTTCTACTTATTAGGAGCACCCAATCCATAAACCTCAAAAAATACACCAGGTTGGTCACTGGAAAAACAGTCTTGAAATGATTCACGCTTGTTTAGGGCCCCCTGTTGGGAGGTGAGCGCTACCCTACACACATATTTCCCATGGGGGAATTAGTCGAGTGGTACTAGCTAGTTTTACTAGTCACACTCCATGGGAATTCGCACAATCTTGTGTCCCTCTATACTCGGACACTGTAGATATTATGTACAGGATGATTCAAAGCCATTACCTAGTAGGGGAATGTGTAGTGTGCTCTAGGCTTGGTCATGGGGCCCAGCTAGGAGTCGAGTGTAAACCATACACACTTTTTTTAATTAGGGGGTAGTCGAGTGGTTAACGCACCCCATAATCTTTCTTGAAACCCATGACAAAATTCAGGAAGGGGAGAATTTTCTAAGTTACTATAGAAATAATCTAGAAAGTACTATAACAGTACTGTAGCAGTAGAAATATTCACCCAATTTGGGTTTTCATGCCACTAATTTAGACCTATAGGCCACATGGCTTTTGTTCCATCCATGGCATTCAAGCCATAGATCCTTTGGCCTATAGAGGGGCCTTCGGGTCAGCACCAGTGGATAGAATGGTGAAGTGATAGGGACTAGGATGTCTTGCTACCCTACTCCCAAAGGTATGCATCTTAGTCCGACACTAAAGGAAGGGATATAATAACCCCCTAAGTCCCTCCTTCAGTATGACCTAGGTAGGATTCATGCTCGAAGAATATAAAAAAATCACATAAATGGATGGAATTTCCCTATATAACATAGAATTAAAAGATAGAATATCAATGATCAATAAACTCCATGAAATAATATAATAAAAATCCAAAACCATCTCACAATGCATGTGTAAAAAAAATACAGGAGAATCAAAATAAATACGAAAAGAAAAATCTTATAGCAGTAACTCAACAACAGCTCCAAAGGTCCAAACTAGAAATGTAAAACACAGTCCAAAAAGTCCTCTTGGAAACTTGAAAATAGTTTGTATATATGTAGGTTTAGCATATAAGTATACTCAGTAGGATTATACCCAAAGTCTCACATGTACATGTGAATAAAATCACACTAATGCACTAGTGAGAAAACAATAGAACCAACAACAACTAAATAGATCAAATAACCAAACTTTTCCTCACCATGACACACTCACCAAATCACATATCCAAGTATAATAAAATAATAAGTATATATTGGAGGAGATACACTAGGATAAACTATTTTATCATTTATTATATGTATATTTGATAATTAGAATATTAATAAAACATTTTATTACATATTTTTCATTATTGTGCATGAATTTTATGTAATAATGTCCTATGGTATCTGTCACATTGATAATGTCACATTAGTTCCCCACTATGATGAGAAACATTAAGTTCCATGATGATATTATTAAATATAGTTCTATGGTCGAATAACATAATATTATGTGGTACATAGTATATAAGATGTTACATTTGAGAACTTTTAAGAAGATGATGATTCTTCTCATGAAGTTTGAATTTAGTGATCTCTAAGATGAGTGATTATGAGAACAAGTCTGCTAGTAGGAATTCCACTTGTTTTAGTGTCATAAGATATTCCTATCTGTGAGTGTGTGTAATGTTCCTTAGACATTAAGATTACTATTAATACCTATCAAGACTCTCACACTTAGATTTACTAATGAAAACTATCATTCCATATGTTGGTGGGAAGTAGGGTACATTGGGTACATCACAAATGAAATTTTATTAATGGAAAATTTGAGGAATGATTTATCCCTTCCATCTATATGTAAGTCGATATCTTGACCCGTTGATTGGAATAGAACAATCACATTAAATTCCATGAACGTGGTGTAATAATTTCTTTATTTTATATAGTAAAAGAAAGACGTGTCGAGCACATTGGTTGATGGAACATATGTTCAAACTTATTTATGTGATATTGAGATAAAGAGATTATATTTCACATCAAGCATTTGTATATAGTGGTTAACGTTACGACACTATGTTCTTTCACTTGGGTGCCTTGACCCACTGCATGATTGTAATATTGGACTTCAGGAAAGTTTGTCTAATGCCAATGAGAAGAATTCTAGGGGATCACACAGTAAGTTTTTTCATTGATCTTGATTAAATTTTATTTTAATTTATTTAATTTATTAAATATTATTCTCAAGTTCTGGGATAATTCTATTCATGTTTTATTGATCACTAATGTTCATAAGGTAATAAATAATTTATTATGTAAATATTTGATAAATATTTATTCACTGGATTGTGAATAAAACATTTATTTAATTTATCAATGAATAAAATATTTAATTAAATATTTATTCAGATATTTAATAAATATTGAGGAATTATAGCATACCATAATCATTTCTGGTGATGAATATTTATTTTCAAGATGGTAAATAATATTTATCATCGCACAAGTTAGAACCTGTTATAAAATAATAATAATACTAATATTATGATATGGATTGAGGTTTAATGATGATAACTATATTATTTAAGGTCTGGTATGAAATTAAAAAAAAATTTAAACTAAACCCTAGCTCTATAAATAGATAGTAATGTTTATTGTGTAGGGTTAATTGAGATTTTAGAATCATTACACGTGACATAATTCTCTCTCCATTACTCCTACTATCTTCCTCTCAAGAGCAAGAAGTAATAGAGAGAAATGTTGAAGATTGATGGAACTGCATGTGATCAATACAAACAATGAAAGATGATTGATTCACCATGCTAGAACCGAGAAATCAATTGGTGTTTTTTGGAGATCGAAGGAGCATGTGTGGATCACCACTATATGGATTCTACACATGAATCTTTATAGTGAAATGAATGTAATCCAAAAATGGTATTTCATAAAATGAACAAAATCATCTAAGAAAGGATCCTAAGATGAGGTAATTCATTTATTCAAATCTAAATAAATCAATTATAATTTTAGAATGTAATATCCCCTATTTGGGTTTCAGGAAACTCTAAGTCAAATTAATTTTTTATTTATCATCCATCACCAGTGCTTCCACTATGCCTGGAACCTTCAAGTTGTGTCAGAGCGGTCACATATCAAATTTATAATTATTTATTTTATTTTTGATCTATATGAGTAATAGTGGTCATTTTTTTATTTTTAGAATTATTCATTCTTTAATCCAATTTTAATTAATATATTTTCGACTTATTAATCATCGCCATTCAATGATTCATTTTATTAAATGTCTAAGAACCTATAAATAATAAGCGAAGATACCATCAAAAAGTGTTAAAGATTTTGGATAGATAGCATGTGATTACACAATTGATAGTCATAGTAAACATCATCTACCCAAGTGAACTACACCTAGCTGTGTCTGGGGATACATAATGCTCCAATCAGAAACTATATGCAGTGTATTTTTTGCACACTGTGTATAGACTAGGCCTATTTAGCATAGTAATTGTAGTATTATATGGTGTATAGCTAGCATACATGGAATATATTCTACACAGTTTTGCGGAGAAATTCACATAAACCATGTGGTCTAATACACGGTTAAAACCATGTGAGATTGAGAACCTGGAGCATAAATGAAGTACACAACATATAGCCAACATAAATGACATTTAGTTCATTAATTCCCACATCTAAGATACATGTTGAGTTCCTCAGAGAGTTATGTGTACACATGACATGTATGTAGATTATACATGTCATGTTGTTCTACGTATGATGAACTAGATGAGTCCTTCATTGGGTTACATATAAACATGACATTTGAACCACACAGTGTGTTGCTTGTTAGTACACGTTGTGTAATCCACTGAGATATACACCAAATACCTAGGCATGTATCATGGGTACACAACAAGATCGATACACGACATGTATATGGCTTATAAACATCGTGTAGTCCAACCAAGATACACGCCTAATACCTAGGCGTGTATCCCTGGTACACAGAAATTGAGGTACACAATATGTAGCTCGAAAATACATGTTGTGCAGTATCCCAATAAAGAAAAAAAATTAAATTGTATTAATTTTATAATGGAATATTTAAAAACTTATAATATTTGTTGACATCTATTGGAGTTGAAAATTTTATAATTGTTTTAAAGAATTATTAAATTCTAAATTAA
This sequence comes from Viscum album, assembly GCA_963277665.1. NCBI lineage: Eukaryota > Viridiplantae > Streptophyta > Magnoliopsida > Santalales > Viscaceae > Viscum > Viscum album. The sequence goes on from OY728144.1 coordinate 399,117,589, forward strand.
CTTATTGTAATTATATGTAATTATTTGTTCTACCATTTATTTTCCATGAATGCATTTATAATGGGTATCTCCAAGAGAATTCAAATGATCATTAATATGAAAGAGAATTAATTAATTAATTAATCTTTTAATTAATGCAAGTTCATTCATCTTAATAATATATAATGAATAGAAATTATTATTAATTAGTTTTACTATTGTGTATTTGTTGCATGTGTATAACATTCATGGGCTTGAACAAGAACTGTGTATTAGTTGGATTTTTTTAATTTAATTTATTACATGATTTTTTAATTATTAATTTTTATATTAAAAATGATTACCAACATGTCATCCACCACTTCATTATTATGTAGGACCTACAAGTCCAAGCTTATTTATATAGCCCCCCTCAACCAATAATTTGGTTCCCCTCACCTATACATGAGTTATAAATACATATAATTAATGGAGTATGTAATGTCTTAGATTTTCCGTGTATTATTTTTAAATATTATATAGAATTATTTTGAGACCAAGTGTGGTGATGAAACATCATTTTGAGGCCCGGTGAGCTAGGAATGGTGGATTGAGGTTTTTTTAGTTAATTTAGTCGGTGTGTGTGCGCGGTTGTGGCCGTTTCCAAAAGGATGACTGGATTAAAAAGCTGAGGGCACCGTTGCGTCTTTGACGACGAATTCAGCTAAAAATGGGCCTAACCTCGATCGACACAGGTCGAGGGAAAAAGTTAATTTTCAGACGTTTTAATTAAAATAAAATAAATTGAAATGTTTATTTTATTTTATTTGGAAATTCTAGCTACAATGCAATGATGGGGAAAATATTTCAATAGTTAACGACACAACATAATGACTCTGAAATAGCAATGCTGTCTCATTAATTCTACAACGTAATGGCAGTGACTCAGCATGATAGAACGCTGAAACACATTCCCTCATTTTAATGGGTTAATTGAATGTCGGTCATTGTCATAAGATTGAGAGAATCTCTAGAGAATTCTTGGATCTTGGAGAGAACTCTCAACAAAAAACAACGGTGAATCAAAAGTGCAAATTGTTGCGCCAACGAAGTTAAAGGATCTCTGTGATAAAGGTAGCATGATCCCTTCATCAGCGATTGATCCCTCCTTGAGGTATGGGTTCTGTTTTAAGTTGTTTTTATTCCCCATTCTTTAATTCAATGGCAAACATGGATCAAACCACGAATTGGTTGATCCATGCATCATCATTCTTCCATGAGGGCTTCATCGGGTTTGTTCTTGAGGAATTTATTATTACATGTTTTATGATTTTAATTTACCCTATTTAAAACTTTTAATGAGAGCAGAGTAACTCTGTGAAAAATGATGACAGAGGTTCATTCCTCTTTTATTTATTGGATTTCTTCCTCCCTCTTACCCGTGTTCTTTATGTTCTTTGCGGGGACACGAATGAGGGATCATTGAATGCCCATTCCTCGACACAACAATCCAAAAATAGAGATCTGACATCATGACGACCCAACAGAGGTGTGAAAATGATGGTGGAAATGAATCGACATAATTTGGGAGTTCTCTTTCTTTGAATGTTCCTTATACGGGTGGATAAGAATGCATTTTCAGGGGCGATCGGAGGACTGAAACCAGCATAATCTGCTTCGAGGTGTCTGGGCGACCTAAACCCTTGAGTTTCTTAGTGATCGGAAGACGATATCGAAGAACAGGCATCACCAGAGGTGCACTGGTGAAGAACCAATGATTTTGGAAATTTTTAAAGGAAACAACATGTAACCCAAAGAACACGTCATGTGGGACCAGATTTGTGGTGACAAGGGTTTCAGGAGATAGACAGGTATCACAGAACATGTGACCTCTATCACACGGTGTGTGGGCCCTTCCACAAAGATAGATGTGTATCTAGAGGATACATGGACATGGGGTGGAGTACATGGTTGTGTACTCCACCCCACGAATAGACTAGGACAGTTATGTGGGTTACCCCATTTACCAATTGCATGGGATGGCCCACACGAGTTGAAGCCATGTACAGGTACACGACCACATACACAGTGGGAAACTCAGTTACTCGTACACAGCATGTGGTCCTTACTACATGTCATGTACTTACCCCCCTTAAACTTGACATGTTCTTTTAACTCGGGCCATTTTACACAGGTAGTACTCGGAGTCGAGAGACACAGCTTGTGACCCTTCTACATGCCATGTATATCCTGGAAACATGGAATGATATCCTTTTCCACAATTCCTTAGAAAAGTTTCATTTGGGTTAGTTCCCATTTGGATCTTTCCCTTAAAGTTCAGGTATCGTTTCCATCCATAGGAGTATAATCCCTTCAGCAGGAATTTCTGAGATATAGTCCGGTATCCCTTCGAGAGGCCTAGAGTGAGATCCTCTATCCATTCTTGACCCCAGGTAGAGTCATGTATCGACATGACTAATCCTACAAGACACTAATCCTCTACTTAGTAGTTGAATCCATATGAGTCGATGTGTCTACCAAGGCCCTAACATTTATCCTCATTGGTGTATCATGATATTTCCCCACTCAGGAGTGTGTTCTCCCGGAATGAGTGTATCTATCTCTCATGGATTTTCAGACGAACATTACTTCTTAGACTGACATCATCAGAGCTATTAGACTCATCAAGTGAGTTCTCTCAAATGAGTGCTTCATGAAATATTTGAATTGAACCCCTAGCGTGGGTATGAGATTGTGTGACTTGTCTCTAGACTACGAGTCTGGGTTTTGAGTATATTTGGATGTTCTTCTCTTGTTATATGTTCAGTAAAAATATACTATGTAGAGATGATTGTAACTTTACTATGCATGTTTCTTTGTGGTTTTCGGGGTCCTCTACTGAGTATTGTTATACTCATCCCTACACCGACTTTTCCCGCATGTGTCATCTCTTGTGTAGATGAGCGACCTTTTGACAGAGTCTAGGGCAGACCAGGACCGGATTGAGATTTATGAGTTCCCTACATGACGAGGTGTTCCTAGAGCTATATACAACAATCCCAGTACCTCTTTGCGATTACAGGTTGGACTTTGTAGTTTGCAAACTCTTGTTTTTGGTGGGATTGTATTCTGGACCAATTTTACTTTCCGCACTTTACTTCCGTTGTACTCTATTGGTTGGGTTTATTTGTATGCATTCATTTTGTTCCATAGTGGTTTTTTTCATTTCATCATTTGTGGGCTTAGAGTTGTGTTCATGTGTATAGGTACTTAGGCAATTCCTCCCATGTTAGTGATATTCCTATTCGGTGCTAGTCACCAACCCCTGGCCTGTTGAAGGCGGGCTTGGGAAGTTGCGGAACATGCCCCACAGGAATGGGTCATTACTGAGTGGTATCAAAGGTGGTCGGTTCTACCTTAGGACCAAGATTCTGTGAGATTGGTTTGGGGAAATAGTGTTAAGTGTTTCACGTTTGTCTTTCAGGCCAGGGACTCCAGTGTTGGTGCGAGCAACCGACGTATCCATACACCAGGACTCTAATAACCTTATTTTTGACTCGGTACATGAAAACACTAGTTGTAGGGAAGTAAAACAATGGTACATCCATCATATAGGAATGAGTTGTTTTTTCCTTATCCTTTATGTTAGCTATCCAGTTATACTTGTTGACTATGGTACATGTTGTTTCCTTACAGGAAGCCTCTGTGATGCATACCCACAAGGATTCAGTAGCTCGATCACGAGGATGACCCCCTTAGTGATGAGGCTTCGATACAGGGACCAGTTCTATAGGTGTTACCTCTAGGTGGGGCACCTACTATACCACCACCGGCGAAGCAACTGGTGGTACGTGAAGTACCAACTGATGAGGGGCGCTAGTTGATCACACTCCATGAGTTTCAATTATAGAGACCTCTCATGTTTTGAGGCGAGCCTGACCCTCAGGAGGCTGAAGATAAGCTTGAGGAGGTGACCAGAGTTTTCCGTCTACTGAGGACACTAGCAGACCAGATGGTGATCCTAGGATCAACCCTTATTTTTGTTTTGGCGGGACAATGGTGACTTTTGACCACACAGACTCACCACGAGGATACTCTTTCATGGACGGAGATTGAGTGACTCTTTATGGATGAATTATCTCCGGTTACACTGAGAGAAGTATGTATCCATGAGATTACTTAGCTCCAGTAGGGCAGTTTGGCAGTGGATGACTATTCATTGAGGTTCACCAACCTTGCCATATACTTGATGGATAAGGTCAGTGATCTATACTTCAGATCTTGAACCTTCGAGCAGGGTCTATGACTGGACATCCAAGCTAGTGTCTTGCCTTTATGTATTTCAACTTATGTTGGAGTGTTCTAGTAGGGCTTGGTGTCAAGATCTTCTTACAGGAACAGAGGAAGCAGATGGCAGTCATTAGTAGGAAGATAGGTGCAGAGACCTCAGTAGGAGGGAGCCAACGTCAGTCATAGGGTTCAGGACATGGGAGACATCACAAGAGGACCCAAGGAATGTGATAGATAGTCCAAGGCTCTTACGATGGATCCAGTCAGCCTAGGTAGAGGTGATTCTACATGTGCGAGGGTAGGATACATCTCTCTAGAGACTGTCCAACCCATCGAGCTGTTAATATAGTGGCAGTGGATGGACCACCAAGGCAGAGGAGGAGAGTGGAGGAGACAGACTCGCTAGGCGGCAGATGTGGTAGAGGAGCAGGGAGAGCTGCAAGTGGTGGAAGACACTTCGATCTACTCCCACCACTACCCCCAAGAGGTCTGCACTAGACTCAAAGAGCTGGGGGACATGGGCAAGGACAGTGGCATGCGATTGAGGCGTATGAACCAGGGACTCCAGGGATTATCCAAGGTACGATCTGTGTCTTCTCTACCTTATATTCTATACTTATAGACACAGGTTCCAGTCATTCCTTCCTTGCCACATGTCTTGTTTGAATCTTTGAGATTCCGGTAGAGATGTTTACTCAACCCTTACACTTGGATACACATATGGGAGGGGTATCAATGATCAGGAACTTTTTTAGGAAGTGTGATATTACCATTAGAGGTGAGATTTTTGGTTGGAACCTCTTGTTGGCAGTGTCATGGTCTTACGACATCATTCTCGGGATGGATTTTTTATCTTCTGTCTATGCCCAGATTGTCTACTTTAGGAAAAGATTGCAGTGTGTCCACAATGATGGGTTGAGGTTTTCATTTTTCAGTGAAAAGAAGACCCATATAGTATAGGATAGGATCATGATAGGAGGGTGAAGCTGATCACTCATGAGTTGGCTAGCTTTACCCTCAGAGTAGTATATGTTGTAAGATTCCCATTCCCAGCTATTGTGGAAAAGTAAAGTGATGTATTTTATGAAGATGTTCCAGGACTACCTCCCCACGGAGAGATTGACTTATGAATCGACTTGTAGCGAGGGACGACACTGATATCCTCACCAGCATATCGAATGGCTCTCACAGAGCTGCATGAGATGAGGGTGAAACTAGAGGATTTGGGGAGGAAGGGGTTTGTGAGACCCAACATTTTACCTTGGGTGGCCCCAGTTTTTTTTCCAAGAAGTAAGATGGGAGTTTGCAGTTGTGCGTGGATTAGCGATGCCTGAATCAGGTGATGGTGAAGAAAAAGTATCCACGAAAGAGGATTAACGAACTCTTTGATCAGCTTAGAGGGGAACAATGGTTCTCTAAGGTTTAACATTGATTAGGTTACCACCTATTACGAGTACGGGATGAGGATATACCGAATATGGCATTCAGATGCTGATATGGTAACTATGAATACTTAGTGATTCCTTTCGGCGTGAAGAACTCCCCCGCAGTGTTCATGGGACTTATAAACAGGATCTTTCAACCGTATTTGGACTAGTTCATAGTGGTCTTCATCGAAGACATCCTTGTGAACTTGGAATTATAGGAGGAGCATGTGAGACACCTATAGATGGTTTTAGATGTACTCCAAGAGCACCATCTTTATGGGATGGTCTCGAAGTTTTAGTTCTAGATTCAGGAGGTCCACTTTCTAGGACATGTCATCTCAGCAGATGACGTAGCTATAGACCTAGAAAAGGTGGAGGTAGTGTTAGAATGAGAGCCACCTCAGAGAATGACGGAGATACCGAGCTTCCTTGGGATGGAAGGATATTACTGTAGATTCAATATTGATTTGTCCTAGACATTAGCACTGATGACAATCTTGACCAGGAAGGGGAAATCCTTCATGTGTTTAGATATGTGCCAGCTGGCTTTTGAGTAGTCGAGACAGAGTTTAACGACTGCCCTGATCTTGATATTTCTGGAGGAGGGTGTCGAGTACATAGTTTTCTGCAACACATCAGGGACCGGGTGTGACTATGTCATAATGCAGGGATAGCTAGTGATTGCTTATGGTTCGCACTATCTAAGACCACACGTTCAGAACTATGAAACCCATGATCTTGAGTTGTCAGCAGTTGTCTTCATGTTGAAGATGTGCTGACAATACCTTATGGGTGAGCATTTTATCATCTACTACGACCACAAGAGCCTCAAATAAATCATCTTGTAGAAGGATCTGAATCTGAGGCAGAGGTGATGGTTAGAGTTCCTCCAGGACTACGATTTCAAGATCATCTATACTCCTCGGAAGCAGAACAATGTGGGAGATGCTCTTACTAGGAGATCAGGATTGCAACTGTTGAGTGAGGCGATGGAGCAGTTGGCCTCATTACAGTTATCCTTCATGAACATATAGGATGAATCTTACCTTCATTCGATGATTGTCACCCCTCAACTCTTATAGTGAGTTATGGAGGCACGACTTGGGGAAGTTGATTGTGAGGCTTTACGTGCTCCGTTATCCACAGGAATGCTTCTGATGGATATTATCAATATGGGGAGCAAGTTTTTATTTTTAGATTACACACAGTTTTACCAGTGTAATTGCGGGAGAAGTTTCAGAGGAAGTTTCATATATACCCCTTGGAAGTACCCCTTGGCATGGAAAAGATGTACCAGGATCTTCGACGATAATTCTGGTGGTCAGAAATGGAGAAGGCAGTAGCGGAGTTCATTTCTTAGTGCCTTACATGCCAGTAGGTGAAGACTGAGCACTAGGTTCTAGTAGGGTTAGCTCACCCCTTTGAGGTACCTGAGTGGAAGTGGGATTGGATATTGATGGACTTTTTGATGGGCTTACCAGGAATGTATAAGGGGAACGATTCCATCTGGGTGATCATTTACTGACTAACCAAGTCAGCCCACTTCCATGTCATCAGGGAGCAGAGCATAGTGGAGGGTCTAGGATGACTCTACTTGTAGGAGATATTTCTGCTTTATTTCATCCAATCAATGATTGTCTCTGATCGTGATTCTTGTTTCACATCCCAGTTGTGGAAGGGATTACAAGAGGCGTTTGGGACCCAGTTACGCTTGAGCACATTGTTTCATCCCGAAACCGATGGTCAAATGGAGAGAACCAATCAGGATCTGGTGGATATGTTGCGGGCATGTATCTTTGACTTTGGTTGCAGTTGGGAGGACCACCTACCACTTATGAAGTTTGCGTACAACAACATCCACCACTCTACCATTAGTATGGCACCGTTCGAGGCCTTATATGGGAGACCTTTCCGGTCACCAGTTTGCTGGACTGATACTGGAGAGTCAGAACTTATGGGTCCAGAGCTGGTAAGAGCTACCACCAAGAAGGTACAGATCATCCAGGAGTGGATGAAGACTGCATAGAGCCAACATAAGTCTTGTGCTGATAGACAATGAAGACCTCTAGATTTCAAAGGGGGAGACCACGTCTTCCTTCAGGTCTCAACTCGATGAGGGTTTTAGAGATTTGGCCAAAATAAAAATCTATCTTTGAGTTTCATAGGACCTTCCTAGATATTTAATAGAGTTGGCGAGGTGGAGTACATCTTATCTCTTCCACCATAGTTTCACTGGGTACATGATGTCTTCCACGTGTCACAGCTGAGGAGGTACGTGCATGAACCATCACACATCATCGACTTGGGGGAGATGAACATCGAGGATGGAGCAGGTTTTGATAATTACCTGGAGGAGATCAAGGATTGAAAGGAGAGGATCCTTCATGGGTGATCTATTACCATAGTTCGTGTCTGGTGGCAGCACAAGAAACTTCAAGAGAGCGCGTGGGAGTGGGAGGCTCAAATCCGTGTCCAGTACCCACATCTTTTTGAGTAGCCCTTGTTTTGGATTTTCAAGGGGAAAACGCCTCAAGGTGGGGAGAATTTAATGTCTTGGATTTTACATGTATTATTTTTAAATATTATATGGAATTATTTCAAGACCATGCGCATAGATGACACGTTATTTCGAGGCCCGATGAGCCCGAAATGGTGGTTTGATGTTTTTTTAGTCAAGTGAGTTGGTGTGTGTGCACGGTTGTGGCAGTTTCCAAACTGTTTCCTTGATTAAAAATATGAGGGAACCATTGTGTCTGAGATGGAAACTTTACCTAATAACGGGCCTAACCTCAACCGATGTGGGTCGAGGGAAGAAGTTAATTTTCAGATGTTTTAAGTAAAATAAAATACATTGAATATTTTATTTTATTTTATTTGGAAACGTTTTCTACAGTGCAATGACGGGGAAACTATTTCGATAATTAATGACAAAACATAATTAATATGAAACAACAACACTGACTCATTAATGCCACAATGTAACAATAGTGACTCAGCGTGATTGAACAATGAAACCTGTTCACTCCTTTTAATGGATTAATCAGATGTTGGTCATTAGAAGAAGATTGAGAGAATCTCTAGAGAATTCTTGGATCTTGGAGAGAACACTTGACAATGAATGACATGGAATCAAAAGTGAGAATTGTTGCGGCAATAGAGTTGAAGGATCTCGATGATAATGGTAGGGTGATCCCTTCGTCAGTGATCGATCTCTCCTTAATGTAGGGGTTCCATTTTAAGTTGTTTTTCTTCCCTTTTCTTTAATTAAATGACGAAAGCGAATAAACCCATGAACTAGTTGATCCACACATCATCATTCTTGTAGGAGGATTCATCAGGTTTGTTCCTAGGGAATTTCTTATTCCATGTGTTAGACTTTTAATTTACCCTGTTTAAGCCTTCTAATGAGATAGAATTAACACCGTGACGAACGACAGTAGTGGTTTGTTCCTCTTTTGTTTATTTGATTTCTTCCTCCCTCTTCCCTGCATTCATCATGTTCTTTGTAGGGATACTAATGAGTATTAATTGCACACCCATTCCTCACCACAAAAATCCCAAACCAGAGATCCGACATCATGACGAACTAGTAGAGGTGCGATGGTGATGTCGGTGAAAAAATCGACATAGTTTAGGAGTTCTATTTCTTCAATCATTCCTCATACAGGTGTATCAAAATGTATTTTCAGGGCCAATTGGAGGACAGAAACCAGTGGAATCAACTTCGGGGTATTGGGGAGACCTGAAACCTTGAGTTTAGTGGTGATAATATTGATTAATTGAAGAATGAACATCATCAGAGACACGTCGGTGAGGAACTAGCGATTATGGAAATTTCCAAAGAACACGACATATAACCCGAAGAACACACCATGTGGGACCAGCTCTATGGACGCTAGGGTTCGGGAGACAGACAGGTATCACACGGTGTGTGACCCATTTCACACGGTGTATGGGAACTTACCCAAATCTTGGAATGTATCTAGGGGATACATGAACACAAGGTGGAGTACATGGCCATGTACCCCACCACATGGCCAGACCAGGCCGGTTACGTGGGTTACCTTGTCTAATGATTACACAGGATGGCCCACATGGGTTGAAGCTATGTAAGGGCACATGACCACGTGCATGGAGGGAACCTTGGTTACTCAGACATGGTGGGTGGACCATCCTACATGCCGTGTACTTACCCCACATCAATACCACATGTTCTTTTGACTTAGGCCATTTTACACAGGTAGTAACTAGAGTCAAGAGACACTACATGTGACCCTTCTACACGCCGTGTATATCCTGGAAATTTTTCATGATCTTCTTTTCCACCATTCCTTTGACAAGTTTACTTTGGGTTAGTGCCCATTTTTCTCATTCCCCTGAAGGCCAGGTATTATTTCCATCCACTTGAGTATGATACCTTTAGTAGGAATTTTCGAGATAGAGTCAGGTATCCCTCCGAGAGGTCCGGAGTGAGATCCTCTATCCATTCTTGAACCTAGGTAGAGTCAGGTATTGACATAACTAATTCTAAAAGACTCTGATCCTCTATTTAGCAGGTGAATCTAGATGAGTCATGGTATCTTCCATGGCCCTGGTAGTGATCCTCATCTGTGTATCATGATCTTTCCCTACTCGGGAGTTTTTTCAATGGGAATGAGTGTATCTATCTCTCATGGATTTTTAAAATGAATAGTACTTCTCAAATAGACGTCATAAGAGCTATTAGAAATGTTGAGTGATTTATCTCAGATGAGTGCTTCGTGGAATATTTGAAATGAACCACTAGTGTGGGTTTGCAGTTGTTTGACTTGTCTCTAGAATATGGGTCTGGGTTTCGATCATATCTCGATGTGCTTCACCGTTTAAATGTTTAGTAGACATAAACTGTGTAGATCTGATTGTACCTTTAATTTACATATTGTTTTGTAGTTTTCTAGGTCTTCTACTATGTATTGTTATACTCATCCCTACACGGGATTTTCCTGCATGTGTCTTGTCTTGTGCAGACGAGCGGTCTTTTGATGGAGTCTAGGGTGGACCAGGACCGGACCGAGCATTCTAAGTTGCCTATAGGCTAAGGTGTTCCTATACATACGAGTAGTATTCCCAGTACCTCTTTGTGCTTACAGGGTGGACTTTGTAGTTTGCAGACTCTTGTTTTAGGTGGGCTCGTATTTTGGACCAGTTTTACTTTCCGCACTTTACTTCCATCGTACTCTGTTGGTTGGGTTTAGTTTTATGCATGCATTTTGTTCCTTAGTGGTTTTTACATTTCATCATTTGTGGGCTTGTAGATGTGTGTGTATGTATAGGTACATGGGAAATTCCTCCCATGTTAGTGATATGCCTACTCGATGCTAGTAACCAGCCCCTAGCCTTTTGAAGGTGGGCTTGGGGAGTCACGACACATGCCCCATGGGGATGGGTCGTGACAAAGTTTCCCAAGGTGCATGGAGGTGGTTCAATATGGAACCAAGATGATTCCAACCCAGGTGATACATAGGTGGATAGATAAAATGTTATAACTCATGCTAAGATCGACATAAGGAGTTTTCCACTAGGCTGTAGGTCAATTTATTTTCTTATTAATAAATCAATTGTTAGAAAAGGATCATGATCATATCATATATTTCTTCATTTATTTCTATCTTATGAATTATTTTTTTATGGATGCAAGACAGTGATAACATAAATAAATGAACTAATTTGAAAAGATGGAATGTAAATAAATAGATTATGCATAATTGTTTTATCAAAACATAGTTAATCACTTAAGTGAAATACACTTAGTATTAACAAGACAAGTGAAAGGTAAAACAATATAATTTTATTCATAATAAATAAATCCCTCAACTAAATAGTAAGTTATAATTGGCCATCCATTAATTGATAAGGAATGAAAGCCTTAGAATTGAGTGTTTGACCAAACCTTTTTGGGACACATACTTTTAATGTGGATTTCTTATGAATTTTATGGCTTTAACTAACCATATTTAATGAAGACAATTACCCCTTACTAGACTTGATGTAACTTAGAGGAAACTGTTGAGGAATTACGAGTCAGGATTTCATTATAGGGGAGTCCACTCAATGGATCAAAGAGATTCAAGCTCATAGTTGGAAAAGGCATGCCTGCCTAAATAACCTTAAGTAGATTGAACAACCCTTTTTGGGTTTATTTTAAGGGGAATATGAATCATTTTCACTATAATGTTCAAGAAACTAGACATTCCATGTTCAATGGTGAGGGTTATTGGGACTTGATAAAATATTGGATGATTTAATTAAAATTTAATTAATATTATTTCTCACTTAATTTTTAATCAAGAAAATTAATAATACTATGATATTCTAAATCATAGAATAAATGGAAATATCATAATCCAAACTATACCTATAATCAATATCAGTGAAAGGCCATATCCCCACTAGAAGTTACTTCCATGAGTGGTTAAAACACCTTTAGTTTGTGTTACGCCCTGAAAGGATATCTTACATGCTAGAATCTTCCATGATTGATCCCCCTAGAATGGAGGAAAGTGATGAATAGTTCTTTATATATGAAAAACATATGAATGAAATGGAAAATATTCAATGTTTGATGTTATCATCTATATCTAATAAACTCATGAAGTATCATGAAAACATAGATTTTTATAGCATGATCAAGCTTTTTCACTGTCTCTACCTAGAGAGAGAAAGACAATAATGATTTGAGATAATAAAATTAATCATTGAGATTAATATTATAGAGGGTGCACCAATTGGTCCTCACTTAGTCAATCAAATTAGATACTTTGAATACTTAAAGGTTCTAGATTTTAATCTCCCAGATGAACTTCACACTGATCTCATTATTACATCACTTCCTCAGAGCTTCTCTATTTTTTTTTGTTAATTTTAGTATGAACAACATTAATAAGTATCTCCTAGATTTAATCACTATTCTTTTCCAAGTAAATAAATATAAAACTCATGAAACTCCTTACATTCTTAAGGTGAAAAAACAAAAATGGGAAGTGAAGAGCTCTAAGACTAATGCTTCTTCACCCCCATCCAAGAGGATAAAGAACAAGGGGAAAACAAGGTAGCATGATGATATTTGTTTCACATGTGGAAAGATGGTCCGTTGGAAGAATAAATATACCCATCCTAAGAAGAAAGGGGAAGCTTCATGTGAATTTTTTACCGAGTATAATTTATCTATTTCTAATAATTTGGAATTAGATATAGCTTGTGGTGCTCACTTATAAATAGAAATACATAAACCATGTATATTCATAAATATTGATTGAGGGGAGGTATATTTATGAGTAGAGAACAGAGCTAAAGTAGTTATTTAATCAATCTGGGACTACCACCTCATGTTTCCAATTAGAATGATCTTGGATTTGAAGGATTTATATTTTGTGTCATCTATTACCAAAAACATTATTTCTATATCTAGAATTGATACAATTGGATTTATTTTAAATTTTTGGAATAAATGTTACTTCTTTTATAAATATAGAATATTTTATGTTATTACACATTTAAATAACGACCTTTATGTATTGAATTACCTGAACCAAGTAATGGTAATCTATAATGAAACTAAATAACATGACTCATACCACACCCCAATATGGCATCAATAGCTAGGTTATGTAAATGAAAAGCATTTGAATAAATTAAACAAAGATGGATATTTATATTATTTTTAACTAAATCCACTTGGTGTATTTCATGTATGTTTACAAGTAAAAATGACCAAATCCCCATTTAGTGAGAAAGGTGAATGTGCCTTATAGATTCTTGAATTGTTTCAAACCGATGTATGTGGACCATTTCCCATTGAAGTAAGGGGAGAGTAATCATACTTCATAACTTTTACTAATGATTTTAGTAGTTATGTATATGTCTACTTGATGAGGTATAAGTCAAATTCATTTTAAATATTAAAGTAATGAAATAATAAAGTTGAGAACCATTTTGGTAAGAATATTAAAAAACTCCGCTCATCCCGTGGAAAATAATAGAATAATAAAGACTTCATTGATTATTTCTAGGAATTTGAGATTCTATACCTACTCACTTTTCATTAAACACCTCAATGGAATGTTGTAAATGAAAGGAGGAGACATACCTTGTTGAACATGGTGCGATCAATGGTGAGTCATGTAACTCTTCCATTATCCTTTTGGGGATTCATATTTCAAATAGAAGAAAAAAAATACTAAACCAAGTTCCAACTAAAGTGGAATATGATATACTATTCCAATTATGGAAAGGAAATAAACTAATGTTGTTTACTTTCATGTGTTGGGTTGAGAAGGATTTGTTAAGGCATACTCATGTAAAAAACTTGTACCCCAAGGCACAAAGTGTACCTTTATAGTTTACCCTAAAGAAAGAAGAGGATATTACCAATACAAATACTCAAACAGAAAGGTAATAGTGGAAAGACATGCTATATTTGTTGAGAGGGAACATATATCTAAAATAGATAGTGGGAGTGAGATAGACTTCGATGAAGTTGAGGCTCAAGGTACACAAGAGTTAGCACCAGAACATATTCAACAAAGCCTTATGGAAGAAGATATTCTAGATACATAAGTACAATGCTGGAGTATAAGGGAGGTTAGAGAATCAGAAAAATATGATTTTCAAGTCCTCAAGGATGAAGAATTATTATTTGTTTAAAATTACGATCCTATAACCTAAAACGAAGCGGTAAGTGGAATATATGTTTCCAAGTGGCATGAATCCATGAATTCTGAAATGGATTCCATGTTTCAAAACAAGTATAAATTTTGGTAGATCCTCCATTGGATGTAAATATTTTTCATTGAAAATGGGTATTCATGAATAAACTATTCATGGATAGACAAGTAGGTACATATAAGGAATGAATGGTTGTAAAAGGGTTTAAACAGCATAAAAGCATTGACTATAGAATCCTAATTAATAATAATTATAATATATTTAAAAATTAAAAATAAAAAAATAAAAAATGACTCATTACTTATTGTTATTATTATTATTATAAAATTGGGGTTTAATTAAAAATATATATATTAAAATGGTTTTAAAATAGCCACTAAAATAACCAATCAATAATTAATTAATTCATTATTAAAATTGTACCTTTAAATTAAAAGAATAATGACTTATTATTTTTATCAAACTTAGTTATTAATTAAAAAAATATATATTTTGGATGGTTTCTCAACCAACACTTAAATAAGAAATTAATCATTAATCAATCAATTAATTAATATTATTATGCATTTAAATAAATAAATAAATACCTATTTCATATTATTAGTGTTCTCATTGTGTTGTCATCATCAAACCATGTTTTTTAAAATTATATATAAGAGGGGTTTTAAACACTGCTAAAATAAGAAATTAATTTTTAATTAATTAATTAATATTATTATACATTTAAATTAACAAACAAATGGCATATTACTTACTATTGTAATTAATATTACTTTTATTTGTATTATTAATTTCAAAACCGGTTTTTTCTATTACAAAATTTATATTAATTTCATGGGGTTTTAAACCAAAACTAAAAAATGAAATTAATTATTAATTAATTAATTTTTAATATTATACATTTAAATTGATAATAAATAAAAAATACATGTTATTATTGTTATTATTATGATGATCATCGACATTACAATTAGTTTTTTAATTAATAAGTGTGTGTATATGTGTTAGAGGAAGTTTAAAACCATCTCTAAAATAATAAATTATTATTATTAATATAAATTTAAATTAATAAAAAATACATATTAATTCTTCTTAAACTAATTACCATTTTTGTTTAATTAGTTACTATTGATATACTGTAGACGTCAAAAAAAGTCCGTAACTCCTAGAGGAAGTTTTGAAATGGAAAAGCGAAGTCATATTTGGAATCAGAGGCCCGGTCCGGAGGCCCGGGAAGTGGTGCGTGAAATAAAGGAGGACTTGCACGAAATAAATCCGTTCACATGAAGCATCCCCGGGATGCGCGTAATCGAGCCGGTGAGGCATGAAATTTTGCACGCCCCGGTTCCTCGCGGTGAGGTTTTTTCGCGCCGACGATTCCCGGCGCGGAAGATTTCGCGCGCCCCCTGGATTCTGCGCCACTCGAGGCCTATAAATAGAAGGAGACCCCAAATGGTTTGGGGTTGCAGAATTTGGAACGGCTCCCGTGCGCGCAATTCGACTCCCCCCACGTGCAATATGACTTCCAGGTAATTCCCCTTTTCGTGCAACCTTGACCTAGGGTTCGCCTTTGCACGCAACTCCACTAGCTTAAGTGAATTTGCCCCCCCCCTCCGGGTTCTTCCCTTGCGCGCAATCCGTGTCCCGTGCACGCAATCCCCTTCCGTGCATGTGATACCTTGCACACAATCACCTATCTGTGCAATCCTTTGGCCCTATTGCGCACCATCCCGGTGGTTTGCCCGCAACACCCCAGCCCCTTTACCTTGACGCACCTTAGCTGCCTCTCCGCGCCGGCACCTGATGTCTTCCCTGCCAGGCATGCGCGCCATGTGTTGTTTTACCGTACGGCCTTCCAGGCTCGTATTAAGTAACCTCAGGGTTCCTTGGGCAGTGTTTCCCATTGCGTTGCTTTGACTTATGCTTCTCCGCATAGGAATGCTAACGGCTATTGCTTCTTCGCATAGCCACGCTAACGTGGACCCCTCAATGGTTCACCCTACGGCCCCCCTTCGCTACGGCCTTGCCGATGCCTTCCCTCCCACAAGGGGTAGAGGGAATTGGGCATGTAAGCCCTATGGGTGTGGAGAGAACCCACCTCGTCCAAGCTGCAGGACGTTAAACTGCTAAGCACCTCGTTTTTAACACATGACGTTAAACTGTGGTCCGACCCCGTGCTTCGCACGCAGGGTCCCCTTGGCTCGGACATTCTTTACGCCCACTCGTCTCTATGGGAATGGAATCTTCCTCGCATGGAATGAGATTCTCCTTGTCGGAGTGGCATTGTCCATGGGGGAAGGGCTGCCTCAGAGCGTAAGACCCTAGCCTTTTTTACAGAAGGTTGCACCCATGCACCTCCGTACTTCCCCCTGCCAAGGCCAGTGGAGTCCCTTTCCCATTGCACTTTGTCGAACCACGGGCCTCCATCATGGAGTAAGCCCCATCACCAAGGGCCTCTAACCACGCGTAAGCCCCTGTTTCCTATTTGGGCCGCTCAACGCGTAAGCCCCTTTCCGCTTCTCATGGACACACCCTTTGCGACGTGATCGTCTGGTCCCTACTGCCTCTTGTTTCTCACGCCAAGCATGAATCACGTGGGCTTAGATCGTGCATAGACCATGAAATCCTCTATGGGCCACCTCAGAGCGTAAGACCCATCCCAGTGAACTACGTGGACTTTGATCCGTGCTAACGCACGGTACGTAGGAAGCCTCCACGAGGCTCAATCCCACCACCCGGTCGTTCTGACCTCTCCACGTTGGTTCCCCAACCACCATGGGTCACCTCAGAGCGTAAGCCTCATATCCACTCTGGGCCGCCTCTGAGCGTAAGCCCCAAATGCCCTCATCCCGCATGACGTTAAACTGTATCTCATCCCACATGACGTTAAACTGTATGCCCTGAACTACGTGAACTTTGATCCGTGCTAACGCATGGTACGTAGGAAGCCTCCACGAGGTTCAATCCCCTCGCTCAGTTGTTCTGACCCCTTCACGTCGGTTCACCAGCACCATTATGGGCCGCCTCAGAGCGGAAGCCCCGTATTTCCCCTCTTGGGCCGTCTCAGAGCATAAGCCCCATGTTACACTCCATCATCCATCCTGCTCCTTACCCGGGCCGCCACATCCTGGTGAGATCATGCCACCCCATCCCACTCCATGGTAGCCAAGAAGCCGCCCACGTGCTGGCCCCAACATTGGTGTTACCCCTAGGGGGTCCTTCATTCTGATCCACTCTCAGTGTTCCGATCTGTCTGATCCGTCTTCGCAAGACGTTAAACTCGCGAAATACCCCGTGTTAAACATGGGAAGCTGAGGTAAACCTCAGATGGTACACAATCCCCGCGTTCGATGTGGGATTCCTCGGGAATCCGCGCCCTATAGAAGACCTGTGATAAGGGACAGAAGACAGACATGCCATCCCCTAGCTCCAAGACATGCCAACGATGCCCCAACGTGAGCATTCTCCTCACCGAAGGTTGCTGCCCCGACAAGACCCCTTGGAGCGTCTCGATGGAAGCAACGTAACTAACTGGCGTCCATGCAGATACGGTGCCGGGAACAAGCTTCACGAACCCATCTTAAATCTATGAGGGAGACCCGAACTAGGTGACGAGCTCCGAGGAGGAATCCACAGAAGGAAGAACCGACATCCCATCATCCCGGTTTCGATCAAGGAGCAGACGTCCCTGAACAAGGAACAGATGCCTCCCACCTTTGGAAAGCGGGAATGCGGGGCAATGAGCTACGCATCCTCCCATGCGTGACGGACACACGCGCGCGCCCCAACGTAAAAGTGTCGAAAACAGAAAATGGTGAACCCGACGTGAATATCTTCTCCTCAATATGGAGAATGGTAGAGTTCAGGTTGTTGGAAGATTAGCATGTCACCAGGTCTGGGTACCTACCACCGGGATGTGAAACTCGCCAGGGGTTGAGGCCGTTAGGACATTGACCACTCCGTTCTGCGACGTTGTCAGCGTGGATCCCTATCGCTGACCATGGAAGATGTAATGACGCTGGGCTATTGGTTGTTGATTATTTTTTTTGTTAGTACTAATGAGTTCATCTCCTTGCTTCCAGGAATCGAATCACTACATCTGGAGCTCGATCGCCACCTGCCCACCGGCGCAGGGGAAGGGGCAGTACAAATGCGGCCACCCCGCGCGGTCCCACCATTTCCACAGTCACTCCAACTCTGACCGCCGTAGCTGCCAGGCGCTCACGCCCCCTCTCCCCGTCAGAAATCATCCAGCAAAGGTTGATCAATGACTTGGTTTGTAGGTATGACGAGGAAGGTATCATCCCCACTAGGGGCATGGACCGTTTGGATCTAGAGGCGGTTGTGACTCACCATCATCGCCGACCCCGAGGGCCGCATAGGGAGCCGCCACTCCCCACTCCAACATTCAACCGCTTCGGGAGCCTATCCCCGGAGCACCATGACACATCCCTCGCCTACGCCAATAAGGTGAAGGATGTCTGGGTCTGCCCGATCGGAGACCCGTCCCAGGGGTTAACGGCAAGAACCCCCGCCAGGCTGCGTCGACGCCGCCACCGAACTCCCCGGAACGAGGATCAGGTAATCTTCGTGCCCGCACCACCGGCTCCGACCCATCTGACCCGACACCAGCGTCGGGCGCGAGCGGAATAGAATGCCCGTCCTGGGGCACCAGCGTCAGCAACAACTATGGCCTGAGCCACTGCTGACTCCTGCTACCAGATCCCCGCACACGTTGAGCTGGGGCAGTCACACGCCCGACTGGGATTGAGGGCCCGACCACCCTGAAGGAAATTTGGGTCGACTCTCCCGGTCGCGGGCACAGGCAATGGCCACCGCGGACCAATCCGCGGTAGTGCCATGCACCATGAAGGCTCATTTCGTGCCACTGATCTGGAAAGATGAAGGCTTCTTCGCGATACCTACGCTCCAGGTATGACTCTTTTCGGCTCCCATTGCACTGGGTATAATGTCACTCCCCCTACTGCTGGCCGCGAGTATGGAGCCGTTGCGTATCCAGTCGATCACTCACATGAAGGTCCTCCCCATGTCCCTTTCGACATATGTACTGGTGCTTCTCAGACCCCGGCCTTCAGTCCCCTCTACCCCAGTGCTATTGCAGCCAGGGGACTCCCTAACAGAAATCACCCTTACCCTGAGGAGCCACCCAGGGGAAGGAAGGCGGGGCATCGTCGCCGTAAGAGGAATTTCAGGGGAGTCCAGACGGAAATTAGACCAGTCCGTTTCTCGGACTCTGATGTGGAATACGACTCGACGATGAAACCTCCCCCCCCCCAACCCTTTGAGTCAAGGGCAGGGATGGGGACACAGTGCGTCAGTTTCACACTCCCCGAATGCGAGATCTGTATGATTCCCTCCTCCCTCCGAAGGTATATCTAGGAAGACAAGGACTTTGCGTACCCCCACGGGTCAGACCCGCAATTACCACTAGCCTCCCCGGAAGCACCTTACGCCTCAGTCAGGGAGGGTGGGGAACATTTCAGGGGACCGACGAAAGAGTGGAAAGGTGACGCACCCTCGGCAAGCACCGACGCTGTGACAGGAGGCCCATTCGCTAGCCCATCCTATCGCGAAGTGGCATCCAGGGCACTATAACCCGTGGAGGATGACTCATGGATCGGCGGCCAATCGGCCTATTCGCCGTATTCCCCGCTGGCCACCCCAACGGCCCGACGGCCTGCCTTGGCGCTGTTGCTAGCTCCTTGACCATTCTCAGTTGACGAGCAGGGGTAGAAATGTTCGAACCCCGAACCGGATTCATGGAGCTTCTGGACCATCCTCGCAGCGGGCCACTTACCCAAGATGTTTTGGCCGCTCACAGGGTCGGATTTTGATATACTAGAGTCACTCACCCCGGGGGAGTTTGAATGCTTCCGCCAGACTCTTCGGGTGACTCACTCCTATCTTCTCCATCACCAAGCGCGTTATCCCGGCACTCAAGAACATCTCAAGGATATCAGTGAGCAGTGCCGTCGGGTCAACCTGGCAGCGCTCCCTGTGGTTCGGCACCCCGAGTCACTTGGACACCACAGGGCCCTCCAGCAACAATGCGTCCAGAGTTTTCAAGTACTCTAAAAAGTTATTGAGGAACCCACCCCCCACGTGCACGTCCGCAGATGGGGGAAGTACGCTGCCCTTCTTTTCTGTGCGATCTGCCTACAACCTGATTCACTAGGTGGCCTTGAGGGAATGTCGCCAAGGGCAGTGGCGGTCAACATGGCTGACCTTTCAGATGAGGGAAACAGTGTGGAGCTCCTCGGTGGGGAATCTCCCCCTAAGGAAAAGCAGTTACTGGACCCATCTGGGAGGATTACTCACCAACAGAGGATCCTCCTAGGTCTCCCTGTATCCACGGAGGCACTAACACTGAGCCAAAACATCAGCATGTGTAAAGAGCACGTCTGGTCTGTCAAACCCGCCAACCCATCTGCCTCGGTACAGAAGGCATAGGAAGATCCCAAAAGGCCACGATATGCCAATATCTTGCTGAGCAAAAGAGGCTGGTTAATGATCTCTTGGACGAATGCATTGCAGAGCGGCGGACTGACTACGGTAACCCTAGACCACGACAGTAGGGGAAAGAGCACCTACCCCTTGCCGAGATTCCCCCGGGAAACCGCGACCATGTTGCATTCGCCGATAGGTGAGAGGCCACAGCCCATGGAAAGAGGGAGAGATATGTTTCGCCGAACCCTCCCGAGCGGTGGGATCACCTAGGGGGCCCTGCTCAGTTTCCTCCCGCCACCCCGAGAGTTGCTCCGCCAGCCGCCCCGCAAGCTGCTGAGATTGACTACCGAATTGAAGAGCCTGGAAACACGCTTGTGGTTAGAGATCCCCGTCAGGATAGGAATACGCATCCGGAAGATCTAATGGAAGCACTCATCGCCCACCTAGAGGCCCTGGAAACACAACAGGTGGCAATCCCACCAGATGACAAGCCATACCCATCATGGGTGGATGATATACCGGCCCTGCTGGGATTTGGGAACTGCACTTTCTCCCCCTTTAATGGGACCGAAGAACCGCCACAACACCTGGCCCACTTCAACTCGAGGTGTGGGCCTATGTTAGGGACTCCGACGCAGCAGGAGGCGGCCAATCTCCGTTTCTATATTCAGACACTGGAAGGACCAACATTCGTCTGGTACAACCAACTCCCTGTTGGATCTGTGACTAGCTGGGAGGACCTTCACCGACAATTCCTCTACCAGTTCAGTTCTATAACCCAGAAGATGAACATTGCAGACCTCTTCACGTGTAAGAAAAGGCCCGATGACCGGGTCGCGGACTTCGTCGCCCGGTGGAAGGGGCTCACGTACTCCCTTGACATGCCACTGACTCAGGAGAAATTACTGACAATGTGTGTAGGGAATGATAAAACAGAGCTGGTTCATTCTCTGATCACTCATAATTACCCTGGAGGGTTCTAGGACTTCTCAGACAAGGTACAATGCCTCGAAGAAGCCCTGCAACAGGCCAGTTAGGCAGGCCCAATGCCTCCTGTAATCCCTGCAAGAAGAGACACCAGAGCCGAGCCCGCTGCTGTAGCCCAGATAGAGGCCCCCAGACAGCTAGAGTTGCTACCAGTAAGGCCAGCTCAGCATCCCCATAGTGGTCCACCCCCACGGGCACATCCAATGGCCCAGCAACGACCACCTCAAAACCGGAAACCGCCTCCGCGTAACGCACCACCACCAACTAGGTGAGATAATCAGGCTCCACCTCCTCAGCCTGCTCCACCAACCCCTGGTCATGGTCAGCCTCCAAGAGACCCCTTTCCAGATAGAAGGATTCAGACTTACTCGTTTGACGAGGCCCAGGTCCTCGGTTATTTCCGCAGCGCCATGGAGCAGAGGATCGTGCGGCTACTTGAGTGCCGGAAGCCAGAAGGGGCACATCTCACTGATCACCCAAACTAATGCCCTTATCACCGAACCCTGGGGCACACTATCTAGCTATTCTATGTGTTCAAGGACTGGATCCAAGACCAGATTGACAACAACATAGTCAGGTTGGGCCCAGCCTCAGCGCAAGTGGCAGGTGTCTTCGTGAGATCAGATGGTAGCAGTGGCAATGAGGATGAGTGGGAACAGGTTTCCGACTGTGGGTCCCAGAAGTATAACGACTGGATGGCCCGCAGGATGGTTTCCCGTGCCCATGGAATCATCCGTGCCCGCCTGAGTCAGCCAGAGCCCTCAGAATCTACGAGCGCCACTTTGGCATCGTCATCCCAGCCTAGCCCTTCTTAGAAGAGCGAGTGGTGGCACAATAAGAAAGAACGCGCCTTGCCAGTGCCGTCATCATCCCGCACGCTTGGCGATTTTATGCCTCCAGAAATGGGGATCCCTATGAGACTCCGTCCGGTAGTGGATGACTCCTCGAGTGAAAGCCCGGGGTACGCTTCGGTTATCACCATAGAGTTGGTAAATACCTTTTTGACTCCCGACAATGAGGAATGCTAGGTGGACCTCCCCAATGTCCCCAGCTGTCGCCAACGTCGGCAGAGCCGTGGCTACATGAATCGTCGGGACACGACAGTCGTCACCTCCAGTTAGGCCGTGCACGCTACTGAGACCAGGAAGCAGGCCCGATACAGAGATCAACACACGCGGCTCCCTCACCCGGTGTCGGCAGGTTCGCCTCCTCCACCGTTTGTGTTGCTGGATTAGGCGGGACCACCTCGGTCGTGCCGCAACCAGCCCTGCCCTACCACCGGACGAATACAACCTTCCAGTACTAGCATGACAGCCACCTCCCAGGCTTCTACTAGTGAACAACGAGACATGCCTAGTACCGGTCAGTCACCGGTCCCGCCAACAGGGCCCTTCATGCCTCCAATTGCAGAGAGACCTCCTGTAAGCAGAAGATCGCGTTTGGCTCAAAAGTATGATGTTCTAAAGAACCTGGCCGGCATTCCGGCAAGGCTTTCTATCCTTGAGGCCCTTCACCTGTCGTCTGAAATGCGTGAGGCACTTGCTGAGGCTCTAAGGAGCCCCCTCCAGTTTGAAATGGAGGTAGCGGCCGCAGAAGCCTTCCACACCAAGGTGATTGAGGATGCCATGTCAGGAGGTTATCTCGTTTTCTGGTGAAGATGAAGACGTTCCTATACATGTGCACATCTTCCAACTGTACATCACCGTCCAGCTCAATGGTGTGGAAGTCCACCGCTGTCTTGTTGACACATGTTCTGGGATTGACCTAATCCCAACTCAGATGCTGCGGAGGCGGGGCCTATTTGAGGATGATCTAACTCCCTCCGACCTTAGGATTCAGGGGTATGACAGGACCGAGCAAACTCCACTCGGCAAGATTCGTCTGAATACCCAGTTTCGCGACCTAATTTCCAATACCAAATTCATGGTTGTCTCTCAGGACACCGCCTACAACGCGTTGATGGGCAGGCCGTGGCTCCACCTTCACACAGTGGTCCCCTCATCGTATCTCCAGTGCCTCAAATAATCCCTTAAGGGTCGAGTGGGCATGCTCCAAGGAGATGCGTCTCATTTTGCCTCTTGTGAAGCCCATTATCTGGACACTGACTTTTACAAGAGCAAGGACAAGTAGATCCTGGCAGGTGAGGTCAAGCCTGCCACTGTCACGAGTGATCCCTGGGCAGGTTTGGATGACGCATATGTATTCCCAATCCATCGGTTGGAGGCCACGACCCCCGACATGGGGCAATGCTTTGTTGTTTCAGGTACTAGAGGAAGGCATATTTCCGGGTCCAAGCGACGACGAGAAATCACCTCGTACTCTTACACGAACCAGGCTCAGGTGATCCCCAAGCCTCTTACCCTTGTACGATATCGGGACGTTGGGCTCATAGCAACGGAAGTACGTCATATGTGTCTGTTTCACCGGGCCGGAATCGACCGACTCAAGACAACGCGCCACTACTTATTTGATATCATAAAGCATGGCCCCTTGGGATGAAGGCCAGATGGGATTGGATCAACCGCCGTTTTTTCCATGGTCTCTGCGGTGCATGAGTCGACTAACGTGACGACCTATGCCGCCCAATCCGGCACCAACTTCCCATCAGGGTCTGGCAGCCCTGAAATGTCTTGCCCCATGGGAGATCCCCCCACGAGCGAAGAGGAGGACATGGAAGATGCTCCTCCTGCCTTTGAGGAGGGAATCTCTACCACGGTCGACGAGTTAGTGCAGGTGAACCTCAGTAGCAAGGAGGACCCGAGACCCACATTGGTCAGCGCCGCTATGCCCCCCGAGGAAGGGCAACAGTACATAGACTTCCTAAGACAACACCGTGATGTTTTTTCTTGGAGTTATGACAAGATGCCGGGACTAGATCCCCAGGTAGCCGTCCACTGCCTTGGCCTCCCAGCAAACCATCGCTGGTTCAAGAAGCCTTCCAGAAAGATTCACCCCTCTCATGGTGCCATGGTTGAGGATGAAGTTGATAAGCACATATTCAAGCCGATTCTCAGGATGCTGGTGGAGTGTTACGTGGACGACCTGGTGATTAAATCTCGTCAGCACCTGTACCATCTCAAAGAACTTGAGAAAGTCTTTGGCTTCCTCTGTTCTCACCACTTGAAGATGAACCCGTTGAAGTACACCATCAGGGTCACCTTCGTAAGGTTTCTTGGTTTCATTGTTAGGTATCGAGGCATCGAGATCGACCCAAATAAGATCAAGGCCATCAGTCAGATGCCTCCCCCGAATCATATTCGGGAGCTTCGAGGCCTCCAAGGCCACTTAGCCTATATACGCCGATTCATTGCGAACCTGGCCGGAAAGTGTAATCCCTTTTCTCGGCTCATGAAGAAAGGAACCGCCTATGGATGTGATGAATAGTGTCAGATATATTTTGAGGAAATCAAGAAGTATCTGCTTCAACCTCCGGTCCTGATGCCACCTGTTTCCGGAAAGCTGCTGGTCCTTTACGTGACCGCCCTGGAGTGATCCCTCGGTGCACTTCTCACCCAGAAGAACAATGAGGGAACAGAGAATAGCCTCTACTACCTCAGCCGCATGCTCCTCGATGCAGAAATTAGATATTCTCCCATCGAGAAGAGCTGCCTGGCGCTCATATTTTCCATGCAAAAGTTGCGGCACTACATGCAGCACCACGAGGTACAGCTGGTCTCTCGGGTAGACCCGTTGAAATACATCCTGAACCGACCTATGTTTACCGACCGATTGGTGCGCTGGGCGGTGATCCTCCCGTAGTTCGACATCAGGTTCGTACCTCAGAAGGCCGTCAAAGGATAGGAATTGGCAGACTTGTTAGCTGCCCACCCAACCTCCACAGACCAGCCACTAGATCTAGGCTTTCCTGATGAGGCAATCCTCTCAGTCGATCACCCCATCCCATGCTGGCAGATGCACTTTGACGGTGCCTCCTAGAGCCCCACCGGTAGAAGGCTCAACGATCCTAGGCTTAACAGAGTGGGACTGGGTATCGTCTTCATCCCCCCGGAGCAAGCCATTCTTCCATATTCATTCTTGTTGTCATAAGGCTGCACCAACAATGAGGCAAAATATCATGCCCTCATCACTGGCCTCGAGTTGGCTCCCGAGATTGATGTACCCCATCTGTATGTAAAAGGGGACTCCGAGCTAGTCATCAAGCAGGTCAATGGTGACTATGCTGTCAGAAAGCCATAACTCGTGCCATTGCTGGAGTGAACCCTCCGTATATGGCTAAGTTCCCCTCCCGGCCAGAGGCCATTCACATTCCCCGGTCTCAGAACAGTCGAGCGGATGCTTTGGCCAGCCTGGCCGCATCACTTGTAGAGCCCGAACAGGATGACCTAATTATCCATATGGTGCACTAGAGATTCATTGCTCCTGTTATTCCGGAGGGCGATCGTGGCCTGCGAGTGAACCATATCGCCGCTGGTGCCCCTACGTCAGGATCCCCGGGGGCTTCAGGTGCGGTAATTGAGACAGTTCCTGACTGGAGGTCACCCTTGGTTGAGTATCTCCAGCATGACAATCTTCTACCAGACCGAGCCGAGCAAGAACGAATCCGACACCGCGCACCGCAGTTCACCCTTCAAAGTGGTCCCAGCCTTTGGAAGCTCCTTTATAGGCGCGGATTTGATGGTGTTCTCCTCCGTTGCCTTCAAGGAGTCGAGATCCCACAAGTCATGCATGAAGTGCACACTGGTTCCTATGGCGCCCACCAGGCCGGGTCGAAGTTGTCTCACCAGATTCAGAGGCTGGGATACTTCTGGCCCTCCATGATCTACTACTACATCGAGTTTTCCAAGAGGTGTCATGCATGCCAAGTTCATGCTAATTTTGTGCATCGGCCATCAGAGCCTCTCCATAATACCAAGTATTCTTGGCCCTTTACAGTCTGGGGGTTGGATGTCGTAGGACCTTACCCGTCGGTGACGTCCCGCCAGTGCCGGTTCATCTTGACCGCTACGGATTTCTTCTCGAAGTGGTAAGAGGAAATCCCGCTCAGGGAAGTCAAGGCCTGTTCTATCGCTGACTTCGTGAGCTCCAATATCAGCTATCGGTTTGGAGTACCTCATTCTATCCTCACAGATAATAGAACAAACTTCCGAGCAGCCGAGCTGAAGAAATTGTATGCTAAGTACATCATTCGCTCTAACCACACCTCCCACTATCATGCGCAGACAAATGGACAGATCGAGGCTTTTAACAAAACCCTCTCTAATATTCTGCAAAAGATGGTTGGTCAGAACAAGAAAAGTTGACCGGACAAGCTCCCCAACTCCCTCTGGGATTATAGGATGATGATTCGAAACTCTGCCCAGGTGACTCTGTATTCCCTGGTATACGGAGCTGAGGCCATCCTGTCCATCGAGATCCAGTTGCCCTCATTTTGCACGGCGGTCTACGACCAGCAAGCGCCTGATAGAGTTTCCGAAATCCGTCTAGCCGAATTGGAAGCGCTGGATGAAAGTAGGATTTTCTCTTTACATAACTTGGAAAGGCATCAGAGTAGGATGGCTCAAGCTTTCAATAAGAAGGTTCTCCTCCGCTCCTACCTGCAAGGTGACCTGGTGCTGGCTCTCAGAGCGCCAATGATTCCCGGCAGGAAACCACCCAAGTTGGAGATCAAATGGGAGGGGCATTTTACTATCCAGAAGGTCTATCCCAATGGTGCGTATTCCCTGGTGAATATGAATGGTGAGCGCATAACTCCTCCCACCAACGCCAGGTTCCTCAAGCAGTACTTTGTTTAAGGGCTGACACAGTCCCGCATGACCTTAAACTGCACACGGTCCCGCATGACCTTAAACTGCACACGGTCCCGCATGACCTTAAACTGCACCTGGTCCCACATGACCTTAAACTGCACCCGGTCCCGCATGACCTTAAACTGCACCCGGTCCCGCATGACCTTAAACTGCACCCGTTCCATCATGACCTTAAACTGCACCCGGTCTCGCATGACCTTAAACTGCACCCGGTCTCGCATGACCCTAAACTGCACCTTGGTCTGAGTTCTAAGACCTAAAACTAAGATCCTTACACGCTCCCGCATGACCTTAAACTACATTTTTCCCTACATCTAGGCTCCTGGGTCCGAGTTCCAGGACCTAAAACTAAGATCCTTATTTCGTTCAACATGACATTAAACTGCCTCTCTAGAACTATGTATAGATTGATTCCCATCTTTATGAGATACATAGGACCG
Source organism: Viscum album (assembly GCA_963277665.1). Classification (NCBI taxonomy): domain Eukaryota; kingdom Viridiplantae; phylum Streptophyta; class Magnoliopsida; order Santalales; family Viscaceae; genus Viscum; species Viscum album. Next base: position 399,145,630 of record OY728144.1, read on the forward strand.
CCTGAACACTTATATTTCAGGTCCAGCCCCATCTCTTAGGGGATCTCACGATCTCCCGGTTTCCTCAGTCTTTTGGCCTACCCTTCCCTCGGGGATCCGCCATCTTTTGGCCGCTCTCAGAATGAGCCCTTTGACCCTTTCTGGTGGTCTGCTAATGTGTTCAGAGTACTCTGGTCTAGGACCTGGAGTGTCAGATTTGACTTAGGCAAGTTTTCGTCCGCTTTTCAAGCTTCGTGTTCCCCTTAATTCAGGCCCCACCATCCTTCACACCCAGAGGGACCCCCAAGAACGGCCTGGATACAACACCTAAGGGCTCTCCTACCGTCACGGGCCAACGCCCCCAAGGGTTTCAGGCAACAAATTGATACAAATCCCGTGTTGTGAATGTGGTCAGTGGTTGATGCTCATTTGTTTGCCCCCACCTCTAGGCTAACGTGACATGATGTTGTGTTGCGAACATGGTCCGTTGTAATCCCCAGTCGTCACGCCGACTTTCTTGGGCCCTGAATGTTGGTTGCCTGATTAACATTATGTTCTTCCCCACCATGTCAAGGTGGAATCTCGACACTCCTTGTACTAACCCTTAGTACACCCCCACACGTCAGACAGACCAAGCTGTGTAACAGTGTCTCTTGGGGCTCCCGCAATCTGAGCGCTAGAGTATGTGCTTGGGTTTCTTCTTTACAGGTTGCATGTAGCTTGACACTCATCCCCATGGGGAACGAGGTGTCGCCCGGACATTGTGTTTTGGGTCCAGCACAGCTAGGAGCTAGCATCTTCTATCCCCCTCCTGATTGTCGAATACTCGTAGGCCCCTTTGGCCCGAGGCTCCTCTCTCGGAATCGTGCGCGGTGATGGTATGGGATTACGCCCTCACCCGCATCAGGTATGATTTATCGCATTGTGTGTGTTCCCCTAGGTCCAAATCCATATGACCTTAAACTGTTCTATTGGTCCAAACTGTATGACCTTAAACTATGTTGTTGGTCCTACCACATGACCTTAAACTGTGATGATATTGTCCTGGCCGAACGACGAAAAATGGCACTGCATTGTGATGACCTCCCCATGGGGGACATCACGCCAGGTATTGGTCGATTACCATGCCGCATTTCAACGCCTGTTATGGCTATATTGTTGTGGAGACACCATGATTTTCTACCCTAGGCTAGTTTCCCCACAAAAGAAAAAGCATTTACCTCCAAAAAACAAACAATATATATCAAATGACGCTTCTTTTGGTGTGAGGGCTAGACCCGCACGACTCCTTCATCCTTTGCGCAGGCGCCACATCACGCCATGATTCCTTTCAAGAACTACGTATGGCTTGATTATCATCCTTATGAGATATGTAGGAGCACCTGGGAACTTCCCCATAGGCCCAGCCTAACTTTTTGCGCTTGGTCTCTCGGCCTAAACGCATTCCTGGGAGCACATAGTAAGCAGGGATTTGCCCCATTCACGTTGGATTTTTCAATCGCTTTACTGTGTGTCTCCCAGTCCCCTTCTCCTTTGGTCTGAGTTATAAGACCTAAAACTAAGATCATTTCTTTGGATTTCCACGACTCACTCTCTCTTGTGGGATTGTACGGTGTGGTGCGGGATTATGTCCTCATTCACGTCAGGTTACTCACCGTGCCGTGACTATCCCCAGATGAGATGTGTCCCTCATCCTGCATGACGTTAAACTATATTTCGTCCAACATGACATCAAACTGTGCTTCTAGAACTATGTCTGACTTGATTATCATCCTAATGAGATACGTAGGAACACCCGAACATTTCGTCTTGGGTGCAGCCCCAGGGATTACCAAACCCCATCGCTTCTTATTGTCGGCCCCTTGGCCTGACTTCTTGGGAAGTGGTGTAATCGGGATATCTAAGCCGAATAAGTTCGGGATGCCCCATAGTAATAATGCAAAGCGGTAGTTCTCTCGCCAAAGTGGTCCTGCCTGAAAATTGGGACAACCTGTGATCAGGTCGGTACGTCCGCCTAATGTGCCTCCACCACGGTGGAGCAATATCAGGAGTGTTGGAATTTGTTCGAACAAACCACCAATCCACCTTCCACGCTTTGCGTGACCTTTTATTTTTATCCTCATTCTCTTTCATGTTCGATGGGACCCCCTAACAGTATAGATGATAGACATATGGTCCACCTACTATCCTAGGCCAACGTTCTAGAGGACTGGTCATGTTTGACAGGACCCCATAACAGTATGGATGATAGACTATGGTCTTCCTGCTGCCACAATATGGATGATAGACTTTGGTCCGCCTATTGTAGCAATATGGATGATAGACATATGGTCCGCCTGCTGTCCTGGGCCAACGTTCCGGAAAACTGACCGGCGATATTTGAGTTAGGCCCCATGTTGTGAACATGGTCAACGGTCATCCCTCATTTATTGTCCCCATTCCAGGCCAACATGATATGGATGCAGCGTTTCTGCCACCGATAACAGTTATCCTCCATTGTCGCGCCCCATAGTGTTCCGAATTCGGGCAGCGTGATTCACCTTTCCTCTCCATCTCGCTATGTTCGGATGGATTTCAATTCCCCTGAAATCGCCCCACTCACGTGTCATAGAACATTGAGAAGGTGATATATCAATCGTCTTGAGGACTCCTCCTCAGAAATCCAGGCCCAATTTTGGATGCCTGAAGCTTGGTCAATTCCCCACAGTTAGACGAAATGATAGCACGCGTATCCTTTGCTTCTCGCGTTGGGTGTGACCCACAGGAGCTTAGGGATGAGTTGTTATTCGTTTTGTAATTATGGTTGAGAATATTAAACCAAGGGTACAAATGAATGGATTTGGACATGTATTGGATTGAGATGATGAGCAGTATAAGAAAGAAGTTCATGAGATGGCCAAAACAAAGCCTTTAGGGATCAGCGTGCTGAATCTATCTTTCTATCACTCCTACCCTTTGGCTGGTAGCCTTCAGGACCACTTCTCACTCCTTGAAGACTCTCTCCTCATCAGCCGCCATAGAGCACAGCTCGCCAACCCTAGATTGTTCCTGCGCCCACTCGGTTCGAAGTACGGTCATCTGGTGACTCACCTCCATCAGTTTTTCCTGCGCGTCGGCCAGCTGGGCCGTCAATTTCTCCACAAGCTCAGAGCCAATTTTAATGAAGGTCTCCTTATCTGCCGCCTTCCCTTCGAGGTGATGGACCTCCGGCTCCGCCCTCAGCAACGCTTGGGCCCTCGCTGATCTTTCCCGACACTGGGAAACGTTGGTCTGCCGGCTGCTCTCGCGTATCTTCTCGGCCATGTAATCACGAACTGTCAGATGAAGTCGCTGAGCGTCAGCCCCTCTGGTGCATAGGAAGCGCAGCCAGGTCTGGAGTGATCCCATCCGCCTCAACCAATCCGACTGGGGATGTCTGATAAAGCACTAGATACACGTCCACCCTTTTCGTCGTGTCATCCGGCTCTCCTCGTCTCCCTCTGAGTCCGAGTCATCTATCTCTTCAGGGTCAGCGGGTCGGTACATAGGGAAGGAAGCCATCAGATTTGCAGCAGGATCTGCCCTAGGGATGTCATTGTGAGGAATAGGATCCTCGATGTCCGGACGACCTTCCTCTCTCACCCCAGCAGTGACGATGCCTCCATTAGCTTCCGACGTCTCCTCAAGAACAGTGTCACTGATGTCCGCTGCCCCCTGCTCACCAATTTTCGGGGACAACTCAGTGTAGGGAGCATGTTCTGAATGAGGTGGTATGTCCGCCACTGGTCCGCTCACAGATGGCCCAGGCTCCGCAGCCTGGTGAGCCTCCAATGTTGAGATCACTGCACAAGACTTACACTATTTAGTTGGGATCTTTTGATACCAAGTGCCAGTAGTGAAGTGTGAGACTTACAGGAATCTAGAGCATCAGTATCCAGTGTTCCGGCCGCTGCAGGATCCACCATGATGGGAGACCCCTCTGCGCTTGTTAGTTCAATGATGGGTTCCAGATCCATATCCTGTCCCACCGGTTCCTCTCCTCCCTCCTCTAGTGGGGACGCCCGACCAACACTCAGACGATCCTAAGAGAGGTAGAGAGATGGTTGGGAAATTGAAAAGGAGAACGAATGAAGAAGGAAAATGAATGAAGATAGAGATAGACCTCGAGTATCTCGGTTATGTTGAGATCAGAGTTGACAATCTCGCCACTTTCTCGGAGACTCCCTTGGTAGGTCTCCCCCAGCGACCCCTCACCTTCGGGTTCTACTTCTTCTTCATCTTCTCCTTCGCCTTCGTCTTCTCTGGTTTCCTCCTCCCCCTCCGACTCCTCGTCACTGTTGCCTTCTCCCGATGACATCACTTCCGGATCATGCTTCTGGCCGAGCATCAATATCACTAGGAAAGGTGGCTCCGCACGCCGACCCCTTTGGCATGCGTATGTGTCCATGGCCATTAGATAAGCATGCTGCCAATGGATGTTTACCCGGTCGGTAATTCGAACAAGCCCGACCTCTGGCAGCTGGATCCCATTTTGCATTATCTTCTTCTAGATGGCTTCAATGCTCAGCGATTGCCGTAGGGTCATCCAGGCCGACCATAGTGCCGGGAGAATTACATCTTGGGAAGGTTCGAGCAGGTATCATATCTGCTTCCCGGGCAGCTCCCTGGCCGCCTCATGTGACCCCCCTACGAGCAACGAGGTCGCGGTGACGCTGTGTGATGTTCCCGCTGCTGAAGTCCCGGCCTGCGCAAGCCTCGCTGCCTGACGCACCCCTGGTTCCTCCCTTTCAGCTACACCTTTCCTTCTTCCCCGTCACCCGGTTTCCGCATGAGTAACCTCGAGCTGCTAGACTCTCTTTCGTAAAAGCCCCTCAGGGTACGCAATGGTCCGGTGTTCGGCATACTTGGTTTCTAGGCCAGCGTCAACCCCGGTGGGAGGAAGAGTAAGGACGTCGCCAGAGCTGAAAGTGGTAAACATCCACCACATATGGTGCAGAACGCAGGGATTCTTCTCCTGCCAGACAACCGTGAATACCTTTTTCGACATTCGTTGGAGGCACTCGAATTTCCTAGTGAATCGGAATGGCACTTAAGGCTCGCAGATCACCTTCCCGTCGATCCGAGCCACGAGAACCCCGCCTCGAATGCTCTGTAAATACTCCTGCTATTCCAGAGATCCTCGCCCATTTTCCACCATCTGGACGACCAGGGTGGGGAATGGGCTAAAGTGGAAGTTGTTGTGGTTTCCGATGCAGATTCTCATGCCCTTCTTATTGAGCGTCATCGGCGCCACCCTAGTGATATTCAGCAGTGACGGTCGCAGGCCATTGCCCAGAGGACGGATGGCGTTTGGGAAAGTGTACCCGCAGAGATGAGCCGCCACCCAGCCATGGAAGATCTGGAAGGGACCACATACTCTCCAAGGCAACCACCCGTCATGAGATGCGTCCCAAGATGGCATACAGCTTGGCCAAAACGGGGAACCCCAAGTTGAACCGTTTGTTGGAAGCCATGGTGCCCGCCATCACCAGTGTTGCTGGACGGACGCCCATCCTCGCGTCCTTCACTGGCAGGATCCAACCTCTCAGGAAGGAAGCAAGGAACCCAGCGTACCAGATGTTCAGGTCCTGGGTCTCAAATGACGTGGTAGACCCATGATTGGTATTGCCCCGCCTCTAGGGTCCTCCAGTATGACCCATCCCTGCTCCTCTGAGCTGCAGTTGGGCACCATTTACCCCGTTCCGGCATCTTTATGGCCGGATCCTTCTCAAGGACCTAGATGAACCAGCCCTTTTAGGCAATGTCCTTCAGGAAGTCCTTGACCCCCAGCCTCTCTTTGGCCAGCTCCAACAGGTGCCACGTCATCATAGGCGTCTGTGACCTGTCTTCCTAGGTGCTCTTTGGAGGAACGAACTCGTCATATTGGTAGCCCTCTAGTGGGATAACTCTGATGCAGTGAACATCCCGGAGACTGATTCCAACTTCCCCATGATGAAGGTGGAATGTGTTGGTATCAGGAGACCACCGGGTGAATAGATCCGGCCCGAGCTCAGGTTGACGGTGGAAGTGGAACTGCGATGTCCATACCGCCTCAAACAAGCCAATATGCCGCAGTTCATCCCCAAACCGGTCGCAAGTATGGAGAACCCAGAACGTCCAGGACCACTCGCTGGTGAAGTTTCCCCTGGACCGCAGGTCCCAATCCTTCAGCCATCCCTTTGTGTCATCCGTGACGATCTGACGGAACATACTCACGTAGAAGGCCGAAAAATTCTCTACAACAGGCTCGTCCCCGGTAATGGTCATAGTCCTTGGGTTCAGGACATATACGTCCAAATGTCTAGTTTCCCTGGAAGGACAGCCGTTGTTGGTGATGTTGTAGTGAGGAAGCTCATCCTCCCAGGTCACCCATGACTACGGCGTGTCCACCTCGATGCCCAGCAGGGGCACATCCTCTAGGATGCCAAAGTTCCAGAGCGGGAGGTTGTTAGACTGGGGATACATCTTCTGGGCTGGAGTCAGCAGATTGAACAAGGTCAGGTTGTCGGAAAAAATCACCTTTGCACCATAAACCCCCTCGGTCTCCACCATTTTGGTCCTACGAGCGGCGGCTTTTCCCTCATCAACTCGGTTTGCGGCCATCTCGAATATCTCAGGAGTTGCATGAAACCAGGATGTTGTGCGTGGAATCGGAGAGTACTGCGTGAAATCTGAAGTGACGGTGAAAAATCCCGGATATGGGAATGCAATCGGCATGCTAAGCGCGGAATATCCCGAGTAGGCACGCAAAGACGGCCAAAATTCGGAAGGAATTCCACGCTGCCAGAGCGTTTTTACGCATAGCCGCGAGAGCAATTTCACGCATGAGAGCGATAAGCCTATTGCGTGGAAAAGCTGAAGTACAGATTTGGGACCCAACACCCCTTTTTATAGTCGAGGCCACTGTTCCGCGCTGCGTGGAAAGTAAATTCTGCACCGATCCGTCGTTTTGCGCGCCACATGGGTTGTTTGCGCGCTAAGCGCCCAGGAGTGATCCTGCTTTGGCGTTTCGGCGTTTTCCTCAGAATCCAACCGTTGTGACCTCTTGCCGATCCAATTTCAAGGGGGGGCATTTGTAAATGCCGAAAAAATTCTGTAACACCTAGAGGAAGTTTCGAAATGGAAAAGCGAATTCATATTCGGAATCAGAGGCCCGATCCGGAGGCCTAGGAAGTGGTGCGCGAAATAAAGAAGGACTTGCGCAAAATAAATCCGTTCGCACGAATCATCCTCAGGATGCGCGTAATCGAGATGGTGAGGCATGCAATTTTGCGTGCCCCAGTTCCTCGCGGTGAGGTTTTTGCGCGCCGACGGTTCCCGGCATGGAAGATTTCGCACACCGCCTAGATTCTACGCTGCTCGAGGCCTATAAATAGAAGGCGACCCCAAATGGTTTGGGGTTGAGGAATTCAAAATCGCTTCCGTGTGTGCAATTTGACTTCCCCTGCACACAATATGACTTCCAGGTAATTCCCCTTTTCGCGCAACCTTGCCCCTGGGTTCGCCTTGGTGCGCAACTCCACTGGCTTAAGTGAATTTGCCCTCTCCTCCGGGTACTTCCCTTGTGCGCAATCCATGTCCCGTGCGTGAAGTCCCCTTCCATGTACGCGATACCTTGTGCAAAATCACCTATCCACGCAATCCTTTGGCCCTATTGCGTGCCATCCCGGTGCTTTTCATGCAAACCTTCTCTTTGCGCGCAACACCCCGACCCCTTTACCTTGATGCCCCTTGGCTGCCTCTCCGTGTCGGCACCTGATGTCTTCCCTGCGAGGCATGCACGCCATGCATTGTTTTCCCGTATGGCCTTCCAGGCTCGTACGAAGTAACCTCAAGGTTCCTTGGGTGGTGTTTGCCGTTTCGCTTCTTTTCCTTATGATTCTACACAAAGGCACACTAATGGATATTGCTTCTTCGCATAGCCACGCTAACGTGGACCCTTCAATGGTTCGCCCTGCGGCCCCCCTTCGCTACGGCCTTGCCGATGCATTCCCTCCCACAAGGGGTAGAGGGAATTGGGAATGTAAGCCCTAGGGGTGTGGAGCGAACCCACCTCGTCCAAGTTGCAGGACGTTAAACTGCTAAGCACCTCGTCCATAACACATGATGTTAAACTGTAGTCCGCCCCCGTGCTTCGCACGTAGGGTCCCCCCCCGGCTCGGGCATTCTTTACACCCACTCGTCTCTACGAGAATGGACTCTTCCTCTCATAGAATGATATCCTCCTTTTCGGAGTGGCGTTTGTCCATGGGGGAAGGGCTTCCTCAGAGCGTAAACCCCTAGCCTCTCTTATGGAAGGTTGCACCCATGCACCTCCGTACTTCCCCCTGCCAAGGACAGTGGAGTCCCTTTACCACTGTGCTTTGTCGCACCACGGTCCTCTATCCTGGAGTAAGCCCTGGAACCAAGGGCCGCTAACCACGCGTAAGCCCCTATTTCCTCTTTGGGCCGCTCAACGCGTAAGCCCCTTTCCTCTTCTCACGGACGCACCCTTTGTGACGTGATCGTCTGGTCCCTACTGCCTCTTGTTTCTCACACCGAGCATGACCCACGTGGTCTTAGAGCGCGCATCGAACATGATATCCTCTATGGTGCACCTCAGAGTGTAAGCCCCATCCCAGCGAACTACGTGGACTTTGATCCGTGCTAATGCACAGTACATAGGAATCCTCCACGAGGTTCAAGCCCACAACCCGGTCATTCCGACCTCTCCACGCCGGTTCCCCGACCACCATGGGTCACCTCAGAGCATAAACCCCATATAAACTCTAGGACACCTCTGAGCGTAAGCCCCAAATTCCCTCATCCCACATGACGTTAAACTGTATCTCGTCCCGCATGACGTTAAACTGTATCTCATCCCGCCTGACGTTAAACTGTATGGTACGTAGGAAGACTCCACGAGGTTCAGGCCCCTCGCTCAGTTGTTCCGACCCCTTCGTGTCGGTTCACCAACACCATTATGGGCCGCCTCAGAACGCAAGACCCGTATTTCCCCTCTTGGGCCATCTCAGAGTGTAAGCCCCATGTTCCACTCCATCATCCATCCTGATCCTTACCCGGGCTGCCACATCCCGGTGAGATCATGACACCCCATCCCACTCCATGGTAGCCGGGAAGCCGCCCACGTGCTGGCCCCAACATCGGTGTTCCCCCTAGGGGGTCCTTCAATCTGATCCACTCTCAGTGTTCTGATTAGTCTGATTCATCTTTGAAAGATGTTAAACTCACAACATACCACGTGTTAAACATGGGAAGATGAGGGAAACCTCAGATGGTACACAATCCCCGTGTTTGATGTGGGATGCCTCGGGCTTCAGCGCCCTCGAGAAGCCCTGTGATAAGGGACAGAAGACAGACATGCCAACCCCTAGCGCCAAGACATGCCAACGACACCCCAACCTGACCATTCTCCTCACCGAAGGTTGCTGCCCCGACAAGACCCCTTGGAGCATCTCGATGGAAGCAGCATAATTAACTGGCATCCATGCAGATATGGCACCGGGAACAAGCTTCATGAACCCGTCTTAAATCTATGAGGGAGACCCGGACTAGGTGACGAGCTCTGAGGAGGAATCCACGGAAGGAAGAACCGAAATCCCATCATCCCGATTTTGATCAAGGAGCAGCCGTTCCGAAATAAGGAATGGATGTTGCCCACCTTTGGAAAGCGGGAATGCGGGGCAACAAGCCGCGCGTCCTCCCATCCGTGACGGACACGCGCGCATGCCCCGGTTTAAAAGCGTCAGAAACATATACAATTAAATTAATAGAAAATAAAAAATGACATCATACCCATTATCATCATCATCATCTTCACCACTATTATCATCATCATCAATCTTGGGTTTTTTTTATGAAAATATATATATATATATATATATTAAAGGGTGTTTTAAACCATCGTTAAAATATGAAATTACTAGAGCTTATTTTATCAACTATTAAAGCCATATCTGATATTATTTTAATTGTTTTTCAAAATACATATGTATTATTTAAGGGGCGTTATGGTTAAATTTCTCTAAAAAAATAGAAGCTAAATAGAATTTTTTTAGAATATAAGGTGATCATTACTGCCAACCAACTTGATAATTGTTACAAACATACATATGGTTTAAAAAACTAGAGGCAACATAAAAGACCAGAAAACCAATGTGTGTTCTGCTTGTACATCCCTCCATCATGAAAAACCTCTACCATCAGGTCCTCATCCCCCGTCATTGAACCTGAGGTGCTTGTCCACCATGGAAGACTATTGAACAAAGGTCCACATCAATAGATGATAGTTATAAACGAATCCTTTTGGAGATCAATATGGGTAAGATGCTTATGGTTGTGCTGACCCCCCACAGTTATCGCCACTGGTCGTTCTCTACACACCGCTACCACTAGATGTGTTCACCAACCACCTCACCTCGTTGGGATGCCTGAGCACCATCATCATCACCACTATGGAAATGATGCCAAAACTATTAATATACACCACAATGACGAGTAAGATATCACCAAATACACCCAACATCATAACCCTTTCCTACACTTCACCCCCACCATTGAGCGGGGGTTATCATCACACCTTCGGCCTTAGAAGGCCAAACCTGCCTTCATCATTGTCAAGCACCGGGCCTACACAATACCCTTTACAATGATTGAGAGTCAAACCACTACTACAAAATTCACAATTAATAGTGCTACCCATTATCAATGCAATCTAAAAAACACTGATAAAGGTACCCTGTATCACCACATTTTTTAGCACAGATAAATGGTGAGCTTTATCAGATCTAAAAAGTGATGAAAAAAGGTATATTTATAAAAAGTATATCATTAAAAACATATATTAGTATATAAATATATTTATATTGATAAAAATATAATTTAATTTATTTAATATGATTTATATTTGACAAAATATATATTTACACTTGATATATAACATATTTAATTAAAAATGGCATATAAAATAAAAAATATATATTATTAAAAATCTTGTTTCATATAGAAATATATATTTATATATATATATCTTAAATATTATTTATATAATACTAATGTATTAAAAATCATATTTACATGTCATATATTTAGTGAAAATGGTTTATAATTTAATTAAAAATATTGACTATTTTTTTTGGGGAAATAGGGATAGGGAACAAAATCTCAATCCCATGTATTAAGAAAGAAGAAACAAATAAGTGAAGTTAAAACATGCAATACAACCCACATCAAAAAATAAAGGATTTAAATGACGCCAACAACAAACAACCTAAAAAGGCACTAAAAATCAAGAATAATCATCCGTATTTGTAAGGTAAGGACCCCACCCACCCCTACCATGAGGGGGTATGCCATGTGGATTTCAACCCGACTTCCAAGAATTTTATCTCTTCCATGGATCAGGAACTTAATCTGAAGATAAATCAGTAGTGTATGTGGTCCATATTCCCAATAACTCTATAGAATCATTCATAACGACAACATCCCCCACACCAACTTCCGAAGTAATACATGAAGTAATAGAAGAAGTAATCCTTAACTCATCATTGAACTGAAAACTAGTCTGAATATACACACTTTCATCTCCATATTAAGAACTATTCATATGACTTGTCTCCCATCTTGAGGCCCCATATACATTTAATGAAACCAAATAAATATCATTTTCTAAAGAAAATGGTGTTTCCATTACCCTTGAGTCAGCAATACTGCCTTTTTTGCATCTAGGAAAATGTTGAACTCCTCTATCAGCCACCTTTGAGGACCCTACCTCAAGATACCTCTCAAAAACAGGCTAACAGAATCAAGATACTAGAGAAAAAAAACATTCTACTTACTAACATAAACCAATCCATGAACCTAAAAAAATACACTAGGTAGTTCATTGTAAAAAATAGTACGTGAAATGCTTTGAGCTTGGTCGGGGCATCCCAATAGGGGGAGAACTACCCAACACATGTTTTTTCCATGGGGTCATTATTTGACTGGAATCCAATGGTTATACTCATCAATCTCCATGGGAACTAGAACATGCTTGAGTCCCTCCCGGATCAGGGCACTATTGATATTATATACAAGGATATTGAAATACATTAACTAGTTGGGGAATATGTGGTGCACTCTCGGGTTGGTTATAGTGCCCAGATAGCAGTCGAGTGTAACCCATACACAAATTTTGTAGTCGGGTGGTTGTCGAGTGGTTAACACACCCCGTAATCTTGCATGAAAAAAGGATCAAATATAGGTAGGAATATTTTTTTGAAGTTTATATAGAAATACTATAGCATCAGTACTAAAAATATGAATTTCAATGATCGCCAAAAGCGGTTGCTAAAGCCCTTTAGAGACTGCCATGTGACTGCATTTGGCGGTCATGATAGCTCGGTTGGTATTTCTCAACGCGACCACCCCTGGAGGCCACTAAAACAATCCTTTGATATAGATTTATTTTTGGTGTCAACAATGTGCTTGGGAACTTAGGGCATTTACAAGATTTAATAAGTAAGGACTGTATGCTTCAACCACTGGCCATGATAGAAGCATGATGGCCGAAGTGAGTGGTCTGGGTGGCATTGTGGGATTGATGGTTAACACTCGAATCCCAGGGGTGGTGTGAATTTGATGGAGGTTGTGGTGGGGGAAACATGGGAAAAAAGGTACGTCAATGGTGTTCCTATGGTGAAATTGGAGAAGACAACAGTGGGGGAGGGAAAAATCACGAATTGACATTTTCACATTAGCGACCACCATAGGTGGTCTCCCACTTTCTTGATGAAAAAACACAAATGTATAGTAGTAGCTGTACTATTGAAGCATAACTATACACAATATTTGAGATTTTGAGCCACTGATTTGGGCCTATGGTTGACATAGACTTTGATCCATCAAAGGCATTCAGGCCATAGAGCCTTCGACCTATAGAGGGGCCTTCGGGTCAGCACCCATGGGAAGAAAGGAAAATTGATAGGGACGAGGCTATCATGCCCCCTTACCCCCAAAGGTACGTCTCCTTGGCTGATAATGGGGGAAGAGAGATAATGACCCCCCTGATTCCCTCCTTCAGTAGGCCCCTATTTGGCTCTAAGCACCGAGAGTAGACAAATTTCACATAAATGGAAGGAATTACCCTCTATAACATAAGATTAGGATATAGGATATCAGTGATCAATTAACTCCCTAACATAATTTAAAACAAATCCAAAACCAGACCACAATACAAGAATAAAACAAACAACTACAAGAGTATCCAAATAAATACCCAAAGAAAAATCTTATAGCAGCAACTCAATAACATCTCCAAAAGTCCGAGCTAGAAATTTCCAACATGGTCCGAAAATTCATCTTGGAAACCTAAAAGTAGTTTGTATATTTGTAGGGTAAGCATACAAGTATACTCAGTAGAATCATACCCAAAGTATCTCATGTAAATGTGAAAAGAGCATACTAATTCACTAGAGAGAAAACATCATAACCAACAACAGCTAAATAGGTAAACTTACTAAACTCATCCTCACCATGACATGCTCACTAAATAATGCATCCAAGTATAAGAACATAATAAGTATATGTTCGAGTTGATGTCCTAGGGCCAAATTTTTTTACTTTTAATATATGTATATTTGATAATTTTAGTATTAATAAAACATATTATTACATATTATTCATTATTCTACATGGCACTAATGAAACAATGTCATATGGTATCTTCCACATTGATAAGGTCACAACAGTTCCTCACTATGATGATAAACATAAAGATTCATGAAGATATACTTAAATATAGTTATATGGTCAGGTAATATACTATTATTTGGAAGACAGTATATAGATTTTCAGGTATGAGTACTTATAACTAAATTAGGATTCTTCTCAGGAAGTTCTAGTAATCTCTAAGATGTGATATTATGAGAACAAGTTTACTAGTAGAAATTCCACATGTTTTGGTGTCATTGGGTATTCCTATCTGTGAGTGCGTGAAATGGTCCTTAGACTTTAATATTGTCATTAATACCATTCATGAATTTCACACATAGATTTACTAATGAAAACTATCATTCCATATGTTGGTGGGAAGTACACTATGTTGGGAGCATCACAAATGAAATGTTATTAATGGAAAAGTCTAGGAAAGATTTTTTCCTTCCATATGTATGGAAGTTGATATCTCGACCCTTTGATTGGAATAAAACCATCACATTAAATTCCATGATCATGGCGTAACAATTTTTTTTATTTCAGATAGCCAAAGAAATATGCCTCGATCACATTGGTTGATGACACAAATGTGAATTCTTCTTAGTGGTATATTGATACAAGGAGATTATATTACAAAATGGGAATTTTTATATGGTTTTAAACTTTATGACAATAAATTATTTCCCTTGGGTTCCTTGACCCATTTCTAGACAATAATCATGGACTTTAGGAAAGCCCACCTAATGCCAATGAGAAGGAATCCTAGAGGGTCAACTATTAAGTGTTTCTGTTATATTGATTAAATTCTATTTTAATTTATTTAATGGATTAAATATTATTATCAAGACCGATGAATAATTTTATTCATGCTTTACTGGTCTCTAATGTTCATAAGGTAAGAAATAATTTATTACATAAATACTTGATATAAATTTATTCACTAGATTTTGAATAAGACATTTATTTTATTTATTAATGTATAAAATATTTAATTAAATATTCATTTGGATGTTTAATAAATGTCGAGGAATCAGAGCCGACCAAGATCATTTCCGGCGATGAATATTTATTTTCAAGATGGTAAATAATATTTATCATTTTACAAGTTATCACATTATGTAAAATAATAATAATATTATTATTATGATATGTAATGGGGTTTAATGATGATTAATATATTATATAAGGTATTGTACACAATTAAATAATATTTTAACCTGAACCCAAGATTTATAAATAGATATTTATGTTCATTGTGTAAGGTTAATATTGGTTTGAGAATCATTACACACAATATAATTAACTCTCCATTACTCCTCCTCTCTTCCTCTTAAGAGTGATAAGTGCTTGAGAGATACCTTCGAGCTTGAAAGAACTACATGTGATCAATGAAAAAAAAGAAATATCATTGATTCACTGCGCTAGCACCCATAAATCAATTAGTGTGGTCCAAAGGTTAAATGAGCACGTGTGGATCACCGCTAGATGGATTATACACTTGGATACTTACAACAAAATGAAGGTAATCTGAAAAGGGTCTTTTGGAAGATCAACAATGTCATCTAAGAATGGATCCTAAGATGATGTAATTCATTTCTTCATATCTAACTGAATTAATTATAAATTTAACAGGAAAGATCCCCTAATGGGGTTTTGGGAAACTATAAGTCAAATTAATTTTTCATTTATTGTCCACCACCAGTGCTTCTGCTATGCCAAGTACCTTCAAGTTATGTCAGAGAGGTCACATTTCAAATTTATAATTCTTTATTTAATTTTTGATCTATATGTGCAATAGTGGTTAGATTTTCATTTCAAGAATTACTCTTCCTTTAATCCAATTTTAATAAACATGTTTCTGAAATTTTAATCATTGTTATTCAGTGTTTCATTTTATTAAAGGTTTAAGAACATATGAAGAATAAACAAAGATTCCCTCAGAAATGGTTTAGGATTCTGGATAGATATAAAATGATTACATAGTGTGTATCCGGAGTACACATCATGTACCATAGTTCACAACACCTGGCTATGTATGGGGATACAGAACACTCCGATCAGTAATGATACATTGTTTATTTTTATCACACTGTGTATAGATTGGGCCAACCTAGCATAGGGAATGTTGGATTATATGGTGTGTAGCTTGCGTACATGCCGTATTGTCTACACAATTTAGCAGTGAAATTCATGTAAACCATATGGTCAAATACATGGTTAAAACCATGTGATACTGACATCCTAGAGCATTAATTAAGTACACAACATGTAGACAAAATACATGATTTTTAGTTCATTAATTACCACATCTAAGATACATGATGAGTTCATCGAGGAATTAAGCGTACACATGACATGTAGTTAGATTGTACATGTCGTGTAGTTACACGTCTAATGAACATGCCAAGTCCTTTGGTGGGTTACACAGAAACACGACATTCGAGACACACAATGTGTATGTTATTATTACTTGTTGTGTAATCTGCTAGAATACACACTCAAGACCTAGGCATGTATCCCGAGTACACGAAAAGAGTGATACACAACATGTAGCTTGCTTGTACACGTCATATAGTCCAACCAAGATACACATCAAATCGCTAGGCGTGTATCCCTGGTAAATGGAAATCGAGGTTCATGACGTGTATCTCGAAAGTACACACCGGGTAGTCTCCCAATAAATTATAGAATTAAATTAAATTAAAATTCTAATTTCATAATTAAAAACTTATTATATTGATCGACATCTCTTGTGGTTGAAAACTTAATAATTGTTTTATAGAATTATTAAATGGTCAATTAATTTGTTGTAATTGTCTTTAATTATTGGGTATCTCCAAGAGAATTTGGATGATCATTAAGATGAAAGGAAATCAATTAATTAATTAATGCAAGTTCATTTATCTTAATAATGAAGAATGAATACAAATGATTGTTAATCAGTTTTACAATTTCGCATTTGTTTCATGTGTATAACCGTTTAGGAGCTTGACAAAGACGTGTGTTTGAGTTGGATTTTTTTTAATATAATTTATTACATGGGTTTAAAATTATTAATTATAAAATTAAAATGATTTCCTGCATTTCATCCCTCCCTCCATTATTATGTAGGACTTATGTGTCCAAGGTTATTTATGTAGTCCACCATAACCAATTTTTTTCTCCCCCTCACCTGCACATGAGTTATAAATACATTTAATTAATGGAGTATCCCAAGGTGTGTGGAGGTGGTTTTAGAAGGAACTAAGATGTTTCCAACCTAGTTGATACATAGGTGGACATATTGAATGTTCTAACACATGGAAATATCAACACAAGGAGATTTTCCCTAGGCCATAGGTTGATTTATTGTCTACTCAATAAATCAATGGTTAGAAAAATCTCATGATTATATCATATAACTATTTTTTTATTTCTATATTATACATTATTTATTTTATGGGTGCAATCCCATGATGACATAAATAAATGGACTAATGTGAAAAGATAGAATATAAATAAATGGATTATGCATACATGTTTTATAAAAACATGGTTAATCACTTAAGTAAAATACACTAAATATTAATAATACATGTAAAAGATAAAATGATATAATTTTATGCATAATAAATAAACTCCCTCCACTAAATATTAAGTCAGACCCAACCTTGCATTGCTTGATAATGAATGAAATCCTTAGAACTATGTGTTTGACCAACCCTTGCTGGGAAACTTAATTTTAATGTGGATTTCTTAAGAATATTATGGGTTTAATTAAACAAAATTCATCAAAAAAATTACCCCTTTCTATACATGATGTAACTTGGAGGAAACTATTGAGGAAATCTGAGTTATAATTTCATGATAGGGTTGTCCACTCAATGGATCAAGGAGATATAATCACATAGTTGTAAAAGGCCAACCTACCTAAATAAATTTAAATATATTTACCAAACCTCATTGGGGTTATGTTAAGGGGTTTATAGATCCTTTTCACTAGAATGTCTAATAAACTTGACTTTTGGAGTTCAATGGTGAGGGCTATTGGGACTTGAAAAAACAATAGGAGATTTAATTAAATTTTTATTATTATTATTTCTCACCTAATTTGTAATCAATCAAAGTAATAATAATATGATATTATAAATTATATAATAAATGGAAAATTAATCTTCCTAATAATCCCTACGATTGATATTAGAGAAAGACTATCTCCTCACTAGTAGTAACTTATGTGGATGGTTCAGACACCATTATGTTTTGTTTCACCATGAATGGAAATCTTATATGCAATAATCCTAAATGATTTATCTACCTACGAAAAAGGAAAGTGATGAATAATTATTTGTCTATGAGAAACATATGAATGATGTAGTAAACATTACATGTTTTAGGATATCATCTATGTCTAGTAAACTCATGAAGTCTCACAAAAACATGGATATTTATTGCATGGTTGAACATATCCATGTTCTTTACCATGTGAGATCAAAATGTTAATAGTTTTAGATAATCAAAGAACTACTTCAGAGTAATATTGTAGAGGGTGAACTAGTTGGCCCTCACTTATTCAATTTAATTGGATACATTGAGTGCTTAGAGGTTATATGGTTTAAACTCCCTGATGAACTACACACTGACCTCATTATTACATCACTTCCTTAGAGCTTATCTATTTTTCTTTGTTAATTTTAGTATGAACAACATTGAGAATTATCTCCCAGATTCACCCAATTTTCTTTTTCCAAATAGATAATGATACAAAGCGTGAAATTCCTTTCATCCTTAAGGTGAACAAACAAAAAGGGAAATTGATGAGATCTAAGACAAAACATTCTTTACGCCCTTACAATAATAGAAATATGAAGGGAAAATCAAGGGAGCATGATGTTATTTGTTTCACATGTGGAAAAGAGGACCACTGGGATAAATATTATACCCATGTTAAGAATAAATGGGATTCTTCAGGTGAATTTGTTACCGAGTACAATTTATCTATTTCAATAAATTGGGTATTAGATACAACTTGTGGTGCACAAATATATGTTAAAATACATAAACCATATGGATTCATAAATATTGACCAAGGGGAGGTAGATCTATGAGCATCCAACAAAGATAAACTTGCTGTTGAGTCTATCAGAGACTACTAACTCACATTTCAAATGAGAATGATCATGGTTTTAAAGGATTGTTATTTTGTTTTATCTGTTACCAAAAAAAATATTTCTATATCCAGACTTGATACTTATGGATTTATATTAAAATTTCAGAATAAATGTTACTTCTTTTATAAATATAGCATTTTTTATGTTAAGGAACATTTAAATAATGTCATTTATGTGTTGGATTACATGAACCAAGTAATGGTAATAAATAATGAAACTAATTTAAATGACTCATACCACACCCAACTATGGATTCACTAGCTAGATCAGGTAAACAAAAATTGTTTGACTAAATTACATAATCATGGATATTTAGATTCTTTTGAACTAAATCCACTTGGTGTATTTCATGTATGTTTACAAGGAAAAATGACCAAATTCTCATTTAGTGGAAAAGGAGAAAGGGCCACCGAGCTTCTTTAATTTGTTCATCCCAATGTATGTGGGATATTTCCCACTGAATAAAGGGGTGGGTACTCATACTTCATAACTTTTAATAATGATTTTCGTAGACATGGACATGTCTACTTGATGAGGTATAAGTCAAATCCCTTTGAAAGATTCAAGGAATAAAAGAATGAAGTGGGGAACCATTTTGGTAAGAAGATTATGAAACTCCACTCAGACCATGGTGAAGAATATGTTAATCAATACTTCATTAATTATTTACATAAGTTTGATATTTTATCCTAACTCCATCCTCCTTACACACCTCAATAGAATGATTGAAAAGAAAGGAGAAACCATAACTTGTTAGACATGGAGTGATCAATGATGAGTTATGAATCTCTTCCAATATCCTTTTAGGGATACATATTTCAAATAATAGTAAAAATACTAAACAACGTGCTAACTAAAGTGGAAGATGATATACCATACCCATTTTTAAAATTAAATAAATATGTTTTGTTTTACTTTCATGTGTGGTGTGGTGAAGCATTTGTTAAGGCATCTTCATGTAACAAACTTGTACCTCAAGACACAAAGTGCACCTTTATCAGTTACCCCATGTAAATAAGGGGATATTATCTATAAAACCACGAATATAGAAAAGTAATAGTGGAAATACCTTACATATTATTTGATAGGGAGCACATATCTAAAAGAGATAGTTGGAGCAAGATAGACTTTGATTAAGTTGAGGCGCAAGGTACACAAGAGTTGGCACCAGAATAGATTCAACAAATCCCTATGGAAGAATATGTTCTATATATAGAAGTACTACATAGGAGTGTAAGATAGGTTAGAGAATCAGAATAATGTGGTTTTATTGTCATCTAGGATGGTGACTCATTATTAATTTATAATAATGATTCTCTAACATAAAAGGAAACAGTAAGTGGAACAAATATTTCCAAGTGGTATGAAGCTATGAATTCTGAAATAGACTCTATGTACCAAAAAAAGTCCAAATTTTGGAAGATCCTACGTTGAATGTAAATATCATTAGTTGAAATTGTTATTAAAGAAGAAACTAGGAATTTATGGACAATTCATTACCTATAAGGAATGAATGGTTTCAAAATGGGTTAAATACAATCAAAGCATAGACTACATTGAAACCTTTTCACCAGTTAGTAGGCTAAAATCCACCAGAATTCTATTTTCCATTATGGCAATATATGGATATGATATTTGGAAAATGGATGTCAAAACAACCTTTTTTAATGGTAACATTCAAGAATATATCTATATGACACAACCTAAAGGGTTTATGACTCTAATGGTTTCTAACAAGTTTTGAGAATTGTAAAGATCAATTTATGGATTAAATAAGGCTTTCAAATCATGTAATATTCATTTTGATGAGGCCATAATGTAATTTGGTTTCATAAATAATGAATGTTATCTTTGTCTCTATAAAACATTTAGTGGGAGTGTAGTAATTTTCATAATAGTTTATGTTGATGAAATATTACTAACTGGAAATGAGATATCAATCTTACAATAAATTGAGGATTGGTTGAATACTTTATTCTCCATGAAGGGATTAAAAGATCCATAATATATTTTGGGATCAATATACATTATGATAGATCTAAGAGGAATCTCAGCCTAAGTCAAGGTACATATATGGATAAGATACTAAAGATATTCAGTATAGAACAATTCAATAGGGGATTATTTCCAATTTTATATGGCATTTATATTTTTATGAAAATGTGTCCTAAGACACATGAGGAAAAAATATTGTAATGGATTACATATGCATCAGTTATTGCATCAGTTATATATTGTATGCTATGTACAAGTCTATATGTTGCCTACACCTTAAGTGTGGTGGGAAGATATCAAGATGACCCAGGTGACCACCAATGGATGTCAGTCATGAATATCCTTAAGTATACGAGGAATACTAAGGATATTTTCCTAGTGAATGGAGGATATGAGAAACTAGTCATTAGAGGATATACAGATAATAGTTTCCAAACAGGTCAAGATGGCTGAAATTGAATATAAGACACATATTCACTTTGAATGGAGGTGTGGTGAGTTTGAAGAGCTCAATGTAGGATGTGGTCATAGATTCTACAGTAGAGTTAAGGAATATTAGGGATTATTGGGTAGTTAAAGAAGTAGTATGGATAAAAAAATTTATCCAAGAGTTTGATGTGATAACTAAAAATAAAGATCCTATCACACTCTATTGTGATAATACTACAATGGTGTCTCTCGTAAATGAGACAAGGTCACAATAAAAAACAAAACATATAATTCAGAATTATCATCTCTTGAGGGATTTTTCTCATAGAGGTGAATATGTAGTGAGCACAATATCCATGGAATATAGCTTAGAAGACCCATTGACTAAATCCTTAACTTATCAAAAATAGTATTATCATATGAGGCCTAGCAGACCAACATTTATAGGTTGTTAGCTCTTGTCCATGTTGAAGTTTGTTGGAGTTAGTGTCCTAGGACCAACTATTTTCATTTTTATTACATGTATATATCATAAGTTGAATACTAATAAAAAAACATATTACATATTGTTCATTTTTTATATGACTATGATATAATAATGTCCCAGGGTATCTCTAATAGTGATAATGTCATAGAAGTCCCTGCTATGATGATAACCTTTAAGTTCGATGATAATATTGTTAAATGTAGTTCAATGGTTGGATAATGTACTATGATGTCGAGCCTAGTATATAGAATATTAGGTGAGAGTACTAATAAGTGGATGAGGATTCTTCTCATGAAGTTCACACTTGGTAATCTCGAAGATAAGATATTATGAGAAAAGAACCACTAGTAATAATTTCACATGTTTTGGTGTCATTAGATATTCCTATCTACGGTCATCTATAATGGTATATACACATTAAGATTATAAGTAATCCATGTCATGACTCATTCACATAGATTTACTAATGAAAATTATCATGCCATATATTGGTGGGAAATAGGTATGTTGGGTGCATCACAAATGACATGTTATTAATGTATAAGTTGAGGAATGATTTGTCACTTCCATATTTGTGGAAGTTGATATATCAAACATTTGATTGGAATAGAGACATCACATTAAATTCCATGGTCTGTGTATTACAATATTTTTGTTTCATACTGTCAAACAAAGATGTATTGATCCCATAGTTTGATTATACAGATGTGAAACTGTCTTGATGAGATATTGAGACAAAGAGATTATATTACATAGTGAGTGTTTCTATGTGGTTGTTGGTATTGTGATATTAAGTTCTTTATTTTGGGTTCCTTAACCCGTTGTTAGACATTAATCATGGACTTTAGGAAAGACAACCTAATGCTAATGAGAAAGAATCCTAGAGGGTCACACGCTAAGTATTTTTGTTGATTTCGATTAAATTATATTTGAATTTAATTAATAGAATAAATATTATTCTAAAGACTGAGGAATAATTTTATTCTGGTTTTATTGATAAATAATATTCACAATGTAATAAATAATTTATTACATGAATATTTGATAAATATTTATTCAATGGGTTGTGAATAAAATATTTATTTTATTTATTGAGGAATAAAATATATAATTAAATATTTATTCAGGTATTCATTAAATGTTGAAGAATTAGAGAAGACCAAGATCTTGTTCGGTGATGAATATTTATTTGCAGGCTAGTAAATAATATTTTTCATTTCTCAAGTTAGTGCATGAAATAAAATAATAATAATAATTTTATTGTTATATAGCATGAGGTTTAATAATTATTAATATATTATTTATTATCTGGTACGTAATTAAATAATATTTTATTATAATCCCCAGCTATACAAATAAATGGTTATGTATATTGTGTAGGGTTAATATAGATTTGAGAATCATTGTTCACAACAAAACTCTCTATCCATTCCCCAATATCTCTTCCTCTCAAGAATGATAAGTTATAGAGAGATGACTTTTAAGATTTAAGGAACTGCATGGGATCAACATGAATTGTGAAAGACGATTAATTCACTACAATAGTAATTGGGAATCAATGAACATCATTTAGAGATCAAAAGAGCGCATGTGGATCATCAGTAGAGGGATTCTACACTTGGATCCTTATATTACAATAAAGGTAATATGAAAAGGGACTTTTGAAAGATCAACAACATCATCAAAGAAAGGATCATAATATTTGGTAATTCATTTCATCATATCTAAATAAATTCATTATAAATTTAACATGCAAGGTCCTCTATTAGTATTTTGGGAAACTCTAATTTAAATTAATTTTTAATTTATCTCCCACCACCGGTGCTTCCACTATGTTTGGAACCTTCATTTTATCAATAAAAATGGTACCATGCATCGATTTCCCACAAAATTCCCACTCTCACACCCCATCATTGTATTCCCTAGAACTCCCATATCTTCCAAACATCACACCATATAAAGCAACCACGTGCAACTGGCTATCATACCTCATCTCTCCTAAAGAAACCTAGGCCATCACAAAAAATGTCACTCAAAGACACCAAGTCCATTGCACCACATCAAGCCTCAACATACATGGTCCTTCACACCACATCATAACTAGTACTGTAGGGTATCGTGAACATAAAGGACATAAATCATGCTCCCTCCTCCCACCTTTCATGACCCCTACCATAAACACATCACCATATCATAAAAAACCACCACTAGTTCACTTTGGACTTCTGTCCATCACATCTCGTGCATATCTATCTCACATAGAATAGAGTAGGAAAGAGTCAGTAGCCAACCACCCACCCTCAGCATTGTGATGTTGGAAAAAACACCTGCAAAAATACACGGTTATCAAAACATGGTGCTCGACATGGGTGGGGTGTGTATAGAAATCACAATGAAATTATAATCTAAATATATATATATATATATATATATATAATACACACACAAGACTAACCTATAGGTTCACAATAAATGAAATATCCCAACTCATAACATCACCACCAAACATCACAACATATTCCACTTTTTTTCCACCTCTAAATGAACAACACCACACAACAAGCCACTTACCTCAAGAAACATTTCATATTATTTCTAAAATTAATTAAATTTATAGTTTTCCCATTTACCAAAAAAATTCAATTAACCAACCCATTTATTTCACCTTAGGAATCAACTACATTTAACTAAAACTCCCATATTATTGCAAGAATTAATTAACCATATCAATACACACCATTTCAACTCATTATTTTCAATTCATTACATTACTAATGAGGAACTAGCACAAAAAAAAACACCACAGAAAAACAAACCAACTTTCCAATTCCAACAATCCCCCACATTTCCACCCTTTCATAGCCACAACCACCTCTTCATCACAACTACCACATACCATGTGCACATATCATCACATCCACCCCACACATCACAACCAAACATCACCACCACACATCACATCTTCCCCCACATCACATCTACACATCACCCCCACACATAACATCCAAACATCACAAAAAATTCCAGATCATCACTCACATAACATTTTTCAGATTTTGCAAGGGTCTTATCATCACATTCCCTTATTTATTTCAAGGGAATTATCACCCAAGAAATAGTTTCAAGGGGAAAAAAATTCTTTAGAAAGATATAAGTGGTTATCTAATTACAATTTAAGGAGATAAAAACTACCACACAATAAGGGTTCCATAAACACATCAACCATAGTGCAAACAAATACCTTAATGACCATGATTTTCAGCATATAATCGTAATTATCAATAATATCAAAAGATATAAATCATGGGATTTAATTCTTATTACCCATAAATTTCAATTAATATAATTCATTATATTAATTTGGTTGTTTCATAATATACTCCCAAAGGATAAAAAGATCATAACCAATCTCGCATGATACAACTAGTGAGAAACGAAGGATCCCCTACCTCAATGAGCTTTCTGAGTCACCATCGAAGGTTGGATTAAAAGGGGAAAACTCTAGGAACCAGAATGAATAATAAAACCTTGATTAACCAATAATACAACAACCCACATCAATTTATTATAAAAACATTACCAAAATCAAGGAATTCCCCTGGAAACAACCTTCTGAGAAGAAAAATAGAGAAAAAAAGGGGGAAACTAGGAGAAAAGGAATGGAACTCTCCTTAAACCACCGCAGATCGATATCATAAGGAAAGCGTTGAAGGACACTAATAGGGGGATGAAATTACACCTTGGGTGGTACTTGGGTCACCCAAGAAACAATAGAAAATACTCAAAAATGATAGTATTAGAGGGGTTTTTAGAATTTATAGGCAGTCTAAAAAATATAAGAGCATGGGCTAGCCTATACCATAATGATAAATTAAGGATAAAAAAGAGAGGACTATGATAAAAAGGGGAGGGACCATGCCCCAACCTAGATGGTAAAAATATCTTTAAGAAAAATAGTTATCTCTACACAATAGGGTTGATAAAATAGTGGAGAAGACCATAACATGTCCCAAGACACTATGACACATAACTCAAAAACATGAAGGGGGATACATTAAAATCCGGATCCATGGTTAAATTGTGTATAAAAGGGAAGAACCACTGAAAACTCTACCCCATGAAACCATGGCACAACTAGCACCCCTACGACATAGCCACTTATATTGGCAACCTATCTCCACACCCCAGCCTCTCTCCATGTTGCAACTATGCCAAAATTAGAAGTATCACCAAAACTCCACTCGGGCCTCCCCTATGCCATAACCAGACTCTACACACTATAACTTCCATTCTTAATGTGTAGCCCATCACTCCACACCATAAAAACCTCTTGAGAATAAATCTCAACTCCATATCCTCCTTTTACCCTACAAAATCCTTGGGATTTCCCATATACACCTATACCACCAGAATTCTCACAAAGTAATGGGTTGGAATATCTAGAATATTACATCAGATAACTATAAAAATATTCTTTCCCTTGACAATAAAAAACCAACCTAGAAAGGAAAGAGGGAAGGTGGTCTAAACAACTATCCTATGAGATAACTCTCAAGGACCACATCACAACTAAACACTCTCACCAACCAAACACACTAAACCAACTGAAAACATCCACAAAATGTCATATGAAATTACATTTACACACCAAATGCAAGCCACTTTATCCCACATCCATCCAAACAACCTTATGAACCTCTACACAACCCATAAAATGATTACCAAAACTATCCAACGCCATATCCCCAAGAACCCAAATCAAGGAATTTCATCTTCCATATCAAGATATTATCTAATTTAGGAAATACTAACTCACACACATGGTTTTAAAATGTGTCCTGGTATGACACATATTGATTGGGAATTAGGTTTTACATTATTTATATGTTGAAATCTTTAAAACACATCACATAATCAAGGAAATAAAAAAAGAACATCTCATAAAACAACAATATCCCAACATCCCATCAACAAGGTAAGATAGAATAAGGTAACACTCATAAAAAATTTGTGTATTGGTAATGAATCTGAATCTCATGCTCCCAATTAGTCTCCTCTAGAAAACCTTACATCCACAACACATAAACCAAAGGAAGGGTCCATCCACATAACACCTTCTTCCGATGATCCTGGATCTCTACTGGCCACTTGATGAACATCACATCATCCTAAAAATACAACTCTACCTTATAAATGGCATGGGAGTAATCATAAAGATTACAATGGAAATTAGAGACATATAAGATATCATGAATCTGGTCTAATCATTGTTAGATTTCCTACCAGTAATCCACCTCACCAACATTCCCCAACACCGAAAAATTCCCTAAAAACCAGGGAAAGATCTTACTCTTATTTCCAAACCTATTTTCCCACATCAAGGAGAATCCTTTAAGAGCATGTGGTCCCTAACTTAGAAATCTGAGGGCCTCCTACAATGATCGATATAAGACTTCTTCTAATCCTACATTTATGTCATCATCTTAAAAACAACATGAACCTTCATTAGTATGCTCTACACCATAGTGAGACCAAGAAATTATGGCTCTCTAAACTCACCCTAACACAATGGAGAATGAAATGACCACCCATACAAAGCTTCAAATATGTCCACTCAAATAGGTGAGTGATAACTATGGTTATAAAAAAACTTAACCAAAGTAAAGTTATTTTCCCTAGATCCATCAAAGTCCAAGATATGTACCCACAACATATCCTATAGTATCTAGTTAGTACACTTCAACCTATCATATATTTCACGGTGTAAAGAAACTCTAAGGATTAACTAAGTGAAAAAATAATCCTACCATTCCCTCCATACTCATGATGTAAAACGAGCATCCTAATCTATGAAAATGGACCTTAGAACTTTTTGAACCAATTTGAGGATTATGTTTTATTTTTATGAGTACAAAATTAACTTTAATGATTTTTGAACTGATCTTAATTCTAAAATATATGTTCTATTGGTTCATGGTGAAAAAAAAATTGCAAAACAAATGAAGAAAGATTGAATTTCCATCCATTTCTGGATGAAGAGAAGATGAAAATTATTAAAAACAATGAAAATATTTATTTTTATAAAGAAATGTTTTGAATAAGGTCATCAATAAAATAAGGCCATGCAAAATATAAATATTAATTTTTTATTTCATGAAGAACTCCATGAAGTTTATTTGGTTAGCTTTGAATTTTATGAAGGGAATGTGGTAGGTTTGAAAAATTTATGCTTTTTAATTATACTAACTATTTATAGTGGGAATTTATTAAAATAAAGGGATATCCAACTAGATAGTCATAAGAACCTTGTACATCCACTACTGAGGTGGACACTAGGGCTTACTGTAGCTATTCAACATTATGGAAGGAGGGACTGAGTGCCTAATAAGTGAGAAATACATGGGTATGCATATCATGCACAAGATCTAAGCATGAGGATTAGAGGGCGCATAGTTTTTATAGGCTGTGCAAGAGGCATGTGGAGGGTTCCTATAAACCACTTCGGTGAGGCATGGGCCATGAGGGTGTGGTGTGAAATTTTGTGGGTGTCAACCCCATAGTTGTATTGAGATATTGATGAAACAAGATCACTTATTAAGTAGAGGTTGAGAAAAAAGAATTCTAATGTGGGATTGAAGTATACGAGTTAATTTACTCTACTAAAAATTTTATTGAAAGAACATGGGCCTTCCGATCTATTTTATCACAACCATTAGAATGAAGCCTTCATCATCTTCTACCTTGTGCCATCGTGGGCTAGTTTATGTTGGTATTTCTTTAGGTAGCAAGCATTGATCAAGATCTTGGAAGCTGATAACCAGATCTACTAATAAAAATAAAGATAATATTATATACTTTATCTTTTTAAGTCATACATAATTTTTTTTATTTTATTCATGTTGTTATATAAAGAACATAATATTACCAAAGATAAAAAATGAAGATACAGTGAGGATTTCAAATATAAATGCATGATATTTAATTCATGTGATTGGTATGCATGCACATGTATTTTTTCATTATGAAGGTTGAAGCCATGCTCATATTAGATGGGACAAAACCATTTTCATCATCACAAAAACTACATGAAGATTAAAATATTGAAAGCTTTAGTAATATCATGACTCAATTTTTTTTACGGGATCATTGAATGAGTATTGAAATGACATAAATTATAGATTAGATCTGATGAACATAGAGTGATATTCAATGAATCCTACAGAAATATCAAGGTAAGGAAAAGGGTTTGATTTTCTACCACATGTACTTGAGTGCTCAGTCTCATATTCACTGAGAAACAGAGCATCATGATCATCTAATTTTTGAAAAGAAGAAGTAAACATTGTGACTTCAATTATGTGAAGAAGGAGGTATTAAGAATATTATCTTACATGAAGAATAAAGCTTTCAAATATCACATTTTATGAAAGGAGAGGTTATGAAAAGTACACTTTCATGAAAAAGAAACTATGTACTACTCAGGAAACATTTTCAGGATCAATTTCCTCTAGCCCTAGGTCTCTCAGGACCAACACAAAATCCCTTTTGGGTACTATTCTAAAACCCATGGGTTCTAGGAGGAATTTCCCATCCAATATTATATGTGAGGCACCTTCCTTGATGTAATCTGGTGTGGGAATTGGGTTTGTACCCTACAATACTCCCCTAAAACTAAATACCACACAATTGGGAATCCCCTTTAATGATAATGAATATGATCCAACCATATTACACTACCATTTTCATATCACCGGGACTCGCCACCTAACCACCATTGATCAAGAAGACTTTTAACATAAGGAACCATTGATTCACATGATTCAAAAGAGCAATCACTATCATTTTCAAACTGTTTTATGGAATAATCCACTCTATATCACACATGGGTTGCACCATGCCTCTACTACCACTTGTCAGGATTGATTCTCTCCAGCCGTAGGTCTCCCGATCCCAACACAAAATCCCTTCAGGGGTACAATCCTAAAATCGATGGGTGTTAGGAGGAATTTCACATCCAAGCATATATGTGAGCCACCATCCCTGTTGGAATCTGATATGGGACTTGGGGTTTCACCCAACATACATGATGAAGATATTATCACATAATCACTGTTATGAAAAGGTTATGAGTTCATGGAAATATCCATTCCTATGAATTAGAAGAAGATAGTGAAAATGGTCATGTTGAGATAGAGGGAAATTAATCTATTTTTTATATCTTATAGAAGTTAATACATTCAATGGCTACCCAAAACCACATTTTCTAAGTTATATTTTTTTGAATAAAACAATACAATGGATATAAGGTTATTCCATTTCCCATTTTATTCTTGATAAAAAAGGAGAATAGTATGCATGGGATAAAAACCATGGAACTCTGGGGACATAGTCATTCTGAAGATTCTAGTTAACAAAATTCGTGAGTACATTCATTTATCTTCATCATGAGAGAATATGCATTGAATAAGAATTAGTGTCAGAGGGATTTGTGAAAAACATTTAAAATTGATTCACCTCTCTCAGTGTTCATAACCCTTTGTGTGATACTTTTATTTAGTATCAGATCAAGGTTCACTCTATTTCTTTACTATCAAGTGTCTCACATATATCAACACAATTTGGTTAAAAATAAGGTAAATCCAACATTCGATAGAAATGGGGTTCATACCTAAAAAGACAGAATGGTTTCTTTTCACTTATCTCTTGGAACTTATGTATTTTATTCTATTCAATATGGATTTAAAACACCAAATGGGACCCTAGACTGTTCTTATGTTTATAGAAAAAATAATAACAGGGATGGAAAAACTAGAAATGCATTTCTGTCTTCATTATATGAAAAGGAAATGAAACCAGTTATGGGCTACAAAACTACCAATGATATTTTGAATAAAATTAATAGTATTAATAAAGGGAATAAAAAAGTGAAAGAATATAAGATTCATATAATTAAATAATGGTTTTAAGATCTCTGAATGAGAAAAGATAAATGAGTTGAGAAGTTATTCATAATAATTAATGTGATTGTTAGCAATATCATGATATTCAAAGAAACTATTGATGGTATGATGGTTGTAAATAATATGATGAGAATATTTATAAATAAATTCGATTCCAAAATATCTGCACTTTAAGAAGGATATCTTTATGACTTAACAATTGATAAAATTCTTAGTACACTCATAAACTATGAAATGAGAAGAGGTGTAGCACTGCCAAGAAAATTTAAAAATAAAATAAATATTTCCTTTAATGATTTAAAAAAACATTAAAATATAATAGGAGAAGAGAATGAAAGATGAATATAGAAATTTTGAAAACTTGTTTGAAGTACTATCATTAATATTAATAAGCTTCACACATGGGATATGTAAACATTCAGGTAAAATTCCATTCAAATGTTTTAATTATGGAAATTTTGGAATTTTTCTACATATTATCCCATGAAAGTCAGGGAAGAAAATGAAAATAATGGAACATATGAAATTTTTACTAATAAGAGAGATTCTCAACAGAAAAATTTCTCAAAGGGAAGTAAAAATATTTCACCTAGAGCATTTAGAAAAACATTCTATCAGTTAAAGAGGGAGTTTCTGATAGTGAAGAATGTAATTATTGTGAGAAAACTTTCTCAAGAACCTAAAAAAATTTCTTATGGCACATAAAGAATAAAATTATTTATTAGATGATGAATCATAATAAAATAAAGAATATTATATAGAGGAAGGAAATTCTACAAAAAATATACACTATGATAATGGAAATAAAAAATTGATTGAAGGAGATAGAAAAACTAAGAAATGCAAACACTCAACTCAAAAAAATTTCAGATAAAAAAAGTGAATAATAGGTTGAGAATGAAAATTTTGTTAAAAAAAATTGAGAATATTAATCTTGAAATTGACAAGAGATGAAAAAATATTAAAGACATGACCTGTAAGATTGTTCTCAGAAATGAGGAAATCAATAAGCTGAAGGATAGATGAAACAGAGAAACTAGAAGAAAAGGTGAGGTATTAATTGAATGAGTGTACAATTGAAGTTGTAGAATTTTCTAAACAACAGGTTATTAAAACTAATATTATTTATATTTCTATAGGTTTTGATGAAAAAATTCTTTTCTATAAAACTTAATATATATTCATGGTTGCAAGAGATTCTAGAAAAAGTGAAAATGATAATTCAGTAAGAAAGTATGATGTAAATGGAAATTTAGATCAAGGTTCGAAGAAAAATAAGGGTTTAGATAGTCCTTAAAAATAATTATATGAAGTTTAAATAGGTTCTTTATAAGAAAACATAAGGTAATAAATACAATTGAGTATTGAAAATAATGCATGGAAATAGTTTAATAAATATAAATGATTCTTCCAAAGAAGATGGTTTCCCAGCTATTTCTGGTGTTATGGTATGTTTGGCTATAAGTATCACAACTATTAGTATAACGTTTATTTAATAGAATTGAGGAAGGAGTATGAATAAATGGGGAGAAAACAGAATCAAATATGAAATCAACAGAAGCATAACCTATTTGAGAAGAAAGTTAAGTGAGAAACAATTTTGAAATCTTGTAAGAAGTTTATGGATAACATGATAAAGAAGGATATACTTCATATGTATATGTTTTTTTTATACTATATTAGTTTAATTAATGTTAAAACCATGGAAAAAACAAAATTATAATCAGATAAAACACTAAGATAGTGTTGTGTAAGTGTCATTTAAAGCTTGTAAAACTAAAAAACCCCAGATCATGGATAGTGGTTGTTTGTCACTCATGAAAGGAGATATGAACAATCAAGAAAATATTGAAATGTATGAAGGAGCTACTATGAAATTTTATAATTATAGCTCTATAACAATCTAAGGATTTAGAATAGAAAATATTGTGAAGAATAAAATCAGTCTAATAGAAAATGTCTTGTTTGTTTTTGGATTAAAGAAAACCCTATTGAGTATATCAAAACTATATGATGTTTAAAATGAATTTATCCTCAGAAAAAAATGATTTTTTAGTCAAGATATTGAAATATGGGAAGTTATTACTAAGGTTTTGAGAACCCTAGGAAATTTATTTCATGTTGGAGAAGATAGGACATATTGTTATTCAAGCCAACAAGTAGAAATTAATTCACGGAATAGAAGTCTTGGTCATCTTGGCCAAAATAATGGGAAGACAATTATCAGAGAAGATGCTATAAGGAATATCCCTATTTTGAAATAAGATACTACCATTATTTTTAAAACTTTTTAAAAGGAAAAAATGGTAAACAAGACTTAAAAAGGATTTAAAATTCAAACTTCAAGACCGCTTGAGTTAGGCTACTGAGATGTTTTTAGACATATGGAAAAAAGTTTAACAAGTGGAAACAAATATTTTTTTAATTTAATAGATGATTTTAAAAGTATGACATGTATCATGTTCATGTCACACAATTCATAGGAAATAAACTGGTTCAAAAGTTACAAAATACTATAATGGAAGAAAATAGTATTATCCTTGAAGAAAATAAGATTAGATAATGGTAGTTAGTATGCTAATAGACAATTCTCTAAATATATTGGAAAACATGGTATCAAACATGAGTTTAGTGCTCCATATACACCTCAACATGATGGATTATCTAAAAGAAAGAACACGAGTCTTGTTGATATTGAAAAAATTATGTTTTCAGGGCATGATACCTCCAGATACTACTAGTTACAGAATATTAAAATGGATGGAATAATTCAAAATAGGTGTCTCTTAAGAAAAAATTTAGATATGAATTCTTACGAGTTGTGGTTCAAGAATAATCAAAATTTCAAACACTTTATTATTTTTAGGAGTGTATGTTTTATAAATAGGAAGTATAGAAGTGGAGGGAAATTTGATAAAAAAATATGAAGATGTAATTTTTCTCGGTTATACACATAATGGATGTTAGTAAAGATGTTACAAAAAAATAAAAGATAATTATTAATAGCGATGATGTCACAATTTTTAAAAATGATGAATAAATTAAGAATTATATCATTGTAGATAATGTGAATAATTTTATCAACTTTGAACCCGTTTAAAAAAATAGAGAAATCTCACATATTCAAATAGATAAGGTTGATTCATTCCACTCTAGTGAAAATGATGAAAATCAGAAATCAAAAGGCACTAACACGAGATTGAAGAAGCATGTTGATATTGAAAATATTATTAGGGATCAAAATCAAGGAGTATAAACCAGAAGAATAATCATGGAAACCATTCACACCAGCTTGTTTTCAAAGACAGAACCTAACAATTGAAAAATATTTTTAACATAAGTATTGGGTTTTGGATATGAATGATGAACTAAATCAAATTAGGGAGAATGAAACTTAGTATCTTATTCTATACCCATAGAAAAGAATATAATAGAAAAAAGTTGGTTTTTAAGAATAAGCTGGATAAAATGGGAGATGTGTTTAGAAACAAATCCATAATAGTTTTCAATGGATACTCAAAAAATGAACGATTTGAATTTGATGAAACCTTTTCTTTAGTGTCCATAATTTAATCTGTTAAGATTTTTATATCTATGATAACTCAAATAAGCTTCAAAGTATTTTAAAATGATGTTATGTTAGTATTTATGAATGTTGAGATCAATAAATAAGTATAAATGGAACAATTAGAGGGATTCATGCTACATTCAGATCCAAGTAGGGTATATAAGATGAATAATTCTCCTTATAGGTTAAAGAAATCTCCAATAGATGGGTATTTTAATCTTTATGAATATCTAAGAAGCATGGAACTCAATAAGGGAAAAGATGATTACAATTTATATGTCATGAAGACTAACACCACATCACTTTTTGCAATTGTGTATATTGAGGACATCATTTTTTCTAGTGATAAAGAAAATTTATGTCACTAGTTTTCAACACATACGAAATAGATATTTGAAATTTAAATGATTTGTGAGATGAAATTCTTCTTGGTGTTGAAAATTACCCTATAAGATGGTTATATTTTTATCTCACAAGAGAAATATAAAAATGGTATATTAAAGAAGTTTGACATGAAAGAGTATAGAGGTGTGTCCACAACTTTCCAGGTAGGCATAAAATTGAGTAAGGACGATGGAGGAAAATCATCTAATGAAAAATAGTTTAAAATATTTATTGGTAGATTAACATACTTAATATTAACTAGGTATAATGGTGTATATATTGTCACACTCTGTGCCAGATGTCAATATAATCTTAAAGATACACATATATTAGAAGCAAAGAGAATCTTGAGATATATCTCAAATACAATCAATCATGGATTGATGTATAAGAATAAAGAAGAGATAGATTTTAAGGGGTTTAAATATGATAAATGGGAATGCACTATTGATGGTAGAAAATCCACATATAGTGGTGTATTATTTATTGAAAGAATTTTTGTTTCATGAAACTCAAATAAAAAACTTTAGATACATTGAGTTCAACTGAATTTGAATATGTGACTACAACAAAGGTAGCTACTCAGATGATGTCAATGAAGACACAACTTAAAGACTTGAATGTTGAACTTAAATATCCTTTGATAATTTATTGTGATAATCAGAGTTCCACATATTTTTCAAATAATCCAGTTCAACATTCTAGATCCGAGGACATTGATATCAAGTATCATTTCTTAAAAGATAGGTGATTGAAGGTATCTTAAAATTGGATTTTTATAAGGAACATATTATTAAAACCTCACCAAACCACTAGAAATGGAGTCCTTTGTGATGTCAAGTCTTCGTATGGGATTGAATGCTACTTCCCATTATTGAAGTATGTTTGATTTTAGTTTCATACTATATTATTTAATCTATATATTCTTGAGGATATGTCATGTATTGGGGCAGAAACATGTTCCCCTTTATTTGTGAATTGTTCCGATATGTTCATTAAGTGTTGTAGGACATAAATCTTCAAATATTTCACTCTTCTGGTTGAATTTGAAGAAAGTATTTTTTAAATCTAAGTTATTTTCAAATATAACATTAATGTAATTATTTTTCACTATAGTTTTCTACACCGAGATGGCTCATGCAAACTTAGAGTTGATCAATTCTTGACTTATTGCTCTTGAGAAGTAGTTTAATCGAATGAATTTGGTTTTCTTATCAATAAGGGGAGAAGTTATGGGTGTTTCATTAAAAAAATATAAATTGGATGATTGTTGAACTTAGTTGAGGATAATGTTGTATTGTTTTCAATACTGGATTAACTTTGAAGATTATTTAGTGTAAGAACATTGTCAACAAAAATGAGGAAGATGTAATTTCCATCTGTTTCTGGATGAAGATATGTTTCAAATCATTAAAGAACCATGAAAATATTTATTTTCATGACTCAATATTTTGAATAAGGTCATGAAGGGAAGAAGATAATGAAAAATATAAATATTGATTTTATGTTACATAAAGAACCTAATGAATGTCATTTCATTGGATTGAAATTTAACGAATAGAACGTGGTAGGCTTGAAAATTTATACTTAGTAATTATACAAAGTATTTCTAGTGAGACTTTATTAAAATAGAGGTCCATCTAACTAGCCCATTATAGGACCCATGTGTAGCCAATGTTGAGGTGTGCATTAGGGTTGACCGCAACCAGATAGTATGGAAGCAGGAGGGACTGAGCAACTAAAAAGAATGAAGGAAATGGGTATGCATGGATAATCATGAGGAAGAGAGGGAACATAGTGCCCTAAGGGTGTGAACAGGGTGTGAAAAGGGTGACCATAGACTGCATAGGTGAGGCACGACCGATGAGGGTGTGGTGTGTAGTGTTATGGGTTCCAACCCCACAACCATCTCAAGCTACTTATGACACAAGAACCCTTATTAGCCAGAGGGAATGTGAACAAAATTCTAATTTGGGATTATGGAATTTGGGTTATTATTACTTTGCTAAAAAGTTTATAGATAGAACATGGTCCAGTTCATCCATTTTATCGTAGTTTTTCGATTGATACCTTCATCATATTCTACCTTAAGCCATAATGGGACACTGTATGCTGATATTTATTCTTCCAGTGAGCACTAATCGTGCTCACAACAACCAAAAACCATCTCCCCTAATCAAACTGAAGGTAATATAAGATGATTGATCATTTAAAGTCATGAATGGAAATTGGTCCTGAATTCATGCCATTATTTAAAGAATACAATAATTCTATGGATAAAAAATGAAGATACAATGAGGCATTCATATCTTAATTCATGCAAGTTGACTCATGTGATTTATTTTGCATGAACTTGGACTGTTTCGTTGAAAACGTTGAAGTTGATATCATGTTATAAGGGGAATTACCCTATACTGAAAGATTTGGTAATATCACAAATCAATTTTTTTTGTGGGATCTTAGAACAAGTTTTTACTTGACAGGAAAACTATATCAGAAACTGTGAACATAGAGGGAGATTTAGTGAAACCTCATCTATAAATATATCTTCAACGAGAAACAATGCATCACGATCATCTAATTTTCATGAAGAAGTATCCTTTGTGACTTCACCTATGTTAATGATGGTAGATTCCTTGTATCATCTTATGTGAAGAATATTGATGTCACATGTCACCTTTCATGAAAGGAGAGGTTTTTCACAGTACACTTTCACAAAGAAGAAACCATATAATGCTCAGGCTATATGAGGAAGATAAAATCATGAAACCATTATTACAAAATGGTTCTGAGTTCATCGAAACATATTGTTATATGAAGAAGAATACAATAAAAAGGGTCATGTTGAGATAGAAGGAAATAAATTTCTTTTGGAGCTCTTGTGGAGGATCAACATTCAATGGATATCCAAAATCACATTTTCTAAGTAGTAATTCTTTAAATAAAACACTATAATGGGTCCAAGGTTGATGTTGATGGTCTTTGTAATGAAACCTCAAACAAAAAATTTATCCCCAATATAAATTCAATATAGCAGTCCCAGAATTGTCTCTCAAGGAGGTTGAAAATTGAGTTATAAAAATATCACTTTTTATTTTCTTTTGTGAGAAGAAAAATTTGGAGATTTAATTAAATGTTTTAACACATAAAATATATAGAAAATAATGTTCCAGAAAATTCAAGAGAAAAATATGATTTTTACTAACAATTAAATAATGATTTTAAATTAGAATTTAAATAGTTGTTGTGGACAATATTAGACCTTTCTAACACCCCCTTATACATTGTTTAAATATATTTTCCTAATGAATTTCACAATGCCTATCCAAATACCTCTAGATAAACACCATAGTTTGTATGGAAATAATATCGTGACTTCAATATGATTTTTCTTCCTCCTATTAAAGTGATTATATTATTTTAAGACCTCTTAAATATCAAACCTAATCGAAATCACTATGATTAGTAGAAATACCGCACTAAAGAAATTTAAATAATGAAATCAATTATTTTACTCCATATATTGAACAACCATAAAAAACTAGTTGAAAATGAATTCAATAAATAAAATCACAATTTTATTTTTAAGATATAAGTTCAAGATAAATTCCAAAGAGATTACACATAAAGACTGAAACTCAGGAGAGAGTGTCCTTCAGTTACTATCATCCACAACTACTTGGTACTTAGCCTCACATCCCTTGAGAATCTCCTTTATTATTCATTCCGTAATTAAAAATATACATTAAAAAATCCATAGAAACCTCTCAATAATCTAAATCTCCTTTCCCTCTCTAACCAACCCCTTGTAAAGAAGTGGATATGAAAATATATAAATGGAGGATGGCTGGAAATTTTCCACCCAGTTTCTGTTTGTCTGAATAAAGATCAATTTAATCCTAATTTCCAATTAATCTCAGTAAGAGTTCTTATTAATAGTTGTTTGAAATTTAGTTGGATTTCTACTCTTAATATGTTAAATCCTTTGGAAATTTGTAAGAAAAATTATTCACAAATTACTAAAGAAATATTTTTTTAGACAAATAGATTCTTTATCTTCCTCCAAGTTGACACATACAACAACTTTCTTAATGAGATAATTTATATATGAAATTTATTTTTCAGGTACATATTCCAGACCTCATTCAACTACAACTAGAATCACCATATTTGGTTTTATGTAGCCTGAGATACTCCCCATTTAATGTTGTGTGGCCAATTTTCTCAGCCAAATTTTTTTTCCACCTTGATAGATTTATTTGGGCCCCATGAAATTAGAATTACCGTGAGGTACATTTTAAGAAACTGAATCCCATTAAAAAACCTAAAAAATATAATTACTCAATTTGGATTAATATTGAAAATTTTATGCTCAAAATACATAAGTGATAGAAAATAGTAAAAAATCCTGAAATAATAAATTTTCACATTTATGCTCTAAACATCCCTAAAATCTAAAAAATGATAAAATTCAGCTTAAATTGATAAATTTGTGGGGATTAAATCATTGAAATACACATGAAAAATAATTTAAATATTAGTTCTATAAATTCCGCCACACTTAGCACTTGGAATTCTATAAAAGTAAGAATTAAAATCAATTCAAGGAAAATTTTAAATAAATACCCATAAGATCCACCAATTTAACTCTAAGAAACAAAATATATCATGCCACCTAAAAAAACATTTTAGGTTCTCTATTTAACTCATTAAATCCGTTTACACTTCATTTTTCATCCCACATACAAAAAAAACTTATCTCACATTAATGTTTTTTCATCAAACAGATATAGATTTTCAATAAGGGTTTTCTCATCCAAACTCATAAAATAATTACCATAGACTAGAAAAATTTATACATCTCCACATAATGTGAGTTAAGATTGTTTTATCATGATTAATATTTAGGGTTGTTTATTATATTTTAGTCAGTAGGTTTTAGATGTCAAAATTTTTAAAGATGTATAAGGAGGGTTTGAATGTTTTTTGAGAAAAATTACATGATTTTGATTTTCACCCATGTATGTCCTCCACCTATTTATTCTTGGAATTTTTTAAAGATCTATAAGGGAACAAAATTTTCTCTCCTTGAAATCACTATAAACATATATCTTTATTTCTCTATGAAAGATCTAGAAAGGAATATCTTTCTTTCTCCTAGGAATTTCTATAAATTCACAAATGTTAGCATAATATTTTTTTGAACAACAAACAAATCTCTTTAGAATTTTATTTTTCTTCTTAAGTAGCACAAAATGATGTATCACACCACAAAATATTGTCCCCGCACCTAATTTCATCTAGATAATAAATTTTCATTTCTAGTGCAGTTTTGATGGGGAAAATTTCATTTTTATGTGGCTAAACAAATAGGTTGTTTATAGATACTAAGGGATGTAAGGATTAAATATATAGGGAAGTAAAAAATAAAAAGTATTATCTTAAAAAAGGTATTTTAAATCCAAAAAATGATTAAATTATTTAAAACTCAAGTACCTCAACCCTAACGTTTTGTTATAAATAAATCATATTCTAGTTAATGAAAGCACAGATTGGTTCTCTCAAGAAATGAGGTGAATGCAATGAATATGTCAAAAAGGGTTCATAAGCCTCACAATATGGTGATTTTTAAGATAAATGTAGTGTGATGGGTCATGAGATTCAAAAATTAATGACATAACAAAAAATAAGTGAGAAGGAAAGACACAACCTAGCTATAATTATATTTAGGTTCTACAAGATAGATCTACTCCCATAGAGGATCTTGAAAAAATTATCTAAATAGCTTCAACCAGTTCCCATTGAGAATTAATACCTCCCCTTCTTCTGCTTCTTTTAACTAAATAACACCAAAAGGATAAGTATGAGTAATGATGAATGGTATAGACCATTTAGAATAAAATTTATCAGGGAACATCATCAATCTAGATTCAAATAAAGACACATTATCTCCTCATTTGAAGTTTTTTTTAAAACA
This sequence comes from Viscum album, assembly GCA_963277665.1. Taxonomy (NCBI): domain Eukaryota; kingdom Viridiplantae; phylum Streptophyta; class Magnoliopsida; order Santalales; family Viscaceae; genus Viscum; species Viscum album. The sequence continues at coordinate 399,186,272 of OY728144.1, forward strand.
ATTCTATAATAAAAATCTATGGTTATTTCCTGATACAACATAGAGATTTTATATTCATTATTCTTAATCTCCTCTATATTCTGCAAATAAAATTTTCTTTCTTTTCTAATAAAAACCACAATAATATTACATGTTTTAATATCCCAAAAATCTTTATGTTCTAACTCAACAGGCAGGCGGAAATCCATTACACAGGCAAATCTAAACGGTGACATGCCAATTGGGTGTTTTAATGCAGTCCTATAGGCACAAAGTGAATCATCTAGTCTCAAAATTTAATTGTTTCTATCAGGTTTCATAGTTTTACCAGAATTTTTTTATTTCCTCTATTTAACAATTGATCCATTACAATTGTTTGAGAGTGATAGGGTGTAAAATCCTTGGATGAACTCCACATTTCTTCAAAAGAGATTCCATTTTACTATTAATAAATGGGTTCCTTGACTTGGAATTATAAATTTTGGAAATCCAAATCTAGAAAACATATTCCTTTCACAAACATGGATGCAGTTTTGGCATCATTAGCTATAGTTGGAATAACCTCTACCCACATAGACACATAATCAATATAAATCAAGATGTATAAATATCCCTAAGAATAGGGAAAAGGTCCCATGAAAGCCTTACCCTATACATCAAATACATCACAAAACAAATGTGGTTGTTGAGGCATCTCATTCATTTTAGAAATGTTACCTTGAAATTGAAAATTTTTATATGTTCTAAAAAATTCAAAAGAATATATAAAAATGGTGGGGCAATAAAAACCAGAATCAATAACTTTTTTATAGTTCCTCAGGGTCTAAAGTTTCCTCTATATCTCACTGTGTGAAAAAAATGTGGTACTTATTGAAATTAATAATTCAAAATGAATCTCTTAATCATTTGATCACTACTAACATGCCATTGATAAGAATCATCCAAAAAGAAATTTATTGAATCACCCAGAAGTTTAGAATTATTTTTTCTTATAAAACTAATGAGGAAATTAATCAGTAGAAAAATTATTTACGAGATCATAGAAACCATGTTCATTCAGTCTTAAAATCATTCAACTCCTCATATGGAATGGTTTCTTTAATTTGTGAAAAAATCTGAATATTTCAATACAAAATAGTTATAATGCTACTCAAATGATCAGAAATAGGGTTTTAACATACTTTTTTATCCTTTATTTCAAAATAAAACTTTTCTATCAACAATATTCATCTCAAAAGTCATATATTTTCATCACATTCTTTCATTAAAAATCCAATTGTAGAATAGTTTGTGAAAATAATCACTTTAGATACCAACAAATAACATCTAATTTTTTTAAAAGAAAATTCAAGAGATAATATTTCTTTCTCAATTATTGTTTATTTTTTTGGGTTTGATCTAAATTTATTTAATAACAATCAATTATAAGATATTTCATATCCATAATTTGACTCAAAACAGCCCCTTGAGAAAAGTCATATGCATCAGTCATGATTTGGAAGGCCTAGTACAATTTGGGTGGTTAAACAATGGGAGTGGTTGTCAGTTTTTTTTTAACTCCATGAAGGCCTATTTAAATCTTTCATCAAAGACAAATTGAGATTCTTTGTGGAGAAATATAGAAAAAGTAAGTTCCACCTTACTAAATTCATTTATAAATATCCTATAAAAATCAATATGATAGAGTAAATATCAAAAATATGTAAATATTTTAGGGTATGTAAATAAAAAAATGAGCTCAAAATTGGATTGATTAACATTGACTCCATCTAGTGACACAACATGACTAAGGAAAATCACCTTATCTACCATTAAATATAATTTTTCCTAACTTAGGAAAATATTCTTATTAATGGATGTTTCAAGAACATGAGTCAAACTTTTCAAAAAAAATTCGAATGATGACCCATAAATAGTGATTTAATCCATAAAAACTCCAACAAATGTCTCTAGAAATTTATAGAAAATTCTCAAGATACACATTTAAAAAAATTCAAGAGCATTATATGAACTGATGGACATTCACCAATAAAAAAGATTCCAAAGGGGCATGTGAAGGTGAAATCACTTGATCCTATAATTCAATATGAATTTAGAAATAAGTAGTGAATACATAAAGAAAAGAATAGTGGGTTTTCTTAGCTTGTCTTTCAAGGACTTGATTACGAAATGGTAATGGGAAGTGGTGTTTCCTTATTAACAAATTGAGTTTCTTCTAATCCATGAACATTATCCATTTATTTGGAAGACTAATTGAGAAAATTTTATAAAATTAATTCCTTTAGATTTTAATTCCACCTTTTTTGTTGAAAACATGCATTGGGTTCACCCATTGACTACTTGAGATGGAAAAAATAATTCCAGCAGCCAATGTAGTGGTGACTTATTTCTTCACAACCTCTAAAAGTGTTGGGTTCATTCTTTATTTAAATTTTCCCATCATTTTATCATTTTTATAAAATAAAATTCTATTTATTCACATTGAAGGACTAATTATAGTAAAACCAGATTGAGTCTATCCTATAGCTTTCCTGTGGGTTTTAAATACTCATAACAGTTGGTATTCTTGTCCTATTTAGAAATATTTTGAAATAATGATAGTTAATTGTTCATTCTCACCTAGGAGAGACTATTTGTGTTTATTATGTAGTTTCTTAAGCTCATACTCAGGTGGGATATTTTCATTGGTCGAAGTAGTTTTAGGTTACTTAATGACAACAATTTCATCTTCTAGTTAATTCTCCAAAAAATAATATTTTAGATCAAATTCGTGATGATAAATTTGTTGAATACACTTCTCACATGTTCGGTCATTCAATGAAATTATAGATTTAAAGGACATTCAAGTTATAAATCATGTTTATCACTTTCCAAGTTATCAAGATATATTTTATAAGAAATTTCATTATTTACTATTTTTGTAATGAGTTTTTGAAATCATCTAATAGATTATCAAAAACAAAATTAAAATTAGTTTCAGTTTTTACAAATCAGATGGTCCACAATCGTCAATTTCAAAATAATACCAATCAATCATGTTCACCTGAGGTTATGAATTGACCCTCGATTGGGTGTTTCATGGACAGAAAAATATTTAATAAAACAACATTTCCTCTAAATTAAAGTGTGGGGTTTTTTGTGTGAACATTAATGATTTATTTAGTAGTTTTAAAACATGGAATACCTTTAATGATAGGATCTTGGGTACTAAACTAATAATCTTCTATATCTAAGGCATAAAAATCCATAGGAAAAATCATATATCTAATCTAAAATAGTACATCCACTATAAATCCATTAGGTTTGGTAGTACTTTTATTGGAAAGTTGAATGATAATTCCATAGGGTTTTATCTCTCTAACCTATAGTGATGAGTGAACATAATGTGTCATAACATTTATGGAATCTTCAAAATCATGCATGATATTTGTGAATTCACATTCCCCTATGGTGCAGTGAATGGTAAAGGTTCCTAGGTCTTTAAATTTTATATAGAAATCATGTCGAATCATGAGTGAAACATTCATTCCTAAATTGAATTTTTCATCTCCATTAAATTTCATATTGTGGGTACACATATATTTTAAAAAATTATCATATCTTGGAAGCTGCTTCACAGAATCGAGAAAAGTTATGTTGGATTGAAATTTATTAAAAGTTTCCAACACCTCCTTATCCAACTCTTTTCTATCCCTGTTTTTCATCGATAATTTACTCCTAGGATAATGTAGTGTCTATTTGAATGGTTATATACTATTTGGAGAACTTATTCAAGAAATACAAGGAACAAACATACTATTCCAATCCTTCCTGGTTCTTTTAAAAAAAGATACTTATTTTTTTACTTAGTGTTTTCATTCATGGAAAATTTAGATTTTCCATAATTTTCATCAATGGTGGGATTATCTTTAATAATGTCAACAGTAGGTGGAAGTGGTTTGAAAGTATCTTGATCATTTTTAGGTTAAAAAATGTTTGAGTTTATCATTTTCAGGTTTATTAAATCTAGTTCCACTCATAAGTTTTATAGAACTCACATTTTATTTCCCTTTATATCTCAAATTTACATGGGGTTGTGAAGGTAAACCTACACTCATTTTATTTCTCATGCTACTAAGATCAAAGGATAGTTGGACCAATTTAGTCATCAAGGTATTCATCATGATATTTTGTTTCCTCATTACTTATTTAAGGTTAGACTTTGTATTTGGAGTGGGTTGGGTAGGATGAATTATTCTTTGATAATTAACATTTTATTTTTGATTGAAATATATTTATTAATAATTACTTACCCGACCTTAGAAAATGTTTCTTCATTATTCAAGTTGTCAAAATATTTCATTTGATTTTTTGTTCTTCCCTTGATTTTTTAAATTGAAAAGGAATTTTTTTATTTGATTGAAATAGATTTCTAAAAAAAATAGCGTTTCAATTCTCAAAAGTTTCTGGAATTTGTGGATATTGGTCACTAAAATGTTTATAGGAAGAAAATTATCCACAATGGACTTGCATCTATTTTTTTTCTAGTTTGGGTGATGTTTTTTGGGTGTTAGAAAAAATCATCAACCTCACCATGGTGGTAAGACCAGTATGTTGACTCATAATCATGTTGTTTTCAAGTCTAGCATTGGGTATTTCTTGGGTAGATTTTATATAAATAAGGCCTCTAATTCCAAATTTTTGATAATTGTTTGCTATGTTTTCAATAAAAGTCCTACATGAAGCTATTGTTTTGTTAAATAAATATCCTTCTATAGTAAAATCAATCATGATCCTATTAATAAGGCGCAATCCTTTATAAAAATATTAAATTAAGAGTTTTCCACAGATTTGATGATGGGTGTAGCTAAAATAGATTCTTTTTAATGATTCTCGATACTCATGAAAAGCTTCACATTTATTTTTTATAATCCCAGAAACATATTTTCTAATTGAAGTGGTTATATAACCAGAGAAAAAATATCAAGGAAAATATTCTTTAATTTAATTCAATCTATGATCAAATTTAAATTTGAATCGAAAAACCATTCTTTGGATACTCCAAATGAAAAAGTAAATAACCTAAATTTCATTTTATTATCATCAAATCCTTGAGGTTTCATGTTTAAAAAAACATAACTCGATTCTTGAATACATTTATATGGATATTTACTTAGATCATTACCTAGATTCTTGAATATTTTTATATGGATTCTTGGAAGTTGGTGAATAAAACCAGATTTAATTTGAAACCCAGTAGGTGCATCAGGACATTTTGTAGGGATTTATTGATTTTTATCGAAGGAAGAAGCCTAACTAAATGGAATGAAGGCCATATTTTATTTATTATTTGATAATCCCCATTTCAAGTGTTGATGGGGAAACCTTTCAAGGCCCACAGGATTAGTGGATTACATGACCCGATGGTCTTAGAGGAATTCATCCCAGACATGATTACTTGGGAATTAACCTCCCCATTTTCTAGATCACGAAGTCATCATCCCACCATCACATTGATTTTTTGGATAGAAACACCAATGCAGAGGTTCATGGGCCTAGTCATGATTGAAATTTCTATACTCTATCAATCTTCCATATCTGGATAGCTTTATTCTGGTGAAACTGCTTTCTTTGAGTCCTCATCTGGAGCTAGTTCTTTTGGTCTATCAGGTTTCATCTTCACTTCATGATCCAAATGATGTGTAACAAAGGCCTTGAGGTTTACCAAAGTCCTTGAGTTGGCCCGAAAGCCTTAACTGGCCTGAAGGCCTTGGGTAGCACAAAGGCCTTAAGGACTCGAGGCCCAGACCAGCGACCCAAAGGTGAATAGTTCCAGCTGCTATAGAACCAAACAGTTGTTGCTGAAATAATTTCTATAGTACTTCTACAGTATCCAAGAAATATTCCTCCACCCAGATTCGAACCCAGGTCTCACGGATGCACCTGAAGAGTCCTTAATAGCCGATTTGAGGTTCATGTGCATCAAAGGAAGAAAATAATTCTTTAAAGGTTTTGTTATCACCTATTTGAATTTCAGGTTCAAATAAATTCTTTGTATTTATATTAGTTTAAGATTAAAAAATAGGGAAAATGGTATTTCTAATAGCTCTATCCCTAGAGTGATAAGTTCTACCAATTTTAGAATCCAATGGTAACAAATTAGGGTCGTAATTTCAGGTCATGAAAAAACTGTTTTAAAAATCAACTCAAGAAACCTCCCTAACATTATAACCAATTTAGGAGGAAGTTTTTTTTCATTAAACTCCAATAAAACAAGTTATAACCTATATAAATTCAAAATTTAAGTCCTTGAATTGTCTCTTGAGAAGGTTTCAAATTGAGTTACGAAACTATCACTTTTTCTTTGTTTTTTCAAGATGAAAAATTTGAGGATATAATTAAAATTTATAACAAATAAAGTAATAAAAAAATAAATATTAAAAAAATTCAATATCAAAATAGAAATTTGAATGAAAATTAAAAAGGGATTTGAAATCAGAATTGAAATAGTTATTGTGGACAATCTGATACCTTCCATACACTCCCCTCTTCCTTGTTTAATAATATTTTCCTATTTAATTTATTTATTCCAATCCAAATACCTCAATATGAACACCTTAGTTTGGATAGAAATAAAATTTAGTCATCAATATAATTTTTATTCTTCATATAGAAGCAATTCAATTACTTAAAGTCCTAAAATCAATTAAACCTAACTGAAATCACTATGGTTAATGACAAGACCTCGTCGAAGGAATTTAAATAGTGAAATAAATTATTTTACTCCATATATTGAAAGAAATCCAAAATAAAATATTTGAAAATATATTAAAGAAATAAAATGATCAATTTCATTCAAAAATATAAGTTCAAGAGAAATTCAAAAGAGATTACAAAAAAATAATGAAACTTGGAAGAGAGTGTCCTTCAGTTGTCGTTGTCCACATCCACTTGGTTCTTCACCTAGAATCACTTGAGAAAATCCTTTATCATCCATTAATTCATTCCCAATATGAATGGACATCATCCTAAACAACATATCTATCACATAACTATCCTTCATCTCTCTAACCAACCCCTTGTAAAGAAGTGGATAGGAAAATATATGATGAGAAGTGGTGGAAATCTACTCCCCAGTTTCTATCTGTATGAATAAATCTCATTTTAGTTCTAGTTTCTAGTTAAATATACCAAATATTTCTTCTTAATAGTTGTTTAAAATTTATTTTTCCATCATCAATCAAAATTTTAAAGCCTTTGGAAATGCATAAGAAAAGTTATCCCAAATTACATATTTTCTCTTTTTTTTTCTAGATGAAGAGACTCATCATCTTCCAACATTTTAACACATTCTGAAGCTACCTTAATGAGATAATTTCTCCATGAAATTTAATTTTCTTCTATTAAATTTATTCATATTTTAACTCCAATAAGATTCACCTAATTTTGTTTCTTTTATTCTGAGATATGCCTTATTTGATGAAGAGTGTTTGATTTTTTCATCCAAAAATATTTTCTACATTGACTGACTTATTTTGGCCCTATGAAATAAAAACTATCCATGGGTCTAGTTTAATAAATTTAATCACATTAAAAAGGAATCCTAAAAATATAATTACTCAATTTGGATCAATATTTATTTTTTTCTCTAAATACAAAAGTGCTCGAAAAGAGTAAAAACCCCATAAATAAGAATTTTTTACATTTAAGCTCAAAATATCCCTGAAATCAAAAAGTAATTAAATTTATCTTAAATTGATAAATTAGTGGGGATTAAATAATTAAAAAACATCTGAAATAATATAAATATTATATCTATCAATTAATCCACACTCAGAACGTGGACTCTTGGACAAGTAAGCATCAAAATCAAATCATGGAAAATTCAAAACACATACCCATGAGATCCACCAATTTAACACCAAGAAACAAAAGGTATCATGCCTCCTAAAAACCATCATTTTAGGTTCTCTATTCCGTTAATTCAATCTATTTAAACTTTATTTTTCTTCCCATGCACAAAAAACACTCACCTCAAATTAGGGTTCTCTCATCACAGAAATATAGCATTTCAATATGACTTTTCTCATCAAAAATCATGCAAGAAGCAACACAGGATTGATAAATTTCTACGTCTCCACCTGATGAAATCTAATAAAATGTGTTTATAATGAGGGATTTTTAGGTTTATTCATTGTCTTTTTAGTTCATAGATTTTCTATGTCAAATTTTTTGAGGTTGAATAAAAAGGGTTCAACTCTATTTGAATCAAAATTACTTGATTCTAATTTTCACTCAAGTATGGTATCATATTTTTTATTATTAGATTTTTTTTAATTATTTGGAAATAAAAAAAAACATCCTTGAAATATCTAGAAAGGCACATCTTTCTTTATCCTTGAAATATCTATGAAGGCACAACTTTATTTCTCTTTGAAAGCTTTAGAAAAGAAAAAATTTCAATAGAATAATTTTTTTAGTATAAAAAACATCTTTGAAGAATTTTATTTTTCATCCAAAGTAGTAAAAAATGATTTATCACACCACAAAAAAAATCCACCCCACACTTAAGTTAAACTAGATCACGCATCTTCCCATATAGAGCAGGTTGGATATGGAAAATTGGATTTTAATATGGATTACCTAACAGGTTGTTCATGGATACTAAGGGATGTAAGGATTAAATGTAAATGGAAGGATAAAATAAAACAGATTATCCTGAAAATAGGGATTTTAAATCCAAATAAATGCCTCAATAATTTAAAACACAAGTACCTTAACCCTCATGTTTTGATAGAAACAAATCAAATTATGGTTTCAAAATCATGGATTGGCACTCTCAAGAAATGAGGGGAATGTAAATAATATGTAAAAAAGGGTTCATAATCCCATTGAGAAATTGATTTTAAAGACAAATATAGTGACATGTGGCATGAGATTCAAAAATCATAGATATTTTAATGAAATTATAAATGTTTCAAACATTAAACAAAGTCATTTTTAAAATTCATTTATGTTTAGTTTCATGGTGTAAGTTGGTTCAATGATTGAAAAGGGTTTCAAAAATGAAAAAGATAACAATTCAAGCTCACAATTTTAAAAAACACAAAAAATTTGAAAAAAAACACAACAATTAAAATAAATAATTGAAAATAAAATTTTCAGAAGAAAAGACACAAAATTCTAATATACAAGGGTTTTTATGCACCCCAACACTTATTTTGTGCAATTTCCTATTTGTAACAGATTTATATGAGAAACTTAATGTCACGGACCATCCCAGAGGGGCCTGTGCCGTGACTACCCCAAGCCTGCCTCCAATTGGCTAGGGGATGGTAACTACCACTGAGTAGGCATATCCCAAAAATGCGGTATATTTTCCTAAGTACATGCACACATTCACACATATCCAAGCCATAGATTCTGAAATGTAAAAACACTAAGTAAACAATTCATGTATACATCATATTCTAACCAACATAGTATGACAGGAAAGATAAGTGCAGTAAAGTAAACTGGGCTAGAACACAAGCCTGCCAAAGGAAAAGTTTGTAAACCATAAAGTCCAACCTGTAGACAAAGGTACTAGGACTACTGATCGAAGACATAGGAACACCTTGGCCTGCCTAAACTCACAAAGCTCTATCACATCCTAGTTCGTCAAGGACTCTGTCAAAAGATCACTCATCTGCACAAGACACAACACATGCGGGCAAAGCCCATGCAGGGGTGAGTAAAACAATACTCAGTAAGGCACCCCGAAACCACAAAGGAATACCCCAAAGGAAATACCACATAGGAAATACCACACAAGAAATATCTCAAAGGAAATATTACATAGGAAATACCACAGAGGAAATACCACACAAAAAATACCACAAAGGAAATACCCTGAAGTAAATACCACAACAGAAATATCACGAAAGAATAGTATAGTCATGTCCTTAAAGATATACACCCACAACCTATACATTAATAATATCAAGATATACTCTCTCTAATGAGAAACATAGTCTCCCCGAGACACATAGTCTCCTTAAGACACATAGTCTCGGTAAGACACATGGTCATTGGGATTCACACAGCCTCCATGAGACGCATAGTCTCTATAAGAAGCATAGTATTTGGGAGTCACACAGCCTCCATGAGACACCCGGTCTCTATGTCGCAACCATCCACATGATTCTTCTCAAAGAATTCTTAATACGGGAGAACCTACTTGTCAAGACATTTGGTTATATGCACACTACCCCAAAAACCCACTTAAGATATATCAAAACAACTATCTCATCACATGGGTACCAAAAATATAGATGTTTTGTCAAATATACATACAGTTTGAAAGTTAAGGGCATTTGAAAATTTAGAAGGTCAACTGCTCGATTCGACCGCCCCTATGGTCGACTGTGACCTAGCTGCCACAGACGCAAGACAACCTGGTTGACCGTAGCCCAATTAGGCCGCAAGGGTTGAACCGTCCCACTAGACCCATCCCGCTTTGGCTGGGCCTGAACTAATCTGGCTAGGCCCAACCCACCTGGGCCCGACCTGTCTCACTGAGGCCCCACCCACTTGGCTAGGCAGGCCCGTGCACCACTTTTTCGCCCCACAGATGTGCTCTCCTCCATAGTGACCATTGGTACCATGGACACCACACGTGGTCAGATTTCGTTGTCTCCATTGCGATTGGCCTGCCACGTCCACATGGCTCCACCACCATCGCGCGTACCTCCCGCTCGTAGCCTGCCGCCGCGTGTGTCATCAACTTCGGTCACCTGTGCCTGCTCGTCGGTGGCCACTTCCATGGGCCACCGCTCCTCCTCTGGTGGTTTTATTTTTGAAACAGTACCACTTTCATGATCCTTGGGCATTCATCTACACTGATCCGATATTCGATTCGTCTTGCCAACAATCTGGGGGCCCGATTGCATTCGGAGCCTCCAGACAATTTGAGTTGTGACCACGAGGGTCCAATGATGAAGAATGCCTTAAATAGGGGAGAGAATAATCACAATAACACCTAGAGGAATGAACTTAGATACTTGTTCATGTTAGAGTCAATTTGTTCCCATTATAATGAATAATGAAGAAGAAATAATCACAAAGATTTATCTACCATTAAAACCCCACAATCAAGACCACCCCCAAGATCGATCGAACCGAAAATCAACCAATTCATGGGTTGGTCTGCATTTGTCATTAGATTTAATAACAGGGAATCATAGAGAAAAAAAATTCCCTACCTCTAGTTGGATCGGTAGTTGATGATGAGTGGTTTCTTTTTCGTCATTGACGAGATCCTCCAACTTTGTTGGCACAACGATCCACAATCCAAATCTCTGATCCATTATTGTTTGTTTGAGAGGATTACTTCCCCACAATTTAGAGGAATTCTAGGGTTATGGTGATAACCCTATATTCTATGAAAAGGTTTAATAAAAATAAAATGATTCAATTCCTAATGTTAAATAAAATAAATCTTAATATATTTTGTTCCTTAATATGTCCAAAAATTACTTTTCACAGCCAACACGCACCTGTCGATATTAGGCCTTGCCTAAGTAAAATAACACATTAAAAACTCAACAGTGGTCGCAAATTTCAAATCCTAGTCACCGTTCATGAGTTATTAGGATTTTAAAATAAAATAATTTTATTTAATTATTTTATTTATAGTTATATCCTTAGTGACTTTTTATTCAGATGACCCATGCCAATGAAAGTTAGGTTGCACATAGGGTAAAGACACCATTTTGAGCTCAAAGGTGCCCTTATATTTTTGACATGGGCACTAGTTTAAAATATATTCCACTTTTTATGGAATGTTATGTCCACATGCTATTAAAAACTTAACATTTTTCAACTAATTTTTCCTGGCACACCGGGCCTCAGAATCGCACGCCATCTCAGCACCCGGTCTTATAATTTTCCCAAATAATTTCTAAAAATATAATTGTGAAAATAAGAGTCATTACTATCTCCCCATCTCAGGGCTTTACATCCGGAAAATCCAAAACAAAGGGCTACTCAAACACATGAGGGTATTGAGCATGAATCTATGCCTCCCACTCCCAAGTGAAATCCTAGAGATTCCCATTCTACTACTAAATGAACACTAGAGAAATCAACCACCCATGAAGGATCCTCTTCTATTGATCCTCGATCTCCACCAGGTACTCATCAAAAATCGCCTTGTTGTCAATGTCTAGATCTCCATAGTCAATTATGTGTGATAGGTCATGAACGTACCTCCTCAGCTATGACACACGGAAGACATCATGCACCCACTCTAACTGTGAAGGTATAGAAAAGTTGTTTGTCACCTCTCTAACTCTACATAGAATCTAGAAATGGATGATGAACCTCTGAGATAGCTTGAATCCATGGCCAAATCTATGTAATGTATCAAGGTGAGACTCAAAGGAACACGTAATCTTTTTCCTTAAACTCAAAAGGAAACCTTTGTGTGTCAGCATAAGACTTATGATGACTTTGTATAGTCTTTGTCCACTTCTCAATGATCTAAACCTTATCTATAGTTGCTTTCACCAGCTTCGGGTCCATGAGTGCTCACTCTCCCAGGTTCATCCAGCAATGTGGTGACCCACAGAGTCACCCATACAAGGACTTGAATGGTTCCATACTAATGGTGGAATGGTAGCTATTATTGTATGAAAACTACACCAGAGGTAGGTGATCCTCTCAATTGAGGCCAAAATCTAGTATGAAAATATGTAACATGTCCTCCCGCACCTAAATGGTCTACTCATCCTGTCCATTCATCTTTGGGAGAAACACTGTGATCAAGTGTAACTAAGTCCCAAACACCTGCTAAAATGCCTTCCACAACTAGAATGTATAGAGAGAATCACGATCTGAGACTATCGTCGATGGAACTCCATGGAGTTGAACTATCTTCTGAATGTAGTGGCGCCCCAGTCTCTCTACCAAACTCTTCTCCCAAATATCTAGGAAGTGGTACAACTTGGTGATTTAGTCAATGATCACCCAGATGGTATCATTTACCCTATACATACATGGTAAAACCATCACAAAGTCCTTCGATATCCTATCATACATTCATTCTAGAACCTTTAGGGGTTGAGTCAAACCCGCTGGAAACTAGTGCTCAGCCTTCACCTATTGACAAGTGAGGCATCAAGAAACAAACTCTGAAACTCCTTTATTTATCCCAAGCCACCAAAACTAACGTCAGAGGTCCCGGTACATCTTCGACACACCTGCATGTACCATCAAAGGAGATGTATGAAACTACCTCAGGACCTCCTCCTATAATGCCACTGGTACTACTGTGCGTCCTATGAAAAGAATTAAATGCCCCCACCTTTATAATATCCATCAGGGGCATGCCCTATGGATACTTGAGCACGTAGAGTCTCATAGTCGGTATCCCCAATTTGTGACTCCCTGAGTCACTATAAGAGCAGAGGGGTGATGACCATCGATTAGAGGTATGTTGATCCATTTCAATCTACAAAGGATATCTGCAACAAGGACAACTGATTTGATGCGTCGTTCAGCAACTGTGAAATGGATCTTTTATTGAGAGCATCTACCACCACATTCTTCTTCCTAAGATTATACACAATCTCAAAGTCATACCCCTGGAGGAACGCTAGACATCACATTTATATCAAGTTCAAATTTTCATGAGAGATGATATACTTGAGACTATTGTGGTAATATTAGATGATAAACCACTCGCCCATCTGGTAGTATCGCCACATCTTCAATGTGAAGACTAACATTGCTAACTCAAGATCATGGGTAATGTAGTTCTACTCATGTGGTCTCAACTAGCATGAGCCATAAGAAATAACAACTTTCACCTGCCTCAGGAAAAAAACAATCCCATTTCCTAATTCATCAAAGAACACTATGTACTTGATTTCCTCCTCTATAAATATAAATATGGGAGTTCTCGTCAATCTCTATCTCAACTGCTGAAATATCTCCAAGAGATTTTTCATCCACATAAAAGGATTCTCATTTAAACTAATCTAAGAGTTCATCAATCTTTATAAGTGGATGCTTATTATTTATGGACACCTGGTTTAGGCATCGTAAGTCCACACTTAACCTCAATCTCCCATTTTCCTTCATGGAAAAAAACTGGGGCTTCCCAAGTTGAAACACTAGGTCTCACGAAGCCCATCCTTTGCAAGTCCTCCAACTATACCCTCATCTCAAGAATCTCTATAGGATCCATCTGATATGCAGGTGTAGATATCGGTTCCATCCTAGGGTATATATTAATTCATATGTCTACATTTTTTTGGTGAGGTGGTCCTAGAACATCCTCAAGAAATATGTCCTCGTACTCATCCACCACTATAGAAAACTGATGAATCATATCATCCACTGCACCAAGGGTCAGTCTAGCTGACTGATGAGTGATCAACATCACCCTCCTATGTGTGAGTCCATCCTATACTACTTGGGTTTCCTTTTCACTGAAAAGGTAAAACCTGGACCCATCACTATAAACACACCATACTCTGCCCCTAAAATATTCAATCTGATCATGAACTGTGAATAACTAGTCTATACCAAGAATGATGTCGTAAGGCCTTGACACTACAACCAAGAGATCCCAACCAAAACTCGTGCCTCCAAGAGTAAGGTCACACTATCATCACCAATGTGTGATCATTGAATCTCCTCCTGTAGTCTCAAAGCGTAATGGTTGAGTCAATAATTCAATCAGAATATATGAGTCTCAAACAAGGGTCATAGAAAGAAAATAATGACAGACACCCGTGTCTATAAAAACTATATATAAGGTGGAGAAGACATAGATCATACCTCTAATCATCCCTAGAGCCCATAGTTCATAATCCTCCATCACTTGAAGCTGGTCTTGTCCCTGTCCACCAGTTCTCTGAGCCTATCAGGGTCCACCAAGGGGTAGAGGTGGTTGTATGTCAAACCTCCACCCACCTTATACTTCCCTACCTACTCCTATGCTGTTAGAGTTGGTGTCCTAGAAACAACTACTTTTTTACTTTATGATAAACTTGCATTCATGGATTTGAATATTAATAAATACCTCATCACATCTTAATTTTTCTTCTCCAATGCAATGATAGATTACATCATATCGTGACGAGAAGAATCAATGATGAAGGAATTTCTTGAAAGTTAATTCCTATATTTTGATTAAATTAATTATAAGTAACATATGATGATCCTATATATGGTTCAAGGACCTCACTATTTCCTTTTGATTCTTCATTGTATTCTGATGATCTGATGTTTTATCATCGTGACAGATATCAGATTGATTATTTTTAACTATAAAATTAAATCAGGGTACACCCACTCACGCACTTCCACTGCACCTAGAACCTAAAAGTTGTATCAAAGCGGTCATATCATTGATTATAATTATTTAATTTTTCATTGATGATTTAAACATTAAATAATTTAGTTATTTCAATTCAAGTTAATCGTTCTTTAAATATGTATCTTGAGATCTTTTTCTCCTTTTTAATTTCTTATTCACCTTACATAAATGATATTTTCTTTTAATTTTGAATAAATTAAAAATAGAGGATCTCATCCAGAGGTTCCAAAGGATCCTGTTCATATAACACTAGAACACACGACATGTCGGTTGGACTGAAACGCTATGTAGTTGGACTCACATGGTGTGTATTCTTCCTCACACGCTATGTAGTAATGGTTCAATGCATCAACACTGGTTTTTCAAACCAAGATGTGGGATTGGATTTTTATAAGTCTTAATAAATCTGTGTGTTTACCAGGAATAGGTGGCACACAGTTTCTAGGTTACATGCTATGTGGACCAAAGGACACGGCGTGTGGTACCTTAGTGTTAGGCTTAGACCGTGTACCCCGTACATAGCTTTCCCAGTTGGAGACCATGTAACACAGATACTACATGATGTGTGGCCCACTAGACATGCCGTGTACTCCGAATATTTCCAAAGTACGTCTACACACCGACACCCTGGGCATGTACTTTGGATGGAAGGTGAACAATAGTACACACCATGTAGTAGGAACCACACACAGTGTACTCATCCAAATTACATAGATTTATTAAAATTTATTATAATATTATACAAACTTATGAGATGTTTACCATGGTGTAAGCATAAAGATGGGGTACAATACGTGATAGTAGTTTTATACATATGTGTTTAATTTAACATCTACATATTATTCATTTTTACTCATTGGGTAGTTATGAATGGGAATTAACTGGGTTAACTTCAAAGTACAAGTTACATAAAAAGATAATTTTAAATAAATTTATTAGTTTAAAATTATGATGGATGAGAATCTCAAGGGAATTCAGAAAATGGTTTAAGATAAAAGGATTGATTAATTAAAGATTATAATTAATTGATTCGACCATGATTTCTCTTAAATAAGAAATATTAAATGATTGAATACTAGTTTTATTTATGCATAAATATCATTTCATGTATGGATGATCACTAGATAGACCATGACATTTGTATGTGGATGGTTTATTTTAATTTATTTATTTAAATTAAAACTATTGGCATGTGAGCCATCTCTTTATTAATATGTAGGTCCTGCATGACTAAGTTTTCTTTTATGTAAAAACCCCTGTTTACCCCTCACCTGTGTCTGAGATAAAATTATATGTAATGGATGGAGCTCCCAATCTAGTTTAGGTGGTTCAAGTTAGGAGCCAAGGCGAAACCAATCCAAGGAGATACAAATGTGGACAGGTGGAAAGCTGTAAACACGAACCCAAAAGGATCATGGTGTGTCTCCCCAATCTCTTGGGTTATTTTGTTAACCACTATATTAACTAACGAATAGAATGAGCTCATGATCATGTAATTTATTTTATTTCTATCAGTTTCAAGGTTTATTTATTGTGGGTATGTTTTCAGGATCACACAATTAATGAATTAAACAGGCATGCAAGATGGAACTAAAATAAGATAAGTTTATGAATAAATATTATCTTAGACATGGTTAATCACTCAAGTATATCCCACTTAATATTAAAAATCATTTAATAAAGATAATAAAATGGAAATTTATGTATAAGGATAAAATCCCTCAAGGAAATATTAAGTTTGTATAGCCTTCCATTATCTTGGTTAGAATAACCCTAGTTGGGATGCGTTCAATTATCAGGGATTTCTAATTTGAGGTTTTGGGTTGAATGGAATTGGTTCACATCAAGGGTTTATTAAAACATCATGACTTGGTGTGACCAAGAGTAAAAGGTATAGGAAATCCAAAATAAATGGATTTCAGGATTGGGAAATCCACTTAGTGGATTAAAGAACTACGAGTTAATATAGTTGGCATTTAGAATGCCTACCTCAAACCTTTCATGTTTCAATAAAATAGTGGGAGACTAATAAGTATTAATTAATTTATTTTTTCCCAATTTTAGCATAATAAAGTACTAATTTTTTTCTCTTCCTAATTTGTTGAAATGTAAAGAAAAATTAATTCAGACATTTCATTGCAAACGATACTAAATAAGGAAAACCTTCTCACTGGAACCAATTTCCAGGAGTGGTAGAGGAAGTTGTATCTCATCCTTCTCCATGAGAGGAAATTGTATGTGCTAGAGGAGCCTGTTATAGACATACCTGGAAATGAGGCTAGTGATGAGTAAATATCTTTATATATGAAATATTTGGATGATTACATAGATTTCTAATGTTTCATTCTATCATCCATGTCTAATGAGCTCTTAAAGCAACATGAAATCATGGACGCATATAGTATGATGTCTCACCTTAAGGATCTCTATGAAGAGAAGGAGAGACATGAGAGATATGAGATCTCAAATTCTTTATTCACAACTAATCTTAGAGATTTTTCCCCAGTTGGGCCTCATATATTGAAGCTTATTAGCCACATTGAACACCTAGACATCTTAGGGATTAAGTTCCCAGATGAGTTGCGTACAAATCTCATCCTATAATCACTACTAAAGACCTTCTATAGATTTATTTTCAAGTAAAACATGAGAAAAAATGATAAGTGTCTATCAAAACTTCTAACCTTGATTCACTAGGTAGATACATGCATAGGGCATGAAAAACCCGCATTCCTTATGGTGAATAGGAACATTAAGGAAAAAGAAAAGGGTCCAAGGATTTATATATGGTCTGAAGCCCCTGAGCTCTATCCCTCTATGAAGGGGAAGATCCAGAGGTAGGGTAAGGAATGTGAGGTAGTGTGTTTTTCATATGGAAAGCCAAGCCATTGGAAGACGAACTACAATTAAATGTCTTGGGATGCTAAAGGTGAGTTTCTTATCGAGTGTAATCTTTCCATTTCTACACATCAGGTATTAGATTCAGCATGTTGGGCTCACATATGTATTCAAATATAAGAACCAAGTGGATTTAGAAGAATTTCTAGAGGAGAGGTGGATCTTTGATCTACCAATGGAGAGAGGTTGGCTATGTTGGACAATGGCAATTACCATCTCTCATTTCCAACTAGGATGCTTCTAGTTTTACATAACTGTTATTATGTACATAGTGTTACCAAGAACATAATTTCAGTATCATATTTGGATATGGATGGATTTATCTTCAATTTTGTAAATAAGGGTTGTTTATTTTATAAGAACAATATATGTTATGGTATGGTGAATTTCAATAATGGTTTGTATGTATTAAATTATGAAAACCAAGTGTTAGAAATCAATAATGAAACAAACTCAATGACTCAAAAAACACCTAGTCGTGGAATCGGCATCCCAGTCATGTAAACAAGAAGCACTTGAAAATGCTCTTCCAAGATGGTTATTTATACTCTACTTAGATAAAACCTCTTAATGTATGTCACATTTGTTTACAAGGGCAAATGACCAAGCAACCTTTTGGTGGACTGGGTGAAAGATACAAAAAGCTTCTAGGATTGGTACACACAGATGCGTGTGGACAACTTCTATTAGAATATGGAGGTGGATATTATTAGTTCATTACTTTTATTGATTATTTGAGAAGATATAGATATATCTAGTTAATGAGGTATAAGTCAGAGTCCTTGGATAAATTTAAGGAATTCAAGAATGAAGTAGAGAATCAACTTCATAAGAAGATAAAGAAGCTTCAATCAGATCGAGGCGGAGAATATCAAAACCAAGAGTTCATTGACCTTTTATAGGATTCAGCAATTCTATCTCAACTTACTCCTCCATATACACTATAGTGGAGTGATGTTAGTGAAAGGAGTAATCACACCTTGTTGGACATAGTGAGGTCGATGATGACTCATGCAGATCTTCCCTTTTCCTTTTTGGGATATGCATTACAAACTACAACATACACATTAAACCGAGTACCAAATAAGGTGGAAAATGGAATTCCCTCTACATTATGGAATAGAAAGAAACCCATTTTTGCACAAACACGTGTATGGTGATGTGAGGCATTTTTAAGGCCTTATTAGGCAACAAACTAGTACCCCAGGTCATGAGGTGTATCTTTATAGGATATTCCAAGGAAACAAAAATGATATTACCTATATAACACTTCAGAAAAGAAAGTGATTATCACTAGACAAGCCGTCTTTCTTGAGAGGGATCACATCCTAAAAAATGATAGTGGGAGAAATATTGACTTCAACAAAGTTTATACTCATGATACACAAGAGTTGGTATAAGAACAAGTTCTAAAGGTCCCTATAGAATAGGATCTAGAAACACAAGTACTGCGTTGGAGCTCAAGAGAGGTAAGGGAATTAATGATATTTGGTTTCCTAGTCACTGAGGATGGTGAATCATTATTATTGAAAAATAATGAACCTCTCTCCTATAAGGAATAAATAGAGATCATAGAAGCTGCAAGATGTCTATAATATATGAATTTTCAGATGGATTCCATGCATCAGAACCAAGTCTTGGTTATGGTCGATGTTCCAATTCATGTAAAACCTTTTGGATGCAAATGGGTGTTCAAGAGAGTGCTGGACATGGAAGGTTAAGTTAGCAGCTATAAAGAAAAGCTAGTGGGAAAAGGATTTATACAATATAAAGGAATTGACTACGATGAAATCTTATCACCAGTTTCCATGTTCAAATACATAAGTATCATACTTTCCATAGAAGCTTACCATGACTATGATATTTTTAAGATGGATGTAAAAACAACATTCCTTAATGGGAATCTTCAGGAAGATGTCTATATGACACAACCAGAAGGTTTTTTTGGCACTAGGTGAATCCAAAAAGGATTTCAAGTTGTAGAAATCCATTTATATATTAAAGAAAGCATCCAAGTCATAGAATATTTTATTTGATGAATCCATAAAGGAATTTGGTTTCATTAAGAAACAATGTGAGCCATGTGTTTATAAGCGGTTTAATGGGAATGTGGTCATTATCCAACTAGTATATGTTGACGATATGTTACTTATTGGAAATGATGTACCAGCCTTATAGTCAGTTAGGTAATGGTTGAAAAAGTGTTTCTACATGAAGGAAGTAGGTGAAGAAACCTATATTCTAGGGATCATGATCATTTGTGATAGATCCAAGAGGCTACTTGGACTAATTCAGGGTATATACATTGACCAGATACTAAAATTGATTTAGTATGGAACAATCCAAGAGTGGATTGGTTCTAGTGTGACATAGCCTACATCACTCTAAGATAATGTGTCCTTTTGAAAAACATGATAAATATAGGATGATTAATATCCCATACGCTTCAGATATAGGATCCATCATGTATTCCATGTTATGTACCAGGCTTGATGTTTCCTATGCACTGAGCATGGTATTCAGATATCAAGAAGATCCAATAGAATATCATTGGACTGCTGTTTAGACTATCCTTATGTATCTGAGAACAACTAAGGATATTTTCCTAGTGTATGGAGGAGATTATGAGCTTTTCATCAGAGGGTATGCTGATTACGGTTTTAAGATGGATCAGAACGATCTGAAGTCAGAACAAGGATATGTTTTCTGTCATAATGGAAGTGTTGTGATCTGGAAGAGTTTAAAGCATCTAGTTATCTTTGATTCTACAACAAGTTCGAATATATAGAAGATTCCGATGCAACCAAGGTGTAAAACCCCAAGCTTCCATGGTACGTTTCCTTTGAATAATGCAATAGGTTGCATTGTACGCAACTTCGAGATTCTAACACACTACGACCAATCAAAGTAGCCGTTATGAATAGTAATACCCACTTTTTGAAATTTTATAAATTTTAACATTAAAAATGTACTTCATTTTTGGATTTGGAATATCGAAATTAGCTTAGGGTGAATTTTTGGCACTTTTTTGATAACTTTCATATTTTTATGAATAGTTAAAAATACTAAATTTTAATTAAAAACAACTTTTTTAATCAAAATAATTTATAGTGTTAAATTATAATTTGTATTGGTTTTAAAGTATAATTAGATTATATTTTTACCATTTAATCTAATGTTGTTCATTGGATGTAATTTCATATTTAAACTGTACATAAACAAGTGTCAATCTTTTGATAGTTATTATTAAAAACACGTTTTTGTTTTGACAGCAGGAATTAATTTTAAATTAATTTCTACCACTTCTGTATTTTGAATTTGGAAAAATATATTTCATATTTGGAGTCATTAGGTCCAAATTGTGTAAATATCTAACTTTTAGTTTTAGACATTTTAAATATTTACTTCGGTAAATATTTTATTTACCACGAGTAAAGGGTAAATATAATAAATAAGGGTAAAATATAGTATTATAATAATATTATATTACCCTAAAATGTGTTATAATCCACTTGGATAACAAATAACCGACCCTGAGAATCCTTGGGTCGAATTGGGGACCCCATGGAGCCACATGGGTGTGATAATGATATTTTATATTAATTAATTTAAAGTAAAGTAAAAAATGGTATAAACAAATATTGTTTAGTAAATAAATTTTTACATGGGGTTATATAAGTTATATTTTCTACCGAAAATATTATTAGGAAAGATAAAAATATTTCCTACATAATGGTATTTTTTTTATATATTTTGGACATCAAATAAATTAAATTATTTATGACACAATAATGATGAAATATTTACCTAATTAATAAATGATTTAAATAAATAAGATTATAAATATTAAACCAATATCCAAAACCTGTCAAATTCTTATTGGATTATTTTATTTTGACCATGAGTCATCTTAAAGTTGATATTAATGAATATTTGACCTTTTGAAACTGAATATGAGGTTATAATAAATTAATTGTTTCAAACATTCCTAAAGAGCCCCTCCTCACCCTTATAAAAAGCTCTCATTTCCTACCCAGTTCTCACACTTCTCAAGCCTTTTCCTCATAAAAACCCTACCCAAATATCCTACCAACATCTCTCAATGCATTTTAGAGGTCTTAATTTAGTCATAAAGCAAACCTATGGAGCCCTTTTGATCAAATCAAAAGGAAGAACCCAAAGAAGAGGTAATAATTTCACCACCCTCTTTTAAGTTATTTTATTCTTCCTCTTCCTCTTTATTTGTTGTTTCCATTCTAAAATAATAAATCATGTATCTTCTATATAATTTTATGTTGTTATAAATATGGTACAACCATATTCATTATTCTATCCATCCTATGAATGGCATGTCACTATACGTGCGTACGTACAACTTACCATCTCCACGTCGTGGTGTAGTAGTTATTCAAATACACTATTATTGGGATGGGTATAATAATGATTTATAATTTATGTAAATAATAAATATAACATGTTAATGATTCTTTATATATGATATAACATATATTTACATACATTTTTAAATAAAAATAATGATATTGTCACTCGTGCGTACGTACGGATTACAGTCTCCATGAACGCGATGAGATTCATTTCCCCATCATAACCATTCAAGAATAATTTTATTTTGGTTATTAAAAATAATGATTAAATAACAAAATATCATTAAGGATATGAATCAAATACATCATATCCCTTAAAAAAATATTGCTTATGTATCAAAACATATAAAGGAAAATGAATCAGTTAACACCCGAAACGATGATACTATTGAAATATAATTATCAAAGCAATATTAGAAGATCATATATGATATCATATTAATGTATATGGTTCATGTATAATTTAATAACAATTATTTCACCATTAAAAATGATGTTAACCTACCCTCGACCCAAGGAAAAGAACAAGGTAAGGGTTAATTTCACAATCTCTTTATTATCAAAGGTTGTTTTATACGTGAGTATCTACTAGGACCTCTTTATCATCCACATCTGTGTTCTCTTAAAAATATATTTTTAAACATTTTAAATATTTACTAAACTATGGGTTAAAGTCATTTATACCCTTATTTGATCTTATATGTTTTGAAAGTAATCTTTTCGTCGCTTTCCAAACAATGTACTTTACGACCTTTTCGACAAAATTAAGGTAAGAATGCCTTTTTTAAACTTATACGGCGGGTATAGTTATTCTTCGCCGTTATAACATCTTTGAAGCTTCCCTTACACTCTT
The DNA here is from genome assembly GCA_963277665.1 of Viscum album. NCBI lineage: Eukaryota > Viridiplantae > Streptophyta > Magnoliopsida > Santalales > Viscaceae > Viscum > Viscum album. The sequence goes on from OY728144.1 coordinate 399,209,733, forward strand.
ATTAGAATATTTTCAAAATAAATGTTTTCTTTTATAATTATGTGACTTTAAATGATTTCAAAAAGAAAAATATATTTCTGTAAAATAGTTTTGATTTCATCTATGTCAACATCTTTTGATGAATTTTATACTTGTTTGAATTTGATTCATTATGATACAAATATTCCATACTTTATTGAAGGTTTTGTGATATTTTTGACTGTGGATATGTTATTTTTTATACCATTCATGGTTTATAGTTAAAGTATTGAAATTTTTTATGCTAGTTTTAATACGAATGTTTATGTTATGTTCCAACCATTTCATGTGAGGAATGTATTGGACTTAGTATGTGACAGGTAGAGCCTGATATAGCTCCTCGGTGCATCGGTAGGTCTCATGAGACAACTAGACGTGGTATTGGCCTAGGCATTTCCCAATTTTATATATGTTTTTCGCTGAGGTCTTAATCATTTTGAGACGTCTTCACCAAGGCCTTGACAAGATGTTTTAGAATGTCCGACATTATACATTACTTAATTATGAAAATAATATTGATGGATCATGTGGTTATTCGACTATTAGAATACCCATGACTATGTTTTATTATGGCATTATTTACTCAGATCATATTCCTATCATAAAACTGTTGGTGTTTATTATTTGTAAAGGCATGCGTTTTCAATTATTCACCATACCTAATATTTATGTTATCTTCCGCTGTATTGCTTACCCTTGCTGAGAATTTGAGCTCACCCATTTCTTATGTTTTATTTTCCCAGGATATGAAGAAGTTAGTTATGAGTGACTTGCAGGCATAATATATGAGGCTTGGATGTTTCTAATGGAATAAATTAATGTTGTATTTTTTTCAAGTTGTAAAGTTCAACTTATGTATGAATCTTGTTTCCAATAATATTAAAACTGATCGGTCTTTCAGGACATGATTTCCTTGTGATCATGCGAATGTTATATAATAATGCACCTACTCTGGGTAACTAGGGTTGAGGATTTACATAAAGAAGCCATCTAGATTTAGAACTTTGTCTAGAAGCTTGATGTGGTTCCTAATAGTATAGACCATATCACATTTTGTTATGATAATACTACAATGATCTATCTTTCAAAAGGACCAAGGTCACATCAATGGACAAAGAAAACTCCCTAGAAGTATCTCTTATGTAGGGATTTATATCAAAAGGGTGAAATTGCAGTGAGTAGAGTGTCCACGAAAAAGAACGTGGTGGACCCCAGGAATAAAGGCTTGTCTCAGCAGAAGCATGAATATCATATGAGATCTAGTGAGTTAAAGGTCGTTAGAAGTTGGATCTCGTTCAAGTGGGAGTTAGTTGGAGTTGGTGGTCTATAACCAACTACATTGTACTTTATGATAAACTTGTATTCATGTATTTGAATATTAATAAATACCTTATCTAATATTTATTGTTCTTCTGTGATGTAATGATGGATCACATCGGGTCGTAACCAGTAGCATCAACAGAGAAAGAATTTCTTGAAAGGTAATTACTATATTTTAATTCAATTTACTATAACCAATATATGATGATCCTCTATATGGTTCTAGGACATCCCTATTTCCTTTTCACTCTTCATTTTATTCCGAAGATCCTGAGTTTTATCATCATGAAAGATCTCAGATTGATCATTGTTAACAAAAAAATTAAAGGTGGGTACACCAATCCATGTGATTCTTCTACACCTAGAACCTACATATGCCACATCCACCACCCTACACACCACCATAATACACTCTCTTCCTCTACCTCGGTGGTTCCTCAACCATCTTTTGATTGGTTGTACGATAGGTTTGTAAATCTCATGCCATATGTCCCCGACTACTGTATGTGTAACACAACCTATCCCTCGGTTGATTCGAGATGCCCTGGGAGACATGAATTGATGATCCTTTTCCCTAGGATAATCCCCCAAATTTCATGATCTTCTTGGGTCCCTACGACTGTCATCAACTACCTGCTGTCGAGGTCTCTGCTACGTGATGTCTACTAGTAGCTCCCATCATCGGTGTCTGCTTCCTAGAAAACTCCCTCCTACCAGATATCACTCAAGTACCCTAGAATAAGTAGGAATGATAAGGGATATAATGGATGTCCTAATATCCTAGAATAGGCCTTTATCAAAGGTCCAATACATGAAGAAATATTCTTGTACCATATCGGTGGAGTAACAATAAAGATCTATAAAGCTCATCGAGTACTCCACCATAGAGAGTTGTATCATCATGTGCCTAGGTCGCCAAAATCCACCATTGCATTGGAAAAGACTATCAATAAAGAATCCCATATTTTCAGAAGGTGTTCTCATAAGGTGGAAGACATATGTAACTACCTCTAGCTAATTCCTTGGTTACATGGGGGTCTAGCTCACCCCAAAACCTAGGAGGTCACAACCTCTAGAACTCGTACAATGCACTCAGTCTGTGTACATCCTCAGTCGGTAATTTCGTTAGTAACTGCTGCTCGATGGGTGGTGTTATCACTGGAAAACCACCAATAGGTTTTATCTCAGGTACATTACCTTGTACTGATACCTCATCACATAGGAAGATCATCCTCATGATAACTAAATGAAAACCTAGCTTCCTTTCTTTGTGGAGGTATCCTATATAAAATAAGATGTACCATGGTTAATATAGTATATCCAGAGATCTGACTCAAGAAGGACATAGAAAAACAACCTATTCCTATATGATGAATTTAGGATTATTTTTTCCTACAACCAGTGTTTTCATGTATTGATTAAAAAAGAAGAAATCAAAGTCCTGGTGTATAGATATGTCAGCCACTATACCAACACTGGAATCTTTGGCCTTAAATATGAACTTGAAACACTTAACACTATTACCCCAAAACAAACTCAAAGACTCCTAGCCCTAAGGTATTACTAACCTCCTTTGATAAGACTCTATCATGACCCATCCTAGAGGGGCCCATGTCATGACTACCCTAAGACTGCCTCCAATAGGCTAGGGGTTGGCGACTAACACTGAGTTGTCATATCCCACAAATGGTAGTCATTTTACAAAGTTCATGTACTGATGCACACATCTCTAAGCCAGAAATGATGAAATGTAAAAAACACTAAGTAAACAATGCATGCATACACTATATTCCAACCAATGGAGTATGATTGGAATGTAAAGTGCAGTAAATTAAACTAGGCCAGAAGAAAAGTTCACCAAAATAATAATATATAAAAAACAAATTTCAACCTATAGAAAAAGGTACTGGGACTGCTACTTGAAACTATAAGAACACCTCAGCCTTCCTGAACTCATAAAGATCTGTTCGGTACTATTTTTCCTTGAACTCTATCAAAAGGTGGCACATTTTTACAAGACACAATAGGTATAGGAAAATCCTGTGCAGGGGAAAGTAAAACAATACTCAGTAAGGCACCCCGAAATCGAAAAGGAAGACCATAAAGGAAATACCACATAGGAAATACCACACATGAAATACCATAAGGAAAATATGACATTGGAAATGCCCCAATGGAAATACCACACATAAAATACCAAAAAGGAAATATCACGAAGGAAATACCACAAAAGAATAGTATAGTCAGCTCCTTAAATATATACACCCACATCCCATATATCTAGAGTAACCAGATATACTCTCTCCAATGAGACACAAAGTATCGTTGAGACACACAGTCTTTGGAGTCACACAATATCCATGAGACACATAGTTTCTATAAGACACATAGTATTTGGGAGTCACATAGTCTCCATGAGACACCTAGTCTCTATGCCACAACCATCCGTAGGATTCCTCTCAAAGCATGCTTGTTTAAGGAAAAACTACTCCTCGAGCCATTAGGTTTTATGAAAACTTCCACAAAAATCCAATTATGATATCTCAAAAGTAACATCCAATTGCAAGTGTCCTAGAACTACAGAAGGTTCATCAATCGGACACACGATTTGAAAGTAACGAGTGTTTGAAAATTCAGAAGGGTGTCCACAGGCTCATGGACCAGCCACGGAGGTAGACCGCGCCATTGAAACTCAAGCTACCACGGTGGTTGATCGTGACCCATCTCCCATGGTCACACAGTATCTTGGTCGATCATGGCCTGGTCTGGACACCTAGGTCTGACCCAAACCATCGAGTCTGACCCGGTTCACTGGGTTGACCCGGCCCACTGGGATCAACCCACTTTGACGGGGCCCGACCCACCTGGGCCCACCCCATCTCACTGAGGCCTGACCCACCTAGCTGGGAAAGCCCATGTTTCACATCTACACCCAGTGGATGTTCTCCTATCCACATTGACTTCCATGTCCCACGTACACTGCACATAGCCGGCTACCATGAGATCTCTCGTGGGTGGGCTACCGCATTGACACAACTCTACCACGTGCCATCGTCGACACCTATGGATGCTTCCATAGTCCAGCACACCTCCTCTGGTGGTCCTATTTCAGAAACAAGACCACTTCTCTAACCCTTGTTTCTTCAGCTACACTAATCCGGCCAACACTACGTCTTGCCACCAATCTGGGGGTCCAATTGCATTTAGAGCCTCTCGATAATTCAATCTATGACTACGAGGGTCCCATGATGAATAAAACTTTGAAAGGGAGAGATAAGAATCACAATAATGCACAGAATAATTAATCTTTGACTTTGTTTATGGTGGCCTCAATTGTTTCTCATTAGAATGAAGAACAAATAAGAAATAATCACAAATATTTATCTACCATTAAATCCCTGCAGTCAATCCCATCCTACAAGAACGATGGAACCATAAATCAAACTATTTGTGTTTTGGTTTATATTCATCATTGAATTCAATAATGGGGAATCATAAAGAAAAAAAACTCCCTACCATAAGTTGGATTGGTCGTTGATGAGGAGTGGTTTCTTTGCTGTTATTGACAAGATCCTCTAACTCTGCTAGCGCGACGATCCACGATACGATCTCCAATCTTTCATCATTCATTGAAGAGGATTATTTCCTCATGATTTAAAGGAATTATAGGGTTATGGAAACAACCCTGAATTCTTTGACAAGGTTTAATAAAAATAAAATGTATCGTTGTGTTGTTGTGTACACTACTAGAAATTTAGGCTATAGCCAAGATTTGAAACCCTGGCTATAAGCCCAAAAACCGTGGCTATAAGTTATACCCATGGTTCAATGGACTGTGGATAGTATTGGCATGAATATAGGTTAATACCTATAGTCACCGTTTTAAACTGTGGCTATAGACCTATAGCCATGGTTCAAACTGTGGCTAAATAACTATATCCACAATTTTAAACCATGGCTAAAGCCTTATAGCCACGGTTTGAAACCGTTCCAAAACATTAATCAATATAATGCCTATAGTCATCGTTTAAAACCATGGGTATAGGCCTTCACATTTCATTAAAAAGACACCCCCACAACCCCCCTTGAACACGCCCTCCACACCCATGCCCCCCCTGGACAGCCCCCTTGCACCCCCATGGACAACCCTCTTGTACCTCCTTGAACACCCCCTGCACCCCCATGCCCCCAACCCCACTCCTGCCCCCTCACCCCCAGAATAACCCCCTTAAACACCCCCTTTCACCCCCTACACAACCATTCCCCCTTGAACCCCTCCTAGAAACCCTTGAACATCCCCTTGAAACACCCCTATAGTAGCCCACCCCCTGAACATCCCCCTTACACCCCCTTAAAATCCCCCTTGCACCCCCCCTGGACAGTCCCCTTGCACCCCCACCCATGTAGTATCCCACCCCCTGCAAAGCCCCACTGGACAGCCCCCGACCCCCCCGACCCCCCCCCCCCCCCCTCTTGGACACCCCCTTTCACCCCCGTAGATATCCCCTTGCACCCAACTATAGTAGGCCACCCACTAAACATCCCCCCTGAACACCCCCTACAAATCCTATGACCCCCCTTCTAGACACCCCCCTTTCACCCCTGCACAGCCCCCTTGCACCCCCTTGAACACCCCCTGTAGTAGTCCACACCCATGGACAACCCTTTACACCCCCCACCCTATAGTAGACCACCCCTCTACAAAGCCCCCCTGGATAGCCCTTTTCACCCCACCCCTGTAGTATCCCACCCCTCTACAAATCCCCCCCCCCGGACAGCCCCCAACTCCCCTCCTAGACACCCCCTCCCACATGCACACACCTCCCTCATGGACCCCCCACACCTGGACACCCCCCCCCCACCTAGACACCCCCTGTACAACCCCCCCCCCCCCCAAACACCCCCTCCGAGAAACCCCCTAGCACCCCTGGATATCCCCCTTGAACACCTCCCCTACACACCCATGCCCCGACCCCACCCCTCTTGGGCACCCCTCCCACATAGACACCCCCACCCCCTCATGGACACCCCCTCCTGAAAATCCCCGGGATATCCCCCTTACACACCAATGACCCATTGCACGCCCCTCCTAGACACCCTCCCTTGCACCCCCTAGACATCCCACTTGCACCCACTTGAACACCCCCTTTCACCCCCCTGCAGTAGCCCCCCCCCCTAGATAGACCCCTCTCAACCACTTGAACACCCCCTTCCACCACCACCCCTGCAGTATCCCACACCCTACAAAGCCCCCCTAGACAGCCCCCGACACCCCTCCCACACGAACACCCCCTCCCTCCTGAACACCCCCTGAACATCGACCCTCTTGGACAACCCCCCATCCAATTAAACTTTAGAAAGGAATCATAACCGTTACATAATTCACTACATGATTCACTACCTCTCATGTTCCAAGTTAACTGTATTTAGTTCCATTTAACTCATTCAATTCATTAAAACAATACAATTCCATTTATAAGATCAAAGGGGGGTCACTTGGTGGTGTCTTGGTCATTACAACACTTGTCTAATTGGGAAATTCCATCTTAAACAATTGTTTAAAAAAAGAGGGAAACCCCATACAGGGATATAAAAAGGGCCAAGTAGGATGTGTGCTTTATCACTAACACTTACATTAAGTATAAATAAAAACATCAATGCAATAATGTCATTCAAGGTATACCACTATGGGTTTTCACAGACAACGCACCTCTGTTGGGGGCTTTTATTAAAAAACCATGACTTATTTATCAAATGAATCAATTATCTTAAATAAAACTTATTCAAGAATTTCAATTTAATATAAACAAACAGAATTAAGAAGGAAATTAAATATAATTTAAAACATTCTTGAATTAAATAGGCTAGGAGAGGGACTCTACCTCAAAGGGTCCAAACCACACTCGGTGCTTGAAACTTTTATCAATGACAACTCTAAGCTACTTCATCCATCCTCTAGGAATATGCACCTTTAGAGATGCATAAGGACGCCCAAACCCATATGTACATGTATTCATGGCTTTGAAAATGAACAAGAGGATCCTTATATACATGCTCACATGCATAAGCCCATTATCACCCACACACATATGCATTTTCCATATATATAGATAAGCACACCTAGCACCTTATATGTAATCACGCTTTCATGGGTAGATATACATATAACAGTAGAGATTATTATATATATGCTTAGATATGAATACGTGGTGAGTCACCATTGACTTTGGTTTCCGCAACACACACAAATGGGTCCCGAGAGACTTCCAAAAATGCAAATGATCCGATGAATCATCATTAATTGAACATAAAAATTGATGTGGGAGAAACATGATTGGTCATAAAGGAAATAATAGAACAGGTGATGATGATAACAACATCAACATGCAACATCATCATTAAGATTATTACATCAGGAAAACAATATCATATTGAAGTTAACATAGTGTCACACGAACACATGGGTGAAATGAGATATTAACATAAAATAATACAACCAAGGAACAAATCATTAAAGTTTCTCAATAAATAATTCCCCAGGTAGAGTTTTTTTACAATTTGAATATTTATCATGCATGATTTATTTTAAATAGTAGAAACAATCATCATTTCTAGCTATCTTTATATTTGAAGGAAATATGAGTAGAATTAACAGTGTAAGAATTATAAGAAATAAAATAAGTGATTGTATGAGAAACTAACAGTGTCATTGAAAAATGATAAACATACTGACACCAAGTCATAGGCTATACTATAATCACAATTTCAGAGAAGTACATGCCACAAAAATGCCTTCCGATGTGGACAACCCCCTGGATAGCCCCCCTCCTCCCAGATACCTCCTTCCCTCATGGATAACCCCCCCAGAAGACCCCCCTTACACCCCTAGACAACCGCCATCCCTCTTGGAACCCCTTCTTCTTGGATAGCCCCTCCTCCTGCAAACCCCCTTGCACCCCCTGTATATCCCCTCATCCATCATGGACACCCCCTAGATAGCCCCCCTCCTAGATAGCCCCCATCCATCCTGGACACCCCCTTTTTGGATAGCCCCCATCCATCCTGGACCACCTCTGGGATAGCCCCCTCCCCCCTGGACAACACCCACTCCCTCCGCGACATCCCCCATCCATCCTGGACACCCCCTGGACAACACCCCCTGGAAAGACCCCCCTTGCTGACCCCCCTTGCACCTCCCCTGGACACCCCATACCTCCTGAACAACCCCTGTACAACACCCCCCTGTACAACCCCCCTCCCCCTAAAGACCCCCGTGGACAGAACCCCCCTCCTGGACAACCCCATTCCTTCTGGACACCCCAGATAGCCCCCCTCCATGTAGACCCCCCTGGACAACACACCTGGACAACCCCCTTCCCCCCAGCAGACTCCCCTGGATAGTTAGTGTTGGGGTACTACATTTAGTTTTGGGGTACTATAGTCAGTGTTGGGGTGATAATTTTTATGTTCTACCTTTGAGGTTCCATCATTGGTATGTGACTACTTGATGAAGAACATAGAAATTATATGTCTTGAAGTATTGAAGTTACCATGAATCGCTTTTGATGTTTCAATGTAATATTTTCTTTAATGGATAAAATACCATGATATAAAAGGGATCATATGGAATAAATTCCCATTAGTATACTCTCTTGGATAGCCACCCTAGTTTACAAATCTAGCATAAAGAAGAATATTTTAAAAATGATATACTATAAGTGGACCTGAGACACTATTGTCATTGGTAAATTATACATACTCCATTTTTAAATTGTGGTTACTAATTGACCTCCTTTATTTGATTCAACATGAAGATAAGTGGTGTTTATATCTCCATCTTAGAGCTAGAATACCTAAGTCCTTTCACATGAATATTTTATCTACCTCTATAAATCATTCCACAAGATTATTTTGTTATTCTATAAGATACATAAAATTTTCATCATCCAAATAGTCTTTCAGTTTTCTATCCAGTATATCTATTTTATGTTCTAGTTTTTTAATTCCTATAAATGAGGAATAATGTAGTGTAGACCATTTCTTAATGACTCCTTTCAAACATCTGATTTTCCTTTGTAGTATATGGTAATGATTTCCATACAATGGACAATATTGGTATTACATCACTATTGATAAAAATTCTTCTCGCTCAGTCTAAATCATATAGAAATATGAAACCGATGGGAATCACCGTCTAAAGATACTAGTGAGAGTAATGGGAAAGAATGATATGAGAGATCCCTATCTAATCTCTTAGCATTAAGATTTTTGGTCACTCCACTAGATTCAATGTTAGCTTCAAAAACCCTCTAATATCTTAGTAGATCATCATTAAAATATAGATCACTAATATAGTTTGACATAAAAACTAGAGAAGATTCAACTATAGGAGGAATTTTACAGGGAAGAGACATAAGATTGGGAATGGAAGGAGCTACCAAGAGAGAGATAAAGAGAGATTATTAACATCCTCACTAAAAGTTATAACTCTAATGAAATCCCATTCATCCTTTAGTATAATATCCATCTCATCCTCACCATACAATGTATCTAAAATTACACATCTACCAATATCATCAGAGATAATAGAATCATGATATATAGGTAGAAGATTTTTGACAAGGACTACTTGAATTTTGAATCATTACTTATTTTTAAATATACAAAGATAAACCTAGGAAAATATTTACAATGCACATGGGTGACTATGAGAATATATTAGATTATTCTGGTTATGATAAATTTGATAAGAAATTTCATCTTATTACAGCTTTAGATAAAGGGGGTGCTGGATTTATTGATGAATAGTGGGCCTTAAGAGGTCGAAAGAAAGCTTAGTTCTAATCGGGTGTAAGAGATGATCATGTTGACTTACAAGAGAAAGTTTTTATGAGTTATGATACCAGTAAGGGGAATAATTATCTTAGAATTATGAATGTGTATTCACCTATTCTAACTCCCTCTATTAGGGAAGACAAGAGGGATAAATATTTGAAGCCTACCTTTATTTGAAAATCAGATGAAGTTAAAAATAACCACTCTATTAAGAAAAAATACAAGGTTTTCTCTAGAGATAATTACTTTTTTAAAAGTGATTTTTATGGATTTAATAAGGATGATATGAGGAATTAGAATGATAAAAGTATGGTATTGGATGGTGGTACTGCTAGCAGTGATACTAAATGCTTAGTTGAATCTAGGAAGGCTGGGAAGGATTCTTTAATAGTGGTCAATGTAGGTGAATATGGGAAAAAGAATGGGGAAACTTCTTTATATGTTCAATATTGTATGAGAGAGCTCACATGAAGGACTCAATTATTTTTTCACAGAGTGGTTTGAATCCCCCCACCCTACAGACAAATCCCCCCACCCTTCAGACACCCCCTGGATGGACCCCCCATACAACCCCCCCGGACATGACCCCACAGCAGTACCCATTCCCCCATGCAAATCCCCCCTCCACTCCCCCTGGATAGACCCCAGACATACCCCCTGTAGACCCCCCCCAGAAAACCCCCCCCGATAAGGACCCCCCTTACAACACCCCTTCCCCCATGACCCCCCCCCCCCCACTCCCCCTAGATAGGACCCCATTGCACATAACCCCCTACATAGCCCCCCACCCTGGACAACCCCCCACCCCTAGACAGAACCCCACGGGACAGACACCTGCCCCTGTAGACAGCCCCCAAAGTGGTTCTCGCATGTACATTGGCACAGTGATAATCCAATTCTCTAATAAATGACCCATTTCTCAATAAAAAAACACAACTGCTAAAAACATACATGTTCTAATGGTCTAAAAAACATTCCACTACTCAAATTAAACAAATCATACACTGTTAAATAAGAGCACATGTAGTCTAAAAAATGAATAACAACTCATATTTAATACAAGTAAAAGAAAATATTAACTAAAATAAAACAAAATTACCCACTACTTGAAAATATACCATTGCTCTAATCTTTTATGAAGGTGTATTTCTTCAAAATCGAGTGTTAGTCCACCCTGTCACCTTGTATGCAGGATCGAAACCCTGCATGAGTATTTCTTATACTTAATATATTGAAAACATAAATTTTTGGTACATACTATTGCAATAAAAGTGGATTAAACATGAGTAAGCAACATAAGTTATAAAAAATTTAAATTTTAATTCATGAAAAAAATCACCAAATGTAAGAATCAATTTAAGCCAGAGTGCATGTTTACAAATTACACCATATGTTTAGAAATTAATTGTTCCATAGGGGATATGTCATGTATTTGTACATGGATAGAAAATATGTGTACATAGAGTACACAAGAATATGCGATAATACACAAGTATTGATTGGAGTACATAAGCATACCCCTAGAAAGATAAGATACTTTGTGTTCCACATGTAAACCCCATGTAATTTCACATGGATTACCATGACATTTCTAGATGATGACATTCCCAAGTGTCCATACATGGTCACACATCATGTGAAACTATTTAAACATCTTTTATAATTCTATGATACATTCAACATATGAATCTATTTATTTAAGACTCATATTTAGGACTTTTAGTAGCTTATCCTGAGTGGTTTACCATGCATAACATAATGGAGGAACTAATTTTTATAGGTGAGATATGGTGAAATGTGATGCTAATGGGGAATTCCTCATAGTGATTCTTATCCAATAGTAGCAATCAGGTGTGAGATAGAACATTGAAGCAATTCAACATCAGTTTGGTATGTAATATAATTAACTACATTAACGTTTTCCTTTAACAATATAAAGTAATGATCAAGTGCATGCTTAAATTTCACCCCTCCCCATCCTTCACCCCTACCCTATAGACCCCCTGTAGATAGTCCCACCTCCTAGACACCCCCTGGATAACCCTATCCCTCCAAGACACCACCCCCCAGATAGCCCCCCGGACACCCTCCTGGACACCCCCATCTCTCTTGGACCCCCCTTCTGGACACCCCCTCCCTCTAGGACAGCCCAGATCTCCACAAGGCCAAAAGAATGTCTCTGTTTATTGTTGTATGTTGACAAGTATTAGGGTATAAAAGTATAACCATTAGTAATGGTTTCACCCTTTCAATATGAATAACCACATAAAGAAATCCACCCATAAATCCAACATGACTCATCTATACATCAGTCACTCATGAAAAAAATAGTATTAATATAAATGAAACAATCAAACATATTATAATATTTTAGAAATAGTAAATTTTCATAAATCACATCATTTCATAATAATGTAATAATAAGAATCCCAAGTATATAATAAACTAAAAGAAATATCTGGGCCAACAAGGATTATATATAAACGTCCAAAAATATGACCAAACCTGGATCACTACTAACTACCTCCTTATGACCCACAATCCCCCATATTATCCTATACCATCTACCATCTGACCAACTCGAACATTAGCTAAGGTAAAAGAACATAACCTGGGATCTTGAAAGTAAACATGAAATTTTCATACACCCATTGGTGTATGCATGGTGTGAACCAAACTATTCCTAGTAGGATTTCCCTAAGGAGTTTGTATAATTCCATTGAAGAGAAATTTTATTAATGATAGTTTAATATATAAGTAGTAAATAGGTTTTTCACAAGAGGGTTTAAAGAAAAAGAGTACCATGAAATAACTTCTCTTATAAAACAACTTCCATTTTAATTTTAAAATTAAATGCTTTCAAACTAAGTAAAAAAAGGAGTTTCAAATACATTAAAATAGAACTAATCATTTTAACCTTTTTTCCAAATCCATATCTCAAAACCACAACTTTATATCAAACATCATTATTTTGTTTAATAATATACTTTAAAAACTATTTTCTTTAATTCAGTTTGAAAATAAACCAAAACCATAACTGAAATGGAATATAGAAACATAACATGCCCCAAGATATCAATGGGAAATTGATAATAAGAAATAACTGAAGTAATAGTGGAAATACAAATAAGGCATGGGATGAGATCCTCTAATCAATATTAAATGAATTATAGACATCAAGGGAAACTCATTAGGCTCAATAATGGGTTATACTAGACCTAGTTCATCATAATACTAAAAGGGACCCTATGTGAAATCAGATCATCCCATTCAGATTCCCCTTTCAAGTCTCTCCATGTATAAAATATACCCCTGGTAGGGTGTTAATCTCATCGGGCACCGTCCAACTAACATAAACTAAGCTAACATCACATGCTTCTAGACCTTCCATTATTTACCTATGTTTTGGCGCCAAAATATTGAACAAAATGAAGGAGCGAAAAAGAAGCCCCGGACGCTGCTTCGCGAAGCACCGACGTGAAGCACCCCTGAGCATCGCGAGCCCACCACGAAGCACCGGAGGCGGTACCTCTCCATGAATGGAATGACGTTCGTGAGCCCGCCGCGAAGCACCGGAGGTGGTACCTCTCTGCGAACAACCTGACGTTCGCGAGCCCGCCGCGAAGCACCAGAGGCGGTACCTCCCCGCGAACGGCCTGACGTTCGCAAGCCCGCCGCGAAGCAAACACCGCCCCTTCACGACGCGTGAGTTCCACTTCGTGGATCCCCTTGACTATAAATACTAGGATCCTCCTGAGTCTTGGGGACGGACGATCCGACCTTTCGGATTCTCCTCTCCCGAATCGTGAAGCACCCATTGCCCTGAGAATCATGAGCTCTGCGAGGTACTTCTACTTTGCGTGACGCCTTCACTTCGTTTCGTTTTGAGCCCCTCTTCTAAGAGGGATGCCCTTCGTGAAGCTCAAGGGAATTCATGAAGGAGGGGGATTCCCAAGGGAACCCGGGCAGTCGCGGAGCATTTATGCTTCGTGAAACACCCATCCTATACTAGTGATCCCCATGCTAAGGCAGGATTGCTACACATCGCGAAGCACACTGCCTCGCGGCACATTGCTTCGCGAGGCACCTCGGCTTCACGAGGCAGTGCTCCGCAAATACTATTCCACTTCGCGAAGCACCCCCCATCCACACCTCTGCCCCATGCTAAGGCCAAGGCACTCCACTTCGCGAAGCACACTCCTCTACTTGGCAATTCCTCTTCCCGTGTGACCCTCCAGGTTTGCACAATGTGATTTCAAAGTCCCATGGACAATACCAATCGTAGAGTTGCTTCACCTAATACTTCTTTTCATAGACATGCTAACAACTATTGCTTCTTCGCATAGACATGCTAACGTGGACCCCTCGATGGTTCGCTCTATGACCCCCCTTGACCACGGCCTTACTGGTACCTTCCCTTCCCCAAGGAGTGAAGGGTACCGGTTATGTACGTCCTAGGGGTGCGGAGTAAACCCACATCGTCCGAGTTGCAGGACATTAAACTGCCAAGCACCTCGTCCTCCACACATGACTTTAAACTGTGAACCGGCGCCGTGCTTCGCACGTAGGGTCCCCCCAGCTCAGACATTTTTTACGCCACCCGTCTCCACAGAGACGGGGTCACCCCCTCCACAAGGGATGATATCCTCTTTATCGGAGTAGCGTATGTCCATGGGAGAAGGGCAACCACCTTGGTGTAAGCCCCTATCCCCTCTTGCGGAAGGCTGCACCCCTACATCTCCGTACTTACCCACTACTAAGGTCAATGGGGGGGGGGGGGGGGCGTGATAGGGAACGAGACACCTCCCATAATTGGTCTCAAATCCCACTCTCGTCGCGCTTTGCCGCACTTCGGGCCTCCATCCTGGAGTAAGTCCCAGCACCATGGGCCGCCTAACGTGTAAGCCCCTCTTCACTTCTCACAGACGCATCCTTCGCGACGTGATCGTCAGGTCCCTACAACCTCTTGTTTCTCACACCAAGCACGACTCACGTGGGCTCAGAGTGAGCACCGACCCTGACCCCCACCCTAACCGAACTACGAGGACTTTGATAGATTTCAATGCATGGTACGTAGGAAGCCTCTACGAAGTTCAAGCCCACCACTCGGTCATCCATTCATGTCGAGTCCCACCCTCATCCAGCATGACGTTAAATTGTATTCCCTTGTCCCGCATGACATTAAACTTCACACCCATTATGAACTATGTGGACTTTGATCCATGTCAAGGCTTGGTACGTAGGAAGCCTCCACGAGGTCCAAGCCTGCCGCCCGTCATTTATTCAAGTCAGGGTTCACTCCTCGTCCCACATGACGTTAAATAGCATTTCGGCCCAGTAGTAGGCCGTTGTGCCCAACCCGAACTACGAGGACTTTGATCCATGTCAAGGCATGGTATGTAGGAAGCCTTCATGAGGTTCAATCCCACCACCCATCGGACCACAGTCCTTTCTTCACGTCGGTTCACTGACAACCACCATCGGACCAAGGTCCACCTCCATGTTGGTTCACTGACGAAGTCCCATTTGAACTACGAGGTCTTTGATCCATGTCAAGGCATGGTACGCAGGAATCCTCCCTGAGGTTCAATCCCATCTCTCATCAAACCAAGGTCCCCTTCTCACGTCGGCCTTCCGGCGTCCACATTTGAACTACGCAGTCTTTGATCCATGTCAGGCATGGTACGTAGGAAGCCTCCCTGAGGTTCAAACCCATCTCTCATCAGACCAAGGTCCCCTCCTCATGTCGGCCTTCCAGCGTCCACATTTGAACTACGAGGTCTTTGATCCATGTCAAGGAATGGTACGTAGAAATCATCCCTGAGGTTCAATCCCATCTCTCATCGGACCAAGGTCCCCTCCTCACGTCGGCCATCTAGCGTCCACATTTGAACTACGAGGTATTTGATCCATGTCAAGGCATGGTACGTAGGAAGCCTCCCTGAGGTTCAAGCCCATCTCCCATTGGACTAAGGTCCCCTCCTCACGTCGGCCTTCCGGCGTCCACACCTGAACTACAAGGTCTTTGATCCATGTCAAGGAATGGTACGTAGGAAGCCTTCATGAGGTTCAAGACCACCACCAGTGGACCCCTAGGTCTACATTCACGTCGGTTCGCTGGCGATGTCCATTGTACAAGGTTCACATTCACGTTAGCTCGCTGACACCAACCCAAAATACGAGGAATTTTATTCCCTACCACAGGGATATGTAGGAGGCCTCTTCGAGGCTCAAGCCCAACTTCACCATCGCCCCGCGATGGTCTCATTTCACTCCCCCTCCAAATCATTCATCCATCCATCACCCATCCTGATTCTCACCCGGACTTTCATATCCTGGTGAGATCATGTCATTCCTCTCCTCTTCACAACCGCCCATGGGCTGGTCCTGGTATCAGCACCCCTTCAAGGGAAGTTCCTCAATCCGATCCATTCCAGCTAACGCTCTGATCGGGCTGATCCATCTCCGCTGGACGTTAAACCTGTGGCATACCCTGTGTTAAAACACAGGAAGCAGAGGAAAACCTCAGATATACGTCTATGGTATATAATTCCCTGCACTCGATGTGGGATGCCTCGGGTTTCCATGCCCTCGAGAAGCCCTATGACAAGGGATAAAAGACAGACATGCCAGTTCCCCAGCATCCAGACACGCTACTGATGCCTTGACGTGACTACTCCCCCTACTGAAGGTTTCTACCCTGACCGGACCCTTTGTAATGTCCTGACAGAAGCGGTGTAATTAACCGGCGTCCATGGAAACATGGCACTGGGAAGAGTTTCACGAACAACTTATTAAATCTATGAGGGAGACCTGAACTAGGTGATGAGTTTTGAGGAGGAATCCATGGAAGGAAGAACCGATATCCAATCATCCCGTTTCGATCAAGGAGAAAACGTCCCTAATAAAAGAGCGAATGCCTCCCGCCTTTGGAAAGCAGGAATGCGAGTTAACAGCAGCGCGTCCTCCACAGAAGGATGCGCACGCCCCGGCGAAAGCATCAGAAACAGAAATGGTGAACCCAACATGAATGTCTTCTCCTTAATATGGAGATTAGTAGCGTTCGAGACACCAGTAGATTGATGTGTCACCGGATCCAGATATCCGGCGCCGGGTCCCGCCAAGAAAATATCGGGCCTGGCGTGAAACTAACCAGAAATCGGGGCAGTAGAACGTGGGGAATTCCATTCTGCAACATGTTGGTGTGGATCCTTCTTACAGACGAGGAGAATGGAATGACGATGGGGCACTGGTTGTCAACCCTTTTCCTCGTAGTGTTGATGAGTTGATCTCTCCGTTTCCCAGGAACCAGGTTGCTGCTATGGAGACACGATCACTGCCCGCTCTCCTACGCAGGGGCAGGGGAAATACCAGCATAGCCGCCCCACGTGGCTCCGCTACCGCCACGACGGCCTCTACATTCATGAATACGGGGCGCCCACGTCCCCTCTCCCCATCAGAGATCATCCAGGGAAGGGTGATCAACTACCTTGTACGTTGGTACGAGGAGGAAGGGGTCATCCCAACTCGGGATATGGCTCGCCTAGACCTGGAGGCATCCAGGCCCCTCCGTCAACGCCGCCCTAATAGTCCGCACAGGGATCCCTTGCTCCCCACCCCCAACGTTCAATCATTTCGGGAGCCTATCCCCGGAACGCCTCGATGACTCCTCGCCTTATGCTAATGAGACGGGTGATGTCCGTCTTAGCCCACTCAGAGTCCCAATCCAAGGGCTCCAGGAAAGGGCTCACATTCGGCCATGTCAACCCCACCGTCCGACTTTATAGGAAGAGTAGGCAGGCTATGCCCCTGCACCACCTGCGCCAGCTCGTCTGACCCGACGTCAGCGCCGGGCCCGGGCTGAGGACGCTCGCTAGGATACGTCGACATCAACAACTACTGTAGCCCAAGCCACTGCCGACGTACATCATGGAGTTCCTGCATACACTGAGTAGGGGAACTCCTTCACCCGACTAGGATCGAGGCCTTAGCCACCCCACGTGCAGGCTGGGTTGACTCTCGGGGTCATAGGCCTGAGCGATGATTGCAGCGAACCAATCCACAGTAACGTCACTCCATACAGAGGTCCTCTCTGTACCACTATTCCACAGAGCGTGGGCTTTCCCCGCTCTGAAGCTCTTCATGGAGTTTTGCCTCATACTACCCCCGTCCTGGAGGAAGACCCGCCCCACGACGGTGACGCTGAGTGCAAAAACCTCTCCCACGCCCACTATATAGGGTATGGAGTCCCTCCTCTTGCCCCCGACCGCCGATCTGAAGGCACTATCCATCCTGTCCTTCTCCAACGTGGGGGTCCTCCCTACGTCCTCTTTGCAACGGGCGAAGGTCCTCCTCGACCCAAAAACTCGAGGAGTGAAGGTCAGCGTCGCTCCACCCGCATCGACCATGGAGGTCTTCCCCATGCTCCTGCCGATTCCAACAGAGGCTCTGCCCACATGGGTGCTGTCCATGGAGGTCCTCCCCATGTACCCTTTGACATTTTTCCTGGTGCCCCTCGCACCCCGGCCACCTCGAGCGAGAGCCCTCTCCGCCACGGCGCCAACGCCGCCCCAAGACTACATATTGTGAATCAACCCTGTCCCGAGGAGCCACCCTGGGGTAGAAGAGCGGGTCGTCGCCGCTACAAGAAGAGTCCTGGGAAGGCCCGAGTGGAGATCAAACTTGCCAGTTTCTCGGATTCTGAAGCAGGATGCGACTCAATGATGGAACCTTCTCCCTGCTCCTCTGCATCAAAGACTAGGGCAGAAACCAGGTGCGTCATCCTCATTCTCCTAGAATGCGAGGTCCACCAGATTCCCACCTCTCTCTGCAGGTACATCCAGGAGGTAGAAATCGTGGAAATTCCGCAGGTCCTGACCGTGCAATCACCACCGTTGTCACCCGAAGCACACTCTACCTCTTCCAGAGATTACAGGGAGCTGTTTTGGGGAACAACAACGGCAGAGCAACGGCGTAACCCATCGCTGGTGACCGCGACTCCTGCCCCTGAGGCTGTGGCTATCAGCCCATCGTATCATGATATCGTGGTCAGGTCACCTCACTCTTCAGAGGATGGCTCGGAATTCGGCGGCCAGTCAGCTCGTTCGCCGTATTCTCTGCCGCCAAGTTTACTGTCCCAGCGGTCCACCTCGGTAGCTCTACCGGTCCCTCAGCCACCCCCGGTTGACGAGTGCGGGAATACAGGGCCAGACCCCAAATCTGAACCCAGGAGCTTCTGGAGCATTCTCGTAGCGGATCACTTCCCGGAGGAGTTCTGGCCTACGGCGACGCCGAACTTTCGCGCACCAGAGTCCCTTACCCCAGAAGAAGTTGGGTGCTTTTGTCGAACCCTATGGGTAACACACTTCCGACTTCATTACGAGCGGGTGATGTACTCGAGAAGTCGAGAGCACTTTCAAGAACTCGGCGAGCAATGTCGCCTAATCGATTTGGACACACTCCTTGTGGCCCAGCACCCTGAGTCGCCATGCCGTCAGTACTCCCTTCAGCGGAAATGTGTTTAGAGTTTCAAAGTACTCCGCAGATTCATCAGGGAAGCTACCCCCCATGTTCAAGTCCGTGGTTGGGGACACTATGCCGCTCTCCTCTTCAGCCCTATCCGACGACAAACCGATTCGTTATACGACATTGAGGACATGCCCTCGAGAGGGGTCACGGTCCACATGGATGACGTAGTGGACAAGGAAGACGAGGTTGAATTTATCGATGGAGACGTACCCCCCGAGGACGTACCGCCACTGCTAGACCCATCAGAGAGGGTTACCCGTCAGTAGAGGAACCTTCTGGGCCTCCCTGTACCCACTGAGTCACTGGTACTCATTCGAAATTTCGTTAAGGGTAAAGAGCACATCGGAACTGTCAATCACTCCGACCCGTCCGCCTCTGTACAGAAGATGGACAAAGATCCCAAGAAGGCCACGTTACGCTAGCAGCTTGCTGAGTAGAAGCGGCTGGTTGATGAACTCTTGGTCGAGTGCGCTGCAGAGCGGCGACCCGACTATGGTAATCCCAAGCCAGGGCAGCAAGGGCAGGAACAATTTCCCCCGGTGAGATGCCTCCGGGCAACCCTGATCATGCTACTTCCGCAGACAGGGCAGAAGCCGGAACTTACGACAAGAGGGCACGGTACATCTCGCCGAACCCTCCTGAACGACGGGGCAATCTAAAGAATCCAGTCCGGGTTCCCCTATTCGCCCCACAGGCCGTTCCACCAGTCGCTCCACGAGCCGCCGAAGCCATCTATCATGTCAAAGAACCTGGAAACGCACTTGTGATTAGGGATCCCCATCAATACAGGGACCCCCACCCAGATGATCTTATAGAGGCACTCATCTCCCGCCTCGAAGCGTTGGAAACGCGGTAGGTGGAAGTCCCACCGGATGGAAAGTCGTATCCCGCATGGGTGGATGATATGCCTGCACCCTCGGGTTTTGGGAATCCCACTTTATCGCCCTTCAACGGGACAGGGGACCCGCCATAGCATTTGGCCCATTTTCTTCCAGGTGTGGCCCCATGCTGGGGACTCCGGCCCAGCAAGAAGCCGCAAAGATACGATGTTCCGTGCAGACATTGGAAGGTCCCGCATTTGTCTTGTACAGCCAGCTCCCTATCGGATCGGTGACCGGTTGGGAGGATCTCTGCCGGCTGTTCCTATACCAGTTCAGCTCCACCATGTGGAAGACCAACATTGCATACCTCTTCAAGTGCAAGCAAAGGCCTGATGAGTGAGTCACAGATTTCATCGCCTGGTGGAAGGGACTTACAAACTCCCTCGATATGCCACTGACTCAGGAGAAATTACTGACGATGTGTGTAGGGAACGTTAAAACAGAGCTGGTACCTTCCCAGATTACCCAGAACTACTATGGATGGTTCTAAGATTTCTCAGATAAGGATCAACGCCTTGAGGAGGCTCTGCAACAGGCTAGTCAGGCACGTTCGTTGCCCCCTATGATCCCATCCAGGAGGACTTCCAGAGCCGAACCCGCCGCAGTGGCCCAAATAGAATCCCCCCAAGCAGCTAGAATTACTGCCAGCGGCCCCAGCCATGCAACCCTACAGAGTTCCTCCACCTCAACCGCATGATCTTGCCCAGAAGCGACCGCCTCAGAATCGACAGGTTCCTCCACGCAATGCGCCACCTCCACCTAGGCGAGAAAATCAGGCACCGCCTCCTTGGAAAGCCCCTCCGGCCCCTCGTCAAGGCCAGACCCCCAGTGCCCCCTATCAGGAAATAAGGCACCAGACCTATTTGTTCAACGAAAATCAGCTCCTTGGCTACTTCAGAAGTGCTCTGGAGCAAGGGATTGTGCGCCTGCCCGAGTGCAGAAGGACGACAGAGGCGAATCTCATCGATCCCCCAACTACTATCCTTATCATCAGATTCTGGGGCACACCCTCAAGCAATGATTTGTGTTTAAAGACTGGATTCAAGACCAGGTCAACAAAAACATAGTCAGGTTGGGCCCGACACCAACACAAGTGGCAGGTGTCTTTGCTGGGTCAGAGATCGGTAACGACAGCGAAGGCGAGTGGCGGCAGGTTCCCAGCCGTGGGGCCCAGAGACACGACAACTGGATGGCTCGAAAAACCATCATTCATTATGATGGTATCATCTGGGAACACCTGAAGCAGCCGGAACCTTCAGAAGAAGTAGCCAGTACCTCTACATCGCCTTCACAGTCGACCTCTTCCCAAAATGGAAAGCAGCGACGACGCAAGAAGAAACAATGCAATCTGCCGATGCCATTGTCGTCCCGCACTCTTGGAGACTTTATGCCCCTTGAAATGGGGATTCCTCCCAGAATCCGCCCGATAGTGGATGACTCGTCGAGCGACAGCCAGGGGTACACTTCGGTTAACACCATGGAGCTGGTAAAGCCCTATATGACCCCCGACGAGGGGGAGCGCCAGGCGAACCCCCCTAACGTTTCCAGCTGACGTCAACGTCAGCGAAACCGAAACCAACTCGGTCGTCGAGGCACATTAGCAGGCACTATCAGCCAGAACGTGCACGCTACTGAGACCAGAGAGCAGGCTCAGCGCAGAGCTCAGCACGCGCAACCCCATCTGATGCCTTCAGCTCTACCTCCACTGCCGTTTGTGCTACTAGATCAGGAGGAGCTGCCTTGTTTGTATCACAGTCAGTCTTGACCAACTAAGGGCCAATCTTTGCTGTCCGTTCTTAGTCCAGCGACTACTCTCCAGACTTCAACTAGTAGGCAACGGGATGTGCCCATCACTAGAGAACCGCTGGTTCAACCGCCAGGACCCGCTATGCCTCCAACTGCAGAACGACCTCCTGTAAGCAGAGGCTTGCGTTTGGCATGAAAGTATGATGTCCTAAAGCACCTGGCCAGCATTCCGGAAAGGCATTTTATCCTTGAGGCCCTTCGCCTATCGTCTGAAATGCGCGAAGCACTTGATGAGTCCCTAAGGATCCCCCTCCAGTTTGAGATGGAGGTAGCAGCTGAGGAAGCCTTCAACACTGAGACAATTGAGAACGCCGAATGTCAGGCGGTTATCTCGTTCTCCGGTGAAGATGAGGACCCTCCTATACAAGGGAATATTCGCCCGTTGTACATCACTGGCCACTTAAATGGTGTGGAGGTCCGCCACTATCTCGTTGACACGGGTTCCGGAATCAACCTGATTCCAACTCGGACACTGCGAAAGCTGGGTCTGTCTGAAGATGATTTAACTCCTTCTGACCTAAGGATCCAGGGATACGATAGGACCGAGCAAACCCCAGTCGGCAAGATCCGTCTGAAGACTCAGTTCAGTGGCCTAATTGCCAGCACCGAGTTCATGGTCGTCTCTCAGGACACCGCCTACAATGCGTTGATGGGTAGGCCATGGCTCCATCTGCACACAACAGTCCCTTCGTCGTATCACTAGTGCCTCAAATACTCCCTCAAGGGTCGAGTAGGAGTTCTCGAAGGAGATTCGTCTCCTTTAACCTCTTGTGAGGCCCTCTATCTGGATGCTGATTGTTACAAGAGTAAGGATAATAAAATCCTAGTAAGCGAGGATGAACCAGCCCCAGTCACAAGTTATCCCTGGGCAGGAATGGAGGACGCCTACATCCTCCCGATCCACCGATTGGAGGCCATGACCCCTAACATGAAGCAATGTTTTGTTGTTTAAAGTATGAAAGGAAGGGATGATCCCATGTCCAAGCGACGGCGGGAAATCACCTCGTACTCCTACACCAACCAGGCTCAGGTGATCCCAGAGCCTCCTACCCCTGTCTGGTACCGGGATGTCAAGCTTATGACAATGGCAGTACGTCATACGTGTCTCTTCCGCCGGGATGGAATCAACCGACTCAGGTCGACGCCTCACCACTGCTTTGATATCATCAAACGTGGCCCCTTAGGCCGAAGGCCAGATGGGATAGGATCGACTGCCTTCATTTCTATGGTCTCAATGGTGAGTGAGTCTGCTGATATAATGACCACTGCTTCCCAAGCCGGCACCAGCTGCCCCTCAGGTTTTAATAGCACAGAAGTATATCCTGTTGCGGGAAATCTCCCCACGAGTGGAGAGGAAGACCTGGATGATGCACCCCCTGCCTTTGAGTAAGGCGTCTCTACCACGGTTGATGAACTCATACAGGTGAACCTTGGTAGCGAGGCAGATCCGAGACCCACATTGATCAGTACAACCATGTCCCCCAAGGAGCGACAACAATACATAGACTTTCTCAAACAACACCGTGACATGTTTTCCTGGAGTTACAATGAGATGCCAGGACTAGATCCCCAGGTAGTCGTTCACCGTCTGGGCCTCCCGGCAAACCATCGTGGGTTTAAGCAGCCTCCTAGGAATATGCACCCTTCTCATGGTGCTATGGTTGAGGCCGAAGTTGAAAAGCTTATCAAAGCCAACTTCTTTAAGGATGTCCAGTACCCCAAGTGGCTTTCCAACATTGTGCCAGATAGGAAGAAAAATGGGCAGATCAGAGTCTGCATCGACTTTCGCGATCTTAATCGCCACTGCCCAAAGGATGACTTTCCACTCCTAGTGACTGAGTTATTGATTGACGCCACTGCCGGGTTCCAAGCTCTCTCTTTCATGGATGAGTATTCCAGGTACAACCAGATTCAGATGGCCCCTGAGGACGAGGAGTCCACTGTCTTCAGGGATCCCCAAGGTACCTTTTTCTACCAGGTTATTACCTTCGGCTTTAAAAATGCGGGTTCCACTTATCAGAGAGCCATGAATCGCATATTCAAGCCGATTCTCAGGACGCTGGTGGAATGATACATAGATGACCTAGTGGTCAAATCATGCCAGCACCAGGACCATCTCAAAGACCCTGAGAAAGTGTTCGGTTTCCTCTGTTCCTGTCACCTGAAGATAAACCCATTGAAGTGTGCCTTCGAGGTCACCTCTGGGAAGTTTCTAGGATTTGTTGTTAGATACCGAGGCATTGAGATCGACCCAGAGAAGATCAAGGCTATCAGCCAAATGCCTACCCCAAGCAATATTCGGGAACTTCGAGGTCTCCAAGGCCACTTAGCCTATATATGCCGATTCATCACGAATCTAGCTAGCAAGTGTAAGACCTTTTCCCAGATTATGAAGAAAGGAGCCTCTTATGAATGGGATGAAGAGTGTTGGACCGCCTTCGAGGAAATCAAGCAGTATCTGCTCCAACCTCCGGTTTTGATGCCACCCATATCTGGAAAGCCGCTGTTCCTTTACGTGACCGACCTAGAACGGTCCCTAGGTGCACTTCTCGCCCAGAAGAATAACGAGGGTACTGAGAACAGTCTCTACTATCTCAGTCGCATGCTTCTCGATACGGAGGTCAGATACTCCCCTATCGAAAAGAGCTGTCTTGCGCTCATCTTTGCCGTACAGAAGTTGCGGCATTACCTGCAGCACCATGAGGTACAATTGGTCTCTCGGGTAGACCCACTAAAGTAAATCCTGAACCGCCCCATGTTGACCGGCTGACTAGCGCGGTGGGTAGTGATTCTCCAGTAGTTTGATATCAGGTTCGTACCTCAGAAGGCCATTAAGGGACATGCGTTGGCAGACTTTTTAGCCGCCCACCCAACCTCCGCGGATCAGTCCTCAGACCTGGATTTTTCTGATGAGGCGATCCTCTCAGTCGATCATGCCGTCCCATGTTGGCAAATGTACTTTGACGGTGCCTCCTAGAGCCCCACTGGTAGGAGGCTCAACGATCCTAAGCTCAACAGAGTGGGCCTGGGTATCGTCTTGATTACCTCGATGCAAGCCGTCCTACCATACTCGTTCCTATTGTCAGAAGGCTGTACCAACAACGAGGCAGAGGACCAGGCTCTCATCACTGGCCTTGAGTTGGCCCTTGAGATGGACGTGCCCCATCTACATGTGAAAGAAGATTCCTAGCTGGTCATCAAGTTGGTCAATGGATATTATGTTATTAGGAAGCCAGATATTGCGCCATTGCTGGAGTGTACCCTCCACCTAATGGCCCAGTTCCCCTCTAGGCCAGAGGTCACCCATGTCCCTCGGTCACAGAACGGTTGAGCTGACGCTTTGGCCGGCTTAGCTGCGTCACTCGCAGAACCCGAGCAAGATTATTTGATCATACATGTGGCACACTGGAGATTCATTGCCCCTGTCACCCAAGAGGACAATGATGGCCTGCAGATAAGTCATCTCACAGCTGGGCCCTCTACTTCAGGGGTCCTGGATTCGTTAGACACAGTGGTTCAAGCCACTCTCGACTGGAGGGAACCTTTTGTCGAGTATCTCCAAAATGGTCGCCTCCCGGACGACCGGGCCGAGCGTGAGTGAATCCGACGCCGCACACTGCAATTTACCCTCCAGAACGGCCCCAGTCTTGAACAGATCCTTTATAAGAGGAGCTTCGATGGCGTTATCCTCTATTGCATTCAAGGAGCAGAGATCCCTCAAGTTATGCAAGAGGTTCATGCCGATTCATGTGGTGCCCATCAAGCTGGGCCGAAGCTGTCCCATCAAATCCGGAGGTTGGGGTACTTCTGGCCCTCTATGATCCACGATTGTATCGGGTATGCCAAGAGATGCCACGTGTGCCAAGTACACACCAACTTTCTACATCGGCCACCAGAGCCTCTCCACCCCACCAAGTACTCTTGGCCATTTGCGGTATGGGGACTTGATGTGGTGGGACCATATCCACCGGCAACAGCTCACCAATGTAGGTTCATCCTGACTGCTACAGATTTATTTTCCAAGTGGGAAGAGGTAGTTCTACTCAAAGAGGTCAAGGCCCGTTCCATCGTCAACTTTGTGAGATCCAATATTATCCACCGGTTTGGGGTCCCTCACGCCGTCCTCACCGATAACGGCACCAAATTCCAAGCGGCTGAGCTGAAAAAATTGTACGCCAAGTATGACATTCGTTCGAACCATACCTCCCACTATCATGCACAGGCAAACGGACAGATCGAGGCATTCAACAAAACCCTCTCTAACATTCTGCAGAAGATGGTTGGTCAGAACAAGAAAAGTTGGCCGGACAAGCTCCCCAACGCCCTATGGGATTATCGGACGACGACTCACAACTCTACCCAGGTGACCCCATATTCCCTGGTATATGGGGATGAGGCCGTCCTAACCATTGAGATTCAGATTCCATCGCTGCGCACTGCAGTCTATGACCAGCAGGCGCCAGATGAGGTGGCCAAAATCCATCTAGCTAAATTAGAAGCACTAGATGAGAACCGGATTCATGCCCTACCCAATCTGGAAAGGAATCAGAATAAGATAGCGAGGGCCTTCAACAAGAAGGTTTGCCTCCATTATTTTCTACAGGGCGACCTAGTTCTAGACCTTAGAGCGCCAATGATCCCCGGTTGGAAACCGCCCAAGCTAGAACCCAAATGGGAAGGGCCTTATATCATCCATAAGGTTTATCCCAACGGGGCGTACTCCTTGGTGACCACGGATGGTGAGCGCGTAACTCCTCCCACCAATGCCAGGTTCCTCAAGCAGTACTTCGCCTGAGCCCCCCTTTCCAGGTCCAACACGACCTTAAACTGTATGGTCCTCCATGACCTTAAACTACATCGTCGTCCTGCAGGACAATAAACTGCAAAATGGTTTGAGCTCTATGAACATAAACTAAGATCTCCCCTTATCCTTACTGCAAGATGTTAAACTGCAAGAAGGTCAGGCCTTCCTGACCGAGGCTCAGCCTCAGGCCCCTTGGCCTCTTCGGGCCCCCGGCCCCCGTCCTTACTGCAAGACGTTAAACTGCAAGCCAGACAGGCCTTCCTGACCCATGCGCAGCCTCGGGCCCCTTGGCCTTCGTTGACTCAGACTCTCTTATGGGATTGTACGGTGTGGTGTGGGATTACATCCACATTCACGACGGGTTACCCTCCGTACCATACATATACCCAGTTGAGACACATTTCTCGTCCAGGAAAACGTTAAACTGCGCTTCAAGAACTACGTGCGACTTGATTCCCATCTTAATGGGATACGTAGGAACACTCAGACGCCTCATCTTGAGCCCATACCCAAGCTCTTCTCTCCCACTATTCCCCCTGGGAATAGTTTCCTTGGAGGGTTCTTGCGTAGAGAGGAGTAGGCTTTCTTAGCCCCTCTCATACAGCCCCACTCATACAAGGATTGTAATGGTTGCCCTATGTGCCCTCTCCCGTTCTTCTATCCTCCCTCGTCCTCACCGCATGACGTTAAACTGCATGGCCTTCAAGAACTACGTATGGCTTAATTCCCATATTAATGGGATACGTAGGAACTCCCATACATTTCATCCGTTGGCCCAGACTAAATGCTAAAATCATCCCCTTGGGTCAAGACATATGGCAGGGTGCACACTTTCGCCCCAACTCACAATGAGCAAGCCTCGACCCAGCTGCACATCACCCCTTGGAGATGTTTTCCTCTTTCGTGGATGGATACAACTATGTTTCACCCACTCCTTGACTGGGATTCCATCATTTTTCACACCCAGAGGGACCCCCAAGAATGGCCTAGATACAACGCCCAAGGGCTCTCCTACTGATACGAGCCAACGCCCCCAAGGGTTTCTGAGCAACAAGCCGATACAAGTCCCGTGTTGCGAATTTGGTCAACGGTCGACGCTCATTTGTTGCTCCTATATCAGGTCACCATAGGAACGATGTGTTTCGAACATGTTCAATATTGTCCTGGATCCTCGGGTCCACCCCGAGATGGCCCAAACATCGAGTGAGGTAACTCGTTCTGCCCCATCCTGAAGCGACAAACTTCCCTCCGGGTGGTGCCGGCGGTCGGGCCCATGGCCCCGATTCTCTTATAGGAGTGTATGGTGTGGTGTAGGATTATGTCCTCTTTCACGTCAGGTTACTTGCCATGCCGTACAAATCCCCGGACGAGATACAATTATCTCTTTCCCAGTCCTTGCTGCAAGACGTTAAAACTGCAAGTTAGTCAGGGCATCCTGACCGAGGCCCAGCCTTATGCCTCCCTAACCGAGGCCCAGCCTCAGGCCCCTTGGCCTCCTTGGGCCCCTGACCCTCATCTTTACTGTAAGACGTTAAACTGCAAGCAGGTCAGGCCTTTCTAACTAATGCCTAACCATCAGGCCCCTTGGCCTTTTCGGCCCCCTCGGCCTAGGTCCTCTCTTGTAGGAGTGTATGGTGTGATATGGGATTATGTCCTCATTCACGTCGGTTTATTTTCCGTACCATACACCTCCCTTGTTTGGGGGTAAATTACTCCCCTCCTCCTCCCGCATGACATTAAACTGCATCTAGAGAACTACGTGTGGCTTGATTCCTATCCTCATGGGATACGTAGGATCACCTGAATGTCTAGGATTTCGGTCCAGCTCCATCTCTCGGGAATCTCAATCCCATCTTGGCTCCTTGGCCTACCCTTCCTCTATGAGGGGATTATGTGGTGTGATGTGGGATTATGTACTCATTCATGTCAGTCTTGTAATGACCGTGCCATGTACCTCTCCCTCCCGAGATGTTCCGTCGACCCTTTTCAGTGGTTCACCAATGCACCTAAGGGTACTCCAGTTTGTTACCTGGAATTCCAGACTTTACTCGGACACGTCCGCACCCGCCTTCCAGGATTTGCGTATCCCTTCATCAGGGCTTCCGTCATCTTTCACACCCGTAGGGACCCCCAAGAACGGCCTGGATACTTCGCCCAAGGGCTCTCCTACCGTTACGGGCCAACGCCCCCGAGGGTTTCGGAAAAAAAATCAATAAAGTCCCGCATTGCGAATATGGTCAGCGGTCGATGCTCGTTTTTTGTTCCCAACTCAGGCTAATGCGAAATGGAGACTGTTTTTTTCCGCCATGGTCAACAGTTTTCCTCTATCTCCACACTAACCCCATTAAGCCCGAAATGTCGGTTACATGATTCACATCCTTATCCATTCTCATCATGTCCATGTAGAGTCTCAGAACTCTTGGTACTATTCCTCCGTGCACGTCTGCGCGTTGGGGGAACAATCCGCATCAAAGGTGTCCTTCGGGGATCTCTACCGACTCCCCTTTGATTGATGCCCCAAGTATTGCGATAAGGATTCCCCCCCTTGTTTCCCACACCAAGTTTAACTCACGTGGGCTTAGGGATCAGGTTGACATCTGCGCTTACTCGGGAAGTTGTCACCACCCATGGTCCGAGCTCTATGACCATAAACTAAGATCCTTTCAGAACTACATTCAGCTTGATTCCCATCCTAATGGGATACGTAGGAATGCCCAGACCCCTTGTCTTTGGGTCCAGCTTGAGTTCAGAAAATGTACCACTCTGGTCCTGCCTTCAGGACCCCGACTACGGGACTATGTGGCGTAGTGTGGGATTATGTCCTCATTCACGTCGGGTTTGCAATAGCTGCACCACACGCACCCCGTTCTAAGAGTTATCCCTCCTATTCCTTGTCCCGCATGACATTAAAAGGCACCCTTTAGAACTACATGTGGCTTGATTCCCATCCTCATGGGATACATAGGACCACCTGAATGTATAGACTTCGGGTCCAGCACCACCTCTTAG
The DNA here is from genome assembly GCA_963277665.1 of Viscum album. Classification (NCBI taxonomy): domain Eukaryota; kingdom Viridiplantae; phylum Streptophyta; class Magnoliopsida; order Santalales; family Viscaceae; genus Viscum; species Viscum album. Next base: position 399,239,934 of record OY728144.1, read on the forward strand.
AGATCTCCCGGTCACCTAGGCCCCTTGGCTTGTCCCTCTCTAGGAGGGGGATATAAAGGTATGATACAAGGTTTTTGGCATTATGCCCCCTTTTCCCAGGAATCCACCATCACTTGGCCGCCCTCAAGTTGAGTCCCTCAACCCCTTGCAGTGGTTCACCTATGTGTTAAGAGTACCTTGGTCTAGGACCAAGAGTGTCAGATTCGACTTGGTCAAGTTCTTTCCACTTGTCAAGCTTCATGTTTCCCTTAATCAGGGCTTCCATTATCTTTCAAACCCAGAGAGACCCCCAAGAACGGCTTGGATACTATGCCCAAGGTCTCCCCTACCGTTACGGGCCAACGCCCCCGAGGGTTTTCAGACAACAAATTGATACAAATCCCGTGTTGCGAACATGGTCAGCGGTCGATGCTCATTTGTTTGTCCCCATTTCAGGCTAATGTGACAGGATGTTGTGTTGCGAACATGGTCAACAATAATCCTTTTTCTTCACGCTAGCCCTGTCAGCCCTCGAATGTTGGTTGCATGATTCAAATCATTTTCCACCCCATCATGTCCAGGTGGAATCTCGACACTTTTGGCGCTATCCCTCAGTGCACCTTTGCATGTTAGGGGGACAAAGTTGTAATACGACGCCCTTAGGGGCTCCCACGGTCCGAGCTCTAAGACGATAAACTAATATCTCCTTAGAACTACGTTTAGCTTGATTCCCATCCTCATGGGATACGTAGGACCAACCAAACGTCTCATTTTCAGGTCCAGCTCATTTGGGAGCTAATCTCTCCCCCTTCACCTCTCACCTCTATGTGGGCCCCTCGGCCTGAGGTTCCTCTATCGGGACTGTGTACGGTGTGATGAGGGATCATGTCCCCATCCACGTCGGTTATGTTGCACGAAATCATACACATTCCCCACCTAGCATTTTCTCTGCTACGTCTGTGCTGCATGACGTTAAAATGCATGCTTGGTCCTATCATACGACCCTAAACTGTGACATTATCGTGCTGGCCGCACGACGAAAAATGGCATTGCGTTGTGATGACCTTGTTGTAGAGGACAACACGTTGGGTATTGGCCACGTGCCATGCCATTTGTCAACGCCTATCACAACTTGATTCTTGTGGCGACACCAGGACCTGCTACCCTAGGCCTGTCGCTTCACAAAAAAAAAACACTCACCTTAAAGGACAAACAACATTTATCAAATTCCGCTTCTTTTAGTGTAAGCGCAAGGGCCACGCCCGCACTACACTTTTTCCTGAAACTGGTACCTTACCATGCCACCTTCAAGAACTACGTGAGGCTTGATTCTCATCTTTATGAGATACGTAGGATCACCCAGGCACTTCCCCGCAGGCCCAAACCAACCTTCGTGTTCGGTCCCTCGACTCAAGCATTTCCCCAGAGAACACATGGTAAGTAGGGCTTAGGTCCTCATTCACGTCGAGTTTTGTAACCGCCTTGCCATGTGTCCCTTGCTCCCCTTACCCATTCACAGTCCAATCTCTAAGACCTTAAACTAAAACGCTTTCAAAAACTACGTGAGGATCGATTCTCATCCTTATGAGATACATAGGAAAGCCCAGGCACTTCCCCGTGGGCCCAGCCTAACTTTCGCTTTTGGTCCCTTGACCTAAAAACTTTCCCAAGGAGGTCGTGCGGTGTGATATGGTATTATGTCCTCATTCATGTCAAGTTGTTCACCGCACCATACACACCCCCTATTCCCATTCACGCCAGCTGTTTGAGTTACTCCACCATGTGCCCCTTATGTTTCCTCCCGCCCTTTGGTCCGAATTATATGACCCTAAACTAAGATCTCCCTATGGGAAAAGACTCTACTCCCTCTATCTAATACGTCTCGTTGTCGTATTCAGATGCATTTTGACAAAAAGCCCGAAGTGTGGTATTTTCATAGGGACATTTCCCTCGTCCCATGACCAAGCTTCGTGAGCTCGCTATTTGGATCCTCATCCTCTTCCACATCCAAAAGGACCATCAGACGAAATGGATACTAGGATTAAGGGATCTCCATGGATGCTAGACCTAAGGGCCCTCCAATCGTTTCAGGCCAATGTCCCTACGGATCTCTGACAACATTTGTGACATGGTCCCGTGTTTCAAACACGGTCAACAGTCGACCCTCATTTGTTTGTCCCCATTCTAGGCTAACACGATATGGATGCTGGGTTTCCGCCACGGTCAACAGTTATCCTCCATCATCACGCCACCATCGTCATGATCTGAATCTCGAGCACCATGATTCACACATTTCCAATTCCTCATGTTCAAGTGGAATTCCATCATACTCGGCTCTTTCCATCGCGCATCTAGGTGCACCACAAGATCGTGTTAGTGTCATTGGGCCGGTATTCACTGAGTTTCCCTTTGCCCTAACCTACCTCTTTCTGTGTCGGGAAAGTCCCACCACTACTCCTTGTTTCCCACACCGATCACGACTCATGTGGGCTTAGTAGTTTTGGCAGGATGTGTACCAACACAGTCGGGCTTCTCATCGTCCCGCAGGACGTTAAACTGCGCTTTCAGAACTACGTACGGCTTGATTCCCATCCTCATAGGACACATAGAGACACCAAGGCATTTCACCTAGGGTCCATCCCCAGGAATTTCAAAATCCTATCCCTCCCCATTTCCAGCCCTCTGGACTGACCCCTCGGGGGGAACTATGTAGCTGCAATTTTGCCCTGAACAAGTTCAGGATGCCACAAGGTCTCATTGGGAAGCAACAGACCCCCTCGCTAGAGAGGCCCTGTCCTAAAGAAGGAATGATCCATGATCAAACCAATGCACCCATATAGCTTACTCCCACCACGGTTTTGTAATTACATGAGTGTTGGATTCTGTTCAGACAAACCATCACTCCATATTCCACGCTTTGCGTTCCCCTTATTCAGACCCTCTCCCCCTTTCATGTCTGAAGAGAACCCTTAACGGCCTGGTCTCATGCCGCATCGGCTCACCTACCATCCTGGGCCAACGTCCCAGAAGACTGGTCATGTTTGGAAGGACCCCCTAACAGTATGGATGATCGACCTAGGGTCCGCCTACTGTCCTGGGCGGACGTCCCAAAAGATTGACCGACAACATTTATGACTTGGTCCCATGTTTCGAACATGGTCAACGGTCGACCCTCATTTTTGTCCCCATTTCAGGATAATGCAGTAAGGGTACCGCTTCTCCTCCATGGTTAACGGTTGTACTTTATTGTCACACCATCCCTACAGTGCTCCGAATCTTGGGTATCATAATTCAAGATTCCCGTTTCTGTCTGTTCGGACCGATTTCAGTGCCCCTGGCATTGCACCGTTCGTGTATGAGGGCACACTAAAGAAACAGTAATTCAGCTGTGTTGAGAACCTCCTTACCCGGCCAGGCCTCTCCCATCTTCCAGAAATCCAGACTGGTTATCCAAACCCCGGATGCCCAAAGCTTGGTCTCCACTCATATGTTAGGTGGGACGATGAGGCAAATACCTCATGTTTCTCACATCGGGCTTGACCCACGTGAGCTTGGGGAATTATCGCCAAACGTCCTACAAACATTATAGGGATGTAACGAACCGATTCAAACAGTAGAAATCATGCGTGCTACGACATTCAAAACAAAGAAGGAAGAAATTGAAGCGCGAGAGTACCGATAAACGTTTTTAGTTTGTTACAATACCCGAGGGTCGACTCCCCCCATGGACGGGTTGACCCCGTCAAAAGAGCATTGCAGCTCCACCACCCTTCGGTTTGTGGCGTCCAAGACTTGTCGTTGCCGAATCCACTCCTGCTCCTCCTCTGCAGCGGCGGGGCACAGTCCGTCAGACATGGCTCTAGCCCTTTCTACCCCAGCCTGAATGGCAGCCATCTTTCTAGATGCCTGCCTCATATGCTCCTCTGCCTCTGCCAGCTGGGCCTTCAACCGTGAGATCAGCTCAGATTGTGCATTAAGAGAGGCTTAGTTATCATCCTCCCAGGCCTACAGCTGTTGGACCTCGCTTTCAGCCTCCTAGAGCTTCTTGATGTTTGTCGCCTTCCTCCGCTGCCAGCCCACACTGAGCCACCGATCATGGTCTTGGATCTACTCAGCCATAAGATCTCGGACGAGCGCGTGAGGACGTTGGGAATCCACTCCCCCAGCGCACAGTTCGCGCATCCACAAGAGAAGTCTGTCCATTTCAATCACCCATAGCATTTGGGGGGTATCCTTGATGAAGCGTGTGATCAGCTTCCATGACCGGCGACAGGCTATGCTGCTGTCTTCCTCGTCGGAGGCCTTTTCGTCCCAGTCTACACGTTTGGCAGGCTCTTACGCAGGATACGCCCGTAGAAAGTCCTTGGCAGGATCATCATCTGGCATCGAATTCGGCGTGACATCTGGCACCGAAGTAGGCACGACAGGAATAGGACCGTCCGGTCAATCCTCTTCATCAGAGTCTACCTCAATGACCTCGGGCACAACCCTGCTGATGGCCCCGCCAGTGATGATGTTTGTTGTAGCTCGGGGAGATGGGGGGACTATCGCCACCATCACTAGCATGCCCCTAGGAGGGATTCCACCAGACATCCCGACTAGCCTTTCCGCAGTATCCCACGCCATTCGGAGAACTGTACGACAAAGAGGGACATGAACATTAGATGACATAGTCTACATATGATGATAAGGAAAACGGTAGAGGAAACTTACAGAGATCAACCTCCTAGTGCTGCTCTTGAGCTGATACTGACGGGACCCTGAGGCAAGGCCCTCCGTATACTGTTGGAATGTCTAGAGATTCCGGAGGAGCCACCTCGGTTTCTCTGGTCCCACCAGATGCGGAACTGGACGCAGCCATAGGTGCGGGTTCTGAAGGTCCTGCATCATCACCCGCTGAGGGGCGAGAACGAGGCCTACGTACATGTTCCTCCTGCATGGATCGAACATCGGTGAGAAGTCCATAATAGACCAAGAGCATACCATAAGGAAAGAATTTCGTAATGCTACCTCGAGAGGCTCTGCGAAATCATCAGAATCTGAGCCTTGATCTCCGACCTCACCCTCCTCCAACTGGATCCCTCCTCCAGCCTCATCCTCCCGAGAGGAGTCCTCTGATTCTTCCGGCAGGGGGAAGCGCTCCCTCAGATCGGCAGCTGACAACTGTGGGGGGACCGTTCGATCCAGCAGTACCCTCACCCGGTCTGTCATTAGGCGAGGGAGACCACTGGAATGAACGTAATCCTCCAGGTCGTCTAAGTATTGCTCTGCCTCTGCTGGAGATGCCATGAAACTATCCCGGACTGGGCCTATGCCCGGTAATTCCATCTCAAGGTGATTCAAGTGCGCCCATATCTTGGGTGGACTGAGGAATTTCTGGTTAATTTCCCAAATTTCCCAGGCCTCCGGGAAGGCGGCATCCTCTTCCATGTCGATATGACACATCCTCTTCCCCAGATACTGAGTGGATATCCTACAAAATCCCCTCGGTGGTCGCCCCTCCGGATGGCCCTGCTCTTCCGTAATCACCGGATCCTCTGCTGCTGCCACATCCTCGGCCGGTGCGGGTCTCACCGGCATGGCAGCCCCGCCACCGCGAGAGGCCCTAGCTGCCCTTCGACCCCGACCTCGGGATAGAGGAGGCCCACCGTCACTAGCCTGAACAGTTGGCTGCTTCAGCATCTCCCCCGGGTAAGCAGCCTCCCAGCTAATGGCGTACTCCCTTACCAATCTGAAAGAGGCGGTGGATGGAGGCAATGAGATCCTCATTTTTCCGTCTTCCTGCGTGAACATGAGCCACAACTGCCTCAGTACACACGAGTGCTCCTCGTGACGCACCTCCTAGAAGACCTGTGGGGTCAGCTGCTGGAGGCACTGGGAATACCTCGCAAACCGATGCAGGGTGTACGGCTCACAGAGCGGATCACGATCCACTCGTGCCACCAAAACTCCACCTCGAAAGGCCAGGAGGTAAGCCCGGTGCTCTTCCGTTCCCCGCCCTTCATCAGTGAGTATCCCCGTCGGCAATGAGAAGGGGTGGAAATTAAACTCATCCGCCCTCCACACCTAGTTCAGCACCATCGGTACGGTTAGTTTGAACGGGAAGCTCCCGACGACATTCAGGATGGAGGGGCGGAAGTCTGATCCCACGGTGAGATAAGATTTGGATATTCATAGATCCCCCTGATGTGCGCCGCAACACACCCATACAGGAGGTGGAAGGGCCCGCATATCCTTGGTGGCTTCTTGCCCTTGCTAATGTGCCGCAACATTTTGTACAGCTTGGCGAGCATGGGGATCCCCAGATTGACCCGCTGCCCCATGGCCAGCATGGACGCCATGATAAATGAGCTGGGCCACACCCCCATGCTGGTATCCCTCACTGGTAAGATCCAATCACAGATGAGAGCCGCAATGAATGCCACCATCCTGACTATCGGCTGTTGTTCAGTGCTGACACTGAAACCCCACATCTTCCGTTGGCTATCCTCCAAGACCCCCCAATACAAGTTCTCTTTACCCCATTGGGCCGCCCTCAGACAAGTTAGAGGCCTTAGAGGGAACTCTTGATTTTCTGGGAAATTCAGGAAGCGCTTGAACCAATTCTTAAAGTGGACATCCCTCACTGCCTCCTTATCCTCTCCAGAGACGAGTGCCATCAGCGCCGACACCAGTCGCGTCATTTGCTCGGTATCCTCCCACGCACCCGTAACAGTGAGGAACTCATCATACATGGCCCCCAAGATCGGAACCCCTGAAATCTGATGGAGATCCCACAGGATGATGCCCACCTCCCTGTGGTGCAGGTGAAAAGTATTGGTCCTAGATGATCATCTGCTCAGCAATTCCGACATTAGTTGTTTTGGTTGGTAAATGTGGAATTGGGAGGCCCATGCCGCCTCATATAAACCCACTCTTCTCATATCGGCCCCAAACTCCTCACATGAGGGGCCTACCCAGTAGGCCCAAGCCCAGTCATCAGTAAAGTTGCCGCCCTGGCGCAGGTCCCACTCATCGGACCACCCCTTCTTCAGATCCTGCAACGCCGCCTTCAGCATGGTACGGTATAGAGGAGGGGATGTCTCCAGTTACAACGGCTTCCCGTTGATATTGTTCACATGGTTGTAGAGGCAGTTGGCAGTGACGGGTGTGAAGTCCTCCCATGCATGACCATCGACTGCCCTGAACCATTGGTGCTGACATGTCGTGCTCCTAAACCAGCAAGCTGGTTCGTCCCTACTCGCCTCAGGGATGAAGACGTCATCCCTCAGCCCGAAGCCATACAAGGGAAGTTTCTTGCACTGCAGATAATTCTTCTGACCCTCTGATAGAAGTTCTGTCAAAGATATATGGTCCGAGTGGATTCGGACCATCTCCCTAAGGCCCTGACGGTTGGCCATCTCATCCCTCTGGGCGGTGTCTGCGAGCACCCCCAGTACAGCTTCTCGATGGGCCATTTCGGTTCCTACACTCAGAAAAGATTTTCTTTCAGAAAGGACCACGAAGCTAGATCGTGAAGCTGGCTCGCGAAGTCCTCCCACGAAGATTTGTCATGAAACCAAGACGCGGAGTCGGACGTAGGCCGACAAACAAGAGTTCTCTTTGCGCGGTCGCGGAGTTGGAGGCTCGCGGTTCGCCGCGAAGCTCAATTCGCGGAGAGAAGGCATGGAGTACGCAGAGCTCCACAAAATCGAGAGTGCAAAAGGACCAGAAATTTGCGTGAGGACAAAATAGGTCGGCCCCCTATTTATAGGCGGTGACCTCGGAGCTTCGCGGCGTGCCCCGCCCGCGCGGAGCATCGTGGCACGTCCGGATCCCATGGCCGCGGTCAGCACCGCGGGCCCCTTCGCGAAGTCTCCTCACGAACCGCCTAATTTTTTTTCGATTTTCCCTCAGAATTCGACCCTTTATCCCTCCGCGGCTCCAAGTTTGAGGGGGTGGGGAATTTGTTGGCACCAAAATATTGCACGAAAAGAAGGAGCGAAAAAGAATCCCCAGACGCTGCTTCACGAAGCACCGATGCGAAGCACCCCTAAGCATCGCGAGCCCGCCGTGAAGCACCGGAGGAGGTACCTCTTCGCGAAGGGCCTGACGTTCGCGAGCCCGACGCAAAGCACCGGAGGCGGTACCTCCCCGCGAACGGCCTGATGTTCGCGAGCCTGCCGCGAAGCAACCACCGCCCCTTCGCGCCGCGTGAGTTCTGCTTTGTGGTGCCCCATGCCTATAAATACTGGGCCCCCCCCTGATCCAAGGGGACGGAAGATCTGACCTTTCAGCTTCACCTCTCCCGAATCGTGAAGCACCTTTCGCCCCGAGAATCATGAGCTCCACGAGGTACTTCTACTTGGCGTGACGCCTTCGATTTGCTTCGTTTTGAGCCCCTATTCTGAGAGGGATTCCCTTTGTGAAGATTAAGGGAATTCGCGAAGGAGGGGGATTCCCAAGGGAAACCGGGCAGCTGCTGAGCATTTATGCTTCGCGAAACACCCATCCTGTACTAGTGATCCCCATGCTAAGGCAGGATTGCTAAACATCACGAAGCACACTGCCTTGCAGCACCTTGCTTCGCGAGGCACCTCGACTTTGCGAGGCAGTACTCCGCGAATACTATTCCACTTCGCGAAGCACCCCCCATCCACATCTCTGCCCCATGCTAAGGACAAGGCACTCCACTTCGTGAAGCACACTCCTCTGCTTGGCAATTTCTCTTCCCTTGGGACCCTTTAGGTTTTCAAGATGTGCTTTCAAAGTCCCACGGACAATACCACTCGTAGAGTTGCTTCGCCTAATGCTTCTTTGCAAAGGCACGCTAACGACTATTGATTCTTCGCATAGCCACACTAACGTGGACCCCTTGATGGTTCACTCTACGACCCCCCTTGACCACGACCTTACTGGTACCTTCCCTTCCCCAAGGAGTGAAGGGTACCGGTTATGTAAGTCCTAGGAGTGTGGAGTAAACACACCTCCTCCGAGCTGCAGGACGTTAAACAGCCAAGCACCTCGTCCTCAACACATGGCGTTAAACTGTGATCCGGCCCCGTGCTTCACACGTAGGGTCCCCCCATCTAGGACATTTTTTACGCCACCCGTCTCCACAAGGGATGATATCCTCCTTCTCGGAGTAGCGTATGTCCATGGGAGAAGGGAAACCACCTTAGTGTATGCCCCTAGCCCCTCTTGCGGAAGGCTTCACCCCTGCATCTCCGTACTTCCCCACTACCAAGGTTAGTGGGGGGGCGTGATAGGGAATGAGACACCTCCAATTATTGGTCTCAAATCCCTCTCTTGCTATGATTTGCCTCACTTCGAGCCTCCATCCTGGAGTAAGTCCCAACACTATGGGCCGCCTAACGCCTAAGCCCCTCTTCACTTCTCACGGATGCATCCTTCGCGACGTGATCGTCACGTCCCTGCAACCTCTTGTTTCTCACACCGAGTATGACTCACGTGGGCTTAGAGTGAGCACCGACCCGGACCCCCACCCTAACCAAACTATGAGGAATTTGATCCATGTCAAGGCATGGTATGTAGGAAGCCTCTGAGAAGTTCAAGCCCACCACTCGGTCGTCCATTCACGTCGAGTCCCACCCTCGTCCATCCTGACATTAAACTGTATTCCCTTGTCCCACATGACATTAAACTGCACACCCATTATGAACTACGTGGGCATTGATCCATGTCAAGGCATGGTATGTAGGAAGCCTCCACGAGGTCCAAGCCCGCCGCCCGTCGTTTATTCACGTCAGGGTTCACTCCTCGTCCCGCATGACATTAAACTGAATTTCATCCCAGCAGTAACCCATTGTGCCCAACCCGAACTACGAGGACTTTGATCCATGTCAAGGAATGGTACGTAGGAAGCTTTCACGAGGTTCAAGCCCACCACCCATCGGACCAAGGTCATTTCTTCACGTCGGTTCACCGACACCCACCATTGGACCAAGGTCCACCTCTACATCGGTTCACTAACAAAGTCCCATTTGAACTACGAGGTCTTTGATCCATGTCAAGGCATGGTACGTAGGAAGACTCCCTGAGGTTCAAGCCCATCTCTCATTGGACCAAGGTCCCCTCCTCACGTCGGCCTTCCGGCATCCACATTTGAACTACGAGGTCTTTGATCCATGTCAAGGCATGGTACGTAGGAAGCCTCCCTAAGGTTCAAGCCCATATGTCATCGGACCAAGGTCCCCTCCTCACGTCGGCCTTTCGACGTCCACATTTGAACTACGAGGTCTTTGATCCATGTCAAGGCATGGTACGTAGGAAGCCTCCCTGAGGTTCAATACCATCTCTCATCGGACCAAGTTCCCCTCATCACGTCGGCCTTCCGACATCCACATTTTAACTACGAGGTCTTTGATCCATGTCAAGGAATGGTACGTAGGAAGCCTCCCTGAGCTTCAAGCCCATCTCCCATCAGACCAAGGTCCCCTCCTCACATCCGCCTTCTGGCGTCCACACCTGAACTACGTGGTCTTTGATCCATGTCAAGGCATGGTACGTAGGAAGACTTCACGAGGTTCAAGCCCACCACCAGTGGACCCCCAGGTCTACATTCAAGTCGGTTCGCTGACGATGTCCATTGGACCAAGGTTCACATTCACGTCAGCTCGCCGACACCAACCCGAACTACGAGGACTTTGATTCCCTTCCATAGGGATACGTAGGAGGTCTCTTCGAGGATCAAGCCCAACGTCACCGTCGCCCCATGATGGTATCATTTCACTCCCCCTCCACTTCATTCATCCATCCATCACCCATCCTGATTCTCACCCAGACTGCCATATCCTGGCGATATCATGCCATTCCGCTCCTCTTCACAGCCGCCCATGGGCTGGTCCTAGTATCGACACCCCTTCAAGGGAAGTTCCTCAATCCGATCCATTCTAGCTAACGCTCTGATCGGGATGATCCATCTCCGCTAGACGTTAAACCTATGGAATACCCTATGTTAAAACACAGGAAGCTAAGGAAAACCTCAGATATACGTCTATGGTATATAATTCCCTGCGCTCGATGTGGGATGCCTCGGGTTTCCACGCTCTCCAGAAGCCCTATGCCAAGGGATAAAAGACAGACATGACATTTCCCCAGCATCCAGACATGCTACTAATGCCTCGACGTGACTACTCCCCCGATTGAAGGTTGATGCCCTGACCGGACCCTTTGGAATCTCCTGACAGAAGCAGTGTAATTAACCGGCGTCCATGGAAACATGGCACTGGGAAGAGTATCACGAACAACGTATTAAATCTATGAGGGAGACCCGGACTAGGTGATGAGTTCTGAGGAAGAATCCACATAAGGAAGAACCGAAATCCCATCATTCCGTTTCGATCAAGGAGAAAACGTCCCTAAACAAGGAGAGAATACCACCCGCCTTTGGAAAGCGGGAATGCGGGGTAACAGTGGTACGTCCTCCACAGATGGATGCGTGCGCCCTGGTGAAAGCGTCAGAAACACTATGTTCCCATGATAAATAAATATAGTGGATGTGGAAAATTAAAATAATAACAGGAATCAATAAAAACTTATTTTCAATAAATCTCATCTCACCTACATGTCTAACTCTCTCACAAGAAATAACCCATTTCACTTCATCCATTTCAAAAGTAGAAAACAACATCCCTCCTTGGGGGCCGCAATTCAAATTTTTCATAACCAAAACAAGGGGAATAATCGATGGTCTGATACTCATTATACAAACATCTTATATAAAGTGAAAATATGCCTTTTCAGAAACCAACTAGTAATGCCAAGTCATTTCAACCATTAAAACCCAACTTTATCACCCTAATTATAACTATTATATGTGAAACCACACATATAATCATATGTAAGACCAAGTACCTTTTCATTCAACTCATTTTAAAATCCATTAAACCAATTCTATTTTAATAAATCCTTGGAAATCATGCCGTTACCCAAATGGGTTCAAATAACTTTTGTTATATAAATTATTTTAAACAGTACACATAGAAATTACCAAAAATGATTTTCATTTAAACCAATTATTTAAAATTTAGAAACCATTATAAAATGTTTATTCTAAGAGAGAAAAACATTTATAACGCTTTTGAAACCCACTATATCTATTAAATATTGATTTAATTTGATAAAAAAAGTTTTAGAAAACCCCAATCACAAAATTTCATGCTAATTAAAGTAAATAAACAAAAATACCTACCTCAATCCAAGAATAACTGGTTGTGCAAGACATATTAAAGGTGGAATTTCATGAAATGTCAAAAAAAATCATATAGATTTGATACAACATAGATATGAATAAATTATAACAAAATAATTAACACATAATTATTCATAATAAGGAATATGATTATCCCAGGGAGGGGTTTGGCACAATGAAGGAGGTGGGGAGGTGATAATTGTCATCGCACACGCTCTCAAAAAATGTTTTTGATTTAACTAAGTGCAACACAGTGGCTAACCTTGTAACACCCCGACCCCAGTTACCCAGAGTTGGTGCATTATTACATAACATTGGCATGATCACAAGAAAGATCAAATCTCGAAAGACCGATTGGTTTAGTAGCCTTGGAAACACTAGATATATTCATAAAGTTTTACATTACATCATAAAATGAAAAAATACTACAACAACATATTGTCTCCATAGTCCACACTATTATCCCCTCATAATATCCCTGCAGGTCATTTATAATTTACTTATTCACATCCTGGGAAAAGTAAAACATAGAAAAGGGGTGATCTCAAATGCCCAGTAAGGATAACAATATGGCGGAAACTTTCATAAATAAGAATAAACATTTAAGGCAGTGTATAACTAAAACAAAAGCCTTTTAAACTTGAACTTCAACATAGTATGACAAAAATAAAATGAAATAATGCCATTTACTTATTCACATGGATATTCTACTAATATAATAATCACATGCAATATCAATAACCACTTTCATAATGATGGAATGCATAATTCCAGACTATTATAACCACATATCCAAGGCCTCGTGCCAAGACTACAATTAAGATTTTGCCAAGGCCTTGTGCCAAGACACTATTTGTCTCATGAGACCTACCGATGCATCGAGGAGCTATAACGGTCTCCACCCATCACTTACTAAGACTGATGCATTCCCATATGAAAATGTTTAAACGTAACAAAAACATTCGTATTAAAACTAGCATACAAAATGTCAATACTTTCTCCATAAACCATGAATGGTATAAAAATAACACATCCACAGTAAAACATATCAAAAAACCTTAAATACAATACAAAAGTTTGTATCATAATAAATCAACTTCAAATAAGATTAAAATCCATCAACGGATGTTGATAAACATGAAAATCAAAACTATTTGAGAGAAATATATCTTTTCTCGAAATCATTGAAAAGTCACACATTTATAAAGGAAGTAATTTAAAAGAGGTTTTTGAATCAAAGTGTCCCATACCAATTCGAAACTTTTGAAAAGAAATATAATTTCAAAACATTCATGTCTATATAAATAAATCCTTAAAATCATTTTGAAAACATGGACATTAATTAAAAAGATTTAGAAAGATAAATCTTTAAAACATTTAAAATTATGATATTGATAAAGAGTACCTTTCACAAATTCTTAAAATATTCATTTTGAAATCATTTAACAGTATAAAATAAAACATTTACTTTTAAAATATTCTTATAATCTTCTAAGGGAAGCTTTTACGATTTTAGAATGGCGGTAAATAGCCGCACCCGCCGTATAAGTTAAAAAAACATTCTTACCTTAAATTTGTCGAAAAGGTTAAAAGTGCCTTGATTGGAAAATGACGGAAAGATTCATTTAAAAACACATAATGGTATAAATGACTTTAACCTATTGTCTATTAAATAGTAAATATGTTTTTAAATACATTTTTAAGGAACATGGATGTGGATGATAAAGAGATCCCAGTAGATAATTGCGTATAAACAACCTCGGATAATGAAGAGATTGTGAAATAAACCCTTACCTTGTACTTTTCCATGGTTGAGGGTATGTTAACCTACTGTATAATGGTGAAATAATTGTTATTAAATTATAAAAGAATCATATATATTAATATGATATCATATATGATCTTTTAACATTTCTTTGTTAATAATATCTTAGTATTATCGTCGTTTCAGGAGTTAACTTATTCATTTTATTTTATATGTTTTGTTACGTAAGACATGTTTGTAATGGTTAGGTTGTATCTTTTTCATATCCAGAATGATGTAAAGTCCTTAAACATTATTTTTAAATCATCAAATGATAATTATAATTGAATGGATATTATGTAGAATGAATCTCCTCGCGTTCGTGGAGACGGTAGTCCGTACGTACGCACGAGCGAAAATATCATTCTTTTGATATTAAAATAATATATAATTAGATGGTATATCATATATAAAGAATCATTATAATGTTATATTTTTTATTTACATGAATTACAAATCATTATTATACCCATTAAAATTATAATATATTGAATAACAATTACACCACGACGTGGAGACGGTAAGCCGTACGTACGCACGTATGGTGACATGTTATTCAAAGGGTGGATAGAATAATGAACATGGTTGTACCATAATTATAATAACATCATAGTATATATAAGATACTGAAGTTATTATTTTATAATGGTAACAACAAAGAATGAATAAGTGGAAGAAGAAAAGAACTTGAAAAAGGGTGGTGAAATCATTACCTCTTCTTTGGGTTCTTCATTTTGATTTGATCAAAAGGGGTACCTAGGTTGGATTTATGATCACACTAAGACATCTAGGTTGTATTGAGGGATGTTGGGAGAGAATTTGGGCAGAGGTTTTCTGAAACAAAATTCTTTGAAGGTGTGAAGCAATGAGAAGGAGGAGTGTCCTTTTATAAGAGGGGTGAGGGGCACCGTTGGAGAAGCTAGAAATATTAATTTATAATTAATTCATATTCAGTTTATAATGGCTCCAAAGTTGATTATATAAATTTTAAGGTGGGGATAAGTCGAAAAAAACTCAACCAATAGAATTTAGATAGGTTTGAGTTACTATATTAACCTTATCTTTTAGTTTTAACTCTTAGTTAATTAATTTGACATTTACCATGTCACATTGTATTTTTATATTATATAGTTAATATTATTACTATATACATACAATCTACCCCCAAGTGGTCCATTAATGATACAAATATCATGATATAAGTCTCTTGGACGAACCTTATATTTTTAGGAATTTAATATCAATTAATAATATAATATTTGTTTTAAAAACTCTTTTATGTCAATTTTGACACTATTCAATAGTTTATTTTTGTGAAACTCATAACAAAATGATTACTTCGAAAAAAGTAAATTAAATCAATACTAATATGTCATATTATCCTATAAAATTAGTTTAATTCATTAAAAGTCTCAAATTATATTTATTTGGGTATTTATAATATCAATTATTTTAATTTTTCACTATTATGGTAATTACTGCATCATCATTGTGTCAGAATTAAATTAACTTATTTAATGTCTAAAATTTATAAATAAAATACCATTATGTAGGAAATAGTTTTATCTTTCTAATTAATATTTATAGTCGAAAATCCAACATATATAACCCTATGTAAAAATTGTTTTTCTAAAAGATATATGCTTGTTTCATTTTTGTATTCATTTTAACTTAATTAAAATAAAGTGTCTCTATCACTTACAAGTGGCACCATGGGGTCCCAAAATCGACCCAAAGATGCCTATGGTCTAAATTTTATCAACCAATAAGGTTAGGACACGTTTTAGGGCAATTTGTTATTATTATAATATTATTTGTTAACCCTTATTTACCAGATTTACCCTTTAACCATGATAAATAAAATATTTACCGAAGTAATTATTCAAAATGTCTAAAAATAAAAGTTACCTATTTACACAATTTTAACATCCTGATTCCAAAATATGGAATCCATTTTTCCAAATTCAAAATACAAAAGTGGCAGAAATTAATTTAAAATTAATTCCCACTGTCAAAACAAAAAGCGTGTTTTTAAGATATAATAACTGTCAAAAGATTGATACTTGTTTATGTTCGGTTTAATTGTGAAATTATGTCCAATAACCAAAATTGTATTAAATGATAAAAATATATTCTAAATATACTTTAAAACCACTCAAATTCATAATTTATCAATATAAATTATTTCGATTAAAAAAGTTGTTTTTAATTAAAATTTAGTAATTTTCACTATTCATCAAAATATAAGTGTTATCCGAAAAGTTCCAAAATTTCACCCTAGGCTAAATTCGATATTTCGAATCCAAATATCAATTCCATTTTGAAATGTAAAATATATATAATTTCAAAAATTAGGTATTACTATTCATAATGGCTAGTTTGATTGGTTTTGGTGTGTGTTAGAACTCAAAGTAGCGTACAACAAACGCTACTGTATTATTCAAAGGAAAGTGTACCGTGGAAGCTTGGAATGCTTCATTTTAAATTTTTGATGTCCTCATTTAGTCAAAAAGTTTAAAATATTGTATTTAAAAAGGGTTCACTATTAAAAGTTGGTAAAAGTGAAATACTGAAAATGAATTTGTTCTTACATTATGTCTAATAATCTCATAATATGGATACTAAAATTATAAGGATTATATAATGTTTAAAATTTAGTTAATACTATTCATAACCTCTTTTGAACGGCCTGTTTGGTAAGTCATGGTGCTCTTGAACTCAGTGTTGCGTGTAGTGCAAGTTATTGAATTATTTTGAAGAAATAACACACTATGAAATCTTGGGGTGTTACATTCTCCCCTACTTCAATAAATTGAGTTCTCTCAATTTGAAATTGTTCTTCGAAAATAAAAGGTTGAAAATAGAAAATATCTTTGTGGGAAAACCCATATCGAAAATTGTGTTACTAAAATTTAGTCTTAATATGAGGAAAAGAGAAATGAAAGGGTCACCACCAAATTATGATCTCGATTAGGAGAACATTGGTTGCAATTAGAGACATATAATTGGAGGAAAAACGTAAATATTTATAGGTAGTGATTGAGGTGATCAATCAAAAACGAGTGTAAAATTGAGGTCCTTAAATTCATCAATCTATGATGATTTGAAATACCATCGGTTCAACAAAACATAAGGTATTAGGATAACACATTTTTGGTTTTTAGGATTCCTTAAATAGAGTATAAGAATTAATTTTTTCATAGAATAAGACAAGAAGAAAAATATATTCTTGACAAGTAGAGTTCCATCCTTTAACTAATTTCTACCACAAACTCATCTTTCACTCTAAAATATAATAGAACGAAAAAAATATTCTATTTATCCTATTCATATAGGGTTCCAAAAAAAACAAATTTATAATTCATCTACCATATCTTTTAAAAAAACTACATTATTTAATCCCAGACATCATGTGGGTTAGTGTTAGGTGATACACCCTTGTTGCCCTTTGGTTTTGGGTTCAAGTCTCGCGGCCTTTCTGGACGCGACGAGTTGCCGCCCGACCTTCGGGTTGTCCTTTTATGGCAATCCAAAATAATACAAACTAGAACTATCCAAAATTCTGCAGTCCAAAATTTATAAGGAAGGTAAACGCAATAAAGATCCTTTTTTCTGCGTAATAACATGTGAACATCTTCATCATGTATTCTTTTAAAACACTGCAACATCATGAATTACCATAAAACCTTATTGATTACATTCATTATCCCTTATTCCTTAAAGAATAATAGATATACTTCTTCAATCAAAAAATGTTTTAAACCCCAACAATGATGGAATATACAAATCATTAATCAGTTTAAAGGTAGTCAAGAATATCCAATATAATTTATCCAAATCAATCATGTATTATTCCAAAATCACATCCTCAGTATCAGAACTATATTATGGTTTATCATTCTCTCAACCATATATTTTCCATAAATTTATCCTACTATTGAGTCACTTTTCTTTGTTCCACACAATCTCAAGTCCTTAATGAAATAGTACTGCAGTACAATCCTTATATACTCCATAATTATTTTAACAATTAAATTGTTGATACAACACTAAAATCACATAATCAACACAAGAAATCTAATCATTCCTCTTCATCTGTGGTAGTATCATAACTTGATTATTATCCAATAGCATCATTTGCGGCATAGTCTGATGACTGGGACATAGGTTCATGTAGTGTCCAAACTCCTTGCAAATGAAGCATTGTACATTTGAAACCATTTTCTTACCCTTGTAGTCACGTACTTTGTGCCCTTTTCCTCCACACTTATAACAAACTCCCATTCCTTTCAGGCAAGTTCCAGGGTGATTCTTCCCACAGTTATCACATATGGGAAAATTCTTCTTTTCCCTCTTCGCTTTATCCATCTTTATCTCTTTCATACTTTTCTTCTCTTGCTTCCCTTCAAAGCCATAGGACTCAGTAAAATATTTACTTATCTTATCAACACATGATATTATTTCTTCATATGATGATAATACATGGGAGACTATTTCTCTTATAAATTCTGGCTTAAGAACATGAAACATATGATCCTTCTTTCTCTTCAGATCATGTTCATTGCTGGAGTTCTCATTCCTTCTACTGGGCGCCATTTCTAAACAATGGCATACACTAGATTAGTTTATGAATAACAACACCTAATCCCAAACTTGTAAGACACATAACATAAATTAAATAGTTTATGGATATAATCCATAATCATAAAAAATTATCCTTTAAGGAAGTATATACTCAGAAACCCCTCATAATGGTTTGTAATGAAAATGAGAATTATCCTAATCATATCCCCCGGGAGTGTCGTAACCAAGAGTGCAGCAAGGCCCATTGTTGTGCACCAGTTCCCATTCGAGTCTAGCTCAAAGCGGTGTTTTCGGGTTTTACCCCTAGGTACATCTGTGCCAAAGCCGCCTCTACCTGCTCGTATCCAGACAGGGATGTATTGCTCGGAAAACTCACAAAATCTATACAATACCAAAATTTTAGTAAGTTCTTCTATACTAATCCTCAAAGTCCATCTTAGGTCTACGTGCTCTAATCGGAGTTTATCTAAATCTATCTTCCAAGGTTTGTACTAAACTTCCTCTGATACCAACTGTAACGCCCCGACCCCTGTTACCCAGAGTTGGTGCATTATTACATAACATTGGCATGATCACAAGAAAGATCAAATCTCGAAAGACCAATTAGTTTAGTTGCCTTGGAAACACTATATATATTCTTAAAGTTTTACATTACATCATAAAATGTAAAACTACTACAAAAACATAATGTCTCCATAGTCCACACTATTATCCCCTCATAATATCCCTTCAGGTCATTTATAATTTACTTCGTCACATCCTGGGAAAAATAAAACATAGAAATGGGGTGAGCTCAAATGACCATTAAGGATAACAATATAGCGGAAACTTTCATAAATAAGAATAAACATTTAAGGCAATGTATAACTAAAAAAAATCCTTTTAATCTTGAACTTCAACATAGTATGGAAAAAATAAAATGAAATAATGCCATTTACTTATTCACATGGATATTCTACAAATCAAATAATCACATGCAATATCAATAACCACTTTCATAATGATGGAATGCATAATTCCAGACTATCATAACCACATAGCCAAGGCCTCGTGCCAAGACTACAAATAAGATTTTGCCAAGGCCTTGTGCCAAGACACTAATTTGTCTCATGAGACCTACCGATGAATCGAGGATCTATAGAGGGCTCCACCCGTCACTTACTAAGTCCAATGCATTCCCATATGAAAAGGTTTAAACGTAACATAAACATTCGTATTAAAACTATCATACGAAATGTCAATACTTTCTCCATAAACCATGAATGGTATAAAAATAACACATCCACAGTAAAACATATCACAAAACCTTCAATACAATACAAAATTTTGTATCACAATAAATCAACTTCAAATAAGCTTAAAATCCATCAAAGGATGTTGACATACATGAAAATCAAAACTATTTGAGAGAAATATCTCTTTTCTCTAAATCATTGAAAAGTCACACATTTATAAAGGAAGTAATTTAAAAGAGGTTTTTGAATCAAAGTGTCTCATACCACTTTGAAAATTTTGAAAAGAAATATCATTTCAAAACATTCATGTCCATATAAATAAATCCTTAAAATCATTTTGAAAACATGGACATTAATTAAAAAGATTTAGAAAGATAAATCTTTAAAACATTTAAAATTATGATCATGATAAAGAGTAACTTTCACAAATTCTTAAAATATTCATTTTGAAATAATTTAAAAGTATAAAATAAAACATTTACTTTGAAAATATTCTTATAAGCTTCTAAGGGATGCTTTGACGATTTTATAACGGTGGTAAATAGCCGCACCCGCCGTATAAGTTAAAAAAACATTCTTACCTTAAATATGTCGAAAAGGTTAATAGTGCCTTGTTTGGAAAACGACGGAAATATTCCTTTAAAAACACATAAGGGTATAAATGACTTTAACCCATTGTCTAGTAAATAGTAAAGATGTTTTTAAATACATTTTTAAGGAACATGGATGTGGATGATAAAGAGATCCCAGTAGATAATTGCGTATAAACAACCTCGGATAATTAAGAGATTGTGAAATAAACCCTTACCTTGTACTTTTCCTTGGTTGAGGGTAGGTTAATCTCCTGTATAATGATGAAATAATTGTTATTAAATTATACAAGAATCATATATATTAATATGATATCATATATGATCTTTTAACATTTATTTGTTAATAATATCTTAGTATTATCGTCGTTTCGGGAGTTAACTTATTCGTTTTCTTTTATATGTTTTGTTACGCAAGACATGTTTGTAATGGTTAGGTTTTATCTTATTCATATCCAGCATGATATCAAGTCCTTAAAAATTATTTTTAAATCATCAAATGATAATTATAATTGAATGGATATGATGGAGAATGAATCTCATCGCGTTCATGGAGACGGTAGTCCGTACGTGCGCACGAGCGAAAATATCATTCATTTGATATTAAAATAATATATAATTGGATGGTATATCATATATACAGAATCATTATCATGTTATATTTTTTATTTAAATGAATTACAAATCATTATTATACCCATTAAAATAATAATATATTGAATAACAATTACACCACGACATGGAGACGGTAAGCCATACGTACGCACGTATGGTGACATGTTATTAAAAGGGTGGATAGAATAATGAACATGGTTGTACCATAATTATAATAACGTCACAGTATATATAAGATACTGGAGTTATTATTTTAGAATGGTAACAACAAAGAATGAATAACTGGAAGAAGAAACGAACTTGAAAAAGGGTGGTGAAATCATTACCTCTTCTTCGGGTTCTTCATTTTGATTTGATCAAAATGGATCCTTAGGTTGACTTTATGATCACACTAAGACCTCTAGGTTGTAGTGAGGGAAGTTGGGAGATCATTTGGGCAGATTTAGGCCGAACCAAAAGGCTTGGAAGGTGTGAAGTAATGAGAAGGAGAAGTGCCCTTTTATAAGAGGGGTGAGGGGCACCTTTGGAAAATCTAGAAATATTAATTTATAATAAATTTATATTCGGTTTCTAATGGCTCCAAAGTTTATTATTTAAAGGTTAAGGTGGGGATAGGTCGAAAAGAACTCAAAAAATAGAATTTATACAGGTTTGGGTTACTATATTAACCTTATCTTTTTGTTTTAAATCTTAGTCAATTAGTTTGACATTTACCATGTCACTTTGTATTTTTATATTATATAGTTAATAAACATACTATATACATCCAAGAGACCCCCAAGTGGTCCATTAATGATACACCTATCATAATATAAGTCTCTTGGCCGAACCGTATATTTTTAGAAATTTAATATCAATTAATAATATAATATTTGTTTTAAAAACTCTTTTATGTCATTTTTGACACTATTCAATAGTTGATTTTTTTGAAACTCATAAAAGAATGATTACTTCGAACAAAGTCAATTAAATCAATACTAATATGTCATATTATCCTATAAAATTAGTGAAATTCATTAAAAGTCTCAAATTATATTTATTTTTGTATTTATAATATCAATTATTTTAATTTTTCACTATTATTGTAATTACTGCATCATCATTGTGTCATAAATACATTAACTTATTTAATGTCTAAAAATTATAAATAAAATAACCTTATGTAGGAAATAGTTTTAGATTTCTAATGAATATTTATAGTACAATATCTAACATATATAACCCTATGTAAAAATTGTTTTTCTAAAAGATATATTCTTGTGTCATTTTTGTATTCATTTTAACTTAATTAAAATAAAGTGTCCCTATAACTTACAAGTGGTACCATGGGGTCCCAAAATCGACCCAAATATGCCTATGGTCGAATTTGTATTAACCAATAAGGTTATGACACGTTTTAGGGTAATTTATTATTATTATAATATTATTTGTTAACCCTTATTTATTGTATTTACCCTTTAACCATGGTAAATAAAATATTTACCGAAATAATTATTCAAAATGTCTAAAAATAAAAGTTACCTATTTACACAATTTTAAAATCCTGATTCCAAATATGGAATCCATTTTTACAAATTCAAAACACATAAGTGGCAGAAATTAATTTAAAATTAATTCCCACTGTCAAAACAAAAAGCGTGTTTTTAAGATATAATAACTGTCAAAAGATTGATACTTGTTTATGTTTGGTTTAATTGGGAAATTATTTCCAATGACCAACATTGTATTAAATGATAAAAATATATTCTAAATATACTTTAAACCCACTCAAATTCATAATTTATCAATATAAATTATTTCGATTAAAAAAGTTGTTTTTAATTAAAATTTAGTAATTTTCATTATTCATCAAAATATAAGTGTTATCCGAAAAGTTCCAAAATTTCACCCTAGGATAAATTAGATATTCCAAATACAAAAATGAAATCCATTTTGAAATATAAAATATATATAATTTCAAAAATTATGTATTACTATTCATAACGGCTAGTTTGATTGGTTGTGGTGTGTGTTCGAACTCGAAGTTGCGTACAACACACGCTACTATATTATTCAAAGGAAAGTGTATCGTGGAAGCTTGGGATGTTTCATTTTAAATTTTTTATGTCCTCATTTAGTCAAAAAGTTTTAAATATTGTATTTAAAAAGGGTTCACTATTAAAAGTTGGTAAAAGTGCAAAACTGAAAATGAATTTGTTCTTACATTATGTATAAGAAACTCAAAATATGGATTCTAAAATTATAAAGATTATATAATGTTTAAAATTTAGTTAATACTATTCATAACCTCTTTTTAAAAGCTTGTTTGGTAAGTCATGGTGCGCTTGAACTCGGTGTTGCATGTAGTGCAAGTTATTGAATTATTTTGAAGAAATAACACACTATGAAATCTTGGGGTGTTACAAACCTAGGCCATTATCTAAAGGAGGAAGTAAAATTAAACAACCCTTAATATGCTTTAAGAAAACAAAAAAAAACGAAATTAGTGAAAACAAATGAAAACCAAGATGGGGGGTTGGTTTTGTAACATTCATACAATAAACTAAACAACAAACAAGAATAATCAAAGACACAGATTCTTTAAAAACACTTATTTGAGAATTAGTAGTTGATCTAATCTACAAACTCTACCATTAATTTATCATTATCCCATATTATTATAATTATTTCGATTATGATCCCCTAATATTTTCAACCCCAAAATCCTATGGAAATTAACAAGACCACAAATTTGTAAAAATGAGCCCTAGGTTAACTTCTGGACCTCTAATCGCAGCACCCTCCTTTGATTGTAATCCAAAATCCAACTTTTGTTTAGTGATCAGATAGGAAAGTATCTAATACATTGATTATAGAATTAATTGAGTTTGGGATGCGAATTTAATCCTTCAATTCTAGGCCAAGTTGATTAGATTTTTCGATTGGGGTTTTACTCACACGATTAGCATAAGCCCGACCACACAGTCGAGTTCAAGTCGATCGAGTAACTTAGAAATTTAAACTAAATTAATTGATCACAATTTATGAATTAAAGTATGTTTATGGATTCAAGATAAATAAATTAAGGGAGTATGTATTAGATCAACTGCGGAAGAACTCACTCTTCCATGAGCAGATTTGTCATCGTGGAGGCGTTTTACATAAGTAATGAATTGAATGGGGAACACCCAATCTCTTCTCCACTATTATATTCCATCCCAATAATATGAAGAAGAATAATATTAAAAGGGAAAAACATAGAATATTAATTGAATAAAAATTCATGATACAAACATGAAAGCATAGAAATACAAAGAGGATGTGGGAGAGGTGAGCCTTCTTGGAAGAGAAGTTTTCACAAGGAATTATTTCTTCCAAGAAATGTGAGGGGTTCCCAAGAGAAAACCATTAGAAAACACCTTATAGAAGACTCTAAAAAATCTCCAGAAAGAGTGAAAAGATCCTTTAAACAGATTTTGGGATGTCTAGGGTTACAAAACATTATTTAATGTGAAAGGGAAATTCAGCCAAAATATTTAATTCCACGTCAATAGAATATTTTACCATATAAACGCACAAATGGCCTAGCATTCTAGAAGGATTATTTGTTCTTATTAATTCCCCAAAGATTACCTCCAAATTTGGGGCCAATCGAAGTCAGGATGAAGAAGATATGGCTTAAATGGTGAAGTGATGTCCAATGTGGATAGTTCAATCCAACTTTGTCTTCATGGTCCATTTACTCCACTCAAATACATGATAAATCTCCTATGTCCTGAATAGAATTTGTTTCCCATTTAGTTAGTAACACAATTAAAAAATTTTATGTCTAAATAATATAAATTAAAATATTTATGCTAGAAATACGAAAGTGGATGTTAAAAGGGTAAAACTGGAATTTCAATCAAATTTTCAAATGAAAGATCTAATCCCAAATATTCAAGAAAATAACATATTTAGAACAATGTGAGTAAATTTTTTCATTTATTATAAATAAAATATAAAATAAAAATGTGTTTTATCAACTCCCCCACACTTACCCTTTTGCACTCCTAGTAAAAATCAAATATCATTTATTCCAATTTGTTTTGATAAGATATGCATGATCATAATCCACAATCCATAGTAGAAAAATAGGCAATATAAGAATCCAATCAAGAGTCAATATCAATAAATTTTAAATTCATTTTCACATATATTGTTTCAAAACAAAATCTAGTGAGATTAATAACACTAATCAGAGCAAAAATAATTCATGGGTCTACCATGCCACTAATTGACCATGTTTGTGTGTCCTAATCATTTCAAGCTTGTCTCTCCACCCATTATCTAGGATATTTAGTTCAATAAAAACATTTCTTCTTACCTGATTATATTCCACCGAACATGTTCAACATCCTTTACAATCAGATTCCAAAACCCACTCATTTAAGCATTCCCAGAAGTCAAACCATGTGCTCCCAACCTAAATATCCTTACATGCTGTACATTTATTCACTTCTCCCTTTATTGTTTATTTTATTTTTGATTATATATATATATTTTGATGGCGTACAACTGTTATATATTAGGTTCACCCGCATAGGTCAATCTGGTATAGTAATGGAAATGATCGGAAGAGAAACGAACATATGGAAAGACCATGTTATAAGCTGAAAAGAATTACTTACCCAACATACAAATTCAATTGGGTAAGAGAAACTCACAAGTCATGATTGTGTGAAAAGATGTGTGGAGAAATTAATGACACAATTTACCATGAAAAAAAATCACAATGAATGGTGTCAAAATCTAAACGGTTTTATTATGACATAAGCATTCATATCATCGATGACTTCAATTTTTTTAAAAATAAACCCTTGATGATGAAATCTTACTCATTCTTATAATTCTACCAATTAATTTTGAAAAACAATCATTTTCTATGTGTTTCATATGAGAATTTTACATGATATATTTTTGATTTTTTCGTTTTTTTTTGTAAATTTTAACAAAACACTTAATACAAATAAAACACACAAATGAAAATCTAAAATATCTACCCCAGAATGTTGTCCAATACCCCACTCATAAAATATTGAAATGTCCTCAATGTGAACCAGTTAAATGATATGTGCATATAAAATACCTAATTTTTAATAGGACAAATAATATAAAAGTTAAAGGGTTAGGAACATCCTGATATGCTCAAGTGATTATGAGGTCATAAAATGTGATGAAATCAAATGCATCAGTAAGAAGTCCCTTAATTTATTTCTTCAAACATTTACCATTGACTGTAAATCTCCTTCTAGTGTCCTCTTGTGTGATCTCCACTGAACCATAAGGAAAATCATTAGATAAAATATAAGGACCTAACCATCTTGAACACTAATTACAATGCACCAGTTTCAGCTGTGAACTGTAGAGAAGGAATTTCTCTCATACATGAAACTCCATTTGTTGGATTATTCTATCATGAGATACTTTTGACCTTTCCTTGTAGAGCCTTGAGTTCTCATATGAAGACAATCAAATCCCCTCATGCTTTTGAATTTTCATCTTCCTTTGATTTCCATCTTGGGCCAAATCCATGTTGCATTTTTTTATAGCCCAATAAACCCGATGTTTGACTTCCACAAGGAGATGACAAGATTTCCCAAAAATAATTCAAAATGGGGACATACTGATGGGAGTTTTGTATGCCGTCGTATATTCCCAAAGAAAATCGTCCAAGCACTTGCTCTAATCCTTCCTATTCGGTTGCACAACTTTCTCCAAAATTTGTTTCAACTCGCATTTTGAAACGTTAGCCTAACCATTTAATTTGGGGTGGTATGGTGTTGATGTTTTATGTATCACCCCATACTTTTGAAGGAGGGATGCTAAATTAAGATTGAAAAAGTGTGTCCCTTGGTAACTGATGATCGACTGTGGTACTCCAAACCTACAAAAAATTAGTGTTTTGACAAATTCCACTACAACATGAGAATCATCAGTACTGGTGACCTTAGCATCCACTCATTTTCTCACATAATCAACAGTAACCAAAATATAGAAAAATAAAATGAAATAGGGAAAGGACCCATAAAATGAACTCCCCACACATCAAAAATTATATAAAATATTATGGGTTGTTGGGGCATGTCGCGTCTCTTAGAAGTGTTCCCAGTGTGTTGGTAATGAGAGCAAGACTTAAAAAACACATGTGCATCAAAAAATAAGCTAGGCCAATATAATCCAGTTTCCAAAACATTCCTTGATGTCTATTGTAGTCCAAAGTGTCCACCATAAGTAAGTGTATGAAAAAATTGTAGAATAGACTCAAACTTGTGATTAGGAACACACATCCTAATAAATTGATCACTAAAAATACGCCAGAGGTATGGATCAACCCACACATAATACCAAGACTCACTTTTTAATTTTTGGATTTTATGTTTCTCTAAATTTTTAGGTATTACAGATGTAATAAGGTATTTCACTAAATTAGCATACCAAGGATGCGTACCTGAGATGGAATAAGGATGCTTATCGGGAAAAGTTTCTTGAAGTGGTACCTAGGCCAAGGTGTCCGTCTCTAGTGTGTGAGTAATCCTACTCATGTGGTACTCCACCAGGTTTTATGATCCCGTCTTGTCCTTTATTTAAATGTTGAATTCTTGAAGAAGGAGAATCCATCAGATAAGTCTGGTCTTTGCATCTGGATACTTCAAAAGGTACCTTAGAACTACATAGTAAAAAAAAAACTACTTTAGAGACTAATAAATATGAACGAAATTTATCTAAAGAAAATATGGTGGCAAGAAACTCCTTTTCTGTGGTAGTGTAGTTTTATTAGTTTAAATCAAATGTCCTCAATGCATAGGAAATCACATGTGAATGTCCCTCCACCCTCTGTGATAAGAAAACTCCAACTTCAAAGTCTGATGTGTCACACATAAGCTCAAAAGGAATGTCCCCTAATGGGGGTTGTATGATCGGTCGAGTGGTCATACACTTCTTCATTTCATTAAATGCTACACTTTATGAATCATCAAACACAAAATTAGAATCATTTTGAAGTAATCTAGACAATGTTAGAGAAATATTACTAAAATCTTTGATGAATCACCGATAAAACCCTACATTCCCCAGGAAAGATCTTACATCACACACAAAAAAAGAATAGGGTATGGTTTAAATGATATATACCTTAGATCTATCGACTTCTATCCCATGTTTTGACACTCCATTACCTAACACAATGCCATGCTATACCATGAAATGACAATTTTTAAAGTTCAAGACCATATTCTTCTCAATACATCGATTCAACACCTTTTCAAAACTACATAGAAATTCATCAAATGAGGATCCATATAATGTAAAGTCATCCATAAATACCTCTATGAAGGTCTCAAAAAAATCAGAAAATAATACTCACTATACATCTATGGAAGGTATCTGGGGCATTGCAAAGTCCAAATGGCATCCTCCGGTAGGAAAATGTGTTGAATGGATAGGTGAATGTAGTCTTTTTTTTGATCCTTCGGAGCTATAGGAACCTAGAAATATCCAAAAAATTCATCTAAGAAACAATAATGTGTCTTTCCAGCTAGTTTCTTGAGAATTTGATCAATAAATGGGAGAGGGGAATGGTCCTTTCGAGTGGATTGATTTAGTTTCCTATAATCAAGACACACACACACTGACTGCTTTCCACCCTCATTGGAACTAACTCATATTTTTCATTTTTAACAACTGTAACATCACTTTTCTTAGGCACAACCTGAATAGAACTTTCCCATTGAGAATCTAAAATGGAAAATATTATACCTTCCTCGAGAAAATTCTCAAATTATTTTTTTAACAACTTTCAAAAGGGTTGGACTGAGTCTCTTTTGTGGATACCTCACTGGTTTATCCACATCCTTCAAAATAATCCTATACATGCAAATGGAGGGGCTAATACCTGATTTGTCACCCAAGGTCCACCCAATTTCCCAGATGTTCTCCCCCAAAAGTTTCAAAAGTTTTTCTTCATATTCAAAAGAGATATTATTAGCAATGATAATAGGTAATATTTTACCACCCAACAAGTATGAGTAATTATGATTAGGTGGAAATGGCTTTAGTTACATTATAGGGGGTGCTGTATGGATGGAGATGGTGAACGAACTGAAATATGTGTACAAAGAGCATCATTATTTGAATAGACATCATCAAAATCGGAGAATAGTTCATCAAATCCATCAAAATACTCAAGAACCATGTCATAATCAGAGTTTAGATGATCAAAATATGAATCTAAATCTATTTCAAAATCAAATATAAGAGAGTATTGATCATTATAAATAGGTTTGGAAGTGATCTTAGACATCAAACTAGAACCAATGCTCATAATATACCTAAGAAAAGGACAATAAAATTCCATGGTGTTTTTACATAGTGGTTCAAAATGGTAGATAACAGAAGCAGAATGGTCCTCTAAGGGGTACTTTGGATCGTTTTTGTAGTTTTGAAAAAAGACCTACCTAAGATAATCGGGGCATGAGAACTTACTTGATCATGCTCCATGTTAATAATGTAGAAGTATGCTAGAAAGATCATGTCTCTTACCTTAACAAGTACATCCTCAAGGACTCCCACTAGATATGTTGTAGTTCTATTCTCCAACTACACCACTACTCTTGTTAGCTTCAACTCAACAACCTATAAATAATAGAATTTAAAGTGAGGCATCACATTTATAGAAGCTCCTAAATCACATAAAGCATTAGAAAAATGTAACTCCCCTATGGTGTAAGAGATAGTGAATGTCCCTAGATCCTTT
This sequence comes from Viscum album, assembly GCA_963277665.1. Taxonomy (NCBI): domain Eukaryota; kingdom Viridiplantae; phylum Streptophyta; class Magnoliopsida; order Santalales; family Viscaceae; genus Viscum; species Viscum album. The sequence continues at coordinate 399,269,707 of OY728144.1, forward strand.
CACTTTGTTGGCATTACTTGAGTTGGTGTAATTAGTGTGGACACATTCCTTCCAAGATTGATCCTCATTTCCCTTAATTCTGCATGGATCGGTACAATGGTTTTTTTAAGAATTTGGCATACCTTGGGATTTGCTTAATGGACTCAATCAAGGGAATATTTATCTCTACATGCTTGAATGTGTCCAAAACTTTTTTTGCATTGCATATTCAGCCATATTCTTATTTTTTACAACCCTATTTGAAAAGGGAAGGGGTTTGAGAGGAACAACATCAATATTTTTCTTACCTTTTTCTTTCTCTTTGGGTTGTTCATCAGTTGTTCTTGAATAGGGATTCTTTAAAGTTGAGGTGAATCCTGATGGAATGGTAGGTGGAAAACCATCAGTTGTTTGCTTCCCTATTCTCAATGTGATATAATTGAAATCCCCCTTTGGATTTGGAGTAGGTTGGGAAGGTATATTTCCAGAATTCTTACTTACCAGTTCATGGAGGGTGGTGGAAATCTAGCTCATTTGAGTTTTCAACTCCCTCAGCTCTGAACCTTGACTATTCAACTCATTATATTGATTAAGAACAATTTGTTTCAAAAGATATTCAATATTATAATCTACCATGGGTTGGGGATTCCCTTGTTTTCGTCTTGTTGATTCTTGGGCTTTAAATGTCCTCTAGGGTTTTTGGAAACCCTCTTAATAAGGCAGAGGCAGCTGTAAGTTTTGTTGAAAGGGGGGCCTTTGTTGTTGTCTAGAGCCATACCTCATGTCTGTTTGATCCTTCCATCCTTGGTTTTATGTTGGAGCAAAGGAATCAATCTTATTTTGGGATATGGTTGTTGTTGCTGCTGATATGGTCTCTCAGGAAACTCTGCTGCACAATCTTCTATTTCTAGTAGTTTGGGGAAACAATCAATTGGGTGGCTTGTCTCAGTGAAAATTCCACAAGGCCTTGGAGGAGGGGGTCGGGATGTCTTTTGAGCCGAAGAAATATGTCTCACCATAGTATTCAATTCTTTCAACTTGGTATCAATCGAATGACTTTCAAGAGAATATGGACTTACCTGATGTACTCCTCTTTCATGCGGGGTACCTCGATCACCAAATTGTTAGGAGTTTTGTTCCATCTTATCGATCAACACATGTGCGACTTCTGGTGTTTTGTCAACCAATGCCCCTCCAGCTATGGCATCCACCATGCTTCTCTCCACAGTTGTGAGTACTTTATATAAGTATTGGATGATGAGTTGATCACTAATTTGGTGATGCGAGAAGCTTGCACATAACTTCTTGAATCTCTCCCAATACTTATACATTAACTCCCCATGTTCTTGCTTGATTCCTAAGATCTTATTTCTAATAGAATCGGTCCTTGATGCTTGAATAAGACTCTGCAAGAAAATCCATTTCAAATCGTACCAGCATGTCACATCTTTAGGTTTTAAATAATATATTCAATCTTTAGCAGTTCCATCAAGTTAGCATGGGAATGCTTTAAGTTTTATTTGATCTTTATAGACTTTTCTTGGTTTCATTGTTGAGAATAACACATTTTATTATTTATGGTGTTTGTTGGGGTTCTCGCCATATAATAAATGAAACATTATAAGTATATTAATTAATCAAGATTTCAACTCAAATTCTGATTCAAGAGTTGGATATGCAATGCATGTAGGTTGATAATTAATATCAGGTGTAGCCACATCTTGAATTGTCGTATTGAGTTCATTGTTTTTATTTTCATACATTGTATCTTGTTAAATATTTTTTTAAAGTTTCAAATTTCAAAATATATAGAGTAGGGGAATTCACCAATTGGGTAAATGTCGACACTCCCCATAGAACAAGATTGTCTAATTATATCCCTAAGGTTGTGCTCAACTCAGTGTATAGATCAAGGAGATCCTCAGGGTGGGATCGTGTCATAAATCATAGAAGAGATAAATAAAAGCATCGGAAAACAATTTCATTAATTGATGTTTCAATTGATGCTTCGAGAATAAAAAATGAGGTGCGAAAGAATGAAATGAAAAAAAGGAGGAGAAAATAAGAAAAAAAATAACAAATAAGAATAAATAACTTATCTAAAATTAGTTGAATAAAAAACTTTCCTCCCTGTCAACGATGCCAATTTGATGAGCATTGTAACAGACACTCTCAAAAAATGTTTGTGATTTAACTAAGTGCATCACAGTGGCAGAACTAGGTCGTTCTCGAAAGGAGGAAGTGAATTAAAGAACCATTAATAGGTTTGAAGAAAACAAAAAATGTAAATAAATGAAAAAAAATGAAACACATGATGGGGGGGGGGGTTGGTTTTGTGACTTTCAGACAATAAACTAAAAAACAAACAAGAATAATCAAAGACACAATTACTTTAAAAAAACTTATATGAGAAGTCATAGATGATGAAATCTATACCATTCACCATTAATTTATAATTATCCCATAAGAATATAATTCATTAAATTATTATCCCCTAATCTTTTAAACCCCCAAACCCTACGGAAATTAACAAGACCACAAATTTGTGAAAATGATCCCTAGGTTAGCTTCAGGACCTCCAATCGTAGCACCCTATTTTGATTGCGATCCAAAATACAACTTGTGGTAAATTATCAATTAGGGAAGCTTCTCCTCTCTGGAGTGGAGAATTAATTGATTTTGGGATGAGACTTAAACCCTACAATTCTATCCCATGTTGATTAGATTTTTCGATTGAGGTTTTACTCACACAATTTACACAAGCCTGACCATGCTCTCAAGTGAAAGTCGATCGAGTAACATAGAAACTAAAAATCAATTAATTGATCAAAATTTATGAATTACAGTATGTTTATGGATTCAAAATAAATAAATTAAAGGAGTAGGGATTAGATCAGCTACAAAAGAAATCACTCTTCCATGAGCGGAGTTGTCATCGTGGAGACGTTTTTCATAAGCAAATAATTGATTGGGGAACACCCAATATCATCTCCACTCTTATATTCCATCCCAAGAAGATGAAAAATAAGATGAAAAGGAAAAAACTCATAAGAATAATTGAATAAAAATTCAAGATACAAGCATGGAAGCAATGAAATACAAAGAGGTGGTGGGAGAGGAGAGCCTTCTTGTAAGAGATGTTTGCACAAGGCCTTAATTCTTCTAAGAAATGTGAGGGGTTCCTAAGATCCACCCTTTGGGACACACCTTCCCAACGCATGGACCAACCCTCCAAAAGAGTGAAACCATCCTTTAAATAGAGTTGGGGAGGGCTAGGGTTACAAAAATTTATTAAATGTGAAAGGGAAATTCGGCCAAATATTTTAATCACAATTACATCACATAGTTGAATACCTAACGCGCAAATTGAATGTCCTTTTAGAAGGATGATTTGTTTCTAATAGTTTCCCCGATATTCCATCCAAATTGGGGCCCAATCAAAGTCCGGATGAAGAATATGTGGCCCAAGTGGTGAAGTGATGTCTAATCTGGATAGTTCAGTCTAGCTTTGTCTTCATGGCCCATTTACTCCACTAAAATGCACAATCCATGTAAGAACCCAGATCATTGTTTCAGGTGTGTTTTTCCTTTTTCTAGAGTTTTTGAGAAAAAAGAGTTTCTGAAAAATTTTGAAGTACACGCCGTGAACTTTATGAGTACACTTCGTGTACTCCCTTGCCGCACCATGCCGTGTGTGGCCATGTACGGGCCACACAGATGGTGTGTAGGGGTGGAGTGGATGCCGCCTAAAGCGGAGTACGGAAAAATGGAGTACACGCTGTGTACTCAAGAAGTACACACCGTGTATTTTCTTTTTTTTCATTAAAGGGACCGGGGTCACGGCTGATGGACAAAACACTCTCCTTCTTCAGCTTCGTCGTCCGAGAGCGACCCGTACAACCACAATACTTCTTCGGATTCCTGAGCCTCCGTCTGATCTCCGTATCAGCCGCCATCAATTGTGTTGGAACTGTAGCGGTGAGTTCTTCCTTCTCCTTGAGCTTTGTTTTCAAATTCCTCCTCTTTCTCAATGTATCGTGGGTTGAGCGTTTTTGAAGTTTTCTCAGATCATTGACATTCTAAGGAGAATCAATCATTGTGGTTCACGTATATCATTCTCCTAGCATCAAGGTTGGTGGTTTGTGCCTTTCTGTAGGAATTCTGTGAATATTTTGTGCAAATTACACCAATACCCTTGAACGGGGTATTGCATGTTTCCTGATTTTCCCTTGTTGTTTCCTACTATGCTTGATTGCTTGAGTAGAGGTAACTATTTGTGAATAGGTTAAATTGTATTGTGCTCGGGATGTTTTACCTTGTATGTTTTGCTTGTTTGGTGTCTTCCCAATTTCAATGCCTAGTTGTAGGATAGTGGAACTGATGTACTATTTTGTTGTTGTGACTTAGAATGATAGCCAATTAGTTATCGAGGTTTACTTGGGGCGATATGCGTGATATGCATATTTGCTTTACATAGGGCTGTGAGTACCCAGTGTAGTGGACCATAGGGAGAATGGACATAAGGGCTTCTCCAGAGTGTCATTAATTTACGATGCGAGACCACAGGGGGAATTGACGTTGAGTGCTTCTTCAGAGAGTCTGTAGTTCCTCGACGCGGGCTACAGGGGGAACTGACATTGAGTTCTTCCCCAGAGAGACTTTAGTACGATACAAGACTATAGGGGGAATTGAAGGTGAGTGCTTCCTCAGAGAGTCTATTCTTTATCTGAAGCAGATGGGTGAGAGTTTGTGTGATTCCCAGAGGATTGCTAGTACTTGTAGGTTGAACCTTAGGGGTTAGGGTGTGAGAAAAACCCATAGGTTACCTTTTTGTTCTACTTGCTTGAGTGGCTGTTCCCTATTTGTAGATTATATTCTAGAAACTTTGGTTTATTACTGATGTGTTTTATCTTGTTTACTACTTCCTGTTTACTACTTACTGTACCGTACCTGCTATATATTCACTAACTATTAGGAACAAATCTTTGGGCGGTTTCCTATTGGGTCTTTGTCTCACACCCTGTTTGGGTCATGTTTTTGGGCCCAAGAAGATTATATTGTTTTAGGTATAGATAAGGGCAAGCAGCCTTCTACTTCATGTTCTTGATTGCAATGGATCTAGAGAGCATGTGACCAAGTTGAGGCTTGTGATGCTGAGGAGTTTCTCATCTATTTTTCTTTTGTACTTTGTCTTAGTACTGTTTTTAGCATTGTGACTTGTTTGGATGTTTTCTTAGACATATATATATCATGCATCATTTACATATATTTCTTCTCCAATTGTTTATTTGTTAGTCTTCTGCTATTTATAGTTTACTCTTGTATGGATGTCTATTGCTTCCGCTATTGTTGTTATTTGTTTTCTCTTCCGCTGTGTACTCTACCAATGAGGGAATAGTTTCCCCACTATCACACCCAAGGCCCTCGTTTCTAGTCGACAGCCTCTGGCTTTTGGGAAAATGCGCTTGAGGCCATGTGACCAACCGGGTACGGGGCACCTCTGGGTGGCTTCCATAACCAGGACGTTACAAATTGGTATCTGAGGGTTTATTTTCTCTTGATTTAAAGTTTGGAGACTCTAGCCAAGGATAGGATGGATTTAGTACTTGGTATTAATCTGTGCTTGGGAGTAGTTAACCCATGTACAGGGAAAATCCAATCTACCTCACTTATTACAGTTTTTAGGTTTTGCTATAATATAGTTGATCTGATTTCACCTAGAGTGATTCACATGCTTTGTGTTGTTATTGTTGTTGATATTGTGGTTCTATTTCTGTCGCAACCTGATGAGATGAGGGTATGCCATCTCATGCATCATATAGACATTTCTTGGAAATCACATGCCATAAATTCTTGTCATGTCATCTAGGGTGCATTAGCAATTGCATGTTGTTGTGATAGACGTTGTGTAGATTATGAATATGGTTGTCATAGATGCCTTGATAGAATCCCTACATTTTGATAGAGAGGTTGGTTGTATTGTACCTTGCTTAAATGAACGTCAAATTTTGATTCTTGAGGAGTTATGGGCCCTCATGAATCAGAACATGGTGGATCATTGACTTGTTTTTCTTGTATATGTTATCTAGGAGATTCCAAGATTTGATTCATAGGGAGTATGGGCCCTCATGGATCAGAATTTGGCACCTTCATGCCTGTTTTTCAATATTTTCTGGGATTAGGTGCAATTTCAGAGCTACTGCCCGACAAAACCCAGAATACACGGTGTCTAAATTATATATACATGCCGTGTAGTTTTCAAACCATGTCACTGACTCTGTGACCAGAAACACTGGTTGGGAAAAATCTCTAGGAGCACGTCGTGTATGGTAGGTACATGCCGTGAAGTAGTAAGCTGTGTACCCAGCCGTGTCACTAACAACACGGGTCAGGGAAGCTCGTGTCATACACACCATGTTGTGTATGAACACGCCATGTATCTTTGTTTCCAGTACCCGACCATGTCACGAACAACACGGGTCGGTGTTCTTACCTCTTATACACGTCGTGTTTGTTCGGAACACACCGTGTAGTCTCAGCCGTGTAGTCGGCCGTGTAACTAAAAACACCGGTCATTGGAACCTTGTCTACTAAACACCGTGTCCACCAGGAACACGTCATGTAGTCTTAGTTTAAGAAGACCGTGTGGGTTAGCCGTGCAAGGAGACACGGGCAGGGTAATAGAGTTAAGTACATGCCCTGTAGAGTTTATACACGTCGTGTAGTTATGTTTTTTTAAATCTTGAGTGTTTCCTTCTCCTGTTTCGGTTTTTTACTCCTTTTTCACTATACTTGTTTCCTGATCTAAGGTATGCTTTTGATCTTCCAATGATATGCCTCTGAGACATCCTCCGGTTGTACGTCGGTTTCCAGATGGTGACCAGACACCGGATATGGTTGATTAGGGACTTCTTGACGATCCTCCAGTCGGGACAGCCTTGGCACCGAATTTCATAACAGTTGAAGGCGTTGATGCGCAGTTCATGGAAGGTTTTATGAGGATGATATAGAACTTTCAGGGAGCACCGCCTCCTTCCATATATATGGCAGACTTGATGCAAGTTTTCTAGCATCATCATCTTCCTACTTTCTCGGGGGAAGGAGGAACTCAGGCTACAGAGTCATGGCTGGAAGCCATGCTGACTATCTTTGAGCATCTGCAAACGCCTCCAGAGAGGCGGGTTAAGCTCTCTACCTATATGCTACGAGACTCCAGCAAGAGGTTATGGTACATGATCTCATAGGTGGGTCATCAGCATGTTCTGGCTGGGGAGGAGTTCTAGTGCGTGTTTTACGACTACTTCTACCCGGAGACCCTGAGGGCTGATCAAGCCTAGGAGTTCATGAGTCTAGAGCAGGGTACTCTTTTTGTTATGGAGCATTCCTCTCGTTTCACCGAGCTGCAGCATTTTACACCCCTCTGGGGTGGAGATGGGATGTTCTTGGAAAGTAAGTTTGAGGATGGTCTCAGGCGGGAGATCCGCTCACAGGTGAATCTCTTCCAGTTGACTCTCGTCACTTCCATCGTCAACCAGGCACTGATAGTGGAGTGTAGTATGAGAGACTCCGGAGTAGTGAGCCAGGGAGGATCTACTTCCAGAGCTAGTGTTCTTTCAGTTGACAGTAGGAAGCGCCGTAGGGAGTCTCCGTGCGGTGATCCGAGGAGGCGAGATACAGATTTAGGTAGCCAGGTGGTATTCTACCAGTGTGGAAGGGCATGACACACGAGGCCGCAGTGCTAGAGGGACCCAGTGGAGTGCCGATCTGATGGTAAGATGGGTCACCATTAGCTTTTCTGCTAGGTTTTCTCACCAGTAGCTGGTGACGAGGGTTCGTCCATGACTCCTCATTCAGGAGCAGCACCACCAGTTTCTCACTAGTCGGGGAACTGGATTCTTCCGACTATTCAGGCTGAGGTGGAGGTCGAGGCCGTGGCAGTCAGTCACTAGTCCTTCAGCGCCAGTAGGGAGGATCAGCTCAGAGTGGTCAGGCAGAGTCACAGGACCGTGGGGCATGCCAAAATTTTGCGGTGGAGCAGACCTATCAGGAGTCGGATCTCGGACCTTCTACAATTTGAGGTTTGATTTAGTAGCCTCAGTTTTATCTTCTGCTCTTTTCGATACTAGTTCTACACATAGCTTTATCTCTATTGCTGTTGTGGAGAGCATTGGGCTCTGTATCTTTTCTTCTGTCGACTTGTTGACATTAGACACACCTTTGGGGACGAGGACATCTAGTGTACGTCAATGTAGAGGGTTACCTCTTGAGGTTTCTGGGTATCATTTCTTATGGGATCTCTATGTCCTAGAGATGACAGACTATGATGTCATTTTCAGGATGGACTGGTCGGTTCCCTTCCATGCAGTCGTCGACTGTTATCGACGCAGGGTGAGTTTCATTTCACCAGAGGGTGAACCTTTTCTTCATAATGGCGAATGGGATGTTTAGGTGAGTCGATCAGGACCCGAGCATCATGGGCTAGGAAGGGTGACGTCCCAGATTTCTAGTCTTTATCTGGATGACCAGGGGACTTCATAGTTAGACTTTCCTCCTGTGGCGGATAGTTTCAGAGATTTCTTTCTAGAGGACTTTTCAGGTTTTCCTTCAGAGTGTGAGGGATAATTCTCTATTGAGCTTGTTCCATGAGAGACACCAGTGTCCATTCCTCCCTATATGATGTCTACACTTGAGTTTTAGGATCTCAAGAAATAGTTGGAGGAGTTGTAGGCAAAGGGTTTCATCCGACCCAGTACTTCTCCTTGGGGTTCGCCTGTCCTATTTGCGAAGAAGGAATATGGTACCCTTAGGATCAGTGTGGATTATCGGAAGCTAATGCAGTTGATGGTCAAGAACCGATATCCCTTTCCAAGGATTGATGACCTCTTTGATCATATTCGAGGAGCCCAGGTGTTCTCTAAGATCGATTTGAGGTTTGGTTATCATCAGTTGCATGTTAGATCATCAGATATACCTCTGAAAGTCTTCAGGAGCAGGTATGGTCTCTACGAGTATATAGTCATGCAGTTTGGTCTCATGAATGCGCCAACTATTTTCATGGAACTGATGAACTATGTGTTCCATCCTTACTTGTATTCTTTCGTCGTGTTCTTCATGGATGATATCTCAGTGTACTCTCACACTCGACACGACCATGCTACCCATCTTGATATCATTCTGAGTACACTGAGAGAGCATCAGCTTTATGATACACTCTCGAAGTGCCCCTTTTGGATGGATCAGATTCACTTCTTGGGTCACATCATCTCAGAGGCAAGAGTATCTGTGGACCTAGAGAAAGTGAGATTTGTAGTTTCCTGGGAGCAACCGAAGAACGTTTTTAAGGTACGGAGTTTCCTAGGGCTGGATGGATACTACATACTCTTTATTCAGGACTTTTCATGCCTAGCAGCACCATTGAAAGGTCTGACCAAGAAGGGGATGAAGTTCTTATGGTCAGATTCTTGTGAGTCAGCCTTTTAGGAGCTGATGGGAAGGTTGAAGTCAGCACCGATACTAGTCTTGCCAGAGCCAGGAAAGAGATATATTGTTTATTGTGATTCTTCATGTATCGGACTGGGCGCTGTGCTTATTCAAGGAAATGGTGTCGTTGTGTATGGGTATTGGCAGTTGAGTCCACATGAGAGGAACTACCCAATGCACGATGTAGAGTTGGCAGTTTTTGTTCATGACTTGCGCTGTTGGAGACATTACCTTCTGAGAGATCACTTTGTGTTTTTTACTGACCACAATAGTCTCAAGTACATCTTCACTCTGTGTGATCTGAATCTGAGATAGCGTAGGTGGGTCGAATGTCTTCAGTCTTTTCATTTCGAGCTGGCCTATACGCCGGGAAAGGGAAATGCAGTGGCAGATGCGTTGAGCAGGAGAACTCAGATTCATGAAGTTTAGGAGGATAGCAGTGAGTGGCAGTTTATGGATCTGTTCTATGAGATTCATCTGGAGGTTCACAATAGACAGTGACAAACTTACCTATCCTCTATTGCTGTTACCTCTACACTTCTTGAATGGGTACGAATGAGACAGCTATCAGACTTAGAAGGCATAGTCCTTTGGGAGAGTGTGTCAGGAGATGACCCTCTTCCTGGATGGATAGTGGGTGAGGATAAGATCTTGCATTTCTAGGGACATGTATGGGTGCCAGCAGACATACACGAGGAGCTGATGCAGGACTTTCATTCCTCAGTTTGGGCAGTTTATCCTGGCATCACCAAGATGTATCGAGATCTTCATCACCAGTACTGGTGGCCAGGTTTTAAGAGGTATGTTCCCGGTTTCGTCTTGAGGTGTTCTACTTTTCAGCAGGTGAAGGCAGAGCATCAGCGACCACAAGGACTTTTACAGCAGTTACCCATTCCGAAGTGGAAGTGTAACGATGTCACGATGGACCTCATGACCAGATTGCAAAGGTCACATCAAGGGATCGATGCTGTTTGGGTTATCGTCGACAGGATCACAAAGGTTTTTCAATTCTTACCGATCAAGGAAACCTTCAGTGTTGATGATCCAGGATGACTTTACATCCGATAGATTGTACGTCTGCATGGAGTTCCACACTCCATTTTTTTATATAGGGAAGCACGCTTTACTTCTCAGTTCTGGCAGGGGCTTCATAAGGCTTTGAGTACCCATGTACATTTGAGTACAACATTCCATCCCCAGACAGATGGCCAATCTGAGCGTACGATCTCGGTGCTTGAGGATATGCTCTGAGCTTGCATTCTAGACTTTGGTGGTTCTTGGGAGAAGCATATCCCTCCTGTGTAGTTTGCCTACAACAACAGTTTTCAGGAAACTATTCAGATGGCACCTTAATATGCATTGTACGACAGGCCATGCCGATCACATTTATGCTGGCTGGAGGCCGGAGAGGAAGCTATTTTGGGACCTCTTCTAGTTCAAGAGACCTCAAAACTGATAGAGTTGATTCAGAAGGGGATGGCTACAGTGCAGTCTTGATAGAAGTTTTATGCTGATCAGCGGATATAACCATTGGTGTTCGAGGTCGGGGATCAGGTTTTCCTACATGTCGCATCGAGATTGGGACACAAGAGGATTCAGAGACAGGGTAAGCTTTCACCACGGTACGTCAGGACATTTGAGGTATCAGAGCGAGTTGGGACGATTTCCTATCGGTTGCAGTTACATTAGAGGTATCAGGCCATGCACGGAGTCTTCCATGACTCTCAGCTCCGATGTTACTTTTCAGACCCGTCTCATGTCTTTCAGCCCGAGGAGGTTGAGCTCGAAGCGGATGCATTGTTTGAGGAGCATCCAATCCGGATTCTAGATAATATAACGGAGGTTCTCCATGGGCAGTCTGTACCTCTAGTACGGGTGCTATGGCAACACAGGCGAGTATAGGACGAGACCTGAGAAAGTGAGGTTGATGTACGATCGCAGTGGCTGGAGCAGTTCGGGGTTTCTTCTTCTCCTCCTCATTAGGGAAATTAGGGGACAAATTTCTTTAAGGGGGGAAGTTTGTAAGAACCCGAATCTTCATTTTAGGTATGTTTTTCCTTTTTCTGGAGTTTTAGAGAAAAAAGGAGTTTCTGGAAAATTTTGAAGTACACACCGTGTACTTTATAAGTACATGTCGTGTACTCCCTTTCCATGTCAGGCCATGTGTGGCCGTTTTTGGGCCACACACACAGTGTGTTGGGGTGAAGTGGAGGCCGCCTAAATAAGAGTACGAAAAAATGGAGTACATGTCGTATACTCAATAAATACACGCCATGTAATTTTTTTTCATTAAACGGACAGGGGTCGCGCCTGACGGACTGAACACTCTCCTTCTTCATGTTCTTCATCAGAGATCGACCCATATGGCCGTGATTCTTCTTCGGATTCCCGAACCTCTGTCTGATCTCCGTTTCAGCCTCCATAGATTGCATTGGAACCGTAGCGGTGAGTTCTTCCTTCTCCTTGATCTTCGTTTTCCCATTCTTCCTATTTCTCAAGGTATCATGGGTTGAGCATTTTTGACGTTTTCTCAGATCCTCGACGTTCACGTATATCGTTCTCCTTGCATCGAGGTAGGTGGTTTGTGCCTTTCTGTAGGAAGTCTGTGAATATTTTGTGCAAATTCCACCAATACCCTTGAACGGGGTATTGCGTGTTTCCCAATTTTCCCTTTTTGTTTCCTTCTATGCTTGATTTCTTGAGTAGAGGTAATTGTTTGTGAATAGGGTAAATTATATTGTGCTATGGATGTTTTACCTTGTATGTTTTTCTTGTTTGTCTTTTTTCCAGTTGTCGTGCCTAGTTGTAGGATAGTGGAACCGATGTACTGTTTTGCTGTTGTGCCTTATAATGATAGCCAAGTAGTTCTTGAGGTTTACTTGGGGTGATACACGCACTATGCATATTTGTTTTACACACGGCTGTGAGTACCTAGTTTAGTGGACCATAGGGAGAATGGACGTAAGGGCTTCTCTAGAGTGTCTTTAATTTACGATGTGAGACCACAGGGGGAATTGACATTGAGTGCTTCCTCAAAGAGTCTGTAGTTTCTCAACGTGGGCCACAGGGGGAATTGACGTTGAGTTCTTCCCCATAGATCCTTTAGTACAATACGAGACTATAGGGGGAATTGACGATGAGTGCTTCCTCAGAGAGTCTATTCTTTAGCTGAACTAGAGGGGTGATACTGTGTGTGCTTCCCAAAGGGTTTCTAGTACTTTTAGGTTGAACCTTAGGGGTTATGCTATGATAAATACCCAGAGGATACATTTTTGTTCTACTTTCTTGAGTGGTTGTTCCCTATTTGTAGATTATATGCTAGAAACCTTGGTTTTTTACTGCTATGTTTCATCCTGTTTACTGCTTCTTATTTACTTCTTATTGTACCTTACTTTCTATATATTCACTGACTGTTAGGCACAAATTTTTGGGTGGTTTCCTATTGGGAATTTTTCTCACACTCTATTTGGGTCATTCTTTTGGGCGCAAACAGATTATATTGTTATAGGTATAGATAAGGGCAAGTGCCCTTCTACTTCTGGTTTTTGATTGGACTGGAGCTGGAGAGCATGGGACCAAGCCGAGGCTTGTGATGCTGAGGAGTTGCTCATATGTTTTTCTTTTGTACTTTGGTTTAGTAATGTTTTCAGAATTATGACTTGTTTGGTTGTTTTCTTAGACATATATGTATCATGAATCATTTACATATATTTCTACTCCTATTTTTTATTTGTTAGTATTCCGCTGTTTATCGTTTACTCTTGTATGGATGTCTACTACTTCCACTATTGTTGTTATTTGTTTTCTCTTTCACTATGTACTCTAGGAAATAGGGAATAGTTTCCCCACTATCACACCCAAGGCCCTCCCTGCTAGTCAGCAGCCTCTGGCATTTGGGTAAATGTGCTTGAGGCCATGTGACCAACTGGATAAGGGGCGCCTCCGGGCGGCTTCTGGAACCAGGACGTTACAATCCAACTCCCATGTCCTGAGTAGAATTTGTAGCCCATTAAGTCAGAGACACAATTAAAAATATTTAATTCTAAATAATTTATAGAAAAATTTTTATTCCCTAAATACTAAAGTAAATTTTAAAAGACTAAAAAGGGAATTTCCATCAAATTTTCAAATGAAGGATCTAATCCAAAATATTCTATAAATTAACATATTTAGAACAATGTGAGGAAATTATTTCATTTATTATCAATAAAATATTCACTGAAAATGTGTTTTATCAGGAGGCCACATAGGAGCTGCGTCGGTGGGAGGAGTTGAGGTGTCCCACATTTGGTGGGAGCGTCGGGGAAGAGGTTCCGAGATGAGAGCTCGTGGTGGGGTTACCTTGTTCGGTGGCAGCGAGGGGAAGTATCGTGAGGGGCACCGTCGATGGAGGAGGATTGGGGAGAGGAGAGGATGCAATGGGCACCATCGGGGAAGGAGGGTCGCGTGTAGAGGTTATCAAGGAGGAGGGCACCGCTGTGAAGGTCGAGGGTTTAGAGGGTCACTTGTAGAGGGTATTAGAGAAGAGGGAGCTGTCATGAAGGTTGGAGGGTATCAGGGAGGAGGGCGCCACCATGAAGGTTGAGGGTTCGTCAGATCGTGTGCATAGAGTATCCGGGAGGTGGGAGGAGGAGACCGATGTGATTAGGAAAAAAAGAGATGACAAATTCTAGCCACACCCTATTCATTCTATCATGGTTATAAACAAGCTACATCCACGAATGTATAAAACCATGGAAATAAGTCTGTGGCTATAGCCTAAATTTCTAGTAGTGGTAGTGTTAAATAAAATAAATGTTAATTTATTTTATTCTTTAAAATGTACAAAAATTACTTTCTAAATTGGAACCACACCAGTCAATGTTAGGCCTTGTTCAAGGAAAATACCACCTTACGAACTCAAGGATGGTCTCATATTTCAAATTTGAGTCACTGTTCATGAGTTATTATGATTTTAAAATAAAATAATTTTATTTACTAATTTTATTTAATAATTTGATTTATAGCTACATCCTTAGTAAAGTTTTCTTCAGATAACCCAGGCCACCCAAAGTTAGGCCATTCCTAGGGTAAAGCCTCTATTCTGAACTCCATGGTGCCCTCCTATTTTTAATCTGAGAACCATTTTAAAATATAGTATATGTTTAAAGGAAATATTTTTTTATTAAAGACTTAACATTTTTGACCAAAATTTTATGGGCACACTGAGCCTCAGAATCACACGATGTCTCAGTTCCTAGTCTCAGAATTTTTCTAAATAATTTCTAACAATAGAATTGGGAAAATCCAAGTCATTAAAATAAAATTAACAAATTAAATACATAAAAAGGTGATAAGGAAAGACACAAACTAGATTTAATTTTATTCATCTTCTTTAAAATGGATCTCTTACCCTGGAGGCTCTTAAAAATTATCTCTAAATAGCTTCAACCTATGCCCATTGACTACGAATAGTTTCACTTTTTCTAGTTCTTTTATCTGGATATCACGAAAAGGAAAAAAATGAATAATAATGAATGGTCTATACCATTTGGAATTAAATTTACCTATTTGAAACGTCAATATGGATTAAAAAAAATAATGGTTTATCTCTTTATTTGATGTTTTTGTTGAGAATAATTCCATCCTGAAAAATTTGGTGCTTTCCAAGTATAACCTAGATATTTCATATGCATTATTTCTAATCTCCTTCATCTCCTGTAAAAAAAACTTTATTTCTTTTATAGTAGAAAATAGATTCATATAAAATCTTTTAATAAACCAAAAAACATTTTATTCTAACTAACAGGAAGGTAAAAATCTTTTCTATAGAATAATGTAAATAAAAACATGCCAATTGGGGTTTCGAATATAGTATTACAGGGCCAGAGTGCATCATCTAGTCTCAAACTCCAATCCTTTCTTTTTGGGTTCATAGTTTTTTGATATTTTTTTAATTTAACTATTTGAAAATTAATCCATTCCATTTTTATAGGGGATAGGGTGTAGATACCTTATGATTAAATCTATAGTTTATAAAAATATATTCCAATGTCCTATTAAAAAATTGGTGCCTTGAATAGTGATTAGAAACATTGGCAATAAAAATCTAGAAAACAGATTTCTTTTTAATAAATTTGCTGTAGTTTTGGAATCATTAACTCTAGTCATCATAGCCTTAAACCAAATTGATTCATAAAAGATAGAAAGGAATATTTATAAATATATGAAAGAATTGGGAAAATGGAACCTAAAATCCATACCACATAAGTCAAATACATTAGAAAACAAAAGTGTTTATTGAGGCATCTCATTCCTTTTTACAATGATATCTTGAAATTGAAAATTTTTACATGTTAGAAAAAATTCAAAAGGATCTCTAAAAATAATAATCCAATAAAAACTAGAATCTAGAAATATTTTTACAATTAATTAGGGGTCTAAAGTTTCCTCCACAACTCAATGTGTGACAAAAATGTAGGACTGACTAAAATTCAGAATTCATAATGAATCGTTTAATCATTTCATCACTACCAATATCCAATAGGTGAGGATCATCCTAAATGAAATTCTTTTAATCACTCACAATTTTAGAAATATTTTTCTCGGAAAACCAGTGGGGAAATTCATCAATATCCAAATAATTTACAAGATCAACAAACCATGGTCTATCACTATCAAAACCATAGAACTCCTCATCTAGAAAGGTTTCTTTAATTGGTGGAAAAATATGAAGATTTCCATTCTAAATAGTTTTAATATTACTCAAATGACCAGAAAAATGTTTTTAAATTCATTTATTATAATTTATTTTAACATAAAACTCTTTTATCAAAAAGATAGATCTAAAAAGTCTTGAATTTTCATCATGTATCTTTATAAAAAATCTTAACAAAAAATGGTCTCTGAAAATAATAACTTTAGAGCTTATGAGAGCACATCTAAAATTTTCTAACTAAAATAAAACAAACAATAGTTATTTATCATTTTTTGTGTTGTTTGATTTGGCATGATCTATTTTTTTAAAGCATAATAAATCACAACAGATTTTATTTCTATTATTTGACTTAAAACTTCCCCTAGAGAAACGTCAGACACATCGGTCATGATTTCAAAGGGGAAGTCACATTTGGGTTGTTTAACAATGGTATGGGTTATTAATTTTTGTTTTAGCTCCCTAAAAGACTGTTTGCAACTTTCATCAAAGAAAAATTGAGTTTATTTTTTGAGAAATCTAGACAAAGATAGTGAAACCTTACTAATATACTTTATAAATCTCCTATAAAAACAAGCACGAATAAGGAAATATCTCAAAAATATCTCATAATTTTTAGGTATTATAATGATGAAATGAACTCATATTTGGATTGATCAGCTTGAATTTTATCTAAAGATAGAACATGAGAAAGTATAATCCCCTTATCTACCATGAAATGAAAATTTTAATAATTAAGGAAAATATTATTATCAATTAAATTTTCAAGAACACGAGCCAATTTTTTTAAATAGATTTAAAATGATGAGCCACATATAGTATATTAATACATAAAAATTTATGTGAAAGTCTCTATAAATTCATGAATTTTTTTTATCATACACCTTTTAAAAGTTCTAGGAGTGTTACATAAATCGAAGGGCATTTTACTATATGAAAGGGTTCCAAAGGGGCATGTAAAAATGGTTTTTCTTGATCCTTTGGTGAAATATGAATTTGGGAATAACCAGATAATCCATCTAAAAAAGAATATGGGGTTTTTCCAACTAGTATTTCAAGGAATTTATCATGAAATAGAAATGGTAAGTGGTTTTCCCTTGAAAAAAATAGAGTTTCCTATAATCAATGAATATTCTCCATTAATTTGGAATCATAATGGGTAAAATCTCACCAAATTAATTTCATGAGATTTTAAATCCACCAATTTTTTGGACAACGTAGACACAGCTCACCCATTGAATATTAGAGACAGGAAAAATAATTTCTACAACCAATAACGTGGAAACTAGTTTCTTCAATTCCTATAAAAGTGTTGGGTTCAATATTTTTTGAAATTATATCACCAGTTAAAAATTTTTCTCCAAAAAAAATCAATTTTTGCACACTGAGGGAATAATTCTTGTTAAATTATATTGAGTCTATCCTTTATATTTCTTGTGAATTTTAAGGGCTCTTAATAGTTGGTCTTCTTAGTATCTTGAAAGCTATTTTGAAATCATGAAAAAGAATTGTTCATTCCCACATAAAAAATAATATTTTAGGTTCTTAGGTAGTGGATTTAGATTTAACTCATATAAGGTATTTTCATTTGTTAGATAAGGTTTAGGTGACTTAATGAAAGAAATTTCATCTCCTAGTTCATTCTCTAATGAATAATATTTCAGATCAATTTTAGGATTATTAAGTTGTAGACTAAATTTCTCACATGAGTGGTTGTTAAATGGAATTCCATATTTGAAAATACAATCATGTTCTAATTCACGCTGACAACATTAGAGATTCTCAAGATCTATTTACAAATAAATTTTCTTATTTTGTACTATGGAAATGATTTTTTCTTTGATCATATTTAATAATATCAACAATTATTTTGAAATTAGTTTCATCTTTTCCAAAAATAAATGGTTTACACTCATCAATTTCAGTATAATATCAATCAATCATGTTCACTTGAGGGTATGAATGATCCTCAATTAGGTGTTTCATGGACTGAAAAATATTAAATTGAACAAAATATCTTCAAAAATCAAGTGAAAGGGTTACTTTGTGAACATTAACTATTTCTTTAGTAGTTTTAAAAAAGGGTCTCCCTTAGAATGAGAGGATCAATGGTATTAAACCAACCATATTATTTATCCAATGCATATAAATCCACAATAAAAATAACATCTCCCACCTAAACTATAACACCCTATATAACTCAAGTAGGTTTGGTGGTACTATAGTTATAAATTTGAATGATAACTCCATATGGCCCTATCTTTCCAACCTGTAATTATGGTAAAACTGAATGCATAATGAAATTGATAGAATATTTTAAATAAATTGTGAAATTTTTATGTTTTCATTCCCCTATGGGAAAGGAATGGAAATAGTTCCGAGGTATTTACATTTGATTAGAAAAGCATATTTAATCACGGATGAAGTAACCTCCTTTGAATTTTCTCTTATAAGTACACATCTCTTTTAAAAAACGTATAATATATTGGAATATTTTTTATAGAATTGAGAGAAGGTATGTTGACTTGAACTTTATTAAAATTTTATATTACATCCTTATCCAATTTTTTTAGTACATTTCTTCACCAGTGGTTCACTCCTAGGATAATTTAGTGGTTGGTTGAATGGTTATGGACTATTTTGATCACTAATTTGAGAAACATAAGGACCAAACATCCTCTTATAATCCTTCTTGTTTCATTTAAATGAATATTCTTCTTTTGACATTGTTTTTTCATTCAAAGTAAATTCAGAATTTCCAGAATTTTCCTTAGTGGTAGGGATCTCTTTAATAGTGTCAAAAACAAGTATAAGTGGTTTGAGACTCTTTTGATCATTTTTAGTCAAAATTTAAGGTTTGAGTTTCATATTTTTAGGGTTAAGAAATCTAGTATCCTTAATAATTTCAATAGTGTTCACATTTTCTTTCCCTTTATCTCTCAAATTCACTTGGGGTTATGAAAGTAAAACTCCACTAATTTTATTTCTCATGCTAGTAAGATCATAGGCTCATTAACCCACATTATTTATAAAGGTATTAATCATGTTCTTTTGTTGGATCATTAATTATTCAAGGCTATGATTTGAATTTTTAATGTTTTAGGTTGTCTTGAAGTTTCTTCCAAAACAATAATTTCGTTTCTCATTGAAATATTTGGGTTTAGAATTAATTTCTTGACCTTGAAAAAATATTATTTGCTATTTAGGTTTTCAAAATATTTCATTTGATTGGATTTTCTAACCTTGATTGAAATTTTGGGTAGATTAGAAAGGTCTTTGTCAGTTTTATTAAAATGGATTTGTAGGAAAAAAAGTATTCAAATTCTCAAAAAGTTCTTGAATTTGTGTAAATTTATCACTAAAATGTTCATTGGAAGAATAAAGTTCACAATGTACATGCATATGAAATGTTTTTTTCAAGTTTTGGTGGGGTTTCTGGGGTGGTGGGAAACATCATGAACCTTACCATCATGGTAAAATTGATAAGTTTAATCATAATAATATTGTTTTTTGTACTATAATTGGAGAATTCATAGGTACATTTCACATGCGGAAGGCCTCATGTTAAAAATTTTTGAGCCTTTTGGGTTATTTTTTTTATTTAAAGTTCAAGAAACAACTATTATTTCATCAATTAAAGCTCATCCTATAGAAACATCAATCATGCTATTATCAGTAAGGAACAATACTTGATAAAAATATTGAATCAAGAGTTGGTCACTGATTTGACTATTGGGGAATCTAAAATAGAGTTTTTGAATCATTGACAGTACTCATGAAAAGTTTCACCTAAAGTTTTCCTAATCCCACAAATTTCTTTTCGAGTGGAATCAATTCTAGAAGTAGGGAACACTTTTTCAAGGAAAACATTCTTTAATTAATTCTAATCTCAAATTAACGTTTATTATGAATAAAAAATCATTCTTTGGATATTACTTAAAATAAAATGGAAATGAACTCAATTTCATTTTATTTTCCTTAACTTATTGAGGTTTTATATAAACACAAATCTGACTAAATTTTGAAGATTTTTATGTGGATTTTCACTTGAAAATCCATTAAATTTTGGCAGTTAGTGAATAAAACCATATTTAATTTCAAAAATAACAGGTTCATCAGTATATTCTATAGTGTTTTATTGATTTACTTCATAGGATGAAGCTAATTATTTCAAGGTTTAGTTGCTATCCATTTGAATTTCATGTTCAACAAAATTTCTTTTAGTTGTGTTTGTTCATTATTCATAACTAGGTATAAGGTGATTTCTAATAGATCTAACACAAATTGATAAATTATATTTATTTTAGAAACCAATAGTAATATATTAGGGTCAAAATTTCATGTCATGAAAAAGTAATTTTAGAATTCAACTCAAGAAACCTCTATGAAAATAGTGCCAGTTTTTGTTTAGGGGTTTTTTCATGAAACCCCAATAAATTTTTTTTACCCAAGATAAATGAAATATAAGGGTCTCTAAGATTTTTTATTGAGATGGTTATAAATTGAGTTACAAAACTATCACATTTTCTTTGTTTTTGAAAGAATAAAAATTTGGGGATTCAATTAAAAGTTCTCAGGTGGAAAATAATTAGAAAATAAAGTGAAATAAAATTCAAGATAAAAACATAAATTTTACTGAAAATTATAATGGGATTTGAAATATGAATTGAAACAGTTTTTTTGGAAAATATTAGACCTTCTAGAAACTCCCTTCATCCTTTTTTAAAAATATTTCTTAATTGAATTTCTTTATGACCATCCAGAGAACTATATTTTAACACTATAATTTCCATGGAAATCATATTGAATCCTCAATATGATTATTTTTCCTTCTATATAAGTGATTAAATTAATTGAATACCTATAAGAAATCAAACCTAACCAAAATCACTATACTCAATGAAAAGACCTCATCGAATAAATTTAAATAGTGAAATCAATTATTTCATTCTATATATTAAACAACCATAAACAAACTAGTTTAAATTCTATTAAAGAAATAAATCAAATTCTTTCATTTCAAAATATAATTCAAGAGAAATTCGAAAGAGATAAAACATGAATATTGAAACACGCAGGAGAGTTTCTTTCAGTTTCTTCCATCCATAACCACTTGGTTATTAGCCTCACATAACTTCAAAAAGTCATTTATTCACCATGACTTGTTTTCTAATATTCATGCACAACATATTCATAAACTTATATATCATGTAACTCTACTTTATCTCATTAATCATCCCCTTTGAAAGAAGTGGATATGAAAATATATATTTAGGAGAGGTGGAAATCTGGTGTTCAATTTCTTTTCATCTAAAGAATACTTGATTTAGTCCTAATTCCCAACCTAATATTGATAATATTTATTATTAAGAGTTCTTATAAATTGAATTTTCTATTGAACTTCAAAATTTGAAATCCTTTGGACACATATAAGAAATGTTATTCCTAAATTATTGAATCATTATTTTTTTTTGATGTAGAGACTCTTCATCTTCTACTATTTTAACACATTCAATGGATGCCTTAATGAGAAAATTTCTCTAAGAAATTTAATTTTTATGTGATCCTTTTATTCCTATTTAAAATAAAAATATAATCACCTCATTTTTTTCTTTTTATCCCAACATATGTGTCATTTAATGAGGAGTGTTCAATTATGACTTCCAAAAATATTTTATACATTGACTGATTTATTTTTACCCCATTAAATTTGAATCATGACTAGGTCTAGTCGAAGAAATTAAATATCATGAAAAAAGGAAAAAAAGAATTAATCAATTTAGAGAAATATTGAAAAAGTTATAGACAAAATAAATAAGTGATAGAAAAGAGTAAAAAATCCAGAATTAATCTATTTTCACATTTAATCTCAAAACATCCCCAAAATCCAAAAATGATGTAATTAAAATTAAATTGATAAATTGGTGGGGAATAAATCATTGAAATACACACAAAAAATAATGGAAATTTTAGCCCTATCAAAAGTTATTTTGTTTCACGTGTTATTCTTGATAATTAAAGGTGAGAAATGTGCATTGGATAAAAAACACGACACATCAAGAAAATAGTCATTATAATGAACCTAATTAAAAAATTGGGGTGTTCATTTATTTATATTCTTATTGATAGAACTTTTATTGAATAAGAATTAGATTTAGAGGGTTTGAAAAAAATGAACACTGATTCATCCCCCCTACAGTGTTCGTCACCCTTCATGTGATCCTTTCATTACTACAAGCAGTTGCATAATCTTATCCACATACATCATTACCAAAACATCCTTGGTGATCAACTCCTTGATCATTAGAAAGTGATCTGATTTCATCAACTGGTCCATGATTACCTAGATAACATCACAACCTCCCTAATCTTTGGGTAACCCTATGATGAAGTCCACTGATATATAATATTTTTTCCACTTTTGAACATATAAGGGATACAAAAAACTAACATGAACATGATTCTTTGCCTTTATCAACTGGAAAACCAAACACCGATCCACAAACACTATCATTTCCCATTTTATCCCGTGCCAAAAAATGCATCCTCAAGCCATGATACATCTTCGATACTCCTATGTTTACCACCAAAGGTGAGTTTTGAGACTCATAAAGGGCTCCCTTACACATCACAACTATAAAAATAGCCTCCCATGAAACAACATATAGCTCTAGGTATCCTCCATCCACCCCTCCAGAGCATCACCATGGACTGTGTGATCATGCATCACCTTGGCCTTTGATTCTCCCCACTAAGACTCCTCCACCTTCACATCAGAGAATACTACACTATCATATAAAATAAGTAACCTCATCCATCAACAATCCTTGTATCTATGTGTATGGATTTTAACTCCACCATTGCTTTCCAAGCATCTACAGACTCCTGAACAGAATCCTTTTGTGACTTCCTACTCAAATAATTGGCCAGGAAATTCCCCTTTTCTAAGGTATTGGATATCTCAAAGTCATAGTCTTATAGAAACATCATCCACCTATGTTGTTGATGATTTAGATCGTGTTGATAAAAAATATATCTCAACCATAATGACTAGAAAGAACCCCCTAATCAAGTAATATCACCACAACTTCAGTGCAAAAAAAGACACTACCAACTCTAGATCATGGGTGGCATAATTATACTCCTAGGGGTATAAATCTATAGACCCATAAGATATCACCACATTATGATATATTAAGACACATCCCAATAACATATGGTAAGACTCACAAAACCATTCAAACATCACCCCCTCCTCTAAGAACTATAGCACCAAATCACTGATTAATTTCCCCTATAGGTATTTAAATTATTCCTAACAATGATTAGTCCATATAAAAATTTGTTATTTATTGGTAAAAAATTTCATTGGGGCTAAAATACTTGTGAAATTTGACATGAACCTCCCATAATAGCCTGTGAGATCAAGGAAACTATAAACCTATTCCCCATTCTTATGTGTTTCCCATGAAAAAGTAGCCTTGATATTTGATGGGTCCAAGGATACACCCTACTGGGACACCACATGATGAAGGAAATTCACCTCTCATGTCCAAAACTTACACTTGGACAACTTTACATTGATCTGGTGGCATTAAAGAACTTGAAATATAGCTTTGAGTCGACCAGTTTGTTCCTCCTCTAACTTCGAGTGGATAAAGATTTCATTTATTAACATGAATACGAATGGGAATAGGAACTCCTAAAATATGAAGTTCGCGAGAAACATAAACAAAACTAGTGAATTTATGAAACCTAATGACATGACCACAAACTTGAAGTGACCATACTTTCATATGAAGGCAGTATTTAGGACATCATTCCCCTTCACCATAAACTGGTGATATTTTTACTATAGATCGATATTGAAAAAATAACTCCCCTGAACTATTTGAATAATCATACATACTTGAAATAGGGTAAATATTCTTGATCTTCACCTGATTCGATATCTAGTAGTCTATACACAACCTCAGACTATCATATTCTTTCTTGGTTAACAACACTAGAGCACCCCATAGTGACACGCTGGGATAGATTAAACTCTTCTACATTAGATCATATATCTTAATCCTCAACTCACACAAATAAAAAGGTTTCATATGATAAGGATCCATTGAAATCAAAGAATCATTAGGCTATAATCATGTTTTGAACTCAACATCGTGTTGAGGGCGTATCATTACAACCTCCTTGGAAAAAATATCCAAAAAATACCTGATGACCCTAAGAACCTCCACTACCCCAATGTCTACTGATTACATTGAAAAATCTCCCACAAATTAAATATGGGGCTCCACACTTCTATTTCCCACCAGAAAACACTTCTCAGAAATGAAAACCACACACCAACCATCCAATTCTAAGAACATGACTCTCCTTCAGAATTAGTTGGTAAAAAAAATGCATGTAATTTTACCATTTAATGATTATAATTCAATCGTATGAACACATCTATAACAAGAAAAGATCCCACATGACTAATGGGGACCCATCATCTGATAATAACCCCGACACACATCAAACAAATTGGTATGGCCTCTTAATGGCATAGTCAACACCAAGGGAACAAAAACCCTCTTTACGTCTAGTCCCATAGCATGAACTAGAGCATATTAAACAAAAGAGTGTGAAGATACTAAATCAAAAAGGCATAAACAAGGTTAGATGAGAAACCAATCATACCTCTTACGATATTTGGACCCTCTGGTGCTACCACCCACATTGCATGAAACTACCCATGTCCTGTAAATTTTTTTCTCTATTAATGGCCATCACCACATCCATGCTGTAACACCCCAAGCTTCTATTGTACATTTCTCTCTGAATAATTCAATAGCTTGCATTGTACGCAACTTCGAGATTCTAAAACACCGCAACCAATCAAACTAGACGTTATGAATAGTAATACCCAATTTTTGAAATTTTTGAAATTTTATTTTTAAAAATGGACTTAATTTTTGAATTCGGAATATCGGAATTAGCTTAGGGTAAAGTTTTGGTATTTTTATGAAAACTTTCTATTTTTGATGAATAGTGAAAAACACTGCGTTATTGTTTAAAAACAAATTTTTTATTTAAATAATTTTTTATTTTATTTAAATTTATTTTAGGTCAAAATAGATACATAAAACCTATATAAGTTCAATTTAATTCATTGGAGTCATTTTATAATAAGTTTTTATATATATAATTTTTATTGAACTTTTTATCGTCTTTTACCCACCTCCTAAAAGCATTTGCAAATTTTCATAAAAAATTGATTTTTCCGCTTATGTGAGTTGAATTTTAAAAATTTGGGATACACTGTTGATATCAGTAAGTAAAATGTGGTTCAATAAGATGAAAATAATTTTTGGTTAATAGTTACCTTCGACTTTTTTTTACCACGGTTAAAAGTAAATAGGGTAATTAAGGGTAAAAATGATATCATAATTACCCTAACACATGTCCTGATTCTATTGGATTAGTGTAATTAGACAAAAAGGAATCTTATGAATAAAATATGATCTTATTTGGTTCAATTTCATTATATTAAGAAATTTATTATTATTTTATTTAAAGAAGAGTTAAAATAGTTAAATTCAAAGTTTAATAACTAAACCATTTTTAATATAGGTTTATACATAAGATAAATTTGACTATAAATATTAATTATAAAGCTAAAAATATTTCATACATAATTGTATTTTATTTATAATTTTTTTACATTAAAAATATAATTTATATATGACACAATGATGATACAATAATTACCATATTAATGAATGATTAAAATAATTGATATTATAAATATCCCAATAAATGTAATTTGAGACTTTTGATGAATTAAACTAATTTTATAGGTTAATATGACATGTTAGGGTTGATTAAATAATTTGTTTTGTTAGTAATCATGTTTTTATGATTTTCAAAAAAACCAAATACTAAATAGTGTCAAAATTGACATAATTGAGTTTTTAAAACAAATACTATATTAATAATTGATATAATATTCCTTAAAATCTATGGTTCATCCGAAGGACTTATATAAGGTTATATATATTAATAATTAACCACTTTGGGTTCTCTTGTCTTCTTATAGTAAGTTTATTAACCATATAATATAAAAATACAAAGGGATATGGTAAATGACGAACTATTAAACTAAGAGTTAAATATAAAAGATAAGGTTAATATAATGACCTAATACTATCTAAAACCTATTGGTTGAGAGGTTTTCGACCAATAACCACCTTATAAAAGAAATAAATCGTTTTGGAGCCATTATAAATAGAAAGACGATTTTATTATAAAATAATACTTTAATCTTTTCCTAAGGTTCCTTTCGCCTCTCTTATAAAAGGGCACTTTCCCTTCTCTCAAAATCACACCTCCAAAGCCATTTGGATCAGAAAAACCCAGCTGAAATATCCTAAAAATTTTCCTCACTTCAACCTATAGGCCTTAGTTTCATTATAAAGACAACCTATGGATCCCTTTTGATCAACTCAAAAGGAAACACCCGAAGAAGAGGTAAATATTTCATCACCTCCTTCAAGTTATTTTCTGCTTCCACTTCCTCTTTATTTGTTATTTCCATTATAAAATAAGGACTCAATTATATAATATATACTGTGATATTATTATAAATATGTTACCACCATATTATTTATTCTATCCATCCTATAAATGACAAAGTCTCCATATGTGTGTACGTACTCCTTACCATCTCCATGTCGTGGTGTAGTTTGTTATTCAAACACTTAGCTATTTTTTATGTGTATACTAATGAATATAACTGTTGTAAATAAAAAATATCACATGTTAATGATTCTGTATATTTGATATAACATCCAATTACATAATATTTTACCATTAATATAATGATATTGTTGCTCGTGTTTACGTATGGATTACCGTCTCTATGAACGCGATGAGATTCATTCCCCATCATAATCATTCAAGAATAATTTTCATTTTATAAATAAAAATAATGTTTATTACATAATATAATTCTGTATATGAATCAAATACATCATTTCTATAACAAACATGGCTTACTTAGTGAAGCATATAAAGTAAAACGAATCAGTTAACACCCGAAACGATGATACTACTGAAACATTATTAACAAAGCAATATTAGAGGGGAATATATGATATATTATTTATGTATATAGTTCTTGTATAATTTAATAACAATTATTAAACTATTATATAGGAGGTTAACATACCCACAACCAAGGAAAAGTACAAGTTAAGGGTTAATTTCACAATCTCTTTATAATCTGAGGTTGTTTTTACATATGTATCTACTGGGACCTATTTATCAACCACATCCGTGTTTCTTAGTATTTTATTTCAAAAAAGTTTTTTACTATTTCCTACAATATAGGTTGAATTCATTTATACCCCTGTTTTTTTAAATTTTTAGGAAGGAATCTTTCCATCGTTTTCTAAACAAGGTCCTTTACAACCTTTTTGACAAAATTATGAAAAGAATGTTTTTTAACTTATACGACAGTTACGGCTATTTTCTACCGTTATAACACCTTAGAAGATTCCCTTACAAGATTATAAGAATATTTTCAAAATAAAAGTTTTATTTTATATTTACATGACTTCTAAATGATTTCAAAATAGAAAGAGATATTTCTCTCAAAAAGTTTTGATTACATCAATGTCAACATCCTTCGATGGATTTTAAAGTTGTTTGAGGTTGATTTATTATGATAAAAATATTCCATATTATATTTAAAGTTTTGTGATATGTTGGTTTGTGAATGTCTCATTTTTACACCATTAATGGTTTATGGATAAAGTATTGACATTTCTTATGCTAGTTTTGATACGAATGTTTGTGTTATGTTTAAACATTTTCATATGAGGAATGAATCTGACTTAGTAAGTGATGGGTGGAGCCCTATATAGATCCTTAATGCATTGGTAGATCTAATGAGACAAACTAGTGTCTTGGAACAAGGCCTTGACAAAATATTATTTTTATTCTTGGAACAAGGCCTTGACTATGTGGTTATGAATTCTGGCATTATGCATTCCAACATTATGAAAATGGATATTGATATTTCATGTGATTACTCGACTAGTAGAATATCCATGTGAATAAGTAAATGGAATTATTTGATTTTATATTTTTTATATTATGCTAAATTTTTAAGATTAAAAGGATTTTGTTTTAGTATTATACATTGACTTAAATTTTTATTCTTATTTATGAATGTTTCTGCTATATTGTTATCCTTACTAAGAATCCAAGATCACCCCTTTCTATGTTTTATTCTTCCCAAGATGTGAAGAATTATTTTACGGTTGACCTGTAGGGATAGACTAAGGATATAAGTGTGTTAAAAAGGGGGGGAAATGTTGTTGATGGTTTTATTTCATGATGTAATGTAAAACTAATGAAAGTATCTAGTAATTCCAAGTCTACTAAATTGATATGTCTTTCAGGATTTGATCCATTATGATCATGCCAATTTTATGTAATAATGTACCAAATCTGGGTAACTGGGGTCAGGGCATTACAACTGGTATCATACAACGTTTAGTACAAACCGTGGAAGCTAGATTAAAAAAACTCTAATTGGAGAACATTACCCTAAGATATTCTTTGAGGATTAGTATAGAAGAACTTCCTAGATTTTTGGTAGTCTAGAGATTTTGTGAGTTTTCCAAGAAATACATCCCTATCTGGATATGAGAAGGTAGAGGCTGCTCTAGGAAAGATGTAACTAGGGGTAAAACCTAAAAACACCACTTTGAGCTAGACTTGAATGAGAACTGATGCACGACAATGGGACTTGATGCACTCTTGGTTATGACACTCCCGGAGAATATTCTTATGATAATTATCATTTTCTTTACAAAACGTTATGAAAGGTTTATGATTATATATTTACTCAAAGAATACATTTATATGATTATGGATTATATCCATAAACATTTCAGTTTATGTTATGTGTTTTTCAAGTTTGGAATTATGTATTATGATTCATAAACTAATCTAGGGTATGTCATTGTTTAGAAATGGCGCCTAGTGGAAGGAATGGAAACTGTATCAACACACCTAATCCGTGTAGGGATTTCTCTCCTACTCAAGATAATTATAGTGGAGCTGGTGAAGCAACTGCTGCAGATCAGCTTATCACCATACTGGGACAACTCACTCAGGTTATGAATAATAACGTTACCCGTATGGAGCACCCTGATCCACAACGTGGAGGATAAATGTTATACCGCTTCATGAGGAAACATCCACCAACATTCAATTGGAGTAAAAATCCATTAGTAGCTGAGAAATGGATAAATTCCTTAGAGAAAATAATTCATTCTATGGGGAGTATCGAAAGGGAAAAAGTTGTCATGACAGTTTATCACCTCACGGGATATGCATATCAATGGTGGTCATTAATCCAAAACATAAAGTAAGATAAAGAAGTATCGAACATGGAATGGATGGAGTTTAAATATATTTTCTTGGAAAAGTACTTTCTTCATGACTATCTAGCGAATATGGAAAGACAGTTTCTGAGTGTAAGGCAAAAGGAGGATGAGAATGTCGCAAAGTATGAGGCTAACATTACAAGGCTAGATAGTCATGCAAAAGATTATATATGTAACCCAAGGAGTAAGATAGATCGATTATATGATGGGTTAAAACCATTTCTACGTTAAGAATTAGTCTCACAATCCTTCTCATCGTATGAAGATATTGTCACACGTGCTATTACAACAGAAAATGAATTTTATAAGTCTAACAACATTAAAGAAAATCAAGAGAAAAAGAGATCTACTGAACACTCTGGATATGGAAATAAGGGGAAGAAGGGAAAATTTAAATATCCATACTATGGAAAATGTGGGAAGAAACACCCCGGTACTTTCCTGAAGAGAATGGGAGACTATTACAAGTGTGGTGAAAAATGCCACCAAGATCATGATTTCAAGGGGAAGAAAGAGGATATCAATGTTGAATGCTAAAATTTTAGAGAAAAGGGGCAATAGGGAAATTAATATCCTAATCAAAAAGGGAAATTACCTCAGAAAAGGAAAAGGGTGAAAGGCCAATATTATGCGATCAGTACTGCTGAGGTTGAAGCTTCAAAAGGTGTGGTGGTAGGTAATTTAATGGTTTTCTCATGTTTAGAGACTGCTTTATTTGATTCTGGATCATCGAATTGTTTTTTATCTTCCCAGTTTTCTATGAAAATTAGATATTTTCAATTTGACTTAACAAGGGAGTTTCTAATAAAAACACTTAAGGAAGTATCATCACAACAGGGATTTGTGAATCAGTTCCCATTAGGGCATATAAATTTTCTTTATCCACTGATCTCATCATCATCATACCCATGATTGAATTTGATATAATCCTCGGTATGGATTGGGTTTCAGACCATTATGTGAAAATTTTATGTAAAAAGAAGGAGGTTTCAATTTTCGATGATGATAAGAAGTACCTTATATTTAGAGCAGAAACGTCACGACATGATTCTTATCTAGATCCACCCCCAGTTTCTCTGCTAAATTCAGTTATTATAGAGTAAGAGAATTAAATAACTATGGGTGAGGAAAATAATGTTCAAATAGAGGATGTACCTATTGTGAAAGAATATGTTGGTATGTTTCAAGAGGATTTACCTAGACATCCTCCAGAGTGATAAATTGAGTTTTCCATTGATTTAATTCCTGATTCAAGGCCCATATCGAAGACCCCTTATAGAATGGAAATTGTGGAATTAGTGGAACTAATGAAATAACTAGAGGAATTAAGTAACAAGGAATTTATTCACCCTTGTGTTTCTCCATGGGGAGTCCCTGTCCTTTTTGTTAAAAAGAAATATAGATCTATGAGGTTGTGCATTGACTGCAGGGAGATCAATGCAATGATAATAAAGAACAAGTATCTCTTACCTCAGTTGTGTGTGAAGAAGGAAGACATTCTGAAAACAACATTTCGAACGAGGTACGGGCATTACAGGTTTACAGTAATTCCTTTTGGATTGACTAATGCTCCCTCTGTCTTCAGGGATATAATGAATAGAGTTTTCATAGAATATCTTGATGACCTTGTAGTGGTATCTATTGATGATATCTTGGTACACTCCAACAGAAATAAAGATCATGAAAATCACTTGCACATTTTTATTAGGACTCTTAAAAGAAATGAATTTTATGGGAAGTTCAAAAAGTGTGAATTATGGATTTAAGAGATTTATTTTCTTGGCAATATTGTCTCTAAGGATGGAATCTATGCTGATCCTTCCAAGACAAAGGAAATCCAAGAATGATCAGAACCGATGAGTATAACTGAGGTACACAATTTTGTTGGTTTAGTAGGTTATTATCGATGTTTCGTCTAGAATTTTTTTTTCAGTTGGCTAACCCATTAACCAAGCTCACACTTAAAGGGGTTAAATTTGTTTGGACAAAAGAGTGTGAAGAATGTTTTGAAGAACTGAATAGAAGATTATTTAATGCTACTATCTTGACTCCACCATCAGGGAATTAAGGTTTTTTTATTTACAGTTATGCTTCAAAGAAAGGACATGGCTGTGCCCTTATGCAGAATGATAGAGTTATTACTTATGCATTACTACAGATAAAAATTCATGAGAAAAACTATCATACTAATGGTCTTGAGTTAGCAGTAGTAATATTTGCTCTGAAGATATGGAGACACTATCTCTATGGTGAAAAAATGTGATATTTATACTGATCACAAGATTTTGAAGTATATTTTCTCACAAAAAGAACTCTACCTGTGGCAAAGACGATGTCTTGAACTACTCAAGGATTATGATTGAACTATGCACTACCACCCAGAGATGGTAAATAAGGTGGAATATTCTTTGAGAAGAAATGATCATGGAGCTTTGAACAAGAAGAGAGTTGAAAAGGATCCTATATACATGGATCTATTAAATATGGATATGAGAATAACCATGGAAGGTGAAACATCGATGGTTTTTCAAATGGTTTCCAGACCATCTTTACTAGAAAAGATAACAAGTTCTCAGACTGAAGATAAAGAATTTCAAAAGAAGATTAAAGCTGTGAATGATGGGATATTGAGTGACTTCATATATGAAGATGGAATTTTGAAATTTGGGAAGAGACATTATGTTTACGATATACCTGATATAAAAAGGGAATTTTTAGATGGTTCTCATAGATCCAATTTCTCTATACACCCTGGTATTACTAAGATGTATTGGGATTTGAAAGAAAATTTTTGGTGGGAAAAAATGAAGAGGGGGATTTCTAATTTTGTGTCAAGATGTATGGTTTGTCAACAAGTGAAAGCTGGATGGCAACAACCTGGAGGAGTCTTGCAACCTCTTCCCATACCTAAGTGGAAATGGGATAATATTATGATGGACTTTGTCATAGGGCTACCAAAGACTCCTAGATGGAATGATGCAATATGGATCATTATTGATCATCTTACCAAGTCGTCACATTTTCTTGTTATAAGAGAAGATTTACCACTTGAACGTATGGATTAACTATATATTAATGATGTTGTAATAATTCATGGAGTACCTCTATCGATTGTTTCTGATCGTGATCCTCATTTTACATCAAGATTCTGGAAAAGTCTTCAGAAGGCCCTGGATACTAAACTTCATTTGAGCACAACCTACCAACCTCAAACTGATAGACAATAAAAACGGACTATTAAAACCTTATAAGACATGTTGAGGTCTTGCTCACTTGACTTTCAAGTAATATGGGAACAATATTTACCTATGGTATAATTTTACTATAACAATAGCTTCCATTAAAGTATTCAGATGGCACTATATGAAGCGTTATATGGAAAGAGATGTCACACTCCAACTTGTTGGAATGATGTTGGTGAAAGAAAACTAATAGGTTCAGAACTTGTTGAGGAAACAATGTAAAAGGTGATGGTTATCCAAACCCACATCAAAGAAGCCCAAAGTAGGCACAAGAGCAATACCGATAACTGAATGAAGTATTTGGAATTTCAAGTAGGAGACCATGTTTTCATGAAGTTATCTCCATGGAAGGGTGTTATATGTTTTGTTTGGAAGGGTAAATTGAGTCCCAAGTACATTGAACATTTCAAAATTCTAGAAAAAATTGGAGTTGTATCTTATCGTTTGGTAATGCCTCCAAGTCTCTCTAAAGTTCATGATGTGTTCCACGTATCACTATTGAGAAAATACATGCCTGACCCAATGCATGTACTCACCAATGAGGAAATTGAACTCGAACATAATATGTCTTATTGTGAAGAGCCTGTCAAAATTCTTGATACTATATAACAAGTGTTGAGAAACCAGACGACTTGTTTGGTAAAAGTTCTATGAAGAAATCATAAGATGGAAGAGGCAACTTGGGAACCTGAGGAAATTTTGATGAAGAACCCCCTGAATCTTTTTATGCAGTAATATTATAGAAATTTAGATCATGAAATTATTTTAAAGAGGTGAGAATATAACACCCTAAGCTTCCATGACACATTTCCCTTTGAATAATGCAATAGCTTGCATTGTACGCAACTTCGGGATTCTAACACACTGTGACCAATCAAACTAGCCATTAGGAATAGTAATACCCACTTTTTAAAATTTTAAAAATTTTATTTTAAAAAATGGGATTCATTTTTGAATTTGGAATGTCAAAATTAGCTTAAGGTGAATTTTTGGTATTTTTCTAAAAACATTCAATTTTTTAGGAATAGTGAAAAACACTCCGTTATTGGTTAAAACTAATTTTTTTATATAAATAATTATTTATTTTATTTAAATTTATTTTAGGTAAAAATAGATACATAATACCTATATAATTTAAATGTAATTAAATGTAATCATTTTATAATATGTTTAGATATATAAAAATTGTATTGAACTTTTTACCTTTCTTTACCCACCTCCTAGGAGCATTTGCAAATTTGCATAAAAATTAATTTTACCACTTTTGTGAGTTGAATTTTAAAACCTGAGAGAAATGGTTGATATTATTAAGTAAAATTTGGTTCAACAAGGTGAAAATAATTTTTGGCGAATAGTAACTTTTGACTTTTATTTACCACGGTTAAAAGTAAATAGGGTAATTAATTGTAAAAATGATATCATAATTACCCGAACACATGTATTAACTCTATTGGATAAGTGTAATTTGACATAAAACAACCTTATGAGTAAAATATTATCCCTTTTTGTCCACTTGAATTATATTTGGACATTTATTATTAATTTATTTAAAGAAGAGTTTAAAAAGTTAAATTTAGAGTTTATTAAATAACAATTTTTAATATAGAGTTATACATGAGATAAATTCTGATATAAGTATTCATTAGAAAGCTAAATATATTTACTATATAACGGTATTTTATTTATAATTTTTTGATATTAATAATTTAATTTATTTATGACACAATGATGATGCAGTAACTACATTATTAATGAAAGATAAAATAATTGATATTATAAATATCCAAATAAATGTAATTTGAGACTTTTGATGAATTAAACTAATTTTATAGGTTAATATTTCATGTTAGGTTTTATTAAATAATTTTTGTTTCAAAGTAATCATGCTGTTATGAATTTCACAAAAACGAAATACTAAATAGTGTCAAAATTGACATACTTGAGTTTTTAAAACAAATACTATATTATTAATTGATATAATATTTCTAAAAATATAATGTTCGGAAAACGGACTTAGATAGGGTTATATATATTAATAATTAACCACTTGGGGTTATTTTGGTTTTTTATAGTAATTTTATTAACCATATAATATAAAAATACAAAGAGACATAGTAAATGACAAACTATTTAACTAAGAATTAAATATAGAAGATAAATTTTATATGGTGACAAAAACCTATCTAAAACCTATTGGTTGAGAGGTTTTATATCCATACCCACCTTATCCTATAAATAAATCATTTTTGAGCCATTAAAAACTGAAACTGATTTTATTATAAAATAATATTTCAATCTTTTCCTAAGGTGCCCCTCACCTCTCTTATAAAAGGCCAATTCCTGTTCCCTCAAAATCACACCTCCAAATCCATTTGGATCGTCCAAACCCTGCCCAAATATCCTCCCAATTTTCTTCACTTCAACCAAGAGGCCTTAGTTTTATCATAAATCCAACTTAAGGAGACCTTTTGATCAACTCAAAAGGAAACACCCGAAGAAGAGGTAAATATTTCATCACCTCTTTCATGTTTTTTCTTCTTCTACTTTCTATTTATTTGTTGATTATATTATAAAATAATAACTCCAATATATTCAAAATACTATGATGTTATTATAAATATGGTACAACCATATTCGTTATTTTATCCATCCTATAAATGAAAAGTCACCATATGTGAGTACGTGCGGTTTACCGTCTGCACGTCGTGGTGTAGTTTGTTATTCAAACACTTCATTATTTTGGATGGGTATAATAATGAATATAACTAATGTAAATAATTAATATAAAATTTTAATGATGCGTACGTACGAATTTCTGTCATCGATAATGCGATGAAATTCATTCCCCATTATAATCATTCAAGAATAATTTTCATTTTATGATTAAAAATAATGTTTATGAACATAATATCATTCTGTATATGAATCAAATACACCCTATACATAAAAAACATGGATTACGTAACCAAGAATATAAAGGAAAATGAATCAGTTAACACCCGAAACGATGATACTACTGAAATATTATTAACAAAGCTATATTAGAGTGTCATATATGATATCATATTTATGTATATATTTGTTTTATAATTTAATAAAAATTATTAAACTATTATGTAAGAGGTTAATGTACCCTCTACCAAGTAAAAGTACAAGGTAAGGGTTAATTTCATTATCTCTTTATTATCCTAAGTTGTTTTTACGTAGGTATCTACTAGGACCTCTTTATCAACCACATCCATGTTTATTAAAAACATTTTTCAAAACATAATTTTACTATTTTTTAGATTACAGGTTAAAGTAATTTATAACCTTGTTTAAATTTTTATATAAATTTTATAAATTAATATTTTCATCGTTTTCCAAACAAGGTCCTTTACAATCTTTTCAACAAAATTAAGGAAAGAATGTTTTTTAACTTTTCCGATATGTGTAGCTATTTTCTACCATTATAACACCTTTAAAGATTACCTTGCAAGATTATAAGAATATTTTAAAAATAAATGTATTATTTTTTAATTACATGACTTCTAAATGATTTCAAAATATAAAGAGATATTTCTCTCAAAATGTTTTGATAGCATCTATGTCAACACCCTTCGATATATTTTAAAATTGTTTGAAGTTGATTTATTATGATACAAATCTTTAATATTGTATTGAAGGTTTTGTGATATGTTTGACTGTGGATGTGTTATTTTTATACCATTCATGGTTTATGGATAAATTATTGACATTTTGTATGATAGTTTTTATATAAATGTTTATGTTATGTTTAAACCTTTTCATATGAGGAATGCATTGGACTTCGTAAGTGATGGGTGGAGCCTGTTATATCTCCTCAATGCATCAGTAGGTCTCATTAGACAAACTAGGATCTTTGCACAAGGCCTTGATGAAATCTTATTTGTATTCTTGGAATAAGGCCTTGACTATGTGGTTATGAAGTCTTACATTATGCATTCCATCATTATGAAAGTGGCTATTGATATTACATTTGATTATTTGACTAGTATAATATCAATGTTAATAACTAAATAGAATTATTTGATTTTATCATTTCCATATTATTCAGAATTTTAATTTTAAAAGGATTTTGTTTTATTCTTATACATTTCCTTAAATGTTTACTCTTATTTATGAAAGATTTATCTATATTGTTACTCTTACTGAGCATCTGATCTCAACCCTTTTTATATTTTATTTTTTACAGGATGTGAAGAAGTACTTTATGGTTGACCTGCATGGATAGGCTAAGGATATAAGTGTGTTCAAAAGGGGACAAAATTTTGTTGATGTTTTTATTTTATGATGTAATGTAAAACTTATGAATTCATCTAGTACTTATAAGGATGTTAAACTGATCGGTATTTTGGGATTTGATCCCTTGTGATCATGACAATGTTATGTAATAATGCACTGACTTTGGGTAACTAGGGTCAGGGCATTACACATGATCAGGTAAAGGTCCATGGAGATGAGGAACATTCTGAGATCAACACCTACCTACCCCAACCCCTCTAGTAAGAACATAAGACTACTACCCCTACTACTGAAATGTCCTCACTGGTGACTACTACTGAAGATGACACTGAACCATACCGCATCTACCATATTGGCCTCAAAGAACTACAAGGAACTGATTCCGATGAGGCACATAATCCCTACATGTTGGTATTGGTGTCCTAGGAACAACTGTTTGTACTTTTATTACATGAATATTTGATGAATTCAATATTAATAAAACATATTATTAGATACTATTAATTATTATGTATATATTTAATGTAATAATATCCTAGGGTATTTGTTGCATTAATAATGTCACAACAGTTCCACTATATGATGAGAAACTTTAAGTGCCATGATAATATTCTAAAATATAGTTTTATGGATAGATGACATACTATGGTGGGACACATAGAATGTGACTATCAGGAGCGAGTACTTGTAAGAAGATGAAACATATTCTAATTGAGTTCACAATTGGTAATCTTAAAAATGGGTGATTATGAGAACAAAATCATAATTAGGAATTCTGCCCATCTTGGTCTCATCAGATATTCCTATTAGTAAACGTTTTTAATGGTCTTTATAATTTAATATTATTTTTAATATATGTTACAAATTGTGAACTAATATATATTTTATAAACCATGGTCATAATTGTTTAGGGTGAAGTTGGATATGTTGGGTGCATCACAAGTGACATTTCATTAATGAATATGTCTGGGAATGTTTTGTGCCTTCCATCATTATGGAAGCTTATATCTCAGACCTTTGATTGTAATATAAACCTCACATTAAGTTCCATGGTCATGGTACAATGACATGTTTATTTCAAATATTCAAATAAAGGCGTATCAAGCACATAGGTTGACGAAACAGATATGAAACTTACTTGATAAAATGTTGAGACAAAGGAATTATATTATATAGTGAGGATTCATATGTGGTTGTTGATGTAGCAACGTTATGTTATTTATTTTGGGTTCCTTAAAACATTTCTAGGTATCAATCTTATACTTTAGGTAATACCAACTAATGATAACAAGAAATAATCCCAGAGGGTCACACACTAAGTTTTTACACTGATCTCGATTAAATTCTATTTGAATTTAATTAATGGAATAAATATTATTCCAAATATCTATGAATAATTTTATTCTTGTTTTATCTATTGAAAATATTTATTAATTAATGGAATATTTTATTAAATATTTATTTAGGTATTCAATAAATATTGAGGAGTTCGAATAGACAAAGACCAAGTCCAGTTATAAATATTAATTTATGCGATAGAAAAAATAATATTTATTATTGAACAAGTTAGCACACATGAAATAAATTAATAATAAAATTATTATTATTTTAGGCATGGTGTTTGTTAAATATTATATTATTATTTAAGGTATGGTAGGAAATTAAATAATATTTTAACCTAAACCCTAGATCTATATATAGATGGTTATGTTTATTGTGTTGGGTTAATAAAAAATATAGAATAAAGAATCATTACACAAAATATATATATATATATATATTGAATTTCTTGTCTTTCCTCTCAAGAACCAGAAGAACTCCTTCTATCTTTAAGGATCTTGGAGTGATCTAGATGAACAAATCAAGACAATTTATTTTCTGTGCGAGTACTCAAAAATAAATTGGAATTTCTCAGAGATCAAAGGATAATATGTGGATCACTGCTAGAGGGACTATACACATAAATCATTATATCAAAATGAAGGTAATTAGAAAGGGTTTTTGAAAGATCAATATTTTCATCAAAGAAAGGATCCTAAGAATAGGTAATTATTTATTCCGTATATAAATAAATTTATTATAAATATAACATGAAAGATCATTTATTGGGGTTTCAACAACTCTAAATTAAAATAAATTTTAACTTAATGACCTAAAAGGTGCTTTAACTACACCCAAAACCTTCAAGTGGTATTATATGGTTTATAAATTAAATTTATAATTATTTATTTCATTATCTATCTATATGAGCAATCATGGTTGAATCTTTCAACTCATATTATTCATTCTTTAATCTGATTTGAATTAACATGTTTTTGACATATTATTCATCATTGTTTGGTTTTTCATTTTAAAGGACTAAGAAAATATGAATAATGATTGGATATTCCATTTGTAAGTATAGAGGCCCTAGCATTATATATATTATTATATGAATTTTAGAATAATTAACCTTCAAATACAAATAAAGGATCGATAATCCTAGTGTCTTTGGAAGACTAGGAACATAATTAGAAAACATGAAACTATAATAAACAATATTTTTATTAATCTCTATAATTATATCCTAAATACATTTGATATCCTAAAACTTCATAGGATACCCTAAGGTATACATAGAAAAAAGGGACGAGCTAAAAATCCTAGTAATGGAATAAACATGGAAATAAAGAAAAACACATAAGTAAGAAGGCATAACTTGATAACATAAAAGTAATGGATCATGAATAAACACATAGAGTAATAAAATATAGAATTTATAATAATATGATAAAAAAATATTAATTTTACAGTAACATATGTAATGAAAGAGACTTGAGTCACGACTAACTGCCAAGATGATATCAAATGGTGGATATAGTCCAATAATGGATTAGTTTTTCTCCCCAGTCCCATACATAATGTATCATGAGAAAAAAATTATTCAATTAGTTGGAGTGAAATGTGGTCACACCGTCATAATATTTACAAGAATATGAGTTCTGTGTAAAGAAATAAAACATAAGGAATAACCATAATGGTAACCGATGGAAATAATCGGGTTTCATAATCATGTCATAAGGCATAACCAATGGGTGTATCATAATGGTATCCATGAAAGAGGGATTAAATAATTATTGTAAAATAATAATGTAAATATAATAATAAATCATGAATAATTATTTCCAAATTAATTCAAAACATGAAAAGGAATGTTTAGGTAACTTTAGATATGTGCCACTTTAGTGCGGTTTAAGGGAAAAGATTAAAGAGTCCTTAAAGAGGATAAAGGAATAATTATTTCCATAAAACCAGAAATTAACTAAAATATTTTTCATGATAAAATTATTTATTTTATGAAATATGTGTGTTTCAAAACATTTTATGGAGTGTACTTGAAAATGGGTAAGAAACAGAGAAGTTCCCTTTAATCAGGTTTTCTTATGGAGAGGAATTGAGAAGGGAACCTTTTTAAAACATGTATATCTTATAGAGGAAAGCTTAATTGAGGAAGATATATATTTTTGGGAAATATATACATAATATGGAATAATTATATAAGAAAATTTAAGAGATAAATTGATGAAAAAAATGGCAAAGCGTTACCCAAAGGAAAAATAGAGGTTGAGGGAGATCCCTAACCTTATGTCCGAAAGCGTTCTTTACATGTAATTAATTACCTGAATAATAAAATTAGATTAGTTAACTAACTAATTCATAACCTATTACACATATATTTGATTTATTGTAATTTTATTAAGTTCATTTATGTCCACATTGATGAGTTATAATGTCTAATTTCGTCATTTTGGGAGCGTTTGTTTCATGGTTTCAGGGTCAATTACCTTGTATATAGTTGTTAATGTTCTTGTCAAATGGACATAAAACAATATAAGTGAAATTAAATGGTATTAATTCACTTATAGAAGTTTTAATGGTATTTTATATCATTTTTTCTGACATAGGGATAGTTCTTTGAGTAAAAATGTTATCGTTATGTGGTTAGTTCATTTATGTAGTTTTACTGACCCTCATGAAAAAGTTTCATTTTATTTAATATTATGAATATATATTAGTTATATAACATTGAAAGAGTTATAATATACTTATTAAAATCTGATTTAAACATAATAATATTTTTATAACCATCCTTGAAAGTGGGATTGGAAAACAAAAACTCATTATCCATGGAGATGGTTTACCACAAAAATTTGGAAAATGGTTTCAGTTATTTGAATAAGAGGAGATGAGGAAAGGTATAGAGAGAATATATTAGATTATAGATACAAAATTTCAGTATATAAATTATATTTTACTTATTAATATTTTATGGGTGAATTAGGCGAGGATAAGTTAGGAGGAAAGAAATTAAAAGTGGTAGATTGAGAATGTTACCTCGTGAATATCACCTACTTGAAGGACCCCTTAAAGAATATAGAATTTGTATTTTGATGATACCATCATCACATGGAAATGGGGAGTGTGGGTAGGAGAGAGTTTTTTAAATATTATTATATCTTTAAATCTTATAAGGTGTGAGGAGAAGGGGATGTGAGGGGTGGTATTTATAAGGGGGAGGGGGGTGTTTTTGGTTATTATATTCTTTTTTTATTATTTTATCTCAATACTATCAATAGTAATGATTATTTTTAATATATATAGTAAATTGTGAATGTGATTTGTAGATAATGGATTCTTACATTATCCATGACTCAAAAATTCATGTATTTGGCTTATAATGTTGAATATCGTAAATTGCTGTTTTTCACTATTCACCCAAAATTTTACTATTTAAAAAAAAACCCAAAAATCCACCCTAATTTTTTTTATGTTTATATTTTAAAAATGGGATCCATTTTACTAAAATAATTTTTTAAATTTGGTAAATTTAAATTTTAAATAAAATTCTCATTTATTCAAAAAATATTTATTTTAGTAATATAATTGATTTTATAACCCTTTGAAAATATAATTATGGTCTTTTAAAATTATATTAACATTATAATAAAATTTAATATTAATTTATGAATTCATTGTTTTAAAATAAATTTCCTTTTAAATCATTATATTCATTATAAAATCACAAATTAAACATTTACGTTTTACAAAAATACCAACACTTAATTTAATATTTTAAATACATTTATTTACTTGTACCATGATATAAATATATCATATTATAATTTGATAAGATACCTAAATATTATTTTACATTTCCATAGGTGGTTTTACTATTCTTAATGTTCATATTAATATTCCAATGGTCATGTTACTATTCCAATGACCATATTACTATTAC
This sequence comes from Viscum album, assembly GCA_963277665.1. Taxonomy (NCBI): domain Eukaryota; kingdom Viridiplantae; phylum Streptophyta; class Magnoliopsida; order Santalales; family Viscaceae; genus Viscum; species Viscum album. Next base: position 399,312,088 of record OY728144.1, read on the forward strand.
AATGATCAAATTTATAACGGTCATATGGGTTCAATACTTCCTATAAATTTCTCTTATTCCATTAATTATTAATTAACTTATATTTTCTATCCAGTATATATATAATTTCATCTTCAAAATAAATATTTTAATATTAACATTATGTTTCATTTCTATATATTTGTTCTTGAGTGTGGTCATTCTAGTGGATCGAGCAGATATAAATTATCATATTATTATTCACTTATTTTATATTTATTGTCCTATTATAATATTTGGAATACTTATTGGTTTATTTTATGATTAACATGTCATTAATAATTTATGAGAAATATGTTTTGTTGGTTTCTCTCTGTGATGTATTAGATTTATACTGTACAATATAATTTTAAGAAGGGAAATTCTGTTGATAAAATTGTTAGAAATTACATTATTTCCTCGTTATGAAATTTATCCCTTGAAATTTCATTTTATATACTATGGTGACATAGGTGAGTTTAGTTATCCTTAATCACTTCCTTTGGATCTCATGTCACTGATTCATATTTATGGTTCTTCCACAGTACTTGGACTAGGTGAGTAGTCTTGTTGCATAATACGTTATCTTTATGGTCCAAGATCTTCAACGGTTTCTCCTTGTAAGAGATATCATTTTATAGTTATACCGCCTTTGAATTTAGAACATGTGAGGGATCTGATATGTATTTCTTCAAGAGGTATTCATGGAATACATCATGTAGTTGAGACATGGTTGGTGGAAGTGCTAGTCAATAGGCCATATCTCTGACACTATCAGGAATATATTAGGGGATGATGTAAATGGGATATAGCTTTCCCTTGTTCTCAAATATCATGACTCTCTTCCATGAAGATATGTAGAGGAATACCTTATCAACAACCTCAAACTCTAAGTCCCATAAATTATTGTATGCATAGCTCTTCTGTCGGCTTCAGGCACCCCCAATGTGATATAGAATGGTCTTCACCTTTTATACCATTTCCTTGATCATTTTAGGCCCCAGTAGCGTGTGTTCACCAACTTCATCCTATCATGTAGGTTTTCTACATCATTTCAAATAAATAGATTCATATGGATCCATTTTGATGATCGAGTGGAAACTTTTTTTAAGTGAATTATAATAGAATAATATGTTGGTCCCATCTTCCTTTGAAGTCCATTTATCATGCTATCAACATATCTTCCAATTTATGAATATTCCACTCAAAATAGCCATCAATCTCATTGTGATAAGTCGTACTAAAGTTTATATCAGTGTTTATATCATGTCGAAGACTTTTCTAGAACACGAAGGTAAATCTTAGATATTAATAATAAAAAATCCATAATGGTACTCTATCCCGACTCACGACTTATTTTATGTATTTATATGTAAGTTGATTGACTGAGAAGTCATGTATAATTTCAATAAATATATAATTCTTTGTACGATGATCCACAACACCCCATATAGAATTATTTCTTATCGATGTCTTCATATGTATAGTGAAAAGTCCATGGTGATGTTCTCCCATTTCCATATAGTTATGGGTAATGTTTTCATCAACCTATAATATTTTCCATTTCATCCAACACATGATGAAATACTAGGTGATTTTATGTATATTCGACATTCTCATTCTTTATATTGTCCTGCCAATAGTTTTTTTAAAGATCTTGATACATCTTTGTGCTCCCTTGGTGGATGGGGAAGCCATAGCTATGCGAATTACTCAAAATAACCCTCTTTATCTTAGGATATGATGGTACATAAACTTTTGAACCAAATTTTATGAATCATTTCATATCAATTTTAAACTCTGAGTGTTTCTCATTTCTGATAGCTTCCACCATCTTCTGAATTTTCACATTATCTATTTAGGTACCTTTTATCTTTTCTAAAAGTAATGGTTGAGAAATCATTTGAGAAAGTAATGATGACTTTCCTTCCATTATGATACCCATGTCCTTCCTTTGAAAGTCTAAGAATATTGGATCCTTCTCAATTTTTTTATCATTGTTAATGTTACAGGATCCGTTCTACTTAGAGAATCTGTCACTTTATTTTCTTTATCAGGATGGTATTAGATTGAGCAGTCATAATCCTTGATGAGATATAACTATCTTCTCTAAAACATATTAATCTGCTTCTAAATGAGTATATATTTGAGGCTTTTGTGATCTATATATTTCTCACACTTCTCCCTAAAGAGATAACTCCATAATATTTTCAATGAAAAATTCAAAACCACTAACTACAGATCATGTGTGGAATAGTTTTTCTCATTAAATTTCAAATTCCTTGAGGCATAGACTATCAATTTTTAATTTTTCATATGTAAACATCCTAATATATTCTTTGATGCATCACTATATAACACAAAGAGTTCCCTGCTTATGGGTAGTGTAAGTAATAGTGAAATGATAATACTCATTTTTAATTATTTGATGTCTTCTTCAAATTCACTATTCCAGAAAACCTATAATCCATTTTGATTTATCTTGGTTAGTGGGTCTGAAAATCATGATAATTTCATCACAAATCATTGGTAATACTTAGTTAGAATAGGGTAACTACAGATCTCTATCTGGTATGGGCCACTACTCAATTACCTTTATCTTAAAAGGGTACATAGATATCCCTTTTATAGTGATAACATGCCCTAGTAATGATACTTCCTCTCTCCAGAACTCACATTTACTTTAATTTGCATATATTTTCTCCCTTATAAATGTATTTAGCACAATATTTAAATGATCCACCTTTCTTTTCGAGTATATTAGAATATCATCTATAAAAACAACCACAAATTTGTCAAGGTAATCTCTACATCCTGGAAAATTTATGGAGAATTTGTGAGTCTGAAGGTAATTACTATGAAATCATAGTTTCAATACCTCATTTGAAAGGCGGTATTGGGAATATCACCCTTATTTACCTTCAATTAGTGATATCTCAATCAAAGTTCCACATTAGAGAAATACTGGGCCCCATATAGTTGATTGAACAAGTCATCTTTCCATGGAAGAAGATACTTATTATTTATCATGATTTTTTGAGCTCAAGATAATAAATGTAGAGGTTCATTGATCCATATTTCTTTTTGATGATGAGGACTAGCACACCCCATGGTGAAACACTCGAGTGTATAAAATCCTTATCTAGATTCTCTTATAACCACTTCTTCAGTTCTTCTAACTAAATGGTGGATATCATATAAGTAGTCTTTTATATGGGTATATATCTTGGTATAAGTTTAATTGAGAAATCAAAATCACAGTATAGATGAAGACTGGTCAGTTATTTTGGGAACACATTAGTCTAGTCCCTTATAATGGGAATGTATTCAATCCTAATCTTGTCATTTGTCCCAATAATTTGAGCTAGATATGATTTCTCATAAGGAAATAGTATCCATTATTGATAAGGATATTTAAAAGAATATTCATCTTCATCGTTACATTTGTAAAAAATTGGAGGTTGCCTCAGGATGTGAAGATTTATTTTCCTCTCTTGAATGTTGATGGTGGATTTATATAAAGATAGCCAATACATGTCCAATATAGCATCAAACTCCCCCAAGGGAAGTAACTTAGATTTTATGGGAGTTTTATTCCGAAAACATTGACTAGAGAAGAGTTATATACTTAATATTAAAAAAAATCCCCATTCACTATTATCATGGATAACTCAACCTCCATATTTTATGGTGGTGTTTGAATAGTTCTAATAAACATTAAGGATATAAAAGAATGTGTAGTAACAGAATCAAAAAGTAAAATTTCTATTCCTAAATTAATAAACAATATTCCTTTTACCATATCATTATTGGGATCCAACTTAGTGTTAGTGATAGTATATGAACTTCCTTACTTCCTTAGAGATTTTTTTCATTTATTATCTCTAACAACCCTTAGGTTAGGTCATTTTCTCACATAATTCCCATGTTCATTATACTTGAAACACTATAATTCTATCTAAGTGTTGATATAAACATTTTTTTATTCTTCCCCATTAGTGGGATTCTTTATATTCCTTTAGAAATGATTAGCCTTATGCCCCACTTTTCCACATTTGAAGCATCTCCCAGTTCCCTTTAGATAGTTTCCAGGATACTTCTTCTCACACCTTTGACACATGGTTTGTTGGGTCTCCTTACCTCTATGGGGTTTATCTAGTGATACTCCCATATTAAAATCCATTTTCCTCATTTTTTCTCTGAGACCAATAGACCACTAAGAGTCTCTAATATCTTTATACACATTAAGGTAATAAAAAAAATCTCCTCATAGATATCAAAGTCTCAAATCAATAAGGATTATCATAGACTCACTTTAATCCATTAAATTAGTGATCCACCTTGATTTTAGTGTTCATTAAATGTTCAAAGGCCTATGGTGAAAGAATTGTGAATTTTTTCTCGTATGTCTTGATTGAATCATATTCCTTTTTCTTTAGTCTAATGAACTCCCTCTCCATATTAAGATAGAGAGTTTGGGGAAATATTTTATTAAAAAATATTTTCTGGAATATTCCCTATTCCATGGAATCAATTTCTTCTTTAGTCTTCATTTTCTTTATCAATTTCCACCACTAGTCATCTTCCCTATCAAAATGATAGACCACCAGCACATGTTTATATTCTTCTGATCACAGGAGGATAGAGAATATATTCTTAATGGAGTTAATCCATTTTTCTGTGATGAGGGGATCATAAGATCCACTAAATGTATGAGTTGTTCTTCACATAAATTATTCAACCACAACTTGGTATTTTGTAGGACAATGAAGATGTTCCTCACAATTCAAGTTATTATTTATAACTTGTTCTATTTTAGAATGTACTATAATAAAGTTATGATGTCTTGTTACCATCATGTTTGGCATCTCAATAAGGCAATCATAAAATTTTCTATCACGTTGGTTGTTAATAAGGGTTATCCTATTTATATCCAATAACTAAAAAAATAAAAATAAAATTAGGGGGTATTAAAGTCTTATCTAATTAATATATAAAAAAATAAGTAACATAGAATGATAAATGTAAAAATGAAAAGTATTTCCTAACTTGTGATTCCCTAATTTTCAAACTAGCTTATCTATGTAAATTCTTCATATATGTAGACTTATCCATAGGGTTATCACTAAGGTTTTATATTCCTAATTTATAAAAATAACTATACCATCATATGATACTAATTACAGTGACCATTCATTTCATACATATCATTACAAGAATTTAATAATAGTTAACCTTCAATTACATACCATGGATTGAAAATCCTAATATATTTGGTAGTCTAGGTACATAATTAGAAAACATGAAACTAGAATAAAACTTATTCTTATTAATATTAATAATTATCACCTAAATACATTTGGGATCCTATAACTTCACAATATAACCTAGTTAATACATAGACCGAAGGGATGATCTAAAAAACCCATTAAGGGAATAAACATGGAAAGGAAGCATAACACATGATTAAAAAGGCTTATCATGATAACATAAAAGGAATGTATCATGAATAAACATATAGAGTCAAAAAATATAGAACATGTAATCATATTACCATGGAAATATAGGATTGTGGTAGTAATATATATATCATGATATAAGTATGATTTAAGGATAACTCCCAAGACGATATCACATGGTTGATAAAGTCCCATAATGGATTATATCTACTCTATAATACATTGATAACGTCACATCAGACAAAAAATTACCTACTAAATTGGAGAACTATCTGGGTGAACCCATAAAAAACATGTACATGAATATTTTTGTCACATAATGAAATCAAACAAAATGAATAAACACAAGGGTTACCCAAGGAAAGAAATGGGTTTCGTAATCATGTCATAAGGCATAACCAAATGGTCTATAAAAATGGAATCCATGAAAGAAAGAATTAAATAATTCTCAGAGAATAATACTGTAAAAATAATAATATTTCATGAGTAATTATTTCCAACTGAATTTAAAACCATCAAAATAGTTCTTAGGTAACTTGTGCCACTTTAGAGCAGTTTAAGGGAAAAGATTAAAGAGTCCTTGAATAGGATAAAGTATTAATTATTTCCATAAAAACCATAAATGAAATAATTTTTTTAATGATAAAATAACCGATTTTATAAAATATTGGTGGATTAAACCATTTTATGTAGTGTACTTGAAAAATGTGTAAGAAACAAAGAAGTTCCCTTTAATCAAGTTTTCTTATCGAGATGAATTGAGGAACGAACCTTTTTAAAATATTTATTTTTCATCAAAGAAATATGAATTAAGATAAATATATATATTGGGTACATATATAAAAAAAATATGGGATAATTATATAAGAATTATGAAGATATAAATTGAGTAAAATTGAGCTAAATCATTACCCAAAGGAATTACGGAGGTTTAGAGAGATCTCTTACCTTATGTCTAGATGAATTCTGTAATTGCACTTAATGTCACAAATAATCAAATTAGATTCAATAATAACTTAATTAGGTATATATTAGAAATATATTTTATTTATCATAATTTTATTAAGTTCATTTATGGTCATCTTGATGAGTTATAAAGTTCAATTTCGTCGTTCCGGGGAGTTCGTTTCGTGGTTTCATTGTCGGTAAACTTGTGTATAATTATGGATGTTCTTTTCAAGTGAAAATAAAACCCCAAAATTGATGTAAAATGATATTAATGCACATAAAGAAGTTTAAATGGCCCCATATATCATTTATTTCTGACATGGGGATGGATCTTTGATTAAAAAAGTTATCATTATGTGGTTAGTTCATTTAGGCAGTTTTACCGACCATCACGAACTAGTTTCATTTTGTTTAATATTATGAATATATATTACTTACATAACATGAAATGAGTTATAATATACTTATTAAAATATTATTTAACCATAATAATAGTTTTATGACTATCCTTGATGATGCTAATGGAAAACGAAAACTCACTATCCATAGAGATGGTTTACCGCCATAATTTGGACAATGGCGTCCTTTTTTTAAATAAGAGGAGACAAGGAAATGTATGGAAAAAATATATTACATTATAAATATAAAATTATAGTATATACACGATATTGGAGTTATTAATATTTTATTGGAGAATTATGTGACCACTAGGTAGAAGAATAATATACATTAAAAGATGTAGTTTGAGAATGTTACCTCTCGAATATCACCTCCTTGAAGGACCCCTCTATGAACTTGGAATTGGTCTTTTGGTGATAATATCAGAACATGGACCTAGGGAGAGGGGGGAGGAGATATGTTTTCAGATATTTGGAAAGATTCAATGCTTATAATGTGTGAGGATAAGGGGTTGTGTGGGTTGGTATTTATAAGGGGAGGAGAGGGGTGTTTTGATAATTATATTAATTTGTTTATTATTTTGGATCAACACTATTGATAGTATTTATTCATGTTAATATATATAGTAAATGGTTTATTTTATTTTGAGCTAATGGGGTTTTACATCATCTATGACTCAATAATTCATATATTTTTCTTACAATATTAAACACCATAAATTACTGTATTTCACTATTCACAAAAATTCAACTATTTTAGAAAAATATAAAAAAATCACCATAAACATTTTTTAAATGTAGTTTTAATAAATGGAATCCATTTTATTAAAATAATTTTCTTAATATTTGAAATTTAATTATTTTAAAAAAACTCCCATTTATTCAAAAAATACTAATTTTAATATTATAATAGATTTTGTTACCCTTTGAAAAATTACTTATGGTATCATAAAATTATCTTATCATTATAATAAAACTTAATACTAATTTATGAATTAATTTTATGATATTATATTTTATTTTAAATCATTATATTCATTATATTCATTATAAAATTTGAAATAAAACATTTATGTGTTACAAAAAAACCAACACATAATTAATCATTTTAAAAATGTTTACTTACTTATACTATTATATAAATATATCATATTTTCATTTTATAAGAAACCTAAATATTATTTTACATTTCCATATGTGGGGTTACCTTCCCTGATCATCATATTACTATTCCAATGGCTATGTTACTATTAAAACTATCAAATTACTATTATGAATGTCAGATTTATGACGCTCATATGGGTTCACTGCTTCTTATAAATACTTATTATTCCATTATTATTCATTAAATAATATTTTATCTCAATTACATATATAATTTCATCTTTAAAATTAATATTTTAATATTAACATTATGTGTTATTTCTACGTAATGTTTTATGAGTGAGGTCATTCTTGTGGATTGAGCAGATCCAAATCATCCTATTCTTAATCTCTTATTTTTTATTTATTATCCCACTGTAATATTTTTCATTTTTTTTACTAATTTATCATTCTTATTTTATGAAAATAAATTTTTTTAGTTTCTCTATGTGATGTATTAGCTTTATACTATATGGAATAAATTCAAAAAGGGATATTTCATTAATAAAATTCTGGGTCATTATAGGAAGTGTTGAGGATTATGGATGGATATCATGGGACTACACATCATGTAGCTATAGTACAATTCATGTACCCAAGTTCACGAGACCTAAATGTGTCATAGGATACATTACATGAAGATAAGTCATTACGCATGATGCATTTATTGCACACTGCATGTGGACCAAGCCAACCAGGCACAAGACATATAAGATTACATGGCATGTAGCAGGAATACACATCATGTAGTCTACAAGGGTTAGAGGTGAAATTCACAAAATCTCTGTGGTCATTATACATGATCAAAACCATGTCATACTGATAGGTTATTTCATTTTTGCAGTAAATAATGTGTAGCTGGAATACACTGTGTGTAACTCATTAATTACAAAGTCTAACGAACATGTCGAGTCCTTTGGTGGGTTGCGAAGACACAAAACATATAGATCACATGACCTATAGTTGTATTTTACACACCATGTAAACTGATTAAATACACACTGAAGACCCATGTGTGTATCCCAAGCACATGGAAAGTGAAATACACATTGTGTATCCTGTAGTACACACCGTGTGGTATAACCGAATTACATGCTAAAGCCCCAAGGGTGTAACCTGAGTACACTTGATCTGAGATATATGGAATTTAACTCGTAAGTACACAATATATAGTCTAACAATTAAGGACATAATTAAATTTATAACCACAGCATTAAAAATTTATTTTATTTATTGGAACCATTTGTTTTTAACAATTTATTAATTGGTTTAACGTAATTTAAATACTCAGTTAATTTATTGTAATTATCAGTAATTATTGGTTTTTCTATTTATCTTCCATGAATTTCACTGTGATGGGTATCTAAAAATGAATCCGAATATCCATTAAGATGAAATAGAGTTAATTATTTAATTAAATAATGAAAGTTTGTTAAATTAATAATAAATAATTAATATAAATTAATGTTAATTGGTTTACTTTTGGTTATACATTGCATGTATGATCGTTCATGAGCTTGACCAATACTTGTGTATGTGTTGTAAATTTTAATTTAATTTATTACATGAGTTTGAAATTATTTAATATTAAATTAAAATTAAGGGATTGTGTGTCATCCCTCCCACCATTATTTTATAGGTTTTGCTTGTTTATGGTTATTTGTGTAATTCCCATTTACCAGTCCTTTAGTTCCCCCACCTACATGTGATTTATAAATACTTTTAATTAATGGGTCATCGCAAGGAGTGTGGAATTGGTTCAAGAAGTGACCATTATGATGCAAACCCAGGTGATATATAGGTATACAAGTGAAATGTTCTAACTTGTGCCAGACTGACACAAGGATTTACCCCTAGGTCAAACATTGATTTAATGTCTTCCCAATAAATTAACCATTAGATAATCTCATGATCGGGTCATTTATTATTTATTTATTTTTGTCTTATGCATTATTTATTTTATGGATGCAAGACCTCTATCACAAAAATAAATAAAATAATGTGCAGTGATGTAAATTAAATGAATGGATTATGTGTAAATGTTTTTTCCAACATGGTTAATTAATTAAATGAAATCCACTTCATATTATCAAGTTTTTTAAATAATAAAACGAGACAAATTTTATGAATACTAAATTAAAATAATAAACATGATATTAATTCAGACTAAACCTTCCATTACTTGATTGGGAGTGAATCCATAGAACTAAGTGTTTACACAAACAATATCTAGCCACTTTCTTTAAGTGGGGAGTTATTATGAGAGTTCTAGGTTAAATTAACCAAAATCATATTGAATTTAATAGCCAAATATCATTTAATAAAAATATAGATTCAAGTGTAGGGGAAATCCAAGTCAGGATTTTGAGATTGGGGACTGCACTCTATGGATTAAGGAGTTGCAAGCCCACAATTGGAAATACCACCTACCTAAATACCATCTTATGGTTTTCATGGACAATGTTTGGATCATTAAAAAGGAAAATATGTATCCTTTACACTAGGTTTTACAATAAATTAGTCATTATGAGTTCCATTTTTAGGGCTATTGGGACTTAATAAAATAGTGAGAGAATTAATAAAGTTAATTTTATTATTTGTCAAATAATTTGTAATCAAGAAAAGTAAAAATAATATACTATTTTATAATTATATAAATGGAAATTTCATCATCCACAGTATCCTTATGGTCCATATTATAGGCATACCATATCTTCACTGGCAGTAACTTCTAGTATTGGTTCAGATACCTTCGAGTTGTATTGCACTATGAATGGAAATTTTACAGTCTAGAATCCTTAATTCCTAATCTTCCAATCAAAGAGGTTAGTGATGGAGATTTACTTGTCTATGAAAAACATATGAATAACATTGTTGATGTTCAATATTTTATGATTTTTTTCTGTGTTTATTGAACTCATGAAGCCTCACAAAGACATTGATGCTTATAGCATGCTCAAGCATCTCTGTGGCCTATATCAAGAGAGATTTAGATAGAAATGGTTTGAGGTATCTAAGTATCTATTAGAATGAAATATTTTAGAAGTATAACCAAATAAATCTCATTTAGAAAAAAAAATTTACTACATCGGTCACCTAAAGATTCTAGAGTTTAAACACCCTGATAAACAACACACTGATCTCATTATTTCATCACTTTATTAGAACTTGTCCAGGTTTTTCTTAGTTTTAATATGAACAAAATTGATAAGTATCCCTAATCTTCAAACTCATCTTCACCAAGTAGATAAATAGATAACACAAAAAAATAATTCCATTATTATTGTTTGTAAATGTAAAGGACAAGTGAAGATCTCCATGGACAAGGATTCTTCACAATAACCTTCCAAGAAGAGGAAGATCAGGTGGCAAGAAAGGGATAAGGATACTATTTTTTTTTCATGTGGAAGGAAGAGCCAATATAAGAAAGACTACACCCATCCTAAGAAGAAGGGGGAAACTTCCAGTGCATTTGTTATCATGTTCGATTTATCTAATTATAAAATTTCGATATTAGATACATCTTGTGGTTCTTACATGTTTATTCAAATATAGGAACCATGTAGATTAAGAAATATTGATTGAAGGGGTGTAGATATATGAGAATCCAATGGAGATAACCTTTATATAGTAGCTATCAGTTACTACCACCTCACATTTCCAATTGGAATGATATTGGTTTTAAATGGTTTTTAGTATTTTCCATTCATTAACAAAAATATAATTTCTATATCTAGACTTGATATAGATGGACTTATCCTCATGTTTAGGAAACAATTTTTCTTCTTCTATAAAGATATAATATGTTATGGTAAGAAAATTTTAAATAATGGTATTTAGGTATTAGGTTACACACACCAATTAAGGGTAATCAGTAACAAAATCAATTCACCTCACTCATACCACACCCAACATTTGCATCACTAGCTAGGTTATGTAAATGGAAAGATTTTGACGAAATTACATAAAGATATATATTTATATGCTTTTTAACTAAAGAAATTTTGTATATGTCATTGATATTTTAATTGAAAAAATGACCAAATCCCCATTTAGTGGAAAAGGTGAAAGGGCTTAATATATTCTTGAATTAGTTCACACTAATGTGTGTGGACCATTTATCATTGAAGAAATGGGTGGTTAATTATACTTTTAAACTTTTACTAATGATTTTAGTAGATATGGATATGTTTAATTGATGATGTATAACTCATATTCTTTTAATAATTTCAAACTGTATAATAATTAAGTTGAGAACCGGTTTGGTAAGAAGATTATGAAACTCAAATCATACTATGGTAGGGAATATCTTAATCAATACTTCATTGATTATTTATGTAATTTTGATTTTCTTTCCCAACTCACTCCACCTTATACACATTAGTGGAATGGTGTAATTTAAAAGAGTATCCACACCTTGTTTGACATGGTAAGATCAATGATGAGTTATGAAAGTCTTTCATTATCCTTTTTGGGATATGCATTACAAAAAATAGAATAAATTATAAACTGAGTTCCAACTAAAGTAGTAGATGGTATTTCATACCAATTTAGTAATGTAAAGAAACCCATTTTATTTTACTTACATGTGTGGGGATGTGAAGTGTTTTTTAAGGCTTCTTAAAGAAAAAAAATTTATCCAAGGCACAAAGTGTATCTTTATAGGATATCAAAATGAAAAAAAGGAATACTACCTATAAAATCTTTCAGATAAAAATGTAGTGGTTGATAAGAATCCCACGTTCCTTGAGAATGATCATATCTCCAAAAGAGATAATGGTAGAGAGATAGAATTCAATGAATTCTAGGATCAATATACACAAGAGTTGGTAGATGAAAAGATTCCACAAAGCCCCATGGAAGAATTTTTTCCAAAGACACTATATAATATAGGATAATAATAGAGTTTAGAGAACTAGAATAGTATGGTTTTATAGTCATTAATAATGGTGAGTCATTATTAGTTGATAAAAATTATATTTTAACCTACAAGGCTGTAGTAAGTGGAATAGATGTTTCCAAGTGGAAGTAATTCATGAGTTTTGAAATAGATTTCATATACCAAAACAATGTCTAGATTTTGAGATATCCTTTGATAGATGTAAATCATGTTGGTTTTAAATGGGTATTCGAGAAGAAACTATACATGAAAGGAAAATTAGATTCCTATAAATCATTAGTGGTTTCAAAAGGGTTCAAACAACATCAAGAAATTAAATATAATGAAACCTTTTCACTAGTTTCAATGATAAAATCCATCATAATTTTACTAGCAATTATTTCTTTCCATGACTATGAAATTTTTCAATTGGATGTCAAAACAATCATCCCAAATTGTAACCTTTATGAATATGTCTACATGACACAACCTAAAGTCTTTGTGACTCTAAAGAATTCCAAAAAGTTATGAAATTTAAAAGAAATCCATTTATGGATTTTTGAAAGGATATAGTTTAAGGAAAATTCAGTTTGATGAATTAATAAAGAAATTTGGTTTCATAAAGAACATATTTAAGTCATGTTTCTTTAAGTTTTTTAGTGGGATTTTGATCATTTTCTTAATTGTATATATCGATGACATATTACTTATTAGAAAAAAATACCAATCTTATAGTCTGTTAAGGTATGTTTGAATAGATTATTATCCATTAGGGACTTAGGTGAGGCGAAATACATTCTTGGGATCAAGATCCACCTTTATAGATCTAAGATACTACTTAGACTAAGTCAAGTTACAAATATTTAAAATATACTAAAGAGTTTATATGTGGAAAAATAAAAGAGGTTATTATTTCTAATGTCACATGGTATTCATATTTATAAGAAAATGTGTACTTAAATAAATGTGGAAAGACAAAGAATGTAAAATATTCTATATGCATTATATATTTGTTTAGTCATATATGATATGTTATCTATTATGATATATGTCGCTTACACATTGAGTGTGGTAGGAAGATATCAAAATGACCAAAGTGACCATTATTGGATGGTAGTTCCTGGCTATCCTTAAGTATTTGAGGTGAATTAAGGATATGTTTGTGGTCTATGGAGGAGATTAAGAAATATTCATCAGAGGATATGAAGATGGTAGTTTCTAAACATATTTATATGATATGAAATCACAAACATGATAAATCTTCACTTTGAATGGAGGTATTGTGAGCTGGAAGAGCTCAAAGCAGGCTGTGTTCACAGATTCTATAGTAGAGTCTGGGTATATTTCACCATTTAAGGAATCTAAACAAGTAGTTTTTGAATGAAACTCCATTAAATAGCTTGCTTTGTTACCTAGTAGTAAAATCCTATCACACTCTATTATTATAACACTGTGGCGGTGGCTCCCATGAAAGAGCCAAGGTCACATCCGTGAATGAAGCACATACTTCAAAAGTTTTATCTCTTATAGGATTTTTCTCAAAGAGGTGAGGTTTTAGTGATAAGTATATCCATGTAAGAAAACATGGAGTATCCCTTGATGAAATATTTGACTCAGTAGAAACATGATTATCATGTGAGTTCTGGAAGACTAAAAGTCATAAGCATTTGGCTCTAGTCCAAGTGGTAGTTTGTTGGAGTTTGTGTCTTATGAACAACTTTTTGTACTTTGATTACATGTATATTTTACGACTTGAATATTTATAAAAATATTATTACGTAATATTCATTATTCTGTATGGATTTAATATAATAATGTCGTAGGGTATCTATTCATTGATAAGGTTATAACAGTTCCCTACTATGGTGAGAACCATGAAGTGATATGACAATATTCTTAAATATAGTTCTATTGTCTGATAAATGTTATTATAGGACACATAGAATGTGATTTTATGGTGAAATTACTCATAAAAATATCATACTTCTTCTCATGAAGTTCACACTTGGTAATCTTCAAGATGGAAGATTATGAGAACAAGCCTGAAAGTAGGAATTTTTCATGTATTGGTGTCATAAGATATTCCTATCTATGAACATGTGTAATGGTCCTTATAATTTAAAATTGTTATTAATACATGTTAATACTCATTCACTTAGACGTATTTTTTAAACCATGATAATAAGAGTTCATGGAGATGTTTGCAACGTTGGGAACATCATGAGTGATGTGTTATTAATGAATAAGTCAAAAAAGTATTTATCTATAATTTGATGACACAGATGTGCAAATTTCTTGATTAGATATTGAGACAAATGTATTATATTACACAGTAAGTGTTCGCATGTGGTTGTTGATGTTGCTACATCAATTTATTTCTCATAATTACTTTAAACGAATTCTAGATAGTAATCTTGGAATTTTGGAAATACCACCTAGTGCTAATGATAAATAATCCTAGAGAGTCACACACTATGTGTTTCCATTGATCTCGATTAAATTATATTTGAATTTAATTAATAGAATACATATTATTCTTTGGAAAAAGGGATAATTTTATTCAATTTTTTATCCATTGGAAATACTTATTGATGAATAAAATATTTTATTAAATATTTATTTAGGTATTTAATAAATATTGTAGAGTTCGAATGGACGAAGACGGTTTCCAATGATAAATATTAATTTATGATCAAGTAAAATAATTGTAAAGACCCGTAAATTTCAAAGAATTTTTTTTTCTTATTTTTCTTTGGAATTTTACAAGGACGTAGTTTCTAACGACACCTGATTCCGAGGCTTGGTGTGCCCAGAATCATTTTTCGAATTTTGGCTCGGGTACGTTCAGTGAACGGACGAGCTGGTTTTTCTAACTTTTGAACCGGTGCTCGGAATCGAATTCCGAGGGAACTGATGGAATCGTAGTGCCGGTATTTGCTTAGAAACGCCTCTTCCGGAGTTACGTTTGCTCAGGTGTGGTTTTTAGTTTTTGGGCTTAAAGTTAAGAAATAAAATAATTGGTACAACAAACTTTATTTTATTTCACCTAAAGCCACTTAAAAGCCACTTTAAGATATTCAAGCTGAGTTGAAGCGGATAGGGTGGAATTCAAAATAACCTACCCTCTTGGTAGGATATTTGTGAGGTGGGACCCGCACGAGCCCCACCGTTTTTTCCACTAAGTAACGCACCCGTGAAAATCCGTCATTATGAAAGTCAACTGACGCGTTTTCTTAAATTCTTAACGCACCATTTAATTGGGCGGTTAACTACGTTAAATTAATTCTATGAATTAATTTAATCATTTCTTAACCTGTTTACAATCCGTTGGCGTAATAATAAAATAAGACCAATGCACGACTTCTTGAGGATTGCTCGTTGAGAGGTTTTTGAAAAATTTTGTGCCTTCAGCCTCCTTCGCGAAGAACGCGAAGAACACGAAGAACGCGAAGAACGCGAAGAACGCGAAGAACGCTGTCACCCTCGGAGATTGGAGACACTTCTTCCGAGACGTTCTTCCCCGCAACGATCTCCGATCAACAACTGCTTGAGGTAGGAGATTTCGGGTTTCTTCTTTTAAATATCTTTGTGGGTTATAACAACATCATGGATTTTATTAATATAATTAAATATACATTTTCTTGAACCTTGGAGTTCGACGACGCGATGCCCTTCCGCGACGCGGCGGTCCCCTCCTTCCGCGGCGATCAATTCCGTGAAGAACGCGCGTGCGACGACTTGACGAGGTAGGGGTTTTGTTTGTGAAATGAATTTATTTCCGTGGTTGTTTCCTCCTAAAAACAAAGAACCTGAATCAAGAGCAATTTTAATTTATTAAAATTGTATAATGTTTTGTTTTCCATGTGTGGATTATTTACTTTCCGATTGTAATCACCGAACGCGGAGGGTGCGGGCCCAACAAACACGGACTGACAACCCTCTGCAGTTCTTCCTTGATGCGCGGATTGGCGGGCGATGACAAAACATGCCGTAGGGGTGATTCGTTGTTTCCGCAGTGAAGAACAGGACCCGAGAGGAGCTACGGCGCTGACAGGAGTGGAATCAGACCACCGGAGCAACTCCGGTGGCCCGCAGAAACCACCGGTGGCGCGGGTCGCCAGCGGAGCCCCGGCACGACTCCAGACAGAGCCGTCATGGCTGAAGATGCGGCGGCGGCGGCACCAGCGGACCCGCGGCCGCGCGGGTCCGGTGCACACGGGATGCGGCAATGCCGCGTCCGCTGACCAGGGCAGCCATCGCGGGGGGGGGGGGGGAGGAGGGGGTGTTCACACGCGGGGGCAGTGTGCCCCCGCCCCCGGACTCGCTCGCTCGGCCGCTTGGCCGAGCCGAGCCGGGTTGCGCCCAAACGGGTCAGACCCCGACCCGGGTCGGGTCGACCCAGGGGGGTCGGGCCGGGTTGGTCCGGGCCCAGACCCCCCGTCTTCGGAACGTTTTCGGTCTTTTTCCCGTATCTTGAGCTACGGGCCTCCGAACGACATGCCGTCAGTGGCGATGCGATCCTTGGATCGAGGCGGTCGTATCAGTATACGACACTAAAGGTTTTGGAATATTTTTGGGTTCGGCCGGGTTGGTTCGTACATGAAACCAACCGGGCCCTCGGAGCGGAAACACTCATATCTTGAGCTTCGGACGTCCGATTGACGTGCCGTCGACTTTGGTGGATTCCTCTAAGTGAGATGGATCTTTTGGAATACTCCGCATGAGGTTTGGACGAAGGTGGAGTATGGTCGGGTTGGTTTTACCTTAAAGACCAACCGGGCCCCTGGGACGAAAAATCCAATAACTCTCAGATCGGGCGTCCGATTGACGCGTCGTCTGTGACGTTGAGTTCCTGTTGACGATACAGAACTTTTGGATACATCAAATCTGGACTATGTGTCAGTTAATGTATCAGCCTCTCGGCTCGTGGAGCGGACCCTCCCGAACGAGCTTGCTGTGTGCGGGAACCCTAGAGCTGGCTGTGACTGCTACTGTGACGACGACGACTGTGCAGAGATCCTCAGTGGATTCGAAGACGACGACTACATCACTTAGCGATCCATTGTGGGTCAGTGCTACCGATCCTGTGTGGGTCTGATCCTGTGTGGGTCAGTGCTCAGTGGTCCTGTGTGGGCCAGCACCTACAGGTCCTGTGTGGGCCCGATCCTGTGTGGGTCTTTGCGGGGGTTAGTTACCTATCGATCCTTTGTGGGTCAGTTCCTTTGTGGGTCATTGCGGGGGTTAGTACCTATCGATCCTTTGTGGGTCCGAAGACTTAGATGGATCAGTGATCATCTCTATCATCATTCCAAGAGGTATACCTGTGTGAGCTGAATCCTGTTTACACTCCTTTTTGGATTGTGTTGTGCTATCCTATGTGGATTACGTTTTTCTTTCCTTTGTGGATTGTGTTGTTCTATCCTGTGTGGATTTACGTTTTACTTTCCATTGTGGACTGGGTAGTACTTGAGCTCGGATGTTGGAGCTGAGCAAGAATTGATGACTTAGGTATATGTATGGGCATATACCTAAGCCATGTCGGATGTTACTTCATGATTGTATCATTCCTTTTTGGTTTATCCTTTGTGGATTCTGGGAGTCCTTTGGGGGTCTCGGGGTCCCTACTGAGTAGCTTATACTCACCCCTGCATGGGCTATGCCTACACTACGTTGTGTTGGTTGCAGACGACGGACAACGCTGATCGTGGTGAAGGCTTGCAGAGCAGGACGGTACCTGGAGGTGGACCACTGGGCGGGACGTACTCGGAGCAGTCGGCTGGACCTGAGGAGCAGTGGAGGATATCTGTAACCACCCTTCAGGTGGGACTTCTAGTGGATGGCTTGACCTTGCGGCTTTACTTTTCAGTTGCTGTTTTTCCCCTTTCAGTTGTACTTTACAGTTGGGCTTGTATTTCCGCCCCCCTTTACTTTCTGCAGTTACTGTTGTACTAGCTTTTACTTAGTGTTTACTTTTTCCGCTTGCTTACTCTGTGGTGCTTGTTTACTTTACAAAGGCAATGCCTTCCCTTTTTACCGGGATTTATGCCTTGGTGCTAGTCGCCAGCCCCTGGCCTATGGAAGGCGGGCTTGGGGTAGTCACGACACGAGCCCCGAGGTCGGGTCGTGACAAATTGGTATCAAAGGTGGTCGGTTCTACCGCAGACTCTGATCTTTCTTCTATGTGAAGCAATAATGTTAAGCGTATTGAGTGTGGTTATCAGTCCAGGGATCCCAGTGTTGGTGCGGCGGCCGACGTATCCGTACACCAGGACCCTGACTTCTGATTTCCGACTTAATGCACTAAAACATTGATTGCATGTGTGTTTCAAGTTTTCTTTGTGATTACTTCATATCATCTCACCAGGTATACTGTTCTGACCAAGGCACACCTGTTTATTTTCAGGATGGCCCCACGATGGTAGCCAGCTAGGGTTCTGAGAGTTGTACGTGACGATAGCCCGCCGAGTGACGAGGCCTCGGTATAGGGCCCTCAGAGAGCAGAGGCACCGGTGGTACCTCTACCCGTCGAGCCACCGATGCTTCCAGCCCCAGCCGCTGACGATGCACGTCACCTTAGTGCACTTCATGAGTTCCAGCACCAGCGACCGCCTAGGTTCCATGGGGAGACGGACCCCCAGGCAGCCGAGGACTGGCTGGAGGTGGTGGTACGAGT
The DNA here is from genome assembly GCA_963277665.1 of Viscum album. Lineage (NCBI taxonomy): Eukaryota > Viridiplantae > Streptophyta > Magnoliopsida > Santalales > Viscaceae > Viscum > Viscum album. The sequence continues at coordinate 399,331,585 of OY728144.1, forward strand.
TTTCAGGCTAGTGAGGACACCAGCAGACCTCATGGTGATCCTCACGGCGAGCCTACTGCACGCAGCAGTGGGACGATGGTAGAGCTTGATGCTCCAAGTGAACGATGAGGCATCTCTTCTCTGGACGTACTTTGAGAGCCTCTTCTGATCAGAGTTCGTCCCAGCCACCCTCAGTGCGGTGCACATTCAGGAGCTTCTTCAGCTGCGGCAGGGCATCTTGATGGTCGCCCAGTACTCGGTGAGATTTACAGATCTCTCACGCTACTCGACCGACATGGTACGGGACCCATTCATCCGGGCCGTGACCTTTGAGCAGGGTTTGAGACATGAGATCAGGGCATCGTTGATCTCCCTCAGCATTCCTACTTAGGCAGGAGTACTGGAGCGAGCCCTTTTGATCGAGAGCTTCCTTGCTGAGCCTTCATCAGCAGCGAGACCTACCGTAGGGCGGCAGGTAGCAGAGTCTTCCGCAGTAGGCAGCCGACAGATGACTCAGGGGTCCAGGCAGACCAGACCCTCACGTAGACGACCTCAGGACACTGGATCAGCAGTGCGGGGCACACAATGCGGAGCCAGTCTTTTGAGAGGCATGCACTGCTACACATGCGGCGGGCAGGGCTACATGACTCGTGACTGCTCGACCCACCATTCCGAGGAGCAGCAGACAATTGAGGGGCCACCCAGGCAGAGGCAGAGGGTCGACTATGGTGGTCCGCAGGGAGGAGACGGACGAGGCAGAGGAGTTGGCCAAGCAGCAGGTGGTGGGCGACGCTTTGAGGCTCTACCACCACCACCACCAGGAGGTCCACCCCGACCACAGGGAGCTGGCTGGTAGAGACATGCACAGCTCTAGGCAGTAGAGGCATATGACCACGGTGCACCCGAGATGATTCGATGTATGATCTATGTCAATTCCACCCTTGCTGCAGTTCTTATAGACACAAGAGCGAGTCACCCTTTCATAGTCGCTGCCCTTGTTCTGAGCTCGGAGATTCCGACAGAGCTGTTGGCTCGATCCTTATGGCTAGAGACTCATACGGGAGAAGAATCGACGATTACGCACTGGTGCCGGAAGTGTGAGCTTACTCTAGGTGGCGAGAGCTTCGGCCGTGATCTTCTTGTATCGGCGTTGAGGCCTTACGACGTCATCTTGGGCATGGATTGGTTATCTACAGTTCATGCTCAGATCGACTGTATTAGGCGCAAGGTGTGATGTGTACGCACCGAAGAGAGCAGGTTCACCTTCACCGGAAAGAAGGGAACCTTCGCAGCACAGGATGGACTTACGCAGAGGAGAGGACATCCCATCACTCATCAGTTGGCTAGCCTCATCCTAGGAGCAGTTGACGTGCGGAGTCCTAGTTTTCCTGCAGTGGTGGATCAGTATGCGAACGTCTTTCCCGACGACTTTCCAGGGCTATCTCCTCGCAGAGAGGTAGACTTTCATATTGATCTGTACCCCAGGACAACCCCGATATACACTCTAGTATATCGGATGGCCCCCACTGAGCTTCGAGAGCTACGGGTACAGTTGGAGGACTTGCAGGGCAAGGGATTCATCTGACCTAGTATTTTGCCCTGGGCTTCCCCGATATTGTTTTCCAAGAAGGCGGATGGGAGCTTGCGACTTTGTGTTGACTATCGTCGCCTGAACCAGGTGACAGTGAGGAACAAGTATCCGCTACCGAGGATTGATGACCTCTTCGATCAGCTCAAGGGAGCATGGTGGTTCTCAAAGATAGACCTTAGGCAAGGCTATCATCAGCTCAGAGTTTGGGATGAGGACGTGCAGAAGACGGCCTTCCGATGTTGGTATGGCCACTATGAGTTCTTGGTTATGCCATTTGGCGTAACCAATGCTCCAACAGTGTTCATGGGCCTCATGAACAGGATCTTTCAGCCATACCTCGATCGATTCGTCGTGGTCTTCATCGACGACATTTTGATTTACTCGACGACTGATGAGGAGCACGCCTACCACTTACAGGTTGTACTAGACACACTCCGAGAGCACCAGCTTTATGGAAAGCTCTCGAAGTTTCAGTTCTGGATACGTGAGGTCCACTTCTTGGGACACTTCATCTCTGAGGCGGGAGTTGCAGTGGATCCTGCGATGATCGAGGCAGTGCTATCTTGGGAGCCACCCAGGAGCGTGACAGAGGTGCGAAGTTTCTTGGGACAAGCTGGTTACTATCGTAGATTTGTGCCGGACTTCTCCAGAGTTGCGGCGCCACTCTCAGCATTGACGAAGAAGGGTAAACCCTTTATGTGGTCAGACAGATGTCAGCAGAGCTTCCAAGAGCTGAGACAGAGATTGACCAGCGCACCTATCTTGAGGTTGCCTGAGGAGGGAGTAGGGTATGTAGTCTTCTGCGATGCATCAGGGACCGGACTCGGGTGTGTCCTGATGCAGGAGCGGGCCGTGATATCCTATGGATCACTTCAGTTGAGTCCACATGAGCAAAACTATGCTACCCATGACCTGGAGTTAGCAGCAGTGGTCTACGATCTGAAGACATGGCGACATTATCTGATGCGTGAGAACTTTACAATCTTTTCTGACCATCAGAGTCTCAAGTACATCTTCTCGCAGAAGGACCTGAACCTGAGATAGCGGCGATGGATCGAGTTCCTCCAGGACTATGACTCTGAGATAGTCTATACTCTTGGGAAGGGTAACGTAGTAGCCGATGCTCTCAGTAGGAGGACAGAAATTCAGCTACTCGAGGAGGCGACAGAGCAGCTAGCCGCTTTGCGGATATCCTTCATGGATAGAGATGAATCAGCCTTCCTTCAGTCTCTCACAGTCACCCTCTACTACTGCAGCGGGTCAGAGAGGCACAACGTGGGGAAGCTAACTGTGAGACGTGGAGTGCGTAGTTCTCCTCAGGACAGGCACCTGATGGCTTCTCCTTTGGAGCAGAGCACGACATCCTTTTCAGAGGACGTACCTTGGTACCAGTCGCTTTACGAGAGGAGGTGTTGAGAGAGTTTCACACTTCTCCTTTGGCGGTGCATCCTGGGGTGGCGAAGATGTACCAGGACCTCAGAAGATAGCACTGGTGGCCAGGCATGAAGAAGGTTGTGGCAGAGTTCGTTTCTCGATGCCTCACCTTCCAGCAGGTGAAGGCAGAGCATCAGGTACCAGCAGGCTTGGTACAACCCTTGGAGGTCCCGGAGTGGAAGTGGGACGGGATATCTATGGACTTCGTTACTGGACTTCCACGTACTTCTAGAGGTCACAACTCCATTTGGGTGATTGTCGACCGACTCACCAAGTCGACTCACTTCTTACCCATCAGGGAGCGGGGCTCAGTGGAGAGCTTGGGGCGTCTCTACATTCAGGAGATTGTACGGCTTCACGGTGTGACATCATCTATCGTCTCCGATCAAGATGCTCTCTTTACTTCTCGGCTTTGGAAGGGGTTGCAGGAGGCATTCAGGACGCAGCTACGACTGAGCACCGCTTTTCACCCTCAAACGGATGGTCAGACGGAGAGGACCATTCGGACTCTCGAGGACATGTTCCGCGCATGTGTCCTCTACTTTGGTCGCAGATGGGAGGACCACCTACCCTTGGTGGAGTTCACGTACAACAACAGCTACCACTCCACCATCGGGATGGTACCATACGAGGCGTTGTACGGCAGACCTTGTAGATCTCCTTTGTGCTGGACAGACCCTGGGGAGTCAGCACTTGTGGGACCAGAGATGGTCCGGGCCACGACAGAGAAGGTCCAGGTCATCCAAGAGCGGATGAGGACAGCTCAGAGCCGGCAGAAGTCTTATGATGACAGGAGGTGGAGGCCACTTGAGTTCGAGGATGGCGACCACGTCTTCTTGCGTGTCTCACCTCGACGTGGATTACAGAGATTTGCTCGAGGCGGCAAGTTGTCTCCATGCTTCATTGGACCTTTCCAGGTCCTCAGCAGGATTGGCGAGGTGTCTTATCGCCTGGATCTACCACCTCAGTTGCACCGGGTGCATGACGTCTTCCACGTATCTCAGCTGAAGAGATACGTGCATGACCTGACACACATCATTGACCATGGGGAGATAGACGTTGATGATGTGGAGACTTTTGCGGAGGTCCCGGTGGAGATCGAGGATCGACAAGAGCGGGTCCTACGTGGACGCTCGATTCCTCTAGTGCGCATCAGATGGAATCATGAGAACCTCCAGGAGAGCACTTGGGAGCGGGAGGCTCAGATGCGTGCTCAGTACCCACATTTTTTCCCTAGCTTATGATGTATCTTTATGGGGACGTAAATCCCTGAGGTGGGAGTGATGTAAAGACCCGTAAATTTCAAGGATTTTTTTTTAATTTTCTTTGGAATTTTACAAGGACGCAGTTTCTGACGACACCTGATTCGAGGCCTGGTGTGCCCGGAATCATTTTCCGAAGTTTGGCTCGGGTACGTTTAGTGAACGGACGAGTGGGTTTTTCTAACTTTTGAACCGGTGCTCGGAATCGAATTCCGAGGGCACCGATGGAATTGCAGCGCCGGTATTTTCTTAGAAATTCCTCTTCCGGAGTTGCATTTTCTCGGGTGTGGTTTTTAATTTTTGGGCTTAAAGTTAAGAAATAAATTAATTGGTATGAAAAACTTTATTTTATTTCACTTAAAGCCACTTCAAAGCCACTTTAAGCTGCTTAAGCTGAGTTGAAGCGGATAGGGTGGAATTCAAAATATCCTACCCTCTTGGTAGGATATTTGTGAGGTGGGCCCGCACGAGCCCCACCGTTTTTTCCACTAAGTAACGCACCCACAAAAACCCATCATTATGAAAGTCAACTGACGCGTTTTCTTAAATTCTTAATGCACCATTTAATTGGGCGGTTAACTTTGTTAAATTAATTCTATGAATTAATTTAATTGTTTCTTAACCTGTTTAAAATCCGTTGACATAATAATAAAATAAGACCAACGCACGACTTCTTGAGGATTGCTCGTTGAGAGGTTTTTGAAAAATTTTGTGCCTTCATCCTCCTTCGCGAAGAACGCGAAGAATGCGAAGAAAGCAAAGAATGCGAAGAATGCAAAGAACGCCGTCACCCTCGGAGATTGACGATGCTTCTTCCGAGACGTTCTTCCCTGCAACGATCTCTGATCACCAACTTCTTGAGGTAGGAGATTTCGGTTTTCTTCTTTTAAATCTTTTTGTGGGTTATAACAACATCATGGATTTAATTAATATAATTAAATCTACATGTTCTTGAACATCAGAGTTCGAAGACGCGACACCCTTCCACGACGCGGCGGTCCCCTCCTTCCGCGGTGATCAATTCCGCGAAGAACGCGCGTGCGACGACTTGACGAGGTAGGGGTTTTGTTTGTGAAATGAATTTATTTGCGTGGTTGTTTCCTCCTAAAAACAAAGAACCTGAATCAAGAGCCATTTTAATTTATTAAAATTGTATAATGTTTTGTTTTCCATGTGTGGAATATTTTCTTCCCGATTTTTATCACCTAACGCGGAGGGTGCGGGCCAAAAAAACACGACCCGACAACCCTCCGCAGTTCTTCGTTGATGCGCGGATTGGCGGGCGACGACAAAACATTCCGCAGGGGTGATTCGTTGTTTCCGCAGTGAAGAACGGGACCCGGGAGGAGCCTCGGCGCAGACGGGAGTGGAATCGGACCACCGGAGCAACTCCGGTGGCCCGCAGAAACCACCGGCGGCACGGGTCGTCGGCACGGCTGAAGCCGTGGCGGCGGTAGCACCAGAAGACCCGCAGTCGCGTGGGTCCGGTGCACACGGGACGCGGCAATGCCGCGTCCGCTGACCAGGGCGGCCCCCGCGGGGGGGGGGGGGGGAGGGGGGGGGTGTTCACACGCGGGGGCAGCGCGCCCCCGCCCCCGGACTCGCTCGCTCTGCCGCTCGGCCAAGCCGAGTTGGGCCGAGCCGACCCGCTGGCCGGGTCGCGCCCAACTGGGTCAGGTCGACCCGGTTCGGGCTGACCCAGGGGGGTCGGGCCGGGTCGGTCTGGGCCCAGACCCCCCGTCTTCGGACCGTTTTCGGTCTTTTTCCCGTATCTTGAGCTACGGGCCTTCGTACGACGCGCCGTCAGCGGCGATGTGATCCTTGGATCGGGACGGTCTTTTTGGTATATCACACTCAAGGTTTCAGAATACTTTGGGTTCGGCCGAGTTGGTTCGTACACGAAACCAACCGGGCCCTCGGAGCGGAAACACTCATATCTTGAGCTTCGGACGTCCGATTGACATGCCGTCGACTTTGGTGGATTTCTATAAGTAAGACGGATATTTTGGCATACTCCAGCCAAGGTTTAGACACAGGTGGAGTACAGTCGGGTTGGTTTTTCCTTAAAGTCCAATCCGGCCCCTGGGACGAAAAAGCCAATAACTCTCAGACCGGGCGTCCGATTGACGCGCCGTCTGCGACGTTGAGTTCCTGTTGACGATACAGAAGTTTTGGATACATCAACTCTGGACTATGTGTTAGTTGATTTATCAGCCTCTCGGCTCGTGGAGAGGACCCTCCCGAACGAGCTTGCTGTGTGCGGGAACCCTAGAGCTGGCTGCGACTGCTACTGTGATGACGATGACTGTGCAGATATCCTCAGTGGATTCGACGGAGACGACTACAGCACTCAGCGATCCTTTGTGGGTCAGTGCTACCGATCCTGTGTGGGTCAGCGCTCAGCGGTCCTGTGTGGGCCAGCGCCTACAGGTCCTTTGTGGGCCCGATCCTGTGTGGGTATTTGCGGGGGTTAGTTACATATCGATCCTTTGTGGGTCATATGCTTTGTGGGTCATTGCGGGGGTTATTACCTATCGATCCTTTGTAGGTCCGACAACTTAGATGGATCAGTGATCATCTCTATCATCATTTCAAGAGGTATACCTGTGTGAGGTGAATCCTATTTACACTCCTTTGTGGATTGTGTTGTGCTATCCTATGTGGATTACGTTTTTCTTTCCTTTTTGGATTGTGTTGTGCTATCCTGTGTGGATTTACATTTTGCTTTCCTGTGTGGACTGGGTATTACTTGAGCTCAGATGTTGGAGCTGAGTGAGAATTGATGACTTAGGTATATGTCTGGGCATATACCTAAGCTGTGTCGGATGTTACTTTGTGATTGTATCTTTCCTTTGTGGTTTATCCTTTGTGGATTCTGGGAGACCTTCGAGGGTCTCGGGGTCCCTACTATGTAGCTTATACTCACCCCTATACGGGCTATGCCCGCACTACGTTGTGTTGGTTGCAGAAAAAGGACATCGCTGATCGTGGTGGAGGCTTGCGGAGCAGGACGGTACCTAGAGGTGGACCACTGGGCGGGACGTACTCGGAGCGGTAGGCTGGACCCAAGGAGAAGTGGAGGCTATCTGTACCCACCCTTCAGGTGGGACTTCCAGTGGATGGCTCGATATTGCGGCTTTACTTTTCAATTTCTGTTTTTCGCTTTTCAGTTGTACTTTACAGTTGGGATTGTATTTCTGGACCCCTTTACTTTCTGCACTTACTGTTGTACCAGCTTTTACTTAGTGTTTACTTTTTCCGCTTGCTTACTCTGTGGTGCTTGTTTACTTTACAAAGGAAATGCCTTCCCTTTTTACCGGGATTTACGCCTTGGTTCTAGTCGCCAGCCCCTGGTCTATGGAAGGCGGGCTTGGGGTAGTCACGACACGAGCCCCGAGGTCGGGTCGTGACAATAATATTTATTATTATGCAAGTTATCAAACTTTATACAAAATATTATTATTATTATTATTTTGGTATGGGTTTTTTTAAATATTATATTTGTTTTCAAGGGAAATTGTTGTAATTAAATAACATTTTAACCTAAAACTTTTCTCTATAAATATATAGTTATATATATTGTGCAGGGTTAATCAAAAATAGAAAATAGAGAATCATTGTGTACACAAAAATTATTTATCTCTATTAAATTCCTCTTCTATTCCTCTCAAGAAGTATAAGAACTCCTTCACGAACAATGGATCTTGGAATGATCTAGATGAGCAATGCAAGAAAATTGATTCACTATGCTATCACCCAAAACACAATTATCATTTCTTGGAGATCAAATAATCATGTGTGGATCATCACAAGAATAATTATACACTTGAATCTTTATGGCACAACAAAGTTAATCCAAAAGGATTTTCGGGAGATCAAGATCATCATCAAAGAGATGATCTTAAGATGAGGTAATAATTTCTTCTAGATATAAATAAATTAATTATAAATTTAATGTGTAAGATCTTATATTGGGGTTTTTGGAAACACTAAATAAAAAAAAATTGACACCCACTAAATGTGCTTTTTTCTGTAATTAGAAACATCACTATAGAAAAAGAACATTAGAAAAAATCACCTAGGATAATCATGGTAACAACTAGCCCCATAAGACCATAAAATAAGCTATTGAGGTTGAATATCAACAATTCAGAACCTCAGAGTCCCTTGATCCTGAAACACTCCATTGAAAACTCTTCTCTTCAAGGAACCCTATTGGTTACCCTCTCATAGTAAACCACCTTGTGAGTACATTTGATTTATAAAATCCATATTCTTCTAAAAATCCATATATGTTTTCAATTTAAGAGTAGTGACTGTATACCAAATTATAGGACAAAGTGCCTCCTCGAGACGTTGCGCTCTAGAATTATCATAAAAATAAGTTCTGGTGTGAAACACAAAAGGTCCTTGAACCTAATTACCCGCTCTCTCATAGACATAATACCTTCAAAAAAAGAGTGACTCCTACATATTCATTTCCTTCATGCTCAATCATACGAACTCTAATTGGAGATACTTTTAAAAGTAAACCCACAAAACACCAACCTCCTTCCACTCACCAAGATATATTGTCCACCACTAATGTATAACCCCTCACATCTAACTAACTACCAAAGTGATCTAGTTCTCTATCAAGGCTTGGTTTAAACTGAAGGTGATATCAAGATCCTCTGTATACCTCTCTATATTTAGATCAATAAATCCTCCCTTGTACATACCCAAAGCCTTCTTCTAAAAGGAAAGCAACATTCTCAGCCACATATCCTCCTACTCAACTAGATCAACCCTTTGAAAATCAACCCGAATAGCCTACTAAACCTCCACTACCTAAGACACAAGAAGATAATGACCAAGATCTATAGATGAAATGGAAATAAAAATTTCATAATATTGTTAAGGTGGAATTTTTATCAAGTATATTCAATAAATTTTAATTTTTCCATAACCACCCAATTCAATCAAGATCACAAGTCAATCATGACGCATATACCTCTCATAGGCCTCTACATTGAAAGTTCTTCCACCTCAGTTGGTCATTGTTTATGATGCTTTTTATAGGGCCCACAAATGTTTTGACATGAATGTGCACACATTGGATTTATGTTTCCCTACATTCCCACTTTCCAAAGGTGAGTTAATTTCATCACTTTCATCAGTGATGTACACTTATTAATAAAAATAGGATAATGGGTTGTCAGTTCCTCTTTCATTGGATTCCTCCATGTAACTCATTTCCTAGTCTAGGTATCCCTCATATATCTTATTCATATTATTGAAACTCATTCCCAGTTCCATATATTTGTGGACGCCGATTAATTACACTGCTTCTGTCTTGGCAGGGTATCAACCTTTAATTGAATAAGATGGTAACATCAAGAATGTTTGGGCATCTCTAAACACTATGTCTGTTGGAAACCTAAAAATAATTCCCCTTTTTAATTCGGACGCATCTTAGGCATGAAACCAAATTCATCTCATGTAAGTCACGAGGTAGTTGACACCATGGGAGTGAGTCCTCCAAGGAATTTTACCTCAGGCATCCCATGTTTATTGCATGGGGTAGGTATTATGGAAAAAGTCACAATTTCTTTGTCCTATGGGGATGGATCAAAACATCCTATAGAGAAGATCAAGGCACAAGTTTAACTTCTTTTGGATATATAATTGGTTGATCAAAATGCCTCACCAAGGTGGATCAAGGATGTGTATCCCTAATAGGGAAGATGTCACACTTGGAGAGTTTATCGATGGATTAGAATATCTATGGAGATGCATTCAGATTTGTGGATTAGAATGATCAATGAAGGAATATCTGAGAGGTGTGTCACTAAAAGGGAGTATGTAATACAAAAGTTTACCATTTTTAGGATTTAAACTTAAAGAGGAATCTTACATACCCTGATTAGAAGATATGGATCAAAACCCATATAGTTTAATGCTATAGTATATGGTCATGTGTCCTAACTCATCAATGTTGTTTAACTTCGTGTGGTAAGTATGTAGTTTGTGGGGATTATGCATTGAGAAGAACTTCACAATAAGATTTATCTTGGGGGTATGGTGTGGAAATTACACATGTAAGATTCCTGGAATGGGTGTTAGGTTTGATGATTGGGAAAGATGGTGTGGGGATTATGTATAGAAGCTTCATGGAGGATGCTAGGAATAGTGATGATGTGGTTGGGGCTTATGCATGTAATTTTCTTATTCTATCTTCTTCATGCCGGGTTGTGAGGTAATACCATGTCCACTACTTGGGGTAAGATTATAGTTTAACTTTGTGTGAATGGATGTGGTGGTTGTGGATTATTCACTAGGGTTCCCATCGTTTCTTTCTCATGTCAAGTCACGAGGTCATCCCATGGCCATTTCTTAGGGTAAAATTATAGTTTAATTTTATGTGGAAGGATATGGTGGTTGGGGATTATGTGTGGAAGCTTCCTATTTAGGCTTCCTCATGTTAGGTTATGAGGGTATCTCAACATTTTCTAGCGGTCAAGGAATATGATTGGGGATTACACCTGAGATGGAGGCCCATGGTTGTTGTTCGGTGGTCATCTCATGGTTAATACATGAGGAATCTTATGCTTGACACATAGGGTATATTGTGTGTGTCACTAGAGGCATTATATATTTTTCATACAGGGTGTGATAGTGTTAAAATTAATGTAGTGAGGAGTGATGGGGGTTGTCTCATGATCATGGCATGAGGAATCCCATGCTTGACACATGAGGAATCTCATTTTTTTCATTGTAGGCATCCTATTTTTTTTATATAGGGTGTACTATAGTTTAATGTCTTGTTACAAGTACTAAGGGGGTTTGTCTCATTATCATGGAATGAGACATCTCACACTTGACACAAAATTCATCTTGTGTTTTTCTGTAGGATGCATCCTATATTTTTTATAAAGTGTGTACTACAGTTTAATTTCATAAAGTGGGTAATACTATGAAGAAGATTCCTAGAAATGGACGGTGTGGGATTTATGCAATGGCATCCCTTTCTTCCACAACCTAGCATGGGAGTTAAGTGATGGAGTTTTAGAAGTTTCTTGAAGAGTGTATTGACTCAAGGTTCCGATGGAATATTATATGAGGATCTCAACTCATAACATGGAAAAGGGACCCAAATGATTAAGCCAACTCAAGGAATTTTTGGGAGAGTAGAAGAGTATCTGGAATCATGGTATTTTCAGGGTTGGACACTGGGGATGTATAAGGTGAAACCCAAAATGACCTTTACCAGGCCTCAAAATTTTATAGTGAAACTCTCTATTTTTCATGGGGGTGAGTGATGGTAGTGAAGGGACTAGGCGAAAGGCCTAAGGCTACAGCCCGACACTGATCCCGAGCGGGGGTGCAACTATGCAGGTGGGTGAGAAACTTTTCATTATTTTATAAAATTATGCAGTTGTGTGAAAAGGAGTTCGCATGAGGCATGGACTATAATCATGATTTTATTAAATGGTGTGTCACATAACATTGAATTTTTTTGAGAACAGAGTTGCAAACAAGATGGGACTATGCACAAAATTGTGTTCTTAATGGAAAAAATTATGTGCAGATGCCTTATTATAATCCCATACTTTGATGGAATTTTCTTAGGTAAATGCATGTAACTTTGGGACTTGGGGGATGTTTGAAGGATCAAACTCAATGTTTCACATCTGATGGCTCCACCTGGAGGTCCTATTTCATTAAATGAGGGGTTGATGTCATATTAATTCATATTTTCTCCATGTCATGAAACTTTAGCCTTTTGTCGTGAATCTTTTGGCACTATCACACAACGTTATGGAGTTGAATGAAAATGGATTTGTATATGGAGGCTGGATCCCACATGTGAAATAACTTCTCAATTTTATGATTCTTTTTACGTGCAATAGGATGGTTGAGTTATGGGTTTGCACACAATATTCAATTATTGTGTGCAACACTTCTTTCTTACACGCATGGGACTTGGCTACACATTAAGACTGAGGATACTCTATATAACTTATGATCACATGTTTCACAAAAAATATATCCAAGACAATGAAGGAGTTTTATGAACTTTTTAGAAAGTTTCATTCAAATCCATACTTTTCCATAGAATCGCCTTAGCTAGTTGTTTTTGGCAGTCTGACTTTGAACGGTCATAACTTCTGATTTGTAAGTTTGTTCTAGATCTACGACTATTCAAATCAAAGCCCGTGAAATGATCAACACATTAGAACTGGGTTACTTAGAATTTGGTCCATTCTTGGTTGAGTTTTTTCATTTACAACAGTCATTCAGTGGGATAAAATAACTTGCATCAAATCATGGGGGGCCTTAAAATCAAATGTCATGGCTGGTCTTCCTTAGCCTATGTCAAACATCAGGATCAACTGATGTCATTAACATACCAAAGCATGAAGCTCTCCCTATTCCTAACACTAAAATCCACCATACCCCTCATCTAAAACCATTCAATACCACTTTTTCATGACCCCTCTCCCCAAAGGCACCACTTTTGGGATGACAATGAAGGACGAATGATAATAACCCCCCGAGTTTCACCTTCAATAGGCCCCGAGTTGAAAATAAGCAGTAATGGTATAAAAATATCACATAAATGGAAGTAATTACCCTCTATAACATAGGATATAGAGATATGATATCAAAAATCAATCAAATCCATGACATAATATAAAATAAATCCAAAACCATCCCACAATGCATGTATAAAGTAAGCAGATACAATAGTCTCCAAAAAAACCAAAGAAAAATACTATAGAAATGAATCAATAATAGATCCAAATGTTACATCTAGTAATGTCCAAAAATACCCACATAGAGCTCCTAGAAACCTGAATATAGTTTGTATATATGTATAGTGATAATACAAGTAAACTCAGAAGGATTATACCCAAAGTATCTCATGCACATGTGAAAAGAGCATACTAATACACCAGTGTGAGAAAAATGGAACCAAAATCAAATATATAGGCCAACTAAGAACACCTATCCTCACCATGACACCCTCTACAAATAACACATCCAAGTATAATAACATAATAAGAAGCATACTGATAAAATTTTTACCATATACCTATTTCCTGTTGATTAACTACTCCCCCCAAACATCGTATGTCCTAGTGATCCCATATATTTCAAACATCACATCGTTCCAAGCACCCCATGTGAAACTATCCATCATATAACATCTCACCCAAAGATAACTAGGCCATCAAACTACATATCTCTCAAAGTCAACTAAGCGATCACACCACATCAAAACTAGTATAGTATGGTATCATGAACATGATGTACATCAACACCATTTTTTCCTCCCACCGTGCCTAACCCCACCATAACCACATCACTATAATATCAAACAAACACCCCTAGTGCACTTTTGACTTCTAGCCATGACAACATGTACATATCTATCTCTTTTAGAAGAGAGATCGGGAATGAGTGAGTAGCTTGGTATCCACCCTCACCACTGGGATGTTGGAAAAAGAACCCCTAAAAATATTTGGTTTTTGGTACATAGTGCTCGATATGGGTGGGATTCATATAGAAATCACAATGAAAATACATGATATATATATAATAGACACCCATAATCCCAACTTATGGGTTCAAAAAAATCCTTATACCAACCCACAACATCACCACCAATCCTCATGGCAGCTTCTACTTTCACTCCTACCTCTAAATGCACAACACCACACAAAAATCCATATGACACATACCACATTTCATATTATTTATCAAATTATGAAAATTTATATATTTTCCATTTACCAAACAATTTCATTTCTTCATCCCATTTATTTCACATTAAGCATCAACCACATTTAACCACACCTTCCATATTATTTTATGAATTCATTACTAATTTCAACCCATGATATTTTAATTTAGGATTTTCAATTGATTCCATTACTACTAGGACACCAAAACAACAAACCACCACATTAAAACAAACCAACTTTCCTATTCCAATAAGCCACCACGTTGCCACCATTTCACAGCAACAACCACCCCATCATCACAACAGGTACAAACCATTCCCACATCTCATCAAATATACCCCAAACATCAAGACCACACATCACCACCACACATCACATCCTCTCTATATCACAACCACACATCACCACCACACATCACATCCGCACATCACAACACTTTCCAAATCATCATTCACATAACATTTTTTAGATTTACCCAGGGGATTATCATCAATTTCACTTCTTTATTTCAATTTCATTCTCATAGAGGACATAATTTACAAGGGAAACCAATTATTAATTTAGATATAAGTGGTTACCAATATCCATTTAACATGATAACAAAAAACCACACAATAAGGGTTCCTCAAAAACATCAACCATAGTGAAAACAAATCCCCCAACGGTCATGATTTTCAATAAGGCATCAAGACAATACAATCACAATTATCAATAATATCAAAAGTTATAAAATATGCCAAATAATTCCCATTTACCTACAATTTTAGTAAGTCCAACTCAATATCTTCATTAGGATAGTGCATAATATCCTACCAAAGTAAAACAAGAGCATAAGCCCTCCCTATGATAAAACTAGTGAGAAACAAAGGATCCCCTACCTTAGTGATCTTTTCAAACCAATTTCAAATATGGGATCAAGAGGGGACAATCACTAAGAACCACAATGAAGAAGAGTTCCTTGATTATCCTAAAACACAACACCCCACATCAAATTCTCAAAAAAAACATTATCAAAACCAAAGTCTTTACCTAGAAGCAACCTTCCCTATCCTAAAACAGTGATAAACTAGAGAAAAAGTAGGATAAAATGAAGGTAACTCACCCTAAACCTCCACATATTGATCTTCCAAGGTCTTGGTTGAAGCCCACTAATAGGGGGTTGAAAGGAAACCCTAGGAAGCACTTCAGTTGATCAAGAAATGATAGAAAATATAGAAGAAAGATAGTGTTCTAGGGAATTTTAGACTTCATAGGTGTTCTAAATAATAGAAGACCATGGTGCATTCCCTACCACCATGTAATAGTATGGAAACATTAGAGAGGGCTGCGACACAAAGTGGATGGACCATGATGCATCTAGGTTGTTCAAAAAACCACTGAGAAACATGGATATCTCTACACTGTAGATCTGATAAAACATTGGTGAATTACATAAAGAAACCAAGGCCACTACACTGTAGAACTCAATAATAGTAAGGGGATATAACATAACCAAATTCCATAGTGTAACTATACCTTAAAAGGAAGAACTGATGAAAACTACCCCTCGAGCTACTACATCACAAGTTACACCTCTATGACATAACCACTTGGGTTAAAAACCCATCTTCATGTCGTAGCCTCTCTCCAAGCCACAACTATGCCCAAATTAAAAGTATCACCAAAACTAAACCCAGGCCTCCCCTATATCACATATGGTCTCTCCACACCGCATCGACCATCCTTATGGAATAGCCCATCACTCCACGCCACAAAAACATCATTAGATGAAATATCATCTCTGTATCCTCTTTCTTTTCACAAAACTCATACGGAATTCCTTGGGTCAACTATAACACCAGAATTGTAGCAAATTAATGGGTTGGAAGGTTCGTACTACTAAATAGTCAAATATCTCAGCGCAACAAGAAGGCAGTGTGAGAAGACACTTCAGGATGGCTGACCTATACAAGAGGGATAGGTGTGATGATGCTTATCATATATCCTTCCAACCCCATGTAACTGATATGGTATGGAGGGTATACCTTCCATGTGACCATCTACACTAGTGACCGATTTGAGGATGCAATGCAACATGCTTGTGATGCAAGTGAGGGTCACACAGGCATCACCTGGTGGGAATATCAAAAGATAGACCGGTGTGTTAACACCTATCATCCAACTCTCCTCCCAAGACACATATGGATGGTTTTCCTTCCACAATGCTTCAACTTGCATGATGCAATGGTTTATGGAAATGGGGGTGATGAAACCTTCATACAGGGATCAAGGTATGATGATTACTAGTAGGGGGTTTCATATGACATGCAACATCACATGATTTAGACTGCTTACTCAGGGCCTTAAAGGGACATCTCTAGGCCTTTAGGCCACTGGTCCATTAGGACATAAAATAGTATATTGTTTTTTCAAGCCATTGGGCCTTCGAGTCATGTAAAGTGTTTCCTCTCAACCCAGTTGAAAAAGTAGGGATTCATTAACTTAATAAAAATGGGGGCGTTGCCCCCTACCTGTTAAAAAAAATCAATTTTAGTTTTCATATTTAATATAGGAATTAATTTTTTAATTATTCATTTTAATTTTTTTTGAAAATTTATATAATTAACAACACTTTTTAATTTTTTTAATATATTTTTCAATATATTTATTTTTTAATTAAATTACATTCATTTTTAACATTCGTTAATTTAATATTTATTATTCATTAAAATGGAAAGTGATTTTTACTTTTTTTTTATAATTTTATCATTTATTATATTTATTCATTTAATATTTTTGCAATTTACTAATTTAATATAATTTTTATACATATTTAATCATAAATATATTTTATATTTTCAATAATTAAATATATTCATATTTATTTATATATATATAATGTTCCCTTAAATATGATTTAAACAAAAAATATGTATTTATATTTAACAAGTCATATATCTAGTAAAAAATGGATTATAATTAAAATTTAATATTAATTAAAAATATTGGCTAACTAGTATTGAGTAATAGACATTAATTATTATATAATATCATTATTTTCTTGTACAATTTAATATATATCAAACTTTTGTTATATATATAAATTAATTTCACACACACATTTACATAATTAATGTAATTTTATATAGAAACAAGTGCACACATAATATTTATGTAATTTTTTCAATTTTTCATATTCATTTTTGAATTTCATTTATTAACATAATATATTTAATATTTTTTTAATTGGTAAGTTTTATTCATTTTTATATTTTTATTTGATATGTACTATTTATTACTATTAAATATTTTTTTTATAATTCATTCTTTTTAATATTATTTTTTATTGATAATATTAATTATTTTTATTATTTTCACAATTTATTCATTTTTTTAATTTATACATTTTTATTCATTACCATTTAATTTTTTAATATGGTCTGTGTAATTTATATAAAAAACATGTGTTCTTATTCATTTTCACATTTTTTATTTTTTATTTTTATTTTTTAATAATCTATATAGTTAATAAAATTTATTCATTTTTTTAATATTCTTAAAATCTGTTGGTTTTTTAATTATTAAATTTTACTCCTTTTTAACAGTTATTCATTTAATATTATTTACTCACTTATGGTGTTAATTATTTTTTACTTTTTTTTGTAATTTATTTATTTTAATTACTTATTTATACATATTTATTCATCAATATTTAGTGTTTTTAATTTGTATTCATCTTTATTTTAATATATATTCATTTTTAATTTTTTAAATAATTTAAATAATTAATATAACTTATCCATTTTTAAATATTTTTGATGTTTATTCATTTTTAAGTATTCAATTTCACTCATTTTTAACATTCTTTTATTTAAGAATGTTTTATCATTAATAATGTTAAATATTTTTTACCTTTATTAAAATATATTCATTTTTTATATATATTCATTTCATATATTTTTATTTTATTTTAAATAGTTTTTATCAGTGCTTTCCAAAAAAGCACTGATAAATATGAGTTTTATCAGCGCTCAAACAAGTAGATCTAATAAAACACATCTTTACCAGTGCTATATTTATCATGATAATAAAGATATATCTTTATCAGCACTAGAATTTAGCATTTATAAATATATGTTTTATCAGTGATTCTTATTTTAGTGCTGATAAAACCCATCCTTATCAGTTTTTTTTATAAAGTGCTAATAAAAAAATATCTGATATTATAAATCCAACCCTAACAAAACCAACTTATTCACATTATTCAAATATTTAATGGAATTAGACCTCTTCCGCTTCTCCCCCTCACACTTCTCGAATGAATCTATCCTATCAAAACCTAAGGCATGTGATTATTTATACTTCTCTTTAGTCGATCTTTCATTACTACAATATATTTATGTCGTTGAAACCTCATTATATCTATACGGGTCTCACCTCCTTGCACTTTATATGTCGAAAAAATCCATTCACTAGTCACCTAAATCACGTGATCCCCCTAAATACTCATGCATGTTGCATATATGGGTCATTCCAATGGTTTGTTCTTGATGGATTATAGTTTTAACTAGATCCCATGCCCATCCCACATTAGAAGTTCATCTAGGAAGAGTCTAGAACTCATTGAACTGAAGGAGGGGATCGAGGTGTGCCTTACTGCAATATCTGATTGTTCATAATGCTCGTGATAATAGTGTAATGAATAGATATTGTCTATGACATTCTTTGATATTTCTATTAAAACATTCTTAGTCTTATCAATTATATTAAACGATGTATAAAGTAGTTATTTGTTATAAAAACTGTTGATTGTTTCTGAATTCAAGGTTTGAGATACTATTTTTTCATCACATTGATGTATTGGAGTGCATAAGGGCTCATATATAAAATATAACATCTTTAGGGAAATATAAATATTTATTATTTTGATAATGTCAATGTTTTCTATATTAGTGGTGGGGAAATTAAATCTATAATTATATTGAAAATTGGTTTCATAATTTACATATTTTTATTATTCCACGTATATACATTTCATTTTTATATCGTATATGACCAAAGTGTCTTTTTTTATTTAAAATATTATTCATTCTATTTATATGAATAAATTTTATAGAATTTGTTTCAAATTTCATATTTTAGATAATCTATTCAATAACTTTAGAAATGATCATATCCATATTTTTTATTCTAAAATCACTTAAATATGGTACCAAAAGAGTTAACATTAAACAATATTATGGATTTATTCAAAATAAAATAAATTAAGTTGTATATAGTAATATTTAACTATTAAAACATATTTCAAAACACTTTACTTAATTTTGTAACATCTCGGACCTAGTTCATTCATAAGTAACCGAACTCGGTTGGCCACATGGCCTCAAGTGCAGCTCCCCATACATTAGAGGCTTCTAACTAGCAGTGAGGGTATAAGGTGGTATAGAGGGGATACTATAACCTTATGATCATAGTATAATAATGGTAAAATGAATTAATAAATAGCAGAAGAAAAATAAATGAAATCATAGAAACAAAAGTAAATTATCTCAAAATTAGTCGTAAATAATCCCAAGGTAGTGTCAAATACAAAATGACGGCTATTTCATGGAGCTATACTAAAGGTAGGAATACATGGAAGTAGGTACATATAAATACATGTGAATAAAAATAACTAAAAATTCTAAAAAGGAGATCTTTAATAGCATCATGATCCAAGGATCACTCCCATGCTCGCATGCTCCCATGCTATATGAAATCAAGCATCCATGACCAGTTGCTTACCCTTATCCCTACCGACATCCATGATGTCTTTTCAAGTTCCAAACAATGTCCCAAACAAGGTGTGAGATATACTTAGTAGGACACCACCATCGACATCTATAAAAAATCCATCTTGTTTATAAAAACTATAGCCATGTGCATTTATAACAAGTAAAGATATAAAATGAAAGAAAAATATAACCAGATCCATGTTTACATGCTATAACTGAAATTAGACTATAAAATGTGAGAATAAATAAATATATATAAGAGAAATATGTAGGAAACAACTAGCTTCACTGTGTATTTCATAGATAAAGTGTATCAAACCTACATGGGCCAGGTCCCAAAGTAATGTCCAAGGTGACCTCCTCAAGACCAATGATCTTATCTAAGGTGATCTCAAGACATGTAGACCTACATGGGTTATAAACCCAGGGCCCATGGATGTGGTGTCCTAATATCTATATATATGAATATACCTATGGTTCATAGGCGTCATACTTCAACCCCCTATTCATTTCCATCTCGGTAATCATGTTGCTGTCATTTCGCATGATCCATCGTTGGTTCCATACCATGAATTTCATCATCAAGCAAGCAATATAAAGATTCAAGGGCTATCTTAGTGTCTATACCCATGTAAAATCATCCCTCTTGTTATAAAATCATCATTTGATCTATTCATTTACACATTTAAATTAATCAAGGCTTTTTAATAATTGGTGGAAAGATCACACACCCTAATTGGTGGTATTATTTTAGGGAAGTTGGAAGAAACCACCTTGGAGGTGGGTTGGGTTGATGTTGAAAACCTCCAACCAAGTCAAGGGGCTATGGAGGAATCACATTTAAGGTTCAATTAATTAATTTAAGACATTAATTAATTTTTGGAGCAATGTTCATAAGGTCTGGCATGCAACACAATGGTGAAAATTTATAAGAAACAAGACTTTAGGTAAAATGTATAAACCTCCTAACTTATGGAATTAGAAGAACATGCTTCCAGTATTAGATTTTGATTTGAGATAGAATTTGAGAAATAAGAAATATATAAAACACCCTAAAAATAGGGTAAGTAGTCTGTATGAAGATCTCACAATGGTTGGAGAGAGAAACCATGAATACAAGGCAAAGGATCATAGTACTTACCAATAGGAATCCAATGAGATAAATGATGAACGAATCAACTGTTGGGTGGAGGAGTTTCTTCAAATCCTAGGTTGAGCCATGGTTGAGCTCCAATAGTGGAGAATGGGTTGTGTGTGGAGATAAAAAGAAGGGGGGTGGGGTTAATCCTTTAAAACATGTAGGGGAAAATTCATGATTTTACCCATATTTAAGAAGTAGAAAGGTCAAAAAAACCACGAACTAACCATGAAACAATCATTGTTCATGGAACTCACTTACATGACCTAGGTGAATGGTTATACTAAATATACACAATCTATGTAAAACACATGTATAACAATGTATTTAGAATTTTCAGGGTCATGCGGCCAAGGATACATGGTTAGAATAAACCATTTGACCCTTTTCAATGCACTAGATCACCCTGAATGGTTTATTCAAACCATGTGAATTGGGATTTATAGTTTGAACTAACCATGAAACCCACCTATTTTCTCAAAAATATGGGGCTCTGGGATCTGAACAAGCCCCAAATTCCCCCTAAAACATTCCTTAACCCAATGAGCATTTATTTTATGAAAAAAAATAATTGAGCTAAAATTAAAATCTTTCATGTGTTATAGAAGAATTAGGGTGTTATAGCCTACCCCACCTAAGACAACTCATATCCAGGTTTCCCTTCCAAGGATAGTAGAACATATTATGAGAAAAATCATTCCACTAAGAATATACATCGTCCCCTTGCTCCTAGGTCTCATCTTTTATGTTGCCATGCTTCCAAAACACCCAAACTAATCTAACTGACCTACTTCAAGTATCCTTCATGTTCTGATCTAAAATATGAATATGGTGATCCTCAAAAGAAGCATTAAATTCTACTTCCACCTACTCATGATGGAAAAAATTATGTAGGTATGATTAGTATCTAACTAAAAAAGAAAAGTGCAATATATTGTGCATAACTATATATCATTGAGGATGAGTTATCTAATAATAAAATAATTTGAACCTCTTTAAAACCTCAAATTGTTCTATAAACTAAGGTGACATCTTCCCTTCCTTCCTAAACCATTGTTTCCCCAGTCTAGTCAAAACACGTAAGAATACCTGATCCCTATCCTTGAACTCTAGAGTTTATTGATGACGATAAACAAACGACTTATTCCTAGACTGATTTGTACCCATTCACATTCAGATCAACTATACATGCTTCGACATATCTTGAATGAAATGGGTCCAAATAGTGCTGCCTCCCTGGCCTCTATCCCTCATAAATGTGATCAGTATCGACTACCATGTAAGGCCACATAAGGATGCATATGTATCATAGAAAAAAAATATTTTATTCAAAATTAAACTTGGTTAGAGGTATATTCTTTTCGCAAGATCCTTCGGAATCAAGTATGCATGCTCTATGACTATCCACTAACACTTAAATTTTGTGATCCAACTACCCATCGGTCTGAGGGTGGTGTGTTGTACTTATAAGTACCTATATACCTAATTCCCTCTTCACCCCTTCCTATAATCAAGAATTAAAACAAGCAACTTGATCCAACACAATATTCTATGTAACTTTGTGAAGACCTGTAATCTCTTAGACATAGAGACCTCCAATCTCATCAACTAAGAATACCTATTTAATAGGTAAAAGATGATAGAACTTCTTGATTCTATTGATCATCATGTATACAGCATTATTTCCTTGAGGGGATATTATTAATCTAGTAAAAATATCCATGGGGATGTCATCCCATTTCCACTCTAGAATGGGAAACAGTAGTAAAAGACCCGCTAGTCGCTGGTGTTCTACCTTCACCTTCTGATAGGTGGAACACTAAGTAACAATTCCAGTTATCTCCCTTATCATCCCAAGACTCTAATATTGATGTCTTAAATTATGGTACATATTTTTAATCCCATGGTGTCCCAATCAACTAAAAGTATGAAATTACCACATCAGATCCTCTCAAATGTCTATAGGAACCCAAATGCATCCAAGAATACACAATATCTCCTCCGCAACAATATTCCATCCAGGCAGTGGATCGTCTCTTGAAAAACCCTCCCATAGGACCAAGAATTATGGATATGAAAAACACCTCATATTTACCCAATCTATAAGTGAATAGGTCACTAATAACTATGTATGTACTGGTTTTCCAGGATGGTCCTACACCTCTAATTACATCTATGAAAATATATCCATAATTTTCCACTCTTTGCTGGCCTCCTGCGCTTCTTGTTTCCAAGATTTCCTACTCAGAGTATCAACTAATGTATTTATTTTACTAGGTGTATATGCAAGATCAATGTTTATGTAATGGAAGTACTAAACCCACATCCTTTTAGTAAGATTCATGTCCCTATATGTGAATATGTTTTTGAGACTTTTTTGGTCTATGAATACCATAAACAACTCTATAAGGAAGTATTACCTAAAATAATTCAAGGCATAAAATACTACTGCTAACTTCAGATCATGAATTAGATAATGCCTCTCATGTGGCCTCAAATGACCAGAATTATATGCTAAGACTTGATCTCCTTGCATCAGAATGGATCCCTGCCTGAGACCTAACATATCACAGTAAATTGTATAGGCCCTACCTGGATATGGAAGAAGTAGGATCTCCATCAAAGTTAGTATCCATTTCAACCACTAAAAAGTTGTCTCACATGATTTATACTATATAAAATTTGAACACTTTTTAGTCAATCCTATTAGAGGTGATTCTAGACATGAAAAGTTTTTAATGAATCACCTGTGATAAGAAACCAACCCCAATAAACTTAGTATGTCAATGAAGTTATTGAACTTCCCCTAGGAATCTATAGCTTTTACCATCTCTAGGTTAAATGATAATTCTATATATAAAATCATGTGAACTAGAAAGTTAAACTTTTCAATCCAAAATTGGTATTGACTAAGCCTAACATAAATATGGTGATCTTTTAGTGTATTTTTTATAATCTAAAGAAGTTTGAAATGGTCGCATAAAGTGAAAGAATACACTAAGATATCTTCTATAAATAATAGCATAAATGAATCCATATACAGGTGGAAAAACTGATTCATAAAATCTATGAAAATTGAGGGAATTTTTGTGAGACCAAATGACATCACTAAACACTTATACAAACCATACCTACTAAGAAAATAATTAAGTTTTTTGTTTTATGGCATAAAACATACCCGATGATAGACTGAAGTCAAACCAATCTCCAAGAAAACCCCCACTCATCAGATATAGTCACAGAGGTCATCTATATAAGTTAAAGGATACTAGTTATTCATATTGATCTGGTTCATTTTATGGTAATCCACATTGATCCTGAGAGTCCCATCCACCTTCTTTGGTTAAAGCAAGGGTAAACCCCAAGGTGAAGTAGTGGGTCATATAAAATAAATAACATCTAAGTCCTCTAGCTGCCTATTGAGTTCCTGTAAATCAATAGTGGCCATTATTTAAGAGGAATTGGAAATGGTGTAGTTCCTAGGGCTGGATATATTAAGAACTCAACCTCTCTATTAAAAAGTAATATATAAAAAACATTGGAAAAACATCCCAAAAATGATCTACAATAAGAGGGAAACCATGCTGACACATTCATTAATCATTCAGATAGAGACCAGTAGTCGGGGTTATTACTCAAACTGACCCATGATTCTCAGGTCTGTCTCAACTAGCCTAGACATCCCATTCACCCTTATGAACATAACGTTCACCCTCAAGTGATGTAAAGGAAACTCCCTGGTTGTAATTATCTACATGGGAGTGATAAGGGATCAAATAGTCCATCCCAAAAATGATATGAAATCCTATCATCTCAAGGATGAAGAGGATCTATAAAAAATGATAACCACCTATTTCAAATTGGAATTCCATGCATTGAAAAACACTCTCTGTCCATATAGAAAATGGGGCTTTAAGGGTCATTATTCCATAGAAGTACTCAATCTCAAGGCCCAGGATCTCCACAACCTTTACAAATATAAAGAAATGGGATGCACCTATATCAGATAAAATATAATTCAATGTAGATGATACTAAAATAAAACCTTGAATTGTATAATTCTTGGTACTCTACTCCCCCGATACAGGATGCACTACATAGATCTGTCCCAATCCATGACCTTGTGATAAAACCTGACTTCCCTGAGTTGGGATGCTCTACTAAAACTATCACAAATATTTCTCAAAACCATGACCATGAGTATCCCCTTGTACTAATCAAATTTTCATGCTCTATATCCTTTCCTGAAGTGGAGATATTGATCCTACTCCAGGAACTAGATTTGGTACAGATCCTCTCTCACTAGACACAAGAGGAAAGGTTATGAAAAATCACTATAGAAGACTCACTCTACCATAGGATCGACACTTAGCTAGGATTCTATTACACTAGGGTTGAATGTGCCCCTACATCCCACATTGGTGATAGACTAGAAATTCTAGTATTTATACCCTGACTGGCACTTACCACATAAAAGGTATCAAAGCAATGCTTCATGCCCCAAAATACTACACTAGATGGTCTAGAATCTAGTGTACTCTGATCTATACCTCTAACTCACATCTAGTTGTGTTTGATGATTAGGGAATGGTTTAATATTTCAGACAAAATAGTTAACTATAAGACGTTCATCTGAGATCAGATAGGGATCCCATTCCTATCCTCAAAATATCTCACCCTAGATGACTCATCACTAGTATATATAGGCATAAATTACTAAATATTGAATAATCTATAACAAATAGAGTTCCCTACTCCAGGTTCATAAACTCCCTATCTTGGTTAGTCCTCAATTTTTCAGGGAAAATGTATTTATAAAATCTATATTGGAAATTCCTTCAAATAATTTCTTGGTGTTGATATTCCTAACTATGGATATCCCACCAATGTATTTCATATCCATGAAGCATATATGTTGTGTCCTTGACCCTCATTTCTAGTGGTTCCATTAGATGCTTGAATATAGAGAAAATGGTCTCAATACATAACTAAATAGCCTAGAGTCCCCCATCCACTAAGAATGTAGGTGGATGTTGTTGGAGAAACTCTCACATCAACTCTTCCATATAAGAGGTTGGTTGAATATATCCCTAGATATTCTGCATAAGTTGTATGAATCACTCTCAAAACTAAGCATCATCTCCCATGTCATGAATAGAAGGAGGTGACATGAGTGGAAATATTACAGGTAAAACTCGAGGATCAGGGCACACCACCTTAGGGGCATGGTCATCACCACCGTCATGGTTCACCCCTAGAGATCATCATGGTGGCATAGATCTAAAAAATAGGAGCACACAAATCAAGTTTGATTTGATAATAAAAGACCACAGATAAAAAAAGGACTTGTACAAGCCTTGAAAAAAGTAAGTCAACCCCTCTGCCTACTCATAAAGCCATTTTTTGGAGACATATTAAACCATAAGGAATCACAAGATACATTTCCCACTACTCGTCACAATGGTTGGGTCGAGGTCAACTTCTTTGTTTTAGTTAGGGGTCCTGGTATATGGTGTTTTAACTGAAAGTTATAGAGGAATTAAACCTTTA
Source organism: Viscum album (assembly GCA_963277665.1). Taxonomy (NCBI): domain Eukaryota; kingdom Viridiplantae; phylum Streptophyta; class Magnoliopsida; order Santalales; family Viscaceae; genus Viscum; species Viscum album. The sequence goes on from OY728144.1 coordinate 399,358,023, forward strand.
AGTTACAATTGGAATTCCCATTTAATAGTGACTATATATGAGTTTAAGATTTTAAAATTCTTTCATTTACACGTTAGGTCAATTAGATGAAGTACCTTTCCTAGTTTATACAGGTGAATGATTTATAAATTTTAATTGGTAGTTCATGTAACTATATCATGATGTTTAAATTTTATAGGACAATATAACTGGTCATATAAGATGATCTGACAAGATGAATCTCCATTCCCAATTTATAGAGGTACATGGACTCTTTAAATTATAATTGGAATTCAAGTATTCAAAATCAACCAACGTTTAGGTGCATGTAACTAGAGTTACATAGCTCAAACATGTGATAATTGGGTAATTATGGTATGAACATCAAGAAATATGGAAAAAAATATTTTGGTTAATGCAGACACTTTAATAACCAATTACTTAGTCCCATTTTTCCTATAGAAATGTTAGTTGCATAATAGATATACCACTTAAGACATGATCAACAAGTATCATGCAATCAAACAACGAAACTAGCATGGCATGGAATGTGAATCTATAGGGTTCCTATGATGATTCATAAATAATTATTCTTTTTCATAATAGTCCAAGGATAAAATAGAACCAATAATATTAATAATCCACACCATGCCTCTTGTGCCTCACCCAACAATGAAATCAGTGAAATAATAACATGAATAATCTATAACATTATGCCCTTATACCCATCAATTTGGGTTTTTCCTAATATGTGGTTTATCTAGTATTAAGAACAGGATCATTACCAAATTCAGACATATCTTAGTCTCTTTTATACCATCCCAAAATAGTAAGACAAAAGGAAAAATTCCCCGTGATTAAAAAATTTATTTTCTTGGATATGGTTCACACATAAGTAACTGAACATGGTTGGCCACATGGCCTCAAGTATGCCTTCTCATACACCATAACCTACTAACTATGAGTGAGATTCTATGGTCGTACAATGGGGAGACTATTACCTTATTATCAGAGTATTACAGTGGTATATGGAATGAAAAAATAGCATAATAAAAATAGTAAACGAGAGAATTGAAATGAAAGTAAATCATCGAGACAATAGTAGTAAAAACTCTAAAGGTGGAACGAAATAAAAAATGATGAGTATTTCATGGAGATTTACTAAATGTAGGAATACATGGAAGTTGGAACATATACATACATGTGAATAAAAATAACCAAAAAGACCAAAAATGATATCTCCAATAGCTTCACGAGCCAAGGATCGGTCTAGTGCTCCCATTGTCCCACGCTATTATAAAATCAATCATCCATGATCCGGTTATTTCCCTTATCCCAAACTACATCCATTGTATCTTTTCTTGTACGAAATGACATCCCAAATAGGGTGTAATATATACTCAGTAGGCTATCACCAACAATATCTATAACAAATCTAGCTTGGGTATAAAATCTATAACCATGTGTAGGCATAACAGGTAAAGATGTAAAATGAATGACAGATATAAACATGTCTATGAGTAAAAGATACAACTGAAATAAGGCTATAAATTGTGAGAATCAATATATATATATATATAAGATAAATACGCAATAGACAACTAAATTCAGCTTTCACCACATACATAAAGAGTATCATACCTAAATAGGTCGTGTCCCAAGGCAACGACCAAGGAGACCTCCTTAAGACCAAGGATCTCATCCAATACAAGCTCGAAATAGTGTAGACCTATATGGTCTAGGAACCTAGGTCCCATGGCTATGGAATACTAATATATTGATATATGAATATACCTAAGGGTTTTAGGCCCCATACCTCAATCCCCTAGTTGGTTCCATACCAGTAATCAAGTTGGTGGAATACTGCATGATCCATCTCATTGTCATACCAAAGATCACATAATCAAGAAATAAATATAAAAAATTAATGGATATATTAGTTTCCATACCTAGTTACAATCATCTATCTCATTATAACATCATCATTTAATCCATTCATTAAAAAATTTAATTTACTAAATGATTCCACAAACGCGTGGTAATCTAACACACTATAATGGGTGGTTTTATTTTAGGGAATTTGAACAAACCCTCCTTGGAGGTAGTTCAGGTTAAGTTTGAAAACCTATAAACAACTCAAGGGGCTAAATTGGGATCACATTTGAGGTTCAATTACATAAATTTAAGAAATTACTAAATCTTAGGAGTAATGTTCATAAGGTCTAACATGCAGCACAAAAAAACAATTAAGAAGTGAAAAGTCCTTTGGTAAAAGGTATAGACCACCTACATTTTGGTGTTAGATGAACGCTCATCTAGTATTGGATTCTGATTTTGGATAAAACAGAATAAATTTTAAATCTAGAAAAACTCTCTAATAATAGGGAAAATGAGCCTACTTGAAGATTTCAAAATGGATAGAGAGAGAAACTAAGAAAATATGGAAATAGATCATAATAATTACTAAAAGGAATCCAACAAGATGAAAAGTGAATGAATCAGAAACCAGATAGAGGAGTTTTTCCAAAGCCTAGGTTGATCCATAGAGGATATCTAAATGGAGGAGGAGGGTCTGTGCGTGGTGTGAAAAACAAAAGGTAGGGTTTAAACCTTTAAAATATATAGGGTATGTTTTTTAATTCTACCCTTATTTAAGAGGTCATATGGTTTTCCTGACTGATTGGCCAAAATGTGTTCCAAATCTTTGATAGTCACTATCTATGGAACCCCCCTAACACAGCCTAAGGGAATAGTTATACTAACCACACACAACCTAGGAAAAACACCTCTGCAATAATTCCAGAATCATTTTCACGGTCGTGCATCCTGGGATGCGTGGTTAGAACAAATTGTGTGTCCCTCTGCAATGCACTAGATAACCGCACATAGTTTAAAAAAACTATGTTAACTGGGCTACATAGTTTAAAATAACCGTGTATCCCACCCATTTCCTCCAAAACATAGGGCTCTGAGATCCAAACAATCCTTAGGTACCCCCAAAGAATTTCTTCAACCCACTAGAAATTCATGCTAAGACAAAACCAAAAATTAATCTGAAATTAAAAGGTTTCATACCTTAAAGAAAATATGAGGTGTTACAGTTTTTGTCAATGTTTCTCCAGTATTTGAGACAAAATAATGAAAATGATTATGGGTATTACATTTTCACATTTATGAAGGATATTATATAACATCAATAAACTAGCATCCATATACAAGTAATTTCTATAGGTAATTACAATTTCATTTAAAATATTTGTTAATTATATTTGTATATATTTTCTTAGTAAAATCAGGATTTTAAATAGTCTACATACTCAAAAGAATAATTATATTTTTTCAAATTTTATTTTGAAGAGAACATGGTGTTAGAAGGTTTTTTGATATCAAGTTGTGGTGATTACCTGTTATGTATGTGATCTAGTACAGACAATAAACATAGAGATATATATGGGATGTGAAGTATTAGTACCACAACACTTTAGATATTGTTTTTCATAAAATAAAATACATATAGTATTGTAAATTTTTTAGTTATATTTTTATTCTAATATTACATTTTCAATTTCTAAAAGTATATATGAAGAATTGATGGTGAATCGAAGTTAATGTTTTCAAAATAAAAGTTTCATTTTTGTTTAAAAATCTAATCATGTTGTTAAAACCAAGAAAATGAGTTTTGACTGTTTTCAAACATCAATAAAATCATCAATAATTCATTTTTGATGTGTAAGAATCAACCGCACATTAATCTGACACATGATGTAGCTGTTATGACTCAAAGTATATGTTTTCAATATAGAAGTGTTATTTTAGTTTTAAACATGTACAACATAGAAAAAATTGAGAAACAAATATCAGATTGTTTTTAAACAATAGTAAAATATTATATGATTCATGTATAACAAGTAATAATTGACCACATGTCAATACGAAACACGATGTTGTCGGTATGAATCGAAGTGTATGTTTTCATTTTAAATGTTTCATTTTAGTTTAAAACACCTATTCTGTAATAAAAATATATAAAATGAGTTCATATTATTTTAGAACGTCATAAAAATGATCTATAATTCATTTTTGATGTGTAAGAATTTCTTGTACATCAATCCAATGCACGATATAGGTGGTATGAATCGAAGTGAATGTTTTCAATATAAGAGTTATTTTAATTTAAAGTTTTCATTACATATCCATTGCTCAGTAAATGATCTTGGATTGTTTAAAAATTTTATCACAAGGATCAATAATTCATTTTTAATGTGTATACCCAAAGCTTGACGTACATGGAAATTACATTACTTTTTTGTAATACTTAAAACATAACAAAAACCAACACTCAAGGACCGTAATAGTTTAGTGTCTTTGGAAACATGGAATATAAACTTCTAATCATGTTGAAAGATCTTCAACATCTCCCATAACGATCTTCCCCTTTTGGTTTCCTTACCTAAAACATTTCTTTTAATCCTGGGGGAAAAGAAAACATAAAAATGGTGATCTCAAATGCTCAGTAAGGGTAAGCATGGAGAAAATAAAACAAACCATATATATTTGAACTTAAAAACATGAACATAATGATAAAACATCAAGATCTTGAGAAATGACATAAAACATGGCAGTACTTAAGGCATAGATCATAATGGAACATAAATCATGATAAAATAGCATGGGAATAAAACTTTTAATTGTGGAAAAATATTAATCACATGATATGATTTCCATAGTAGCCAAGGCATTGCTACCAAGACCATCTTATTGGACAAAGTCCCTTACTGAACCGAGTTTACTTGCCGTTCCAGCACTCTATTACTGAACTGGATTTACTTACCGTTTCAACCATGTGTTTCTCATGAGATATAAATATTTTCCCAATGCATTGGAGGGAGATATAGGTCCCACCCATCTCATATTTAAATCATTCTTATGTGTGCCACAAAACAATCATAATTCATTCATCGTAACCCAAAGAATAAGCTGGGATTCATAAACATCATTCCATCATAACATAATCCATATAAATGAAATAGATATCATTTCATCATAAGAAAATTGAAACCATATAAATCATAGAGACATTATACTTGAAACATACACATATGAAATAATGTCACCTTATATAGAAAATGGTTTTGATAAAGCACTTGAAATGAATTCTTGAGGAAATTATCCTTTCTTCTTGAAAAAAATTTTCTTTTCACAAAATGCCGATCAATTTTAAAAGAAAATGATTTTGTTGAAAATAGTCATGAAATCTTGTAGAGTAATCTTCATTAAAATAAGGCGTTATGAAACCATAAAAATCTGTTCATGTCGTATATGTTAAAAAACATTCTTCTCGTACTTTTTCCAGATAAGTCAAAAAGTACCTCGTATGGTAAACAAAAAAAAACTTACATACCATGTAGTAAAATTTAATAATGGGTAAAAATGACTTTAAACATAAACTAAAACATTTTTATAAAACTTGGACATGGATGATAAATATAACCCTAGTAAATACTTATGTATAAGCAATCTCAGATAAAAATCAATTGAGATTGCAACATTATCCCTTACCTTAGGTCCGATATTCTTCGTACATATCCAAACCTCCTGTATAATGGTTTAAATAATGTCATTGACTTATTACAGAATCATATTCATTGTTATGATATCATATATGGTTCTCTTATGACTTTATATTACCCGTTCTTTTGTAAATCCATGTTAAGGAGCCTTTTGGGTAAAATCGTTTCATTTATCGTACGTTTTTTGATTTGATGTTCTTGATATTATAACTTATATCCTGATTTACTTAATTTGGGAATGTAAAACATGATTTATATATAATAAATATTCATCATATACATATATATGAAGGATTTATAAATGGAATGAAATACATCATTCATGGAGATGGTAGGCTATACGTACGCATGAATGCTATTTTCGTTTCCTTATTGAATTGAATGGAATTAAATAAATGACATACATATATTTATATACATAAATAAAGTAGCATTATTATGTCATATAACATGAATAATGAATCTTATCGCGTTCGTGGAGACGGTAGTCCGTACGTACACACGAGGGATGATATCGTTCCCATGATCGTGGAATTGTATTGAAGTGTATGTATACTATTTCAGAATCAATATCAATTTAAAATAATCACATATAGTTATTCTTCACACCATTATACCCATCCATGTAAGGTGTTGGTGGAAAACAAATTACACCACGGCGTGGAGACGGTATTCCGTACGTACGCACGCGCGGTGATTTCATTTTTCGTAGGATGGATAGAAGGTGGAATAGGGTTGTTCCATATTTATAATAAAATATCAGTATATTAGTGAAACTTATGTTATTAATTCATAATGAAACAACTAAATAAGAGGAAGTATAAGAATAAATAAATTTGAAAGAATCAATAACGGATATTACCCTTTCTTCGACACGCCTCATTGAAACCTCCCCTTAGGGCACTAGAATTGGTCTTTGAAGAAGGCCAGGACCTCTGGAATATTTATAGGGAAGTTGAGAAGGGAAATGGGAAGGTTTTTGATGAGATTTAAGGCTCAAATGGTGTGAAGAGAAGAGGGAAGGGGTGCCCTTTTATAAGGGAGGAGAGGGGCACCTTTGGAATCCTCAAAAATATTAGTTTAATATAAATTCAAACCCCACATAAAAACCTAAAAAAATGACTAATTTCTAAGATTATATGAGATAGGGTTGTAATATCATCAACCAATCAAATTTAGAAATGTTTTGATCTTATTTTAAACCTTATAATTTTGATTTATCCATTTTAATCTATTTAATTTTATTTGTGGTAATAAGATTCTAATTTCTAAATTGTTATAAATAATTACTTATGTGTTGTCAATTGTCCATAATTGTATAATTTATGACATTTTAGGCCATATAAATTTCAATTTATAATTTTTAAATATTTTTGTGATTTTTAAACAATTTTATAATATGTTATTTTTATAAAATAAAAATAGTGTCAATTTTGACACTATTCATTTATTTTAATTTAAATAAAATCCAAACAGAGGATAGTTTCTAAAAAAAATATTTAATATATTCCTAACATGTCAAATATGTCTTGAAAATTCATGGGGAACATTAAATAGTTCATATAATATTTATTTTAATATTTTTAAAATCATTTATTTGGTATATCTCTTAATAAAATAATTAGTAAAACATTTGTGTATAATTATTTAATGTACTTATTTGTTGCATAAAAATTAAAAATAAAATCCTATGATGAAGATAAATATCATATATTTTATAATAATACTTTTACTCTAATTTATCATCTTAAAATCACAACATGTAAATTGTTATATTTATTAAATTATGAAGGTGACAACTTTGAAATCATTTAAAATAAATTAATATAAGTGTCATAATCTTCTTTATAAGGATCCAAATGGTCACCAATTCGGCCATTGGATGCTGAGGGTTTATATATACACTAAAAATAAGTCTTGGGATGTTTTTTGAGCCTTTTGATGTGTATTATTATTTCAATAAAAACTATATTATTGATTTTTCACTAAATAAATAATTTCTGCATCATTAATGTATAAGCTAATAAAGTAAATAAATAATTCTTAAAAATTAAACATAAATTACCATGATAAAGAAAAACATTTTAGGTTTCAATTGATTATTTATAACCGAATTTATATTCTGTATAACATTATATCAAAATAGTTTAATTATTAAAGATTGAGTGAGACATATTTCACTTTCTTGTAAATAAAATAAATTAAAGGTCTTAATCACATACAAGTGGGTTCCAATGGATTCCATTTCGACCAAAATATGCTTTAGAACGAAATATAAGAATCCAATTATATTAATACACGTGTTAGGGTAATTGTATAATATTATATTTCCCTTAATTACCCGATTCACCTTTTACTATGGTAAATAAAATTTACCATAGTTACTATTCATAATGCCCAAAAATAAAAAGTAGCCTATTAACATAATTTGGACCCATTGATTCCAAATATAGAATCCATTTTTCTAAATTCAATACAAAAAAGTTGCAGAAATTAATTTCAAATTAATCTCGTTGTTAAGAAAATGAGTTTTAAAAGTTAAAACATTACAAAAGATTGAAATGATTTTACCTATGAATTCAATGTAAAATCAATGATAATGACATAAATTATATTAAATGGTAAAAATATATTATATTAATACTTTACAACAATTAAATATTATAATTTAACAATATAAATTATTACGATGAAAAAAAAATTTTTAATTAAAATATAGCGTGTTTTTACTATTTATTAAAATATGAAAGTCATCAGAAAAATATCAAAACATTATCCAATGTAAATTTTTATATCATGATTCAAAATAAGAAGTTTATTTTGTAAACTTTAACTTATAAACTTGTCAAAATTATATTTAAAATGGGTGCGCCATCAAAAGGCGGCAAAATTGCATTTTTTGAAAAATACTTATTTTACCCGAAAAATTTCTTTTGTTCTCATACCATGTTCTATAAAATGTGTAAGATGAATTATAATGTCATAAAATTAAAAATGTATTTACTAATATTCATAACGGCTAGTTTATAATAATATTATAACCATATATCATTGTTTAGTGAAACCCGGTATTGCGTACAACACACGCTATCGAGGAAGGTTACGATTGCGTGTAATGCAAGCCAAGTTAGGGTTTCATGTAGTGAAAGAATCCTTTGTTGTAGAATATAACAATATACAACCATATTTCATTTATACATTGAATATATATATATATATACACACAATGTAGCGTAGAAAAACTACTATCAAACAAACTTGAAATTGTGTGCAACACGATCCAAGATTAGTGTTGCATATACTGCAAGCTAATACGGTGTTACATATAGCGCAAGATAATCTTGGTTTAGCATACAAGAGAAGATATGAAAGAAATTAAAAATAATATATCATATAAAATATCGGGGTTTTACATTCTACCCCCCTTAAAATGAATTTCTCCCTCGAAATTCATCAGGGTTATAAATCGTTTACTATTCATAGTAACCCACATCGTAAAAAGGAATACTAAAACATAATTTTAAAAACTAAAGTATGAAACATAATGATTACCCAAAGTAACTCATCACTTGTGTACCCACATAGGAGATCATAGTTGAAAATATGGATATGGAAGATAAATCTAACCATCAATTTCTAATGGAGAGTGGTAGAGAACATGGCTATGAAAAATCCAACAGTCACATAGGCATAAAATTGTGATGATCTATGGAACCATCTGGTTCATCAGATATGAAGGCACTAGGAAAACATTTTCAGTTTTCAAGATCATTTCCCTAATGTTGAATATTTTTTGAATTAAAAGAAATACTTACTCGAATTTGGTACAATCTCACTGTTGTTTGTGCCTTGAACAATTTCCACTTCATCGCATAAATAAATGAAGTTGAATTTTTCATCTGTGAAGTGTTAGCAGATCATGCGAGAGAATGATAGGTCATTCCAACTGTCTCACACATAAGGTTAGCGAAAGTTATCAAATATACATAAGTCCATCTATAGTGAGAATAATCATATATGGTTCCTAAAATAGACTTATAATTCAAATATCATACCGCTTAATATAATAAAACTAATTTCTACTAACCGGGGACTTCCTGTAGGCCAGTGCTATGCGATAAAGGCATGTCGCACTTCAGTTGTGGGTTTAATTCTCACACCCTTGTCTGACGTGATGGGTTGTCACCCATCCTATAGGTTGTCCTTTTTCTAAAGCTACATAATTATAACATTCCATCAATAATATCAAAAACAGTTCTAGCCTAAATCAATACTAACTTATGTCCAACATAATCCATTTCAAATCTTTAGGCATATCCAAAAAAACTTTTGTCCAAGCTTATAGTATAAGGAAAACAATTACTAGAAATGTCATCTACCGAGCATGTGAATACCATCATTTATCCCTGATATATCTTGTTGATCACATTCCAATCATGTGAACAACTTAATCATGTATTCTATTGAAAAATGAATACCCATTAAACTTTAGTGAAAAAATGAATGTTGTCAAAAGTTCACTCTTTCCACATACCAAAATCCCAAAATTTCTATATACTCAAACCATGATATCACTTTTTCCTTATGTTAGTCATGAGCTCATGATTACTATCATACATATTATTTTCTCTTTATCCCTTCATTATGCGCATTTCATCTGCTTTCCAAAAATATTTCAATCACTTTTCATGGTTATCAGTACCATAAAATTATTAAAAACCAGAATGATCCAATACATTAATATTCTAATTTTCAACGATACTTTAAATGAGATTCCACAACATTATCTCAAAATCCTGTTACATAAAAACTTATTCAATCCAAAAAATTATTTTCATACTCAACATCACAAATTGTGATCGCATGTGAATTCCCTTTATCCTTTTACTTAAGAGGTTGCTCACATCGATCATCATTAACCCTTGGGTTAGGGAATTGATTAGCATAATGCCCCATTTCCTTGCACTTGAAGCATTGAAGTGTTGGTGGAGCGTTCTCAGTAGTATTTTCTCTATTAATGTCATTAGAAACCTTTTTCCCATTACTTCAACACTCAACTGCTCAATGAACTTCTTTTCCACAGTTGAATCATTTTTTAGTACCTTTTAGACAATCTCCACCATGCTTCTTTCAACAATTTGAGAATAAAGAAACATTCATCTTCTTTTCACCAATGTTCTGAGATTTATCCTTGAACTCTATCTTTAGTTTCTTTTCAAATCCATGAGATGAATATGTAACACCAACATCTAGTTCTACCTTGATATCACAACGCACAATTTCTTCATATCTACTAAAGTCTCTTATAGCTAATGCCCTTCGAAGACTGGGTTTTAAGCCAGTAAAGAATCGATCAAATTTACTTTTAGGTTGAATGATAATGCCAGATGCATACCTTGTAAGCATTGTAAAATTTTATTCGTATATACCAACAGATTCATTATCCTTTTTTTAAGCTCAAGGAACTCCTTTTCCACCTTTGTTCGAAGAATAAGAGGGAAGTACTTATTGAAAAATAAGTTCTTGAACTCATCCCATTCCAGGGATTCAATTTCATCTCGGGGCCTCATATTCTTAATTAGAGTTCACCATTCATCTGATTCACCTTATAAATAGTACACAACCAGAATGAATTTTTCATGTTCTGAACAATGAAGTATGGAAAATATCTCTTACCTGGTACTGATCCACTGTTCAGCAACAAGTGGATCAGAAGATCCACTGAAAGAAGGTGAATGTTTCCTCATGAAGGACTCAATAGAATATTGTTCCCTTCTCTGCTCATTTGGAAGTCCAGAATGATTCATAGCTTTTGTAAGTATAGAAATAAGATTTTTCACTCTATCTCCCATAACATTTGTTTGTTCAGGAGGACAATCATTGCCTTGTCCATTACATTGATCAACACGGTTCCTTCGGGTTCCAACCATCGTCTAAAACCCAAAAATAATAGTGTAAGAGGCAAAAATAATGCTAGGAAAACAACATAATAAAGGGGGATTATTGTCAATATCCAACATCCTAGGTTTAATTCTATAATCGTTACTATAATAGTAGGACTATAACCTATACTTATACCTAACCTTAGGGACATCCCTAGACATACCTTATAAATATCTCTAGGGATATCACTAAAGTTTTCGCATCCTAGTTTCCAAAGGTTAACTAAGTTTCCCTCTGATACAAACTGTAGAGACCCAAATCTTGACGTACATGGACATTACATTACTTTTTCGGAATACTTAATACATAAAAAAAACCAACACTCAAAGACCGTAATAGGTTAGTGTCTTTGGAAACTTTGAATATAAACTTCTAATCATGTTGAAAGATCTTCAACATCTCCCATAATGATCTTCACCTTTTTCTTTCCTTCCCTAAAACCTTTCTTATAATTACGTGGGAAAAGAAAATAGAAAAATGGTGAGATAAAATGATTAGTAAGGGTAATGATGGAGAAAATTAAACAAACCACATATATTTGAACATAAAAAAAAGAACATAATGTTTAAACATCAAGATCTTTAGAAATGACATAAAACATGGCAGTACGTAAGGCATAGATCATAATGGAACATAAATCATGATAAAATAGAATGTGAATAAAACATGTAATTGTGGAAAACATTAAGAAAATTATATGATTTCCATAGCAGCCAAGGCATTGCTGCCAAGACCATCTTAGTGGACAAAGTCCGTTACTGAACCAGGTTTACTTGTCGTTCCAGCCCTGTATTACTGAACCGGATTTACTTGCCGTTTCAGCCATGCTATCTCATGAGATATAAATCTTTACCCAATGAATTGGAGGGTGATATAGGTCCCACCCATCTCATATTGAAATCATTCTTATGTGTGCCACAAAACAATCATAAATCATTCATCATAACCCAAAGAATAAATTGGGTTCCATAAACATCATTCCATCATAACATAATCCATATAAAACAAATGGATATAATTTAATCATAATAAAAGTGAAACCATATAAATCATAGATACATTATACTTGAAACATACACATATAAAATAATGTCACCTTAGATGGAAAATGGTTTTGATAAAGCACTTGAAATGAATTGTTGAGGAAAATATCCTTTCTTCTTGAAAATCATTTTCTTTTCACAAAATGCCATTCAATCTTAAAAAAAATGATTTTGTTCAAAAAAGTCATGAAATCATGTAGATTAAGATTCATGAAAATAAGCTTTATGAAACCATAAAAATCCGTTCATGCCGTATAAGTTAAAAAACATTTTTCTCGTACTTTTGCTGGAAAAGTAAAAAAGTACCTTATATGGTAACCAAAAAAAAGATTCCTTACATACCATGTTGTAAATGTCAAAAATGGGTAAAAAGGAATTTAAACATACATTAAAACATTTTTATATAACTTGGACATGGATGATAAATATAACCCCAGTAAATACATGCGTATAAGCAATCTTGGATAGAAAACAATTGAGATTGCAACATTATCCCTTACCTTAGGTTTGATATGATTCGTACGTATCCGAACCTCCTATATAATGATTTAAATAATGTCATTGACTTATTACAGAATCATATTCATTGTTATGATATCATATATATTTCACTAATGACTTTATATTACCCGTACTTTTGTAAATCCATGTTAAAGAAGCGTTTTGGGTAAAATCGTTTCATTTATCGTACGTGTTTTGACTTCTTGTTCATGATATTATTACTTATATCCCGATTTCCTTAATTTAAGAATGTAAAACCTGATTTATATATAATAAATATTCAGCATATACATATATATGATAAATTGATAAGTGGAATGAAATACACCATTCAAGGAGACGGTAGGCTGTACGTACGCATGAACGCTGTTTTCGTTTCCTTATTGAATTGAATGGAATTAAATAGATGAAATACATATATATATACCTAAATCCTGTAGAATTATTATGTCATATATTTCATTATTATTTATTATATATTTTTTATAATCATTCTTGAATGGTTAACATGAAGAATGAATCTTATCGCGTTCGTGGAGATGGTAGTCCGTACGTACACACGAGCGATGATATCGTTCCCATGATCGTGGAATTGTATTGAAGTGTATGTATACTATTTCAGAATAAATATAACTTTACAATAATTACATATAGTTATTCTTTACACCATTATACCCATCCAAGTAAGGTGGTGGTGGAAAACAGATTACACCACAGCGTGAAGACGGTATTCTGTACGTATGCACACTTGGTGATTTCATTTTTCATAGGATGGATAGAAGGTGGAATAGGGTTGTATCATATTTATAATAACATATCAGTATATGAGTTATACTGATGTTATTACTTCACAATGAAACAACTAATGAATAGAAAGTATAAGAAGAAATAAATTTGAATGAATTGGTAACAGATATTACCTCCTCTTCGACACACCTCTTTGAAACCTCCTCTTAGGTCACTAGAACTAGACTTTAAAGAAGACCAGGACATCTAGAATATTTATAGGGAAGTTGAGAAGGGAAATGGGCAGGGTTTGGCTGAGCTTCAAGGCTCAAAATTATGTGAAGAGAAGAGGGAAGGGGTGCCCTTTTATATGGGAGGAGAGGGGCACCTTTGGAATCCTCAAAAATATTAGTTTAATATAAATTTAAAAGCCACATAAAAACCTCCAAAAATGACTCAGTTCGAATATTAGATGAGATAGGGTTGTAATATCATCAACCAATTAAATTTAGACATGTTTTGATCTTATTTTAAACCTTATCAATTTTATTTATCCATATTTAATCTATTTAATTTTATTTGTGGTAATATGATTCTAATTTTTAAATTGTTATAAATAATTACTTATGTGTTGTGAATTGTCCATAATTGGATAATTTATGACATGGTAGACCATATAAATTTCAATTTACAAATTTTAAATATTTTTGTGATTTTTAAATAATTTTATAATATGTTATTTTTATAAAATAACAATAGTGTCGATTTTGACACTATTCATTTATTTTACTCGAATTTATCATCTTAAAATCACAACATGTAAATTGTTATATTTATTAAATTATGAAGGTGACAACTTTGGAATAATTTAAAATAAAATAATATAAGTGTCACAATCTTCTTTATAATGATCCAAATGGTAACCAATTCGGCCATTGGATGGTTAGGGTTTATATATAAACTACCAATAAGTCTTGGTCAGGTTTTTGAGCCTTTTGAGGTGTATTATTATTTCAATAAAAACTATATTATTGATTTTTCACTAAATAAATAATTTCTACATCATTAATGTATAAGATAATAAGGTAAATAAATAATTCTTAAAATTTACAAATAAATTACCATGATAAAGAAAAACATTTTAGATTTCAAATGAGTATTTATAACCAAATTTATATTCTGTATGAAATTATATTAAAATAGTTTAATTATTACAGTTTGAGTGAGACATATTTCACTTTATTTTAAATAAAATAAATAAAAGGTCTTAATCACATCCAAGTGGGTTCCAATGGATTCCATTTCGACCAAAATATGCCTTAGGACGAAATATAAGCATCCAATTATATTAAGACAACTGCTAGGGTAATTTTATAATATTATATTTACCCTTAATTACCCAATTCACCTTTTACAATGGTAAATAAAATTTACCGTAGTTACTATTCATAATTCCCAAAAATAAAAAGTAACCTATTAACATAATTTGGACCCACTGATTCCAAATATAGAATCCATTTTTCTAAATTCAATACTTTTTTTACCCGAAAAATATATTTTGTTCTCATACCATGTTCTATAAAATGTGTAAGATGAATTATAATGTCATAAAATTCAAAATGTATTTACTACTATTCATAACGGCTTGTTTATAGTAATATTATAACCACATATCATTGTTTAGGGAAACACGGTATTGTGTACAACACACTCTATTGAGGAAGGTTGTGATTGCATGTAATGTAAGCCAAGTCAGGGTTGCGTTTAGTGCAAGACTCCTTTGTTGTAGCGTATAACAAAATCCAACCATATTTCATTTATACATTGAATATATATATATATACAATAAATGTATCGTAGAATAACTACTATCAAACAAACTTGAAATTGTGTGTAACACGATCCAAGATTAGTGTTGCGTATACTACAAGCTAATACAGTGTTGCATATAGCGCAAGATAATCTTGGTGTATCATACAACTAAAGATATGAAAGAAATTAAAAAGAATATATCTTATAAAATCTTGGGTTGTTACATTTAATGTGTAGGAATTGATCACATGTCTATCCAACACGTGATTCATATATGAATAGAAGTGCATGTTTTCAATATAAAAGTGTCATTATAGTTTAAAATATTTTTCACATTTTAAGAAATGAGAGAATGAGTTCATAATATTTTGAAAAGTTATAAAAATGATCCATAATTTATTTTTAATGTTTAGGAATTTAATGCATGTCAATCTGATACACAATGTTGTTGTTATGACTCAAAGTGTGTGTTTTCAATATAAGAGTTTCATTTTATTTTAAAAAAACATCACACAGATAAAATAAAGAAAAAGGGATTGGCTTTTTAAATTTTTTTTAAATGATCCATAATTTATTTTTGATGGGTATGAATTGACCATACATCAATCTGATACATGATGTGGGCGATATGACCTGAAATGATTGTTTTCAATATAAGTGTCATTTCACTTCAAAACACACGTCACATAGAAAAAATTGATAAAATGGGCTGGTATTATTTTTAAAATTTAAAAAAATTATGCATAATTTATTTGTGACATGTAGGAATCATCCTTTTGTCAATCTGACACATGATGTGGCCGGTGGGACTCGAAGTTTTTATTTCAATGTAAAAGTTTTCTTTTAGTTTAAAATGCATGTCACATTGTTAAAGCCAAGAAAACAAGATTGTAATGTTTTCAAATTTTATTAAAATGGTCTATAATTCATTTCTTATATGTAGAAATTGACTGCATGTCAATCTGACACACAATATGGTCGTTATGACTTGAAGTGTGTGTTTTCAATATAGAAGTGTTATTTTAGTTTAAAACACACATCACATAGACAAAATCAAGAAAAAGATCTCATGTTATTTTTAAACTTTAGGAAAATGATCCATATTTAATTTTTTATATGTGTGAATTGACTGCAAGTCAATCTGACACTTGGTGTTGGTGGTATGAATCGAAGTACGTGTTTTCAATATAAAATGGTAATTTTATTTTAAAATGCGCATTACATAGTAAAAACTGAGAAAACTATCTCAAATTACTTTCAAACATTAGGAAATGATCCATAATTCATTTGTGATGTGTATGAATCAACTTCACAGCAATCTAACAAACAATGGGGTCAGTATGAATTGAAGTATGTGTTTTTAATATAAAAGTGTCATTTTAGTTTAAAATGAATATCACATAGACAAAATGGAGAAAAAGATCTTTTATTATATTCAAAATTTATGAAAATTATCCATAATTAATTTATTATGTGTATAAATTTATTGAACATCATTCCAACATATGATGTGAACGGTATGACTCGAAGTGAGTGTTTTCAATATAAAAGTTTCATTTTAACTTAAAACACATGTCACATAGAAAAACGAAAAAAACGAGCACATATTGTTTTCAAAATTTAGTAAAAATATTCATAATTTCTTTTTGACATGTAGGAATCAACATTATATCAATAGGACACATGATGTGGTCTGTGTGACTCAAAGTTCTTATTTTAAATATAAAACTGTGATTTTAGTTTAACACAAGATAGCTCAAACCGTGGGTTTTTTAGTCTAAGCCCATGGACGTAGAAAATTTATTAAAAAATAAAACACAGGTGAACACCATAAAAATGATGGATAATTTCATGGACCACCTACCGAAAATCAACAAATAAACAAAAATTTCTAGCCAAAACAAAAGATTTATTTCTTGTTTTTGCCTTCCGTATTTTAGGAACCCCCACGACTTACTGGTCATTAACCTCACCTGCATTGATTTAGGGACTAACACAATTAATTTTTATCATTCTCTAAAAAATCATTTTCCTCGTTTAGTTAAAAAATTCTTCTTGAAATAACAACAACATCTACTTGATATGTTTTCTTGGATTTGATATCCTACTCTTGGAATCCATCCATTGTATTAGATTTATTTAAATTATTCAGCCTGCTAAAAATATTGGTTTCTTCAACATATATTTTACTAGGTTTAGGGAAATTATCCTCCTTATATCCATGTAAATTGATCTCTCTATCAGGAATTCTTGGTTTGAGAAGAGTAGTATCATGAGAATGATCTTTAGTAGAAGGAATTGCTACCGATTGCTCAAATATTTGTTGGGCCTTCTCAGTGTCCTACTTCAGATTAGTGGTTGAGAAATAATGAGGAATCACTATAAAAATGTTCCACTTTAGTGGGGTATCACTCAAGGTATCATCATATTTAGAACCATTATCCCTAGTAGACACTTTCTTATGAAGATGAGGTGAAGTCACCATTTGATCTTGCATGTTAATAATAGTTACGTGATAACCCTTATAGTTAGCTGAGGTAATCACTATTTCCACTAAAGAGATCAGAAATGTTCCCATTAGAGTTACCATAGTAGTTACATCATCAACTACTTTCATGGGTTTTCCATTCAGGTTATACTCATTGATCTCAACAGTCATGAATGGTCCAAAATTAGTTTTTTGGACATCAGTGCAATCTTCATGCCTCACCAAATCTAAGGAAGAGTTATTGGTATGATTATCCTGACCACCAGTAGAGTCCTGAGAAAAGGTGTGGTATGTAATGGATGATAGAGCATGCTCCTTGGTATATTGGACACATTCTTTGTGCTTTTTGTAAGACTAATTCATGAGTTGAGAAGAATAAAGGTATTTCATTCCTATGACGTCCTCCCTTTTCTAGTGGATTAAGAAAGGTATTGTTCTACCTTGTATTCTTGAGAGTCATTTGAGAAGCTAAGTTTTTCTTCAACCACAGATTCTCTATGACCACTTCTATCAGCACTTTTAGCAATCTCTAATCAAGATGAACCCAATTCATTCTCCTTTCTAGTTAGTTCAGCTTGTACTTCTTTTATTTGGTAACCTCTCAAGTCCCACTCATGCACCATAATGATGATGTAATCTATAATGTAGAGAGAATCAAGAGCCTTCCCACCACCCCAATCTATAATTCCTTCTCAAGACCCATGGCCTCCATTTTGTCTGGAACATCACTAGATATTTTTGTCCTTCCTGATCCCCATTTTTAGTGGATCCTTAACCACATACCTCCTATATTTATCACCAGTGTTACCTGTTAACCCACAAGAATTATACATTAGTATTTTTCAATATATATTAACAGAATGTGAAATATTTATTTTATTTAGTCACATTTTGATAGTTGATATCCAGATCAAATCTATACTCATCAGCACAAAACACAACAGTTTTAATAAGTGGTTATGTGAGGTAAACCCTTAAAAGAAGCCAAGAAAAATAGTTATACCTTTATTTTTAAATATCTTTTTCCATTTTTTTAAGATCACTGATGGAAAGAAAAATAACCCATAAAATATATGGGTGCTAGAGATACCATCTCAACCCATGAATCTAAATCCATAATATAAGTATTAATTAATAGAATAATTAATTATTAATATAAAATTAATAATATAATTTAGCATATATTTATTATATGACATTAAAATTATAAATTTCTTATTTTTTTTATTTTTTTACTAAAATAAACATTTGTTTTATTGAAGGGAGAAGATTTTTTACAAAGGTTGATCGTTGGAAAAATCCTATAAGAGTTTTGATTTTGTATATTGGTTTTTAATTATTTCTTGATTAAATTTAAATATAAAATTAATGTAAATATTTTTTTATATATTTTTTGAATTGTAATGATGATGCAATGTAATATTTTAATTCTAATCCAGTTTTCTGTATAATTGTATTCCAATCTATTTATGTTTTCTGATTTGGTTTTTATTTATAGGGTTGTTGGAGGGTTGTGGCTTTACAGAAGCTACTATGACCTTTATCAATTCTAGATAAGTGGTGATAAAGGTCACCTTTATCATTGCTAGAGAATGCACTGATAAAGTACCCCTTTGATAGCGCTAAAAAGGAAGTGCTAATAAAGGCCATATTTATTAGCACTTTTGTTTTATCACTGATAAAGGTGTTCTTTATCATTACATTTTTGTGTGTAGATAAAGGGTAAACACATTTAAAGTCACTTTGATTTTCAATGCCATTTAACACTAACAAATACCTTTTATAGCACTGATAAAGGCTATTTATGTAGTAGTGAACTGTATCGCTGGCTACACTAGCCCCAAAAGACACCAAATTAATTAGGGGAAAAATATGTGCATACCAGGAATTGATCCTTGTATTTTTAAGATGTGGGGACCAACTAAGTACCACTTAGTTTTTTATTTTTAAATATTCATTTTTGAAATTATTTATCTATGTCTTGTGGAAATCGTTATAAAAAAATTTGTTTCTTGTGTGTTATTTATGATATAGTTGATTTATGAATGTGATCATGTTCATACAACACATAAATATTTGGTTTATCATTATGTGATAGGTGTTACTGAAGTTATATATACCTCCAATTAATTGAGTAAATATTTAGATCTCATGATATTTTATGTTACGGGACATGTGAGGTTATCATAGTCCATAATTTTATTATTCATGTTCATCCATAGTGTAATAATGGTATTGGTAGTTATCCTTGACATAAGAAATAAATTTATATACTTATTTTTTTCCACATTCATATATTATGTTTCTATCATTTAGGTTTATTGTCTCATGTTTCCACATTCCAATGATACATTTTAAAGTTACGATAAAATCCACACGATATATTCATGTTTATGACTCATGCTCTATTGGTTATGATCTCCTTATATTGTATCCAAATACCACAATTTTTTTTCTCTTACCCACATGTTTATCTTATGATCACTTATGATCCCAGATTGATATCTCACAAGTCTTATCAATTACTGATCATATGAGCATACTCTTTTCTTATATTTCCATTCCTTAGATAATGAGGAAGAGTATTATGTGTGAAATATCTATAAGGGAACCATGTGTAGAGAACTTTTGTGGGAGATGTTGAAGAATTGTTGTAAAATAATATGTTTATATATCTAATATCCAAATAAACTGAAACTATAGGTTATAGGGGTGTAATTTATTATAAAATTTAATGGATATTCAGGTTTAATGATGTATTATGCATGTATGTTAAGGTTGGGTAATGAAATTATGGATTTTAAGGGTGTTTTTTAAATTCTAGTGGATCTTTAAAGATGAAGATAAAAATTGATGAATTTTCTCTATATTTTTTGAGACATATATTTTTTTAAGATATTTAAATTTTAATATAAATTTTATGCTATAATTTTATATTGTGTGTGTGATTTTACTTTCACTTTGTTTTGATTTTTTCTTAAGTGGAAGGTTGAAATTAATTATTTTTCTTGATCTACTTTATTATATTTTTTTTGTTGAACTACTATTGTTTTTCTATTTTTTCGATAATAAGTTTGTTAGGAAATAATAGTCATTTAAAAATAACTCATTATAAAGTTTATTTATATAATAGTCAAATATGTCTACATAAATGACAATTATTTTATTTAACCATCATATAAGTCTCATTATAAGTGATGATTATTTTAAATAAAATTTAGATATAGATCCTTCTATAAAACAATCTATTTTTATTATTTTAATAATAATCACTTATTTGGGGAATTATATAATAGTTACACTACACCAAAACCAAACTATAATAGCAATTTTTTTCATATTAGCGATGGTTTAAACCATTGGAAAACTAATCAGTGACGATTATTTAAGCCTCTCTATATCTCACTATCGGCAACCAAATAGCTTCTTTTTGAATTTATTTAGTAGAGGTTTATAAAACATTCATTTTTCCATATTTATTAGTGGTTTTCTATAAATTTAGTAGTGATTCATGTTGTAAATTTTTTATTTAATAAACGGGGAAAAATAAATGAACCGCTACTAAATAATTTAGTGGTGACTTTATTTAGTACCAGTTTATCAAGGTTTCCACAAAATAAAAGAATTAAAAATATATAATTTCCAAAAAGAACTGTCATTAAATTATATATAAACAACTGTATAAATTTTCACTAAAAAATTAAAATTATAAAAATTATTAATAAATAATTAAAAAAACAAATATAAAACCTAAAATGCAACTAAATTATAATTAATTAAAAAAATAAATATATAATAATATATACAACACATATAATTAACTTAAATATATAAACAATATACAAAACACACAAATATATAAAAAAAACAACCATTAGTCATAAAATCAGTTGTCATACTGACAACATAAGTACAATATTCACTCTCAACCTATCACATTTTTCTCATCACTTCCACTACATCCAACCACCTCTGTAGTTAAGCCCATAATACACAAAACTAGTTGCATCTCCAACATATCAACTAAAATTAAAAATATAGCAATCAAAATAACATAAAAAAGTAAAAAATAATTATAGTAAAATCTATGGTAATGTTTTACTATACTACAAATACTATAAAGTATCAGAACTACCTCCATAAGAGTGTCGTGGATCAAAATGATCAACTTCTTGGACACTACCAGCATCTATCACCTGTTATTACAAACCAAAACATTCAAAAAATTGAACCCAAAATATAATAGGAACATAATTTATTTTGAATTTTTCAAATAAAAATTGTTATTTTATTAATCAAACATGCGGCATTTTAGCACAGAACAAATGATATATCATCCAACATATCAAGGATTAAGTGAAAATTTTAAAATTATCTAGGGAATTAATCCTCCAAACTCACCTAGAACACTTTGAAAATTTAAAATTACATATTTAATATATGATTCAAATATAAAAACTTTAAATTAATGAGATTATAATAATCGGAGTCTCTATATCTCATCTTCTATTATTATGAAGGTAATTTTATAGAATTGAAACCAACGTCTACAATTCACTGCCTAATCTTACCAAATCATTAACCAATGTACCTATATTGGTAAATTAGATTTGGATAGTTCTTTAATTATCACAATTAAATCAATTTAATCATCAATCCAAATCATGAATTACATCCAGGTAATTTTCTAGTGTAAGTGTCTAAAACCAGTAATATCCCTTAAGAACCAAATCCATATATTCAAAATTCACTCAAAATAATGAATCAACATCCAAATAATTTAAAATATAGTTTTCATATTATTTATCATTTATAAAAGGTAGTTTCTTAGGGTTTTAACTATTAAATTCAAGTTTTATAGTTTTAAGACACTAAAATTACTTTTTAAATCATCTCGAGTAAACAAAAATTTGGAGTAACATGGAGTTATTTACTACTTTAAAAACATCATTGCTTGATTGTTTCAAAACTGGATATTGGGATATTTTTATGGCATAATTGTGATAGGATCCCATTAAAATTGACTTGTTTCTAAAAATGGTGTCTCAAAAACTTATTTTTGCAATGAACCATCTCAAAAAAAAATTGTGATGAAAGCATGTCTCGTCATAAAGATTTTTCAACAGCATATATAGTGATTTTTTATTTATGATATAATAGGATTTCCATCATTAATAAGATATTAAGACTGAAATAAATATCTATCACATATAACCTATTATGATAAAAATCCTATTTTATCGTAAAAAAGCTAAACAAATAAAATAAAATTAAAAAATTAAAAAATTAAAAAACAAAACAAAAAAGAAACAAATATATAAAACAATTGAAATATTAATTAATGATCATATTAAACATAATATGTTCATCAAAACTCGTCATAATGTGTTTTTTAATAAAATATATCATCAATCACTATGGACGTGGTGTATTATCTAGAGGACCAGGTGGGGGAAACTCCATCCCTATACCCTGCACAAGTAGTCACATGTACTCCAATATCTTCTCATGTTTCTACTCTTGTTATTGATTTTGCTACTCCTCTTATTACTCCTGGTGTTAATGGAGCTCTTTCTTCTCTCTACATAGGCTCTATATAATCTAATTATAAGCTTGAATCTTCACCTCATACCACGAAGATGAGGATGTTGAATCTACAGGAGTTCCCCTCAAGTTGTATGATGACCACACATCTGTTCCATAATAACCGACATGCATCACTTTAGAATTGATACTAACCACTCAAACTTTCAAGAAACTATACTGGGTCTCCCACATCCAAGATGACTCATAAAATCCTAATACATTGGTATCCATACCCTCAATCTCGGCCATAATCTCATCATGTGTGTGAGAATTCACAACCTCATATTCCATAATCAAATGAAATTAGAAATTAAATTGTTAAGATATTAATTTCAATTACTTTTAAAAATCCATAAAATTATACTGACCACGATCTTACACTGTCAGCCAACAATAATCTCTCTCATGGTAGGATCAGTGTACATATTCTTAAAAACATTGAACTCTGTAACATCTAGATTCTCAAATAAATGTATGAATATAAAATAAACATTTTACATTTAAAGTATATAAAAATTATTAAATAAAATTACGTACCATATGTCATTAATCAATACTATATGTATGAAAACCAGATCTATGTGTGACCACCTATCTCCCCTGGTTCTATCATCCTGATGATGATCTCCTCTGAAAACTATCTTTTGTCCAGTATGGGAAAATCCATTCCAAACATGATATGAGATTTAATCAGGTCGATGGTTGTAGCAAGACTGATAAGAAATATGAATCTCTCATCTGATGCAACTCTATTTCTTAAATTATGAAAAAGAACTAGTGATAAATCTCACACATACCTATCTCCCATGACTCCTAGATAGTTTCTCTCATTCAATCATTGATGGTATACCATAAAAGCTACAAATAATTAATAATAAAAAAGTTAATAATTAAATAAATTTCAAAAAAAATTATTATATATTTATGTACTATAAATTGATCAAATATGCGATGATGAATATCAATGGTAATTTGATCCCACATCACCCATGGTTCCAAAAAATAATTCCATAGAATCACACCTCTTGTCCAATAGATGGTTAGAATAGATCAAAGGCCTTATATTTTTAATTATTTCTTGGATATCCCCCATTTTAACTAGGTTTAGAGGGAACCCTTACATTACCCGTAAGCCCAAAGTCATAAGGTTCAATATATGACCCAAAGGCCCAAAGATCTTACCACACCAGAACTACCCCTCCCCAACTTCTGCTTCAATAATAGTTCCAAGATCCCCACCTCACATGGTTGATCAGCTATCATTGTCCCTATCCAATAACTATATGTGAAAAATTATGGGAAAAAAGAACAATTAATCAAACAATTAGTGCATAAATAAATTATTGAAAATTAATGAAAATTAATGAAAAATAACTTAAATACATAATTAAACGTACCTCCTCCTGGGAGGTTTGAAATTCAGAGGTAGAAGTTACTCAAGAATAGAGTCAGAATCATCAATATCACTAGACCATAACCATCCAAGTATATGATCTACTGGTAACAACTTGTAGGGCAGATGACGAGTCATCGAGTTGATCACTATTAAGTAAATAATCTTCAAGAGTATGGAAAATCACATTAATATATTCACTATTCAAATGAAACATGAAAATAAGGTTTTCTAGAAATAATTAAAAATGGGTATTATATAAGAATTATGATTATAACCAGCATGTAATAGCATCATTCTTAATAATTATCCTCATATTCATATTTTATGATGTCAATATCTTCATCTTCCTCCCCCTCATCTTCAGTCACTATAGGTTCTTCAGTTTCACCATCTCCAAAAATTTCAAATTTATTTGTTACATCATCAACGTTAACAATACCACTTATCCGTAACTATGGAGTTTCATCATCAATATTTGTATCTCTTCATGTAAAAGATGTATTTGGTGTTTTATACTGAAAATTTTCAATTCATTTCACTTAAGTAGAGAGACTTTCACTTTTTATAAACAAGATTTCATGAGATTTAGCTTTATAATGCTCTACCAATCAATTAAATCTCTTGATGAAGCATAATAATTTTCATAATAAATTTGATAATCTTGATAATACCACATAATTGGGTCTTTTATATAAAAAGTATTTTATATTTAATTTAAATGATTCCATGGTGTGGATGATAGTGAAAAACTCTATCAGCATCAAACCAGTGGTATTTAATCATCATTATATAACTATTTCCCAA
This sequence comes from Viscum album, assembly GCA_963277665.1. Classification (NCBI taxonomy): domain Eukaryota; kingdom Viridiplantae; phylum Streptophyta; class Magnoliopsida; order Santalales; family Viscaceae; genus Viscum; species Viscum album. The sequence continues at coordinate 399,383,871 of OY728144.1, forward strand.
ATAACACAATATAATTATTTCATCAAACATGCCATAAAATTCAATGTCACTTTATCTATTATGAGATCTTTTCAAGAAAACACCATTATTCATTGTATTTTAATCACTATATGTACATGTATGAAATCTAAATCCATTTAACACATATTCATTATAATATTTAACCAATTTGGATGGTGGGTTACTCAATACACATAATCGATTATCAATTTAATCTGTATATTGTGAAACGTAAAAAATTTAAAAAAAATTATCAATGTAACAAATGATAAATTGATTTCATATATTCAACTATAAAAAATTTACTCTATCATTCTTTAAAACCAGTAGGAAAAATTATGTTGTCGACATTCTTAAAGAGTAATAGGTTTAATTTTTTGGCAATTTTTCTTGATATGATCTTCATATAATACACAAATAAAATAATATTAATTTAATTTAAAACACATAAATAATATTAGAATGTATCATTCACTATACAAATGTTTTCATTTCTTCATAATTAATCAGAACATATTTTTGAGCTTTGTGATGTTTATCATCTGAAATACATCATTCATCAACTACACCAAAGATATGTTTAGGATGATTAAAAACTAATAATTGATTGATCGTTGAATAATCAAAATTTATATCATTATGAACCATTCAATTTTTTTAAGGGTGTTCAGGTTGAAAGTTTAGAAAAAAATAAAATTCCCCCTTGAAAATATGATTCCACAATTGACCTTTCAACTGATGATTTTTTGTGTTTCTTTTTATTCAATTTCTACATACATCTTTCATATGGTTACATCCATCGGAACATTTCTGGTCCGCTATGTTTTTCTACATGTAAAAAATTTAATATTAAATGTTTCATTGAATCAAATAAATCCATTGTACTTTTTTTCAAGTTACATAAAATTAAAACAACGCCTTTTTGCAACCTACTTAGTGCAACATAGTCTACTGTCACTGAATAAATATCTCAGAAAAAATATTATATTTTTTCAGCACATCCCAAATAAAATAATTTAACAAACCTATAGGGATAATAGATGGTATTCTTTCCATTATAAAATATAAATCATGAATTTGTAATATTGTAATATGACTAGTTATAACACATTGATCCAAAATTGATACATAACCATATGGTAACCGTAAATCAATAATCCAATGATTGAATAATAAATTATTTTCTTTAGAAACTATAAAATCTTTTTGTATTCATTAAATTCCATGACTTTCCATTTTCAAATTACTCATGTTTTGGAAACAGAGAAATTTAGGAAAGATCTAACCACACCTTTACATAATCTTTAGTCTTACCAGGTGTGTCCAAAATAATATAAACTATGTTACCAAAATAGTTCTTCTCAATATTCATCACATCCAACATGTGAAAAAACAAGAAGTCAGACCAATATGGTAGATCCCAAAATATACCCTGTTTAACCCAATTTTAATAATTCCCAAATTCATTAATTTTTATTGGTTTATATACATTGTAATGGTAATAAGAGGTAATAAAGAGAGAATAGATTTTAAATCAATACGTGAGATCATTGTTGGAGGTTCATCCCTTTCAATTGTAACTTTTCTGAAATTATTTCTATTCATTTAGAATGGATAACCTCTAAGAATAAATCTTTTATGATAGTAAAAAAATGGTTTTCTTTTATTGACATGGAAAGATGATTTTTTATCACTCATATAGTACAAAAATTATTTTAAGCCATGTGTACTCTAGGAAGATAATATGTCATATGATGGGAAGTCACTAATTGACCACATTATTGATTATTTCATTATGAAATTATATTTTTGAAAAACATTATATGCACTAACACCATTACCCCATAATAAATTTAACTTATCAATCAATGGGTTCAAATACACATCAATATTGTTTTTTAGATGTCCTGGAATTAATAATGTCAAAAATATATATGCTTCATTCATCAACATCCAAGGAGGTAATTTGTATGGAGTTATACAAATGGTCCAACAAGAATATTGACTATCATAAGAACCAAATGAATAGAAAATGTAACACCCCAAGATTTTATAGTACGTTCTTTCTTCAAAGTAATTCAATAACTTTCACTACACGCAACACCGAGTTCAAGCGCACAACGGCTTACCAAACTAGTCGTTCAAAAGTGGTTACAAATAGTATTAACTAAATTTTGAACTTTATATAATACTTATAATTTTACAATCCATATTATAAGTTTCGCAGACATAATTTAAGAATAAATTCATATTTTCAGATTAAATTAGTATTTCTCAAAAAAATGCAATTTTACCGCATTTTCATGGAGAACCTTTATTAAATCCAATATTTGAACCTTTAATATATTAAATTTGACAAAATAAACTTCTTCTTTAGAATCGGTACATAATAATTTAGTTTCAATAAAGTTTTGGTGTTTTTCTAAAAACTTTCATATTTGGGTGAATAGTGAAAAATAACATATTTTAACTGAAAAAATCTTTTTTAATAAAAATAATTTATAGTTTTCAATTATACATTTTAATGGTTTTTAAGTATAAATAGATTATATTTTTACCATTTAATCCAATTTTATTTATTGGAAATAATTTCACTTTGAAATTGAACATAAACAAGTATCAATCTTTTGATAGTTATTATTAAAAAAAACGCATTTTGGTTTTGAAAATAGGAATTAATTTTAAATTAATAAATGAAACATATATGTTTCTAATTTTTTAAAATATACTTTATTTTGTAATTCATAATATCAAAATTAGCTTAAGGTAAAATTTTGGTATTTTTCTGAAAACTTTCAATTTTTGATGAATAGTGAAAAACAACAAGTTATTGGTTAAAACCAAATTTTATCTAAATAATTATTTGTTTAATTTAAATTTATTTTTGGTCAAAATAGATACATAATACCTATATAAGTTCAATATAATTAATTGGAGTCATTTTATAATAAGTTTAGATATATAAATATTTTATTTAACTTTTTACTATCTTTTACCCACCTCCTAGGAACATTTGCAAATTTGCATAAAACATAATTTTACCACTTCTGTGAATTGAATTTCAAAAATCCAAGAGACATGGTTGATATCATTAAGTAAAATTTGGTTCAACAAGGTAAAAATAATTTTTTATGAATAGTAACTTTTGACATTTATTTAACACAATTAAAAGTAAATATGGTAATTAAAGGTAAAAATGATAATATTATTACCCTAACACATGTCTTAATTCTATTGGATAAGTTTAATTCAACCAAAAACAACCTTAGGAATAAAATATGATCCTTTAGGTCCACTTGGATTTGATTAAGACATTTATTATTATTTAATTTAAAGAAGGGTTAAAAGTGTAAAATTCAAGTTTTCATAACTAAATAATTTTTAATATAGGTTTATAAATTAGATAAATTAGACTATAAATAATCATTAGAAATATAAAAATATTTCATACATAATTTTATTTTATTTATAATTTTTATATATTAAATAATTAAATTTATTTATGACATAATGATGATGCAGTAATTACCTTATTAATAAAATATTAAATTAATTGATATTATAAATACCCAAATAAATGTAATTTTAGACTTCTGATTAATTAAAATACCTTTATATGTTAATATGACATGTTAGGGTTGATGCAATCAATTTTTTTGAAGTAATCATGCTGTTATAATTTTAACAAAAAACAAATACCAAATAGTTTCAAAATTGACATAAAATATTTTTTAAAACAAATATTATATTATTAATTGATATAATAGTCCTAAAAAAATAATGTTCGGAAAAAAAGACATATATATTTATATATATGACATTAATCAACCAATTGGGGTTCGATTGGAATTTTATAGTATGTTTATTAACCATATAATATAAAAAATACAAAGAGACATGGTAAATGTCAAACTATTTAGCTAAGAGTTAAATCTAAAAGTTAAGGTTAATATGGTGACCAAAACGTTTCTCAAACCTATTGGTTGATATTTTTTTTACTCATCCCCACCATATACTTTAAATAATTCATTTTGGAGCCATTATAAACCTAAAATGAATTTATTATAAAATAATATTTTAAGTTTTTGCTAAGGTGCCCCTCACCCCTCTTATAAAAGGGCACTTCCTATTCTCTCAAATTCACTCCTCCAAAGCCATTTGTATCAGCCAAACCCTACCCATATATCCTCCAAACTAACCTAAATTCATTATAGTGGCCTTCCATTGGTTATAAAGCCAACCTAAGGAGCCATTTTGATCAAATTAAAAGGAAAAACCCGATGAAAAGGTAATGATTTCACCACCCTATTTCAAGTTTTTTTATTCTTCCACTTCCTCTTTCTTTGTTGTTTACATTCTAAAATAATAAATACAGTACATTATATATAATTTGATGTTATTATAATAATGTTACAACCATATTAATTATTCTATCCATCTTATAAATGACAAAGTCACCACACTTGCGTACGTACTGATTACTGTCTCCACGTCGTGGTGTAGTTTTTTATTCAGACACTACATTATTTGGATGGGTATAATAATGAGTATAAATGATGTAAATAATAAATATAACATGTTAATGATTATTTATATATTATATAACATCAAATTACATACTATTTATCCATTAATATAATCATATTTTCTCTCTTGCGTACGTACAGATTACCATCTCCACGACGCGATTAGATTCATTTCCACGTTCACCATTCAACGATGATTATAAAATCTATATCATTAATAAGTATGTAATATATGAAATAATAATGCTACTGGATATATATATATATATATATTTACTTACATATATCTTATTCACTTAGTTCCGTGCAATACGAAATGAAAACGGAAACAACATTTATGCGTACGTACGGACTACCGTCTCCATAAACGGTGTTTTACACATCATATATATGTCTATTATAAATATTTATATTCGAAATATATATGATATATAAATTATATTTTATATTCTGTAATTATTTAAATATTTATGTAAGTGATACAATCAAGATTAACAAGTTAAAACACGTACGATACAGAAAGTGATTATTACCAGAAATGTTAATTTAACATGGAAATTATTATTAAATGGGTAGTATAAGGTAATAAATGAGTCATGTATGATATCATAAATATTAATATGGTTCTGTTATAATCAAATAACATAAAATGGTCATTATAATGAAGGTTAAACATAACCTTGACTAAAGGAAAGTGCAAGGTAAGGGTTAATTTCATAATCTCTTAATTATCTGAGGTTGTTTTTATGTAAGTATCTACTGGGACCCCTTTATCATCCACATCCATGTTTCTTAAAAATTTATTCCAAAACAATTTTACTATTTACTATACTATGGATTGACTTCATTTATACCATTGTTTTATTTTTTATAAAATGGTTTGAAAGGAATATTTCTTTCGTTTTCCAACAAGGTACTTTTTGACATTTTCAAAATAAGTAAGGTAAGAATGTTTTTTTTATCATATACGACGGGTGTGGCTATTTCTGCCATTATAAAATCATCAAAGATTAGCTTACAATATTATAAGAATATTTCCAAAATAAAAGTTTTCTTTTATAATTATATTAATTTTAAATGATATCAAACTATAAAGAGATATTTCTCTAAAAAAGGTTTTGATTTCATCTATGACCACATCCTTTGATGGATTTTAAATTTGTTTGATGTTGATTTATTATGATACAAATCCTCAATATTGTATTGAAGGATTTGTGATATGTTTGATTGTGTATGTGTTATTTTTATACCATACATGGTTTATGGAAAAAGTATTGACATTTCGTATGCTAGTTTTAATATGAATGTTTATGTTATGTTTCATCCTTTTCATATGAGGAATTCAGTGGACTTAGTAAGTGATGGGTGGAGCCTACTATAGCTTCTCGATGAATTGGTAGGTCTCATGAGACAAAATAGTGTCTTGTAACAAGGACTTGACAAATATTTTATTTGTAGTCTTGGCACAAGGCCTTTACTATGTGGTGATGATGTTCGGCGTTAGGCATTCCCTCATTATGAAATTAGTTATTACATGTGATTATTCGACTAGTAGAATATCCATGTGAATCTTTATATGGTAATGTTTGATTTATTTTTTCCATATTATGTTCAAGTTTATTTTTAAAAGGCTATTTATTTTATTACATATCTTTCCTTAAAAGTTTATATCTTCCGCTAAATTATTTACCCTTACTGAGCATCTGAGATCACCCCTTTCTTATGTTTTATTTTCCCAAGATCCCAAGAAGTGTATTATGTTTGAGATTCATGGTTAATCTAAGAGAACTATGGAATTATCAACGTATTTTTTTTATTTAATGTTAGAAAGTGTAATGTAATGTTCATGTATGCAATCGATTTTCCAAGACTGCTAAACTGATCGGTCTTTTAGGACTTGATTCCTTATAATGATGCCAATGTATTAAAATAATGCACTGACTCTGGGAATCTAGGGTCTAGGAATTACAATTGGTATCATTGGAAGTTTAGCAATAAACTTGGAAACTAGATTTAGAAAAACTATGATTAGAGAACATTACCCTAAGATAGATTTTGAGGATTAGTGTAGAAGAACTCCTCGAATTTTGGTAATGTAGAGATTTTGTGAGTTTTCCAAGTAATATATCCTTGTCTGGATACGATCATGTAGAGGTGGCTCTGGCACAGTTGTACCTAGGGGTAAAACCCAAAAAAAGCACTTTGATCTAGACTCGAACGGGAACCGGTGCATCACAATGGGCCTTGCTGCACTCTTGGTTACGACACTACTGGGAGGTATGTTTAGGATAATTCTCGGTTTCTTTACAAACCATTATGAAGGGTTTATGAGTATATACTTCCTCAAAGAAAACATTTTTATTATTATGGATTATATCCATAAACTGTTCAATTTATTTTAAGTTTCTTACAAGTTTGGATTTATTTATTGCTCTTAATAAACTAATCTAGTTTATGCCATTTTTTTAAAATGGCGCCTAGTTGAAGGAATGGTAGTAAGGGGAAGAAAGGAAAAGTTGAATATCCATCCTATAGTAAATGTGGGTAGAAACACCCTAGTACATGCTTGAAGGTAATGGGAGTTTGTTATAAGTGTGGAGAAAAAGGACACTAAGTATATTATTGCAAGGGTAAGAAAAAAGTTTCAAATGTACAATGCTTCATCTTCAAGGCGTTGGGACACTACGTGAATCAATGTCCCAGTCATCAGAGTATAAATTAAATGATGCTTTTGGATAATAATCAAGTTATGATACTACCTCACATGAAGTGAAATAAATAGTGTTCTTATGTTGTTATTATTGAATTATTTCATTTGAGTGTTGTATCAGCAATATACTGGTCATATGAATTATGCAGATAAATAAGGATTGTACTGTAGTACTATTTTATTGGGGATTTGAGATTATATAGTTCAAAGAAAAGTGACTTAATAATAAGATTCATTTTTTTGGAAAAAACATAGTTGAAGGAAATGTAATCCTTAATATGGTCTTGATAATGAGGTAGTGATTTTGGATTAAGAGATGGTTGATTTTAATAAATTATAGTGGATATTCTTGACTTCCTTGGAACTGATTAATAGTTTGCTTATTTCATCATTATTGGAATATTCAATATTTTTGGATAGAAGGATTATATCTAGTATTCGATAAGGAATAAGGGAGTATGAATGTAATCAATAAGGTTTTATGGTAATTTAGAATGTTGTAGTGTTTTAAAAGAATACATGATGAAGGTGTTCACATGATATTAAATGGAAAAAGGGATCTTTATTGTGTTTACCTTCCTTATTAATTTTGGACAATTAGTTTGGATAGAAATATTTTGGATAAGTCTAGTTTGAGATTATTTTTGGATTTCCATAAAAAGGACAACCCGGAGGTCGGGCGGCAACCTATCGCATCCGGCAAAGCCACGAGACTTGAACATGCTACTGAAGGGCGACACGGGTGTATCACCTACCACTGTCCCACATAATGTTTTGGATTTAATAATGTTGTTTTATTTAAGGTTTGGTAGATGAATTATAAATTCATTTTTTTGGAACCCTATACGAATATGATACATATAATATTTTTTTAAGTTCTATTATCTTTTAGAGTGAAAGATGAGTTTGTGGTATAATTTAGTTAAAGGATGGAAATATACAAGTCAAGTATATATTTTTTTCATCCCTTATTCTATGAAGAAATTAATTCTTAAACTTTAGTCAAGGTATCTTAAAACTAAAAATGTATTATCCTAATACATTATGTTTTTTTGAACCGATGATATTTTAAATCATCATAGATTGATGGCATTGAGGCCCTCAATTCTATAATTTTTTGTGACTGATGACCTCAATCACTCCCTATAAAGATTTACATTTTTCATCCAATTATGTGTCTCTAATTTCTACCAATGTTCTCCTAATAAAGTTCATAATTTGGTAGTGAATTTTTCATTCCCCTTTTCCTCTTATTAAGACTAATTATTTTTAACACAATTTCCGATGTGGGTTTTCCCAAAAAGGTATTTTCTATTTTAAACCTTTTATTTTCGAAGAACAATTTCAAATTGTGAGGATGCAATTTATTGAAGGAGGTAAGAATGTAACACTCCAAGATTTCATAGTTTGTTATTTCTTCAAAGTAATTCAATAACATTAACTACACGCAACACCAAGTTCAAGCGCACCACGACTTACCAAACTAGTCGTTAAAAAGCGGTTACGAATAGTATTAACTGAATTTTGAACTTTATATAATCCTTATAATTTTAGAATCCATATTATGAGTTTCTTAGACATAATTTAAGAATAAATTGATATTTTGTAGATAAAATAAGTATTTTTCAAAAAAATGAAATTTTACCACCTTTTAATGGAGAACCTTTTTTAAATCCAAAATTTGAAACTATTATATATTCAATTTGACACAATAAACTTCTTCTTTAGAATCAGAAGATAAGAATTTAGTTTCAAAATTTTTTTGTTGTTTTACTAAAAACTCTCATATTTGGGTGAATAGTGAAAAATAATATATTTTAACTGAAAAAAAATTTTAATCAAAAAGATTTATAGTGTTAAATTATAAATTTTAATGGTTTTTAAGTATAAATAGATTATATTTTTACAATTTAATCCAATGATATTCATTGGAAATAATTTTAATTTGAAATTGAACATAAACAAGTATTAATCTTTTGATAGTTATTATTTATTAAAAACACACCTTTTGGATTTGACAATGGAAATTAATTTGAAATTAATAAATTAAACTTGTATGTCATGAATTTTTTAAAATAGATTCATTTTTGAATTCATAATAACAAAATTATCTTATGGTAAAATTTTTGTATTTTTCTGAAAACATTCAATTTTTGATGAATAGTGAAAAGCAATGTGATATTGGTTAAAACCGACTTTTATTTAAATAATTATTCATTTAATTTAAATTTATTTTCATTAAAAAGACACATAATACCTATATAAGTTCAATATAATTCATTGGAGTCATTTTATAATATGTTTAGATATAAATTTTTTTTATTGAACTTTTTACCATCTTTTACCCACCTCATAGGAGCATTTGAAAATTTGCATAAAACATAATTTTACCACTTCTGTGAATTGAATTTCAAAAAACTGAGGGACACGAAAGATATCAGTATGTAAAATGTTGTTCAATAAGGTAAAAATAATTTTTTTTGTGAATAGTAACTTTTGACTTTTATTTACCATGGTTAAAAGTAAATAGGGAAATTAAAGGTAAAAATGATATTATTATTACCCTAACACTTGTCTTAATTATTTTGGATAAGTTTAATTCGACCAAAAACAAACTCAGGAAGAAAATATGATCCTTTAGGTCCACTTGGATTAGATTAGGACATTTATTATTATTTAATTTAAAGAAGAGTTAAAAGTGTTAAATTCAAGTTTTCATAACTAAAACATTTTTAATATAGGGTTATACAAAAGATAAATTCAACTATAAATAATAATTACAAAGATAAAAATATTTAATACATAATGGTATTTTAATTTTAATTTTTAAACATTAAATAATTTAATTTATTTATGACACAATGATGATGCAGTAATTACCTTATTAATAAAAGATTAAAATAACTGATATTATAAATACCCAAATAAATATAATTTGAGACTTATTATGAATTAAATTAATTTTATAGATTAATATGACATGTTAGGGTTGATTCAATCAATTTTTTTGAATAATTCATGCTGTTATGATTTTAACAAAAAACAAATTCCAAATAGTGTCAATATTGTCATAAAATAGTTTTTAAAAAAATATTATTTTATTAATTGATATAATAGTCCTAAAAATATATGGTTCGGCCAAAAAACTTATATAATAATATATATGACATCAAGAAACCTATTGGGATTCGATTAGAATTTTATAGTAAGTTTATTAACCATATAATATAAAAATACAAAGAGATATGATAAATGTCAAACTATTTAACTAAGAGTTAAATCTAAAAGATAAGGTTAATATGGTGACCTAAATCTGTATAAAACCAATTTTTTGAGAAGTTTTAGACCCATACCCACATTTTCCCATAAATAATTTATTTTGGATCCATTATAAACCAAAAAGGAATTTATTATAAAATAATATTTTATGTTTTTCCTAAGGTGCCCCCCACCTCTCTTATAAAAAGGAACTTCCCCTTCTCTCCAATTCACACCTCCAAAGCCATTTGGATCTCACAAAACCTGCCTAAATATCCTCCCAACTATCCTAAATTCATCCTATAGGCCTTGATTTGGTCATAAAGCCAACCTAAGGACCCTTTTTATCAAATCAAAAAGAAGGACCCGAAAAAGAGGTAATGATTTCACCACCCTCTTTTAAGTTCTTTTATTCTTCCACTTCCTATTTCTTTGTTGTTTACATTATAAAATAATGAATAAATTATCTTCTACATAATGTGATGTTATTATAAAAATGGTACAACCATATTCATTATTCTATCCATCCTATAAATGAAAAAGTCACCATACGTGCGTACGTACGGATTACCGTCTCCACGTCGTGGTGTAATTTGTTATTCAAACACTTCATTATTTGGATGGGTATAATAATGAGTATAACTAATGTAAATAATAATTATAACATGTTAATTATTATTTATATATTATATAACATCCAATTAAATTATATTTCTCCATCAATATAATGATATTTTCACTCGTGCGTACGTACGGATTGTCGTCTCCACGATGCGATTAGATTCATTTCCACGTTCACCATTCAACGATGATTATAAAATATATGTCATAAATAAGTATGTAATATATGAAATAATAATTCTACTGGAGATATATATATATATATATGTACTTACATATAACTTATTCACTTAGTTCCGTGCAATACGATATGAAAGCAGATACAACGTTTATGCGTACGTACGGAGTACCATCTCCATAAATGGTGTTTCCCATTTCAAATATTTGTATATTATACATATTTAAATTCTAAATATATATAATATGTAAATCATGTTTTATATTCTGGAATTATTTTAATCTTGATTTAAGTGATACAATCAAGAGTAACAAGTTAAAACAAGTACGATAAAGAAAGCGATTATTACCCGAAATGTTCATTTAACATGGAAATTATTATTAAATGGGATGTATAAAGTCAGAAATGAATCGTGTATCATATCATAAATATTAATACGGTTCTGGTAAATATAATATCATACAATGGTCATTATATAGGAGGTTAAACTTACCCTCGACTAAAGTAAAGTGCAAGGTAAGGGTTAATTTCACAATCTCTTTATTATTCGAGTTTGTTTTTCTGTAAGTATCTACTGGGACCCCTTTATCATCCACATCCATGTTTCTTAAAAATGTATTCAATTTTTTTTTATATTTACTATACTATGGTTTAATGTCATTTATACCCTTGTTTGACTTTTTATAAAATGGTTTGAAAGGAATATTTCTGTCGTTTTCCAACAAGGCACTTTTTGACCTTTTCAAAAGAATTAAGGTAAGAATGTTTTTTTAACTTATACGAAGGGTGTGGATATTTCCTCCATTAAAAAATCATTAAATAATACCTTAAAATCTTATAAGAATATTTCCAAAATAAATGTTTTCTTTTATAATTATATTAATTTTAAATGATTTCAAAATAGAAAGAGATATTTCCCTAAAAAAGGTTTTGATTTCATCTATGTCAACATCCTTTGATGGATTTTAAACATATTTAAAGTTGATTTATTATGATAAAAATCTTCCATATTGTATTGAATGATTTGTGATATGTTCTACTATGGATGTGTTATTTTTATACCATTCATGATTTATAGATAAAGTATTGACATTTTGTATGCTAGTTTTAATAAGAATGTTTATGTTATGTTTCAACCTTTTCATATGAGGAATGTAGTGGACGTAGTAAGTGATGGGTGGAACCCACTATAACTCCTAGATGCATCAGTAGGTCTCATTAGACAAACTAGTGTCTTGGAAAAAGGACTTGACAAAAATTATTTTTGTAGTCTTGGCACAAGGCCTTGACTATGTGGTAATGATGTCCGGTGTTAGGCATTCCCTCATTATGAAATTAGTAATTACATATGATTATTCGACTAGTAGAATATCCATGTCCATGTTTATATGGTAATGTTTGATTTATTTTTTCCATATTATGTTCAATTTTATGTTTAAAAGGCTATTGTTTTTATTACACATCTTGCATTAAAAGTTTATAGCTTCTGCTAAATTATTTACCCTTACTGAGCATCTGAGCTCACAACTTTCTTATGTTTTATTTTCCGAAAATCCCAAGATGTGTTTTATATTAGAGATGTAGGGTTAAGATATGGGAACAATGGGATTCTCAAAGGATTTTTTTGTGTTGTTTGTTAGAATGTATAATGTAATGTTCATGTATACAATCTATTTTCCAAGACTGCTAAATTGATCGGTCTTTCAGGACTTGATTCATTGTAATCATGCCAATGTATTAAAATAATGCACTAAATCTGAGAATATAGAGTCGGGGATTTACAGAAACCATTAGTATAAAGATAAAATTACACGTAATAATCTTCTAAAGCAAAAGATGGGTGCATCTGATCAAAAGTTTTCCATGAATTTCCATTACAAGAATGATTTACGCTTTTACTTGTTGAAATATTTATTTTTTTTCATGTCATCAATGATTATATGTTATGAGAGATAAATAAACTTTTTAATATAGATGTAAGTGGGAAATACTTCAATGGTTTAATGGGAACCAATCTGGCTTCCCTTCTAGTGCCTCTTTAAACCTCAATTTTCCACTTATAGGATAATTAATTAATTAATCCATTTCACCATAATTTTAGGTGAAATAATTTGAACATGAATGGATCTTCTAATAAACAAGACCCAAATTATATACTAACCTCCAGATTTCCTATAATTTTTTATACAATACATTTCTCTCTGGTAACAATGATTTAACCAAAGTTAATACTTGATCAAAATAGAATTTGAAATTCAATTATTTGATTTAATGACCATAAATTTAGTAACAACCACAAATTTTTTTATATTTAAATTGGGATATAAGGCATCCTTAGCTGACATAAGAAACACAAAAATTTGAAAATTTTCTGTCTTAGGATTTAAATCATCATTCTGAGTTTTTTTGTTGAAAAATGGACCAAAAAACTTATGTTCTAAAGTTTGAAATCATGGTGGTTTTTAATCCAAATTATTTTTATCTTCTCTTGAATTTCTTTCTCCATGTTTATAACAAAAAAACATAATTTTTCTGAAAATCAACATGCAATGGATGAACCCCAATGCTGTCACATGCTTGAAATCTCCTAAGATCACATTTCTTACATGGACACACGATCATCCCTTCTGAAACAAGTTCAAGTTTTGATTACTCAAATGTTAAAAAATTCAACACCCTTAATATATATAGGATTTTTACTATAACAATTTGGATTTCTATGATGATTTATCTCATCACAATATTTTAATAATTTTTTTTCCTGCGCCCTTATTCTATATTTGTTTTGTAAAAAATAGAAAATAATTATATTTCTTATGAATAATCTAATAGAGGGGATAATCCAATAAAAAATAAAAAAAATAAAAAATAAAAAATTACTTAAAACTATGACCAAATATCGATAATTACTATTAATTAAAACTAAATATCATAAAATATTAATAACTCAAAAAATGAATAAAAAGATATCATACTAATTATTTTAAATTAATACGAATTATTACCAATAATTACAAATTACAACTAATTTATCAGAAAATATCAATAATTATTACTAATTATCACTATTTATTAGTAATTACTACGAATTATTACCAGATATTACTAATTATCAGAAATTATCGGTACCATTTATTGGTAAATATTACCAATTATTGGTAAATATCCCAAATTATCAGTAATTATCACAATTTATCGGTAGTTATGATAGATTATAACAAATTATTACTAATTATAGGTAATTATTGGAAATTATTGGTGATTATTGGAAACTATTGATAATCATTGGTAATTATTGCCAATTATCAATAATTATTTGAAATAATTATAAATTATTACTAATTTTTGGTACTTTTTGTTTATTATTACTAATTATAAGTAATTATTGAAAATTATTTAAAATTATTAATAATTATTAGTACATTTCATTAATTATTACTAATTATTACTTATTATTAGTAATTATTGATAATTACTTGTGAAAATTTGTAGATACTACTAATTATTATTCATTATTTCTAATTATTACTAATTTTTTGTTATTATTAGTAATTGTTAGTAATTATTGGTAATTATTGATAATTATTGATAATTATTGGTAGTTATTGGTAATCAACGATGATTATTAGTTATTATTATTAATTATTACTAAATATTTGTAATTTTCATTAATCCTCAAAATTAAATTTTTTATTATCAAAAACACTTTTAAGGGGAAGTGTGAACCCACAAAATAAAAAAGATCATCCATTAAAAGAATCATCAAAATTATTGAAGAATAGTTTAATACGGTTGGATTCATTTTCTCTATGCAATTTCCAGGAAATAGCAGTAACATGTGTACCTGGATCGTCCATTATGAGGTCTTCAGAAAGATATGCCAAATAATCCCATGCTTTCTTATATTCATCTTTGTTGATCTTCCCCACATTGAAGCCTCTTATCAAAATGTCGTCTTGTTTGATGATCCAATCAATTTTCTTGGTAGTAGTGTCCACACGCAATAGTCTTCCCATCATCTCTTTAACATCCACATCTGGGGTATTAATCTTTAGACAATCCTCCAACATTTCTTCACCCGAATGGATAAGAAATTATAGATTATCACTCTGAGAATCATCAAGGGTTTTTTGAAAGAAACTGCCTCGTAGACAGCAGAATATTCCCAGATAGGAGATCCAGAGGCTTTGGGGTTAATTGTCATTACCTTTCACTTCATTCATTTGACATATCTGGTCTCTATTGGGCAGGGCAGGTAGGAATAATTCTTTCATCCCTTCCTAGTGGCTTTCCGACCCTTCCTCCTCCTTTGATTAAGGAGGTCTTCACCATGGAGATCATCTTTACTGTCTCCCGAAAATTGACCAGATTGGTAATCATGGGATACCTCACTGAAGTCTACTTACTCCTCAATTGGGTGATCAAGTTGTGCATCTTCCACATCCTAGCCCTGCCTTACATCTAAGATATCAAAGCGGTGAGCTAACTTTAAAACAGTGGAATCCCTTCTCAGGCTTGGTTCCCTTGCTGCAACCGGTTCAATTACAAGCCTCTTTGGCTCCTGAGATCCCTTTGTACCAATTTGACTTGGACTTAGGTGTACTGCATCTACATAGAATGTAGTCTTGGTAGATGTTGAAACTCCATAGTCTGCCACTCGGCCCCCTTCCATGCCTGTTGTAACCAAAGGAGCAGACGAAGATGGCTTGGGGACACACAGATCCTAGTACAGCCGCCTTAAGACATCTACTACCAATGGATTACCCCCATGCTTCTTCTGTTGAACATACATGACCTTGTCAGGAAGGGAGGCGATCAACTGGCTCTGCCCCAAGGAGCCTCTAGCTTTCGGATTAGGCAATAGAGGCCTAATTGCATCTGAGGAGTTCAGATTTCCAACATCCTGACAAGACTGAGCAACATACCGACACTTAGAGGGTCTTTTGCAGCCAACATTCAGCTCTGTTTCCGAGTTACCAGCCACACTATATTTCAACCTATCAACAAAGTTCACCATCATCAGATCCTGGTTTTGTGGTCTTACCTCTTTCATAAAAAAACTATATTTGTTGATTCCTTAGTGTCCAGCAGAATCATTGCAGGGGCTTTCTCTATAGCAACCTTAGCCTTTTATACAAAACATTTCATGATTTTAATCATAATTAGTCATTATGGTACAAACCAAGGATCGTTAAGTCTAGTGTCTTGGAAGACTAGGTACATATAACATAAAACATGGGGCTAAAAAAAACTTCTTTATTTAATCTCCATAATGAGCATCTAACTTCCTTTGAGCCCTTACATCTGCATAGGGTTCCCAGGGGAACACATGAACAAAGGGATGAGCTAAAAATCCCAATAAGGGAATGAACATAAGGATACATCTCAAGAACATGAGTTAGAAGGAATTACATAATGATATCCAAAGAATGAAACTTATAAAATCATTTAATATAAGCATGTGATCATATAAACATGGAATCATATAAATATGTAGGAATCATAAATCATATCTTTAGTAAAAATCAAGGCTAACCGCCAATCCCGTTTCCCATTTTAGTACGGGTCAAGGCAAATCGTCAATCCCGTTTCACATTGCATCTCATGAGACTTAACCTTACCCAATGCATTGAAGCGTTATCTGGGCGCACCCATCTCAACATTTTAATGAATATTATGGCCACATAAATATTCTTACCACATATAAAATCATACTTAATCAACCATACACAAACATAAGGGTACCCATGGAAAGAATTGGGTACCACAATCATGACATAAACCATATCCAATTGGCGTATCATGAAAGTTTCCTTGTAAAGAAAGAATTAGAAACTACATGGACGTTCATAGGGTAAAAATAGGTATATAACATGGTAATTGGTGTCAAACATAAGTGAAAACATATGAGGAATGTATTTTAGAAAGATTAGCATTAAAACATTTTTGTGCAGTTTTAAGAAATATACTATAGATCTTTCCAAATAGTAAAGAAGACATTATTATATATAAAACCAGAATTGAACCAAGAAGGTTTTCATAAAAAAAATAAAAAATTTAAAAAGAAAATTCTGTCTTAAAACAGAAGATAGAGTGTACTTGAAATTGGGTTAAAGTTCAGGAATTTTCTTTTAAAACGAGTGTGCTTATTGGGAAGTTTCAAAGAGAGATTCACTTAAAAGAATATATATCCCAAAAATAGAATGAGAGATGTATCTTGGAACATGACTTTGGAGCATATAAACATAATTTTGAAGTTATACATAAAATAAAAGACAACAATATTTTGGTAAAAAGAATGAAAGAGCAACCCGAAGGAATAAAGGAAGTTCAGGTAGAATCCATCATGTTTTATTGGCATGATATCAGGTGTAACTAAGAGGGATTTATGAGTGGGATAAAGGGTTTATCATCACTTATAAATCATTAGGGAAGTATGGGGATGGTGTATAAATGTACCCCATCACTTTTCACTACACAAAAAGGCATAGCATAGAGAACAATCTTGATTAAGAGTAAAAAGCGGAGGATCCCTTACCTTATATCAATCGGAGTTATCCACTTGTTATTAATGACCTGAATAAAAAAATTAAGCTTATTAATTAATAATTCTGGAACATCTTCTATATTAAATTTATTTATTATAACCCTTTTTAGTTCATTCAAAGCCTTTTTGATTAGTTACAAGGTTCAATTGTTTTGTTCGAGCTCGTTTGTTTACATGGATTTAAGAGATTGGTTCACTTATATTCAAGTTTGGATTATATACAAGATGAAAGTGGTTGTCCAGAATTGAAGTTATATTATTTAGTTCATATCCAGAAGATTACATGGTTTTAATTTTAATTAGTTTACTTAGAGTGAAGTTGAATTATTATATATATAACGATAGTGATAACCGTTTTTGTTAATCGGTGGATTTGATTACAAAGAATGTGTTTTACTTTATAACTTTATTACATTTGTACAAAAGGATTACAAAACAAAAAGTTGGATATATTACATATATAATAATCTGGTTCAACCATAACACAAATGGTTTCATGACCATAATTAAAGATAATAATAGAAATTGATAAACTGTTGTCCTTGAATGTGCAAAATTATCACATCTCAAATGGTGCTTTCATTTCGTTCTAATAAAAGGGTGGTTGAAATGAGAGAATATAATGAAATATACCACTAGCATTAAGAGATTATAGTACATGTATGTTACTGGATTTATCATACTATTATTGTGAAGGGAGGTGAGGAAAGAAATAAAAAATAAAAGAACCTATAAGAAAAGAAGAAATTGGGAAGTGGAATTTATCTCTGGAGACTTCCTCCATTGAGAACCTCTTAAGGAGAGAGGTTTTTGTATTTTGAGGAGGCATAGAGATTTTGGATGTGGGGGAGGACCTTGGAGATATATTTGGGCAGAATAATGGCAAGGAACAAGGCTTTGGAGGAGTGGAGAGAAGAGGGAGTGAAGGGGGGTTTTATAGTGGAGGGGAGGAGGGATTTCATAATATTATAATCATTAATTTATTATTTCTTCCCAAGACAAGGAATAATAAGTATTCCATGACCACTAATAGTCATTTTATCATGTGATCTCGAACCAAGTGGTCCTAAATCAGCAGAACATCATCGATGAATCAGTTAATCCATTATTTAGCATTTATTGTGAATTATCGGATTCAACTATTCATAAAAAATTCATGTATTTGAGAAAAATCCCAAAAATTCACCCTTACGATTCTTCGACGTGTAGAATCTAAAAATGAAGTCCATTTTTCAAAAATAATTTCCTAAATATGATTATTTTAATATTTAATTAAAAAAATAATTTATTATCAAAACCAGTTTTAAAACATTCATTAACTTATTCTAAAATATAGGTATGTCGTACGTACAACTTGAATATTAATTTCATACCACCATAGTTGGGGTTACTATTCATTATGGTATATCACTATTCATAAGGGTATGTTGCTATTCATTAATTTAGGTTACTATTCACCAAAAGTTATGTTTTCCTTATCGGACTCCAAATAACATACTGATTACAACCATGTATGCCAGATTTCTGAAATTCCAAACACAGAAGTGAAAAACTTACGTTTAAAAGTCACTTAGCATTTGGTAGTTAATTATGTTGTGTTTTCATATGATTTTATGAAATACATTTGAGAAGAGAATTTCCATTGAAAAACATTGGGTTGTTACATTCTTCCCCCTTTATGAAATTTCACCATCGAAATTTCATTTTACATTCTAAGCTAAAAATCGGTGTGGGTACTTTTCCTTCATTTCTTCCTCCAATTCCCATGTTGCCTCTTCGTACTTATGGTTTCTCTATAGCACCTTGACCAGATGAGTTGTCTTGTTGCGTATAACTTTGTCTCTACGATCCAAGATCTTCACTGGCTAGTCCTCATAAGAGAGATCATCCTCCAATTGTACCACCTATGAAGAGAGTACATGTGAAGGGTCTGGTATGTACTTCCTTAAGAGGGATACATGAAAGAAATCATGTACTTTCGACATGGTAGGTGGAAGTTCCAGTTGATAGGCCACATCTCCGACTCGATCAAAGATCTCGAAGGGGCCGATGCACATGGGACTAAACTTCCCTTTCTTCCCAAACCTCATGAACTTATTCCATGGAGATATACATAGAAATACCATGTCTCCAACTTTGAACTCAAGGTCTCGTCGATGGTTATCTTCATAACTCTTCTGTCGACTTTGGGCTTCCTTGATATGCTGCTGAATGGTTTTCACCATCTCCACCATTTCTTAGACCATTTCAGGTTTGAGAAGCTTACTCTCACCAACTTCATCCCAAAATGTCGGTGTTCTTCACCTTTTCCCATTAAGGGATTCAAATAGTGACATTCAGATGCTCGAGTGGAAACTATTTTTGTAGGAGAATTCAACCAGTGGAAGATGTTGGTCCCATCATCCTTTGAATTCCATTGAACAATCTCTCAACATGTATTATAAAGTCTAAATAGTTCACTCAGATTGGCCATCAGTTTGAGGATGAGAGGCCGTAGTGAACTTCAGTTCAATGCTCAGAGCATGATGGAGACTTTTCCAGAACTTCGAGGTGAATCTTGGATCACAATCGGATACAATAGACAGTGGTAATCCATGAAGCCTTACCACTTCTTTGATTTAAATCCATGCAAGTTGATCCAATGATAATTCCTCTAGAACCACGATAAGGTGATCTGTCTTCGTAAGATGATCCAAAATGACCCATATAACATTATTTTCTCTAGATGTATTTGGAAGTCCAGTGAAAATGTACATGGTAATGTTCTCCTACTTCCATGCTGGTATGGGTAGTGGTTTCATCATCCCCTTATAATTTTGTCTCTCGGCCTTCATTTGCTGACAAACAGGGCACTTTGATGTATATTTGGCAATCTCTGTTTTCATATTGTCCCTCCAAAAATTTTTCTCGGAGATCTTGATACATATTTGTGCTCCCTGGGTGGATAGAGAAGGTCGAGCTATGTGCATCATTCAATAGCTCATTCTTTATCTCTTGATTAGATGGTACACATAATCATGTCCCAGATCTTACAACTCCTTCCTCATCAATTTTGAAATAGGAGGATTTCCCATTTTTAACAGCTTCCACCCTTTTTTGAATTTCCACATCCTTTCATTGAGTATCCTTTATTTTCTCCAAGATGGATGGTTGAGAAATAATTTGAGAAGGGATTGATGATGTTCCTCCATTAATGATTCCCATGTCCATCCTTTGCAAATCTAAGAAGATCGGATCCTTTCCAATTATCATCATTGATAAAGATGCATGATTCGTTCTACTTAGACCATCAGCCACTTTGTTTGCCTTACCGGGATGGTAGTAGATTGAGCATTCATAATCCTTGATGAGCACTATCCATCTTCGCTGGAACATATTAAGATCTTTCTGTGTGAATATATATTTGAGACTCTTGTGGTCAGTATATATCTCAAATTTTTCCCCATAGAGATAATGCCTCCATATTTTCAACACAAAGATCATAGTCGGCAACTCCAGATCATGCGTGGGGTAGTTTTTCTCATGGATTTTCAACTGACTTGAAGCATAGCCTATCACTTTATCATTTTTAATTATCACACAACCTAAGAATTTTTTAGAAGTATCACTATACACCATAAAGAGTTATTCACTTGAAGGGAGTGTGAGTATCGACGCATTGATAAGCCACTTTTTCAACTCCTTGAAACAGTCTTCACATTCCTGTGTCCAGATGAACTTTACTCAGTTCCGTGTCAGCTTGGCCATTGGGTTTGAAAATCGTGAAAAGTTCTTCATGAATCATCGATAATACCCAGATAGACCTAAAAAGAAGTGGATATCTATTACATAAGTTGGCCTAGGCCACTCTTCAATTGCATTTGTCTTGGAAGGGTCCACAGATATCCCTTTCCTGGTGATAACATACCCCAAGAATGATAATTCCTCCATCCAGAACTCACATTTACTGTACTTTGCAAACAAATTCTCCCTTCGCATAGTCTTTAACATAGTTTCCAAATGCTCCTCATGTTCCTCCTTACTCTTGGAGTATATCAGAATATCATTAATAAAGACCACCACAAATTTGTCAAGGTAATCTCTAAAGACTCTATTCATTAATTCCATGAATATTTCGGGAGCATTAGTGAGTCCAAAGGGCATCACTATGAACTCATACTGTCCATACGTCATTCTAAAGGCGGTCATGGGAATATCTTCCTTCCTCACCTTTAGTTGGTTATATCTTGACCGAAGGTCAACCTTAGAGAAATAACAGGCCCCACAAAGCTGACCGAATCAGTCATCTATCCATGGAAGGGGATACTTTTTCTTCATAGTGATTTTATTGAGCTCACGATAATCAATGAAGAGGCGCATTGATCCATCCTTCTTCTTGATGAAGAGGATTGGAGCACCCCATGGTGAAGATCTTGGGTGTATAAAAATCTTCACCATATTCTCCTGTAACTTATTGTTCAGCTCTTCTAGCTCTACGATGGCCATTCTCTAAGGTGTCTTTGAGATTTCCAGAGATCTAGGGATAAGTTCAATTCAGAACACAACCACTAGGTCAGGAGAAAGGCCAGAAAAATCTTCAGGGAATACATTAGTGTAATCCCTCGCAATGGGCATGTCTTCAAGAATGATTATATCCTTTTTCCCTATCATTTGAGCTAGATATGTTTTCTCATAGGGAAGTAGTATCAAAACATGAGACTAATAACCTAAAGGAAACTCATCTTATTCCTTACACTTGTAAAGTATCATATGATGCTTCGGGATGTGAAAAGTTATTTTCCTTTCCCGACAATTGATGTTGGCCTTGTACAAACATAGCCAATCCATGCCCAAGATAGCGTCGAACTCCACTAAAGGAAGTATGATAGGATTTTCTGGGAGGTTCATTCCACAAACATTAACCAGGGAGGAGTTATAAACCATGGATGCAATAATTTCCCCATTCACTCTTCTCAATGATAACTTTTCCTCCATATTTTGAGGTGGTGTTTGAATAGTTCTACTAAGCTTGCAAGATATGAACGAATGCGTAGAACTAGAATCAAATAGTACATTCACTATTCTTTAATGAATAACAAGCATACCTATCTCCACATCGTTTTCTGGATCTACCTCAATAGTAGTGATAGCATAAGCCCTTTCTTGTTTCCTTGGAGGTTGTTGCTAATTGCCTCCGACAACCCTCGGCTTAGGGAAATTGTTCGCATAATGCCCAATCTTCTTACTGTTATAACACTGCACTATAGGCTGAGTGTTGATATAAACCTTCCTTTATTTTTCAACATTAGCAGTATTTTTCATATCCCTTTGGTAGTTCTTAGCCAGATGACCAAACATTATGCATTTGAATCAATTCATAGTTCCCTTGAGACAGTCACCAAGATGCTTCATCCCACAATTTTTGAAAAGGGGAAAGTGAGGCTTCTTTCCATCATGGGATTTGTTTGATGAACCACCCATTTTGTTCTGCATTTTCCACTTCTTATCACTAGGCCCATGAGACCACTGAGAGTCTCCAATCTCCATTTCATCCTTGAGGGGATAATGAAAAGTCATATCATAGTTGTCGAAGTCTTGAATCGCCAACAATTTTCGTAGACTCATCTTTAGTCTGCTAAATAAGCAATCCACCTTGCTTTCAGTGTTCATGACAAATCAAGAGGAATACCTTGCAAGCCTTGTAAAGTATGCTTCATACACCCCGATGGACTCATCTTCCTTCTGCTTGAGTCCGATGAACTCTCATTCCATCTTGATTTGGAGGGTTTAAGGAAAATATTTGTTGAAAAACATCCTCTTGAATTCCTCCCATTCTCTGGAATCAATTTCCTCTTGGGACTTTGTATTCTTGATCAATGTCCACCACTGATCCGCTTCTCCATCAAAACGATAGACTGCCAGAACAGGTTTCTCTTCTTCCGAGCACTGGAGTATAGAAAAAATATTTTCAATGGAGTTAATCCATTGTTCTACAAGAAGGGGATCAGAGGACCTGCTATACATGGGAGGCCTTTTCCACATGAAGGATTAAATGACAACTTGCTCTTTCTTTAGAGGAGGGGGACGTTCCACCTGATTTAAGTTATTATTCATAACTCGAGCCAGCTGAGCAAGTACTGCTATGGAATTTTGAGCACCCGCTTCCATCACATCAGTCATGTCATTAGGGAAATCATCACCTTGCCTATCACATTGGTTGTTGGAACGTGTTCTTATATTTCCCGCCATTTACTAAGAAAAGATACATGTAATTAGAGGTATTGAATACTTAGCTATTGATCATAAAAAGAAACTTTGAACATAAAAGTATGAACTTAAAAAGAATAAGTATATCCTGACTTGTTATTCCTTAGGTTTATATCTAGGTTATCCTCGGTCTATTTCTGAACTTATATTCTTATGGGATTCTTTTTGTCCCTTAATAACGATTTGTACTAAGCTCATGAATCTACCGAAGCATATCCCCCAGGAGTGTCGTAACCAATAGTGCAGAAAGACCCGTTATCATGCACCTGTTCCCATTCGATTCTAGCTCAAAGTGGTGCTTTCGGGTTTTACCACTAGATACATCTGTGCCAGAGCCACCTCTAACTGATCGTATCTAGAAAAGGATGTACTTTCTTGATAATCCACTTACTCTATACTCAACAAAATTTAGGACTGTTTTCTTATACTTAGTCTCATCCTTATGGTTCTCACTAAGTTTCTCTATTCCTATTCTCCAAAAATAACTAGGCCATCCTCTGATACCAACTATAGAGACCCGAGCCTTTTACATAAAACATTTCATGATTTTAAGCATAATTAATCAACAGAGTACAAGCCAAGGATTATTAAGTCTAGTATCTCTGAATACTAGGTACATATAATATAAAAAATGGAGCTAAAAAAACTTCTTTATTTAATCTCCATAAAGATCTTATAACTTCCATTGATCCCTTACATCTGCATAGGGTACCCTGGGGAACACATGAACAAAGGGATGAGCTAAAACGCATAGTAAGGGAATGAACATAAGGATACATCTCAAGCACATGAGTTAGGAGTCATTCTATAATGATATCCAAATCATGAAACTTATAAAATCATTTAATATAAGCATGGGATAATATAAACATGGAATCATATAAATGTGGCAGAATCATAAATTATATCTTTAGTACGGGTCAAGGCTAACCGCCAATCCTGTTTCCCATTTTAGTACGAGTCAAGGCTAACCTCCAATCCCGTTTCACATCACATCCCATGAGACATAACCTTACCCAATGCATTGGAGCACTATCTGGGCACACCCATCTCAAAATTTTCATTAATATTATTTCCACATAAATATTATTACCACATATACAATCATAATAATCAACCATACACAAACATAAGGGTACCCATGGAATGAATTGGGTTCCACAATCATGACATAAATCATAACCAATGGGCGTATCATGAAAGTGACCATGTGAGAAAAGAATTAGAAAATACATGGACGTTAATAGGGTAAAAATAGGCATACAACATGGTATGTGGTGTCAAACATAAGTGAAAACATACGAGGAATGTATTTTAGAAACATTAGCATTAAAAATATTTTGTGCGGTTTTAAGAAAAATACTATAGAGCATTCAAAATAGTAAAGAATACATTCTATTATATAAAAACAGAATTGAACCATGATGGTTTTCATAAAAAAAATACAGAATTTACAAAGATAATGGTATCTTAAAACAAGAAGATAGAGTGCACTTGAAATTGGGTAAAAGTTCGGGAAGTTCCTTTAAAACGAGTGTGCTTGTTGGGAAGTATCGAAGAGAGATTCACATAAAAGCATGTATATCCCCGAAAGAGAATGAGAGATTGATATTGGAACATGAGTTTGGAGCATATAAATTGAATTTTAAAGTTCTACATAAATTAAAAGATAAAAAAAATTTGGTAAAAAGAAAGATATAGGAACCCGAAGGAATAATGGAAGTTCGGGTAGAATCCATCATGGTTTATTAGCATGGTAACAGGTGTAAATAAGAGGGCTTGATGAGAGGGATAAGGGGTTTATCATAAATTATAAAACATTAGGGAAACATTGGGAAGGTGTATAAATGTACCCCATCACTTGGTATTACACAAAAAGGCATATCATAGAGAACAATCTTGATTAAGAGTAAAAAGGGGAGGATCCCTTACCTTAAATTCGTTGGTGTTCTCCACTTGTTATTAACGACCTGAATAAAAAAATTAGGATTATTAATTAATAATTATAGAACCTCTTATATATTTAATTTATTTATTATAAACCTTTTTAGTTCATTAAAATCCTTTTTGATTAGTTACAAGGTTCAATTTCATTGTTCAGGCTCGTTTGTTTACTTGGCTTTAAAAGATAAGTTCAATTGTATTCAAGTTTGGATTATATGCAAGATGAAAATGGTTGTACAGAATTAAAGTTATATTATTTAGTTAATATCCATAAGAATACATGGTTTTAATTTTAATTAGGTTACTTAGAGTGAATTCTTGTTATTATATATATAACCACAGTGATAACCGTTTTTGTTGATCAGTGGATTTGATTGCGAAGAATGTGTTTTGATTTATAACATAATTCCATTTGTACCTAAGGATTACAAAACAAAAAATAGGATATATTACATATATAATAATCTTTTTGAAGCATAAAACAAAGGGTTTCATGACCAGAATTAAAGATAATAATAGAAATTGATAAATTGTTGTCCTTGAATGTGCTAAATTAGCACTTCTCAAACGCTGCTTTCATTTCATTCAAATAAAAGGGTGGGGAAAGGAGAGAAGATAATGAAATATAACACTATCATGAAAGCCTTACAGTAAATTTATATTTCTGGATTTATCATACTATTATGGTGAAGGGAGGTGAGGAAAGAAATAAAAAAGAAAAGAATCAAAAAGAAAAGAAGAAATTGGGAAGAGGAATTTACCTCTTGAGACTATCTCCTTTGAGAACCTATTAAGGGGAGAGGTTTTGATATTTTGAAGAGGATGAGAGATTTAGGACATGGGGGAGGACCTTGGGGAGAGATTTGGGTAGAATAATGTCAAGGAAAAATGCTTGAGAGGAGTGGAGAGAAGAGGGAGTGAAGGGGGGTTTTATAGTGGAGGGGAGGAGTGATTTCATAATATTATAATCATTAATTAATTATTTCTTTCCAAGAAAAGTAATAGTAAGTATTCCATGACCAAGAATAGTGATTTTATCATGGGATCCTGAACTATGTGGTCTTACATCAGCAGAACATCATCGATGACTCAATTAATCGATTATCTAGCATTTATTATGAATTATCAGATTCTACTATTCATCAAAAATTCAACTATTTCAGAAAAATCAAAAAAAATCACCCTTAACATTTTTCAACATGTAGAATCCAAAAATGAAATCCATTTTTTGAAAATAATTTTCCAAATATGATTATTTTAATATTTAATTAAAATAATAATTTATTATTAAAACCAGTTTTAAAACATTCATTAACTTATTCTAAAATATTGGTATATTATACTTCCAACTTGAATATTATTTTTATACCACCATAGGTGAGGTTACTATTCATTAGGGTATATCACTATTCATAAGGCTATGTTACCATTCATTAGGGTAGGTTACTAATCACCAAAAATTATGTTTTCCTTATCAGACTCCAAATAACTTACTGATTACAACCGTGTATGACAGATTTTCGAAATTCCAAACACAAAAGTGACAAACAAACATTTAAAGGTCACTTAGAACTTAGTAGTTCATCATGTTTTGTTTTCATGTGATTTTATGAAATACTTATGAGAAGGTAATTTCCATTGAAAAACATTGGGTCGTTACATCCTCAGACCCTAACGCCTGATGACTTGGCGAGGCAGGAACCCCATGATCCTTGAAAGCGCGGTGACAGGTAGTGTCCAAGTGACTGATATGACTACAAGACGAACAATATTCAATCCATGACTCAAAAACCACATCCTGTTTCCAGAGTAGTTCCTCCCCAACTGCAATCCACACCCACTCAACCATCGGTTTAGAAACACCCGCCTCAATAGAAATACGCGGAGCTATTGGTTGACAGACATATTTTGTTCTACTATTAGAACACAAGAATTGGCCTACATGATTACCTATCATACAGAGAATAGCGGGATTTTGAAAGGGTTGTGGGAGTTCCGGGAAGCTTACCCACAGAGCTCATGAAGGGGTATCCCGTTTCATGTGGAAATCAAAGTTCCATAAAAATAATAAGAATCAGAACCCATTACATGTATGTGGAGCTCTAGACCAAGCAAGAGTCAAGTATTCCTCATAAGTGAAGTGAATCATGTAGTGCCATTTTTCAAGAATCCCCATGGTTGCCCGGTCCTGTAAGCCGCAAGAACCGAAGATGAATTTGTCAAAAGTATCATGTGGAGGCGGTTTCTGTCGGAACTGATCCACTGAAGTCAGATTCAGTAGTCCCTAAGAATTAGAGAACTCTGAGGTCGAGAGATCTAGCTGAGGCGAGCCTCCATGTAGCATTGGAACTTTCAGGAAAATCGAAAAATTCGGGAACACCGGGAGAAAATCCAGGTTTAAGAAAGGGATGAAGGGCCTTGGTCGAGCTTCTGAAGAAGGTGGAGGAAGATCTCCCCCCCTCTCCAAAGGGGAGGGGGGTATCGGATCCTCGGTCATCGCCGCTAGGGTATCACCTGAACGGAGTTCCTCCAATCGAATAATAATTTTCGTTAATAATTACTAATTATTGGTAATTTTTGTTAATTATTACTAGTTATTACTAATTATCGGTAATTATAAGTAATTATTACTGTTAATATTTTTCATTAAATATTACTAATTATTATTTTTTATTAGTAATTATTGATACTTTTTTGTGATTATTACTAATTACTACAAATTATTTCTAATTATTACTAATTATTTTAATTATTACAAATTATTTGTAATTATCTCCTACAATTTATAATTATTGCTAATTATTATTAATTATTTGTAGTTATTACTAAATATTTGTAGTTATTACTAATTATTGGTAGTTGTTACTAATTATTGGTAATTATTTTTAATTACTATTAATTATTTGTAATTATTAGAAATCATTGGTAGTTGTTACTAATTACCGGAAGTTATTTCTAATTATTACAAATGAATTATAATTCTTACTAATAATTGGTAGTTATTATAAATTATTGGTATTTATTATTAATTATTGGTAATTATTTCTAATTCTTTCTAATTATACCATTTATTGGAGGCTATTACCAATTATTAGTAGTTATTTCTAATTATTTTTAAAAAATAGTAATTATTAATTATTATTAATTATTACTAATAATTGTTGGTAATTATTGGTAATTGATACAAATAATTGATAATTATTACCAATTATTACTAATTTTTACTAATTATTATGAATTATTAGGCCTTATTGTTAATTATCACTAATTATTACAAATTATAGGTAATTATAATAAATTATTACTAATTTTCATTAATTATTACTAATTATTGGTAATTATTTTTAATTGTTACTAATTTTCATTAATTGTTACAAATTATTCATAATTAGTAGAAATTATATATAATTACACAGATTATTGGTAATTATTACAATTTTTGGTTAATAATTACTAATTATTACTAATTATGATTGAATATTACTAATTATCGATAATTATTACAAATTATTACCAGTTATTACTAATTATAGGTAATTATTGGTAATTATTACCAGATATTACCAATTATTTCCAATTATTGGTAATTATTACTAATTATTACCAATTATTTGTAATTATTACTAATTATTACCAATTATTGGTAATTATTACTAATTGTTAATAATAATTACAAATTATTATTAATTATTATTAATTATTCGTAATTATTACTAAATATTGTTAATTCTTACTAATCATTACAAATTTTTGCAAATTATTGTTGATTTTTTGTAATTATTTGTACTTATTTTTAATTATTATTCTTAATTATCTGTATTTGTTGTTATTTATTATTAATTATTACTAATTATTCATAATTATTACTAATTGTGATTATTTATTTCAAATTATTGTTAATTATTTCTAATTGTCACCAATTATTACTAATTAGCATTAATTAATGGTAATTATAAGAAATTATTACTAATTATCGGTAATTATTGGTAATTTCTAATTATTGGTAATTATTAGTAAATATTATTAATTATTGGCAATTACTAATAGCTATTACTAATTATTACTAATTATTGATAACTATTGATAATTAACATTAATTATTTCTATTTGTTACTATTTTTACTAATTTTTACAAATTTTTACAAATTGTTTCTAATTATTCTTAATTATTACTAACTATTATTAAATATTACTAATTATAGAAAATTATTGCTAATTATTGATAATTATTTTTTATTGTTACTAATTGTTATGAATTATTGTTAATAATATTTAATCATTACTAATTATTGGTAATCATTATTAATTACATATAATTATTAGTAATTATTACTATTTATTATTAATTATTACTAATTATCTATTATTATTACTATTTTTCAAAAATTATTACTAATTTGTGGTGATTGTTTTTAATTATTATTTATTTTGACATAACTCCTATTAATGTCATGAAGAGATGGGAGAGCTTCTCTCTCTACGTTCTTATAGTGATCGTGTTGGCGATCCCTCAAAATTATTCCAAAAGATTTTCAAAGTTGTTGGGCATAAAGAACTCTTTTCCCTCTGGTGCCCACCAGAAAGAAGTGACTGAGTGAGGGAGATTTAGAAATAGGATTATCTTGACGATCGCTTGAAATCTCTCCTTTGGTGTAAAGATCCGATTACAGATGACAAACCAAGGGAGATACTTCCTCTCAAGGATGAAAATCCAGATGAACACACACAAAGGGTAACTGTCATTTGTGGGATTTCAAGGGATGGGCAGGCAGCGATGTCTGGTGTGGCCGCCGATAAGGGACTGTGGGGTGGAGGATTCCCACGGCAGACCGCGACTCGATTTCGGGGGGTGTTTTCTGCTCAGTGATGGAACATAGAGAGAAGTCCAACAAAGGGTTTGTAATCCCGGCGGCGACGATGTAGTTGGTAATGAAGTGGGGCTTGCAGAGGACCTACTTGTTGGGGAGAAAGACTCACACACTCTGGATCACATACAAAACAGAGAAACAAAAACACAAATATAGGCACAAAAATTTACGTGGTTCGGTCGGATGACATACGTCCATGGGGAAGACAACATAAAATTCTTATTCCAATGGAAGAACAAATTACAAATTCATTCCATCTCTCATGTCTCGCACAACAACCTCCCAAATATATATATAGTAGTAGGGGGAGGAGAAAATTTAAATGGCGTCTTCAATTTTTCTCCAGAAAGCCACCAACTACTGCAACAAGTCATCTTCGACGACACCACCCTCTGCAGGTCAGCAACAGGCGGCACCAAACAACTGCACCAGGTCTCCTCTAGTGGCTTGTCTTCTATAGCGGTCACCCACCATCCACTGAAAAGCAGCGGCGATGATATTTTTGTGTCAAAAAAAGATAAACACAACAATATACCCCTTGACAAAAAGTATCACGATATTTCCGCTAAAAAAAACATCATATAATTGAAACAAATTTTCATGTTGCTGCTGAAAACAAATCTTTCTGCCTGCTGGTGCCTTCTCGATGCCCGTAGGAATCTCAACTTTGAGTCATATTGACCAAGTCCAAACAATGTTGGAACTTGATCCATGTGTCAGTTTTATTTTTCTTCAGAGGAGGAACAAGATCCCATATCATATTCTGATGTAGTGAATTCATAAATTCTTCTATAACATATTTCCACTAGTTGATTTCTTTGCTATCCAAAACATCTCGATCGCAATCTAGAACACCACCTTCAACTACAGAAAGAGAAAAGCTAACCTATTTTCTAAATGTGGAAGGTCTTCTTATAATCCTTCATGTTCTACCAGTGGTGATACTCTTATCTGATATCACTACTCCACCAGTAACAGTCTTATCATTCAAATAATAAAAAATACCTTTTCAAATACCCTTCATCACAAGGAGTGTATCAGGGATAATTTTCATGAATCCATCTTCAATAGTTATCCGGTAAACAAGCTTATCCAAAACGCCAAGTGATATGAGGTTCTTCTCCAATTCTGGTAAATATCTTACATCTATAAGGCGCCACGTTTTACCATCATGCCTCTTCAACATTATCGTTCCAATACCTCTCATATGGCAAGGGTGGTTATTGCCCATTAACACTACACCTTCATCTGACTCATCGAGGTTTGAAAACCAATCTCGATTCCTGCACATATGGAATGAACAACCTGAATCAAGAATCCAACCATCTAAATGGTAGGCCATCGATCAAATGAGGATAGTATCTTCAACATCTTCAACATCCTCGATTCTTTGTCAGACATTTTCCTTCGATTTCCCAATTTTGGGACAATCCTTCTTCCAGGGACCCTTTTTAAGACTGTAGGAACACTCATCTTTTGATGGAAATCTAAAGCTGGACTCGACTTTTGATGTTGATCGAGATTCATCTCTTCTAAATCTTTTGTATTTCTTGTCAGATGACCTTCCTCTAATTGTCATCAATCCCTCCAATGCGGAATCCCAATGGTCATATTTTTCCTTCCACCTATACTCATTGTTAACTAAAGCATTTGAAACATCAACAAATTTAACCTCATCTTTACCATACAACAACATTGTAGTAAGGTGATCATAACTCTCTGGTAGAGAGTTCAACAGAAATAGAGCCTTACCTTCATCTCAAATTTTCACATCCAAACTTTGCAAATCTGCAAGGATTTTATTGAATGAATCATGGTGCTCAATCATATACATGGCTTGCTTGTATTGAAATCTGAATAATTTATTTTTCAGGTACAATCGATTTTCAATGGTTTTGGCCATATACTTATTATTCAAAATACTCCACAAACTTTTTGCTGATGTTTCCCGCATCACAATATATTTCTGATCCTTAGCCAAATAAAGTTGGATCGTACCGTAGACTTGACGGTTGAGTCTTTTCCAATCACCATCATAGATGTTGCTGGGATATTCTTCCAAAATGATTTCTATCTCTTGTTGAGTTAGAATATCCAAAACTTCACATTTCCTCATACTGAAGTTGTCTATCCTGTCAAACTTCTCCACCTCAAATTTGGTACTAGACACCATAATTCTATATCTAGAAGTATTTATAGTACCGACATGTGTAGCTGGAACAAACTCCAGGGGATCCTAGGGTGGTTCCGAACTACTTTCGATTTCGGGATTCTCCATGACAAAAACAGATCATAATTTCCCAAAACAGACACCACCAATGAATCCGAAATAGTCTAAAATGTTGAAATCGACTATTTAATTCCTAAAAAAAAATTCCAAATGAGAATTAAAATTATTTCTTTCCCGATGAAAATGCACACTAACAAAAAATTAATTAACAAAAGTTCGAAATATTTTTTTTAAGTGTCGTGTGTCCAATACGTGTGCCCCTCACTCAACTCAATTTTTTTTCTTTCTCAAAATGAGCCAGCCCTTATTTCCACCCTCATTTTTCTTTATAACTTCCACCCCCAATAAAATTCTCCCTTTATCTTTTTTATTTTTTCTTATTTTCTTAATCTCACACTACTCCTTAACCTCCATCCTTTGTCTATTTCCCACCACTGATACAAACAACAAAAAAAATAGAGGGCAGAAGGGATGTCAAACTAGACAAACAGTGGACGTGCGGAGGGTTGCAGATGTGTGGACAATAGCAGATTTACGAGAGTGGGGACAACAATGGATGTATGGGACTGCGGATAGCAGTAGACATACAGAGGTACGAACAGCGGGATCACCAGGTGGTTCGGACAACAACACCTCAGGGGTTGCAGAGGTCTGGACAAGGAGCAAAGTGGGTACAGAGGCGAGAACAACAACACGATTTCACCCCAGGTAATTAAACCCCAACCTATGATACCACATGTAGGTGCGGAAGACTCACACACTCTGGACTACATACAAAATAGAGAATAAAAAACACAAATATAGGCACACAGATTTATGTGGTTCGGTCGGATGACCTACATCCACAGGGAAGACAACAAAAAATTCTTATTCAAATGGAAGAACATATTACAAATTACCTCCATCTCTCATGTCACACACAAAAACCACCCACATATATATATATAGAATCGGGGGAGTAGCAAATTCAAATGGCCTCTTCAATTTTTCTCGGGACACCCACCAACTACTGCAGCGAGTCATCTTCGGCGGCACCACCCTCTGCAGGTCATCAATGGGGGGCACCACAGTGCACTGTCTTCTATGGCTGTCACCCACCATCTACTAAATTGTGTCAAAAAAATAAAAACCCAACACTTCTCGTTACGCGACCGCTGATAGGAGCCCCGCCTAGATGGTGGGGTTGACTATTGAGGCATCATACGGCTTGACGTGCATGGGATACTGGTGGTGGCGCGTATTTGGGGTTTGCTATGGATGCTCGATGGTGAGAATCATGGTCAGGAGCTGGAGATGATGGAGATGACGGGGGGCCCTGCCCAATGGTAGGGATAACGGTCAGGAGTAAGCTGACGACGACGAGAGGAGCATCTCGGTGATGACCTTGGGTGGTGGACGACGACCTCAATTTGCAGGGTGAGAGTGCTGACCACAGGACGTGGCCTCGGGATGCGACTCACACAGGCTGGTGATGGATGCTTGGAATTGACCTCTAGTGTTGTGGTACTGTGGGGGACTAGCCTACATGGGATGTGTGAAGTGGCGCTCTAGCGGGGGCTTGTGCTCCAATATTAGCAACAACCTCGAAGCGACTACCAATACCGAAAGAACCTAGGGGTGGAAAAATCTCCGATTCATTGTGGTTGGGAATGATTTAGAGCTTCCCATTGCAACTATCGGCGTCGTCCTTGGAACGGTGACCGTGAGATCGACGATGAATGGAAGTTACAGGCAAGGTAGAGAGACTTTAATGGGATGGACAATCTAAAAAGTCTACTGTTATGAGATGCATGGAAAATATGCAACACAGGCAGGGATATTATGGGTCACGAGGCCTTTTTTATTCTGGAGGGGGTTTTTTTACTTTCCTTCGTTGTTGTTTTGGGTGGTGTTTGTTTTGGAACTTTCATGTTTTGGTGGGGTTTGGTGTGCCACTTTATTTGTCTTTATTGTATTTTTATTTTCATTAATATGTTTTTAGGATCAAGTTGGATCGCTACCTGAGCATTCTTGTTATTTCTGATTTTCATTAATTATTACCAATTATTTGTAATTATTTGTAATTATTACTAATTATTGAAAATTATTACTATTTTTTGTAAATAATGACTTATTATTATTATTTATTATTTAATTCTAATTATTGTTTTTATTACTAATTATTTAATAATTATTACTAATTATCAACTCATTATTTACTAATTACTGTAAATTATTAATAATTATTGATAATGATTATTAATAGGTGATAATTATCTATAATTAATATCCATTACTACTAATTACTGCTAATTGCTACTAATTAATACTAATTATTCCAAAAAATTTCTAATATAAAATAAATTAAATGAACATACAATTTTCAAATTCTAAAATAAATACCTTAAAATCGATCTTTTACCGATATGAAAATAGTGATGTGATCTGAAAGATGTCTTCGTGGAAATTATTTGTAAAACTTAAAACTATTACGGAGAGAAACCAATGAGAAACTAGAAGAATAGTTTTGAACATGTGATTGAAGAATAGTAGTGGGAGATTATATAGATTAGATTATTTGCGGTATTCTATCCGCACTGGAATTTCCATTATAAATAATAATATTTTTAAGGGAACCTATCACAAATAGTCCACACCATAAATACTAATGGTGAAAATCCAAGTGGCATCTGCGATGGACATGACCGCTTGTCACAAATGTTACCCACTATAAATAACTATTATCGACTATTCTGAAAGTTTATTTGTTGTGAAATGATAATTTACATGATAAATACTATTATTTTACAGTGGAATTTTATTGAATTTTAATTTATATATTTTTTTGCGATGGGAGAGATTCTCATCATAAAAACTTAGTTTGTGAAAAAATTTGGAATTCCATTGTAAAAAATCTTATTTCGTGGAATGGAAATCAAGTACATTAAAATCATTTTCGACAGGGCCTGTCTCCTGTTGCAAATGTCACCGAATTTATGTTTAATTGCGATGAGAATTCCATACCATTGCAAATAACCTGACATTTTTATTATTTTCGAGGGGATCCTACTCCGTTACAAATAACCCATCACAAATATCGATTTTTCCGACAGTATTTCCCTATGATTTCATGGTAATCAGAGGTCATTTTCTTGGTTTTTACCCCCTTATGTATGCATTTAAAGAATGCTAAATCATTAAAAAAGAATTATTCATTCAGAATGATAAAATCATTTGTCATTTTGTTGTGGCGTCTTTTGATACACATTAAAAATAATTCAAAGAAAGATTTCCTATGATTTCATTGTAAATTGAGGTTGTTTTCCATGGTTTTGACTGTAATAAGCACATTTTAGCTTTTTAAAACACAAAAAATGTGTTTTCAGTCATCCTAAGAAAATAAAAACTCATATTGAACTTGATTAAATATATAAATTTTAAAAAAATCAATCAATGGTTTTTGTCCTCTAATTTCATGGTAATCAGAGGTCGTTTTCTTGGTTTTGACCATTTAACACATGTTTTTAAAGAATGTGAAATCTTTGAAGAATAATTATTTAGTTAGTTTGAGTACACCACACATTAAATCGACATGTCATCTAGTCATAGACATAAAAAATTACTAAAATACATTTTCCTAATGATTTCACATCAATTGGAGGTTGTTTATAATGATTTTGACCGTTACACACACGTTTTAGTGTATTGAAACAATAAGCATGTGTTTTTGGTGATCCAGATAAAATGAAATCTCTGATTGAAATAATGTCAGTTTATAGATTTTATAAATTAATCTACAGTTTCTAACCTATGATTTCATGGTATTTAGAGGTCATTTTCCCGATTTTTGACCCATTAATTCATATTTTTAAAAAGCATCAAATCTTTAAAAATTGTGTATCGAGTCAATCCAAGCACACTAAACATCGAATTATCTGTTGAGTACTTGTGCATGTTAAACATAATTCAATGTAAATTTCTTATAATTTCACAATAATCCAAGATTTCTTTTATGGTTTTTACTGTTACATGCACATTCTAGTGTTTTAAAACACTAATAATGTAGCATCTCATTACCTCCTTTGAGGTACTTCTTGTATCCCTTTTGGTTTCCCTTTTGTTTGGGTGCATTTCATGCCTTTCAAGGATAGAGATAATTGGCGAGGAAAATAACCTAAGGTCTAGGGATGTATGTTTGTTTAAATTAATTTAATCCAGGTATAAATGTCTCAAAGGATTAAGAAAATGTCCTTTGGGGTCTGGGTTCAAATGGGGGATTTACTATGTTTTTTTTGTAGAACTTGGACCCTGCATTACCTATTGGACACATTCACTCCATGAGCTGGTTATGGGACATGAATCAATTACTCAATAAATGTTGTGAACTTGTTCAAAGCATGAAAAGTATAAAAATATTGAAACTAGTTCACATCATGAAAAGGTCTATTAGTGTTTAATTCAACCTGAGACAATTCCTTTTTTACGTATATTGTAAATCGTGAAATTCACATCATGAATTGTTCGGGACTAACAGTTTTTATAATGTTGTACATATGATTCATTTCTCATTTTATGAGTAGGATTCTCTCCCAAACCCTTGGGCCCTTCCAAGTGATTTTTGGTATCTCAACTCCTTTCAAATCACTCTATTTGGCAGTCGATCTTTGTGTTTGTTGCATCAATTCTACCTAGTAAGCGATCTTTCAAATTCATCATTTCCATTGATCATGGAAGCATTGTGGCCCTATATTTTTGGATGTGTCGACCCTATGGAAACCTTTTTCTTGATCCTTTCAAGATCCATGGTGAAATCTTCTTTAAGTGGCTAACCCTCGTATTGGTTGTGATGCAACATGCAGGTCCTTTGAGGTATGTGTGACCTAACATCTCTGCTGAAATTTATTGTTATGGAATACAATTCTAATGTGTGGGAATTTTTTATAGGTCTTATTTCCTTTTTTCATTCTTTTTGATGTTGGTGGATCCCATTGTGGGTGTGTGTGACCCGATATTGAGGTTGGTGGTTCCATCTCTAGAATATGTTTGATGAAATATATCAATATAGTTTTATAAATTATTTTATAAATAAATTAGCATGATTGATTTGTGTGTGTGGAAATAGGTTTTTGAGAAAATGTGGGGTTCCCCTTATTTTGGTAAAATAAAAGTTCTTTTCAAAGTATAGTGAAATAGATTTATTAAATGGTTTTCAAAGCATGGTTTTGATGAAATGATTTGGAAAATGTTGCATATGGTAGGCCTTGGGAACTTTGGTGGAAGGTGTAGTAATAGGAATCATTAGTTGATAATTTTAGGGGGTTCACTCATGGGATGTTCCTTTACTCCCATGGCATATTGTTCTAGGGAATTGTTTGAGATAACTGGGGGTTCAGTTTATGGGGTGATTCTATTCTCTCTAGATTCAATGCATATGTCTTTGGAGTGGATGAATTTAATTTTCTATGTTTGGGTATGATCTTTCCATCTATCGTGTCTTGTAGTGATCCTTGGTGTGATTTTACCTATGCTTTTTATTTTTACTATTTTGGATTTGATTACCCACCTTGATATATGTGATATGCTTTGAAACTATTTTACCTGGATTATTTATAATTGTGGAAAAAGGGGAAGGTTTTACCATGATTTTTATAAAAAAACTATTTAACTATTTATGATACCATATTTTATTTAAAGTTGAACATGTTCATATTGTTATATAGATAGTTTTTATTGAACACCTAGGTGGCATCCAACTGATCCAGTTTATCCCACACACTACACACCTCTTCAGTAGTGTGTACACATGGTTATGTCTTTTGATATAGGGAAAGTCAAGGAACAACATTGAGGCAATGAGGTTTTTGTCCGCTGAGTTTAGGTAGTTTTTGGTGAGATGGTGAATGTTTTACCATGCTATCACATGGAGTATCCAGTTTCTATTTTATTTGTTCTTTTCAGTTGAACTTGTACTTTGGATTATTTTGACTGCTTGAGTTATATCATTTGTGCTTTCTTTTTTTAGTGTTATGGATTATATTTTTTTGCTTTCTATTTTTCTATTTATCTCTTCTTTGTATATATATATATTCCATGTTTTTTTCATTAGGTTAGGTGAAATAATCCCCTATTGTTTTTGTTTGATTCTTAGGTGCTAGTTTCTAGTCCATGGGGACCCGGAATTCCCTTTGGGTATGAGGCGGATCGAGTTGGGTTCCCGGTTTAAGGGTAACCCAGGTCGGTTCATTATAAATAATGTTTTTCTAGACACCTACAAAAACAACTTAGGTTAATGTGACTTTGATAAGTGTAATTCATACATACATTTTAAAGTGTTTTATTATATTGATTTGTGGATTTAATTGAATAATCTTTCCAATTTTGGAACATGTTGAGTTTTTTTATGTCTTGTGGCATGTTACAATGAATTTTTAGAAAAGGAACGAAAGGATGAAAATTTTGGAGCAAAACGACACTTTGCAATGCGAGCTTCGCTCGCGGTGTGATAGAATATTTTTTTAGGAAGATTAAAGATGGAAAAAATTGAGAAACACAATTACACATCATGTAATTATGTTACACGTCATGACTTTATTAATGGAAGTTGTCACAGTTATGACAAGTTGGGAAGAAGATACACGATGTGAAAGACCATTACATGTAATGTGACTACATTACACGACATGAAATTTCTCAATATTATTTTTTTGAGAATAAATATACTGAGATTCATAGGACGTGAAGATTTAAAGGTTTCACATCGTGAGTCCCCATTACACATTGTGAAAGGAGTCAATAGTCACAATATTCGAACAAGATTCACATGAGATTTTTCCAAATTGAAAAAATAGAGGCAACATCTTATTGGGATTACATGATGTGCAACCTCATTAAACATCATGAATTTGGTCAGGCATAAACTATCCAAAGCCTATAAATAGAGGATCTAAGATGCTTTTTGGGAAATTTAGATTCGAATGAAGACCAATGCTTGGAGAGAAGCTACTATTCCCTCCCCAAGTTATTTAATTATTTTCATTTTGCTTTATTTTTAATTTATCCTTAACTCTTATTCACTCATTACTAGGATGAGGTGGTAAACCCATCTTGTGCTAGGGAAATGTAATCGAACAGGGAAGGTGCGTTGGATCTATTTATTTTAAATATTCACGTATTTAGTTTGTGTAATTTATTCTTCCACTTCCAATCCATTTGATTTTATTTTATCCTGACCTTTG
The DNA here is from genome assembly GCA_963277665.1 of Viscum album. Taxonomy (NCBI): domain Eukaryota; kingdom Viridiplantae; phylum Streptophyta; class Magnoliopsida; order Santalales; family Viscaceae; genus Viscum; species Viscum album. The sequence goes on from OY728144.1 coordinate 399,424,213, forward strand.
AAAATTTAATTAAAAGGGACATTAAAATTATACAACTGATAACCCTAAAGAAGGAATGAACATTGTCAACTTTGAGTGAAATCAAGATTAAATACAATATCAAGACAAACTCTATTCGGAAAGATCTTATATTACCAGACTAAGGGAAATATAGTATTTCCACGTTGAGTAGGAGATAAAATGACCATTGGATCTACCACATATCGATTTCAACACCAATAAAAACTTAATCAATATTTATTCTAAAATCCAATGTCACCTAAATCCTAAAATTACAAAACCTCAGCATGATTTTTAAATCTATTTACAAACCAACCAATAAATCTACTACACTTTGATTTTGTCCTTATTTTTCTCAAAAATAAATCAAATGAAAATTATATCATGTATTTCTAATATCTAATAAAAATAAATCATTTTCAAAACCTGATCAAACTAATTTCTCTGTCCTTGTGGGTTCGACCTTGAACTTCTGTTTCACTACATTCTTAATTAATTGGGTATCATATATTGAGTTTTATAAATTTGTTTTTACATAGTACCGTAGGGAAATAAAGAAACCCTACCATGCTATCAGAAATAAATTACTATATTTTAAAAATCAATCTAGAGTGGGTGTTATATGATTTCACATCAATTATAGGTTGTTTTCTTGGTTTTGACCCCTTGATGCACACTTTTAAAAATTGTTAAATCTTTGAAAAATGTTTATACAATATGTATGAGCACACTACAAGTATAATTGATGTGTTTTATATTTTTATATGTCACAAACAATTCATATTCAATTTTCCTATGATTTCACATCAATATGAGGTCATTTTCTATGGTTTAGACAATTTCACACAAGTTTTATCATTTTAAAAGACTAAAAATGTGTTTTTGGTCATAATGGGAAATCAAAAACTCAGAATAACATAAAATTAGTTATTATATTTCAAATATAAATATTGAGTTTTTTTGTATGATTTCATGGAAATCAAATGTTGTTTCCTTGATTTTATCCCTCTAAAGTGCGCTTTTAAAGACTATAAAATCATTCAAAACTTATTATTTAGTCAGTTTGAGCATACTACATGTAGGATTAATTTTATGTTTAATCATCAAAATCATAAAAAAATTGAATACAATTTTTTATGATTTCATGTTAATATGATGTTGTTTTCTTTTATTTTTAGCACGACAAAGACATTGTAGTGTTAAAAAAGACTAAAAATGTGTTTTTGGAAATATCAAGAAAATTAAAAATCTTATTAACTTGATGTTAGTACCTATATTATAAAAATAAATATATGATTGTTGAACTATGCTTTAATAGAAATAAGAGACCATTTTCCTAGTTCTGACCATCTAACAAGTGTTTTTAAAGACCTCTAAATATTTAAAAACAACTTATTCAATAGGTTTGTGCACACAAGACATCTAATTGACATGTCCTCTCCTCCTAATCAATGAAGGGATAGGTGTGGTACATCTAATGAATCAAGTTTCATTTTAACTTAATTCAAGTTAATGGGAGAGTCTTGGTGAGGGAAGAAACAAATTCTTGGAGGATTTTTTATAGTTTTTGTAAACTTCACTTATTCATCGTCTTCTTCATATCGAACAAAAAAACATAAGCAAAGACAATATGAATCAAAAATACACATCCACATAATTCAAGGAGAACACTCATTTGACACTTCTCTGACTTCCTCTAAAAAAGAAATAGGACCAAAAGGATACAATATCATCATAGCAGCAAAGAAAATAGTCATTTATACATATCATGGTATGAGTTTAGAATTTACCTTTGGAGGATGAGAAATAAGATAAGAAATTTCCTCAGAGACTATTCCTGTTATCCCCTAGAATATAACACATATGGAATATTTTATTTTTGACTACCAATAATTCTGTTTTTTCTAATATGATCCATATTCTTTTACTTTATTTTTAGCCTCAATATTTCCCTTAGCAATTCCCAAACAATGGAACTAATTTAACCCCCACTAGATGGTGGAATGGTAAAGGGTAATTGTAATACCAAGTTACCTTTCTATTAAGTTTTTCTTAACCTTTAATATGGTTTTTCTTTTTTTTTTGGTTGAATAATGTCGAGAAAGAATTGAGAGGATACCTACAATGGTGAACTGAGGGATTTGTTGGAATTTTTAGCATAAAACCTATAGTTTTTGTAATATGTTGGGGATTTAAATATCATGTGATAGGGTTATATAATGTGCAGTATTCACTTGAAAGATGTTATGAAATGGGTACACAGTGAGTAAGGTAACATTCCATGTACAACTTACACACTGTATAGATATTACAAATCATGTTTTTAATAAAAATATGACTAGTTTTTTGATGTATATAGGACTCAACTATTACAAAATGTGTAATGGGGATTCATGTTGTGTAATTATCAAGATATGAGGTTTTATTTCTGAATCTCAGATAAATTTATTTTTATTTTATTTTCATCCCTAATTCTCTCAACCAAGAGCATTCCCTAAGTGTTTTTTGAGTTCTTCAATCCCTCTGGATCATCCGTTCGGTGATTGATCATCATGTTGGTTGTGGTGAATCTCTCTAGATAAGCAGTCTTCTTATCTCATTTGTATCTCTCTATTTCCTACTTGGAGTTTGATAGATCATCTTGGTATTTATAAAAATAAACTTTGTGTTGTTGAATCTTGATTCTAGGTTGAGTTCCTAGATCCTCTACACCTTCATTTTCCATTGGCGAGTCCCATTGCAGGAATTTTGATTCTATGAAAAAGGTTGGTGTTTACTTTTAAGATTGTCCAATTGATTAAACCATGAATTTCTTGTCATTTTAAATTTAATTCAATTTATTTTTTAAAAACTAAATTGATTCAAATTAGATCTTGGATTTTATTGGGCATGGATTTTTAAAAAAAATCCCAAATTCTAGTTGAATTAGAATTTAGGGCGTGAAGTGAAATTGATTGAATTTAAGAAATGATTTTTGAATTGATTTTTTAGAAAGTGGATTAAATTGACTTGATAAAAACCTATGATTGGTTTTATTCTAAAGAGTTTAGAAATTATGAAAAACACATGATTTGGTTTTCAATGTGAATTGGAATTTTGAAAAAGAAAATTGGGTAATTGAATTATGAATGATGATTTATATAAAATGAAATGAATTTATATTTTTTAAATTGAATGATTGAGAACATGAAATCCTAGGTAGTTAGGGAGTTATTTGGGACAAGCACACTAATATGGTAATTCCCTAACAATGGATTGACAATTACGTCTCTAATAAAAACCAATTTAGGTAGATCTTATCCCTAATCGGATATTGATGAGTCTTATTCTGCTTAATCCCGGGAGATGTGTGTACACATATTTCCATGAACACTGATATACGATGTGTGAGTATATTATAACTAGAAACTATTGTACCATAGGGCATATGTGCATTGTTATATTGTAACTATTTTGGTTACAAATTCTATTGATTGTGAAACTACTTTATTCATTCTTAGTGATTTATATAAAATGTTTTATATAAATGTTTATTTAATTGATAAAAAAATATTTTGTTGAATATTTTATTGATAAAAAAATGACATAATCACATTGTTCTAAATATGTTCATTTATGAAATATTTGGGATTAGATCATTCATTTGAAAATTTAATGAAAATTCCAGTTTTACCCTTTTAAAATACACTGTAGTATTTCGCACATAAATATTATAATATGACTTATTTGAACTTAACCCTTTTTAACGATGTTCCTAACTTAAATTTCAATAACTTGTTTTTAGGACATTGGTTCTAAATCGTTCATTTGGTTGGACTAAATGGACCATGAAGGAAAAGGTGGGCGGGACCTGCAAGATTGGATATTGGTTCTATATTTGTGGCATAACTCCTTAATATGATATTGGATTGGGCCCATATTTTGAGAGGATCTCTCCAACCCAATTGTGCACAAATCACTGTTCTAGAATAACAGATGGTGCACACGTTTCATAGGTCAAATGGGAGGTGAAGTTTGGATGAAAATATTTGTCTGAGATTCCCCATTCACACTTGAATCCTAGCCTCCCCTCCACTCTATAAATTAATGTTTTTCCCATTGATAGGGGTTGAGACGTGCATTAGGAAGTTGAGGGAAGAGAAGAAGATGTTCCACAACAAGTGTACAAGTGATTCAATATGGGTAGATCTTGTAGCAAGGATCCCTTCGTCGAAGACTTCTTCTTATTCCTCATGTTATAATGTTGGTGTTTTCATAATAAACTTATTTATTCTTCATTTATTTATTCACTTTTCTTAGGTTTTTTTTTAAATTTATTCTTCTTTTATCTTCCCATTTGGGCTGGAATTATTTAGTATAAATGATATTGGGTTTTACCATTTCTAAACCACCGCACATGCAAACCGTTTCTATGATGACTACACCGCCCATAGAATAATAGTTCTCTTAGTAATTGATCTACCTACTATATTATTCATTAATTTATTTTGAATCAATGAGATAATATTATTCAAATAATATGATCTATTAATTGAGTTTTTAATTTAAATGAAACTAAGTAATCAATTTAACAATAAACACAAATAACCCGAGGTCGAGATTTTGTGTAAATTGTGAGAGCGTGAACAAAATCGGTAATACACGACCACATGAGATAAGTTTTTAGAGTTAAAATACAATCCCTAAACTCAATTAATCATAATTTATTTAGTGGATAAGTTTTATTATTAACCATTTACCTTAAGATTACCTTATAACATCAATCAAAGCATGGTGTTGTGATTGTGTGTTCTGAAGCTAGGCTAGGGTTTAAGTAATTTCATCTTTGTGGTTAAGTTAACTTCCGTTGGGTTCGTGGGTTAAAAAATTAGAGGATTATAATTAAGTTAATATTAATTTAAATGATAATGATTAATAATAAAATTAAGAGGTAGAGTTATATCGATTACAATTTCTAAAAATAGTTTTCTGAAAAAACATCTTCTCATTGTGCTTTGTTAATCAAATTTTATTTCAAAATTAAAAAAATTAAATCTTCTTCCAGAAAACATCTTATAGATTTATAAACAATAAACAAACCCCATCCTTTTAATTAGTATTATTATTTACTTTTATTCTATTTTAAAAATACCTTTAATATGTTGTTAAATTTACTTCTCCTTTGAGAGACGACCTTGGTCAGCCACTCTGCTGCACCTAAGTAACCCGAAACCGAACCTCATTTGAAATCCCCCACAACAACACCTTTAAAATTGGTGCCATTACCAGGAAGAAAAGTAATTATTTCAACCAATTAGAGGTATTTAATTTATTTTAAATTTTACTCTCTCCCTCTCTTCTTTCTTTCTTCTTTACCCAATCTGAATTTTTTCTTCTTTTTATTTTCTTATACTTCTTTTTGGACCATCAACTCAAACTTCTCAGTTTTTTTACTGTGGTCCACTTTCCTTCTTGAAATTTTTATTTGATTTATGACACGAACTAATCCCAAATATCTATGATCTTCACCTTGAGATTGAACGTAGCCTTTGATCTCAAATCAGACATTCTCAGTTTACGAGAAGTTTCAAAATTCAAATAGTTGGAGAATTTATCCACTACAAGAACATTGAAATTGGAAACAATCCTAACTCCAACATAAAACAAGAACCAATGGCTGAAAATAATGGAAATGAACTTAATAGAACTATTCAAAAATTGGCTACACCAGATATTAACTATCGACCAAATTGTATTGCATACTCGAATCCCGAATCAGTCTTTGAACTGAAATATGGGTTAATTAATCTTCTTCCAAAGTTTCATGGATTATCTGGTGAGGATCCAAACAAAAATTTGAAAGAATTTAATGTTATTTTCTCAACCCTTAAACACATAAATGTTTCTGAATATCAAATCAAACTAAGATCATTCTCATTCTCACTTGATGGCGCTGCGAAATACTGGATGTATTATTTACAACCTGAAGATGTAACTTTTTGGAAAGATTTGAAACGTCTTTTCTTGTAGAGATTTTTCCTGCATCAAGGAGCACTTCCATTCATAAAAAATATATCATGGATTAATTAAGCCCAAGGGGAGTCAACGTATCAGTACTAGGGGTGATTCAAGAAGTTGTGCGCAAGCTTCCCACATCACCAAATCAGTGAGAAACTCCTCATCCAATACATCTTTGAAGGAATCATACCTATGGATAGGATCATGGTTGATTCCACAGCTGGAGGAGCATTTGTGGACAAGACACCAGTAGCTGCGCGTGCGTTGATTGACAAAATGACCCAAAACTCTCAACAATTTGGCGATCAAGGTACACCACGTGTCAGGGGAGTACATCAGGTAAGTCCATATTCTTTTAAAAGTCATTTGATTGATACCATGTTTTAAGAATTGATAAAAATGGTGAGGAATATTTCTTTGGAATAAAAGAAATCCCAACCCCCTCCTTCAAGGCCTTGTAGAATTTTCATTGAGAAAAGCCACACAACTAACTATTTCCTGCAACTACAAGAGACAGAAGATTGTGCAGTAGTGTTTTATGGGAGACCATATCAGTAGTAGAAACAACCATATCCCCAAAAAAAGCTTGATTTTTTTGAACCAACATACAACCAAGGGTGGAAAGATCAATCAGACATGAGGTATGGCTCTGGAAAACAACAAAGGCCCCCTTTTCAACAAAACATCCAGCAGCCTCCACCTTACCAACAGGGTTTCCAACAAACCCAAATGAGATTTCAAACCCAAACATCAACAAGACAACAACATGGGAATCCCCCATCCAAGGTAGATTCTAACACTAATTCCCTTTTGAAAAAAATTGTTCCTAATCAACCGAATGATCTGAAGAGTCATGTTTCGGAGCTGAGGGAGTTAAAGACTCAAATGAGCAAGATTACCACTACCCTCCATGAACTGATAAGAAATAATTCTAGAAATATACCATCCAAAACTACTCTATATCCCAAGGGGAATATTAGTTCCATCACATTGATAAGTGGGATGAAAATGAATGATACATCTGTACCTACCATTCCACCAGGATGCATCTGAAATCCGGAGAATCCCCATTCAAGACCAGCTGAAGAGCAACCCAAAGAGAAAGATAATGGTAAGAAATAGATTGATTATGTTCCTCCTAAACCCCTTACCTTTCCAAATATGGTTGTAGAAACCAATAATATGGCTGAGGAGGCGATGAAAAAATATTTTTTGGACACAATCAAGTGTGTGGGGATAAACATCCCTTTACTTAAATCCATTAAACAAATACCAAGGTATGAAAAATTCTTAAAAGAACTTTGTACCAATCGATGTGGGATTAAGGGAAATGAGAGGATCAATCTTGTAAGGAATGTGTCAGCACTCATCACACCAACTCTAGCAATGCCAACAAAGTGCAAGGATCCAGGGACATTCACCATCCCATGCACTGTAGGGGAGTTTCACTTTTCTGATGCACTTTCTGATTTGGGAGCTTCCATAAATGTGATGCATCACTTTGTATTCTCTTCTTTGTAGATTTTTGAATTAAATCCCATAAGAGTAGTGGTTCAGTTGGAAAATAGAGATACATCATATCCAGTGGGAGTCCTGGAGGATGTACTGGTCCAGGTAAAATACATGACCTTTCCAGTAGATTTCTACGTTCTTAACATGGATGATGATCAGGTAAGTTCTCATGCTCCCATTATCTTAGGTAGACCCTTCCTCAAAACTGCAAAAACTGTCATAAATGTCAATGAGGTTACACATTCCATGGAGTTTGGGGATGAAGTTGTAATATTTAATGTTATGTAATCCATGAAGTACCCCTCAGAGGACCATTCTGCATTTGTTATCTCCCATTTTAAACCACCAAATAAAAACCCCATGAAATTTGATTGTCCTAGGCTTTTGGAGATTATGAGTATTGGTTCTAGTTTGATGTCTAAGAGTACTTCAACACCTATTTCTAATGCACAATACTCTCTTAGATTTTATTTTGAAATGGAATCATATTCTGATCATTTGAACTCTGATTATGACATGGATATTGGGTTTGCTGATGGATTAGATGCTTTATTCTCTAATTGTGATGACTTCTATTCTGATACTGATGCTCTTTGTGCACATATTTTAGTTCCTTCAATGTCTCCATCCATACACCACCAAATTCATTTGATCTGAATTCATTTCCAAAAAATATCAAATACTCATACTTGTTGAGTGGAGAGAGATTACCTGTTATAATTTCTAATAATCTTCCTTTTAAACATGAACAAAAAATTTTGAATCTTTTGAGGGAGAACATTAAGCAAATCGGGTGGACATTGGCTGACATATCAGGTATTAGCCCCTCCATTTTCATTCATAGGATTATTTTGGAGGACGAGTATAAACATGTAAGGCATCCACAAAAGAGACTCAATACAACCCTTTGGGAAGTTGTTAAAAAAGAGGTTGAAAAATTGCTCGAGGTAGGTATAATCTATCCCATTTCAAATTCCCAGTGGGTGACTCCTATTCAAGTTGTTCCTAAGAAAAGTGGTGTTACATTTGTTAAAATTGAGAAAGATGAGTTAGTTCTAATGAGGGTGCAAAACAGTTGGTGCGTGTGTATTGATTATAGGAAACTAAATCAATCCACTCGAAAAGACCATTTCCCCCACCCATTTATTAATAAGATGCTTGAGAGACTAGCTGGGAAAACAAACTACTATTTCTTTGATGGATTTTCTAGATATTTCCAGGTCTCTATTTCTTCGGAGGATCAAGAGAAGACAATATTCACTTGTCCTATCGGTACGTTTGCCTACCAAAGGATGCCATTTGGACTTTGAAATGCCCCAGGTACCTTCCAGAGATGCATGGTGAGTATTTTTTTCAGATTTTATTAAGACCTGTATAGAGGTATTTATGGATGACTTTATAGTGTATGGGTCTTCATTTGATGATTATATCTCTAGTTTGGGAATGGTGTTGAATCATTGTATTGAGAAGTATCTGGTCTTGAACTTTGAAAGTGTCATTCCATTGTAGAGAATGACATTGTCTTTGGGCATGTAGTGTCAAAACTTGGGATAGAGGTTGATAGATTGAAGATAAACATTATTTCATTCTTAACTTATCCTTCATGTGTGCGTGATGTTATATCTTTCCCAGGGAATGTTGGATTTTAATAGTGATTCATTAAATATTTTAGTAATATTTCTCTTCCTATGTCGCGATTACATCAAAAGGTTTCTGATTTTGTGTTTGAGGATTCTTGAAGGACTTCCTTTGATGAGATAAAGAAGTGTCTGACCACTCCACCAATCATTCAACCCCCATGATGGGATATTCCTTTTGAGCTTATGTCTGACACCTCCAACTTTTCAGTTGGAGCTGTCTTCTCTCAGAGGGTGGAGGGACGCACACATGTGATTGCCTATGAATCGAGGAAACTAGATTCAACCCAACCAAACTATACAACAACAAAAAATTAGTTTCTTTCTATCATATTTTACTTAGATAAATTCTGTTCATATTTATTTGGCTCTAAAGTAGTTGTTTTTTCTGACCATGCAGCTCTGAGGTACCTCTTGAAGAAGCCAGATGCAAAGCTCAAGCTAATCTGATGGATGCTCCTTCTTTAAAAATTTGATATTGGGATAAAGGATAATAAGGGGTCGCAAAACGTGGTGGAAGACAACATGATTAGGCTTACTCACACACTAGAGGATGACAACATGGAACATGTACCACTTTGAGACACTTTCGCCAATGAGCATCTTTATTCTATCTAAGGTACGCATCCTTGGTATACAGATTTAGTTAACTACGTAGTTGCCTCTAAAATCCCTGCCAATTTTATGAAACATAAAGTCCAAAAATTAATGAGCAAGTCAGGATTTAATGTTTCGGATGATCCATACTTATGGCGCATGTGTAGTGACCATATTATTAGGAGGTGAGTTCCTGATCATGAGTTTGATTCTGTTCTACCATTTAGTCATACACATGCTTGTGGTGGAAACTTTGGACCCAAATGGATAGCTAGGAATGTTTTAGACTCTGAATTATATTGGCCTAGCTTATTCCATGATTCTCATTTGTATTGTAAGTCATGATCACGTTTCCAACACACGAGAATCATTTCTAGGAGACATGAGATGCCTCAACAACCCATATTATTCTGTGATATTTTTGATGTGTGGGGCATCAATATTAAAGATCCTTTTCTTAGTTCATTTGGGTTTTTGTATATTTTGGTTGCTGTTTATTATGTGAGTAAATGGGTGGAGGCTAAGGCCACCGGGACTGATGATTCTCATGTTATTGTGGACTTTGTCAAAGCGCAGGTTTTTTGCAAGTTTGGAGTACCGAAGGGCATCATCAGTGACCAAAGAACACACTTCTGCAATCATAATCTTTCTTCCCTTATTCGGAAATATGGGGTGACACACAAAACATCAACACCATACCGCCCCCAAACAAATGGCCATGCTATGGACTCAAATCATGAGTTGAAATAAATTTTGGAGAAAACCGTGCAGCCAAATAGGAAAGATTGGAGAAACCACTTGGATGATGCATTGTGGGATTATAGGAAAACATAAAAACCACCCATTGGTATGTCCCCATTTCAGATTGTTTTTTGGAAAGCGTGTCATCTCCCCATGGAATTTGAGCATCGAGCTTATTGGGCTATAAATAAATATAACATGGATTTGGACCAATCTAGAATCCAAAGGAAGCTACAAATTCAAGATCTTGAGGAGATTTGATTGTATTCATATGAGAACTCAAGTCTCTACAACGAAATATCAAAAGTATCTCCTGAAAAAATGATCCAGAAAAGGGAGTTTCATGTTGGAGAGAAAGTACTTATCTAGAGTTCACGACTAAAGTTGATGCCTAATAAGTTGCTTTGTAGATGGTTAGGTCCTTATGTTGTGACTAATGTTTTTTCTTTATTTCATAGTGTATATCATGAAAGAGGAAATGGAAAGGATATTTACAGTCAATGGGAAAAATTTGAATAGATACATTTAGGGACATCCTACCAATGCAGTGGATTTCATCACACTGCATGACCCTATCATCCCTTGAGCATATTAGGACGTTTCTAACCCTTTAAATTATTTATTCTTTGTCCTATTTAAAATTATACATTTCATGTGCATATATCATCTCATTGGTTCAAATTGAGGAAAATAAAATATTTTACGTGTGGGGGAGGGAACCTTTTAGTTTAGTAATTTCAATTGTTTTCCTGTTTAAAAAAATTGCGTGTTTTTCAAATTTGTGTGTTTATATTTCAATTTTTATGTGTTTTTGAAAATTTTGAGATGTAATGATTCTTATAACCATTTTAAAATCCATATCAATAATTGAAACAAATTATCCATTGAAACTGAGCTTAAATTTATTCTGAAAATGACATTGTTTCAGGTTCAAATATTTAGTAATTTCTCGAAACGTACAATGAATTTTGAATCCCATGACACATCTCACTCTATTTATATTTGAAATCACTTTCTTATGAGGATTCTGAACCATTATTTTTATATTATTTATATTTACCTCACTTATTGAGAGAACCAAACCATGCTTGATTTAACAAGAATTTGATTTATTCTTGTCAAATCTTGAGGGTTTGAGGTACTTATGTTTAAATGATTACGACATTTGTTGTGTATTAATCCCCCTATTTCAAGGAATTCTTTTTTATAATGGCCAACCTTGAAAATTTAATCCTTTTAACCCTTAGAAGCCATGGAAAAACTGTTATATTAGACACATTACAAGCCAATTTTCCCTATCTAACCAACTCTTTAAGTGAAATTGCATAATCTAGTTGAACTTGAGTGTGGCGGAAGCTGTCTTATATTGTGCTAGCACATTCTGTGATAATTTGGTTGGAAAATTAAATTATTAAGAGATGTGTTTTCTACTGAATAAAATCATCATATTGAAAGTTTTTCCTTTTTTTGGAGCTTTCATGATAAGTGATTTTGTTCCTTTCTAGAGGTTCAAATAGAAAGAGAAGGTTGTGCATATCTGGAGCTTTCAAGAAAATCATGTTTGAGAAGATTGAAATTTTTACTGTTGAAATGTTGAATGGTGTGCACATTCCATTATTTTTAGTGATTATGAATATGAATCGATCCTATGGGGATTGAGGAGGACGCCATATCAAATTGAAAATTAGATTAATGCAATTTTACTTCAAAAAGCATCAATCCCTCGTCATTCAGCCTTAGAATTTTTTGGCATCTTAATCCTACCAACCAAAATCCAGAAAACAAACCTGAAAATTACTCATGATAAACATATGTCCTTGACTCACATCGGATGGGGATGTAGGAATTTATCATGCCTATGGTGACCCTTGTATGAGTTTGGATGTGAAAGACTTCGCTAAAAATTGGCATTTGTGTGATAAGAGAAAATTCAATTGAGGTAAGTGTTTTGTGCATGGGAGGATAAATGGAGTGGAAATATATTGAATGATATAAATATATAAAATTAAATATTTATTTTTTATGAGTCTTCATATCTTTTGTTTCTTGGTGTGGAATTGTAGGATCTCAAGGATATGTGTTTTAAAATTTGTTTTGATTTGATATTGATGTTTACTTGATATGAGGTTTTTCCCCGGAGAGAAAAAGAGTAAGTGCAGGGGAGTTAATAAAAAACTATTTTGTTGAATATTTTATTGATTATAAATTACATAATTTCCTCAAATTGTGCTAAATATGTTAATATATGAAATATTTGGGATTAGATCATTCATTGGAAAATTTGATGAAAATTATAGTTTTACCCTTTTAAAATGAAATGTCGTATTTAGAATATAAATATTTTAATATGAATTATTTGAACATAATATTGTGTAACAGTGTTCCCCACATAATTTTCTATAACTTTTGTTCTGGACATCCAAGCGAAATCTTCCATCTAGTTGGACTAAAAGGACCGTGAAAGCAAAGGTGTGCTGGACCTGCTAGACTGGACTTTGGTTTTGTATTTGAGCCATAACTCCTTCATCTAAGATTGGATTGGGCCCATATTTGGAGAGGAGATCTAAAACCTAATTGTGAACAAATAATTATTCTGTAAGAATATCTGGTTCACAGATTTTGAAGGTCAAATGGGCAGTGAAATACAACTTAAAATATTTGTAGATTCCCCATTCACACTTGAAACCTCTTTAAACATAGCCTCCCCTCCACTCAATAAATTAGTTTTTCTTATCATTAGTAGGGTTTGGAACGTTCATTATGAAGTTTAGGGCTGATTATAATATGTTTCAATTCAATTGTTCAAGCAATTAAATAAGGGTATCTCGTGAAGCGATGATCTCTTCGTCGAAGCCTTTTTCTTCTTACTCATGTTATAATGTTTGTGTTTTCATAATAAACATCACTGTTCTTATTTTATTTCATATCATTTATTTTTTTTTGTTCAAACTTATTCTTATTTTATCTTTCTATTTGTTCTGGAATTATTGAGTAGAAACATGATTGGGTTCTACCCTTTCTAAACCTTTGCACATGCAAACCGTTTCTACGATGACTACACCGCCCTTGGAAGAGTAGTTTTCTTAGTAATCGATCTAACTATTACCTTCTTCATTCATTTATTTTGAATCAATGAGATAATATAATTAACTTAATATGATATATTAATTGAGGTTTAAATTTAAAAGAAACTAATCAAGCAATTTAACAATAAACACAAACCACACGAGGTCGATATTTTGTGTAAATTGTGAGAGCGTGAACCTAATCGGTAATACAAGACCACATGGGATAAGCTTATAGAGTTAAAATAGAATCCCTAAACTCAATTAATCCTAATTTATAGAGTGGATATTTTCTCAAATTAACCACTAACCATAAGCTAAACATAGAACATCAACCAGAGCAGTGTGTTGCGATTGCGTGTTCCGAAGCTAGCATAGGGTTTAAGTAATTTCATCTTTGTGGTTATGTTAACTCTCATAGGGTTTGAGGGTTAAAAAATTAGAAGATTATAATTATGTAGATATTAATATAAATGATAATAATTAATAAGTAAATTAAGATTTATATTTATATCGATTAAAATTTCTAAAAATAGTTTTCTCAAAAAAACGTTATCTCGTTGTGCTTTGTTAATCAACGTTTTTTCAAAATTAGAAAAATGCAATATTCGTCTAGAAAACTTCTTCTAGATTTATAAACAATAAAAAAACCTTGTCATTTTAATAAGTATTCTTATTTCATTTTTCTATTTTCAAAATACCTTTAATATGTTGTTAAATTTACTTCATTCATTGAGAGATGACCTTGGTCAGCCACTCTACTGCACCTAAGGAACCCGAAGCTGAACATCATTTGAAAGCACCCACGACAGCACCTTTCATTAATCCATGTTTGAAATTTTTTCAATCATTATGAAATGAAAATCCTATTTTTATAAATATGAAAATAGGATTCCATTCCTGTTTAGATTAAAATTGAAAGCATGATTTTTTTATTATTATTATGGAATCTTATTATAGAACATTTGGTGATACACTATTGGGATTTTTAGATCACACCTTACCTTTTCCTTCAAGAGTTTTTTTATTTTCTTCTACTAGGTCTGAGTATAGGGAAATCCCCTCTTAGAGGTGGTGGATATTATTGATCCCTTAGGAATTAGAGTTGAGTTTCCTTTGGGACATTTAGTTTGTTTTATCAAACATTGAGTATTTTTATGATGTATTGTTTGGATTTTTTTATACAGATTTTTGTTGTTGATACTATCTTCTTGAGGATTTTTGAGCACATTGTTATGTATATTTGTATTTCATTATTTTGTGTAAAATTAATTCATAATTTTATATTTTATGATCCTCTATTATATTATAAAACATGTGGGGATCAATAATTCCCTTAGAGCTAAGACGATGTTGGCTCGAGTGTCAGGGTACCAAGGTATTTGGGCTGGTTCAAGATGAAGTGGTATCAGAGATGCAAGTTAAGCACCTTTTATTGATGTCAGTATGTAGTAAGATATAATTACCATACTTAGGAGGTAGTTGTGAGTGAGAGCCTTGCTATATCTCATCACAATGAACCTTAAGTCACCATGGGTGGTTTGGTAAAATCATCTTGAGGATTAGTTATAGTATTTTCGCTGATTTAGATTTGGATAGATAGAGATCCAAATATTTTTATCTATCTAATGGGATTAATGTCCCTATTTCTATTATTTGATTGGTTGATATGAGTACTCTTTTTATGTCTTTAATGTTGTTTGATGATGTTCTGTAGCATAATGCATCCAAAAAGACGCATGATTAGGATTTAGAAGGAAGTTTCTGATGAAACATAGCGATTGAATCCTCTCATGGACCAGAATCTGGTTGAGGTTATTGTGCGTGTTGTCCATACTCTAGGATAAGAACATGCACCAATTCCCAATAAGGATCTAGTTGTAGATCCTCAAAGGGATGAGTTTTGAGATCATGATCAAGAGTTCCTTCACCAAAATCCACCAACGTTCCAAGGATCTAATGATCCTTAAATGGATGATGATTGGTTGAGAAATATTGATCTTTTGTTTGATTTATTGTAAACTACTGAATCTATTATGGTTAAGTATGATAACTTTATGATGGAGGGACCTATTAGAAGATGTTGGGAATCAATGGTGACAGTTAACAAGCATATAGGTTTATAGTGGAAGGACTTTAAGGTTCTATTTTCCAAACAATTATATATAGAGTCTATGGTTTTTGATAAGGCTATGAAGTTTTTCAAACTTTAGTAGGCTAATAGAACCATGACAGAATATGAAAATAAGTTTTCGGAGCCTATATGGTTTTCACATAAGATTGTATCAATTAAGAAGATGAAGACTCAATGGTTCAAGATGATACTATGACTGGATACTCATTTTTAGGTTTTTTTATTGAAGCCCTCTTCTTATATAAAAAATTCTAGATAAGGAATTGATGGTTGAACATGATCTGGATGGTAAGTTAGGGTTGATGGGAGTTCTTTTTTTTCTCACAATGTCGGTCTTGTGAGTTCCTATAAAGGGAATAGAAAGAGTGATGAGTCTCGTGGTGGATCTCGGTAGCTAGGTTCTTCAAGAATTTTTTTAGTGCCTAGAAAAGGCCCATTGACTAGCTTCCGATGTTGTAATCCTGGGCATTTGAAATGATCCTTCACTGAGGTACCCATGATATGGGGTTCCTCTAGTCACTCAAGACACTTTCAGAAGTTCTTTTATGTATTTTTTCCTCCACGTAGTGTCACAGGATCATCAACACCCAAAAGTGTTGTGATGAAATCTTATGCTTCGTGATCTAATGGGTTCCCACCAAAAGCATTCAGAGCGAAGATTCTTCATGCAGTGTAAGAGACTCAAGTGGAAGAAGATATGAGTCCAATTAATGTTTTAGGCACCATAACTATATCTTAGTCTTTATTGAATGATATATTTGATACTGGTTAATCTCACTATTTTATATCAACTCATATTGTAAACTTGTCAAGTCTTCTTACAGATCTTTTATCTTATGTGATGGATATTACTACACCCCTCAGAAGGAACAGAGATAAGGGTATTCATTGTCTTAATTTTGTTTTCTCTTTATCAAAGATTTATCTTCCTTGGGTTTTTTTATTTCTCAACATGAATCCTTTGGATTTCATTTTTAGGATGGATTAGATCATTGCTAATAAAGCCTTAATTGATTTCTATCTTCGACAGGTCCCATTTAATGTGCTCGATGGGACGTGTCATATGATTTAAGTAAAATGGGACCCAAGGTCAAGTAGATGTAGACCTTATTATCCAGAATTGGGGAAAGTAATATTAGTTTTGAATTTTGATCTAGAGAAGGAATATTTTTGTGGTTAACTCCCTCTAGTTTTCGTCACGTTTCCTAATGTTTTTCTTTATGACTTCTCTAGTTTTCCACCATTAGGGGAGGTAGAGTTTTCTATTGATTTTGTGTCTAGTACTCAAGTAGTATTTATTCCTTATTACTATATGTAACTAGCTAAAATGAATATGTTGAAAACATAGTTAGATAAACCATTAAAGAAAGTAATTATACACCCGAGTGTGTCACCTTAGTCGACACCTATTTTCTTTGCTGAGAAATTTGATGGAACACTTCGCATATGGGTTGATTACCTAAAACTCAACTGATTTACAGTAATTATTTTTTCTATTTTCATTTATTGATGATATATTTGAATATTTTAAAGGGTTTAATCAGTTATTGAAGATTTATCTTCAATATCGTCTAGGAATAATGGAATGTGACATTCATAAATCCTCTTTCCGTAGCAGGTATGACCATTATGAGTACCTTTTCAATCCATTTGGTCTAACCAATGCTCCTATAGTCTTTATGGATTTTATGAACATGTTATTCTATGAGCATGTTGATACGTTCATGTTGGTCTTTATGTATGACATGTTGGTTTAATCTAAATTCAAGGAGGATCATGTGCGTTATCTGAGAGAAATTCTGAAATTGTTTTGAAATCATTGAATTTATACAAAGCTATTGAAATTTTACTTCTGGATTCGGGAGGTGAAGTTAATATGACATGCAATATTAAAACATGGTATTTTAGTTGATCCTAAAAATTTTAAAGATGTTATGAGCATCAAAAAAATGGTTTTGAGATGTCGAGCTTCTTGGGTTTAGTAGGATATTACCTCTAGTTCCTAAAGGATTTCTCGAAGATGGACATTCCGATGATTTCTCTAACTTAGAGGGGATTTAAGTTCATTTAGGATGATAAATTTCAGAGTTATTTTGTTGATATGAATAATATTTCGAATTTTATGTTGGTGTTGACTCTTCCATAGGCCAGGGAGGGTTATGTGGTATTTTATGATGAATCAAGTTCGGATTTGTGATGGGTTCTTATGTAGGGTGATCACTTCATTTCTTCTGGATATTAGTATATTAGGAAGAACGAGAATAATTATATGTCCCATGACCTTGAACATTTAACTATGATTCATGCAATTAAGATTTGGAAACATTAAATTTTTAGAGAAATTTGTACTGTGTTTTACAACCACAAGACCCTGAGTTGTATATTCACTCAAAAATATTTTAATATCTACCAAAGACATTGGGTGGAGTACCTGTAGTATTTTTATTTCAAAATTACCGAACCCTAAGGAATGGGAATTTAATTGCTGATTCCTTAAATAGTGAACTTCTGAACTCGACCATGAATGAATCATTAGAAGAGTGGAACTTGATAGATATTTTTTCATAGTTTCATATTAGAGTTTGAGAAACATAGGCCCTGGTTTTATTGGTTAGTGTATAGTTAACCACTATTCTTATCCAGATGATTATTTAGAAAGAAACATATTTATAATGAATTCAATTTCATTAGATACTCTCTTTATGGTGGGTGGACCTTTTCTGAATAGTAATTCTCCACAAAGAGTATTCTATGTTTTTAGAATTGGTTTTTTGTGTTGTTGCCTTCGATAAAAGATTTAATGGGGTATTCTCATAATTCGAAGTGGTTTTTCACCTAGGAACCAAAAAGATGTTCTATGGAATGAAAATATGATTCTGGTGGCCATGTATATACATCACTGGATTTCTTTTACTCTGATATAATTTTCAACAGGTCAAGGCCGAGCATCAGATACTGTTGGGTTTGCTTCAGTGAATTCTAGGACTGACTTAGAAGTGGGATAATATTTATATGAAATTTGTGGTTGGGTTACCACATACCCAAAGAAAGAATAATTCTATATGGATTGTGATTCAGATTTTGACCAAATAAACTTACTTTATACCCATTCTGATATCGATCTCTATTTTAATTATTTCTTTTGGAGAGACATTCAGTGGAAACTGAGAACTTAGGTTTTTTTGAGTACAACATACCATCTGTAGAAGGATGGCTAGATAGGGAGGGCTATAAAAATTCTTGAGGATATTCTTAATTCATGTGTCCTCAATTTTGGTGGAGCTTGGGATGACCGTTTGGTACTGGTTGAGTTTTCTTATAACACATGTTACCATCCCACAGTCAGAAAGTATTCTTTTGAGGCTATGTATGGTAGGCCATTTAGATATCTATTGTATCGGTCATAGATCGATGAAAGTTCCTTGGTTGGACCAATATTGGTTCAATATATTACATCAAAGATTTATTTTATTCTTCATAGAATGTTTATGGCACAAAACCAGTATAAATCTTCTCTTAATCATCAGAAGTGGATGTTGAAATTTTCAGTTGGTGGTCAGGTGTTCTTGAAAGTTTCAACATGATTGGTTTATTGGAATATTGGGAGGTAATGTAATCTTACTCCTTATTTTGTGGGACCTTTTGAAGTTGTTGAGAAGGTGGGGAGAGTGTCTTACCATTTAGAAATTCTACCACAATTGGCATTGTAAAATAATGGTTTCCATGTATCAAAGCTAAGAATGTATCTTTCTGATCCATCTCATGTTTTGATATGGAGTGACCTTGATTTTGATCCTAATTAATCATTGATTAGAGAAACCAGTCATGATATTTGATTATAAGATCAAGGTACTTAATGTGAGGATGATACCTTTGGTTTCTGTGATATGAAAATGTGGTTCTGTTTCATATGAGACCAGGGAGCGTGAGGCACTAATGAGAGAGTAGTGGCCTCACCCTTTTGATATGGAATATTATTGATAGGCATTCCTAGGATATAATGTTTTTATTGTGAGGAGGTTATAATGCCCCATTACATTTCTATCCAGTATTTCATAACCTCTATTTTTTTTTTCATTTTTCATTTGTTGAGTTATACCGAGACTGAATTGGGAGGATACATGTAATGATGAAGTTAGAGATTTATTGGATTTTTTATAATAAAACCTACAATTTTTGTAGTCTATTTGGGATTTACACACCATTTAATGGGGTTATACAATGTATAATCATCGCCTAGAAGATGATATGAAATTAGGAAACAACATGATATTTTATATTCCAGTAAAAATTATACACCATGTATATATTAAAAATTGGGTTTTAATAAAAAAAGGCAAGGTGTTTTTTAGCATATATGGGACATAGCTATTATACGAAATGTAATGGGATTGTATACCATGTAATTATCAGGACATTTGGTTTTATTTTTTACACTTAGATGATTTTCATTTCATTCGATGATAATCCTACCCCTCTCAATCTAGATCCTTCCCTAGGCATTTTTTGAGTTTTCCAATCCTTATGAATCACTTGTTTAGCAATTGATCATCGTGTTGTTTGTAGTGCATCTTTGGGTAAGCAGTTTTCTTATCTCTTCCATATATCTCTATTTCCTTCTTGGATTTTGATAGATCATATTGGGATTGATGGATCTAAACTCCATGTTATTGAATCTATATTCCAGGTTGAGTTCCAAGATCTTCTATGCCTTCATTTTCTGTCGGTGAGTCCAATTGTGGGTGTTCTGATTCGATGAAAAAGGTATGCGGTTTCATTTACTTTTGTCCAATTGATTAAACCATGAATTTATTATTTTCTAAAATTTTATTCAATTTATTTTTGAAAAACGAATTTGATTTGAACTGGAACTTGGATCTTATTTGGCATTGATTTTGGGAAAATTCCCCAGTTTCGATGGAATTGGAATTTGGTTCATGAAGTAAAATTAATGGAAATTGTGAAATTATTTATGGGTTGATTTTGACAAAAATGGATTAAATTGATTTGATAAAAACCTATGATTGGTTTTAATTAAAAAATGCATGAAATGATGAAAAAACTATGATTTGGTTTTGAATAGTAATTGGAATTTTGAAAAAGAAAATTAGAAAATTTAATTGTAAATTACGATTTCTATGAAGTGAAATGAATTTCCCTTTTTCTTTTGATTGATTGAGAAAATACAAGACTGGTTAGTTAAGGAGTTATTTGGGATAAGACTTTTATGATGGTAATTCCCTGGCAATGGATTGATTATTATAACTCTTAAAAAACCCATTGGGAAGATCTTATCCTCAATAGGATGTCAATGATTCCTATTCAGGCTAAGCTAGAGGGAAGTGTGTAAACATATTTCCATGATCACTGATATGAGATGTGTGAGGATACTGTAACTAGAAACTATTGAACCATAGGAAATATTACAATGTTGCTATTGTGAATGTTTTAATTATAAATTACATTGATTGTGAAACTGCTTTAGTCCGTCCTAATGATTTATATAAACTGTTTAATATAAAATATTTATTTAATCCATGATTGAAATGTTTTCCATCATTCTGAAATGAATATAATGTTTTGTTTTAAATATTAAAATGGACTACCATACCTGGTTTGATTAAAATTTAATGCATTTTATTATTATTATTATGGCATATTATTATGGAACACTTAGTGAGACCCTACTGGGATGTTTAGCTCACACCCTACCTTTGCCTTCAGGCATTTATACATTATATTTTTCCAAGTTAGAATGAAATAAAAATTCTTCTTTTAGGAGGTGTATTTTCTTGATCCCTTGGGGATAATAGTGGCATGTCCTTTGGGACATTGAGTTTTTCTTTCCAGACTTTGATTACCCTGATGATGTACTATTTGGTTTTTTGATATAACTATTTGGTTTACAGTATTATCTCCTTGAGGAGCTTTGGGTATACTGATATGTATCTTTAACTTACTTGTTTTTATGGAAAATTTATCCCCACTTTTATATTGTATGTTCTAAGTTCTAGTTGCTAACCCATTCGGATTGAAAATTCCCTTCGATGCATGTTAGTGTTAGATTGGGTATTAGGGTACCAGTGTATTCGGACTCGTTTTTTGATAGTAATGGTGACCTACCAAATATATTTGATATAGTAGGCCCAAAAACCATTCCCAAAACATTCCCAAGATTATCCTTCCCAAAATTTATTGCAAATTCATCATTATTTAAAAACAATTATGATTTTGCAGGGCTACAAAGGAGTGGGGAGATGGAGAAAGATTCATGATGGTGGAAGCCACATGAAAAATACAATCTGGAAGGTTTAGTGGTTGATAGTAATGGACTTTTTGAATCATTGTAGCAAGGATGGGATGATGTTTGTGTGTTGTCTAGTGATAATCTTCGGTGTTAGCGAGAAGATGTAGGGTCTCATTAGGATATCGACATGAGAATGGGGGAAACAGGGTCTGGAATATCACAGATGATTACAGGAGATCCCATGCCGTGGAGGCATGTTGTTGATGACAACATTCTAGAAGTTTTTACAAGCTAGGTCATGTGGTGTAAGATATGTGAAACATTGGGCCCTTTAGACTAGTTTAATTGGAACTATGATCTAGATTTATTAGGGTTTGAATACCCTAGGTCTACAAGGTCATGTAATGTGTGAAGGTACTGGGTGCATTGGAAGTGCATGTGGTGGGTGTTAAATCAAAAATTAATTGGAAATAGAGTTTCCCAAAACTCCAATAGATGATCTTTCACATTATATTTATAATTTATTTATTTATATCTATAGAAATTATTTCCTCATCTTAGGATCCTTTCTTTAATGATATTGCTGACCTTCCAAAATCTTTCTAGATTACCTTCGTTGTGATATATAGATTCAAGTGTAGAATAATTCTAGTGGTGATCCATACATTGTCCTTTGATATCCAGGAAACACCAATTGATTTTATGGTTATAGAGTGGAGAATTAATTGAATTACATTTTTCTTCTTAATCTCTCCAAGATACTTCGGGATTGAAGGAGTTCTTCTCATTGTTGAGAGTACGAGATGAGCAACTAAATGGAGAGAGAGAGAGATAAGTGTATTGTGTGTAATGATTCTCTTTTCACAATTTTCGATTAAACCAACACAATATATATAACCATATATTTATAGATCTAGGGTTTTGTTTAAAATATTATTTAATTGTGTATTGGAAATTAAATAATATTATAGTATTTATTTAACCACATTACCCATAATAATAAAAATAATATAATTTTATGGAATGTGTGATAAATTTCATAATAAAAAAAATTATTTTACCAACTTTTAAATTAATATTTATCAACATATGTAGTCATGGTCCGTTTGAACTCCTCAGTACTTATTTAATACCTAAATAAAAATTAAATTATATATTTCATTCATCAATAAAAATTTGTGATTGATAAAACTTGAATAAAATTATTCCTCATTCCTAAGAATAATATTTATTTTAATAATAAAATTCAAATTTAATTTAATTGAGATAAACAAAAAACACATAGTTTGTGACCCTCTAGGATTATTTCTCAATTTCCTTAGATAGGTTTTCCTAAATTCCAAGATTGATGTCTAGCACTGGGTTAAGACACTGAAGAGAAATAACTTTATGTCACAATGTTGAAAACCACATATTAATACTCACTATTTAATATAATCCTTTTATCTCAATATCTCATCATGAACGTTTCACATCTATGCCATCAACCAATATCATCAATATGTATTTCTTTTAATATATTAAATAAACATTTTGTCACACCATGGACATGAAAATTAATGTGAAGCTTTTTCTAACATCCCGCTCTATCTCATTGGCTTGAGAGGGGGGAGGAATGCAACTTGGCCTTATGCGACATTCCCAAGGCACCAAAGGCTGACAATAAATTTCGAGGATTCAAGAATAAATTGGGGAATGATTTTCCCTTGAGACAAAACCAACCAACCAAATGATCCACTATCAATAAACTACATGATTCATGATAACACAAAAACCAACTCATACGTTACCAAAAAGGAAACACACTTTTCCACTATAAAACCAAACACAGTATTAGAGTACTATGCAGAAGACAAAAAAGAGATCCAAAATAAACTAAGACAAACTCCACATCACCACACCAAGCTCTATGCTCCAAGCACCACCACATCTTCCATGCATCACCATGAACTACTAGCAATGAGATGCTTTACCATTAACTGTGTCCCAGTATACAACATCTACAAAAGCACCCAAGTGACAAAGAAGGGGTTGAGTACCAATACTCAGTAGGTTTTCCCCAAATGACTTCCCTACACACACCACTAGGATAAAATCATTAACAATTTTATATAATGAAATTTATGTAAAATATTCCCAAGTGAAACCATTACTATAAGCCAAACATACCCTTACCAAGCCACCTCACCCAAACCAAGAAACACAAGGGAAATCCAAATAATCATGCCATAATCCATCTCACCATTTAACATTAGCACAATAATTTATATCTTGCAAAACATTGCACAACAAGACAACCAAAACAGTGGGACTTCTGCCCATCCCGTTCACCCCATTATCAACTAGCGGTACTTCCCGAACACTACCTATAATGGTGGTTCTTCCAACCACTATCCATCACCTTTTATAGCGATACTTTCTTCCAACTTACACACAACCATCACAAGCCAATTCACTTCAACAAATCACTCATTTATTAAAAACACCCTTTAATCGTTTTCCATGCCAAACAAATTTAAATAAAACAAAATGTTTATTAAAAACAAATTTTTATCAACCATTCTCACAAATCAATCTCAGAAACCCATTTTAAAATCTCCTTTTTAAAATATGCAACAAGAGCATTTCACCAGAACACCCATTTTTTCCAAAAATATCCAAAACATCACCAATGGGATATCTAAAAAATTTTTCACATAAAAAACAAAATTAATTTTAACCAACAAAAATTAATTTTAACCATGCTTCTAGTTCTAGAAAATTGGAGTTGAGAGAAAATTCACCTACCTTTAGGGTTCTCAAAAAATCAACCCACAAGTAACCACACCCCAATCTGGGAAAGCACTTCATGAAAACCGCTCTAGATCCCCTTACCTAACATCCAAAAGCCTTAAATTAACACCCAAGGAAACCAAAACCTTATATCTACATGAAACTGATGTAGATCTTGGAAACCAAGAAATATGTAACAATAGATCTTGAGATAAACCAAAAGAATCCAAGAGGAGAGATTTATCCAGGAGAAATCACATTCAATCCACCAAGAAATATCTTCAAATAGATTCTAAAATATGTGAGAGATCACATAAAACCTATGAGAACCCAAAATCTTAAGTGGGTCTTGAGTGGGAGAAGACTGGGAGTGAAATAGGTCAAGCCCAATGGATCTCATATTTAAAAACCCTACTTTTAAGCGGCCAGACGAATAGTCCGAACAGTTTCAGAAACCGTGCGCTAACCATGAACAAGACACTACCTTGAGAGAGGGGGTCCTCATGGATACCTTGCACGGTTTGTGTAGAGACCCGAAGCTTGATGTACATTGACATTGCATTACATTTTCGGAATACATATAACAAAAACACACACACAAGGATCGTAATAGTTTAGTGTCTTTGGAAACTCAGAATATAATCTTCTAATCCTGTTGAAAGATCTTCAACATCTCCCATAAAGATCTTCCATTTTTTATACCTAAAACCTTTATTTATATCCTTGGCAAAAGAAAAACATAAAAGGGTGAGCTCAAATGCTCAGTAAGGGTAAACAAAAGAAATATCAATCACATCATAAGAACATAACATTTTGAAAATCTTAACCTGCAAAAGAGAGCATAATTTCATAACATGGGATAAATCATGGCAGTGAAATGTAATCACAATAATCATAACTTAAAACATGAAACATTGTGGCATACACACATAATCATAGAGAATCATTTCTTGTTAGTCAAGACTCATTTCCAAGACTATCTTAGCGGACAAAGTCCCTTTCTAAACCGAGTCACCCTCGTTTTAGTCCTGTTTCACAGAACCGGTATAACCTACCATTCCAGCCATGTCTATCTCATGAGATATAAAATCTTTACCCAATGCATTGGAGGGAGATATAGGTCCCACCCATCTCATAATGATACTATTCTTATGTGTTCCACAAAATCATAAACCATACATCATTGCATAACCCATGTAATACAAATGGGAATCATAAACATCATGACATCATAAAACAATTCATATAAGATAAAGGAATTCATAAAAATATTTCCATCACAACATAATAAAATCCATGAAATAATAGGGATAGAAACAGAACCCTATATTGTCTTAGATGGAAAATAATTTTGATAAAACTCTTGAACTCCATTCTTGAGGAAAATATCCTTTCTAAAAAACATTTATCCTTTCATAACATGTCATACAATTTTAAACTAAAAGAAGTTGATTAAAAATAAACTTGAAAACTTGTAAAGGAAGATTCTTGGAAATAAGGATTTAAAAATCCATTCATGCCGTATAAGTTAAAAAAACATTCTTCTCGTACTTTTGTCGGAAAAGTCAAAAAAGTACCTCGTACGAAAAATGACAAAAGATTCCTTTCATATCTTTTACTAAAAACTGAAAGAAGGGTAAAATTGGATTTAAACAATTGTAGGTGGATGGAAATAATATTACATATTGAGGAAACATGGACATGGATGATAATATACGCCCCAGTAAATACCAAAGTATAACCAATCTCGGATAAAAATGAGATTGTGATATTTCCCTTACCTTAGGTCCGACTTGCATTATAAGTGTCCGAACCTCCTGTATAATGATTTAAATAATGTAATTGACTTATTCCAGAATCATATTCATTGTTATGATATCATATATGGTTCACTTATGACTTTATATTACCCGTTCTTTTGTAAATTCCATGTTAAAGAGCGTTTTGGGTAAAATTGTTTCATTTGTCGTCCGTGTTTTGACTTGTAATTATTCATATGATTACTTAGATCATGATTACTTAATTCCAGAATATAAAACATGATTTATATATATATATATTCAGAATATACATATATATAAAAAATCAGTAAATGGAAAGAAATACACCGTTCATGGAGACGGTAGGCCATACGTACGCATGAACACTGTTTTCGTTTCCTTATTGAGTTGAACGGAATTAAGTAGATGACATAAATATATATAAACATAAATCCAGTATCATTATTATTTCATATATTTCATGATTACTTATTATATATACTTTATAATCATTCATGAATGGTTAAAGTGGAGAATGAATCTCATCGCGTTGTGGAGACGGTAGTCCGTACGTACGCACGAGCGATGATATCGTTCTCATGATCGTGGGACTATATTGGAGTGTATTTATACTATTTCAGAATCAATATCACTTTAAAATAATAATATATAGTTATTATTTACACCATTATACCCATCCAAGTAAGGTGGTGGTGGAAAATAGATTTCACCACGGTGTGGAGACGGTATTCCGTACGTACGCACGTGCGGTGATTTCGTTTTCCGTAGGATGGATAGATGGTGAAATAGGATTGTTTCATACTTATAATAACATATCAGTATATGAGTGATACTGATGTTATTACTTCATAATGAAACAACCTAATAAGAAGATGTGGAAGAAGAAATAAAGGTGAAAGAATCGGTAACGGAAATTACCTCTTCTTTGAAGCGCCTCTTTGAGACCTCCTCTTAGGGCACTAAAATTGGTCTTTGAGGAAGACCAGAACCTCTAGGATGTTTCTAGGGAAGTGGAGAATAGAATTTTGCAGGGGTTGACCGAGCTTGAAGGCTCAAAGTTGTGTGAGGAAGAGAGGGAGAATGTGTCCTTTTATAAGGGAGGAGAGGGGCACCTTTGGAATAACAGGAAATATTATTTTATTATAAAGTCAAGTTCGGTTTTAAATAGCTCCAAATTGATTTATTTAGAGGCTAAGGTGGGGATGGGTATAAAAACTCTAATCCAATAGAATTTATACAAGTTTAGGTTCCTATTGTAACCTTATCATTTAGATTTAACATTAAGTTAAATAATTTTACTTTTATCGTGTCTTCTTGTGTTCTTACACTATAAGGTTAATAAACTTACTATAAGCAGCCAAACGAACCCAAAGTTGTTTATTATTAATATATATAACCTTATATAAGTCATTTGGCCGAACCTTAGATTTTTAGGAATAAAATAACAATTACCAATATAATATTTGTTTTAAAAACTATTTTATGTCAATTTTGACACTATTTAGTAATTGATTTTTGTGAAAATCATAAAAAAAATATTAGTTCGAACCAAGTTACATAAATCACTAATAACATGTCATAGTAACCTAGAAAATTAGTGCAATTCATAAAAAGTCTCAAATTATATTTATTTGGGTATTTATAACATCAATTATTTCAATATTTCATTAATAAGTCAATTACTGCATCATCTTTGTGTCATAATAAATGATAATTATTTAATCCCTAAAAATTCTAAATAAATTCCTATGAGGTAGATACATCTACTAGATTTCTGGAGACTATTCATGTTCTAAGTTTTATGAAGTTTATCACTAGAGTAAAATTATTATACTTATAATATTTAAAAAAGTGACATGTTGTCACATTCTTTGGTTTTAATAATAATTAAATTATTTTCACTGAAAAAATTTAATTAAATGAATATAATCCGACCCTTAGGTGATATGGGTCGTCTTTTAGTCATCCAATAGGATTTTGACATTTTTTAGGGTAATTTTAAAATATTATATTTACCCCTAATTACTCGATTTACCTTTAACTATGGTAAATAAAATTTACCGTAGTTACTATTCATAATGCCCAAAAATAAAAAGTAGCTTATTAACATAATTTGGACCCACTGATTACAAATATGGAATCCATTTTTACAAATTCAATACACAAAATATTCAGAAATTAAATTAAAATTTATCCCGTTGTCGAAAGAAAACGGGTTTTTTTTAAAACATTGCAAAATATTGAATTGATTTAACCTAAGAATTCAAGGTAAAATCAATGCTAATGACATACATTATATTAAATGGTAAAAATATATTCTATTTATACTTTAAAACCATTCAATATTATAATTTAACCACATAATATATTACGATGAAAAAAGTTGTTTTTAATTAAAATATAGCGTGTTTTTACTATTCATTAAAATATGAAAGTTATCAGAAAAATATCAAAACTTTATTTAATGTAAATTTTTATATCCTGATTCAAAAGAAGAATTTTATTTTGTCAAATTGAACTTATAAACATGTCAAGAACTATATTTAAAGTGGGTGCGCCATCAAAAGGTGGCAAAACTGCATTTTTTTAAAAATACTTATTTTACCCGAAAAATTTATTTTGTTCTTATACCATGTTCTAGAAAATGTGTAAGATGAATAATAATGTTATAAAATTCAAAATTTAGTTAACACTATTCATAAAGGCTAGTTCATGACAATATTATAATAATATATCATTGTTTATTAAAACCCAGTATTGCGTACAACACACGCTATCGAGGAAGGTCGCGATTGCGTGTAATGAAAGCCAAGTCAGGGTTGTGTGTTGTGCAAGCACCTTTTGGTGTAGCGTACAACACAAGACATTAATAAAATTAAAAAGAATATTTTTCATAAAATCTCGGGCTGTTACACTCAACCCTCCTTAAAATGAATTTCTCCCTCGAAATTCGTCTGGGTTATAAATGGTTTACTACTCGGAAGGTTGTTTGATAGAAACCCACATCGTAAAAAGGGAATACCAAAACCAATCTTTAAAAACAAAGGTATGAAACGTAATGGTTACCCAAATAAACTAATCACTGGGTTTCCACATAGGTGAAAATATGGATATGGAAGAGAAATCTAATCATCATGTTCTGATGGAGAGTGGTAGAGAACATGGCTATGGAAAATCCAGTAATCACAAATCCATAGATTTGTGATGATATAAGGTACCATCTAATTTACCAGATACAAGGGCACTAGGACAACATTTTTTTGTTTTCAAGATCATTTCCCTAAAGTTGAAGAATTTGAATTAGAATAAATACTTACTTTATTTTGGTACAATCTCACTGTTGTTCGTACTTTGAACAATTTCCACTTCATCTCTTAAAGAAATGAAGTTGAATTTGTTATTCATGAAGTGTTAATTGATCATGTGATAAAATTATGGGTCATTCCATCTGTCTCAAACAAAAGTTAGAAAAGTTATCAAAAAATACATAAGTCCATCTATAGTGAGATTAATCATATATGGTTCCTAAAATGGACTTATACTTCATATATCGTACTGCTTAATAAAATAAAACTAGTTTCTACTAAACAGGGACTTCCTGTAGGCCAGTGGAAGGCGATAAAGGCCAGTCGCACTTCGGTTGTGGGTTCGATTCCCACAGCCTTGTTCGACGCGATGGGCTGTCGCCCGTCCTCCAGGTTGTCCTTTTTCTAAAACTATATTACTATAACATCCCATCAATAATATCAAAAAAACTTCTATCCTTAAACAATACTAACTTATGTCCAACATAATCCATTCCAATCTTTAGGCTTATCCATAATACTGCAGTCCACTCTCATAACATAGTGAAAACTATTACCAGAGATTTAATACCATCGTTGATCCCCATATATCATAAGATATGTTTTGTTGGTCACATTCCAAACATTCAAAGTCCTTAATCATGTATTCTCTTGAATAACCTAGTGAAAACATGAATGCAGTCAAAATTTTATATACTCAAACCATGATATCACTTAGTCCTTATATCAATCATGAGCTCATGAATACTGTTAAACATTTCATTTTCTCGTTTTCCCTTCATTATGCGCATATCATCTTATTTCCAAAAATATCTCAATCACTTTGAATACCACATTAGACCAATACATAAATATTCCAATACTTTATGATACAACATTATTTTGGAATCCCATTACCTAAACACTTAATCATTCCACCACATCGTTGTCATATTCAACATCGCCAATAGTGATCGCATGTGACTTTCCTTTGTCCTTTGCCTTAAGTGGTTGCTCATGTTGATCATCACTAACCCCTGTATTAGGGCATTTATTAGCATAATTCCCCATTTCCTTGCACTTGAAGCATTGAAGTGTTGGTGGTGCGTTCTCTACAGTGTTTGCTTTATTCACATCATTAGAAACCCTTTTCCATTACTTCGACACTCAGCTGCTCGATGACCTTCTTTTCCACACTTAAAACATTTTCTAGTCCCTTTAAGACAATCTCCACCATGCTTCTTTCCACACTTTGTGCATAAGGAAACATTCATCTTCTTTTCACCATTATTCTGAGATTTTTCCTTGAACTCCATCTTTCGTTTCTTGTCAAAACCATGAGATGGATATGTAACACCAAATTCCATTTCTACCTTGATAGCACAACGCACAATTTCTTCATAGCTACTGAAGTCTCTTATAGCTAATTCCCTTCGAAGACTTGGTGTTAAGCCACTGAAAAATCGATCAAGTTTACTTTCAGGTTGGATGATAATTCCAGATGCATACCTTGAAAGTCTTGTAAAATTCGCTTCGTATATACCAACAGATTCATCATCCTTCTGCTTCAGCTCAAGAAACTCCTTTTCCATCTTTGTTCGAAGAATACGAGGGAAGTACTTACTGAAAAACAAGTTCTTGAACTCGTCCCATTCCGTGGACTCAATTTCATCTCTTGGCCTCGTATTCTTGATAAGATTCCACCATTGATCAGCTTCCCCTTCCAAACGATATACTGCTAAGATGACTTTATCAGGCTCAGAACATTGAATAACTGAAAATATCTTTTCAGTGGTACTGATCCATTGTTCAGCAACAAGTGGATCAGAAGACCCACTGAAAGAAGGTGGGCGTTGCCTCATGAAGGACTCAATAGAATATTGTTCCCTTCTCTGCTCATTTGGAAGTCCAGAATGATTCATAGCTTGTGTAAGTATAGCAATAATATTTTTCACTCCATCTCCCATAACATTTGTTTGTTCAGGAGGGCAATCATTGCATTCTCCATTGCATTGATCAACACGGTTCTTTCAGGTTCCAGCCATCGTCTAAAACCCAAAAAGAATAGTGTGAGAGGAAAAATCATGCTAGGGAAAACAACATAATAAAGGTGGAGTACCTTCAATATCTAACATCTTAGGTTTAATTCTATGATCGTTAGCGTAATTCTAGTACTATAACCTATACGTATACTTAACCTTAGGGACATCCCTAGACATACCTTAGAAATATCTCTAGGGATCTCACTAACGTTTTCTCATCCTAGTTTCCAAAGGTTGACTAAACCTTTCCTCTGATACCAACTGTAGAGACCCGAAGCTTGACGTACATTGACATTACATTACATTTACGGAATTCATATAACAAAAACACACACACAAGGATTGTAATAGTTTAGTGTCTTTGGAAACTCGGAATATAATCTTCTAATACTGTTGAAAGATCTTCATCATCTCCCATAAAGATCTTCCTTTTTTTTATAACTAAACCCTTTATTTATATCCTGGGGAAAAGAAAAACATAAAAGGGTGAGCTCAAATGCTCAGTAATGGTAAACAAAAGAAATATCAATCACATCATAAGAACATAACATTTTGAAAATCTTAACCTGCAAAAGAGATCATAATTTCATAACATGGGATAAATCATGGCAGTGAAATGTAATCACAATAATCATAACTTAAAACATGAAACATTGTGGCATACACACATAATCATAGAGAATCATTTCTTGTTAGTCAAGACTCATTGTCAAGACTATCTTAGTGGACAAAGTCCCTTTCTGAACTGAGTCACCCTCGTTTCAGTCCTGTTTCACTGAACCGGTAT
Source organism: Viscum album (assembly GCA_963277665.1). Lineage (NCBI taxonomy): Eukaryota > Viridiplantae > Streptophyta > Magnoliopsida > Santalales > Viscaceae > Viscum > Viscum album. The sequence continues at coordinate 399,456,809 of OY728144.1, forward strand.
AACCTACCGTTTCATCCATGTCTATCTCATGAGATATAAAATCTTTACCCAATTCATTGGAGGGAGATATAGGTCCCACCCATCTCATAATGATACCATTCTTATGTGTTCCACAAAATCATAAACCATACAACATTGCCTAACCCATGTAATACAAATGGGAATCTTAAACATCATGACATCATAAAACAATTCATATAAGATAAAGGAATTCATAAAAATATTTCCATCATAACATAATCAAATCCATGTAATAATAGGGATAGAAACAGAACCCTATATTGTCTTAGATGGAAAATAATTTTGATAAAACTCTTGAACTCCATTCTTGAGGAAAATATCCTTTCTAAAAAACATTTATCCTTTCATAACATGTCATACAATTTTAAACTAAAATAAGTTGATTAAAAATAAACTTGAAAACTTGTAAAGGAAGCTTCTTGGAAATAAGGTTTTAAAAATACATTCATGCCGTATAAGTTAAATAAAACATTCTTCTCGTACTTTTGTCGGAAAAGTCAAAAAAGTACCTCATACGAAAAACGACAAAAGATTCCTTTCATATCTTTTACTAAAAACTAAAAGAAGGGTAAAATTTGATTTAAAAAATTGTAGGTGGATGGAAATAATATTACATATTGAGGAAACATGGACATGGATGATAATATACGCCCCAGTAAATACCAAAGTATAAACAATCTCGGATAAAAATGAGATTGTGATATTTCCCTTACCTTAGGTATGACTTGTTTTGTAAGTGTCCGAACCTCCTGTATAATGATTTAAATAATGTTATTGACTTATTCCAGAATCATATTCATTGTTATGATATCATATATGGTTCACTTATGACTTTATATTACCCGTTCTTTTGTAAATTCCATGTTAAAGAGCGTTTTGGGTAAAATTGTTTCATTTGTCGTCCGTGTTTTGACTTGTAATTATTCATATGATTACTTAGATCATTATTACTTAATTCCAGAATATAAAACATGATTTATATATATATATATATATATTCAGAATATAAATATATATAATAAATTAGTAAATGGAAAGAAATACACCGTTCATGGAGACGGTAGGCCGTACGTACGCATGAACGCTGTTTTGGTTTCCTTATTGAGTTGAACGGAATTAAGTAGATGACATACATATATATACACATAAATAAAGTATCATTATTATGTCATATATTTCATGATTACTTATTATATATACTTTATAATCATTCATTAATGGTTAAAGTGGAGAATGAATCTCATCGCGTCGTGGAGACGGTAGTCCGTACGTACGCACGAGCGATGATATCGTTCTCATGATCGTGGGACTGTATTGGAGTGTATGTATACTATTTTAGAATCAATATCACTTTAAAATAATAATATATAGTTATTATTTACACCATAATACCCATCTAAGTTAGGTGGTGGTGGAAAATAGATTTCACCAGGGCGTGGAGACGGTATTCCGTACGTACGCATGCGCGGTGATTTCGTTTTCCGTAGGATGGATAGATGGTGAAATAGGATTGTTTAATACTTATAATAAAATATCAGTATATGAGTGATACTGATGTTATTACTTCATAATGAAACAACCTAAGAAGAATAAGTGGAAGAAGAAATAAAGGTGAAAGAATCGGTAACAGAAATTACCTCTTCTTTGAAGCGCCTCTTTGAGACCTCCTCTTAGGGCACTACAATTGGTCTTTGAGGAAGACCAGAACCTCTAGGATGTTTCTAGGGAAGTGGAGAATAGAATTTTTCAGGGGTTTTCTGAGCTTGAAGGCTCAAAGTTGTGTGAGGAAGAGAGGGAGGAGGTGCCCTTTTATAAGGGAGGAGAGGGGCACCTTTGGAATAACTAAAAATATTATTTTATTATAAAGTCATGTTCGGTTTTAAATAGCTCAAAATTGATTTATTTCTAGGCTAAGGTGGGGATGGGTCGAAATAATCTCATCCAATAGAATTTATACAAGTTTAGGTTCCTATTTTAACCTTATCATTTAGATTTAACATTAAGTTAAATAATTTTACTTTTATCGTGTCTTCTTGTGTTCTTACACTATAAGGTTAATAAACTTACTATAAGCAGCCAAACGAACCCCAAGTTGTTTATTATTAATATATATTACCTTATCTAAGTCATTTGGCCGAACCTTAGATTTTTAGGAATAAAATAACAATTACCAATATAATATTTGTTTTAAAAACTATTTTATGTCAATTTTGACACTATTTAGTAATTGATTTTTTGTAGAAATCATAACAGAATTATTAGTTCGAAACAAGTTAATTAAATCAATAATATCATGTCATATTAACGTACGAAATTAGTGTAATTCATAAAAAGTCTCATATTATATTTATTTGGGTATTTATAACATCAATTATGTCAATATTTCATTAATACGAAAATTACTGCATCATCTTTGTGTCATAATAAATGATAATTATTTAATCCCTAAAAATTCTAAATAAATTCCTATGATGTAGATAATTGTATTAGATTTCTGGAGACTATTCATTTTCTAAGTTTCATGAAGTTTATCACTAGAGTAAAATTATTATACTTATAAGATTTAAGAAAGTGACATGTTGTCACATTCTTTGGTTTTAATAATAATTAAATTATTTTCATTGAAAAAATTTAATTAAATGAATCTAATCCTACCCTTAGGTGATATGGGTAGTCTTTTAGTCATCCAATAGGATTTTGACATTTGTTAGGGTAGTTTTAAAATATTATATTTACCCTTAATTACTCGATTTACCTTTAACTATTGTAAATAAAATTTATCGTAGTTACTATTCATAATGCCCAAAAATAAAAAGTAGCTTATTAACATAATTTGGACCCACTGATTCTAAATATGGAATCCATTTTTCAAAATTCAATACACAAAATATTCAGAAATTAAATTAAAATTTATCATGTTGTCGAAAGAAAACAGGTTTTTCTTTAAAACATTGCAAAAGATTGAATTGATTTAACCTACGAATTCAAGGTAAAATCAATGCTAATGACATACATTATATTAAATTGTAAAAATATATTATATTTATACTTTAAAACCATTAAATATTATAATTTAACCACATAAAATTTTATGATGAAAAAAGTTGTTTTTAATTAAAATATAGCGTGTTTTTACTATTCATTAAAATATGAAAGTTATCAGAAAAATATCAAAACATTATCTAATGTAAATTTTTATATCCTGATTCAAAAGAAGAATTCTATTTTGTCAAATTGAACTTATAAACATGTCAAGAACTAGATTTAAAGTGGGTGCGCCATCAAAAGGCGGCAAAACTGCATTTTTTGAAAAATACTTATTTTACACGAAAAATTTATTTTGTTCTTATAACATGTTCTAGAAAATGTGTAAGATGAATAATAAAGTTATAAAATTAAAAATTTAGTTAACACTATTCATAACGGCTAGTTCATGACAATATTATAATAATATATCGTTGTTTATTAAAACCCAGTATTCCGTACAACACACGCTATCGAGGAAGGTCGTGATTGCGTGTAATGCAAGCCAAGTCAGGGTTGTGTGTTGTACAAGCTCCTTTTGGTGTAGCATACAACACAAGACATTAATAAAATTAAAAAGAATATTTTTCATAAAATCTCGGGCTGTTACAGTTTGGAAAACCATACAAAGGCTGTGCGAAGCCTACTGTCTATCTCTGAATGGTTTCTTGGAGCACCTTTACGGTTTCCCCTAATCGTGCTCAAACCGTGCGCCCTTAGAAAAGCCTCCAAACTTATTAAAAACCATTCCAAACTCTCCCAACCTCTTCCCAACTCATCACACGCACCTTAAACACATAAAAATTAATAAAAAGGATACATAACTGAAATTAGGGGTGCTACATTCTCCCCACTATTAGAAATTTCGTCCTCAGAAAGTAGGGAACCATTAATTCGGTTAAAGAGCTCAGGCCATTGCTCGACCATCTCTTTCTACCATTCCAAAGTATCCTCTTGAATCTGTCCATGCTACTACACAACATGAATTGAACTGATGGTTTTACCATGGAAGACTTTCTCTTGCCTTTCCACAATCCACGCTGGCACATGCACCAAGGAAACATCTGGTTCTAGCTCAAGGTGATCCCAACGAATCACTTAGTCACGATCTGACTGATACTTTTTCAACTGCGACACATAAAACACATTATGAACTGTACTAAACCACAGTAAAAAAATCCAAATGATAATCCACCTCTATAATCTTCTCATGTATCTAAAAAGGCCTAATATAGCTCGGATATAATTTAACTTGCTTACCAAACCGACGATGTCCCATCCTAGGAGAGATTCTAAAAAACACATGATCACCCACCTCGAACGACAACGGTCATCGATGGTGGTCCACATATGATTTTTGAAAACATTGAGCTATCTCCATCCTCTTCCTTATCAACTTGATTTTATCTATTGTCTCTTGGACAAGTCTCAGTCCGATCATCAAAGTCTCACCCATTTACACCCAACATAGTAAAGAACGACAAGGACACTCATACAAAGCCTCAAACGGAGCTATATGTATCAAAGCTTGATAATTTTTATTATAGGAGAACTCCACCAATAGTAAGTGATCCCCCCAGGAACCACCAAAATTCATCACAAAATCCCTTAACAAATCCTCCAAGGATTGTATCATCCTCTCGGATTGGCCATCCATCTGAGTATAATACGTTGTGCTCATAGTCAACTATTCCCCAAGGGATTGATACAAGGATTTCGAAAAACGAGATGTTAACCTTAGATATGTATCTGATAAAATAGAAATTGGAACACCATGCCTCCTTACCACCTCTTAGATATAGATTTTGTACATATCCTCCACCATATGAGATTCATGAATTGGGATGAAATGGGCCAACATTGTGAGCCGATCCACAATCACCCATATGGCATCGTGTTTCCAGACTGTTCTTGGGAGACCCATCACAGAATCCATTACTATCTTCTTTTATTTTCACACTAAGATTAGTAAAGACTGCAACATGCATGTTGGATACTGATGCTCTATCTTGACTTATTGTCAAGTCAAGAATCTCGAGAGAAACCCGACCACATCCCTTTTCATACCAGCCCACCAAAACCGTTCCTTCAACGCCTTATGCATTTTCTAAATTATAGGATGGGAATCCCACCTAGAATGATGATAATCCCAGATAAGTTCCTCCCAATAATCCAATGGTACCACCATCCAATTATGAAAAAACCATACTGAATTCTCATTCAGTTTCCAGTTCTCAATGGTCTCCCCACCATTGAGTTTTGACATCATCATCATACATTCAGAATTAGATTCCTGGGCCTCTTTAACAAAACCATCTATGTAAGGAACCAATGAAACTTGAAAGAAAACCATTCTATCCCCATAGTCCTCACATTTCAACCTCATGTTCACTATGACCAACATCAGCTGTCACTGATCTAATACCTACTTGACCACTTTATCATATGATTTCCTACTTAATGCATCTTCCACTGGATTTATTTTACCCGGTGTGTAAATTATGTTTAAATAAAACATTTGCAGATATTCCATCCATCTATTTTCCCTCATGTTCAAATATCAATGTGAAAAGATATTATTTAAGCTCTTGTGATCGGTAAACACTGTAAATTTCTCACTGAAGAGATAATGATGCCACATCTTTAAAGTATAAACCACTACCACTAACTCCAAATCCTGTGTTGGGCAGTTCTTCTTATGAATCCTCAACTTCCGTTATCCATATGCAAGTACATGATCCCCCTGTATGAGAACACACCCCCACCATGATCTCGATGCGTCAAAATACAACACGTACCCTTTCCCTAGTTCTGGAAAAACCAAGATTGGTACTTCTGTAAGGAGACCCTTTAACTCTTCAAAACATTTCTGAAACTGATTCTCCCATTGAAATGGAACATTATTGCTTGTCAAAGATTTAATCAACAAATCCAATTGTGAAAAATCGCAAACAAAACGTCAATAATACCCTGCTAGACCAAGGAAGCTCTGCATCTCGAAAACATTATTTGGCTGTTGTCATTAGATAACAACCTCTATCTTTTCCAGATCAACTGAAATACCCTTCTCATAAATAATATGGCCAAGGAAACAAACCACATATATCCAAAAGTCACACTTTAGAAATTTGGCATACAGTCGATGATCCCTCAAGATCTCCAACACGATCTCCAAGTGCTGATCATGCTCTACCCGTTTTATTGAATACACTAGTATATCATCAAACAATACCACACCAAAAGAATCCAAATATATCTGAAATATCTAATTCATCAATTTGATGAACATATCTAGTGAATTTTTTAGACCGAAGGGAATGACCACATACTCGTAATGGCCATATATACTTTTGAAAAAAGTTTTTAGAATATCATCCTTCTGCACTCGCAGTTGATGATACCCTAATTGTAATTCAATCTTGGATATCCATTGAGATCCCATAAATTCACCAAACAAGTCATCAATGCGTGGAAGTAGATATCGGTAATTTATCGTAACTTGATTTTGTCTATAATAGTCAATGCATAACCACAACGTTCCATCTTCCTTCTTAACAAAAAACACCAAAACATCCCATGGAGATGTACTAGGATGGATGAACCCTTTGTTCTCTAACTCTTCCAAATGCATTTTTAGTTCTTGTGATTTTTCTGGTGCCATATGATAATATAGAATTGAGATAGTACTGGTCCATAGATGGAGATCAATCATAAACACCACTTCTCTCATAGGGGGAAACCCTAAGAGTTATTCAGGAAAAACATTCATAAAATGATCCACGACTATGGGAAGAACACTATGCTCAATACCTTCCATTTATTCCAACGAAAAAGAGTCTAATTGATACGAGAGCATGCCAACAGTCGGTGCCAACAAATATGTTTCACCTAGCTTTACACTTTTCTTAACTCTAAAGATAGTTATAACGCCATACTCCATCACAAAACTAACTGTTCACACATAGCATTTGATGTGGGCCTTAAACATTTTCAACCAATCCATTCCCAAGATTACATAGTACACATCGATATCAAGAACTGATAATTCCCATGTCAACTCAACCTCATCCATCACTACACGACATGCTCTACACATGAAGGATCAACACTTATTTTCACCCATAGGAGTTTGAATTTTGAAAACCATTGGCATAATTTCTACCATTAAACCCAACATATCAATGATGCAAGAAGAAATAAAAGAATGGGAAGCACCCATATCAAAAAAAATTGCATCAAAATGGAATTTAAAAGAACCATCCCTCACATCGTGGATGGTCCTGACTGATCATCCATCAGAACCTGTTCAGCTCCAAACAACTACTTGCTTGCGAAACTCCGTTCCTTGCTTACATGCTAAGACTTTTCCTGAGAATTCATAGTGTTCTCAGAGTTACCATGACTAACTCGGCTCTAATGATAAGGCTTATACTGCTTCCCTCGTTCCATCGAGGAATACGATCCCTGTGACCCCTGAGGAGTGTTAAGGACACCCGACCTCAGAGCATTCCGACAATATCGCAGAAGGTTCCCCATTTTCTTACAATTATGACATGATCGAGGTTGTGTCGTACAATCCCACTTTATGTGACTTGTAAAAAAACACTTAAAACATGCAGGTTTACTCTGAGGCTTCAGAGGAAGATTCACTGATCTTGTAGTTAAATTCTAATTCATACACCCACCTTGGAAATAAGTGTCCCTCTTCCACTTGAACCCAGTGTTAAAGTTCCCACTATTCCCCATGGGCACTAATACACTTCCTCTAATCGTAGCCCCCAAGAGATCCCTTTTGGCCACTATGTCTCTATTAACTATCTCTGTATAATGATCTATACACAGCACTAATATCATGGACCGAATGTCCTACCTCAAATAAGCTTTGAAGATACAAGCTTTCAACGATGTACTACCCACCACCTTGGGTGAAAACTTCACCAAGATCATAAAAATATATGCATACTCCATTACTGAAAGGTTCTCCTATTTCAAATAGAAGAAACTTGTTGTGTGCTGAATTCTGAATGTATGAGTGTAGAATTGTTTGTTAAACAATGCCTCAAAGTTTTCCCACTTCATACCTTGGTTCATTCCATCTTGGACCACCAATTCCCACCACTGAAGGAAAATATTTTACCACATATACATGCATAAATTTAGTTTCAACATCACTGATGTTCCCAATAATTCAAAGATCTTGTTCATTCTATTCAACCATGATTCTACCCTTTTCGGCCCTGAATCACCCCTATAGATGGGTGGATTTTTATTTTGAAACTAAATCAGATGGTTCACGTTCCTTGATTCATCTTATTTATTTTTACTTTTTATATCTTGGAAAGCTTTCCCTATACTTTGAACTAGCTAATGGTTCACCTGAGGCTCAGGTGAAACCACATTTTCAGTAGCATCCTCTGGTTGGTCTCTACGATGCCTACCCAGTTCCATTTCTATTCATACAAAAAAAACTATGAGTCCTTCTATTTTAGCATCACCTAATTCACAATTTCGAATTCTATTACACTACAACTATCACAACTAGGCTTTCCACAAGTTCACATTTCCCATATTTCACTATTTTGAAAAATACACCATGTTTTGAAAATAAACTAATTTTCAAAATACCATAAGTTTCCATGCATCAAATTTTTCTATGGTGAAACCCAATACATATTTTCAAAATCAACACATTAATATCACACCATAATTCTTTATACCGTAATGAAATATTCATGCTAGTGGGAAGTCATTTCTATCTTTCATGTCATGCTCAACTCATTGTCTACACCCACGACAATGAGATAACCAATTCCTATAAGTGTCTCTAAATAATTATGTACCCAACTCCATGGATACTTTAAGTTCTGCATAAAAGGGTTAGCTACGTCCTTTTATGCAATAAATTCCATGTACCGACAATCTTACACCTTGATACCATCCCAACATAAGGAATATGCCAAGAACGAATTTCAACACCAAGACCGACGATCAACACCAAGGATCGAACAACTACTCTCACTTGAAAGCTAAGGACTGAAAAAAATAACACCACTTGTAACATCCCGCCCCTTGTCATTGCCTTGAGAGGGAAGTGGAATGCTACTTCTCCTTAAGCGGCATTCCCAAGGTGCCAAATTCTGGAAATAAATGCTGAGGACTTCGAGAATAAATTCAAGAACAATTTTCCCTTGAGACAAAACCAACCAACAAAATGATCCACAATCGAAAAAATACATGATGCATGTTAACAAAAAAACCAACTCATACTTTACCAAAAAGAAACCACACTATTCCACAATAAAACCAAAAAAAATATCAGAGCAATATGCGGAAAACTAAACAAGGTACCCAAAATAAACAAAGACACCCTCCAGAGCTCTACACCAAGATCTACGCTCCAAGCACCACCACATCTCCCAAGAATCACCACGAACTACTAGCAATGAGATGCTTTACCTTTACCTATGTCTCAGAATATGACATCTGTAAAATCAACCCATTTCCTAAGCCGGGGGTGAGTGATAATACTAAGTATTTTTTCCCCAAATGACTTCCCTACAAATTCCACTAGGATAAAACCATTAGAAAATTTATATAAAGTAGTTTATGTAAAATAGTCACAAGTGAAACCATTACCATAAGCCAAACATTACCTTACTAATCCACCTCACCCAAAGCAAGAAACCCAAGGGAAATCCAAAAAAATCATTCCATAAGCTATATCACTATTTAGAATTAGCACAATAATTTCCATATTTCAAAATTTTAAAAAACAAGACAACCAAAATGGTGGGACTTCCATCCACCCCATTCACCACATTCTCAACTAGCGGTACTTCCCAACCACTACCAAAAATTGTGCTTCTTACAACCAATATCCATCAACTTTTATAGTGAGACATCCCACCCACTTCCACACAACCAACAAAAACCATAGCACTCAATCAATCAATAAGCACAAAGCATCCAAGGCTTCATAATAAGCACACATCCATTTCCAATACATGCCAATTCACTTCAGTAAATCAACCATTTATTGAAAACACTGTTTAATCATTTTCCATGCCAAATAAATTCAAAAAAACAATATATTTATTGAAAAAAAAAATTTCATAAACCATTTTCAAAAATCAATCTCAGAAACCCAATTTAAAATATCCATTTTTAAAATGCACAACAATTGCATTTCACCACAACACCCCTTTTCCCCAAAAATCTCCCAAACATCACCAAATGGATCTACAACCAATTTCGCACATCTAAAACAAAATTAATTTTAAGAAACACAAATTAATTGTAACCAAGCTTCACGTTCTAGAAAAGTGATTTTGAGAGAGAATCCACCGACCTTTAGTGTTCCGGTGAAATCGACCCACATGCAACCGCACCCCAATCCAGGAAAATAATTAATAAAAACTATTGTAGATACCATTACCTAACATCCAAAAGCCATAAAATTAACACCCACAACCACAACCCTAGATCTACATGAAACCTATGTAGATATAGAAAACCAATTAAGAGGGAAGAGTAGATCTAGAGAGAAACCAGAAGAAGCCAAGAGGAGAGACTTACTCGAGAGAAATCACCTTCAATACACAAAAAACCTCTTAAAATCACTTAAATATTGTGTGGGGGAGAACATAAAACATCTGAGAACCCAAAATCTTGTGTGAGGCTCAAGTGGGAGAGGATTGGGAGTGAAATAGGTCAAGCCCGAGGGTGCCCGGATTTAAAAATCCTACTTTTAAGTGGCCAGATGATTAGTCCGCACAGTTTGACAAACCATGTGCTAACCATGAACAAGCCACTGGCTTGAGAGAGGGGGTCAACATGGTTGCCTCATACAGTTTGGAAAACCCTGCATAGGCCATGTAAAGCCTAGTGTCTCCCCCTGCATGTTATCCTGGATCATCTTCATGGTTTCCCCTAACCGTGTTCAAACCATGCGCCCATAGAAAAGCCTCCAAACTTATTCAAAACCATTCCAAACTCTCCCAACATCTTCCAAACTCATCTAATGCACTTTAAACTCATAAAAAGGCATAAAAAAGGCTACATACCTCATACCAGGGGTTCTATAGTTTTATTTAAATCAAAGGGACATGATATAAGCTTCCATAAAAATGGAAGGGGAAAATCCTCCCTTAACTTATCTATTAATAACATGTCAATTGTGATGAATCCAATACAGTCTACTTCCTGCCAACACATGGTGTGGTATTTTTGGTCAGTAAATCTATGTGTGTGATTCATGGCATGCATAAATGATAATCAACAAGTCTAATAACCATTACACATGCTCATAAATATGAATATTTGATGACACCAAAACCTGCAGAATTCTTACTGGAAAATATGTTATCATAATCTTCTATATTTGAGATTACTAAAGTGAAAACTTAATGAGAAGAAACAACATCCATTTATGGGTACTCACACCTGATAGTCTACATACTCTTTATCCTATCATAGTATATTATCCAACCATAGAACTATATTTAAGAATATCATTATAACACTTCATGGTTCTCATCATAGTAGGGAATGAGTATGAATTTGTTAATTTGATAGAAACCCTAGGATATTGTAACATTAAATTCAAGAAGAATAATAAAAAACATGTAATAATATATTTTATTAAAATTAAATTCATAAAATATACTTGTAACCAAAGTAAAATCTGCTGGTTCTGGGAAAATAACTCCAACAAACTCCCACTTGAACTAGATCTAGTTGCATACGAATTTTAGTATACTGTACCTCACATGATAATAATGTTTCTAATGAGTAAAGGTTTTATTCAAGTAGTCCGCCATCATTTTTGTGTTGACATAATACTCACTATAACCTCACCTCTATGAGAAAAATCCCTCAAGAGATGATACTTATAAATTATATGCTTCCTCTGCTAACGTAGCCTTATATCCTTAGAAAGGAATACCATTGTAGTATTATCAAAATAAAGTGTGATTGGATCATTATTATTAGGTATAATTTCAAGATCTTGGATAAAGTTTCATATCCCATCTATTACTTTAGCTACCTTTCAATCCATTATATACTTAGACTATTCAATGGAATCTGTGACCACAACCTTCTTTATGATATTCTAGATCACAACAAATCTATCTAAAGTGAAGATGTATCCTTTTTGTGATTTCATATCATCTTGATATATTTAGAAAAAAGCATCAGAATATCCACTAATGACTAGTTATGAATCTCCTCTATAGACCAGGTACATATCCTTACTACACCTCTGATACTTAAGGATATTCTTGACTGTCATCCAAACAAAGTCGCCTAGGTCAGGTTGATATCTTCTGACCACACTTAAGGTGTAAGAAACATATATCCTAGTACATAACATAGCAGACATGAATGATTAGATCACCAATTCATATGGAATCCTTTCTATTATTATTCTTTCCCTGTGTATCTGAAGACATAATTTTTTGAAAGATGAATGGCATGTGACATTGGAAACAATCGCCTATTTGGTTATTCCATTCTGAACCAATTCAATATCATTTCAATATATGTACCTTAACATATTCCGAAAAGTATATTTGATCTATCCTAATAGATCCTAATCCCAAGAAGGTATTCCTCCCCGAGAAATTGCTTTATGGAGAATCATTTATTCAACCAGGTTTTAACAGAATGTAAGACTACTATTTTATTTCCAATAATTAATATTTCATTGACATATACTTTAAAAAAATACCATAATCCCACTAAATATTTTAAAGACAGAAGGATCACATTCATTATTTATAAAACCAATGTCCATTATGGCCTCATAAAATCAAATATTCAATGACCTATATGCTTTCTTTAATCCATTAATGGATTTTTGAAATTTGAATATCTTATTGGCTTCCTTTAGAGTCACAAACCCTTCAGGTTGTGTCATATAGACATATTCTTGAAGGATACCATTGAGGAAATCTATTTCAATATCCATATTCAAGTATCAAAGTCATGGAATATCACAAAAACAATTAGAATTCAGATGAATTTCAACATTGAAACTAGTGAAAAGGTTTCATCACCTTATATTGCTCGATACTATTTAAACCCTTTTTTAATTAGTTGGGCCTTATAGGTACTATGTTGTCCATCCATGCCCAGTTTATTCTTAAATACGTAGGGTTTTTAAAAAACAGAAGCATGATATGAGAGTTTATGAACTTATATTTTTTTTCATAATCATTGATCAATCTGAGATCTATACGACGATGAATTCCATGATTAATGGAATTGAATCCAATAAATAGATAATGGGTGATTACATCGTAACTAAGTGAGTGGATCATCACAAATTATTTATAATTAATTTAATTAAATAAAGAATTACATTTTTTATAATTATTTTTTTTGATGAATCTAGTGACAGATTTGTCGGTCCACTATCATTGCGTTGTAAAAACCAAGTGTAGATTTTCTCTAGCGGTGATCTGTAATGTTCTACAAAACTCCAAACATCACAAGATGAATCTATGGGTTCTAGCATGGTATATCCTTGTGCTTCCATCATCCACCTTTTACTGCTTCGAGAACTACTTCCAAATAATTATCCTTGATCTGGTGGAGGAGGATTGCTCTCTATTCATGGGAGCGTTCTTGGAGATGGGATGTCTCTCGGATTGAGAGAATTATCCAAATCCGTTGTACACAACCAATAAAAATGAATTGGATATATTGAGATAATAATATAATAGGGTATTTATATTTTTAGGGTTAAAATAAAATAATTTAACAGGTGCCCTTAATTATTTATTTAATCCTAGAAAAACCCCATGTAAAATAATAATAATAATAATTTCATTTTTTGACATGTTCTTAACATGTGAATTAAAATCAAATATTATTTAATTAAATATTATTCAATATTTATTATTTCTCACCAGTCCATTAAACTCGATTTTAGATTTCTCCACAATATTTATTGGGCCTTGAAAAATGTCTATTTATTTATTAAGTGAATATCCCTGCATTATTCCCTAATAAATAAATAAATATTATATTCACTAAATAGAAAATAAATATTTATATGTGATGAAGCATATATGAATAATTATTAAACAATAGTGAATAATATTTATTCAACCTCTTAAATAATAAAAAACAATATATTATTTAACATAGATTCTGGACACACTTAGCGCGTGACCCTCCAGGACTATTTTTCAATGACATTCGGTGAAAAAAACTAATGTATAAGGTTATCATATAGAAACACAGTAAGGAACCCATAGATAAAGAAGTTAAGGCCACAATGACATGTTACCTCATACATGCGATTATAGTGTAATATATTCCATTTATCTAGATATCTCTAATCAAGAATTTTTTTTTCTAGTTCCATCAACCAAGGTACTCAATGTATATTTTCTTGAATTCATAGAAAATGAACATGACTTTAGAACACCATGGACATGGATTTATTTAGGCAATATCATTTACATCAAAGGTTCTGAGATATCAACTTCTATTAATAAATAGAAGGTACAAATCCTTTCTTGAATTATTAATTAATGTAATTTTACCCATGACTCACCCAATATATCCTACTTTTATGTGAACATCTATCATCACAGTTTTTATAAATACATCTGAAGTGCCTAGGTCAGTGTGAATCACTGACAGGGGGAAGAGGTGAATCAGTGTTACCTTTAAATCTTTTTATTAAATGATTATTTTCAATTAAACCTATATGGATTGTTAAAGCCTAGATCCACCCTTTATGTGTCTCTCAGCCTTACCTCTAATGATGTTATAAATGTAAGGGCACTAAACACAAGGATTTAAAAGGTTCAGTTCAAAGGCCTACTTCTTGTTGTGTTGGTTATTCGCCTCACCATAGATTCTCCACTATAATTTGGTTAGTAATTACAATGGTTGATACAGAGTCCCACTATATCTCTACTAAGTACCACAAGAGGTTATTTATGTTGCTTCCCATAGGGTTACCAGAGTCACACTGGCCTGCTTCAGAGTCCTACTAAAGACTTCTTCTCCTCCTAGCTTTCACAAGAGTTTCTTCTTGATTCACGGTGGATGGATCTTCTGATCTTTTATCATGATCTTGCTGGATCAAACTTGCCCGTGAATCTCTTAAATAATATTCAACAGCCTTTGGCAGGATTTGATGGCCTTGCTCAATAATTCTGATCACTTTTATGATAACTCCTCAACTCAATAATGCTCAGGAAATTCTTTCTTCTACTGATTAACAACTGGCCTCACTTATATGTATTCCAATGGTTCACAAAACTTATTCAAGAATATAATATGCAAGAATGATCTTGAAAAATATCAGGAACTGCCTTTCTCCTTGGATTCTCAAACAATGTAAACTCAGATAAAAGATCTTCTTTAATTCAGTCTAGCTTCAGTCTTAGTAGTCACTTACTTTGTGCATGGATTTCCTGGGATCCAATAGCTCTTGTACTGGATATCTCAGTTTCTTCTTTTTTAGTGAAATAACCTAATTCACTAAAACTTATCCTAGTTTACTTATAAATATTCACATGAACTTATGTGATTATTCAAACATTGAGGATCAGCTCACGTGGCACAATCTAAATAAATTAGGCTTCCTGCATGAGTTTCATGGAATTTCTTCTTCTTGTTTAAACATGTGCACTAACAATATTTATTCTTCCTTTTGAGTGTCTTCTTGTGTGAATGTTCATGAATTCATGTATGCACAATATATTTTCTTCTTTATGTGAAAACCCCAATGGTTCTATAATTTTTAGCACACACACTTTATCTTTCTTCGGTTCTTTGTGCACACACACACACACTTATTATTTGATTTAGGTTCAATATAGGTGTGTGTCTTCAAACCCAAATGAGTGTAGTCTATTGTGTATGTTATTCTTCTTTATTCCCCCTTCTTCTTTAGATGTGCACACAATTTGTCTTTTATATTCTTTTCATGCACATGAACTGAACCATGCATGTACACTCCCTTTTCTTATTCTTTCACACACAACATGAATGGGTGGGATCCACTCTTTGGCTTGTTTAGGTATCTCAAGTCATGTGTATGCATGCATGTGCATCATGAATGCATTATCCTTCTTCTTTTTTTGAACAAACCTGAATGGATGGGGAATGTGTGTCAGTTATTCTTCTTCTCCAAGTGAAGTGTATGTGTACAGTGTCCTTTTCTTGTTCTCATGAAAACTTTGTGCATGGATTACCTTTATTAATCAAGATGGTTCTTGGTCCATCACTTCATGAATCAAAAATGGTGTGTATATCCTTCCTTATTGAACCTAGAATGGTTCTTGTTTCTACCGTCACAAATGTAAAACAAGGGTGCATAGGCACCAGTTGTTTTACCCGCGGACTAATGCTCAAAAAGACACAATGAGAGTTCAAAGAACCTATTAGGTGCTTGTGGGAAATTCGTACAGTGGGTGCGAGTTCTTTCACGAACATGGGGGGTTTTCGGTTCATCTCTTCATGCAAGGGATATGTGGAACTACTTTGGGCAAGAGATGTGTAACTTTCCTTCACGTTGGAGGGTTTTGTGGAAACTATCTCTCCACGGTGCTATGTTCATTCAAGAATGAGAGCATTCTCAGTTTTCTTAACCCCTGAATGAGTCGAGGGACACCTCTTTTTATAGGTGAGGGTGATTTTTTTTTTCACGTTCAAAATAATTTAGATATTCTGAGGTGGTCAATATTTTAATGCATGAGAAATACAGAATTTTGAATTCTTAAAATACAGGATAGAAGTTCAAGATGAAATCTTGGGATATTTCTTTTTAATGCTGACTTATTAAATGTAGAATGATCCTCATGTGCATGAATTTATGAATGCATGCAAATACATTCTCCAAAGGCTTTGAGTGGCCTCACATCTCCATTTTCTTTAGCCAACATATAATCTTTTTATATCTATGCATGCATGAATCTTTTAATGCATGCATGTTTTTGGTTTGTTCGAACGATCTCTGTGGGCTTTAACGAAACCCAAATAGTGGCCGGAGTGATGATAAAGATGTCCAGCTTCATCACTGATTCGCAGGTGGAGCTCAGTTTTCCAGAGGTTGAAGACAACCTTAGTTTAAATATCAGACATCCACGGTTTAAAAACAATATGGCGCAGAAATATTTATATTTGCAATTATATCTCGAGACACGAGATGTGTCGTGCGACTAAGATTTCACACAAGATCAGATGAGCGGCTAGGTTTTCCTCTGCATTTTTAAACTCGTCCCACATCCAAACAAAGAAATGGGTGCGGCAAATTTATAATACAAGAAGCCCCAACCAGGACTCAAAATTCTCCTCCACCCTCCACGGTATCGCCCCGTAACATGTTCAGCCAGCGGGCGTGCTCTTAGCACCCACTATGCTCCTCGGGTTCACACCTAGCACCTATTATGCATGCTCCACATAGGTTTACCACTATGTGCGAACCTGTAGGAGTATACGTTTCCAACACACCCTTCCACATACGAGGCTGACCTTGAGGGATTCCCTTAGGCGCGGTTGACCCCTCGGGTCCTACATGTGCTTTAGGTGAGGTCCTCGGCTGGCCTCCATGGTTGGCCCCTTCTTTTTAGTTTAAGATCATATATACTTGTTTAAAAACCATGTGTATAGTACAAGAATACATCATGTCCACCTTCTAAATTGTCTCTAGAATTCCAAACCACCATCCTTCTTCTCTTCTTCTTTTTATTCTTTTTGTAATGAGAATCCCAAAGATCTTATCCAAAACCTCATTACTCTTTTCATAAGATCATGAACCCTAAAGATCTTAAATATTCATTTAATCCAACCAAGGATTATGCATGGGTCATTTCTTGATTCCTCATGAATTAAAACATAATTCATTTCTACTCCTTGTTGTAAGAGACGTGTTCTTGATTAACATATGTATTAGACTGTGAGGACTAGCTCAATCAATCATCTTATATCTTAAGCTTCATCTATTTAGTGATTGTGGATGGATTTTACTTAATTCCTCATGAAATTGAGTATTGCATGGACTTCTTCAAGTTTTGTAACAATGTATCACCTTGATACAAGTCTTGGAACATAGGACCAGTTAAAAAATCTTCAGATTTAGTATCATCTTGGAGAATTGATCAAGTGCAGTCTTCAATGCTTTGAATCATCATCAATTCTTTAAGGCTTCACCAACTTCTTCATCAATACCTTTAATTCACATATAGACTTCTCATTGACATATTATTGGAATATTATTGAACAAAATTCAACACCATGCTCAACAATCCCCCCTTTGTATTTTTTTGTCAATATTACTTAAGCACACTTTGAATGACTCAATATGTGTGCCAATATTTTATCCCCTTATTGAAAACCAAATGCAATGGTATTAGTGAGGTCTCTTCAAAAACATGTCCTCCTCCCTTTGAATAATATCTTTTTGAATATTTCTAAGAGAGGAATGATGTCACATGGTTCACTTAGAAAAGATCCTTTAGTTAATAAACTCTTAGTCTTCTTGGGATAAACCAGTTTAGAAAACAAGAGAGACATGACCAAGGTTTTCAGTGCTGTCCATAAACTACCATACATGTAATATCATGCTCAAAATGGTTCAATTATTGACCAAGGGATTGGAGATAATATGATTTATCAATGAAATGCTAAATCATGCTCATAATTCACCAAACATATTAAAAAGTTCATGTTCAAAGATAAATATCTCCCTTTCATCCCATCTTGTCATCAATCAAGCACCCCCCTTAATTGATGTGATAAAGAAATTTAAGAACAAGGGATGAAAGTGTGATTGGAATACCTCAGTTTCAAATTCTTGAGATGATATGAATTTCAAGGTTTGTATTGGCATTATTCTTGATATCATCTCCTCCATGTTTCTCCCCCTCAAGGGTTGAAATCCCTTTCAATTACCATGGTAGAGAATATCATCAAATAAGATTAATGATATGTATGTTGATAATCTTCCATTGTGGCTCACTTCATGTAATTATCAAATCTTGAATAATGAGTCCAACTTGTAGTTCTCCACTTTTCTCAACCAATTACCATCATGAGGATGACCTTCACCTTTAATCACTTGAAATGTAAGAACATGTATATCAAAAAATACAAGTGAATAATATGGAACAATTGTGATCTCCTTAATAGAAGAATTGGGGATTCTTATTTTCTCTCAACATAAGAACTACTTCCCTTATAGCTCCAAAACGTCTGATACTCTTCATGATGGTGTTTCCTCTCCATTTTACATTTTTATCTTTCTTTGTCAGCATAGAAACCTTCATTTCATTTACCTTCAATTTGTGTGGATTTTGTTCCTTTTCTTCTTCTAGTAGTGAAGTAGATTCCATTGGCGCATATTTTTCAATTTTTAACATCCCCATTTGGACTAGTAAAATATTTATAAATATGTTTGTATGATTTATGGCCTTCTTGAATCTTCAAAACAATAGGGGTGAGACACTTGGGTTATCATGTGCTGACAACCTCTCATGAAATTATAATTTTCCTTCATGGGGAATGATCTTTTTTCCCTTTTTCTTGGATTTAGCTAGTATCTTATCTTCAGATATTTGCAGTTCTCTAGAAATTTTCAATTGATTAGTCAAGAAGACTAAACACTCTTTCTTGGAATTTTTTAGCTTGGATCTTCCACATGAATTCTTCAATGATTTCAAGTTACCTGTCTTAGGAAACATATGACAATTATCTTTAGGAATGCCTTCAATATATTCATATCTATTCTTAGTAGAAAAATTCTTCTTCATATGTGCATTCTTCTTTAGCATATCATGTTGCTTCCTTTATTCAAATATAAATTCCCTGAATTTAGGCCTTCCACAATTTTCATATGATGAAAAATTATTCTAGCAATAATTCTCCCGATGCTAAAACTTCGAACAACACCAACAATAGACAACAAATCTCCATCTTTTACTTCTAGTATCTAGCTGTATAGATTTAGTGCATTTTTTTCTAGATTTGTCTTTATTTATTTGGAGCATACTTTTGGGAGTTTCTATTTTTAATCATTATAGTACCCACCCGTTCTGTTTTGTGGTTGTATTGAAATTTTTATCAATACACATCTTCCTAGCTTTTAACTTTGAACCTATACTTGTAGACGAAACTGAATTAGTAGAAACAAAAATAACTATGTTATGTGATACCTTATTCTTGGAGAATGTTTCCATTGGATTAGAGGATGATCTGATGTTCCTTTTGGAATTATAATCCTCAATACAGTCTTGAGTAGAAAGATCTATTCTTTCAGCTGATTTGGAAGTTTCAGCTTGGGGTGATTGCTGATTTTTCAATTTCACCTCCAATTCTAAACATTTCAGGTTAAGAGAGCTATTATCATCCCCATCTGATCTCATCTTACATTCCCAATTATGATTTATCATTGTTATTTTTTCTAATGAACATTTATTTATTGTTGAAAAGATATGTCAATCTCCTTTAGCTTGTTGGCATTGTCTTCTAGTTGAGAATCTTTGAAAACCATAGAGACTTTGTGAAACTTTTCAAATGCATGGAAAGATTCTACAAATACAATCTCAAAGAATTATTTCTCACAAATACTTCCCTATAATCCTCAGTAACTTGAGATTGTTTTTCAATGAAAATAGAAATTTTTTCTTCCTTTGACTTTACTAGTTTTGTGAGAGTGTTGGATATTCCAACCCTTTTAGCCAATGCTTCTTCCATTTCATTAGATTCTTCATAAATCTCTAATTTTTCATCATGAAGAGAACTAATGCTCACAGAAATGTGTCTTTCCACTTCTATAAGGACATTCTTCAGATGATCTTTGAGTGAAGTATGAAGATCACTAATTCATCTATCATCACCATAGCTTAAACATGATTCATGAAAAGAATAATAAGAAGTATCACATATTGTACCTTTCAAATTACCTTCAGCAGGATGTGTCTCCCCATCAGTAGTAATATTATCCTTCATCTACCTTGCCTATTTATTCTTTATATTTTTTTGATTCTTGGAAGAAATATCCATTTGATGTTTCTTACTCATTTCCTGAAATTTGCACTTCATAAATACTCCCTTGGATCTTTTAGAGGTGACATTTTCTCTGATACCATTTTATGTGCCCATATCAGTGTGAATCACTAAGAGGGGGAGGGGGTGAATTAGTGATCCCTTTAAATCCTTTTACTAGTTGATTATTTTTAATTAACCCTCTATTAATGGTTAAATCCTCAATCCACTCTTCTTGTGTCTCTCAGCCTTACCTCGAATGTTGATGTAAATGTAATGGCACTGAACACAAGGATTTATAAGGTTCGGTTCAAAGACCTACTCCTTGTTGTGTTGGTTATTCTCCCGAACACAGATTCTCCACTATAATTCAGTTTGTAATTACAATGGTGGATAAATATTCCCATTATATATCTCCTGAGTCCCACATGAGGTTCTTTATACTGCTTCCCATAGTGTTACCAGTGTCCCACTGGCCTACTTCAGAGTCCAACTGAATACTTATTATCCTACTATCTTTCATAAGAGTTGATTCTTGATACACTATGGATGGATCTTCTGATTTTACCTCAAAGGCTTACTGAATCACACTTTCTTGTGAATCTCTTCAAGAATCTTCAATATACTTTGGCAGGATCTGTTGGCCTAGATCAATAATTCTGATCACTTTTCTGATTAGTCCTCAGCTAAACAATGCTCAGGCAATTTTTTCTTCTTCTAATGAAGACCTAGCCTCACTTAGATGTATTCCAATAATGCACATAAGTTCTTCAAGAATATAATATGAAAGAAATATCTTGCACAATATTAGCACTATCTTTCCTATTGAATTCTCAAACATTGTAAACTCATATGAAATATCATCTTTAATTCAGTCTGGCTTCAGTCTCATTACTAACTTACTTCATGCATGTATTTTATGGGATTCAATACCTCTTGTATTGGATATATTAGTTTCTTATTATTTAGTGCAATAACTAAATGATCTAAAACATATCCTTGTTTTCTTGGAAGTAATGACATGAACTTATGTGATCATTAAAACATTGAGGATCAACTCACATGTCATCATCTAAATTAATTTTTCTTACTGTCTGTGTTTCATGGAATTGCTTCTTCTTTTCTACACACGTGCACTAAGAATCTTGATTCTTCCTTTTGAGTGTCTTCTCGTGTGCATGTGAAATCATGCATGCACAATCTCTTTTTTCCTTTGTGTGGAAACCCCAATGGGTATATCCTTTTGATCACACACACATTCTCTTTATTTGTTTTTTTTCACACACACACTTATTATTTGATTTAGGTCCAATAGATGTGAGTGACTTCAAACTAGAATGGGTATAGTATCTTGTGTGTGTTATTCTTCTTTCTTCCTCCTCCTTCTTCACATGTGTTGACAATTATTCTTTTATATTCTTATCATGCACATGAACTCAACCATGCATGCACACTCTATTTTCTTCTTCTTTCACACACAACCCAAATGGGTGTGATCCACCCTTTGACTTGTTCGGGTATCTCAAATCATGCATATGCATGAATGTGCATCATGCATGCATTATCCTTATTATTTTTGTGAACAAACCCGAATGGATGGGGAATGTGTGTGGGTTCTTCTTCTTCTCCAAGGGAAGTGTATGTGTACACATTTGTTTTTCTAATTCTCACGAAAATGGTGTGCATGGATTCCTTTTACAAACCAGGATGGTTTGGGGTCCTTCTCTTCACAAACTGAAAATGGTATGCGACTCCTTCCTTCAAAAACCAAGAATGGTTCATGGTTCTGCCTTTGCAAAATAAAAACATTGGTGCATAGGCACAAGTTTTTTTACCCATGGGCCAATCCTCATAAATACACAACGAGGGTTCAAATAACCTATCACGTGATTTTGGGAACTTTACACAGTGTCTTCAAGTTCTTTCTTGAACCACGGGGGTCATAGTCCTTCTCTTCACGCAAGGGATGCATGAAACTCCTTTGCACAAGAGATTCACAAATTTATTTTACTTAGTAGGGATGCGTGAAAACTATCTCTCCACGGTGCTCTGTTCTTTCGATAATGAGAGATTTCTCAATTTTCTCATCCCCCAAATGAGTAGAGGGAAACCTCCGTTTATTGGTGAAGGTGAATCCTTCCCTGTTCAAAATACTCGAGATATTCCATGGTGATCAAGATTTGAATGCACAAGAAATACGACATTTTGAAATATTAAAATTAAGGATACATGTTCTAGTTGAAAATCTTGGGATATTTATTTTTAACGCTGACTTTTTAATTGTAGCATCATCCTCACATGCATTCATTTATGAACACATGAAAATCATTTCTCCAAAGGTTTTGAGTGGCCTCAAAACTCCTTTTTCTTTGGCTGGCATATGATCTTTTTATATCGACGCATGCATGAAACTTCTAATGCATGCATGTGTTCTGTTCACCCAGACGACCTCTGTTGGATTGATCAGAGCTCAAATAGTGGCCAGAGTGATGAGAAAAATGTCTGGACTCATCATTGGTTTCTGGGTGGAGCGCAGGTGTTCAGTGGTTCAAGAAAACCTCATTGGAGAGATCATACAACCACAGTTTAAACACAACGTGGCACAGATAGATGTGCGGTGGTGATTAGATCCTCAGACGTGGGATGCATCGTGCAGAGGAGATCTTACGTGAGATCAGATGAGTGGATAGGATTTCATCTCTGTTTTTTAAACCCATCCCACATCAAAACGTAGACACGAGGGTGACTCATTTATAATACAAGCCTCCCCAACCACAACTCAGAATTATCCTCCTCCCTCCATGGTACCACCCCGTACCGTGTTCACCCTACGGTTGCACTCTTTGCGCCCACTCTGCTCCTTGGGCACACACCTAGAACCTACTATGCATGGGCTGCACGGGTTCACCACCATGCACTCACTTACGGGCTTATAAATGGACCGCACCCCCTGCCTCATGCGGGGATGGTGTTGAGGGATCCCCTTAAGTGCGATTGACCCCTCTATTCCCACATGTGCTTGAGGTGAGGTCCTCGGCTGACCTCCATGGTTTCCCCCTTCATTTTAGTGTAAGGCCATATATACTTGGTTAAAAACCAATTGTATAGTATAAGAATATTGCATGGCCACCTTATTCGTTATCTCTAGAACTAACAACCACCATCCTTATTCTCTTCTTCTTTTTATTCTTTTTGGAATGATAATCCGAAATATCTTCTCCAAAACCTCATTACACTTTTATTAAGATCATGAACACTAAATATCTTCAATATTCTTTTAATCCAGCCCTGGATGATGTATGGATCGTTTCTTCATTCCTGATGAATTAAAACATAATGCATGGATTCTACTTATTATGAGGGATTTTTTCTTCATTAAAACATTTCTTTGACTTTGAGGACTAGCTGAAACAATCATATTATATCTTAAGCTTCATCCATTTAGTGACTATGGATGAATCTTCACTTCTTTCCTCATGCAATTGAGTATTGCATGGACTTCTTCATGTGTTGTAATAATATATTACCTTGATACAAGTCTTGGATGTTTGGACCAATTCATCAATTGTTAGATTTAGTATCCTCTTGGATAATTGATCAAGTGTAGTCTTCATTGATTTGAATTATCAACAATTCTCCAAGGCTTTAGCAATGTCTTCATCAATACCTTTCATTCACATATTTACATCTCATTGAAAAATTATTGACATCATATTGAAAAAATTGAAACACCATTCTCTTCAACATCTAAGTGTACGACTCATAATACTCATTAATAATAATCATAAAGTATATGGACAAATACACACATCCATGGATAAGAACATCCAATGACACATATAAATTTGGATTTCTTACTGGTGAGTCTAATTCTCATAATATCATACTTGATATTACCAAGGGAGTACACCATGAGAAGGTGTCTCAATGTATTATGAGTATACACCCCTGATAGTCTATTTCATTCTGTCCCTCAAATGATATCATTTAGAAATAGAACATATATTCAAGAATAGTGTCATAGTACTTTCGGGTTCTTGTCCTAGTGGGGAACTGCTATGAACTTTTTGTGTGACAAATAATCTTAGGTAATTATCAAATAAAATGTTATATAGAAGAAAAATCATGATGTGATAATTATTTTATTAACATTCAAAACCATGAATACAATGTTATCATAAAGTATGCAGATGTTGGTTCTAGGGCACCGACTTCAACAGACTCCCACGTGCACTAGAGTCAACTACTAAAAACCTTCAGTCTGTTATCTCTCACATGATTCTATTTCTTCTGCTAAGATTGAACTTTATTCAAGGGGTCCACCACGTTCTCTCTTGTTTGTACTCTACTTAATGTAAATTCACCCCCTAATATAAATATCCCAATAAGTTATACTTCTAGAGTATCTGATTTTCCCATTGGTGGGATCATGGATCTTTGGAAAGATCCACCATTGTATTATTATAAGAGTACAATATGACGGGATATTTATATCAAGGTACCATATCAAGATTTGGGACAATGTTTTGAATCCAAATGTCTTCCTTGGATTCATCAGAAGCCTCTATACACTTGGACTCCACTATAGAATCAATAATAATTGGCTTGTTTGAACTCTTCCAACTCACAGCTCTTCTGTTGTGACTGAAAACATATGCTAGTTACAAGTTCAGATCATTTTGATCTATATAAAAGTTATCATAAATATAACCTTTGATGACTCGCTCCTCATCTTCTCCATACACCAGGAACATATCCTTATTTCTTTACTTAAGGATTACCTTAACAGTATTCCAATGTTACTATCCTAGATCTTCTTGATATCTTCCTATGATTCTCAGTGCATAGGACACATCAATTCTAGTACATAACATGGTATACATGATTGATCCTATCATTTAAGCACATGAGATATTACTCATTCTCTCTTTTTCATGTTGTGTCTAAGGAAACATTTTCTTAGAAACATATAAACTATGTGACACTAGAACCAATCCCCTCTTGGACTGTTCCATACTAAATCTATTTAGTATCTGTTCAACATATATACTTTTACTTATTCCAAGAAGCCTCTTGGATTTATCACGAATGATCTTGATCCCTAGAATATAGGCTTCATCACTTAATTCCTTCATGTAGAAATACTTTATTAATCAGTCCTTAGATGACTTTAAGACTATTATGTCATTTCAAATAAGTAACATGACATCAACATATACTACTAGGTTCATGAATACATTCTCACTAAACCTCTTTTAAATACATAGTTCACATTCATTATTTATTCAGCCAAATTCTTTGATGGATTCATTGAATCGAATGTTCCATGACCTGGATTCTTGCTTCAATCCATAAATGGATCTCTGTAACTTGAAAATTTTCTTGGTATCACCTGGAGTCACAAACCCTTTTAGTTGTGTCATATAAACATCTTTCTGAAGTTTCCCATTAAGTAATTAATTTTTTATATATATCTTCCAAATCTCATAGTCATGTTAAGATGCTATAGGAATTATAATTCTAATGGATTTTAACATGGAAACTAGAAAAATGTTTCATCATAGTCGATTCCTTGATTTTGTTTAAAACCTTTATCCACTATCCTTGATTTATAGGTATTTAATTTTCCTTTCATGTCCAGTTTCTTCTTGAATACCCATTTATATCGAACATGCTTTACATAAACTAGTGCATCGAACAGAACCCAAACTTGGTTCCATTACATAGAATCCATTTCAAAATTCTCGTCTTCTTACCATCTTGTAGATTCTGATATTTCTACTACCTTCTTGTAGGATTGATTTTCATAATTTTCAAACAATAATGATTCACCATCCTCAGTGACTAGGAAACCATTTATTTCTAGTTCTCTTACCTCTCTTACACTCCAACAAAGTACTTGTGTTTCAGGAACTACTTATTCCATGGGGACTTGTGTAATATTTTTATATTCTAGATCTTGCCTATCTTGAGAATCAACTTCATTGAAGTCAATATTTCTCCCACTATCCTTTTTTTATTATTTTCTCACTATCGGTAATGACTTCTTGTTTGGTTACAATAACTTTATTTTATGAGGGTTTGTATAGGTAGTATCCCAATGTTTCTTGGGGATACACTATTAAGATAAACTTCATGCCTTTGGATGGTAGTTTTTTTCTTTATAAGGCCTTAAAAAATGTCTCACAACCCCATAAACATGTATACATCACAATGGGTTTATTTCCACTCCATAGCTCGAACAAAATTACGTTTAATACTTTAGTTGGAACTTAGTTTAATGTGTATGTCATAGTTTGTAATGAATATCCACAAAAGGATAATGGAATAGATGTATGACTCATCATCGAAATTACCATGTTGAATAAGACACAATTCCTCCTTTCACTAACACCATTCCACTATTGTTTATAAGGTGGAGTGAATTGAGATATATTCCTAAAATCCCATAAAATGTCAATGAACTCTTGGTTAAGATATTCCCCACCTCAATCCGATTGAAGCTTCTTTATCTTCTTACCAAGTTTATTATATACTTTATTCTTGAATTCCTTTAATTTATAAAAGTAATTATACTTATACCTCATCAAGTAGACATAGCCATATCTACTCAAGTCATCAGTAAAAGTTAGGAATTATGAATATCCACCTCTAGATTCTACTGGAAACAATCCACCCACATTAGTGTGTACCAATCCTGGAAGCTCTGTGGCCCTTTCACCCTATCCACTAAATGGTGGGTTTTTCAATTTTCCTTATAAACAAGCATGATATATGTCAAGTGGTTTTTTCTTAAAAGAGTCTAAATATCCATCTTAATAGATCATTGTCAAATGATTCTCATTTACAAGACCAAGATGGCAATTCCAAAGTTGCGTGTTGTATGAGTCATGTGAACATATTTCATTATCAATTTTCAATAATTTTTTTTCTTAATTTAATACATAAATATCATAATTTAAATTCTCTATACCATAACATATGTTTTCCTTATAAAAGAAACAACTTTTATTTCCAAATTTTAAAATAAAACCATATGTATTTAGGAATAATATATAAATTATATTTTTGGTAACTGTAGGTACACAATTACAATATTTGAAAACCATAATCATTCCCATTAGCAATGAGAGTTGACAGTCACCGGTGGCCAGAGTTGTCAGCCTCACACAATTAGTAGCTCTCAGATCCACCTCTACTTTGGAAATATTTTAGAATCTACTTATTCCTACATTTGGATATAGATGTGATCCCCAAAAGGTGTATCTAATACCTAATGTGTAGATATTGAAATATTACAATCAATAATGAACACACCTTTAGCTTCCCCTTGCTTCTGGGTGCAGTTCCTCTTCTAGTGGCTTGACTTGGCACATGAAAAACATACTACCTCCTTTTCCTTAGCCTGCCTTTGGATCTTCTTCTTCTTGGAAGAATGGTGATCAGGTTCTTTAGACTATTTATAAGTCTTAGGCCCCTTTTCCTTATTCTTCCATTTCTTATTCACCATAAGTACTATAGGTTTGCCACACCCCATGTCCTTATCCACTTAGAGAATCAAAGTAAGATATTCCGAATGACTCTTCTCATTATAAATCATATTATAATATACAATAAAGGTGGGGAAGGTCTTGGAACATGATTAATGTATGATATCTATACAAAACTAATATGGGAATTTAATCCCTAAGATGTCGATGCATTAAATGTAGCCAATAAGCTTGAATACTTGAGGCCTAGTTGGCGTAGACTCTCACTACTGGAATGTGGGTTTTTCCCAACACTTCTATACCAATAGTTTCATAAAACCTTTGTTATAGAAGAGTTTTACTGTCGGTTTCATAAAACCACGGGTAAATAAAGTCCTAAGAAACCTTTACCAAGGGTTTAAATATAACCGTTGGTAAAAGGATGGCTTAGGGGACCTTTTACCAATGGTTCCTTAGAACAGTTGGTATAATTGTGGCCCGAAAAGTTTTACCAACGGTTTTTAAAAACTATTGGTAAATGTTTCCCCCAAATTAACAACATCCCCTCCTCTCCCCCATTTGTGATACAGAACCCTAAACCGGAGAACTTCCCCCAAATTGCCCCTCTCTCTCAGCGATCTAGGAGCTACTTCGGCTTCCTCTTCCTCCATCCCATACAAGCTTCTTAATCTCCTGTTGAATCTCCATCTGACCCATCCTAAATTAGGTATTTTCTTAACTGGTACCTTATTTTTATTGAAATTTATCTAATATTTTAGTTTTTAGTTTTGATTTTGATGTGTATATGTTTTTGTTTCTATTTTGATTTAACCATTATTTGCTGAGGTTGTATCGTTATTAAGATATGAAATTATGTTGGTTAATTGGAGGTGAGTGCTGCTATATTAGATTTTGTGGGTTATTGTTAGAAGTTTCCTTCCATTTAATTGATTGGTTCATAAAATATAAGTTGATGCTGCATATATTATGTAATTGGAATTGGTAAAGTAAATTTTTGGTCTCGGATTTCTGAGTTGGATATTTGGATGGTATTCTCTATAAAAAGTGGGTATATCTCTATTGAATATGGGTGTATTTTATATTTGTATAATGTATTTATTAAACTGACCATGCATTAAATATTTCCCACAATAAAGAAGCACCACAAAAAATCATAGATAGACACTACACACCACAAGACACCCATTGGAGACACCCCTTGACATCTACAGATAGTTAAGGGGCCATTAACTTAGGAACTGATGTCGATTGGCACTCAATCCTTGAGAAATTCCCATTGCTCGTAGAAAAGATACCAACACCTTTATTCTTAGTATAGTATAATGAAATGGTTTACACCCTCATGACCAAGTAGACCATCTGATTCATGGACTTGTTCCCAACCAAGTTCAAGAGTAGGATCAATTACTAAACATTGATTGTGGTCCCTCTGAGGTTATTTCCAAAGTGAAGAGGGTTATGTGCCCAATCTCAAACTCAAATAATGTATCATAGGTGCATATTCAATGGCTAAGTTTACTAGTATGGTGTTTCCAACAATGTTCTATATAAATAACATAATGAAAAATGAAGAGATTATTAAATGGAACTGTTTCCCAGTTGCTTCCAGGAACATGATTTGACCCATGGGGCGGTGTGGTTTATATATATTAGGTGGTGAAATGTATAGTAATAGGATACATGTATGTTTTTGTTTAGTTTTTATTTTATTTTCTTTATCACATTGTCCACTTAGCTATTTTACTTCTTTCTATGGAGGGAGGGTAGTGATGCTATCCTGACTAGTTGACGTAGATCACTTGTATACTGTAATACCATGAGGTGTGAGTGTGAAGAAACATTGGAAGATATAGGAGCCTTGGGGTCTTCCATGAGATGTAATTGTTTTTCTAAAACATTGTTTGGGAACATTTCTAGAGTATGTTGGAGTAATGAAATAACCCCAAGTGTCTCCATGAGATAGCATAAATAACCCCAAGTGTCTCCAAGTGTCTCTATACATCGTATCATCCTCTCATGGGTTGGCCACTCACACAATCCTATCAAACCTATCATAGTCTAACCTCTCAGTCACAAAGTCTATACTCATCTCTCGAGGATTATCCCATTCCTTGATGCACATGTCATCATCCAACTAGACAAAGAGGATTATCCACCTTATGATTGTCCTAGTCACAAAATCACACCATGTTGAACCCATCTACATTATATTCTCAATAATCCAGTCAATAACATCATCAAAATCATGAATTATAACCCATCCCCACTAACCAGGTTCCATCCTAAGCTAAATCACACAAAGCCTCTTGGAATTATAATGCTAATCTATTCGATAATACCTAATACCCACACTAGCATCTCATCCTTAATCTCTTTAATTGAACTCTTGAATCATTAAATGGAGTAAAAAAATTCATAAAACATTTTATATACTCAGAGGGACTATCCCACTATAAGAACCTACCAAGATTCCAATCCATCCTCATAAGAATTTCCTCATCAAAATCTAGATGTACAATTGCCACACTTATCACAATAAGGCCCACTCCTCTTAGGAATACTTTACTTGATCTAAACCCTCGTCATTAGTGACATAAATATCATTAAAGCACATAAATGTAAACTGAACCCTACATTCCAAGACTTATTCACGTGGAAAGGCCCCATGGAAACAGGCTAAGAACTAAAACCATAAATAATAATGCCAAATACATGCATCATTTTTAA
This sequence comes from Viscum album, assembly GCA_963277665.1. NCBI lineage: Eukaryota > Viridiplantae > Streptophyta > Magnoliopsida > Santalales > Viscaceae > Viscum > Viscum album. The sequence goes on from OY728144.1 coordinate 399,488,080, forward strand.
ATAAATATCTCAAGTGTAAACATAAAAATAATGAATAATAAGACCTCATCCTTTGTATCGAACAAAACCAAACTATGTTGAAACTCATGAAAAATTGATTATATACCATTAATAGGAAGAGTAATTGTTAATTAATAGGAATGTACTATTTGATAGTATCATTTTGAAACATTGATCTATTTCCCCTTTTCTTGAAAGACCATGATTTGACCCATGGGGCGCTGTGGTACTTATATTTTGGTAGGTGATAGGTATAGTCACAGGAGACAAGTATGTTTTAGTTTAGTTTTTATTTTATTTTCTTTATTGCATTGGTCACTTAGATCTTTTATTTCTTTCTATGGACAGAGGGTAGTTATATTTTGAAATGGGTGCCAGAAGGAGTTCAGATTGATTCAGTCCACTAACTTTGATCCGAGGTAAGAATATATGGTTACTAATTGTCTCACACCTCATGTATTTGGGGCTTTAGTTTTTTTTACTCCATATTATTTTTTTGGTAGGGCGTTGGATCATTTCGTGTAGGTTCAGGTAGATTTTGTTCTCTGCTGCCAATGTAGGTAAGACTTTAATTCCATTGGTTGGTTTCTCACTAGTTATGTAGCGTCCTTCACGTGTTTTAAGGTTCTTAATATCCTTTGTGTAGTGCGTTGATCACTGCTCATTGGTTTCTAGTCTCAAAGTCAAGGGCGACTTGCATTCATGTGCATAGGAAAGTATGTATATGTATGTGGGTTCTCCTATTACGTGTATATTCACCCATGGCAGTGATTATGCACGTATGGGGCTAAGTGAGCCCATGTATATATATATATAAGCATATGCAGGTGAGTGGATAATGATATATGCATATAAGCATATGTGCAAGGATCCCCTTGCACATGTTCATGGACATGAAGGTGTGTGCATAGGGGCTAGGTGTCCTTTCATGTGTGTGAAGGTGCATATACCCAGTGGAGGAGCAGCCACATTTAGTTAGAAATCTCCAAGAGACAAAGTGGATGACTTGGTTCCACCTTGAGGTAGAGTCCCTCTCATAGCCTCTTTAATTTAAGAATGATTTAAATTTAATTTAGCTTCTTTCTTAATTCTGCTTAATTATATTGAATTGAATTTCTTTAATAAGTGTTCTTTAATATAATTGTATCATTTTTTAAATAAATTCATGTTTTTTTAATAAAACTCCTCCAACGGAGGTGATCTGTCTACGAAAACTCAAAGTGATAGTTTAGGGTGTGATAATTTGACTCTCAATTGGTAGTTTCAACTACATAGTACCAATTTTAAAAACAAAAAATACAAAAAATATATCCTTATTATACCACAATCCCGAATCAAGAGTGTGTTTCTTATAACATAAGATCAGTTTATATAATGTAAATGAAAACTACATAGGATTTATTTGGAATCCTGGCCAGAAGATGCTACCCCCGCGGATATAGCTGGATCGGGCCAACATGTCGCAGTCATGCCGCGATCACGCTGTGGTAATGTCGTGATTTGGCCCTGCTTCAAGATGACACCCCACGACGGTTCGTAGTCCTATCAGAATTCAATATATGATACCTAGATAGAGTTTTATATACATTACCCATCTATTGTTAATGGGGAGGGATGCGATGACCGGAATGTTTCCCCGCTTCCTCCCACTACCTTCACTTCTTGCTGGAAGATGCTACCCCAAGGATGTCACCGGACCGGGCCAACACATCGCGGTCACGCCGTGGTCATGTCGTAGTCACACCATGGTCACGCCGCGGTCACGCCGCGGTCACGCCGCAGTCACGCCGTGGTTACGCCCCAATAATGTCGTGATTTGGCCCTGCTCCAGGACGACACCCTACAGCGATTCACATTCCTATTGATATTTGATGTATGATACCTAGATAGAGTTTTACAAACATTACCCACCCTCCTCCCTGTACCCCGGACAGCACCCCCACCCTCCTCCCTGGACCGCGGACAGCCCCCCAGACAGCCCCCCACCTTCCTCCCTGGACCCCGAACAGCTCCCCAGACAACCCCCCGGTCAACCCCCCAGACAGCCCCCCAACCCCCCTCCCTGGACCCCAGATCCCAATCTATCATCTCTTCAAGATTCACCCTAAATCCCAACATAAAAGATGGTTTTAGAGATTCAGAAGAAGATGAGAGAAGAGTGCAAACCCTAATTGAAAAGAGGAATCAAGGAGAGGATTATACTCACCTGAATATTTAATCCACACTTGAAAGCACTCAAAACACCCAAGTGACATGTACAAGTCAACCCTGCCTAAAAATGAGGCATAGTGTGGCCGGTACCACTCAAAGTGTCTCAATTTTATTTAAAATTGACAACATTTTAAATGAAAACAACAACTAACAAATGGAAAATAGACCAAACAGATTCAGACTATGTCGATACTTTAGCACAACGATACATGAGTGATTTGGGACTTGTACGAGCCAACCCCGCCTCAATCCGAGGAACGATGTTTAAGGTACCACTCAAAGTGTCTTTCTTTTGTTTAAAATGGATACTTTTTTAAGTAAAAACAATTGGCATACGGAAAACCGACCAAACGCATTCGGATTGTCTTGATACTTTAGGAAAACGATCCATGTGTCATTTGTGATGTGTACGAGTCAACCCCGCCTCCATCTGAGGCGCGGTGTGGTTGGAACCACTAAATGTGTCTCTCTTTTTTTTCAAAAGGACATCATTTTAAGTGAATACAACAACTGACATACGAAAAACTAACCAAAGGCATTCGCATTCTGTTGAAACTTTAGGACAATGATCCATGGTTAAAATTTTACGTGTAAAAGTCCACTATGTCTTAATCCGAGGTATAGTGTGGCCAGTATCACGTGAAGTGTCTCACTTTTATTTGAAATGGACATGATTTTAAGTGAAAACAAAAACTGGCATATGGAAAACTGATCAAACACATTCAGATTGTGTTGATACTTTAACACAATGATCCATGGGCCATTTTGGACATGTACAAGTTATCACCGCCTCAATATGAGGCACTATGTGGCTGGTACCACTGAAATTGTCTTTCATTTGTTTAAAATGGATACTCTTTTATGTAAAAAAACTGACATACATAAAACAGACCAAACACATTCAGATTCTGTTGATACATTAGGAAAACGATACATGGGTCATTTGTGACGTGTATGAGTCAACCCCACCTCAATTTGAGGCATGGTGTGGCTGACACCACTCAAAGTGTCTCTCTTTTGTTTCAAAAGGACATCATTTTAAGTGAATACAACAACTGAAATACAAAAAACTGACCAAAGGCATTCAGATTCTATTTAAACTTTAGGAAAACAATCCATGGATCATATGTGACATGTACGAGTCAAACCCGACTCAATCTGGGGCACAGTGTGGCCGGTATCACTCGAAGTGTCACACTTTTATTTGTAATTGACAGGATTTTAAGTGAAAACAACAACTGATATATGGAAAACCAAACAAACACATTAGAATTGTGTTGATACTTTAGAAAAAAAATCCATGGGTCATTTTTGACGTGTAAGATTAAACCCCGCCTAAATCTGATGTGCGGTGTGGCTGGCACCACTCAAAGTGTCTCTCTATTGTTTCAAAAGGACAACATTTTAAGTGAATACAACAGCTAACATACAGAAAACCAATCAAAGGCAGTATGATTATGTTGAAACTTTAGGAAAAAGATCCATGGGTCATATGTGACATGTATGAGTCAATGCCGCCTCAATCCAAGGACCGGTGTGGCCAACACCACTCAAACTATCTCACTTTTATTTGAAATGGACAGGATTTTAAGTTAAAACAACAAATGGCATACGGAAAACCAACCAAATGCATTCATATTGTGTTGATACAATAGGAAAATGATCCATGGGTCATTTATGACGTGTACGAGTCAACCCCACCTCAATCTGAGGTGTGGTGTGGCCAACACCACTAAAAATGTCTCTCTTTTGTTTAAAATGGACATCATTTTAAGTGAAAACAACAACTGACATTCGAAAAGCTTACCAAAAACATTCGGATACTATTGAAAATTTATGAAAACGATCCATGGGTAATTTTTGATGTGTAAGAGTCAACCCCGCCTCAATCCGAGGAGCAGTGTGGCTAGCACAACTCAAAGTTTCTCACTTTTATTTGAAATGGATAACATTTTAAGTTAAAACAACAACTGACATACGGAAAACCAACCAAACGCATTCATATTCTGTTAATACTTTAAGAAAATGATCCATGTGTCATTTTGGATGTGTACGAGTCAACCCCGTCTCAATCCGAGGCACGGTGTGGCTGGTACCACTAAAAGTGTCTTTCTTTTGTTTAAAATGGATACACTTTTAAGTGAAAAAAACTAACATATGTAAAACCAACCAAACACATTCGGATTTTGTTGAGACTTCAGGAAAAATATCCATGGGTCATTTGTGAAATGTATGAGTCAACCCTGCATCAATCCGAGGTGCGGTGTGGCTGGAACCACTCAAAGTGTCTCTCTTTTGTTTCAAAAGGATATCGTTTTAAGTTAATACAACAAATGACATACGAAAAACCGGTTAAAGGAATTCAGATTCTATTGAAAATATAGGATAATGATATATGAGACATACGTGACGTGTACAAGTCAACCCCGCCTCAATCCGAGGGCCGGTGTGGCCGACACCGCTCAAACTGTCTCACTTTTATTTGAAATGGACAGGATTTTAAGTGAAAACAACAACTGGCATACAGAAAACTAAAAAAATGTATTCGAATTGTGTTGATACTTTAGGAAAACGATCCATGGGTCATTTTTGTTGTGTACAAGTCAATTCTTCCTCAATCTGAGGCACGGTGTGGCTGACACCACTCAAAATGTATCTCTTTTATTTAAAATGGACAACATTTTAATTGAAAACAACAACTGACATATGGATAACCAACCAAACGCATTCGGATTCTGTTGAAACATTAGGAAAACGATCCATGGGTCAGTTTTGAGGTGTGAGAGTAAAATCCACCTCAATCCGAGACGCGGTGTGCCCAGTACCACTCAAAGTGTCTCAATTTTATTTTAAATGGACAACATTTTCAGTGAAAAAAACAACTGACATACAGAAAACTGACCAAATGGATTCGGATTGTGTTTCTACTTTAGGAAAAGGATCCATGGGTCATTTTTGACGTGTATGAGTCAACCCCACCTCAATCCGTGGCACGATGTGGCTGGTACACCTCAAAGTTTCTTTATTTTGTTTAAAATGGATACGCTGTTAAGTAAAAACAACATGCATACGTAAAACCAACCAAATGACATCAGATTGTGTTGATACTTTAGGAAAACGATCCATGAGACATTTGTGATGTGTAAGATTCAAATCCGCCTCAATTCGAGGCACGGTGTAGCCGTCACCACTCAAAGTGTATCTCTTTTGTTTTAGAAGGACACCATTTTAAGTGAATACAACAACTGAAATTTACACTCATCAATGATTGTCGCAAACTCTTTTTCTTGAGCAGGGTATTTTCACTCATGGGGTCATAATTGAAGAGACTCCTAAGAAAATAACTTTTCACCATATATTATAAAAAATACATGTTCAATGCAAAATACATCACAAATCATTATATACCCAAATCTATGATCAGAAAAAAAAATGGATTTGAGCCAATTTCAAACCCTTATTCAACTCTAATAGGTATTTCTCAGACTATTCTGCCGATTATAATTTGATGGGGAGGTGGGGGGCTATGGTGGTTGGGGGGTTGTGCAGGGGTGAGTTGAATTACTGTAACACCCGAGACTTTTATGTGAAATATTTTGTTTTTATGTTTTATAAATAATCAAATGAATCTTTCACTACACACAACACTAGCTTGGCTTACACGCAACCGCTACCTTCCTCGATAGCTTGCGTCGTACGCAATACCGAGTTTCACTAAACAATGATATGCTAATAAAATATTATTAAAACTAGCCGTTATGAATAGTAATAACCACTTTTTGAATTTTTATAAATTTTATTTTTCAAAATGGACTTCATTTTTTGATTTGGAATATCGAAATTATACTAGGGTGAAATTTTGGTATTTTTCTGAAAACTTTCAATTTTTGATGAATAGTGAAACCACTAAGTGGTAGTTAAAAAACTGAATTTTTCATAAAACTTAATTTTACCGCTTCTGTGAGTGGAATTTCAAAAATCCGAGAGACACGGTTGATGTCAGTAAGTAAAATGTGGTTCAATGAGATGAAAATAATTTTTGATGAATAGTAACTTTTTACTTTTATTTACCACGGTTAAAAGTAAATAGGGCAATTAACGGTAAAAATGATATTATTATTACCCTAACACATGTCCTAATTCTATTGTATAAGTGTAATTCGACCAAAAACAAACTTAGGAATAATATATGACCATTTAGGCCCACTTGGATTAGATTAGGACATTTATTATTAATTTATTTAAAGAAGGGTTAAAATAGTTAAAATCAAAGTTTAATAAGTAAATAATTTCTAATACAAGGTTATATATAAGATAAATTTGACTATAAATATTAATTATAATGCTAAAAATATTTCCTATATAATGGTATTTTATTTTTAATTTTTAGACATTAAATAATTTAATTTATTTATGACACCAAGATGTTGCATTAATTATCGTATTAATAAAATATTGACATAATTGATGTTATAAATACCCAAATAAATATAATTTGAGACTTTTTATGAATTAAAGTAATTTTATAGGTTAATATGACATGTTATTGTTTATTTAATTAACTTTTTTATAACTAATCATTCTGTTATGATTTTCACAAAAATTAATTACTAAATAGTGTCAAAATTGACATAAAAATAGTTTTCAAAAAAATATTATATTATTAATTGTTATTTTATTCCTAAAAATCTAAGGTTCGTCCAAATGACTTAGATAAGGTTATATATATTAATAATAAACCACTTGGGGTTCTTTTGGCTTGATATCGTAAGTTTATTAACCTTATAGTGTAAGAAAACAAGAAGACACGGTGAAAGTTAAATTATCTAACTTAAAGTTAAATATAAATTATAAGGTTAAAATTGATACCTAAAATTGTATAAATTCTATTAGATGAGAGGATTTCTACCCATCCCCACCTTAGCTTTGAAATAATTCAATTTGAAGCTATTTAAAACCGAACATGACTTTATAATAAAATAATATTTTTAGTTTTTCCAAAGGAGCCCCTCTCCTCCCTTATAAAAGGGCACCTCCTCCCCATCTTCCCCACAACACTTTGAGCCTTCAAGATCGGCCAACCCCTGCCAATTTTACCTCTCCACTTCCCTATAAATATCCTAGAAGTTTTGGTCTTCTTCGAAGACCTATTTTAGTGCCCTAAAAGGAGGTCTCAAAGAAGGACTTCAAAGAAGAGGTAATGTCCGTTACCGATTCTTTCATCTTTACTTCTTCTTCCACTTCTTCTAGTTGTTTCATTATGAAGTAATAACATCAGTATCACTCATATACTGATATGTTATTATAAGTATTAAACAACCCTATTTCACCATCTATCCATCCTACGGAAAAAGAAATCAACACGCGTGCGTACGTACGGAATACCGTCTCCACGCCGTGGTGTAATCTATTTTCCACCACCACCTTACTTGGATGGGTATAATGGTGTAAATAATGACTATATATGACTATTATAAAGTTATATTGATTATGAAATAGTATATATACACTCCAATACAATTCCACGATCATAGGAACAATATCATCACTCGTGCGTACGTACGGAATACCGTCTCCACGATGTGATGCGACTCGTTCTACATGATATTTATTTCATAATGGTTATATAAATGAATTGAATGAATGAATATGATATATATTACACTAATAACATACTGGAAATGAGGTATCTTTAACCTAATGAGAATAATAAGAATTTATTCGACAAAACACGCATAAGAACAAAAAGTAATAAACACCAGAATAACAAGTAGTAATGAAATATTACTAATAAGAAGCTAAGAATATGACCATATATGATATCATAACAATAATTATGATTCTGGAATAAGTCAATAACATTATTTAAATCATTATACAGGAGGTTCGGACACTTACGAAGCAAATCGGACCTGAGGTAAAAGAAATATCACAATCTCATTTTTATCCGAGATTGTTTATACTTTGGTATTTACTGGGGTGTATTTTATCATCCATATCCATGTTTCCTCAATATGTAATATTATTTCCATCCACCTATAGTTGTTTAAATCTAATTTTACACTTCGGTGAGTTTTTAGTAAAAGATATGAAAGGAATCTTTTGTCGTTTTTTGTATGAGGTACTTTTTGACTTTTCCGACAAAAGTACGAGAAGAATGTTTTTTTAACTTATATGGAATGAATGGATTTTTAAAACATTATTTCCAAGAATCTTCCTTTACAAGTTTTCAAGTTTATTTTTAATCAACTTATTTTAGTTTAAAATTGTATGACATGTTAAGAAAGGAAAATGTTTTTGAAGTAGAAAGGATATTTTCCTCAAGAATGGAGTTCAAGTGTTTTATCAAAATTATTTTTCATCTAAGATAATATAGGGTTCTATTTTTATCCATATTATTACATGGATTTGATTATGTTGCGATGGAAATATTTTTATGAATTCCTTTATCTTATATGAATTGTTTTATGATGTCATGTTGTCTAAGAATCCCATTTTTACTACATGGGTTATGCAATGATGTATGATTTATGATTTTGTGGCACACATAAGAATGGTTTCATTATGAGATGGGTGGGACCTATATCTCCCTCCAATGCATTGGGTAAATATTTTATATCTCATGAGATAGACATGGCTGGAATGACAGTTTGAACCGGTTCAGTAAAACAGGACTGAAACAAGGAGTGAACTCGATTCAGAAATGGACTTTGTCCACTAAGACAATCTTGGCAATGAGTCTTGACTAATAAGAAATGATTCTCTATGATTATGTGTTTATGCCACAATGTTTCATGTTTTATGTTATGATTATTGGGATTACATTTCACTACTATGATTTATCCCATGTTATGAAATTATGCTCTCTTTTGCAGGTTAAGATTTCCAAAAGTTATGTTCTTATGAATATGATGTGATCAATATTTCATTTGTTTACCCTTACTGAGCATTTGAACTCACCCTTTTGTATGTTTTCTTTCCCCAGGTCAAGAAGAAGGTTATTAAGTAAGATATGCCAAAAGGGACTATAGATATGATGAAATAAATGAGAGACAGTGTAGACGCATTATGAACCAGTTGTTTATGTTTCCCAGTTTCTAAAGACACTATAACTATACGGTCCTTTCATGGTTTTGTTATATGTTGTAATAAGTATGCTTCAATTTTGAAGTATTAACAATGTATGTAAATTATGGGTCGTTATAGTTGGTATCAGAGGAAAGGTATAGTCAACCTTTGGAAACTAGGATGTGAAAGCCGTAGTAAGAACCCTAAGGATATTTCTAAGCATAGAACACAATATTAGTGTTTTAGAAATGGCCATGAATAACCTAGGATAAGACCTTAAGTGTGAAATTTTATTCTTGATTATGTGGTTTTCCTATTATAATTAGTGTTGCTCACACTATTCTTCTTGGTTTTTGTCAATGGCTGGAACCCGAAGGAACCATGCTAATGTGGAATGCGACGGGCAATGCAATGATTGTCCCCCGGAGTAACCAAAAGTTATGTGAGATGTAATGAAAAATCTTGTAGCCATGCTCACACAACTTTCTCAAGCTATGAATCATGTAGGACTTTCAAATGAGAAAAGGAAGGAGAAACATTCTGTTGAATCCTTCATGTGGCAGCGTCCACCTTCTTTCAGCGGGTCTAGTGATCCATTAGTTTCTGAACAATGGATTAGTACTACTGAAAAGATATTTTCAGTTCTTCAATGTTCTGAACATGATAAAGTCATCCTAGAAGTGTATCGTTTGGAAGGAGATGATGATCAATGGTGGAATCTTATTAAGAATACGAGGAAAAGGGATGAAATTGAGTCCATGAAATGGGACGAGTTCAAGAACTTATTTTTCAATAAGTACTTCCCTCGTATTCTCCGAACAAAGACGGAGAAAGAGTTTCTTGAACTGAAGCAAAAGGATGATGAATCTGTTGGTACTTATGAAGCAAATTTTACAAGACTTGCAAGGTATGCTTCTGGTATTATTATCCAACCTAAGAGTAAGATCGATCAATTCTTTAGTGGATTAAAACCAAGTCTTCGAAGGGCCTTAGCCATAAGGGACTTCAATAGCTATGAGGAAATCATTCGATGTGCTCTCAATGTTGAGATGGAGATTAGAGTAACCCATCAGTCATATGGGTTTGATAAGAAGAGGAAAATGGAATTCAAAGGAAAATCTAAAGAGCACACTAAAAAGAAGATGAGCTTTCCCTTATGCTCAAAGTGTGGAAAGAAACATGGAGGGAGTTTTATTAAAGGTACAAGTAAATGTTTCAAATGTGGAAAGGAAGTTCATCGGGAATTTGAATGCCGCGATGATGGGAAGAAGATGTCTAATGATGCAAACAAAGGAAGGGATACACAGAATGAACCTACTACGCTTCAATGATTCAAGTTGAAATAGATGGGGCATTATGCTAATAAATGCCCTAATCCAAGGGTTGATGATGATGGTCGAGATCAACAAACTCTTAAGGCTAAAGACAAAGGAAAGTCACATGCAATTTCTATCAGCGATGTGGAGTACGATAACGATGTGGTGAAAGGTACACTTACCATCCACTCTAAAGTAGCAAATGTTTTATTTGATTCTGGATCCACCCACTCTTTTATTTCTGAATAATTTTCTAAGGATATCACTGTATTACCTCAACAATTAGATGTTGAGTTAGCTGTGACAACCCCTAATGGCACAACAGTAGCATCAAAAGTTTATAATTCTTCTCCGATCGAAGTTTGTAAGAAAGTGCTTCCTGCAAATCATGTGATCCTTCCTATAGTGGAATTTGATGTGATTCTCGGCATGGATTGGCTTTCTTTATATGGAGCTTATATCAATTTCCAAATAAGGGAAGTCACATTTCATATTCCAGATCAATCTATTATCATCCATCAATGCAAGGATGAACATAACCTTCTAGTGGAAATTCCTTCTACCTTATGGGTCTTGATTCCACTAAATTAATGTTATTTATCTCAAATGGTTGGTGAGAAACTCACGATTAAGAATATTCCCATTATAAGGGAGTTTTATGACGTCTTTCTGGAGGAATTACCGGGTCTTCCACCAAATCGTGAAGTTGAGTTTTCAGTAGAACTCGTATCAGGGGCTTTTCCTATTTCAAAGACACCTTATAGAATGGCCCCAATTGAGTTGCAGGAATTGAAGAAGAAACTCCAAGAGAATCTTTATAAGGGATTCATACGCCCTAGTGCGTCACCTTGGGGAGCACCTGTTCTATTTGTTAAGAAGAAAGATGGATCAACGAGACTCTGCATTGATTATCGAGAACTTAACAAGATCACTATCAAGAACAAATATCCTCTCCCACGCATTGATGACTTATTTGACGAACTTCACAGAGCTCAATAACTTTCCATGATTGATCTTCTTTTAGGGTATCATCAATTAAGGGTCAAAAGGGAGGATATACCAAAGACGGCTTTCCATACAAGGTATGGACACTATGAATTTATAGTGATGCCATTTGGTCTTACTAATGCCCCTGCTATCTTTATGGATCTGATGAATAGAGTCTTTAGAGACTATGTTGATCAATTTGTGGTAGTCTTTATAGACGATATTCTTGTATATTCAAAGAGCAAGGAAGAACATGAAGATCACTTGAGGATTATATTGAAGAACCTGAGAAAGGATAAGCTTTATGCCAAATTTACCAAGTGTGAATTTTGGATTCAAAAAGTTTCATTTTTGGGTCACATAATCTCAAAAGAGGGGATATCTGTGGATCCAGCAAAAACAAAGGTTATCGAAAGATGGTCGAGACCAACAATAGTAACTGAGATCCGTAGTTTTCTGGGTTTGGCTGGATATTATCGACGTTTTGTGAAAGATTTTTCATGATTATCTAATCCACTCACCAAGTTGACTCGGAAAGGAGTTAAGTTTGTTTGGAAGGAAGAATGTGAAGAGAATTTCAAGGAGTTGAAAAGAAGGTTATCCAGTGCACCTGTGCTCACACTACCTTGTAGTGGAGAAAGGTTTGTGATCTACAGTGATGCATCCAAGAAGGGATTGGGGTGTGTTCTTATGAAAAATGATATGGTGATAGCTTATTCCTCACGACAGTTGAAAATCCATGAGCAAAATTACCCAACACATGATTTGGAGTTAGCTGCGGTAATCTTTGCATTAATGATTTGGAGGCATTATCATTATGGAGAAAGGTGTGACATTTATACTGATCATAAAAGATTAAAGTATATTTTCACACAAAATGAGCTGAATATGCGTCAAAGAAGATGGTTGGAGCTGATTAAGGATTATGACTCCTCAATCCATTACCACCCTGGGAAAGAAAACAAGGTGGTAGATGCATTAAGTCGACATGACCATGCCAATTTATCCATGATGAGGATCACAAAAGATCCAATATTTATGGATTTACAAAGAATGGATCTTGGAATTATAATGGAAGGGGAAAAATCTTATCTTTCTCAAATGAATGTTCAACCATCTATACATGTGGAGATTAAAGAGGCACAGAAAGAAGATGTCGAGCTACAAAAGAAGGTGAGAAATGTTCCTGAATTCAACATTGATTGTGATGGGATAATAAAGTTCAGGAATCAGGTTTGTGTTCCTACCATCCCCGAATTAAAGAAGGAGCTGCTGGATGAGGCTCATAATTCTTCATTCTCTATTCATCCTGGAAGGACGATGATGTATAGGGACCTGAAAGAGTACTTCTGGTGGGATGGCATGAAAAGAGATGTTGCTGAATATGTCTCTCGATGCTTGGTTTGTCAGCAAGTTAAAGCTGAGAGACAGAAGTCTAAGGGGATGTTACAACCATTCCCCATACTCGAATGGAAATGGGAAAACATCACTATGGACTTTGTCATGGGACTTCCTAAAACATCCAAAGGCAATAATGCTATATGGGTTATAGTAGATCGTCTTACCAAGTCTTCACACTTCATTGCTATTAGAGAGGATTTCTCTCTGGATCAGCTTGCCAGGATATATTTAAAGGAAGTGGTAAGATTGCATGGAGTACCACTTTCTATTATATCTGATCGGGATCCGAGATTTACCTCGAAGTTCTGGCAAAGTCATCAGCATACTCTGGATACAGAGTTGAGTTTCATCACTGCTTATCATCCTCAGAAAGACGGTCAGTCTGAGAGAACAATTCAAACTCTAGAAGATATTTTGAGAGATTGCTCTCTGGATTTCAAAGGTGTTTGGGATCAACACCTACCTTTGGTGGAATTTTCTTATAATAATAGATTTCACTCCAGTATTCAGATGGCTCCTTTTGAAGCTCTCTATGGAAAGAAATGCAGGACTCCAACTTGCTGGGATGAAGTTGGGGAAAGAAAGCTATTAGGACCTGATCTCGTTGATGAAATGGCAGAAAAGTTCAGATCTATTCAACAACACATAAGAGCAGCTCAGAGTCGACAGAAAAGTTATGCCGACAACCGAAGAAAATACATAGAGTTTGAAGTGGGTGATAAAGTGTTCTTACGAATATCTCCCTGGAAGAGAGTCATGAGATTTGGAAAGAAGGGGAAGTTGAGCCCTAGATATATCGGTCCTTTCGAAATAATGGAACATGTTCGGAAGGTAGCTTACCGATTGGAGCTTCCACTGAATCTCTCTCAAGTTCATGATGTGTTCCATGTATCTCTCCTGAGAAAGTACATACCTGTCTCTTCACATGTACTTAGCTCAGAAGTTGTACCGCTAGAGCAAGATCTTTCTTATGAAGAACAACCGATAGAGATTCTGGATCATAGCGAAAAAGTCCTACGAAGCAAGACCACTCGATTGGTGAAAGTTTTATGGAGGAACCACCAATTAGAAGAAGCTACATGGGAGCTTGAGGATATGATGAGGGAGAGGTATCCTTATCTGTTTGTGACAAAGTGACGAATTTCGAGGGAGAAATTCATTTTAAGGGGGGTAGAATGTAACACTCGAGACTTTTATGTGAAATATTTTGATTTTATGTTATATAAATCATCAAATGAATCTTTCAATACACACAACACTAGCTTTTCTTACACGCAACCACGGACTTCCTCGATAGCTTGCGTCGTACGCAATACCGAGTTTCACTAAACAATGATATGCTAATAAAATATTATTAAAACTAGCGGTTATGAATAGTAATAACCACCTTTTGAAATTTTATAATTTTTTTTTTCAAAATGGACTTCACTTTTGGATTCAGAATATCGAAATCATCCTAGGGTGAAATTTTGGTATTTTTCTAAAAACTTTCAATTTTTGATGAATAGTGAAACCACTAAGTGGTAGTTAAAAAACTGAATTTTTAATGAAAATTAATTTTACCGCTTCTGTGAGTGGAATTTCAAAAATCCGAGAGACATGGTTGATGTCAGTAAGTAAAATCTGGTTCAATGAGATGAAATTTTTTTGGTGAATAGTAACTTTTTACTTTTATTTACCACGGTTAAAAGTAAATAGGGTAATTAAGGGTAAAAATGATATTATTATTACCCTAACACATGTCCTAATTCTATTGGATAAGTGTAATTCGACAGAAAACAAACTTAGGAATAAAATATGACCATGTAGGCCCACTTGGATTAGATTAGGACATTTATTATTAATTTATTTAAAGAAGGGTTAAAATAGTTAAAATCAAAGTTTAATAAGTAAATAATTTATAATATAAGGTTATATATAAGATAAATTCAACTATAAATATTCATTAGAAGGATAAAAATATTTCCTACATAATGGTATTTTATTTGTAATTTTTAGACATTAAATAATTTAATTTATTTATGACACAATGATGATGCAGTAATTATCGTATTAATGCAATATTGACATAATTGATGTTATAAGTACCCAAATAAATTTAATTTGAGACTTTTTATGAATTCCACTAATTTTATAGGTTAATAGGACATGTTATTATTGATTTAATTAACTTTTTTCGAACTAATAATTCTGTTATGAGTTTCACAAAAATCAATTACTAAATAGTGTCAAAATTGACATAAAATAGTTTTTAAAACAAATATTATATTATTAATTGTTATTTTATTCCTAAAAATTTATGGTTCGGCCAAATGACTTAGAAATGGTTATATATATTAATAATAAACAACTTTGGGTTCGTTTGGCTTGATATAGTAAGTTTATTGACCTTATAGTGTAAGAAAACAAGAAGACACGGTGAAAGTTAAATTATCTAACTTAAAGTTAAATCTAAATGATAAGGTTAATATTGATACCTAAACTTGTCTAAATTCTATTGTATGAGAGGATTTCGACCCATCCCCACCTTAGATTCTAAATAAATCAATTTGGAGCTATTTAAAACCGAACACGACTTTATAATAAAATAATATTTTTAGTTTTTCCAAAGGAGCCCCTCTCCTCCCTTATAAAAGGGCACCTCATCCCCCTCTTCCTCACACCACATTGAGCCTTCAAGCTCAGACAAACCCTACCAAGTTCACCTCTCCACTTCCCTAGAAACATTCTATAGGTTCTGGTATTCTTCAAAGACCTATTTTAGTGCCCTAAAAGGAGGTCTCAAAGAGGCACTTCAAAGAAGAGGTAATGTCTGTTACCGATTCTTTCATCTCTATTTCTTCTTCCACTTCTTCTTATTTAGTTGTTTCATTATTAAGTAATAAAATCAGTATCAATCATATACTTATATGTTATTATAAGTATGAAACAACCCTATTTCACCATCTATCCATCCTACGGAAAACGAAATCACCGCGCGTGCATACGTACGGAATACCGTCTCCACGTCGTGGTGGAATCTATTTTCCACCACCAACTTAATTGGATGGGTATAATGGTGTAAATAATGACTATATATGACTATTATAAAGTTATATTGATTCTGAAATAGTATACATACACTGCAATACAATTCCACGATCATAAGAACGATATCATCACTCGTGCGTACGTACGGAATACCGTCTCCACGATGTGATACGACATGTTTTACATGATCTTCATTGAATAATGATTATATAAATGAATTTAATGAATTAATATGATATATATTACACTAATAACATTCTGGAAATGAGGTATCTATAACCTAAAGTGAAGAATAAGAATTTATTCGACAAAACACGCATAAGAACAAAAAGTAATAAACACCCGAATAACAAGTAGTAATGAAATATTACTAATAAGAAGATAAGAAATGACCATATATGATATCATAACAATAAGTATGATTCTAGAATAAGTCAATAACATTATTTAAATAATTATACAGGAGGTTCGGACACTTACGAAGCAAATCAGACCTAAGGTAAGGGAAATATCACAATCTCATTTTTATCCGATATTGTTTATACTTTGGTATTTACTAGGGTGTATTTTATCATCCACATCCATGTTTCCTCAATATGTAATATTATTTACATCCACCTACAATTTTTTAAATCCAATTTTACCCTTCGGTGAGATTTTAGTAAAAGATATGAAAAGAATCTTTTGTCGTTTTTCGTACGAGGTACTTTTTGACTTTTCCGACAAAAGTACGAGAAGACTGTTTTTTTAACTTATACGGAATGAATGGATTTTTAAAACATTATTTCCAAGAATCTTCCTTTACAAGTTTTCAATTTTATTTTTAATCAACTTCTTTTAGTTTAAAATTGTATGACATGTTAAGAATGAAAAATGTTTTTGAAGTAGAAAGGATATTTTCCTCAAGAATGGAGTTCAAGTGTTCTATCAAAATTATTTTCCATCTAAAAAATATAGGGTTCTATTTCTATCCCTATTATTACATGGATTTTATTATGTTGTGATGGAAATATTTTTATGAATTCTTTTATCTTATAAGAATTGTTTTGTGGTGTCATGTTGTTTAAGAATCCCATTTTTACTACATGGGTTATGCAATGATGTATGATTTACGATTTTGTGGCACACATAAGAATGGTTTAATTATGAGATGGGTGGGTCCTATATATCCCTCCAATTCATTGGGTAAAGATTTTATATCTCATGAGATATACATGGATGGAACGGCAGGTTAAACCGGTTCAGTAAAACAGGATGGAAACGAGGAGTGAACTCGGTTCAGAAATGGACTTTGTCCACTAAGATAGTCTTGGCAATGAGTCTTGACTAATAAGAAATTATTCTCTATGATTATGTGTGTATTCCACAAAGTTTCATGTTTTAAGTTATGATTATTGGGATTACATTTCACTACTATGATTTATCCCATGTTATGAAATTATGCTCTCTTTTGCAAGTTAAGATTTCCAAAAGTTATGTTATTATGAATATGATGTGATCGATATTTCTTTTGTTTACCCTTACTAAGCATTTGAGCTCACCCTTTTGTATGTTTTCTTTCCCCAGGTCAGGAAGAAGGTTATTGAGTAAGATATGCCAAAAGGGACTATAGATATGATGAAATAAATGGGAGATAGTGTAGACGCTTTATGAACCAGTTGTTTATGTTTCCTAGTTTCTAAAGACACTATACCAATACGGTCCTTTCGTGGTTTTGTTATATGATGTAATAATTATGCTTCAATTTTGTAGTATTAACAATGTATGTAAAGTATGGGTCGTTATAATTACTACTAGAATAGTGGTTGTCATATGAAAATTGAAATGGGTGTAAATAATGTTTGAGTTATTGAAACTGTTATTCAACACTACTGGATGATTGATGTCATATGAAGATTGATATAGGGAATTGTAGTACATTACATGGTTGGAATATTTCAATGGTTTTATGTGTTTTTTGTGCTATTTCAAGTGTTTTTATGCTGTTTTAAGTCTATTTGTATTTTTTTGTGCTATTTTTTAGGCAGGTTTATACTGGAGGGGCTACTGGAGGGGCTGTTGTGAAATAGTTCTAGAAATACACAATACCAATGATTTTAAACCATTGGTATACTTTGAGTGAAATTTAAAAACTATCCCAATGGTTATAGAACTGTTTTTATTGTTTTTACTCTTCAATATATACCATAGGTTTCAATGAAACTGTTGGTAAAACTGCTGTACAAACATATACCAATGGTTAGCCTACAACTGTTGGTAAATCAATAAATCCAGTGGCCAATACTAACTATTTAGATCAAACTGTTGGTATAGGGATTTCCTCACGGCTTACTGCCCTACGGTTTAAAAAACCATTGGTATACGCTATACCAATGGTTTTCCAGCCTATACCAATGGTTTTAAACCATTATTATAACCTTCATTTCCAGTAGTGTCTCCTAGCTTAGTTGTGAAAAAATCATTGGAGATATCATACCTCTCTTGTCTCACCTTATCTTGATAGAGATCCTAAAGGTGATACATCATGATATACATATCCATGTCCTCATGTTGCTTAAAAATAACATTGGACATCGATGATATCATGAAGCATTAAACATCTATACTGTAATTCAAATGATTCTTGTAGATAGATAACTCTTTATCACTTGCCTCACTTCCAAGGGTAATAAGAAAATGGTCTTCTAGCACATATAATTTCTTTTCATGGTGAATTATGACATGTAGGTGCCTTTTCCACCTATAGAAATTTGTGCCAGTGAGAATGTTTTCCTTCTAAAATATGGATCCCGATGATATGTTTGATGTCATTATTATGGTTTTTCTATAAAATAAGATAATAAAAATTTTAGTTCGTTATTTGAAGAAATCTGGACAAATAAATAAATATTATATTTAATAGTCTCCCCATATTTTATTGAAACCCAATAGCCGCCACCATTATATTCAGAATATCCTATTTCTTGTATATTCATAGAGTATGTGATCCATATTCCCCTTATCATTACCCTAACTAGGGTTGGTCAGGAAACTTGATTGGTTTTTGGTAGGCATTCAAAATTCCAACATCATTAACCCATAGTTCCTTGATCTATTGAGTGGACTCTCCAATACTAAAATCCATAATTTGATTTCCTTAACCTTTGCCTCTCAGTTACACCAAGTCTTCCTTGGGTAGTCAACCCTTAATGTTAAATAAGATAATTCAACCCAAAACATGAAGTTAAAATTCCCCGAAAATTAAAATCACCCCTACTTGTGTTGGTAAAGAACATTGAACCATAGTTTGATTTTAACATAAGTAATGGAAGGCTATACTGACTTAATATATTTATTTGATTAATTTTATCCTTATATGCATAAAATTACAATTATTATCTTTATCAAATACTTTTTAATATTAAGTGGATTTACTTGAGTGATTAACCACATATTAGGTAATATTTATGCATAAGAGAAGTTATTTATTTATATCTTTCATGCTCGTTAATTTTATAAATTCATGTGATCATGAAAAAAACCCCATAAATAAATAAACATGAATCTAAAAAAAACAATAAAGGGCATGATTAGGAGATTTACTGATGCTTAGTTTATCTAGAAGTTGAAAAATTAACTATTGACCTAGGGAAAAAACACCTTGAACCAATTAACGTTTGTGTTTACAACTGTACACATGTCCACCTATGTATCTCCTTGGATTGGTTTCGACTCAGCTCCAAACTTGAACTGCCTCCTCTATCTTGGGAGATCCATCTATTACATATGCCTTTTACTCACATGTAGGTGAGGGGAAAAGGGGGTTTACATAAAAGAAACCACGGAAACACATTCCCTACATAATAAGATGATATAATCCACATAGGCCAACAATTTAATTTAATAATAAATTAAACAAAACCAATCACATAGAGAGGTCTAGTCTAGCTCATGATCATCTACATGCATGCAATGAATTAAGCATTTAATAAAACTAGCATTAAATTATTAATCATTCTTATTTAAAATAAATCGTACTCGAATCAACTAATTATTATATTTAATTAATCAATTATTTTATAGTAATTATCATCCAAATTTCCTTTATATTATCACCCATTATAATTTTAAACAAACTACGTAAATATATTTAAAATTAACTCTGTACGTAAATGTACCTTGGAGGAAACGCAGTGTATACCCATCTGATTCTTCTCAACATATATTATACTCATATACTATTTTAATCTTAAGACATATGTCATACATTAATTATCATGTACTTTCATTATGTTTACTTAATGGATGATTACACTAATTACATGATTTTTTGGTCAAGTTTAATGGTTAAATGCACGTAGTGTAACAACTTGTAATACGACTCATACATGATATGTAGATCTAAACAATATACAAATATTAATTAAACATTTAAATATTTATATATATTAAAACCTATAACATGGAATTTCTTATCTTTATGACCACATTCATGTACATGTATCAAGGTTTACATAGTTAAATAAATAAATTTTAAATATTTGTAACTTGGTATAAGTACGTTTTGTGTGCATCTAAGCTACACGACATGTACATATCTCACCATCTCTCTGAGGTACATATATAGAGACTCAGAGTGTGAATCATACCTCAAAAATTGGAGTACATGGCATTTACAATGGGCTACAAACCATGTGATATCCAAATTACATGGTCACTAGTCTGGTAGGTGGTGTATGGAAATACATGGCCCATCTTTGACAAAAAGGTACTACACACCATGTACATGGGTTATATGGAATTTTATCTATATGACCATGCACAATTATGTTCTAGTCAAAACATGGTACAATTAAAGTGTGTTATTAATTCATAATCTTGAATTAATTTTAGAATCTATTCTGATGCATTGAATATGACTACATAACGTGTAACTCTTGTTACAAGACATGTAACTCTGGTTAGACGGTGTGTAGGCCTGTTTTGTTTGGCAAGAAACCTTGGAACCTCTAGATGAGTTCCTTTAATTTATTTTAATCATAATATTAAGTGTTTAGATCAGATATATGATAAATGAAAGAGGAAGAATAAGATCTCACAATTGACATTAAAATAATGATTAAACTTGAATTGAAAAACTAAATTATAAATTTCTAAATCACCAATGACCATTAAATAATTATAAATAATTATTTAACCCCTCTGATAACTCTTTTAGGTTCTAGGTGTAGCATAAGCCTGTGATGGGTGGTTCCCAACTTGGTTTTTTCCATAATCGATGATCAATCCAAGATCAACATGATGATGAATGTTGTGATCAAAAAAATTGAATCAACAAAATAAAAAATGGGTAATCAGATCAGAACCAAGAGAGAGGCTCATCACATATTATATAAAATTATCATAATTAAATAAATAATTACCTTTATTGGAATTCTTTCTTCTTTTATGAATCTGGTGGCAGATCTGCAATCCTCCATCATTACATTGTAGAAACCAAGTGTAGATTTCCTTTAGCAGTGATCCTCACATGTTCCATGAATCTCTAGATGTCACTGAAGTAATCATTGGGTGCTATCATGATAGATCCTTGAACTTGCATCATCTTCCATTGATCGATTCAAGAATCACTTCCAAATCATTCCCCTTGATCTGGTGAAGGATGATTTCTCTCTGTTCTTAGGAGCGTTCATGGAGAAGGGAGCTCTCTTGGCTTGAGAGGATTCTCCAAATCAATTGTGCAAAAACAAGACAAATGAATTGTCTTACTTGAGAAAATAATATAATTGGGTATTTATTTATATATGTTTAAAATAAAATAAGTTCACAAGTTCCCTTAATTATTGATTTAATCCTTACAAAACCCCTTGTCAAATAATAATAATATTATTATTATCATTTCTCAACATGCGCTTAACTTTCATGTTAAATAATATTCAATATGTTTTATTTCTCACTAGACCATTAAATTCATTTCACTATTACTCCACAATATTTATCGATCCTTGAATAATTTATATTTATTTATTAAATAAATATCACCGTATTATTCAATAATAAATAAATAAATATTATATCCACCAAATAGTAAATAAATATTTATATGTGATAAAAAATATATGAATAATTATTAAACCAGTAATGGGAATAATATTTATTCAATTTTTCAAATAATAAATACTAAAATATTATTTAATTGAGATTTTGGACAGATTTAGTGTGTGGCCCTTTAAGCATCCTTCCCATTGGCATTAGGTGAAGCATCCTAAAGTCCAAGATTAGCATCTAGCAACATGCCAAGGAACCCATAGAGAAATAATTTAATTATATAATGACATGTTATCTCATACGTATTCTTACTGTGTAATATAATCCCTTATCTCAATATATTTAATCAAGCATGCTGCATGTTGGTGCTATAAACATATGTGTTTGATTCCTCTTTCTTTGCCTTCCTGGAAAATTAACTTGCCTTTAGAACACCATGGCCATTGATTTATTTCGGCTATATCATTCCCATCATAGGGCCTAATATATCAACTTCTTCTAATAAAAATAATGGAAAAATCATTTCTCGCATTATTTATTAATGGAATATTACTCGTGATGCACCCAATATATCCAACTTCACTGCGAACATCTGTCTTCATGGTTTTCATCAATACATATAAGTTATTGAATCATAATACTCATTAATAATGATATTAAAGTCTTAGGACAAATATGCACATCTATAGATAAGAACATCCAAGTAAACATATAAATGTTTACTTCCTACTCATGGGTCTCATTCTCATAATATCCTACTGGATATTAACAATGGATAACACCATGAGAAGGTGTCTCAACGTCCTGTGGGTCTCCACCCTAGAAGCTTGTATCATTTGTGTCCCTCAAATGATATCATCCATATATAGAACATATATTCATGAATAGTGTCATAACAATTTTGGGTTCTCATCATATAGGGGTACTATTATTCCCTTTTAGTGTGATAGCTACTCTTAAGACATTATCACATAGTATGTTATGCATAAGAAAAATCATGATGTGATAAGTAGTTTATTAATATTAAAAACCATTAAAACAAGGTTATCATAAAGTACATAGAAGTTGGTTATAGGGAATCATCTCCCACAACATACCCATTTACAACCAACAAGATTTACATCTGCTGGAGGATCTAACAAAATCCATATTTTGTTTTGGTACATGGATTCCATTTCAAAATTCATGGCTTCATGCCACTTGGAAACATCTATTACACTAAATAATTCCTTGTAGGTTAGAGGATCGTTATTATAAAATAATAAATAGTCAACATCCTCGATGAATAGAAATACATATTGTTCAAGTTATCTAACCTCTCTTGTACTACTACACAACATTTTTGTCTTTGGAAATTCTTCTTCTTCTATAGGGATTTGTTGGAATTTTTTTATATACTAACTCTTGTGTACCTTGAGCCTCAAATTCATCAAATTCTATCTCACTCCCACTATCTATTTAGACAGTAACACCAAATTTGGGAATATGGAATGTCTTTCCACTATTACCTTTTCGTATCAGGGTTCGTATAGGTAGTATCCTATTTTTTCCTTTGGGTAACCTATAAAGGTACATATTGTGTCTCTAAATCAAATTTGTTACTTGAATAGGTCTTAAAACATTCTTCCCAACCCCACACATGTAAGTATGATAAAATATATTTTTTTCTATTCCAAAATTGATATAGGATACCATCTTCCACTTTAGTTGGAACTTGGTTTAGTATTTATGCTACAATGTTTAATGTGTATCACAAAAAAGACAATAGAAGACTCACATGAGTCATCATTGATATCACCATTTCGAACAAGTCATAGTTCTTCCTTTCACTTATACAATTATAATGAGGTGTATAAGGATGATTTAGTTGGGATAAAATCCCAAACTCCCACAAATAATTAATGAAGACTTGATTGGGATATTCTCCACCATATTATGAGAAATGTTTCCTAATATTCTTACCATTATGATTCTCAAATTCATTATTATATTACCTGAACCTATCAAAGAAATATGATTTATAGATTATCATGTAGACAAATCCATATCTACCAAAATCATCAATAAGAGTTATAAAGTATGGGTACCCACCACTTACTTCAACAGGAAATGGTCCACATACATTGGTATGAACTAATTCAAGAAGATATTTATCCATTTCACCTTTCCAACTAAATTAGGATTTGATCATTTTTCCTTATAAACATGTGTTATATACACCAAGTGGTTTTATTTCAAAAGAATATAAATATCCATCTTTATGTAATTTAGTCAAAAAAATCATTTACATGATCTATCTGATGTTTCCAAAGTTGGGTGTGGCATGATTCTTGTGAAGTAGTTTCATTATCGATTCTCATTACTTGGTTTGTGAAATCCAACACATAAAGAGAATTATTTAAATGTGTGTTACCATAATAAATCATATATATATAAAATAAGAAAAATTTATTTCCAAAACATAAAAATAAGTCCATCCTTATAATGTCTTAATACATCAATATTATTTTTTGTAACAGGTGGAAAAAAATAAAAATATTTTAAAACCAATATCATTCTTGTTAGAAACATGAGGTGACAGTCCCTGATATCCACAACGACTAGTTTGGATCAATTGGTGGACAGTAGATCTACCACCCCTCAGTCAATCTTTTTTAATCTACTTGGTTCATGTATTTGAATACATATGTGAACACTGAAATCTATATCTAATACCCATTTTGTAGAAACGAATAAATTTCACTAGATATCAAATGTGATGCTTTATCTTCCTTCTTAGGATGGGTTTATTTTTTCTTCTAGTGGTCATTCATTCTAGATGCGAAACAAATAGAATCCTAATCCCTTGCTTTCCCCTTGATCTTTTTCTTCTTGGAAGGATGTGAAGAAGCTTTTGTCATTTATCTATTTACTTTACCAATCCATTTATCCACCATAACTAGGGACTAATTTTTATACTTCATATACATATATAATTTGTGAATAAGAGTTAGTATATCTAGAATATACTTCACAAAGTTTCTCATATTAAAATTAATAAAAAACCTGTAGAAGCTCTGAGAGAGTGATGCAAGAATGAGATCAGTGCATAGTTAATTAGGGAGTTTAAACCATATACCTTTTATGAGATAAATGTAGAAAATGATCTTGAATATGTGAGACTCATCTATTAATCCCTCCCCAATTTTAATTTTAATGAGTTCTTTGGATATCTCAAATTGTTCATGTCTTTCTCTTTCTCGATATAAACCACACAGATGCTCGATCATGCTATAAGTATCCATGTTTTCATGTGAATTTGTGTGTTCAATAAAAAAATATGACAACGTCAAGAATTTAATGTCAACCATTTCATCAAAATATTTTTCAAAGACAAGGAACTATTTCTCACCCACTTTCATGTTAGATAGATCATGCATTGAGGATTCTAGAGCATAAAATGTATGTTCATGCCACAATATATCCTGATGGTGTTTAAACTACTTTTGGAAGTTAATAACAATTAAGAGATGGATTTATCTAATATAAATCACAGGTATAGTGTGAATGATGAAATTTCTATTTTCTGCAATTATAAAAGTGCATATTATTAGAAGATTCTTTGATTAAAATATATATGAGAAATGATAAAATTAATTTTATTAAATATCCCACTATTTTATCAATCCCAAATATCCCTCAACATTGAACTCAGAATATATAGTTACTTATAAATTATAGTGTATAGGATCCATATACCCCTTTGCATAATAATTACAAGGGTTGTTCAAGATATTTGAAGGAATTTAGGTAGGATGGTATTTTCCAACCATGGGCTTACAGCTCATTAATCTATTGAGTGGACTCCTCAATCCCAAAATCATTACTTGGATTTTATCCAAACTATCCTCCAACTTACATAAATTCTAGAGAGGGGCCCTTCTCATGATGTAAGATGGTTAATTTTACCCATAACCTTCTTAAAAACTCTAGATTAAAAGTTAGTGTCTGAATGAGGATTAGTCAAATGCTTAGTTCTAATGATTTTATTCCTAATAAAGTAATGGAAGGCCAAGTTTGAATTAATATTTACTTAAGGGATTTTAATTAATTATATAAAAAATTTATCTTGTTATATCCTTTACATGACTTGCTAATATTAAGTGTATTTTACTCAGTTTATTAACCATATTGGATAAAACACTTATATATAATCTATTTATTTAAATTTAGTATTTAAACATTTATTTATTTATTTATGTGATCGCGGTCTTGAATCCATAAATTAAATAATTCTTAGACATAATTAAATAAATGGCCCGATCATGAATTTATCTAATGTTTGATTTATTAAATGGGAAATAAATCTATAAAGACCCCGAATCTAGTATCCCAGAGCTAGTGCCTTACATTATTATATTCATTCTTTGAACAAGATATTTCATCCCAAATGATAGAATAGTTTTTTAAATTTAGAAAACCTGATACAAACATAAACTTTACATTACTAATTAAAATGAAATACAGCATAGAAAATCCTTTTGAAACAACCATATTCTCCATGATTACCCTTATTTGTCAATAATAACATATATCATAGAGTCCTAGAGAAAATTAAAACATAATAAAGGGGGGAGATAGAATGCTGAGTGAGGGTAATACATACAACAAAACCTATCATAAATAAAAATAAAAAATAAGGCAAGTGAAATAAATAAAAACACATTCCATTAAAACACAATCTTTAGTATAATATGGAAGGAATAAAAGATGATCAAATAACGACATATAAATAATCACATGAGAATGATACTTAACCATGGATATTCTAATAGTTGAATAATCACATGGATTATCAATAAATAATTTCACAACTAGGAAATGCATAATGCCAAACATCATAAACATACCATCAAGGCCTCGACCAAGAGGTCTATATAAATGGGTAAGGCCTCGACAAAAAAACAATCTAACTTGTCTCATGAGACATTTCGATGCATTGAGGGGCTATAATGGGCCTCTCGTGAAACTTATTAGGTAAAATTACATCCTAATATTAAAGGGGTGAAACATAATAAATATATACATTTACATTGAAACCAAAAAATGAAATTAAAATAGTTTCCCCAATAAGTAAACATAATCATAAACTATCCAATGTAATATGGTATCATGATAGTACATACCCGTTCAAAATAATCATAAAAAATTTAATAAAATTTGGTATAAGGTATCATAATATATCCAATTCAATTAATAATAATATTCAAAATAGGTTGTTGACATATAGAAAATACTCTTACAAAAGCATTTGAAAATTTATTGAGAGAAATACGATTTTTTACTTTAGAAAGAAGAGTTTTTTTGAATAATTCATTTAATTTGTCATAAAATAAGGTTTCAAACATGTCTATCCCCAAAAATAAATGCAAAGGAAAATAAAATTATGCCTGAGTAACCTTATGGGAACATACACACTAAAATTTTGCATAAATAGGTATAAACCAATGAGAGGGAGTTGGGTTCGATAATTCCCTTACCACTTTGTAAACAGTCTAACAGTATTCCCCCTAAAATTAATGACAATAAAATGAAAAATTGAAGATCATAAAGATAAATAAATTCATAATATGATATATCAAATGTAATTATACATAAACCACACACAAGAGATAATTGGTGAGTAATGGTTATCTCATAGAAATAAAAGTGAGATGAGAAACCCATACCTTAGGTTTGAAAGCGTTTTTCACTTGTACTTAATGTCATGAATAATCAAATTAGATTCATTAATTACTTAATTCAGAACCTATAAAACATAAATTTTATTTATTAAAATTTTATTAATTTCATTTGTGACCATTTATATGGATTATAATGTTAATTTTTTTGTTCTTGGTGCGTTTGTTTTCTTGGTTTTCATCAACGGTTTGCTTGTGTATAAATATGCGAGTTCTTTTCAAATGTAAGAAAAAATCTAGAAGTGTAATGGAATGATATTAATAAACTTATATTATTTTAAATTTTCCTCATATATCATTTGGTTATATGGTATGAATATGATTCATTAGATAAGTCGTTAATGAAAAATGATTAATTTATTTGGGAGGTCTTTACGACCATCACGAACTTGTATAATTTTATTTAATACCATGTTGATATACTAGTTCCAAAACATCAAATAAGTTTTAAAACAAATATTCTATTGTTTTTTAACTATAAAAATGGTTTTATTACTAGGCTTGAAGTTGGTAATGAAAATTGAAAACTCATCGTCCACGAAGGAGGTGAATCGACACCTCACAGATGATGTATTAATTTTTAGAATAAAAGGAGAAGAGAAATACTTTGTGAGGGATATTACATTCAATTAATAAAATTATAATATATATATGATACTATATTTATCATGATGTTTTGTAAAGGGGTTGTGGGGATAGGATAAGAAAAGAAGACAAATTAAAAGGGAAATGACGGTTTTACCTCTTGAGTGTCGTCTCCTTGAGAACCTCCTTAAGGAACCTGAAAATTGTATTTTTTTGAGACCAAAATGTACATAACATGAGGAAGAAGTTTAGGAGAGGAATTATTTATAATATAAGAAAACTTCCTGGCTTATAAGGTGCAAGGATAAGAGGTGGTGATGGGTGGTATTTATAGTGGAGGAGTGGCATGTTTTTGGATTATTTTTACTACCACAGAATGGGCCAAGGCCAGCGCCACCCTTTATCAGTGCTAACGAAAAAGCGCTGATAAAGGGGGTACCTTTATCAGTGCTAAAATAAGAACTGATAGAATTACCCCTTTATCAGTGCTTTTTTTAGCACTGATAAAGCTACTCCCTTTAACAACACTTTTTTTAGTGCTATTAAAGGGTACCCCTTTATTAGCTCTTTTTTTAGTAGTGCTGAAAAAGGGGTGTCTTTATCAGCGCTTTTAAAAAAAGCGCTGCTAAAGGGTTTACATCCCAAAAAATTTCATTAAAAAAATATATTAATATTTAAATATATCGATATCGTTATATTGATATAAATATAATATATATGTTTTATTTTTTATTTTAAATATATTTTAGATAAGTATACAAATAGAGTTACACTTAATATATAAGATATTTAGTGAAAATGGCTTATAAAAAAATTAAAAAAAATATTTTTAATTAATAATTTTCTAATTATTATGGAGTAATAGTCATTTAATAATAATTTGAAGACTAAAAAAATAAAAAATAAAATAAAAGAAGATCCAAAATATGTTGAAAACACAACTCAAACTTCAAACAACCATAACTTTTGATCCGGGTGTCCGTTTGAGCTCTACCATATAACAAATCGAAGAATTTGATGATCTCTACACGCGTATTATTTGTGGGGACCCCAATCAAGGTTTTTCCAATCCCAAAAAAGGCCAATAAGGCCACCAAAACTGAGTTTTTTGTTGAGATACCTTGATTGTTTTTAAAATTTTGTGGATTTTCAGCCTCGTTTATAGGAGTATTATTGGATTCTTTGGTGGGCACAGAATTTATTCCAAGGTATTACATTCTTATTGATATTATGTATTTGAAATTGTATTGATTTTTATAATGAACTGTTATTTATAATCAAATATATAACAATATATACATATTTTTTATATATTCACCCATGAAAATTTAATTATAAATAAAAATAATAAAATATATATACATATAAAATATATTAGCTTTATCTTAATAATAACTAATATCAATTTTATTTAAAATAAAAATATATGAATATTTATATACCTATATATTAATATAACTAAATATATATACTAATATAACAACATATATAAATATTAATATAACTATAAATATATATATTAATATCACTATAAATATATACATTAATATAACTATATATATATTAATATAACTATATATATAATAATATAAATATATTTTACTATACAAATAAATATAACTATATATATATATCATGAAATGGAAAACAAATCAAAATAGAGGAGTGGTAAGGGATTAAGCGCGCAGTGGGGAGGTCTCGAGTTCAAAACCTGGTGGAGGCAGGGGCGCACACGCATGGGGAAATATGGAAGCTAGCACTGATAATGGGTGGGGGATAGCACTGGTAAAGGTTGGAGGGGGGTGCGTGGGGGTGTCGGAGGTGCGGGAAGGCACTGATAAAGGGGGGGGGGGGGCTCAAGCGCTATAAAAATAACCCCCGAGATTGCCAAGAATTTTTTTAACTATTATCAGCACTAATAAAAAGTGCTGATAAAAGGGGTATTTTATCAGCGCTAAAAATAAAGCACTGATAAAGGACCCTTTTATCAACGCTTCGTTTTAGCAGTGATAAAAGACCCCTTTTATCAGTACTTTTTTTAGCACTGATAAAAGGGGTCTTTATCAGCGCTTTTTGGAGTGCTAATAAAGGGCCCCCCCATTTATCTACGCTAGCTTTAACAACGTTTTTCTAGCACTGTTAAAGGCCATTTTAAGCACTGATAAAAGGGGTATTTGTAGTAGTGTTTTTTCATTTGTTTCTTATTTTGGCTCAAGACTATCAATAGTGATTATTCTTGTGGTTAACAATAGTAACTAATTAATTTGAGTTCAAAATAATGGTTTCTTACATCATTCATGACTCAAAAAATCATGTATTTGACTTAAAGTGTTAAATACCAAAAATTTCGGTATTTCACTATTTACCTAACATTCAACAATTTTTGAAAAATCTCAAAAGTAAAACCTAACCATTTTTCGTTTTGTAGATTTAAAAAAATTTACTCCATTTTTTGAATATAATTTTATGAATATGAGAAATTTAATTTTAAATTAAAATCACCTCTTATTTGAAAAATACCAAATTTAAAATTATAACTAATTTTATAAAACATTGAAAAATTAATTAAAATATTATAAAATTATATTATAATCCTAAGATAATAAAATATTAATTTATCAATATATTATGTGAAAATAAATTTCTTTAAAATCAATATTTTAATTATAAAATTGTAAATAAAAATTTACATTTTGCAAAAAAACCAATAATTAATTTATCATTTTTAAAATATCTATTTACTTATTAAATGATATAAATATATTATATTTTCATTAATAAGATACCTAAATTTTATTTATAATTTAATAGGTGAGGTTACTATTCTATTGGATGGATTATTATTCCTAATCGTCACATTACTATTCCAATGGGATGTTGATATTTTATAGTATATCACGGTCCGTTTATGCTCGGTTCATAAGCCATCAAAGTAGATAAATTTAAAAGAGAAATACCATAAGATATTTGGGTGTTACTTTCTACCCTCCAAAAATTTCATCCTTCAATTTCCACAATGTCACCTCATAAAAATATTTAGGTATTTCTTCATCATAATTTCATCCAGATCCCACGTCACCTCTTCAATATTTTTATTTTTCCAAAGTACCTTTTCCAATTGAGTCATCTAATTCCCTATCAGCTATTATCTGGTGTCTAGAATCTGGATAGGCTCATCACTATAAGTTAAATCAGGTTCTAATTCTATTTCTTCATAAGTGAGAACATGTGTTGGGTCTAGAATTTATTTCCTAAACAATGATTTGTGGAACACAAATTTATCTTTGGAGAGACTTGGTGGCATTACAAATCGGTATGCTATATCACCAATTATTTCCAAAATTTCAAAAGGTCCAATGTACTTTGGACTTAGTTTTCCTTCCATTCTAGATCATATAAGACCCTTCCATGGAGATACCTTCAAGAATACATGATCTCTCAATTTAAAATCAAAATCTGCCCTCCAGTTATCAGTATAACTCTTTTTATTACTTTTAGATGCTTTGATATGTGTTTGAATAGTATTTACCTTAACTATTGTTTCCTCCACATGTTATGGGCCTAAACGCTTCCTTGTACTAAATTAATCACAACAAGTTTCCGTATGACACCCCTTTCCATATAATGCTTCATATGGTGACATTTTAATACTATAATGGATACTATTGTTAAAATAAAAATTTACCAAAGGTAAATATTGATCCCACATACCATGAAATTCAAGTGAGGAGGACCTCAACATGTCTTCTAATGTTTTAATAGTCCTTTCATACATCCCGTCAGTTTGAGGGTCATAAGCAGTGCTCAAATGAATCTTGGTATCAAGATCCTTCTAGATGATTTTCTAGAATTTAGATGTAAAATGGGGATCTCAATCCTACATAATCAATATAGGTGCACCATGAAGACTTAAAAATTCATTAATATATATTCATGCAAGCTTCTATAATGTAAAATCCACCCTTATAGTGAGTAAATGTGTAGATTTGGCAAGTAGATCAATAATTACCCACACGACATCATTCATTATTGGAGTATTTGGTAATATAGTGACAAAATCCATAGTAATTTTATCCCATTTACATGTATGAATAGGTATAAGTTGATATTTTGGGGGTTCTTTCATGAAAGTTTTCAAATGGTCACCTGATTTTGATTTTGATACTGAACCCCCCATCGTCCCTGTTTGGCTTGGCTTCCCGGGTCTGCCTTTGCACCTTTTCAAACACAATGCATTATTCTCAATTTCTCGACTCTTTGGTCAGCCTCTCAAAATTGATCACGCTACACTAAACTTGACACGCCCCTCGGTTGCAAGGATATGCATAGAAATTGATATCTCTCAAGAGTTGCCTTCGAGATTTTGGATACAAAATGGGGGGTCTGGATTTATACAGACTGTAGTGTTTGAGAATGTTCCGGATTTTTGTAAGAAATGCTTTAAAATTGGTCATCCTACTAAAAGATGTGGGATCAAAATATATCCACCTCACCCACGACCACATTTCAAATCAGTGTGGGTTGAAAAGACTGCTCCAGATATGCTACCTGCTGACCAGATTGGCATTCCCGCGAATGACTTGATATCCAAGAATAACCCAAGCAATCAACTGGTTAACACCAGTGAAAATTCCAGCCCTCATACTATAGGGGTGGTCTCTATACCTGGAGGTCATGTGATTAATAATGTTGGTCATGAGACTAGTGAGGATAAGATTTCTCAAGTGAAAGAAGATTTTCATCTAAAAGATCGGAAAGTGAAAACCATTGTTGACCCTACCTCAAGTGAAGATGTCACTGAGCTCTCTCCAAAGGCCTATACTAGTCAACAGGAGGGGGAGGGTGAAGCTCAATCTGACTTAGATGATCCCATTTAGGATGAGCTTGACAGACCCTGTCAATTTGAGGAGGAATTCTTGAAATCAAGTACTAAGAAAGGGAAGAAGTCGTTAGTTGACGCAGACGGTTTTATTACTCCGAGTTATAGACACACAATAAAGAGCAAAGATCGCTCCAAAATAGAAAGAACCATTATTACAAGATCCCTTGCTGCACATTCAAAAGAAGAAAATGCTATTCCTCCACAGCCTGTGACAACTGAAATGTCATCTGACTCAGACACAACAGATTCAGAAGCTTCCTCCAGGGAGGATGATGAGAATGACCCTGCATATAGAGATGCTTACGCCATGGAGGAAAAATTGGACTTCTCAAAGGATCTTGATTTGTGGACATATGAAAATGACAGAACTGCCTTTCGGAAATATAAAAATGGGGACATGACTGCTGACACTTATCTTGAGCTCCGAAAAAGAATGTTCATCTTTGTTTGTGAGGAATTTAAGAAGAACACAAATTTCAACTTCAATGAAATTCCATGGAAATGATTAGTCTATCTTCCCTGGATATGTTTGGTTTGATGATGCTCGTTTCTCCTGCTTGATTCGGTCTGCTTCATAGAAATTTTGTTTTGAAGGGACCTTGATTTCTTGTCTTCTCTTGCTGCATAGCTTCAGATGGTTGGATCAACTGGAGACACCCCCTGCATCTGCATAAAGCCGGGATGGCTCTCTCTTCTGGACTGCTCCAGCTACAGCCTTTCTGTTTGCACGCTCCTGGAATGCTGCTGGCTGAATCCTCGGTTTTTATTTCCTTGAGCCCTATGATGTTGTATTCCAG
Organism: Viscum album; assembly: GCA_963277665.1. NCBI lineage: Eukaryota > Viridiplantae > Streptophyta > Magnoliopsida > Santalales > Viscaceae > Viscum > Viscum album. Next base: position 399,522,104 of record OY728144.1, read on the forward strand.
TTTTGATGTCTGCTGCTATCCGCCTGCTTTGTAATCATATGCTGCTGTCCCTGCCTGCTTTTGGTGTTTGGCATCTCATGCTGGATGTTCCGGCAGGTTTGAGCACCTGGAGGCCCCCCTGCATCATCTACCTTAGGAGTCCCACCTCTTCTGAAGACCCTTCTAGTGGTTCTTCACCTTGGGGCCCTGGATCATGCTCGGTTTCTGCTCCTTGGCATGTGGGTTCTGCTGTCTTCAACAAGATACAGAACTTCCTGCCTTTCTTGTGATTCCTTGACATACTTGCAGCAGGTCTGAAATTTCATTCTCCTTGGTTTTCAATGTATTTTTTTTCTGGTTTCATTAACTTTCAGAGGGTGTAAGCTCATTACACCTCGATATTTCCATGTACGCCTTTTTATTTAATAAATTTCTTGAACATGAACTGGGAAACTAGTTCATGTCAACTTGATAAAAAAAGGTATATGTTGAATGAATCCTATAAGATGTTATCTGAACCTTCACCTGTTTACAAACTAAACATCTTGATACATAATCAAAAAATTTCCACTTTATATTATCCCACAAAAAATGTTCCTTCAAATCTATATACATATTAGTGCTACAAGGGTGTATAGAGAAATTAAAGTTGTGAAAATCATCCAATAATTCCAGTTGTATCTATTATATATAGGGAACACAAAGCCTCTTCCCAAATTTTAAAATTCCATATTCATATATGATGTCTACCAATTTCCTATTATTCACAACATTAATTTTCTTTTGAAAATTCTTACAATCAGACTGAGAACTTTTTATCCTTTCTAATAAGGATGGTTTGGAAACCATTTGAAAAAGTAATGATGTTTCAGATCCCTTGATAATTTCCATATATATATTTACTATATCCATATACATAGGATCCCGGTTAATCATCATTTTATTCATAACTCCATGATGTTTTTTAATCAATCCATATTATACATTATTTTACTTCCCTAGGTGGTAGTTTATTGAAAAATCATAATCCTTGAGTTGCTCAAGCCATCAACTTTACCTCATGTTGAGTTCTTTCTATGAGAAAATTTATTTCAAACTCTTGTGATCAGTATATACATCTAATCTTTCACCTTAGAGACAGTGTCTCATATCTTTATAGAAAATATTATAGCTGCTAACTCAAGATATTGAGTTTGATAGTTCTATTCATGATTTTTTAACTGCCTTGATGCATAGGTAATAACTTTATCATTTTTCATAAGGACTCAACCAAATCGCTCCTTCAATACATCACTATAAATCAACAATATACTGTTTCTCAATGGTAGATTCAAAATCAGAGAATCCACTAATCTCCTCTTCAATTATTCAAAGAATTCCTCATATTCTTTTTTCCAAATAATCCTAACCCATTTACAAGTATGTTTGGGTAATGGGTTAGCTAATCCGCAAAAATTCTTAATGAAACACCGATAGTAACCTCCTAATCCAATGAAAATATGTACCTAAGTTATGTTTGTTGGTGTAGGGAATTCCTAGACCACATTTGTCTTCACATGATCAAATAAGATTCCATCATTGGAGACAATATGTCCAAGAAAATAAACTATTTGAATCCATAATTCACACTTTCTAAACTTCCCATATTACTCTTTTCTTCTAAGAGTCTCAAGAACAATCCAAAAGTGGTTATCATGGTCATTAATATTTTTGAGTACACTAGGATATCATCAATAAATACAATAATAAAATTATCAAGATGTTATTTTAATACTGTATTCATTATATCCAGAAAAATAAAGGGTGCGTTGGTCCGTACAAATGCAATTATTATAAAATTGTAATGTCTATACCTTGTTCAAAACACAATCATAGGAATATATTCGTTCTTTACATGAAATTGATGATATTAATAATGAAGATAAATCTTTTATAAATATTTAGATCTATGGAGTTGGTCAAATAATTAATCAATGCGATGCAGTAGATACTTTTTCTTTATCTTAATAGTATTGATCTCCCTATAGTCAATAAATAGCCTCAAAGATCCATATTTGTTTTTAATGAAAATAGAAGGATCTCCCCAATGTTAAACACTAGGGTGTATAAATACCTTATCACTAAATTCCCTTATTTATTTTGTTAACTCTATTAACTCCATTATGTCGATCCTATATGGATTATTTGATATAGGTATTTCATGAGGGATTAAATAAATAGAAAACTAAACCACCCACTCTAGAGGATGTCCAGTTAAATTCTTTAGAAATAAATTATAGTATTCTTATAAAATGGGTACATTATCAATATGAAGATCACTTTTTTCAAAAATAGGTTTTATATTTTCTTATTCTCTAAGAATCTCATTTAGGAGACCTATTGGAACTGGATCCAGACATGACTCATATGATGAAGTATCCCCTCTAAATATAAGAAATTCCATATCTTCATCACAAATCATAATTTTATTTTCTTTAAAATAATTTTTTGAATAATTTTTTGAATATAAGTCCCTACTAAGGATTACATAAAAATAAAACATAAGTATGATAATAAAATCAGAAATTAGAGCACATTTATTGGTCATAATGCTCAACACATTTTTGTGGCAATAAGGTTTCTGCTAAGATTTTTGACTAAAAAATACCTAATTAAGTTGAATTGTAAATAAGTAACTTCTAAAGAAAAATGAGAATCTATAAAGGTGTGTGATGATCAAGAATGAAATAAAGCTTTAGCTAAATTTGAAGAGATGATTAAAGTACCAACCACCGCATCATTAGGAACTTCCACCTCAGTTATTGTGACTACATACGAATGGCCTTGTTCACTTGGACATTTTGTGGGGAAATTTATGTTGATGTCTTTGATATTCATGAACATAGTCTCCCATATCCTTATAGCTGAAGCATTTCAAATTTCTGAATTCTTTCTTTACCTTTCATTCACAGGCCTGGTGGCCTTTTTCTACACACCTACAACAAACTCTCATTCCCAATAAGCATGTTCCATGATGTTTCATTCCATATTTAGTACAATTTTTAAATTATAATCTTCCCTTCTTCCCTTTTACCTTATTTCCTTTTCCGCAGTACTCATCATCCCCTCCTCATACGCTACTTCCCTTCGAAACCATATGGCTTGAAAAATTATTTCTCCATATTATTAGAACATGATACTATATCCTCATATGATGAGAATGTTTGGGAGATTGGTTCCATTCATAGAATTGGTTTAATATCATCAATGAAATGGTAAATATTTTTCGTCAAATTATGTATGTTTTTTGTGGCTTACCTTACTAAACTTGTAATGTTAACTTCATAATTAGAAATATTTTCATCCTCTTTATATCTCAGACTCAAGAATTGTCTCTCCATATCTGCTCCATATTCATGATGGAAATATTTTTCCAAGAATATTTCCTTAAATTCATTCCACTCCATATTTAAAATTTATTCCCCCTCATTTGTGTTTTGAATTTATGACCACTATTGATCTGTATCTCGTGAGAGACGATAAATTTAAATGACAAACCTCTCCATTTCATTATTTCTCAAAGCAAGAAATATCTTCTCTAAGGAACTTATCTATTTCCCAGCAATAAATAGGTTTGTATTCCCATTGAATGGTGGAGGTTGTTTTCACATAAATCGTCCTAACATTGTCACACCACATTGTAGATCAGGATTCTCCATGCGAGTGAGGTTATTTGTCATAACATGAGTCAGTTTTCCTTGTATAGTTACAAGTTATTCAACTCCAATTATAGCCCTAGCTCCAACATCATTATCTTTCATAGGAGGGAGATCTCTACATGGAATATGTGCATTGATACAGTTTTCTTTCATTCCACTAGGAATCATTTCTAAAAAATGGAATAAACTAAATTAGATAATGAAATTTTAAAAAAATTAATACAATTAATGTATAACTAATCTAAAAATAATAATATTGGTTACCATGATAATATACTCAAAGTTAGTTATAGGGTTATATTTCCCTAATCCGTGCTTTCCTGAATCTAGTTTCCAAAGTTTCTATTAAACCTGCTTGGAAACAAGCTGTAAGGACCTCGACTCTAGTAGCCCGAATCTAGTGCCTTACATTATTACATTATTACTATGAACAAGAGATAATATTCCAAAATAAAAAAATAGTTTTTGTAGCTTTCAAAAACTATATACGAACATAAATTTTATATTAAAACTTGAAATGAAATAAAACATAGAATCTCCTTTGGAAACAACCATATCCTCCACAATTATCCCTACATGTCAATCATAATATACATCTTGGAATCTTGGTAAAAAATAAATCATAAGAAATGGGTGAGATCATATGCTCAGTAAGGGTATTAAATACAATAGAAGATATCATAAATAAATATAAACAATATGGTATATTTAATAAATAAAAATACATTCCTTTAAAACAAATCCCGGGCATAATACAGTAGGAATAAAAGTTGATCAAACAATGCCATATAAATAATTACATGAGAATGATACATAACCATGGATATTCTAAAAATAGAATAATGAAATGGATTTTAAATAAATAATCTCTTGATGAGGGAATTCATAATATATGACATCATAAAAAAACCATGAAGTCCTTGTCCATGAAGTCCATATAAATGGGTAAGGCCTCGACCAAAATCTGGTCTAGTTTATCTCATGAGGCATATTGATGCTTCATGGAGATAAATCGAGTCCCGCCAAACACTTAATAATTCCAATTCACTCCTCATATGAAATATCTCAAATATAATCAACAAATACATTTGTATTGAAACTAATATATAAAATGAAAATAATTTCCCCAATCATTAAACATAATCATAAACTCTGTAGTGTAATATGGTATCAAGATAGTACACCCCTAGTCAAAATGGTCTTAAACCCTTAAATAAGATATAATAGATGGTATAAAAAGGGTTAAAACTCAATTAATCATAATTTTAAATAGAAATTTTTTACATATACAAAAATACTCTTACAAAATCATTTGAAAAGTTCTTGATAGAGATACCATTTTTACATTAAAAAAAGTTATTTGTTTTAGAATATTCACTATATTAATCATAAAATACGATTAGAAACATGTATATCACAAAAAAAGAAAGGGAATAAAAGTGAAATTATGTTTGGGGAATATTAAAGGAATATACACCCTAAATTTGGTATAAAATAGGTATAACCTAATGAGAGGGAGTTGGGTTCGAGAAACCCCATTCCACTTTGCGTACAATCAAACCGTATGACCCATAAAATTAATGATCATCAAATGAAATATTGAATACCATGAAGATAAATAAATAATTAATATTATATATCAAATGGAAGTATACAAACACCACACAGAAGTAATAAGTGACGAGTAAGGATTATCTCACAGAAATCAATGTGAGATGAGAAACCCTTACCTTATATGCGAAAGCTTTCTAAAATTGAACTTAATTTAATGGATAATCAAATTAGATTAATTAATTAATTAATTAATAACCTCGAAATCCTATATTTTAATTATTAAAATGTTATTAAGGTCATTTATGACCATTTATATGGGTTATAATGTTTATTTGTTTTTGTTTCAGGTGCCTTCGTTTTCTTGGTTTTTATGATCGGTCCACTTGATTGTGAATATGGGAGTTCATCTCAAACAGAAGAAAAACTATAGAAGTTTAATGAAATGATATTAATATAATTCAAGGATTTTAAATTATCCTCATATATAATTTTTTTATATGGTATGAGGATGGTTTATTAGATAATATTTTAATGAAAAATGATTAGTTTATTTTAGCTGTTTTTATGACCATCGCGAACCTGTATCGTTTAATTTAATACGATGCTTATATATTGGTCCTAGAAAATTAAATAAGTTTTTAAAAATATTATAATTGTTTTAACCATAAAAATAATTTTATGAAAATTTTTGAAGGTAGTAATGAAAAATGAAAACTCATTGTCCACGAAAGTGGTGAATCGACACCTCACGAGCGATGTTTTCATTTTTAGAATAAAAAAAGAAGAGAAAATAATTGATAATGGATATTAAATTAACACAATAAGATTACAGTTTTTATATTATACATGATTTATCATTCTAATTTTTAAATTTGGGTGAGGAGATACTAATAAAATAAAAGAAATTAAAAGGGAAATAAGGAGGGTTTTACCTCTTGAGTGTCATCTCCTTGAGAACATCCTTAAGGCAGTTGGAAATGGTCTTTTGATGAGACCCACAAGACCAGAATGTATGGAATAGGTTTGGGAGAGGAATTGGGTGTAATATAACCAATATACAAGGCTTATAAGGTATGAGGAGAAGATTGGGCAAGGGGTAGTATTTATAGTGGAGGACACAGGTGTTTTTTGATTATTTTATTCATTTGTTTATTATTTTGGCTCCAGACCATATATAGTGTTAATTATTATGAATAAGTATAGTACATAGTTAATTTTAGGTGAAATTATGGTTTCCTGCATCATTCATGGATAATAAATTCATGTATTTGACTTAAAATGTCAAATACCGTAAATTACCGTATTTCGCTATTCAGATAAAATTCAAGCATTTTAGAAAAACCCCAAAAATTCACCATAATTTTTTTTCAACATATAGATTTTAAAAATGAACTCAATTTTATGAAAATAATTATCTAAATATGTCGAATTTATTTTTCTAAATAAAATCACCATTTATTTGAAAAATACCAATTTTAAAATTATAATTGATTTTATGACACATTGAAAAATTAATTTTTGTATAAAAAAATTATTTTATGATCAAAATAAAATAAAATATAAATCTATGAATCCATTTTTTGAAAATTAATTTTCTTTTAAATCATTATATCAATGATAAAATTATAAATAAACATTTACATTTCACAAAAAGTATCAATAATTAATTTATCATTTTTAGAAAATTTATTTACTTCTTACAAGATATAAATATATTATATTTTTCATTCATAAGATACCTAAATTTTATGTATACTTTCATAGGTGAGGTTATTATTCTATTGACCGGATTACTATTCCTAATGGTCAGATTACTATTCCAACGGTTATGTTAATATTTTATAATATATCACGGTTCGTTTTAGATCAGTGAATAAGATATTGAAGATGTTAAATTTAAAAGAGGCATACCATAAGATCTCAGGGTGTTACAAAATAAACCTATGACCTAGGGAAATAACTCATTGTGTGGGTCTTGACATGAGTTGTAGTATTCCACCGATCCACCAGTGTATCACCTCAGTTAATATCATTATGGTTCATTCTTGAAATGCCTCCATGTGCCTAGGGATACTCCCTTAATTACATGTATTTATAACTCACTCATAGGTTAGGGGAGACAAAGGATTAGTTAATGAGAATTACATAAATAACTTTTTAGGTATATATCTTACATTATAATGGAGGGAGAGATGACTCGATGGCCCTAAAATTCAATTTAATATTAAATAATTAAAAACCCATGTAATAAATTAAATTAAAACAAAAAATGCATACATAGGTCTTGGTCAAGCTAATGAATGGTCACACATGTAACAAATATGAAAAATTAAAACATGTTAAGATTTATTTCTTACATTTATTTGTTATTAAGATAAACATGCTTGCATTAATTAATTGATTAATTAATTCCCTTACATCTTAATCACCTTAAGTATTCTATTATTGTTTCCTATCATAAATTCATTCAAGAAAAATTAAAAGAAGAACCAATAATTTCAAATTATTATAGTAAATTAATTGACAATTTCAAATTATTTAAAAACATTATTAAAATTTAAAAAATAATAGTTTTCAATCAATATAATAAGTTTTAATGCCACAATTCTAAATTTAGTGTAATTTTATTATCGTCTTTTATTGGGAGACTACATGGTATATACTGTTTTGATACACCTCATGTATATTGGTTGTCGTGTATCTAGGGTAGACACATGGGGATTTGGCATGTTCCTCAGATGGACCACATAGTGTGTACTCTCCAGCTACACATCATGTGTTCTGCTTTATGTGTTTCTACACAACCCATTGAAAAACTCAGTGTGTTCATCATATGAAGGACTACATGACATGAAAAATCTAGATACATGATAAGTATCTCGCATGTTGTGTTTACACATAACATGTCAAGGAACTCGACATGTATTTTAGACATGGGATTAATGAACTTCATGCCATGTATGCTAGCTATGAATTGTGTACTTTATTAATGCTCCAGGATGTCAGTCTCACACAGTTTTGACCATGTATTTTACCACACAGTTTGTGAGAATTTAACCGCTAAACTGTGTAGAATACATGGCATGTATGCCATCTATGCATCATGTAATTTGACTTGTCATGTTCTAGGTTTTTTTAGTCTTCATTCAATGTTGAACAAATTAACAAGATTTAATTACTAATCAACATCTTGTGTATCCCGTGACACAGTCAGGTGAAGTTCACATGGGTATGCAACAGGTACTCCAGGTACACACTATTTAATCCCATGCTATCCATCCATATTACATAAAATTTCTTAATAGAATCTATAGTTTTTATTAATCTATTATTGGACATAAAAAATTGTGAATCATGAATGAATAAATTAAAATGTTATAGGAATGTTTATTTAGACAATCATAATAATGAATGAATAATTCTTCAAATGAAAATATTATCACTATTGCGTATATAGATCAAAAATCAAATAAATAATTTAAAATTTCAAATCAGTCTACATTAATACCACTTGATGTTTTTTGGCATAGTGAAACCACCTATGGTGGTTTTTCAATCAAAAATTAATTTGAATTAGAGTTTCCCAAAACCCCAATAGAAAATCTTGCATGTCAAATTTATAATTAATTTACTTATATCTAAAGAAATGATTACCTATTCCTAGGATCCTTTCTTCGATGATGTTGTTGATATTTAGAAACCATTTTAGATTACCTTCTTTGTGCTATATAGATTCAAGTGTAAAACCCCTCTACCAGTGATCCACATGTGCTCCTTTGATCTTTGAGTAACACAAATTGATTTCCGTGTGCTAGCAATGTGAATCAATTGTCTTGTGTTATTCATCTTGATCAATGAAAGATTCTTCAAGCTTAAAGGAGTTATTTTCATTCTTGAGAGGAAGAGAGGAGAAACTTTAGAGAGAGGGGATAATAGAGAGAGAGATAATTCCATTGTGCACAACAATTCTCTATTCTCTATTTTTGAATAACCATGCACAATAAACATAACCATCTATTTATAGAGTTATGGTTTATGTTAAAATATTATTTAATTTCATATTGAACCTTAAATTATATTATAATCATTATCAAACCCCAGTTCACATAATAATAATAATACTATTATTTTATGATGCATGTGCTAACTTTTGAAATAAAAAATATTATCTTACCAGCTTGTAAATTAATATTTATTACCGAGCACGGTCTTGGTCTGTTCAAACTCATTGACATTCATTGAATGCCCAAATAAATATTTAATTAAATATTTCATTGATCAATATTATTCAGGATCAATAAAACTACAATAAGATTATTCCTCGGTCTTGAGAATAATAATTATTATAATAATTAAATTCAAATAAATTTTAATTTAGATAAATAGAATCACTTAGTGCATGACCCTCTAGGTTTCTTTCTTGTTGGCATTAGTCACGCTTGCCTAAAGTTCACGATTACTGTTTAGCATTGGGTTAAAGCTCCCAATAAGAATAATTTAATTGTGAAACATCGAAAACCACATATGAATTCTCTTTGTGTAATATAATGTCTTTGTCTCAATATCTCATCAAGAAAGTTTCACATCTATGTCATCAATATATTTACTCCATGCAACGTTTTTCGACTATCTGAAATAAACACATCATTACACCATGGACATGAAATTTAATGTGATGGTTCTACTCCAGTTAAATGGGTGAGATGTATGCTTCCATAAAGATTGAAGGTAAAAACATTTCATCTACTTATCTATTAATTACATGCCATTCATGATGCACCCAACATACCATACTACCCACCAACATATGGTGTGACATTTTTGAAAAGTGAATCTATGTTCATGAGTAAGGACATGCATAAATGATAATTTTCAAGTCTAAGGACCATTAAAATGATCCCAGATAAGAATATCCAGTGACACCAAAACATGCAAAATTCCTATTGCCGGGTCTATTATCATAATCTCATGTCTTAGAGATTAACAAGTGAGAACTTCAAGAGAAGATGCCTCATCCTCTAATGAGTATTCACCCTTGACAGTCTACATACTATGTGCCCAGTTATAGTACATTTTACAACTGTATAACTATATTTAAGAATATCATCATAACACCTCAAGTTTCTCTTCATAGCGGGAAACTTCTATGACCTTATCAGCAGAACATATACCCTAAGACATTATTTCATTAAGGTCATACAAAATAATGAGAAATATATAATAATTTGTTTTAATAATAATCAATTCATTAAATATACATGTAATAAATGTAAAATCTGTTAGTCCTAGGACACCAAATCCAGTAATGGGATACCATTTCATAGAAAAATAGATATGAGGTTATTTGATTTAATAAAAAGGAGGGACTTCCCCCTATCCTTTTATTAAATAATAACATTAAATTGAAATGAAAATTAGTTACTCTAATGTCTTTGGTAGGTTCAATCATAAATCTTCAATTGGATTTCCGATGAACAATAAGCCATAACTTTGTAAATCTAATCGAGTTTAATAAATCATAACATTGTATAAAAAGGTATAAAAATATAATGTTAGAAAAAAAATCCATAAGGTATAATGAAATAATATAAATAGTAATGAATAAAAAACAACCAAAATTTCAATTTTTTTTGGAAAATCTATATGGCCCAACGATATGAAGAATTAATTATTTTTCAGGATTTAGTATTTTTTTATAATTCGTGGAAAATTAGTAACATTAATAAAAAATATAATTTTCTTGTGTTTATTTTTTTAAGTTACTATAAAATATAAAAACAACTTATGAGATTCATCCATGTTCATATCAAAAAAAACTTCCACAACTCATGATATAAAATTTTAGGGAAATTCGCATACACATGTCGAGTGCTCATAAAAGTTTCATTAAACCCATTCCATAATCTTCTCATAAAGTCTCTATATTTCTTACCAAACGTTTTCATGTTCTATGGGCCTAAAAATGAGTTAGAGACATTGAAATAAAAAAACATCTAGAAAAAAAACATAGGACTTTATAAGTATATTAATAACTATACTCACACCTTTAAAATTAGCCATTAATGGATATTAAATTGGTATTACCTTTATCTAGTTGTCAAACACCTAATTCTTCCCTGCTATGGAAATATACCACCAATCATTATAATCAATGGGAAGACTCACCATCTCACATACAAGTTCCCAATGAATTTGTTTATATATTTAAATAGTATCACTGGTAGGCATATATAAATCATCAATGGAATGATAGTTTTAAATTAATTCATGTCCCATACATACAGTGTATTCATATTTGTATCTCTTCTACTGTTATTTTTATCTGTTTGAGAAATGCATTAAATAATTAATAAAAATATTGAGTTTTTTATAATTTCATACATACCATTAAATGTTACTCACCAATATCCCCTTGATGGAGGAGTTTCCAACTACTCCACCACTAAAGGTGTATCAGACAAGGAGATACCAAAGGAATCTAGGGAAACTGGTGGATTGGTAAAAGTCTCTAGCATAGTACAATTCCTTGAACCCATTAAAGGTGATGGTAGAGGCGATGCGCTCTGAGATGATTGCCTACTATAATCTCAAAATTTCATTTTTATATGTATTCCTACATTTCAAATGGGTTGGAATATATTCAATGTTCAGAAAAATCATTAGAAAAAAATTATATAATCCAAAAAGACAAAATAGAAAAATTAATATATTTATAAAAAACTTATAGATATTAACTTTCAATATAGTTTCATTAATAATTTATATGTTCAATTATCTTCATCTTCATGATACTTATTATTTTGAACCTCCGTTGAAAATATTAATTATTTATTATCACCCTCCCTTGTAAGCTCTATTGTTTCAATAATATCTAGGAAAAATTCGTGAATATTTTGTGGTTGATGAGGTTCACAATCACAAATTACTAATTTATCTTCATCACTCATATTTTACAAGTCTCTATGCTTTAAGTGTATAACAACACTACAACCTTCATTAAATTCATCATCCACATAATAAACCATATTTCCTTGTGAAGACTAGATAAATGGATCATGATTTTCACACTCACTAGTATGGATAAAGCAAGAGAAGTTGATAGAAGTAAAATGTAATGAATCTTTTAGTATTCCCCTATAAGTGTTGGCCCACATTAATTTGAATAAAACAACTAAAAATTGACCATGATAGTTTAAATTGTTGATATCAACCATATTTCCCTAGTATCCCACTTCTTAAAGTGAAAATACACCAATATTTTTGAGTTTCCAATCCTTATTTATGATTAATTATATGAAACTTGAAGCCATTAATATTGTATGTATCGAATATCTTAGCCTTCCTTAGAAGACCTTGATCCAAAAACATCAAATCAATTGTCATTTCATCATTATTCTCAATATTCATTACAGTGTAGGTAGATATATGGTGTTAATTTTAACAAAGATAAAGTAATAACACATAAATAACATGAATATGATTATGTACTTACATGACAAGAGAACAATTTAACAATATCCTTATTAATAGCTTTTGTTCATTCTGTCTCATTTTGAGCTCAACCACGTAGAAATAATTTTTTTATGAAATCTCAATTAATCAATAAATGAATTTTCAAAAAGTATATTGAGTTACACATATCTAGGTACTTATATTATGTCAACTTCATTTAGTGTAAAATTTGAACCCTTCCAACTGGTCGTCATATAATAAGAAATACCAATGATTTCTTTTCAGAATGAGAATTATTGTAGATGTTGTCCACACATCTAACATGATTGAATATAGTCTCAATTCTGTATGATTACCTAGAACAAAAGGCCAAAAACTCATCGATTATGTAACCTTCGGTAATAGAACCTTCTGACTGAGCTTTGTTTCTCACATATGACTTCAAATGGATGAAGTACCAAAATAAAAATATATATTGAAGATATTAAAAAAAGTACATAATGATTTGATAAAATTGAATTCACCAATGAAAATAAAAATAATATTAACATACCTAGTAATTAGATAAATCTATTGATATTTTATTAGTCTTCCAAGTGTTTCTTCCTCAACCCAATGAATAGTCAAATCAATAATGACAATGAATAATTAAAGGGGGAGATAACATTTACAAATGAAAATGTCAAAAAAAAATTATTTATTGATGTTTTTCAAGCTCTGTTGGATTTAGAGTTCTTTTAAAATGGTCTCTAAAGAAGGTGCACAAGTCAACTACAACCACACATAACATTTTTTGGTAACATATTACACAATGTCAAGGGTAGAAATTGCTCCATCAACATATGTGACTTGTTATACTTCAATCCATGTGACTTTTGATGTTTTAAGTCAAAGAACCTTGAAATGTTACTTTAAAATCCATTTGGTAAGTATACATACTTTAAATATGGGAGGAATGAATATTTCTCATGATCTTTCTTTAAAAAATAGCTCAAAGATACTATCCATTCAAATTTTCCACAAACCACTCAATTATTTCTTGATGTTTGTTTTTCTTATAGTTTTATAAAACCATCAGTTAAAGAATAATAAATATACGATGAATTTATACATGATGGTCATTAGAGATAATATATTTCAAAAAACAAAATATGTCATTATATTTTTAGTAGTTCAATTTCACTTATAATGACATATAAAAAAACACCATCTACAATGATAAATAAATAAAAAATTGTCTCATGTTTGAAATGAGATAAATTTCATATACTATTAAAACTTTAAATTTATCTCTTGTCACACATAAGATAAGTTTCATATAATAATAAATATTTTGAAAGTGAAATTCATCTCATGCACAATATTCTATAAATATATTTTAAAAAATGTAATTTATCTAATGTAAGAAATGGAATTAAGATCATATTGTTTTAATTAATAAATTTATTTTTTGTTTATGAAATGAAATAAATTTTACATTCATTGATAAAAATTAAAAAATTAAATTTTTATCACCATTTTCTTGAAATACATTACACATATAATTTAAATGGTGTATCATACTTGAAATTAATCTCACTTTCCATAAGAAATTTATATCATTTTTTAAAATAGGTATCACTGTACATAAAATTTATATAATCTCATAGAAAGATATTAAATTCATTATTGTATGTGAGATTTATCTCATTTTATCTATTAAATCATTCATTTTACAATATAAATATATAATTATGTATACAATTTATTTAATTGTTTTTATACCAATAATAAATTTTAATTTTTAAAAGTTATATACATATAATGTGTTATTTTTATTAGAATGATTAGTTTTTAGTAATGAAGATACATAGGTTTTTTGTCTTTCTGATTCTATCACACCAAGTCAAGCTTCCCTGTCACCTGGGTTTCCTGCAATGCCTCTCCCATATGGCCATGCCCCATTTCAGCCATGTCTTCTACTATGACTTATTCTTCCCCACATTTTTATTCCCTTTCAAATAAATTTAATATGTTTTTATATTAAATAAATTTATTCACTAATTTATGTTTTTTTGAGTTTCCATCATTGAAAATAAAAATTCACTCGATATTATTTAAATAACAAAAAAATGGAATTCCCCTCGAATTTGTTTTTGCAATGGTTATTGTTTCTCGATTATAATCACCTAGAAAAAATATTTAGCAAAAAATAATTGAAATTAGAAATAGCTATTTTTGGATGATAATACAAAAAGAGTTCTGGTTTTGATAATATTATTAGATTATTAAAGGGTGTTTGAAATAGTCATTAAAATATAAAATTACTAACCTTATTTTAAAAGAAATTAATACCATCTCGAATATAATTTTTATTGATTTTAAAAAGTCATATTTATTATTTAAGGTGGTGTTATGTTTGACATTCTCTAAAAAATAGTGGCTAAATAACATTTTTTATTATATAAGGTGTCCATTAATGCTAACCAATATGATATTCATTACATACATACATAAGGATTAAAAATTTATAGGCAATATAAAAGAATAGAAAACCATATTTTTGAGTACACGATGCTCTCAAATATATGTTATAACATAGTAAAACGATGGTTTTTGAAGCATCATAATTTCTCGAATGATAAGTATTATATGAATAAAGTGTTTTGATCAATCAAAACACATTTTTATTGGATTGATGAGGTAGAAAACAATGAGAATGCCACATTAGGAATGTGGGTTGAATTCTCTTAGATCATTCTTTATAAAAGGAGTCAAGATGTTATTAGATAGAAATAGTGAGATAAAATCAGAGAGATTCACACTGATTTGGATCTATAAATAAGTGATGATGAGATCACTTATTAAATTAATTAATTCAATATAAAATATTTTAGATAGAATTTCCCCACGTCAATGTTGTGGGGTTGTCAGTTGTTTGTGACCATTATCTCCAAAATCTTGGTGAAATTATTGAGGGAAACTTCCACTGAGAACCCTATACTAAAAAGTGGGGGTGGATCTTATAACATCGTATTACCTATTTTTAGGTGTTTTGACCCATTTATTTGACTAAAAAATGATTGGATATCTTCGCAGGTTATTTCGGTCTTTTTCTAGATTTTTTTGAAGGTTTCTAGTCCTGTGCATGGTTTACATAGTTTGAAAAAATGTACAACCTATACAGAAGGGGGACACATGATTGACACATAGTTAAAACAAGTGGGAATCCACATTGTGCAACCCATCTAGTGTCTATATTTAGGTTGCATAATTAGGTTCATGATTAGTACTAACCATTTGACCTACCTAGGAAACTAGGTGAATGAGAATTAAATGCCTCAAAAATTGTAATTAAATTTCCTAAACCCCTCTAATTAATCCTAGACTCCTCCCATTCGATAATAATATGATCCTTATGATTTAGGGAGTCCTCTGGAGGCATTTACACTCTCCAAACCTAATTTTTTAGAAGATCAAAGCACCAATCGAAGTAGTTATCTTCTATTGGTGAGTTCTTTTCTTATTGATCTTGGATCTACTGTCTTCTCTTGATTATTTCACCCAAGAGGGTATGATTTCTTTTTTGAATCATGATTGATTTATGTGGAATTATGGAACTAGGGTCTCTTCTCTCTTCTTCCAAGATCTAACTTCTTAGATATGGTGATCGCTATCGAAGGTGACACATCTCAGATTCATTGTGGTTGGATTCGGAATCATACAAGTAGGGTTTTCTATTATTTACCTTTATTTTTTAATTTATTATATCTTGAAAAATCATAGATACATGTTTCTTGATTTCTAACACATATTTTATGAAATGTTTCCATTAAAATCTTTATGAAATCTTTTTCGACTTTTTTATATTTGAATTGAACATGATATGAATTTAATGGTTATAATCATGATATTTCTCACCATTTATGAGTTGTTTAATTCCATTTATGTTTTGATTTATTTTTTAAATATATTTTAAAGGATTTTTTGGTGGAATTGAGGGCTTTAGCCCATGTTTTGGTTTATAAAATGAACTTACTTGATTTAAATTAAAATAATTTAACCATTTGATCTTTTCTAAGTAGTATAAAATGATGGAATTTAATTAATGAACAATAAAACCCTTTGAATTATATTACCCTTGTTTTGAAATGGATGTTCTTGGGTTATTTGAAATAAATTATTTATCTTCATGGAAAGAGGCTATAAACCCATGTTTTGAAATGTATTCAATACTTTTAAAATTATAATACTTACTTTAAATGATTTAGGGGTTCATTGAAATAAATGATTTTTTAATGTTCTTTTTCAAATTATAATAATTATTTGGGAAAGGAAGTGGGTATGGTTACCATTTTGGAATGTTGAAATTGTTTATAAGGAATTGAATTGAATTTAGGATTCTTGGCATCCCAGTTTTCAATTTATGATGATTCTATCTTGTAATAAGCCCTTAATGTAACTGCCACAAACTAACCTGGATGGGAGGTAAGGTCTTTTTGGGTATAAAACTCGAGGGGAGGGAAAAGTTTTTATTGACCGGAACATGCCGCACTGTTAGTCCACATCTTATTTCAAACCATACAGATACCATGTGACAACTATTTCCGAGAATAATATCGACCTCACAGCCTACACACATGGTATGACTAACCGTGCGGTATAAAATGTCTCACCTAGGTGCTTCCACACAATTACCTAGGCTGAGGCGCACTGTTACTCCTAACCATGTGCCAACCATGCGCCTTAAGCTGTCTAGCCAAAAAACACCAATTTCTTCCAAATCTCAAGGCGGAAACCAACAAAGAAAGGTCATCCAATAATGGAAAGAATAAATAATCCAAAAATTAAAACCTATCACACTTAGTTCCTGAGGAAATATCCAAAAATCTGACCCGAACTGGGACTGAAGATGAATTGCAAAACCCGGGTGTGCCAATTCTCCCCACCATAACGCTTTCCTCCCTTGTAAAGTCAACCCAAGGCTTATACCGAAAGAAAAAACCACTAATCTTTTAAAAATAAAGGAGATTTTCAATGAATGATAACCAAATGATTTATAAAAACACTAAAAATAAGAAATAGCTAACAAAAATAACTCAGAAGACCGAATTGAATCCCTGCTAAGTGCCACCCACCCCCAAAAGCTAAACACATCAAGTTGATTAGTCCAAAAGGGGATAGGACTTTTAAAAAAATCGATACAACATTGATAGATAACACCCTGATCTTCGTCAGGGGGAACTCATATCATTCTCTCCATACAATGAATGAATTCAAATTACATCCGATGAAATACATTTATAACCTTACTAAAGAAAACCACTAAAACACTCCCATTCCAACACTTACTCCAAAGGAGGAACATAGAATTTTGTGGTTACAAAAAAAACCATACACCACCAAATTTATACTGGGAAAGGAACCCAAATAATAATTTGGGGGGCCTCGAACAGACACCCCACCATTAGAAATGAAACACAACATGTGACTAACACAAAGAATAAACTAGGTTATCGACACATGAGGCCCGAAAAGACTCTCCAACATTAGAGGAAGGTTCAAACTACTTCATTTTGAGGAATTTCAATGAGAACCATAGTTTTTCTCCACACCATAAAAGCTATCAAGATTAAATGGACTCGAGAACCTTCACACAAGAACTATAAATCCCCACAATAAGGGGAGGGGAGGGAAGGTCCCAACTAATGGATCAATAAAACCAAAACTGATAACAATTCAAAAATTGACATACCCAGAAAACCACAACCTATATACACTCAATTCATATAGATGGGCCTCACAAGGGCCATAAAAATGGGAACTTAGACTCGGTGGTATATAACCACCGATATTTTAAGAAGGTGAAACAACTACACCTCCCCATAACCAAGGAAATCATTGTACACCCAATTGGTTGACAACGTGAAAATGAGGTTCCCACACCATTTTTCCTCCAAAAAAACCCATTAAAACCAGCACAACCACACTTGAGACTTGAAATACCTCCATCATCTACACTAAAGATAGAGATTAAACCAAGGCCTTTCACACCACCAGGGTTCTCCTGACTATGTTTTAGCTTCACTTCGGGACCTATAGATAGAGCTATGATGGTTGAAGCATCACCTGCCTCACATTAAGAATTTAGAAACCTGTTTCCAATGCTTTCGTTGGGGCACACATCTGTCTTTTGAGGACACTCTAATCCGTTTCCCTGCATTCCTGATTTCTAATGGAGGGTGACATCCATATATTATTCATTGAAATTTACTCTTTATTGAAATGGGATGATGGGATGTTAGTTTCTCCTTCCATGGATTCCTCATCAAAACTCGTTACCTAGTCCAGGACTCCCTCATAGACTTATGATGTTGTTTGTGAAACTCTTACCAGTGCCATGTCTTCGTGGATGTCGGTTAATTATGCTGCTCTTGTTAGGAAATTCCAAGGGGTAAAATCAAGGTAGCATCCATCGATTGGTGGATTAGACATGTTGGACATCGCTGGCATGTCTGGATGTTGGAACACTGATGTGCCTTGGTTTCTTCCTCTTATGATAGGGCCTTTTGAGGGATTGGAACCCTAAGGCATTCCAAGTTGATTGGGGGGAATTATAATCCATTGGAATGCCTCTGATATTTTCCTCAGCTTCCCATGTTTGACACATGGTATGCCTTGAGTTTAACATCTAGCAGAGATGGGGCATACTGATCAAAAAACTGATAAGAGTGGATTAGATGGGTGTAACCCTAGGAAAGCACATTGATGCTAGGTCCAACACGTAGTTAGTTACCCAATTGTTTCTAGAAGCAGCGATAAAGTGAGTGACATGATCTCACTGGGATGGGGTGGCCTAGGTAAAAATTAGGATACATATAGATGTTTGGGAGTGGATGGAGGATGAGACATAACCGACGTGTGGATAATGGTGATGCTAGAATTGAGCCTCAAAGAGACCTCTTACGTATCCCTGTGGCAAAGAATCAAAGTCCACATAGTTTGGTGGGGGTGAGGCGGCCCATGAGAGTGGATGCATGGATGATACCTGAAGGAAGTGGAACCTCCCGATTGGAGAATGACCTCCGCGAAACACATAGGCTCAAGGGAGAGACCACGATGGGGCATGAGTGATGTGCTTGATCATTAGGGAGGATTTCTATGTATCCACTTGGTAGGGAATCAAATTTCACGTAGTTTAGGATGGGCCCATAATATCAGGGTGTACACATAGGAAAACAACCCGATGATATATTTGGGATTATGCATGGTTAGCAGCCTGGGTTGGTCTAACTCCACTAGGATGAACCAAGGATGGAGGTCCCATAGAGGGGACACTAAAGGTTACCAGTGTTTGGGGTTGAACCATTGGGAGGCTTCCTATGTACCCTATATAGGAAAAAAATATCAAAACCACGTAGTTCATCTTACAATGGATTACCATCTATTGGGGCTGACAATGTATTACAACTGGTTGAGATACCAACGACTTACCACTAGTTGAGAATCACAATGACGTACTAATTATATGGTTTCACAATGTATTACCACTAATTTGGGACGATAATGGATTACTGTTGATTGCGGATCAGGATGACTTAAAACCGATTGCAGATCACAATAGATTTCCGTCGATTGGGGATGGACCTCCAGGAGGCATCCTACATAACCTATCTAAGAGACAAAGGTCAAAGCCCACATAGTTCTAATTGGTAAAATTTAACGTCTTGTGGGAAGAAAAAGGGGCGTACAGTTTAACATCATGCAGGCTAGGATGAACTAACGGGAAGATGGTCAGGATCAAGGGGTATTAGGCTTGAACCTAAAAGATACTTCTTATGTTCCACACCTAGGAGACAAGGATCAAAGTCCACATATTTCAGGATGAGGGGTACAATTTAACATCATGTGGGATGAAGGTGAACTGACATGTAGGGGTCGGGACAGGTAGGTGTTGGGATTGAACCTCAGGGAGGATTTCTATATACCTTTCCTTGGAGACAAGGATCAAATTCCACGTAGTTTGAGATGAGGGGTACTATTTAACATCATAAGGGATGAAGGTGAACTGACATGAAGGGGCCAGGACAAGTAGGTGTTGGGCTTAAACCTCAAGGAGGCTTCCTATGTACCTTTTATAGGAGACAAGGATTAAAGTCCATGTAGTTTGGGATGGTTTGGGGATTACATGCTAAGGTGGCCTAAGAGGGATGCCATGTTCAAGTCTTACTCTAAGCCCACATGACTCATGCTCGGTGTGAGAAACAAGAGGCAACAAATACCTGACAATCACATCGTGAAAGGAGCTTCTGTTGAATGTGGAGTAGGGATTACACATGGTTAGCTACACGAAGAGGAAACAAGGTCTTACGCATGGTTAACGACCCAGGGATATGGATATTGGGACTTATTATAGGATAGAGGCCCAATGAAAATAATTACTAGAGGTATAAAGATGAGGTAATTAAGTTCCATGTGCCCATATCATCTCTAGTCTTTGACACAGAAGAAGAGAGGAGAAGTAAGGATGCTACCTCCTATAAGAAAGGCTAGGGAATTACACCAAGATGGGTAACCTTACCCACAGACATACTCCACTCCAAAAAAGAGGATCTCATTCTATGTGAGGAAGATCTCACCCCCGTGGAGATGAGTGTGTGTGAAGAATGTTCTAGGTGGGTCCCCCATATATAATACATGGGGCGAGGCCACATTTAAATGTCATGTGCTGAGGTGATGGTGCTTGGTAGTTTAACATCCTACAGCTCGGACGAGGTGGGTTCACTCCGCACCCCTATGAATTACATGATTGGTACCTACCCACCCTTGGTGAAGGGAAGTCATCAGTAATGCTTTGGTGTTGGGGGTGTTGTGGAGTGATCCATTGAGGAGCCCACATTAGTGTGGGTATGAAAAGAAGCAATAGTCGTTAGCTTACCTATGGGAAGAAGAATAAGTCTAACCAAATAAACATGAAAAAACCACACAAGGGACCTTGAAATCACTTCATACGAACCTAGAGGGTTATACAAGAGAAGGTTTTTCAAAGAAAATAGGTTCATAAGAAAGGACCTTGTGAAGCTCTGGTGCTCCATGTAGGAGAGGGACTTCATGAAGGGATGTGCTTCGCGAAGTGGAGTGGTCTAGCTTGGTCATAGAGTATAGGTGGAAATGAAGTGTGCTTTATAAAGTAGAAACACTTTCATAGTGTAGGACTTTCCAAAGCAAGGGTACCTTGCAAATCATTCCACTGTGAAGAAATGTGCTTCGCGAAGCATAGTGACCCTGCCTTAGCATGTGGATCACATGTGTATGGAAGGTACATCAAGAATCATGAGTGCTTTGTAAAGACCCGAGTCCCCTTAGGGATCTCCCTTCTTCGAAATAGTTTATGGGATCCGTGAAGGGAATCCCTACTAGAATAGGGGTTGTATTTGAGCTAAGGAAAATGTACTTCACAATGCTCAAGTACCTTGAAGAGATCATTTTTCTCGAGGTTTTTTAGAGAAGAAAGTGCTCCTCGAATTGATATCTAAGAAGGAGAATGGTCAGGGTATCCATCATTTTGGCTCGAGGGGAGCCTAGTCCTCCAATGGCTGGAAGGCCTTGATTTGTTATTCATTTTTGATAATCCACCTTTCAAGGGGTGAGGTGGAACCCTTACAAGGCCCGTAGGCGTAAGTATTACATGGAATTTAGGCCTTAGATGAATTCATTGCCCGTAGGCTTCAAACATTACATACAACCTAGACTAAGTAATTGGAACTGCTCCTCCCCAGCATCTTCATCGTGAACTCAGCTCTCCACTTTCGCATGGTTTTTCATCCAGGCTTTCCCGTGCATGCATAGGCTTGTCCTGATGGCAGGTGCCATACCTTCTCATTCTTCCAATCCATTTAGCTTCTTCTATGGTGAAAGCTCCGTGATCATCCTCCTTCTAAATCTTGTTCCTTGTAGGTTATCTAGTTTGCATTAGCACTTAAGGTGGACCAAAGGCCTTGAGGTGGCCCAAAGGCCTTAATGACCCAAAGGCTTTGGTGGCCAGAAGGCCTTAAAGGACCCAGGGACCAAATCGGTGGCCCGAATGCAAAAACAGGGGAATATTCATGGCTTCTACTGTTCCAAATAGTTCTAGCTATAGTACTTGCTACAGTTCTACACATTTCCTACTATAGTTCTGCACAGTTCCTACAACAGTACCTGCTACAGTTCCTGCTACAGTTCTGCATAGTACCTGCTACAGTACCTGCTATAGTACCCAGAAATTAGCCTCCGCCTGTATTTTATCCTGGGTCTCTTAGATGCACTTAAGGAGTCCTCGCCAACTGGGTTGAGGTTCATGTGCGAGGTGGGCCAAGTATTTATATGTGAGGGGTAGAACAAAGCCTGGATAGTTCAGTTCGAAGCCATGTGGCGCTCTTCGATCAGTTGTAGATTGGGTTATGTTTTTTGTAACAGCAGAGTATACCACCATACCCCCTCAGTGCGAAGCTCTCCTAAGTTTACTTCATGGCACTCTTGGAGGCTTATTTCAATTTCCCATAGATCACAGAGTTTTATCTAGTTTCCTCTGCGATGCGAATATTCTGGTCAATTGAATCGTAACCACAAAGACTACCACCTCTTTTACTCCACAATGATCATAGAGGGGGATTTTTCTTCGTGTCGGTCGCGATGCTGAGGGGCTCCGCGAATGGGCTTCATGAGGCATCCTCTTTGGGATTGGTTTATTCTTTGTGTCATTTTCCTATGCCCATATTTTGGCACCAAAAAATGCCCCCTCAAGCTTAGAGTCGAGGAGAAAACGAGGGTCAAAGGTTGAGGGTAGATCACCAAAATATTTAGGCAAATTGCAAAGAAAGATTGCGAAACAGGGTCGCGAGGTAGAGCGATGATTCGAGGGTTCAGAACTCTTTTAATATCACTGTTGTTAGGTGCACTATGAAGCCAAGGGGGTTGTTTCCTACAAATAACGAAGGTTGACCCCTCTTTTTCCCTCACTCATCTCCGCATTTTTTAGCGATTGTGCTCTTGATTCCTGAAGCTCCACACACTCTGTGATTTCTTCTTTTCGAATCAGGACTTTCTTATCTGTGGCGCACATCAATTCCTTAAACTCTAAGAGTGTGAGCCACACTGCTTGCGTCTATGAGGTCTGTGGAAGGGCTCCATGACTTGTTACTACGACTGAGCTTCACGAAAGAACTCTGCGAGAGATCTCTATGAACGAGCTCTGTGAATGAGCTCCACGAATGGGCTTTGCAATCCAGAACAAAAAATCAAAACTTTGAAGACTGAATGGATCACCAAGAAGCTACCAGGGGGTACTTGAGGATGCTACCCAAAGGGTAGAAATGACAGATCAACTGGGTATTAGGGAGTATGTACAAATCCATTCAGACCATGAGTCCTTAGTGAAGCTGCTGTCAAAGAGTCAGAAGAACCACCCTCTATGAAAGAGTCTAACCCTATATGACTTTGGCCCGAGGAATGACATTTTCTATCCTGAAGCGAGTTGAGATGAGACAAACTACTGATTTAGGAGCACGCAGTGCTGGCGCTAGTGGTTCTGGGTAGCTGACGATCATACATGGGAGGATCGCACACCTGTTGATGTTGAAAGATTGTATAACCACATTAATAACATTGGTTGGAAGGAATTTCAACAAGATACATCCCCACAACTATACTACACCATTCTGATGGAGGCCCTATAGAACCCCAAGAAGGTGTGGACTGATGAGTGGGATATGCGCCAGGGTGACAACTTCACAGATGATTGGCTGTGATCTTACTGGGTCGATGACTCTTGAGAGTAGTTACAGGTAGATATGAGGTGAGTGGGAATATATAAGGTGTCTTGGGATATATACCAAACAAATTAGATGATGCCAAAGTTGCTACGATGTGGCCTTTGAGGACCAACACCTTCCATTTGCACCATGGGTAGGTCGGTATTAGCCTATGGGACCTGCACCAAATCTCGGGGGTCCCAATACAGGGGGAAATGTATGATGAGTCCCTTCCTATCACGAATACATGGGAATACCTAGAGAATATTATACCACTATAAAAGTCATTGATGGACCTAGTTCCAGGGGAGGACAAATAGTCAGTGAGGAGGTCCACTTTAAGCGGTGGATTAGTCGGTTTTTGAATTCCCATACAAATGGAATGTTTCCTATGAGGCCTCGAACCTACTCAAAGGGGGTTCAACACAACAAGAGTAACTATTATTGGTGACTCTTGGATGAATTCCATGTGAATACATTGGGATTCCATATCAGAATTGAGCAGCAACTGGTGGTTAGGTCAGCTACAATCATTTCAACACTTATCTGCGACTGGATACTGCGAGTGAGGGACACAAACACAGGTGTGCATCCAATCATGTTTATCATGGTGTCCATGTTAGCGACGGGGGAGTGGGTGAACCGGGGAATCCCAATGATCACTATGATGTATAAGGTGTTGTGGTATATTAGCGATGGGAAGAAGCCACATAGAATATGCGGGCCATTCCATCTTTTGTATGGGTGGATATCGGCGCATATCATCAGAATATATGAATATATGACCCCATTTACCCTCCAAGAATGGATATCTGGCTGGCCATTATGAACTCAGTGGGGGCGTTTTCCGACCAAGATGACCCTGCCACGGGTGCTGAACTGAGTCTAGAAGACAGTTGAGTTAAACATCCACCCTTTCCCATTGCCAATAGGTGTGTTCACTGATGATGTCCAGGGAACGGAGGAGAATTGGTCTTACCTCACGGAATTTCGGGGTGGGTCTCTAGTGTCATGGGTTGAGTGCGAGCCTCTCTATGATCCGTACACCCGTAACCATTTTGAAAGGTAGTTCCAGTTGATGTAGAGGCTGATCCTGGGAGTCTAATTTGGAGTACGCCATGAGGACCATCAATGTGTGATGAGGTAGATGTGGCACATGTTCACATGGGAGGATGAGAAGATGCGAAATGAGATGCTTCTGCCCAAAGCTGTCTATGAGATAGTGAATGAGTATGCCAAGAGATGGGAGGTAGCCTACCAAGGGGAGATACTGAAGTAGCAGATTGTTCGTACTAGTTATGGGGTGTATTCTCAACCTTGAGATCGGGGTCATAAGGTGGAAAGGAAATCCCGTGGGGGAGGGGCTGTAGTGGCAGTGAGACCCGCACTAACTGAGAGGGAGGTGGTAGCGGCATGCCTGATGGTCCCAGAGGAACAAAGATATCCAGAGTAGAGGTTTCCCATGGGGTTCCATAGGATACCCACCAAGGATCTGGGGAAGCGGCTGTGCCACATAGATATGCCTGAATATGCTGTCTTACCAGAGGCTTGGGACATCTATGATTTCAACAGACAATTACTCAACCCGTCCGAGATGTAGAACCATATGAACTATCTCAAGATTGATTTTTCAAGGATCTACCCTGTCAGGGTCGGCTTAATGGTATCCCAGGTGGATGGGGAGTAGTACCTTGATGAGATAGAGGATTTTGTACACTCTCAGAGTTCTCTACGTCCAATGACAGATCGAGTGAAGGTGTTGCTTGATCGAATGGACCCTTTGTAGTTTTCGGCTGCCGAATTGAAAGAGTGTTTCCCTATATCGGAAGAATTAGATGATTCTTCATGGGGGGAGGAGGCCAGTGGGGGAGCCCTCTGGGGGAGGGTGAGGTCGACAATTTAGACCTAAGGCTGGAAGAGTTTTCAGAGGTAAAAACCTTAAACCACTTTCCTATAGTCCTCT
The DNA here is from genome assembly GCA_963277665.1 of Viscum album. Classification (NCBI taxonomy): domain Eukaryota; kingdom Viridiplantae; phylum Streptophyta; class Magnoliopsida; order Santalales; family Viscaceae; genus Viscum; species Viscum album. The sequence goes on from OY728144.1 coordinate 399,548,521, forward strand.
TCCAAGACATTTAGGACCTTTCAACTAATAGTTGACCAATACAGGAGGGTCTCATATGCAAAACTCACTCCCGCTCAATAATAGATATAGCTGCGGGAACATTAGGATCTGCGCCCATGGCTACAATGATTATCATTCCCAGTAGGGCCATGAAACTGAGGTTGTCCTCCCAAAGCCTTTAATGTTTCCCACCATATACGGAGGGCCACGCCTCAGGTTTCCAATAACAACAACTCAAGGGATAGACCAAATGTTTGATCTATGTATGTATGCTTCATAAAATTCGTAAATGTCATCAATTGATCAGGTTAACTCATGTCTACGGACTTTTTGTAGGCATAGTTCTATAAATGGCATGGGCCTTATTAGTGAGGATTATTGGAGCTCCTAGCACTTCATTTCCCAGGGGAACACTAGGGGTTGTGGAAGTGGACGCCTATACTTACCAAGCTGCAATGATCCCTATCATAGGTGGAACCGTTAGTATGATATAACCTGAAGTTATCAAGGTGGAATCTGATGATGGGGATCAATCAGATGACACATGTCCTCACTTACCCTATCAGAAATCAGATGCAGACCCTGCTGACAAGTTCCTAGAGGCATTCCCTGCATATAAACCCGCCGACTTTGCGGACAGGGACAAGATGACTTATGATGAATGGGATAGAAAAATAGTATATCTCTGGTCGTGGAAGCTGATCAAGTGATTCATCAATGATACCCCTTAAGCGGAATGGATAGACTATATGGGAAGGCTTTGTTCCGCTACGTGAACTATGTGTTGGAGGAGTTGATGCCTAGCATTCTCATATGCTCATCTGAGACTTCATGGCAGAAAATATTTGGGAGCATGATTATGGACTTGGTGTGGGATGGTAGTGGAGGGAATCAATGAACATAAAGAGGATCCAGGAGTCTAAAAATGAGAATCAATAGTTGCAGGCATGGGTGAACGAGTGCTCTAATTTCCTCGATGCACAATCGAGGCTCACATCACGCTCAAAGGCCCAACTTGAACAGGTTGAATAACGGATGAAGAAAGCCTCTGAGGAGATGGCCACTATCCAAGATAAGGAATATCAGGCCCGAATCAAGGCTGATGAACTACACCCCATCACATCCAAGGAGGAATGAAAGCTAAATAGGTGACAATAGATCTAGGACGCCACAAGACAAAGGGTGGTGGAGCTGGAATACTCTATTGAAGAGGTCAACCCATCCATGGGAGTGGAAAATCCTTGGGTGTTGTAATGTATGTAAATTCATAGATGTACTTTCATTCTTTTATTGTTTATGATATCTACATGCATGAGTTCCATTACTTTTTCTGGTTTATTTCATGTCCATCACATTCGTGAAATATCCAGTGATCAATCCCTATACTCAGGTGGGTCGGGCCCAATGTGAGAAATAAGGGATGATGACTTCGTTATTCCATATGAATCTGAAAGAGTCATCCAAGATTCAAACATCTAGGGTTTGAACAACTGAACTAGATTTCTAGAAAGAAACAGAGAGGCCTGACTAGAGAATGACGTTCTCAAAACAATTGAATTTTCGTTTTCCTAGTGTTCTCTAGTGCACGAGAGGGGTAACTCCAATGGAATTAGAATCGATCCGAACATAGAAGAATGAAAAGAATGAATCACAATAACCAAAATTCGAAACACTGTGGGGGTATCATGATAATGAATGGTAACTTTTTACCATGTTTGAAACACATTATCTCTATTGAGTTAGCCTAAAATGTGGATAACAAATGAGGGCCGATCGCTGACCATGTTCGAATCACGGAGCCTAACTCAAAATTTCATCCTTTAGTCTTAAGAACGGTAGCCTAGGACAGTAGGCATCCCATAGGTCAAACATCCATACTATTAGGGGGTTCCTTTAGGAATGAAAGAGGATGAGCTTCCAAATAAAGGGTACACAAAGCATGAAGGGTGGAGTGAAGGGTTTTTCTAATGGAGTCCAACACTCTTGAAATTATGCCACCATGATAAAAAAACATTAGGTGGTTGCATCGATCTGATCAGAGATCATACCTATTTCAAGATAGAGACTCTCTAATGAGGTCCTAGAATGCCTTTCCATTTTACATCATTCAGATGCGGATGCTGAATGGAATAGTTTAATGTCATATGACCAGGATGTTGCACATAGTTTTAAGGAGATACTGCCTGGACCTTGGCTAACAGTTTAATGTCATATTGCATGGACTATATCCAAATACCTGAATTTTCCATGTAATGTTTTTAATTATATGGAATTATTATGAGTCTAGGAAAATTTAAGGAGTGTGGTTCCAAGTCCTGGTGTGCCCGAAATGAATTTCTGAACTTTTTTTAAGCCACTTTTAGTAAACGTGTGGGCGGTGTTTTTTATCTTTTGAACAGGTGCTCAGATTAAAAATTCAAGGGAACCATTGAATATGCAACACCATGATTCACTTAAGAGAGTATTCAATTCAGTCGTAGATGGTTAATTGAAAAATATAGTATTTGGAAATTTAAAGAATAATAAAATAACAATGTTATTTTATTCCTTTTTTTATTTTCCTCCAATAGATGAAAAGCGGTGGCGGGACAGGCGACATGTCAATCCATAAAATTTATTTATTCACATTTACATGTAACCGCACCATTGGGAATTTTCATGGTCCATTAATTAAATGATCCTCATAAATTCCTTGGAGAATTACCCACCTCTTCACCCTCCTATTTATATAATGCTCATGGTGGGGTGTTGGAACGGATTCACCAAGAAATGAGGCTCTGGAAAAGTGCCATGATGACAACCACCTGGAGGACGAGACCAGTTTCAGCGAGTGGTGACCAGCACCACTGAATCACGAACCAAAAACAACGATGAAGGACGTTCCGTTGAGCGTCACCAGCGGATGTCTTATCCAGGTAGGGAAATTTGGGTAAAGTTCATCCTTATGAGATAACTTGTTGACCACCTGATAAGATGCTAACACAAAGGGTGTAGGACAAATGAACAATCCCGGAACCCTCACCCTCTTTGATATTTTTCTTGTTCTTCTAGAACAGTTTTCCAGACATAGCGGCATGATGAGACCGGAGGACACGCAGTGGAAACAGTGACCTGAGAGCCTTATAGGCATGGAAGACACAAAAAACAGACCAACTCAGCACGTCAGGTGTCCTGCGGAAGGAACCACCGGCACTCCATGTCTGTGGTGTCCGACGGTGGACAAAGGAGACAAGAGGTGACCAACCACTGGTAGTGGGAAGCGGCACGCCGTTTCACACCGCAACGGGCGGCCTGAGCTAGCTGCACGAGACTTGGGCGGTGCCCGTAGGTGCCACCGAGGGCAGAAACCATAACCAGTTGGACGCATTAGAAGGGTGTGGTGTGGCCCCGCTCCGCGCGATGTTGGTGGAAGCCAGTCAGGAAAACGACTAACTGTTTCAAGTGGTGGGGTAGCACCCCACCGGTAGGGTGAAACGGTCCCAAAACTGTGGGGCCAGTGGAGAAGGTGGTCTGCCTTCTGGAGGACCGGGATTGTCACAACCCATCCTCGGGGCCCGTGTCGTGACTACCCCAAGCCCGCATTTAATAGGCCAAGGGTAGGCGACTAGCACCAAAGGCATAAATCCTAATAACTGGGAAGGAATTGCCTTTATAAAAGTAAACAAAACACTACAGAGTACAAGCGGAAGTAAAACACTAAGTACAAAAGGAAGTGCTGAAAAGTAAATGGGCCAGGATACAAACCCAACTGAAAAGTACAGCTATAACTGAATGGAAGTACAACAAAAAAGATAACCAACTAGAAGAATAGAAGCAGCTCCTGGGTCATCCACCTCAGATCCTACCTGAAGGGTAGGTACAGATAGCGCAACTCCTGGATCGTCCACCACGGATCCTACATGAAGGGTAGGTACAGTTAGCCTCCACAACACTCTCACCCGTGAACCTCCTCTGAGTATCGTCTTGTCGTGAAATCCACCTCCAGATACTGACTCGTTGTGAGGTCCACCTCCGGGTACAGTACAGTCCTCGAACACTCGACCTCTGTCAGCGCTGTCCATTGTCTACAACCAACACAACGAGGTACGGGCATAGCCCATACGTGGGTGAGTATACGATACATAGTAGGGACCCCGAGACCCTCAAGGTCTCACTAAATCCAACAAGGATAACCAAAATTAAAGATATCAACAGATAACCTCTATTAAGGTATATTCCCATACATATACCTAAGTTATCAAGTAACCCATCTGAATCATGAGGAAAACACAAAGGTTATTGACTCTGCTCAAACCAGGATTTTATTCATGATGTCAAAACAATAGCTGCTGGATAACTCCTCCTCTGTCGAGTACAGTGGGCCTGCCGCTACAACCAAGCATGCCCCACTAACTTTGGACTGCTGAAGTACTCCACCTGTCGAGTACTGTGGGCCTGTCGCTGTAACCAAGTGCATCCCACCATGGGTCTGCCACTACAATCAAGCACACCCCCTCATAGCCTACAGAGGTACTCCTTCTGTCAAGTACCGCAGGTCTTCCGCTACAACCAAGCGCACCTCTACTGTGGGTCTGCTGCTATAACCAAGCGCACCCCACTAGGCTATCCTAATCAATCCGAGATGATCAATCAGCAGTCGTCAAGTCTCAGCCAGCTACTAAGTCTCTGCACTCTGCTAGCTCATCACCGGGAGGGTCCGCTCCACAAGCTACTGGCCGATACTCCATGTGTCACAATTTCCCATGAAGAGGTATCACAAAATACCTCCTCGTGATAGGGGTCTCAACGCAACAGACGGCGCGTCAATCAGACGCTCAGTCTGTGAGTTATTAGCCTTTTAATCCCGGGGGCCCGGTTGGTTTCATGTACGAACCAACCTGACCACATATCAATTATACCCCAAACTCTCATAGGATATACTCATAGTGAATGTTTCTCAACGTCATTAGCAACGCTGGTGACAGTTCTTCAAACGGTCGTCAGGTCTGAAAGTTATCGGCTTTTCCGTTCTAGGGGCCCAGTTGGATTTTGGGTACAATCCTACCTGGCCTTACTCAAACTGCATCCAATCCTCAGGTGAAGTATTCCAAAAGTTCTGTCTCATCAAGAAGAATCCAACAAAGTTGACGGCACGTCAATCGGACGTCCGGAGCTCAACTTATAAGTGTTTCCGCTCCGAGGGCCCGGTTGGTTTCGTGTTCGAACCAACCCGTACATACTCAAAGTTCTCTAAAACCTTGAGTGAAATATACCGAAACGACCGTATCGATCCAAGGATCGCTACACAACTGACGTTGCATCGATCTGAGGTCTGTATCCCATGATATGGGATAAATACTGGAAGTGATCCGAAAATGGGGGAGTCTGGGCCCGGTCCGACCCGTCCCAACCCCCTTGGGTCGGCCCCAACCGGGTCGACCTGACCCGGGTTTGGGTCCGACCCGGCAGGGCGCGGCCCAGCCCGGCGGGGCGTGGCATGGTCCGGTCTGCACAACCCGGACCGGCCCAGCCGAGTGGCACGCTGGCTCGGCCAGCGAGCCGAGCAGGGGGCGCGGCCCCCCGCAGTCCCCCGCAGTCCTTGTGCTCCACAGATGTAGCGAGCACCGCGTCCTACTCCCCTGGATCCCGCATGGCCACGGGATCAGACTGCCGCCGCAGCTTCAGCTGCGGTGGTTCCTCCTGGCGGTGCGCAGGGGCGCCGGCGGCCCGTGCCGCCGGTTATGTCTGTGGGCTACCAGAGTTGCTCCGGTGGTCCGTATTCAATTCTATCTACAGCGGTGTTCATCTTGGGTCTTGTACTTTACTGCAAAGGCCTCAAATCACTGTTGCGGTCCCGTTCTATCATCGTCGTCAATCCGCGCCCCAACGACAAACTGCAGAGGGTTGTTGGGCCATGTTTGTTCGGCCCGCTTCCTCCACGTTAAGCGTTCTCAAGTGGCAATCCTTTAAACACATGCTTTTAAATCATTGACGAGGGTATAGTTTATTCAAATAAATCATACAAACACCCCACAATTAAATACCCATGCATGAGGGTATAATTCACATAAACACTATAAACGATAACCCCCTACCTTGAAGGAGTTATCGAACGATGATCGTCGCGGGAAAAAGACGTCGCAAAAGACAGCCTCACGGAAGAGAGGATCGTGGGTGTCATAGGACACAACGTCGCATCGTCGATCTCCGAGGAACTAGCGTTCTTCGTCGTCTTTCGTCGGAGGCCGGCGTTCTACGTCGTTCTTCGCGTTCTTCAATGAAGAAGAACGGTCTTCAAGACTAGTGTTATCCTCTTCCAAAACGTCTCGCACAACAAAACAACAATAATAAAATAATGTTTCCCTTATTTTATTACTTATGCCAACCCTTTAAAAATTCAAAATATCACAATCAATTAACGTACGTTGACTAATTAATTGCGAGGGTTCACTTGGCATTTAAATGGGGTGCGGGTGTGTTACTCCATTAAGATGAGTTTAGAAAATTTAAGAGGGAGGTGAGGAGTTATGGAAAAATTGAAGGGGTGGGGCACGTGTGGGCCCCACTGCTCCTTTATTCTCCCAAGGGAATTCGGCAACCCAACGGTCCCACTCCAACCCCCACACCTAGGACATAAACCACATAAGAGTGGGAAAAAGTTTTGTGAAACAACACTTAAACCACTTAGCAAGAAATAAAAATAAAATTGTAAAACAATTATATTTTTTTCCTCACTCCTTTTTTTAACAACTCTTCCCGAGAAAATGCAACTCCAAAAAGGGTCTTCTTAAAAAATTACCAGCACTGTGAGTTCATTGGTGCCCTCAAATTTCGATTCTGAGCACCAGTTAAAATGTTAGAAAAACTCTCTCGTTCGTTCACTGAACATACCCGAGCTAAACTTCAGAAATTGATTCCGGGAACACCGGGCCTCGGAATCAGGTGCCTTCAGAAAGTGCACAGTCGTAAAATTCCAAACAAATTACTAAAAAAATTTCCTTGAAATTTCCGAGTCTTTACATTACTCCCACCTCAGGGATTTACATAGCCATAAAGAATTAACACAAACTAGGGATACAAAAGTGGTATTGAGCACGCATCTGAGCCTTCCGCTCCCATGTGCTCTCCTGGAGGTTTCCGTGCTTCCAACGAAAGCGCACAAGAGGAATCGACTGTCCTCGTAGATCCCACTCCTGTCAATTCTCAACCTCTACTGGAACCCCGCAAAAGTTACCCCATCACCAAAGTCCAGATCCCCATGGTCGATGATATGCGTCGGTTCAAGCACGTATCTCCTCAGTTGAGATACGTGGAAGTCGTCGTGTACCTGGTGCAACTAAGGTGGATAGGTCAAGCGGTAAACTACCTCGCCTACCCTGTTGAGGACCTAGAAGGGTCCGATGAAGCATGGAGATAACTTGCTACCTCGACCAAATCTTCGTAATTCCACGTCGAGGTGAGACCCGTAAGAAAATGTGGTCACCATCCTTGAACTCTAGTGGTCTCAGCCTCCTGTCAGCATAAGACTTATATCGGCTATGAGCTGTCCTCATCCGCTCCTGGATGACCTGGACCTTCTCTATCGTGACCTGGAACATCGTAGGTCCCACAAGAGCTACTAATATTTCTTCTTTGCCGATAAGAGAAATCCGGTCTCATCCCTTGGATGAACCACGTTCTTTGCCTAATTCCATCAATCCGGACATGAATGATGCATTCATGCCATGGACCACGTCGTAAGTCCTCGATGTTACTACCCAGAGATCCAACCGTCACTCTCGCCTCTAAGGGTCGAGTCACACTGTCGGCATTAGCGTGAGGTCACTGGGTCTACCTCAGTAGGAATCTCAAAAGTGAGGGTCAAGTTAACAGCTTTAACCGAAACCACTTAGTACACAAAAAAGAAGGAAGAAAATTTCACAAGGACATGTTTCTTTTATTAGGGCAGCTCGAATTACAAAGACACATAACAATGAAAACAAGGAAACTAGAAGCACCAAGATCAAAGGTCCCATGCTTGGAACTAGTCCTTCTCTTGTCCGCCAGCTTCCAGAGCTCCGTAGTCGTATGCTTCTACTACCTGAAGCTGAGCTATCCCATGTACACCTGTTCCCTGCGGCCGGGGTGGACCTCCTGGTGGTGGTGGTTGCAACACCTCGAAGTGTCGTCCACCTCCAACTGCATGGCCAGCTCCCCTGTCTCGGTCTCCTGTTCATTGAAGTCTGCCTCGATCGAACCTCTGCCTCTTCCTGGGAGGTCCTTCGTTTATCTGTTGGTCATCTGTATGGTGGGTCAGACAGTCACGTGCCATGTGACCAACCCCGTCGCAGGAGTAACACTGTCCACTCCTGGTAAGTCACTCTCCACCCCGGGTGCCTCACACACACGATCCAATGTCATGTGGTAGACCACCTGTAGGTTTGGTCCTCTTAGACCTCTACTTCATCTATCTAATACCCATTGCAGAAGACTCTACTGCATGCCGGCTAGTGGTGGGTCCTGCTACTGGATACTTCTTAGCAAGGAAACTCTCCACTAAGAGGGCTCGCTCCAACACCCCTGTCTGCGTCAGGATGCCGTGAGAAACAACATAAGCTCAAATCTCTCGCCTGAGCCCCTGCTCGAAGGTTCAGTCCCTGAAGAATGGGTCCCGTACTATATCTGTGGAGTAGCGTGAGAGGTCTGTGAACCTCAATGAGTACTGCGCTACAGTCATGCTACCCTGCTTTAGATGCAGTAGCTCCCGAATATGCACCGCTCGAAGGGTGGTAGGTACAAACTCTGCCCGAAATAGGCTCTCAAAGTCTGCCCATAGAAGTTTCGCCTCATCATTCATATGAAGCATCAGGCTCCACCATCTGCCAGCTACTGCCTGAAGGAGGCTGGCAGCAAGGATCACCATGAAGTCTGCTGGCGTCCCTAATAGCCTGAAGACTCTCACCACAGCCTCCAGCCCGTCCTCAGCTGCCTGCGGTTCTGTCTCTCCCCTGAACCTGGGTAGCCTCTGGCGCTAGAACTCGTGCAGTGCCCTAAAGCGACGTGCACTCTCTACTGCTGGGGCTAGTGGCATCGGTGGCCCAATGGGTGGTAGTAACACTAGTGCCTCCGTTGGTGCCTCAACTGGAAGTGGGCCCTGTACTGAGGCCTCGTCGCTCAGTGGGCTATCAGTACGTACAACTATCGGGGCTCTAGCTGGTCGTCCACGGGGAGGCATCCTGAAAGAAACAAACGTGACATGGTCAAACGATTATACCTGGTGTGGTGACCTGGTTTGAGATGACTTTTAAAAAGTTTTGGAAACACACAGGCAATCACTGTTTTCATGCACAAAGTCAGAAATCAGTTGTTAGGGTCCTGGTGTATGGATACGTCGGCCGCCCGCACCAACACTTGACTCCCTGAACTAAAAACCACACACAGTACCCTTAACACTATTGCTTCACAGAAAGAAAATATCAGAGTTATAAGTTATGTGGTAGAACCGACTCATCTGATACCAATTTTTCACGACCCATCCTTGGGGCCTCTGCCGTTACTATCCCAAGCACGCCTTCCATAGGCCTGGGGCTGGCGACTAACACCAAAGGCATAAATCCCAATAACTGGGAATGCATTACCTTTATAAAAGTAAAAAAACACCACAAAGTTCAAGAGGAAGTAAAACACTAAGTACAAAAGGAAGTGCTGAAAAGCAAATGGGTCGGATACAAACCAAACTGAAAAGTACAACTACAACTGAATATATGTACAACAGAGAAGGCAAGAAGCTGGATGAATAGAAGCAGCTCCTGGGTTGTCCACCTCGGATCCTACCTGAAGGGTAGGTACAAATAACACAGCTCCTGGATCGTCCACCATGGATCCTACCTAAAGGGTAGGTACAGTTAGCCTCCACAACGCTCCCACCCATCAAACTCCTCCGCGTATCATCTCGTCATGAAATCCACCTCCAGATACTGGCTCGTCGTGAGGTCCACATTCGGGTATCGTCCTGTCCTCGAACACTCGGCCTCTGTCAGCGCTGTCCGTCATCTGCAACCAACACAACGAGGTGCAGGCATAGCCCATGCAGGGGTGAGTATACTATAATCAGTAGGGACCCCGAGACCCTCAAGGTCTCACTAAATCCAACACGGATAACCATAATGAATGATCTCAATAGATAAACTCTACTTAGGTATATGCCTATACATATACCTAAGTTATCATGTAACCCATCTCAAACATGAGGAAAACACAAAGGTTATTGACTCAGATCAAACCAGGATTTTATTCATGATGTCAAAACCATGGCTACTGGATAACTCCTCCTCTATTGAGTACAGTGGGCCTACCACTACAACCAAGCGCGCCCCACTAAACTTGGACTACTGAATTACTCCACCTGTCGAGTACTGTGGGCCTGCCGCTGCAACCAAGCACATCCCACCATGGGTTTGCCGCTACAAACAAGCACACCCCCTCAAAGCCTATAGAGGTAATTCTTCTGTCGAGTACCACGGGTCTGCCACTACAACCTAGCGCACCTCCATCGTGGGTTTGCTGCTACAACCAAGCGCACCCCACCGGGCTATCTGAATCACTCCGAGACGATCGATCAGTAGTTGTCAAGTCTCATCCAGCTACTAGGTCTCTGCACTCTACTAGATCATCACTGGGAGTGTTCTCTCCATGAGCTACTAGTCGATACTCCAAGTGTCACAAAGTCCCACGAATAAGTATCACAAAAAACCACCTCGTCATATGGGTCTCAATGAAACAGACGGGGCGTCAATCGGACACCCGATCTATGAGTTATTAGCCTTTTAGTCCCAGGAGCCCGGTTGATTTCGTGTACAAACCAACCGGACCACATCTCAACTGTACCCCAAACTCTCATTGGGTATACTCATAGGGATTGTTTCTCAACGTGATTACCAACACCGCTAACGGTTTGTCAAACGGTCGTCCGGTCTGAAAGTTATCGGCTTTTTCGTTCCAGGGGCCCAGTTGGATTTCAGGTACAATCCAACCCATACTTACTCCAACTACATCCAAACCATAGGTGAAGTATACCAAAGGTTCATTCTCATCAAGAGTAATCCATCAAAGTCGACGACACGTCAATCGGACGTTCGGAGCTCAAGTTATAAGTGTTTCCGCTCCGAGGGCCCGGTTGGTTTCGTGTTCGAACCAACCCGGCCATACTCAAAGTTCTTTGAAACCTTTATTGTAATATACCGAAACGACCGTCTCGATCCAAGGATCGCTACAAAACTGATGGTGCATTTATCGGAGGTCTGTAGCCCAAAATAGGGGCAAAGGACCGGAAGTGATCCGAAAATGGGGGGTCTGGGCCCGGTCCGACCCAACCCAACCCCCCCGGTTGACCCAACCCGGGTCCGTGTCCGACTCGGCAGGGTGCGGGCCAGCCTGGCTGGGTGCGGCCTGGTCCGGTCCGCGGAACCCGGCCCGGTCCGGCCGGGTGGCATGCTGGCTCGGCCAGCAAGCAAAGCGGGGGACGCGGTCCCCCGCGGCCCTTGTGCTCCGCGGACTCGGCCAGCGCTGTGTCCTGCTCCCCCGGATCCCACGGCCGCGAGATCTGGCCGCCTGCCACCGCGGCTTCAGCTGCAGCGGTTTATCCTGGCAGCGCACTGAGGCACCGCCCCCTACGAGCGGCCGACCGGTGTCGGCCGCTCCGCCAGCGTCTCGCGCCGCCGGTGATGTCCGCGGGCCACCGGAGTTGCTCCGATGGTCCGTTTTCAATTCCGTCTGTGCCAGTGATCATCTTGGGTCCCGTAATTTACTACGAAGGCCTCAAATCACTGTTGCGGTCCCGTTCCATCATCACCGTCAATCCGTGCACCAAAAAAAACTGCGGAGGGTTGTCAGGTCGTGTTTGTTCGGACCGCTTTCTCCGCGTTAGGTGTTCTCAAGTGGAAATCATTCAAACACATGCTTTTAAATCATTGACGAGGGTAAAATTTATTCAAATAAATCATACAAACACCCTTCAATTAAATTCCCATGCACAAGTGTATAATTCACATAAACACTATAAATGAAAACCCCTACCTCGAAGGAGTTGTCGAACAATGATCGTCACGGGAAAAAGATGTCGCGGAAGACGATGTCATGGAAGAGAGGATTTTGGGCATCACGGGACATGGCATCGCGTCGTCGATCTCCGAGGAACAAGCGTTCTTCTTCTTCTTTCATCAGAGGCCGACGTTCTTCGTCATTATTTGCGTTCTTCAACGAAGAAGAACATTCTTCAATACTAGATTACTCCTCTTCCAAAACTTCTCACACAACAAAACAACAATAATAAAATAAGGTTTCCCTTATTTTATTACTTATGCCAACCCTTTCAAAATTCAAAATATCACAATCAATTAACATGCGTTGACCAATTAATTGTGAGAGTTGACTTGGCATTTAAAAGGGGTGCAGGTGTGTTACTCAATTAAGATGAGTTTATAAAATTTAAGAGGGAGGTGAGGAGTTATGGAAAAAGTGATGGGGGTGGGGGTTGTGTGGGCCCCACCTCTCCTTTATTCTCCCAAGGGAAGTTAGAAACCCAACGGACCCACTCCAACCCACACACCTAGGAGTTAAACCACATAAGAGAGGGAAAAAGTGTTGTGACAAAACACTTAAACCACTTAGCAAGAAAAATAAATAAAAGTGTAAAACAATTATATTTTTATTCCTCACTCCATTTTTTTAACAACTCCTACCGAGCAAACACAACTCCATATGGGGTCTTCTTAAGTAATTACTGGCGCTGCGAGTTCAGCGGTGCCCTCAGATTTTGATTCCGAGCACCGGTTCAAAAGTTAGAAAAACCCGCTCGTTCGTTTACTGAACGTACTCGAGCTAAACTTCGGAAATTGATTCTGGGCACACCGGGCCTCAGAATCAGGTACTGTCAGAAATTGTGCACTCATAAAATTCCAAATAAATTAAGAAAAAAATTTCCTTGAAATTTACGGGTCTTTACAGGGATGAACCCGCCTAGCGGGTCGAGGCAGACCCGCAGGACAGATCCCTGGCCCAGTGGGCCAGACCCACAACCTAGCAGGCTAGTGCGGGTGGGCTGAGCCCCACCCCGCAAGCAGGGCCAACCGCGGCCCGGGCCAGCGAACCATGGGACAACCTCAACCTTCCATACCCAGTGAACCGAGCCAATCCTTAAAGGGCTAGACACGAGCGGGGTCAGGTAGACCCCGAGAACCATTGTGTCGGGCTGGTCTGACCGAGTCGGACTAGGCCCAGACCCAACCGGCCCTGAAATAAATAAATGCCTATAAATGATGAACCAGGTGTCTGTTTGACATGTCGTCAGTGTCATTGGGACCCCTTCTGGGAAGTTGTCCGTTTGGAATATTCTGGCAGGCCTGACCGAGCCAGGACAGACCGAGGAGCAATCACTCTCATTCATGGAAATAGATGTACCTGATAGACCGAGAGTCTGATCGACATGCCATCTATGGCACAAGGACCCGTGTGACAACGAATTCTTTTAAAGACACTCTAAGGTATTTATGACGGAGTTTGACATGCGACTTGGGTTAGATAAGACTTGAATCCAAACATGAACTTTTTAGAAAAGTGCCAACATCTCACAGACCGGGCGTCCGATCGACACACCATCTATCACGTTGGGACTCCTATGATAGGGTGGTACCTTGGGTATGATTTTTTTGTGGGACTTCGTACCGATTGAAATTTGACCGATGGCTTGAGTAGCGGTTCTCCCAAAAACAAGCATTCTATGAGCATGAATCCTATGAAAGATTGTCATGGAAGTAGCAACCCTGTGTGGATCTACATCATAGAGACCCTGTGTAGATCTACATTATAGATTCTCAATGAGGACCAGTTTTGGAGTGTCCCATCAAGGATCAGTAACCTGCAAACCCATTTGAATCGACATCGAGAGACCCTATGTGGATCAGCCTTCTAGAGACCCTGTGTGGATCAACATTCCAGTGACCCTGTGTGGATCATCATTCTAGAGATCCTGTGTGGATCAGCAGTGCGCAACTAATGAGGACCATCTTTAGAGATTCTGATTGTAAATCAGTGACATACGTCCATGTGTGGATTGAAAATGGAACAACACTTTCGTGGATCAGTTTTGGAAACTTCCTAAAAGAATAAAATGATATAGCTTAAGACTAGTCATCTTTATTCCTAAACTCTGAGTTATATACTAGGTGTGAGAAGACTATTTCTTCGTGCTTTATGATTAAGGCCATTTTTTGGTTTTTCTGTTGTGGAACTCTGGGAGACCTTCGGTGGTCTCTAGGTCCCTATTGAGTATTGTTATACTCACCCCTACATGGGGTTCACCCATACCTTGTTGTGTCTTGTGCAGATGACAGGAAAATTTGACTGAGGTTTGGGAGCTAGGACTAGGCAGTGCTTGAAGGTGGAACCTTAGACGTGACGTGCTGCAGTGACAACCGACCATGAGCTATACCTACCCTTTAGCTAGGAAACTTAGAAGATGATTCTGGGATTTTTTTTTCTATTGTTGTTGTACTTTTTAGTGGGTCTTGTATTCTGACACCCTTTTACTTTCAGTAAACATCTTTTTACTAATTCAGTTTTACTACGTGGGTTGTGATCATTGTATTCTTGGACTTTGTGCTTGAAGGTTTAAAAGCAATGCCTTAACTTTTTAGGGATATTCCTTTGGTGCTAGTTTCCAACCTCTAGCCTATGGAAGGCGGGCTTGGGGTAGTCATGGAACAGGCCCCAAAGGACGGTTCGTGATGAAGTGGTATCAAAGGAGTTAGTTCTGATAAAAAATTATGACTCTAATCTTTTTAATAGGGGAATAGTGTTAAGTGTTTTGAGTGTGGTTTTTAGTTCAGGGAGTCAAGAGTTTGTGTGGTGTCCAACATATCAATACACAAGGATCTTGAATTCTGATTTCTGACTTGGTACACGAAAACACTGTTTGCGTGTGTTTTGGAAATGTTGTTTTTATATTGATCTATTTTAGTTAGCTCACATGGTATAACTTATTAATCATGGCACACTTGTTTTTCTATGAGATACTACCGGGTAGACAGCCAGCCAGAATTCTTATGAGAGATCATGATGACGGCCCACCGAGTGATGAGTCATTATTGCAGTGCCCTCTTACAGAGATAGTACCATCGGGTGGTGTACCGGCAGCACCACTACCCATTGGGAAGCCATTGCCACTAGCCCCACCAGCAGATGGTGCATACTGACTGAGTGTTTTACATGAGTTTCAGTAGAAGAGGCCTCAAAGGTTTTGAGGTAATATGGATCTGGAAGCAGCTGAGGACTAGCTAGAGGCTATGGCCAGAGTTTTCCACCTGGTTGGGACACCATCCGACTAGATGGTGATCCTAACTACCGAACTTTTCTAGAGAGTAGCAGGGAGATAGTAGAGCCTGATTCTCCAGACACATGACGAGGCAACCTCCACTTGGGTAGATTTAGAGGGCCTCTTTAGGGCATAGTTTGTTCTAGCGACTCTACACTCTATGAATATACATAATCTTCCACACTTACAGTAGGGCAGCCTGGCCGTGGCCCAGTACTCAGTGAGGTTCACCAACCTCTCACTCTACTCTACCAACATGGTGTGGAACTTTTTTTTTTCAGGGACCAAACCTTTGGGCAGGGACTTTGACGGGAGATTGGAGCTTCGATGGTATCTCTATGCATCCAAACTCATGATTGAGGGTAGAGAGAGAACTCTTGTTCGAGAGTTTCCTTGCTGAGCGGATACTGAAAACGAGACACACCATCAGGCGACACGTAGCAGAGTCATCTGCGACTGATAATAGGCAGATGACACAAAGGTACAATCGGACCAGACCTTCTAGTAGAAAACCCTGGGATATAGGGTTAGACGTGTGAGGCTCATAATGTAGATAAGGCCAACTTAGGAGCATATTGCGCTTCACGTGCGTTGGGTAGGTCCACATGGATCACAGCTTCCTGACCAGCCACACAGACGACCAGTTGACGGTCGAGTGACCGTAGAGGCAGAGGTAGATATTCGAGCAAGGAGGTATGTCGGTATCTATATGTGGTAGAGGATAAGGCTGTACAATAGTCAGTGGGTGATGATTTGAGGTGCTACCGCCATCACCTCCAGGTGGTCCACCCCAACCACAGGGAGCAGCTGGACAGGGGCGAGATCAGCTCCAAGCATCTGAGGCATATGACCACGACACTCCATAGATGATTTAAGGTATGATCTATGTCTACTCCACCTTAACTACAGTACTTATAGACATAGTTTCTGGTCATTCTTTCATTTCCACGACTCTCGTTCAGAGTTATGAGATTTTGGTGGAGACGTTGGCTCGATCCTTGCGATTAGAGACTCCTACAGGAGAATATTTTATGATTACACACAGGTTCCAACGATGTGATATTACTCTAGGAGGTGAGAGATAAATTTGGGATCTTTTAGTAGCGACGTCGAGGCCTTACAATGTCATCTTGGCTATGGACTGGTTATTCACAGTCCATACTCAGATTGACTGCATTAGTTGCAAAGTGTGGTGTGTCCGCGATGATGGGACCAGGTTTGCCTTCAACTGTGAGAAGGGAACATTTATAGCACAATATGGACTTAACAGGAGGAGGGTGTAGCTAACCACACATCAGTTGTCTAACCTTACCCTCAGAGTAGTTGAAGTTGAGAGTCCGAGCTATCTTGTAGTGGTGGACTAGTATGATGATGTCTTCCCTGATGATGTTCTAGAACTACCTCTTCATATAAGTGGAATTATACATCGACCTGTACCCCATGAAGCCACCAATATCTAAATAGAATAACTGATGGCTCCTGCAGAGCTTTGTGAGTTATGGGTACAAATGGAGGACATTCAGAGGAAGGGGATCATAAAGCCCTGTATTTCACCATGGGTAGCCCTGTTTTTTATTCGCCAAGAAGCCAAATGGGAGTTTGAGGCTCTATATGGATTATCAGTGCATGAACCAAGTGACCATGAAGAATAAGTATCAACTTCTGAAGATTGATAATCTCTTTGACCAGTTAAAGAGAGCTCGTTGGTTTTTGAAGATAGACCTCAGATCAACCTATCATCAGCTCAGGGTGAAAGATGAGGATGTGCAAAAGAAAACCTTCAGATGTTATTATGGACACTATGAGTTATTTTCTATTCCATTTGGTGTGACCAACGCCCCTGCAATTTTCATGGGACTCATGAACAATATCTTTCATCCATACCTCAATCACTTTGTGGTGGTCTTAATCAAGCTCACCTTGATATTCTTGGCATCAGTGGAGGAGCATCCCTATCATCTGCAGATAGTTCTAGATACAAGCTAAGAGAACCAAATTTATGGTAATCTCTCTATGTGATAGTTCTGGATATAATAGGTCCACTTTCTGGGACATGTTATCTTAGATGCTAGAGTTGTAGTGGATCTGGAAATGATAGAGATTGTACTAGCTTGGGAGCCACCCAGGAGTGTGAACATGGTATGCAGTTTCCTGGGGTTGGCTGGGTACTATTGAATATTTGTACCAGACATTTCCAGAGTTTCGGCACCATTTTTAGTATTGACAATGAAGGTAAAACCCTTCATGTGTATGGGGAGATGCTAGCAGAGTTTTCCGAAGCTGAGGCAGAGACTAACAAGTTCCCCTATCTTGAGACTATCAGAATAGGGTTTTTGGTATGTAGTCTACTATGAAACATTAGGGGCCAGACATGGATGTGTCTTTATGTAGGATCGAAAAATTATCGCTTATGGTTTATGATAACTGAGACAACATGAGACAAACTATGCTACCCATGAACTAGAGTTAGCAGTAGTGGTCTTTACACTGAAGATATGGTGACACTACTTGATGGGTGAATTGTTTACTATTTACTCTGATCAAAAGAGTCTCAGGTATATCTTCTCATATAAGGACCTGAACCTGAGACAATGATGTTGGCTAGAGATCCTCCAGGACTACGACTTTGAGATTGTATACACTCCTAGAATGAGGAACATAGTAGCAGACACACTCTGCCAGAGGTCTGGTCTACAGTTGATGAGTGAGGACATAGATAATATAGCCATGTTGCAGATATCCTTTGTGGATAGAAATGGATCCCCTTACCACCCTTCTAAAACTGTCACTCCCCCACTTTTTCAGCGAGTTCGGAAGGCACAACTTTTGTACATTGACTACAAGGCTCAATGTGCTCAGATATCCTCAGAACATGCACCTGATGGATTTTCTGAAGTTGGGGAGAATTTCATCCATTTCAGTGGATGCACCACGGTACCGATGGTGCTACGAGAGGAGGTGTTTAGGGAGTTCAATAAGACCCCTCTCACGGTACATAATGGTGTGGTGAAGATATTTCAGGACCTCCAGCATCAGTACTAGTGTCCATGGATGAAGAATGTTGTGGTAGAGTTTGTTTCACGGTGCCTCACTTGTCAACAAGTGAAGGCCGATCATCAGGTTCCAGGAAGCTTACTGAATCCATTAGAGGTACCAGAGTGTAAGTGGGATGGTATTCCATGGATTTTGTGACAGGGCTACCATGTACATTTAGGGTCCACGATTCCAACTGGGTGATCATTGACCAACTAACCAAGTAGGCCCACTTCCGACCCATCCGAGAACAGAGATCATTATAGGGCTTGAGATGCCTCTACATACAAAAGATTCTATGGCTTCATGGAATTTCATTGACAATATGCTATGATCTTGACACATGTTTTACATCATGATTATGGAAGGTATTACAGGAGGCGTTCAGAACGTAGCTATATTTAAGCACCGCCTTTCATTCACCGACTAATGGTCAAATAGAGTAGTCCATTCAAACACTCGAGGACAAGAATTGTGCTTACATCATAGATTTTGGCCATAGTTGGGCGGATCGCCTGCCCATGGTGGAGTTTACGTATAATAATAACTATCACTCCACCATCGGTATGACACTGTTTGAGGCCTTGTACGGTCAACCATGCAGATCACCTATACGCTGGACAGACCAGGGGGAGTTGGCACTTATGGGTCCATAGTTGGTACAGGCTACCACGTAGAAGGTGCAGATCATCTAGGAGTATATGAAGAGTGCATAGAGCAGAACTACATCTTATGATGACAGGAGACAGAGACATTTGGAGTTCGAGGAGGGAGAACATGTATTCTTATGAGTCTCACCTCGCTGAGTTTTTATGATAATGGTCCAGGGTGAAAATCTATCTCCAAGGTTAATTAGAACATTTTGGTTCTTAGAAGAGTTGTAAAGGTGGCATATCACCAATATCTTCGCCCACAGATGCATCATGTGCATGATGTTTTCCATGTGTCGCATCTGAAGAAGTACGTTCATGAACTATCACACGTTATTGACTTGGGTGAGCTGGACATTGATGAAGGGGAAACATTTACTAAGGTTCCAGTGGAGATTGAGGATCTACAGGAGAAGGTCCTTAATGGATGATTGATACCTCTTGTGTGTATTCGCTGGAAGAAAGGGAACATCTAGGAGAGCACATGGGAGTGGAGGGGTTAGATTCAAGCTTAGTACCCCCATTTGTTTCCGAAGTCTATGTTATGCCTTTCAGGGAAAAAAAGCCCTAAGGTGAGGATAATGTAAATACCCAGATTTACCATGTAATTTTTTAATTATAAGGAATTATTACAAGTCTAAAAAAACTGAAGATGCGTGATTCTGAGGCCCGGTGTGCGCAGAATGAATTTATGAACTTTTTATGGTATGTTCAGTAAATGCGCTGGAGACATTTTTTATCTGTTGAACCGGTGATCGGATTAAAAATATGAGGGAACTGTTGAATCCATAGTGCTGGGATTCATTTAAGGGAGGCTTCACTTATATCACATAAGTTCGGGAGAAAAAGATAGTTTTGGGACATTTAAAAGAATAATAAAATAACAACGTTATTTTATTCCTCTTTTTCTTTTCCTCCAACGGATGAGCGGCGATGACGGGACTGATGACATGTCAAGACATAAAATTGATTGAATATCTTTTACTTGTAACCACACTATTGGTAATTTCGGTGGTCCATTAATTAAATGAACCTCATAAATTTCTTGGAGCGTTACCCACACCTTACCCCTCCTATTTATATTGAGCTCGGGGTAGGGTGTTGGCATGGATTCACCAAGTGAAGAACCTCTAGAAAAGTTCCAAGACACCAACCACCTAGAGGATGAGACCAGTTTCAGCGAGTGGTGATGAGCACCACCGAATCAAGAACCGATGACAAAAACGAAGTAATTTCCATCGATCGTTGTCAGTAGAATTCTTATCTAGGTTGGGGAATTGTTGTAAAGTTCATCTTTATGAGATAACTTGTTGATCACCTGATGCGATGCTAATGTGGAGGGTGTGGGACAAAAGAACAAGTCCCGTACCCTCTGACTCTTCAGTATTTGTCTTATTTTTCTATAATGGTTTTCCAAATGGTAAGGTAGGATGAAACTGGAGGACATGCAGCGACGACAGTGACCTGAGGGCCTCCTAGGAACTGAAGAAACAAAAAACGGACAAACGGAGCATGCCCAGTGGCCCGTGGAAGGAACATTCAGTGTTCCATCTGGGTGGAAGCTAGGGGTGGCTGAAGGAGACCTGCGTTGATTAGCTGCGTGCAGTAGAAGCAGCGCACTGTCGTGCCCCGCGATGACCAGTGGCGGCCGGCACAAGCCAGTTGTGTGGGACAAGGGTGGTGCCCGCAGGCGCTGCCGGTGGTAGCAGTCAAATCCATCACACAAAAGAAAGAGGGTGCAGTGTGGCCCAATGCCATGCCACATTGGCGGAATCTAGTTGGCTAAACGACTGACCATTTTATGCGGTGGGGCAGTGCCCCACCGGTTGGGCGAAACGGCCCCACAACCACAGGGCTAGCGGAGAAGGTGGTCTGACTTCTGTCAGATTGGGATGGATGCGGGTCATACGAGCTAGCCAGACTCGCCTAATGGGTTGGGACAGACCTACGACCTATCGGGCTGGACCCACCCAGGGAGTTGTGCCAGACCCCCGGCCCTGCAGGCCAGTGCGTGTGGGTCGCGCCCCACCCGGCGGGCAGGGCCAACTGCGGCTCGGGCCTGCCAACCATGTGCCAACCCCGATGGGCCAGTCCCAGTGAACGAGGCTGACCCTTAATGGGACAGAACTGGGTGGGTTCATTTAGACCCCATGAAACATTGTGTCGGGCAGGTCCGACAGAGTCAGACCGGGCCTAGACCAACCTACCCCTGAATAAATAAACGTCCATAACTGACTAACCAAGTGTCATTTTTACATGCCGTTTGTGGCGTTGGGACCCCTTTTGAGAATCATTCCCTTTGGCATATTCCGGTGGTCCCGACTGAGTCAGGTCAGACTAATATGCAATCCATCTCGTTCATTGAAAGGGATGTAACTAACAGTTCGGGCGTCTAATCGACGCGCCGTCTGTGGCATAAGGTCTCGTGTTACAAAGTGGTCCTTTGGAGATAATCTAAGTGAATTTTGATGGAGTTTGATGTGAAACTTGGGCTGGATTAGAATTGAATCCAACTAGGACCTTTTTACAAAAGTGCCCACATCTCACAGACTGAGCGTTTGATCGACGCGTCATCTGACACGTTGGGACCACTATGATGGGGCAGTCCCTTGAATATGCTTTTTTCTACGCGGCTTCTTACCGGTTGAAATATAACCGATGTCTTGAAAAGTAGTTCCCCCAGAAACAAGTATTCAATGAGCGGGAATCCTGTGACCTTCTATCTTGGAAGTAGTGACCCCGTGTGGATCAGCATCATAGAGACCTTATGTGGATCAGCATCATAGCTACCTGATGAGGACCGGTTTTAGAGAGGCCTATTGAGGATAAACAACTAGAAACCCTATGTGGATCAGCATCAAGAGACCGTATATGGATCAACCTTCCAGCGACCCTATGTGCATTAGCATTCCAGTGACACTGTGTGGATCAGAATTCTAGTGACCTAGTGTGGATCAGCAGTGTGCAACCCAATGAGGACCAGCTTTAGAGAAGCCCATCATGGATCAGCGACATACGACCCTATGTGGATCAGTAATTGAACAAATCCTACGTGGTTTAGTTATGGAAACTTCCTAATGGAAGAAAATGATATAGATTAAGACTAATAATCTTTATTTCTGAACTCTGAGTTGTATACCTGGTGTGAGTTGACTATTTCTTCGTGGTTTTTGATTGAGGTATTGCATTGTGGTTTTTCCTTTGTGGAGCTCTGGGAGACCTTTGGGGGCCTCGGGTTCCCTACCGTGTATTGTTATACTCACCCCTCCACAGGCTTTGTCCACACCTGGCTGTGTCTTGTGAATACGACAGAAAGCTTTGAACTAGGTTTGCGAGCCATGACTGAATGGTGCTCCGAGGTGGACCTTTAGATGTGACATGATGAAGTGATGACCTACTGTGAGCTATACCTACCCTTTAGGTAAGAACCATGGCAGACGATTCTGAGATCTGTTTTTCTATTACTGTTGTACTTTTCAGTTGGGCTTATATTTCAGACCCCTTTTAATTTCAGTACACATCTTTTTACTACTACTGAAAGGACCCCAATTCTTGGGTGTCCATGGGGCATGATGTACAAAAACTTTATTACAAATTGTTACAATAATACATCATGTCCCATTACTACAGAAGATCGCGAGGCTCATGATTCTAGGAAACTAGCTGCTTCTGAAAACTTCTTTAGAACAAATTCATGCCTGAAAAATTTTAAAACAAAAACGTAGGGTGAGAAAAATATTCCCAGTAAAGGGTTTTAAAACATTTAAAGAAAATTCTTTCTCAAGACAGTCATTTTAAAGATGATAAAACACTTCATTAAAAACAAGGCATTGTCTTTTTCTTAAAACATGTAAATCCTACATTCTTGTAAACCACTTACATAGAAAAGAAGTAATTTCTTAAAATAAACTTCAGAGATGTCATAAATCAGAGAGCGCAAGCATGTGAATAATAGATGATGCATAATTTAGAACAAAATTACTTCAGTTCTAAAATACTATGTGTAAGTAGGGAAAACATTCATATCCTGATTCATTGGCACAAAAAGTTCTTATAACAACATACCACATGTGTTAAAGTTCATAACTCATAATCTCTTTCTCATAGTCAAATGAAATTTCCAACTAGGGAATATCATATTAGTTGAACTATTCCCTGGTTGACCATTTATCATCACATGCGGAGGGAATGTATAATGTCAGACTTTGTCAAGACCTTGTGTCATGACCATAAAACATAATTTAATACGGGTCAAGGTTAACTGCCTACCTCGTTTTCATGGTAGAACAAGACAAGGCTAACCGCCAAGACCGTCACACATAACGTATCATGAGACTCATCCTTTACCCAATGCATTGAAGCACTGTATAATTCCTGGCGCACCTGTCCATAATCATTTAATTCCAATACATACCTCTCATATTATAGCATGATCTCATATTCATAACCTGTATTCTTAGTCCATAATCCCCTTTGTACATGTTCATATTGATTATGTTAAAGGATTAGACTTATTTGTTTCACCTCATATGGTGACATAAAAAAAATATTCTTGTTCACATGTAATAAAAAAAACTTACATATATAAAATTATTGGTTAGCACATGAGATAACAATTCTTGAATTTTAAGCCTTTAGAAGTTGGAATTTTCCAAAGCATGTTGATACCCTTTTAACTCCATGGTTCCCATTTAATTTTTATGCACTGATTATTTATAATAGACTAAAGCACCAACCCGAAGGACCAAAGGAAGTTCTTGTGAAACATCTAAAATAGAAAACACGGTTTATGGCCTATGTGGTGGTTAAGCATAAAAGAAATATTTACACCCATTAGCTCATGCATAGGAGTACATTTATATTTAATCATAAAACAACCATCACACTCTTTACTTGAAAAACAGAATTTTTACATACATATGAATTCAGGTAAAGTGACAATTATAATAAAAGAATTTATGTACATTTAGAGTGTGTGTTTGGGATCTTCACCCCACAAAACTAGGTTTTATTAAACATTTTCAACCGTAACATGACATAAAATAGAACAATGGTTTAGTGAAACCCTAATTATATCATGTTTATATATCCAAACACACATGGGTTACAAATAAGGTACACAAAAACTTGAGGGACTAGACCCCTTGCATGTAGTTCAGGTTATGAAAACAATACCCATAAACGAAAGGACATTCTTTAAAGATCGTATCCCAAAATGGGTTGAATGTGTCCACTAGTATATATATCTTTATGAACATATGTATATATTTTTGATTTAAAAGTTCAAATGGATTCAAGGTGAAATTATAAACATATATACATATGTATATATTCGTGAGGAAAGGGGATTAGTGGGGAAGGGTTCGCATGCTACTTTGAAAGCACGAGGCCCCTTGCATGTTATGTGTACTCTAAATTTTTTTGGAAAAATCAACATACATTTTTTTAAGAAGATATGAAATAGTATATGCATATATATATATATATAATACATATACTTGTATAATCTTACATGTTTATAAAATTACCCAAAACCTCCATTTTTCATAAGGTAGAGTAAAAAAAGGTTATATACATATAAAAGAACTGTGTATAAATTCTTATATCGTGTTACATATATGTATATATATATATACACAATGTGTATATAGGTATGTGCAACCACCGAAACCAAAGTAAAACAAGACCCAAGAGTTTCCCTTTCCCCAGTTCGATTCTCCATGCAGGGAGAGGAAAACATGTATAATTCCATTCTTATGGACTTGTATATATATATATGTAGAGTGTATATAACATATGTATGTTCACCAAAACTGAAGAAAACAAGACAAGATAATTTTCCCTTACATTCACTTGGAGAGGAGAAGATGAAGAAGCAGGTGGCGACGTTGAGGTGGTCGAAGATCCAAGAATCACGAAGAAAAACCCTCCTAGCTTCGGTGCAAAATGAAGATTAAAAGTAGGGGAATACTCCTTGTGTGGTGATGTAGGCGGGGTATCCGAGGGCCGGAGAGGTGCCAAACTCATGGAAAGAAGAGGCAATCGGGTCCACCGTTGGCCTAGGTGAAGAAAACGCAACCCTAGATACTAGTTCAGCACGCGAGGAAGAAGAAAATGAACGCGGGGAAAGCCAAGATCCAAAAAATAAAGGGATGACCAAGATTGAACAGGAGAAAGAATGGACAGAACGATGTGATGAGGCATAAAAAAAATGGACGACCACGATGGGGGCGCTGGATCGGTCTATCCGTATTGATTCGTTGTTTTAAAAACAACGCGGCCTCATCTTCATCATTTTTTTATCTCATCATTTTTTATTCATAATTATACATATTATAAAAAAACGTTATTATTATTAACATACAATTATTAATCAACTTTTATAATTTTAAAATAAGTCAATAATCATTTAATACACATATGCGTTAATTTATTTACCCCTATCTATATCATATTATTATTTTACTTTATTGACTTATATATACTAATTATCTTAATCTCTATTTACATGTAAAGTTATATATACATTAATGTTGTTAATAGAATTAGATATTTAACATAATAACATTACTAATTATTTTCAAATTTCACAAATAAAAGGGTATTTATGTAAACATTGACATTATGGAACAAAATTTGTATTATAAATAAAACCATAATTTTCCATAATCTCAAAACTGTTAATTATAATAAGATCAACTTATAAAACATTTGTATTATTATTATTGCTTATATTTAATTAGAGGTAGGTATAATATATTTAACTTAAATTTTTACATAACACACAAACATATATATATATATATGACCCATGAGTTTACACATATATTTTCGTAAACTAAAAAAGAGTAAAACCCTACTAGATTCAATATAGTCATAAAATATTTATTTTCTTAAGTTAAAAACGTGTATAATTAATAGTGGAAAATAATATTAATTCCCACGGTTATGAATTATAATAATGGCATTCTTGTATAATTCACATTTTGGGAAAACCACCAATAAATTATTTATATTATCATTATTATTGTTGTCGTTATTTAAACATTAAAGCTAATAACATAATTAACCTTTTTGAACCTTTTGGGGGTATTCAACTCTTAGCTTCAACGGTTCTATTTGAAAATTAAAAAATTATAAGATAATGGATCATGGGGGAGAAACTGATATAATTATAGCCTTTGGTGCCTAACAGTCGGATAGGTGTTCTATTAAACCTGGTCTCGAGGTGTCCTAAACTCAAGGTAACTGAAGAAGAAAGAGGAGAAGATGGTTCAAGTCATTCCTTTGGTGCTCAGTACGGCTGCGGTGGCTTCAGCCATCCTTATGTTTGTTTTGAGGGATGCCAAAGACCCCTATCACCTTCTCGGGGTTCTTGTTATTTTGAGCGGTCTTCCTGTAATTTTTATTGGGGTTTTAATTGGAATCTTTGGTTAGCTAAGCTTCCCGTTTGATCACAGTGAGTTGTAGTTACCATGGTGTTCTTGATTTGAATAAAATAGAATTTCGTTCATTTTTGTGCTTTCACTCTATCTCATTGTTATATTTTTTTATAAGAGGATAGTTTGTTCGATTAAATGAAGACATAGTAATATAAAACATATCATTACATAAAACACAGTTTCTTGGGATGTTACAACTGCAGTTTTACTACATCGTTTGTGCTTGTTGTACTCTTGGACTGTGTGTTGGCGGGTTTAAAGGAAATGCCATCCCGTTTTTCTGGGATATGCCTTTCGGTGATAGTCTCCAACCATTATACTATGGAAGGTGGGCTTGGGGAAATAATGACACGGGCTCCAGGGGATGGGTCATGAAACTGTAGGCACTTAGTTTAAGGTTATAGAGACTGGACCGTAATCAGGGCCGAGGGGCCATAAGGGTTAATGACCCTGGGGCTGGGCCTAAGGTGAAATGAATGGTCATCACTACATATCACATAAGTATGAGAATCAATCCAATCATAGTTCTTGAACATATCATGGATGAAAACCAATGATGATGGGGGAAATCTTCTCTAGTTAGGAATCTGATGCATCCCATAATTATCATGGGGAATCCAAAACATGTTCAGGGTAAGGTCATAGTTTAATGTCTTTCATTGAGGATGTGGTGACCCATAATGGAAAGGCATGGTGCAGTACATATCCCAATGTGAATGAGAGTCTAAGAGGTACTCACCACAACACATGTTCCCAAAAGAGTTTGGGTCAAGGGGCCCAGGGGGGTATGATTTAAGATGCCTGGGGATGGACCCACAAACAGAATGTTCAGGCATTCCTACATATCCCATAAGTATTGGAATCAATAAACACATAGTTCTTGAACACATCCCGGTTTAAAACCAATGATGGTAGGGGAAATATTCTCTAGTGAGGATGCAGACACATCCCATAATTATCACGGGGCATCTGAAACTTGTTCAGGGTAGGGTTGCGGTTTAAAGTCTTGCATTGAGGATGTTGTTACCCATAAAGAAAATAAATGGTGTGGTACATATACCAACGTGAATGATATTCCAAGTTTTACTCACCACACCACTTGTTCCCAAAAGATTTTGGGCCAAAGGGCACAAAAACAGGGGGAAGATTTAAGATTCCTGGGGCTAGACCTGTAGAAAGAATGTATGAGCATTCTTACGCATCCCATGAGGATGGGAATAAATACATACATTTTTCTTGAATATTGTGTGGTTAAAAACCAATGATGGAGAGGGAAATCTTCTCTGGTGAGGAAGCTGATGCATCCAATAATTATCATGGGGCATCCTGAACTTGTTTAGGGTAGGGTCACAATTTAAATTCTTGCATTGAGGACATGCATACCCATAAAGGAAACACATGGTGTGGTACATATCCCGACATTAATGAGATTAGAAGAGGTAATAACCACACCACATGTTCCCAAAAGTGTTCGGGATAAGGGGTCCCAAAGGGGGGGGGGTAGGATTTAAGTTTCTTGGCGCTGGACCTACAAACAGAATGTTTGGGCATTCCTACCTTTCCCATGAGGATGAGAATCAAGAAATGTGTAGTTATGATGTGCCAGCTGGATCTTATTTTTATGGTCTTAGAGCTCAGACCCGTGGGGATAGACAAGGGAGGAACATGGTGCAATTGTTGAAAAACCCGAGGTGAATGAGGATGGTAGGAGTTCGTATCACACCTTGTGCTCCCTGGAGAGGTTTTAAGTCGAGGGACCAAAAATGAAAGTTAGGTTGGGCCTGAGGCAATGTGTGTGTGCATTCCTACAAAACCAATGATGATGGGGATCATTCCATACATAGTTCTAGATGTGGCATGGTAGGGTACCAATGCAAGGTATAATACTGTCATGTGGATCCGGACCATGCAGCAAAAGAATCCGCATTTGATAAATATTATTTGTTCTTTAGGATGGATGTGTGTTTTTCTTATGAAGGGACAAACCTAGGATGAAGAATCTAGGTGTCACTATAAGAATAAATCCATATGTAGGCCTTGAAAAATGGAATGGTGGAGAACCAATACAACACATGATTTCCCATCAAGTGAGGAGACCATGATGCGGTGCCATTTTTCATTGTGCGTCCAGGAGGATAATGTCATAATATAGGGTCATATGATAGGACCAACCCCTAAATTTTAATGTCATTCATTAAAAATGAAATAGTTTAAAGCCCTGTGGGACCTGGTAACATAGTTTAAGGTAATATGGCTTGGATTCATAAAGCAGAGATGAGGTTTTGGAGGGGAATGCACATGGCATGATAAAGCATACCCGGCGTGAATGAGAACAAGTCCCACACCACACCACGAGCAATTATGGGGAAGAAACCTTGGGCCAATGGTCTAGAAAAGGTTGTAGAATATGGGTCTAGACCCATGGACAAAACATATAGGTGTTCCAATGTATCCCATGAGGATGGGAATCGAGCCATACATAGTTCTGAGGTTGCAGTTTAACGTCATGCGAGAAAAGAGGCAGAAGAGACTAGATCTTAGAAGGGGAGTACGTGGTACGGGTATTGCCAGACCAGTGTGAATGAGGAAATAATCCCACACACACCACACCACATAATCCTGTGAAAGTTATGGTCGAAAGGCTCTATAGGATAGTTAATTAGTAGAAACTGAGCTCAACAGAAATATGAGATGACCAGGCATTCCTCTGTATCACATAATGTTGGGAATCAAGCTATAAATAGTTTGGAATGTTCCGGTTTTTACGCCTTGCATAAAATATGTATAAATATCTTAGTTTAAGGTCTTAAATATTAGAACATAGAGAAGTGATACTCTTCCAAATAGGCGCAAACCTCTACCAAATCCCTATGCCCAGGTGAGCTACACTCGATGTGGGAAATAAGGTCGGAGAGGGTCTTTGAAACATGTGGAATACATGAAAAGGGGAAAATGTTATGGAGCCCTGAAAGATGCCGCACCGTGGCTTTTTCCTCCTAATGCACAAACATGAACTGAGGGATAGTACCAAGAGTTTCAAAATTCCACTTGGACATGATTGATCTAAATAGGATGTGAATCATGCAACAAATATTTAAGGATTTTTGGGGATGACATGAAGATGGAGTATAACTATTCTCCATGTTCAAAACACAACATCTATATCATGTGACCCGAAATGGGAACAAATGAGAATCTACCGCTGAATATTTTTGCAACACGAGACTTGTATAAATTTTTCAATCGAGATTCTCGAGGAAGTTGGACCAAAATGGTAGGAGATCCATATGGCCTAGAATCCATACTGTTTAGGGGTCCTTTTGGATGTGAATGAGAATGAAATCCCAAATAATGGGGAACATGAAGCCTGAAAACGGGTGATAACCTGTCTATGTAGAATCCAAAACTGTAGGTCCTGAAAAAGTGTGCTCATGGGAACATTGGTGAACTACCAATGAGGGTCGAGGGGCCCAACTCAGGAGTAGCCGACTCGAAAAGATGAGTGTAGTATTGGGGGAAGAAGACCTCTAAGGAGGGAGAGGTGCGTGTAAAGGCTATTAAAAACCCAACATGAATGAGTAAATAATCCCATACCACACCACATACCTCCCTTATAGAAGAACTATGGCTAGGGGTCCAGAAAGATGAAGATGTTTTAAAAAACAGTGCTGGACCCGAAGATTAAATGTCTGGGTGGTCCTACGTATCCCATGATGATGGAAATCAAACCACACATAGTTCTAGAAGATGTTGTGAAGTTTTACATCATGCATCAAGGATGAAGGATGAAAGAGGGGTGTCTCAAGGGAATATGTGTGTCATGGACAAAAATATCCTGACTTGAATGAGGTAGTAAGACCATACCATTCAACACAATCTTGAAAATAGAACATGGACCAGGAGGCCAAAAAGGTCAAGGCACTTGAGATGGGAAGTCCCAACCATTTTACAGTGTAACGTCTTGTGGTGAGTATGGTGAATGACCTTAGATTAATGCCATAAGTCTTAGACCATACAGATACATGATCCTTTTTGAGGGTAGTGCCTTACCAATTATCATAATCCCATGTGAGAAATGATCATTGTGTGAAACAAGTAATAAGATCAGGCTCTCCCTAACATATAAGGGTACAAAAATTAGGTAAGGAGATCAGGTAGGGTTGGTCCCAACAAGGTTAACACTCCTTCCCAAGACAGACAAATGTTTGAATGGATAGAAGGACAAAATTAACTACTGCACCCAATATTTGGGTCATACGGGGGTGGTGCTAATGCTGGGGAATAGCTGTTGAACACATTTAAAACACATCAACCAAATTGTGTGACCTAAAATGGGAACAAAAAATACATGTCGACTACTGACCATTTTTTCAACATAGTTCTTGTACCAATTTTTCGTTCGATATAGTCAAGGATGTTGGACCAAAATGGTTGGAGAGCCCTAGGGCCTAGAATCCATGCCGATCAAGGGTCATTTTAGATGTCAAAAATGATGAAGACCCAAATAAAGGGTATGTGTGAAGCAGGAATATGCCCATGAAATTTAATGTCATGAGGGATGATAAAATAGGTGGAGATCTCCAAGGAGAGGGACACATTGTGCAGTTAGGAGGAACTCAACTTGAATAAAGAAAAATCCTACACCAAACCATGTGTTTTGACCCAAGGGGATATTTCATGTTTGGGGATGGGCATGAGGACTAAATTTTCAGGAATTTCTACATATCCCATGAGGATTGGAATCAAGCCATACATACTTCTAAAATAGAAATGCAGTTGAACATCATTCGGTGAGTACGTGGGAGGATAGAATAACAAGGAGAGGCTGATGGTGCAATCATCATAATACTGACATGAGTGGGGGAAAAAGAAGCCTACCCTACACCATGTGGGATCATCCAAGATAACTACACCTAGGAGGGATAGTCAAATAAATGAATTTGGGGGATGTAATATAAGACGAGGCGTATAAGCATTCCTATATTTCCCATGATGATGGGAATCAAGACGTTCATAGTTCCCATGATGATGGGAATCAAGACGTGCATAGTTCATGAAGGTTCAGTTTATCATCTTGGAGGATGATGGATATAGGGATATCTTAGTATAAAGTCACAAAAATCAGACTATCTTGTAGTTGATTATCATGAGGGATGAGTGCATGGTATTTTTACGTCCTTCTGCACAGACAAATCACACATTTTAACTTCATACAGTCAAGACATCACATTTTATGGTTATATAGGACCATTTACTCAAGAAAATTATTTCTTGAGGATTTTGTCAATGATTGGAGGAGTTATACACTCTCCATCCATGGTAACCAGGGAGTACACATCATTGGGGTAAACCTTGTGAATGATTTAAGTTAATTCCCATTTGGGCTCCAGTTTTATGGTTTCATACTGGGTATCATTTGTGTTCTCAGAGCCAACACCTTTTCACCCTGCAATAAAGAGCGAAGGTGAGCATTTTTTTTGAATGCTCAGGATATATTTTTCTGATGCCTTTATAGATTGTGTAGGGTACAAAGTTTATTCTCTACAAGAACCTCCAGTTCAGCTAGATAGATTTCAGATACCTTATCTGGTGTTTGTTTCTCATAGACAGCTATGCGTAATGAAGGAAACTGAATCTCAATGGGAAGGACGACCTCCGTTCCTTACACCAGGGAGTATGGGGTCACCTGGGTGGAATTATGAGTCATCATCCAATAATACCATAGGGATTTGGGGAGGTGTCTGACAAACATTTGTTGTTCTAACCAACCATTTTCTGCAGAATTTTAGAGAGGTTTTTGTTTAACACCTTGATCTTCCCATTTTCCTATGCATGATAACGGGAGGTATGGTTAGAACATATGTTGTACATGGCTTAAAATTTCTTCAACTCATCTTCCCAGAATATGGTGTCATTATATGTGAGGATGGATTGAGGGACTCAAAATAGATATATGACATTGGATCTGACAAATTCAATGATAGAACAGGTCGTTACCTCCTTGAGTGAGACTGCCTTTGCCTACTTGGAAAATAAATCTATAGTGGTCAAGATGAACCTGCACTGTCAAGATATCACTGGTGGATATGGTCCTATGACATCGAGTCCCCCGACCACAAAGGTCCAAGAGTAATTGGTACTATGGATAGGCGATGGTGACTGATGCAAAAAATTAGTGTGGATTTGGCATGCATTTCACTTCTAGGAAAACCCAATATAGTCACAGATCATAGAGGGACAAAAATACCCAAATCTCCATATTGGGTGAGATAGTTTCATCCTAGTCAAATGAACCCCAATGGAACTGGCACAAAA
Source organism: Viscum album (assembly GCA_963277665.1). NCBI lineage: Eukaryota > Viridiplantae > Streptophyta > Magnoliopsida > Santalales > Viscaceae > Viscum > Viscum album. The sequence continues at coordinate 399,581,289 of OY728144.1, forward strand.
CTCCTACATGACCTGATAAATCTAACCTCCTTAAATGCAATAGAGGATAACCCCATAAAAACCACATCTATAGAGGATCTTCTCAACAATGGGGTCACTCTGGAGGGAAAACTATAATGCACGACATTAGGTTTGCCCATGGTTGGCTTGATCTTCAAGGAGATTACCGTGTTAGAGGTAATTGACAAAGGGGGTCCTCCAGTTGGGATTTACTTCCAACACTGCATCAGGGGGACCTAGGGACCCTGACATGGAGGCATCGACATTAAGGTGGCTTGAATGTGGGCTATCCTTGTCATTCAGAGTGACATGGATGATGACCCTCTGATGTGACACCTGGATAATCAAATCATCCTGATCAAGATCATTTAGAGATGTAGCCAGTTTGACCAAGGCATCGGCTCGACCGTTCTACGATCAAGGTAGATGGGTAACTTCATGGTGAGATGAGAATTGGGCCATAAATGGGAGGGTATGTTACAACAGTGGTACGAGCTCTGGATTATTTATGACATAGTATCCATTGATCTGCTTGATGACTAGTTTAGAATTCCCTTTCACAAGAATGTGGGGAACATCAATATCAAGGGCTAGCTCGATGATAGTGATGAGAGAATGATATTCCACCTCAATGATGGTACAACCTTTTGAAAACATGAATAAATATAATCGAAAAACTTTTTCTGGCGTGATGAAGATGATACCCATGCTTATTATGTTGAGACTGGGGTTATTGAGTCCTCTGCTAATAGGGCTTTGGGAAGTGACATTAAATTGAACATTCTAGCACGAAATTACATGGTCTACCGAGAGAATCGCCTCATCCAAAAAACCAATGTCCAAGGAATGGTCCTTGGGAGATGGATGGGTGAGAAGTAAATATGACAATTATTTCCCCTTAATAGCCTTCTGGTGGATAAACCTATTTTCAAACTGCTGGAGGATTACTTCTCACTAAACTAGAAGACCTATCAACATTGGGAGGTTCAGTATATACTTTAGTGGATCCACTCAGGAGACTAGATGTATCTTGGGATTCTGAAAGTATTATCGCAATTTTTTTCACTACGAATACCAACGTGAGGAAGCATTTCTCAATAAAAAAGTATCTAGTCTCTGTATTGGGGAGAATAAGAATGATTTAGTAGAGAGTGTTCTCTATTCCCTTATTGTTAATCTGGGCAAGAAGGGAACTGAGAGATCAGTCCAGGGAGATCACATAAAAGACCATCGCCTTTCTGGAAATGGGTGGCATCAGGACCGAAGGCAGTAACAGGTACAACTTGATTTCATCGAAAGAAGTCTGAACTCTCTTGTCCCATTGATATAAAATTCCTTTCTTCATGAGTAGAAAAACGTTCCTAGACATTCTGGCCAAAATTTCGATGAATTGGTGTATGTTGTCCAAGTAGCTTTGAAAGCCTCGAATTTCCCAAATGTTGCCCAGAAGAGACATCTGATTGGTGGCCTTAATCTTCTATGGATTGATCTCGATACCACTATATCTAACAAGAAATCCAAGAAAAGTTTCGGAGGTGACCCCAAAGGAACACATTAATGGGTTCATCTTCAGATGGCGAGAACGGAGGAATCCAAACACTTTCTCAAGGAATTTGAGATGGTCCTGACTGTAGAGATATTTGACAACCAGATCATCCATTTAGAATTCCACCAATGTCCCGAGGATCAGATTAAAAATGAAATGTATGAAATGATGATTGGTGGAACCTTCATTCATTAGACTAAAGTGCATTACCTGGTAGAAGAAAGTAACTTATGGTTCCCTGAAGGCTGTATAATCTTCATCCTTAGGGTCCATTTGAATTTGGCTATACCCAGAATACCCATCCATGAAGGAAAGAACCTAGAACCTCACGGTGGAATTAATCAACATTTCAGTTAGAGGAAGGGGAAAATTATCCTTTTTATAGTGACTGTTGAGATCCCTAATGTCGATACAGACCCTGATCTATCCGTTATTCTTCCTGAAAGGTGCAATGTAAGCTAACCATCGGGGGAAATGGACCTCCTTGATGAAGTTTTCTTGGATAAACTTATCAACCTCAGCCTCCACCATGGCCCCATGAGACAAGTTTATCTTTCTGAGAGGCTATTTGAACCCACAATTATTTTCTGGAGGGTCAAGGTGGTGTATGAAGAACCGAGGATCTAGTCTCGGTGTCTCGTTATAACTCCGGAAAATAAATCAAGATTCTGCTTCGAGAAGTCCACATACTATTGTTTCTCTTCGGTAGGCATAACAACACTGATCAATGTGGGTTTCAGATCCGTCTCGATACCAAGGTTCACCTGTACCAATTCATAAATCGTGTGGGAGACACCCTCTTCGCAAGTGGGAGGATCATCCTCCAAATACTCTTCTTCATTCATGGAGGAGGGATCCTCAGTGGGAGGTGATTCCTATGAATCAACAGATCCCGATGGGAAGCTAGTGTCAGCCTAAGCGGCGGTGGACACTGCATCAGGGGGCTCCTGTGTGGCCGAAACCATAGAAATGAAAGCTTTCGACCCAATCTTATATGGTCTTCATTCCAAATGGCTACACTTGATGATATCAAAGTAATAGTGGAATGTAGGCTTGATCTGGTTTATCTCAGCTTAGAGAAACAAGAAAGTATGATGTATTTCCATTGCTATGGGGTGAACACCCCAATACCTTATGGGAGTAGGCGGCTTTAGGGTCACATGTGCCCGGTTTGTATAGGAATACGAGGTGATATTCTAATGTCCCATAGATTTTGGAATGTTCTTCCCCCTCATTCCAGAAACAAAAAATCATTATCCTAGATCCAGGGTCATAGCCTCCAATCGGTGGCTCAAAAAAATGTAGCCATCATACAAGTCTGTCTATGGGTGGGTCACAACCGTAGAATGTTCAACCTTTTTAGTCAGGATCTTCTTGTCCTTTATCTTGTAATAGTTAACATCTAGGTAGAGGGCTTAAAAAGAGGCAGAGGAAGATGCATCACCTTGAAGTATGCCCACTTGACCATTAAGGGAGTACTTAAGGAACTTGTGATACGATGAAGGGACCACCACATGAAGGTGAAGCCATGCCCTACCAATCAATGCATTGTAGGAAGTGTCCTAAGAGATAACCAAGAACTCATTGCTCGCTAAAAGGACACTAAATTGGGTATTCAGGTGGATCTTTCCAACCAGTGGTTGTTCGGTCCTATCAGAAAATTGAATTTTCAGGTCGGAAAGACTTAGATCATCCTCAGATAGCCCTATTTTTTTGGAGTGTTTGGGTCAGGATTAGGTTGATCCCCAAACCTGTGTCAACAAGACAACAGTGAACCTCCATGCCATTGAAGTGGCCAGTGATTTACAGTGGGAAAATTTTCCCTTATATGGGAGAGAATTCATCTTCTCTAGAGAAAGAGACAATGGCCTGATATTTATCATTCTCTAATGCCTCAATATGGAATGATTCCACAGTTACTACCTCCATCTCAACTTGGAGGGGGATTCTTCAAACCTCGGTGAGGGATTCATGCATATCCAATGATAGGAAAAGAACCTCAAAGATAGAGAGCCTCAAAGTAATGATGGAAATATTCTTATGGATATTATACATCCATTCTAGGAATGAACTTATGCTTATAGGAGGTTGTTCTATGGTCGGCGGTAGGACGGGCCCTTCCGGCTGAACCCGCGGCTGACTGGTGCTGGTAATATCCTAATGCTCGCTAGTCAATGCTTATGGAGTGACTAACGAACATGGTCTAGATGACTAAATCTGGTCCCTAATAGATCTTGGATGATCAAGGTGTAGTTGTGGCAGCTCCTCCTAATAAAGTAACACAAATAGTGATGAAGGCGTACCTGATGATACTAGATAAGAAGGTTGTGTGTGCTGAGCTCTATGTTAGGCCTGCTATCTGGTTTCTATGGAACGCACAGCTTGTCTAGAAGCACTAATTAAGGCACTCTAATGGCTCATATAGCCATAGCTCTGTTGACACTGGAAATGACTTGGGACATTAAGAGGATTCGGCTGGCACTCCTCATCATCAGGAATCTTGTAGGGGTTTACCAAATCCATGGTGTTATCAGAAGCGTACCCTTGATCATCCCCTGAGTAACCAACCACCACCGGATAGATCCTATGTGTAATTTCCATCTCTGATGGCATGAAATCACCAAGAGTACGAGATGACTATGGAATCGGTGGGGGGGGGGGATTTCTTTTCCCTTGTGCCACCAACGCTGGCCCTTCTAAGAGGGGGAACGATGGGATGCCAGTGTAAAATAAGTATTTGCAGATGAAGTATGGAATTTTAAAATCTCAGGTCGATTCCAACATGAATGGATAATTCCATGGGCACGATTGACTGCCTTAAAAGCTATCCAATCGTCATACTTTGGAGACCTATGGTTAGGAACCTAATGCCACTCACCTTCACTATTACTGCCTCTATCTGGATTCATGAATACACATGCCACCTGTGCCATAGTTGGGACTAACCTAATTATGTTGATATCAACTTGGTCTTGAATCCATATTTTAAACACATATCACTATTTAAGGGTGTGCCCCAGGATCTGGTGATTGGGGAAGTAGTTGGGGCGATAAGTGAGATTCACCTCTTCAGGCCTCCTATATTCTAGATACCGTAGAATTCCCTGTTCCAAGTCTTTTCAGAAATAACGAGGGACCTAATCCTCATTGAATAAGTAGGTCCAGTTTCTACTATCTGAGAAAGGGGATTTGGGATCTAGAATTATAAGAGGGGCTAGAGGAGCCTACTGAGGAGATGGAACTTGGTTATCTTGCCTTGGTGGTGTCGGCCGGTTACATGGGGTTGCCTATTGATTCTGAGGTGGGTGTTATAGGGCCGGAGGATGTGCCTGAGGTGGCATGCCTATGTGAGGCTATGGAGGTGGCTCTACTAGTAACAAATCCAACTTCTTGGGGGCCTCTATCTATGCTACTGTGGCAGGATCAGCCTTAGCATCTCTTATCATGGGAATTGCGGGAGGCTACAGACCTTCCTTCATGGCCTACTTCAAGGATTCCCCTAGATGATGGTCCTTATCAGAGAAATATCTAAATCCCACAGGGTAATTCTGAGTAATGAGAGAGGAGACCAGTTAAATTTTGATATTCCCCACACACATTGTCAGCAAATTCTCTTGAGTCAGTGGAATATCCAAAAGTTGGTGACGCCTTTCCACTGGGCGACAAAGTTCGCAACATGCTCACGAGGCCTCTGCTTTCACTTTAAGAGGTATGGAATATTCATCTTCCTGGTGGTAGAGATGAACTGGAAAAGGTACTATCTACGGAGATCTTTCCAGTTGGTATGCATACCCTTATAATTTTTATATGAAACACCAGAGTTTGGTCGCCTCTTGTTGCATTGGAGTTCCTAGAATAGGTCCACACCTTGAGATGAAATGGGAAAATTCTGTAGCGGGTCACCCATACCATTAAAGGGGGATATGGTAGAATTTCCAAAACTAGGATGTGATGGAACATCATCCACCCATGTCGGACACGACTTTCCATCAGGCGGGATTCCCACCTGTCGAGTTTCAAAATCCTCGAGGCTGGAAATGTTCACCACTATTGGATCATCTGGGTAGGGATTCCTATCACGAAGAGGATCCCTAACCACTAGTTCATTGGAAGGTTCTTCCAAATGATAAGCAGGCTTGGTGACTCATGGAGTAGTTGGTGGGATGACCTATAGGACTTCTGTGGGAACAACATATGGAGCAGCTTGGGGAGCCTGAGCTAGGTCTCAAAGGTCATTGCGCCTCCCAAGAAAACATGGTGATACATACTGATCCCTCATTCCAAAAGAACTGACCATTATCCTATCTATAAGGGATAGATTATCAAGGTCACATAGAGTCAACTCGCCAAGGGAAAGTTGTACCTGCCTCTGTTGCCCTAGCCGAGGATCACCATAGTATGGTCGTCACTCAATATTGAGTTCAGCGATGAGGTCATCGACCATCTTCTTAGGCTCTATGAGCTATTGAAGCAACATATATTTTTCAGGATCATCGTCCATCTTCTCCACTGAGCCAGACTGGTGAGAGGGTTTGATGGACCCAAGATGCTCGTTTCCCTTATTGGGATTCTGGCCGAGGGCTGATGACTCGGTTGGTGCAGGAAGACCCAGTAAATTTCTTTGTTTCAGAGTGCTCGTTACCAATGGATTCAATAGGTGTGACATTGTCTCGGTGGGTAAGTCCTATATAAGGATCTCTAGTTCATTCTCTCCCATTGGTAGGTCATTCATGTTAACTGTGACTATACATGGAGTAATATCCTCAATTTCACTAGGAAAGTCGGGCTGGCGACAAATAGAACAAAAACAGAGAGCAGCATACTACCCCAAACCATGAACCTAAACGTGGGGGAAGCCTGCTTGATTATTATTCAGACCACATTAAATATCTGAACACATCATTTCTAGAGGACTTGATGGTGACTGAGTGACTCAAGGATTTGGGCTATAGGGAGCACAGCCAAGTCGACCATATGGAATTGCTGGTCAATATCTTAAAAGTGTTCCTGACTCCTGGGGTAATCCACTCACCAATAATGGAGACCTAAGTGTGTCGTACATAGGGTTTGGAAGAAACATGCAACTTCTTAATAAGTAAGCAAGTCTGTAACACTAATGTTTTCCTTTGGTATTGGACAGAACATCATTGGGAAATGATCCACTATGAAGATGTCCCACAAGCTCCCCAGCTCAGACTCAAGATCTGGCCCTTGGTTTTCCCACTAATCTACTGGGGGCAGCTGTGGGAATGATAACGACACTAAAGAAGACCACTGAGACAGTAGACTGGACGATGGAGAATATGGTGAATGGGAAGACAAGCTGACACATCTTTAGCAGTCTTGCAATGAATACAACGACTGAGCCACCACATTCCGGTAAGATGGACAGGCAACCACAGTTTCCAGTGTCGGGGCAGTGGTTACTTGTGGTAGGCCATGCTATTGTTCATCCTTTATTGGTCCCCATAATAACTCTATGTTATCTATGGATGAGGTAGATAATTACCCTATTGAGGATAAGGATGATTACATGGCTATAGCATCCCGCCTTTTTATCACATAAACTTTCATTACATTTTACAAAACCGAGGATCTTTAAGGTTTAGTGTCTTGGAAACCAGGAACATAAAACATTCTTCTTAAACACTTGAAAGGCTTATCCTCATGTACATCCTAGGTTCATTACTACATCTCATAACCTGGGGACATACATTAAAATAAAGGGTGAGCAAAAGGCCCAGTAAGGGAAATAAGAGAAACATTTTACATGTGAACTTGAGATACTTCAATAAGGTTATGAAAAGAACATTAAGGCATGAGAAAGAAATCATGAGGCATATCATAATAAAAATAACGTTTTTCATAACATGAAGATATGGCTACAATGTTTAATATAGAAAATCATGAACATATCACCAAGGTCCTTCCCCAAGGTGTCATTTGAAAATTACCAAGGTTATTCACCAAGATATCGTGAAAATTGTAATCTCTAGTGGTTACATCATTACCCAATGCATTGGAGCGCTATCAGGGTGAAACCTTAAATTTTCCTTTATTATCATGTGAGCCACATATATCATCATCAAAAATTTCATAAATAACCCATATAGAATAAAATAAATGGGTTTCATTTCTTAATCATAACGTTTTAAAAACTGCTTTAAAGACATCATCTTTACGTCACTTTAAACCCACAGAAGGGGAGAGCGGGTCTCATGTATGTAAATACCAGAATTTAAGATAGAATAGTTTGATATATATGTGAATACCCCTGTATAAATAAGAGCTTTGAGTATTCACTTAATAACATAAAATAATTTTGAGAAAATAGAGAGGCATTTTGAGATGAAAATTCTGCAGCATAACAGCTACGTTTTGGGGTTTTAGAAAACATTGAAAAGAGAGGGGACATGGGTCAAACATTCATAAATGACCCATAAAACAGTATAGGGACAGAATAAGAAAGATACATGAACATGGTAATGAAATTTCAAGGACATAGCATTTGAAATTAAAAACATGGAAGGAAGACAAAAAAATAAGAGTTCTCTTATGAAAATTCGGCAGCCTAACGACGTCACTTAGAACTTCTAAAAATGGATTGACGAGATCAAATAGGGTCTATAATAATATGAACATAAATGATCAGTATGATAGATATAGAGACCATACCCAAACATAATAAAAAGGAACTTGAAATACTTGACCAGAAAATACAACTTGAAAAAGAGAAGGGTGAACGAATCCCTTAAAATCCGGCAGCCTAACGACGTCACTTAAACTTCAGCAAAAATGAATTAATGAGATAAAATAGGGTCTCTCGTCATATGAAAATAAAATTTAAGTATGATATATTTAGAGATCATACCCCAACATAATAAAAAGTAACTTGAAAGACTTGACATGAAAATAGATCTTGAAAACGAGAAGGGTGAAAGAATCCCTTAAAAATTCGGCAGCCTAATGTCGTCACTTAAACTTCGACAAAAATTAATTGATGAGATAAAATAGGGTCTCTAATAATATGAACATAAAAGTTCAGTATGATAGATTTAGAGATCATACCCCAACATAATTAAAAGGAACTTGAAAGACTTGACACGAAAGTAGAACTTTGAAAAGAATGAGAAGGGTGAAAGAATCCCCTTAAAAATTCGGCAGCCTAACGGCGCCACTTAAACATTCTTAAAACAAATTGATGAGAGAAATATGGGGTCTCTCATCATATGAACATGAAAAGGGAAGTAATATGAATATATAAGAACATCCTCCAACATAAGAACATGGAGTATAAAATAAATTACATAAAAGAGATTACTTGAAAAGAAGAGAGAGGTCAGATCCCTTACCTTAAAACGTAACTCTTAAAACTCAATGGTTGGGACCTTGAGGGCTTGGGGGCACCTTGGGAGGACTACATGGGAGGTAATGAGACCCGAACATCGCTGGGGGAGAGTGGGGAGTCGAATGGATGAGAGGATTTCTTGGTATTTATCGGGAAAGTGAGGGGACAAGGCATTAATGGCCAATGGGCACCTCAAAAGTGGTTTTCTCAAAAGCATGGGCCCTCCCATGGTACTTCCCATGGAGTTAGGCCACATGGGGCCCCCAATACAATAATTCATCACCTTTGGCTGGACATCCCTTAGAATATTTTATGACATCATCATGACATAGTTATGAGATCATTAAACATACAGAAACCCTAAAACTGTATTTTTACTATTCACTGAAAGTTCAACTTTCTCAGAAAAATCCCAAAATTTCACCTTAACCAAATATCAGTGATCTGATTTCAAAAATGAACTCCATTTTATAAAAATAATTTTCTAAATATTTTTAATTTAATTTTTAAATAAATACACTATTCACCGAAAATTCATTTTTTCAGAAAAATCCCCAAAAATTACCTTAACATAATATCGACGCTCTGAGTTCAAAAATGAACTCCATTTTATAAAAATAATTTTCTAAATATTTTTAATTAAAAAAACACTATTTACCCGAAAAAACTAATACTTGAATAATAATATATGAAATCGTTATTTAACCATTTTATTGAATCACATTACTTAATCAAGGTTCCTAGATTATATTAATACTTTTTTTAAGTGAGATTACTAATCCATTTGGTCACATTACTAATCCCTAGCATAAAATCACTATTCATAATTTACTATTCATAAAAAATAATATTGATCTTATTAGACTCTAAATTTCATACTGAACATAATTGTAGAAGACCATTTTTTGAAAATCATTACACATTTTTATTTACTTAAGGTTTACATAAACATTTTTAAAATATCCTTTCTCAAAAATTCATCAAAAATATGCATACTATATTTATCCGGACATTTGAAAATTCATAAACTTCATCATAAGGAGAAATCCCAGTTTTTATTTAAAACAAAGGATTACACAAGGCAGTAATGATCTCCTTACATAGCCCCTTATCACACTAGCGTAGGACCTAAGTGTAAGGTGTGCTAAGGTGAGAGAATCCGAGAGAGGCTCAGCCAACATCACACGAGTAGTAATTTCTATCAGTTTGAACTTCTCGTGAAGGTGATTCCGTTCTAGCTTCACTCAATGAAGTTCGGCTTGGGTTTGGTCCAGAGCAAATCCCAGTGGTGCTACCTCCTTCCCAAGTTCTGTTAAATGGGCTTCGATCTGTCCAAGACTACTGGGTGAGGCCATCGAATCTTCTTTCTATATTAATTAACCAAGATTTCTTGTATTTAGAGACAATAATCAAAACGTTTAGTTTCCACCGGTCATATTGACCAATGGTCATATAACAGTCAAAACCCAACGGTCTCATTTTAATTATACTCATGTTATCAAATGAAACATTTTTGTTGAGTATAAAAATAAAAAAAACACAAAAAATTCGGAAACAAGATTTATTCAAAATTTCGGGTCGTTACAATCTTCCCTCTTAAGAAATTACGTCCTCGCAATTTTTAAAAATTGGTTTTTGAAATTTCATTGAAAGTCCCACATCGGAAAAGGATTCAGTAACACTATTACTTTAAAAGAAAGAAAGGCAAGTACAAAGGTCACCCGAGTTAACCCATACTAGGATTCCATGGAGGAAAACATGGATATGGAAGAAAAAACAAAGGGTCAAGTTCTAGGGGAGGGTGATAGAAAACATGATTAGGAGAAAGTTAACCATAAGAAAATACCAAACTTACGATGTGTATAAATGGTCTTTGATTACCTAGTAGGAAACATAAACCAACAACGTTTTTGTTTTACATTCCTTTTCATAATTTTGAGGAATTCATTTACTACATAGAACAAAAATATAAGAAAATATACCTACCTTCATGTAGAGTTTCATCCTTTAATAAGTTTCTACCAAAACTAATATTTTCTCCAAACGATGAGCATTAAAAACTACTTGGTCTCATCAAAACACAAGGATAATCTTCTAGAGAATCACATAATCCACAAAAGATTAACTATCTATTTCCTCTATCTTTAAACATTATCCCCAAAACAGAAAGGGTAAGGTAAAACAACTCTTCAAAAAGAAAGAATCCCATAGGAATGGAAACTACTTCTAAATCTTCAATATTCCATGGTACTACCCAATGTTCATCATAGACCATTCCATAAATAACGGTCCTTAAGATTCCTCAAAATAAACCAAACTAAGATTGAAACCCAAATACAAGAAGGATTTGATAACATAGTCTTCCAAAATAAACTTCATTGTTCATATCCAAACAAAATTAACTACTCCTAACATCTTATAAAAAATTTAGTGAAACTAAACATATTTTTCCCAAGATAGGTTAATCATTCCCATAAGTAACCTAAATTACTATAAGTCCACCTTAAATTCATCTATTCTTCAAAATATAAGCCAACCTTACTCCTTAATGAAAATACCATAGTAATCAATTTACCTCGATCATATAGGGTCCCCAAAATAGTGAACGTCTTCCCAAATAATAATCATCTTGTAATCCCCTAATAATCTCTGTCATATTAATATGGCAATCGTCGCATTTCCTATCACATTGGTTGTTGGGACATGTTCTTCCATTTCCCACCATTAACTAAGAATAGAAAGTATAATTAGGGGCTTAAATACTTAGCCAATAATCATGAAAAGGAACTTAGAGCATATAAGGATAACTTTTAGAAGAAAAGTATACCCTAACGTGTGATCCCCTAGGTTCTCATCTAGGTTATACATGATCATATATTCTTATGTGAATCTTTATTATATTTTATCTTTGTTCCTTTAATAATGGTTCATACTAAGCTTATGAATTTACCAAAGCATATCCCCCGGGAGTGTCGTAACCAAGAGTGCAGCAAGGCCCGTTGTCGTGTACCAGTTCCCGTTTGAGTCTAGCTCAAAGTGGTGTTTTCGGGTTTTACCCCTATGTACATCTGTGCCAGAGCCACCTCTACCTGCTCGTATCCAGACAGGGATACATTTGCTTGGAAACCCCTTACTCAATACTCACCAAAATACCAGGAAGATTTCCTATATTTAAAATCTTCTATAGGTTTCTTCCTAAAGTTTTCATATCCTAATTTCCACAAATAACTAAACCATCCTTTGATACCAACTATAGCATCCCACCTTTTTATCACATAAACTTTCATTACATTTTACAAAACCGAGTATCTTTAAGGTTTAGTGTCTTGGAAACCAGGAACATAAAACATTCTTCTTAAACACTTGAAAGGCTTCTCCTCATGTTCATCCTAGGTTCATTACTACAACTCATAACCTGGGGACATACATCAAAAGAAAGGGTGAGCAAAAGGCCCAGTAAGGGAAACAAGAGAAACATTTTACATGTGAACTTGAGATACTTCAATAAGGTCATGAAAAGAACTTTAAGGCATGAGAAAGAAATCATGAGGCATATCATAATAAAAATAACGTTTTTCATAACTTGAAGATGTGGCTACAATATTTAATATAGAAAATCATGAACATATCACCAAGGTCTATCCCCAAGGTGTCATTTGAAAATGACCAAGGTTATTCACCAAGATATCGTGAAAATTTTAATCTCTAGTGGTTACATCATTACCCAATGAATTGGAGTGCTATCAGGGCGCACCCTTCAAATTTCCTTTATTATCATGTGATCCACATATATAATCATGAAACACTTCATAAATAACCCATATAGCAGAAAATAAATGGGTTTCATTTCATAATCATAACGTTTTAAAAACTGCTTTAAAGACATGATCTTTACGTCACTTTAAACCCATAGAAGGGGAGAGTGGGTCTCAGGTATGTAAATCCCAGAATTTAATATAGAACATTTTGATATATATGTGAATACCCCTATATAAATAAGAGCTTTGATTATTCACTTAATAACATAAAATAATTTTGAGAAAATAGATAGGCATTTTGAGATGAAAATTCTCCAGTATAACAGCTACGTTTCGGGGTTTTAGAAAACATTGAAAAGAGAGGGGACATGGGTCAAACATTCATAAATGACACATAAAACAGTATAGGGACAGAATAAGAAGGATACATGAACATGGTAATGAAATTTCAAGGACATACCATTTGAAATTAAAAACATGGAAGGAAGACAAAAAAATAAGATTTCTCTTATGAAAATTCGGCAGCCTAACGGTTTCACTTAAAACTTCTAAAAATGGATTGACGAGATCAAATAGGGTCTATAATAATATGAAAATAAATGATAATTATGATAGATATAGAGACCATACCCCAACATAATGAAAAGGAACTTGAAATACTTTACCAGAAAATATAACTTGAAAAAGAGAAGGGTGAACGTATCCCTTAAAATTCGGCAGCCTAACGACGTCACTTAAACTTCAACAAAAATTAATTGATGAGATCAAATAGGGCATCTCATAATATGAACATAAAATTTCAGTTTTATATATTTAGAGATCATACCCCAACATAATAAAAAGAAACTTCAAAGACTTGACATGAAAATAGATCTTGAAAACGAGAAGGGTGAAAGAATCCCTTAAAAATTCGGCAGCCTAACGGCGTCACTTAAACTTCAACAAAAATGAGTTGATGAGATAAAATAGGGTCTCTAATCATATGAACATAAAATTTCAGTATGATAGATTTAGATATCATACCCCAACATAATTAAAAGGAACTTTAATGACTTGACATGAAAGTAGAACTTTGAAAAGAATGAGAAGGGTGAAAGAATCCCCTTAAAAATTCGGCAGCCTAACGGCGCCACTTAAACATTCTTAAAACGAATTGATGAGAGAAATATGGGGTCTCATATAATATGAACATGAAAATGGAAGTAATATGAATATATAATAACATCCTCCAACATAAGAACATGGAGTATAAAAGAAATGACATAAATGATATTACTTGAAAAGAAAAGAGAGGTCAGATCCCTTACCTTAAAACGTAACTCTTAAAACTCAAAGGTTGGGACCTTGAGGGCTTGGGGGAACCTCGGAAGGACTCCTTGGGAGGTAATGAGACCAGAAATTCGTTGGGGGAGAGCGTGGAGTTGAAAGGATGAGTGGATTTCTTGGTATTTATAGGGAAAGTGAGGGGACAAGGCATTAATGGCCAAGGGACACCTCAAAAGTGGTTTTCTCAAAAGCATGTGCCCTCCCATGGTACTTCCCATGGAGTTAGGCCAGATGAGGCCCCCAATACAATAATTCATCACCTTTGGCCGTCCATCTCTTAAAATATCTCATGACATCATCATGACACAGTTATGAGATCATTAAACATACCGAAACCCTAAAACTGTATTTTTACTATTCACTGAAAATTCAACTTTCTCAGAAAAATCCCAAAATTTCACCTTAACCAAATATCAATGCTCTGATTTCAAAATTGAACTCCATTTTATAAAAATAGTTTTTTAAATATTTTTAATTTAATTTTTAAATAAATATACTATTCACCGAAAATTCATTTTTTTAGAAAAATCCCCAAAAATTACCTTAACATAATATCGACGCTCTGAGTTCAAAAATGAACTCCATTTTATAAAAATAATTTTCTAGATATTTTTAATTAAATTTTTAATTAAAAAAACAGTATTCACCCGAAAAAACTAATACTTGAATAATAATATATGAAACCGTTATTTAACCATTTTATTGAATCACATTACTTAATCAAGGTGCCTAGATTATATTAATACTTTATTTAAATGAGATTACTAATCCATTTGGTCACATTACTAATCCTAGGCATAAAATCACTATTCATAATTTACTATTCATCAAAAATTAAGTTGATCTTATTAGACTCTAAATTTCGTACTGAACATAATTGTAGAAGACCATTTTTTGAAAATCATTACACATTTTTATTTATTTAAGGTTTGCATAAAAATTTTTAAAATATCCTTTCTCTAAAATTCATCAAAAATATGCATACTATATTTATCCAGACATTTGAAAATTCATAAACATGATCATAAGGAGAAATCCCAATTTTTATTTAAAACAAAGGATTACATAAGGAAGTTACGGTCTCCTTACATAGCCCCTTATCACACTAGCATAGGACCTAAGTGTAAGGTGTTCTAAGAAGAGAGAATCCGAGGGAGGCTCAGCCAACATCGCACGAGTAGTAATTTCTATCAGTTTGAACTTCTCGCGAAGGCGATTCCGTTCTATCTTCACTCGATGAAGTTAGGCTTGGGTTTGGTCCAGAGCAAAGCCCAGTGGTGCTAACTCCTTCTCAAGTTCGTTTAGATGGGCTTCGATCGGTCCAAGACTACTGGGTGAGGCCATCGAGTCATCTTTCTATATTAATTAACCAAGATTTCTTGTATTTAGAGACAATAATCAAAGTGTTTAGTTTACAGCGGTCATATTGACCAATGGTCATATAACAGTCAAAACCCAATGGTCTCATTTTAATTATACTCATGTTATCAAATGAAACATTTTTGTTGAGTATAAAAATAAAAAAACACACAAAATTAGGAAACAAGATTTATTCAAAATTTCAGGTCATTGCAATGGCCATGCCCTAGGATGTGTCTAGATATTCCACCTCCTGGATGTATCTGCAGAGGGAGGCAGGAATCATGTGGACCTGACATTCCAGAAGGATGAGGCTAATACACATCATTCCTTCTCCGACCCTTGACATAGAGGATTGAGGTGAGGGTTCCATTGCCGAATTGAATTCCACCTCAGATTATCTGAGAAGAAAATGGGCTTATTCATGGTCTGAAACACCTTGGTATTCTTCTTATGGCATCAGAAATCTGCCCTCCTACCCCGGGATGGTTCTCTGAGACAAGGTGGATTTTTGACTCGAGGATGACCATTGGACGAACAAATGATGAGGCAGAGTGGACTTCATTATGGGTGAGCTAGGGTGCGAGGATCACCCGGAGAAATGTCACAGGGAACATAGGGATGACCTCCATGTATGATGACTGGCACATAGAGGGAGTGTCCGTGAAAAGTGGTGGAGTGGGTAGGACCTCCGCTAGAGATGGTAGGAACATGAGAAGTGATGCCATGCTTCTCTCCCTAGCAACGATGGTACGGGGAAGGTCCTCATACTGGTTGAGCAGAACATGGGTGGAATCTTCGTGTTGGGTTTCAATGAGGAGATACAGACCTCCGCTTCTCTAATTACTAGGATGTGAAGGACCTTCGCCAGTTTCTATAAGGACATAGTGAAGACCCCCCATGCTGAAATTTGATCGTACATATAGAATCTTCACATCTACAACCTATGACAGCACGAACGACTCCATACCTGAGGTCACAGGTGCGGAAGTGGTTTTGGTATTGGGTGTTAATATGATGGGGAGGACCATCGCTCGAATTGATGGTGGAATGGGGTGGACCTCCATGCCATGCATGGGACCAGGATGAGCATGTGCTCTCATTTGTGGTGGAATAGGGAGGACCTCCATACTAGTTGTCGATGATGTGGTCCAACCTGCAACAAACACCACCTATGTCGACGACCCGAAGAGTCATCCCAACCTGCTAGTGGGGTGTTTGGGGCCTCCATCCAGGCCGAGAATATTGATTCCCCTACTCAGTATGAATGAGATATTGATGGTATGCGTCAGTGGTGGAATTATCCATGAGAGCTGTTGATGATGATGCCCATGGTGGGTGTGATCTTCAGATTGCGCCCCGATCCTGGCGTCAGGTAAACCGGACTGTGGCCGGTGGTGCAGGTGCATAACATACATACTACTTATCTTTTGGGGCCAGGTGGTAGTACTGATGCATCCTTATGGGAGCCCTCTTTCATAGACCATAGGACATGATTATAGGTGGGCTAGCACGAACTTCCCTCACTAAATTGGCGTAGGGGAGGGAGTCTTCAAAGTGCTCCGGGGAGAGGCTTCAGAAATGATTGTACGTTAGAGTGGGGAGCAGTGGATCCCTGCACGGACCTTGGGGGCGGTGGTGACGATGAGGCGTTGAAGCCTCTAAGTATTTTTCTGGACATATCCTAGGTTGGGATAATACCCTCCTCCTCGTATCATTGAATGAGGTCATTAATCACCCTACTCTGAATGATTTCAGATGGGGAGATGGGGCGTGGGTGCCCAGCAGTGGTTGATGTAGATTTGGTCACAGAAGACATGAGGCTACATGGTATTATCGCAATAACATTTTCCCAACCCCTACCTTGATGGGTGGGTGGTGATTGATTTCCTATCGTAGTATCTTGGGTCCTACAAATCATGGAGGATCAACCATTAGTGATGAATGGAAAGAAAGATATTTTCCAGTGCCCCAGTGCCATTCCGTCTTCCATGGTTAGTAAGAAGGATCCACGCTGACAACATCATAGTCTAGGATGTCTAACATTCAACTATCCCAATTTCTGGTGCGTTTCACTCCAGGTAAACTATTTTCTTGGTGGGACCTGGCACCAGATAGATGGAACCAGTGATACACTCATCCACTAATGTCTCAAATGCTACTAATATCCACTTTTAGGAGAAGAAATTCACATCGTGTTCACCATTTATGTTTCCAATGCTTTCTACGGGGTACACATCCATCTTTTCAGGATGTGATGATATGTTTCCCTAAATTAACACTTTCCAACGGCATGTGACATCCATCTCTTTTTCAGTAATGTTTTCTGCTTGATCGAAAAAGGATGATGGGATGTTGATTCCTCATTTCGTGGATTCCTCCCCAAAACTCATTACCTTGTCTGAGTCTCCCTCATATACTTAAGATGTTGTTCGTGAAACTCTTCCCAGTGCCATGTCTTCATAGACACCAGTTAATTATGATGCTCTTGTCAGGACATTCTAAGGGGTCATGTTAGGGCAGTAACCTTGGATCGGGGAGGAGTCATGTTGGACATCGCTGGCATGTCTGGACACTAGAACATTGATCCATCCAGAATTCTTATTCTTATAATATGGCTTCTTGAGGGCATAGAAGATCGAGGCATCCCACATTGAGTGAGGGGAATTACATGCCAGAGGCATGTCTCTGAGGTTTTCTTCAGCTTCCCATGTTTAACACATGGTATTATGTGAGTTTAACGTCTAGGGGAGATGGATCGGACTAATTAGAACACTGATAAGAGTGGACCAGATGGGTGTAAACCCTGGAGGGAACATTTATGCTAGGGCCAACGTGTGGATAATTACCTGATTTCTACTAGGAGAAGTGAGAAAGTGGGTGACATGATCACACCGGGATGTGGCGGGCCATGTAATAATCACGATGGATATGGATGGTTGAGAGTGGATTGAGGATGAGATGGAACTGAATTTATGATGATGGTTATTCTATTATTGATACTTGAGGAGACATCCTATGTATCCCCATGGTATGGAATCAATGTCCAAGTAGTTTGGTGGGGTGATGGGACACCTGAGGATGTGTCCCATGATAGTGGAAACATGGATAGTACCCGAAGGAAGTGGAACCTCTTGGTTGGGGAATGAACTTCCTAAAACACATAGGCTCAGTATAGATACCAAAATGGGACATGAGTTATGGTCTTGAACCTCATAGAGGCTTCCTACATATCCCCATGACAGGGAATCAAAGTCCACATTGTTTAATTTGGGGGCATAGGATCTGGGTTTACACATAGGAAAACAACCTGACAATATAATGGGGTTTATGCATGGTTAGCAACCTGGGTTGGTATGACTCCACTGGTATGAACCAAGGATGCAGGTTCCACAGAGGGGACACCGAATTTTACTAGGGTTTGGGGTTGATCCTCAGGGAGACATCCTACGTACCCTGTCTAGGAGACAAAGATCAAACCGATGTTGTTCATATTACAACATCTAACCGTCGATTGGGGATAACAACGGCTTACCACCGGTTGAGGTTCCTACGGCTTACCACTGGATGAGGATCACAATGTATTACCATTGATTGGGGTTTACAAAGGAATACTAATGATTGGGGACTATAAGGGATTACAAACTATTGCAGATTACACCAGATTACCATCGATTGAGGATCACAATGACTTAACATCGATTGAGGTTTGACCTCAGGGAGGCTTACTACGTACCCTATATAGGAGACAAAGATCAAATCCCACGTAGTTCAAATAGGTACAGTTCAAAATCATGCAGGGAAAAAAGGGGCTTATTTTTTATCATCATGTAGGACAAGGATGAACCAACATGAAGATGGTCAGGATCGAGGGGTAATGGGCTTGAACCTCAGTGAGGATTCCTACGTACCTTTCTTAGGAGACAAGGATCAAAGTCTATGTAGTTTGAGACGAGGGGTACAGTTTAAGATAATGTTGGACGACGGTGAACCGACATGAAGGGGTTGGGACAAGTAGGTACTGGGATTGAACCTCATGCATTCTTCCTACGTACCTTGAATATGAGACAAGGATCAAAGTCCACATAGTTTGGGATGAGGGGTAAAGTTTAATGTCATTCGGGATTAAGGTTAACCGACATGAAGGGGTTGGTAAAAGTAAGTGTTGGGCTTGATCCTCAGGGAGGCTTCCTAATTAACTTTCCTAGGAGACAAGTATCAAAGTCCACAGAGATCGGGATGGTTTGGGGATTACATGCTAAGGAAGATCAAGAGGGATGCCATAGTCAATGCTTAATTTATGCCCACGTGAGTCATTATCAGTGTGAGAAACAAGAAGCATCAAAAACCTGATGATCACATAGAAAAAGGTGCATCCGTATAAAGTGGAGTGGGGATTACACATGGTTAGCAGCCCAAAGAGAAAATAGGGGCTTACGCGGGGTTAGCAGCTTAGGGAGATAGAGATTGGGACTTACTCAACGATGGAGGCTCGATGGAGACAAATCTCAGAGGGAGAGGGATGGGGGTAACAAAGGTCCCTATGCCAATCTCCCCTTTAGTCTTTGGCACAGAAGAATAGATGAGTAATTGGGATGCTACCTCCCATAAGAAAGGCTAGGGGAATAAACCAAGATGGTTTCCCTTCCCCATAGACAGACGCCTCTCCAAAAAAAGATATCATTCCATGTGGGTAAGATCTCACTCCCGTGGAGATGAGCTGGCATGGATAATGTCCAAGGTAAGTCACCCTGTGTATAATGAATGGGGAAAGGCCATAGTTTAGTGTCATGTGATGAGGAGGATGGTTCTTGGAAGTTCAACATCCTGCAGCTCAGATGTGGTGGGTTAACTCCACACCCATAGGATTTATATGACTGGTACCTACCCACTCTTGGGGAAGGGACGGAATTAGCATTTCTATGGTGTTGTGGGTTTTGTGGACTGATCCATTAAGGGGCACACATTCGCGTGGATATGTGAATAAGAAATATCTGTTAGCGTGCCATTGCGAAGAAGCATAAGGCTATGCAATCCAACATGAAGCACCACACAAGTTACCTTAAAATCATTTCATAATAACCTAGATGATCTTATAGGATAAGGGTTTGAGAAGCCAATGGGTTTACAAGAATGGACCTTTTGACGCTCTGATGCTCCACGTAGGGGAAGAATTTCGCGAAGGGATGTACTTCGCGAAGTGAAGTGGACTGTCTTGGGAATAGGGTATAGGTGCATATGAAGGGTGCTTCACGAAGTAGAAAGGCTTTCGTAGAGAAGGACTTTGCAAAGAAAGGGTACCTTGCAAAGAATAGCACTATGAAGCAATGTTCATTACTAAGCACAGTGACCCTGCCTTATCATGTGTTTCACATGTGTATGGAAGGTACTTCGTAAAGCATGTTTGATTTGTGAAGACTCAAGTCCCCTTAGAGAACTCCATATTTTGTGATAGCCTATGGGCTCCATGAAGGGCCTCTATACTAGAATAGGGGTTGTATTTGACCTGAGGGAAAATTACTTCGCAATGATCAAGTACCTTGAAGAGATCATTTTTTCTCGAGGTTTTGCAAAGTAGAATGTGATTCATGAATTGAGAGATGTGAAGGAGAAAGGTCAGGGTATCTGTCTTTTGGGATCAAGGGGAGATTGGTATTTATATGAGAGGGGTGATGTGAAGTAGGGAAAATTTAGTGCAAATCCACATGGTGCTCTGTGATCGGCCACAGATTATGTCAAGTCTATCGTAAACATGGAGTCTACCATCATCCCCTCCCCAATGCAGAGCTCTCATGGGTTCACTCTACGTCGCTCACGAAGGATTCCATCAATTTCCCATAGATCACAGAGGTAAATATGGTTCCCTCTACAACACAAATCTTTTGGTCAATTTCATCGTAACAAAAAAGCCTCCCATCCCTTTTACCCCAAAGCGACCACAGAGGGGGCTTTGGCTTTGCGCCGGCTGTGGTGATGAGGGGATCCGTGAATGTGCTTCGTGAGGAAGCCCCTTTGGTATTGGTGTCTTCTTTGCATTCTTTTCCTCCGCACATATTTTGGCACCAACAAAAACCTCAAATGAAAATACTGCATCTAGTTCCACAAGAAACCAAGCCGCATTCCAGGCCGAACCAACATACCCCAACAGACCCCAAGACTCACTCTACCACAACATGTCACATTGCCCTAATAAAGACATATAGTAAGCACATGCATCATCATTTTCACCTTGAACATGAAATAATGATAGAAAGAATACTAAGAGAAAAACTCTCATCTGAAACCAAACTCTCATCCCGAATGAAATATAATCTTATGTCAAAATAGATGTCCCAAAAAGTCCCGAAAACATCCAAATTTTCATTTAAAATATAACACAACACTTCTAGACACCACCGAACATGCCCCTACAACCAAGGGAAACATTACAAGGAGAGGGATTTCATCCTTGGTACTAACTAGAAGAGGATTCTTAGAAATAGCTATAATAGCCTCTTATGAACAAACATACCACATTAGTGGCCTATAAGGACCTTAGCTAGGAGAAACTGATGAAAGATCTAGAGATATATTATTGGATAGTGGCTAGAACTAAATTCTTCAGACCGTGTACCCCCACTTCTTAACTAGACCTTTCCCTTCAATAATTCCATATTGAACCTTTGGACACAACAATGCCAAATTATACCTTCAACGACTTAGGCCAATCGAGAAACTAAATCTTTGTTCCACCTCTCTCACATCTTCCCTTCTGCTACAAGAGGATCCACTCAACCGAAAAAGGATTGAGGTAGATTCGAGTTCCAAATTCCAAGATAGAAATCCTTTCATTGATCAACTGGATGGTTTACCACTGGGGAGTTCACCCATGACCACATTCTGAACATACATTGATTCTTCATGGGGGTGCACTCTGTCCAATGAGGAGAAATTAGGGACTCAACCAAACAAGTCCATTGGCCAAACCATACTGCAAACAAACACAAAAAATCAAAGGAAACCACTACTATGGTTTCCTGAACCACTTTTCATGAAACCAACAACAAGAATATAAATGTAAAACACTAATAGACATGAAGTAATCCTCATACTCTAATGCCTCACAACTGACATTCTAAAAACATAGAAAGAAACACCACACCACTTATTTAAAATAAATCCCTATTCTAATTGAAATAGGATTTGTGGGTTACACACTCACCTATGGAATCCCTTGGAGTCCCACGCATGCATATCCATATTCCATAACGGGCACCGATTCACTTTCTCACACATTCCCATGAATTGTTTCATCCATGAAAACATGAAAGGTTAAAATAAAACTTCTTCCACCATTTGAAACAAAGAATTCAACCCACATATCCATTTCAAAACTCCCTAAGACTCTTTTCAAAAACTGTTAACAAGAAAAATTCAAAACCCATTTCAGGACTCAAAAAACATTTTTAGAAAAATAATGACAACCATTCAATTTAAAACCCATTCCTAGACCTCACACATACATTGAATTTTTTTTACTGAATTTAAAGATTTTGAAAAAATCATAAAAATTCAGTAACCGCCCAACCAAAACCATTTCTAGACTCCACACCTTTATTTTCAATGCATATCACCCCATTAAAAACAATTTATAAATACAAATTTTTCTGATTCAAAACATATTTTTTCAATAGTTCAACACATCCATTCAAATAATTTCCATTTTAGCCAAAAAATTCATTAAAAACCCCCAATTTTCCAAGCCCTCCTTAAAACTGGTCAGTAAAATCCATTTTCCACCAACTAAGAAAATTTTAATTAACATTTTAAATTTAGTTTCTCACACTTCCAATGAAAAATTTGTAAAGATATTTTTTTTCAGAATTCAGGAAGACCCACAATAGTTCACAAGGGGAAACAAGTATCTATGGGTGACTCAAACATATAGTCGGTGACCATATTCCAGTAAAAAAACCATCATAGAGATCATCCTAGAAAAGTGTATATGGATCCACATGGAATTCTAGGACCTTAGAGCTCATGGAGTCCACTTCCCAACTCCCTTTTTATTTCCCCATACCAAGAAATCCACAAGAACCCAAGACACAGACAAACTTGGACTTCCCATGGTGACCCGAGGTTCGGAATGAGAAAGGGTTCATGAATTCCTTCCCATTCCTACAACATCAGCCCTAAAAAATACCACTCATTATACCTTGAAATCCTTAGGTAAAAATGAGTTCTCTAAAAAGAAAGGTCGTTAAAAGAGACGACTTTCCCTAATACCATTTTGTCAAGAACCATCCTAGGTCGATCCTAAAATAGTCATCCGAGCCGATCCATAGAGAGGCCCAAGAGGTGTTCCCGATCCTCCTAGGTCGATCCTAACGTTACATATTCAATTAATGAAACCAAAAATTGTAAAACAAGAAACAAAAAAATAACAACTCTAATTATGACACCCATGAAACCTATATATAACCCTAAGGGTCACTCTCCAATCCACACCAAAATATCTCCCAAGAAAATTGAACCTAAGCCAAAACCTGTAGTATAAGCTAAAAATAAGAAAACAATATAGGCATGAGTATTAAAACTCAGTAGGTAAGCCCAAATAATTCTATTCCCAATTCACATTATTTATATAATAAATCATTTATTTTAGGTTTGAAATACATTCTCTAAATGTTTGATTTCCACACTTTAAAATTTAAATAATTCAAATCACAATCTGTTGCCCTCATATTTTGAAACATGGCCCATTCATGAAATAATGGTTAGGTTTATAGGGGAGAAAGGAAAAGCGATCCAAGTAGGGAACTTTCATTTTTCATAAAAAGGAAAAGGGAATACACTTTTTTCATTCAAAACATCATATTTGAAACCTTTTTAACAAAACCACACAATCACAATTTATCAATAGAACACCAAAACCAAGCACAAGGATCATGATTCCACACAATGAAGGAAATGGTACTAATAGTACTAGAGCCAAATAAAAACATGAATACCTAGGAACTCAAAGGAGAACCAAAACATACTATACATAAGACTAATCCTGAAGGCATGCCTTACCTGATGACATCATAACACCCAAATGCCTAATTGTCACCCTACCTGGCCTTACTGAGGGGCTCAATCCTAGTGAAATAATAACAAAATAACCCCCTATTATGGGACACAAGCTAGTGCAATGACCTAGACTAGTGCATCAAATGTTCTTTGAATTCCTATTTACTATTCTGGGATCCCATGTTATGTTCACAGAGGGTCATGCCAAACAAGATCGAGTAATAATCCATACACATGTCATTATACATATCATTCAAACCGACACCACCCTGACCACCTCAAAGTGCATCCTCTTGCTTTAAGAAAATATTCACACAAGTGGAGTCCTAAATTGAGGACATTCCAACCCCCTTCTGAAACAAGTGAAGGGCTCCCTCCTAGAAGGGTTTCTACAAAAGAAACCTTTTCGAAAATTCCAAATGGGCCTTACATGATTCACACACATAAAAAATTTTCATAAATAATCATACACAAACCCCTTTATAAAACCAAAAAATTTAGAAACCCATTTGAGAAACACAAATCATCCTTTTTAAACATCATAAATACATTTACAATATCAAAAAAGGCTTCCAAAAATAATAAGCCACTTTAAAAGGCCAACCAAGATATTTATCAAGCACATAGAGTTCACAACATCAATAATCCCACACCACATACTCAAAATATTCTAGAAAATCACTTTATTTAAAATGGACCAATGATTCTAAAAATCAGAAGTCACTATTTAACCATCAAGGCGGGAATGAAAAGAATAAAATCAATGAAATCTAAAATTTAAAGGAAATGTGAAAAGATATCCAACCTCAAATAATGATGAAATTCTGGAATCCAATGAAAAACCTCAGTCACACCTTAGCCACACCCAAGGGAGACAAGAATTGACCTAATACATCAAGATAGAACCCAAAATTTTGGGTTTTAAGCCTAAAAATAAGAACCCTAGCCATAAGAGAGGGGGAACCACAAGAAACAAGAAGAAATTACTAGAAAATTAATAAAAAGGGATAAAGGACTTACATGATTATCAACAGGAGTAATCACACCAAAAAAACCCATAAAATGGAGGACCAGAAGATCCAATGGAAGGGGAGGAGGTGCCTAGGGCAGATGAACCTGAAGGGGGGAGGTAAGGGTGTTTGGGTATAAAAATAGGGGGAAGATAAACGTTTTTAATAACCTATAAAGGCCACATGGTTAGTCGGTTTGGTCTGTCAAACCATCTATATACCGTGCGACCACTACTACTCAGAAACAGATTGACCGCACAGTCTACCCGCATGGTATGACTAACCATGAAGTAGCCATGAGGTAGCTACCAAATCGGCCTAGGTAATCATGAAACATCTCCTGGGTGATATATTAGCTACTTTAAGGCTATCACACGATTAGTCGTACCATATGGTTAGGCCATGTAGTCTATCTGTTTCTCAATAGTAGTCATCACATAGTATTTGCACGGTTTGACAGACTATACGGACTAATCCTTCAGCCTATCCAGGTCATTAAAAATATTTCTCTCTACCGAATGTTCATACCCAAACACACACTTACTTCTCTTATTGGGGTTTTATTCCCTATATTCCTCCTCTCTTTTCCTTGGATCCTTTGAAACTCCATTGTTTCTGCATTTTTGGTGTGATTTCTCCTTCAGATCAACATGTATGTCCTATCTCCCTTAGTTTCTTGCTTTTTTAAAGGGTTTTATTATGGTTTCCTAGGGTTCCCACTCTACTACGGCTAGGGTTCTTATTTCTAGGGTTAAGAACTAAAATACTGGGTTAGATTTTGATGTTTTGGGATGGATCATGTCTCCCTTCAATGTATTTGAGGTGTGAATGAGGTTTTCGCATCAAATTCTAGAATTTCTTTATCATTTGAGGAAGGATCACTTTACACATTGCCTTTAAATCTTTTATTTCTTTTATTTATCTCTTTTATCACCCTCCTTTATAGATAAATACTCAATTATGATTTTTATAATAATTGTTCCATGTGGAATAAAGTGTTTTGATTGATTATTTGGAGTATGTAGTGTGGGTTTATTGAAGTTGTGCACACTATGTTCCCAATAAATAGTCTGGTTGGCCTTTACAAGTGGTTTATGATTTTTGGAATCATGTATTGATATTTTAAATGTATTTGTGATTTTTAAAAAGGATGATTGGTGTTTATCAAATGGGATTATAAATTTTTTAGTTTTAAATATGGGTTTGTGTATGGTTATTTATGAAAAGGTTTAATGTGTGTAAATCATGTGAGGCCTGTTTGGAATTTTTGAAATGGTTTCTTTTGGAAAAAACCCTTCTAGGAGAGAGCCATTACCTTGTTTTTTGATAAATGGGTGGGAATGTTCTTGATTTGGTACTCCACACATGTGAATATTTTTTTAAAGTAAGGGGATACTCTTTGAGGTGGCCAGGGAGGTGCCGATTTGTGTGATATGTATGCTGACATGTGTATGGATTGTTACTTGATCTTGCTTGGAACGACCCTTTGTGAACATAACATGGGAACCAATCACAGTAAATAGGAATTCTGAGAATGTTTGTTTCATTTTTCTTGGTTATTGGACTTTCTAGTGTCCCATAACATGGGTTATTTTGTTATTATTTTTGGGGGATCATGCCCCTCGGTTAGGCCAGGTAGGGAAACGATTTGGAATTTGAACATTATGATGTCATCGAGTAATGCATGACTTCAGGATGATTCACATGTATAGTATCTTCGAGTTCTCCTCTGAGTTCCTAGGAATTCTCATGTTTCTTCGGCTCTAGCACCATTAGTATGATTTCCCTTGTTGTGTGGAATCATGATCCTTGTGCATGGTTTTGGTGTTCTATTGATAAATTATGAATGTTTGGTTTTGTAAAAAATATTTCAAATATGATGTTTAAAAAAAGGGTTTTCCATTTATCCTTTTTATGAAAAATGAAATTTCCATACTTGGATCCCTTTTTCTTTCTCCCCTACGAACGTAACCATTATTTAATGAATGGGCCTTATTTCAAAATATGAGGGAAATGGATTGTGATTTGAATTGTCTAATTTGTAAAGTGTGGTAAAAATACATTTATAGAATGTATTTCAAACCTAAAATAAATTTTTCCATATTTAAAGAATGTGTACTGGGAATAGAATTATTCAGGCTTACCTACTGAGTTTTAATACTCATTCCTATAGTGTTTTCTTGTTTTTAGCTTCTTCTATAGGTTATGAATCAGGTTTTATCTCCTTGTGTAATAGTTGGGTGTGTATTAGGGAGTGAACCTCAGGTTCACATGGAGGTGTATTGGGTGTTAGGTTTAGTGTGGTTATTCCAGTGTTGTTTTTTGTTTCATTTTTGGCCTCTTTAATTGTTAATGTAAATTTTGGAAATCATAATGAGTTTTGTATGATTTTTTATTCATTCATTTCCTTGTTTCTTTTTATTGGGAATTTTTTTCCCATTGTGTCTTATGATTCCCTTTTTGTTTTTCGCCATCTCGATAAGATCATGATCGCCTCTCGAGCCTTTACATGGATCAGATCAGGTGATCAATTTAGGGTCATACCGGGTTGGTTCGTGATAATAACTTTCTTGATTCTTGTACTTCCCATTTCTGGGGATTGAAAAATGTATTATTTACTTTGAGGGAGTTTAGGGGTGAGAGTGGGATGTGTGTTTAGGGCTATTTCCCACGATCGATACTGATAAGGACCTCCATTGTGATCCTTTTAATTTGATTATCTCAATAAACAATTTTTACTAGTTAGGGAATCCTGGTTAGTTAGATGAGATAACATAAATATATGATTTACTAGATGACTCAAAACCTTCTAGTGGATCCATATAGATTATTAAGGGTATCGTGCAGCCAGGAAAGCAGGTGTGTGTGGAACAAGTTTGCATGAGACTCGTGAGACTAGATGCGAACCCGAAAACTAGTCATGTTGTAATTTGATTAACTATTCTGAGGTGGAATCACTATGATAACTAGGTTGTACACATGACATCTATATAATTTATCTCGATACATGATGACATTCATTGTCACTATCTGGTATCAGAGTTTCCTAGCTCGATTCATTTATTATAATGATGCACCTTGACTAAATTTTATTAACTCTTGTTCATCTTTCTATATCAGGTGCATATTCTTATATTTTCATGATTATCAAAATCTATCTTGTGAAACAGTTTTCAAATATTTTCACGAAAAATTTTTAGTTTTTAAATGGTGAAATGACATGTTTTTTAGGTTTTCTTTGATAAATGATTTTTAAAAGTTTAAAATTCTATTTTAAACTAATCCCCATACTCATTTATTTATACTCTTATTTTAGTGTATTTTAATTACCTTATAATGTAACTACATAGAATATTTGGTGGAATCCCAATAGGCACTTTGTCTCACACCTTATT
The DNA here is from genome assembly GCA_963277665.1 of Viscum album. Lineage (NCBI taxonomy): Eukaryota > Viridiplantae > Streptophyta > Magnoliopsida > Santalales > Viscaceae > Viscum > Viscum album. The sequence continues at coordinate 399,610,082 of OY728144.1, forward strand.
TGTACCATTGGGTGTTTTCAACCCTCTCATTCTTATAGAAGGTGCTCATATGATCATTATATTCTTTTCTGGTTTCATTCTTGGCTGACTACGTGTTGGTGACTTGGGACATAGTGGGTGGTCTTAGACCACCAAGCAATGGGTTTTTGGATTTTTTTTATTTCCCCCTTTGTATCATATCCATGCACCATGATATATATGTATTGGTTTATTAATATGATAATATTTCCATAGTGTACTTCGATTACTGTAATATTTTTGAGTGATGAATAATTCCCAACTTTAATTTATTGAAACCCAGGTGCTTGTCCCCAACACAAGGTGATCGAGAATGCTCTTCGGGTTAGTGAAGAATCAGATATGATATTGGTTTAGATGGTATTCTAGGTGGGTTCATCACAAATGGTATCAAAGGAGGTCTTTCCTTGAACGGAATAAATTTTCCATTAAATCTCTTGTATTATTTTGGGTGTGTCAGGGGAGAAAGGATATTAAGAATGTGTCAGGACTCAATAGGTAGTTCATGAGTGGGTTCTTGATCAACACATCCTCATAAAGTGACTTGATTTACCATAGATGTTGGGACTCAAGTCTTTCTTTTGAGTAATTAGTTTCTTAATGAAAAATGATATTTATATTCCCAATGAGACTATCTTTGATTTGGGGAAACTCTTATGTGTTTTTTGTTGGAATGAATAGATAATCAAATTCACATGGTACCATAACATTATGGTGAACTATGAGGTATTGGGGTGACTAATTTAGGAGTCAATCCATGAACTCTTGTGTTTTATGTGTGTGGCTTACCAACCCTTCTGACCAATCCATGTATAGTTCTACTGTAACATGAACTTGGTACTCTATTCATGGGGTTAGTTGTAAAGGTTACATATGTGGTGTGTTTTATTCAGTTGTTTGGTTGTTTCATATTTAATCACTTGTTAGTGATTTTAATTCCTTTGTGAAAACCAAATTTGTGTCTTAAGAAACGTTTTTTTTTATTTCATTAAAAAGGGTTTTTAATTACTATAAAGTGAGTTTTATTAAATATTTTTAATTCTAAAAGACTCTTTTGTGATGTGACAAAACAATTTTTTAAGAATAAAATTTGGTTTGAAATGGATTTTAGTGGAAATGGTTTGATAGTTGGAAAATGGGGTTAATGGTTTTTGAAACCATGGAATAATTTACATTTTCTGGTAAATGTTTTTTTTTGAAAAATTGATGGATAGTATCAATATTTTTCATTTTGAAATAATGGAGTAATGATTTATAACTAATGAAATCTTCTGTGTTTTGAAACCAATTAATCTTTGATAAAGAAATTTGAAGCTCGTTTGAAGGTTTTTGGTTTGTTTGTTTGTTTTTCTATTATTTATGAATTTATATGACTATATTTTGTGTTGTTCAGAAATGTCTCCAAAAAAAATCCTTCAAAATATTATAGAATGTTGGTCCAATAGTCTGGTCCTCAGGACAAATCTTCATGTTTTACAGAGGTGGTGTCTAACATTGTTGACTCTACCCCGACCCTATATTCAGTGTTGGATCCAAAGACCATCTAGACATTGAACCCCAACTTTGAATTATTGAATTGTAATCCACCTTCTTATAAAGGATAATGAGGTTCTCTTGATGCATTAAAGTGGCTTGACGAATTTGATGATATTTTTGATTCTCTTAAGAATCGTGATGCTATGAAGGTCAAGTCTATCAACTCTTTATTCGAGGGACCTAGCCAAGACTGGTGGGATGTTTTTATTCCCCCTTGTATACATGAAATAATGTCTAGGGAATTATTTAAGTCAATCTTTATTTGGGGCCAGTATCCTTAGGATGAGAAGAAGGAGACAATTTCCGAGTTGTTGGGTTTCGGTCAAGATGAAATATAGGTTGCAGAGTATGCTAAGAAATTCTCATGTTTGGTATGTTTTATACCATGGCTTGTTTTTGATGATTTTATTAGGGATATATTTTTTAGAAAAGGTCTTAACCTATACCTATTAAATATCATGCGTGCAACTAGGTTGATCTCTTATCCGGGATTCTCAATGAGGCTTTCTCAGCAATAGTAGAGCTAAAAAAACATTATTAATAGATAAATGTCTCATTTAGAGTTGAGTAAGGAATGTATCATTTGGAAAAGAAGAGTAATATGATATCTTTAATGTCTAGAGAACCTGGTCATCCTATGAGGTTGTGTTTGAAAGATCCAAGAGTTCGTAAAAGACGTGGTTGTTTGGGTCACCTTAAGAGGTTATGTGTGTTGGGTGACCAGAAAGGGAAATTTTGATCAAGAACAGTAAATCCTGAATGTAGGGCATTAGATAATTCATGATTATAGGGATCCTAACATAGGACTTGGAGTGATGATTATCACATAGTGGAGGAGATTCCAGTTGTCATTGGTCAACTACCAAATGTGGTTGATGTTGATACAACTTTTATTTCAGACATCCGAGTGGAAAATGTATGAGTTTATCATTCCCATGGATTGTCTATTTTGGAAATATTTTGTTTTGGGATATTTGTGAATGAAATATTGTGGAACTTGGTTTGGGTCATTTGTGGATTGGGGATGTAGTAATTGTTTCATTTTCTTGAGATTATGATGGCTGTTCCTTGGTGTCCTCTTGTTTTGACTTAGTGGTTAGAGATCAATTGTGATGGATGATCTACCGTATGAGAGTATAGTGCCCAGTTGTGAACATACCTAGATATTTGAGCTATTTATAGTTGTAATTGGATAGACTATGTCATTGTACATAGGTAATTAGGATTATGTGTACTTTTGATAGACTTGGAACCCGATGGTATTAGAATTTTAATTGATGATCTCAATGAGCTATGAGGCATAGTTTTAAAAATCCTATGTTGTCGTTGAGAACTTACTCATGGTATAAATCCTTATCATCTCTTTACCTTTCTTATGGTTTCTTTATAGTATATGTTTCTCCTTAGCGAGTTGTGTAAGTCTATCTTTTCGGTCTAAGGGATGTGCTTCTCCTATGTAACATCATTTTAGTGAAGCTTAAAATGGTGTGGAGACCAATGCTGGGTATCCATTATTTTTCTGGTTTGGAGACATGTGATGATATTGGTGTGTGTATATTAGAGTTTTGTGTGAGCCGTTAACCTTTAGATGAGTCTGAATTATGTACTATAGACCTTCCACCCCACAAGATGAGTGATAGAATTATTCATGTGTCAATGGTTTCTATCATTCGAATTGGAATCTTTCTGGGGATTGAAAGTCCTATGTTGGGGATATTGTCACTTCTTGTAATATGTTTTTTTGTTTTTAGACCAACTGATTTGATTACCCACTGACATGTTCTCTTTAATGGTTGTTTTTAGTGTTTTTACGGATTTCTTGAAGATTTTAGGCCTGTGCAGGGTTTGATCATGGTTTGACAAAGTGTGAAACCTAGACAGAAGGGGGATGGATGATTGGTGCATGATTAAACAAAGTGTGCATCCAAACCATGAAACCCTTCCAGTTCTTCTGTTTTGGGCACACATTTCAGTGAAAAATTAGTATTAACCATGCGACCTACCTGGAAAACCGTTAAAACATGAATTAAATTTAATGAATATTTTAATTAAATTCTAAAAACCCCTCTAATTAGTCCTAACCTCCTCCCACACTATCATAATATGATCCTTTGGATTTTGAATACTCTCCAGAGGCATTTTGGTTCTCCAATACTCATTTATTTGTGAATAAAAGTTCCCATCAAGGTGGCTATCCTCTTTTAGTAAGTTATTTTCTTCTTGATTTGGATCTACCATATTCTTCTGATTACTTCCCCCTATATGTTATGATGGCCTTGGGAATCTTGATTGATTTATGTGGAATTGTGGATATATGATCTCTTTTATCTTCTTTTGAGATCTATCTTTTGAGATATGGTGGTATCAATCGAAGGAAACACATCTCAGATTTTTTTGGTTGGATTTTGAATCTTCCAAGTAAGCATTTCTATGTTTTCCCTTAATTTTTTAATTCACTGTTTCTTGAAAATTCATGGTTAAATGTTTCTTAATTTTTAACACATGTTATATGAACAATTTCAATTATCTTCTTTATGAAATATTATTAGAAAATTTTCTCTTTGAATTGAACATGGCATGAATTTAATTTCTATATTCTTTATGTTTCTCATCTTTTTGTGAATTTTGTAATTCCACGTTTTTTGATTTATTTTTAAAGAGATTTTAAAGTATGTTTGGTTGGAATTGAGGGCTTTTGCCTATGATTTTATTTAGATAATGAACTTCATTTATTTGAATTAAATAAATCAAACTATTTTTTGTTTTCTAAATAGTTTAAAATTCTTGAACTTATGAAATGACCAAGAAACCCCTTTAAACAATTTTACCCTTGGTTTGAAATGGGTGTTCTTAGTTTGTTTGAAATAAATGATTTATTTACATGAAAGGTGGGTGTAAACCCATGTTTTGAAATGTATTAAATAATTTTAAAAATGTAATAATTCCTTTAAATGATTTATGGATTATTTAAAACAAATGATTGTTTTGAAGGCCTATTTTTCATTATACTGATGATTTGGGAAAGGAATTGGGTATGGTTACCCGTTTTGAATGCTGAAATTATTTAAATGGATTAGAATTGAATTAATGAATCTTGATGGCCCAGTTGGCGCTTTATGATGATCCTCTCTTGTAATAATACATTAATGTAATTTTATTTATTCTTTTAGTTCCCATTTTGGGCATTGAATAATGGATTATTTACTTCAATGGAGTTTTAGGGTGAGAGTGAGATGTCATTTAAGGGAAACTTCCCATGAATGATACTGATAAGGATCCTTGTTGTGATCCTTGTAATTTGACTATCTCACTCACATCTTTTCAATAGTCATGAGGAAATGAATATTTAGATGGAATAACCTAGATATAAGATTCACTAGAAGACTCACACCCTTCTAGAGGATCCATATATAACATAAAGGGTTCATACTATGGACATGTGTCCAATAAAGAGGGTGTGTGTGGAACTGATTTTATTGACACCTATGAGACTAGATGTAAGATTGACAATTTTTCATGTTATAATTTGATTATATATTATAAGGTGGACTCAATATTGTACCTAGGTTGTACCCATGACATCTATATACTTGATCTTGATACATGATATCATTCGTTGTCACTGTTTGGAACTAGATTTTACTTTCTTGATTCATTTAATATTATTATGCACCTTGACTCAATTTTTTAAAATCTTATTCATATTTCAATATAAGGCGAATATTCTCATATTTTCTTGATTATCAGACTCTATCTTGTGAAATGGATTTCAAATATTTTCAAGATAAATGTTTAGTTTTTAATTGGTGAAATGGCATGTTTTATAGGGTTGGTTTGATAAATGATTTTTAAATGTTTAAAACTCTATTTTTTTAAAAATATTCATAATATTTTATTTATTCTCCTCATTTATAATATTTGAATTACCTTATGAAGTAAGTAACTATAATATTTAGTGGAATCCTACTGGGCTCTTTAGATCATAGCTTGCTTATACTATTTGGTGTTTTCAACCCTCATATTATTATAGAAGGTGCTCAGGTTATCATCATCTTCCTTTGTGGTTTCGTGCTTGGGTGACCAAGGGTGGGTGACCTGGGACATGGTGGGTGGTCATGGACCACCAGGAGATGGGTTTTTGGAAGTTTTGTTTTATTTCATTCTTTTATTGTCTACTTTTACCATGATATATATGTATTGGTTTATTTATATGGTAATATTTCCATGGTGTATTTTGATTATTCTAATATTTTGAGGGAGAAATAAGTCCCAAAAATTCATTATTGATGCTGAGGTGGTTGTCACCAGCCCATGGAGACCAAGAACACTCTTCCAGTTAGTGGAAAATCAACTTAGATATTGGTTTTGATGGTATTATATGTTGTTTTTTCATAGATCAAAACCTTTTGGATAGTGAATTAAATTCAAGTATTGAGACTCGATCTATCTCTATCGTCTTCTTAATTATATTTTCCACAATCAAAAGGGTTTGAACCAAATAAGAACCTAGAATATGGATTTTAAATCCATTAATGTGATGCAATAAGATATGGTCAAACTTGACCATTTATATGAAAAAAAATCCCCCGATGGTAGGACAAGATGATGTTTCTTCTTACAGTGTTGAAATTTTTTTACAATATGGAAGCGAATCCTCCTCCCTTTCCCAATGACACTGCTGAAATCATGGTCTATACCAATGGATTAAAACATTTTTACAGGCAAGAAAACTATTGGTACAATGTATACCAATGGTTCTCCATACTATTGGTTAACCAACTATTGGTGTAGGTCCATTACAATGGTTTTCAGTAAACTATTGTTATAAGTCTAATGTAATTTTAGTTTACCAATAGTTCTGATAGAACCACTGGTATAGATCTATACCAATGGTTTTAAACCATTGTAATTTAGATATTCCAATGGTTATGAGAGAACCATTGGTATAGACCTACCATAAACCACATACAACAACACCCCACACTACCCAAACAACTGACAAAAATCACAACAACACACCATCTTGGAGAAATTCCTGCAATTAGTTGCAAAAAAAATTACCAACCATTATAAAAATGATGACAACACAAGAAACTAATTAATGAATTAAACTAGTGATAAAACACATTCAAAACATCATATATATTCATTCACAACTAATCAACAAATATCAAATGTCATAAATATCAATAAAAAATTTAACATATCAATATCTCCCTCATCACCATCACCATCACTATCATCACCACCATCCTCACCATCATCCTTATGATTTCTATCACCATATCCATCATCATCATCATTGGCATCATCATCACCATTTCCATTGCCATCTCCATCGCTATCACCATCGCCATCACCATTACCATCTCCATCACCATTTCCAGGAACATAAGCATCCCAACCACCATTAATACCATCACCCAGTGCACCATATAATGTACACATAATCAACGTATATTTATCAGAATCTACAATAGTATCTGGTTTTAGTGATGGACATAATATTTCCATAAATTTCATAAATTTATCGTTGGCCTTTTGAGTACATTTATGATCATATATGACCATTTTTTTCCTCTTCTGCCTTAGCTTGAGCCTATGATTCCTCTACATTAGGTTATTCCTACTCCATGCTACTAGAACTGCCACCTAAGGAGGGAAAATATGTAGTCGGGACAATACTATTCCCTAGTCAATAGCATAATCTTCCATGGTTATAATATCCCAAAAAATGATATAAATGATCATTTGGCCCAAATTTGTCATATTCCTTCTCAACAAGCGCCTCCAAATAACACTATTAAAAATATAAATGGACTATTTAATTACAAAATAGATATTAATATTTGAAATAAAAAATGTAAAACTTTCAATTTATTGTTGTGTCTATTAATTTATCATGCTTCCAATATTCTGTTTTTTGGCTCAAGTTATTAGATAAAATTATAAATATATATTGGATAAAATTATTAAGATATTATTTGTGTTTGATTCAATAATGCACTAGATATTGGTTTGTTTTTATAGGAATTAGGAATTTCAAACTTAAAGAAATAAATACTAGAAAAATTTCCCAAAATAGGTTTTACATGCCATGTATCATATACATGATGTGTATACCTCATTCATAGCATGCCTGAAAGATAAAAAACTATCCCTCAAAGACATTACATGGTGCGGAAACAATACACAACATATAAAACTATTAAATGACATGTATCTTTCAAAGATCATAATCCCACCAAAATTTGAATGGATACATGACGGGCAGAGATTTTATGATGTCCATGTTTCGAAGGCTCACTCGGTCAAAGATAAGAATCAATTATTCAGTGGGGAATGTATATCTCAATGACATGACATGCAGTCAACTTACATGATGTGAAGATATTGATACCTAAGTCACTTAATCATGTACAATACATGTAGGACTCTTACGTCATGTACTTATTGGGTCTATTAAAATTTCCAATTCTCTGCCACACTCTAGAGCTTCAAACTTTTATTTATTTCATTTATCATTGATTTTTCATTATATATTTTCATCCATTTTAACTAAAAGTATGATTTAATTCATTCCTTTCATTGTTTTATTGAATCTTTGTGAGTTGTTAATCCTTCTATAACCTTTCTCTTCCATTGAAATCCTACATTCATTTTGATCACTAGTTTCCATCACCGCCTTCCATAATTCATCGATGTTTTCATGATTCTTCATAATTTATTCATTCATTGTGAGTTTGTGGTTATTTCTTATTTTTTTATTTCAGTTTTATCATTCTTTATTGTTTCATCATGTGAAGTTAGTTTCTGATTAGATTCACATTGGTTGCAATTTTTTGATATTTATTAATGTTTATTTTAATAATGGATTGTCTCTTTTGTAAATATTGTAGGATTATGCAATGTATGCTAAATATTTATTTTCTTTTGATCATCACTATTATGCATGAATAATCCATATTGGGTGAGGGGTCGATGGTAGAGGTGTTTACATACCTAATGAGTCTTTTATTTAACCTTGGTAACCCTATGACTTGTAATTAGGTTAATAATAAATTTTCATTACATTCTTTCACACAACGTTGAACATGAGAACTGCGACTGAACAAAACTAACATAATTGGAGTTGAGTGGGACTATGGAAATTAAACCATGACAATATCTAAATATAATCCAAGAATAATTCACCTAGGTTTTCAACTATACCCTATCCATGGGATTGTTTTTGTATAGGTAGATCCAATTGGTTTGCCCGAAACGAATTGGTTACTTTTTCAACGCTTCACAGCCTAATCCATTGGACTATCCCAAGATAAATTTTGGATTATTATTTGTTAGGAACCCAAAAATTGACCCTGATACATTTCTTTAATATCCGCCTTAAAATATCAAACTACATAGTTTTAGTAAATATCAAATATGAAGAGTAAAATTGGGGAATCCTTCCAATAGTTTTTTTCAACTAACTATTGCACTACCGGAAGTCCTTGTGGATTTTCCCCCACACTACCACTTTACTATGACTTACCAGTGAGTTTAGTTTGGGACTGTATTTTTTAACATTTTATCATCTTGTGAGAATTCAATTACACATGTAGGTGAGTAAACTTTTGGTTCCAATTATGGGGAATACTATTGTGTAGGAAAAATGACGTTCATATTAAACCCCACTTTACCTCACTCCTCCCACTTTCTTATTTTCCACCCCTTTTCCTTTTTAATTTTTTATCCATTAGGTGAACTTATGTCTTGACATAGAATACCAACTTTTCTACGATCCTATGATCAATAGAACCTTTAATGCATGTTGCCGATTTACAGTGGACGAGCATAATGATCTTGTACTGTCACCCCTTCAAGACCCCCAATATACAACACCTACCAACCAGGGTGGGAGACCAGATCTATAGGAGCACACCATTATAGACTATGGTTTGATGTCCATTAATGGTGCTACACCCAGTATTGTGTACCCACAAATTCAGGAGAACACGTTCAAAATCAGACTTGGCCTCATTCAAATGATCCAAAATATGGGATTGTTCAATGAGATTCAAAGATAAGACCATCATGATCATATTTCAATCATTTTTTAGGTTTCCAATACCTTTAAAAATAAAGACGTATCACCAGTCTCCATTATATTAAGTGTATATCCTTTTCTCCTTGAATGATAGAGCCAAGGATTGGCTAAAAAAATTAAACTGATGAGTAATCCAGGACATGGGATTAATTGAAAAGTAAATTTCAATACATTTAATTCCCACTATTCCAAACATGGAAGCTCCAGAATGAAATTCAAAAATTCACCCAGGAAGATGAAGAATCAGTATGGGATGCTTGAGATAGATTCAAGGAGTTAACAAAAAAATTCCCACATCATGGACTAGATCCATGGATTCAATTATATACATTTTATCAAGGACTCCATCCAGCTACATGAACTGTAGTAGAAACCGTTGCTGATAGGGGACTGAAGATCAAGATTCCAGAATTCAGCCAAGCCATTTTAGATGAAGTCTTTCAAAATGAAAACATATGGAAAAGTGATATAGTATTGCCTTGGTGTAGAATTAATAAAGTGGAAGAAACTACCCACCTCAATGCTCAGGTAGAGGATCAAACAAAGAATTTGGAATCATTTTAGTTACATGTTGCACCACCACCCCTTCCAGCTCCAGTAATGGAAATTCAATCCTGTGAGATGTCCAGAGGCCCTCATTTATACCTAGACTATAGAGAGGGAATGAAAAAAAAACCAATATCAATATTATAATTATATCAATTAAAATAAACAACACCAACAGTACCAATATCCTTAGAAGTATCAATAACAAAACTACCAATAGTGGATGGTTGAGTAGTAGCTACAAAAAAACCAAGGTTACTTTCAACATAGAAGTGGAAAGGTGCCAAAAATAAATCAAGTACCGCTTAGTTACCCACCACAAGGATATTATTTTTTTACCACAAAAACAATTACAACAACCTTTTCCTAGATCTCAATAGGTCCCAATAGCACAACATCAATAGTTCCAACAATCCCAACCTCTCCAAACTAATATTGAAAAACTTCTCACTACATTCATGAAAAAAGAAGACCAAAGGATGAAATCCCAATATAATTAAATGAAAAACAAAAGATAAACCATGAAAAATATCAAGAACCATGTGGGAAAAATTTCAAAAACATCATCTGACCAACTATCAGGTGCATTACATAGTAACATTATAACATACCTGATATAAGAAAAATAGTTAGTGGTTCTTAAGAGTGGGAAACTACTATAATTTAAAAAACCATAAAAAATGAGGAATCTAATTTAGAGGAACCTATAAATTTTGACAATGAAATCAAATAATACAACAATGTGGGAATAAAGGAAGAATTTAACGAAACGTGTCCAGAATCAGAAGAAACTACAAAATACACAACAAAATAGTCTCCCAAAAGGAATAAATTAATGTAGGACCACCAGCACACAAACCCACTCTCCAATTTTCAGAAAGAATGATGCAAGGAAATAACGAGGAACAACATAATTTTTTTTATAAATGTTCAAGAATTTTCATATAAACATACCATTTTCTGAATCCATTTCCCTAATTCCTTCCTATGAAAACCTTATAAAGGAACTTCTCCATATCAACATGAAGATAAAAGACTTGGGAGTTATCTACCTAAATGATTAATTATCTACCATTGTTTAGCATAATCTTCCACAAAAAATGTCAGACCCTTGTAGTTTCTCAATCCCTTGCACCATAGGGTCATGATAATTTAGAATAACATTATGTGATCTAAGTGTGAGCATAAATCACATTCATATGAGTGTCTTCAAGAAGTTAGGGATCAAATAATTAAAACAAATAAGAGTTACACTTTGACTGGATGACTGATTAGTCAGGTATCCTTTAGAACTTCTTGAGTATATCTTAGTCAAAGTCTGAATGTTTATCCTTCTGGCATATTTCATAATTTTAGAAATAGAATAATAAGAAAAAATTCCAATTATTTTAGGATGAAAATTTTTATCCATTGGGAATTATTTAATTGATATCAACCAAGGAAGATTCATATTTATAGTTGGAGTGAACAATTCATTTTAGGCATAGCAATGGATTCTATGAAAGGGAATTATTATTTTAACTGTCAAGCCATATTTCACAATAATGAATAAGATGAGTTTGTGACCTTTTAGAATCCTAGGGATTCCCTTGTCCTGGATGAAGATGATAAAAACGATCATGAGAATGAAAACTACATTGAACCATTGATGAGGGGCACTATTCCACCATTTATACCCTATTTCATTAATCAACCATCATTGGAATTAAAACATTTTCTGAGAACACTCAATAACTCATTATTTGGGGTTGTGGAAACACATCCAGTTATTATCAACATAGATATGACAAAAAATCAAGAGGAAAAGTTGATTGAAGTCCTAAAAATGTACAGAAACATGGTATTGTGTGGAGTGACTGACCTTAAAAGGATGAACTCCAGAATATTCACCCACAATTTTTTATTGGAAAGACGTGGTAAACCCAAATGAAAACCTAGAGGTGACTCACCCTACACATAAAAGAGGTGGTTAGGAAAGTATTACTAAAACTTCTAGATGTTGGAATAATATTTTCAATATCTAATAGTGAATGGGTGAGTCCACTACAAGTCATTCAAAAAAAGGGTGATATAACTATTTCAATAAATGATGAAAATGAGCTGATGTCTACTCAAACCATAAATGGATGGAGTGTATGCATAGACTATAATAATCTTAGTAAAACAACCTAAAAAGATCATTTTATACTACCCTTTATGGATTAAATTATGCAAATACTAGTAGGGAATAAATTATATTGTTTCTTGGATGGATATTTAAATTAAAATAAAATTATAGTCGATGTAGATGACAAATCCAAAACTATATTCACTTTTACTTTCAGAACCTTCACCTACTGGAAAACATCGTCTGGTATGTTCAATGCACCAATATATTTTCAATGTTTCTGGAAACATATATTCCATGATATTGTGGAGGAATTCTTAGAGATCTTCATCGATGAATGTTCATTGTATGGATGGTCTTTTGAGGTATTATGAGTAACTTGGATCTATTCTTACAATTTTGTGATGAAAAATGTCTTGGTTTAAACCTAGAAAAGTTTCACTTCATGGTGTAATGGGTCATAGTACTCAAACATGAAATCATAAAATAAGGCATGGAAGTTGATCCATCTAAAATGAAATTGATAAAGGACTCACTTGAGCCTACTATAATGAAAAGGATAATGATATTTTAAGACCAAAAATGATTCCATCATCAATTAGTTAAAAAAAATAGTAGAAGTACCCCACACCTGGACAAAAATATTTTTATGACACCATTTTTGAGTTTACCAAGGAGAGTTGTTGGGAATTTCTTAGCCTAAAGAATCGTCTGATGGCCACTCCTTTTATAATTTCACTATATTAGGACAAGGATTTTGAATTTATGTGCAATGAAATAATCATCACTGTTGGTCCTATCCTTGGATAGTGGTTTTGAAATATCTTTTTTCCCAATTAATATGATTGTCACACACTAAATGATGCTCAGGTTAATTATAGTACAACGAAAAAAGAACTTCTGATTATCATCTTTGCATCTAAAAAATTTATCTCATAAATTTTATTGTAGAAAGTTGTGGTCTACACTAACCATGAAACACTTAAATATCTACAAAAAAATAAGATAAACCACATCTGATACAATGGATTCTTATGTTTCAATATTTTGAAATCATAATCAAGGGCACAAAAGGAAATGATAATGTCATCAGAAACCATTTTTCTAGACCTCCACTACGCAACATCAAAGATGATGGAAATTTGGACACTACGGATGGATTCCATGATGAAAACATTCACATTATGAATACCCAATATTGACAACAATTTTTAGGTATTGAAAATTATATCTACATGGGATAACTCTACACAAATGTTAACTTTCAACAAAGGAAGATATTTTTAGCAGAGGCCTCACATTAATATAAGGATGAGATGCTAATTTTTATGCAATATGATGATATATTAATGTGTCACTACATCCCAGAAGATGATCAAAAAAGTGTTCTCAACATATGTCATTCGTCTCCAGTAGGAGGGAATCAAGGACCCTAATGTACCATGGAAAAAATACTTCAAAGTGGGATATTATGGCATGTGATTCATCAAGATGCAACAAAATTTTTTCAATCCTATGATCAATTCCAATAGATAGGGAATATAGTAATATGAAAATAAATTCCCCAAATACCATCCTTGAAGTTAAACTCTTCGATGTATGGGGAATTGTTTTCATAGGTTCATTTCTTAATTATCATGGTAATTTTTACATCATAGTCATAATTGAATATTTATCAAAATGGGCTGAATACTAAGACATTACTCATAACACAATAAAATTTGTAATGAAATTTTTAATGATTTTTTTTTCGATATTTAGATTTCTATGATTACTCATTAGTGATCAGGGAACCCATTTCATCAATACCACTGGGAAAGGTCTGCTTAAAAATTATGGCATTAGATATAACAATGGTACTCTCTACAACCCACAAACAAGAAGACATGTTGATGATTAAAATAGGGAAATCAATCAAATCTTGGAGAAGATAGTTAACACCAGTAGAAAAGATTGGTCTGCCAAACTGGATGGCACACTTTCTATAACACCCCTAGATTTTTTTGTATGTATCCTCTTAAATTAATTCCTTTCATTTGATGGCTGACATTGAATAAATAATTATTTCACATATTATAAGTCATATAAATTTGTATAGATATTGGAAAACAAGATTTGTAAATCTTGAATGAATGCAATAATAGGGTTTTTCTAGAAATTGAGGAACATATACCAAGGAAATTGTAAGTGATCTCTGGAATAGTAATGTGACCCTTAGGAATAGTAATTTGGAAAATAGAATAGTAACCTCACATATGAAAGTATAAATAAAATATATGCATCTTATAAATGAAAATATGATATAATTATATTATAGTATAAGTAAATAAATATTTTGAAAATGATAAAGTAACTGTTGGTATTTTTATAAGACATAAATGATTATTTAAAATTTTATAATTAATATAATAATTTAAAAGAAAATTTATTTATATAAAATAAATTCATAAGTTAATATTTTATTTCTCATTATTATAAAATATGAGAACCTAATAATTTTTTCAAAGTGGTAAAAAATCAGTTATACTTTAAAAATTGGTATTTTTGAAGTAAAAGAGAATTTTAATTATAAAATAAATTTCCCATATATAGAAAATTATTTTCAAAAAATAGATTTCATTTTTGAATTCAATATGTCAAATAATTATTGTGGTGAAATTTTTTATTTTTCTAAAAGGGTTGTATTTTTGTTGAATAGTGAAATACGGTAATTTATGACATAAGCTAAATACACGAATTATTGGGTCATAGATGATGTATGAATGATGTAAGCCCAAAATATCTAACTATTATTCATTATATTAATATATTTCTTGATAATTCTTAATCTATTTATTGTCTTGAGGAAAAATAATAAAATAATGAATAAGATAATGAGAAAAAACCTCTCCTCTCCACTATAAATACCACCCTCACCACCTCTTCTAATCACACCTATTAAGCTTTTATGATTGTACAATTACTAATATATAATCTTACCAAATATATTAAACATGTAATTATTTCTTTTTTCACACCAAAATACCAATCCCAAACCCCTTAAATAGGTTCTAAGGGATAAAAAAAATTCAAGAGGTAAAATCGTCTTTCATTTTCATTTATTTTCTTTTCAATTTCATTTATGTTCATATCATTATCTCAACTCCTATATCGAAACATGAATGATAACTCAATATGTTATTTATACTATAATTGTATCGTGTTAATGGAAAATAAATCATCAATTATCTTCTCTCCCTGTTATTCTAAAAATGAAAATATCATCCATGATGTGTCGATTTACAACCATCAGGGACGATGCATTTTAATTTTCCATTAATGGCTTCAAGGATGCATGTAAAACCATTATTATGGTTAAAAAATATTTTATTATAAATATTATCATTCATATAATGATCTATAACCAGTATGTGTATATAATATTAATTAATAAAAAAACTAGTTCGTGACAATCAAAAATTCACCAAAATAAACTAACATTCATCATTAATATTTTATCTAATAAAATCATACTCATATATGAAAAGTGACATATAATCCCATTTAATATTATTTATTTTCATTAATAACATGTAATTTCAATGATGGATAATTAATCCTATCTTTACATGAACTTCCATACATGTATACAAGTGAACCAATCATGAAAACCAAGGAAAAAAACACTCCGAACGATGAAAATGAATCTTATAACTCAATAAAAGGCCCTAAATGAAGTTAATAAAATAATAATAAATAAAATAAATGTTTAAGAGGTTATTAATCATAATATTAATAAATCTAAATTCATTATCCAGGACATTAAGCCACACTGTATAACACTTTTAGACATAAGGTAAGAGATTCTCCCTGAATCACCATTTTTTCATTCGGGTTAGACTTTACCTCCCTTTATAATAATGTAATTATTAATTGTTTTTAACTTATTTTTATAAAATATGTTTATATTTTCCCAGATCATGTATCCAAATTAATTAAACTTTCTTTTATGGTGAAATACATGTTTTATAAGGTTATTTTTTCAATTCATCCCGATAAGAAAGCCTGATTTAAGAGAACTTCCCAATTTCATACCCATTTTCACGTACAGTCCATAATCTATTTTAAGAAACCAAAATTTTTATAAATTAAATCTTAATTTCATGAATAACTATATTTTTTCTTTTTTATTTTATGTAAAAGATTATTTCTTTTCCCGCTTTAAAGACACTGGTATATTTTTCCATTAATAAGCCTAAAGAGGCTATTTTCTAAAGTTTCTTAAAAAATATTTTTACATGTTTTCAATTTAGTCATAAATATTTTATCATGATATATGTAGATTTTCCCTTATTAATGTTAATGTATTTCTTAAATCCATTATTTTATGGAAACCATTATGACCTTCCCTTTGTTTATGCCTCATTCAACACTTATTCCTTGTGTGTGGTGTATGTATACTTCATTTTTTATTTATGATCATCATTCATTAAATATCCATATTTATTATGTCATGTATATGATTATTTTAATAGGCTTATACCATTTTTAAATATGGTTTTTTATTGAATTGAATCTATTAATGAATAATTCTTGTATTTGGAGGGATGAGTGAGGCCCGGTTATAGATAGCCCCTTAATGCATCGACTAGTCTCATGAGACTAAGCGATTGGTAAAAAACCCGTCATTTTTGTTTCCAAATAGAATCAAATAGGTTCTTACCTATATAATATAACCATCATGATGGTATAATGCTTCATGTTCGAGATACATGATATCCAATGAATGAACATTTTATTCATTCAGTATCTAGTTATTACTTTCCATGATGTTTTCAATATGAAAAAAATATGGATGCATTTTCTTTATATTGATGGTATATTTTTTCATATTAGTTAACTTCCCATAATGAATATTCCTTACTAAAATTATTTCAATTATTAATTTCTTATATAAACCTTACCAATCATTTGAAATAAACTTTTTATTTGTTTTCCTTCCCTAGGTTGTGAAGATGAAATCATTGAATAAGTGACAAGAAGAGTTTTATTTTCTTTTGATATATGATTTATTACCAATGTAATAAGGGAACCATATATTTATCTATTTATTCAATACTAATAAACTGTTAAATCCATGGTGATGCGATCTCTTGTATCTATTCAATTGTAATAAAACAACCACTGACTCTGGGCTACTGGGGCCAGGGTTGTTACAGTTGGTATAAGAGTAACTTTTGTAGAAACCTTGGGAACTAGATGTTAAATAAACATGAGAATTATAAAAACTTATTTTAGTTAATTTATATCTGAATACTCATGATTATTATGAGATAACATAGTGTGTACCATTGTTTAATGATGACACCTAAGGGAAGAAAATGAATCAATACACACATATAATGTAGGGATTGCACAACTAAGGAAGTCTATACAGTTAGAGTTGGATATGATTAGATCATGTCCATATTAGGAAACCATACAAAGGTTATGATGAATTACTATAATACAAATATTTTGGAACATTTAATATGGAATAATCCACCATATTGTAGTGGGACTACTAATCTAGTGGTAGCTAAGAAGTGGATATCATACCTCAGAAAGATATTTATTGCATAGGGATGCAATGAAAATGAAAATGTGGTATTGTAAGTCTATTGTCTCAAGGGATATGACGATAAATGATGCTAATCAATCCAAAATACTAAAAAGGTAGTGGAAATAGAATAAATGTAATGGATAAATTTTAAAAAAAATATTATTGAGCAAATATTTCCCATGTGAGTAATGAAATGAAATGAAGAAAACATTCTGTAGTTCAATGAAAAGGGAAGGACAGAGTGTTGTAGATTATGAGGCAACACTCATAAGACTAGCTAGGTATGATATTGATTACATATGTTATTTGGATGATAATATTTATTATTTATTTTATGGTCTTAAGATAAGTCTCCGAAGCACATTGTCTTATCAAACATTTTCAGCATATGATGAAATAGTATTAAGTTCCATCAAAATGGATAATGAATTTTATGGATCCTATATGTTCAAGGGAAATCAGAAGAAGAGTTATTATGATAACCATGGAAAATGTGAGTCCTCAAAGAAGATGAAGGGAATGAATAAATTCCTATTATACATAAATTGTGAAAAGAACCATCCTGGTAAATTCTTGAAAGGCATGGGAGTTTTCTATAAGTATAGAGAAAGGGGTCATCGAGCTAATGATTGAAAGGGGAATCAATAAATCAATGATGTTCATTGATTAAATTGTAAATAGATGTTGAATTATTCAAATCAATTTTCCAACCATTAAGGTAATCAATCATTGAAGAGGCAAAGGGGAGATGGAGAAGATTATGTGGTCACTATAACTAAAGTATAAGTACATAATGATGTGGTGGAAGGTACATTAATCCTATATTTAAATATAGAAAATAGTCTATTTTATTCTGTATCATCAAACTCTTTTATATCTACTCAATTTACTAAGAAAATTATATATTTCCCTTTTGATTTAATAAAGGAGTTGTCAGTCAAAACTCTTAAGGGAAGTATGATTGCAATAAATATGTGTTGGGAAGTTCCCATTATGTATTATAAACAAGCTTTATTTCTTGTCCATATCATCAAACCCTTGGTTGAAATTTATATAATATTTAGTATGGAATGAATTTAAAAATATGATGATATAATTTATTTTAAGAATAAGGGAATTATGATTTTTTAGGAAGATATAGAATCCCTTATCTTTAGAAAAAAACACTTCATCATATTATTGTTACCTCGATCCACCCCTAGTAGATTTACGGAATGAAAATATTAGGGAGGATGAGAAAACAACATCTAGAGATGAGTGAATTCATCTTCAAATTGATAATGTACCAATTTTATAAGAATACATTGATGTATTTCTTGAAAACATTCATAGACACACTATAGAGTGTGAAGTGGAATTTTCTATTGATCTAATTCGCAATGAAATACCAACATCAAATATTCATTATAGAATGAAAACTATGAAATTAATAGATCTAAATAAACAACTAGAGGAGTTGAGAAATAGGGGATTTATTTTCCCAAGTGTTTATCCATGATGAGCTCCTATTCTTTTTGTTAATAAGAAACATGTGTCCTTGAGGTTACAAATTTACTATAGAGAAATCAATTCTATTAAAATAAAGAAAAAGGTTCATCTGTGGTGGGGTGCTCTACCATCTCAGTTGGAAACAAATCCTTCCCAAATGGGGCTTCTCAAGATGTCCTCTTCACGGGGAGGGGGTTTCTGGGTCTGGAGGTTTCTAAAAGGTCACTCCCAGAGCTTCCCTTTTAATGAATAAGTATCCTTTACCTCTTATTGATTATTTATTTGATCAAATTCATGGAGATCAATATTTTTTGAAGATTGAACATCATTTTAGGTATCATCATTTTCGAGTAAAGAAGGAACATATTCCCAAAGAATCTTTTTTTTGAGGTATGGACATTACAAATTCATAGTAATTTCATTTAGATAGACTAATGCTCCTTTGGTTTTAATGGATATAATGAATAGAGTATTCAAGGAATACATTGATAATTTTGTTGTAGTATTCATTGATGATATATTTGTGTATTCGGAAACCTATTAAGACCATGAGAATCACTTGATAATTATTCTTGAGACTCTGAGAAGGAAATAGTTATTTGGTAAATTTTGAAAGTGTAAATTCTGGCTTCATGAAATTTATTTTCTTATCCATATTATCTCTAAGGATGGAATATCAGTTGATCCTTCGAAGAAAAAGGATATCCAAGAATGGCGTACACTAATGAACATAACTTAGGTGCATATTTTTATTGTATTAGTAGGTTAATATGAACATTTGGTTTAGAATTTTTCCTGGTTGGATAACCCGTTAACCAATAACACATATAAAGGGGTTAAGTTTGTATGGAAAAAAGAATGTGTAGAATTATTTTAAGAATTGAATATAAAATATTATAAATGATCCAATTTGGACTCTTCCATCATGAAATTATGG
Organism: Viscum album; assembly: GCA_963277665.1. Taxonomy (NCBI): domain Eukaryota; kingdom Viridiplantae; phylum Streptophyta; class Magnoliopsida; order Santalales; family Viscaceae; genus Viscum; species Viscum album. The sequence goes on from OY728144.1 coordinate 399,630,384, forward strand.
GTTTGTGATATGCATTGATCCATCAATGAAGTGACAAGGTTGTGTCCTTATGATAAATGATTAAGTTATTACATATCCATCAAGGCAGTTGATGTCTCATGAACATGATTATCCAACTCGCGATCTTGAGTTAGAAAATATAATATTTTCTATGAAGATATGAAGACACAATCTATGTGGTGAAATATGTGAGATATATACAGATTATAAAAGTCTAAAATACATATTTACATATAAATAACTCAACATGAGGCAAAAACGATGATTTGAGAAACTCAAATATTATGATTTCTCAATACATTACCACCCTGTAAAGGCCAAAAAGGTAATATATGTGTTAAGAATGAAATATAATTGATATATAAACCCAAAAGTAGATTGAGAAATATCAAATATTCATGGATCTAGAAAAGATTGATATAGTAATTATTACATAAGAGGAAACATCAATCCTTTTTCAAATGATTTCCAGACCATATTTACTAAACAAGATAAAATGATCTCAATCTGATGATGATAATTTTAAAAAAAAAATTATATCCATTAAGGATGGAAGATTTAAGACTTTATGTATGATGATATAATTATAAAATTGGTAATGAGGTTATGTGTTACCTAAATTCCTAAACTAATGGGGGAACAATTAGATGATTCTCATAGCTCAATCTTCTATATACACCCTGGTAGTACCAAAATGTATAGAGATCTAAAAGAACATTTTTGGTTGGATTTTATGAAGTGGGGAATTGATAGCTATGTGTTAATATGCCTCGTTTTCAACAAGGGAAGGCCGATATATATCATATAGTGGATTCATGCAACCTCTAGCTATTCTTATGTAGAAGTGGGATGACATTACTATGGAATTCGTCACTGGATTACAAAAGACACTAAGAAAGAATTATTGAATATGTGTAATTTTTGATCAAATTACAATATCTACGCATTTCCTCACTATAAGGGAGGATTTTCCACTAGATAACCCAGAAACACTCTATATTAATGAAGTTTTATAACTTCATTGTGCACCTATATTGAATGAGTATGATTGAGATCCCCATTTCAGATAAAAATTCTAAAATATTCGTCATAAGTTATTGGATATTGAGCTTCATTTTATTACTTCTTATCACCCTCAAACCGATAGGTAGTCTAAAAGGACTATTCAAACATTGAGATACATGTTGAGATCATTATGACGGGACTTTCAAGGTACATGGGATCATTATTTACCTTTGGTGAAATTTACCTATAACAATAGTTTCCATTCTAGAATTCAAACGGTGTCATATAAAGTATTATAGGGCAAGATATGTCGAACTGCAACCTTTTGGGATGAAGTTCATGAGTGGAAACTTATAGGCCCATAACTTATTGAGGATACAATGACAATGGTATGTCTATTCAGGCTCATATTAAAGCATCTCAAATTTGGAAAAAGATTTATAATGAAAACCGGAGAAAGGATTTGAAATTTCAAGTGGGAGATCATGTTTATATGAATGTATCATTATGGAAATTTGTCTTAAGGTTCAATAAGAAAGGGAATATGAGCCCTATGTACATCAAACCATTTGAAATTATAAAAAGATTTGAATATATGGAATAATGATTAGCAATGTTGTAAAATATCTCCAAAGTACATGATGTGTTCCACATATATTTGTTAAATAAGTATATTCTAGAACCAATGCATGTACTGACCTTTGAATAAATAGAATTGGAACCTAATTTTTCTTACTATGAATTGACTATCAAAATTCATGGCACAAGGAAAAAAGTATTGAGAAATAAGATGACTCAAGTAGTAAATATTATTTTGAGAAACCCTAATATGTAAGAATAAACACGGGAAACTAAGAATGAAATGAATATGAACTACCCACATTTGTTTATATGGGAATATTCATGAAAAATTTCAATGATGAAATTTTGGAAGGAGGGAAGAATATAACACCCCAATATTTTTCTCTATGTATCCTCTTAAATAAATTTAATTCACTTGATAGATTACTTTGCTCAAAAAATTATTTCATATAGTATAAATCTTATAAAATCACATAGATAACACAAAAAAACTTTTTTAATTAAGAATGAATCAAATAAGAGGAATTTTCTAGAAGTTAGGGAACAAATACCCATGAAGTTGTAACTTGGCCTTTCAAATAGTAATGTGACCCTTAGGAATAGTAATTCATTTAATTGAATGGTAAACTCACCAATGATATTATAAAAAAAATTATACATCTTATAAATGAAAATATGATATAATTATATCATAGTATAAGTAAATAAATATTTTGAAAATGATAAATTAAATGTTGGTATTTTTATAAAGAAGAAATGTTTTTTACAAGTATATTATTAATATAAATATTAAAAATAAAATTATATTAATAAAATAGATCCATAAATTAGTATTGTTTTTTATTTTTATTATAAAATAATTTTTTTAGACTTTAATGAATTTTTCAATGTGTTACAAAATTAGTTATAATTTTAAAATTGGTATTTTTCAAGTAAATAAGGAAATTAATTAAAAATTAAATTTTATTAATTAGAAAATAATTTTCATAAAATGGAGTTCATTTTTTAATTATAAATGTATAAAATGGTTAGGGTTAATGTATTTATTTTTTCTAAAATAGTTGAGTTTTTAGTGAGTAATGAATTACGGTAATTTACAGTATATGCTAAATACATGAATTATTGAGTCATATATTATGTACGACCAATGTAAGCCCAAAATATAGAACTATCATTAATTATTTTAATATATTTAGTGATAAATCTAAAAATATTCATATTCTTGAGGAAAAATAATAAATTGATGAATTAAATAATGAGAAAACACCCCTCTCTTCCACTATAAATAACCCCGCACTATTTCTTCTCCTAAAACTCTCAAGACTTGATGAATGTCCTATTCATACCCAATAATATACCATAGTCTATTACCTTATTCCAATATCATTTTTTGTAACTGAAAGACCAATACCAATCCCCTTAATGTGGTTCTCTTGGAGAAGAAATTCAAGAGGTAAAATCCTTTTTCATTTTCCTTTGTTTTATTTTCAATTTCATTTATTTTCTTATCCTTTTATCACCCCTATATCAAAACAAATGATAATAAAATATATTATTTATAATATAATTATATTTTTTAATGGGGAATACATCATCAATTCCATTATCCACTCCCTTTTATTCTAAAAATAAAAATATTGTCCATGATGTGCCGATTTACTGCTATAGTGGACGATGCATTTTCATTCTCCATTAAAACCTTCAAAAATGGGTATAAAACCATTTTTAGGGTTAAATAATATTTTATTATACATATTATAAGTTATATAATGTTATATATCTATTATATATACATAATATTAATTAATAAAACAAAAATATTTTGCGATAATAAAAAATTCTCCAAAATAAAATAATGTTCATCGTTAAAAGTTTATCTAATGAATCATAATAATATGTAAAAAAAATATATAATATTATTAAGTCTTTTTTAAGTTTATTTATAACTAATAATTTCAAATATGTATAATTAATTCCATTTTTACATGAACTTGCATACATGAATAAAAGTGAACAATCATGAAAACCAAGGAAACAAACACCCCGAACGATGAAAATGAATCTTATAACTCAGAAAAAATTCCATAAATGAACTTAATAAAATTATAATAAATAAATTAATTTTTTTATAGGTTCATAATTAAATTATTAATGAATATAATTTCATTATCTATGGAATTAAGTGTAAGTGCAGAACACCTTCGGACATAAGGTAAGGGGTTCTCCCCGAATCTCCATTTTTCATTTAGATTTTGATTTTCCTATCTTTACACTAATTTAATTCTAATTTATTTTTATATAATTGTTATAAATTATTCTTATATGTTACAAAAATATATATCTAGATCATTTCATCATTTTGTATGAGTAAATACACATTTTATAAGTTTCTCTTTTCAATTTATCTCGACCAGCAAGATTGATTTAAGGGAACATTCCAATTTCAAACCCATTTTCACATGCAATCCATAATATGATTTAAGCCACCAATATTATTATAAAATCACTATTCTTATCATGAAAAAACTATCTTTGTTCATTTTTTTTTATGCAACCAATTATTCATTTTCTTACTTTAAAGTCTCTTTTATATTTTTTCTTTCATCGCCCTAAATAGGCTCTTTTCTAAAGTTTCTTTAAAACAATTTTTACATGTCTTGACTTAAGTTGAAAATAATATACCTTAATAATTGAAAATTATCCATTATTAATGTCAAAATATGAATTAAATCCATTCTTTCATGGAAAACATTATGATATTACATTTGTTTATGCCTCATTCACTACTTATTCCATGTGTGTGCTGTATGTATACTTCTCTTTTATTTATGATCAACATTTATTAAATATCCATACTTATTGTATCATGGATATGTTTATTTAACCTATCTATACACTATTTATATATATGGTTTTTTTATTTAATTTGATATGTGTATGAAGAATGTTTTGAACTTACAGTGACTGGTGCAGTCTAGTTATAGATATCCCATTGATGCATCAACAAGTCTCATGAGACAAAATAGTTGGTGAAAACACTTCATGTTTGTTTAAAATCACAACCAGATGAGTTATTACCCACAAAATTAAAACTACATGATGTAATAATGTTTCATGTTCTAGATATATTATGTCCAATGAATAACAATTTCATTCATTCTATATTGAGTTATTAATTTCCTTGAGGGTTTTGCTGTGAAAAAATCTATAGATGGATTTTTTTGTACCAATGAAATGTGTTTTTTAGAATATTTAAATTTCCATAATTTCTATGATATACTGAATGTTCTTAAATTATTAATTTCTCATATAACCTTTACTGATCATTTGGAATCACCCCTTTATTTGTTTTCCTTCCCTGAACTGTGAAGATGAAATCTTTAAATAAATAACAAGAAGTATTTTATTTTCATTTGTTATATGTTTTATTACCATTATAATAAGGGAACCATGTAAGTATTTAGTTGTTAAATACTACTAAATTGATCGATCCATAGTGATGTGATCTCTTGTATCTATTCCAATGTAATAAAAAATCCACCAACTCTAGGATACTGGGATCACGGTTATTAGAGTTGGTATCAGAGCAATTTTAGTAGAAGCCTTAAGAAATTGGTGTTAAATAAACATGAGAATTATAATAACTCCTTTCAGTGAATTTTTGGATCAATACTCATGATTATTATGATAAAACATAGCATGTTCTATTATTTATTGATGGCATCTAATGGATGGGAAAGAATCAATACCTGCAAACAATGTAGGGATTTCCCTTCTGTGAAATTCAACACAGTTAGTGTTGGAGATGAGCAGATCATGTCCCTATTATGAAAGCTTTCATAGTTAATAACAAATTACCATAATAAAAATATGTTGGAATATTTCATGCATCAGAATCCCCCATCTTTTAGTGAGACAACAAATCCAATGGTAGCTGAGCAGTGGATCAAATCCCATGAAAAGATATTTTTGGAATTGTAATGCAATGAAAATGAAAAGGTAGTATCAGAATTATATTATCTCAAGGGATATGATAATAAATAGTAGTCCTTGATCCAAAATATCTAGGAAGAGGAAAAATAAGACATATAATGGAGAAATTTTAATGAAACGTTCTTTGATAATTATTTCCCATATGTGCAATGAATTAAAATGAAGAGAAAATTACATAGATTAAAGAAAAGGGATGAAGAGAGTTTTTTAGAGTGTAAGGATACCTTTACATGAATTTCTAGATATTATATTCATTACATAGAGGATTTAGATGATAGGATTGATCATTTCTTTTAATCTCTTAAGCCAAGTCTATAAAGGGAACTGACTTCTCAAACATTTTCATCATATGATGAATTAATATTAAGTGCCATAAAAATGAATAAGGAATGTGAAAGATCCTATATTTTTAAGTAAAATAAATAGAATAAGAGTTCTTATATTAAACATGGAAAAGGTGAAGCGTCAAATTAGTAGAATGGAATGATGTGATTTCCATTATGTGGAAATTGTGGAAAGAATCATCCTGGTAAATGATTGAAAGGCATGAGAGTTTGCTATAAGTGTGGAGAGAAGGGTCATTGAGATAATTATTTCTAGGGGAGGAATAAAATAAATGATGTTAAATAATTCAATTATAATGAAATTGTGAAATATTCAAATCAATATCCCATAAATCTGGGGAATCTGGCACAAAAGAGGCCATGGAGAGATGACCTAGCTTGTGAAATCACAACAGTTGAAGTAGAAGTACCTAAAAATGTGGTGGAAAGTACATTAATACTATATTAAAATATGGCCATTTATTTATTTTATTTTGGATCATTGTAATATTTTATAGCTACCTAATCTTCATAGAAAATTTGATATTTCCCTTTTAATTTAATAAAGGGGTTATATGTAAAATCTCATAAGGGTAGTCTCATTAAAATAAAAATGTGTCAGGTAGTTCCCATTATGGAATATATATATGATTTATTTATTGAATTTAGCATCATACATATGGTTGAATTTGATATAATCCTTAGTATGGACTTGATTTCAAAATATGATGTGAGAATTTATTAAAATAAAAAGGAAATAACAATTTGTGAGGAATATGTAGAATCCCTTATCTTTAGAGTGGAAAATTCATCATATGATTGTTACCTAGATCCACCCACATTACCTATAATGAATGAAAATATTAGGGAATAAGAGAAAACAACATCTAAGTATGAGAAAATTCATCTGAAAATTGATAATGTACTAATTGTACAGGAATACATTGATGTGTTTATTGAGGAATTAACTGAACACCCTCCATAGCATGAAGTTCAATTTACTATTGATCTAATACATAATTCAAGACCAACACCAAATACTCCTTATATAATAGAAACTAAGTAATTAGTGGAGTTAAAGAAAAAACTATAGGAATTTAGTAATAATATATTTATTCTCCCCAATGTTTCTCTATGGGTAGCTCATGTTATTTTGGTTTTGAAGATAGTTTTATCCTTGTGGATTTCTGTTGACTATAGAGAAATCAATGTAATTACAATATAGAACATGTATCCAATGCCACTAATTGATGATTTATTTGATAAATTTCATAGATATTGATATTTTTTAAAGATTAACCTTCAATAAAGTTATCATTAATTGTAATTAATTAAGTAAGACATTCCAAAGATAGGTTTTTAAATTATGTATGGACATTATGAGTTCATAGTAATTCCATTTGGTTTGACTAATACACCATTGTTTTTCATGGATTTAATGAGCACATTAATCATGGAATACCTTGACAATTTTGTAATAGTATCCACTGATAATATTGTAGTATACTCAATAACCTATACAAACCATGATAATCAGTTGTAGATTATTATTGATACTCTGAGAAGGAAATGATTATATTGTAAATTTTGAAAATGTGATTTTTGGATTCCGAAAATTGTTTTTTGGACATATTTCTTATAAGGATAGAATCTCTGTTGATCTTGTAAATACAAAGGCAATACAATAATGGACTACACCAACGAACATAACCAAGGTATGTAGTTTTTTTGGTTTAGTAGGTTACTATAAATTTTTTTTCAGAATTTTTCCTGATTGGATAACACATTAACCAAGCTCACATGTAAAGGGAATAAGTTCGTATAGACAAAAGAATGCGTAAAATACTTGGAAGAATTGAAGAGAGGATTAGTCAATGATCTGCTTTTGACTCTAACATCCAGAAATTATGGGTTTGTGATATACAGTGATGCATCAAAGAATGGAATGGTTTTTGACCTTATGAAAAATGATAATGTTATTTTATATGCATCAAGGTAGTTTAATACTCAAGAAAAAATTATCCAAATCATGATCTTGTGTAAGCATCATTAATATTTTTCTATGAAGATATGGATACACTATATTTATGGTGAAATATGTGAGATATATACGGGATAAAAAGAGTTTGAAATGCATCTTTACTGATAAAGAACATAACAAAAATCAAAGCCGATCACTTGAGTTACTCAAAGATTATGATTTCTCAATACACTACCACGCATGAAAGGAAAATGAGGTAAGACATGAATTAATGAAGAAAGGTCATGGATTGCTAACCTAAATGAGGATAGAGAAAGATATTATGTTAATAGATATAGTAAAACTGTATATAAGAATTTTTAGGGAAGATGAAACATCACTCCTTTTTCAAATGATTGTGAAATAATATTTACTAGAGAAGATAAAAATATGGCAATCTGATGATGATAATTTTCAAAAGAAAATTAAATTTGATAAGGATGGAAGATTTTCATAATTCTTGTATGAGGATGGGATTATGAAATTTTGAAAGAGGTTATTTGTTCCATCAACACATATGATAAAAATGGTTCTATTAGATAATTCTCATAGCTCAAAATTCTCCATAAACATTGGTTTTACAAAAATGTATAGAGATATGAAGGAAGATTTTTTGGGATAATAGGAAGTTGGAAATTGGTGACTATGTGTCAAGAAACCTAGTTTTTCAACAAGTTAAGGTTGGTAGAAATCATCCTAGAGGATTAATGCAAACCATAAATATTAATATGTGTAAGTGGGAAGACATTACTATGGAATTTATCACTATATTACCGAAGACTCTAAGAAAGAATCATACAATATGAGTAATTGTTGACCGACTTAGCAAATCTAAACATTTCCTTGCTAAAAGGGAGGATTTTCAACTAGATAACATAGAATGAATCTATATTAATGATGTTTTAAGACTTCATGGTTCACTTATATCAATTGCATATGATCAGGATCACCATTTCACATCAAAATTTTGGAAGAGTCCTCAGAAGACTTTGGATCCTGAGATAAATTGGAGTACTACTTATCACCGTCTAACCGAAGAACAGTCTAAAAGGACTATTCAAACATTAGACGGCATGTTGGGATCATGATCACTTGACTTTCAAGATATGTTGGATTAGTATTTACCTTTGGTGGATTTTTCCTACAATAATAGTTTCCATTCTTGTATTAAAACAGTTCCATATGAAGAATTGTATGGAAAGATATGTTGAAATCCATCTTATTGGGATGAAATTGGTGAGGGTAAACATATAAGACTATAAAAGATTAAGGGGACAACAACAAAGGTAAAAACTATTTAGGCTCATATTAAAGAATCTCAAAGTAGACAAAAGATTTATACTCACAAATGACAAAAGTATTAGGAATTTCAAGTTGGTGATAATGTGTTTCTGAATGTATCTCCATGGAAGAGTGTCTTAAGGTTTTGTAAGAAAGGGAAACTTAGCCTAGGTACATCAGAGTATTTGAAATTATTGACATTATTGGAGCTATAGTATACTGATTTTCAATGATTCCAAATCTCATAAAAATTACCAATGTGTTCCATATATCACTGTTAAAGAAGTATTTTCCAAATCCAATGCATATACTCACCTATAAATAAATATAACTAAAACCAGATTTTTCTTAACGTAGTAAGCCTATCAAAATTATTAAAACAAGAGTGGATGTATTGAGAAATAAGATAACTCAACTGGTAAAGGTTATTTGGAGAAACCATAAGATGGAAGATTAAATTTTGGAACCTAAGGATATTATGAAGAAGAACCACCCACATTTTATTAAAAGGAAATATTCATGAAAAATTTTGAGGCTGAAATTTACGGAGGAAAAAATATAACACCCTGTGATTTTTTGGTTTGTATCATATTAAATACATTTAATCTATTTGATCTCTTACATTGTATAAAAATTATTTCACATAGTATTAATCATATAAAATCACATAGGGAACACAGAAAAATTATTTATAAATGAAGAATGAATAAAATAAGAGGCTTCTTCTAGAAATTAAGGAACATAAACCAATGAAATAGTTACTTGACCTTTGGAATAGTAATGAAACCCTTAGGAATAGTAATTAAGCCAATAAAATATTAACCTCACCTATGAAAGTATAAATAAAATTTAGACATCGTATAAATGAAAATATGATATGATTATATCATTGTATAAGTAAATAAATATTTTAAAAATGGTAAATTAATTTTTGGTATTTTTATAAAACATAAATGTTTATTTTTAATTTAATTATTAATATAATGATTTAAAAGAAAATTTATTTTTACAAAATATATTCATAAATTAATATTTTCTTTCTTATGATTATAAAATTACATTATGAGACCTTAATTAAATTTTTAATGTGTTACCAAATCAGTTATAATTTTAAAATTGGCATTTTTCGAATAAATGATGATTTTAATTAAAAATTATTTTTCTTATATTTATAAAATTATTTTAATAAAATTGAATTCATTTTTGAATTATGGATTCTGAAATATGGTTAGGGTGCATTTTTTGGATTTTTTTAAAATAGTTTAATTTATGTTGAATAGTGAAGTACGGTAATTTATGGTATAAGATAAAGACATGAATTATTGAGTCATAGATGATGTATGGACAATTTAAGACTATAATATAGAACTTTACTAAATTATTTTTATATATTTAGTGATAATTCTCGAACAATTCACAGTCTTGAGGCAAAATAAAAAATAAATGAATAAAATAATGAGAAAACACCTCTCTCCTCCGCTATAAATACCACCCCTAACCACCTCTTCTCCTCACATATATTAGTCCTTGATTATTGTATCATTATTGACCAATAATATTCCCAAGTATCTTTCCCACATCCAGGTTTCTTTGGTCTCACAAAAATACCAATCCCAAGCCCCTTAAATAGGTTCTCAAGGAGAAGAAATTCAAGAGGTAAAATCCCCTTTTGTTTTCCATTATTTTATTTTCAAATTCATTTATTTTTTTATCCTTTCATAACATCATTTATTATATCATGCATGATAACACATTATATTATATATAATTTAATGTTATTTTGTTAATGTAAAATCCTTTATCAATTCTTTTGTCCCCTCCTTTTTATTCTAAAAATGAAAATATCTTATGTGATGTGACGATTTACGGCCATCGTGGATGATGCATTTTGATTTTCCATTACTGCATTCAAGGCTAGACATAAAACCCTTATTATGGTTAAATAAGATTTTATTATTCATATTAAAAGTCATATAAGTTTCTATAACCAGTATATATACATAATATTAATTAATAAAACAAAACTAGTTTGTGAGAATCGAAAATTCACATAAATAAAAAAACGTTCATCATAAAACTTTTATCAAATGAATCATCCAAAATTCTAAAAAAATGACACATAAAACCATTTAATAATTTTTCAGTTCATTAATAACATATAATTTCTATTTTGGAGAATTAATCCCATTTTTACATGAACTTCCATACATATAAACAAGTGAACCAATCAGGAAAACCAAGTAAGCGAACACTCCCTAGCGATGAAAATAAATATTCTAACTCATCAAAAATGCAATAAATGTACTCAATAAAATTATAATAAATGAAATAAATTTTTAAATAGTTCATAATTAAATTATTAATTAGTCTAATTTAATTATTTATGACATCAAGTGTAAGAGTAGAACACTTTTAGACATAAGAAAAGGGAGTCTCCCTGAATATCCATTTTCATTAAGGTTACGATTTCCATCACATTAAACAAAGGTAAATATTCTTTATTTTTTATATAACTATTATAAATTTTGTTTATATGTTCCCAAATTATGTATCTAGATTATTTAATCTTTATTTAATGTGGAAATACATGTTTTATAATGTTATCTTTTCAATTTTTACTGATAAGAAAGCATGATTTAAGGGTACTTTCCAATTTCATACCCATTTTCACATACACTCCATAATTTGATTTAATCAACCATTTTTTTTAAAATAAATATTATTATCATTTGAAACTATCTTGGTTCATTTTTTATGTAAAAAATTATTCATTTATCCGCTTTAAAGGGGTTTTTTATATTTTCCTGTAATCGCCATAAAGAGGATATTTTTTAAAGTTTCTTAAAAACCTTTTTTACATTTTTTCAATTCTATTGGATATTAGTAATAATTATATATGCCTACTTCCCTTTATTAATGTACATGTATGATTTAAATCCATTCTTTCAAGGAAATCATTATGATATTCTCTCTGGTTATGCCTTATTCACCACTTATTCCTTGTGTGTGGTGTATGTATACATCCCTTTTATTTATGATTATCATTAATTAAAATTAAATATTTCCTGTATCATGGATACAGTTATTTAATTATCCATATCACATTTTTACATACAATTTTGTTATGGAATTTAATCTATGTTTGAGGAATTCTTTGGACCTGTAGTGATGGGTGGAGCCCGGTTATTAATAACCCCTTAATGGATCAATAGGTATCACAAGAAAAAATAGTTGGTGAAAAAACCATTTATGTTTGTTTCCATATACAATAATATTATTTCTTACCCACAAAACTAAACCTTCTGGATGGTATAATGGTTCAAGTTCCAGATACATGATGTCCAATTAAGAAGCCTTTTCTTTATATAGTATTCAGTTATTACTTTCCCTGAGGTTTTCACTATGACAGAATCTATGGAAACATTTTATTTTCCCTAATGGAATATGTTTTTCAGATTATTTACCATTACATAACATCTATAACATTCTAACTTTTCTTCAATTAATATTGTATCATATAACCCTTACCAAGTGTTTTATCTCACCCATTTATTTATTTTCTTTCCACAGGTTGTAAAGATGAAATCATTGAATAATTAACAAGAAAAATTTTATTTTCTTTTTTTTATATGTTTAATTACTAATGTAATAAGGGAAACATGTATATATCTAGTTCTTCAATACTACTAAATAGATCACTTTTTGGTGAGGTGATCTCTTGTATCTATGTCATTTTAATAAAACAACCACTTACTCTGGCCTACTGGGGCCAGGGTTATTACACTTTGGTTATATCACATGACCTACAAAATAACCATTAGAACTACTCCTTTTCAATTGGTGTATGGAAATCCATTCCACCATCCTGTATAATTAGAGAACATATCTTTTTGGGAAATTAAAAAGTGAAACATGGATGCCTAGAAAGTCTTAGAGGTATGAATACTCCTAATAGATGATCTTGTAGAAATGAATAATAATGACTATTAAAATGCAATAATTTTAAGGAAAAATAAATGGAGTAGCATGAAAACTGAATCATGTCAAATCATCACTCATGGGGATAATGATTTGTTATTCAATTATTGATCAAAATTATTTTATGGAAAGTTAAAATCTGGATAGATGAGTCAATACCAAGTCATTACGGTTTTTCCTTATAGAGTTATCAAAATTCCAAATGGAGAAGAGCCACCATTCAATGTTAATTGGAAAAGGATGAAAATTTACCTATAATCCTTCCAAGAAGGGTGCTTCATCACTCTTAAATTTACCTGAGTAGAAATGATTCTAGAAGATGATGTATTTGTTAGCGCTTTATGGGAGGCAACACATAATTGAATTTTCTATTTATTTTTTTCCCTTGTAATTAAAATTTTATTCATTATTAGTAGGTTTATTATTTGTAGGAGTTCTCATAACATTATTGCACACACATATCTACAAGTATATGATCTGTTATTCATTACTATTCACTATGTGCCCCTACCCATTTCACTTCTTACATACTTTTCAAACCATGTAGACTAATGTTTTATATAGTGCATTTTTTTTTCTAAAAAATTGTGTAGGTATCCCCATTTAAAATCATTATCCACCAAGTTTACATGGGGAATGATAATCACTACATAGAGATCTTTATTCTATAAAATTATATTCAAGTTTGTATTTCATGTTTTCCTTGAGGCTATGTGATTTCTCTCCCATGGTACATCACATGACAGTTCATACACTATTTCATTTTATGGTTGGGGGAGGTTTCGTGAGATTTATTGTCGATAAACTTGTATCATTTGTTTTTTTTTTCACTTATCTAGGTGAATGTTTTCATTAAAAGAATTATTTAAACATGAAAAATCATTACAAACATTTAGATAAAAGGGAAATTTAGGTTTAAATTTTTTGAAATCCACGTTTTACTTCTCCATAGATTTTGAGAATCATTACTAAGTTTTTTATTTTAATTAAAATTCAATTTTTTTTAAATTTATTTTCAGTTGACTTATTACTGGATTTTATTCATTGTGTGATTTCCATTTATTCTTGTTTACTCTAATTCTCGAGATAATTATAGGCCCATTATTTCATATTATTTTATGTACATATTTCTTCACGGACACATGGGGCATGTAAACCTATCATATCTTTTATTGAGATCTTATTGAGTCTATGAATAAAAAAATACATTTTTAATATGATTGATTTAATATTTATTGAACCACTTTTTCCTAAGACCCTCCTTACATTTTTCTTATTTATCCTGTATTAGCCATGTATAACCATTTTAGGATGGATTTGTTTTAAGATGATTATCCCTTCATACCCAGATCTTGGTATTATGTATTATTATTCTTTGAATAAGGTGTGGTGGGATTTTCACTACTGATTGAAACAAGATGTTATGATTAAGGAAATGTACTATGGCACATTCACTACTAATATAATTTTATCCATGATTAATCTTGGAATTTTACTCCTACCATATTTCTTTTAATTATATATACAAATAAAAAGAAAGAAAATGATATTGGGTGGTGTATTAAGAAGGTAAAAAATCAACATTCCAGATTGATGAATCATTTGATGGATTATATGTGGTTGATGGATGGATTTGAGATCTGGCCTGAACATGACTAAAAAAAAGAAAATAAAAATAAAGGAACTTGGTAAATTTTTTGTACATACTTGATATAATAATGGATACACTTAATCCATTTGGATCATAAATACTATTTTATTTTTATGTAGCCACATCATTTCACTTTTTACATTTATCATGCATTATACATTAAATATTACCCTCCTTTTGAGTTTGATTTCACTTTTTACCCACCTTACCTCAGCCTCATTTTCATTTGAACCCTTTTTACAAGCCCTCATTATTGATTTTTTATTTTTATGTTAAAAAGTGGAGATGATAGAATAAATGAATACTTATGGTTAGGAAAACATATTAAAGGTATGATCAAAACTCTAGTTACATTTTACCTTTATTGATGATATAAAATTTATTGCAACATAAATCAAAAAATGGGTATATAATTAATGGAAAAATTATGAAATTATAAATAAAAGAATAAATAATTATAATAAAGAACTAAACTATGAGGCATGATTGAATTTCTCTACAGGTTTGATTTTGGAGGACTAACATTTCCTGCTTATATATAGTTTTATTTTTCTGGTTGTAATGCTTGTTTTCTGTTTGAAAAATTGATTCTTTTAAAATACCTATTGAGATGTTTTTTTCTTGAGGATAGGAAATTGTTCAAGTGTGTGGGAATTTTATTAGATAAAAATATATATACAAATTGGATACATTTATTAAGAGATTAATCATGTTTAATACTTTAATTCATTTGGATTTGGTTTGTTTTCACAGGAATTGGGAATTTTGGAAGGAATAAATATTGAAAAAGTTCAAAAAATAGGCTTCACATGTTGTGTATCATATACACAATGTGTATACCTCATTCAAAACATGATTTCAATACCACAAACCAGCCTGTTAAAACATTACATAATATAAAGAAAATATACAGTGTATAAAACTATTACATGATGTTAAAATTTTAATGAATAGAATCCCGCTAATAGCGAAATGAATACCCGATTTGTAAAGATTTAATGACATAGAAGTATCGAAGGATATCCTAGTCAAATATACAAACCAATTATTTGATAATAAAAGAGGATATCAATTACATGGAGTGAAATAATCTTACATGGCGTTGAGATATTGAGACCTAAGTCACTTATTCTAGTACACGATGTGTAAGAATTGCACACAATGTACTTATTAGGCCTATTATTATATCCAACTCTCCGATGCACTGTAAAAATTTTCACTTTTATTTCCCTCTAATTTTTACTCTTCCACTTCTTATAGTTTTTCATCCATTGTCATTTTAAACAGTATTTCTTTCATTAGTTTTTTTATTTTATTAAATATTTGTGGGTTATTAATCCTTCCACAACCATTTTTTTTATTCCAAACCTTCTTTCCTTTTAAATGGTTTTATCCATCACCACATGCTTTTTTTCATCTACATTTGAATGGTTATTCATATTTTCCACATTCATAGTAAGTTATTGGTTGTTTCTAATTTTTTGATTCTGGATTGCGCATTCTACATTTTTTCATTATGAAATGTTAGTTTCTGGTTAGATTCAAATTGGTATCAAATTTTTGATGTTGATAATTTCTTGTTTTAATCTTGGATTGTCTCTTTTGGATCTATTTTATGATTATGAACATCATTATTATTATTTTATTACTTTTTATCATCACCTCCATGCATGGCTAATCCTCATATGCTTAGGGGTTGAGATTATGGGTGTTTGAGAACCTAAAAAATATTTATATTGAACCTCGATAACCATATGTAGACTAATTTGGTTAATAATAATTGTTCATCACATTCCTTCACATATCCTTGACCATGGGAAATGTGATTGAACAAACCTAACCTAATTGGATTTGAGCAAAACTATGACCATTATCCTATGAAGATTTCTACATAACAGAAAAGTGAAATGCACTTAGGTTGTAAAATATACCCTGAACTTGGGATAATGTTTTGACCAAAACCAATTGGTTATTTTTTTATTACTTCATAGCCTAATCCATAAGACTATCCCAAGATAAATCTTGGATTATATTTTTTTAATAACCCTAAAATTGACCCTGATCCATTCCTTTAATATCTTAAATAAAATTACAAATTACATAGTTTTAGTAAATATTAAATATTAAGATTGAAATAGAGTAATCCATCATTAGGTTTTATTTGATTTAATGTAGACCTTCCAGTAATCCGTATGGGTTCAACCCCACATTGCCACTTTACTATTCCCTAGTAGAATGTGTAGTTTGTGTTGTGCACTGTGTTGCATTTGTTGTCAATAAGGTGTCAAGGATTGAATGGATGACAAGGAGTGTCAATATGTGAATGACAGAGGAAGTGATGGTGATGGTGATGTTGTCAATAAGATGTCAAGGATTGAGTGGATATGTCAATGACAAGGTGATGGTGATTGTTGGAGAATGACCATGGTACTAAGAATCATGTCACTTAGGATAATCACTAAGTGGCATAGGAGGTAATGGTTGAAACATTCTCCATACAAATCAGACGATTGTAGAGCTGATCGTAAAGTTTCAAGACTTGTATCAAGGATATAAAATGTCACAACATTGTTAGAAGTCCATGCATTGTCTTCACAATGCATGAGGAGATAAAGAAGTGCCATCCACAATTACTAAGTCGATAAGGAATGAAGAAGGGTTCCATCCACAATCACTAAGTGGATTAGGAGAGAATGGAGAACCATCCACATCAATAAGTGGATGAAGTGAAGAAGTTCCATCCATATCTACTAAGTGGATGAGGGATGAAGTGAATGAGAACCATCCATAGCTACTAAGTGGATGAAGTGGTTTGAAGAAGACCATACACTATCTCATAATGCATGAGGATTTGAAGATGTGTTCCATGCATAATCTATGTTTGGATAAAAGAAGAACAATGAAGATCAAGTGATTTATGATTAATTGTTGATGAAGATAGTTGAGAGATCCTTGTGAATTCCATTCTTTCATAGAATAAGAAGAAGAGATGTTGAAGAAGATATATGGAGTTCTAAAGAAGATGATGAGGAGAAGAAGTATGGTTTGGCATTTTTGTACTTGGTGACTTTTCTTTTATACAAAGTACCAACTATGTACTTAAAAAAAATCTAACCAAGGAGGCTAGCCGAGGTTTTTCACCTCAAACACATGCGGGACCCGAGGGTCAACCGTGCTCAAGGGAAGTCCTCAAGGCCAAGGCCTCCTCGAGTCATGGTGCGGGCCATGTGTAAGCCCGTGGGTTCCAGATGGTGATGAACCCATGCAGCGTGGCTGCCAAGGGCGCGCCCATGAAGAGGCAGAGTGGGTGCTAGAGCATGCCCAGAGGAGAAGAGTGGGCGCTAGAGCACGCCCGCAGAGAACCGGTGCGGGGCGGCACCGGAGGGGGGAGAGGAGATTTCTGAGCTGAGGATGGGAGGAGCTGGTTGTTAAACTGTGGAAAAACCATGGCGCGTTTCGATGTGGGGAAGATTTTAAAAACACGGATCTAATCTATGCCGTCCATCTGATCTCGAATCCGATCTCAGCCGCATGATTCATCCGCGGCGCTGCATTATAATCCTGGCCGTCCGTGATAATTTAATGCCGATCTAACGGCCAAGGTGACAAACCATGGTTATCTTCAACCTCCAGACACCCGAGCTCCACCCGACGTGAACCAGCTCTCCGTTTCCACTACTGATCCACCATGGTTGAATTCGGACCACCGTTGAATCTCAAAACAACTGCATGGTGATCGAAAAATCGAACCGTGACCATGCATCCAATCTATGTCTTGCATGCATGAGATATCTCGAGGAAAAAGGTTTGGCCGAGGAAAATGGAGTTTCCGAGGCCACGTCGTTCCATGCGAGATTTATGCACAAGAATCGGGCATACAATCTTGAATCCACACATGAAGAAAGGATTACATGAATCAGCCGAGATACACAATATATATTTAACATGGGTTGAATGTTTTTAAAGAACAGAATATTTCAGTTATTCAAAAGAATATCTCGAGCATTCAAACCTCCGATCTTCACGACATATTTTGATGTTTTTAAATGCAGAACAAGAATATCTGATCATCTATAAAAGGTAGATCCAGACGAGAAGAATGTTGCTGCCTCCCGTACATTCAAGTGCTTCTGTTTCAAAAAACAGAGCATCTTTGGAGAGGAAAACCATCCAACCACTTTCACGAAGGAGAACTGCGCATTACTTGCGCGAAGGAAGAGGCTGAGTCGAGCCTCCATGTGCGCTTCCTTGTGCGACAAGGAAGAAGCCTAATTTTCACGCCCACTGCCCGCATACTTGCGTGGTAGAAAGTGGCTGCACTTGCGTGCCCTCTGTGCCCGCAAACTCACGTGGCAGGAGGAAGCCACCCACCACCTGTGCGGTTGGAGGAAGCTGCCGCACTTGCACGGTAGAAGGAGTTTCTGCACCACCTGCGCGGTAGAAGTTTCTCCCATACCTTGCGTTCTTAAAGGATACAGTTGGCCACATCACTTGTGTTCCCTCCTTTGAAGTGGGTTCGGGTGAAGTAGATCCCACACACTTGGTGTGTGTGTGTGTGAAAAGAAACAAGAAGTGCACACCTACAGGTTTTGTGTGCACGGGTTGAAGAAGGAGTGTGTGCACAAGTGGAGTGTGTAAACATTCAAGAATAAGATCACACCCTTTGAGGTGTGTGTGCAAAAGGAGAGGAAGGCCACACCATCTTTGAGTGTGTGTGTGTGTGCATAGAAACAAGAAGGCTGAAGCCATAGTGTGTGCACAAGTGAAGGAGGCCATACCTCTTGTGTGTGCCCAAGTGAATGAATAAGATACATGCATATCCATGCATGTATGAATACATGAACAAGTGGGTGAACACCTTGAGAAGAAAGAGAGAAGGATAAATTCACACTAAAGAACAACACACAATTTGGTGTGTGTGAAAAAGAATTAAAAAGTGTGACACGAAGAAGAAGGTGTGTGTGCTAAAAGAGTTTACCCCCTTTTAAGGGTTTATCACACCAAGAAGAAAAGGGGAGTGCATGCATTCATGCATGCACATGCACACGTAAATAAAGTTTAAATCAGTGTGTGTGCTTTTGAGCAGTCCAAGAACAAAGGTTGTTGAAGATATTTGAGATTCCATGCAAGTCATGCATGAAGATTGAGAAGCCATGCAATCAGTGAATGAAGATTTAGAGATTCCATGCACTCAGTGCATGAAGTTGAATTGAAGAGGGATTGAATCCAAACTGAAGTTAAAGACATCATTTATCTGAGTTTTTAGTAGTTGAGAAGACCAAGAAGATTGAGTGGGCATACTCAGTGCAGGAACATATTTGCCAATCAAGATTCTTGAAGATAGTGGTCGTGTCATCCTTAGAAGAAGGAGATAAAGCCCGAGAAAAGAAGAGAAGTCCTGGTCACCACCAATGATCATAAGAAGTGAGCAAGGCCAGAAGACCTTATCCAAGGCTATTGAAGACTCTTTAAGAGCTTAAAAAGAAGAAGACCTTTTCGTGTGACTCAAGGAGCCAGGAGAAGACCCCCTGTGAGACTCAGGGTGGAGAAGTCTTTTGTGGAAGCTGAAGCAGGCCAGTGGGACTCTGGTAACACTGTGGGATGCAGTATAAATAACCTCATATGGGACTCAGGAGAGATACAGTGTGACTCTATATCGACCATTGTAATTACTAACCGAATTATAATGGAGAAACCATGTTGGGGCGTTTAACCAACATTGTAAGGACATAGGCCTTTGGAGTCAAACCTTGTAAATCCTTGTGTCATGTGCCTTTACATTTACTTCATCACTCGAGGAAAGGATGAGAGATACAAGAAGAGTGGATCGAGGCTTTAACAAGCCATAGAGGTTTAATTGATAAAGAATCAATTAGTTAAAAGTTTTAAAGGATCACTGATTCACCCCCCTCTCAATGATCACACTGATCCGGGCACTTCAATTGGTATCAGAGGGAGGTTGCCTCTACAAGATCCAAGGGAGTCTTTATGAAGTGCACATTTTAAGAAATGAGAGAACACCCTCAAATGAAGATATCTGCCAAGACTCAGAAAAATAGAAGGAAGAAACAGGTCAAGAAGATGAAGAAGAAGGTTTCTACTAATAGAGAAACACTTTCCATTAAAGGTAATGTGAAAGTCACAATAGATGACAACTCCTTTTATCAATCTTCTGATGAAGCCTGCTCTAGCTGTGATGATGATGGAATAATCAGTGATCATCTAAATGCACTCAAACATCTTCGGAAGACAGTCCCCATGGAAGTGGCAATGTGTATTTCTACAAGTATCCATGATCGTCAAGAAGACAAATTACAGCTAGAATAAGAATCCAATTCTATAGAAGATCAATTGGCAAGGAGGGTTGGAATAACCAACACTCTCACAAATTTTGTGAAGGCTAAAGATGAAACCATTTCCCTTTGCAGTGAAAGAATTGATGATGTCACTGAATAACTACAAAGAATAATTTATGAGAAAGAATTATTTGAGATAGTGTTTAAAGACTTTTTCCATGAACTGGAAAAGAGGCATAGAGTTTCAATGGTTGTCAAAGATGGTCAACTAGAAGACAATGTAAAAAGGGTAAAGGAGCATGAAAATTAATTGCAATAAATGAAGAAGGTGCATGAAGAACAGATGAAACAACTGAAAGAGAATTGGGAAGGAAGGCTATGATTTGTTGAGGATGAGAATAACTCTCTCAACATGAAATTCTTAGAGCTAGAGGTGATATTGAAAAATCATCGATCAACCAAAACCGAATCCTCCCAATTAGATGAAAGAAGAAATGTTGCCACTCAAGTGTGCATTGATAATGATGATTCCAAAAGGAGGACATCCTCTAATGAAAGGGAAACATATTCTATGAAGAAGTTACCATCCATACCATCTTTTACTAAGGATTCTAAATGTGTTTCCACAAAAAGTGCAGGATGGAAGAATAACTCTAAACAAGTATGGATGAAGAAGATGAAGAAAGAGAGCTCTCCTGAAAAAGCACAACAATTCAAGAGAAAGACTCAACAATCATAAGAAGTCAAGAAGACAAGATTTTTGTGTCAATGATGGTGTTGCAACAGGTATGGACATTGTGCAACATATTGTTGGTACAATCTTATACATAAATAAGCACAAAGGAATCCCTTGCCTAGGGGGAGCAAGCCATAGAATAAGAAGCAACATCCACAGGCCCAGAAACATCTGTTTTCTGCAAAAAGATTTGGAATGTTTGATAACAATTGGGATGAATGAAAATGTGGTCACAAGAATGATACATACCAATCTCCAAATGTTTTCAAAGCTGAATAGAAGAGAAGATCATAGAACCTGGATAAGAATGAAGAAGTATCTGTGGGAAGCTAGCAGAAGAAAGTTGAAAATTCTCCCAAGAAGATCTTGAAAAAGAAAGAGAAGTCCTTGGATTTCAAATCCAGGAAGGGTGATGCATCCAGAAGTACCACAAAGAAAAAATGCTTCTACTGTGGAAAGACAGGTCATACCATGGATCTTTGTAAACAAGACATGGAACTAAATAGAAGCAAACCACACTCAATAGGACAATCAATCCAGAAGAAGAAGAAGGGATTGATTGAAAATAAGTTTCCGAAGAAAGGTAACTTAAAAGCATCAAAGGAACCATGTGGAACATCCAAATCTAAAGCCTCACTTCCAAATGACATATTAATCATCTGGCCAAAATATTTGGAAAGAATGAGAAAGGAAGAAAAAAACATGACAAATCTAGTGCAAATTAAAACCAAAAGATTTCACATGAAGATGAAGTTCTGTGTGTGAGGTGCAATAAAGCTGGTCATATCAGTAATGAATGTATGACACTCATTCCAGCTCAAAAATAATTCTTCAAGAGAATGAAGATTGTACCAGGAGATTCTAGTGCTCAGAAGGAACTTAGAAAGATAGGAGTCACAGATAAAGAAGTTGAAGAGGTGTTAAGATCCACACCAGCACAAACATCATTAAAGATCAAATGTGCAAGTGTAAATAATGGAGAAAGTGGAACATCTCGGTTGAGAGAATCTTCTCAACCTTGTTGTTCAAACTGATGAACAAAGGAGGTTCCATATTCTTCCCTAATCACTAGTATATACATGTGCTTACATTTCAGGGTATTGAAGATTATTATCATTCTCAAATTGAGAATGGTACGGACAGAATGGAGTGCACCCCTTGAGGGGGATCCAATCTATAGAAGATGATCTTTTGAGATACATATCATCTTGTGAAGAATGAAGGTATTCCAATCACACTTTCATCCCTTGTTTCATAATTGTATTTAACATGTCAATTAAGGGGGAGTAATTGATTGAAGACAAATGGAAGAAAGGGGGAGCTTTCTCTTTGCATGTAAACTTTCTAATGAGTTTGTTGAAGTATGTGCAGGATTTAGCAATTCATTGATATATCTGAAACATTTCAACCCCTTGAAGCCTAAGCATGATCTCACATGTATTGTGAGTTGTGGACAAAATTTAATTCTTTGGTTACATCACTCTTGTTTTCTACATCGAGTCAGCCCAAGTAGACTTAGAGATGATTTACTAAAGGCTCTTTGCTATAGTGAACATGTGACATCATCCATCTCTTAGTGATTTTCAAGAAGATTCTATTAAAAGGGAAGAAGTTATATTTTGAAGAGAACCACACCACACCCTTTCATTTGGTTTCCAAAAGGGGGAGAAAAGCTTGGAACACATATTGACCATTCATATGTTCTCTTGTGATATTGACAACAAATACAAAGGGGGAGATTGTTGTGCATTGTGTTGCATTTGTGGTCAATAAGGTGTCAAGGATTGAATGGATAACAAGGAGTGTCAATATTTGAATGAAAGAGGAGGTGATGGTGATGGTCATGTTGTCAATAAGATTTCAAGAATTGAGTGGCTATGTGAATGAAAAGGTGATGGTGATTGTTGGAGAATGACCATGGTACTAAGAAGCATGTCACTTAGGAGAATCACTAAGTGGCATAGGAGGTAATGGTTGAAACATTCTCCATACAAATCAGATGATTGTAGAGCTGCTCCTAATGTTTCAAGACATGTATCAAGGATATACAATGTCACAACATTGTTAGAAGTCCATGCATTGTCTTCACAATGCATGAGGAGATAATGAAGTGCCATCCACAATTACTAAGTCGATGAGGAATGAAGAAGGGTTCCATCCACAATAACTAAGTGGATGAGGAGAGAAAGGAGAACCATCCACATCAATAAGTGGATGAAGTGAAGAAGTTCCATCCATATCTAATAAGTGGATGAGGGATGAAGTGAATGAGAACCATCCACAGCTACTAAGTGGATGAAGTGGTCTGAAGAAGACCATGTACTATCTCATAATGCATGAGGATTTGAAGATGTGTTCCATGCATAATCTATGTTTGGATCAAATAAGAACAATGAAGATCAAGTGATTTATGATTAATTGTTGATGAAGATAGTTGAGAGATCCTTGGGAATTCCATTCTTTCATAGAAGAATAAGAAGAGATGTTGAAAGAAGATATATGGATTTCTTAAGAAGATGATGAGTATAAGAAGTAAGGTTTGGAATTTTTTTACGTGGTTACTTTGCTTTTATATAGAGTACCAATTATGTACTTAAAAAAAATGAAGCCCACCAAGGAGGCCAGCCGAGGGTTTTCACCTCAATCACATGCAGGACCTGAGGGTCAACTGCGCTCAAGGGAAGTCGTCAAGGCCAAGGCCTCCTCGAGGCATGGTGCGGGTCGTGTGTAAGCCCGAGGGTGCCACACGGTGATGAACCCGTGTAGCGTGGGTGCCAAGGGTGCGCCCATGAAGAGGCAGAGTGGGCGCCAGAGCGTGCCCAGAGGAGCAGAGTGGGCGTTAGAGCACGCCCGCAGAGAACTGGTGCGGGGTGGCACCAGAGAGGGGAGAGAAGATTTCTGAGCTGAGGATGGGAGGATATGGTTGTTAAAATATGTAAAAACCACGACACATTTAGACGTGGGATGGATTTTAAAAACACAGATTTAATCTGCGCCGTCCATCTAATCTCGCATCGGATCTCAGCTGCATGATTCATCCGTTGTGCTACGTTATAATCCTGGCCGTCTGCGATCATTTAATTCTGATCCAATGGCCGAGGTGACAAACCATGGTTGTCTTCAACCTCCGGACACCCGAGCTCCACCCGACGTGAACCATCTCGCCGTCACCACTGCTGATCCACCATGGTTGAATTCGGACCACCATTGAAGCTCAAAAAAACTGCATGGTGATCGACTAATCGAACCGAGACCATGCATGCAATCTACGTCTTACGGGCATGAGATATCTCGAGGAAAAAGGTTCAGCCGAGGAAAACGGAGTTGCCGAGGCCACGTGGATCCATGCGAGATTTATGCACAAGAATCGGGCATAAAATCTTGAATCCATACACGATGAAAGGATTCCACGAATTACCCTAGATGCATGACATATCTTTAAAATGGGTTGAATGTTTTTAAAGAACCGAATATTTCGGTTATTCAAAATAATATCTCGGGCATTCAAACCTCTGATCTTCATGACATATTTTGAATTTTTTAAACACAGAACAATAATATATGATCATCTATAAAAGGTAGAGCCAGAAGAGAAGAATGCTGCTTCCTCCCAGACATTCAAGTGCTTCTGTTTCAAAAAATAGAGCATCTTTGGAGAGGAAAACCGTGAAACCACTTGCGCGAAGGAGAACCACACATTCCTTATGCGAAGGAAGAGGCCGAGTCAAGCCTCCCTGTGCGCTCCCTTGCTTGACAGGGAAGAAGCCGAATTTGAGCACCCACTGCCCGCATACTTGCACGGTTGCAAGTGGCCGCACTTGCACACCCTCTGTGCCCGCGAACTCACGTGGAAAGAGGAAGCCACCCACCACCCGCGCGGTTGGAGGAAGCTGCCGCACCTGCGCGAAAGAAGGAGTTTCCACTCCACCTGCATGGTAGAAGTTGCTCCCACACCTTGCGCGCTTAAAGGTTGGAGTTGGCCGCATCACTTACGCGTCCTCCTTTGAAGTGCGTTCGGGTGAAGTAGATCCCACACACTTGGTGTGTGTGTGTGTGTGTAAAAAGAAACAAGAAGTGAACACCTACGAGTTGTGTGTGCACGGGTTGAAGAAGGAGTGTGTGCACAAGTGGCGTGTGTACACATTGAAGAAAAGATCACACCGTTTGAGGTGTCTGTTCAAAAGGAGAGGAAGGCCACACCATCTTTGAGTGTGTGTGTGTGAATAGAAACAAGAAGGCCGAAGCCTTAGTGTGTGCAAAAGTGAAGGAGGACATACCTCTTTTGTGTTCCCAAGTGAATGAAGAAGATACATGCATATCCATGCATGTATGAATAAGTGAACAAGTGGGTGAACACCTTGAGAAGAAAGAGAGAAAGAGAAATTCACACTAAAGAACAACACACAATTTCGTGTGTGTAAAAAAGAATTAAAAGGTGTGACTCGAAGAAGAAGGTGTGTGTGCTAAAAGAGTTTACACCCTTTTAAGGGTTTATCACACCAAGAAGAAAAGGGGAGTTCATGCATTCATGCATGCACATGAACACGTAAATAATTTTTAAATCAGTGTGTGTGCTTTTGAGCAGTCCAAGAACAAAGGTTCTTGAAGATATTTGAGATTCCATGTAAGTCATGCATAAAGATTGAGAAGCCCTGCAATCATTGCATGAAGATTCAGAGATTCCATGAACTCAGTGCATGAAGTTGAATTGAAGAGAGACTGAAGCCAGACTGAAGTTAATGACATCATTTATCTGAGTTTTTAGTAGTTGAGAAGACCAAGAAGATTGAGTGGGCATACTCAGTGAAGGAACATATTTGCCAATCAAGATTCTTGAAGACAGTGGCCGGGTCATCCTTAGAAGAAGGAGATAAAGCCCGAGAAAAGAAGAGAAGTCTTGGTCACCACCAGTAATCAGAAGAAGTGAGCAAGGCCATCAGACCTTATCCAAGGCTATTGAAGTCTCTCGAAGAGCATAAAAAGAAGAAGAGCTACTCGTGTGACTCGAGGATCCAGGAGAAGACCCCCTGTGAGACTCAGGGTGGAGAAGTCTTTGGTGGAAGCTGAAGTAGGCCAGTGGAAATCTGGTAACACTGTGGGATGCAGTATAAAGAACCTCATGTGGGACTCAGGAGTGATACAGTGTGACTCTATATTGACCATTGTAATTACTAACCGAATTATAGTGGAGAAACCATGTTGGGGCGTTTAACTAACATGGCAAGGATGTAGGCCTTTGGAGCCAAACCTTGTAAATCCTTGTGTCATGTGCCTTTACATTTACTGCATCACTCGAGGAAAGGTTGAGAGATACAAGAAGAGTGGATCGAGGCCTTAACAAGCCATAGAGGTTTAATTTATAAAGAATCAATTAGTTAAAAGTTTTAATGGATCACTGATTCACAGCCTCCCCCTATGAGTGATCACAATGATCCGGGCACTTCAGTTTGGGAATATAAATTCCAATCTTATTTCATCCCATACAAATTAAATGATGCATTTAGGTGAGTCATCAAGAAAAATAATTTTACTCGAGGCACACATCCTTCAATATTCAAAACCTCCCACTTCAATGACACTAAATTTAGAAAACCATAATTCAAAATATGTTATTAATAATTAATATCATAACAAAAATCAAATGGATATACTCGATAATGCAATATGAGTTTCTATAATGATTTATTACTTGGAGATATTATGATATGAGTTAGTTTAAAATATAAATTTTATATAATAAATTGGGAGAATCGAGAATATGGTTAAATAATAATTTGAAAAAACAACTTCACATAGAATTTGATGATTATTGTTTGTATATATTATTTCCATGAATATTACGAAAATGTAAATATAGAATAATAGAAATGGAATGTATTTATTCAAAAAAAAATAATTATTAAATACATGTATAATATAGTAAAATGTAAAGGTTAAATGTATTCTAGATATATTACGATTTTGTTGTTTTTATGATTTAATTTGAAAGAGGTTAATTTAGGGTATTTAAAGGTAAATTTTTGATTTATAGATATTGGTGAATTTGTATAGTCAATATTGATGTTTGTTATTGTTAAATATAAACATGAAAGAATCAAATTTATTTTTTACTTGTTTAAAGAATGTTAATGTTTATTCAGCATGAGAGTGTAAAATTCAAATTTCATGTTCTAGAAAGATTAAAAATCTCATTATTGTGTTGAAATAGTATGCATATTGTTTTCCTTATGGTTCAGGTAAAAGGAAAATAGGCTTCGTTTCTTTTATGTTTTAATTTTAGTCTTTATTTTCGTTATTAGTGGAATCTTTATATTTGGTAATTATATTGGGAATTAGTATTCTAATCCTTCCGAGGAATGGTAACATTCCTTGAGGTAATTCATTATAAACTTCATTGAGATTCTAATAATCACTCTACTGTATTATGGATAATATGATAATTTAATTTATTTTTTTCTAATTGTTTGATATTAAATTACCTAATAATTTGAATAGGTATGTGGTAACATGATTTTTTATAGATTAATAATTAGAACACATACGAAAATTCTATTATGTCTAGATTCGAATATTATAGTGAATTAAGTATACTATATATTAAAATCAGTTGTTTGCTTTAATAAAGACCTTTAGTGGAATAAAATGTTTTATGATGTTTTATTTTATTGAATTTACGCTCTAAATATTCGATTATATGGCATTTAAAAATCATTCCATGTGTTTAAAGGGTTAAATTGATCCAATGGTGTCTAAAGGTGGTAATGGTTCCAATTGTTAAATTAATAAAACTAAATCTTATTGATGTGTTAGAATTTTTTGTATTAATAGATTTGTTTGTGTGGCGATTTATCATTAATGATATATAATGATTTTTTAAATAATCACATGGCATGTTGACATGTAAAAGTTATTTTAAAAGATGTAATTTCTTATTTGGGTTGAATAACTTCTGTACATAATGTACTTTATATCGTGGATTTTGTAAATTAACTCATGATTTTTCTTATTGTGATTATTTCTGATAAACGTTGAGTCTCATAAACTCTCTGTTTCTCTCATACTATTCTTGTATTGAATTATATGCTATTTAAGATAAATTTTTAATCTATTGGTAACATTATTATTATCTAAGTGACTGATTCAATAAACCTATCATTTTCTAATAATGTGATGAAATTTGGTCCCTTTAATGTTTTAATCTTCTCTCTGCTAATTATAGTTTTTCGGATTATTGATTATTTAAGTTCATTGAGGATCTACATCCCCCTTCCATATACAAATTGTGTTTATTGTTCGATGTTGGTAACATATTTTTTTATTTGGTTTTTAACATGTGATTATATATTATATGTGTGATATTTAATTAATAAATAATTTTATGTGATTTTTTTTTCATGGAAAATTAGTTATTGTGTTAATGATTTATATTCTATAATATTTTTATGAAATTCACATTCTAATTTTGTTTCTGATTGCTAGAATTATAGATAACCATGATTAAAGTTATTAATTAAATAGAAATATGGTAAAATAAAATCTATAGATGATTTAATCATTGATGAAATTATTAAGGTTGATAAATGGGGACTATAATTGATGTTTAAATAAGGAATTAGGCGTTTTAAGTGTTAATAATTATGATAAAAATTAATATTATATATTTATGAATATTAGTTTATTTTTTGATGAGTTTGTTATGTTGTCTTTATTTAAAATAAATTATTTCCACTATGATGACTATATTTTTATATGAAAAGAATGGTTTAATAGTAAACACACTTTATTAATGAGTGGATTTAATCACTTGTCTCGGTGTTGTGAGTTAGATACGATTTTTTCTAATGTTTTTTTCTATTTGAATTTTTTATTAAATACGGTAAAGTTAATATAAGAAGGGGAAATGGGTGAATAATATTTAATTTAACCAAAATTGTGATAACGATATAGGAAAAATATTTCTTTTGAAAAGACCTTATGAGTTTGTGTGATTGATGCTAAAAATGTAATTGGGAAATAATGAATTTTCTTGTATTTTTCAAAAGTGTTTTTTTCAAGTGAAAAATATTGGGCTGAATGTTATATGTTATTCTAGAAATAAAAGTAATTTTTGGATAGGTGAAATTATCTCGAGTCTCTGTGGTGAGATATTTTCTTTGGGAGCCTATAGGGGTTGTGCTAAAATGTGAACTGACTGGGGGTTCAGAGTATTTGAATTTTTTTTGAAAAACATCATTGAGCCTATTAGGATTAAGATGGATAACCTTCCAAGGTGGAATGTATTTTATATTAAGTGGTGATGTGCTTTCTCATTTATTATAAATAGAGAATTACAAGAAATAAAAACAAAAAGAGAACTCCAACTATATATATGTATATAAATAATGAACATGTGCTACTTGGTTTGGTATGAACAATCTAGGTAATAAAAAATAATTTTAGGTTGACATGTTAAGTTTGTATCTCATTAATCTTATAGGGAATTCTTAAGTGAATTATTGACGAATGATAATTTTAGGTGTTTGAGAAATTATGAAATTATTCAGTAATATACAGATATGGGAGTTTGAGAAAAAGAAAGACATTAGTTGGACTTGCTAGAGATACAGTCTATAAAAGAATGGATTTTTATATAACCTTAATTTTCATTATTCGAATGTCGGGAATTATGGGAGGAAGTTTTTAGGTGAGTTGTTGAGGAAGAGTGAATTTTGTTATGAGATTTCATATAGAATATTTAATCACGTCGTGACTAATAGTGTTTTTCTATGATCAATTAGATATAGAGGAAGGCTGATGTTGCAGTTTAGTGCGTCTCACTATGAACAATGAGGTTGTAAAATGGGGTGATATATTTTAGCATGAGGCTTACTATGTCAGATTATGGTTTCATTTGGTTTTTATGTGGAAATTTTTTTTATGATCAGGTTTTTTGTTGAAACATAGAGATTAGGTATTGAATCGTGGGAGGTTTTGTTGTGCTATGGGAGTCTTGGCTATGGGATTTCATGGTTCTTCTATTTGTTGCATCAGTACACCATAAACAATGACCATGGATTCCTAACTATGCCCATTATGTTGTGATGTTATTTTTCTTATATTTTTTTACAAATTATTGAATATCATAAAATTCAATCCAATTCCTTCACCCCCACAAAATCTAGGAGTCTCATATATCATCTTGCAAGCTCTTTGGTTTTCCTTTAGTGGAACTTGACCCTCAGATCAGTGTGATTGTGATATTTTGATCTGAGGTGTAATTATATTTCTCTATACGTTATTGTTTCTTATCCTTTATTCTCTAAGAGGTTACGATAGTGGTAATATATTAGTTTGGGTGATTTTTAGAATGTTTCTTGATGGAGAATCATTATAAATAGGCCATGTGGTGGATCCTTATATGTCTGATGGCTCTTGGTTGATGCCCTCTACTCAATCTAATACAGCAGTTGTTGAAGCCTTAATTGAGGTAGGATATTCAAGATCCCTCAATTTATTATATATATAAGAATTATAAATTTTCATTCCTATATTTTCATTAGGTAGATGGTTATAATTAACAGAGTAAAGATCATGAATCAGATTAATGAAATTGGAAGGGAAGAGGAGATCCCATGTGTTTTATAAATTTACATGTTATTGCCTATGTATTGATTCCTTATGAATTGTTGAGTATTTATTTGGTTCATTATTTTATTCTTTTGAATTAAATTATCACTCTCTTATTGGATAATCACTTAAGGGAGGGAAAACAAATTGGATATCTGGAATTCTAGAATCAATATAGTTATTTTTTATACATAAGGGGTCGAGTAAATGCCAAAGTATGATTAATGGAGGGAGTTTTTAATAATATTTTTTGTGTAATTATTATTGTTTTCTATTGTGTTTTTATGTTTTTTCTATTCTGGTAGGTGTGGTATCAGTTATAAATTTTTGTGTTTTGAATTGGGGTGATGTTGTATTGTGTCTCTAGTAGTGAAGGTTAGGTAGATGTGATATTGTGTGTTTTTTTGGTAAGGGTGATGTAGATTGGTAGTAATTGATATTGTGAAATAGTTATAGGTGATAAAATTACTATTGGAATGGGATTTTATGGTGTTTGATGTAGTATTTGTTGATTTAGTTGAGTCATAGTATCTGAGAAATATAGTTTGATGCTGAATTAAATAAAAGAATGGATGCATTAATAAAGTATAGAAAATGAGATGGTTGATATAAATTTATTGTGGTTTTAAATAATGAAAATAAATGAATGTAATATTTTATTGTGATTATAAACTTTTTAATGTGTAAGTATGTGATACAAACTGAATGTTATGGTTGGTTTCTAACTATTTGTAGTAGCGATGTGGTTGGATATGCATGGTTATTCATGGAAGTGGTAATTTTTTATCATTAATACATATCGATGTATTATATTTTTATACTACACCATTCATATATAATAAAAATCACTTTATAACATTCATTGATTTTTATTATAGATTTCTTAATCTTTAACATTTAAATTATAAAAATTTAATTATAGATAAATTTTTAATATAATAAAATGACATTGAAAAATAAATTGGGAATATAATTAAAATCCCTATATTTGTACCTGCTTCCTTTGGTGTTCTGGCATCATATTCCACCCAAAAGTGTATAGCTATTTCATAGAATACATTTTTAAATTTCAATATAATGATTAATAAAGAATGATTTTCTATAATTCAAAACAAAGTATTAGTTAAAATTATTGTAATTTTCATTCAAAAATGAAAATTTTGATTAATAAATTAAACTCACTACTCTTCCAATAATAAATCATTTATAGATTTTGTGCTACTAGATGATAATTAAGGATAGTCATGTGCTCTAAATCTATAACAACTCTAGAATTCAAACCACTATACAACTCATGATTATATGATCTCCCCAACTCACCTATTTCCTTGAGTCGTGTTATCCTCGCAGCCTCACCATCGGGAAAATTATAAATATGTTAACACCAAAAATATTAATTCATATAAATACAGTAATCATATAACATTAAATCCAATGAATTGTTTTTCCCATATTTGTGACCAAGAATTATCCTTTACATCATTTTTAAGGTGTCTCTGGGAGAGTGGAATGATGGGAATGATGTTATATTATTTGGAAAGCATTGCTATAAAACTCCTACATTCTTTCCCTATTTTTCCAATCATTTTATTTTCCTCATTGTACTCAACCATCAGCTATGTGTAGAGTATCCTTACTACACACATCCATGTATTCCCACATCGTCTAGTGACAGATCTATCTATGAAATAAAAAACAAAAAATATATCAATACATATATAATGAAAATAAATTATGGTCAAATGTTTTTACTAGGGTTCTATAAATATACCTGAGGCAGTCTGATCAGTGGGTACCACTAGTTCCCTAGGAATTAAAGGATCATCATCTTGTATAAAAGGAGTGGGACCCAATGTTTTCTCTAGAGGCTCATAATTCTTCAGAGTAGAAGTTCAAGGAGCCTGAATATAGATGATTGGGGAGAAGGAAGTAGAAGGAAATAAATATGGAATAAAATTATATGAAAATGTATAATATGGATGGGGAGTATAAGTGATCATTAAATAAGGAAAATAAAGGCAAATAGGATCAGATAAAAATGGGGGAAAACATAGGCATTCTAATTATTCTAGTTGCCTCTAACGACACTACGAGATAAGAATGTGTGTTAGATGGTATGTTAGATGAAGGGATAAGGTGTGATCATGTACGCCGAGTGGTTTACATACCTCTAGTACTAAACCCCTCATATTTTTGGGCTGAGCACGGGAACTACTAGGCTTATCAAAGAATAACTCTCTCCTATGTGGGGGATCATAATTAAAAGTTAAAAACAATTTAATCACATGACATTATATGTTATTGATATATATTTGAAATAAAATACTGAAAATAGGCACCAAAGGAAGGAACCCATCTCTATCTTGTGACAATTATTTTTTTTATTTCTTTTCCTTCATATGTCTTCAATGTTTTTTATTTCCTACATTTTGAAAATTTAGAAATTAATTATAAATTCAAAACAAAAATTAATTTTAAAAAAACTATTTTCCCATGATACATTTTTATATGGAAACATTAGTTTAAATAGCCACTATAGAGACACTATTTTTTCCTAATAAGGATTTGAAATATTTATAAATATTATTTTGGAGTTGGGCATTGAGATGGAGTGAAATTCTGAGGCCTGGTTTTCAAAGAATTAAATTTACAAAGAAATATTAAATATGTATTATGTTACACATGTGTAGTTAATTAATAAAAAAGGGATAAATATTAAACGGTTGATCGAACCGGAATCAAGAGACTACAGATGGCTCTAAAACTCAGTGTTTCCCCTAGGCACGACATAATACAAGTTGTTGTTGGACATTCAGACCCCTCTCTCATTTGCGGTGTGTTAAATAGATGAATAAAATTATTAATTTATTCAATTAATGGATCAAGCCTAAATAACTCATGAATGGTGACTTAGATGAGAAATCTAAAACCACCGTTGAGTTTAGAACGTCAGCTTTACCTAATGTGGGGTATAATCATTGTCAGTGTTTGGAGTTTTACTTATGTTCCACTGTGGGTGAATAATTAAATAATTATTTATTTAATTACTTGATTAATAACAAAAACTAAATTTCCCTTATAAAATTGTTGTTATAGAAACATGTCTAAGGATATCCTCATGACCCTGGGATCATCAAGAGAATACTCTCATCTCCTTCCCCTTGGAGAACAACACAGGATGAAGAATGAGGAATGATGATGAACACCAAAGAAACTTTGGATCCATGAGGATCGAAACACGATGAATGAAGCATAGCTCAAGAAAAATGTTCTTCAACAAAAATTGATCCAATCTACAGGTAGGAATCATCTTTGGTGTCTTTATGCCACTCATTAAAATTTGATCATATTGACTTATTATTCGTCAATTTATGGACTTACACATTCATAGAAATTGGAATAAACTACTTTTATTAGTTTATTAATTATTGTTATTGTCCTTCATTTATCATGCAAGCGGCGATGAGTCAAGGATAACCTGAACAATAGCTGTGGTCTTTCCTAATTTTTTTTGTACTTTTATTCTTCATTCTCCCTCAGTTCATCATTGTCATTTATTGTTTTCAGATGTTCATCAAACACCAGACTATGAATCAATGTGAAATTGTTTCTTGACACATCAAATCATTTATTCGGACATAGATTTGTGGTCAATCAAGGGTTAAATCGAACGACAGTGATGTGATACAAAATGTTGAACATGATTTAAATTTGGGTCTGATGTAGAAATTATTAAATCCGGGTTCTCGGTTCTGGACATGATGGAAACCCCAACCAATGAAGCAAAAGGGTGGTTTTATCCTCCTTTCTAAAGTGGAGGCACATGACAGTCTAGGCATCAGCATACAGAGAATCTGAGGTAGGAGGCGATGCATGTAGTGTGTGGTTCAGGCCGGGGGGGTGGCTGTGATGACGACCGATGAAAGTCTAGGTGGCCAAACGATGAGCGTGGTGGTGTGGCATGTTTTTGAGGCAGAAGGAGGTGGAAAGGTAGGGTTTGGGTGTGAGACAGTCTGGTCTGGCGAGGCACAGCAGGTCAAGGTGGCTCCCAGAGATGGCGGTCAAACGGTGTAGCCGGGACAGTGTTCAGAGGGCGGCGACCAACAGAGTGTGCAAGGGAGGCTGCTGCATGAGAAGCCGGGGGGGACCCTAAGGGAGATGAAAGAAAAGATATAAATAAATTAATAATAATAATAATTATATTAATAATAATAATAATAAAAATTATTATTTATTTAAACTCTCGTTACTCCCTCGTGCAGCATCCGATTGACGTGATTTCTATAGCGGCATGACGCCATTTATGATACAGTAATTTTAAGACTATTTTGGATAAATTTCCCCAACCATCAATTGAGGCCCCCAAAACTCTCATGAAATAATAGATTTAATATTATTATTAAATATTTGACCCACCAAAACCTCTGTGTTCGATGTCTGATTGACGCGTCGTTAGCAGCAAAGTGAGCCTATTTTTAAAAATGTTTATTCAAGAAAAGTGTTGAATATTAAATTCGATTTCTTGGATCAGGTGCACGAAACACCCAATGATTATATTATTATTATTGTAGCGGAGTATTTCATTTATTATAACTCTTCTATATGACATCAGATTGGGGATCCGTCACTGGCGTTTGGATCCTGACATTGAGGCCAACTTTTCAAGGCCATTTTTAGGGTTTTATACCTAAAATGACTTGTGGGACCCAATTATCACAGTTTGCATGCATTGATGTGAAATGTGGATTTTTCACCAAGTATCCATTTTGGATGAATGAGAAATAATTTCCATGTTTTTTTTTCGAGAGGATCGCAAGGGCGTGATTCATATAAATATTTTTAGGACAAAGGCATGGGCCGCACAAGATACGTTCTGAGCATAATACAACGTTGTACAAATTTTTCATAGGATTTCTGTTTCGAGAGATTGGATAGTCTACCTCACATGTTTTTCCAAAAGGATCACAATGATGCAATCTATTTGGATCTGCATAGACCTTTTTTATCTAATTAATTGTGGAAACATGAAATGAATTTCAGTGGAAGATTATTTTTGTTGTATTTAAATATTGACTGTTTCCTAACAATGTTCGATGATAGTAATAATGGTAGTGATGTTTTAATAATCATCATGTTAGTACTGGCTTATCCTCGAGCACATCACCCTTCAACGGGGATGGGTAGTGGTGTTCGTCGATGACCCCTTAAGGCTTAGCCTCAATTGTATCACCCTTCAGCATGGATGAGCAGTGGAGTTTTCCCTTTACGCTTTAGGGATTAACCTCCAACATATCACACTTCAGTGGGGATGGGTAATGTCATTCTCTATTTAATCATTAGGGCTTACCCTCCAGTGGGGACGAGCATTGGCATTCACTATATACTCTTCTGAGATTACCCTCCAATGGGGCTAGGCAGTGGTGTTTTCCAATGAATCTTAATGAAACATGTTTTGATCTACATTTAGACTCATGAGGAAGAGGGAAACATTTCCCACCAACACACTTCCTTGTGAAATGAACTAAAACTCTGAGGGTTAGAGAGTTCTTCCCCAAAGCGAATAGTATCAAGGTGATGTGATTTATTCCCTATAACATGGATACCAAAATAGATGTGTGGGATGGTAGGTATTAATGGTTACTTCATGAATTGTTAGATACTAACTTTCCAAAGTTGATTTGTGAGATAGATATCCCCTTACTAAATCGTTATGTTTTCTTTGACTGAGTATATATATATTCTTTTCCAGTTTCCACTTCTGGGGTTTTGGCTACTCTCCTTCCCTGTGAGGAGAAGATACGAAGGGTATGCCACATGCTTTTTGTGTCTAGCTTCTCATGATTTAAATAGTATACTCTACTGCTATATGTTGTGAATACATGATGAGAGGTTCATATTCTCACTGTTTCTAGCTCCTTAGGATTGGATGAGCTTACTTAACTCTCTTGTTGGGTTGAGCTGCACTCCTTTTTTGTACCTTGTCCTATCTACTGATTCCTTTTCAAAGTATCTACTATGCACCCCCTTCACCTTTTTCGGGAATTCTACTAGGTATGTATATACTCACCCCTTCATGGTATTCTCCCAACACGTTTCGTGTCTTTTGTAGACGACAGACTGGTCTATTGTTATTTCAGAGGAGCTTTAGGATACGAGCTATGTGGACCACGTACGATGGTCATAGTGGGGATATAGGAGTGGGGATATCTTAGATAGTGATATTTTTCAGTTTTCTTAAGGATGAGATAGGAATCAGGTTTGCGCATATGTTTTCCCCCTTTAATTTTCAGTATACACAGCCCTACCTTTATACTATCAAGAGGTTCATGCGTGTTCGTTTTATTTTATAGTAGTTTCGTGTTTTATTTCATTTCATATAAAATTTCCCATTGAGTTGGATGTGTGTGTGTGTACATGTGTTTAGAAAAGGGAATACCTGTGTTGTTATGCTTTTGGCTCTTATTGACAACCCCTAGCCTATATAGGAGGGATTTGAATAGTTATGGCTCGAGTCTGACATGGGTCGATTCATGAAAAGTGGTATCAAAGAAAGTTCATTACTTGGGATGTTTTTTGGATATTTTCCAATAAAATGATTGGTTGGGTATAGGGAAATAGTGTCGACGTGTCTCGATTTCAAATATATGGAAAGAGAGTCTAGTTATGGTGCGGCAAATGATGTAGCCATTCATCAAGATCCCGATTACCTGCTTGTCGACTCGGCATGCTGAGACATTTGTTGCAGGGAACCTTGGTACATGCATCATATAGGATTGAGTATTTGTCTA
The DNA here is from genome assembly GCA_963277665.1 of Viscum album. NCBI lineage: Eukaryota > Viridiplantae > Streptophyta > Magnoliopsida > Santalales > Viscaceae > Viscum > Viscum album. The sequence continues at coordinate 399,668,643 of OY728144.1, forward strand.
TACTTGTTATGTAATCTAATCTTTGTTTTAGTTGTAGTTATATATATATATATATATATATATATATATATAATCTAACTATGGTACTCCATGATAATTTTTAGGATTCCTCCGCAAAGACATATAACCAGGATACCCACTCCAGATCCTAATGAAGACCTTGTGTGTGATGATGCCTCAGTTCAGGGGCCATCATGCGATCTTCTTCCTCAAGGTATACTAGTACCAATAGCTCCACCCTTGTAAAAGTAGTTAGTAACAAATTACATGCCAAGGATGAGCACTGGTTGAGAACACTTTGTGAGTTCCAGCACCAGAGGCCACTGTAGTTTTGAGGTGATCTATATCCACAGGTAGTGGAGGACTGGTTGGATTAGGTAGTCTTCCTCTTTAGGCTTGTCCAAAACCTGGAGGACGAGTATAACAACCCATACATTACATACATGGTTAATACTAAAAATTTGAAGCATACTTATTACAACATATAACAAATACATGAAAGGACCGTATAAGTATAGTGTCTTTAGAAACTGGGAAACATAAACAACTGGTTCATAAAGCATCTACACTGTCTCCCATTTATTTCATCATATCTATAGTCCCTTTTGGAATATCTTACTTAATATCCTTCTTCCTGACATGGGGAAAGAAAACATACAAAAGGGTGATCTCAAATGCTCAGTAAGGGTAAACAAAAGAAATATCAATTACATCATATTCATAAGAACATAAAATTTTGGAAATCTTAACCTTCAAAAGAAATCTTAATTTCATAACATGGGATAAATCATAGTAGTGAAATGTAATCCCAATAATCATAACATAAAACATGAAACTGTATGGAATACACACATAATAATAGAGAATCATTTCTTAGTAGTCTAGACTCATAGCCAAGACTATCTTAGTGGAAAAAGTCCATTTCTGAACCGAGTTCACTCCTCGTTTCAGTCCTGTTTCACTGAACCTGTTTAACCTGCCGTTCCAGCCATGTCTATCTCATGAGATATAAATCTTTTCCCGATTCATTTGAGGGAGATATAGGTCCCACCCATCTTATAATGATACCATTCTTCTGTGTGACACCAAATCATAAATCATACATCATTACATAACCCATGTAATAAAAATGGGATTCCTAAACATCGTGACATCATAAAACAATTCATATAAGATAAAGGAATTCATAAAAATAATTCCATCACAACATAATCAAATCAATGTAATAATAGGGATAGAAACAGAACCCTATATAATCTTAGATGGAAAATTATTTTGATAAAACATTTGAACTCCATTTTTGAGGAAAATATCCTTTCTTCTTCAAAAACATTTTTCCTCTCTTAACATGTCAAAAAATTTTGAACTAAAGAAGATGATTACAAATATAATTGAAATGATGTAAAGGAAGCTTCTTGGAAATAATGTTTTAAAAATCCATTTATGCTGTATAAGTTAAAAAAACATTCTTCTCGTACTTTTGTCGGAAAAGTCAAAAAGTACCTTGTACAAAAAGTGACAAAAGATTCCTTTCATATCATTTACTAAAAACTCACAGAAGGGTAAAATTGGATTTAAAAAAATATAGGTGGATGGAAATAATATTAAAAATTGAGGAAACATGGATGTGGATGATAAATATTCCCCAGTAAATTCTGAAGTATAAAAAATCTCGTATAAAAATGAGATTGTGAGATTTTCCATTACCTTATGTCCGATTTGCTTCGTAAGTGTCCGAACGTCCTGTATAATGATTTAAATAATGTTATTGACTTATTCCAGAATCATAATTATTTTTATGATATCATATATGGTCATATTCTTAGCTTCTTATTAGTAATATTTCATTGTTACTTGTTATTCGGGCGTTTATTGCTTTTTTGTTCTTATGCATGTTTTGGCGAATAATTTTTTTCTTCTTCTTATTTTTAGGTTATAGATACCTCATTTCCAGAATGGTATTAGTGTAATATATATCATATTCATTCATTCAATTCATTTATATAATCATTATGCAATGAAGATCATGTAGAACGAGTCGCATCACATCGTGGAGACGGTATTCCGTACGTACGCACGAGCGATGATATCATTCCCATGATAATGTAATTGTATTGGAGTGTCTGTATACTATTTCAGAATCAATAAAACTTTAAAATAATCATATATAGTTATTTATTTGAACCGTTATACCCATAATTGTAAGGTGGTGGTGGAAAATAGATTACACCACGACGTTGAGACGGTATTCCGTACGTACGCACGCGCGGTGATTTCATTTTCCATAGGATGGATAGACGGTGAAATAGGGTTTTTTCATACATATAATAACATATCAGTATATGAGTGATACTTATGTTATTACTTCATAATGAAACAACTAAAGAAGAAGAAGTGGAAGAAGAAATAATGTTGAAAGAATCGGTAACGGACATTACCTCTTCATTGAAGCGCCTCTTTGAGACCTCCTTTTAGGGCACTAAAATTGGTCTTTGAAGAAGACCAGGACCTCTAGGATGTTTATAGGGAAGTGGAGAGGTTCAATTGGCAGGGTTTGGCTGATATTTAAGGATCAAAGTTGTGTGAGGAAGAGAGGGAGGAGGTGCCCTTTTATAAGAGAGGAGAGGGGCACCTTCGAAAAAACTAAAAATATTATTTTATTATAAAGTCATATTCGGTTTTAGATAGCTCCAAATTGATTTATTTCGAAGATAAGTTGGGTATGGGTCTAAATAATCTCATTCAATAGAATTTATACATGTTTAGGTTTCCATTTTAAACTTATAATTTAGATTTACTTTAAGTTAGATAATTTAACTTTTACCGTGTCTTCTTGTTTTCTTACACTATAAGGTTAATAAACTTACCATAAAAATCCAAACGAACCCCAAGTTGTTTATTATAAACATATATAATATTATCTAAGTAATTTGTCTAAACCATAGATTTTTAGGAATAAAATAACAATTAATAATATAATATTGTTTTTAAAACTATTTTATGTCAATATCGACACTATTTGGTAATTGATTTTTGTGAAAATAATAACAGAATAATTAGTTCGAACAAAGTTAATTAAATCAATAATAAAATGTCATATTAACCTATAAAATTATTTTAATTTATAAAAAGTCTCAAATTACATTTATTTGGGTATTTATAACATCAATTATGTCAATATTTTATTAATAAGATTATTATTGCATCGTCATTGTGTCATAAATAAATTAAATTATTTAATGTTTCAAAATTACAAATAAAATATCATTATGTAGGAAATAGTTTTATCTTTCTTATTAATATTTATAGTCGAATTTCTATTATGTATAACCCTATATTAAAAATGATTTACGTATTAAACTTTGATTTTAACTATTTTAACCCTTCTTTAAATAAATTAATATTAAATGTCCTAATCTAAACCAAGTGGGCCAAAATGGTCATATTTTATTCCTAAGGTTGTTTTTGGTCGAATTACATTTATCCAATAGAATTATTACATGTGTTAGGGTAATAATAATATCATTTTTACCCGTAATTACCCTATTTACTTTTAACCGTGGTAAAAAAAGGTAAAAAGTTACTATTCACCAAAAATTATTTTCATCTCATTGAACCACATTTTACTTACTGAAATCAACCGTGTCTCTCGGATTTTGGAAATTCCACTCACAGAAGCAGTAAAATTATGTTTTAATGTAAATTTCCAAATTCTCTTAGGAGGTTGGTAAAAGACAGTGAAAAGTTCAATAAAATTTTTATATATCTAAAATTATTATAAAATGAATCAAATTAATTAAATTGAACTTATATAGTTGTTATGTATCAATTTTGGCCTAATATAAACTTAAATAAAATAATTAATTAATTAAATAAAAATTCGGTTTTTAAATAGTAACCCAGTGTTTTCACTATTCATAAAAAATTGAATATTTTCAGAAAAATACCAAAATTTCACCCTAGGCTAATTTCGGTATTCTTAATCCAAAAATGAAGTCCATTTTGAAAAATAAAATTTACAAAATTTCAAAAAGTGGGTATTACTATTCATAACGGCTAGTTTTAATAATATTTTAATAGCATATCGTTGTTTAGTGAAACTCGATATTGCGTACAATGTAAGCTATTGAAGAAGGTCATGATTGCGTGTAAACCAAGCCAAGCTAGTGTTATGTGTAGTGAAAGACTCCTTTGATGATTTACATAACATAAAAACAAAATATTTCTCATAAAAGTCTCGGGTGTTACATTCTACCCCCCTTAAAATGAATTTCGCCCTCGAAATTCGTCACTTTGTAGAAAACAGATGTGGATACCTCTCCCTCATCATATCCTCAAGCTCCCATGTAGCTTCCTATAATTGGTGGTTCCTCTATAAAACATTCACCAAGCGAGTGGTCCTGATTCGTAGGACTTTTTCGCTACAATCCAGAATCTCTATCAGCTGTTCTTCATAAGAAGATTTTTCTCCCGTTGTACAACTTCTGAGCTGAGTACATGTGAAGGATCAGGTATGTACTTTCTCAAAAGAGATACATGGAACACATCGTTAACATGGGAGAGATTCGGTGGAAGTGCCAATTGATAGGCTACCTTCCCAACACGATCCAGTATTTCGAAAGGACCGATATACCTAGGGCTCAGCTTTCCCTTCTTTCCAAATCTCATTACTCTCTTCTAAGGAGATATTCATAAGAACACTTTATCACCCACTTCAAACTCTAAGTATTTTCTTCGGTTGTTGGCATAACTTTTTTTCGACTCTGAGCTTCTCTAATGTGTTTTTGAATAGATCGGACCTTTTCTGCCATCTCATCAACAAGATCAAGTCCTAATAACTTTCATTCCCCAACTTCATCCCAGCATGTTGGAGTCCTGCATTTCTTTCCATAGAGGTCTTCATAAGGAGCCATCTGAATACTGGAGTGAAAGCTATTATTATAATAAAATTACACCAAAGGTAGGTGTTGATCCCAGCCACCTTTGAAATCCACAGAGCAAGCTCTCAACATATCTTCTAGAGTTTGAATTTTCCTCTTAGACTGACCATCTGTATGGGGATGATAAGCAGTGCTGAAACTCAACTCTGTATCCAGAGTATGCAAAATACTTCGCCAGAATATTGAGGTAAACCTCAGATCCCAATCAGATATAATAGAAAGTGGTATTCCATGCATTCTTACCACTTCCTTTACATATATAATGGCAAGCTTATCTAGAGAGAAATCCTCTCTAATAGCAATGAAGTGTGCAGAATTTGTTAGATGATCAACTATGACCCAGATAGCATTATTTCCTTTGGATGTTTTAGGAAGTCTGGTGACAAAGTCCATAATGAAGTTTTCCCATTTTCGTTTGGGTATGGGTAATGGTTGTAACATCCCCTTAGACTTCTGTCTCTCAACTTTAACTTGCTGCCAAACCAAGCATCGAGAGACATATTCATCAACATTTCTTTTCATGCCATCCCACCAGAAGTACTCTTTCAGGTCCCTATATATCTTCGTGCTTCCAGGATTAATAGAGAATGAAGAACTATGAGCCTCATCCAGCAGCTCCTTCTTTAATTCGGGGATGGGACGAACATAAACTCAATTCCTGAACATTATTATCCCATCAAAATCAAGGTTGAATTCAGGAACATTTCTCACCTTCTTTTGTAACTCTACATCTTCTTTCTGTGCCTCTTTAATCCTCACATGTATAGATGGTTGAACATTCATTTGAGAAAGATAAGATTTTTCCCCTTCCATTATAATTCCAAGATCCATCCTTTGTAAATCCATAAATATTGGTTCTTTTGTGATCCTCATCATGGAAAAGATAGCATGATATTGTCGACTTAATGCATCTGCCACCTTGTTTGCTTTCCCAGGGTGGTAATGAATTGAGCAGTCGTAATCCTTAATCAGCTCCAACCATCTTCTTTGGCACATATTCATCTCCTTTTGTATGAAAATAAACATTAAACTTTTATGATCAGTATAAATGTCACACCTTTCTCCATAAATATAATGCCTCCAAATATTTAATGCAAAGATTCCCGAAGCTAACTCCAATTCATGAGTTGGCTAATTTTTCGCATGGATTTTCAACTGTCGTGAGGCATAAGCTTTCACCATATCATTTTGCATGAGAACACACCCAAATCCCTTCTTGGATGCATCACTGTAGATCACAAACCTTTCTCCGCTACAAGGAAGTGTGAGTACATATAACGACCCATGCTTTACATACATTGTTAATACTTCAAAATTGAAGCATACTTATTACAGCATATAACAAAACCACGAAAGGACCGTATAGGTATAATGTCTTTAGAAACTGGGAAACATAAACAACTGGTTCATAAAGCGTCTACACTGTCTCCCATTTATTTCATCATATCTATAGTCCCTTTTGGAATATATTACTTAATAAACTTATTCCTGACCTGGGGAAAGAAAACATACAAACGGGTGAGCTCAAATGCTCAGTAAGGGTAAACAAATGAAATATCGATCACATCATATTCATAAGAATATAACTTTTGGAAATCTTAACCTGCAAAAGAGAGAATAGTTTCATAACATGGGATAAATCATAGTAGTGAAATGTAATCCCAATAATCATAACATAAAACATGAAACTTTGTGGCATACACACATAATCATAGAGAATCATTTCTTATTATTCAAGACTCATTTCCAAGACTATCTTAGTGGACAAAGTCCCTTTCTGAACCGAGTTCACTCCTCATTTCAATCCTGTTTCACTGAACCGGTATAACCTACCGTTCCAGCCATGTCTATCTCATGAGATATAAAATCATTACCCAATTAATTGGAGGGAGATATAGGTCCCACCCATCTCATAATGATACCATTCTTATGTGTGCCACAAAATCATAAATCATACATCATTGCATAACCCATGTAGTAAAAATGGGATTCTTAAACAACATGACATCATAAAACAATTCATATAAGATAAAGGAATTCATAAAAATATTTCTATCACAATATAATCAAATCCATGTAATAATAGGGATATAAATAGAACCCTATATTATCTTAGATGGAAAATAATTTTGATAAAACACTTGAACTCCATTCTTGAGGAAAATATCCTTTCTACTTCAAAAACATTTTTCCTTTCTTAACATGTAATACAATTTTAAACTAAAAGAAGTTGATTAAAAATAAACTTCATAACTTGTAAAGGAATATTCTTGGAAAAAATGTTTTAAAAATCAATTCATTACATATAAGTTAAAAAAAATATTCTTCTCGTACTTTTGTAGGAAAAGTCAAAAAGTACCTCGTACGAAAAACGACAAAATATTCCGTTCATATCTTTTACTAAAAACTCACCGAAGGGTAAAATTGGATTTAAACAATTTTAAGTGGATGGAAATAATATTACATATTGAGGAAACATGGATGTGGATGATAAAATACACCCCAGTAAATACCAAAGTATAAAGCATCTCGGATAAAAATGAGATTGTGATATTTCCCTTACCTTTGGTCCGATTTGCTTCGTAAGTGTCCGAACCTCCTGTATAATGATTTAAATAATGTTATTGAATTATTAAAGAATCATACTTATTGTTATGATATCATATATGGTCATATTATTAGCTTCATATTATTAATATTTCATTACTACTTGTTATTCGGGTGTTTAATACTTTTTGTTCTTATGCATGTTTTGTCGAATAAATTCTTATTCTTCTCTTTAGGTTATAGATACCTCATTTCCAGAATGGTATTAGTTTAATATATATCATATTAATTCATTCAATTCATTTATATAATCATTATTCAATTAAGATCATGTAGAATGAGTAGCATCACATCGTGGAGACGGTATTCCGTACGTACGCACGAGTGATGATATCGTTCCTATGATTGTGGAATTGTATTTCAGTGTATGTATACTATTTCAGAATCAATATCACTTTATAATAGTCATATATAGTCATTATTTACACCATTATACCCATCCAAGTATGGTGGTGGTGGAAAATAGATAACACCACGGCGTGGAGACGGTATTCCGTACGTACGCACGCGCGATGATTTATTTTTCCGTAGGATGGATAGATGTTGAAATAGGGTTGTTTCATACTTATAATAACATATCAGTATATGAGTGATACTGATGTTATTACTTCATAATGATACAACTAAATAAGAATAAGTGGAAGAAGAAATAAAGATGAAAGAATCGATAACATACATTACCTCTTCTTTGAAGTGCTTCTTTGAGACCTCCTTTTAAGGCACTAAAATAGGTCTTTGAAGAAGACCAGAACCTCTAGGATGTTTCTAGGTAAGTGGAGAGGTTAAATCGGCAGGGGTTGTCCGAGCTTGAAGGCTCAAAGTGGTGTGAGGAAGAGGGGGAGGAGGTGCCCTTTTATAAGGGATGAGAGGGGCTCCTTTGGAAAAACCAAAAATATTATTTTATTATAAAGTCAATTTTGGTTTTTAATATCTCCAAATTGATTTATTTCGAAGCTAAGGTGGGGATGGGTCTAAATACTCTCATCCAATATAATTTAGACAATTTTAGGTATCAATTTTAACCTTATTATTTAGATTTAACTTTAAGTTAGATAATTTAACTTTCACCATGTATTCTTGTTTTCTTACACTATAAGGTTAATAAACTTACTATATCAAGACAAAAGTACCCCAAGTTGTTTATTATTAATATATATAACCTTATCTAAGTCATTTGGCCGATCATTAGATTTGTAGGAATAAAATAACAATTAATAATATAATATTTGTTTTAAAAACAATTTTATGTCAATTTTGACACTATTTAGTAATTGATTTTTTTGAAACTCATAACAGAATGACTAGTTCGAAAACATTTAATTAAATAAATAATAACATGTCATATTAACCTATAAAATTAGTGGAATTAATAAAAAGTCTCAAATTACATTTATTTTGGTATTTATAACATCAATTATGTCAATATTTCATTAATACGATAATTACTGCATCATCATTGTGTCATAAATAAATTAAATTATTTAATGTCTAAAAATTAAAAATAAAATACCATTATGTAGGATATCATTTTAGATTTCTAATTAATATTTATAGTCGAATTTATCTTATATATAACCTTATATTAGAAATTATTTACTTATTAAACTTTGATTATAACTATTTTAACCCTTCTTTAAATAAATAAATAAATAATAAATGTCCTAATCTAATCCAAGTGGGACTAAATGGTCATATTTTATTCCTAAGTTTGTTTTTGGTCGAATTACACTTATCCAATAGAATTAGGACATGTTTTAGGGTAATAATAATATCATTTCTACCCTTAATTACCCTATTTACTTTTAACCGTGGTAAATAAAAGTAAAAAGTTACTATTCACCAAAAATTATTTTCATCTCATTGAACCACATTTTAATTACTGACATCAACCATGTCTCTAGGAGTTTTTAAATTCCACTCACAGAAGCGGTAAAATTAAGTTTTATGAAAAATTCAGTTTTTTAACTACCACTTAGTGGTTTCACTATTCATCAAAAATTGAAAGTTTTCAGAAAACTACCAAAATTTTACCCTAGGATAATTTCGATATTCCGAATCCAAAAATGAAGTCCGTTTTGAAAAATAAAATTTATGAAATTTTAAAAAGTGGTTATTACTATTCATAATGGCTACTTTTAATAATATTTTATTAGCATATCATTGTTTAGTGAAACTCGGTATTGCGGACGACGCAAGCTATCGAGGAAGGCTGCGGTTGCATGTATGCCAATATAGTGTTTTGTGTAGTTAAAGATTCATTTGATGATTTATATAACATAAAAACAAAATATTTCACATAAAAGTCTCGGTTGTTACATTCTACCCCCCTTAAAATGAATTTCGCCCTCGAAATTCGTCACTTTGTAACAAACAGATGAGGATACCTCTCCCTCATCATATCCTTAAGCTCCCATGTAGCTTCTTCTAATTTGTGTTTCCTCCATAAAACTTTCACCAATCGAGTGGTCTTGCTTCGTAGGACTTTTTCGCTATGATCCAGAATCTCTATCGGCTGTTCTTCATAAGAAAGATCTTGCTCCATCGGTACAACTTCTGAGCTAAGTACATATGAAGGATCAGGTATGTACTTTCTCAGGAGAGATACATGGAACACATCGTGAACTTGAGAGAGATTCGGTGGAAGCGCCAATCGGTAAGCTACCTTACCAACACGATCTAATATTTCGAAAGGAATGATATATCTAGGGCTGAACTTCCCCTTCTTTCCAAATCTCATGACTCTCTTCTAGGGAGATATTCGTAAGAACACTTTATCACCCACTTCAAACTCTAGGTCTTTTCTTCGGTTGTCGGCAAAACTTTTCTGTCGACTCTGAGATGCTCTTATGTGTTGTTGAATAGATCTGACCTTTTCTGCCATTTCATCAACGAGATCAGGTCATAATAGATTTCTTTCCCCAACTTCATCCCAGCAAGTTGGAGTCCTGCATTTCTTTCCATAGAGAGCTTTATAAGGATCCATCTGAATACTGGAGTGAAAGCCTATAAGAAAATTCCACCAAAAGTAGGTGTTGATCCCAACCACCTTTGAAATCCGTAGAGCAAGCTCTCAACATATCTTATAGAGTTTGAATTGTTCTCTCAGACTGACAGTCTGTCTGAGGATGATAAGTAGTGCTGAAAGTCAACTCTGTATCCAGAGTATGCTGAAGACTTCTCCAGAACTTCGAGGTAAATCTCGGATCCCGATCAGATATAATAAAAAGTGGTACTCCATGCAATCATACCACTTCCTTTACATATATCCTGGCAAGCTGATCTAGAGAGAAATCCTCTTTAATATCAATGAAGTGTATAGACTTGGTAAGACGATCAACTATAACCCAGATAACATTATTGCCTTTGGATGTTTTAGAAAGTCCTGTGACAAAGTCCATAGTGATGTTTTCCCATTTCCATTCGGGTATGGATAATGGTTGTAACATCCCCTTAGACTTCTGTCTCTCAGCTTTAACTTTCTGACAAACCAAGCATCGAGAGACATATTCAGCAACATCTCTTTTCATGCCATCCCACCAGAAGTACTCTTTCAGGTCCCTATACATCTTCGTGCTTCCATGATGAATAGAGAATGAATAATTATGAGCCTCATCCAGCAGCTCCTTCTTTAATTCGGGGATGTGAGGAACAGAAACCCGATTCCTGAACTTTATTATCCCATCACAATCAAAGTTGAATTCAGGAACATTTCTCACCTTCTTTTGTAGCTCGACATCTTCTTTTTGTGCCTCTTTAATCTTCACATGTATAGATGGTTGAACATTTATTTGAGAAAGATAAGATTTTCCCCTTCCATTATAATTTCAAGATCCATTCTTTGTAAATCCATAAATATTGGATCTTTTGTGATCCTCATCATGGATAAACTGGCATGGTCTTGTCGACTTAATGCATCTGCCACCTTGTTTGCTTTCCCAGGGTGGTAGTGGATTGAGAAGTCATAATCCTTAATCATCTCCAACCATCTTCTTTGACGCATATTCATCTCCTTTTCTGAGAAAATATACTCTAAAATTTTATGATCAGTATAAATGTCACACCTTTCTCCATAAAGATAATGCCTCCAAATCTTTAATGCAAAGATTACCACAGCTAACTCCAAATTATGTGTTGGGTAATTTTGCTCATGGATTTTCAACTGTCGTGAGGCATAAGCTATCACCATATCATTTTTCATAAGAACACACCCCAATCCCTTCTTGGATTCATCACTTTAGATCACAAACCTTTCTCCACAACAAGGCAGCGTGAGCACAGGTGCACTGGATAACCTTCTTTTCAACTCCTTGAAATTCTCTTCACATTCTTCCATCCAAACAAACTTAACTCCTTTCCGAGTCAACTTGGTGAGTGGATTAGATAATTGTGAAAAATCTTTTACAAAACATCGATAATATCCAGCCAAACCAAGAAAACTTCGGATCTCAATTACTGTTGTTGGTCTCGACCATCTTTCGATAACCTCTGTTTTTTGCTAGATCCATAGATATCCCCTCTTTTTAGATTATGTTACCCAAAAATGAAACTTTTTGAAGCCAAAATTCACACTTGGTAAATTTGGCATAAAGCTTATCCTTTCTTAGGGTCTTCAATATAATCCTCAAGTGATCTTTATGTTCTTCCTTGCTCTTTGAATATACAAGAATATCGTCTATAAAGACTACCACAAATTGATCAAGATAGCCTCTAAAGACTCTATTCATCAGATCCATGAAGATAGCAGGGGCATTAGTAAGACCAAATGGCATCACTATAAATTCATAGTGTCCATACATTGTATGGAAAGTCGTCTTTGGTATATCCTCCCTTTTGACCATTAATTGATGATAACCTGAACGAAGATCAATCTTGGAAAAGTATTGAGCTCCGCGTAGTTGGTCAAATAAGTGTTCAATGCATGGGAGAGGATATTTGTTCTTGATAGTGATCTTGTTAAGTTCTCGATAATCAATGCAGAGTCTCCTTGATCCGTCTTTCTTCTTAACAAATAGAATAGGTGCTCCAGATGGTGACGCACTAGGGCATATGAGTCCCTTATCAAGATTCTCTTGGAGTTGCTTCTTCAATTCTTGCAACTCAATTGTGGCCATTCTATAAGGTGTCTTTGAAATAGGAAAATCACCCTGTACGAGTTCTACTAAAAACTCAACTTCACGCTTTGGTGGAAGACCTGGTAATTCCTCCGAAAAGACATCATCAAACTCCAGTACAATGGGCATATTCTTAATCATGAGTTTCTCACCAACCATTTGAGATAAATAATTTTCATTTAGTGGAATCAAGACCCATAAGGTAGAAGGAATTTCCACTGGAAGGTTATGTTCATCCTTACACTGATAGACGATCATAGATTGATCTGGAATATGAAATGTGACATCCCTTCTTTGGAAATTGATATGAGCTCCATATAACGAAAGCCAATCCATGATGAGAATCACATCAAATTCAACTATAGGAAGGATGACAAGATTTTCAGGAAGCACTTTCCCACAAACTTCAATCGAAGAAGAATTATAAACTTTTGAATCTACTGTTGTTCCATTAGGGGTTGTCACAGCTAACTCATCATCTAATTGTTGAGGAAATACGGTGATATCCTTAGAAAATTCCTCAGAAATAAAAGAGTGGGTGGATCCAGAATCAAATAAAACATTTTCTACTTTAGAGTGGATGGTAAGTGTACCTTTCACCACATCATTATCGTACTCCACATCGCTGATAGAAATTGCATGTGACTTTCCTTTGTCTTTAGCCTTAAGAGTTTGTTGACGTCGACCATCATCATCCACCCTTGGATTTGGGCATTGATTGGCATAATTCCCCATATCCTTTCACTTGAAACATTGAAGTGTAGTAGGATCATTCTGTGTATCCCTTCCTTTGTTTGCATCATTAGACATCTTCTTCCCATTATCGCGGCATTCAAATGCCCGATGAACTTCCTTTCCACATTTGAAACATTTACTTATCCCTTTAATACAACTCCCTCCATGTTACTTTCCACACTTTGAGCATAAGGGAAAGCTCATCTTCTTTTCAGTGTGCTCTTTAGATTTTCCTTTGAATTCCATTTTCCTCTTCTTATCAAACCCATATGACTGATGGGTTACTCCAATCTCCATCTCGACTATGAGAGTACATCGAATGATTTCCACATAGCTATTGAAGTCCCTTATGGATAACGCCCTTCGAAGACTTGGTTTTAAGCCACTAAAGAATCGATCGATCTTACTCTCAGGTTGGATAATAATACCAGAATCTTACCTTGAAAGTCTTGTAAAATTTGCTTCATAGGTACCAACAGATTCATCATCCCTTTGCTTCAGTTCAAGAAACTCTTTCTCCATCTTTGTTCGGAGAATACGAGGGAAGTACTTATAGAAAAATAAGTTCTTGAACTCGTTCCATTCCATGGACTCAATTTCATCCCTTTGCCTCGTATTCTTAATAAGATTCCACCATTGATCAACATCTACTTCCAAACGATACACTTCTAGGATGACTTTAACATGTTCAGAACATTGAAGAACTGAAAATATCTTTTCAGTAGCACTAATCCATTGTTCAGCAACTAATCGATCAGTAGACCCGCTGAAAGAAGGTGGACGCTGCCTCATGAAGGATTCAACATAATGTTGCTCCTTACTTTACTCGTTCGATAGTCCTGCATGATTCATAGCTTGAGAAAGTTGTGTTAGCATGGCTACAAGATTTTGCATTCCAGCTCCCATAACGTTTGGTTGCTCTGGGGGATAATCATTGAATTGCTCATCACATTCCGCATTAATACGATTCTGTCGGGTTCCAGCCATTGACTAAAACGAAGAAGAATAGTGTGAGAAACACTAATTATAATAGGAAAACCACATAATCAAGAATAAAATTTCACACTTAAGGTCTTATCCTAGGTTATTCATGGCCATTTCTAAAACACTAAGATTGTGTTCTATGCTTAGACTTATCCTTAGGGTTCTTACTAAGGCTTTCACATCCTAGTTTCCAAAGGTTGACTATACCTTTCCTATGATACCAACTATAACGACCCATACTTTACATACATTATTAATACTTCAAAATTGAAGCATACTTATTACAATATATAACAAAACCATGAAAGGACCGTATAGGTATAGTGTCTTTAGAAACTGGGAAACATAAACAACTGGTTCATAAAGCGTCTACACTGTCTCCCATTTATTTCATCATATCTATATTCCCTTTTGGCATATCATACTTAATAACCTTCTTCCTGACCTGGGGAAAGAAAACATACAAAAGGGTGAGCTCAAATGCTCAGTAAGGGTAAACAAAAGAAATATCGATCACATCATATTCATAAGAACATAACTTTTGGAAATCTTAACCTGGAAAAGAGAGAATAATTTTTTAACATGGGATAAATCATAGTAGTGAAATATAATCCCAATAATAATAACATAAAACATGAAACTTTGTGTCATACACACATAATCATCAAGAATAATTTCTTATTAGTCATGACTCATTTCCAAGACTATCTTAGTGGACAAAGTCCCTTTCTGAACCGAGTTCACTCCTCGTTTCAATCCCGTTTCACTGAACCGGTATAACCTACCGTTCTAGCCGTGTCTATCTCATGAGATATAAAATATTTACCCAATTAATTGGAGGGAGATATAGGTCCCACCCATGTCATAATGATACCATTCTTATTTGTGCCACAAAATCATAAATCATACATCATTGCATAACCCATGTAGTAAAAATGGGATTCTTAAACAACATGACATCATAAAACAATTCATATAAGATAAAGGAATTCATAAAAATATTTCCATCACAGCATAATCAAATCCATGTAATAATAGGGATAGAAATATAACCCTATATTATTTTAGATGGAAAATAATTTTTATAAAACACTTGAACTCCATTCTTGAGGAAAATATCCTTTCTACTTCAAAAATATTTTTCCTTTCTTAACATGTCATACAATTTTAAACGAAAAGAAGTTGATTAAAAATAAACTTGAAAACATGTAAAGGAAGCTTCTTGGAAATAATGTTTTAAAAATCCATTCATTCCGTATAAGTTAAAAAAAACATTCTTCTCGTACTTTTGTTGGAAAAGTCAAAAAGTACCTCGTATGAAAAACGACAGAAGATTCCTTTCATATCTTTTACTAAAAACTCACCGAAGGGTACAATTGGATTTAAACAATTGTATATGGATGTAAATAATATTACATATTGAGGAAACATGGATGTGGATGATAAAATACACCCTAGTAAATACCAAAGTATAAACAATCTCGGATAAAAATGAGATTGTGATATTTCCCTTACCTTAGGTCTAATTTGCTTCGTAAGTGTCCGAACCTCCTGTATAATGATTTAAATAATGTTATTGACTTATTCCAGAATCATACTTATTGTTATGATATCATATATGGTCATATTCTTAGATTCTTATTAGTAATATTTCATTACTACTTGTTATTCAGGTGTTTATTACTTTTTGTTCTTATGTGTGTTTTGTCGAATAAATTCTTATTATTCTCTTTAGGTTATAGATACCTCATTTCCAGAATGTTATTAGTGTAATATATATCATATTCATTCATTCAATTCATTTATATAAACATTATTCAATGAAGATCATGTAGAACGAGTCACATCACATCGTGGAGATGATATTCTGTACGTACGCACGAGTGATGATATCGTTCCTATGATCGTGGAATTGTATTGGAGTGTATGTATACTATTTCAGAATCAATATCACTTTATAATAGTCATATATAGTCATTATTTACACCATTATACCAATCCAAGTAAGTTGGTGGTGGAAAATAGATTACACCACGACGTGGGGACAGTATTCCGTACGTACGCACGCGCGGTGATTTCTTTTTCCGTAGGATGGATAGATGGTGAAATAGGGTTGTTTATACTTATAATAACATATCATTATATGATTGATACTGATGTTATTACTTAATAATTAAACAACTAAATAAGAAGAAGTGGAAGAAGAAATAAAGATGAAAGAATCGGTAATGGACATTACTCTTCTTTGAAGTGCTTCTTTGAGACCTCCTTTTAGGGAACTAAAATAGGTCTTTGAAGAAGACAAAAACCTCTAGGATGTTTCTTGGGAAGTGGGTAGGTGAAATTGTCAGGGGTTGGCCGAGCTTGAAGGCTCAATGTGGTGTGAGGAAGAGGGGGAGTAGGTGCCCTTTTATAAGGGAGGAGAGGGGCTCCTTTGGAAAAACTAAAAATATTATTTTATTATGAAGTCAAGTTCGGTTATAAATAGATCCAAATTGATTTATTTCGAGGCTAAGGTGGGGATGGGTCAAACTACTCTCATACTATATAATTTATACAAGTTTAGGTATCAATTTTGACCTTATCATTTAGATTTAACTTTAATTTAGATAATTTAACTTTCATCGTGTCTTCTTGTTTTTTTACCCTATAAGGTTAATAAACATACTATATCAAGCCAAACGAACCCCAAGTTGTTTATTATAAATATATATAACCTTATCTACGTTATTTGGCAGAACCTTATATTTTTAGGAATAAAATAACAATTAAAAATATATTATTTGTTTAAAAAACTATTTTATGTCAATTTTGACACTATTTAGTAATTGATTTTTGTGAAAATCATAGCAGAATGATTAGTTCGAATAAAGTTACTTAAATCAATAATAACATGTCATATTAACCTATAAAATTAGTGTAATTCATAAAAAGTCTCATATTACAACTATTTGGGTATTTATAACATCAATTATGTCAATATTTCATTAATACGATAATTACCGCATCGTCTTTGTGTGATAAATAAATTTAATTATATAACGTCTAAAAATTACAAATAAAATACCATTATGTATTAAATCTTTTTATATTTCTAATGAATATTTATAGTCGAATTTATCTTATATGTATTCTTATATTAGAAATTATTTACTTATTAAACTTTGATTTTAACTATTTTAACCCTTCTTTAAATAAATTAATAATAAATGTCCTAATCTAATCCAAGCGGGCCTAAATAGTCATATTTTATTCCTAAGTTTGTTTTTGGTCGAATTACACTTATACAATAGAATTAGTACATGTGTTAGGGTAATAATAATATCATTTTTACCCTTAATTACCCTATTTACTTGTAACCGTGGTAAATAAAAGTAAAAAGTTAATATTCACCAAAAATTATTTTCATCTCATTGAACCACATTTTACTTACTGACATCAACCGTGTCTCTCGGAGTTTTGAAATTCCACTCACAGAAGCGGTAAAATTATGTTTTATGAAAAATTCAGTTTTTTAACTACCACTTAGTGGTTTCACTATTCATCAAAAATTGAATGTTTTCAGATAAATACCAAAATATCACCCTAGGATAATTTCGATATTTTGAATCCAAAAATGAAGTCCATTTTGAAAAATAAAATGTATAAAATTTCAAAAAGTGGTTATTACTATTCATAACGGCTAGTTTTAATAATATTTTATTAGCGTATCATTGTTTAGTGAAAACTCGGTATTGCGTACGACGCAAGCTATCGAGGAAGGCCGTGGTTGCGTGTAAGCCAATCTATTGTTGTGTGTAGTGAAAGATTCATTTGATGATTTATATAACATAAAAACAAAATATTTCACATAAAAGTCTCGGGTGTTACAGTACAGGTGCACTGGATAACCTTCTTTTCAACTCCTTGAAATTCTCTTCACATTCCTCCGTCCAAACAAACTTAACTCTTTTCCGAGTCAACTTGGTGAGTGGATTAGATAATCATGAAAAATATTTCACAAAACATCGATAATATCCAGCCATACCAAGAAAACTTCGGATCTCAGTTACTGTTGTTGGTCTCGACCAACTTTCGATAACCTCTGTTTTTGATGGATCCACCGATATCCCCTCTTTTGAGATTATGTACCCAAAAATGAAACTTTTTGAAGCCAAAATTCACACTTGGTAAATTTGGAATAAAGCTTTTCCTTTCTCAGGGTCTTCAATATAATTATCAAGTAACATTCATGTTCTTCCTTGCTCTTTGAATATACAAGAATATCATCTATAAATACTACCACAAACTGATCAAGATAGTCTCTAAAGACTCTATTCATCAGATCCATGAAGATAGAAGGGGAATTGGTAAGACCAAATGGCATCACTATAAATTCATAGTGTCCATACCTTGTATGGAAAGCTATATTTGGTATATCCTCCCTTTTGACCCTTAATTGATGATACCCTAAATGAAGATCAATCTTGGAAAAGTATTGAGCTCCGCTTAGTTGGTCAAATAAGTCATCAATGCGCGGGAGAGGATATTTGTTCTTGATAGTGATCTTGTTAAGTTCACGATAATCAATGCAGAGTCTCATTGATCCATCTTTCTTCTTAACAAACAGAACAGGTGCTCCCCAAGGTGACACACTTGGGCGTATGAATCCCTTATCATGATTCTCTTGGAGTTGCTTCTTCAATTCCTGCAACTCAATTGGGGCTATTCTATAAGGTGTCTTTGAAATAGGCAAATCACCCGGTATGAGTTCTATTGAAAACTTGATTTCACGATTTGGTGGAAGACCCAGAAATTCCTCCATAAATACATCGTCAAACTCCAATACAATGGGCATATTCTTAATCGTGAGTTTCTCTCCAACCATTTGAGATAAATAACCTTCATTTAGTGGAATCAAGACCCATAAGAAGGAATAAATTTCCACTGGAAGGTTATGTACATCCTTGCATCGATAGACCATCATAGATTGATCTGGAATATGAAATGTGACATCCCTTCATTGGAAATTGATATGAGCTCCATATAGAGAAATCCAATCCATTCCAAGAATCACATCAAATTCCACTATATGAAGGATCACAAGATTTTTAGGAAGCAGTTTCCCACAAACATCAATCGGAGAAGAATTATAAACTTTGGATGCGACTGTTGTGCCATTAGGGGTTGTCACAGCTAACTCAACATCTAATTGTTTAGGTAATACGATGATACCCTTAGAAAATTATTCAGAAATAAAAGAGTGGGTGAATCCAAAATCAAATAAAACATTTTCTAATTTAGAGTGGATTGTAAGTATACCTTTCACCACTTCGTTATCATACTCCACATCGTTGATAGAAATTTCATGTGACTTTACTTTGTCTTTAGCCTTAAGAGTTTGTGAACGTCGATCATCATCAACAACCCTTGGATTAGGTCATTGATTGTAATAATGCCCCATTCCCTTGCACTTGTAATATTAAAGTGTATGAGGTGCACTCTGTGTAGCGTTTTCTTTGTTCGCATCACTAGACATCTTCTTCCCATCATTGCGACATTCAAATTCCTGATGACCTTCCTTTCCACATTTGAATCATTTACTTGTACCTTTATGACAACCCCCTCTATGTTTCTTTCCACACATTGAGCATAAGGGAAAACTCATCATCTTTTCAGTGTGCTCTTTAGATTTTGCTTTGAATTCCATTTTCCTCCTCTTATCAAACCCATATGACTGATGGGTTACTCCAATCTCCATCTCAACATTGAGAGCACATCGAATGATTTACTTGTATCTATTGAAGTCCCTTATGGCTAACGCCCTTAGAAGACTTGGTTTTAAGCCACTAAAGAATCGATCGATCTTACTCTCAGGTTGGATAATAATACCAGAAGCGTACCTTGAAAGTCTTGTAAAATTTTCTTCATAGGTACCAATAGATTCATCATCCGTTTTCTTTAGTTCAAGAAACTCCTTCTCCATATTTGTTCGAAGAATACGAGGGAAGTACTTATTGAAAAATAAGTTCTTGAACTCATCCCATTCCATGGACTCAATTTCATCCCTTTGCCTCGTATTCTTAATAAGATTCCACCATTGATCAACATCACCTTCCAAACGATATACTTCTAAGATGACATTATCATGTTCAGAACTTTGAAGAACTGAAAATATATTTTCAGTAGTACTTATCCATTTTTCAGCAACTAATGGATCAGTAGACCCACTGAATGAAGGTGGACGCTGGCTCATTAAGGATTCCACATAATTTTTCTCCTTCCTTTGCTCGTTTGAAAGTCCTGCATGATTCATAGCTTGAGAAAGTTGTGTGAGCATGGCTACAAGATTTTTTATTCTATCCCCCATGATGTTTAGTTGCTCAGGGGGACATTCATTGCATTACCCGTCGTATTCCGCATTAACAAGGTTCCTTCGGGTTCCAGCCATTGACTAAAACCAAGAAGAATAGTGTGAGAAACACTAATTATAAAAGAAAACACATAATCAAGAATAAACTTTTACACTTAAGGTCTTATCATAGGTTGTTCATGGCCATTTCTAAAACACTAAGATTGTGTTCTATGCTTTGACATATCCTTAGGTTTCTTACTTAGGATTTCACATCCTAGTTTCAAAATGATGACTATAAACTCCCTCTGATACCAACTATAATGACCCATACTTTACATACATGGTTAATACTTAAAAATTTAAGCATACTTATTACAACATATAACAAATCCATGAAAGGACCGTATAGGTATAGTGTCTTTAGAAACTGGGAAACATAAACAACTGGTTCATAAAGCATCTACACTGTCTCCCATTTATTTCATCATATCTATAGTCCCTTTTGACATATCTTACTTAATATCCTTCTTCTTGACCTGGGGAAAGAAAACATACAAAATGGTGACCTCAAAAGTTCAGTACGAGTAAACAAAAGAAATATCAATTACATCTTATTCATAAGAACATAACATTTTGGAAATCATAAGCTGGAAAAGAAATCATATTTTCTTAACATGGGATAAATCATAGTAGTGAAATGTAATTCCAATAATCATAACATAAAACATGAAACTTTGTGGCATACACACATAATCATATAGACTCATTTCTTAGTATTCCAGACTCATAGCCAAGACAATCTTAGCGGACAAAGTCTATTTCTGAACCGAGTTCACTCCTCGTTTCAGTCCTGTTTCACTGAACCGGTTTAACCTGCCGTTCCAGCCACGTCTATCTCATGAGATATAAATATTTACACATTGCATTGGAGGGAGATATAGGTCCCACCCATCTCATAATGATACCATTCTTATGTGTGCCACAAAATCATAAATCAAACATTACTGCATAACCCATGTAATAAAAATGGGATTCCTAAACATCGTGACATCATAAAACAATTCATATAAGAGAAATGAATTCATAAATATAATTCCATCACAACATATTCAAATAAATTTAATAATAGGGATAGAAACAGAACCCTATATTATCTTAGATGGAAAATAATTTTGATAAAACACTTGAACTCCATTCTTGAAGAAAATATCCTTTCTACTTCAATAACATTTTTCCTTTCTTAACATGTCAAACAATTTTAAACTAAAGAAGATGATTAAAAATAAACTTGAAAACTTGTAAAGGAAGCTTCTTGGAAATAATGTTTTAAAAATCCATTTATTCCGTATAAGTTAAAAAAACATTCTTCGTGTACTTTTGTCGGAAAAGTCAAAAAGCACCTCGTACGAAAAATGAAAAAAGATTCCTTTCATATCTTTTACTAAAAACTCACTGATGGGTAAAATTGGATTTAAACAATTGTAGGTGGATGGAAATAATATGACAAATTGAGGAAACATGGATGTGGATGATAAATATTCCTCAGTAAATTCTGAAGTATAAACAATCTCGGATAAAAATGAGATTGTGAGATTTTCCCTTACCCTAGGTACAATATGCTTCGTAAGTTTCCGAACCTCTTTTATAATGATTTAAATAATGTTAATTACTTATTACAGAATCATACTTATTTTTATGATATCATATATGGTCATATTCTTAGCTTCTTATTAGTAATATTTCATTGTTACTTGTTATTCGAGTGTTTATTTATTTTTTGTTCTTATGCATGTTTTGTCGAATAAATTATTATTATTCTTTTTAGGTTATAGATACCTCATTTATAGAATGTTATTAGTGTAATATATATCATATTCATTCATTCAATTCATTTATATAATCATTATGAAATGAAGATCATGTAGAACGAGTCACATCACTTCGTGGAGACGGTATTCCGTACTTACCCACAAGCGATGATATCGTTTCCATGATCGTGTAATTGTATTGGAGTGTATGTATACTATTTAAGAATAAATAACACTTTTCAATAATTATATATAGTTATTTATTTTAACCATTATACCCATCCAAGTAAGGTGGTGGCGGAAAATAGGTTACACAACGGCGTGGAGACGTTATTACGTACGTACGCACGCGCGGTGATTTCGTTTTCCGTAGGATGGATAGATGGTAAAATAGGGTTGTTTCATACTTATAATAAAATATCAGTATATGAGTGATATTGATGTTATTACTTCATAATGAAACAACGAAATAAGAAGAAGTGGAAGAAGAAATAAAGTTGAAAGAATCGGTAACAAACATTACCTCTTCTTTGAAGTGCCTCTTTGAGACCTCCTTTTAGGGCACTAAAATTTTTCTTTGAAGAAGACCAGCACATCTAGGATGTTTATAGGGAAGTGTATAGGAGAAAGTGGCAGGTTTTGGCTGATATTTAAGGCTAATAGTGGTGTGATTAAGAGAGGGAGGAGGTTCCCTTTTATAAGGGAGGAGAGGGGCACCTTTGGAAAAACTAAAAATATTATTTTATTATAAAGTCATATTCGTTTTTAAATAGCTCAAAATTGATTTATTTAGAAGATAAAGTTGGGATGGGTCTAAATACTCTCATCCAATAGAATTTAGACAAGTTTAGGTTTCTATTTTAACCTTATCATTTAGATTTACTTTAAGTTAGATAATTTAACTTTTACCATGTCTTCTTTTTTTCTTACACTATAAGGTTAATAAACATACCATAACAAGAAAAACAAACCCCAATATGTTTATTATTAATATATATAACATTATGTAAGTCATATTTCCGAACCATAGATTTTTAGGAATAACATAACAATTAATAATATAATATTGGTTTTAAAAACTATTTATGTCAATTTTGACACTATTTGGTAATTGATTTTTGTAAAAATCATAACAGAATGATTAGTTCGAAAAAAGTTAACTAAATAAATAATAAAATGTCATATTAACCTATAAAATTATTTTAATTTATATAAGTCTCAAATTAAATTTATTTGGGTATTTATAACATCAATTATGTCAATATTTTATCAATAAGATAATTACTGCATCATCATTGTGTCATAAATAAATTAAATTATTTAATGTTTAAAAATTACAAATAAACTATCATTATGTAGGAAATCGTTTTATCTTTCTAATGAATATTTATAGTCGAATTTATCTTATGTATAACCCTATATTAAAAATGATTTACTTATTATACTTTGATTTTAACTATTTTAACCCTTCTTTAAATAAATTAATATCAAATGTCCTAATCTAATCCAAGTGGGCCTAAATGGTCATATTTTATTCCTAAGGTTTTTTTCGGTCGAATTACAATTATCCAATAGAATTAGGACATTTTTTAGGGTAATAATAATATCATTTTTACCCGTAATTACACTATTTACTTTTAACTGTGGTAAAAAAAAGTAAAAAGTAACTATTCATCAAAAATTATTTTCATTTCATTGAACCACATTTTACTTACTGACATCAACTGTGTCTCTCATATTTTTGAAATTACACTCACATATTTGGTAAAATTATGTTTTATGTAAATTTCGAAATTCTCTTAGGAGGTGGGTAAAACACGGTGAAAAGTTCAAATAAATTTTTTATATATCTAAAATTATTATAAAATGACTCAAATGAATTACATTGAACTTATATAGGTGTTATGTATCAATTTTGACCTAAGATAAATTTAAATAAAATAATTAATTAATTAAATAAAAATTCGGTTTTTAAATAGTAACCTAGTGTTTTCACTATTCATCAAAAATTGAATGTTTTCAGAAAAATACCAAAATTCCACCCTAAGCTAATTTCGATATTCCGAATCCAAAAATGAAGTCCATTTTGAAAAATAAAATTTACAAAATTTCAAAAAGTGGGTATTACTATTCATAACGGCTAGTTTTAATAATATTTGAATGGCGTATCGCTGTTTAGTGAAACTCAGTATTGCGTACAACGCAAGCTATCGAAGAAGGTCGTGATTGCGTGTAAAGAAAGCCATGCTAGTGTTGTGGGTAGTGAAATATTCCTTTGATGATTTATATAACATAAAAACAAAATATTTCTCATAAAAGTCTCGGGTGTTACAACCAGATGGAGGCTTTGGAAGCCAGCCTTTCTCTCAGGCCGGCTGGGCGCTGGTGGAGTATAATTACCTAGACGCATGACGAGTCATCACTCTCATAAGAAGAATTCAAGAAGATGTTTCATGAGGAGTACTTTTCCTCTTGATTGAGATCCATCTGGATTCAAGGGATTATTGAGATGGAGGAGTGGAGTCATATAAGTGGCTATATACATGTCTAGGTTTACTATCCGTATACGCTACTCCCTGGATATGATCCATAATGGTTACTTATAAGCATGGATGTTGAAGAATGTTCTCTACCAAGTGATCAATTCTAGTATAGTTCCCCTGTGCATCCCTACCAATGTCGGGATACTGGAGTAGGAACTTGTGACAGAGTGTTTCCTATCGGAGGGGTGCTAGTTAGCTGGGATTGATAGTGGTCGATTCCAAGAAGAGTCATCCATGGTAGTTGCTGGACATTATTTAGCAGGGCCGAGACACATGAGGTCTTTCCTGGATTAGTCTTGTCCATGTGTTTAGATTACAATAGGAAAACAAAGAGTATCATATCAGCATGGAGAGAGATAATGCTATGCCTATGATGGGAAAGGTCACATAGTACGAGACTGCCCGACCAGACAGGTTGAGCATTCTGAATAGGGAGCAGGTGGACCACCATAGTAGAGGCAGTGTGGTGACTAAGGTGGTCCCTAGGGTGGTAGTTCTGGAAGAGGAACCGAAGGACCAGGTGGTGGGAGATGATGCTATGAGATCCTACCACCAACACCGGGCCTCCCACATTAGGCATAGTGAGCTAGAGGCTGGGGCCATAGATAGATACATGCTACAGATATCTAAGATTCCTGATCTTTCAAGATTAAAAGAGGTACACCTTGTATTTTTCAACATTTTTTTTCAGTATATTTTTTTGTAACTTTGTGATGTACTCTTTTCTCCCAGCTCCTCGCTTCACATTTCATCAGAGTGACGTGGGGCGTTAGTGTAACTCGGTGTCAGTATTGTTCAACAAAACATTGAATGCACAAATAATAGGGGTCCTTCCCCAATCGAGACACATTTTTGTGAATTGAGAAAACCCATTAGGGTGAGTTAGTTCCACCAAAAGAAGATAGTATCAAGGTGTGGTGGATGTGTCCCTCTAACTTATATGTTCAGGATGAGGTTGCATGATAGAGTGTCAGAGTAGGTCCTACAAATTTCCAGTTGAGTTTTTATACATGATACTTTTTTCTTGGAATGTAACTAATGGGTATGATAGAGTGTCTAGTTTGGCGATTACTCTCCAACCAAGGGGAGCGAAGACACATGGGGTATCCCACATTATTTTTGTGTCTAAATTCTTTTGGTTGGATGAGTTTACTCACCATCCCTGATCTTTGAAACCTTTGTATGCTCAAAATCAACCTTGATACAACAATTTATCATGTACATGTTAAGGTGATAGAGACCCCAAGAGCAGAACGTTGTGGCTCACTATCTGGTGTTGAAGTGGTAGTCTTTTCCCAGATAATTTAGAGATTCTATCTTCTAGGAGAGTGATTTTTTTTATACCACCAGAGTTTCAGGTCCATCTTCAATGAGAGATACTTGAAACAGAGGTGGTGATTATTTTTAAACATCCTATTTCTCTATGACTTTGAGATAGCCTAAAATCCAAAATGAGGCATCTTTGTAGCATATTTTTCTAGCAGGAACTCCCAGGATCGCCTAGCATGGGATGTTTTAGAAAAGTTAGCTTCCCTACAGTAGACTCTAGTGGAGAAGAAGGGTACAATTTTTTCTCCAGTTGATGGTATTGACTCCTTCACTTATCGAGAAGATACGAGAGTCTTGGTTGTGATACATTGACTACAAAATCATGCATGAATAGATATCCTTGGGTGTTTCATTAGATGGATATTCCGACGGAGGAAACCAAAAGACCCTATTCTAGGAAAAAATAATAATTCCAATCACGACAAGGGATGGTGAGGTGTCTTACCACCTTTCCATACCCCCAATAGCTGGAGTGGGTACACGACTCCTACCATGTGTTTCAAATGGGGAGATGTGTGCATGTTTTGAAACACGTCATTAATACGAGTAGACATTATAAGGATCTACCATCCTTTTGGTTCATGTGCTATGGTAGCATGGAATGGTGCATGTTTTACTGAGAATGGGAGAGCTAGATGTGAGCTCAGTATCATGAGTTTTTGTTTAGTTTTTCCTTTTGGGGAGAAAAATCATGAAGGAGGTAATGATGTAGAGACCCGGTTTTTTCCTAATAAGACTTTGAAATACTTATAAATATTATTCCAGAGTTGGGTGTAGAGATGGCATACAATTCCAAGGACTAGTTTTCCTGGAATTAATTTTATAAAAAAATATTAAATATTTTTTATATTATGGATGAACAGTTAATTAAATAAAATGGATAAGTCTTAAATAATTGATCATAATGGAAACCTAAGACCACAGTTGGGTCCATAACACTGTGTTTCCCTGAGGTGAGATAGAAAATGAGTTTGCACATGACGTTCAGACCCCTCACTCATTAGTGGTGTGATAAATGGATGAATTAAATTATTAATTTAATGGATCGACACCAAATTATTCATGAATGGGGACTCAGATGAGAAATCTAAGACCACTGATAATTTTATAACATTGGGTTTACCCTAGGTAGGTTATAACTTTTATCAGTGTTGGTATTTTGGCTTTTATGTTATCATGGGTTCACAATTAAATAATTAAATAATTATTTATTTAATTAAATGATTAATATCAAACCTAAATCTCAATTATAAAATTCTTTTCATGGAATATAACATAGGTTTAGCCTCATAACTCTAGGATTTTTGATAACAATCTATCCTCTCCTTCCTATTGGTGAGCAATGAATGGTGTAGAACAACAACGAAACATTGGAACCATGTGGATCGAAGCCCGATGAACAAACCAGATCCCAAGAAATTCATTCTTCACCAATGATTGATCCAATATTTATGTAGGACTCATCATTGTTGTTTTTATACCTTTGGTTACACTTTGAGAAAATTGATTTCCTCTTCATCAAACTGTGTCATTTCACGATCCCAAAAATCAGAATAAACTAATTTTATCAGTTTATTAATTATTTTTGTTGTTATTATTATTCATTTATCATCCTAACAACAATTAATAAAGGCTAACCCAAACAAAATTCAAGGTCTTTCATCAAATTTGTTAATAATACTTTTGTTCTTTGTTCTCCCCCCATTCATCACCATCATTTGTTGTGGTTGATGGTTCGACAATCACCCAACTACAAATCAATGTGAAACCAATCTTTAAAAAATCATATAATTTATGTAGACAAGGATTCATGATCAATCAAGGGTGAAATAAAAACATACAGATGTTCTGCAGAAGTTTGAACGTTTTTTAAAGTTTGGTTTGCCGTCGAAATTCATAAATCTGAGTTCTTACTACTGGATGAGACAAAACACCAAACAATGAAGTGAAAGGGTGGTTCGACCCTCCTTCTCAAGTCGAAAATGTGTGATAGTCCAGGTGTTGGTGTCCAGTGAGTTCAAGATAGAAGGTGATGCTGGCGGTCTGTGGTTCAGGGCATGTGGGGGGGGGGGGGTGTAACAGTAGATAGTGTGGTTCCAGGCGGCCCGACATCAAGCAGGGTACCACCACATGTGTCTAAGGTAGATGGATGTGGTGACAAGGAATGTTTTGGTTAAGAGGTAGTTTGGTCTGGTAAGGTGCTGCTAGCCGAGGCAGCTCATAGATACTGCGGTCAATCGGTGTGGTTGGTGGCCAGAGGGCAGTGGCCAGTGGAGTGTGCAAGGGCGCTGGCTACATGAGAAGCATGGGTGGGGTGGGGAACCCTAAGGGATATGAAAAAAGAGATAAATAAATTAATAATAATAATAATAATAATAATAATAATTATTATTATTATTATTTAAACTCATGTTACTCCCCCATGCGACGTCCAATTGATGCACTTTCAATGGTGGCATGAAGCCATTTATGATACAATTATTTTAAGATTGTTTTGGGTAATTTTCGACGACATGTGACATGGGACAATGAAATAATCATGAAATAATTGATTTAATATTATTATTAAATATTTGATCCTCCATAACTCTTCCGTGCGACATCCGATTGATGAGCTGTTACTGGTGACATGACCCTATCTTTAATACGGTTAATTCAATACTAGTTTTTAATATTAAATTTGGTTTCATGGCTTGGGTGCATGAAACACCCAATGATTATAATAATATTGTTGTTGTAGAATATTGCATCAATCTTAACTCTTCCATATGACATCATATTGGCGATTCATCATCAGTTTTGGGATCCTGATATTGAGGTGGAATTTTCAAGACTAATTTAAGGTGTTTAAAATGAACATTAGGTGTGGGACCCAATTATCTCGATTCACATGTGTTGCCGGGAAATGCAGGTTTTTCACTGAGTATCCTTTTTGGATGAACAAGTAGTCAATTCTGTTTGTTTTTATCACAGGTTCGCAGTGGGGAAATCCTTAAAATTAATTTCAGGACCATGGTATGGACCCCATGAGACACCTATCAAGCATAATGTGTCTTTATACAAATTTTTCATCAAATATCCATTTAGAGCGAGTGGATAGTCAATGTCGTGTGTTTTTCCACAAGGATCACAATGATGCGATCTATTTGGAAGTGTGGATCATTTTTTATGATCTCATTAATTATGGAAACATTAAAAGAACATCTGTAGAAGATTTTTTTAAATGTTTTACAATCTTGATGCTCATGTAGTGGTGTTCGATGATGAAATTAATGGTAATGTTGTTTTCAGAATCACTGAGCTAGTACCGGCTTACTCTCTAGTGTATCACCCTTCAACGGGGCTGGGCAGTGGTGTTCTCTGCTGACCCTTCAAGGATTACCATCCAATGTAACACCCTTTAGTGGGGATGGTATGTGGTGTTCATCATTTACTCTTCATGTATTACCCTCTACTGTATCACCCTTAAGAGGGGTTGGGTAGTGGCATTCGTTGTTTATTCTTGAGGGATTACCCTCCAGTGGGGGTGGGCAGTGGCATTCTCCGTTCACTATTCTAGGATTACCCACCAGCAAAGATGGGAAGTGGTGTTCATCAATGAATCGTGATGAGACATGTTTTGACAAACCTTTGGACTCATGAGAAATAGGGATGGTTTTCCCACCAAGATGTGTCATTGTGACGTGACCTTAAACCGTCAGGGCAAGATAGTGCTTCCCAAAGTAGATAGTATCAAAGTGCAGTGATTGAGTACTTTTGACATGAAAACTAGAGATGATATGTGTGATGCTAGGTATTGTTGGAAAATTTTGGGATTGTTGTTAATAACTTTGTTGGGATGATATATGAGATGGAGAACCTATTATTCCCTCATTTAGGTTTCTTTGAATGAGAATATATATATATATATTCTTTTCCTATTCCATCTCCTTGGGTATTGGATACTCTATTTCCATTAGAGTCAATGATTGATGGGGTATGCCACATGCTTTTCCAGTTGAGCTTCTCAAGGTTGGAGGAATATAATCTCCTATTATAGGTAGCAAAGACATGATGAAAAGTTTATCTTATCAATATTTCTAGCTCCATGTGTTTGGATGATCTTAATTCACTATCTTGTTGGGTTTAACTGCACTCTTTTTTGGTACCTTTTCTTATATAATGATTACATTTCCAAAGTATATCTTATGGCTCCCCTTCACCTTTTTAGGGCATTCCGCTATGTATGTATATGCTCACCCCTGTATGGGATTTTCCCAACACGTGTCGTGTCTTTTGTAGAAGACATAAAGGTCATTCATGATTTGAGAGGGGCTTAGGGATATGAGCTGTATGGACTACATACGGTTGTCATAGTTGGGATATAAAATTTGGGTTCTCTCAGATGTTACTCTTTTTCAATTTCTCTCAGGTTGGGATTGGTTTCTGGTTTGGGAATATGTTTTTCCCTTTACTTTTCAGTATACACTACCATAACTTTGTGTTTTCTAGAGTATTATCATTGTTGGTTTTATTTTATAAGAGTTTCATATTTTATTTTTTTCCCTCGATACTTTTTCATTTAGTTGGTTGTGTGTGTGTGTACAAGTGTTTAGGCAAAGGCCTCCCCATATTGTTATGCCATCGATGCTACTCACCAACCCCAAGCCTATTGAGGTGAGATTGGGGTAGTTACATCTTGAGCCCCACATGGGTCATGTCATGAAAGCCACAACCCCCTTTTCTATGAAAATAAATGATTACACTTAGACCAAGTCATTTCCTTGACTTCTTAAAACATAATGTTTTAAAAAAACTCTTTACTTAAAATTGCTAAAAAAACTCAACATGATTACTCACATTGGGAAGCCCAAAATCTATTTATAAATGAAAAAAATGCAAAATAACATGATTGAGTGCTTCATTTAAAAAAACACATAGTGTATGAATAAATAGGGGATAATAAACATTCCCATTAGCAATGAAATAAACAGAGATTGTAAGAACCTAGTTCTTCTTCAAGTTACAAATCCTCTTATTTCAAGCATTTCTCAGTTTAAATGTTTAAATATGGCATAATGTGGATTCCCTTTGTGTTCATGTTTGTATCGAGGATGTTCAAGGCTGGTTTGGAGCCCAGAACCTGAGTTTTTGCGTGAAAATGGCCTGGCGCATGGTTAGTTTAGACCATACTGTCAGGCCACATGGTTTAACAAACCTTGTGAGGCAAAGTAAGAGAGAAGGAATAGACCACACAGTTTCATAAAAACTATGTGACCCGGTCTGGAAGATCATGCAACCATCTCTGTATCTTTGATAGGGGGTTTTTCATGGTATGTGCATAGTTAGTCAAACCGTATGGGTATACCAGGCATATACCCCTTTCCCATAGATACATATGCATGTTTGGCACCCAGTTTGTCAAACTGTGTGCCTTCACCATGTGTCCCCATATATTTGGGAAATTTTAATTATTTTAAATTAAATTAATATCGATTGAAACATGTGTTTTCACTTTTAATCCCCCCCACACAACTATCATGAATGGAGAGATCCCCTTGAATCCTAATATTGTAATTGAGATAAATTCTCCTTATGATCTCCAAATAAAATCTTTTTCATCTAATTGGATCCATAAAATTAATATAACTATTCATTTTTATCAATTCTATATTATTTTGGATATTGGTTACACTATTTAAGTGCAATTTTATTTTCCCAATTATTAAGATCTTTATCTATTCTTCAGATTTCTCCCGATCTGAGCCAATTCATGATTTGATACTAGATGATCTCTAAACTATATAACTTAGGTAGGTGGTATCGTGCCTTTCGTTAAAAGTTGAGTGTTTATATATACACCATTGTGTGACATGAACAATTATCATAACATCTCCCTTAAACAAGTTTCAAATCATTAATTTAATTGATAGGTATTGCATGTTCAATCAAAGGGACACACTAATGGTTGGTTATAGGATAAGAAACTAGTAATCAGAACCACCCTTTGGGTGTGTTGTTTAATAAAATGTTCACATTGATGGAATGCGAATTCGAAAATTTAGAGGTGTGACCTTTTACCCCTTTATTTGGAATGTTTATCTTTAAATTAATTGTAAATTATATTGATGAATTGCTTTCTGAATATAATTTCCATATGAATTGTGAACTGCATATTAAAATGAATAAAAGAGGTGACATGGGACCAACACCTTAGGATATTACCATGAGTTACTTGTTTAATATTTAATTTCTTGTTATAAGTATTTACCCACATGATTTAAATACAAGATATGCATTGTAATAGGGTTTTTAAGTGTGAAAATATTGTTCTAATGATTTTACCTTGTGAGTATTTGGAAGGTAATATTTATAATCTTGGCCAACACCTTGATCCACCTTTTGAGGTGAGTCTGATTTGAATTGGTTAGGGTGACAACCCTTGGTAAAATTGAATTGATTCTAATATATACAATTGAATGAATGCTTATATTACTTGGGAAACACATGGATTCAATGATGAATTCCATGGATGGAATCAATTGCCATGAACCCTGCTTATGACTGTCTGATACTGGGACTGCCAAGGATAGACTCTGAGGTTTTACTTATATGCTGAGTGATGCATGGATTCTCATGAGAATGCCATGGATGGAGTCAAAGGAAATTGACCATATTTATATGGGTGATACTTGGTCTCCCTTAGTGGACCACCAAGGAAGGACTTGTTTTGAAGGGTTTTTATACCACACATAGAGCGATACCTGGATTCTTGAGGATCTCCATGAAAAAGTTCATAGGGCATTGGTTTATATTTCACATAGAGTGAGATTTGGATTCCATCTTCGGAATTACAATGACAGGCTCAGGTTCATAATTTATTAAACAATGAAGTGAGTTTTATGACACATTTTCTAAGCCAAATCACATGCTGAGATTCGGTCTATTTTTATACTTTAGGGATGGGAAATTTAGGCATTCTTTATCATGTATTATGGGGGACATTAGGATATGCATTGGGTTTCAAGACTTAATATTTTTTTGAGGATAAATGATAAAATGAACATGATTATAAATGAAACATGCATGATAGTTAAATCAGAGACTTAACTTTTATTGAAATTGTTTATAAATGAGAACCAACACTTATAAGTTGTTTACTTTTGAGTACTTACATTACTTATCACTTAACTAACTCCAGATTACTTTTTATATAAATATTAATGAACTGATTTGAACCTGAACTTGGGTGGTTGACTACTGGGATTATATATCACACCCTATTTGTGTCACCTTTAGGTACCCAAATAGACTATATGATTAAAGGTATTTATAAGGGAAATCACCCTACTATAGTTTTTGATTTCTATTTAGGAGAAGGGGACCATGTGAATGAAATGAGGCTCACGATTCTAGCTAGATACTTTTATCCTTTTATTGATTTTGTTACATTAATTTTACATCTACCTTGTATACATGTTTTCTACTTTTTTAGAGACATATTACATGTATCATCATTTTTATATGAGATGACTTCTGGATTTGTTTATATATCATTCTTCCACTA
The DNA here is from genome assembly GCA_963277665.1 of Viscum album. Lineage (NCBI taxonomy): Eukaryota > Viridiplantae > Streptophyta > Magnoliopsida > Santalales > Viscaceae > Viscum > Viscum album. The sequence goes on from OY728144.1 coordinate 399,702,580, forward strand.
TTTACTTCTTGTCTAGTTATTAAACTTCTACCACTGCTTGTATGTTATTGATATTCCACTATGATACACTTTGTGATGATGGAATAGTCTCCCCATTGACACACCTAGTCCCTCATTGCAAGTCGGAAACCTCTGAAATTTGGGGAGATTCACTTTAGTCCATGTGTCAAACCGGGCTTGGGGTACCTTTTAATGGAATCGAAGTCTGGGACATTACAAAGTGGTATTAGAGGGATTTTATTTTCTAGTTTGATTTATTTTTTGGAGAAAATTGAAAGGGATATGAAGAAATAGGGATTTGGTAATGAGCTATGCCCAAACACAGATAACTTACGTACAAGAAAACACATAATTACCTCAAATTAAATTTTTATTTTTGGGATTATGACTATTATTGTTGATTTGATTCCACTATTGGATGATACAATTGATTTATGTTGTTATTTTTGATGTGATTATGGGTCAAATTCTATTGTAACTCAATGCGATAAGGTATTACATCTCATGCGTCACATTAATCACTTACAAGAATCACATTTCATGAATTATTTCGTTCTATTTAGGATTCATTAATTTTATCATGTTGTTGTAATAGGTGATGTGATAGTTATACCTGGTTTTGTGATTGGTATACTGATATGTGCTATGGTATGGACAATATGGGAACTATATTTTGGTTTAGGAGGTGTTATGGGCCATCATGAATTGGAATTTGGAAAAACATTAGTTCAAAAATTTTAATTGAAAATTTATATAAATGACAAATGAGCAAGAATTATAATGAAAAATTAAAATTAATATGTGAATACAAGTGAAACTAATATGGAAACTGGTTTTCTTATAGTATATAACTTGACCCTAAATAGACCTTAGTGGTCGGATGTAGATAGTATCTATTTCTTACATATGATATATATAACACTTAGACCCGAATCTTTTAGCAGGCAGAGAGGTGTGTTCTTATAGAGGAAGTCTCATACCTATCCTTCCTTAATATTTGAGCTCTTCAGCTATAAATTTGATAATGATATTGAACCGAGGCATGTGTTTGGAATTTTAGAAGGCTTCCACCATGATGAACTCCAACCATATTCTAGGAGGGTGGTGATGATAACACTCCAGAGGTGTGGGCCATGGGATACAGGTTGATCCTACAGTAGTGTGAATTGTGGTACTAGTAGTTTTATTGGACACAAGTAATAAGGGATAGTTCCATGATGGGTTCTTTTGATTTTTACAGACTATTGCAGGAGCACCATGGCATTCCTCGACTATGGAAGAGATAATTCAGTAGTTCCAGTAGCTGCATCAAAAAACATTTTCAGGGGATGGAAGACCACATTCTATGGATTCATAGTTAGAGGCCATGTTATTTAACTTTGAGCATTGAAAGATGCCTCATAAGAGGAAGATAAAGCTCACTACATATATGCTGCATGATTCATCTAAGAGATTGTGGGATGTTATAACTCAGATGAATCATCCTTAGGAGATGGACTAGAGAGATTTTCATGTAGCCTTTTCATATTATATCTATCCAAAGATATTGAGGGATTATAATGCCAAATATTTCTTTCACATGGAGTAGGGTGTGTTATCAATAATGGATTGTTCAGACCGTTTTACTGATCTCTAGCATTTCATACCTATTTTGATATGTGAAAATTTATCTAAAACAAGGCAATTCGATGTTGGTCTCAGGTACGACCTTTGGTCACATGTTAATGTTTTTCAACTGACTAACATTTATGGAATAGTGTATCAAGAATATTTCATAAAGCATAACCCGAGAGAGGATGAAGGCGTAAGCCAGGGCAGTTTGACTTCTTGATTTGGTACTACATCGATCGGTGGTAGGAAGTGTCATCTGGAGCTTCCACACAGCGATACTGGCAGTCATACCACATTCTCAGGTATCTATGTGAGGTGATACCAGTATAGTATTACAGGGAATACAAGGCCACAGTTTATGGGGGAACCAATTTAGTGTCGATTATGTGGAATTATGGGCAATCTATAGTGCTTCTACAGAACATTTCCTCCAGCATCGAATGAGTGAGGGTCTCTAATAACTCAACATTAAAGAGAGGGGTTAGTTATAACGACCCATTCTTTACATACATTGTTTATACTTCAAAATTTAATAAAACTTATTACAACATATAACAAAACCACGAAAGGACCGTATAGGTATAGTGTCTTTAGAAACTGGGAAACATAAACAACTGGTTCATAAAGCATCCACTTTGCCTCCCATTTATTTCATCATATCTATACTCCGTTTTGGCATATCTTACTTAATAACCTTCTTCCCGACTTGGGGAAAGAAAACATGCAAAAGGGTGAGCTCAAATGCTCAGTAAGGGTAAACAAAAGAAATATCAATCACATCATATACATAAGCACATAAGTTTTGGAAATCTTAACCTCCAAAAGAGATCTTAATTTCATAACATGGGATAAATCATGGCAGTGAAATGTAATCACAATAATCATAACTTAAAACATGAAACTTTGTGGCATACACACATAATCATAGAGAATCATTTCTTGTTAGTCAAGATTCATTCCCAAGACTATCTTAGTGGACAAAGTCCCTTTCTGAACCGAGTCACCCTCGTTTCAGTCCTGTTTCACTGAACCGGTATAACCTACCGTTCCAGCCATGTCTATCTCATGAGATATAAAATCTTTACCGAATGCATTGGAAGGATATATAGGTCCCACCCATCTCATAATGATACCATTCTTATGTGTGACACAAAATCATAAACCAAACATCATAGCATAACCGATGTAATAAAAATGGGATTCTTAAACAACATGACATCATAAAACAATTCATATAATATAAAGGAATTCATAAAAATATTTCCATCACAACATAATCAAATCTATGTAACAATAGGGATAGAAACAGAACCCTTTATTATCTTATATGGAAAATAAGTTTGATAAAACACTTGAACTCCATTCTTGAGGAAAATATCCTTTCTTCTTTAAAAAACATTTTTCCTTTATTAACATGTCATACAACTTTAAACTAAAATAAGTTGATTAAAAATAAACTTGAGCACTTGTAAAGGAAGCTTCTTGGAAATAATTTTTTAAAAATCCATTCATGCCGTATAAGTTTAAAAAAACATTCTTCTCGTACTTTTTTCGGAAAAGTCAAAAAGTACCTCGTACGAAAAAATGACAAAAGAATCCTCTAATATCCTTTACTAAAAACTCACTGAAGGGTAAAAATGGATTTAAACAATTTTAGGTGGATGTAAATAATATTAGATATTGATGAAACATGGATGTAGATGATAAAATATACCCCAGTAAATTTCAAAGTGTAAACAATCTCGGATAAAAATTGAGATTGCGAGATTTTCCCTTACCTTAGGTCCGACTTCCTTTGTAAGTGTCTGAACCTCCTGTATAATGATTTAAATAATGTTATTGACTTAATCCAGAATCATAATTATTTTTATGATATCATATATGGTCATATTCTTAGCTTCTTAGTAGTAATATTTCATTGCTACTTGTTATTCGGGTGTTTATAACTTTTTGTTCTTATGCGTGTTTTGACGAATAAATTCTTATTCTTTTCTTTAGGTTATATATACCTCATTTCCAGAATGGTATTAGTGTAATATATATCATATTCATTCATTCAATTCATTTATATAATTATTATGAAATGAATATCATGTTGAACGAGTCGCATCACATCGTGGAGATGGTATTCCGTACGTATGCACGAGTGATGATATCATTCCTATGATCGTGGAATTGTATTGGAGTATATGTATACTATTTCAGAATCAATATCACTTTATAATAGTCATATATGGTCATTATTTACACCATTATACCCATCCAAGTAAGGTGGTGGTGGAAAATAGATTACACCACGGCGTGGAGACGATATTCCGTACGTACGCACGCGCGGTGATTTCTTTTTCCGTAGGATGGATAGATGGTGAAATAGGGTTGTTTCATACTTATAATAACATATCGGTATATGCGTGATACTGATGTTATTACTTCATAATGAAACAACTAAATAAGAAGAAGTGGAAGAAGAAATAAAGATGAAAGAATTGGCAACGGACATTACCTCTTCTTTGAAGTGCTTCTTTAAGACCTCCCTTTAGGGCACTAAAATTGGTCTTTGAAGAAGACCAGAACCTCTAGGATGTCTCCAGGGAAGTGGAGAGGAGAAAGTGGCAGGGGTTGGCCGAGCTTGAAGGCTCCAAGTGGTGTGGGGAAGAGGGGGAGGAGGTGTCTTTTTATAAGGGAGGAGAGGGGCACCTTTGGAATAACTAAAACTATTATTTTATTATAAAGTCAAGTTAGGTTTTAAATAGCTCCAAATTGATATATTTAGAAGCTAATGTAGGTATGGGTCGAAATACTCTCATCCAATAGAATTTAGACAAGTTTAGGTTCCTATGTTAACCTTATCATTTAGATTTAACATTAAGTTAAATAATTTTACTTTTACCGTGTCTTCTTGTGTTCTTACACTATAAGGTTAATAAACTTACTATAAGAAGCCAAACGAACCCCAAATTGTTTATTATTAATATATATAAACATCTCTAAGTCATTTGGCCGAACCTTATATTTTTAGGAATAAAATAACAATTCATAATATAATATTTTTTTTAAAAACTATTTTATGTCAATTTTTACACTATTTAGTGATTGATTTTTGTAAAAATCATAACAGAATGATAAGTTCGAAAAAAGTTAATTAAATCAATACTAACATGTAATATTAACCTAGAAAATTAGTGGGATTCATAAAAAGTCTCAAATTACATTTATTTTGGTGTTTATAACATCAATTATGTCAATATTTCATTAATAAGATAATTACTCCATCATCATTGTGTCATAAATAAATTACCTTATTTAATGTTTAAAAATTAAAAATAAAATACCAATATGTAGGAAATCTTTTTATCTTTCTAATGAATATTTATAGTCGAATTTATCTTATGTATAACCCCATATTAAAAATGTTTTAGTTATTAAACTTTGATTTTAACTATTTTAACTATTCATTAAATAAAATAATATTAAATGTCATAATCTAATCCAAGTGGACCTAAATGGTCATATTATATTCATAAGGTTGTTTTTGGTCGAATTACACTTATCCAATAGAGTTAGGACATGTGTTAGGGTTATAGTAATATCATATTCACCCTTAGTTACCCTATTTACTATTAACCGCGGTAAAAAACGTAAAAAGTTACTATTCACCAAAAAATTATTTTTATCTCATTGAACCACATTTTACTTACTGATATCAACCGTGTTTGTCGTATTTTCGAAATTCCATTCACAGAAGTGGTAAAATTAAGTTTTATGCAAAATTCAGTTTTTAACCTATCACTTAGTGGTTTCACTATTCATCAAAAATTGAAAGTTTTCCGAAAAATAACAAAATTTCACCCTAGGCTAATTTCGGTATTCCAAATCCAAAAATGAATTCCATTTTGAAAAATAATATTCACAAAATTTCCAAAAGTGGTTATTACTATTCATAACGGCTAGTTTTAATAATATTTTAATAGCATATCGTTGTTTAGTGAAACTCGGTATTGCGTACGACGCAAGCTATCGAGGAAGGTCGCGATTTCGTGTAAAGAAAGGCAAGAAAGTGTTGTGTAGAAAAAGATTCCTTTGATGATTTATATAACATAAAAGTCTCGGGTGTTACATTCTACCCCCCTTAAAATGAATTTCGCCCTTGAAATTCATCACTTTGTAACAAACAGATGAGGATACCTCTCCCTCATCATATCCTCAAGCTCCCATGTAGCTTATTCTAATTGGTGGTTCCTCCATAAAACTTTCACCAATCGAGTGGTCTTGTTTCATAGGACTTTTTCTCTACGATCCAGAATCCCTATCGGTTGTTCTTCATAAGAAAGATCTTGCTCCAGCGGTACAACTTCTGAGCTGAGTACATGTGAAGGATCTGGTATGTACTTTCTCAGGAGAGATACATGGAAAACATCGTGAACTTGAGAGAGATTCGGTGGAAGCGCCAATCAGTAAGCTACATTCCCAACACGATCTAGTATTTCGAAAGGACCGATATATCTAGGGATCAACTTCCCCTTCTTTCCAAATCTCATAACCCTCTTCCAGGGAGATATTCTTAAGAACACTTTATCACCCACTTCAAACTCTAGGTCTTTTCTTCGGCTATCGGCATAACTTTTCTGTCGACTCTGAGCTGCTCTTATGTGTTGTTGAATAGATCTGACCTTTTCTGCCATTTCATCAACGAGATCAGGTCCTAATAGCTTTCTTTCCCAAACTTCATCCCAGCAAGTTGGAGTCCTGCATTTCTTTCCATAGAGAGCTTCATAAGGATCCATCTGAATACTGGAGTGAAAGATATTATTATAAGAAAATTCCACCAAAGGTAGGTGTTGATCCCAACCTCCTTTGAAATCCATAGAGCAAGCTCTCAACATATCTTCTAGGGTTTGAATTGTTCTTTCAGACTGACCGTCTGTCTGAGGATGATAAGCAGTGATGAAACTCAACTCTGTATCCAGAGTATGCTCAAGACTTCGCCAGAACTTCGAGGTAAATCTCGGATCCCGATCAGATATAATAGAAAGTGGTACTCCATGCAATATTACCACTTCCTTTACATATATCCAGGCAAGCTAATCCAGATAGAAATCCTCTCTAATAGCAATGAAGTGTGCAGACTTTGTAAGACGATCAACTATTACCCAGATAGCATTATTGCTTTTGGATGTTTTAGGAAGTCCTGTGACAAAGTCTATAGTGATGTTTTCCCATTTCCATTCTGGTATGGGTAATGGTTGTAACATCCCCTTGGACATCTGTGTCTCAGCTTTAACTTGTTGACAAACCAAGCATCGAGAGACATATTCAGCAACATCTCTTTTCATGCCATCCCACTAGAAGTACTCTTTCAGGTAACTATACATCTTCGTGATTCCAGGATGAATAGAGAATGAAGAACTATGAGCCTCATCCAGCAGCTCCTTCTTTAATTCGGGGATGGGAGGAACACAAACCCGATTCCTGAACTTTATTATCCCATCACAATCAAGGTTGAACTCAGGAACATTTCTCAACTTCTTTTGTAACTCGACATCTTCTTTCTGTGCCTCTTTAATCTTCACATGTATAGATGGTTGAATATTCATTTGGGAAAGATAAGATTTTTCCCCTTCCATTATAATTCCAAGATCCATCCTTTGTAAATCCATAAATATTGGATCTTTTGTGATCCTCATCATGGATAAACTAGCATGGTCTTGTCGACTTAATGCATCTGCCACCTTGTTTTCTTTCCCAGGGTGGTAATGGATTGAGCAGTCGTAATCCTTAATCAGCTCCAACCATTTTCTTTGATGCATATTCAGCTCCTTTTGTGTGAAAATATACTTTAAACTTTTATGATCAGTATAAATATCACACCATTCCCCATAAAGGTAATGCCTCCAAATCTTTAATGCAAAGATTACCGCAGCTAACTCCAAATCATGTTTTCGGTAATTTTTCTCATGGATTTTCAACTTTCGTGAGGCATAAGCTATCACCATATCATTTTGCATAATAACAAACCCTAATCCCTTCTTGGATGCATCACTGTAGATCACAAACCTTTCTCCACTACAAGGCAGTGTGAGCACAGGTGCACTGGATAACCTTCTTTTCAACTCCTTGAAATTCTCTTCACATTCTTCTGTCCAGACAAACTTAACTCCTTTCCGAGTCAACTAGGTGAGTGGATTAGATAATCGTTAAAAATCTTTCACAAAACGTCGATAATATCCAGCCAAACCAAGAAAACTTCGGATGTTAGTTACTGTTGTTGGTCTCGACCATCTTTCAATAACCACTGTTTTTGCTGGATCCACAGATATCCCCTATTTTGAGATTATGTGACCCAAAAATGCAACTTTTTGAAGCCAAAAATCACACTTGGTAAATTTGGCATAAATCTTCTCCTTTCTCATGGTCTTCAATATAATTCTCAAGTGATATTCATGTTCTTCCTTGCTCTTTGAATAGACAAGAATATCATCTATAAAGACTACCACAAATTGATCAAGATAGTCTCTAAAGACTCTATTCATCATATCCATGAAGATAGCAGGGGCATTAGTAAAAACAAATGGCATCACTATAAATTCATAGTGTCCATACCTTGTACGGAAAACCGTATTTGGTATATCCTCCCTTTTGACCCTTAATTGATGATACCCTGAACGAAGATCAATCTTGGAAAAGTATTGAGCTCCGCGTAGTTGGTCAAATAGGTCATCAATGCGTGGGAGAGGATATTTGTTCTTGATAGTGATCTTGTTAAGTTATCGATAATCAATGCAGAGTCTCATTGATCCATCTTTCTTCTTAACAAATAGAACAGGTGCTCCCCAAGGTGACGCACTAGGGCGTATGAATCCCTCATCAAGATTCTCTTGGAGTTGCTTCTTCAATTCCTGCAACTCAATTGGGGTCATTCTATAAGGTGTCTCTGAAATAGGCAAAGCACCCGGTACGAGTTATTTTGAAAACTCAACTTCACGATTTGGTGGAAGACCCGGTAATTCCTCCGGAAAGACATCATAAAACTCCCGTACAATGGGGATATTCTTAATCGTTAGTTTCTCACCAACCATTTGAGATAAATAACCTTCATTTAGTGGAATAAAGACCCATAAAATAGAAGAAATTTCCACTGGAAGGTTATGTTCATCCTTGCATTGATAGACGATCATAGATTGATCTGGAATATGAAATGTGACTTCCCTTCTTTGGCAATTGATATGAGCTCCATATAATGAAAGCCAATCCACGCCAAGAATCACATCAAATTCCACTATAGGAAGGATCATAAGATTTGCAGGAAGCACTTTCCCACAAACTTCGATCGGAGAATAATTATAAACTTTTGATGCGACTGTTGTGCCATTAGGTGTTGTCACAGCTAACTCAACATCTAATTGTTGAGGTAATACGGTGATACCCTTAGAAAATTCTTCAGAAATAAAAGAGTGGGTGGATCCATAATCAAATAAAACATTTTCTACTTTAGAGTGGATGGTAAGTGTACCTATCACCACATCGTTATCGTACTCCACATCGCTGATAGAAATTTCATGTGACATTCCTTTGACTTTAGCCTTGAGAGTTTGTTGACGTCGACCATCATCATCAACCCTTGGATTAGGGCATTTATTGGCATAATGCCCCATCTCCTTCACTTGAAACATTGAAGTGTAGTAGGTTCATTCTGTGTATCCCTTCCTTTGTTTGAATTATTAGACATCTTCTTCCCATCATCGCGACATTCAAATGCCCGATGACCTTCCTTTCCACATTTGAAACATTTACTTGTCCCTTTAAGACAACTCCCTCCATGTTTCTTTCCACAGTTTGAGCATAAGTGAAAACTCATCTTCTTTTCAGTGTGCTCTTTATATTTTCCTTTGAATTCAATTTTCCTCTTCTTATCAAACCCATATGACAGATGGGTTACTCCAATCTCCATTTCGACTTTGAGAGCACATCGAACGATTTCCTCGTAGCTATTGAAGTCCCTTATGGCTAACGCCCTTCGAAGACTTGGTTTTAAGCCACTAAAGAATCGATTGATCTTACTCTTAGGTTGGATAATAATACCAGAAGCGTACCTTGCAAGACTTGTAAAATTTTCTTCATAGGTACCAACAGATTCATCATCTTTTTTGCTTTAGTTCAAGAAACTCTTTCTCCATCTTTGTTCGGAGAATACGAGGGAAGTACTTATTGATAAATAAGTTCTTGAACTCGTCCCATTCCATGGACTCAATTTCATCCCTTTGCCTCGTATTCTTAATAAGATTCCACCATTGATCAGCATCACCTCCCAAACGATACACTGCTAGGATGACTTTATCATGTTCAGAACATTGAAGAACTGAAAATATCTTTTCAGTAGTACTAATCCATTGTTCAGAAACTAATGGATCAGTAGACCCGCTGAAATAAGGTTGAAGCTGTCTCATGAAGGATTCAACAGAATGTTGCTCCTTCCTTTGCTCGTTTGGAAGTCCTGCATGATTCATAGCTTGAGATAGTTGTGTCAGCATGGCTACAAGATTTTTCATTCCAGCTCCCATAACGTTTGGTTGCTCAGGGGGACAATCATTTCATTTCCTGTCGCATTCCACATTAACACGGTTCTTTCGGGTTCCAACCATTGACTAAAACCAAGAAGAATAGTGTGAGCAACACTAATTATAATAGGAAAACCACATACTCAAGAATAAAATTTCACACTTAAGGTCTTATCCTAGGTTATTCATGGCCATTTATAAAACACTAATATTGTGTTCTATGCTTAGACTTATCCTTAGGGTTCTTACTAAGGCTTTTAAATCCTAGTTTCCAAAGGTTGACTACACCTTTCCTCTAATACCAACTATAACGACCCATGCTTTACATACATTGTTTATACTTCAAAATTGAAGCAAACTTATTACAACATATAAAAAAACCATGAAAGGACCGTATAGGTATAGTGTCTTTAGAAACTGGGAAACATAAACAACTGGTTCAAAAAGCATTTACTTTGCCTCCCATTTATTTCATCATATCTATAGTCCGTTTTGGCATATCTTACTTAATAACCATCTTCCCGACCTGGGGAAAGAAAACATACAAAAGGGTGAGCTCAAATGCTCAGTAAGGGTAAACAAAAGAAATATCAATCACATCATATACATAAGCACATAACTTTTGGAAATCTTAACCTGCAAAAGAGATCTTAATTTCATAACATGGGATAAATCATGGCAGTGAAATGTAATCACAATAATCATAACATAAAACATGAAACTTTGTGGCATACACACATAATCATAGAGAATATTTTCTTGTTAGTCAAGATTCATTGCCAAGACTATCTTAGTGGACAAAGTCCCTTTTTGAACCGAGTCACCCTCGTTTCAGTCCTGTTTCACTGAACCGGTATAACCTACCGTTCCAGCCATGTCTATCTCATGAGATATAAAATCTTTACCCAATGCATTGGAGGGAGATATACGTCCCACCCATATCATAATGATACCATTCTTATGTGTGCCACAAAATCATAAACCATACATCATAGCATAACCCATGTAATAAAAATGGGATTCTTAAACAACATGACATCATAAAACAATTCATATAAGATAAAGGAATTCATAAAAATATTTCCATCACAACATAATAAAATATATGTAAAAATAGGGATATAAACAGAACCCTTTATTATCTTATATGGAAAATAATTTTGATAAAACACTTGAACTCCATTCTTGAGGAAAATATCCTTTCTTCTTTAAAAAAACATTTTTCCTTTCTTAACATGTAATACAACTTTAAAATAAAAGAAGTTGATTAAAAATAAACTTGAAAACATGTAGAGGAATCTTCTTTGAAATAATTTTTATAAAATCCATTCATGCCGTATAAGTTTAAAAAAAACATTCTTCTTGTACTTTTTTCGGAAAAGTCAAAAAGTACCTCGTACGAAAAAATGACAAAAGATTCCTTTCAAATCCTTTACTAAAAACTCACCGAAGGGTAAAAATGGATTTAAACAATTGTAGGTGGATGTAAATAATATTACATATTGATGAAACATGGATGTGGATGATAAAATACACCCCAGTAAATTTCAAAGTATAAACAATCTCGGATAAAAATTGAGATTGCGAGATTTTCCCTTACCTTAGGTCCGACTTGCTTTGTAAGTGTCTGAACCTCCTGTATAATGATTTAAATAATGTTATTGACTTAATCCAGAATCATACTTATTTTTATGATATCATATATGGTCATATTCTTAGCTTCTTAGTAGTAATATTTCATTTCTACTTGTTTTTCGGGTGTTTATAACTTTTTGTTCTTATGCGTGTTTTGTCGAATAAATTCTTATTATTTTCTTTAGGTTATATATACCTCATTTCCAGAATGGTATTAGTGTAATATATATCATATTAATTTATTCAATTCATTTATATAATCATTATGAAATGAAGATCATGTAGAACGAGTCACATCACATCGTGGAGACGGTATTCCGTACGTACACACGAGTGATGATATCGTTCCTATGATCGTGGAATTGTATTGGAGTATATGTATACTATTTCAGAATCAATATCACTTTATAATAGTCATATATGGTCATTATTTACACCATTATACCCATCCAAGTAAGGTGGTGGTGGAAAATAGATTACACCACGGCGTGGAGACGGTATTCCGTATGTACGCACGCGCGGGGATTTCTTTTTCTGTAGGATGGATTGATGGTGAAATAGGGTTGTTTCATACATATAATAACATATCAGTATATGGGTGATACTGATGTTATTACTTCATAATGAAACAACTAAAGAATAAGAAGTGGAAGAAGAAATAAAGATGAAAGAATTGGTAACGGACATTACCTCTTCTTTGAAGTGCTTCTTTGAGACCTTCTTTTAGGGCACTAAAATTGGTCTTTGAAGAAGACCAGAACCTCTAGGATGTCTCTAGGGAAGTGGAGAGGAGAAAGTGCCAGGTTTGGCCGAGATTGAAGGCTCCAAGTGGTGTGAGGAAGCGGGGGAGGAGGTGTCCTTTTATAAGGGAGGAGAGGGGCACCTTTGGAATAACTAAAACTATTATTTTATTATAAAGTCATGTTCGGTTTTAAATAGCTCCAAATTGATATATTTTGAATCTAATTTGGGGATGGGTCGAAATCATCTCATCCAATAGAATTTATACAAGTTTAGGTTCCTATTTTAACCTTATCATTTAGATTTAACATTAAGTTAAATAATTTTACTTTTACCGTGTCTTCTTGTGTTCTTACACTATAAGGTTAATAAACATACTATAAGAAGCCAAACGAACCCCAAATTGTTTATTATTAATATATATAACCTTAGCTAAGTCATTTGGCTGAACCTTAGATTTTTAGGAATAAAATAACAATTAATAATATAATATTTGTTTTAAAAACTATTTTATGTCAATTTTGACACTATTTAGTAATTGATTTTTGTAAAAATCATAACAGAATGATAAGTTCGAAAAAAGTTAATTAAATCAATACTAACATGTCCGATTAACCTATAAAATTAGTGGAATTCATAAAAAGTCTCAAATTACATTTATTTTGGTGTTTATAACATCAATTATGTCAATATTTCATTAATAAGATAATTACCGCATCATCATTGTGTCATAAATAAATTAAATTATTTAATGTTTAAAAATTCCAAATAAAATACCATTATGTAGGAACTCTTTTTAGCTTTCTAATGAATATTTATATTTGAATTTATCTTATGTATAACCCCATATTAAAAATGTTTTAGTTATTAAACATTGATTTTAACTATTTTAACTATTCATTAAATAAAATAATATTAAATGTCATAATCTAATCCAAGTGGACCTAAATTGTCATATTATATTCATAAGGTTGTTTTTGGTAGAATTACACTTATCCAATAGAATTAGGACATGTGTTAGGGTAATAGTAATATCATATTCACCCTTAGTTACCCTATTTACTATTAACCGCGGTAAAAAAAGTAAAAAGTTACTATTCACAAAAAAATTATTTTTATCTCATTGAACCACATTTTACTTACTGATATCAACTGTTTCTGTCGGATTTTCGAAATTCCATCCACAGAAGCGGTAAAATTATGTTTTATGAAAAATTCAGATTTTAACCTATCACTTAGTGGTTTCACTATTCATAAAAAATTGAAAGTTTTCGGAAAAATACCAAAATTTCACCCTATGCTAATTTCGGTATTCCGAATCCAAAAATGAATTCCATTTTGAAAAATAAAATTCACAAAATTTCAAAAAGTGGTTATTACTATTCATAACGGCTAGTTTTAATAATATTTCAATAGCATATCGTTGTTTAGTGAAACTCGGTATTGCGTACGACGCAAGCTATCGAGGAAGGTCGCGATTTCGTGTAAAGCAAGGCAAGCAAGTGTTGTGTAGAAAAAGATTCCTTTGATGATTTATATAACATAAAAGTCTCGGGTATTACATTAGTGGCTTCTCATTATTATGAGTGCTATAATATAGCTAACTGGTCTGAATGAGGTGGTGTTCATGGTCATGGTAGTCAGACCACATATTACAATGACAATAGGGGGGATATTCTTAGGGAATCCAAGAAGAATCACAGGTTTGAGGTACATGCCAGATAAACACAGTACAACAGACCCATTAGAAGCAGGATATTGGATCTTCTACTGTTAGAAGTACTATTCCAGTAGGCTCTACTTTAGATTCTTAAATTTTTCATATAGGGGTTTCACACAGCTTTATATATGTTCCCATTGTGAGGAGCCTCGGGCTTAGTGTTGAAAACTATGATGGTTTTATGATGCTTGAAACTATATTAGGGATTTGAACATAGGGTGCAAATTAGTTCATGATATAACCCTTGATATTGGTGGGTGTCACTTTATATGGGACTTGTTTGCCCTCAAGATGATAGGTTTTGATATCATTTTTGGGATAGAATTATTGGTTTCATTTATTGTTTTCATTGACTGCCATCCCTAAGGGGTGACCTTTACATCACCATAAGGTGGGGATTTTATTCACAAGGATGAATGGGACGTCCAGGAACTCCAAGCTAAACCCAAGCATCAAGGGATATGTGGTATGGCAACCTAGATTGTGAATTTATTTCTTGATAATCAGGGAACACAACATATGGATTTTCCCCCAGGTGTTGATCATTTAGAGGATGTTTTCCCTGTCAATTTTTTATGATTACCTCTTTTTAGAGAGGTGGATTTATCTATTGATATAGTTCTAGGAGCTGAAGTGGTATCTATTTATCCTTACTGGATGATTATGATGGAGTTGTAAGAGTTCAAGTGGCAGCTAGAGGATTTAGAGGGAAAGAGTTTCATCCAACCCAGAGCTTCTCAATGGGGACTGCTGGTCCTTTTTGAAAAAAGGTGGATGAAAACCATTGAATATGAATGAATTACCAAATATTTAACTATTTGATGGTTAATAACTGGTATCCTCTACCATGGATATATGATATCTCTAACTAGCTCTAAGGAGATCAGGATTTCCCAAAAATTGATTTGAGATCCAGTTATCATCAGGTGAATGTTTGATCATCCATCAGACCTCACACAACTTTTCATAGAAGGTATAGTCTATATGAATATTTGGTTATGCTGTTCGGCCTCATAATCATGTTATCTATCTTCATTGAATTGATGAACCGAGTGTTACGTCCTTATTTGGACCCATTTGTGGTGGGTTTCATGGATGATATATTAGTGTATTATCATAATCCACATGACCATGCCAAACTTCTTGAGATCATATTGAATACACCGGGAGAACATTATTTATATGCTAATCTCATACAGTTACACTTCTAGATGGATTTGATTCACTTCCAAGGTCACATCATCCCATATATAGGAGTATCAGTAGACCCAAATAAGGTGAGAGTTGTAGTTTCCAAGGAATGGCCCAAGAACATAATTGAAGTGCAGATTTTATAAGGGATAACTGGTTTGTAATGAACCAAAGTCTTAAATGAAATTACTTTATTAGAATTATTTCATATAATCACATGGAATCACAACATAATGAACTACTAAGTACTATGTGACCTTTAAACATATGTTTTTTTACTTCTGTGATTTGAATTTTGAAAATATGACATTCATGGTTGTGATCGGTATGTTATTTGGAGTCTGATAAGAAAAACATATTTTTGGTGAATAGTAACATACCCTTATGAATAGTAAAATACCATTATGAATAGTGATATACCCGAATGAATAGCAACCTTACCTCTTATAGAAAAAAAAATCAAGTGAAAGTATGATGTGCATATATTTTAGAATAAGTAAATGAATGTTTTAAAACTGGGTTTTTAATAATAAAATATGATTTTAATAAAATATTAAATTAATCATATATAGAAAATTATTTTTGAAAAATTGATTTCATTTTTGGATTCTACAAATCGAAAAACAGTTACGGCGATTTTTTTGGATTTTTTTGATATACTTGAATTTTTGGTGAATAGTAAAATACATTAATTTACCGTATAAATACATTATAATTTAAATCCACTATTCCTAACATCACAAGTTATGTAAGAACCCATATATAGAACTCAAATTCATTTATGACTTTTCTTGGTCTTGGAATCATCACTACTAGTAGTCTTGAGAAAAATTAATAAACTAATGATTAAAACATTATGAAAACCATCCTCTCCTCCACTGTAAACCCCCCTCACTCCATCTTCTCTTCACTACTCTCAAGCCTTTTGATTTGGAAATATTCTACCCAAATCATTCCCCAAGCTCCACCCCCAAATCCGATATCCCCTAGTCTCTTCAATATACCAAAACCTTTCCCATTAAGTGTTTCCCAAAGTAGATAAACTAAAGAGGTAAATTCCCCTTTCCAATTCTTTTATTTCGTTTAAGTTCATTTATTTTCTTATTTATTTCCTCACCTCCCTTCACCAAAATGGAATGATAAATCCAATAACATACATTTATTGTAATTAGATTATTCTAATGGGATATTTCATTATCTACTCTCATTTCCCCATATTATATTTGAAAGAAATGAAAACACCGTTTAAGATGTGTTAATTTAGCACGTTCAAGGACAACGATTTATGAGTTTCTATGGTCATATTTAATTAATGGTCATGAAACCATTTTATTCATGGTTGAACCAGATTATTATATATTTAATATATCCAGTTTATGGTATTATAATCTGGTTGTACAAATTGTATTAAGTAATAAAGTAAAACATGTTCGTTGTAATCAAAACCCACCAATTACCCAAAATGGTTATCACTAAGGTTTTATATAATAAATCTCCTTCAATACCAATAAAAGAATGAATTTTTATAACCATTTAATCTCATTGATATTTACTAATAACATAAAATCTCAATTCTGGACAACCACTTTCATCTTAAATGTTTATCCAAACATGAATATAAGGGAATCGATATTTAAAAACCAAGAAAGCAACTGAACCCAAAAAATGAAATTAAACCTTATAACCAAAAAAATGATCTTTAATGAACATAAAAATTTTATAATAAATAGTTTAAATATAGAATAGTTTCTATACTTATTAATTTTTAAACCTAATTTGTTTATTCAGGTCATTAATAACAAGTGGATAACACCAAAAGACATAAGGTAAAGGATTGTCTCCGTTTCACTCCTAAATCAAGATCTTCCTCTATGCTATGAAATTTTATGTGTAATACCAAATTATGGGGTATGATTTCACACCTTATCCATACATCTTTCATGATGTATATTGATTATAAACACAAATTCACTATCATCAAGCCCTCTTAGGTACACCCGACATAAGGTCGATAAACCGTAACGAATTCTACCTGAACCTTCTTTGTTCTTTTGGGTTTCCTTATATTTATTTATATAAAAATTAAGTTATCTTATCTATTTATATAAAAATTAAAAATTCTGTTTAGTTTAAAAAAAATCATTTATGAATACCCTTTCATCACTATGTTTTTGGGATATACATGTTTTTAAAAGATTACCTCCTTTGAACATTCCGATAAGGAAACCTAATTTAAAGGAACTTTCTGAATTTTTACCCAATTTCAAGTGAACTATATCCTCTATTTTAATCCACCATTTCCTTTATAAAATAATTCTATTTATTATTAAAAACTTATTGGTTCAACTATGGGTTTTTATAAAACATTTTTCTCTTTTCTATTTTGAACGCTATATAGTATTTTCCTTAAAACCTCACAAAAAATAAATTGATGCTATTGATTCTCAAAAAAATTTATTGTAGGTTTTATCTTCTGTTTGACAAAACATACCATGT
The DNA here is from genome assembly GCA_963277665.1 of Viscum album. Taxonomy (NCBI): domain Eukaryota; kingdom Viridiplantae; phylum Streptophyta; class Magnoliopsida; order Santalales; family Viscaceae; genus Viscum; species Viscum album. The sequence goes on from OY728144.1 coordinate 399,720,529, forward strand.
TATATTAATATTTTACCTTACGAACATCCATGTATGTTTCAATCCCTTCCTTTTATAGACACTTTAATGATACACCCATTGGTTATGCTTTATGTCATGATTTTGGTACCCAATTATTTCCATGGGTACCCTTATGTTTATGTATGGTTTATTATGTATGATTATTTATATGGAAAGCATATTAATTAAAATGTTGAGATGGGTGAACCCAAATAGCTCTTCAATACATTGGGAAATGTTATGTCTCATGATATGTGATGTGAAATGGGATTGGCAGTTAGCCTTGACCTGTACTAAAATGGGAAATATGATTGGAAGTTATCCTTTACCCATACTAAACTGGGAATCTGGATTGGAATTTATCCTTGACCCGTACTAAAGACATGTTTTATGATTCTACCACATTCATATGATTCCCTATTTATATGATCCCATGTTTATATGATATGATTTCATTTGTCCCAGGATTTTGATATCATTATTCCATGCCTCTTAACACATGTGATTAAGCTATATTCTTATGTTCATTCCCTTACTGGGAATTTTATCTCATCCCTTTGTTCATGTGATCACTAGGGAAACCTATGCAGATGTAAGGGCTCAGAGGAAGTTATGAGATATTTATGGAGATTAAATAATGAAGTATTTTTATCCCCATGTTTTATGTTTTATGTACCTAGTATTCCAAGAAACTAGACATAATGATCCTTGGCTTGTAGTCTAATGTATAATTATGCATAAAATCATGTAATTTTTGAGTAAAAGGCTAGGGTCTCGGTAGTTGGTATCAAAGGATGGTCTAGTTATTTTTGGAGATTAGGAATAGATCACCTTAGTGAGAACCGTATTGTTGATATGAAGTATAAGAAAACATACCTAGGTTTTGGTAAGTATAGAGTAAGTGGTTTATAATGAAAATAAATCCCTGTCTGGATATAAATAGGTAGAGGAGGATCTGGCACGAATGTACCTAGGAGTGAAAACTATAACAATGAGTTTCGAGCTTGACCTGAGCTATCTTGGTACACGGTAATGGGCCTTGCTTCACTCTTGGTATTGGCACACCCAAGGGGAATGCTTAGGTAAATTCACGATCTTAGTGTAAACCATTGTTAAGTAAAAAAATCCCACAAGAATGTACGTCAAAAAATAGATCAAGGATAACCTAGATTGATGCATAGGGAATCACATGTTAGGATATACTTATCCTTTAAATTTTTATACTTTTATGTTCATAGTTTCCTTTTCATTATAAATGTCTATGTATTCAGTACCTCTAATTATAATTTATTTTTCTTAGTTAATGGCATGAAATAGAAGAACACGTTCCAAAAATCATTGTGATAGGAAATGTAAATATTTCCATAATAATATGCCTAATATGATGGGAATGGGTTCTCATAACTTCATGACAATACTTGCTCAGCCAGTTTGAGTTATGAATAATAAGTTGAATCATGTGGAAGACCCTCATACTCCATGAAAAGATAAATTTTCCATAGAATCCTTCACGTGGAAAAGGCCTACCATGTTTTGCGGGTCTTTTGATCCCCTCCTTAGGAAACAGTGTATTAACTCCATTGAAAGGATATTCTCTATCCTATAGTTCTCCAAAGGAGATATAGTTGTACTGGAGTTCTATAGTTTTGATGGGGAAGCTGATTAGTGGTTGACACTGATCAAGAATACAATGTCCCAATAGGAAATTGATTCCATGGATTGGGAGGAGTTAATGAGGATGTTTTTCAACCAATATTTTCTTTCAAACCCTCCATCTAAAGATGAAAAGAGAGGTCCATGGACTCAATCATAATAAAGATTATTCCATTAGGGAATATGAAGAAAAGTTTACAAGGATTTTAAGGTATGCCTCTGGCATTGTCATGAACACCAAAAGTAATGTGGATCGATTCTTCAGCGGACTAAATCCAAGTCTATGAAAAGCGTAGGTGATTTGAAACATTGAAATTTATGAAGAGATTGTTTGTTGTGCCCTCAATATTTAAGTGGAGATTGGAGACTCTCATTGGTCTCATGGACCCAGTAACAAGAAGCCAAAAATGGAGAATAACATGGGTGGTTCAAAAAAAATACCATGATAGAAAGAAGCCTATCTTTTCCCCTTGTAAATGTTGTGTGAAGAAGAATCATGTTAAGTGTTTTGAGGGAACCATGAATTTCTTCAAATGTGGGAAGCTTGTTCATATGACTAAAAATGCCAACTGAATATGAAGAATCCTACTAATTTGGAAGAATAAAGGAAGGTTCATATCAAAACTCATCTTATAGTGCAGTGTAAGATCTGTAAGGATCATGGGAATTATGCATGAAATTTCCCTAATCTGATGGTTGTTGGAGGCAATCAACAACAACCTACAAGGAAAAAGAGAAGGTCTTATGATATCACAATGGATGAGGTAGAGTCAGACAATGATTCGGTGATAGATAGTCTAGTTATTTGTTCATGAATAGAGAATGTACTATTTGATTCTGGTTCTACGCATTCTTTCATATCTTTTATGTTTAGTAGAACTATTCTAACACAACCTCAAAATATAGAGGAAAAGTTATATGTGGGAGTAGTGAATGGGGAAATAGTTGCATCCATGTTTTATTATTCCTCCCCAGTTAACATTTGTGAACTGAACCTCCTAGAAAATCTCATCATACATCCTTTAGTGGAGATAGAAAATATCATGGTCACATAATGGCTATCTTTATAAAAAGACAACATCAACTTTCGGTAATGGGAGATCACTTTTTACATCCCAAAGAACCCTCTGATTTTTTACAAGTGTAAGGAGGAAGATGAATCTCCATTAGAATCATCATCTCAAGTGTGGATATTATTGACTTATGAGAAATGATATCAAGCTCAAATTATTGAGACAAAGGATAGAATCATTCTTGAGGAAATTCCCATCATGATGGACTATACTGATATATTACCCAATGAGTTTCCTAGTCTTCCTCCTGACCTAGATGTCATGTTCTCAATTGATATTATCCCTGGATCTCTACCTATATTAAGGACACCTTACAGAATGGCCACCATAGAGCTAGAAGAGCTGATGAAGCAGTTATAGGAGAATTTACAGAAGGGTTTTATATGCCTGAGTGCTTCACCATGGGGTATTCCAGTCTTCTTTGTCAAAAAGAAAGATGGATAAATGTTCCTCTGTATTTATTATAATGAGCTCAATAAAATTACGATAGAGAAAAAGTATCCCCTTCCACAGATAGATTACTTGTTCGATCAATTTCATGGGGCCTATTATTTATTTAAGGTGGACCTTTGGCCAGGATATCACTAACTATAGGTGAGGAAGGAAGATATTCCATAGACTGCCTTTTGAATGAGGTATGGACACTATGAGTTCATAGTTATTCCCTTTGGACTCACTAACACTCCAGAAATTTTCATGGAAGTAATTAATTGTGTTTTAGAGATTACCTCGACAAATTTGAGGTATTATTTATTGATGATATTCTAATATAGTTCAGGAGAAAGGATGCACATGTGGAGCATTTGAATACTATTTTATAGTCTTTGTGAAGGGGGGTGTTGTATGAAAAGTACATTAAATGTGAGTTATGGATGGTGGATGTATCATTTTTGGGCATGTTATCACCAGCAAAGGGATATCTGTGGACCCTTCCAAGACAAAGGCAATTGAAGTGTGGCCCGAAACAACTTCTATAATGGATATCTATAGATTTCTACGTCTAGATGGGTATTATCAATGATTTGTGAATAATGTTTCACGATTGTCAAACCCAATGACCAAGATGACATGGAAGGGAGTAGAGTTTGTCTGGACATAGGAATGTGAATACTTTTTCAATGAGTTGAAAAAGAGGCCTATCACTACCCCATTACTCAAACTCCCAATAAGTAGAGAATGTTTTGTAGTGTAGATTGATTCTTCTAAGAAGGGATTAGAATGTGTGCTATTTAAAAATGATAAAGTGATAGCCTACGCCTCAAGGAAGCTAATACTCCATGATAAGAACTATTCTACACATGATCTGGAGTTGGTAGTAGTGATCTTTGCGTTGAAACTATTGTGGAAATATCTCTATGGGGAGAAGTGAGAGTTATATACTGACCTAAAGAGTCTCAATTATATATACACAAAAATAGAGCTTAATATGCACCAGTGAATATGGATAGATCTCATCGTGGATTATGAATGCTCAATCCACTACCAGCTCAGTAAGGCATATCAGGTGGAGGATTCTCTCTGTAGAAAGAATCTTGCATCTTTTACAATGATGATAATTGAAAAGGATCCAATCTTCTTAGATTTTCTGAGGATAGACATGTTAATAATTAATGGAGGAACATCATCAACCCTTTATCAAAACATTTCCCAATAATATCTCATGTAGAAAATAAAGGATGATAAATGAAAATATGTGGAACTTCTGAAATGGGTGGAAGCAATCAAAAATGGAAAATCCTCTGATTTCATGATTGATGAGGTAGGAGTTTTGAGATTTGGGTCACAATTATATGTGCCATCCGATCCAGATATAAAGAAAGATAATTTGAATGACGCACATAGCTCAACCTTCTCTATCCACCTAGGGAGCACAAAGATGCATCGATATCTCCAAGAAAACATTTGGTGGGAAAATATGAAAAGGGTGATTGCTGAATATACACTATAGTGCATGGTATGTCAACAAGCGAAGGCTGAGAGGCAATGTCTAAAGGGATGATGGAACCACTACCCATACCAACATGGAAGTGGGAGAACATTACCATGGACTTTGTTACTTGAATTCCAAGTACATATAGAGGAAACAATTCTATATGGGTAATTGTGGATCATCTTACAAAGATAACTCACTTTATCATGATTCAAGAAGACTTCTCATTAGATGAAATTGCATAGACTTACATAAATGAAGTGGTAAGGCTGCATGGAGTACCACAATCTAGTGTATCTTATCATGATCCAAGATTCACCTCGAAGTTATGGAAATGTCTCCAACATTCTCTAAGAACTTAACATAACTTCATTATGGTCTATCATCCTCAAACTGATGGACAATCTAACTGAACTATGAAGACACTCAATGATATGTAAAGAGAATGTTCTATAGACTTCAAAGGAGGGTGAGACCAACATATTCCACCGGTTTAATTTTCCTACAACAATAGTTTCCAATCCAACATATGAATGACACCATTTGAAGCCCTTTATGGGAAAAGTTTTAGAACACCGGTGTGTTGGGATAAAGTTGGTGAGAATAAGCTTCCTGGACCTAAAATGGTCTAAGAAATGGAGGTGAAGGTGAAAACCATTCAGCATCATATCAAGATATCCCAAAGTCAACAGAAGAGTTATGATGATAATCATCGACGATACCTTGAGTTCAAATTTGGAGACATGGCATTTATATGCATATCTTCATTGAATAAGGTCATGAGGGTTGGAAAGAAAGCGAAGTTAAGTCCTAGGTATATCTTCCCCTTTGAGATTCTTGATCATGTTAGGGATGTGGTCTATCGAATAGAACTTCCAACTACCATGGTCAAAGTACATGATGTCTTTCATGTATCCCTATTAATTAAGTACGTACAAGACCCTTCACATATACTCTCTTCATAGGTGGTACAATTGGAGGATGATCTTTCCTGTGAGGAGCATCCAGTGAAGATCTTTGAACTTAGAGATAAAGTTCTACATAACAATAATTCACACCTGTTCAAGGTATTATGAAGAAACCATAAGTACAAAGAGGCAACAAGTGAACTGGAGGATGCAACGAAGGAAAGATACATGCACCTGTTTATGGACTAAAATGTAATATGAAATTTCAAGGGTGAAATTTCATAAGAGGGAAGAATGTAACGACCCAATGTTTTTTTATAGAAATTATTTTCTTATAATTATGTAATATAATCACATGAAGTCACTACCTAATGAAAAACTAAGTGCTATGTTACCTTTAAACATATGTTTGTCACTTCTATGATTTCAATTTCGAAAATCTGACCTTCATGTTTGTGATTAGTAAGTTATTTGGTGTCCGATAAGAAAAACTTATTTTTTGGCGAATAGTAACATACTCTTGTGAATAGTAACTTACCCTTATGAATAGTTATATACCATAATGAATAGTAACAGTACCTATTATAGAAATAAAATAATATTAAGTGAATGTATGATGTGCCTATATTTTAGAATAAATAAATGAATGTTTTAAAATTGGTTTTTTGATAATAAATTATAATTTTAATTAAATGTTAAATTAATCATATTTAAGATAACAATTTTTGAAAAATTGATTTTATTTTTGGATTCTACATTCCAAAAATGGTTACTGTGATATTTTGGGATTTTTCTGAAATACTTGAATTATTTGTGAATAGTAAAATACATTAATTTACCATATAAATACATTATAATTTAAATAAACTATTCCTGACATCACAAGTAATGTAAAAACCAAAATATAGAACTCACATTAATTTATGACTATTATTGGTCTTTGAATCATCAGTATTTTTTGGGATTGAGGGAAATTAATAAACTAATGATTAAAAAATTGAGAAAACCCTCCTCTCCTCCACTATAACCCCCCAACTCCCTCTTGTCTTGACTAATCTCAAGCCTTGTGTCCTACTAATATTCTTCCCAAATATCTCCCCAATATCCTCACCCACTTCAAAATTTCCCCTAGTCTCTTCAAAATACTAAAACCTATCCCCTTAAGAGGTTCCCAAAATAGATAAACTCAAGAGGTAAAATCCTCCTTCAAATTCATTTATTTCTTTTCAGTTCTTTACTTGTATTATTTCTTTCCTCACAAACCTTCACCCAAATGGTATGATAACTCCAGTAACATAAATTTAATAAAATTATATTATGAAATGGAGATATTTCATTATCAACGATCCTTTCCCCATCTCTTATTTGATTGAAATGAAAACACTGTTTGAGATGTGTTAATTTAGCACATTCAAGGACAACATTTTATCATTTTCTAGGGTCATATTTAATTATGGGGGAGAAACCATTTTTGTTATGGTTGAAATAGATTATTATATATGCAATATATCCTATTTATGGTTATTTAATCCTTTTGTACAAATTTTATTAAGTTATAAAGAAAATCATGTTCGTTGTAGTGAAAACCCACTGATTAACCAAAACGGTTATCACTAAGGTTGTATATAATAATTCATTTTCACTCCCAATAACCTAATGAGTTTTTATAACCATTTAATCTCCTTTATGTTCAATAATAATACAAAACATTAATTCTAGAAAAACACATTTATCTTACATGTTTATCCGAATATGAATATAAATGTACCAATCCTTAAAAACCAAGCAAGCAACTAGACCCGAACAATGAAATTAAACCTTATAACCAATAAAAATGTCCTTGAATGAACTTAAAATGGTTATCCTAAAAATTTTACATATCAAAGAGGTTATGGAATTATTAATTAATAAACCGAATTTTTTTATTCAGGTTATTAATAACAAGTGGAGAACACAAATGAACTTAAGGTAATGGTTCCTCTCAATTTAACTCTTAAATCAAGATTTTTCTCTATGCTGTTCCATTTAATATGTAATTACAATGGATGGGGTATGATTTATCACCTTCCCCATACTTCCCTAATGATGTATAAATTCTTATAAGACCCTCTTATCTCTCATCAATCCCTCTTAGGTACACCCAACACCATGCTGATAAACCGTAATGAATTCTACCCGAACCTTCGTTGTTCTTTGAGGTTGCCTTATATTTATTTATATAAAAATGGATTTAACTTATATATTTATATAAATATTCTAAATTATGTTTAGTTTTAAAAAATTCATTTATGAATATGCTTTCATCAATCGGTTTTTTGGATATACATGTTTTTAAAAGATTCCCTCCTTATAACATTCCGATAAGAAAACCTATTTTAAGGGAACATACTAGATTTTTATCCAATTTCAAGGGACATATATCCACTATTTTAAGCCACCATTTTATTTATTAAATCATTACTTTTATTATTAAAACCTTCTTTGTTCAACTCTGATTTTATATAAAATATTTCCCTCTATTCTATTTTAAAAGCTCTAAAGTATTTTCATTAAAACCGCTTAGAAATGTTTTAATGCTAATGTTTCTAAAATACATTTCTTATATGTTGTCACTTTTTTTTTGAAATAACTTATCATATTATATGACTATTTTACCTTATCAATGTCCATGTATGTCTTAATACCTTTATTTCATGGACAATTTCATGATACACCCATTGGTTATGCTTTATGTCATGATTGTGGTACCCAATTCATTGCATGGGTACCCATATCTTTATGTATGGTTGTTTATGTATGATTATTTATGTGGAAAGAATATTCATGAAAATTTTGAGATGGTTGTGCTCAGATAGTGCGACAATTCACTGGGTAAAGTTATGTCTCATGAGATGCGATGTGAAACAGGATTGGTGGTTAGCCTTGACCCGTACTAAAATGGAAAATGGGATTGGAAGTTAGCCTTGACCCATACTAAAATGGTACACGGGATTGGTGGTTATCATTGACCCATACTAAATAAATTTTTTATGATTATACCACATTTATATGATTCCATGATTATATGATCCCATGTTTATATGATACAATTTCATATGTTCGACAATTTTGATATCATTATACAATGCCTTTGAACCCATGTGCTTAAGCTGTATGCTTATGTCCATTTCCTTACTAAGCATTTTAACTCATCCCATTGTTCATGAGTTCCCTAGGGTACCCTATATAGATGTAAGGGATCAAAGGAAGATAGGAACTCTTTATGGAGATTAAATAAAGATGTGTTTTTAAGATCCATGTTTTATGTTTTATGTACCTAGTCTTATAAGACACTGGACTTAAGAATCAGTGGCTTGTACTCTAATGTATAATTATGCTTAAAATCATGTAATGTTATGTGTAAAATGTAGGGTCGCTATATGGTTACTATAGTAATTTCATATATAAATTATTACATTTAGTAGTGCCATTGATAGGATTGACTGAAGGATCAGATGAATGTATGGAAGAATTCTTACGAGATGACCTTTCAGGATCTGAAAATGGAGATTAATTCCAGCACCAAGACTGATTTTTACAGAGCCAAAAATATTTTACAGTGTGTACTACAAGGCATTAAGTATCGTGCTAGAAGCGGTTCTTATGTAGGGTGACATAGTCGTATCATACAAGCCTGGATAGTTGAGGCCACGCTATAGGAATTACTTAATGCATGATCTCAAGTTAGGTGTAGTTTTTCACTCATTGTTATGTTGGAGACATTACTTACTTGGAGAGCATTTTATAGTGTAAATGGACCACAAAAGCATCATGTACATAATTACAATGTGTGATATGAATCTAATGTTTCTAAGGTGGGTTTAATACCTACAATATTTCAATTTTGATCTTAGATACATTCCTAATAATGGAAGTGTAGTGGTTGATACACTGAGATAGGGGACTCAGATATAAGCAGTTCAACAAGTCAGTAGCGGGTGACAGCTATTGGATTTGTTCTATAAGATGCACTTTCTGGTGCACAACAGTCATGGGTATATTTTTCTATCATCCTTAGCAGTTACCTCTACCCTACTAGATATAGTAAGGACTTGGTTGCTATCATAATTATATGGTCTAGTCGCATTGGTGTGTTTGGTTGGTGAGGACCCATCTCACAGCTGGATCGTAGGTGAGGATGAGGTCCTGCTTATACATGGTTGTGCATGTGATTCTTCTAACATGCGTGAGGAGATGATGTGAGACTTTAATGCTTCAAATTGGGCATTTCACTCCAGCATCACCAATATTTATTTGGAATTATATCATCAATACTGGTGGCTAGATATGAAAAGTGATGTTGCTAGTTTTTATGAGGTGTTCCACCTATCAGTAGGTGAAGGTGGAACACTAGGGACTAGATAGAATTTTATAGTAGCTAAACATTCTCGAGTGGAAATGGAAAGATGTCGTGATGGATTTCATGACCTGTTTTCCGAGGCCACCTCGAGGTAATGGTACTGTATGGTTTATTGTTGACAGGACCATGAAGGTTGGTCATTTCCTGTCGACCATGGAAACCTACATTGTTTATGATCTTGGGAACTTATATATCAATGAGATAGTATAACTTTATTGGGTTCCACATAATATCATTTTATATAGGGATTCCTAGTTTAAATAATTATTCTTGAAAGGGCTATAGATGGATTTTGGTACACTTGTTCTTCTAAGAGAAACATACCACCCCAGATAGATGACTAGCCAGAGCACATGATTCAGAAGCTTGAGGACATGCTGTGAGCAATTTTCCTTGGTTTCAGAAGATCCTAGGAGAGGTATATAGCACTATTATAATTCACCTATAATAATATATTTCAATATACTATTCAGATAGAGCCTTATGAGGCTTTATATGATAGGCCATGTCGATCATTATTGTGTTGGTCAGAGAAAGGAGAGATAACTATGCTGGGACAATGTCTTTCATTGGAGACCACATATCAGGTGTAGTTTATTGGGATAAAGATGGATAATGTGATGTCTCATTAGTAATCTTACACTGATCAACATAGAATACATCTAGAGATTTAGGTCAAGGATCAGGTTTTCATTCATGTTTCACTGAGGATGGGACATAGGAGAATAATGAGATAGGGTAAACTTTCACCATGTTATGTTGGGACATTTGAGACTTTGAAGGGAGTCGGGATGATAGTCTATCTGTTGTAGTTACCTTAGAGGTACCAAGACATTCATGACATCTTCCATGTTTCTCATCTTCAATGCTATTAGTCAAAACTATCTCATTCATTTTATCCTAAGGATATTATGTTACAGGTGGATGCATCTTTTTAAGATCATCCTATTTTTATTATGGATCAAATCATGAAGGTTCTCTAAGGCCGGTCAGTTCCCCTAGTATCTGTGATATGGTATTACACCCATATACATGATGAGAAATAGGAGTGAGAGGTCGTTGTATGATCACAATGGATGAAGTTATTCACAGATCATTGTTCACAACCCTTAGAAGGGAAATTGGGGGATGAATTTCTTTAAGAGGGGAATTTTGTATGAACCAGGTTCTTCAATGAGGTATGGACCATCTTATTTATTCAAATTCTGAGTTTAAATGTTTAAATGTGGCATAACGTGAATGCCCACTATGGTCATGTAGATTCTATATGTGTTCGGGGCTAGCTCAGAGCCTAAAACTCGAGTTTTTGGTGAAATGGACTGTCGTACGGTTAGTTTAAACCATACAGGGAATGAAACATGGTTATAAAACCATATGAGGTAGGTCTAGAGAGAATTAATCGGCCGAACAATTTTAGGAAAATTGTGCGACTTAGTCCGCACGACCATGAAACCATCCCTGAAACTTTGAAAGATGCATTTTTCTTGGTTTTCACATAGTTAGTCAAACCATTCGGGTGCCCCTTTCCTAAAGATATTTGAGCATGTATGGTTCACAATTTTCAAAAAACATGTGCTAAACCATGCATTCCCTTTTAAATTTGGAAAAATTTAATAATTTTATATTAAATGAAAATCAATTTAAACCTGTATTTTCACTATTACTCCTCCCACACAGCTGCTATGAATGGAGAGATCCCTCATTGAATCCCAAGATTTGAATTGAGATTATTTCTTTGTCTGATCTCCAAATCAAAGGTCGTTCATCTCATTGAATCCATAATGGTAAGATCTAAATTAATTTTTATCCATTATCAATTCTTCTATATATCAGTTGTGTTATTTAGTTTCAATATGATTTTCCCTATTATTAGGTTCTTCATCTTTTCTTGAAATTTCTCCCGATCCAAGATGAACCAGGAGTTGATACTAGATAATCATTTAACTAAAGTCCTAAGGTAGGTTGTATCATTCCTTTCATTAAAAGTTGAGTTGTTATATATATGTTATTTTTCCAGGTGCCTAATTCCTAGAGTCTATCCATTTAAATGAGTTTTTACACTTGAATTTAATTGATATGTGTTTCTGATTCAATTAAAGATACCCATTAATGGTTGGTTATAGGTGTATCACCTTAAAACTAGAACCACCATTTTTGGGTGTGTTGTTTAATTAAATTTCTACTATGATGGAAAGTGAATTAGAACCGTTAAAGGTGTGAAATTTTACCCCTTTCTTTGGGATGTTTATCATTAAATTAATTTTAAGTCAAATCAAGAAAATGGTTTATGTATTTAATTATAAATTGAATTTAAATATTAATTGTGAACTACATATTGAAATGAATAATGAAGGGTATGTGTGACCAATACCTAAGGATCTTACCTTGAGTTTCTTGTTTATGATTGAATTTATTTTTATAATTATATTCCCATGTGAGTCAAATAGAGTCTATTCCTTTTAATATGTGGTTTAAGATTTAGAATTTTGTTATAATGATTTTCCCATATGAGTATTTAGAAGGAAATCCTTCTAAGATTGTATAAGACCTTGATCAACCTTTTGAGGTGAGTTTGAATTGAATTGGTTATGGTGGTGAACCTTGGTATAAAAGAATTTATTATATAAAATATAATTTATTGAATGATTATATGACTTTGGTGACACATGGATTAAATTATTAGTTCCATGGAAAATCTGAATTATCATGAACTTTACTTATACCCGAGTGATACTTGGTCTCACTTGAAGACTAACAAGGTTGGACATTGAGGCTTAAATTATATTCCATGTGATACATGGATTTAGATGAGAATTTTATGGATGGACTCAAATGGAATTAATTATATTTCCATGGGTGAGACTTGGGATCCCTTAGTGGAACACCAATGATGGAATCGTTTGGCAGGGATGTTATACAACACTGAGAGTGATACCTACCTTATTGAGGATCACCATGGATGTAATTATGGGGTATCAGTTTCTATTATACCTAGAGTGAGAATTGTATTTAAACTTAGGAATTATAAGGATGGGCTCAAGTTCAAAATTGATTAAAGAATTAACTGAGTTATATGATGCATCTTCCAAACCAATGCATAATCTTGGATTCAGTCATTATTTATACTTTATTGATGTCTTGTTTATGCATCCTTGATCATGTATGATGGGGGATGTTGGGATATGGGTCATGTATCAGGAAATAATATTTAAATGGGAATGAATGGTTAATTAAACATTCTTATAAATGAAAAATTCATGATTGTAAAATTAGAGACTTAAATTTTAAATGAATTTTTTATAAATGAGAACCTAGACTAATTTAGTGTTTACTTTGATTCACTTCCTATACACATTTTGTTATATATATTCATTAACTAATTGACACCTGACCTTAGGTGGTTTACTAGTAGGATTATATCTCACACACTATTTGGTCCACCTTTGGGTACCCAAGTGGGCTATATTATTGATGGTATTGTTAAGGGAAATCACCATACTACTGGTTCTTGATTTTTTATTTGGATTACGGGAGCGAGGGACTAAGATGAGGTTCACGACGTTAGATGGAATCTTCTGGCATTTTTGTGATTTTGATAAATTTTTTGTACATATAATTTGAATTCATTTTTTTTCTACTTTATTAACGACTTATGAAATGTATCATCATTTGTATATGAGATGAATTTTGGATTTGTTTATATATTAGTATTCTGCAATTTACTTCTTGTCTAGTTATTAAACTATTACCACTGCTTGTATATAATTGATATTCTATTGTGCTACACTCTTGTGATGAGGGAATAGTCTCCCCACTGACACACATAGTCCCTCACTGATATTCAGCAATCTCTTGAATTTGGGTAGATGCGCTTGAGGCCATGTGGCCAACTAGACTCAGAGAAACTGTCAATGGAATCTGGGTCTGGGACGTTACAGAGAAGAACCAATTTATATACCCAAAAATATATTGTAATAAAAAATTGGTAGCATGATCAGTAGATATTATTATCCAGTAAACTAATATCATTCTTGAAATATAATAGTGAATAAGAAGTACCTGACATAAACAGTGATATAATATAAATACATTTAAAAGCATTCTCAATTATATAATATAACATATAAGAAAAAATATCAACTGAGAAAATGGAACTAACAAAGATAAATGAACTAATTAGTGATTTATATAAACGTATTCCTCACCAATATATAAATTAGTAATGATTTATTATTTATCACTATTGTTTTAGTTAATAAAAACCTCTAGTTAATACTAACTATAATTTGAAAAGATATAGCAATGAATGAAATATTTCATGAAATACTTGGAAGGTATACAAGTCAATTTATAACATAATTCATGAACTAAAACAAAGGTTACCTCCCTAAAAATATAACTAATATAAATGAAACTAAACTTAGTTTAATAAATTTGGAATATGAAAAAAATAGTCTAGGTTATTTTTTAGGATCTAGAAAATAAATTAAAATAATTGTTTACAAAAGAGTTAAATTATATGTATCTTACCAATTTGATATTGAATAAGAATCAAATGAAAACCATAAGGGAAGAGATATGTCTTTGTATGGATAAGAAAACCAAAGGACTTATGTTTTGGATATGGATGGGAGTGAAAGGGGAATATATGAGGCCACACAATGGGTATATGGGTTTGGGTATACCAATAGTTTTTTAAAACTATTGGTAGAGAATGGTTATACCAATGGTTCTTTAAAACAATTAGAATAGCCATTATTTTAGGAGTCTATACCAATGGTTTTTTAAAACCACTAGTATAGGATTAAAAAATTATACTATCCCAACATTATTACCAAACCTTTGGTACATATTCATTGGTACAGGTATTGTTTTTAGTAGTGTGAGACTACTCCAAATCTTGACGACACACTCGTTGACATGACTCAAGTCGAGAACCTTTAACCAATGTGGGAGAAATGTGAAGATGATCATTTTTTGGTCGAGGTGATATTCTCAAAAAATTATGAAATCATATTTATGAGTATTTTTTCCACATTAATCAACTTGAGAGATATTGTTTGTACTTGAGTTTGAGTGCAATAAAGAGACCCTAGCCTTTTATATATAACATTACATCATTTTAAGCATAGTGAATGGGTGTATCATAAAAAAGTCCATGAGAGAACATAATTAAAACATATATGGAAATTAATAAGGTAAAATAGGCTTATATCATGGTATGTGATGTAAAAAATAAGCGAGAACATGTAATAATAGTATTTAGGAAATTCTTAGCACTAAAACCTTTTAGTGCGGTTTTAAGGAAAACAGTAAAGAGATTTTAAAATAGAAAAGTGAAAATATTTTATATAAAAACAATAGTGAACCAAGACGGTTTTCATAAAAAAATAATGATTTTATAATCAAAATGGTTTCTAAAAATAGAGGATACAGTGTACTTGAAGTTGGGTAAAAATTTTGGAAGTTCCCTTAAAATGAGTTTTCTTACTAAGAAGTATCGAGGAGGGAATCACTTAAAAGCATCTATATCCCCGAAAGAGAATGAGGGATGGATATTGAAACAAGATTTTGGAGAATATAAACATAATTTCAAAGTTGTAAATAATAATAAAATACAACTTCATTTGGGTAAAAATAATGATATAACAACCCGAAGGAATAAAGGTGGTTCGGGTAGAATTCCATAAATATTATTGGAATAATATCGGGAGTAATTAAGAGGGATTAATGAGGGATAAATTTATTTATAATCTTTTATAAATCATGATTAAAGATTGAGGGATGTGTTTAATTATTCCCCATCACTAGGAATTACACATAAAAGGTCATAACATAGAGGTTAATCTTGAATAAAATTGAAATGTATGGGATCCCTTACCATAAGTTCGGTGGTGTTCTACACTTTTTATTGATGACATGAATAAATAATTATGTTTTTTAATTAATAATTTTTAACCTATTATATATGTAATTTATTTATTAAAACATTTTTAGTTCATTAAATACCTTTTTGATTGGTTATAAGGTTCAATTTCATTGTTCAGGTCTGTTTGCTTGCTGGGTTTTTAATGATCGGTTCATGTTCAGATAAACACGTATCATGAAAGTGGTTTTCCAGAATTTAAGTTGAATGTTAATAGTGAGCTTATAAGATATTACATGGTTATAATAATTCATTTTCTTATTGGGAGTGATGATGAATTTTTATATAAAACATTTTTGATAACCATTTTGGTTAATCAATGGGGTTTGATTACAATGAACATGTTTTGCATTATAAATTAATACCATTTGTAAAAAAGGATTAGAGAACTATAACTAGGATATATTAAATATATTATAATCTGGTTCTACCATAATAATTTTTTTTTCATCACTAGAATAAAACATGACAATAAAAATTGACAAACTATAGTCCTTGAATGTGCTAAATTAACAAATCTCAAATGGTGTTTTCATTTCTGTCAAATAAAAGATGGGGAAAGTGTAGAATATAATGAATTATCCCATTAGAATAATCTCATTCCAGTACATTTATTTTACATGATTTATCATACCACTTGGTTGAAGGGAGGTGAGGAAAGAAACAATAAAATAAAATAACATGAATGAAATAAAAGATTTGGAAATAGGAATTTAACTCTTGAGTTTAACTCATTTGAGAGACTCTTTAGAAGAGAGGATTTAGTATTATGAAGATACTAGAGGCTGTTGGACGTGGATAAGGATCTTGGAAGAATATTTGGGAAGAATATTGGAAAGGCACAAGGATTGAGAGGAGTGGAGAGAATAGGCATTGAGGGGGGGGGGGGGTTATAGTTGAGGAGAGGAGGGTTTTCATATTTTCATAATCATTGGTTTATTAATTTCACTAAAGACCATAAATAGTGATAATTCCATGACAGAAAAAATTAATATGTGTATGTGAGTTCAAAACAGTAGCCATTTACATCATCCATGACTCAAACATGATGTAGAAATTCAGGTTTTAGGATTTATTGTGAATTGTCAGATTTTACTATACATAAAAAATTCAAGTATTTTAGAAAAATTCTAAAAATGCACCCTAACAATTTTTCAATTTCTAGAATAAAAAATGAATTCCATATTTCAGAAATAATTTTCTTAATATGATTAATCTAATATTTAATTAAAATCACAATTTACTAGAAAAATATAGATTTTAAAACGTTTATTTTCTTATTCCCACAAATATATATATTATACTTCCACTTCAATCTTATTTAGATACTATCACAGGCAAGGTGACTATTCATTAGGGTATGTCACTATTCATAATTTTATGTTACTATTCACCATAAAATATGTTTTTCTGATTAGTCTCCAAATAACCTACTGATAGCAACTATGTATGTCAGATTTTCGAAATTCAAATTACAAAAGTGGAAAACATATGTTTAAAGGATACATAGCACTTATTAGTTCATTCGGTTATGATTCCATATGATTATGAAAGATTAATAAGAAGGAAATATCCATTGAAAAACATTGCGGGGTTAAATTCTTCCCCCCTTAAGAAATTTCACCCTAAAAATTTCATTTTACATTCTAGGCCATAAATAGGTGATGGAGAATTTCCTTCATTGCCTCCTCCTATTCCCATGTTGCCTCTTTGTAGTTATGGTTCCACCATAATATCTTGACCAGGTGAGTAGTCTTGTAACATATAACTTTATCTCTATGATCCAAGATCCTCACTTACTACTCCTCATAGGAAAGATCATCCTCCAAATGTACCACCTCTGAAGAGAGTATATGTGAAGGTTCTGGTATGTACTTGTTTAACAGGGATACATGAAATACATCTTATACATTGTCCATGGTAGGTGGAAGTGATAGTTTATAGGCCACACCCCTGACATAATCCTGAATTTCAAAGGAGCCGATGTTCCTATGACATAACATCCCTTCCTTTCCAAATATCATGACCTTCTTCCATTGAGATATGCATAGAAATTCCATGTCTCCAACTTTGAACTAAAGGTATCATCTACGATTGTCTGCATAACTCTTCTGTCGACTTTGGGATACCTTGATATGCCGCTGAGTGGTTTTCAACTTCTTCAACATTTCTTTGACCATTTCAGGTCTAGCATATTACGCTCACCGACATCATCCCAACATGTCAGTGTTCATATCCTTTTCCCATAAAGGGATTCATATGGTTCCATTTGGATGCTCTAGTGGAAACTATTTTTTTATGAGAATTCAACTAGTGGACAATGTTGGTCCTGTCCTCCTTTTAATTCCATAGAACATTCCCTCAAAAAGTATTCTAGTGTTTGAATAGTCCACTCAGATTGTTCATCAGTTTGAGGATGATAGGCCGTACTGATGGTCAGTTTAGTTCTTACAACTTGTTGGAGACTTTTCCAAATCATTGAGGTGAATCTTGGATCACAATCGGATACAATAGATAGTGGTACTCTAATCAGCCTTACCACTTCTTTCATGTAAATCCATTCATATTTATATAATGAGAAGTCCTCGTGAATTTCGATAAAGTTATTTGTCTTTTTAAGACGGTCCACAATGACCCAAATATCATGGTTTCCTATGGATGTCCTTGGAAGTACAGTGAAAAAGTTCATAGTAATGTTCTCCCACTTCCATGTTGGTATAGGTAGTTGTTGCATCATACCGTTATAGTTTTACCTCGCAGCCTTCACTTGTTTACATACGAGGTACTTTGATGTATATTCAGTAATATTCATTTTCATATTATCCCACCAAAAGTTTTCTCAGAGATCTCGATACATCTGTGTGCTCCTTGGGTGGATAGAGAAGGTTGAGCTATGTGCATCACTCATAAGATCCTTCTTTTTCTTTGGATTTGATAGTAAATATAATCAATTACAAAATCTTACAACTCCATCCTTGTCAACAATGAACACTGTGGATTTCCCATTTCTGATAGCCTCCACCATTTTCAGAATTTCCACATACTTTCTTTGAGAATCCTTTATTTTATCCCAGAGATATGGTTGAGAAATCATATTAGAAAAGATTGATGATTTTCCTCCCTTAATAATTCCCATATCTATCCTCAACAAATATAATATGATCGGGTCCTTTTCAATTCTCATCATTGATAGAGATGAAGGATCTTTTTTTACTTAGAGGATCCACGACCTTATTTTCCTTACCTTGATGTTAGTTGATTGAGCATTCATAATCCTTGATGTGTTCTATCCATCGTCTCTAGTGTATATTAAACTATTTTTGTGTTAATATATATTTTAGAATCTTGTGGTCAGTTTATATATCACACTTCTCCCCATAGAGATAATTCCTCCAGATTTTCAACGCAATGATCACAGCAGCGAACTCTAGATCATAGGTGGGATAGTTTTTCCCGTGGATTTTCATCTACCTTGAGGATTAGGAAATCTAATTAAAATTTTTCATTAGTACGAATCCTAAAACCTTCTTTAAAGCATAATTGTACCCCACAGAGTTCTCCACTTGTAGGGAGTGTGAGTACTAGCTCAGTGATAAGCCTCTTTTTCCACTCCTTGAAACAGTCTTAACATCCCTAAGTCCAGAGAATCTTTACTCCATTCTATGTTATATTTGTCATTGGTTTTTACAATCAAGAAAAGTTCTTCACAAATATTCAATAATAACAATCTAGACCCAAAAAGATGTGGATATCTATTATAGATGTTTTATTAGGCCACACTTCAATTTCCTTTGTCTTGGGAGGGACTACAGATATCCCTTTACTGATGATAACATGCCCCAAGATTGATACTTCCACTATCCTAAACTCACATTTACTATAATTTTCCTATAAATTCTCCCTTCACAAAGTCATTAACATAGTATTCAAATGGTTCTCATATTCCTCCTTTTCTCTTGGAGTATATATGAATATCTTCAATAAAGACTACCAAAAATTTGTCGATGTAATCTATAAAGACTATTTATTAAATCCATGAAAATACTTGGAGCATTAGTGGGTCCGAAGGGCATCACTATGATGTAACAATGTCTTTACCACATTCAAAAGGAAGTCTTGGAAATACATTCCTTCCTCACCTTCAATTGTTGATATCCTGACCAAAGGTCCAACATAGAAAAATAATTATCCCCATGAAGCAGATATAACAAGTCATCTATTCATGGAAGGGGATACTTGTTCTTTATCCTGATTTTTTTGATCTCATTATAATCAACATGGAGGTGCATTGATGCATCCTTTTTCTTGACAAAGAGGACTGGCGCACCCCACAGTGAAGCACTCAGGCATATAAAACCCTTCTCCAGATTCACTTATAACTTCTTCTTCATCTTTTCCATCTCTACGATGGAAATTCTATAAGGTGTCTTTGATATAGGCTGAGATCTAGGAATAAGTTCAACTGAGAACTCAATATCTCAGTTCAGAGAAAGACCAGACAACTCTTCAGGTAATACATCATTTTAATCCCTCATGATGGGCATGTCTTCAATCAAGATTCTATCCTTTGTTTGAGTCATTTGGGATAGATATTATTTATCATAAAGAAGAAATATCCAAACTCGTGATGATGATTCTAAAGTATATTCATCTTGCTCCTTACACATGTAAATAATTTGAGGATTCTTCAAGATTTGAAGAGTGATCTAGATTTCCTGATAATTGATGATGACTTTTTATAAAGATAGTAAATCCATTCCCAAGAAAACATCAAACTCCACTAAAGTAAGTGTGACAAGATTTTATGGGAGGTTCAGTCCACAAACATTAATCAGGGAGGAGTTATAAAACATGGACACAATAATTTCCCCATTATCTATTCTCATAGATAACATGTCCTCCAAATCTTGAGGTGGTGTTTGAATAGTTCTACTAAACTTGAAAGTTATGAAGGATGGAATAGAACTATAATCAAAAGTATGTTTTCAGTTATTGAATGAATAACTAGCATACCTATCAACACATCGTTGTCTGGATCCGCCTTAGCAGAAGTGATAACATAATCTCCTCCTTGTTTCCTTGGAGGTTGTTTCTGATTTCCTTCACCAAACCATTGATTATAGAAATTTTTCTCATAATTCCCATGTTCCTTGTAGTGGTAACAATGCACCACTGGCTGAGCGTTGATCTGAAACTTTCTTTCTTCATCAAAATTAGCTGTATTTTTCATATCCCTTCAGTAGTTTTTGGCCAGATAACCAAACTTCTCACATTTGAAGTAATTTTTGGTCCCTTTAAACAGTTCCTTGGATGATTTTTCCCACAACTTTTACAAAGTGGTATATTTGGGCCTTTTCCATCATGGTATTTGTTTGTTGAAACACCCATGTTGTTCTCTTTTTTTCGCTTCTTGTCACCAGTCCCACGAGACCCCTAAGAGTCTTCAATATCAAATTCATCCTTGAGAGCACAACATAAAATCTCTTCATAACTATCGAAGTCTTAGATCACCATAAACTTTTGTATACTCTGATTTAGCCCACTAAATAAGTGATCCACCATGATTTTTGTGTTCATCACAACGCCAGAGGTGTACCTTGCAATCCTTGTGAAGTTTTATTCATAAACCCTGATGGACTCATCTTCCTTCTACTTGAGACCAAGAAAGTATCTTTCCATCTTGAGACCGGGGGTTAAAATAAAATATTTATTCAAAATCATCATCTTGAATTCCTCCAAATCCATGGAATCAATTTCCTCACGGGGCTTCGCATTCTTGATTAGCGTCCACCACTAATCAGCTTCTCCATCAAAACGATAAACTACCAGTTTTACTTTATCTTATTTCAATCACTGGAGTACAAATAATATATTTTCATTTGATTGAATCTATTGTTCATCAAGGAGGGGATTAGAAGATCCGCTAAACATGGGAGGCCTTTTTTACAAGAAGGATTATACAGAAACTTTCTCTTTCCTTGGAGGAAGAGGGTGTTCCCCATGATTCATGTTTTTATTCATAACTTGAACCAGCTAAGCAATTACTATCTTAAAGTTTTGAGCACTCATTCACATCATATCAGTCATATAATTAGGGAAATATTCACATTTCATATCACACTGGTTGTTGGAACATGTTCTTCTATTTCCCACCATTAACTATGAAAAAGAATGTACAATTAGAAGGCTTGAGTACTTAACTATTGATCATAAAAAGGAAACATTGAACATAAGAGGAAAAACTTATAAAGGATAACTATATCCTAACTTTTTATTCCTTAGGATTAAATATATGTTATCCTTGATCTATTTATTAACTTATATTCTTATGGGTTTTTTCTTCCGATAATAATGTTTTGTACTAAGATCATGAATTTACCAAAGCATATCCCCATGCAGTGTCAATACCAAGAGTGAATCAAGGCATGTTGTTGTGTATCATTATACACCGTGTCAAGCCTGAATCTCCTTTTCGTAGTTTTCACTCCTAGGTACATCTCTACCAGAGCTGCCTCTACCTTTTTATATCCAGACATGGATGTATTTTGTTAATAAACCACTTAATCTAAAATTACCAAAACATAGGGCTGTTTTCTTATACTTTTCCTCATCCTTAAAGTTCTTACTAACATTCTATATTTCTAATCCCCAAAAATATCTAGACCATCCTCTAATACCATCTATAACGACCGTAGCCTTTTATATATAACATTACATGATTTTAAGCATAATGAATGGTCGTATCATAAAAGACTCCATGAGAGATATATGTTATAAAATAAATGTACATTAATAAAGTAAAATAGGCACATATAATGGTAAGTGATGTAAAACTGAAGTTAAAAAATGTAAGAAGAGTATTCAGGAAATTCATAGCATTAAAACCTTTTATTACGGTTTTAAGGAAAACACAAAAGAGATTTTAAAATAGAAAATGGAATAATATTTTATATAAAACCCTAAGTGAACCAAGATGGTTTTCATAATAAAAGAATAATTATATAAATACAATGGTGGATTAAAACAGAGGATAGTGTGCACTTGAAATTGGGTAGAAATTTGGGAAGTTCCTTTAAAATGAGTTTTCTTAGTGGGAAGTATTGAGGAAGGATTCACATAAAAGCATGTATATCCCCAAAAGAGAATGATAGAAAGATACTGAAACAAGATTTTGGAGCATATAAACAGAATGTAGAAATCTTTCATAAAAATAAAAGACAACTTCATTTGGGTAAAATGAAAGCTAGAGAAACCTGAAGGAATAAAGGCGGTTTGGGTAGAATTCTTTACGAATTATTGGCACAATATTGAGTGTACTTAAGAGTTATTAATGAGAGATAATGGCATTTCAAAACATTTATAAATTTTGAGGATAGTATGGTCTAGGTGAATAATCATACCCTATTAATAGTAATTACACATAAAAGGTCACAACATAGACGACAATCTTAAATAAAAGTGAAATAGAGAGGATCTGTTACCTTAAGTCCGGTGGTGTTATCTACATGATATTAATGAACTGAATAAAATGATTATGTTTAATAATTAATAGTCACATAACCTCTTATATATTTAATTTATTTATTATAACCTTTTTATTTCCTTCAAGACCTTTTTGATTGGTTATAAGGTTTAAATTCATTGTTCAGGTCAGTTTGCTTGCTTGGTTTTTAATGATCGGTTCATGTTCAGATTAACACGTATAAAGAAAGTGGTTGTCCAAAATTTAAGTTGTATGTTATTAGTGAAAATACATGAGATTACTTGGTTATAATAGATCATCTGGTTATTGGGAGGGATATGGAATTATTATATAAATCCTTAGTGATAACCATTTTGGTTAATCAGTGGGATTTGATTACAACAAACATGTTTTGATTTATAAATTAATACCATTTGTACAAAAGGATTATAGAAATTTAACTAGGATATATAAAATATATAATAATCTGGTGTAACCATTAAAAAAATGGTTTCATGACCATAATTAATGATGATAATAGAAATTGGTAAACTGTTTTCCTTGAATGTTCTAAATTAACACATATCAAATAGCATTTTCATTTCTTTCAAATAAAATATGGGGAAAGTGGAGAAGATAATGAAATTTAACATTAGAATAATATCATTCAATTACATTTTTTACTCTATTTATCATATCATTTTGGTTAAGTGAGGTGAGTAAATAAATAATAAAATAAAATAACATAAAAGAAATAAAATAAATAACAGAATTGGAACGAGGAATTTACCTCCTGATTTTAACTCCTTTGAAAGCTTCTTAAGAGGAGAGGATTTGAAATTTTGAAGAGACTAAGGGTAGTTGGACATGGGTAAGGAGATTGGTAGGATATTTGGGTGGAATACTGGCAAGAATAAGGCTTGAGAGGAGAAGAGACAATAGAGACTGAGGGGGGGGGGGGTTATAGTGGGGGATAGGAGGGTTTTCATAATTTTTTAATCATTAGTTTATCAATTTCACTCAAGACAAGATATAGGGATTATTCCATGACAAAAAAACGTAATATATGCATGTGAGTTCATACTAATGGACATTTACATCATCCATAACTCAAGTATAATGCAGATATTTAGGTTTTTGCATTTATTTTGAATTATCAAATTTTACTATTCATCAAAATATCAAGTATTTTAGAAAAATCCCAAAAATTCACCCCAAACATTTTTGATGTGTATAATTCAAAAATTATGCCTATTTTTTAAAAATAATTTTCTAAATATTATTAATTTAATATATAATTAAAATCATAATTTACATGAAGAATACTGATTTTAAAAACTTTATTTTCTTATTCCCACATATAAGTATATCATACTACAAATTGAATCTTATTTATATACTATCATAGGTAAGGTTACTATTCATTAGGGTATGTCAGTATTCATAAGGGTAACATTACTATTCATAAGGGTATTTTTCTATTCACCAAAATTAATTTTTTCGTATTGGTCTCCAAATAACTTACTGATTGCAACCGTGTATATCTGATTATTGAAATTCAAAATAAATAATTGAAAGACATATGTTTAAAGGTCACAAAGTTCTTATTATTTCATTATGTTGTGATTTCATGTGATTATGACATATTTATAAGAAGTAAATTTCTATGGAAAAACATTGGGTTGTTACATTCAATGAAAAAGAAGAAGTTACTAATAAATTCCTTATTGAAAAGTATCTAAACTCTGTGATTATTTATAATAATCTAGTATTGCAGAAAGTCCATGTGCTACAAGTTATAACAAATAAACTTATTTCCCTTAAGATTAATTTACCAGAAACATTACAAGTTGGTGAAATTATTACAAAATTTCCACATATGTGGAAAGATTTTGGTAAATCAATCTTCAAAGAGAGTGATGATATTTCCTTGGAACAATTTCAAAAGTATCTATACATTGAAGAAGAATCCATGATGAGAGATGTGGTTATGGATTCAAAATTTGATACGAAGATTAATTTCATTGAATGAAATTCACAACCAAATATTTCCTCAAATGTCTAGAAGATAATTCAACAATTTAAGAATAAATAAAATCCTTACAAGATGAAATTATAATGATTTATCTATGGAAAACTAGGGAATTTTTTAAAGGAATGTCACTATAAAAATAATATTGATAAATCTATCAAAAATATGATGACTGAAGAGAATCTAGTTGAAATGATATCTGAATTAAATATGATTATTATGAATACAGGATGGTGTCTTGATTTTGGGAAGATATTGTATGTGTGCAAGGATCATTTGATGTTCTGAACAGTTCATGATTGTACTATAATAAAGTAAGTACACCTTGGAAATAATGAATGCATTAATTTTAGTAGAAAAGGAAGTGTAGGGATAATCTAATTTTGGGAAAAATATGAATCTTCTTAATGTTTTGTATTTACCCAAAATTTTAATAAACTAGTTTATATATATATTTTATTTTGTAATAAGGGATTTTGAGTTTCATTCAAACATGACAACGTTATCTAGTCAAAGGAAAGAACATTTTTCGGTTAAGGGTACTCAAATGACAACATGTATCGAATATCCTTTAATAATATGATTGAATATTCTACTTACTTGATTGAATCTTTAATTTATGTCATGATCGTTTAGCAAATTTTAATTATAATTCATTAAAAGTAAATAATAATTTAAACTTAGTAATCTTTTTAAATGAATTTAATAAATGTGAAACATATGTAGAATCAAAAATAGTTAAGAAAAATTTTCATAGTATTGAAAGAATTTATGATATATTAGAATTAGTACATTATGATATTTTTGAATTAAATGGTTCATTAACTCTTTGAGGAAAAATAAATTTAATTTTTTTGTTGATGAATATAGTAGATATTTGCATATAAATATTCTTATAACAAATAATGAAGAGGTAGATATATTTAAAAAGAATAAATCAAAAGTTGAAAACCAATTAAACAGAAAGATTAATTGATTATTCTCAGATAGAGGTGGTGAATACTTTATGAATGAGTTCAATGGGGTCTGAGAGTGAAATTGTATAATTAATCAAATTACTTCTCCCCAAACACCTCAAAAAATGGATTAGCTAAAAGAAAAATCAATAATTTAGTATAAATGGTATATTGGATCATTAATCAATCTAATTTACCATTAAAGTTATGGAGAGAATCATTATTGGTTGCATTTTATATTCATAATATGATTTCTTCTAGGAAAACTAAGTTACCCCTTATGATATTCGGAATGGTAGAAGACATAATCTTTCTTGTTGTAAAGTGAGGGGGTGTTTCGGTTACTCTATAGATTTTATTCCTAAAAATCTAAATTTTTTCCAAGAGAAATTAAAGGTTTTATTTGGATATGTAGAAAATAGAAAAGTATATAAAATTATGGATTTGGGAGATAATATAATTATTGTAACGAAGGATGTAGATTTTTTTGATAATAGGTTTATAAAGATATCGTGGAGGATGTTACTCCACATACCCATATATCTTTTACTCCATCTAGTTAAAATACAATATTAGAGAATAATGTTGATTCTGGATTTGAACATACATAGAGTACAATAATTAGGAACCAGAAACATCTAAATCCCCATTTTTTTCCCATAATTTCATAGTTTTCATTGTAGAGGGTAATCAAAATAATCATATTCTAATTACGTATCCTATAGTATTCAATATTATAGATGACCAACATGCATGTATAGAGTCTATAAATAGTAGAGATATTAATTTATGGAAAGAATAAATTAATGATGAAATGGATTTCATTATGGGGAATAATACTTGGGTCATTATGGATTTACGTAGAGGTTTAAAAACTATTTTTTTTAAATGGGTTTTCAAGAAAAAGTATGATTCCAATGTTAACATCAACGATTTTAAAGCTATATTGGTTGCTAAAGTTTCAAAAAAAAGGATTGACTATTTTGATACTTATGATCTTATATTTTGGATTACATTAATAAGAATTTTATTTTATTTTTATTCAATTATTAATTATTTTCTCCATAAAATGGATGTTAAAAATAATTTTTTAAATGGAGAATTAAATGAAGATATTTACATGGAACAACTAGAAGGGTTTGTTTTAAAAGGTAATGAAAATGAAGTATGTATACTAGTTAAATCTC
Organism: Viscum album; assembly: GCA_963277665.1. Classification (NCBI taxonomy): domain Eukaryota; kingdom Viridiplantae; phylum Streptophyta; class Magnoliopsida; order Santalales; family Viscaceae; genus Viscum; species Viscum album. The sequence goes on from OY728144.1 coordinate 399,748,055, forward strand.
TTTATGGCGTTAAACAAGATCCAAAGCAATGGCATGAGAAATTTTATTATATTATTTTATCTAATGGATTTACTCATAAAAATATAGATAAATGAGAATATTCAAAGTTTAGAAAAGAATATGGAGTTATTACAAGTTTATAAGTGGATGACATGTTACATTATAGAACCAATGTGATTGGAGAAAATGATAAAAATATTTATTTATCCTTTATGTTTAAAATGATATATATTTTAATAGTTAATTCTATTGTGGGTATTAAAATTAGAAAACATTGTGGGGGTTATTCCTTAATTTAGTATCATTACATAAGATAAATGTTAAATATATTTGATCATCTGGGTTTCAAAGATTCTAATAATACATTTTATTATAGTGTTAAAATTTTTATGAATATTCGAATATCTATAGAAAAGCATGAGTATGAGAGTGAATACGCTTCTTTAATGTATGCAATACATTGCGCTAGTCCTAATATTTCTTTTCCGGTATGAAAAATGAGTAGAGATACTAGAAATCCTAGCATGGAACTGTTAACTCACTATTTTCTCACATGGATGAAAATTTGACAAAGGGAAATACCTTAGTGATATGAGAAGAAGTGAAATGAACAAGTACAAGGATCATAAATCCCTCTAATGACCATTTACCCAAGTACCACAAAGCCCTGTCAGTGCTCAGGGCACATGCACATCATCCTACTCGACTGGTCTGATTAAGATCCTACACGAGATATCCACACAAACCCCTATGTTAGATATCTCCTGCACCCAGGGTCTCATATTTTCCTATAAATAGGACCCTAGGGGCTTCATTTTTATGGATGAAAATTTCCAAAGGCCTCTCAATGATTTCATTTCCGTAGTAATTTCTCGAGGCCTAAATAACCTTCTATGTACTCCTTTGAAAACTAAAGAGATGGGAATTAAATAGGTATAGTGAAACTAAATTCCTAATGCGGTTTAAAATAATAAATACCTACTTGAAACACTATCTACCCCATCCTTGAAGAATACTAGTGTGAGGTCCCTTCTTTAAGCATGGACCTACATGAGCCTCTTCTAGGAACACCTGTGGAGACCAGTGAAGGATTGAGAAAGATATCTCCCAAGTATAGATTCCCAGGTGGTCCTTCACCCAAGGTACTATCACCTCACCTTACATATCTATGTGACACCCTTTGTTCTCCCTAGCCTACCTACATGATCCTCCTTCAACTCTCCCAATCCTCTACCCTACACGAGCCACTGATCTGTCCCTCTTCAAGGCCATTCATGTAAGGGAATCTTTTAAATAGGATCCCTTGCATGGGATGGACCAAATTGAAACCTCCACTAAAGCCTTAGGACTGGCACAACCATGGTTGGTGGTACACTATCGTGTCCCCCATTTGGATTTTCATTCTTTTGTTCAAGGTTTTCCTACAATGTATTTACCAGGTTGTTAGTTTCTTGAGGGTGTATATGGTTTTTAATTCCCTGAGTCACGAAGACCCCTACCGTAGAGATAGTGTTAGGAAGTTCTTGGTCTCTAATATAAGGACTAGCACCATGTACCACCCTTTTCATCTCTAGGACCCGGATCCTCTAGTACCAATTGGGTAGGGTATATATTACCATTGATTTTACATTCAACCTAGAATGAGATATTTCTACCTCTCTAGGGGATTGATTTTAGGGAATTCCTCATAGGGTATGCCCCTAGCCTTTATTTTGAGAGGTTTCACTCCTACTTATCTCTACCTCATGGATTCTGGGTCACAATGGGGGTAGGCATCAGATTCCTCTCTTCTCTCTCCTATACCCTCAGCCTATTCCATAAGAAATGGTGGAGAAGTGTGTGGTTTTATAAATCTTTTACTCTCCCTTTTCAATCAAATTATATCATGACTCGTCCTAACTCTTGTAGATATAGGAGATATACATGATTGAGTCATCCACTAAGTCCGATGCCTGTTTTGGAAGGGTATCATCCTTTGAATATTCCTCTCACCTTCCTCAGAGTACCTCCACATGAATAGGTCCTCTTGGCCATGTATATAACCTCTGGTCAAAGAAGATTGTGATGTATTATGGATCTTTTGTTTACTCGTGTTTTCCACAATGATCATGACTCATGTAGTCTTAGAGGTAGATTATAGACATGGAATCCACATGATACGCAATCCACAGGCTTCCTTTTTAGGAGTAATCCCTAATAATTTTATCTTAAGGGAATCTTATCCAGAAGTAAGACCTAATATCTTGTCCATTGGAATCCTTTTCTGTGCTAATCCCCAATCGTAACACCCATTCATCAAGGAATCCTCTTTAAGAGATATTCCCAACACAATCCTCTCAAATAGCCATACCTCTTCACAATACAAACCTGAGAGACTCCATAGGTATGAGTCCTTACAATAGAACTACTCGTGCTTTGATTCCCGTCCACATGGGATACGTAGGAAGCCTCCATGAGGCCCAAACCCAATAACCCAAAATCAAATCTATTCTCTATAGTCCATATTCCAAATAGTGTCTAGTAGAGCCTAGAAATTTATACCCTTTCCAGGTTCCCTGGGCTTCATCGACATAAGTCCAACTCCAAACTCTAACCTGTAACCATTCCCCTAGATGTCCATTTCACATGATGTTAAATTGTATGGTTAGGTCCTTATCACATAAACTTAAAAGGTATGATGTCCCTATTATGTGTCACTAAACAACATGGGATTTCATTCCCATCCAGATAGGATAGGTAGAAAGCCTCCATGAGGCCCAAAACAACCACCCTTTATCAACCCTATTCTCACTGGGTCACATTCCCAGTAGGGTCTAATTCAACACGGAAATCCATTTCCCTTCCCAGTTCCCTGGGATTCTATAGCTTAAGTCCCACACCAAGATTTTACTAGGCACCTTCCACCCATAACGTCCTTTCCACATGATGATAAATGTTATGGATAGGTTCTTATCTCATGGCCTTAAAAGGTATGATGTGCCCCATTAAGTGGAACTGAAATATATGGTTCTAATTCCCTTAATGAAGATATATAGGAATCCCATCACATGGGTTTGATACCAATATCAAAACAACCCCCATATACCTAGATTACAATATACTCTAGAGTGCCCCACTACATGGATAAAAAATCATCATCCTCATAGTAACGACCAAAGAATCTCTAATTAAAACAAAAGAAGATAAAATCACTGGAGAATCTCGGATACATCTAGATATCTCCATTGATGAAGAACCCTGGATACATAAAAATGATTCTAAATTATATACATGTTAATAATTAGTTGTTAATTCAATGGTTATCTATGTCATAATTGGGAAATAATGATGGATTCCGAAACATATATTAAATATACAAGAAAGACCTAGAGTAAGAAATAATTTCCCCAAAAAGTGTGTGATGAGACCGATCTCCCATCCTATCGACCAATGCGATTTCATAAACATAATTAGCCAAACATCCCAAAAAATTCATACCATTGGAAAGAAGGTCTCCATGGATATAGAACCTTTGGGTGTTTTTGGTTTCAGGAAAAAAGCTGTTGGAATCCTTTTGGAAATAGTGAACCTAACTTGAATGATTTCACCCAACTCACTCCCCTACAATCGAACATCAGGGAAACCAATTCTTTTAGGGAAATAGAAGTGGTGAACATGACATGACTCCTCAACCATGATGATAATGTCACCCATATTTCAGGCCCCTTTAACTTGATAAAAGAGATAAATACAAGAAAATCGATCAGACATGTGTTGATTCAAATTAGATGATGCATTGTTGGGATTTTTCTTGTGTTTTTCATATACTCATGCACTTCCATTTTGAACTCCCCTCAATCCAACGTCTTCCTTTCAGCTACCACAGATGTACTCCGCGACCACTACTCACATCAGGTCATTTTTCTAGTAAAGGATTACATCCCCATCCTAGTATCTTCAGTGTTGGGTCTCTAACATGCTAGTTTGGGAGTGTCATCAAAACAGTACCATCCCGATCCTAGAGATTTCCTGACAGGCCCTCCAGCTCACCAAGCACCACCGATCGTCTGATTAGCAATGATCGATGGTCTTGAAGAAGATGGAGTTGACTACCATATTAAACAATTTTGGTATTTTTTCACCATAACATGACAACCAATCCATCCCATTTCTCATGGAGGCAGATCATGAGGCCACATGCGACCTCATCTAGAAGAAACATGGGTTAGTTTTAGGGGCTCCTGCTAGTAATCACCACCACTAACACTACATGTTAGTAATCCCTCAACATGATGAGGGTTATATCCTCGGCTGACTGGCCCAGGTCATCCTAATCCAGGCATGCAAGACGGCCCGCTAGGGATAATGACCCCTCACTCAGGAGTAGGGCTATACCACTATCCCTTTAGGATAATCCCACCAATCTAATTTGGTGGACAACTATGTGCGGGAAAATACACCCTCCTAACTTAATTCATCCATTCATCAGACTCACCTGAAAATATTCAACGAATCCCTCCAACCATGTGTGATTGCTAGCCAGAAATAGGGACATACACCTACCTATATTTACAAAGCCTACCAAAAAACATGTCTTTAGAAACCTGACGAATCCCATAAACCATGTGTGGTGGTAGACTACAAGGAGGCACACACACCAACATTGATTCACCAATCCTTAGAGAACATTCATTTATACACATCCATAGAAGTCAATTGGAATGTCCCGATGATATGAAGGTGGTAGGCCCAAATCTATGACCCTACACATGAATACACTACATGTCCAATAGTAGGAATGAGAGGATAAGAGAAGACATATACACATACTTTAAATATGAAATGATCATATATCCTGATTCCAATCACTAAATTCACCAATAATATCATGGAAATGATTAAAGGGAAGCTAAAAAACCCAAATCACATCCTACATAATTTCCAGAACAACATAATGATGATTATAGTATTTCCCAAGGGATAGACACCCATCTCTGTCCCCAAAACAAGGTGTCTCATCAGTGTTTCACCCCATAGCAGACACACACCTCTGCTATCATCCAAGAGGGTCATGGGGAAACTCTTCCATATTATACTAACAGTAAGATCATATGAATACACCCATTCCAATTTGAAATCATAGGCCCATCGTAAAGGACACTCTATGGAAGCCACAAACACCTTCCCATGAAGACCACTCCCCCACCAAGTGGCCCCAGTCACATGCAAGAAGGTATCTAAGAAGAATAATCATCAAACATGATTGTAAAATCAAAATTAGGTTAATGATCTATCTTTATTTAATTATAGAGTTCTTGAATCCCTTAGATGCTTTTCTCTGGAAGATCAAGATTCTACTCTCCCATTTCTACATTAAAAGAGTAGTAGTAATAATTCTATAGTTCCTCTCGAAGCACTTCACCATGAAGGATTGATTCATGAATACAATCTGATCGATATCGAGAGCCCATATTCTGATGAGAGTCACAAAATCCCTTATCATGGATAGAATATCATGGAGAATGAGGGTCTTCCCCTTGCTATAATCTACCATGGTGGTCCTCCCCATAAGGATGTTCTCTATACAGTAGTATTTCATGTTGTCAATAGAATTATCCAATTGGAAACGTATTGATGAGAAATACTTCCTATCATGAAGATGTTTTGAAAATAAGGCAATCCATTTTTGATGACTTGTCATTGGCTGGTGAAATCCTTTCTCATTCAGAAGAAAAATTGAGGTTGAAATCATTCTTCAAACCTTCTTCAGATCGCTTTCCTTCCAACATTATAAAGGAAGTCCCAATAAATCATACCATTTATGATAAAGACGTAGGAAACAATACCCTTTGGTCAGACCATGTGAAGGATCCTCTAGTGAAAGATGAAGAAGATATGCTAAACATGAAAAATTATCTAGCTAATGATGACATACCAATCCTGTTTTTTCCTTTATCCACCACTCAATACAACATTACAGACACATTTTTGGAAGATTGTGTGAACATAATATTTCTTAATATATGGAAAACTATTCATTACATAAAAGGAAATTTATTACCTTATTATGAGTATCAGGGTCAAGTTAAGGTAATAGAAGGATTGTGAAACCAAATTAAATTGGTAGCTCTCCTAGCTTCACAACATCCAAAGATATAGAAACAACAAGGATCCCTTCAACTTGCATGCCTCATATCATTAATGAGATTTCAAAAAATGATTGTTGATAATCCATTTTGTGTTTTTATCAATGGATGGGGTACACATGGAGACTTATATTTCACCACGTCCCCTACCCAGAAATGTTTTCCAAAGATTGTAACATGTAATTTTATAGCTTTGTGCTGGCTTAAAAAAATAGAATCTCTTCATAACCAAAGACATGCTAAAAAAAAAGCCCCAACCAACTCTCACAGACATCTGTACAAAAGAGATGATTATATTGAGATACTTTTTCATCAAGAATATTATAATATCAATAAAGCCTCCCATTTAAGAGAAATTCTTTGTCTGATAATGGAATTTTCATAAATAGTGCAATGTTCTTCAAAAGCGGGTGATGTTAGTGCATGCAAAATGATATACCCAACCCATGTCTGAAAACAAATCTATAGAATAAAAATGGTATCCATGATGGAAGAAGTAATGGAAGTTCTGGAGAATCCCTAACCATCAGGGATGGGGGATTTTCAACCCACCCTTCAAGGTCAACAAACCAGGCCCGAAGGGTTGTGAATGTGGAATGGAAAGAGCCCCAGCCCTCAGGGATGTGGGATTTTTTACATCAACAGCCTTATATATAGAGGATATTAGAATTATTCCAATTAGAGAAAATTACATAGAATGTATCCTCCCATTACATCCAATTATTTGATCTGGTACTATCATTAGGGACTACAAAAACTGAACTATATGGAGATTCCCTTAAAATTACATTCCAACCAAGAAACTCCCAGAGAATTGAAAAAGGAGAGGAAAAAGCCTCATAGAGGGGGCCAAAGGATAAAATCTTGCAAAGACAATGGTATAATTATTTTAATGAATCTTTCAGCTATTAATTTCATCAACAACACCCTCATAGATTCTTTAGAACACAAGGAAAATTTGGAGGATGATTTATAGGACAAAGTTCTGGTTCACAATGTGGTCCACAATGAAAGAATTAAAGGAGGTATTCTTACCCGAAATTATATTCTTTCCCTAAATTTTGAAATTACCTCAGATAATATATCATTACTACCTCAAAAGTCCTAAAAAAGGAACAGGTAAGGGTTATATTTTACCACACCTACCTCTCGAAGAGATTAATCCCCTTTCTTTGGAAGAAATATTTTCTCAACAGGAGGAAGAGATAATGTTTTTGAGAAAACTCAATGTAAAACTACTCCAAAGAAGACTTCCTATAGGATATAGTCTATAAGAAGATTCTCAACTCATTCCCCTTATCAGAGTACCTCAAAAAAGAGGGTTTTTTACAATAAATAAAGTGGATTCGGAACACCTGACCAATGTGGGATACCAACCACCAATATATTTGGATCACAAAAAAGTATATTGAGAGTTTACTCCATTGGTTTCACGACCATAATAGTGTTAGAAACATTCTTATAGGCCTACCCCTATAGGCTACCCATAACAAGAATCGGTAGTACTGCCACCAATGGCCCTACCGACTACCATACCAGTTCATGCTCTAGATCAGCCAGAAATTCCTCAAATGATTATAAACACTATTACTTCATTAATTAACTAAATGGATGGAATGGAGGAATTATGTGAACTAATACAACCAGAAAATTATCCTAGACCTGAATGGGTAGATCTGACTCTTCCCCCGCCAAACATTGGAATTTATATGTTTCCAATTTTTAATGGCTTGGGAAACATGGGGCAACACTTGATGTATTTCTTCTCTAGATGTTAACCCATGATGGGTACTCCTAAAACACAAGTGGCCATGAACCTCAAGTGGTTCAAGCAATAACTGCACGAAAAAACCTTTTTTTGTACACAAGTTTACAGGGTCGGTCAATCACGTGGTGGGAAGTCCTCCATCAAATATTTCACTTCATGTTCAGCGCAACTCTTTAGAAAACAACATTCTTTGACCTCTTGAACTGTAAGAAGTAGGAGAATAAAAGTGTCTCAGATTTCATTTCTTGATGGAAACGATTAACATACTCCTTGAACCTAACACTCCCTCAAGAAGAGTTATTTTCTATCTGTATAGTGAATATTTGCAATGCATAACACATGCATCTTATTCCTTTAAAATACACATGAGGGTTTCAAGACCTTTTTGAAATTGATCAAAGGGTGGAAGAATCCATTATAGAGACCAAATCCAAGTCCCGAGTAATTCCATAAATTCAAGGAAAGAGAGCAGGGACAGTAGAGGCCTTTACAATTAAACTTAATCAAGCCCCTATACCCACTCCCGCTAAAAAGGTCACACCATATTGTGTGGATCCACCTCATGAGAATCCAAAATAGCACCCACCTCATCAGAATGATCAAAGAGAATAGAGGTAAAAGTAGTTTGAGGGTATGGAAAACATGGTCTATTATTTTTTAAACAACCAAATCCATGGATACTTCATCTCATCATTAGAAAACAACTTGGCCATGTTACTAAAGACCATGAATCCCTGTAAATAAGGTGATGAAGATATCCAAAATTATTTACCCTTCCATCTAGTACTGGGTCACCACATTCAGGTTTGCTTTGTTTTCAAATAACTCCGACAAAATATGGTGGAATCTGGGCAGGTGAATCTAAAAAATTTACATGCAGATACTTTTTCTATAACATAACCAACTTCATCAATAGTTTATTACTTAGAAATTCAGTCCTTTAAAAAGTGACATATATAGGTGGGTAAGAACAAACACAGGAAGATGAGATCATGTCAAGAATAAAATTATTCTTGAACTTAGAGGACTTCATGTCAATGGTCTCAAAGGCCTAGGAACTACCACGCCAAATGGCATAGAAAGGTTCCACCCACAAGATTGAATCTTCATCTGACGAGGAGTTAATTTTCAATTCCATTAAAGTTATTCACTTAATTGATTCATTCAAATATTATGATCATGGTTATGAACCCTAATTTCCTACCCATTATTGGGGAAATGGGGTTATAGGTCTTAAGGGTTGACGATACATGGGTAGAAATGATTTTTATAAAAGTTACTACATTAACCAATCCCCTACTCAAACTATCTATGTGGATGAAACTAATGGGAGAGCTCTCCAGAATTACTGGTAGGAGTATGGAAGTCCCACCCAACATGATAGGGTCATCTCTGACATGATCATCCTAGAATATTTACTTGAGGAAATTCCACAGCCTAATAAACCTAGATGTACAGGAATACTTATCCATCCTAATCCACCAAGATTAGAAGCACCTTAAACTCCTGTTTCAATGACTAATATTTTGTACATAGGGAACATCATCTCTCAAGGCACATACAAAAGAACACCCACATGCTGGGAAGCATAGAACTTTAGATAAAAAATCTGATTTATTAAAGTAATTAGCCTTGGTACCAACCAAGTTGTCAATCCTAGATGCTTCAAGTCTGTCAAAATACCTTTGAGAATTAATCATAGAGGCCTTGTTGAGACCCCTGTAGTTTAAAGTTGAGGTTTCCACTGCTGATGTATATCATACAGAGAATGATCCTTCATAATTATATATGATCATCTCTTTCATAGACCAGGATGAGTTTTATATTATAGAAGGATTGGTCTGGAACATATATATATAATTTAGGATAAATGACATTGATATCTCATAAGCCATTATTGATAATGAAATAGGAGTCAACCTCACATCAGCGCTGACACTTCAGCAATTGGTTTTCAATGAATCTAGCTTGTCCCCCTCTACCTTAATGTGACATGGTTATGATAAGAATGAGAAACATTCTCTCAGATAAATCTAACTCAAGAATCATTCTGGGTATATTTTTTCTAACTCAAAATTTATGGTTGTTATATAGGATAAAACCTTCAATGTTTTTTTGGGAAGACCATGGCTATATCAGCAAGCAACTATCCCCTTGTCATACCCCCAATGCATCAAATATTTTATCAATGGTCAAATTAGGGCATTTCATGGTGTAAAACCCCCATTCAAATCCTATGCATCACAATACATTGACGCAAGGTTCTACTATAAGGAGGGAAAATAATCCATAACTGATAATGTCACTGAGATCTCTGCCCCAAATTTCATGGAGATGATCCCAACTAACCCTTTCAAGAGGCTCTATGTAGAACACATGCTTCCCATAAATCGAATTGAAGGGTTGGGGCTAGATTCAAGAACTCATTCAATGATTTCAATAATGGTATTAGTGAAAACTGAACCCAGTAATGTAGGAAACGTTTTCAAATCTCCGATTAGTAATGAAATCCTATATGAAAATGTCCTCATTACACCCCCAAGAATAAAAAAATCCATGTTATATTAGCTAGGATGGAAGAATTTGTCACATTAATGGAAAAAGATAGAGATGCTAATTCTTAGTCCCTCATCTCCCCCTTTTAGCTCAAAAAAGGACACAGGCCATTGATTGATCCAAAAATTATTTCTCCATCTTCCAGATGTCAAAATTATGAATCCTTCCCTAACTTTGAGAATCTTGCATCATCACCTACCTCCCAGGTAGAGGTTAAAGAAGTAAAGAACGAGGAATATGAAGGATATGAATACCACAAGGATGCCCCTCCATCATTTGAGGAATTCATCTCCACCACTATGGATGAACACAGATAAAAAACCTAGGAACAAAAGAAGATCAATGACCCACTTTGATTATTGCAGACATGAATGATAAAGAAAATGAGGTGTATACATCCTTACCAGAACAACACTAGGATTTGTTCACAAGGAATTACATAGAGATTCCAAAACCTTACCCAGAGGTGGACACCCATCACATGGGTTTTTTGAATGATCAATGGGAATACAAACAAGCAGTCATAAGGACACATCAAACTCATGCCTCCAAAATTGATGATAAGGTGGATAATCTCATTAAGGATGACTTCATCAAAGAAGTATAGTATCCAAAATGGATAGAAAACATTGTCTTGATGAACAATAAAAATGGTAAAATTAGAGTTTTCATTGACTTCAGATATCTCAATTGGCACTGTCTGAAAGAAGACTTCTCAGTTCCAATCATAGAACTCATAATTGATGAAATGAATAGTTATCAAGACCTCTACTTCATGGATGTAAATTTAGGGTACAAAAAAATTGTATGGACCTAAAATATGAAGAATCCAAAGCTTTTAGATCCCACAAAGAGTATTTTTCTATTGATTAATTCCTTTTAGAAATAGTAATTCTAGTGCCACATACCAACGTGATATACACTGCATCTTCAAACCCATTATGATGAAGTTTGTTGAATGCTAAATTGATGATCTAGTGCTCAAGTCCTAATAATTTTTTCATCACTTGGATGATCTAGAGACTATTTTCAGCAAGCTATGGATACCTAGCCTGAATTTGAATATCTTAAAATGTTATTTTGGTGTAACCTTGGGGATGTTTCTCAACATTTATGTACAACATTGTGACATCAAAGTTGACCATGAGAAAAAAATATATCCTTAGAATGTGACCACCTCAAAACCTTAAAGTGTTTATAGGAATTTAAGGAAACTTGGCCTATATTCATAACTTAATAACCAACCTTGCATGCAAGTTTTTTCCACATCAAATAACTAATGAATAAGGGTGTCACATATCAGTGGACCATAGATTTCAATGAGGCATTTGATAGCATCAAGAAGTACATCACGAGTCCACCAATATTAATACCACCTATTGAGGTAAAGAAACTCATATATTTGTGATAGCCCTAGATATACCATGAGGCACCTTCCTTTCATAAAATAATGATGTCGAGAATGAAAAAAACCTCTATATCCTTAGTCAATCAATGTAAGATACTTAGACTTGTTTTTTAAGATATTGAGAAAAAATACTTGGTATTAATATTTGTAGTTAATAAACTGAAGCACTACCTATAACACAATGAATTCCAATTTCCCACTTTCAATATCTTGTTCAAGTATATTCTCAATTTCCCTATGTTGAAAAGATGTCTGGAATGATAGGGAGTTATTTTTCAGCAGTTTGATATACAGTTAATGCCTTAGAAGGCAGTGAAAAGATAGGATTTGGAAGATTCCCTTATAGAATACCTATCTACACAAGCAAAAAATTAAATTCTAAACTACCTATTGAAGATATATTTCTATTCAGTATATCTAACAATCATGGGTAATGTATTTTGACAGCACATCTAGGAGCATAACAGGGAAGAGAATGGAAGACCCTAAGCTCAAAAAATTGGGCCAGGGATGTTGATTATATCTATAGAAATGGCAGTCTTATCTTACTCTATCCTATTATTAGAAGGCTGTACCAATAGTGAGAAGGAATATCCGACCCTCATTATAGAACTAGAATTGGCACTCAAAATACCGGTGGACTACCTGGAGGTGAAAGGGGACACATAGTTGGTTATCAAATAGATCAATGGGGATTACACCATCAGAAAAGAAGAACAAGCCCCACTACCTAACTGTGTCTGAGGGTTGATGGAAAATTTTCCCTCAGAGCCAACATTGACACATGTCCCGCAATCACAGAACTCCCAAGAAGATACATTGGAAAATGTAGCTACATCCCTAGAAGATCCAATTTATGATGAAATGATCATCAACATTGCCAATCTCTACATTACTGTAGCGGAGTGTAGTAGCGGCGGGACTGTAGCAACGGTGGGCAGTATAGTAGTGGCATGTCACTATAGCAGCGATAGGGTATTATAGCAACATCAGAGTACTGTAGCAGTACTATTCACAGAATTGGCCTCAGGATAAAAATTTGGGCCTACGGGCCACGTAATGGGATAAATTCCCACAGGGACTTCAGGCTATATAATGGGTCTCTCTCTTCATAGTTAGAAGAGGTCTTTGATTTGCTTTAAATAATAAATGAGGCTTAGGCCCCAACCATTGAAAAAACATTTTCCACGATCAAAGAACTCCCATGCAGATACATTGGAAAATATAGATACATCTCTAGAAGATCAAAATTATGATGAAATGGTCATCAAAATAGCCAATCCCAAAATGATTTCACCTTTTGTTCAAGTTGGAATTAAAGAGATCAATGAATTCATCCCTATCTATGAACCATATGGTCCTACCACTAGTTGGGTGATTTCGATCATGGACTACCTTTATAATGGATTCCCTTCATAGGATAGATCTAAGAAGAAAACAATTTGATGAGGTGAAGCTAACTTCACCATTTTTGATGGACCAAATTACAACAAATTACTCAACAAATGAGGATTTGATGGACTCATTCTCAGATATATTGATGGGGAAAAGACTACGACTATTATGGAAGTAGTACATGATAGATCCTATGGTTCCTAGGAGTCAACGATAAATATTTACCATTAAATGAAATTTCTTGGATACTGCTAGTCCACTATGACATAGGATTGCATGGAATTCACCAAGAAATGTAATTCATATCATCTAATTTACCACTTCATCCATCAACCCCCAGAGTTTCTACATAATGAAAAATACTATTAGATATTCTTCATATAGAGAATGGATATTATGGGGTCGTACCCCTAGCTACAACCAATCAGTTCACGTATATCCTCACTACTACATATTTCTTCTCCAAATGTGAAAATAAAATACCCCTCAAATAAGATGGGGCCAAAATCATTGTAGGCATCATTACAACCAACATCATTACTAAATTCAGTTTCCCTCACATGATACGAAGGGAAAACAACACCAACTTATGATCTGTTATGGTGAAAAAGCTATATCCTGTGTATAATATCAAATACACACATACCTATCACTATCATTAAGTAGCTAATGGATAGATAGAGTCTTTAAACAAGACTTTGTAAAACATACTATCGAATATGGTGGAAAAAGAAAAAAATTATTGGCCTAACAAGATCTTTCATTCCTTATAAGATTACAGGACTACAACCCATACTACTATATAAGAAACCCCATACTCATTGGTATATAAAATAGAAGAAGTTCTACCCATTGAGGTCCAATTTCCATCACTTTGTATTTCTATCTGTTACCATCTATCTATAGATGACCAATCCAAAAATTGACTTTGTGAATTGGAGCAACTGGATGAAAAAATATTGGATACCTTGCATCACTCAAAGGTCTGTCAGAATCATTGTGTGAGCCTTTAATAAAAAGGTTCACCTTCGCTCTTTCCTCTAAGGAGATATTTTATTGGTCCTCAAAAATCCAGTGATAATGGGAAAGAAGCCTCCAAATCTTGAACCAAAGTTCTAGGGAACTTACTTCAAACATATAGTCTACTCTAACAGAGCTCATTCCATGATCTTTGAGGATGTAGAAATTATTATAACTCTAACCAATGCAAGAATTATGAATATCTATTTAGTGTAATTTTAAAATATTCATCCTGTTTGTAACATGTTACAATACATAGTGGGTATTTGTTTCACAATCTTAAAAGGCATGAAATAATGTCCATGCCACATGATGTTAAACTGCATGGGATCATTTTCCTTATTGTCTGATGATAAACTGCATGACATAAGGTCCTAGTTGTATGAATTAAAACTATAATACACCATTCATCCTCATCGTATGACATTAGACTTCATGGTTAACGTCCCTCACATTTGATGTTAAGAAACCCCCAATGTACTACAAGTTGAGATACTCTTCCTGGTCCCTTAAAATTGGGCCTCCATCTCAGGTATATGTCCCATCCACATTCCTCCAACCCCTTAGATGGTAAAAATTTCGTCTTTGATAGACATGAGGATGAAAATATGGAAAACTCCTATGAATAATCCCCAATTACAACATTGACACTCTATAATGGAATTATTGCTCCCTTTATAGGTATAAGTCAAAACATTATGACATTCTTACCGTAATATAGTAAACTGCATGACCAACATCCTCATCATATGATGATAAACTACATAATCAATTCAAGAACAATGTGTAGATCGATTCTCATTCCAATGGGATATATAGTGACACTAGGATCTTCGATCTTGAGTCCATCCACAAAATAAAAATATTTATATCCCCTTTTACCTGGGTAAAAACTAGGTTCGAACAAGGAAATTTTCTAGAATTTATGGCTTGATTCTCATGACAATGAGATACATAGTGACACATGATGGGACAAACCATTATTCTAGAAAATTCTAAAGCCCATTTTTTCGTTTCAATGCCCCATTGATGTGGGAATTTTTTAAGAAGTACTTGTTTTTTATTCTTGCTCCAGAATGATATGTAGTGATGCCCAGATCTTCTATCTCAGTTCCAACAATAAAAAAACACCATTCCCTGTGTACAAATCAGACCTATACATGGTACCTCCCATGAACCACATGTGGATTGATTCTTATTCTTATGTGATATATAGTGATTCCAAAATTTTCATTCTAGGTCCCATCTTTAACATTTCTGTTCATTGACATTAATTCAACATCATCCTTACCACATAATGTTAAACTGAAATGTATTTCAAGAACCATGTATGGAATTATTCTAATACTAATGAGATATGTAGTGATCTCTAGATCATATCTTCTAGCCCATCCACAACATAATCTAAACGAACACATCCTTAACTTGTGCTACCTTTTTATATGAGATAAATTTTTTCAAATCCTTATTTATACCACTAAGTATTGCTTATGTGAGCTTATGATATTTGGTACAAATATCCCCTACATAAGTAAGGAATATCAGTTTTCACTGGGGTTACCATGGTCTTAGATACAAGACCATAAAAGGCACACCATATGTCCTCCTCTCATGAAAATAAACATAATGATTTCATTAAGAACTATGTGTGGATTGATTATCTTTTCAATGAGATATGTAGTGACGTTCAGATCTTATATCCTAGGCCAAGCCAGAACATAATATAGAAAATTACCCCACTCTCCCATGTATGAGTCAGATATATATGAGGGAATCCAATATAAGTTCTTGCCCTATGCATGAAACCATATCAAAATCTCCCCATATCCTCCACAATTGAATTTAATCAGTGTAGTGGAAATTTATTTTTAGAATTACATGTTGCTTGATTCTCATCTGATTGAGATACATGGTTATGCCTAGGGCATAATTCCTAGTCCCAGCCATAGGGGAATGAAAAATCCTCCCTCTTCTGCATTTAAAAAAATATATGTTTAGGATATTTAAATCTAGGTGCCCACATAAAGGGGTTCTCCAAGTAAAAAGGGGTGGCCCCTTCTACATATGAGTTAGGTCTATTCAAGGGACTCCAAACCCATGACCAATATTGGTATAAATTATTTCTTTATGATTAGACATATCCATTTTTAATTTCATAATCCTAATCTTAAACAATTTCATATTTTCATAATCTATATTCATCCTCTCGTGGAAGAATGTTTGATACTTAAAAGATATTTTTCTTAACTATGATGTGACAAACCCTAGCAATATTTACATAAAGTATCCCACAAAATAGGTTTTTATCCAAATGATTCTACTATTTTAATATGTAGTAAGATTCCCCAATTTTCTTACATAAAAAACCCACAAATTTGGTTTGTCAACAAGTGGTAACTTCTCTCTTAGGAAAAGCATATTCAATCCTCATAAGATTTGATGAAATTATGTTGGGACCCATGATTCAAAGCTTTCTATGATCATTACACATACATATTTCCTTTATCCTTTATCCTGATCTGAAAAGTTCCAAGACTATAGTTTAAAACTTCCTTGTTCATTTCTTAAGTACACTGGAATGACATTATCTTGATAATCCATATATCACATATCATTTCTAAAATAATATGGTTCTAGTTATATGACCAAAAACTATAAGGACCACATTTCCTATATTGGGTTTTACCATTACATGAAACCTTTTCCCCCATTCCTTTAGAAATTTGAATTTTAAATTATTCTCCCATAATTAGGTAACTACCATTGGCAAACCAAACTATATGCCTAGGAAAATTTGAATCTCTATAAACATCCATTGACATTTAGTAGTATAATGTCAAAATTTCTAAGAATTTATTTTCCTGACTATACTTTAACACACCCCTTTTGTCATTACAAAAATCATTTCACAAAATGGGGTTTTCAGCCAAGGGATTCCTCTATTGACTATGTTGTAATATGCCCGAGTCATCTTTTCATAAAACAGACCACAAAACATGTTTTTTCAAAAAGTGGTGACTTAATTATTGGGTGAGAAATCCTCTATAAAAATGATCCTCTTTCCTAATACCACTCTTCAATCCTAAGGATCCCCAAATCCAAGATTAAAATTTATCCACTCATGCTTGAATATGGTAGCAATTTTTTTGGATAAATGATCAGGAAAGGGGAAATCCATTAGGCTTTCGATCAATGTTTATGAACTTAAACTATAACCCCTAAGGTTCTTGCTATATTGATTTAAATTTCATAACATAATGTCCTTACTGTACTACTTTAAACATCATAACATAATTTCCTTGTTGTATGAATTTAAACAACATAGAAAAATTTCCTTGCTGTATGAATTTAAACTACACAACATAATTTCCTAGTCACAAGATGTTAAAATATATGAAATCATCCATTCCATAAGATGATAAACCATATGATTAATGTCTCAGTCACATGAAATATAACTAAATGATACATGAATCTTTTTCAAAAGAGGGCCTTCCCTCCTGACATTGATCATCTAAAAAAATGTACCCTCATTAACTCCATACAAATTCATGAAGGTGAGGTTTTTATTTCCTTAAAAATTTCAATATAGATATTCACATCATTCTCAGACACTTTCCAATGAAAAAACCACCCATCGTGGTTTTTAAAAAATATGAATCTTTATAAAAATTGGCCATCAGTGATAGAATATCGTAATTCTTAAGAACTTATTTTCCTAATGATGTTGTAATATTCACCCATTGGATTTGCAAAAGTTGCTCATAAATTTAACATATTGTTAGCTAAAGCATGCAATTATTCGACTATGCAGTAACACACCCCAGTTGTGTTTTCATTAAAAAACCCACAAAATTGGTTTTTCAACCAATGGTAAATTCATCCTCCAGACAGACCTCCTATATTCCCTAATATATTGTTTTATATTTGAGAACCACAAAATTGTGGCTCAATATTACCCATCCGATATTTGAAGAATGATGGAGCATTCCTGTCTAATGATCCAATTTTGCTTCATCATTTTAATTCTAATGGTAAATGTTTTTCGACCAAAACCACTGGTCTCATTAGTCTGACATGGATGACTTTAAACTACCAGAAAAAAGAGACATAATACTCGAAAGGTTAAAAACCCATGAAGGGATCTCTGTAAAATGATGAGTATCGGATTGAAAGACCTACACGAGATATGGATTAGGAAAAAATTAAGCAATGAAAATATAAAATCTGGAAAAATTGTTATGATGAAAACCCACAAAGGGAGGCCTAAGACAAAACCCAGTCACACCCAATAAGTCGTATTCATATTGAGATTAGAAAAAAATTATGGAAATGACGTAAAAAATATGAAAAGTTTGCCAAGATTTCCATACAATCCTAGAATCAATCAAACTATACTATCTATCCCCTATATTAAGAAATAATTAAAGAATTTCCCCATCACATCACTATAGTTATGACAAGCTAGTGAAAAAATATCTTATAATTCAAATCAGATTCAATGTCATATTATGATCACAGAGAAAAAATAGGGATTAAAACATAGATGATTAATAAATTTATTCTCATTTATAGTGATAAAAATATGAGGGGAGAATCCACAATATGGGGTCTCTCCATCAAAATTTAAAATATGAAGTCAACAAAACTTTTCTTTTATTGAATGGAATCCTGAGACAAATCAACTACCTACTGAAGCCCAAAATCCTAATGACTTTACTCTCCTTGACCTAGCAATATTCTTCTACTATAGCTCTAATAGTAGCTGACCCTTTTGCCTAGGATCCTTCTAATTACTTTTGGAGTTATATGAGCTCCCCTTGAGCGATGTCCAATTCCTACTAAAGGTGAAACACATGAATGGATTCTCATAAATATGTTGTTTACATTTAACTAGCCTCTCATTATAGTTGTCCCCATCCTAGGATAGTTCAACCTGGAAATCATCAGGCTTGATGAGAAGCTTCAAATTTTTGAGGTCCTGATGAAACCCGTGCTATCGCCATCATTTTTGAATGATTTCATACAAACCGACATGAATCATGTAGTGATGAAATCATCATTATCCCATCATACCAAACAAGAACGATAGTTGATGGATTTGTAAGTGAAAGCCTTCAAGATGTGTCTCATAGATTGTTTTCAATATATCCCACCAAGTCCCATGACGTGTGATGCAAAGATCATTCTATAGCTCCAGATTAGACTCAGAGCCACTATTAGAGGAATAAATATACATTGAGATTAGTGAAATTATTGAAGCAACCAACCCCATTCTATCATGGAAAACAATGACTACTTTTCCTAGTGTTAACTGCATTGTAATAGGGTTTTCTCCCTTAGATCCGACCACAAAAGATGATGGCACTACACACTGGACAAGACTCATCGTTAGACTCAATAGGATATCATACCGAACAAGAAAGGGATTGTTAAAATACTCAGTGACACTCACTGAGTTATGGGACAACATCTTTGGTAGATTTATCCCTAGAATCACTGATATTAGTAGTTTGAACTGGAACTTCTTAATGAGGGGATCTCTTTTGTGTTTGCTATGGGTTCTACAAATGAGTCTCAAGAAGTCACCCCATTTCAATGACCACATGAGATTCCCCCTCAATAGTGGGGATAAGATAGGCTTCAACATCTTGTTCATTCACCACCAATATGAAATTCTATGTGGATTTAGGTACACATTACAACCATCTGTTATCAATGAAACATGCATAAAAATATTGGTTTCATAGAAACATAAATACTCACATCCATTCAATTACCTATTTAGTGCCTAAAATTCTACAAAAGTAGTGGGAAGAATAATATGATCCCACATTCTATAAAAGGTCTTGATAATATTTCTCATGGACCCTATTTTCATCCCAAGACCCATGGATATATCACGCGTGGAGACCATTAAAATATTTTTCTTGAGACCAGGAACATCACCCTCCTATGACAACTTGAGACCCCAACTTGCTTCCTTAGTGACATTCGTAGTGTAAACATTAGTCATTGAAGGGTCCTATAGTTCATGAGATGATCCTGAAATGTTATAAGTAAGAAATTTAGTAGTCAAAATATAAATCCTTATGATATAACGTTAATATTACTATAATCCTCCTTCCTCTATATAATGAATGGAATGGTGATTGGAGCAGATGTCTTATCTTGAACCCTCGACCCTTCTTCAACTAAGGGAGAAAACCCAACAATAGGGATCCATGCTTGGTCCATAGCCCCCTCCTTTCTTCTTAGAGTCTTATTCATAAGACCCTTGTGAGAATATAGAGATGTATATTTTTCAATCTAAGTAGGTTTAGACTTCTTTTCTAGATAGATATATTAATAGACCCATGTTGAATTAATACTACAGATGAGGCCTTTATCCAAATATTTTATCCTCTGGCGTAGTTTAATTTTCAATGGAGGAGGGACAACATAAACATCCTCAAATATCTGTATTTGATGGTGGAAATATATCCCCCCTTCCTTTTAAGACTCTATTTATTGATGTCCTGGATATAGCTCTCCCTATTTTGGAGATGATTCTTTAATCCTAAGCAGGGTACCGATTAGGCTATTCTTCGACAGTGGAACCTTAGTTGATTCCCCCCAGCTCACTGAAAATCAAAATGACCTTTCCATTAGAAAACATTCAATTTTCCAGATAAAATAAATGAATTAAAAATGATGATATGACAATAGAAGGACATATATAATTGGGATTGGTATAATCAATCCATTTCCCAGAAGATGAGTAATTGATCCCCTCAGTAGCACCCCATATCGTCATGTCATACAACCATCTTGTTGCAGGTATCGAGTTGACATTTTTATAAATATTCATCTCTAGTTCCAAGATATAAATCCGCACTTCAGCAGGATTTTCCTTGAAGTGAATATCATGCATCGTTCGAGCATCTCATATCCCTGGAATCCGAATCCCTACATGAAGGAGTGACCATATGATTTCAAAATCATAGGGATTTTTCTATGGAAAATATGTACCACCTCTGGTTGTATAAATTTTGAGGCTGTCTCATTCTTCCTTGAAGATGATTCCATATCCCTAGATTTCACTGGCTTCCCGACCCTATTTATTTATAATGAAGGATTATAAAATAGAATATGAGTCTCTCCTTGGCAGTGATGACTAGACCATCTCTGTGAAATCCCTATTGGTGTAGCCCTATTGATTCGTGCTGGTAGATTAAACAATGAATGAGGTCATTTAGGTGAACTAAGGACCTTGTCATCAGCACCATATGAAGGGGATAAATGATCCTATAGGGGATAAGAAACATCATCCATTGGAGTAGAAGCCTTCCTAACCCTCTTTCCATGCTTAGTTGTTTTCCCAGTACCCATCTAAGGAAGAACTTTAGACAACACTCTCTTAGGGTATGATGCAATCTACACATTGGAATTTGTGGAAGTTAATCCACAGTCTGCATCTATTGGAGGTAGGTTGACCACTACTTGAGTAAACTTCATTGCTGTAAGGAAACTATTTGGATACCATCAGATTATTTTTTTTGATCAGACATGACCTATGGGAGATACCGTTATTTGTTGTAGTCAGTTGAATTTGCATGAAAACCTATATGGAGAACATTCCACACATATAACATCACCATCGATATCAGTCACCATCAAACCATCCTAAAAGGCCATCATATATTATCTAAGTTCACTGATATCCTAATCACAATTAGTGAATCTCCTCTTATGTGGTTCCCCATACATGAAGATATTAAACTTCCTAAAGAATCACAGTCTCAAAATGGTTTTGTTGAGCCTCAAGGAAGTGGCATAATACCAAAAACTGCTTGAACATGCGGTCAAAAAATGGATCTCGGGAATTTAAATCCCACTTAACACAACAGAAGTTCTAATTTGGGATACATCATATCCCCATAGAACCTAGAATGGTCCTTATAATTGAAAGGTACCTTCCCCACATGGACATTTAGTAGGATTCAATAAATATTCACCATGATGGGGATTTCCAACCCCATATACTTCTTCCGGACCAACTTGTCCGCTGTGAAGAATGTCTCTAACCTTATGTCCCTGTTGGAATAATTAATAGGTAGCAGATATATACATATCCACATGGGTAAAAATCACTCAAGACAAGTCTTCATTGGAACACAATACATGTTCTTGTACCCCTATTGTTCACACAATCATTTCTACAAATTCATCCAAAATATACAGATAGTTCTCCGCTTCCCCATATTGGGAGACCTGGTTTGATGTTTTCACATGGGGCCTTCCCCCTCAAGTTCTTGGAAGGTATTTTTAAACACTTTAGGATGAATATACACCTTTTGTAGGGGTATTCCTTTACAATATCTTGCAATATTTTCAAAAGCTCATTCAGTAGGGACAACATTCTTCCAGTATCATTCCACATTCCCTTCAGAGGGATAAACTCATCATACATATCTCCAAGTATCATATCCCTAGAGACTGTGTGTAATTCCCACAAGCTGATACCAACTTCCCCATGCATTAGGTGGAAGTAGTTAATTTTCAGGATCGATTGGCTTAAAAGCTCTGGGACGAACTCCGCATTCCTATATACATAGGTTTTCCCTGCCTATGTGGTCTCATAGATTTTGAAATATTGCATAACCTTCTTGAAATTTTAACAAGTCTCGCATACCTAGTATAGCCACATACACTCTATATTAACACCTCCTCCTGGGTGAAATTCCCAGTCTTTCCTATGACCATTTGACTGATCAATATTTGAATCATGGAAGACAAGTAGATAAAAGTGGGGCTGTAATACGGACATGTGAGGCCCCAGGTCCGACGAACATTTTATATGTTGCATAATGAATACAATGGAGGACATCCCAACATTAATATATGAATCCGTACTCAATACATTGGTTTTAGGGACACTTTTTTTAATTTTGGAACTATGATAGGGGAGTATAATTCTTTGATATTGGTATGTGAACCTCCTTCAGATGACCGTGTCCATAGAGTAGTAGATAATTATTCTCAGAAAATTCCTAGTGATATTTTTTTAGATATCCTTCCAGAATTGGTAGAGTAGTATTGAAAGCATCCTAATAGGATTAACCTACAATTTTCACCATCTCCTCAAGGCGATTTGTATCATCTTCATCATAAAATCTAGTCATTGTAGTGTCCATTGAAGCTGTGAATAAGTACCATGTTTTCATTAACAACAAGTTTAATTTAAAAATTGAAAAAGGGGGAATTTGGAAAAGGAATAAATTTTCACAGGGTACTCACGTATGTGCCTCAAGCAAGTTCGTCACACAGGACCCTCACCCAAGATCACAAATCAAGCCACTCACCTTAGTGTACGTATTAGGTCGATATATATGTACCTTTTCTACATGGATGATGTATGACAACCCTGCTTTTTATTACAACATAAACATGATTTATTACATAAAACTTCACTTGATACAACAAAGAAGATCAAGATGTTTAGTGTCTTTGGGGCTTAGGATCATTAAATAAAAACTTAAAACATGAAATACAACATCTTTATTGAAAACTTCCTTTACATGACTACTATATTTCCTCGTACTTAGCATTTCATGGGATAACCTGAGGACATGCATAAGAAAAGGGTGAGGTATAAATCCCAGTAAAGGAGTACACATGGAATAACATGAAGAGTACAATACATGTTAGAAAATAGGAATATCAATAGAGCATAAAAGAAACATGAACATAAAGGCACGATAAAGAATGATAATCATAACATGGAAATGTGGCAACAACACTTAACATTGAATTAGCATGAGCCAAGGCTCATTGCACATGGAGCATGAGTAAACCCTCATTGCACATGAAGCACGAGTAAACCCTCATTGCACTTGAATTAGCATGAGTAAACACTCATTTCACATGATGTATCATGATACTATACTTTACCCAATGCATTGGAGCGCTATAAGGGCGCACCCTTCTTAAACATTTCATTTCATGCATAAGTGTGCCATATGGATCATAAAACATGGATTCATAAAACATAATCATTAATTCCACGATAAAGCAATGTGGAATTCATACATGAAAATTTACAATCAATATGTAAATGTGCATAAAGGTGAATACCCTTGATGGAGAAATGGGCATGGTATTCACTACACAATGACATTGGATTAGAAAATCGGTGCGATTTCGGCAGCGTAACGGCGTGACATAAGAATTCATAAAAAATGTTGATGAGAGAGAAAGGGGTTATTCAACATATTTACATGTAATGGAAAGTAAATAGGTCATATAGATACATGTCCCAAAAATTGTAATGGAATTTAGATTCATGATACAAAATTATTTGCTAGAATGTAAAAGAAGAGAGAGAAGTTCCTTTCGGAATTTCGGCATAGTAACAGGTGTACATGGGAGGAATTTAATGAGAGAGAAAGGGGTCACCCTTAATTCAAACAATAAGAGGTAAGTATGGGGGAGGGGAAAACCATACCCCAACATTCATAATTTAAATTAAAAGGGAAAAACAACTTAAAGAAAATTGAAAAAAATGAGAAAGGGAGAAAAAAACGCTTACTTGGAAGTGTGCTTCCAATGGCTAGAGAGAGGATTGTGAGAGGCTTCTTGGGAGCTTGGGGAACCTTGGGAGGATTATATAGAGAGTAGGGAATAGGTTGGACGAACTCCAATGGATATTAGTGAGGAGGAAGTGGGAGCTTGGGTGGGTTTATATAAGAAAGTTGAGGTGATTCTTTATTATTTAGGTTTGGGTCCCCTTACATTAAATTAATCCAAACCACAAACCATCCCATGGTTTTTTCCAATGGTTTTTGGAAAAGGGAAGAGTAAAAAATTATTTTATAAGGCCGAAGTCCGAACTTCTTAAAATATTAGGGTTTCTTATGTGGAGGTGAGTCACACTCCCATGGAAATTAATTTAAAAAGGCAAAGTGTTGAATATGTCTTGAGGGATCCATTAATGATTTGAAAATTAAGTCAAACAAACCCAAAATTACATTATATTAATGATAAAACACATATTGTCCGAAAATAAGGATTATGGTACTTTATTACATCACCATTGGGTCATTATGATGTCATAAAACACATTATATATTTAAACGGTATTTAATTTTTACCCAAAAATTTTACTCTCTCAGAAAATTATGAAAAATTCAATATTGGATAATTTCGACGTCCTGATTACAGAATTGACATTTATTTTATCTAAAAAATTTTCTAAATATGTTTATTTTCAATTTTAAAATAAAAACTGACATTTATCGAAAATTCACGGGTTTTGACAAAAATGGCTTTCAAACCTTAATAAAAATTTTAATTGTATTCATAAAATTATAAGATCATTTATATTTAATAAAAATTAATTTAATAATAATATTATTATTTTATTAAAATATTATTTAATTAAAAAATCCATTAATTTAATAAAATAGATTTCTTAATTAAATAATAACTAAAAACACCATTTGTACTTTAAAAACTATTTATAATGTATCAAAAATGACTAGAAATTATATTAATTATTATATACAAAAAATAATGTACATGAACATAGTACTACTTATTTGTTATATAACCCCTTAAAACAGCTGCACAAGACCTAAGGGTAAGGTGTGCGATTGTGATAGACTCTTGGGGTGGTTCGGATAACATCACTCGAGTGGTAATTTCAATCAACTTCTACTTTTCCCGTAGACGGTCCCATTCAAGATTTCCATGGTGATGTTCATCTTGGTGTTGGTCAAGGGAGAAGCCCAAGGATACCACCTCTTTTCCGAGCTCTGACAAATGGGCTTCATATGAGGAAATTCTACTGGATGAGGCAATCGCTTCCATTGTCTGAGTTAAATTGGGTTCGTTAAAGCCTTATATTTATACTAATCAAGTGATCACTGTTCAACAGCTATATTAACAACGATCACAAATCTTGACATAAAACCAAATAAGTGGACATCTTATAAAAAAAATTTCATAAAGAGACATTTAACTGGATCAAGAGGGATTTTACATTAAATAATCTTTGGGTCGTTACATGATGTGTTAGAAGAGAAGTCTAAGTGGATGGTATGCATGGGAAGTTATCACTAGGACACCTGAAATACGGAGTTGTGATGGCTGACGATTGAAATGACCATCCTATTTACAAGTGAATAATCACCTCTACATGGCCCACAAACTCACCCTACCTACGCGGTAGACCTAGGAGGACTTCTAGAGTGGATGACCTGCATGGGTTACCTCTATGATCCTTCTCTCCAATTCATCATTTTACCATAGGATCATAACCTATTATTTCGATCATATCAAATAGTGAGGGGGTGGGATTTTTTGACAGTCCATTTTGTCCCATGGATGAAAATGTGACAAAAGGAAATACCTTATGGAGAAGAGAATAATAGAAATGAAGAATGTCAGGGATCCCAAAGTCTGTAAAAGTCTATTATCCCAAGTAACCCCCAGCACTATTGTTTCGTAGGGTACCTACACATCAGCCTAGGTGGATGGTCTATGTGAGAAACTATGCGAGATACCTTCATGGAACCACTGAGTGAGATATCCCCTTCCCCCAAAGTCTAATATATTAATATAAATAAAACCTTGAGGCCTTCATTTGTATGGATGTAAATTCTTAAAGGCCTCCCAACGCTCTGATCACCCTACTCCTTTAACCAATCCCTCTTAAACCTTATATTTACTCCACTAAAACCTGAAGAAGAGGCAATTAATGTGGGATATCATAAATAAAGTCCTCTTAGGGTTTAAAATAACCAACAAATGTGTAAGGCAATCACTCCAAAGTGGTTAATAAATTCTAGAATGAGGTCATATTCCTCAATTAGAGACCTACATAATCCATTTACAGGAACACCCATGGAGTACCTTGAAATCTTTAGCATGTCTCATCCAAGTTTAGTTTCCCATGTGGTCTATCTATAACACCCTCAGTTTTTATAGACATTTTTCTTGGATAAATAAATTTCCATTAATGTATTGCATTGAACTAAATCAAAAAGTCCATTCACATGACATTAAATTATTGTTTTTTACACCCAAAACTATTTTTTTATTTGTTACACACAACACGTACATGGCATTTATTACTCGCAATAATGAGTTTCTACGAAACATCATTTTATTGTTTTAATTATATTATAATATAATTATGACCGAGCCCTTAAGCATAGAAATATGAAAAATAATAACTTCTTTTAAAATATTTTTTATAATATTTTTATATAAATTATATATATTTACAATGAAAGAGATAATTTTTGGTAAAGTTCTTATATATATAAAAATTCAAATTTCTAAAATGAACTACATTTCATATCATTCTATGAAAACAATAAAATTAATTTTATACAATTTTATAAATTTAATTTTATAAAATAAAATCAATTTTTTTAATTTAAAATGTTGAAAATATCTTATGGTGAATTTTTGGGATTTTTCCAAGAAACATCATTTTTTGGATGAATAGTGAAAATACTGAATTCTAATTCATAACTACTTTTTCATATAATTTATTTATAAGGTTAAATTATTGTTTAAATTAGTTTAAAAGTTTAATTTTATCATATATTTATCAATTAATCTAATTTAGTCTATTGGAACAAATTTCACAATGAAATTGAATATAAAAACATTCATAACATTTGATCATCTTTATTTTAAAAATCCGCGTTGTCATCCCATCTGTGGGATAAATTTTCAAATAATTTCTTCCAATTATTTGATTATAATTTGGAAAAATTAAATCATTATTTTTAATTATCATGATTTATAATTTATAATACATTCAACTTAGTTTTTATCAAAAATATTAAAGAAATTAATTAAAATTAATTATAATGGTTAAGATAAAATTAATGTTATTTAGGGAATAAACCTTAAACTTAAGGGCCAAAATGACTTATACACTAGTAAAACACCCATTTTATATAAATTATTGATATGTTAATCCTCAATTATATATTTGTTTTGGATGAATTTTGTTTGGTAAGAATGCGCAGACACACAAATTGTTTTCAAAAATTCCATGTGAGTGTTTTTCCTCACATATAAAACGCCACCACCTCTACCCTTTTCTCACATCTATTGAACCACTTAGGATCATCAATTATATGCCCAATTAACTTAAAAAACCATAAATTACTCCTTGAATTCTTCTTTTGGTCATAAATCCATCCAAGGATGCCCTTTGGTGCAATCCAAAAGGAGTTCCCCAAAGAATAGGTGACATCTTTCCTCAAGATCATTCCATTTATTTTAATTATAAACAACATAAAATCAAATTATTTCATGATTATAAAATACGAAAGTATCGTAAATATACATATATTTTCTAATATGAAGGTTTCCACCAACAGTCACACAGACTTCCATATAAGGGGTGACAAACATACTTTTTATGTGTACGGTGAACTACCGCCTCATGAAATGACGATTGTGCGTTCTTCCTTTACCACCTCTAGTGGCGGGAATTATGATTTAAAATATAATTATATATGATATAAAATGATAATTATTATTTCTTGAAGATTACTTAATTATTTTACATCACATATCCTTATACTTTCTATTTTGTGTAAATACAATAATTTCGTTTGAGGATGTGTGGACTACCGCATTCCCAAAGTGATGTGATTCATTAAAAATCTATGTGTAATTTATTAAATATTGGTTTAGTGAATTTATATAATATATATGATATAATAATTATTTTAGAATAATTTTATACATACAATTTTGTACTTATATTTCTTTTACTTTCTTTCTTTCAATGTGATATTAAAACAAAATCAGTGTTCACGTGTACGTACGACCTGCCATCTCCATGAATGGTGTATTCCATTTCATACTTATATACTATATGGATTATTATAATAAAAATATAATGAATATATATTATATTTAAATCATTTTTTATATTCTGGAAGTCATGATATAAGTATAACGATCAAAGAAATAACAAATTAAGACACATGTGAAGAACGAAGTGGATATTACCCAAAGTGAAATCATAACATAAAATTGTTAACAAGCGGGTAATATAAAGTTATAATAAAAAAATATATGGTATTAGATATAATAATATATTTGTTTTATAGATTTATAATAAACTTATATTTATTATACAATAATTTTGTATGAGTACGATGTCAATCAAGACACAAGGTAAGGTAATTTCATCTAACTTTTTAATATCCATGAGATACATGCCATGTTCACCACTCTTTTTATTTGCATGTAGTTTATAATTCCCATTAATTTATTATAAGTATATTATTATTAAATTAATTTTCATTTACATATCCATTTTATGATCTTTCTGTCTTTGGGTTTATGTTTTGACAGTTACCAAATCCATAAGACAATTTTGTCTTAATTTGCATTCTTCAAGACTCATGTTTTTGTATACACCTAAATTCTTTTTTGAGGTGTATATAATTATATTTGAAATTTTATATTATTAATCTCATTATTTAAATGATATTTTATGATTCATTTAATTTCCTTTATGTGCATGGAGTGTATGATCCCATGTTACCATGTGGTAAGATTTTGGTGAAACAGTCTCATCGTTTATCCAGATTGTTTATTATTATGTTTATATTGATAAAGTATTATGATCCATATCTCAATAACACTAAAGATATTCCTTATACTATGATTATTAAATGTATATCCATGTATTAGAACCATTTTTAAACTTTTTGGTACTTAAAATGATTAATAATTATTTTAAGAAAAATCTAACCATATTTCTCTCTTTGGACGAAATATTTTTTATTTCAAAATCCATTTGTAAAAAATGTTTTGAAATAATTCTTGATGTTCATTTTCTAGGGAAAATGATTTTAGAAATTTATTATTCTTTTCAAAGATTCTATTATAAGTTTCCAATGCTATTTTTTAAAGAGACAATTTTCAAAAAAAGTTTTATGTTTTCAAAATAAATTTTCAATTTGGAAAGGATATTTTCCTCATCAAATGTTTTTGAAGGATATGTAAAAATTATTTCTCATCTCATACAACCTCCATTGGTGTTAATCATGCTTTTATAGGGAAAGTATTCAACGTTTCCATTCTTATTCATTCTATTAATGGTTTATGGGATAATGTTTATTAAACCCGTTTATCTTTCACGGGTTACATGATTTTGAAAATAACGTATTTTATAAGATATTATTTTGAAAAAATGATTATGAAACCTATGTATTTTTTCATAGGATATGATGTGACATCATTTTTATGATACCCTTATCATTTCATGGGTTATGATATGATTTTTTTAATGACCTTGTGGAATATTTATGAATTATTTCATTATGAGATAGGTGGGACCTATATCTCCCACCAATGCCTTGGGTAAATATTTATATCTCATGAGATAGACTAATATGGTATTGGGAGTGAACCTGACTACTAATATGGACATGGGAGTGAACCATTACTATCAATATGGTATGGTGAGTGAACCTATATTAACAATATGGGCTTGTAAGTGATTCCGTGACTAATATAGAAATCATTTTATATATTTATTTCTTTTCAATAATTCCTTATTTTATTCATATTTTATGATTTGTCAGAATATGTTATTTATTTATTAAGGAATCATATCTTTTGAACTACCAATATTTAATACACGACTTGGGTATATGATTGTTGATATATTGGTTAAGATATTTTATTTTCATGATCATGTTCTCATACCCTTATGTACATGATTATTATTAAATATCTCCCTTGTTTACCCTTACCAAGAAACTGAAATAACCCATTTTTATGTTTCCTTCCCCAGGTTATAAATACATGTATGATTTTCGACATGTCTAAGAATGGTTATGGTAAATAAGAACGTAGTGGGAGACAATTTAGGTCACTTATGTACCAATGTTTATGTTTCAATGTTTCCAAATGTACTAGACTAGTACGGTCTTTGGGCGACTACTTCTGTAATGTCTACAGTATTTAATAACATTAATGTAGTGTTAATGTATGAAAATTTAGGGTAACTATATTTGGTATCCGTGGAAATTATTAGTTATATTTTGGAATATAGTATGAGGAAAACATTAAAAAAACCCTATGGAAATGCCTAATGATAATTATAAGGATAAATAAAAGTATAGGAAAATGTCCTGGAATTTAGGTAAAGGATGGAGAGAGTGGATTCCAAGAAATAAATCCATGTACATACTTTTTAAGTGGATGTGGATATGGAAAAAATTTAACTTGGATTAAAAACACTAACAAGGTGTTTTGGGCTTGACTAGTCAAAACCTAGTACATGACAACAGACCTTGTTTCACACTAGGTATTTCACTCCCAAGGGATAGGCTTTGGGAATTTAAAAACTCTTCATGAACCATCATTAAGGACTTTAATAGAAGTTGTCTATGAATAACATAGGATAAACACAATGTGACATATATTAAAGAAGTATTCATAATTTAGACATCCTACAAGTGAATTTTTAGGATCACATGGTTCCCTACTATGAAAACCATTTCTTACTCTATGATTTTGGTTTTAGTTAATGGATAGAACCTAAAGGAACCATGTTAATTGTGATTGTGATAGAAAATGCAACAATGATTCTCATGATAAACCGATTGATATTGGAGATAGAATGAAAAATTGTGTTACTATGATCAACAAAATCTCTAAAGCTATAAATTATTGTTGAATTACAAATGAGAAAATGAGAGAAAAACAATCTGTTGAGTCCTTGTGGAATCATTTTCATTCTTTTAGTGGGTAATCTAATCCAATTATTTCTAAATAGTGGATCAATAAAACTGAAAATATATTCTCCATTATATAGTGTTCAGAGCATGAGAAATTAATTTTGGTTGTTTATTGGTTAGAAGGTGAAGTATACCAGTGGTGGAATCTAATCAAGAACATGAGGAAGAAAGATGAAATTGAGCTCGTGGATTGGGATGAGTTTGAGAACATATTTTTCAAATTGTACTTCCCTCAGATTATTCATACGAAGATGGAGAAATATTTATATGATTTGAAGCAATGGGACGATGAATCTGTTGGTACCTACAAGGATAATTTCACATTTCTTATGAGGTACGCTTTCTGAATTATCATCTAACCTAAAAGTAAAGTTGATAGAATTTTCAGTGGCATGAAGACAATTCTAAATAGGTCATTAGCCATAATAGAATTTAGTAGATACTAACATATCGTGCATTAGTAAATCATGGTTTAAATGGATTTTGGATTCATGTATCAATCTCATAGTTTTGATAAGAAAAGAAAGATAGAGTTGAATGTAAAATTAAAAATTCATTACTAGAAGAAGATGACCTTTTCTTTATACTCGAAGTGTGGGAAGAATCATGGAGGAAATTACCTAAAGGGGTCTAATAAATGTTTTTTAGCATAGTAGGGAAGGACATAAAACATTTTATTACTTAAGTGATTTGAAGAAGTTATCTAAGAATGATAATGGAGAAAAATGGTGCATAATGAACCTTCCATGATTCATTGCTACAAGTGTAAGGAGAATGATAATTATGCTAATTAGTTCCCAAACCCACGGGATGGTGATGATGCAAGATGTTAGAATCCTCTTAAGACAAGGGTAAGTGGGAAATCTTATGAAATCACTATTTCTAATGATGGGTGTGATAATAATGCGGTGAAAGGTAAACTTACCATCCAATGTAGAATTACTAATATCTTATTAGATTCTGGATCTACCCACTCTTTCATATATATTCAATTTTCTAAGGGTGTTATGATTCCACCAAAACAATTAGATGTGGAATTAGAAGTGAGAACCACTAATGGTATAATGATTTCATCCCAAGTCTATGGTTCCTCTCTGGTTGATGTTTGTGGGAACACTCTTCCATAAAATCTTATCATTCTTAATTTGGTTTAATTTTAGGTCATCTTAGTCATAGAATAGATTTCAAATCATAAATATGACATAAATTATTGGGGAAGGGAATTTATGTTTGTTATTTCGAACCCTTATATGATCATCCATCAATATAGTTGTATGTATGAACTTTTTATGGAGATTACATCTAGTTTATGGGTCTTAATTCCTATTCATACGGGTTGTTTATCTCAAATGGTTGGGTATAAAATTGATATCAATAATATTCTTAATGTTTGAGAATATTTAGAGGTCCTTCAAGAAGAGTTACCTAGACTTCCACCAAAATGTGAAGTTGAGTTCTCAATAGATCTCATAAATGGTTCTATAGAAATTTAAAAAACTCTTTATAGAATGACCCCAATTGAGTTCCAGGAATTAAAGAAGAAACTCAAAGAAATCCTTGATAAGGGATTCAATCAGATAAGTGTGTCACCTTAGGGTTCACCAGTTATTTTTTTGAAAATGAAAGACAAATAAATACTATTCTTCATTAACTATCAGGATTTGAATGATATCACAATCAAGAACAAGTATCATCTTCCCTATATTTATGACTTGTTTGATCATCTATACAGAGCTCAATACTTTTCCAAGATTGAACTTCATTTTGGATATCATCAAAAGAGGGGAAAGAAAGAGGATATACCCAAGAAAACATTTCGTATAATGCATGGACACTATAAATATATATTAATGACTTTTGGTATTCTAATTCTCCTGATATCTTGATGTATTTAAGGAATGTATTCTT
The DNA here is from genome assembly GCA_963277665.1 of Viscum album. Taxonomy (NCBI): domain Eukaryota; kingdom Viridiplantae; phylum Streptophyta; class Magnoliopsida; order Santalales; family Viscaceae; genus Viscum; species Viscum album. Next base: position 399,782,006 of record OY728144.1, read on the forward strand.
TAGAGATTACATTGACCAATTTTTTTTAGTCTTTATATATGATATTTTTATCGACTCAATGAGTAAGGAAGAGAAAGAATATCACCTTATAATTTTATTCAATACCCTAATAAAGAAGAAAATATATGAATGATTTAAAAAGTATGAATTTTGGATCTAAAAGGATTCATTTTTGGGTCACATAATATCAAGAGATAGTATTGTAGCAAATCCACCAAAGATGGAGGCTATTGAATGGTGGAATAGACCATCCACGGTGACTGAGAACCCTAAATTTTTTATTTTAGCTAGATATTATTGATATTTTGTGGAGAATTTATCATGACTATCTAATCCTATGACCATGTTAACTCAGAAGGGTGTTGACTTCCTCTAGATTGATGAATGTGAGTTAAATTTCAAGAAACTAAAGAGAATGTTAGTCAGTGCATCTGTGCTTACATTACAGTATAGTGGAGAAGGGGTTTTAATCTATAGTGCTACATCCATGAATGGATTGGGATGGGTTCTTATATAGAACCAAATGGTTATAGCCTATTCCCTGCGACATTTTATGAATCATGAGAAAAATTTTCCAACCCATGATTTGGAGTTACCATCCATAATTTTTCCATTAAATATATATAGAAATTATATTTAAGGAGAAATGTGTGACATATATACCAATAAAAAAAGTATGAAATATATATTAACATAGAATTATTTAAACATGCACTAGAGAAGATGGTTATAGTTGATAATGAATTATTATTGTTCAATACATTACCACCCTAGGAAATTAAACAAGGTGGCAGACGATTTGAGTTGAAAGGATCATGCCATACATTCAATATGTAGATCAAAAAATATCCTATATTTATGTAGCTTCAATGATTGGACCTAGAAATACTGATGTAAGGGAAAAATATTATCTTTCTTGAATAAATGTTAAACCCTATATCAAAGTGATGATTAAGGAGGGAAAAAAGGAAGATGTTGAGATAAAAAATAAGGTTAGAAATGTTCCCTAGTTTACCCTTGATTTGGATTGAATGATATAGTTCAATAACCATTCATGTGTTCCATCCATACCATACTTGAAGAAGGATCTATTAGAGAAAGCTTATAGTTCTTCATTATCTATTCATCCTAGAAGTAAAAAGATGTATATTTGTTTAAAAGAATAATTTTGGAGGGATTCCATGAAGAGAGATATGTAAAAGTTTGTATCTTAGTGCATGGTATCCCATCAAGTTAAGGCTGATAGAAAAAAGGATGAAGGGATTTTCCATCCACTATCCATACCTGAATGGAAATGGGAGAACATCAGTATGTATTTTGTTGTTATAATACCGAAAACCTCTAAAGGGTTTAATTCTATATGGGTGCTGGCCAATCACTTTAGAAAGTGAGCAAACTTTATTTATATTTGGGATGAGTTCTCTCTGAATCATCTTGCCAGGATATATACTAAGAATCAAGGTTTCGTGGAGTACTGCATTATATTTTTTTAGATCAGGACATGAGTTTTATTTCTATGTCATGGAGAAGTATTTAGCAAGCACTCGATACAGAATTCAGTTTCATCACTTATTATCATCCTTCGATAGATTGTCAGTTTGAAAGAACAGTTCAAACCCTAGAGGATATGTTGAGATCTTATTCTTTGTATTCTGAATGTGTTTAGGATCAACACCTTACCCTATTTATGTTTTCCTAAAAAAATATATTTCACAAAAGCATTCAGATGAAATCTTATGAATCCATCTTTGGGAAGAAATGTAGAGTTCCAATATGCTGGGATGATGTTGGAAAAAGAAAGCTATTGGGACCTGAGATTGCTGAAGAAATGGTTGAGAAGTTTAAAACCATTCAACAACATATCAAGGAAACTCATAGTTAGAAAAAACGTTATGCTGAAACCCAATTTCATGATCTATAATTCAATTTTTCTGAAACGTTTTTGCTATGAATCTCTCCCTAGAGTATGTTTCTGATATTCTATTAGAAAGGGAAACTAAGCCCTAGGTATATCGATCCCTTTGAGATTCTTTGATCATATTAGGATGGTAGCCTATAAATTGGAAATTCATAAAAATATATGACATGTCCATTATGTGTTCCATGTATCTCTATTGAGGATGAAAATACTTTACCCTTCATATGTACTAAAATAGAGGTCATACCGTTGGAGCATGATCTTTCTTACGAGGAACAACCAGTTGAAATTCTGGATCATATAGAGAATGTTCTACGAAACAAGACCACTCACCTAGTAAAACTTTTGTAGAGAAATAAAAAGTTATAGGATGTAATGTGGGAAGTTTAAGACATGATTTTCTAGAATTATCCTCATTTTTTTACCCAACTGACAAATTTCAAGGGATAAATTCATTTTCAGGGGTGTAGAATGTAACACCCAGAGTTTTAATGTACCTTTTTTAGATGAATTAATTTTCATTGACGTCTTTCATTACAATAATTCCAAAATTCTTTTCAAAGATAAATGAATTTATGTATTTTACACACAAGCCTGACTTGGCATATGTTATACACAACACCGACTTAGTGTGTGTTACAGACAATAACGAGTTTCTATGTAACATCATTTTATTGTGATAATTATTTAAATGAGAAAATTATAACCCAGATGATAAACATAGTAATATGAATAATAAAATTTAATTTTAGAATATATTTTATAATTGTGTTATATAAATAAAAAATATTGATAATAAAATATATAATTTTTTTTAAAGTTACTATATGTTTAAAAATAATATTTTTTCAAATGAACTGATTTTAATGTCCTTCTATAAAAAATAATAAAATTAATTTTAGAAACATTTAGAAATTTAATTAGATAAAATAAAATTCATTTTTTAATTTAGAATTTCGAAATTATCTTAGGATTATTTTTTGTTATTTTTCCAAGAAACATCATATTTGGTTGAATAGTGAAAAATTCTGAGTTTTAATTCAAAACTAATTTTTTATCGATTTTTTATTAATGAATAATTATATTTTAAATAGTTTTAAATGATTAATTAGATAATTGTTTTTCAAAAATTAAAATTTATTCCATTGTTACCAATTTTACATTGAAATTGGATATAAAAAATTAGTAAAGGTTTGATCATTTTTACTTTAAAAACACGCATTATCATCCCATCTATGGGATTAATTTTAAATTAATTTCTTCTAATTAAATGATTATAATTTGGAAAATGGATTCCATATTTTGATTCATCATAATTTATAATTTATAATAAGTTAAACTTTGTTTTTTACCAAAAATATTAATGAAAGTAAATAAAATTAATTTTATTGATTAAGATAAAATTGAACTTAATAATGGAGAAACCTTAATCTTAATGGAAAAAATGGATAGAAACTTGTAAAAAATAAATTTTATGAAAATTATTCAGAAATTAACCTTCCATTATTGAGTTTTTTTTGGGTATTTATGAATTTTTTTGGGTAAAAACATGGTTACACCTAACTTGTTTTCAAAAATACGAAGTGAGTCCTCTTCCTCCCCTATAAAAGGCCACAACTTATCCCCTTCATAAAACCAATAGAACTAATTATGTTCTGTGAAGATCTAAAAAAATAACTTAAAACCCCCCTCACTTCCTCTATTAACCCTCCCATTGGGTAAAAATTTATCCATGGATGCACTATGGTGTAAACCAAAAGGAGTTACCCAAAGAAGAGGCAACATCCTTCCACGAGCTCCTTTCATTTATTTTCTTTATCCACCACATAAAATCACCTTATTATATTGTTATAAATAAAAAATAGTATCATAAATATAATAATATTTTTTTATAATAATGGATTTACCTATACTTATACATTCTTATATATAATGTGTGACGAACTTACCGTTTATGTGTACGGTGAACTACGGCCTCATGAAACAAGGATTGTTTGTTCTTCCTTTATTGTCCATCATGGGGGGAATTATGATAGAAAGTCTATTTATATATGATATATATATATATTATATTTATTATTTATTTAATCTTTTTAAATATTTTACAACACATATATTCATATTTTTTCATATTGTGTAAATACGAAAATTTCGGTTGAGGAAGATTGGACTACCACCTCGTCAAAGAAGCGTGATACATTCACACTCTACATGGAATGTGTTAAGGGTTGTTTTAGTGAAATTATATGATTTATACTATATAATAATTATACTTTAATAATGGTATAAACACACACACATACATATATATAAATATATATAAATACATATATGTCATTTACTTTTTTTCTTTCTATGCGATAATAAAAAAGAAACTGTGTCCATGCGTATATACGGCCTACCGTCTCCATGAATGGTGTATTACATTTCATAATACTATACTATATGGACTATTAATATACAAATATGCTGAATATAAATGATATTTATATAATGTTTTATATTTTTGAAATAATAATATAATTTTAATGAAAAAATATATAGAAAATTAAGACACATGTAATGAACACAGTAGATATTAACTAAAGTGAATCCTTAACATAGAATTGTAAACAAACAGGCAATATAATGTCATAATACAACCATATATGTTCTTTTATATAATAATATGTATCTTTGATATATATATATATTGAATTTATATTTTTATATAGGATGATTTTACGAGTATGATGAGAGTCAATACACAAGGTAAGAGAATTTCATCTCATTTTTTAGATCTATGAGATACATTCTATGTTCCCCACTTATTTATTTTTTGTAGTGTATATAATTCCATATAATTTATTATATGATTATTATTTTTAAATTTATGTCTATTTAAATATCCATTCTATGATCTTTATTTCATGGTTTTTATGTTTCAAAAGTTACCAAACTGATAAGATAGTTTTATCTACCATCTTTTAGACTAATGTTTATTATGCACCAACATTATTTTTTGTGGTGTATATAATTAAATTTTACATGTTATATAATGAATATCCATATTTTTATGGTATTTTAAGCTTTATTTAATTTTATTTAATTACATGGAGGGTAAGTTCCCATGTTACAATATGGTAATATTTTGGTGGAAAAATCTCATCATTAATAAGGATTATTTATTATTATTCTTCTATTGATGAAATATTATGATATATATCTCAATAAAACTCATAGGGTTCCTTATAATGTGTTTAATAACGGTCTATCCATTTATTAGTACCATTTTTTCACCATCAGGTTATTAAAATAATTATTAAAATGTTATTATGAAATATCTAACTGCATTTATCTTTTCCGTCAAAAATATGTTTAATTTCAAAAACCATGTTTTAAAAAATATTTCAAAAACTGTTTTCCAATGAATCCAGAAGATAATTTTCCAATTTAAATGATTTTGTAAATTTTTTATTGTTTTAATGATTCCTTTATATGTTTTCAAATCTATTTTCATAGAAAAATGTTTTCAAAAATGTTTTCTATTTTAAAAAGTGTTTTTCAATGTAGAAATAATATTTTCCTAAAGAAATGTTTTTAAAGGATACCTCGAAATTATTTTCCATGTAATATCACATCCATTGGTGTTATGAATGCCATTTTGGGGAGATTATCCAATTTTTCCATTCATATTATTTCTATGAATAGTTTATGTGATGATGTTTATGAAACCCAAATCTCCCTCACGGGTCATATTCTTTTGAAACCTGATTCTTTTCACGGGTTGTGATTTTGTTGAAATGATTATAAAAACTGTATCTTTTTACACATGTTATGATGTGATTAAATTTTTATGATACCCATATCATTTCATGAGTTATGATCTAATTGGTTTTAATGATGTTGTGGAACTTTTATTTATGATTTGTTTATGAGATATTTGGGATATATATCTATTTTCAATACATTGGGTAAAGATTCAAATATAATGAGATAGACTAAGAAGGTCTTGGGAGTGAGCCTTGGCCACTAATATGGATATGGGAGTGAACCATGACTACCAATATGGTGTAGGGAGTGAACAAATACTTCCAATATGGCCCTGGAAGAGACACCTTGACTACCATGGCAATTATTTTATATGATTATGTGTTTTCCAAAATTCTATGTTTTATTCCTCTGTTATGCTTTCATGGTTTACGTCCTTTATTACATTATGATTCTTTTCATATGAACTTTATATACTTATTCCATGATTCATGTATGTGTTATTTGATACGTATGGTATGATGTTCTATTTTCATGATCATGTTCTCATTCCCTTATTCTAATTATTAAACTTAAATATCTCCCTTGTTTACCCTTACTGATCATCTGAGCTGACCCATTTTTATGTTTCCTTCCCCATGTTATGAAGATATGTATTATGTTTGATTTGGAAAAGAAGGTTACTAGTAAATAAAAATCCAAAGGGAGATAATGTAGCTCACTTTGGTACTAGTGTTTATGTTTCCTTGTTTCTAAAGGCAATAGACTTATAGAGTCTTTGGGAATATGTTTTTGTATTGTTTTATGTTTGAAAATAAATTATGCAATGTTAATGTATGAAGTGTGAGGGTTTCTATACCATCTCCCACGTTAACATCACCTCTCCCAAATCTACATGTGTGAACCCATTATTTCTCTCTATCTTACCTGGATGATCTTCCTTAGTCTCATCTTATACTCTACCTTACGCGAACCTCTTACCAGACCCTCCTCATGGCCATCCATGGACGGGACTCTCTTCCTTTAGATCCTTTATCTAGGAAGAACAAAATTGAAACCTCCACTAAATCCTCTGGACTTTCAAAACCATGGAGGGTGGCACACCAACATGTCCCCCATTTGGATTTTCATTCCTTTAGTCAGAGGTTTCCGACACATGTCCTAACAACCGGTTAGGGACCTCAGGGTGAATGTGGTCTTTCATTCTCTCAGTCACGAGGACCCCTCTTCCCTGGATAGTGTTAAGGAGTTCTCAGTCATAGATATAAGGTCTAGGACCATGTACTACCCTATTAATATATAATAACTTGAGCCTCTGGTTCATGGATGGGAGGTTACATATTATGCTTAATTTTCCATTCAACAAGGAATGATATCCTCCTCCCTCACTATGAGACCAAATTTATGGAATCCCTCTTGGATTAATCCCCTTTCCATTTTTTTGGATTTTTCACCCATCCTCCTCCTCTAAGCCTCCTAGACACTGGGTTAGATAGGGGATGTGCACCAGAGACCTCTTATATCTCTCTCACGTACCCCTATCCTTTTCTATCTGTGGAAAAGGATAATTTTGTGGTTTTTTGTTTCTTATGTTATCCATTTTTCATTAAATTCAATAATGAATCATCTTGACACATGTGGATACAAGGGATATCCATGATTTCAGTATCCACCGAGTCAGATGCATGTTTTAGTAGGGTATCACCCTTTTAATCTTCCTTTTTTCCTTTCTTTAGAGTACCTCCACAAGAATAGGTTCGCAAGGCCATGTATCCAACCAAAGGGAAATAAAGATTTTGTGGTTTCCAAAATCATCCATTTCCTCTGGTTTCTCACATGGAGCATGAATCATGTGATCTTAGAGTTAGAGGGTGGTCACTAATTCCACATGATCCCCAATCCTTGGGCTTCATTTTTAGGAGTAAGCCCTTGTAATTTTATCCTATGGGAATCCTCTTCGAAAATAAGCCCCAAAATCTCATCCGTGGGCATTATTCTTTGGAGTAATCCCCCATCATAACCCCATTAATCAAGGCCTCATCTTTAGGTGTAAAACCCAACTTAATCATCTAAAGGGGTCATACATCCCCAGGGGTCAAACTCGAGATCCTCTATAGGTGTGGGTCCTCAAAACTGAACTAAGTGGGCATTGATTATCATCTATCAGGGATACATAAGAAGCCTTCATAAGGTCCAAACCCAATCACCAAAAATCAACACTATTCTATATGGGCCACATTTATAGTAGGGTCAAATTCAACCAAGAAATTCATACCCTTTACAGGTTCCCTAGGATTTTTCAATATAATTCCCACACCAAACTCTGATTAGGAACCTTCGGCATTGACATACTTGCCACATAACATTAAACTAAATGGTTATATCCATGTCACATCACATTAAATGGTATGATATGACCCATTAAGTGACATCGAACTATGTGGGATTTTATTTCCTTCTAGATGGGTTATGTAGGAAGCCTCCACCAGGCCCGAACCCAACACCCTATATCAACCCTATTCTCTCTAGGTCACCTTCCTAGTAGGGTCTAATTCAAGCACGAAATCCGTATCCCTTCTAGGTTCCCTGGGTTTCTTCGACATAAATCGCACACCAAACATTGATAGGGCACATTAATCCTAGAACCTCCTTTATAGATGACAATAAACTGTACAGTTAGGTTCTTATCAAATGAACATAGAAGGTATGATGTGCCCCATTATGCATCACCAAACTACATGTTTTCTGATTCCTTTCACGATGATGCATAGTAAGCCTATCACATGGGTTTGATCCCAACATCAAAACAACCCCCATATACCTAGATGACAACATACTCTAGAGCACCCCACTGCGTGGTTAGAAAACTAGTATCATCATAATGAATACTAAAGAATCTCTAGTTAGTGTATTAGAGGATACCATCACTAGAGAATCTAGGATATATCCAGATATCTCCATTTATGGAGAACCTCAGATATATAGATGATTCTACATTCCATACATGTCAATAATTTATTGATAATTAAAGGGTGATCCACAACATTATTTGTAATTAATGACGGATTTGTGAACATATCATAAATCCATAAGAGAGTCCTAGATTAGGAAATAATTCCCCAAAAAATTGGTGTGACAATCCTAACATCCCATCCACTAGACCAATGTGAGTCTTTAAGCATCACTGGACAATCATCCCAATGAATGCATGAGTTTGGAAAGCAGGTCCCCAGGGATATAGAATCATTGGTTGTTTCCATTTCCATGGAAAAACCTTTTAGAAAGCATTCATAAAGAGTTAACCCAATGTGAATTATTATACACAACTCAACCCCCTACAATCGATCGTCGGGTGAACCAATTATCTGAGTGGAATATGATCTTTGGAGTTGTATATCTAAAATATTTGGATACTTAAGAAAGAATAAATATTTAATTATATACTATAATGATTATATATTTTTATTAAAAGGATAATCTGATGGAATTTGGATTACCATTATTGGTGATAACCAATCAACTTATGGATGGTTATTTACTCTGGGAGGTTTTGTTGTTTCTTAGGTTATCAAGAAACAAACATGTATTTCACATTCAACCTCAGAGTTTGAGTTTATCTCTTTAGAAATATGTGAAAATGAAGTTGAATGGATTAGGAATCTATTTTGGGATATTAGATTGTGTCCTTGTCTGATACATCATATCTCAATTAGTTATTATAGTGAAGAAAATTTATTAGGGAAATATAGTTGCATGTACAATGTAATGTATAGACATATATGTTTTAGACATTATTATATGAGAAAATTGTTAGAATATAGTACCATAACAATTTTTTTATATGAGATCATATAAAAACCTTATAGATCTATTTACAAAATCTATGCCAAAGGAGACCATTCATGCAACTAATAATGATATTGGGATAAAACCCATAGACTAAATAATTTTTTAATGTAAATCCTACAATTTCTTTAGGTATATCCTAATAAAAGTGTTGAATGGGTAAATATAAGTTATGAGGATGATTTTTAATATTGAAAATTACATCCCCAACTACTTGGTGTCAATATCATCCATTATGACTAACGTTTGAGTTAAAAAATATTAAAAAAAATATTAAGACTCAATGCTTTATGTGTTATAATAATGGAAGAACATTGTAATATTATTCCTATGTGAACATAAAAGTGGAACCTCTTCTTATATGACTTAATGTTTTTACTCCTTTGAGAGTTAATAAAAAGGATACAATCACATCGCCAAAAAAGTGAAATAAAATGATATTTTTGATGGAAACTTTATTTTATATATGATATCTATTTGTTTATCTTAAATATGAAAAAGGTTCATATTTTAAAAACATATAAATATAATAATACTTTGAGATATTGATACCAAGTAATGGTTAAAATCCAAAGACACATTTATTATTTATAATGGCTCACTTACGGTATGGCTCACTTACGGTATGGTTTATAATTTTATTCCTAATAATTATAAAAAAGAAAAATATTTTTGTTTGTTCAAAACACCCTTTGATTAGATTGATTATGTTGAAGACAATGGGAATACCACATTGGGAATGTGGGTAGAATTCTCAAATATCAACCCTAATAAAAGGATCCTTGGGAATTGATATTTTCAATATAAATATATGTTGTCTTCATATATTTTAAACTACTTTGAAAATATATATATATTTAGAAATATATATATATATATTATAAAAATAACTAATATCTTGAGTAGTTGTAACATTTGGATTTCAAATTTTAGATTTTCAAATTGGTTTCCCCAACCAATAGTTGTCTCATTTTGTTTGAACCAAGGGGTTCTTTGATTGAATCGGCGAGATGAAATTAGTGTGATTCACATTGATTTTGATCTATAAGTAAGAGATTATGAGATCGTTATTAAATTAATTCCTTTATTCAGAAATTCTCCATTTAAAATTTCCCAACACAAGTGAAACATGGTTGTTAATATTTTCTGACCATCATCCCCAAAATAATGGTGAAATCCATGAGGGAAACTTCCACCAATAACCCTACACCAACAGGTAGAGCTGGATCAAATTATTTTCAACAATGATTTTTTTCTCATGAATCAAGATTAAATCTATCTTATCCATATTATTGATTATTTTTCAACAATAAGTCATATATATATGTTGGGTTCCACCTCGCAAGGGCTCTCACACGACTGTTTATAAAAAATGGTACAAAAGAAAACTAAAAAAATAGAAAGTGTTATTTTATGATATTCAAGGAAGATGTTTTATAATATTAATAGATATCAATTCTTATCTCTCTAGGTGAGTCTAGGTTGTAGCTCTATTTTAAGACCACAAATGATGATGGTTTTTTATTATAATGACTCTAGTTTTTATAATAAACCCTTTGAGAATTTTAAATAATATTTTTGAAGCTAATAGTAGAATTAGTGCAGATATTTGGGAATCATGAATCCCCTAGATCAACATATGAAATTATTAAATATTTTTACTCACACAAGCTTCATTTTAGAAAAAATGGATTTATTCCTTAAGGATGTCTCAGATATGGAAATTGAGTCTTTATTAAATTTGAATCACAATTTTTACCCTAGAGACTATTGGACATCAGGGTTAGAAGAAAAAATGTGGAACATTTCTAAAGAAGATCTCCTGGAACATTGATGTGTGGAAAATGGATGTCCAATAACCCCTACCACCACATCGATTCATCACATAATTTGGTTTCATTACTCCCAAGATCTTCATCTCTAGGAACAAATATGAACATGAAATGTAAACACACATGAAAGAATAATATATAAAACAATAATGAACAAGACTAATCGTTTCATACATTTTTATTATATCCATGGGCAAATAAAAAAATCATTATCATTCTATGAATAGAAACATAAAGGTTAAAATAATTAACACATTTTGAAACTTACCTTAATAACTAGATTGTGAATCACTAACACCATTTGATCATTGCATCATCAATATACCTCCTATTAGTGTACATCTTTTAGGGTCTCGATATCCTTTTTTAGATTTGGTGCCTCCAATAAATTGTGTATTCCAAGGTTGGCTTCCTCAAATGGGGATCCACCTCCAACTTTTTCAGGCTCTATCAGTGCTCTTCAATCATACTAAAAAATTCCACAACATCCATATATATAGAGACCAAACCGATATCAACAATTAATGTAGTCAAAATTCATTTTTTCTATCCAACATTATTTTGAATTGAATATCTATTAATTTTGAGATAAACACTCCCATTAATGTTGGAAAAATATCTTTATTACTAAATATCTCTCTCTCGAATAAATTGGCTGACCCAAATCAATTCTGAATTGGGAATTGTTTTGTTGTTTGAGTCCAAAAATATCCCACTAAAATACAATTCTCATGGAAATAAAAATATCAAAACTAGTCAAACTACAATTCATTATTCTTCTACCGCACCTGCATAGTTCTCCATTCCATGCTACTTTAATTGTTCATGCTCCAACTGAAGTACCCCCTTCTCAATCTTCTGTAACCATGATTTAATTGTTCCACTGACTATGTGAAACTCATCTTAATTCTTGCATGGAACTTTTTTTTAAATCAATAAAGAATGAGTTTTGATACAATTATTTTGTTGAAATTATTTCAAACCACCAATTGTGTTGGGAACCATGTCCATGACTTAAATTTATTGTACATTCATGAATTTATGAAAACTATTCTAATATAGAAAACTAATATTTATATGCATAAATATTACCTCATTTTAGAATAATATTCGATAAATAAAATTATTTTCCATTCTATAATCATAAATGTTTAGTGTTTTTAAATACTAGATATATAATCATCCAATTTCATGAATGATATTCATTGTTTATCATATTGAACACTTATTAGGTATACCATGCTTAAAACCATTACTCTTAACTTGGGGAGAGAAAAACATAAGAAAGGGTGAGCTCAAATTACCAATAAGGGTAAACATTTGACATATCAATCAATGATCATACATGAGTATAAGATAAGAATAATGGTATGATATCATGATCATAAATTAAAAACTTCATACCCAATATGTCATAGATCATAAACAAAAGTCATGAAATAAAAATTTAAAGTAATAATAGACAATATTGATAAGATTAAAAAATTATCAATAAATTTTCACAAGCCATGAGAGTATAATATAGATATATGAATGTGGAAAACAAATAAGAATATATCTTTTTAAAAATGTAAAAAGAGAAATAGGTCCACTCATTAAGTTAAGGACATGAAATTTGGACCTTTTAAAAAGTTATGGACATGAAACCAGGCCCACACATAATCTAATGGACATGAAAACTAAGTCCATGCACAATCTCGTGGACATGAAAACTAGGTCTATGCATAAAATTTCGAATATGAAATCAGGTTCACACATAAAATATTTATCTCACAAGTTATATATCTTAACCCAAGGCATTGGAGGGATATATAATTCTAGGATCCCCTATCACATAATCATATTTTATTCATTTTTTTTGAAACTAGATCATAAATAGTTAATCATATATCATAACCTATGGAGCGTAACAGAGTTCCATAAATATTTCAAAACATCATCATATCATAACCTATGATAAATAAATAAGTTTCATAAACATATCATTATCATAATCATAAACCCTTTAGATAAAAAATAACTATGATTCTATTGGATCATATCCCTAGTAAAGTCAATGTACCATCAAATGATGTTATCTTATATGAAAAATCCTTTAAAAGTTCAGTTGGAATATTTCTCAAGGGAAATACCCTTTTCACATTGAAACCGGTTTGTTAAAATCTAAATTTTTTCAAAATATTTTGGAAAACATTATATTTGAAAATAACCATGGAAACTTGTAAAGGAATCCACAAATAATTGAGTGGTCATGACAATAATAAATTCTATTCATGCCATACATGCTAAAACAAATATTTCTTTCACATTTTTAGTAAAAATTCAAAGTACCTTGTTCAGAGAATGACCTGAAAAATACTTTTAAAACATTTTTTAAAAATTGAAATATGTTTTAAAATTTCTTTAAATGATCATTGGAAAATATTAAAAACATTTTTGGAAAAGTTTTTAATTTTTTTTTTCAGGAATCAACCTATTGGGGACCACATCCGGTAGTAAGACATGTGTGACACATCGAGTCCTTCTCCAAAATGTTAGGGGCTGGTGACTAGTATTGAGTTGGAATAACCTTGAAATGGGAGGCCTTAGCCTAAGTACCTATACAGATGAACAAAATCAGCTCCCTATAGTAGTAAAAAGATAAAATAAAAGAATTAAAATATTGAGTGTAAACCATATATGAAAAACCTCTAACAATGAAACAAAGTACACTAATGTACTAAATATGCATGAAAGGAGAAAATACACACCCAAACATAAATAAGGTCGCAACTTGATGAAAAATGAGGGAAACAAAGGTTTTAAGAATGCACAACTCATAATCTCCAAGTCCAACCACTGAACATGTTTAGTATCAGGAGTTCCTAAGCTCCACTAACATCACCTCCTATTTTATTATCATCTATGTAAGACAAAACAAGTGTAGGTGAAACCCATGCAGGCTTGAGTATATGCATACCTAGTAGGCACCCTAAGAACCAAATAGAGGGATCAATAGAAGGATATAATAGGTTATCTGAATCCATCAGCAAGAAGGAAGTGAAACCTAATATAAATGATCATAAAGAAACCAAATAAAGATAGAAAGTATATTTCCATATCCATATCCCAACTATGAATAACAAGTCAAACTACAACTCCAAAGGTCCATCTTTGATGCCCAACACCATGCATAACCTCAAAAGATACACATTCTAGGTTCCACTCATCACCACTATGTGTCATAGTTGAGGTTTTTATATCTCTAATCCATGAATCTCACATACCCTCACAATAATCCATATTGAGGAACCACACCTTACTAGTGTGACCAACTGTCGAGGGGAGGTTATCTCTAGTGTAGGACATGATCCCTGCCTGAGTGTAAAGATGAGAGAGCTGACACTCCATAGATAGAGTAACCGTTCCCATCATAGTATGGGGATTTCCAACTCTAACTATATAAAGAGTATGTGGGAACCACACCATAGTGGTATAGGGGTCTACTAACTTTGGTGACACTCCGATGATAATAGATTATTTCTGTCACTGGATAATCATCGTTGATAATGTATCAATCTCATAACAGCTCATGTCATATCTCTGATGCCTAAAATAATTCTTCCATTGTTTTCTATGTGAAAAAATGTATATTCTAGGATACTCATTATCCCAAATCCAATCCCTAATAAAGGAGATAGATAAGGTGTAAATATCTTAGAAGAATACTTGATGTATTCTTGGGGTCATATGGCATGCGACCTCTTTAGGATGCCTAAGAATATCCTTCATTTTACATGACCTTGATGGAAAATTGGTCAAACATAGTATGTACATAGATTAAATTAAATGTATTTTATATATCTACCCACACTCATATAGTGATCCATACATTTGTCATTGTACTTGGTTGTGTACTTAGGCTCATGCATGTGTACCTAGCTATGTTCTCTGGATCATTCTTGTGTACACCCAATATCTAGTTTTATAATTCTACATGGACATTCCTCCCCTTACATGGGGTATATACCCATGGATTTGGCCACATAACCATGTCCCTGTACAAGGAGTTTACTTCTGGTGAATAACATTTGAAACCATAAGTCCAAATACTCATCTTCATGGCCATGTGCGGCTACACATCGTGTAGTCTAAGTACATGGTATGTAGTCCTAAAACTCTATCTTTACCCAATGGAATAAACACATGACATGTTATCTCGAAACACATGCTATGTGATAGTTATTTCTAAAATGTAAATCTCTATAAACCAATAGACACCCCCATTTTCCCCTAATTTTCCATATATCGACCACATGGGTCCTTATTAGTCATAAAAAGGATTTAAATCTCTTTTAAAAACACATATTTTGGGATCGAGAGCTAAAAATATGAATCCATCCCCCTCATGGTGAAAAATCAAAGATTTTGTTCTAAAACCACATCTATAAGCTATTGCACCTTGATCGGGTATCAATTTTCATAATGGAAGAAGTTTGATGGAGCCCACTTTCCTCTCCCTCCTTGGTTCACGAGCCACGCATGGGAGATTCCCTCACCCATACTACTGTATGTAGGAATCCAATTATGTGGGGGTATTTTATTATTTTTAAATAATTAAATAACAATAGTTATTTAATTTGTTATCTCATTCTCTAATGGTCTCCTTCCACTAAACATCCAACACAAATAAACTGTATGTCATTCCTAGGGTGAACCTAATCTTCCAAAAACAAGTATGGACTCATATTTCTAATTGGGGGTCTTGATCAGTGGGAAAACATTTATAATGATAGGATATACACACATTCATTAATATATATTAATATTTTTAATTAATTAATTTAGGGGGTCCAAGGACATCGAAACACATCACTGAATCAATGGAATTATCCTGAGATATTTAAAGAATTATTCAATGGAATAAACTGGTGGGACCATAGTCATTACATTCTCCCTCCTTCAAGGATTCTCACCTTGAAAATTATATTATACAAAAAACATTGGGGGTAAAAATCCAAAATGTGTCTCTCATGCTCCTAGGAGCTCTCCTGAATGCTCTCAAGTCACCAAAGCACTGAAACCAAAGGGCTGGTCAATCGTCATAGGGTTCTCTAATATCGATCCTCGATCACCACTGGGTACTTTGGAAAGGTGGCTCTATCCTCAATATCCATCTCAACCAAGTCAATATTGTGGATAGGGTTGTTCACATATCTCCTCAACTATGACACATAGAAGATATCATGCACTCGGTCCAAATTTGGGTGTAGGTATAGGTGGTAAGAAACCATTCCAACCCTTTATAGGATCTATAATGTCATGATAAACCTCGGTGATAGATTTATTCCTTGGAAAAATCTCTGCAATCCTCATCATCTAGAGACACTTTAGAAAACATAGCCTCTCTCCTTGAACTCCAAATACCTTTAAAATAAATCTGTATAATATTTTTTTTTCATTTATGGGTTTTCCTCATAAATTTGTGGATTATCCAGACCTTTTCTATTGTTATCTGCACCATCTCCATCCTAAGAAGAGAAGACTCACCAATCTTTGTCCAACAATAGGGTAACCTATAGGGTATCCCATACATGGACTCAAAATGTTCCATATAATTACTAGAGGGAGATATATTATTTAATGTTAACTCTACCAAGGGAAGGTGATCGTTTTTACTCCAACTGAAGTTCAATACATAGGCTCTTAGTATATCCTCCAACACTGAGATAATATGATCGGTCTGACCATTAGTCTAGGGATGAAATGTCATGCTCATATGAAACGGGGCCCCAAAATACTCTTGAAATCCTCTCCAAAACTGAGACATGAATCGATCACCACAGGCATTTATGATCATTATGGGTACCCCCATGATGCTAAATGATCTCCCACATGTAAAACTCCCCCAAAATCCCAACCAAACTCTACTCTTAGATGGAAAGAAAGTGTTTCATCATGGTAAGTCATTCAAAATCACCCAGATATCATGATGTCCTCTCATTTACCATTAAATACCCAACAAAATATCCATTGATATGTCATATCACTTCCATTATAGGATATCAAGGAGTTGGAAGAAACCCACTAGAACATGATGTTCATATTTCACCTGTAGACATGTGAGACACTGAGAGAAAAACTAGGCAACACACCACTTTATTCCAGACCAACAAAACTACCAAAAAGTCCATGTGCATCTTTTACACAAAGGGATATACATCCAAGGGAGAAGTATGAAACTACAACATCACCTCCTCCCGTGACATGACTGGAACAACCATCTATCCTCAGAAGAGGATAAAATGATCCCCTCCTTTATAAAATCTAACTTCCTTTTATACGGATTATATATAGTCATATAGAACTACAATGTTTACTTATCTCAACTGAGCCTCTCTCATGCATTGAAGAAGAAGTGGACTCACCACCATCAACTAAAGAAAAACTATACCCCTATCCTTCACCAGGGTTTGCTGCAATGAAGCCGACTGACCAGGCACCTCCTCCAACAAGAAATAATGATAATTCCAGTTACGGGAATCTATCTACCGATTTCCCTTAACAAGAGTGCGGACTATCTTAAAGTCATATTATTTTTGGAAATATAGTTAAATCCATTTATTTGGTGAATATATCTCTAAATAATGATTCACCTAATCCTCTGATATTATGAGTAAACAATAAAATTCTCACCTTGATGATAGAGCCATAAAATCTTCAAAGAAAAGACTACCATTACCAAATCCAGGTCATGAGATGTATAGTTATTCTCATGTTGCCTCAAATGCCTTAAACCATTATTGATCACCGCCTACCTCTACATCAATGCACAATTGAGACTAAATCCAGACACATTTTAGAACACCATAAACATAATTCTATCATATGGTAGTCTCAACAAAGGATAAATGGTCAACCTAGGCCTCAACTCCTAAAATGCTATTTGACATTGCTCACATTAGGAAAAAAGTTTCCCTATCAATTTCAAGGTGGAAAAGGGGGAAGATATTCTAGAAATTGTGTCACGAACCTCTTGTAATACCTTAGAAAATTAGGAAAACTCTTCACATCTAACATGCTCTTGGGTGGTTCTCATGAAATCACTACATCTATATTCACGAGATCCATCTGTAAAACTTGGTCATAAGAGACATTACCTCTAAGGAGACCCTAAAGGATCCAAAAAATAAATTTCAAGTGAATACCAAAAATATATTCTTCTAGAGTATGTCTAGAGAAAACCTCAAATTTTATGCATTCTCATCCTTCAAAAATAGTTGTTGACCTACCTCAAATGATCTTAATGGCTGGAAGATCATGTTCATAATAGACATAAACACATCAACGGAATTAATCAAATTGAAGGGCATCACTAAGAAATCATCGTGTTTGTAACGACATCAGAATTCCATATTTAGAATACCAACCATGTGAACCCTCAAATGATGGTAACTGAATTATAGATTGATATTTGAGAACCAAAGTCGAAGAGGTTTTCTATCCTTATAAAGAGGTACTTATTCTTTTTATTTATTTAGTTCAGATGATTTAATCAACAGAAAGCCTAAAATTCTCATATTCTCTTTTCACTAAAACAACTAGTGATACCTAGGGGAACATAATGGGTTTGTTAAAACCTTTATCTTGATGGTCTTCCAACTACACCCTCAGGTCAGTAGGGTCTATCTGATATGTCTTAGAAGATATTAATGTAGTCCCTAGGTGAAAGTTCCAAAAAAATTATAACTCTCTCTATAAAGATAGTCCTGAAACATCTTTGGGAAATATTTTGATATAATAATCTACTATTGATAGAAAATAGATGCTTTAAGAGCCCAATTTATAAAGGGATAAACTCCCTAACTGATGGGTGGTTGGGTTTCCTACCAGCGAGCTCCACTCACATAGTCATAAGATCCTACTCACCCAAAAAGGAGAATCACACACCAACTATCCTAGAGAATGTAAATTTCTTACGTCAATAGTATATCTGTGCATAAACTATTGAAATATATTCTATAACCTAGATATTGTCATAAGGCCTGATTATGAGGACTAATAGGTCCCACAAGAAATTGTATCAACAAAAATCCAACTCACCCTACTGATAGCTGTGTGATATAGAAGAATCGATCCCTATAGAAATATATTTCCACACCGGATCGTCTAAAGACTCAAATGTAATCTCTTTCTCTCACATGAGGGATATACAGTTAACTAAATGACTCAAATATGTGTTCATATGTAATGGGAATGGAGTATAAAAGATAAAAATTCAACCTCTGATCATACCTCTTTACCGTATGCAATTTCCCATAGTCGTGACCGCTTTCCCATTGGGCCTGGTGTATGCCACCATGTGATGGTGATGGAAGTAGCTCATTGCTCCGTCCCCCACCCACAGTTCTTCCCTATATATCCCCACCTACTCCCTTATCAGTAGAAACTCTTTGGGGCCCACCCTGACCATTCTTGGGAGATCCCCTATAATAATTCTACCAAATTCACGGCGGTTTATCCACTACCTGAATTCCATCCTCTGCACATCGAGCCGGGAAATCACTAGCAATTTGACACTAACCATCACAAGTATAGTATCACCCTTAGCAGGGATAACTATATCCTTTATGTGACCTCTATGCAACAGATCCACATGATCAATCCCATGCATGATGAGGTCTCCTACACCAAGACCTTGATGACTGATACATTCTAGCTACTGCCGATAACTCAGCCACATTATAAATTCTTCATGGTCCAACCACCTGACATGACTCTACCATGAATCTCTCTGTAACTAGTGATCACTCTAGAAATCCTACATAAATAGGAAGGCATACGGAGAATATGATTGCACATATGTCTCTATGATGGAAAAATATGTTAGCAATGATATCTCTGTGAAATCCCTACTCAATTTTCCCTGCCTAGAAGAAACCATCTTGCACCATATTGATGGAGAAGTGTGTGAGGTTGGTGAACCACACAGAATACTCATAAATAGACATATCACCATATTTCAGCTCAAGAAGCTCATAAATCCACACAAAGAGCAACCATGAAGGGTAGTACTCATCCTAGAATGAATGCAGAAAGTATAAAAATGATAGAATCACTTCATCATGGGTTTACACAATCAGTCTCCACTAGAACTGTGCTACTCAATTAGGGAAATTAGATTCATGTGAAACTAACTGATTTGTTGAGGTTCGAACAAGCCTGAAGACTCGTACCACTAACTCAATCCAATCATCCCCTACTTGAGGTTATTGTTTACAACAAAACATCAACAATCACTATTTCTATAACCCGTGTAATACCATAATCCTATACACATAATTTTCCTACCGTATTAGAGCTATCATCTTCAAAAAATAAATTCGATCATCTTTCCAAACCACTAGTGAGGAATTCATGCACTAAAAATTGGTTTTGAGAACACTCTATGACCACTTGGAGGAAAGAACACATGAGTGGGTCCCTAAACTGAGACCTCATTACACAACTAATCATATTTATGATAAAATATTTATATCTTAGTTAGCTCTCATAGTAGAGGCCTTATAAGAGTTACAAGGAATACCAAACATATATGAGAATATCTTGAGAGATAAATTTAAATGTTCATGAAATTCAAAAGTCCCAATACTATATGATGAATACACGACTGGTTCCTATCAATTGATATATTGGTATACTGAGTCGATAAATTTTTAGTTAGTGTCCTAGTGTATAGATATGTCGTGCACCACACCAATATTGGGTTCCCTAGCATGAGAAACAAACTCAAGAAACTCTGACATAAATCCCCTAAATTCTTAAATCAAACCTCACACATTTATAACTTGACACATCGACCAAGGGAAATACCCCTCTAGTACAACTATTTCCTGACTCAACCCACCAGGGCCTAGCTGACCAATGTTAAGATGAGTGAGATACAGAAAACCCATCTTCAATAGGCTAGGGGGTGGTGACTAGAAACAGGTAGGCATAACATTGAACTGGGAGGCGTTTGGATAACTAACTAGACATACACACACAATCTGATCTATGTAATAGTGCATAGATATAATAAAAAGGGAGAACATCTAGAGTGTAAACCTTTCATGAAATAATCCATAGGAGACTTTCAAAGTAAACATTCATACTAAACATTTATAAAGAGGAATGATACATTTCCAAATAGAAATATGGTCCCAACCTGATGAAAATTAGGGGAAGGGAAGGCCTAAAGAGTACCCAACTAAAAATATCTAAGGCCAACCACAAAACATGGTCAGCATCAAGAGCCGATAATCTCCACTAAAACATGGTCGAATGATGTCACCTCTGATCCACCAATCATCTGTATAAGACACAACATGTGTATGAGAATACCATGTGTGAGTATATACATACTAATTAGGTTCTCTAAGAACTAAATATAAATAGATAAATAGAAATATTCTATAAATAATCTCAAACCATAAACAAGAGTGAAACAAAACCCAAAAAATATGCCCATAAAGAATCCTAAGAGGGAGATAAAGGGGATTTCCATATTCATATCCCAACTCAGAATGATGAGTCATCCTATATCTACAAAGGGACATCTTTGATCCCCAACACAATTAACAACCTCCAATGATACATATTAGATAGATCGCTCCTCGGCACAATGTGTCACAGCTGAGGGGGATCTATCTCCTATCCATGCATCATGCATAACCTCATAAGAATCCATTTGGAGGACCCACACCTCTCCAGTGTTCTCCACAACTGAGGGGGAAGTATCCCATGTGGAGGTCCCACCCCCAGCTATAGTGTAAAGATATAGGGAGGGGTCCACTCTGTTGATATATAACCTATGCCCTATGTAGTATGGGGGATTTCAAACTCTACTTGAATAATGATTATGGGGTTCCCACACGTTGAAACAATAGTGGGGTTTCCTACCCTATAAAAAGTCAAATGATCACACCCAATCACTATCACTAGTGCGTCAATGAAAGAAGCATCATGCTTGTAACACCTCATGTCATATCTATGTTTCAAAATCGATGGTCACTATTGTGTTATGTTTTGAAAACATCTCAAGATAGGCTTCCCTTGGGCCTAAATCCATGTCCCAAATAAGGAGGTTCATAAGGTGGAAATATCATAGAAATGTATATGCAGTGTACATGGGATCATATGATGTGTGACCTTTCATGGATTACTAGGAATTTCCTCAACTACATAGGGCCTAACTGGCTATTTGGGCATACATGATGTTTATATAGTGTACATGGGATGCCTTGTCTATCCCAACCCATGTGTAACACCATGAGAATTTATAAATAATTCATCAAAAATAGTGTCTCCAAAAAACACCACTTTGATATAACCTAGCTAGTAATCATAATTTTTTCATCTCTGTGATTTGAATTTTTGAAACTGACATGCACAGTTACATTCAGTAAGATATTCAGAGTCTGATAAGATGAAATTAATTTTTGGTGTATAGTAACATACCCTCATGAATAGTCATATGAAGAGGAATATGAACCTTATGAAAAGAAAATTATATTATTATTATTATTATTTTCTTAAGTTTATAAGATAACGAGATATTGATTATTTTTTCAAAGTGATATAAAATGAAGTATAGTTTTAAAATTGTTATTTTTTTGAATAAATTATAATATTATTTGAAAATAAAATTAATAATATTTAGAAAACTAATTTCAAAAAAAGGATTTCATTTTTGAATTGTACGCGTCAAAAAAAATTATGCAGATTTTATGGGATTTTTCTGAAATACTCGAATTTTTGATGAATAATAAAATATGATAATTTAACATGTATGCACGTTATTTGTTAAATTAACAATTCATATTATCATGGATGATTTAAGAACACTTTTTTTCAACTAACATATACTTATTACAATTATGACCCAAATGAATCAACACTATTGGTTTTATTGAGGTAAATAATTAAATAATGAATAAGATATTATCAAATCACCCCTCTCCTCCACTATAAAAAACCCTCCTCACTACCACTTATCTTTCAATCCTATCAAGCATTGTAACTTGTATAAATTCTATGAAACTATCCTCCCAAGCTTCAACCCCACGTATATAATCCCTTTTTCTCATAAAGAAACCAAAACTATCCCTTAAAGAGGCTCTCAAGGAAGATTACATCAAGAGGAAAATTCCTCTTTTAATTTCTTTTTTATTTCAAGCACCTTACTTTTATTCTTATTTCCTCACCTAATTTAATCCAAATGTTGTGATGAATTCATTAACTTATATGTACTGGAATTTTGTTATTATTAAGGAATAATTCATCATCATCTCTCCTTTCCCCATTTTTTATACCAGGAATGAAATCACCATCTTAGATGTGTTAATTAATCACATTCAAGGACGATAGGTTTTCAAATTATATTACCATGTTAAATTATGGTCAAGAAACCATTTTTATGGTTGAAACAAACTATAATATATGTATTATAACTTATTTAAGGTTGTGGAATCATTTTTTTTGCATGATATTAATTTATAAATCAAAACAAGTTTGTTGTGATCATGAACAACCTATTAACCCGAACAATTATCAGTAATGTTTTATATAATTATTCATATTCAATCCCAAAAACCAAATGGGTTTTATGACCATGTAATATTTTTTTGTTCATAAACAACATACATCTTCTATTTTGGAAACCAATTCTCATTATACATGTTTATCCTTACATGAAAATAAGTAAACCAATCATGAAAACCAAGGAATAAAACACTCCCTAACAATTAAAATATTTCTCTTAACCCATCAAAAGGCCATGAATGAACCTAATATGGCTATAATAAATCAATTACATATATATGAGGTTGTCTAATCATTAATATATGAACCTAAATGGAATTATTCAGGTCATTAATATCAATTTAAGAACACATTCAAACTTAAGGTAATGATTTTCCACCAAAACTTCCATTTTCATTCGGGTTACTGTTATTGCCTACATACCTAAATGAAATAATTATGTATTATTATTTACTCCAAAAAAATTATGATTGATTGTTCTATATATGTTTACCAACCATAATACTTTTTATTTTATGGAGAGTTACACATTTTAAAATTATCTTTCTAAATTATTTCCAAAAAACAATCTCAATTCAAGGGAATTTCTCAAATTCATACATATTTTCAAGGGAATTATATAAATTGTTTTTAGAAACTATTATATTTTTAAATAAATAATTTTATTATTAAAATATAATCTTACTTCAATTATGGTTTTATACAAATACTTTCTCAAAATAACTATTCATTTCAAAGTAAAATGGTATGCATCTCAAGAATTACATGATGATTTTATAATAGAATCTTCAACCTTTTCAACACTCTTGTTGATACTTATGTATTGTTGGGATTAATATTTAATGATAACATATACCATAT
Organism: Viscum album; assembly: GCA_963277665.1. Lineage (NCBI taxonomy): Eukaryota > Viridiplantae > Streptophyta > Magnoliopsida > Santalales > Viscaceae > Viscum > Viscum album. The sequence continues at coordinate 399,806,774 of OY728144.1, forward strand.
TTAATTGAGTAGTTTATGATTTTTTTGACTGTGGATGTTCTATCTTAAAACCATTTACCAAATTACTCGAAATGGTTAGTGTTTATGCTTAATGTTAAGGGAAAGTTATTTACATTTCATATGTAATTTTCAATATGAATGTATATGTTTTTTATGTTTATCCCCACTGATATGAAAAATTCATTGGAATTATCATGTGACAGGTGGGGCCTGCTATATCCCCTTGGTGCGTTAGTAGGTCTCATGAGACAAACTATGATGTTGGCACGAGGCCTTGACACAATGGATATTTATGGTCTTGGCACGAGGCCTTGACAGTATGGTTATGATGTCTCAAATTATTCATTCCTTCATTTTGAAACCGGTATTGATGCTCATGTGTTTATTTGACTAGTATAATACCCATGATGATACTTTATTATGGAATTATTTATTCAACTCCTATTTCTACTATAATGTGTTCTAGTTTATTTTTAAAGGAATATGTTTTTAGTTATTAGGCATTCCTAATGTTTATACTTACGATATCTCTCATTCTATTTCTTACCCTTACTAATCATTTGATTTCACCCCTTTATTAATTTTTATTTTTTCCAGGATGTGATGAAGTATTTTATGAATGAACTATAAGGGTAACCTAGAAGATAAGGATGTTTCCAATAGAATTTCTTTGTTGTATTTCATTTCAAGTTATAATGTTTAACTTACATATATATAATGTTTCCAAATATACTAAACTACTCGGTACTTAGAGACACATATTCCTTTTTTATATGCCAATTTAATGAAATATGTCACCAACTCTGAGTAACTAGGGTTGGGTCCTTACAGTTGGAATTAGAGGAAGTTTAGTAGAAAACCTAGAATCTAGATTTAGAGAACATAGATTATGGAACAAAACCCTAAGATAGTCTTTGAGGATAAACACAAAAGAACATCCAATAATCTTGGTAAGGAATAGATTATATGGATCTTTCTATAAAATACATCATTGTTCGGATACGTGATGAAGCTAATATTTTCACATATTTTATATTGTAATTTAATGTTTATATACCCACAATAGTGTTATTTAATGGGAAATTGTTACATATTTAGGTTTTGGTGTTATTTTGAGCCTAAATGCAAAAATGGCCTAATTCTGGATTTTTAACAGATTTTTATCACAGGGGTATTTTGGACATTTCTTATAAAATATATTTCCAAATTTTGTGATCCGAATTTTTTGTGAACCCTTGTTTTATTTCCTTCAACTTTGTATTCAGGACCAGGGGTTGAATCGATATTAATGGTGCCCAAAAAAATCAATGAAGTTGACAATTGTTTCCGGGCGGACTGCATTGACTCCACCATAGTAATGGAAGCAAATTTCGGCTAGACTACTCCAAATGATGCGATTCTACCTGGCTATGACAGAGGACTACAATTCGCGTCTCCTCAATAAATTTCAAGCCGTTTGGAATCCTTTATGATGGTCGTTTAGTGATAGATTTTTGAAGGAAGCTTCCAGGAAGTTTCATCCAGAGAAATATATTTTCAATAGAAAAATCATAAATCCTTCAATACGCATCCAATGAATCTTCAATTTTGAGGGTGGACGGCCAAGACATTGATGAACAATATTTATGAAGAGGGAAACACGTGAATCGGCCATTTAATGGGCCTAAAATGCGACAACTTTGTGAAGATAAAATCTGCCTATAAAAGGAGGGGAGCTCCTACCTCTCAAGATATTCCATTCTTCACCACACCATCCGTCACAAAGGGGTTTGGCTTGAGAGAGCAAGATTATAGGAGTATTCCATGATTTAATCAAGCCATGAAGGGCTAAATCCAAGTGGTGGTGGGAAACGGAGATCCGAAGACATTTCCCTTTTTGAGTTTGTGCTTTCATTGTAAAATATTTTCTTTTAAACAATCCTGGAACTTGTTTGCATGAATGAATGAGGTCTTTTTTCTCTCGTGTTTTCAATTTCATATAAATTATTCTAGATTTCTTATATTCTAATGAATTTAAAGTGGTTTTACTCATGGTTTAAATTTCTTTGGCGAGGTCTCGCTTTTGAGCACGATGAGTTCATCCGGTTATGGTTACTCGGAGGTCTTCGGGTAATCAGAACACTTTCATTAGAAGATCGGCACCCATGTATGAGGTTTGAATATGGTATCTAGATTATTTAGGTGTATACCTTGAGGTATTATGGTATACATTGGATAATTTAATGAAAATATATTCGTAAACAATGATAAAGGGAGTATCCAACGATCAACGTTTGTCCACCGCTGCTACCTTTAACTTGTTCTTTCCAGTTCGATTTTCTTTGGTATTTTAATTGATAATGTAGATTTAATATTTCATTTTTATTTAATTTTCATAATCAAAATCCCCCGTATATATTATATATGTTAGTTTTATATTAGTTAAATTAAAAAGTGACAATTGAAAATATAGTGCGTATAAGCGGCCTCCTTGTGATCGACCCTAGGTTGTGCCACTATGGTACACTCTTAGGAAAATAAGAATTTAATTGAGTAGGGTAAAACGACTGAAATCCCCAATCATCAATTTGGTGCCGTTGCCGGGGAGGCCAAGTGCTTACACACACTATTTTTCAAAGAAAAAAAACAAAAAAAAAGAGCCTTGTTGCATATCATTCATTTCACCAGCCAATATGTATTTTTATGGAAATTATTATAATTATTGGCATGTGGATAACTTTTATGATGAGCCAAGTAGGGAAGATACATTGAGTATTAAAATTCTTGAAAATTCCCAACAATTGAAAGAAAATTCCTTGATAATTCAAGAGAATTGCAAAAAGATGGAAAAAGCAAGCAAGATGATATCATCGTTGGCCGTCCAAGTTGAAGATGTTAAAGTCTTATGGATGGAAAGACAAAAAATAAAATTTGAGGAGAATGAAATACTTGATCCACCTAAATTTAATGAAGATATTTATGAGGTTGAAGAAAATCTTAAGGACCCACTTCCCTCGCCAACAAATGAGTTCCCAGCTGCCTTGCTTGAGGAAAAGGGTTCTAAAGCTGAAATTTCTGAGGGAGTTTTAAATTCTGAGCATTCATTTCATTCAAATTTCATTAATTTTGAATTTAAATCTAATATCCCTTATTCTGATTTTTTAGATTCAGCATCACTACTGCATGATATGGATGAAGAAGAAGAAGAAGGTCCTCTTGTTGAGGAGAGAATGGAGGTGCCTGTTGAGTTATGCATTGGTGCATTTGAGGATGATGGAAAAAAAGAAGAAATAATTTAAGAACCAATTTACGAACATGAACCAGAAGAGAAGCCACTTCCTATTCTTCTATTTTCAACACTGGTGGACACCACTCCTCCAGATTACAAAAACAGGGAGCACCCCTACATCCTTTTCCCTCCCCCTCTTAATCTCAAATTCTATTTTCCATCTCTTCTAGGGGTTGGGGATATTTTTCTTTTCTTTGGGGGTTCTCACTTTTGGCATGCACATATGGATATCGGGAGAAATAATTTGTGGTGGTTTCTAAGCAAGAAACCCCATCCACCTTCGGATTGGGGTTAACATGCTGCAACTGCCTGACTAGGGGCAGTAAAAACCTAGCACCCGCTTGGGGGTAAAACCAAGCATTATCCTTTCCCTTTCACCTTTCTATTTTTTTTTCTAATTTTTTTTATTTATTGCTTTATAGGAAGAAGTGGTTCCAACTAAGAGCTTAACTCAATGGTACTGCTAGAAAAATAAAGTTAGGTTGTATCTTTCCTTATATTTAATTTTTTTTATCTTCCCTTATTAATATTTTATCAAGACAAAATGAAGGGTACTGAAATTTAATTGTGGGGGGAGTGTCGACCTGCTTATTTTTTTGTGTGCTTTCATTTTTTTTCATTTTTAGGAACCTTGAGCTTTAATGATAATTCTGATCACATTTCACACAATAATTTATTTTGATAAAATTGAAATGATTTTTGAAAAAAAAAAGATCTTAAATGATTGTTGATGTGAATTTTTTTTTCCTTAAATTGGATTTTCAATCATTTTTATGAGTTTAACTGATTTTTGAAATCCATGGCCATGAAACACTGACTCAAAATATTTTTCTCGTCCTGTGAGGTATTCTAAAACACTTTTACATATTCTTTCTAATGCCCACACTTTCTTGAGGGAAACCTGGATTTTTTGTGAGAACTAGAATTTGTGATTTTTCTCTTTCGAAGCTTTGGATTTCATTGAATGTTTTTAATATGATTGAGGCACTACTTTGGCTAGCCACATATTATCCTGAGACTTACCTTTACATTTATCCTTCATTATCCCTTAGATGACATGAATTTCCTTATAGGTTTAAGCCACAATACAAGCTAATTTATCCTTACCTACCCATTCTCTTGGTATTGTTGCATGGATATTTCAAGTTTGAGTGTGGGGGAAGGGCCATTCGTGTGCGTTCATTGGGATTTGTTTTATTGATGGGTATTGTGTGGTATGCATCAACATTTTGGGAAATGAAATAATTGGGAATGAGTCATAATCTTATTATGCTTCATTTTGTTTCATTCAGTTCTCCTTCAAAAAAAAATGAAAATAAAGCTGTGCCTTTCTGGAGCTTAAAAAATAAATATAAAAAAGGAAAATAAAGCTGTGCCTTTCTGGAGCTTAAAAAAAAGGGGAGAACTAGGATGATTTAATACCTTGAAATCATTGATTGGCTCATGTACCATTTAAAATAAATGGGGGTGGTGTTTTGTTTCACATTCTCAAGGTGGATTGAGTGAGGAAATTTCTGGGTTTTCACTTGATTATTCATGCATTGTACCTTAGAGTCAAACCTTCTCTTTCTAGCCTTAATCTTTTAAATCATTTAACCACCAACCTAAAGCCAAAGAGTCATTTGAACCGTTTATGAAAGCCCTCATGATTGAATTCATTTTTATGTTTCACGCTGTGGAGAAATGAGAATTGTCACAAGCCTATGGTGATACATGCAATTTCCAAGTATGAGCATAACTACAGAATTTATTTCTCTTGAGTGATGAGTGACATAAAATTCTATGCGAGGTAGGTTGTGATTGATCCATGGATGGATTTATGAGGTTGAACAAATTTAAATTTTTGGAATGAAAATAAAAGGAAATTTTTTTTCATAGAAGAGACATGATGAAATTTGGTTTTTAATAAGATCATGGATGTTTTCTCATTTTTGATTATTGTGTGAATTTTGATTTGAATATATGATAATTGCTCAGGAGTGCAATGCTTAAGTGTGGGGGATTGATGAAGCTAATATTTTCACATATTTTATACTGTAATTTAATGTTTATAAACCCACAATAGTGTTATTTAATGGGCAATTGTTACATATTTAGGTTTTGGTGTTATTTTGAGCCTAAATGCAAAAATGGCCTAATTCTGGATTTTTAACAGATTTTTATCACAGGGGTATTTTGGTCATTTCTTATAAAATATATTTCCAAATTTTGTGATCCGAATTTTTTGTGAACCCTTGTTTTATTTCATTCAACTTTGTCTTCAGGACCAGGGGTTGAATCGATATTAATGGTGCCCAAAAAAATCAATGAAGTTGACAATTTTTTCCGGGCGGACTGCATTGACTCCACCATAGTAATGGAAGCAAATTTCGTCCTAGACTACTCCAAATGATGCTATTCTACCTGTCTATGACAGAGGACTACAAGGCGCGTCTCCTCAATAAATTTCAAGCCGTTTGGAAGCCTTTATGATGGCCGTTTAGTGATAGATTTTTGAAGGAAGCTTCCAGGAAGTTTCATCCAGAGAAATATATTTTCAATAGAAAAATCATAAATCCTTCAATACGCATCCAATGAATCTGAAATTTTGAGGGTGGACGGAAAAGACATTTATGAACAATATATATGAAGAGGGAAACGCGTGAATCTTCCATTTATTGGGCCTAAAACGCGACATCTTTGTGAAGATAAAATATGCCTATAAAAGGAGGGGAGCTCCTACCTCTCAAGATATTCCATTCTTCACCACACCATCCGTCACAAAGGGGTTTGGCTTGAGAGAGCAAGATTATAGGAGTATTCCATGATTTAATCAATCCATGAAGGGCTAAATCCAATTGGTGGTGGGAAACGGAGATCCGAAGACATTTCCCTTTTTGAGTTTGTGCTTTCATTGTAAAATATTTTCTTTTAAACTATCCTGGAACTTGTTTGCATGAATGAATGAGGTCTTTTTTCTCTCATGTTTTCAATTTCATATAAATTATTCTATATTTCTTATATTCTAATGAATTTAAAGTGGTTTTACTCATGGTTTAAATTTCTTTGGCGAGGTCTCGCTTTTGAGCACGATGAGTTCATCCGGTTATGGTTACTCGGAGGTCTTCGGGTAATCAGAACACTTTCATTAGAAGATCGGCACCCATGTATGAGGTTTCAATATGGTATCTAGATTATTTAGGTGTATACCTTGAGGTATTAAGGTATACATTGGATAATTTAATGAAAATATATTCGTAAACAATGATAAAGGGAGTATCCAACGATCAACGTTTGCCCACCGCTGATACCTTTAACTTGTTCTTTCCAGTTCGATTTTCTTTGGTATTTTAATTGATAATGTAGATTTAATATTTAATTTTGATTTAATTTTCATAATCAAAATCCCCCGTATATATTATATATGTTAGTTTTATATTAGTTAAATTAAAAAGTGACAATTGAAAATATAGTGCGTATAAGCGGCCTCCTTGTGATCGACCCTAGGTTGTGCCACTATGGTACACTCTTAGGAAAATAAGAATTTAATTGAGTAGGGTAAAACGACTGAAATCCCCAATCATCAATATGACAAGTGGGCGTGGTTCTAGAACAGATGTACCTATGATTGAAAACTCTAAAAAGGATTTTATGGCTTGACTAAGGGTATCCTAGTACCCAAAAAATGGCCTTATTATGCACCTAGTTGGAAACACCTAGGGGATATGCTTTGGATAATTTAAATTTTTTATTACAAGCCATTATGAAGGATTTAACTGTAAAATTTTCCTCATAGAAACCATGTTTGTGATTATTGGATTAGCCATGCATTGGATTTCAATTTATGCTATGTATTTTTTTAAGTTGGGATTATACATTCTGATTCATAACCAAATAAATTGCATTCCATTATTTAAAAATAGTTCATAGTAGAAGAAATGGAAACCGCTTGAACACTTGTATCCCATGTAGGGATTTCCCTCCGATGAAAGATAATGATGATGGCTCTGGAGCAACGACTGGTGTTGAGAAACATATAACTATAATCAGCCAATTAAGTTAGTTTTTGAACAATTACCTTACCCCTATGGAGAATCCTAATCCACAACATGGATAAGACATGTTGGATCACTTTATGAAACAACTGCCTTCATAAATCAATAGGAATACATATAAATTCATAGTGGAGTCGTGGATATGTTCAATAGAGAATATATTTCTCACTTTGGGAGGTAACAAAAGTGGAAAGGTTATCCTATAAGTTTATCTTATACCAGGAGATGTGTATTAGTGGAGGTCGTTAATCCAAAAAAATGGTAGAAGAAATAAAAGAGATGTATTGGATGTATTTTAATTAAATTTTCCTAAAAAATATTTTCCCCACGAACAATGAGCGGATATGGAAAAGACAATTCTTAAATTTGAGGTAGAAGGAGGATGAAAATGTTTTCAAGTATGAAGCCAAATTTACAAGGCTATAAAGGTATGGTGTGGACAATATAAGTAATCTAAGGATAAATATTGATAGATTCTTTTATGGATTAAAACCGGACCTCTGAAGGGTACTTATCTCTAAAAATTTCTCATCATATGAAGATATAGAATCATGTGCAATGAAGACAAAAAATGAATTCTCTTTGTCATATGACATGAAAGGAAAGAAAGAGAAGAATAGGGTTGCTAAAAACTCTAGGAAGAAAATAAGGAAATGTGTAACAAGGTAAGATTTGACCTTCCACATTGTAGTATCTATTGGAAGAAACGCCTAGGAACTTGCTTGATGGGAATGGGACTCTGTTACAAGTGTGAAGAAAAAGGCCACCAATCACATGATTAAAATGGGAAGAAAGAAAGAACCACTATTCAATGCAATAATTTTAATGATATGGGAAATTATTCACTTTAATGAACTAATCAACTAGGAATCATTTCCCAAAGAAGGAAAAGGGAGAATGGGAAGGCTTATGCAGTCACAACTACTGATGTAGAAGTTCATAATGACGTGGTGGGGGTACTTTAATCGTTTACTTGAACATAACCAATGATTTATTTGAATCTAGATCATCACATTCTTTTATTTCTTCCCAGTCATATAAGATAATTAGACATGTTCAATTTTATTTAAAAAAAGATTCATTAGTTATAACTCATAGCGGATGTATCATTGCAACAAATATTTGTTGATCAGTCCCCCTCATGTCACTTAAACATGATTTAGTTGAAAACATTATCATTATACCCATTATGGAATTTTATATAATCCTTGGTATGAGTTGGATTTCAAGTTATGATGTTAATATCTGTTGTAAGAAGAGGGAAGCTATGATTTTTTGAGAATGGTGTCGAATTCCTTATCTTTAAATAAGAATCCTTACAAGCTGATTTTATCTAGATCCACCCCTGTAGCAATAATGGATTCAAATATAGGGGAGGAATGGAATTTAATAACTATGGGTGAGGAAAGGAATGTTGAAATAGAGGATGTACCTATTCTGTGGGAATATGATGATGTGTTTCTATAGGATTTACTTGGACTTCCTACAGATAGGGAAATGATTTTTTCCGTTGAATTAATTCCGGGTTTAAGGCCTATATAAAAGACCCCTTATAGAATGGCCATTTTAGAATTAGTAGAACTTTAGAAACAACTAGAGGAATTGAGTGACAAATGATTTATTCACCCAAGTGTTTCCCAATGGGTAGCCCTTGTCCTTTTTGTTAATAAGAATGATGGATCTTTGAGGTTATGCATTAACAACAGGGAGATCAATGCTACAAAAATATAGAAAAAGTATCACATACCCCGCATTGATGATTTATTTGTTCAACTTCAAGGAGATAAATATTTTTATTATATTGAACTTTGATATGGATATCATCAATTTCTTGTAAAGAAGGAAGACATTACAAAAACAACATTTTGTACCAGGTATGGGAATTGCGAGTTTACAATAATTCCTTTTGGACTAACTAATACACAATATGTTTTCATGGATATAATGAATCATGATTTCAAGGATTATCTTGATGAATTTGTAGCGGTATTTATTGATGATATCTTGGTATAATCCAAAAGATATAAGGATCATGAAAATTAATTGTACACAATTATGAAGACTCTGAGAAGAAATTAATTATATGGAAATTTTATAAAGTGTGAATTTTTCCTTCAATCGGTTTCCTTCCATGGACACACTGTCTCTAAGGATAGAATATCTATTGATCCTGTGAAGAAAAAGGCCATGAATTAATAGCCTACCCCAATGAAAATAACTGAGGTACATATTTTGTTGGTTTATTAGGTTATTATTGAAATTTCATTCAGAATGTTTTTGATTTATCCAACCCAATGTCCAATAATACTTGTGAAGGGGTTAAGTTCATTTAGAAAAAAGACTATGGGGGAATGTTTTGAAGAATTGAAGCAGAGATTAGTAAATGATATGATCCGAAATCTGCTATAGGGGAATGAAGGGTTTGTGATCTATAGTGATGCATCAAATAAAGGACACGGTTGTGTCCTTATGTAAAATGATAGAGCTATCAGCCATGCATCAAGGAAGATATAAATTCATGAACAAAACTATTCTACTCATGATATTGAGTTATTTTCATTGATATTTTCTCTAAAAATATGTTGACACAATATCTATAGTGAAATGATGTGAGATATATACAGATCATAAGATCATGAAGTATATCTTTTCATAGAAAGAACTCAACATGAGGAAAAGGATATGGATTAAAACACTCAAGGATTATGATTCTTCCATATACTACCACCTAGGAAAAGAAAAATATGGTAGCTAATGCATTGAGAAAGAAAGATCATGGAGTTCTAAATAAAATTAGGATAAGAAGGGATCTTGTGTTTATGGATCTAGTAAAGATTAATATGAGAATTATCAAAGAAGGTGAAACATCACAAATTTTTTCATTTGGTTTCCCACACATCTTTATTTTAAATGATTAAAATCTCTCAACCTGATGATGAGAACCTTCAAATGAAAATTAATGATTTGGCAGATAGGAAGTCGACTGACATCGTATGTGAATATTGAATTATGAAATTTGCAAAGAGGGAATGTGTTCCCTCTAAACTCGAGATGAAAAGAGAGTTATTGGATGATACCCATAGTAAAAATTTATCCATACACTCTGGTAGCACTAAAATGTATAGATATTTGAAGGAACATTTCATATGGGACAACATGAAGTGAGAAATTGCTGCTTATATATTAAGATGTTTAGTATTTCAATAAGTGAAGGACAAAAAACAACATCATAGAGGATTCATGCAACCAATACCTATTCTTACATTGAAATGGGATGACATAACCATGGATTGTTTTACCATATTACCCAAAACACCAGGAAAGAATTATGCAATATGGGTAATTGTTGACTAACTTAAAAATTCTGCACATTTCTTCGCTAAAAGGGAAGATTTTCCACTGGAGCTAATTGAACGACTATATATCAATGAAGTTGTAAGACTTCATGGAGAACACCTGTAAATTTTTTTGGATCGTGATCCGTGATTTACATCAAAATTCTAGAATTTTTTTTAGAATGCTTGGGATTCTAATCTTCAATTGATTATTGCTTTTCTACAACAAACTAACGGGAAATCAAAAAGGAAGATCCAAACCTTAGAGTACATGTGTAGATGATGTTCACTTGACTTTCAAGGAATGTGGTGTCAATATTTATGTGTAGTTGAGTTTTCATACAATAATAGTTTCCATTCATGTATTCAAATGAAACCATATGAAGTATTTTATAGAAAGATATGTCATACATTGAATTTTTGGGATAAAGTTGGAGAAAGGGAGACTGTGGCCCCAATGCTTGTGGAGGAATCAAAAGTGAAGGTAAAGACTATTCATGGCCATAACAAAGCAGTTCAAAGCGGACAAAAAACAAAGCTGATAATCAAAGGATGGATTTGGAAATTCAAGAGGGGGGTCATGTTTTCTTAAAAGTATCTCTATGGAAAGGTGTTATAAGATTTGGGATGTAAGGGAAACTAAGCCCTATGTACACATGCCCTTTTGAAATTATGGATATAATTGGAGTAGTTTAATATCATTTGGCTATTCCACCTAGCCTGTCTAAATTACAAAATTTGTTCCATGTCTCATCACTGAGAATGTACATTCTAGACCCAACACATGTCCTCACTTTTGAAGGTATAAAATTAGAACTTAACCCATCTTACTGTGAAGAGCCTATCTGGATTCTGGACATTAAATTATTGGTGTTGAAGAATTATAACAATTTACTGGTAATGAAACTTTGGAAAAATAATAAAATTGATGAGGCAACATGGGAGCTAGAAGTGCTTATGATTAAGAACTAGCCAAATATTTTTGTGACCTAACATTCTGGTAATTTTGAGGATGTAATTTTTGTAATTAGGGATGAATATAACACCCTGATGATTTATAAATAAATTAATGAAAAAATAAGTCTCCAACAAACATGACATTGATATAACCTAGCGAGTAAACATAATTTTTCTACCTATGTGATTTGAATTTTAGAAAAATGAAATACAAGGTTACGTATTATAAGATATTTACAGTCTAATAAGACAGACCTAATTTATGATGAATAGTAACATACCCTTATGAATTGAAATATGAATAGTAATATGACCCTTAAGAATAGTAAAACATATTATTTTTTTGTCTAAAGTTTATAAGATAATGAGAGTTTGATTAATTTTTCAATGTGATATAAAATAAAATATTGTTTGGAAATTTTTATTATTTTCAAATAAATTATAATTTTATTTTAAAATCAATTTAATATTATTTAAAAAATAATTTTCAAAAATTTGAATTCGTTTATGAATTGTACAAATTGAAAAATTGTTAGGATGAATTCTTGGGATTTTTCTGAAATACTCAAATTTTTAATTTATAGTTAAATACGGATATTTAACGTATGTATACATTAACAGTTAAATACACTATTACTAGAATCATGGATGATGTAAGCACACTTGGTTCAAACTCACATTCACTTATTACTATTATGAGTGACATGAATCAACACTATTGGTTGTCTTGAGGGAAATAGTTAAATAATTAATGAGATATTGACAAATATCCCCTCTCCTCCACTATAAAAACCCCTCCTCACTCTCTCTTATCTTCACTCCTCTCAAGCCTTGTGAATTTTATAAAATATACCCAAATATACTCCCAATCTATTATCCCATTTAATGAGGTATTTGGTCCCATACAAAGACCAAAACGTCACCCATAAAGCGGCTCTCAAAGAAGATTACTTCCAAAGTTAAATTCCTCTTTTCTTTTATTTTATTTAAAGTTCATATATTTCCTTTTTCTTTTTTCACCTCCTTTCATCCAAATGTTTTGATTATTATAGTACCTTACATGTAATAGAATATTTTTATAATAAAGGAATAATTCTTCATCATCCCTCCTTCCCCCTTTTTTTAAACGTGGAATCAAAACACCATCCGAGATGTGTTAATTTATCACATTCAAGGATGATGGGTTTTCAATTTATATTACAATATTCAATTTTGGTCATGAAACCATTTTTATGGATGAAGAAAACTATAATATATGTATTATAAATTATTTAAGGTTCAATAATCCTTTTTTACCCATTATATTAATTTATAAATAAAAATAAGTTCGTTGTGATCAAGAACCGCAAAATAACCCGAACAATTTTCATTAAAGTTTATATAATGATTCATCATTACCCCCAATATCAAAATGAATTTTATGACCATGTAATATTATTTTTGTTCACTAATAACATACAAATTTTGTTCTGGACAACCATTCCCATTCTACATGTTTATCCTTACATGAATATAACTAAACCAATCATAAAAACCAAGGAAGAAAACAGTCCCAAACAAAGTAATTGAATCTCTTAACCCATAAAACGAACATGAATGAACACAATAAGGTTATAATAAATAAATTAAATGGGGAGGAGGTTCTCAAATAATTAATTTATTAACCTAAATTTGATTATTCGGATCTTTAAGATCATTTGAGGAACACCTTGAGACATATGGTAAAGGTTTCCCACCCGAACCTCCATTTTCATTTGGGTAACTCTTAATTCCTTCTTACCTCAATGAAATTAGTATTTATTATTGTTTACTCCTCATAAAAACTGTTTGAGTGTTCTATATATGTTTACTAACTAGAATAATTCTTTATTTTATGGGGAGTTACACGTTTTAAAATGAACTTTCAAATTTTGTTTCCAAAATATAAGCCCGATTCAAGGGAATTACTCAAATTATTACGTACTTTCTAGGGCAATCTATAACCTGTATTTATAAAATATTATTCTAAAATCAATAATTTTATAATGAAAATACTATATTACTTCAATTATGGGTTAATAAAAAAAATTCCAAAAGAAAACTTCTTTTTAAAGTAAAAGAGTATTTATCTCAAGAATTACATGATGATTTTATAAGAGTATCTTCCTCTGTTTCAACACTCCTATTGATTATTATACATAATTGGGATTAATATTTTATGATATAATATACCATATATAATTTATTTTTATACAAGTATTTTGACTATGGATGTTCTATCTTAAAACCATTCACCAAAATACTGTGAATGGCTACTGTTTATGCATAATGTTCAAGGAAAGTTATTTACATTTCTTATGTTAGTCTATATATGAATATATATGTTGTTTATGTTTATCCTCGTTAATATGAGAAATTAATTGGACTTAATACGTGTTGGGTGTGGCCCTCTATATCCCCTCGAAGCAGTAGTAGGTCTCATGAGACAAATTGTGGTCTTCGCACGAGGCCTAAGCAAAATAGATATTTATGGTATTGGAAAGAGGCCTTGACTATATGGCTATGATATAAAAAATTATGTATTGCATAATTATGAAACTAATATTTACCATCATGTGGTTAATTGACCATTAGAGTACCCATGATGACGTTTTATTATGGAAGTGTTTATTCATCTCTTATTCCTGACCTAATGTGTTCTAATTTATTTTTAAAGAATGTGTTTTTAGTTACTCACCATGAATAATGCTCATGCTTATGATATATTCCATTTTATTTAATACCCTTACTATGAATTTGAGTTCACCCCTTTCTAATGTTTTTCCCCCATATGTGAAGAAGTATTTTATGAATGAACTGTAGGGTTAACAAAAGAGATAGGGATGCTTCCAAAGGAATTTCTATGTTGTATTTCATTTCAAGTTGTAATGTTGAAAATTTTTATGTATCTTGTTTAAAAATCTCCTAAATTACTCATTACTTCAGGATTCATATTACTTGTTTATATTCCATTTTAATGAAATAAGGCACCAGATCCAGGAAATTGGGGTCAGGTCCTTACATCATGCATGTGTAACTGATCATGCCCATTCATGTGTCTGCTAGTTCATTCCCTTGTACCTATCTGTGACCTACATCCTATTCACATGTACACACAAGGTATGATCATTTACTACTAAAAATCCATGTCCCTGTTACATGGGGTGTCTTTCCATGTATTTGGAAGAATTTCCATTTCCCACTATATAGCAAGTACTTATAGTACATGATGTGTGAAGCATTACTCAAAAAAAACTCGACTCCTGGCCCTAGATCACTACATAATTGATAGTATAAGTGCATTGAATGTTTTCCCAAAAACACTTTCTTCCCCCAGTGGGAATATCACATAGAATCTCCTCCTAAAGAACACACCCTTTTATATATATTTACAAATAAGAAAGCTATGAAAACATTCTAGAACCCCCTTTTCCCCTGATTAATCATCGATCAACCCCATGCGGGTCCTTAGTAGTCATAATTTGGATTTAGAACACTAAACACACAGATGAGTATAGGGATTTTAAACTCAAAATACAAATACATCATGGTGAAAAACTCGAATATTTCGTTCCAAAACTATGCCCGAATGCTCTTACAACTTGATATGGTATTGATTTCCATTAAGGAAGAAGATCTGTGCTAACTTCAACCCCCTTCCTCCATGATTTTTACATCACATGTAGGATAAAGGCTCTCCCTTACAACAATAAATAGGAAGGAAATTGGGAGGTGGTATTTTATTCCTTTTAATTAAATAAATAACATCAATTGTTTAATTAATTATCACTTTCTCCAATGGTTTCCATCCACCAAACAACCAACACCGACCATATTTATATCATACCTAGAGTAAACCACATGTTCCAAATACATTAATGGAATCATATTTCCCATTCGAGCTCTTGATTGATGGTGAATAAATTTATTCATAAATGATGCACATGAAATATTTAATATATATTCATATATCTAGTAAATTAATTATGGGGTTCCATGAACTTAAAACAAAGTGAAGATTCCAAGTTAAAATTATTAGATATATTAATAAATATTCAAAGGACTAAACCAGTGTATACATATTCGTTACCAACATAGACATAAAAGATAAAGTATCTTCAATCAATGACAGAAATAATGTTATATTTCATGAAAATTATTATTTTAGTCTCTTGAGTACATGAAAAAGAGAAAATGAAATTAAATTAATCAATCAATATAAATAACCATAGGAGAAGAAAAATCATGATATTTTTGAGTGGTAGATCATGAAATTTCATCTCTAAGATCTTAATCATAAATAATCTTGGAAAACAATGAGATTAGAACATAAAACGCATACCCAAAGTTCTACTTACTTTGAAAGAAATCAAACCTCTTGTATAATAAATTTAAATTTATTATAATTATTTTCCAAAATCGTGTACATACTTACAATTTTATACATGATTCAGTTATAATATTTTAACACCCATTTATTAATAATTGTTTACTAAAATTATTGTTTATAGGTGTTAAGTATTTTTTATAGAAATTTTGTTTCTACTACTTCATACCTTTTACATTGATCATGGTTCCATTATCTATATAATGTTAACCATGATATAAATATCATGAATATTAATTATATATAGAGAGTTTTCTATAAAATGTATAAATAGAAAATTTAATTACACTATTCATGGATATGGTAATAATTCACCTTTATAGAATCATTTTTAATCACATCTCTTGTTGGAGGTGGTTGTCCACACGTACACCCATGCGACGTTATCTTTTTCAGACATATTGGAAGGGGGTGGATAATGGTTGTTACACCATTATAATAAAAATTTAGTATATTGTTTATACTAATGTCATTATTTTATAATGGATAACATATAATTGGAGGATGTATAAGAAGAAAAAATTGAAAATACATTGTTAAGAGCTATAGATTTTTGCCAAGTATCCTCTTTTGGCATAAAACGTAATCATCGAAAGGATGGTCCTTTGGTAATAATAGAAACTATATAATGTGTGTAATGATTATAGGTAGGTATTGTGGTAGGTATTGGGTGATATAGAAGGCTCAAACATTATGAATAATAAGGGAGATAAGGTTCCCTTTTATAGGTGAGTGGAGGGATACTCTTAGAATTTCTTAATGTATAAAATTAATATAAATTAATTATCTTGTAAAAATGACTCTAGATTGATATAATTAAAATTTAAGACAAGGATTATTTTAAATAGTATAATCCAAAAAATAGGACTTGTTTTTTGTTATGTTTTCACTCTTATCTATTTGTTTTAACTCCCTATTAACCATTTTGACAATTTCTATTATAATAATGTTTTCTTCTCTTTAACATTGAAGATTGTTAATGTAAAAGTAAAAGTGACCCTTAAATGGAACATGGTTTATATATTCAACAATATCCCATTAATGTTTCCAAATATTGGATTTAATGAATTTTAAATCATTTGATATAATATTATTTACTATAAAATATCATTAATGACATTTTCGATCTATTCATTTACATTTACATTGAAAACATCATTAATGTATGAGAATTAAAATATAAACCTTTTACACGTCTCTAATTTGTTATATTTTTCTATAAAATTCTTAGAACACAATAATTCACCCAAATTGCATAACATTTAATATTTTTTAAATCATTTATTTTATTTTTCTATTAATTGAATAAACAATATGATTAAATTGCATATGTGGTTCATGTAATTATTCAGTCACTAAAACATAAAAAGTAATTTTAATTATAATAAAATTAATTTATATTCCTAATAAACAGGTATTAAGAAACATTAGCTCTTTTTAACTTTATGGAAAAAATTTAGGGTTATTAAAGTCAATAGAATGACATTTTGTATTTATTGTTTTCATAGAATAATATAAATTTCATAATCAAAGAAAAGTGTCCATATTTTTGTGACTTTAATGAGAATGGTTGAACTACACTCGTATTATAGGATAAATTCAATTGTTATTTAAATTTTAGACCATTATCCCAATGCTTTAACCTTGTTTTACCCTTACTTTGGTGAACAGAAATTACCTAGGTTATTATTAAAAATGAAACAAAATAAAAGGATTCTATTTATCAAATTTGATACGAATTATTTTAAACATGTAATTAATTATTCATAATTTAAATTATATAAGGGGAATATTTCTATTTTAAAATTAGTGCACAAAACACAAGGAAAACTATTTTTAGAAATATATGTTTTAAAGAATAAAATTGTCTTTATTCTTATTCCATGACTAGTAAAAACCATATAATGATTTAAAAATAATTTTATTGAATATATAATATATAAATTTTGTTAACAGAATTATTTAGTAGTGTTTTATTTAATTAAGTTAAATAAGAACACATTTCACACATAAGAATAGTGTTGAAAAGAAATGAGTTTTTAAGACAAAAAAATGAACTTATACCAAAATAAAATTTAATGGTTATTACTAGGTAACTAATTATATTATATAAAATTAAAGGATAAATATTTTACTTAAATATCTAATTAATATCATAATTAGAACTTTTATTGAAACGAAATGATAATTGTATAAAAAATAGTATTTTCACTCTTCACTGAAAAATCATTCTATTCAAAAAAATCCAAAATTTCATCCCTAAGATAATTTTAATTTTTTTAATTAACAAATTATATGTTTATTTATCAAATTCAATTTCTATAATTGGAAAATATTATTTATAATATTCATGCACAAAATGCAATAAAAACTATTTATGAAGAAAACATATTTTTGAAACAAAAAATGACTTCACTAAAATTGAGTACATATATATTATACATTAAATAATACATTAAAAATAATTAAAAAATTTCTATATATATTTTATAATGTTTTTAATCAGACTCATACCCAAAAATTTAATGGCTATGTTATAATATTATGTAGTTAATTTTAAGCTCGGTGTTTCGTGTCGAGCAAGATACTAAATACTACACTATATATTTAAAGAGAAATTTATTCTAAAATTTTATGGTGTTATAATTATTGATCATATACACCACCCATGAGAATTCTGGTACTCAAAAATTCAGTGACACCATCAGAACAAACCTTTATCCATTGACCATAGCTTCTAAAAATTATGATATTAATTGACATAATAAACTCCCACTAAAACTTCTTTTCGTGAAAGAATAGAAATATGTTCCTCTGCTCCCAATTCTTCTAACCCAGTTCAAAAAATTTGAGAGCCCAACTTCATCTATAAGGTCCTTCAATTTATATACTAATTCACTGAAAGATCATTTCCATAGAGTCGAAAGCTGTAATATACCTTTTCCATCCACAATGTCATGTAGAATAAGGGAACTGACCGAATCATCCAATGACATGAAATTAAAAATGATGGATTTATTTTACATCTTCATCCAATAACCTAATTTATCTGACACCCTTCCTCCACTTTCTAAATAATACATTCATTCATTCTATCATGGTCTTTATGTTTTCTTGACTTTTGGGATTTTACTAGCCTTTGACTAAGCTGTAAATGAAACCCAATGAATGAAACATGCCATATGACACCTTCATCCATGAATATTTTCAATATTCAAGAAACACTGTAGATACCACTACCGTCTTTTGGTGATATTCTTCTAGATTCTAGGTAGACCATATAAAATGATGAATTCATCAGTCTTCCACCAAGCTCTCTGTCTCTCTCCATCAATAGAACATGCCTCATGACTCTTTCTGATCAATCAGACTTTTTATAACCCATAAAAACCAATATAACCATAGTTGTATTTGGGTAATGTCCTTAATGTTCATTGAAAATATAATCCACCAGATGCCCACTTCTATTTTCTGTAACTGAACACATCAACCAATCCATTTTTGGAACCAAGGTTGTTATTTACTAGAAAAACAGTTTTTTTTGTGTTTGTTGTTAATATACTTTGGGATGATCATGGTTTGGGTTTCTTATTATCAACCCTTTATTAGAATATTAAGGAGATTACATGGAAATGGGTCATATAGTTTGATCTGAATGTTATTTTGCAGGTGGCACCACTATCGAGTGTGTGCCAAATGTTTGGGGACAAAAATCAGAAATTGGAGAAACATGTTTTTGGAAGAGGAAGATATACAAAATATTTGAAGTGTGTGAAAAATACTTTTTTCTTCGTGGAAGATTTAAGGTGTTTTTGGAAGTTGCGTGCAAGAAATGTTTCACGATCAGAACATCGAAAAAAGTAAAAGTCATGGAGTGCGCAGAAGATGATGTTGTGCGATAGGGTTTGCGCGCCCAATGCGATATCAAAAGGGTGTTTGTGCGATCATGAAGAATATTTTATGAACCATGAAAAACACATCGGGATCTTGCACGTAGTTTCATCAAGAGGATATAAATATACGGCTACCACCAAGAAACACTTAAGAATTTTCCATCGAATCTGGTAGCTCTGCTATGCGAACGCTTTTAAGAGATTAAATATTTCGTGAAAGGTGTTCCTTTAGTAGGAAAAGAACAAGTGAACCCTTTGGTGAAGTTGTGTGAAATATAAGGGTTGCGTGGAAAGTATTTTTGTGCAAACGTCATATTTGTTGAGAATTCCCAAATCTTGCGTGCTAGTTGGCATACAGTGTGAAAGTATGGTGTTATGCTTCTGATAGTCTTCTGATTATCCAGTTAAGTGGTTCAGTGCTTTCAAGTGCATCAATTCTGAGCATCGATGCAAGAAGTGTCTCATGATGAACAAAGACAAAGAAATCAATGCAAATCTATTGAAGAGACCTTCATATCAATAAACTGAGTTTGAATTATTTCAAGAAAATGAGCTAGGGGGAGTTGACAGAAGTGATCTGAGGTATGTAGTGAGAGTTCCTAAAACCTTTTTAAAGGTAGTGTTCTTAGAATAGAGTGTCTTTGACTGAATCTTGTAATCCATAAACTAGTGGCTATTATGGTATTTTTGTATGACTGAAACACTATCGGCGTATGCTCCTTGGATGTAGTCCTTTGTGGGGAACCATGTAAAAGGGTTGTGTCAACTCCCTACTATCATATGTTTGATAGATTTAACATGTTCCAACCAATATGGGAATAAGTTCCACAACTTTAAAAAGACAAATTGGACACCCTAATTCACCCCTCCTATCTCAGGGTGTTCCGGGGTCCTTCAAGTGGTATCATAGAAAGGTTCACTGGTGATTGATCTGCCGTATACCGTTATAGAGAATTCAGCCAATGTCTAGGGACTCCCCTTCTTTGATGGAAGTAATTTTTAGATCTTGGAGAATAAAATGAGATCTCATATAAGATCTCTTGGAATAGAAGTAATTTTTTCTACTATTCAAGGAATATATGTCACTGGTCCAAAAGGCCAACATATGACTGAAATGGAAAGGAAAATTATTGATACAGATTCCAAATCAAAAAATGCACTCATCGAAGCCCTTTATGATTAGATCTATCTAAAGGTGATGAGTTTCACCTCACCATAATCCATTTGGGAAAAACTTGAAAATAGTTATGAAGGATATAGAAAAGTGAATGAGGAGAAACTACAAGTACTACACAATATTCTTGATGATCTAAAGATGTTTCTGGATGAGAATTTATACTCTTTCTTCAATCGAATTACTAAAGTAATTGGAGGAATTCAGGGTCTAGGAGAAGAAATAAAAGACATTGATATTGTAATGAAAATATTAAGAAGACTTCCGCTCCTTTACAATATAATTTATTGTTCCCTTTAAGAAATAAATATTTCCAAACATTCTCTAGATGATCTACTGAGCATCTTGGTGGTATATGAAATGAGAGTCAAACCAGAAGTTTCTACGAATTGAGTGAGCAAGGAAACAGAGTTCAAGGCCATGGAAAAACTAAAAATTTAAAAAGATAGTAGTGGTGAATATGATAAGGAAAAATTAATTCTTTCTCTCATTTCCAAGAAGTTATATAAGGGAAAATGTAAATTCAAAGGGATGTTACCTCTTTCTTTCTTTCATTGTTGAAAAGTTGGGCACATTGCCTCTTAGTGCTTAGGAAAGATCAATGGTGAAGATAGTGAAGATGGAAACATTAAGAAGCCTCAAAAACGTTTTTTCAAAAAGGGTGTCTTCAAATGTAGAATGAAAGTACCAATGAATCATTTTATATGTGAAGATGATGAGTATGAATTCTGTGAAGAAGAAGAACTAGAATTTAATGCTGGAACCCCTGCTTCCATGATGGCCACTATTTAAATATTAGAAACGTCAAAATATAATGTTGGAGAAAATTAGTTGACAACTAATTCTAATCTCATGTTGAAAATTAATGATTCTATTAGTAATATTAATAACAAATGTAAGATTTTTAGTAACTGGAAATAAACTGTAGAAGAATCATCTAGTTATGTTGATCAACATGATGCTAAAATTGAATGACTAGAAGAATTTGTGAATGTGTTGTCTAAAATTCTTGAAGGAACTGATGATGTAGTGGATCTAAAGGTGATAATTGAAAAGAGGAAAAATGTAATCCATTATCTCAACACTAGACTAGAAAAAAGACCACGACTACTAAGGGTCTTGAAGAGGAAGTTGTTACACTTAGGAGTAAAGTTGAGAGTGAATCAATTTCGAAAGAATCGAGGAATAAAATAAAATTTTGAAGGCTCTCAGATGTCGAGCTGTTGGAGAGAGAAAAACATAGTTCTAATGGAGTTGAAAAGATTTTGAATTAACAAGGACCAACTTACATGGGAAATAATCGAATCGATTGTGAGGATGGGTCATCAAATGATGCAAATAAAGGTGACCAAAGTAAAGTGAAGCATAAAGTTGTTGATGTGAAAAAAATCACCTGAAGTACTGAAAAAGAAACCCCCAATTCAATCTAAAATAATAATAGAAGACTATCCTTGATCCCTTAGGAATAATAGGAAGTCAAACTACTATCCCACGGAAGAAGGAATGAGGATAAACAAAATTTAGAAGAAATTTACTCTTGAGAAATGTTAGTTATGTGGATACCTGGGCCATACCACCACTTGCTGCAAAGAGGCAAGGATCAATTTGAATGGATAAGATATGAGAGTTCAACAAAGGAGAAAACATTCATATCCCAAATCTTTTATAGGAAACAATTTATATGGTTATTGTTATTGTTGTTCTAACATTTTCTAGAAATATTTTTATTAAAAGAAAATAAGTAAAATAGACACCTCATATCGAAGTCAGAGAAAAGCCAATGTTCATCAACAATCTTATGTTTCTCTTTCAAATAGGTTTTCCACCCTTTAGAAGAAGAGCTTCAGTATGAAGAACCAATGTACACAGAAGAAAGAGTTGCATGGCCAGTAATTTCCTACACTCAACACAATAACTCATGGAAGAAAAAGATAAAAATTGAAAAATCCAATCTTTCAGAATTATCCATCTAGGTTACAAAGAATTAAAACACCTGGATTCTTCATAGCGGAAGTTTATCCCACATGAAAGGTAATACACACCTACTAATTAATATCAAGAAATAGGTTGATGGAAAAGTGAGAGTCAGTAACGATTGTGCATTGAAGATAAAAGGTTATGGAAGTACTAAGCGAGATAATGGAGAACTGAAGAAAAACATAGTTTTTTATGTAGATGGCATGTGCCATAATCTTTTGTGTGTGATTCAACTCTATGACTTAGGAATTATAGTCACTATCAATAAGAAAGGATATTATATAAAGGGAAAGACAAGAAATTCAATTATGAAAGGATATAGAAGAGAAGGCATCCTGTATCAGGTTGATAGTAAATAAAACATTTGTTTCATGACTGTTAAAGAAGAAAATAACTTCTTGCATCAGAGACTGGGGCACATCAATCAACAATACATGGATAAAATATCAAAACTAAAAATTTTCATGGATATTCCCAACTTGAAACAAGAATTTTAAAGGTCTTGTGATGGTTGAATTAATGGGAAGATGTTCTGTAGTTCATATCAACCAAATAAGAAAAGGGAATATCATCTTTTAATCTCATCCATACAGACGTATGTGGCCCTATAAATGTTGCCGGAAGTCATAGAGAAAGGTACTTCTTCTTTTTTATAGATGATTACAGTAGAATGACATGTGGGTTGGTTATACATAGGAAACAAAAGGTACTTGAAAGCATGAAAACATATATTCGAATAACCAAGAATGATACATGATGAACAATCAAAGTGCTGCGATCTGACAATGGAGGGGAAAACAAGTCCATTGAATTTGAAAAATACCAAGAGAAACATGGGATTCAACATGAGGTAGCTGCAGTAAGAACTCCACAACAAAATTTTATTGTCGAACGTAGTAATAGATAGGTGAACAACATGGCACAAACTATGCTGATTGAGAGTTGTATTCTACAATATTACTGGAAAGAGGCTTTCTGAGCAGCAATGTATATTTAAAATTGAACAGGGCTTTATATGGGT
The DNA here is from genome assembly GCA_963277665.1 of Viscum album. Classification (NCBI taxonomy): domain Eukaryota; kingdom Viridiplantae; phylum Streptophyta; class Magnoliopsida; order Santalales; family Viscaceae; genus Viscum; species Viscum album. The sequence goes on from OY728144.1 coordinate 399,830,838, forward strand.
GAGATGAAGACGCTATACGAATTGTGGCATGGAGGGAAACCCTCTTTGAAAACTTTCATGTTTTTGGACATAAATGCTTCATAATAAACAAAGAATGAAATCAAGGTAAGCATGGTGACAATGCAGATGAAGGAATTTTCTTTAGATACTCAATGAACATCAAAGCCTACAAGTGTTTCAAGAAGCGATTACGAAGGATTGTGGAAAGTAGTGATGTTAAAATCATTGAAGAGAAAACCATAAATGATTCAATGATTTCATATACTTATGTGATAGAAAGTGGGTAAGAAATTGAACATGGAGTAAATACAAATACAGAAATAGAGGAAGGTGTACAAATCACATAGGAGTCCCATCATGATGTTGAATCAGAAGAAGAACCTGAAGAGGAAACCTTGGCTGGAGAGAATGCGACTAAAACTCACAGGAGTAGTCAAAGAGATGAGATTGATCCATTTAAAGTAATTGGGGATAAGAGTGAAACCACACAAACAAGGAGGATTAGGAATAACACAAAATATGCATTTATTTTAGTTTTTAATCTTTTTTCATTTGAAGAAGAGGCAATGGATGAATCTTGGGTGAAATCCATGAATGAAGAGTTAGATCAGATTGACATTAATAAGACACAAGATCTTATCAAGAGACTCAAATATCACAATATGATTGGTACAAAATGTATCTTCATGAAAAATATTGATGAGCATGGAAGTGTTATTAGAAACAAGTCACAACTGGTATGTAAAGTATATTCCTAGATTGAAGGTGTTGATATGGAAGAGACATTTTATCTAGTGGCTAGACTAGAGTCAATCAAGATTTTCCTTTCCATGGAACTCCAAAGAGGATATAAAGTATATCACATGGATGTCAACAAAACATTCTTGAATGGTGTACTCAAAGAAGAAGTACACATTTAACAACCAACGGGTTTTCTTCTTGGTACTAATAAAACAATGGTTTGCAAACTAAATAAAGCACTCTATGGATTAAAATAGGAACAATGGGCATGGTACTCCTGACTAGATTCTTATCTCAAGAAACATGAATTCAAAATAAGAGGAGTAGATCACAATATTTATGTGAATAATTCTCCAAAATATATGTTCATGGTTCTAGTTTACGATGATGATATTATATTTGGTGGTAGCAGGTAGACATCCGTAGATTAATTCACCAAGCACATGAAAGTGGAATTGGAATTGTTTATAATTAGGGAGCTCACATATTTCTTGGAACTGCAGGTGATTCAAAAGAAGAATTACATTTTCATTTATTATGAAAATTATGGAAGAGAGATTCTAATGAAATTTAATATGCATGACTCAAAACTAATGTCAGCTCAGATTTCAGTTGGAACCAAACTTGGAAAGCATGAGGATGGGACCTTTATAGATCACACAATGTGCAGAAGGATCATTGGGAACTTATTGTACCTGACAACAACATGGATAGTCATTGTCTTTTCAATATACATATCATCCATATTTTCGAGTAATCCAAAGGAGGAATATATGGTGACAGTAAAAATAATAATTATGTATATTCATGGTACTCATTATTTTAGGTTATAATTTTCTATAGTAAGGGAAAATGAATTATCAGTGTTTTCTGATGCTGACTAGGCTAGCGATGTAGTGGATAGAATGTACACCAGTGGGGGAGAATTATATATTGGTCATAAATGTGTTGGCTGGATGAGGAAGACATAAGAAAGTACATCTCTTAATACTGATGAAGCTGAGTATATTTCCGCTACAAAGGAACACACACAACTGCTTTGGATGAAGCTACAAATGATAGATTTGGTGATGAGGTCAAACAACCCATGGTGATTTAATGTTATAATAAGAGTGAAATTGATATTATGAAGAATCATGTCCACCATTGTCATACAAAAAATTTTGAAATCAGATATCACTTTATCAAGGAAATAGTTGAGCATGACGTGATTAGAGTGTATCATGTGGGAACTGATGAGCAAGTGGTTGATATCCTAACCAAGCCAATGTCATCAGCTGTGTTTGAGAAACATCAGTTGAACCTCAGTGTTCGTCCACCTCCCAGTGCATAAGGAGGTTAGGAATTTCCTCTCTCCCCAGTTGTAATAACTGTTTTAATCTGTTTTGTGGAAGTGTTTCAGGTTTATGGGGGAGATAAAATCCAGGGGAGTTTGTTCTGAGCTCTTCAATGAATGGTTATTCTCATTTGGGTTTATTTCCAATGGGGGAGAAATGGATAGAAATCATGTCTCTGGTTGAGAGAAGAGAGAATGAATCGTTCCTGAAAATGGAGAGAATAGTGGTGGGAGAATACATTCCAGTGTTATGAGGAAATATTTTGAGATTTCATTTAAACTCATGAGAACACAAAACATGTCTTGTCTCTAGTTTTCTACACCGATCATTTCTCATGTAGACTTAAGGTTTTGGTTGAGTGGACTTCTGTATTTCAGGTTTTCTTATGACATGTTCTCTATTTAATTTATCTTGTGATTTCTAACAAACCAAAAGGAATAGATTGTTGAAACCGAGGTTGTTCTTTATGGGAAAAGGATTTTCATTTGGGTTTGTTGTCAATATAATTTGGTTTCATCATGGTTTGGGTTTTTTATTTTCAACCCTTTCATGGAATATTAGGGATATTACATGGAAATGGGTCATACAGTGTTATCCAAAAGCAGTATTGAAGGTGCGTGAAAGATTTAATGTGTGCATCAAAGACTATTTTTTGCACGCATTGTTGAAGTTGTTTTTGGAACATGCGTGAAAGACATTTTTCAGGATCAGAACTTAAAAAAAATGGAAAATTCATGGAGTGCATGGAAGATGATATTGCACAATGGGGTTTGAATAACAAATGTGACGTCAAAAGGGGGTTTGCGCGCTCATGAAGAATCTTTCATTAACTGACAAAAATGCATCTGGATCTTGTGAAGAGGGTCATCAAGGGCATATATATATGTGGCTACCCATAATAAAGACTTAATAATTTTCCATAAAAAATCTGGTATCTCAGCTGCATGAAGGATTTTCATGTGAAAGATTAGAAGATATTAAATATTGCACGCATGGTTTTCCTTTAGTATGAAAAGACCATGTGAACCCTTCAGTTTAGTTACACGAAAGCTAAGGGTTTCATAGGAAGTAGGTGTTTCATGAGAGTCATGTTTCTCGACAATTCCTAAATCATACACACAAGTTGGGGTTTTGCGTGCAAGTGTGGTGTTATGATTTTGGCATGCTTCTCACTACCCGATTCAGTGGTTCGGTGCTTTCAAGTGTATAAATTAAGGGATTCGATGCAATTAGTGTCTCATGATGAATAGAGACAAAGTCTTCATTGAAAATCTATTGAAGAGACCTTCATGTCGATAAACTAAGTTCGACTTCTATCAAAGCAGTGAGCTAGGGGGAGTTGATGGAAGTGATCTAAGGGATCCAGTGAGTGTTCCCTGAACCTTTGTAAAGCTAGTGTGCCTAGAACAAAGCATCTTTGACCAAAACATGTAAACCATAAACTAGTGAAGATTAGTGTATTTGGGTACAACCAACACACTGTCGACATATACTCCTTGGACATAGCCCTTTATGGTGAACCAAGTAAAAGTGTTGTGTCAACTCCTTTATTTCATTTTTTGACAAAAATAAAAAGTTCCTACCAATGTGGGAAGAAGATCCACAACATAAAAAAGAAACATTTGACACCCAGATTCAACCCTCCCCTCTCAGGGTGTTCTGGGGTCCTTTATCCCTTTGATGCCACATGTTGGTGATCAGGGTTGGAAGAAACAAATGTGAATCATTAACACGAAAGATCCAATAAAAACTTGGTGTGTTTAACTGGGAAGTCTAGGACCCTGAAGCACTACACTGTGTTATCACTTTAGCTAGTTTCGGTGATCCCAAGGTCTTTATTCTAATAAAAAACTAGTGCATTCCAAAAAAATATGCATGTAAGAACAATTTAAAAAATAATGCACAATGAAGTTACATGGTTTTGAATTTTGTCCTATATCCATGGGAGAGTGATGACTTCACTTTCATTTAATAAAGAGAAAAATATAGGTTATATAAATTAACATCCCTTAAAACACTACATAGACAACACACATATGTTCCACTAATATCATTCGGTCATCACATCTTCAAGATCCCTCTTTATGGTCTTCTCCCTTTTAAGCCTAAACCTTCACCTTTGGATCTGGTGGTATCAAAACATTGTGTGTACCTAGGTTGGATTACCCAGTTATGGATCCACCTCAAAAATTTTCAAGCCCTATCAGCACTCATTAGTCATACTTAATTTTTTTTATCACATTCATTTCTATAAATTCCAAGTCCTTGTAAATAGTTATTGAAGTCAACATTATTTTTTACCAACCATTAATATTAATATTTAAGTCTCCATTAATGGTGAGATAAACTAACCTATTAATGTTGAAAAAAATATCATCATTAATAAATTTCGCTCACTAAAATAACATAGATGGATATAAATCAATTTTGACTTTATAAATGTTTTCACAGGTTAATTCCAACAGGTGCATGGTAGACATTATCGAGGTCGTACCAAATTTATGAATTTTATAAACCTACTAACTATAGTAGAATAAGAGAGTAGGGTCAAACCACAAGGAAAATGTTTATATCCATATGGAATATCCTCTTGGAATAATGTTTAGGAAGATGAGTTTTTAATATTATTGACTAAAAATTTTAAAAATTTAGAAATGATTAAAATAATTATTTAAATTTACTAAAACATTATAAGTTAACTAAATTAATATATGGATGAAAACATGATGAGATGGATGAGTTAGTGTTGTGAATTTTTTTTAGGTTCATTAAATTAAAATTATTTAATTCTCACATCTGAATATTTTTGTTTCTAATTTTTACCGATTCTAAGGTTAATTAAAATTTTGTTAATTCCCATTCTATTATGTTAGAGATTACTCAAAATTTTCACAAAAAATTATACAATATTTCATTCTCTAATTTTATGAACAATTCTAACTGAATCACATAGTGAAATACAACAACCCATTTCTCAAAAATTTGATGTATTTATCTATCCATGTTCCCTCAAATAGGATTACTTGATAGGAATCCCTTCAGTAAGTTTCAAGGGGGGAAAATAATAATTTTTCAATTAATATATTTATTTATTAAAAATTTTATAGCATGCAACTTATGATTCTATCATGTGCATGATCCAGTTCAAAAAAAATAAATTCATCTATATTATCCTATTCATAATTACTAATTATGCATTACATGGATGAGCATCAAAGTATGTGTACGGAGCCCATATAAAAATAGTTCAAACAAAAATAAAATTAAATAAAATAACTTCCAAATAATATAAAATAAGAAAGAATAAAAAATGGAAATAAAATAAAATATGAAATTACTATAAGGTTCATCATAATTAATTAAAATGATCCCCATAACAGGGTGGTCACAATTATACCACAAGGCCTTGTCAATGATTACGAGATGAAAATCATCTCCCCTCCGGTCATCACCATTCCAATAAAAACCACCAGACATGTTAGTATACTCTAACCATTGTAAAACTCTAATGTGATACAAATGTGTTTATAACTTATATGAGTGTCACGAATAGTTAGGGAAGGCCGATGGTTGGTGGGTGTAGCCACTAGAAGGGATATAAGGATTTGGATGGCTTATTGAAGTGTGGCGATACAATGTGGTGGTGCTCACATCATGGGACATTGAAGGGGATTATATGAGGCAACATGGCATTGAGGGTGTGCATTGAATCTATAGGAGGGAGAGGAGCATTAATGGAAGTGTACAGGGGAAAGAGAAGGAGGGACCCTTCAATTTTTGGTTCAGTAGATGTAGCGTTCAAAAATAGGAAGGAAAAAATAAAAGAAATAAAAAATTTATAATCTTGATGTGAGAATTTAACTCACTATACAAAAGGGTTTGATCCACCCCACATATTGTTAGAGGGTTCCTATTGGAAATTTCCATCGAATATTTGAACATTATATTATGAATTTCAAACACCAAATTTCAATATCCCCACAATACTGATGTTAAGGGAATTTATCTAGAAAATTTCTAACTAAAGAGATTAATTATTCTATCGACCTCACCATCCCATTATTTATCGATCAAAATTGGTGTAATTCACACCGATTCTATCTTCCCATTTTGGTCAAAGGATACTTTGATTTGATCAAAATAAGGAAAAATTCGGTGGGAGGAAACTAATCCTATTTTAAAATTTCAGAATCCAAGGTTTATGACTAATCTCATCATTATTCATTTTTTATAAAATATTTTATTATAATAATATTTTTTTTGACTATATTATATATATATAACAAAAAATTTATTGGAAAAATATTTTTTAAATACTTTAAAATAATTTTTGGTATATATTTTTATGAAAACAACTTCCCAAAGTCACTTTATATAAGGTAGGAGAATTGAGAATTCTATCGCCATTTCTAATGTGGTATTCCACTTGTTTTTCAACCTCCATATTGAAAACATCCAAATAAGTGGTTCCCACTGTAACAACTATTATTTATTTATTTTATGAATCAAATTATTGCAATCCCTCATTTTTATTAACAGATATTAACTATTTAGATCACAAGTGAATGATTATACATAATAAAAGTATCTTTCAATTTAAAAAATACTTTGTATTAATATCTCAAAGAATTATCTGATTTATAAGTTATTGAAATATTATACTTGTTAATATTTCAGATAAATAGGAGATATCACACATTAAATGACCATTCCATCCAAAATCTCATTTTCTTGAACTTTTATGGCCATGTGGGTATATCATTTTCATGAAATCTCTAATTCGTAAACCCATTAACTCTTGTAAGAGGATACATCACTTCTAAGTTCACATATGCAAAATTTTACAACATGATACGATTATTAGAAAAAAACACATCGAGGCTTAATTTATTGTTAAGCATTTATAACTCAACCTCTTGTAATTGCAGATGATATTGACATTAAGTAGTTGGGGTTATAATTGTGAATATCAAAAATCATATTTGTTACTTTTTATGACCAATTAAACACTTTGATTAGGATCTACCAAAAGTAGGTGTTGGGTTTAAATTTTAAAAAGAATTTATTCTATCAGTTTTAACCCCATATTATTATTAGTTGTATGAATGATCTATCTCAAAATAGATTTTTAAAATAGACCTACAAGGTTTTGACATGATCTTACAAAGAAAATTGTTATGGAACCATCTTGTAACAAGTATCTAACATAAACGTGTCAGAAACTTATTTATCCAGACTTTCTACTGTATATGAAACAATATTCTTTGGATACAGTTGATTCACAATCTTAACTGATAGATATTGGTGGCACAGAACTAGTACACAATATAATATCCAATAATAGATTCCTAATCCATTTTTCTTCCTTTCCACATGTCGCTATGGTGACAAACTCCAACTTTATGGCGGAGTGTGAAATACAAGTTTGTTTCTTACTCGCCCAAGTAAAAATAAAACCTCTAAGAGTAAAAAACCAACCCGATGTGGATTTATTATCAACAATACTAGTAATCCAACTCACATCGATATATCCTTCTAATATATATGGATAATCAGACTCTGCCAAACTAGGTGTTTAGCAGTGTTTTTTTATTTAGCAACATTTTAAACCCCTACTAAATCATTAAGAAGGTTTTGGAAAACTGCTAGTAAATAATGCATCAACATTTATTTAGGAGTGATTTTTCAAAACCATCATAGAACAATTTATCGGGGATTTATAAAAATTGGGAGAATTGTTTAGTGGCAGTATTTCATTTTTTTTAAATTGTCGTATGTTTTTTATTTTAATATGTTAATATTTTATAATTATTTTACATAATTTATTATTTATTTATTTTCTTATTTCCTTATTTATTATTTATGATTTATTATTATCTATTTTTTATTTTTTATTTTTTTATTTTTTTATTCATGGAATTAATTATTAATTATTATCTTATTTTAATATTAATTATTTAATATTTATTATTTTTGTTAATTTTTCAATCCACCTAATTAATTATTTTTTATTTAGTTTTTATTACTATACACATGCACATGCATATTCCCATATCGAATATAGAAATTCTGCATTGGGTGAGATTTGAACTGTTTATCAGTTTTTTTATTCACCAAAGACTTTATCACTCTAATAGTCTCTTCATGTGGTGAATAAATATAATTTAATATGCCTATATATATATATTGATTGAAAAAATAAATAATACATAAAAAATAGATAAAAACTAAACAATTAATAAGTAATATGTAATAAGTAATTGTTTCCCTCGGAATTTAGGGATGACCTCTTGATGGGAGGATCAAATGTTCCGATCGGTTTCTAATGGGTTTGTTTGTAGAACCGGAAACATAAAATGATTCCACATCCATTTGGACCTACTTTCCAAAGGTAGGCGCTCATTAGTTTGTGGACTGATGTGGCTTAGGAATTTGCAATGGTCGAGAGGATGGGAGGTTGGACACATCACGCCTTTTTTGAGGGGAATTATTGTCTATTCTGGGACTCTATTTATAGATTTAAGTTATGTTTGTGATTCCTTATTACATTACCAAGTATAAAATTATCTTTCCTTTAGATCTTACAATCAATAATAAAATATGTACGAAATTTAGAGAATTTTTATATGTATTCGAGTTTCTTCATCGATAGAGAATCATCAGTATTTATTAATGATTCTTGGTCAATGGTATCCTACGTCATATTTATATAAAAGTCTCTTGGTCATTATAATGACCATGCTGGTTTCAAATCCACTCAGTGGGGAACTTGAAGTTTTTTGTCATTCAGAAGGACATGGATTATTTCAGAGTTGGGATCGAACCCGCAGATGGGCTACCTACGTATCGTTTGTTTTGGAAAAGGAATCAGAACCCACATAGTTCGAGTAAGGGAGTATGATGTTTATGATTGATGGATCAAAGAATATTTCATAATTACTTTTACACTCTAAGCTCACGTGATTCATGCTCGGTGTGATAAACAAGAGGTATTGGTAAAAAATTAGACAATTGTTCCATGAAAGATGCAATCATGAAAAATAATGTGGGGCTTATGTATGTATGACTACCCAGATAAATGAAAGGTTAGGATTTACTTTAGGGAAGAAATCCAGGAGCAGGGTCCATAATGGTATATGTGCTTTATGGAGGTTTTGAATACTCTAACTTTGGGGATTACTCCTAAAAAGGAGGCCCAAATTAGGAGAGGACTTATGATTTGGGTTTTACTCTTGAAAAAGAATCCCAGATTAAAGGAAACTTTGGACTGGTTAAGAGAATTATGAATGGGGCTTACTCCTAAAAATGAGGCCCAGGTTAAGAGACTTGAAAAATTAAGGGATTTGGGGATTACTCCTGAAGAGGATGCCCAAATTATTACTGGGGATTAATCCTGAAAAGGAGGCCCAGGTTAAAGGAATTATGACTGGGACTTACTCCTGAAAAGGAGGCCCAAGTTAGGGGATCTCTCATCTTAATGGTTGAGGTTGATTGAATGCAATCTCAATCTTTAGTGACATAATGATGTGTAAATCTCTATGTTTTGAGGGATATTCCACAGAATTCGTTTCAGATAAAGAATTCAAATCATGAAATAATGCCATAAATGTCTTTGAAGAGTGTCTTAAAGACTAAATCTTTAATAGGAAAGGTGGAATGGCTCAAGAGGGGTAAAATGGGCAAGAAGGGCACCCAAAAAGGCAGGGGTGAGCAAGTCCTGGCCGGCGCGCAGGTACTGCATGGGCACTGAAGTCTTGGTCACGTTGGTATACTTGCGAGACACGTTGGGTACTTGCGCGGTGTTCAACCAGCAGGGTAATAATTGAGAAACTTTTGGTTAAGGCCTTTAGAATCCTCCATAGGTTCTTCCAGGAGAGGGGCACACAGGTTCTATTGAAGGAGTAAGGCGGCGCGCATGTGTGGACATTTCCCTTAAGGGCTTCCCACCTAGGCGCGCAAGTGTTGATGAGTTTCAACACATTGGCCTTCCTCCCCCTCTTTAGATATTCTGTTCTAGGTAAGAAATTACCGTAGAAGTGTTCCAGAAGCTTTGAGAAGAGACTAGGGCACCAGGAGCTCAAATCTGAGTTTCTGGAAAAAATCCTCCCAGAATGGGGGGGCCTACAGGGTCTATTTATAGGAAGGAGAAGACCCCAGGCAGTTATCACTTAGGTCTCACAAGTCACTTGCGTGACCATAATGCACCGCGCAAGTGGACTTGGACGCCTATGAGGAAACTTGTGCGACTTATGGGAAATCATCTCCTTGTTCATCCCTTTGCCGATTTTTGATTTTTTTTTATTCAAAGGATGAATCAAGTTGAGCTAATATATTACCCTTTTCCAATCATTAGACTCTGTGACGAAAAAAGAGCATCAAAAAAAGTCCCCCCTCAGAGTTGGATCTAGAGAGAAAATGGGATTTGACTTTGAGGTGAGAAGAAATATGAAATCTGGCTGTTTAATGTCATGCATGTCAGACATAAAGAGGCTAATGTTTAAGGTCGAAATAGCATTGACCGGATGAATTAGAATTGACTCATTTCCTTGACAATTCATCTGAAAACAAAGTACCATACTCAAGTGTGAGGGAAAATATGTAACCTAAAACTTAAGAATATTTGCATCTGAGGAATGATATAAAAAAGAGCTAAAATGCATTAGAATAAGTAGTTTCCAAGAATGAAGTTGCCATTATTTAAAAAACCTATTAGGGGGTTGAATTATGCAGGGCCACCTAAGGGAATTGGATTCATAGTTAAATATGATTGTATCTTTTGGCTAACAAGTCTGTTATGAAGACTGTTTATGCAAGGCCACCTATGGGCACGTGCTGCATAGTTAGGAAAAAGAACTCTCAGAAATTTACTTTCCTAGTGCTAAAAGCTACTGAAAGTTTATGTAGATTCAAATCTTCCAAAGTATAGAGTTTGTTGTATGGAAAGAGGTACTTGAATATGGAGAAGATGTTTCCAGACAAGATTATCAAAGAACTGGATGAATATCACTCCTACAAAGGTCTGACCCAAATGTAGGGAAGAAGAATATAAGCCATAGACATGAATACTTTCATATCATGAAAAAGGATATGGGAGAAGTACGTTAAGGATGGCTATTTTTGTGGATCCCTACATACTGTCGTTTAAGACAAATAAGGACAAAAGAGGCATTCTTCCCAAGAATGAAGTTACCACTATCTGACAAACCCGTTAGGGGGTTGAATTATGTAGGGCCACCTAAGGGCATTAGCTGCATAGTCAAATAATAGTATCTTTTTTCTAACAAGTCTGTTATGTAGAGTGTTTATGCAAGGCCGCCTATGGGCACGTGCTGCATAGTCAGGAAAAATAATTCTCAGAAATTTGACATTTTTGTGACTAGAAGTCATGAAAAGGGTTATGAGGATTTGAAAATATTTAAGGTTAGGATTATGACACATAAAGATGGGTATTGTTCAATGTATACAGAGATACACAGATCAATGATAACCATTATCATGTTATGGCTGGATCCTGAATTAAAATATTGGACTTCACTATGTATCCCATAAGGATGAGAATCAAGACATACGTAGTACTTAAACTACAGTTTAACGTTGTATGGGACAAAAGGATTAGAGATCTTAGTTTGGGGTCATAGAGCATTGACCATTGTAAGAAATAAATAGTGTGTGTTTTCATGGGGACTTTTCATCCAAGGGACTGAAAGTGGAATTTGGGGTTAGGCCTAAAGACTTGGGGCTGGATTCGAGGGACACTCGAACGTTCCTACGTATCCCATAAGTATGGGAATCAAGCCCACGTAGTTTTAGAAATACCCTTTGTACAAATTTGGTTCGTACATATGAATGGTGAAAGGGGACTTTAGTACAATGATGGTTTAACCCATGATAAAAGGATTGGGAGTTTCCATGTATGCATGTAGTCTTTGAAATGAAACATGATTGAAAAATCAATGTGAATAATGGTTCCCTCTCAGGTGAGGGTATCAAAGAATATTGTAGTTTACTGTCATACTGGAAAAAAGTGTTGTATAGTTTAACGTCGTATAACAAGGACGAATGTGAACCAATGAAAAGATATTGATTCTAGGGGCGGTTTCACAAATCAACATTGTATGAGATGGAGGTGAAACGATGTGAAGAGATTGGTTTTGGGCTTGAACCTTGGGAGGTTGCCTACATACCCAGCCTAGAAGGAAAGGATCAAAGTCTGTGTAGTTCAATTAAAGAATGAATTAATGATCAAGTTGTTCTTGGGGACAACAACCTAAAAAACTGTTGTTGGGACTTACATATGGATAGCGTACCAAAGAGAGTTTTATGGTTGAGGTTTGCTCTAAGCTCATGTGAGTCATACTCGGGGTGAGAAACAAGAGGTAGCAACAACCTTAACGATACACAGTTTAACGTCATATAGGACGTATAAAGGGACTATGATGTTTAAAGTCTTGCAGTTAGGACTATTGGTGTTGCACAGTTTAGTGTCATGTAGTAGGGACAAAGTACAGTTAAATGTCATGTAGGACGTATCACAGACCTTCTGTATAGTTTAGCATCATGTAGTTAGGACGATGGGGACAATAGAGTTTAACTTCATGTTGGACGAAAGGGGGACTGTGCAGTTTAATGTCATGCAGTGAGGACAAAAGAGTACACCATTTATTGTCATGTTGGATGCATTGGGGATTTTTTCCACAGTTTAGCATCATATTGGACGAAAGTGAGAATAGTTTAAGGTCATATGCATGGACCATGGATGGTGCAGTTTAATGTCATGCTGGACAAAAGTGTAGTTTAAGGTCATACAGGACCATTGATGATTATGTAGTTTAATGTCTTTCCAGACGTAAGGTACTTTTATACAGTTTAGCGCCATGTAGTTAGGACGTCACATTTTAACGTCTTCCTGGACTTAAGGGACTTGCAAATAGTTTAGGGTCATATGCATGGAATGTTGATGATGCAGTTTAAGGTCATACAAGACCTAGTTGCAGTTTAAGGTCATACTGGACCATTTAGGGAACTTTTTCACAGTTTAATGTCATTTGGGACGAAGTTGCAGTTTAAGGTCATACTGGAACATTGCTGTATAGTTTAACGTCATATAGTAAGGATGAACTAGTGCTGCACAATTTAGTGTCAGGTTGCAGGGACAAACTGGTGAATAGTTTAAGGTCATACTGGAGCAAGGAGGAGTTGAAGGTCATACTGAACCATTTCTGTATAGTTTAATGTCATATAGCAAGGACGAATTGGTGTTGTAAAGTTTAGTGTCATGTTGTAGAGAAAAACTGGTGAATTTTTCAGTTTATACAAAATACTTCTTCAAAAATATGGCATTGGTTGGAGTAGTGATGAAATATTCATCCATCAAGATTAATGAATAAGCTCCATTGGAGTAGAACCTATGTATTGAATAAGGTCCTTCCCATTTTGGTTCAAGTTTGGGATGTTTCTTTCCTGGTATCATAGGAGTTCTGAGAACTAATACCAATTCTCCCAAAGTGAATGAACGTAGACGAACGTTTTTGTTAAAAGATCATGCTATTCGATTCTGATAGACTTCCAAGTGGTGCAAAGTGCACAATCTTTTCTCATCTAACTATTCCAATTCATTCAATCGCTTTTGAGATTTCTCATCTGTAGATGACTGATCGTAAATGGATACTCTAAGTGAGGGTAATTTAACTTCAATTGGAATGACTACTTCCGTTCCATATACCAATGAATATGGAGTTGATCGCATTGCAGTGTGGGTGGTAATCCGATAATCCCATAAAACGTGAAAGATTTTATCACGCCATGACTTCTTATCTTTATCCACCATCTTTTGCAGTATATTTGAAATAGTCTTGTTGAAGGATTCTATCTGGCCATTGGCCGCTGCATAATAGCAAGATGAATGGTTGGATTTGATGTTGTATTATTGATATAATTTCTTCACCTTAGATGAACACAAATTGGTGCCATTGTCCGTCAATATGGTATGAGGGACACCAAATCTGGTAATGATGTTAGAATTGATGGAGATAACAATGCATTTAGAACTGACTTCCTTGAGAGGTATTTCCTCTACCCATTTGGAAAAGAAGTTAGTAGCAGTAAGAATGTACTTAAACTGCTTGGCCGTAACCGAAGGGTAAGGTCCCACCACATCCATTCTGCATGTGGAAAATGGCCATGAGTATCTAGCTATATGAAGCAACTATGGAGGTTGATGAATGAAGTTGGAATGTACATGGAATGAATGAAACTTATTTCTGAAATCAACACAATCTCGTATCATTGAAGGCCAAAAGTATCCAAGCCTTCGAATTTGATCTGACAATCTATGTCCAGACTGGTGGGCTCCACAGACTCCTGCATGCACTTCTTTCATGACAGCCATTTTCTCTTCACCATCAATGCATCTGAAGAGAACTCCATCAAAACCACGTTTGTAGAGAACTTTCTCTAGGTGATCTGGGCTATCATAAAGAGTAAAATTTACCACACGTTACCGGATTTTTTCATTCTCGGCTCTATCGGGTAGAAGTGTTCTATTTTGAAGGTATTCCCTGATAGGTGACCTCCATCCTGTAGTATGACCATACGATTTAGGAATGGGACTAATTTCATTAATTTCCTCTGTTTTGATTCGAACATTAGGTGAAATTTCACGGCGGTGGGCAATACTGATGGTTGTCTCGTACCGATTTGGATATGCCAGAGCTGTGGCTATATTATCCAGTGCATCAGCTTGAGCATTTTGTGATCTTGGGACATAAGAAAATGTCGGTTCTGAAGGGAATTCCGCCATTAAATCTATGACATAATAATAAAAAGGGATTACTTCTTCTTTTCTGATATCATAATCCCCATTGATTTGTTTGATTACCAGGTCTGAATCACCCTTCACCTTTAAGTGATTCACTTGTGATTGAAGCGCTAATTCCAAGCCTGCGATAACAGCTTGGTATTTTGCTTAATTATTGGTACCACCTTCCCACAATAAGAAATAATAAGGTAACACTGCCTTTTCTGGAGAAATGAGCACAATTCCTAAGCCAACATTGATGAATTTAGGATTTTTCATTTTCTTCCCTGTTGGACTTCTGGAAGCACCATCAAAATACATTGTCCATGCTTGATGGATTTCTTGAATAGAGAAGACTTCATCATCAGGGAGTTCAATATTTGAAGACGTGTCTTCCGCTTAAGGGTGTTCAGCTAGGAAATCAGCCAGAGCTTGGCCCTTTATCGCCTTTTGAGACACATACTGAATGTCGAATTACTGCAAAATAACTGCCCACCTTGCTAGATGTCCTGTAATCATTGTACGACTAAGGATGAATTTGAGCGGGTTATTGAGAGATACCAATTGGACCTCGTGATGTTGCAGGTAATGTCTCAACTTCTGAACTGCAAATAATAATTCCAGGCAGCACTTCTCAATAATTGAATACCGGGTTTCTGCTTCAATCATAGTTCGACTGAGATAATAGAGCCTGTTTTCATTCCCAGCATCATTATTTTGAGCAAGAAAGGCACCCAATGATCGCTCTAGATCTGTCACGTAGAGGATAAGTGATCTTCCTTCAATAGGTGGCATGAGTACCGGTGGAATCAAGAGGTATTTCTTGAGAATATCAAATGCTTCTTGACATTCTTCAGTCCACTGGTAAGTGACTCCCTTCTTCATAAATTTGGTAAAGGGTAAACTTTTTCCAGCCAAATTGGTGATGAAATGCCAAATATAGGCTAAGTGTACTTGAATCCCTCTTAATTCATTAAAATTTTGAGGAGGTGACATACCAAGGATTGACTTGGTCTTCTCAGGATCAACTTCAATACCACGATGGCGTACAACAAAGCCGAGAAATTTTCCTGAGGTTACCCCAAAAGCATTTTTAAGGGGTTCATCTTCAAATTATGTTGTCTAAGCTTGCAGAATATGACTTCCAAATCAGTAAAGTGATTAGAATGTTTTTTGGATTTAACCACCAAATAGTCTACATAGAATTCAATAAACTTCGCTAAGAAGGGTTCGAAGATATGATGCATGGCGCGCTGATATGTTGCACCTGCATTCTTTAAGCCGAAGGGAATTACCTAGTAGCAAAACACACCCTTGGGGGCTCTAAAGGCTGTAGATTCCTCGTCTTCTGGGGCCATTCGGATCTGATTATATCCAGAATATCCATCCATGAAGGAAAGTGCTTCATAGCCAGCAGTTGCATCAATTAGATGTTCTGTAATTGGAACTGGGAAATCATCCTTAGAAAAATGCCGATTAATATCTCTGAAATCGATGAAAACTCTAATTTGTCCATTATTTTTCATTATAGGGACAATATTAGCCAACCATTTTGGATATTGAAATTCTCTGACGATGTTAGTTTTGATAATCTTATCCACTTCAGCTTCAATTATGGAAGCATAGGTTGGGTGTGTGTTTTTTGCGGCTTACTTAAATCCTCGATGTTCCTTTGGTAAACCCAAATGATGAGTAGCAACATCAGGATCAAGCCCGGGAATTTTTGTATAGTTCCAAGCAAAAATATCTCTATTTCACTTTAGAAAATAAATATACATCTCTTTCTCTTCATGGGTCATGGCCACACTGATTAAAGTGGGGTGTGGATCTTCCTTTGTACCTAGATTTATTTCTCTGAGTTCATCCATAGAGGTAGTGATACCCTCTTCAAATGCTGGAGGAGCAACTCTAAGATCTTCCTACTCTTCTTCATCATGTGTTATTGCTTCCATTTCTACTTGCATAGTAGATGACAAAGCATAATTTTCATGATCAGAAGAGATGTCAAAATTTGCACATTTTGAAGTGGAAGCTTCCATTTCCGACCCGATTAATGACGAAGGGTCTTCTTTGGGTAATAAAGAGGAAATGATGGATTGAGAATCGACATCATTTTTCACCTCTAATGTTTCTATAACTCCTTCTGGACTAATTGGAGAAGTATAGACTTGTTGGATTTCAGAAGATGAAATGAAGATGTCACCATTTGTTCTTTCATCACTGCTTGGTAGATTACCAATTTCTCCCATGTTGTCTGGCTCGATTATCGTAATTGACATTATGGATCGTTCCATAAGAGTATTTTTATTTGGGTCTATCTTGTCAATTTGACTGATAGGCATCACATAATCTGTACTCACATGTGTAAATGGATTTACTGGAATTTTTTCCAATCCATATGGAGCATTAACTTTGGTAATTTCCTTTGTTGTGGATTTTTCCTTTCCCTTCGTGTGATAGAATTCCGCCTCAATGTATTGGGACTCACATGTCTTGAATGGGGCCTTATCACCATATAATGTTCCAACATGACCATCGAAACAGTATTTGAGACATTGATGGTATGATGAAGGGATAGCCGCATGTTGATGTAGCCAGGGTCTTTCAAGAAAGATGTTGAAGGCCGAGTCTTGATCAACAATCATGAAATCTGAATTGGATACAAGATCTCCAAACTGAGTTCTTAGTGTAACCTCGCCCATTGGTTCCTGTTCATTTTTATCATATCCTTATAACATCATGGTAGAATGAGATAAATCATATTCCGTGAGGCCCAATCGATAAGTGTACGAATTGGCATGAGGTTGAATCCTAAAACGTTGTCAATGAAAGCTCTTCGGACGTCTACACCATTGACCTTGCCAGATAAATACAAAGGTCTGATATTCCCATGCACATCATCATCTTCATCTTTATTAGTAAAAGATAATATTGCATGGTATTCTGCAGGATTATTCTTTATGTGATAGACTTCACCTGCAGCAATTTCAGTTTCAAATTCCTGAGGACTTGACAAAGCCTCTATGAGTGATTCCAGAAGATCTTTTGACAAATTCAAAGCATCCAGAATTGATAACTTGGCTGGTACTTGGGCCAAGTGTTTCAATATATCATACTTTTGATCCAGAGGTCTGTGTTTCCCAACAGGAATATGTGGTTTAGCAGGTACCTTGTAAGCATATGATTTGGAAGTTGATGCATCTTGTATTGGGATAAGCATTGGAAACATCCTTGGCTTTGGAATATTAGACCGATTAGATCCATTTACTTGCTGAGAGAAAGAAGATAGAATCTTCAATCGATCTTCCAAAATAACTGTGTCAGGACTGAATTTTCTATTTGTAGAAGAACATGCTTGTTCTTGCTGAGCTCACTGAAGGTCTCTACCTCGAGTTTCTACTGCGTACACAGTTCTAGCAGGGGTAGAATTGGAATAGTGGATTCTGAAAGATCCATGTCTTCCCATGTATCCTGATCCCCTGGAACTTCCTCTGATTCCTCTGTTTGATACAGAGAATTCAGGCTCATTAAAATCAAAACTGCGACTGGAATATGGATCTGTTAATTGAATTATATTAACAGAACCGATGATTAACTCTTCATCTAATGAAGACTTTGCCTGATTAGAAAGTTTAGGCTGTGCCGTTTGGTGGGGCGGTGCCAGTGGATTTGAAGTAGATGGAATGAAGTCCTCCAAAGTCAAAGATAACTTAGGCTTTGACACATACTCATCTTCTTCTGATTATTTTTCTTTCTTTGAATCATGCCATTTCTTTGAGGTCTTTCCTTCTAATGAAGAGGGTTTTGCCACAAAATTCATGGATGAAGACACAATTGGTATCTTTAATTGTGTTTGCAAAATAGCATGAGTTCGATTGATTGTCTTTCTGACTATCCAATCATCATACTTCTGTGCATTTTTTCTTTTGACTTCTTGCCATTCACCTTCCTCCTCTGGAACTGTAGCAGTGACACATGCTAGCTAGGCTGAGGAGCCTTTCAATGTGACTTGTCCCGAGTCAACCATCTTTTGCAGGAGGTCCTTGAAGACGAAACACTCATGAATGAGTTTCCCCAACATTTGATGAAAAGGGAAATAATTAGGACGGTCTTCATCTCCTTTCTTGATTGGCCTCTTGGGTATTGGAAATTGAACCAAATTGTTTTCCAGAGCCGAAATGAAATAACCAGGAACTTGTTCATTTCAGAAAGAGTATGTTTTTCTCTTCAGATCCTCAAATTGTTTTCGTCTTTGATCTCTTTGATCATCTGGACGAATCAGCCTTTGTTGTTGGTGCTCAGAAGGTAGATCCCTTCGAGAAGATGAAGGTTTTGAGGTAGAAATAGGTACAGGTGCTTGTTTAAGCATAACTGTAGCAGTTTCTGCTTTACCCATTCTCCTTCCTGGAGCTGATGGAATTACACAAGATTTATCCTTAGCCTGTATAAGGGAATATTCCATCTACTTAGCAATTGATGTAAGGTCTCGAAACCCTCTTGTGTATTTCATAGGGATTAATGGCGTGCATAATTCGTCACACATATTTTCCACACATATTGGCAACAATTCTTCTTAAGGGAGTGCTAAACTCAAGTAATATGTTAATCCCTTCCAGCGAGCAATGAAATCAGAGACTCTTTCATTCGCCCTTTTCTTACAATTTGTAAGATCGAAAACTGTTGTCTTTGGAAAAGTTGAGCTGAACTGAAGGAGGAATATTTGGCGAAGATCCTCCCATCCGGTAATTGACCGGGATTGCAAGCTTGTATACCAAACAAAATATGGGTCTTGCAAGGTTCGCACAAAGCATCTGAGTTTTACTGCTTCTTGCTGCTCCAGAGTTCCCAACATAGGATCGCAACAAGACACGTAATGCGTCAAATGCTATTCAGGATTGCCTGATCCATTGAAGATAGGGAATACAGGATTCCCAAAACAAGATGGAGGAGAAATTGAATCTACCCATTTAGGGTAAACTTTCTTTTCTGGTTGAACATGCGGACGTTTCTCTTCCATAGTTTCCAACCGAGCTGTTAATGAATAAATAGTAGTTATTAGATTTTGAGAAACATCTGGTTGAACTTGGACTTGGGTAGGTGAAATGACTGGAGCTTGGACAGATGTGGCGATTGGTGCTTCAACTGATGGTAGCACTGCCAACTGTTATTGCACTTGACCCTTAGGATTAGGACTGTAAGGGTGTACTGATAGAGGGGGATATTCCTAATCCATCTCAGTAGCTGCAACAAATTCCTTTGGATGACTGACTCTGGCACACTCACGAAGAAGAGTACCCTGAAGTAGTTCTACATTCAACCTCCTTAATTCCTTCATTTCTTCCTCCTGTTGTGCAAACCTTTGCTCTAGTGAGAGCGATTGACCTTCTCCAGAGGAAGGATATGTAACCTGGTTATTTCCCTTCCCTTTGTTGGATCCCTTTTGGAGAGGGGGAAGTGGGTTACTAGAAGGATTACCTAGATTCTATTTAATCCTTTGACTTCATGTACGCACACCTTCTCCATTTGTGTCGGTGCGTACATCTTCTTGAGCATGAACCTCTTCATATGAGTACCCTGAGTGAGCCTCATTTGGTGGATCAGCAACAACAACATTGATGACATTGATTGATGCATAACTCATCACATCCCTTATATCAGCATTTCTGTGATATTGTCTTATTCCATGTCTTCGATGAGACATTGCCTTTTGTTGATTCGATCCTTCAGGATCTTCTTGACGAATCGTAATTTGGAGGGAATCTCCTGATAATTTGGCTCTTCGTTCCACTTGAGATTTCTTCCCAAATCGAGAAAAGACCGACTTTCTCTGAGGAGGGGATTGATGATTTGAAAAAGTCCCTAGTCCAGTGGACTGCGGCTGTTCCTGCTATTCCCGGTCAACTCTTTAGAACCTATTTTTTGATTCTGAGGGTTGGTTTGAAAGAGTCCCTAGTCTGGCGAGCTGGGGAGGATCTTGACATGCTATGTCTGAGACTTTCTTGAAATTCCTCCTAATCTTGCAAACCATAGTCCGAAAATTAGCTGGATGCATTAACCTATATCCGCTTTTATCACCCGGTTCAAAAGACTGTTGGATGATTTCTGACACTTCTGTTACTTGGTGACGTGCTTCCTCCAAACGAGAGGCCTGTTTAATATTCTTGCTTGCTTGATGCAAGAGTAATTCAATAACTTATTCTGTGTATTCTTGATTTGAGAGGAACTAGTTGAGGCCTGTTCTTGTGCAAGCTTTTGATTACAAACAAATCCCATTGACTGTGGCCGTTTATGGGAAATAAAATTGCATGAGACCATTTTCGGCGGGCTTTGTTGACTGGAAAGCACAATGAAATTTAGTGCTCCATGAACACCCCATCCTCTGACACGAATACCAGATAGGTCATTGGCAATTAACTGACGCAATCTTCTTAGTACGCCAAAGCATGAACGTTGAAGGGCTATTTGCTTCTTTTCAGCCTTCGGATATCGAGAGACTGATAGAGACGCCAAATCAATATGACGTTGTAACCCTTCTATTATCTTAAGATGATTTTCATATTAATCATAAGATAATACTTTCTTTTTCAACTGACAAAGAGTTTTCCATATGTTGAGACGAAAATCATGAATTTCATCTTCCATCAACATTTCTAGAATATTATACTGGGAGTCAGCCGGTGGCCAAAACATGACTGGCACTTCACCTTTCGCCAATTGTATTCTCATATTCAGCATTTCCTCGTTATCATTTGATGAAGATTCTTCTACCTGATTTGACCATAGTTGGTGTTTCCTTGTTACCTCATTGGATTCAACAGGATTGGTAGATAAATCAGTGATCAAACTAGAAGACGCATGACTTAGGGGTGGTTCGGAGAATGACCTATACCCTGGGCTATCTTCTGATTGAGAAATTATTTCACCTGCTAGCGATGAAGCTTCAGACATGACTGGTTTCGCATTTACAAGTTCCTCAAGATAAGAGGGCTTTCTCGGCACTACATTTTCCACTGGAGCATTTTCCGGGCAATGTGCATCACTACTGCGGAGAGGAAATTCACAGCGAAATTCATCATCATGGGGAGGACCACCGTAATGGGTTATAGAAAAAGATGAGATCTCTTGATCCTTGGTCTTCTGACCACACAAAGGGTTCCTGTGGCTCTCATTTGAAGATAAAACTTCGAGATCAACCGAATTGTCATGAAGCAAGCCTTCATGAGGATGTGTCTATTGAAGACCTTCGGAATTAATGTTCCCACTATTAGGAACTGAGGGAGTAGAATCTTGAATTCCAACAGATAATTATCTGAGGGATTCAAGAACTCCAGAATCGAGCAAGGTCTTGTTACATATTGGCTATTGATCTTCTGACTGTGCTGGGTGGGTCTTTTTCTTAGACGCCTTCTTACTCGCCTTGGAAACCACTTGTTGACGAAAGTGGCTGCTCTGAGCAGGTGTATGTTCCTGATTAGAAATGATGGCCAAGTTAGGCTGATGATCTCCTCTCAAATCTGGTGTATGTGACTGAATTGGTCATCCGTATGATATGGGGGACTATGCCCCATAACCCTCTTGGACTGGAACAAATGTGTGTTTCTGTTCCGGAGTGAATTTTTGATGTATCACTCCACTGGTAGGGATAGATTTATGTGTCATTCCCTAAGATGCTGCTGAAGTTGTTATAATATCCTGGCAGGAATCCAGAATATGAGCAGGGATTTGCTTTTGCTCTTTCACTATTGATATAATATGCTTGCTGACTTCAACTACCGGAACGGGAATATACGTCCATTCCAGGCTTGGAGCAGGTGTATGTGCCTGCTCCTGTCCTTATTTTCCTATCAGTGAATCCTAAAAGTACTCAAGTGTGGGGGTAGAGAGTTGAGTCTACCTCCTATTTGCTGTCGGGGCTTTCTGACTAACTTCTCCGAATGCTACCAAACGAGACTGTTGGTAGGCTTGATTAATACTAGTAGGTGTATGTGCCTGCTGATTGCACTTCGCCAAAAGTGATTGACGAGATCCATCATATGAAGTCAGACGAGCCTACTGACTAGCTGATGATGTATAAACAGTTGTATGTTCCTGCCTATAGTACTCCTCTGGAATTTCCAGGCAGGATTGGCGTGATGCTGCAAGACGAGTCTACTGGACAGCGGGTTTAAAATGGGCTGGTGTATGTGGCCGCTCGTTTCTTGCCACCAAGTTAGGTTGGTGGACATCTCCGGAGATGGCAAAGATGAGAACCTGCTCACTGTTGACCAGATTCCGCCTCTGGTAGTTTGTCTTGCTTTCTCGGGTTCGAGGAACCTGAGCAGAGCGCCTCGAGTCGGTACCCTCATCATGTTGAGGGCACACTGCCGCACGAGTCTGGCGGCGATTGTTGGAGGGCGGCCTCACGAAGGAATTCCGTCTGTTTGAATTAAGGTCCTGAGGTACCTGCTCATTCACCTCCCCAGAATAAGGGAGCGAATGGTGATTGCGTTCCGGGGATAACGACCCGAAACGGTTGGAGACAGTAGTCAGCACCGCCTGCTTCTTGATCACTGGTCGTCATTGTCCGGATGACCGATGTGAGTTGTTTACTTGGAGGACTTGTCGGGAATCCTCCAGAGTTGGTATGGTACCATGTTGACAGTACTCCTTAACCAGTGCGTTTGATACCCAACGTTGAAGATGCTGAGTAGGTGATATCATCCTAAGAGTGAACGACGATTCAACAGGAGTAGCAGTAGTGGAATTTGCAGCAGCAGTATTCACAGGTGTGAACTTGAGAGCAGCCATTCTAGAAATGCAGAAGATCTTGGAAAAAGAGTGCGTGTTTGAAATAAGAGACGTAATCAAGATAAATTTAGCCACTACATATTTGGGATGAGCACATATGTCAATGATTGTTTTTGTTGGCCCTCTCATTGAGTTTTAAATAGGGGCCTAACAAATAGGTAAAACATCATTTTAACTTGGTTAAAGATTCACGTCGGTTCACCATTTTTGTTTCCCTCGGAATTCGGGGATAACCTCTTGATGGGAGGTTCAAACGTTCCAATCGGTTTCTAAAGGGTTTGTTCATAGAACCAGAAACATCCAATTATTCCACATCCATTTGGACCTACTTTCCAAAGGTAGGCGCTCATTAGTTTGTGGACTGACGAGGCTTAGGAATTTTCATTGGTCGAGAGGATGGGAGGTCGGACTCATCACACCTTTTTTTGAGGGGAATTATTATATATTCCGGGACTCTCTTTATAGATTTAAGTTATGTTCGTGAATCCTTATTACATTACCAAGTATAAAATGAGCTTTCCTTTATATTTTACAACCAATGATAAAATATGTACGAAATTTAGAGAATCTTTTATATGTTTTCGAGGTTCTTCATCGATAGAGAATCATATGTATTTATTAAAGATTCCTGGTCAATGGTATCCTTAAACATATTTATATAAAAGTGTCTTGGTCATTATGATGACCATGCTGGTTTCAAAGCCACTCATTGGGGCACTTGAAGTTTATTTTCATTCAGAAGGACATGGATTATTTTAGAGTTGGGATCGAACCCGCAGATGGGCTACCTACTTATCCTTTGTTTTGGAAAAGGAATCAGAACCCACGTAGTACGAGTAAGGGAGTATGATTTTTATGATTGATGGCTCAAATAAGGATTTCATAATTACTTTTACACTCTAAGCTCATGTGAGTCATGCTCGGTGTGATAAACAAGAGGTATTGGTAAGAAATTAGACAATTGTGCCATGAAAGATGCAATCATGAGAAATAATGTGAGTCTTATGTATGTATGACTATCCAGATAAATGAAAGGTTAGGATTTACTTTAGGGAAGAAATCCAAGAGAAGGGACCATAACGGTATATGTGCTTTATGGAGATTTTGGATACTCTAACTTTGGGGCATACTACTGAAAAGGAGGCCCAAATTAGGAGAGGACTTATGATTTGGATTTTACTCCTAAAAAGGAATCCCAGATCAAAGGAAAATTGGGAATGGTTAAGAGAATTATGACTGGGGATTACTCCTGAAAGGAAGCCCAGGTTAAAGGACTTGAAAAATTAAGGGATTTTGGGCTTACTCCTGAAGAGGATGCCCAAATTTGGACTGGGGATTACTCCTGAAAAGGAGGACCATGTTAAAAGAATTATGACTGGGACTTACTCCTGAAAAGGAGGCCAAGGTTAGGGGATCTCTCATCTTAAAGGATGAGGTTGATTGAATGAAATATCAATCTTTAGTGACATAAAGATGTGTAAATCACTATGTTTTGAGGGGTATTCCACAGAATTCCTTTCAGATAATGAAGTCAAATCAAGAAATCACACCATAAATGGCTTTGAAGAGGGTCTTGAAGTCAAAATCTTTAATAGGAAATGGGGAATGGCACAAGAGGGGTAAAATGGGAAAAAAGGGCACCCAAAAAGCATGGGCGCGCAACTCCTAGTAGGCATGCAGGTACTGCGTGGGCGCGCAAGTCTTGGTCGTGTAGGTATACCTGCGTGACACGTTGGGTACTTGCGCAGTGTTCAACTAGCAGGGTAATACTTGAGTGACTTTTGGTTAAATCCTTTAGAATCCTCCTGAGGTTCTTCCAGGAGAGGGGCGCACATGTTCTATTGAAGGAGTAAGGTGGCACGCAAGTTTGGCCATTTCCCTTAAGGGCTGTCCACCTAGGCGCGCAAGTGTTGAAGAGTTTCAACACTTAGGCCTTCCTCCCCCTTTTTAGATCTTCCTTTCTAGGTAATAAATTACCTTATAAGTGTTCCGGAAGCTTTGAGAAGAGGCTAGGGCGCCGGGAGCTCAAATATGAGTTTCTGGAAAAAAATCCTCCTAGAATGGGGGCCCACAGGGTCTATTTATAGGCAGGAGAAGACCCCGGGCGATTATCACTTAGGTCGTGCAAGTCACTTGCGCGACCATAATGTGTTGCGCAAGTGGACTTGCGCGCCTATGAGGAAACTTTCACGACTTATGGGAAATCTTCTCCTTGTTTATCCCTTTGCCGATTTTTTATTTTTTTTCTTCAATGGATGAATCAATTTGAGCTAAGATATTCCCCTTTTACAATCTTTAGACTCTGTGACGAAAAAGGAGCGTCAACAGTAATAATTATTAATTAAAAATTAAAAATTAAAAATTAATAAGTAATAAGTAATTATTAATAATAATAATAACTAATAATTAATTAATAAATAAAATATAGATGAATAGTAAATAAATAAAATATAAATGAATAGTATATATATATAATATGGTAATAAGGGGTAAAAAATAAATCATAAATAATTAATAGTAAATAATAAATAGAAAAAAATAAATACTAAACAGTAAATAATAAATAATAAATAATAAATAATAAATAACAAATAAAGAATAAATACTAATGAATAATGTATACTGAGTAATAAATAAAAAATAATAAAAAATAATCAATTACTTATAAATAATAAATAATAATAAATAATAAATAGTAAATAATAAATAAGAAATAATTAATAATTAATAATCGTTTAATATACAATATACAATATATAATTTATAATTTATAATATACAAAAAAAGTCCATCCAAAAGAAAATTCTCCTAACCTTTTTGTTATAAGATAAATAAAAACAAAAATAAGAGAATGGATGGGGTTAGACAAAAGTAAATTAACTCATCCAAAAAAATTGTTTAAGAGTCATAAAAAGAAATTTCATTTTCATATCCATAGTCAGAATCATTAGTAGTTTTCAATTTCGATTCTGAGTGAGCCTGATAATGAATCTTAAGCATCCCTTCCTTGGACTTTACGTGCTCCAGGTTGGATATGACTTCTAAATACATTGTGCATGATCTAGTAATAATATTCCTTGAAACATTGGAATAATCATTATGTGGCCTTGTTTTTATAGGATCCATATTTCCCCTTAATTTCAAATCACCTTTCCCCTGCAATTAACGACATCATCCTTAAAGGAAAAAACTCCACTCATGTCTAATGGATGAGTGGTGTCCAATGAAATCATATTCTACACTTTATCACTTCCATTATTTGAAATGTTACCCCATTTAACAATTTATGAGGATATAGAATTATTCCAGGAATCCTGGATAGCTTTGTGAAAATAAAATACCTCAGACTCATGTTATAAGATCTCACTCTGCATAAGATGATAAGGATTCATGTTAGCACTAAAATACAATACAACAACACAATAAATTGGGAAAATACTTTTATCCTGACCGGTTCCATCCCCCACCAGTGCAGCTTCACCTAGGGTGACTAGAAAAATTGAAGAAACCTCAACCCTATCAGATGAAAGATCCTTTGGAGATCTTGTCTGACTAACCCTCCCAAGAGAAGAATCCACATCTATAATAATTATACCACTAGGCTCCAAATTCAATATGTGTTCAAAATTTGGAGTATAATGACCATCATTTGATGTTCCCTCCTCTACAAGATCCTCCCGATCATTCGAGGGTCCACTATTATCACAAATAAGTGATTACTCATTCAACATCATCCCTATTCCCTTCAAATTAGGTATATGAGTATTGCATTTTTTAGAGGCCTACAAACCAACCCCATTGTAAAAGAGCCTTCTAGGAACTTTCCCATAATGAACTAATGGATTTGAGAGCAATTTTGGCATCCTACAACAATTAGATGCTGAGTGTCCCTTTAGCTCGCACCTCTCATATTAGACCTCCCTCCGACATAACTCCAATAGATTCCAAACAACCATACATGCATTAAAAAAATTAGATTTTCATTCATATTCAACATTAATTACGGTATCATATATGGGAGTGGATAATGTTACCTTATCAATAATGGTGGAGATGAGATCAACTTCCACTAACATATTCTAAAAATTCCCAAACCACACAAACTCAGTTTCCTTATCAAGATGGATTGGATTCCTAATTTTCATGCCATTATCATGTAATACCAATAGATTACAAAGGACCT
Source organism: Viscum album (assembly GCA_963277665.1). Lineage (NCBI taxonomy): Eukaryota > Viridiplantae > Streptophyta > Magnoliopsida > Santalales > Viscaceae > Viscum > Viscum album. The sequence continues at coordinate 399,858,682 of OY728144.1, forward strand.
AATTGATTCCATAAAGTCAAACTGATACCTTTTAGAAGGAATTTATTTCTCGTGATATATTGAAATAAAAATACCCCTAATGTGGATAAATCCATCCAGGATTCAATAAAAGTGAACAAGTGCTCCACACCTAAAGTTTAGAGTCATCTGAAGAGATGATACATAAAAAAACAGTGGCCAAAAGAGACACACCTCTAGATTGAGAAGACCCAAAAAATGAAACACTAGAGAACAAATACTATAATATCCAATACTTATCTCCATTAGGAGAAACAAGCAGAAAAATTAAATAATGTTTCCCAATTTATTGTCACTCTACAAATGCTTCTGAGTTCACCTCAACATGTGTTGTAAAACCCTTTTGAAGGATCCTTCTAGTACATGATTCCCTGAACAATTCCAATCGATGCATGTTCCAAATCCATTATTTCGGTCTCTTCCACATTAGATCTTGATGCTCAGTTTGATGGTGGTCATATTTATGGGGGAAGGGTGTGGGATCATGGGGGTCTTTCTAGGTCATATCCACCGATCACGTAAAAGAAGTCTACGCAAACTGATGTCTATAATGTTTCCAGGAAATCGACCACCATTGTGTTGAGTTCTCCACCCACTATTGGGAATCATGATTTCTGGAGATAATGTTGAATGATGCATTGAATTTTTTGAATTGTAGTTGGGTATGAAAGATAGACCATATTTGAAGCCTGTGTTTGAATATTTCATACACTATTATTCTGGAAGAATTATCTGAAAGGGGTAACCATCCCATGTTAAATAGAACCCTATTGCATTTCCACTACGGGAAAAACCGATTATTGCGATGGGGTATTTTTGACGGGCTTTATTCCCGTCTCAAAAACTCCAACGAAAAGCGTATTTGAAACGGTAATACAGGAACCGTCTCAATAGATATGGAGCGATATGCGAACCAAAACGCGGGAAGCCTATTTGTGACGGTCGCCTTCTACATGTCGCAACTACCCGACGGTGGTAAACACTATTTGCGATGGGTAATTGTCCCGTTGAAAAAAATATTCAGAAGGTGTTATTTGTGATGGGTCCCATCGCCAATAACGGCGGCGGTAAATAGGATTTTGTGACGGGAATATCGGCCCGTCGCTAATGGTATGTTGGCAGGCAGCTATTTGCGACGGGCCCCTCGCAAAAACTTTTTTAACCACTGCCCATAATGAATGCAGGGGAATGTATTTGCGACGGGCCCCGTCGCCAATACCGGCGGCGGTAAATAGGAATTTGAGACTGGGATATCCGCCCGTCGCTAATGGTTTGTCGGCAGGAAGCTATTTGCGACGGGCCCATTGCGAAAACCATTTTAACTGCCACCCGTAAATAATGCAGTTGAAGGTATTTGTGACGGGATCACGTCGCAAATACCTAGTTTTGCGACGGGATCTCGTCGCAAATAAGACCATCTCAAATAATCTCACCTATATATACCCCCACCCATTTTTTTCCAAATCATTCAGATCTCTTTTCCCCTCTCTCCTTAACATCCAGTTCTAAGTTAAAAATTTCTTTAGTTTTAATTTTTCGTACGAGAAGAGGAGATAAAGAGTTAGGAGTCGCAAATTTCTTCATAATATCGAAGGTATTTTTTTAAATTATTTTTAATTTTTAAATTATTTTTAATTGTTAATTTTATTTTTAATTATTAATTTTAATTTTTTAATAGAATTTTTAGTAGCTATATAGTATAATTAAATTAAGTGGTTGTACCAAATAATCATTGTCTGGATACGAACAAGTAGAGGTGGCTCTAGCACAGATGTACCTAGGAGTGAAAAATCTGACAAGGTGTTTCGAGCTTCACTCGGGGTAACCTGGTACATGACAATGGGCCTTACTGCACTCTTGGTTCGACACTCCCAGAGGATGTTTTGGTAATAATTAGAAATAAAAATATTAAATTCGAAATAATTAGAAATAGTTATATTTAATTAGAAATAATTATATAATTATCAAATATTTATAAAATAATTAGATTTAATTAGATTTAATTAAAATAATTATCAAATAATTAGGAAATAATTAGATTTACTTGATTATAAATAATTATAATAATTAAAACAATTAGAAATAAATAAAAATAATTAGTAAACAATTAAAAATAATTAGTAAATAATTTAAAATAATTAGTTAATAATTAAAAATAATTAGGAAACAATTAAAAATAATTAGTAAACAATTAAAAATAATTAGCAAACAATTATAAATAATTAGTAAATAATTTAAAATAATTAGTAAACAATTAAAAATAATTAGGAAACAATTAAAAATAATTAGTAAACAATTAAAATGATTAGGAAACAATTAAAAATGATTAGGAAACAATTAAAAATAATTAGAAAACAATTAAAAATAATTAAGAAAAAATTAAAATTAATTAGGAAACAATTAAAAATAATTAGGAAACAATTAAATATAATTAGGAAATAATTAAAAATAATTATGAAACAATTAAAAATAATTAGGAAACAATTAAAAATAATTAGGAAACAATTAAAAATAATATAATTAGGAAAAAATTAAAAATAAAATAATTAATTAACAATTAAAAATAAAATAATTTGGAAATAATTAAAAATAAAATAATTAGGAAACAATTAAAAATAAAATAATTTGGAAACAATTAAAAATAAAATAATTAAGAAACTATTAAAAATAAAATAATTAGGAAACAATTAAAAATAAAATAATTAGGAAACAATTACAAATAAAATAAATTGGAAATGATTTAAAATAAAATAATTAGGAAACAATTAAAAATAAAATAATTAGGTAACAATTAAAAATAAAATAATTATGAAACAATTTGGAAACAATTAAAAAGAATTAGGAAACAATTGAAAATAATTAGGGAACAATTAAAAAGATTTAGGAAACAATTAAAAAGAATTTGGAAACAACTAAAAACAATTAGGAAACAACTAAAAAAATTAGGAAAATTATCAAGCGTGATTGATCACTCATCTACCTCAATTTTATTTTCATTTGTGTGTTGAGACTTGACAAGAAACTTCTGCCTCCACATATAATATTTTTTTTACTATCAAAATTATCAACCTCCTCGCCAGTATAGAGATGAGGAGGTTTATAATTTTGACAGTCAAAGAAAATATTACATGTGGAGGGAGAAGTTTCCCGTCAACCTCAAGACACAAATGAAAAGAAAATTGAGGTAGATGAGTGGAATTCACGTTTTGTTTCTATTCAATGATTGATTAACCAGCTGACCTATATGCATATCTTTGCATTACTAATTAGTAACATAATTAGTAATATAATTAGTAACATAAATAGTAACATAATATAAAATATTATATTACTATAATATTAATAATTAAATAAAAATAATATTATTATTATTTTATTATTTTTTGTTTAATATTTATAAAAAAATATTAATATTAATAAAATTATAAAATATTTATAAAATATTACAATTATTAATATTTTCAACAAGTTTTTCTCTATTCTTAACATGTTCAAATCATAAAGGGTTGCTAATTTTCAGGTCATGCCCAATAAAAAGTTTGCGTCAACCGTGTCCAATGTAAACTCTATAATTGTTCTTGCTTGGTTGATCACCTCGCATGTAGAGTTGCAATAGGACAACCCAAGTAATGTCTTTCTCATCTATATGAATCATATCACATGACTTTTTATAGAGATCGTGCTTTCTTGAAAAATTAAGGGAATGATACTGAAATTCGGTTAATTTTTCAAGGAAGAATGATCTATGTAAATGGTCATGAGAAATGATTCTTAAAGACGAGAACGAAATTACTTGTGTCGTCCTATTGCAACACTGCTTGCGAGGTGATCAACCATATATGGACAATTATAGAGTTTACATTGGATATGGCTGACGCAAAATTTTTGTTGGGCATAACCTAAAAATTGACGACCCTTTCATATTTTAACATGTTAAGAATAGAGCAAAATTTGTTGGAAATATTGAGATTTTTCATAATTAGTAATAATTAGTAATAATTAATCGAAAATCAAATAAATTCGAGTACATGGTTATAAATTGGCACAACTTCCAGCGGATTGGTGTCTACCTTTTGTTCAACGTCTCATATCTTTGCTATTTTCTCCCACTAAAATCAGTATGAAAAATGCGCTCTAACGTATGTCAGAGAAAGTTTTTCATACTAATTTCAGTCGATAGAATGTTAAAAAGAGATGAGTCGTTGGACAAAAGAGGCTCTTTTCCCTGACGACTCATCTCCTTGAAAGGAGATGAGTCTTCAGGCAAAAGATCTGCCTCCAATCTGTTGGAAACAAATAAGAATAATCAGTAATATAATCTCCAAAATGATGATTACAAAATTTTATTTTATTATTCAAGCATATTTCATTTTTCCAAGTATTGCTAAGTATTGATAAATTAATAATAACTAGCGGGGATGATTACAAACTAACTGTGTCACCTATAATTATTGGTAATTACTAAGAAATAACTGTAATTATGTATCTTATCTTTTTAGGATATTGTTTTTCTTATATCAAATTATTTAACAATAGTAATGGTTTTAAATTTTTTAGAAACATATATATTAATATGGAACAAAGAAATCTTCATCAATCATTATTAGATGATCACACATGGATAAATAAACACAGAAATCCAAATGGGTCTAGATTAAATCCAGTATAAGTTGACGGTGTTGATGCTTTCTTATCATTTGCATCATGAAACATGAAATTTGTTTTGGAAGGGACAATTAAGTGTCCTTGTAAAAAAAGTGCTCCTAGAATGTCTGAGACATTTGATATCATTGGTAAACATCTCTTGCGTTATGGTTTTCTGTCAAATTATATTTTTGGGTATCAACACAGTGAACACAGTTCTCGAAAAGATACTAATAATTTTATTCAGTATCCATCACAGCTTTTGAATTTATTACATTATGTTGCAGTGCCATCCGTTCAACAAACTGAAATTGAGGATGATATTGATTTACCTACCGAGTTGGCACCATCTGAATTTGCTGAGTTGTTCAGGTCTACTGAGGATGCATTATATCCTGGTTGCATGATAAACAAATTAGAAGCAGTTGAAAATTTTATGGCTATTAAATCAGATAATGGAATGTCAAATAACTGTTTTGATCTGATATTTTCATTGGTTAAAGCACTGTTACCAGAAGGAAATGTGATGCCTGCTAATTATTATGAGAGCAAGAGACTGGTTCGTAATCTGGGCCTTAGTTATCAGACGATCCATGAATGTTCAAACGATTTCATCTTATATTCTGGTGAAAATCAGTCATTGGATAGTTGTCCCACATGTGAACAATTAAGGAATAACAGAAGCTCAATAAGGGAAGTCTGGATTGATTCCTGTAAAATAATTGAGATATTTCCCACTTACACCTAGGTTGAAGGGTTTATTTATGTCTCGGAACACCGTGACAATGATGTCATGGCACAAAACCAATATTTCAAATGGTAAAATCTTGATTCATCCATCTGATGGTGATTCATGGAAACATTTTGATGAAGTGCATCCGTCTTTTTATTTAGAATCACGGAACGTGCGATTGAGTCTTTCTACTGATGGTTTTTGTCCATTCGGATCATTTGGTAGTCAGTATTCCTATTGGACTGTCTTTATAACTCCGTATAATTTACCTCCACAGATATTGATGAAAGATCCTTATAACTTTTTGACATTATTAATCTCAGGACATCTGAAAAAGAATATTTATGTTTATTTGAAACCATTGATTGACGAGTTAAATTTATTATGGAGGCATGGTGTTGGTACATATGATGCTGCTGCAAAATATAATTTTGTAATGAAAGCTTCTTTGATGTGGACAATTAGTGACTTCCCGGAATATGGCATGTTATCTCGATGGAGTACACATGGTAAAAAATCTTTTCCTTACTGTATGGGAGACAACAAAGCATTTATGCTCGTGAATGGAAAAAAAACCTTGTATTTTGACTGTCATCGCACATTTCTTCCAATCGATCATCCTTTTCGGAGGAATAAATCTCATTTCAGAAAAGGAATAATTGAAAGAGATGAAACTTCAAAAATGATCTCAGGTACAGAGTTACAATCATTTGTATTTTCATTACCTTCCATCACTTTTGGACCGACAATAAACCAATAGAAAAGTCATGGCTTTGGGAAAGAACACAATTGGACAAAACAGATAATTTTTTGGAATCTTCCATATTGGTCTGATTTGTTGGTCCGACACATGTTGGATGTCATGCATATTGAGAAGAACTATTTTGATAATTTATTTCATACAGTTTTGGATACACCGGGTAAAACCAAAGATAATGTATAGGCACGAATAGATCTTGCCCAAATTTGCAGGTGACCAAAACTTGAATTGTTTGAAAATGTCAGATCACAGAGATTAATGATGCCAAAAGTAGCTTATACACTGACCAAATAGTGTCACTTATTATTTTTTTAGTGGATTGAAGATATGAGACTTCCAGATGGCTATGCTTCCAACTTGGGTAGATGTGTTAAAAATATTCATATTACAGGATTAAAAAGTCATGACTATCATGTTATAATGGAAATAATTATGACTATTGGATTAAGAGGTTTGTTGAATTATAATATTTGGGATTCTATAACAGATATATCATATTTTTTCCAAGACATGTGTGTGGTGACAACAAACTACGATACAGTAAGAAAACTGGAAGAAGCTGTTGTTGTAATTATATACAAACTGGAAAAAATCTTTCCACCAGCTTTCATTGACTCAATGGAGCATTTGATATTACAATTTCCACATGAAGAAAAATGTGGAGGTCCGGTTCAGTTTCGATTCATGTACACATTTGAGAGATGCATTCAAAAATTGAATAAAAAAGTACGTAACAAAGCATCAGTTGAAGGCTCAATTGCTGAAGCTTATTTGCAAGAGGAAATTTCTTTACTCTTCTCTCATTATTTCAAATCTGAATATCCCTAAAAATTTAACCACATGGGCCAGAACGAGGGTAATGTTGATGATGATATGAACTATCAATTATCAGTTGTCATTCAGCCCGAACTTGGCTTTTGTGGAGTTCATGATAGATGGCTTTCAGATGATGAACATCATAGAGTTCATACATAAGCTCAACTCAACTCTGAAGAAATGTCACCAATTGTACAGTGAGTGATCCTATCCCTTATTCTATAGATTTTGTTACAGTAAATTAATCATATTGTATTTGTAGTTTATATGATGATTAAATCAAGAAACAATTTCCACAAATTACAGAATGTGGCTTAGAAGAACGTCGACAAAAAAAAATTTCCTACTGGTTTCAAAAACTGGTAACGTACATTCTTTTTTGGTTTTACATATAAAATAAATTTATTACTTGTAATAGTGATATATGTTTTACAAATTTTCAGGTATCTGTACGTGCTGATAAGATTGATAGTCGATTGCGTATATTGAGTAACCCACCATCCAAAATGGTTAAATATTATAATGCATATGTGGTGAATGGTTATCGCATTCATACACATGCATATGGGGAATCAAAGAAAACAATGAATAATGGTGTTTTTTTGAAGGGATCAAATCATAGAGATATTAAAGTTGACTTTTACGGCATGCTTGAAGAAATTATTAATCTCTGTTATTTGGGACAGAATTATGTAAAAATGTTTAAATGTTGATGGATGGATAGTGAGAGAGGCTAGTGTATTCATCTGACTCATGGAATTGATGATATTAAACATAAAAGTCTTTTTGCAGTAAATGAACCATTTTTATTTGATCAATAGGAACATCAAATTTATTATTCAAAATACTCTGCTACTGCAACAGAGATGGATGATTGGTGGAGTATAATAAAAGTTAAATCTCAATAAAATCAATTTACTCAAACTAAATGTGGTTCCACTGAAGTGAAAAGAAATGAAATTTTTCAGGACACTCCTCAAAACACATATTTTTCACAAAGAGACAAGAATATCGAGGATGACACCCCACAGTTAAGGGTCGATGGTGATGATGTTGTCAATGATGTTACAACTGAATTTGAAATGACAAGAGATGATGAAAGTGAAACTAATATGGAAATCGATGATGTTGATGAGGAAGACGAAGACATTGACATTGAAAACTATGAAGATGACGATGAAGATGAACATTGACACAGTAAAATGTTGGTTAAAATAATTACAAATATTTATAGCTATACATAATAATTATTTTCAACTGTTTGCTAATAACAATCATTTCATGTTTCAGATGGACTTAGAAACATATCGTCAGTTGCTGGAGGCTGATCTACCTATGGATGATGAGGTTTTTGATTCATCCGACCCTCATGATATTGGCACTATAGGGAGCTCTCGGAGGGGGTGTGGTCTTGCCAGACTGATGATTCCAGATCCTATCCCGGAGCGACGTCCACCTCTTGGATTCAATGCACACATGCGGTGGTATGGTAACCTGTGTATTTTAGTTATCTTTCATTATAATTAATTTATATTCTAATTTTTTGATTATTTTTTCTTTTTCCATAGTTTTACGCATATAGCTATTGGACAGGGGAGCTCTATCTTGCGCAATTATCTTTCTCAGCCCTGGCTCACATGGGATCAGATTCCCGCTGATGTGCAGACCACCATGTTCGATCATTGGCAGGTACATAATTAAATATTATTTATTTTGAAATTTAATTCATTAACAACTTTATATTAGGGTTTATTGTATCCCATCGACGAGAGCATGCATGCCACCATCCATGCGGCATGGGTGGTGTCTATGCGTGACTGTTTCCATTAGTTTTTGCATAATTTGAGAAAGGCGGTTATGAGGAATGCCGGAGTGATAGAATTTGATGAGTCCTGTAGATCCCACTGACCAGAGTACATTTCATATCACGTTTGGGAAGGATTATGTACACACTGGTTGGGTGGTGGGTTTCAGAGGAGATCATTATTGGGTCAATAGCATCGGGGGAGACTAGAAGTGACGTATCGAGCCAGTAGTCGTATATTTAGTGCGCATAGAGAGCGTCTGGTAAGTAATTTTTTTTAATATTTTATACAACTTTAAATATAAATAGTTTATTTTATATTCACATAGGAAGCCGAGAAGCCCGGTATTACGACGTACGATGTTTATCGGAGGATGTACAATAATCCTACTACTGGAGAGATTAGAGGTTACCACTAGCGTCAAATTGTGGTCAGTATTATTTTCTCTTCAGTTTGAAAATTAAATGCATATAATATTTTTATTATATAAATTTCTAATTGAATCTTAAGGAGTTATATGAGGTCGCGACCCCTCAGACACAGGCTGAGAGTCAAGATGAGATGGGTGATCAGACTAGTGCCCACCATTTTGATGAGGCGTTATGGATGTAGGCGACCCAATATGGCTTCGAAAAGGGCTGAGTAGTTGGTATCGGCTCTCATTTGACTCCTACTACTTAATATGGTAATGTTGCGATGCCGGCGTCTGGCTAGAGTGGAGCTTGTGGAGAGACATCATCTTCTCCCTCATAGTATCAGGAGTAGCTGGGTGCTCAGAGTCAGCTTATAGAGGATTTGTGTCAGGGGAAGGAGCAGATGCATCAGCAGTAGGATGAGAATAGGCATCGATATGAGGAGCAACATCAGGAGCATATGGAGTATATGAATCGTCTGACTCATAGTTTAGGGATAAAGTTTACTCCTCCACCTCCTCCAGGTCCTCCAGATTATCCACCCCCAATGATTTTTTTACATGTAATAAACATTTGAGTTCGTAGTTTATTGTCATATTAACTATTTACAATTCCTCTTTCATATTGGTACGAATATTGCATGATTTAATTTGTTTTTATTTATTTTAATATTTTATTACTTATTAGTATTATTTTTAATGTCTGTTTATTTTAGTAATATTACTTTTAGTATTTTATATTTATTGTTAATATTGAGAAGTTTATAATTTTATAATTTTATTCATATTAATAATAGTAATATTATTTTTTCATAAATATGTATGTTTATTTTAATAATAATAATATTATATTAATTTTTTATAGTATTAATATTAGTATTAATATTATATAATATTTTATTATTTATATTCATATTATTATTATTTTTTGATATTAATATTTCATAATTATATTATATATATATTTTATTATTATTATTATAATAATATAATTTATTTATATTATTATTAATATTATTATTATATACATAATTTAATAATAATAATATCATATTAATTTTTTATATTATTAATATTAGTATTATTATATAATATAATATTATTTATATTCATATTATTATTATTTTATATTAATATTTCATAATTATATTTTATATATTTTTTTATTTATATTATAATAATAGAATTTTTTATATTATTAATATTAATATTATTTTTATATAATATTATACGATTTGTATTAATTATTTTATTTTTTTAATTTTTTTTAGTATTTGTGACATGAGTATTTGCGACGGGGTGTCCCGTCGTAAAATATTTTTTACTGTCCCCTTTGCAACGGGAAGAATACATGTCATAAAAACTATTTCTGCGACAGTCCGTCGCAAATACCTAAGTCACAAATATTTTTTAAATTTCCCATTTGTGATGGGTCAGAAACCCGTCGCAACTAATATATCTGCGATGGCCAGTTCCAAATACCTTTTTTATATATAAACAAAAACCAATTTGCGACGGGGGAAACATACCGTCGCAAATACTATTTTTGTGACGGGACCGCAACAAAAACACCTGTTTGCGACGCCGTTTTCGGCAACCGGAGATTTGCGATTGCACCCCGTCGCAAAAGGTCTTTTGGGACGGGATCCCGTCGCAAATAGCCCCTCACAAATATTCCGTTTTCCTGTAGTGTTCCTGAGATAATTGAAATTGGAAAAAATTTCATGATTGTGCATATTGTTTTACGGAAGAGTGATAAGTCCTAGAGGTGTGCGGATTTGTTCTAGTAGATCTCATTTTTTGTGGATTTTATGAATCAAGATGTTTCTATATTGGTTATGGTTTCTTTCATTGCATTTTTCTTTTGGAGTCTTCAAAAAATCATGCATGAAGAACCAGATCTTTGTCCATGAAACATTGATGGATTCACCTTCATGAATGATCCATAGATTTCAATGATTCGCATGCAAGGAAGTATTTTTCTTAAGTATGGGTTCATCTTCATGGACTTAATTAGTTCCTTTGGCATATAATGAGTTTTCATGATATCGACATGATAATGGGACTCTTATACGCCTAGACAAGGAAATTGAGGTTTTTCAGTTTGGACACTTTTCCATAATGTTGTTGGAGATTGATTTTATCTCTACCATGATTTATAAGGAATCTCTTTCCATTCTAAATAATAATATCCAAAATTATGTAGAGTATGAATGAAAGCCTCCTTTCAGTAATGAATGTATGGCTGTTGGGAATTGATTAGATATATGTTGGAGGAAGATATCCTATGAGAGATGTGTGATGAAGAGCCATCAAACTACTCTCTGTAGAATGAAACCAGAGAGGAATGATATGTTTTTGTCAAAGCCCCTTGATCATAACAGAGAAGTTCTCAAAAAGGAATTATCCACTAAGGCTAATATATTGGCTTCTGAGAAATATCCCCATGTTCCTAATTGATAAGGTAAAAAGATGATGGTGGATATGTTTCTAATGAAAGATAATAATTGTCCCTCTAATACTCAGGAAGACATTTTAAAGAAGATTACATCAAATGATAGTTGTTAAACTACTCGTATTAGATTAGTTGAAATTAGAGATGAGGCTATTTCTCCCACTGTTGTTGGGTATCCTGTTTGCACTGATCCTCCAAATAATAACATTAATGATAGGCTTGGTGAAGGCTGGAAATGAGGTGGAAATGTTGGTTCGACTCCAATCTTGTATGACCATAATGGGGTTCATCAACATGTTGACTATCATCAGGGGATCCAGAAAATTTTCAATTCCTCTAGAATATCTGAGAAGTGGGGTAACATCTTTGATGTGCATGGGATAGATGATTTCACCCATAAAGGTAGTGAGCAGTGGTGGTCATGCCTCTTTTAAGGATTATCTCTTAACTAGAAAATGGAATGCAACTGATAGTGAGGGCTTGAATCCCACTCCTAAACGAAGTCCATGGACGAATTATTCTAACACACATTAGATTATGTCTACCTGATTCTCTTCTAAGTTGTTAGGTGAGGCCAAAATTTTTTTTCTAATGTTCTTTAGTTAGGGTAAGTCTGAATTTGAGTGGGAAACTGCTGATGATTATGATTATGGAAATGAAACATCTTATTCTGATCTGAAACAATTTTTTTTACGGATGAGGGGAAATCCCTTTGTTTGACCCTACCTATCTCCCTTGTACCTTTTTCATTTATTTTTAATAAATAGGTAGAATCACAGCTTTTGGTTGGAATTTTTTGAGATAAAATATATCAGTCGATAATATATAATATATAAGTAATGTATAGTAAATAAATTAATTAAAAAATAAATTAATATATGACAAATAAATAAAAAATTAATAAATAATAGTTAATAAATATTAAATATTAAATTATGAATAGGTAAATAAGAAATATATAATGAATATATAATAAATAAGTAATTACTAATATGTTAATAAATAAATAATAATAAAATAATAAAATAATAAAAATTTAGAAATAAATTAACATTTATTGTATAAACAGTATATAAATAATATTATTTAATAAAATAACAATGGAAATTTAATAAATAATAAGTATATAACAAGTAATAAATAAGACATTAATAATAAATAAATTATAAAATAAAAGTAAATTATTAATAAATTAAAAATAAATTAACAATTAATGTTAACACAATTACTGAATAATAGTTAAATAAATAATAAATTGTAAGTAAAAAATAAGTATACAATAAAAAAATAAATAATATATAAATAATAAAATGTTAAAATAATACTGAAAAATAAATAAATAATAGAAAAATAATAAATACTAATTAATAAATAGTAAATAAATAAATACAAAATAATCAATAATAAATAAGTAATTAATTAATACTTAAAAATTAATAAATAATGAAGAAATGAATAATTAATAATGAATAAATAAAAAATAATAATGAAATTATAATTAAGAAATAAATAATAAAAAATAAAAAAATAATAATAAATTAAATAGTTAATCAATAGTAATTTAATAGTAAATATAAATCAGTAAATAATAAATAAATAATATATAAAAATAACAAATAAAAAAAAATAATAAATAATAATTGAATAAATAATAATTATTAAATAATAAGTAATAAGATAATAAAATAATAAATGGATATAAATATATACAAATATATAAATATCTAACAAAATTTACATAAATATATACAAAACACATTTGTGTCACTTAATTATATTTAACAACCATCATAAATATAATTATATATATATTTATAACATTTAAATATGTATCCCTATATATATTTATACATATATGATATAAAAGGATATGAACATAAATATGTATAAATATTTGCAAATGAATTTATATATATACATAAATATTCATAAATTCATAAAAATAGATATATATAATTGATAATAAATTACCAAAAAGGTAAAACCATATTAATTACAACACCATCAAATCAACGGGAATGTAAACCAATGGAATAAAATCATAAATGACATAAAAAAAGCATATAAAGACACTATTAGATGAAGATAAAATATCATCGATTGTGTATGATATATATATGCATAAATTTATTTAAATTTATTATATATTGATATTTCTTTACATATTTTATAATATAAATATAAATATATATCTTCGTATCAATAAACACGTATATGTATGGGTTAACATTATTTATATATGATTGTATATATATACATATTCATATTGTTTTACAATAAACATATTTATATACAATATTTAACGATAATGATATATTTACATAACAATACATTTATATACTATATATACATCCGATATTATTGACCCACAACTTCCTATTTATATGTCTCAAAACAGAGAAAAATATTTACATATATATTTATTTATGTGTATTTGAATATACACATATATATATATATATATTTTTATTGACACACACATGTTCATATATAAACATAACTTGTATTGGTATAGATAAAAAAATTAATGATTTTTTATAATGTAAATAAAATAGATAATTATTTATCATAAATGAAATGAATAAAAAAATATTTGTTTCTATATGGTTTATATGTTCAAAAATACATTTCTATATAAATATGTATTTATACAAGTGATTTATTATTAATAAATATAAAAATATATCCATATATTTAATTATAAAAAATAGAAATTGTGGAAAATGAAAATGTTTTAAAACCATAATATCAAAATGAATGTAATCATTGGGAATAAATTCAATCCCCACCAAAAAATACAATAATACCCCCTTAAAGGAGGCTGATATTCTGTCAAATGTTAACGAATTGGGATACACTAACAAAAAACTCAGATTTGGAGGCCTTATGGGTCTTTTTTGGCACTAGAAAACAAAAATTGGGTTCCCTTGTTCATCAGGGTATAAATATCATCGTAGGCTATGATTTGATATGTGTTAGAGCCCAAATGGACATTTGGATCAAATTTATGGCTGTTTAAAGCTCAAGTTTGATTTCCAACTTTTCTTGAAACTACAATAAAAATTATTTTTTTTATTATTTCAAAATTTAAATATAATTTGGTTTTAGTTCTTCTTATAAGCTTCGATTTGATTGTTTGTGGACCTAAAATGGACTCTCAGATCAAAAGTTATGGTCATTGGATGCCAAAGTACAATTTTTAACTTATTGAAGATTTTTTTAAGTTTCATATTTTTATTAACTAATAATTATAATATTTTTTTATTTAAAAATTATAATTAATTAAAATTCAATTTAATAATCTATAAATTATAGTGAATAATAAATACTAAATAATAATTAAATATTCTATTTTTTAATTTTTTTCTTTAATTTAGGGGTGGTTTTTTTAAAACCACCTAAAAAAAATAATTTAGATTTTTGTTGATTTTTTTTAAAAAAATAAAAAATGTATTTTAATAAATGTTAATGGTGGTTTTAAAATCCATCATTGAAAAACCACTACTAAATTTTTTCCTAAAAAATAATTATTGGCGGTTTTCAAAACCACTGGGAAAAATCACTGCTAAATCGATTTTTTCTTGTAGTGTCATTGTAGCATAAACAATAACATTTGGTCTTTCTCAAGTATCAAAATATTCTCATTATACATCTATAATTATCCACACTAGTATTACTAGTATATCAACTCATTTTACAAACCAAAAAAGCAATATTAGGTCAAGTATATTCAAATGCATATATTAAATAACCAATTGCATTAGCATACTCAAGTTGTGCTTTGGATCGACCCGTATTCATAACCAGATTAACACTAGGATCAAATTGAGTATTTTCATCTTTTAAAAGAAGATAGTCATATTTATTGAACATTTTTTCTTTGTAATTATTCCGACTTAAAGAATAACCTCACCTACGATTTCTAACATTAATACCTAGAATAATATCAACTATTTCAAGATCCTATATTTTAGACATGGAGGATAAATAATTCTTTGTCTAATTTATGTGAACCATATTGGTTCAAAAAATTAACATATCATCCACATATAAAAACATAATAACTCTATATTCTATTTTAAACATTGAATAAACAGATTTATCCAAATTGGTATGAGTAAATCCAGTAGATAAAATAATAAAATCAAATTTCTCATTCCATTGCTTCGAAACATGTTTCAGGCCATAAAAAGAATTAACATGTTTACATACTTTTCATTCATTAATTTTTAAAACAAACCCTTCTAGTTCCTCCATGTAAATATTATCAGTTATATATCCATTTAAAAAGGTAGTTTTAACATACATTTGATAAACATACAAATGATTAATTAATGATAATATAGATAAAATCCTTAACGAAATAATGTTAGCTATAAAGGCATAATTATTAAAATAATAAATTCTTTTTTTCTGAAACATTTTGAATCCAATCAAGATTTAAATTTTTGAATGTTAAAATTTGAATAATACTTCTTCCTAAAACCACAATTATAACAAATAGGTTTTGAACCTATTGGTAAATCCATAATAACCAATGTATTATTCCCTATAATGGAATCTATTTCATCATCAATTGCTTATTTCAAAAGAGAAACATATCTACAATTCATAGATTCTTTATATGCCTTTGGGTCATCTTATTTAGTCAATAGAGTTGGATACTTATTCAGAAAATTATTATTTTGATCTCCCTAAATAAAGAAAACTATGGAATCTGGGTAAATAAAATCGGGATTTAGATGTTTCTCCTTCCAATATACTATAATATATTTTGGTTCAACTTGAGAATAATCATTATTCTCTACTATTTTATATTAACTAGATGGAGTACAAGGGATAGGGGCATGGAGAATAACTTCGTCCACATTATCTTTATATAATTTATTTTTAAAAAAATATACACCACTGGATTCAACAATAAAATTTGCTTTCAAATTCATAACTCTATACTCTATTCTATTTTTTATCATATACAAAAAACATCGTTAATCAATATTTTCCTTATTTATGTTCTTTTGGGACTAGGATCTTTATATTAAGAGAAACACCCCCATGCTTTTCACTGTGAAATACTAGGTTTTCTAACTTTCAAAATTTTAAAAGGTGATTAATTAGTTTTCCTAAAAGCAATCCTATTTTGAATATGACATGTATCCAATAAATATTTACCCCAGAAAATTTAATGGTAAATTAGAATTATTATTCATTAAATTTACCATTTTTAATACTGTATGGATTTTCCATTCTGATAATATATTTTTTATGAGGTGTGTAAAAAGTGCTGCTTTGATCAACTGTACCATTTTCTTCACAGAACTCATTAATGTGATTCATAAAGTATTCAAAACCTATACATGAGCTTGATACTTTAATCCTTTTGTTTAATTGGTTTTCAACAACATATTTATACATCATAAACATATTAAAGGGTTCATATTTTACTCTAAGAATATATATATATATATGTAAATATCAATTACATTCATTAATAAAAGTAATAAAATAACTTTTTCCTTCATGAGTTGACACACCATTTAATTCAAAAATACCATAATGTAATAATTCTAATATATCAAAAAATTTATCAACACTATGAAATGAGTTTATAACTATTTAGGATTCTACACATGTTTCACATTTATTATTGTCATTTACAATGTTAATTATTTTTCAACTTATTTATTAATATTCATGAATTATAATCTACATTTTTGAAATGATCATGCCATAAACTAGAGGACTCATTCAAGTATGAAAAATATTCAATCATATTATCAGTATACAGTTGATACATTCCATCATTTGAGCACCCTTACCTTTAAACATGCCTCCCTTCTACAAGATAACAATGTTAGATTCAAATGAAACCCAAAATCCATTCTTACAAAAAATATTGATAGAGGCTAAATTTTTTTGAATCTCTGGTACATACAAGACATTTTGAAAAGTAAACCTCTCCCCAAAAGTACATTCTAGTTCTACATTTCATTTTCTGGTGACATTGATTCATGAATTATTTTAATGGTGTACTTCCTTCGTGATAACACTATCTTTAATGGTTTGAAAAATAAACAATCCTTGAAAACATGCACTATTTGTCTAGAATCAATCCACCATACCATCTTTATCAAAGTCAAATGGACTTCAGATATCATTACAACTAGATTTTCTTCAGTCCATATATCTGCTATGGGATTTTCATATTTCCTTTAATATTGGCATTCCATTGAAAAATTCTGTGGTTATCCATAGAAATAGCATTATCGTTTTTTATTGGAAGTATATCCTTCCTTATTGAATTGTTGAATTTTCTTCATTACAAGGAAAGATGGGTTCTTTTGTTCCTTTCCCTCAATGATATTAATATTGGTATAATGTTGTGAATCCATACTCATGTCTTTGAACATGGATCCTTATTCCATTAGAATAAGCTTTTGAAATTTTTCCAAGGAAATATCCTCACTCTTTGTGATGAGTGATTTATCAAATTTTTTCCACATAGGTAAAACTTTAATAATAATTGAATCTAGATGGAATGTTTATGGTATATTTATTTTAAGGGAAAGAAATTTGTTTTCAATAACCTAGATCTCATGAACATGCTGCAACACAAGCTTGTTATTGACAATATTAAAGTCCTGAAACTCTTCAATAAGTGATTTATTGATACCTTATTCCTTCTATTTTTACTATAATTCAAGTGAAAACCATATTTCTCCAGTTGAATTCAATAGGCGAGTCATAAAGATGATTTGATAATGTGTTCAGAATATTTCATCAATAAAAAACACCCTCCTCCTCATGTGTCTTCCGCACTGCCTAAATGTGTTTGATTTGAGGCTGATCAATGGGTATGCCATTAGGGTTTGGAAAAGTCTCATCAGGAATGGGAGGAGGTAAACAAATATTCATAACTATAAGAAGAAACTTCATATTGTCCTACTACTGGGAGAAAATGTCTCCATCATAGTGGTCAATATTGATCATGTATTGGTTCATTACATCAAGGGATTCAGAATCTATCTTATAGAACTACGAAAAATTTATTCATGCATAATGCCTATTTGTATCAATACTAAACAGAAAGTGCTAATAAAAGAGGCTCCTTTAATAGTGCTAACTAAAATCACTAATAAAGGTATCTTTTATCTGCTCTACAAAATCACTAATAAAGGTATACCCATTATCAGTGCTTTTTAGTACTCATAAAATCTTTTAATAAAAAATATTATTAATATATTTATATTTAAAAATAATACTTATTTATTTACATTAATTATGAAATACATGTTTATAGTTATTTTTAATATGATATATTAATATATATATTTTAATAATATATATATATAATGTTTTAAAAAAATTATTTATAAAATTATAAATTTAAATTTAAATAATTATAAAATTATAATAAATTTTATATAAATAATAAATATTTTTATTATAATCAAAATGGTGCGAACCATGGATTAAATCCATGGTCCTGGAAATTTATTAATGAAAAAAAAAAGAACAGCCAGGAGAGTAGGGGTTCCAAAGAAAACATGATGGCCTGAATAGTACCATAAAAAACCCCAGTTAAAGTCTTTTTTTTCCACCACCCCTTGATCAAGAGCCATCCCAAGCTCTCCGGTGTCTGCCCCTATCACATTACTATGTAGCTTTCTATTCACCAAATTGATCTCCCCTGCTTGATGAATCGCCATCATCATGAGATCCACCAGAACATTCATCTCTAAAGACAACACCATCATGGTTAGAAGCAAACTTCATATCAGAGATTTCAATGTTAGAGAGATGCACTTCATCGTGAAGAATACCAAATTCATCATTAAAAATATCTTTACAATTTGATATATTTAAAATACACAACAACATGGTATTAGTTAGTCCATGCTTAGATACCTACAAAGCAATGTCATCCAAAAATATTTCCACCTTTCTTTCCAGCACGCCACCATCCATATAATCAGAAAATACAAAAATAATACAATTGAGAGAAATAGAGAAGAAACCTGATCCTACCTAAGTGATTCAATAATTTTCAATTGCCTAGACATAGATGGAGGAGTCATATGCTTCTTATAAGTGATCAGCTAAAATATGTTGTCATCCATAATGGAATTAATATTTCTTTTAGTAGTGATAAGATGCTGCTATTTTTCATGGTCAACTTCCTCTTGAATAATGACCTTAAGATCATATTTTCTAGAGGATTCTATATAAAATACAAAATCATTCTTCTTGAAGATAACATATTTAAAAGAGACGTTCTCTTTTATTGATAGAATCCTATCCCAGTCACTGGGTAATCCCCTTCCTGAAGGGATCTCGACATACACACAACCTGTTGGAGGAACCTCCTTCACAACATGCACATTACTGTCTGCAATCCCCTGTACAGGCTTCCCCCTATATTCACTCTCCAGGATCCCCTTCATAGAGAAAAATTAACATAATATCCTCTTTTAGTATTCCTCCAATGAATGACCAATAGAGTGACATTCCTAAAAAATGAGGATGATTCTCATACTCAATAGCCAGATTGAGATCATCATTTATAGTAGAGTGGGAATCCTTATCAATTAGGGCGTCATTGAGGTGCAACTCCAACAATATGCACACAATGTGACCAAAGCACACCAGCCCCATCTCTTTGTCCAGCCTAATAAGAACTCATATGGCAGTAGAAATATCGTGCAATATCTTCAGATGGTAGATGATCATATTCAACCCATTAATCAAAACCCATACATGTGAAAATTCATTTTTTAAAATTAAAAGATCAATATCCAGACTCTATTCATGAATCCACATTGTGCCCACCTTCAACAACAAGGATCCACAACACCATTATTTCTATTTGAGATCATTAGTGGGAAATCAACAATAAAAGAATTTGTGGCCAATTGAAAAACATTTCCAATTGGAGAATCTCTAAATTGATGAAACACTATGGACAGAATCATCCAATCACCATGAATTATCAACCTTTTGAAGGACAGTCCTTAAAATGAGATAATTCTTACCGATGGACATAATTTTTGAGATCACATTGCGGTTTTCCACCATGAGATCAAGTGATCCCTTTCTGAAAATCTATCAAGTGGATGAATCCCAAAACAAATTAATCGAGTGAAAGTGTACTTCCGAAGTCGACACCCAAAATTCTCCATCAATCATATCCACTGACTCATCTGGAATAGAGGTACTAGGTTCCTCCACACATCTAACTGCATGATCTCTACCAGCAAACTTCCATCACCTCCTAGATCTCTAATTCCACACCCCTTCCTCCATCTTCCATATCAAATTTTTGATATATTTATAATTATACATATATATATATTAATATATATGATTATATAATTATATATAATTATTTAATTATATATAATTATATAAAAATATATAATTATAAATCTATATAAATCTATAAATATATTTGTATTTAAAAAAATATTTATAAAAATATTTATTTTATAATTGTAATTATAAATAAATAAATAAATGAATATATAAGTAATGATAATATTATATAAATAATATATATTTATTATAATTATAATTACATATAATTTTATATTAAAAAATATATAGTTATATATATAATTATATTATAATATAAATATATTATGAAGATTAGATCTTTATCAGTATTTTTTAACTCTAATAAAGATACCCTTATATCAGCGCTAAAAAAGAAGAGATAAAACTACTCTTTACCAGTACTAGAATTTTAGTGCTGATAAAGTCACATTTTATATACTCTTTTTAGCAGTCATATATGAGAATCTGTATCATTACTAAAAAAGAGCTAATAAAGAAGATTTTTGTCAACATTTCAATTTTAGCACTGATAAAAATGATCTTTATTAGATTTTTTGAATTTGTTGATAAAAGCCTTATTGGTTTTTATAAAAAAATCCCAATTGAGATATGTTAGCACTCGCCCCTTCAAGCTTCTATAGAACTAGATCACCATTTCCACTATCGTTTGACCCTATTACTACCACTGATTGATATTCTTGATGAATCAATCTCTCAAAATCTATGGTATGTGTTGATTTATCTTGTCAGTGCCTCCACCCACACTATTTTATTAGCCGCACCAAACCGAACCCTACAGCTTGTATCTTTACTTCTTCTCGATGAGCCAAACAATAAGACTCAAAAAATCCATTCCTATTGTACATGATCGACATATCATCCACCTCCTTCCTTTTCCATGGCTACATATCCTTCACCACAACCTAACACTCACCCACACACAACTAATACCTAAAACCACCTTCATATAAACACTATCTATATCTCCCTTTTTTCTAGGATTCTTGACAGGGGTTCTCATGTTTTTAGTATATATTGTGTATGATATTAGTCTATGGTTTGTGTGCGCAATGATTTGAGGGAGTAGTACGTTACATTCCTTTAACGATAGTTCTAGTTGCATACCCAGGTGTGAGTTTTTCATGAGTGTTAAAGATGCATGTGGTGTTTTTTTTGTTATTTCGTGGTTGACAATGTGATATTCCATATATGATTATCAATAAGATTAATTATTTTAAAATGCATTTCGTTTTATGAAAATGGGAGTTATTTATGACATTAATTAGTGTTTTTATTTAGTTTTATTAAGATCTATTATTACTTTTATTAATTTATAAATAATATCCAATTGAAATGTATAATTGTTTATATTTATACTCATAGATATAATTTTTTCTAAATATATATACATCTATAAATTATATAGTATATGTAATTATATTTATGTAATTTATATATAATTTTTTAAAGAATTTATAATTATATAGTTTTATACAATTTAAAATTTATATACTTTTAGATATTTAATAGTATATCATAATATACCAATATAATTTAATAATAATTTTCTATTATATATTTATTAGTTGATAGTTTTATTCATTTATAAATTTATATACTTTTATAAATTTCATAGTATATCACATTTAAATATATAGTTTAAATGTAAAATTTTAATAATTATTTATACTTTTAAAGTTTTCTAGATTTATATATTAATATAAAATTATAGTTTTATTTAATATAAATTTTTATTATTTTATACTTTCATAAATTTTACTTTTATATATTATAATTTTATACATTTTAAAAATTTTAAAAATATCTATAAATTATGTATAATTTCATAACTAATATGTACTTATAAATAGTTTTATAAACATATATACTTGAATATATCATGTATATTTCTTTAAAATTTATACTATTTCGTAAATTATATATAATTTTCTACTTCTATAAAAATATAAAATTTTATATACTAATATAAATATATAAACACTTTTAATTTATACTTTTATACAAGTATATATTTTTAAATTTATCAACTATTTAATACTTTTATACTTTCATAAAATTTAGTTCTATAAATTATACTTTTATATTTTTATAAATTTTAAATATTATTATTATTTTTGCAAAAACTTCATTTGAATAATTAAGAGTTATTTTTTTATGTGCAATATTTTTTGTTTTAAATCATAAAAGAAATAAGTTGGAAGTATGATTTTAACTGAGTGTTGAATTAGTTTCAAAATTATCTTTGATTTGTTTTTGGATTTTATATTCAACAATGCATCAAAGGGGGAACTTAATCAATTATCTTTTATAATTACATTAATAGACGAATGATTACTCATAAATAATTTATTTAACATATCACTAGAGTTGGATTTTAGACAAACTATGAGGTATGGAACCATAACATAGAAAGATCTCAACAACATGAAAATATATATAGACCTAGGAGGTGTGATGTGAATGATATGATATTTTATCAGTTTTCTTTTCTTTTGAAATCTTATTATGAACTTAATGATGGGAAATTCAAAGTCAGTGTTGAAAATATTTTAAAAAATATAAGATTTTCTTTGTAACCATTATTTTATTCAATAGCCATATTTACTATTCTGAATTTTTTTTAAAATATTTATTTTATTTTTTTATATTTCCATTATGACATTCAATAACCATATTTCATCAGTTTTTTATAATGAAAATGAGATTTTAAGGATAAATGATTGGTTATAAATTTAATAAATTGGATTTCTATGATTTTTTAAGATGGGGATGATATTTTGAATTTCAATGATGATCATTATAATTTTTTTTAATTTTACATTGACTTTAAAATGGTGTTTTGTGATTTTAAATTAGAGTTATTATATTCATCATTTTGTTTTATAATGTAGTAAGCTCTATCTACAGGAGGCGTGGTATCTATATTTAGAAATTGAAACATGTGTAAGGAAAAAGTGTGGTATCTAAATTTATATAAAAATATTAACATTCAGAGACCTCCTAGGTATTTAGAATATCATCTCATACATAATATATATTGATAATAACACCGAGGAAAGGGAATGTCAATAACTCTATCCAACCCATAGGATATCCATCAAGACCTCATTCCTACAAAAGGTGAATTAAAGTTTAATGTCATTGAAACTCCTAGTCCTACTTTTCATCCAACATTACCTACATGGTTTTAATTAGGGGATTCCACCACAACTACATATTCTCTATTATTGGGTGTTAGATTATAAAGGGATGGGTCTTAGGAAACTATCATCCCCATCATCATTATATCCCGAATACTTATTATTGAATTTTGTTACCATAAACTCATCCCGAATCACTTCTGGATATAAACATATGGGTTTTGAACTATTTTGACTAGTATTGATCCCATACAAGGTACCGATGATCATTGTGGATGAATTCAGAGGAGAAAACCTACCACCAATGGAGTAATTCATTTCTTAAATTTAGTTTCCTATTTTCTTCAAACCTTGATGGTTTTTTGAAAGATTTAAATGTTGGGTTCCACTTATTTGAAATAATATTTTTATATATTTTTGTGAAATATTAATATTACCAAATAAAATAGGATAGATATAAAGAGAAGAAAGATTTATTCCAATCGAATGATAAATGATTATGAAGATAGGATGAAAAATTTCATCAATTTTGAAAAAATATCATTCTTCTGACCCTTCAAAAATCATTTTCCCATGTTTACACTTTTACTATTCATGACTATTTAGTCCAGAGGAGTTGGAAGAACACTAGATTTGTCATGGAATAGAACAAAGTAATAAATGTTGGAATAAACATGGGAGAAAAATATAATGTTCCTAGTGACTAGGATATCACTGTGTTTTATGGACCATCTGATATTATAAAAAGTGTGATAAATGAATAATACTATATCAAGGATGGGATTATAGGCATGTATTCAGATGAAGATCATATTGAGAAAATTAAAATTTCAGTTGAATATGAACTACATGATTGTCCAAAATTATTGTAGAAGTTAAAGAGTTGTGTAAAGATACAATCGTATGCTGGTTTCACTAAATATAAAACATTTTTAGCAATACTAAATATATATTATTTAAAAAATGGAAATGTATGGATTGATTCCAGTTTTTCTTAACTTTTGGTTTTATTGAATGATATGCTCTCAAAATATAATGAGCACCTTATTTGACCAAATGAATCTAAATGAATTCTACGTTTTATGGGTATGATCTCTGAAAGAATACATGCATGTCCAAATTTTTGTATAATAATTCTCAAGGACCAAAAATAACATAAATAATTCCCAATGTGTGTTTCTTCTCTATAAAAGAATGATGAATCAGTGCTATGAAAGTTGTTTGGTACTTCATAATCATTTTATAGTTTAGGCACCTATATAGAAGTGAGGAGCCAAAAAGAAATTAACGTGACATTAAAATACATGAAATAATGATGGTAAACATCATCACCCACTAGAATATCCTCATTGGAAGAGAATTGATCATGAGTATCTTGAAATAAGAATCAATACAAGAATCCTTCTTCTTGTGCATTCTTCAAATGGAGTGAATTCTTTTGGTTTTTAAAGAAACACTCATAGTACATGACTTGTTACATTGGAAAATTATGACTTTACATCATGGTTATACATGAAATGAAAATGAATTATGTTATCTATGCTTATATTAGGACCAAAACAAATAGGAAATGATATTGATTTTTATTTAGAACTATTGATCGAATATTTGAAATTATTGTGGGATTCAAGTGTTAAGTTGTATGATGCTTATATAAATTAAGATTTCATGTTGAGAGCCGTGTTCTATGGGATGATAAATTAATTTCCTACTTTTGGAAATTTTTTAGGATATATCATTAAAATAACTAAGGGTTTCCCATTTGTGAACAAGGTACACAATTAATTTGGTTGAAAAATTCCTCAAAAACAGTATTTCTAGGACATGCAAGATTTTTTCCCGACAACATAAGTAGTGATATTAGATAACATCATTCGATGGAAGTTTTGAATGATATTTAACAAGATCACTACTAACATGTGATCATCTATTTGATAACGTAAAATATATGTACACTGATTTTGGTAATACATTTTTTAAAAATATTGTGAAAACCGGTTGGAAAAAGATATCATTTTTTTAATTACGATGCTATTTTTTATATGTCATACATTTTATTGATATAATGTAGGTTGAAAAAAAAAATTATGTGATAGTTCTATTGAAAAGATACTAAATGATCGTAGAAACATACAGGAAAGAATTAAGGCCAGGTTGGACAAGATTGGATTGGGAATATGGTATGAGTTGGCACCAGTTAAAGGTGAAAAACTTAACTTTCATCCTCCAGTTTCTTACACTCTTTCTAGAAAGGATAGATTTCAAGTTTCCGAAGGGGTATTCCTCAAGTATCAAGAATATTATTTTAACAACCCATTTCAAGTTAAAGGGTCTGAAATCATTTGAATATCATGTTTTGATACAAGATATAATGACTATAGCTTTATGGGAAATTTCCGAATAATGGATTTCATACATTAACCAAGATATATATCTTTTTTAAAGCTTTATGGGGAAAAGTTATAGACTTAGAGAAAATGAAAATAATTGAAAATTAAATTTCCATCATGTTATGTGAATGGGAAATGTTCTTCCCACTAATATTATTTGATATGATGGTTCACTTAGTGAGAGATATTCGACTATAAGGTCTGGTAAATTATAGATGGATATCCCCCACTAAATGATAAATGAATATTTTGAATGGGTATGTCAAAAATCAATGTTGTCCAAATGGTTTCATTGTGGAGTGATATATTGTTTAGGAAGCAATTGAAATCTACACCAGCTACTTGTTTGATGTGGAAGGCATTGGTCTATCAAAATGTTGTCACACTAGGTGGCTTGTGGGTGAACAAATATATAGAATATATATTTTTATAATCAATATTAATGGTCATGATCAGGACATCCTTTATGTTTTTATTAAAATTTGGATGTTTAAATATATATTGAAATCAATAAATAAATTATTAGGAATTTGAATATAGCAACGGATGAAAGAAAGATATCAAATACACATAATCAATAGTTTATAGTATTGTTTTGAGACCATACTTTTAATGAGTAAAATGAAAATCTAGATTCAATTTTTGAATTTCTTCGATGGATAACTTGAGGAATAAGTGTGCATATACTATTATATAATGGTTATTTAATTATTTTTTATACATTGTATATAAATGAAATTGATGAAGAAAGTACCATGTAAAATAGTGGAGTTACAATTATGGATAAACAATGCATGTATCTGGTACCAATGAATGAAACCCAATTTATGAGAATATATCATACTTTGGAATTATCAAAAAACATGGGAATTAGATTATACAACATTACAAGTGCCAATTTTCAATGCAATCCAGTTGATAAAAAACGTTCTATTGAAATAGATGAATTGGGATATGTGAAATTGGATTCTTGTAAGGAATGGTAGATATATGTTTTGTTAACAATGTCATCTCATTAAGTACATGTATTTTATGTTCTAGATAAAATAAACCGAAGGTTTTCAATTATTATGTTATCATCCAATACCACTAAAGTGTTATCTGAAAATTCAACTAATGATGACACGTTCATTGGGGGTTCATAATAATTTTACAATGTAGATGGGGTCTCGAATATAAGAGAAGATCATAATGATGGTATTTAGATACTCGATAGTGGGGTGAAATCTCATAATCCTTATAAACATAGAGTTCAATAATAATGTTATATATTCTGGAAATATATATCATGTCACCTCATGTTATTATCTGTTCACTACCACTTTTATGTGATCTAAATTAAATGTTGAACCACTTCTACAGATAATTAAATTTCTGTGTCATTGATGTAGCATCATCACGCCATTTTGTGATCATGATTAATATGTAGATTTGTGTATATATTATGGTAACATTATGATATATTTTATATATTTTTATAAAAAAATATTATAATGAAAATTGATTTACTCTTCATTATCCCTTACAGAGTTCATTTTGAGTAGATAACTCCAAAAATAAATTTGTATTTATTCATACTGTAAAGGATCACATATTATTTCACGCAATTCTAATGAAATTTTATCACAAATATGTTGAATGGTAAATAAATCCTCACCCACCACATATGTATGTATGTTTTTATGACAAGAAGCATGTGATGTGTTTACTAGAAATCACAGGGATATATATTTTTAGGTACATTGTGGATGGTAATACATTGTTTTACAATATGTGTATTAATAACATTCATTAAAAATTTTTAATTTATGAAATAGTAACTGAATGCTGAAAATAAATAATGGGAAACAAAACCAACTTAACCCTACCATAATGTAATGGTGAGGTATGTTTCAATTGAAAAAAATGTTACATATTTTAAATCTACTGTAATAGTTTTATTTTACAAGAATAGAAAGTATAATCATGTTACCCTATTTCTATTATTATTGATGAATACAAATCTGAAGAGAATTCCATCATACATCCTATTCTATGGAAGGAGGCATGTTTAAATAAATACGAGTTACTGAGAGATGAAAAAATCAAATTGTGTGTGAAGAATGTGTAGATATGATATAATAAAAATTTGTTTTTCCTTAAATTGATAATACATAACAATGAATACTTATTTTCTTATATTTTCATTCCAACATAGACATAGAAAACATCAAACACTATAACGAATAAACACCTAATATCAGTGGACATGAAATAGCTAGAACAGTATAAATACATCATAGGCATGGGTTTTGGGGAGAAAACATGAACATATTTTGAGAAAAGAAAATAATATGGGGATAAAGACAAATATTAGAATACATAGAGTCATGATTATCTACCCTTGAAGAAAAATTTCGTTGGCAGTATGAGTTTCCAAAAAATGTCACGGGGAATGCAATGAGAAGAAAAAAAACAGGAACAACTACGGTCTAAAGATCCCCTCCACCCCCGCCAACTTTGATGCAAACCATTCACCTTAAAGACTAGTCTTAGATGAGGAAAGAAAAATTATTGTAATTTTTTTCTATGAAATTTGAATAAGGAAGACACTGATACCTTTCCAATACTGATATTTTACTGGTTGGAAACAAATTTTATTTATATCTATCAACACCCATCCATCTCCTAATTATGAGGGATACAATGTTCAATATCCAAGAAGAAACTCTACACAATAGACAAATTCCAATATGTCAAGTGAGAGTGGGGATTACCATAGCTCATAAGCCAGGAACTGAGCTACATTTTCCAATTTATGATAAGGATAGTCATATGGTTAGGCAAGCTATTATAAAATTAGTAGCATGTTCAATAGATATTATAAGAAATATGTCGATGAGGAGGTATTCGTTTACAATTTATTTTCAATTCCAAAACTTTAACAATTATTAAAAAATGGTCTTAACCAATAAATGTCATTACTGGTGAAAAAAAGGTAAGGGGTGAAATAAAAGGTAGTGTCAAAATTATCTAAAAGATCAACAGACTAATCAATGAGATATACACAAATAACCTTTATCCCACTTGTGGAGTATTCACATTTACTAACATTGAAGTTTCATGCAGATACAAGGTTAGAAAGTGGTAGTAATCACATAGTTAATTTTGAAGAATAAATATATAGAAAGGCCATTTCAAAATTCATAGCTCTTGAGAAATTAAATGAAATCCTAATGTATGAATGTCTTGGAGTCTCGGTTGAATTATTTTACATGTTTTTTAATTTCATGATTTATTTTCAATAAATGATCTAATATAATAATTATGACAAAATAAAATTCATATTTTTCATAGGAATTTATATCAATAACATTTGGAGGGAATAACCTATGAACATAAATATGGACGCATTAGTCCTCACATCACTTATACATACTAAACCAAAATGGAATCGACTGAAAATATGGAAATAATCGTAAAACAAGCCACAGAGATTGAAATAAACCTTATGGATTCAAAAATATTCACATTACCAATAGTGTAGGGGTAAAAAACTACAAATTAATCATATAAAATATATTTTCATTCCTTTAATTACTTATTCAATTTAGTTTTTATGCAGAATTATGTAGTCATTGAGTTTAATTTGAATTCTCCAAATAATTATTTTCGGGATTCACTGTATGGATACCCAATAAAAATGATGACACATGATGAGAATTTTAAAATTTTAATACAATACATCCAACGTATCCAAACTAAACTTCAAGTTATATTTTTTATATTACATTTTTATGATAATTCAATTATGATAATTTGGTGTTCAAATATCATCAAAATCATAGTATGATGACAATCCATGTGAACAGAGATGCCATCAAATTCTACATGTGGATATGTATGAGGGTATATATAATAATATTTCAATTTAAAAACACATATCAAATCAAATTACTTATTTCTATCAATGTTTCTTTAGTGTATAAAAAAACCAATTGAAAAGATTATGGTTATTTTGTATGAAAATTTATGGGAGATATCATATACTATCAACAAAATAGCATCCCCGAAGAGGTATTTTCAAAGATAATTACTATTTCATTAAAAATATTTATTAGTAATTTTTGTATTTATATTTTTCTAGTACTACCATCACTTTCGAAAGACCTTGTATTCACAAGATGATATATATTTGTTTAGAAACGAATGGGCAAGATACCTGATGTCATAATGTACACATATATCATGAAGAAGTGACTTATTACTACTTGTTTAGTTTATTTTATCACCATTATAATTATATTTTTTGTTAATTTCCTTCTAATATCTATCTAATTTTTTATTAATTTTCACAAATATCATTAAGAAATAACTTCATCAATAAGGGAAATTCACTGTTATACTATGATTATGCTATCAATGCAGTACACGGTGTACCAGATATGACTCAAATTGAATGGTTTTAGATTAAAATTGAAGTTTTAGAAATGTATTATTTCATGTTTATGATTAATTTATTTCTTCATATTATTAATAACAGAAGAATTATTTTCATATATAGGTGGATTGAATTTCTCGTGCAGTGATAGTTTTTTTGAAGCTGGTCATTCACATGAAATATTAGACTTTGAGTCTGCAACTGATATATTGAAAAGGAAATGGGTCAAGAATATATTAAACCATCATGAAAAGGTGAATTACTACTACTTATTTAATTATTTTATTCATCATATTATCTACTATTTGTAGGTTAATTTCATTATCATCTTTATCTAATAATTATTATATTTTTTCATAGATCTTTTGGGAAGTCATATCTTACTTTCACCAATCTGTAACAAGATAGAAATGAAAGAACAGGTTTCTTTCTGAAGAAAGAGGAATCCTAAAGCTACGTGAAACATGAACTATTTAGGGCATCATGGGGTTTTGTCTTCAATAATAATGGAAAATTATCTCTATTTTTCTATATTTTTGTATATAGATGAATGAAAAATGCATATTTCATATTCAATCTGCCGCACATCAATATGATAAACAGTGTGATCAATATGTTTTAGACTATATGTTTTTATTTTAAAATTTACATTTTAGTTCAAAATACAAATCAAATACTAAAAAATGACCAGTAATAATAATATTATTTTGTTACTTTATTAAAAAAATCCATAAATTATTTTTGATATGTAATAATCATCTGCACCTCAATCTGATGCATGGTGTGACTGGTATGACTTCATGTGTGTCTTTTAATTGAAAATTAATATTAATTTTAGTTAAAAGAACAAGTCACATATTTAAAATAGAGAAAACATATTTTTATTAGTTTAATTATTTAGTAAAATGATTCATAAGTCATTATTGACATGTAGAAATCAATCTCACCTCAATCCGACACATAATGTGACCGATATGACTCCAATTGTGACTTTTTATTAAAATTTGACATCAATTTTTGTAAAAATAAAAAGTGACATACTGAAAACCAATAAAATTAATTCTTATTATTTTGATACTTCATGAAAATTATCCATAACTCATTTTTGACATGACCGAATTATACACACCTCAATCTGACACATAGTGTTAGTGGTATGAATCAATATGACCATAATCGGTTTAAAATCGACATTTTTGTTAAAAACAAACATCACACACTGGAAAACAATAAAATAGTACTTTATTACCATGATAACATCGGTAAATGATTCATAAGTCATTTATGCTTTGTAGGAAGTAGTCTTATGTATAACCTACACACGATGTGTGTAAATTCCCATATTATCCATGATTTTTTAATTATATTTTATTTTTTTGAGTCTACAAAAATTAACGGCGTGTGATTCTGAGGCCTATTTTGCCCAGAATGAGTTTCTAAATTTTTTTTCAAGTACGTTCAGTAAACGCATGAGTGGAATTTTCTAACTTTTTATCCATTTCTCAGATTAAAAATCTGATTCTGCAGTGCTAGGATTCTCTTAAGGGAGGCATTACCTTGACCACAGTAGGTCCAGAGAAAAAGTTTGTTTTTGGACATTTTTAATAGAATAAATAAAATAACTTTATTATTTTATTTTTATTCTATTCCTATGACATACACGTGGTAAGGTGGGACCGACGACGTGTAAAGCCGATAAATGGCTTGACCCTCAAATCAAAGTCACAACAACATTGGGGGAAATTAGGAATCGTCCTATTAATGAGCCCCCATTAACTCATTGTGTCATTGCTTACTCTCCTCCTATCCTATAAATATAGTGCTTGGGGGAGGGGTATCGGAAACTCTTTGCCATGTAATGAATTTCTTTTGGAGTGCCATAACACAAATCCCTTAGAGGATGGAGCCAACCCCAGCTGGAGGTGACGTGCAACACTGAAACCCTGAACCAAAGTATGATGTTCGAGCGGCGGTGAGGACAGTTTGTTGCGGGGAAGACGAACAATGAGACTCCCTCAACCACGAGGGTTCTCCAAAATTTCAAGGTAGTGGATTATTTTTGTTTGTGCATTTTTGATTCCCTCTTTTCCGTTCTGGAAATTATAAGAAAAACGCGAGTCAACAGACTAACGGATTGACTCGTGATTCATTCGAATTTGCTGGAGGATTGGTGCGGGGAATCTTTGCGGGCTTCATCTTGTCATTAAATACAATTGATTATTCAACACCTCAATATTCATCAAAATATAAGCTATCACAGAGGATTCAGGCCTAACAAACCCAACCCAAACCCTCAGCTATCTTGCTATCCTTGTGCCACCATTGAAGCCAGCGAGCACGTCAACATGTGCTGCAAGAGGAAGGTCGGGCTCATCAGCCATGGAAAATGGAGGAGGTGGCCGACATGATGGTTGATTGCTGGAAGGGAGGCGCCGAGGACGCGGTGCCACCAACTCTCCCACTGAATGTCCTTTGGGCCTATCAGGAATCTAATAGACTAGGGGGTTACACCCCCTGCGTTGGACCGAACTCGGCAGCCACCCTCACGTCGGGCCGCCACCCTCGGAGCCGGGTCACTGCCCTCAGAGCAGGACTGCTGCCATCAGAGCCGGGCCGCGACCCTCGAAGCAGGCCACTACCCAATTGTTGGGCCGCCGCCCACGGAGTCGGGCTGCCGCCCTCGGAGCCGGGCCTCCACCCTCGGAGCTAGGACACCGACCTTGTGTCTGGCCGCAGCCCTCGAAGCAGGCCGCCTCCCTCAACGATGGGCCGCCATCGTCAGACCCGGGCCACCGCCCTTGGAGAAGGCCGCCACCCTCGGAGTCGGGCCTCCGCACTCGGACCGGGTCGCCGCCCTTGGACCGTGCCACCGCCCTCTGACCGGGCCGCCGCCCCCGCAGGCCGCCGCCGTAAAATCCGGGCTGCCACCCTCAGAGTAGGTCGCTGACCTCAGAGCCGCGCCGCAGCCCTCGGACCGATCCACCACCCTCGGACCTGGCCGACGCCCATGGGGGCCACCGCCGTCAAACTGGGCTGCCTCCCTAGCAGGGCACCGCCCTAGCATGCCGCCACCCTTGCAGGTCGCCGCCCCTTTGCAGGCCACCCTATTCGGGCCACGACACCCCACTAGTGGTCTAGACTGGACATCAGCCTAGCGGCCCGAGTCCACCTCCACCCAGCCCAGACCGGGTCAAGCCTGGTCGGACCAGACCTAGTGCCAATAGGGCCCAGAAACACTCAAAGGGCCCTAAATCGAGAACTGGACACCAATTTGATGAACCGTCTGAAGATTTGGGACCCTTGTAGGGAGACAATCCTTTTTCTTTAATATATTAATGTATCAGAGAAACATTGAGTACATCTGGGTTAGATCGCACTTGAATCCAACCGGGCCCTCAACACTGAAATGTCAATAACACACAGACCGGGCGTCCGACTGACCCACCGTCTGTTGCATTGGGACCCTTATGACATGGAGGATAATCGAGTTACTTCTTTTTGAGACTTAGTACTGGTTGAGATATGATAGATGGCATGGTGGGGGTTCTCCCAAGTGCACTACGTACAAAACCCTATGATTGGATCAGACATGACGATTGTTGACTTTTCAATTCGGAGGGACTCAACGGCCATAGTACACGATGGGGAGTAGAACCTTCATAGAACACGATGGTGGTGGGAGGATCTATGTGATCTGGCGGGCCACGGTGGGGAGTGGCCGCGGTACCCAATGGGGAGGAGTACCTTAGAAGACCGCGTTAGGGAGGGACGATTCTGTGTAACCCGACACACCCACGGTATGAAATGGGGATCAATACCTCAGTAGTTCAAGGTTAGTGTGAAGAAACACTATGTGATGTGGAAGGCCCACTGTAATCGATAGAGGAGAAGTATCCAATAACTGAGGTTTTCGACAATGTGACTAGGGATATTAATTATTACTACCCAAAGAATAAATCCTAGTGTGAGATGTCTTTACTTTGTGATTGTGATTGAGGTTATGCATGTGGTACTTTACCTATGTGGTAATTTACTTTCGTGGTGTTACCCTTAGTTTTTTTTTGGAATTATAGTAGACCATTGGGGTCTTGGGGTCTCTACTGAGTATCATTACACTCACCCCTGCACGAGCTACGCTCAAACCTTATTGTGTCTTTTTCATAAGAAGTATGACATTGCTCGAGGCTAAGGGACCCAGGACTAGATGATGCTCGTAGGTGGACCATTAAGTGTGACGTGACACAGAGGAGACGAGCGGACGTGCAGTGTAGTGGAGGCGATCTGTACCTACCCATTAGGTATGAACCTTGAAGGAAGAACCAGTAGTTGTTTTCCTTTTTCTCTTAGTTGTACTGTAATTTTTTTCATACTTGTACCTTTACAGTTGGGATTGTATTCCAACCCCTTTTACTTTCAATACTCTTTTACTACAATAGTTTACTTCATAGTTGCTTCTTATTGTTTTCTCAGACCATGTGTTTGTACAGGATTAAAGTCAATGCCTTCATGTTTTAGGGAATACACCTTTTGGTGCTAGTCACCAACCCCTGGCCTATGCAAGGCAGGCTTGGGGTAGTCACGGCATAGGCCCCGAGGGACGGGTCATGAAAAAATGGTATCACAGGAGTTGGTTCTACCAAAGAACTAGGAATTTGATCTTTTATATGTGTTAATAGTGTTAAGTGTATTGTGTGTGGTTTTTAGTTTGGGGAGTCTAGTGTTGGTGTGGTGGCCAATGTATCCATACACTAGGACCGAAAATTCTGATTTCCAACTCAGTGCATGAAAACACTGATTACGTGTGTTTTGAAATGTTTTTCTTGTGTTTTCTTGAGTCAGATCACCAGGTATAACGATTAATCATGACACTCCTGTTTTTTTAAGGATTTTTCCACGATGGCAGATACCCAGGTTTCCTGAGAGAGTACATGATGATGGCCCACTAAGCAATGGGGCCTCGGTTTAGGTCCCTCTAACGGTGTTTGTACCTTCGGGTGGTGCACCAGCACAACCACTTCCCATTGGGTAGCAGTTGCCACTAGCCCCTCTAGTAGAGGATTCACACCAACTAAGTATACTACATGAGTTCCAACGGTAGAGGCATCTGAGGCTCCGAGGCGAGATGGACCCGCAGGTAGAGGAGGACTGGCTTGAGGATGGGGCCAGAGTTTTTCACTTATTTGGGACACTAGTTGATTTTATGGTGATCCTAGTAGCCTTACTTTTGCAGAAAGTAGTAGAAAGATGGTGGATCCTAATGCTCCAGATACATGATGAGGCGACCCTAATCTGGGTGGACTTCGAGGGACTTTTTAGGATTGAGTTCATCCAAGTGACCGTATCCTTCGAGTGTTTAAAAGATCTGTTGCACTTATAGTAGGGCTGCATGACTGTGACCCAGTACTCTGTGAGATTCACTGATCTCTCCCACTACTCCATTGACATGGTACATGACCCTTTATTCAGGGCCCTGAACTTTGAGTAGGGTCTCCTAAAGGAGATCAGAGCATCGATGGTATCACTCAGTATTCTGACGCGGGATGGGGTTCTTGAGCATACACTTTTGGGGGAGAGCTTCTTAGATGAGTAGGCACCAACAGCAAGAGCTACCACTGGACGATAAGTAGATGATTCATCTACAGAAGGCAGTAAGAAAATGAAATAGAGGTCCAAGCAGACTAGACCTTTTGGTGGAGGACCCCGGGATGCAGGGTCAGAGGTGTGAGGCTCACTAGGCTGAGGGAGATAGGTGAGGGGCACACAGTGTTACCCGTGCGGTGGGCAGGGTCATATAGATCACGACTACCCGACCAGCTGTATCGATGACCAGAAGACGGTCGAGGGACCACTAAGGCAGAGGAATAGGTTCAATCAAGGAGGTCCTCCAGGTGGCAGATGGGGAGGAGGAGCTGGCTGTGCAGTAGGCGGTGGGCGACGTTTCTATATTCTACTGCCACCACTTGTAGGTGGCCCACCCTGACCATAGAGAGCAGGAGGACATGGATGAGCTCAACTTCAGGTAGTTTAGGCCTATGACCACGATGCTCTATAGAAGATTAGTGGTACAATCTTTGTATTCTCCATATTAGCTGCAGTACTTATTGACACAGGTTCCAGTCACTCTTTTATTTCCATGGAAATCATTCAGAGCTCGAAGATTCCAGTGGATCCATTGGCTCGATCCTTATAGCTAGAGACACCTATGGGGGCAGATTTGATTATAATGAAATGGTGTCAATAGTGTGAGATTACTCTTGGAGGCGAGAGCTTTGGCTGGGATCTCCTAGTAGCGGCGTCGAGGCCTTACGACGTCATCTTGGGTATTGAATGGTTATCCATAGTTCATGCTCATATTGACTGTATTAAGCACCAAATGCGGTGTGTTCTTTTGGAAGGAGCTGGGTTTTCCTTCACTGGTGAGAAGGGAACCATTGCAGTATAGGATAGACTTATCCAGAGCAGGGTGCAGTCAATTACTCTTCATTTGGATAGCCTTATCCTTGGAGAAGTTGATGTTGTGATTCAGAGCTATCCAGTAGTGGTGGACCAGTATGCCGATGTCTTTCCTGATGATTTTCCAGAACTACCTTCACATAGAGAGGTATAAATTTACATTGACTTGTACACTGAGACATCACTGATATCTACACCATCATATTTGATGGCCCCCATGGAGCTTCGTGAGTTACGTGTATATTTGGAGGAATTGCAGGGAAAGGGGTTCATAAAACCCAATGCTTCTCCATGGGCATCCATGATTTTGTTTTCCAAGAAGGCTGATGGGAATTCGAGACTCTATGTGGACTATCGGTGCCTGAACTAGGTGATTGTTATGAACAAGTATCCACTCCAGAGGATTGATGATCTTTTTAATCAGTTGACGGTAGCTCGCTGGTTTTCAATGATAGACCTACGACCAGGCTATCATCATCTCAGGATATGAGATGAGGATGCGGAGAATACAAACTTTAGATGTCTATATGGCCATTATGAGTTCATGGTTATTTATTTTAGTGTGACCAATGTCTCAACATTTTTCATGGGACTCATGAATAGGATATTTCACCCATACCTCGATCACTTCGTGGTGCTATTCATCGATGACATCTTGATATAATCTGCGATGGAGGAGGAGCATGCCTATCATCTACAGATGGTTCTAGATACACTCTGAGAGCACTAGATTTATTCTAAACTCTCAAAGTCTAGTTATGGATACAAGAGGTCCAATTTCTAGGACACATTATCTCAGAGACTTGAGTTGCAGTGGATCTAGCGAATACAGAGGTTGTGCTAGCTTGGGAGCCACCCAGGATCATGGCGGAGGAGTGGAGTTTCCTAGGGTTGGCTAGATACTACCAAAGACTTGTGACTGAATTTTCCAGAGTTGCATCACCATTATCTTTTTTGACAAATAAGGTGAAACCTTTCCTGTGGATGGAGAGATGCCAATAGATTTTTCAGGAGCTAAGGCAGAGACTGACGAGTGCCCCCATCTTGAGGCTTCTAGAAGAGGGCGTTGGGTATGTAGTCTACTTCGACGCATTATAGATCGAGATTTTATGTGTCCTGATGCAAGTGAGGGCAGTGAACTCTTATGGTTCACAACAACTGAGTAATCATGTGCTGAACTACGCTACCCATGACCTAGAGTTAGCAGCAGTGGTCATTGAACTAAAGATGTGGCGGCATTATATTGTGGGAGAATGTTTTATAGTACACTCTAATAACAAGAGTCTCAAGTATATCTTATATTAGAAGAACCTGAAATTGAGATAATGGGGATTACTATATATTCTCTTGGACTATGACTTTGAGATAGTCTGTACTCCTAGGAAGGGGAACATGGTAGCAGATGCACTCAGCAGGAGGTCTGGTCTGCCGTTTCTGAGTGAGGCGATAGAGTTACTAGCCACGTTGCAGATATCCTTTTGTGGATATAGATTGAGTATCATACCTTTAGTCTATGATTTTCACACCCACACTCCTTCAGTAATTCAGGGAGGCAAAAATTGGGGACACTGACTGTGAGGCTCGACGTGCTCAGATATCCATAGGGAAGGCACCTAATGGATTTTATAAATGTGGGGAGCATGTCATCCACTTTATAGGACGTACCATGGTACCAGTGGATCTACGAGAGGAGGTGCAGAGGGAGTTCCATTCATCGCCTCTTGTGGTACATCCTGGTGTGGCTAAGATGTACCAGGACCTCCGACGTCATCACTGGTGGCTAGGGATGATGAAGGCAATGACAATGTTTGTTTCACAATGCCTCACTTGTCAGCAAGTGATGGCGGAGTATCAGGTTCTAGTAGGATTATCTCAGCCACTAGAGATGACATATTGGAGGTGGGATGGAATATCCATGGACTTTATGATAGGGATTCGACATACGTCTAGGGTACATGACTCTATATGGGTGATTGTTGACCGACTCACCACGTCAGCCCACTTTCTACCTATCCGAGAGCAGGGATCGGTAGAGGGCTTGGGATTTCACTATGTCCAGGAGATCATGTGACTTCATGTGGGTTCCAATGATGATCATCTCAGAATGTGACTCATGTTTTACATCCTTTTTGTGGAAAATATTTCAGGAGGTGTTCAGGAATCAATTGCGTTCGAGTACTGCCTTTTATCCTCAAACTGATTGTCAGACGGAGCTAACCATTCATACGCTAGAGGACATGCTTCGTGCATGTATCCTAGTTTTTGTATGTAGTTTAGAGGATCACTTTCTCTTGGTGGAGTTCTCTTATATCAACAGTTACCACTCCACCATCGATATGGCATGATTCGAGGCCCTATACGACCGACCATGCAGATAACCTCTATGATTGACATACCTAGGGGAGTTAGCACTTATGGGTCAAGAGTTGGTAAGGGATTCCACTATGATGGTGTAGATCATCCAGGAGTATATGAAGACTGCACATAGCACACAAAATTCTTATGCTAATAGAAGATGTAGAACTTTGGAGTTATAGGAGGGGGACCATGTTTTCTTATATGTATCTCCTCGACGGGGACTGTGGAGATTTGGCCAATGCGGCATGTTATCACCATGGTTTGTCGGGCCTTTTCTTATACTTTGGAGGATAGGAAAGGTGGCATATCACTTGCCATTTCCTCCATAGTTGGATAAGGTGCACCCCACCTTCTACATATCCCGGCTAAGGAGATACGTGCACAACCCATATCACATCATCGACAATGGAAAGCTGGACTTAGACGATGGGGTGATGTTTACAGAGGTTCTAGTTGAGATTGAGGATTGAAAAGACTGGGTCCTTTGTCGGTTGTCGATACCTCTGGTGCATGTTCGCTGGTAGCACAGGAACCTTCAGGAGAGAACATGGGAGTGGGAGGCTCAGATTCATTCTCATTACTCCCATTTTATTCCTTAGACTAGGTTGTGGCTTTTGGGGACATAAACCCATAAGGTGGGGAGAATGTAAGGACCCAAATTTTCCATGAATTTGTTAAATTATATGGAATAATTATGAGTCTTCAAAAATTGACGGTGATTGATTCTGAGGCCCAGTGTGCCCTGAATGAATTTTTGAACATTTTTTAGGTATGTTCAGTAAATGCGTGAGAGGAGTTTTTTATCTTTTGAACCATTTATCACATTAAAAATTTGAGGGAAAAGTTGAATCCACCATTCCAGGATTCTCGTAAGGGAGGATTCACTTCAACTGTAGTATTTCTGGAGAAAAAGCTAGTTTTTGGAACTTTTTAATACAATAAATAAAATAACTTTATTATTTTATTTTTATTCTATTCTTCCAATGGAAAAGTGGTAAGGTGTGGCCAGAAATGTGTCAAGACAATATATGGATGGAACCTCCAATCTATATAACAAAAATGTTGGGGGAAATTAGGAAGCTTCTTATTAATGAGCCCCATTAACTCCCTGTGTCATTAATTACTCCCCCCTTCTTGAATAATTATAGTTCTTGGGGGAGGGGTATCAAAGAAGCATCACTAAGAAATGATGTTCTGTTGGAGTACCATAACAATTTTCCCTTAGAGGATGGATCCAACCCTAGTAGGAGTTGATGTGAGACAGTGAAACGCTGAACTAGAATTTGACATTTGAGCGGCGGAGAGGAAAACTTTTTGCGGGGACGGTGAATAACGAGACTCCCTAAACTGCGAGTGCTCTCCAATGTTTCAAGGTAAGGGGTTATTTTCATTTTTGCATTTTTGATTCCCTCTTCCCCATTATTAAAATTATAC
Organism: Viscum album; assembly: GCA_963277665.1. Taxonomy (NCBI): domain Eukaryota; kingdom Viridiplantae; phylum Streptophyta; class Magnoliopsida; order Santalales; family Viscaceae; genus Viscum; species Viscum album. The sequence goes on from OY728144.1 coordinate 399,899,874, forward strand.
AAAGAATGTGGGTCATCCAACTAAAGGGTTGACCCATGATTCATTCGTCTTTGAGGGAGGATTATTTTGGGGAATCTTTGTAGGGTTTATCTTGTCATTTTATTCAATTGATTATTCAACCCCTTAATATCCTCCATAATACATGATAACGTAGAGAGCATGGGACTAATGAACTTGGCATGAAACCTATGATATCTTTCTATCCTAGAGCCACCTTGGAAGACTGAGAGAACATCGACGCATGCCACAAGAGGAAGGCCACATCTTGTCAACAACGACGAATGAAGGATGCCACCAGCACGACGTCCGACTATGGGAAGGGAGGCGACGCCCCCATGGAGCCGCTGCCTCACCAACCAAAGGACCTTTGGGCTGGTCCGGAATCTGTAATACTGTGGAGTTAAACCCCCAACGTCAGACAAAACCGGGCTGCCACCCTCACACCGAGCCGCCGCCCTCGAAGCTGGGCAGCCACCGTTGGAGTCGGGCCGCCAACCTCGGTGTTGGGCCGCCGTCCACGGAGCAGGATGCCACCCTCGAGCCGGGCCGCCACCCTCATAGTATGATTCCGACCTCAGAGCCAGAACACCACCCTCGAAGCCGGGTCGCCGCCCTCAGAGCCGGGCCACCGCCCTCGGAGCCGGATCCCACCATAGGACTGAGTCGTCGCCATTGGACCGGGCCACCGCCCTAGTAGACTTCCACCCTAGTAGGTTACTGCCCCACGTGGGCCGGGGCACACCTTTGTGGGTCACCCTATTGTGTTAGGCTGCCCCTCTTGCAGGTTGTACCAAACATCGGCCCAGCTATCCGAGTCCACCTTGGCCCAGCCCAGACCTGGTCGGTCCGACCGGGTTAGACGAGACCCAGGCCAAGAAACACACAAAGGACCGTAACTCGAGAACCAGATGTCATTTTGAAGATCCGTCTATGGCGTTGGGACCCTTGGAGAGGTAAGGTCTGTTTTCCTTACTCCATTATAATTTCACAGAATCTTGGAGTATGACTAGGTTGGATCACACCCAAATCCAACTGGGGCCTCGGCACTAAAATTCCAATAACGCATAGACCATGCGTCCGACTGATGTGCTGTCTATTGTGTTGGAACTCTTATGACTTGGTGGATCATCATTTTACTACCTTTTTAGACTTCGTGCTAGTTGAGAAATGACTGATGGATTGGGGAGCAATTCTCTCAAGCGCACTACGTACGTAACCCTATAACTGGATGACACATGACGACTGATGACTTTTCGACTCAGAGTGACTCGACGGCCGAGGTACACAAATGGGAGGAGTACCTTCACATACCCTGCTAAGGCTGGGTTGTTATGTGTGACATGGAAGGCCAAGGTTGGGAGCGGCCATGGTATGCGATGGGGAGGAGTACCTTAGTAGACCATGTTGGGGAGGGATGACTCTATGTGACCCAACATACCCACAACATGTGATGGGGATAAAAACCTCAGCAGGTCAAGGTTAGAAGGAAGTCCCTCTGTGGGATGTGGTACACCCACTTTTCTTGATAGTAGAGGAGTTCTCCAAATGCTGAGGTGTTTGAAAATGTGGCTGGGGATGTTATTTGTTACTAACCCTTGAATAATTCCTGTTGTGAGCTGTCTTTACTTTATGTTTGTGATTGAAGTTATTCTATGTGGTACTTTACTTGTATTGTAATTTACCTTCATGGTGTTACCCTATGGGTTTACTTTGTGTAATTATAGAATACCATCGGGGTCTCGGTGTCCCTTCAGTGTATCATTATAATCACCCTTTCATAGGCTATGCCCGCACCTTGTTATGTCTTGTGCAGACGACATATAGTATTGATCGAGGATGAGGGAGCCAGGACTGGACTGTGCTCGTAGGTGGACCATTCTTCATGACATGACGCAGAGGAGACGAGCAGGCGTGGAGTGTAGTGAAGGTGATATGTACCTACCCTTCAGGTAGGATCCTCGGAGGACGACCAAGTAGCTGTTTTCATTTTTCTTTCAGTTTTAAAGTAATTTTAGTCTTACTTGTACTTTTATAGTTGGGCTTGTATTCCAGCCCCTTTTACTTTCAATACACTTTTACTACAACAGTTTACTTCATAGTTACTTCTTGTTGTGTTTTCGGACCGTGTGTTTGTACAGGTTTAAAGGCAATGCCTTCCTATTTTAGGGAATATGCCATTCAGTGCAAGTCGCCAATCCTTGGCCTATGAATAGCGGGCTTGGGGTAGTCATGAAAAGCACCCCGGGGGACGAGTCGTGACAATGTAACCAATATGATTCAATGTGTGTGTTTCCAATTTGAAATGAAATTTTAGTAAAAAAAAAGTGACATAATCAAAAAAAAAAAGAAAACAAATTTATATTATTTTTATACTTTACTAAAATGATCCATATGTAATTTATTTTGTGTAGGGATTATCGACACCTCAATCTTATGCATGGTGTGATCGATATGACTAAAAATGGGTCTTTTTATTTAAAAATGAAATTTATTTTATTAAAAATAACAAGTGACAAACTTAAAAAAGTGAAAATACATTAAAATTATTTTGATAATTTATTAAAAAAAATTATAAGTCATTTTTTATGAGTATAAATACACCTCACGTCAAATCAGATGAATGATGTGACTGGTATAACTCTATGTGTGTCTTGTTAGTTAAACATGACAATTAATTTTACTAAAAAAACAAGTGACAAACTAAAAATAATAATAAATAATCATATTGGTTTGATACCTTATAAAAATGATCCATAAGTTATTGTTGACTTTTAAAAATCAACTACACTTAAATCCGATAAACGGTTTAACCGATATGACTAACTGTGTTATTTATATAATATTTATATTAATTTTATTAAAAATTACATGTGACATACTGATAACCAATAAAAAACATTAATATAATTTTGAAAATTTAGTAAAATGATATAAGATTCATTTTTAATGTGTAAGAGTAAAATAAACCTTAATCCTACACATGGTGTTGCCGATAAGACTCAAAGTGTGTCTTTTATTTACAAATGAAATTAATTGTTTGTAAAAAAAACATGTGACATACATAAAACAAATAAAACACATCATTATTATGTTTATACTTAATACAAATGATCCATAATTCATTTTGTATGTGTTGGAATCAACCTCACCTCAATATGGTGAACAATGTTATCGATATTACTCTAAGTGTGTCTTTTTTATTTAAAATAGACATTAATTTGGTTAAAAAGAACATGTGACATACTGAAAACCATGTAAGTTCATTTGGATTGTTTTTCTACTCTAGGAAAATGATCCATAAGTAATTTTTTACATATAAAAATCAACCCCAAATCAATCTAACACATAGTGTGACCAGAATGACCCCAAGTGTGTCTTTTTATTTAAAATTGACATTAATTTGGGTAAAAAGGACAACTGACATACTCAAGTCTGATAAAATGAATTCATATTGTTTTAAAAATTTTAAAATATGATCCATGAGTCATTTCTGATATTTAGGAATCATCCTCTGCTCAATCAGATGCACTGTGTGTCCAATATGACTCAAAGTGTCTGTTATCAGTTAAAAATTGAAATTTTAGTTCAAAACAAGTTCCACTAACTGAAAACCAATAAAATATGCTCTGATTGTCTTGTTAATTTAGGAAAAGGATTCAGATGTCAGGTTTGACATGTTGGAATAAGTATCACATCAAACCGACACTTGATGTGATCAGTATGACTAAAAGTACATGTTTCCAGTTTGAAATGACAGTAAAAAACACAAGTGACAGGCTCAAAACCATCAAAACACATTCATATTTTTTTTTGATACTTTAGGAAACTAATCCATAAATCCTTTGTGACATGTATAAATCTTATGAATCACATTTTGATGCACACTATGAACGAAATGACTGAAATATTGTCTTTATATTTTAAATTGACATTAACTTTAGTAAAAAAAACCAGTGACATTCCCTAAACTAAGAAAACACATTCAAATTGTTTTGATACTTTAGGAAAATCATCCAAAAGTAATTTTTGACTTTTGGAATCAACCACACATCAATTTGATGCACGGTGTTACTGGTATAACATCAAGTATGTCTATTTATTTAAAATTGACATTAATCCTACTAAACTAAAATTAGCGACATACTAAAAAAATAAGAAAATACATTCAGATTGATTTGATAATTTATGAAAATGATCTATATATCATTTTTGATGTATAGGAATCAACTGTTCCTCAATAAAATGAATGTTTTGACTGATAATACTTCAAGTATGTTTTTTTATTTAAAATAGACAATAATTTTAGTAAAAATAACAAGTGACATACTGAAAACCAAGCTAATGCATTCGGATTGTTTTGAAAAATCACGAAAATGAACCATATGTCATTTGTGAGGTGTAATAATTTACTCCACCTCAATATTATGCACGGTGTGACCAGTATAAATCTAAGTGTTTCTTTTTATTTAAAATTGACATTTTATAAATTCATTCATTCATATTTATGCTTAATTTATTTCTTTATTAACATAAGATTTGATTTCTTATATTGGTGGATTATTTTTCTCAGGTTTAGGTTGTTTGTTAAGAAACTGATACCATGGTTGGCCTTTTTTGAGAGTAGATCGTGGGTGATAAAGATGATGAAACATTAGGGTTTTTAATTGTTTGTGGACAGTAATTTAAAAATAAATTAAAAATTGTTGAAAATGTATATAGTGGTGTCTTTTTTAATATTTGATGTAATATTTATTTCAATTAAATTATGTATTTTTATACAAGTGTATTTTCATACATATTATTGATGTATTTTCTGTAGTGTTCTATTATTCAAATAGCTCACTATAGTAGGTGTGTCTATATTAGCACTGATAAAGCCCCCCCCCCCATAACAACGATGAGGACAACATTTTGTTTTTAGAGCTATTGAAACTCTATTTTAATGTTGTTAAAGGGATGAACTGTGGTAGTCAAGTATCTTCCTTATATCATACACTTTTGATTATTAGAAAATAGAAAGGCACACTGAGAAGAAAGCGTGAATTTCAAATCTGGATGCTTGAATCTAATATAATATCCAAAAGGGTTTGATCCACCAGTAGTTATTAGAGTAGATTTATTAGTGGAAAATTATTTTTAGTATTTGAACAAGATTTTGAAAATTTGGAACAAAAAATTACAATATTCCCATAGTAGAGATGTTGGGATAATTTATCTGGAGAATTTTAGATTGATGAGATTAATTACTCAACAAATCTCACCATCCCATTATTTATAGATCAAAATCTGTGTGATTTGCACTGATTTGACTTCCCCATCTCTATCAAAGGATAATTTTATTCGATAAATACAAGGAAACCTATGGAGGGAGGAAACCAATAAAATTTCATAATTTTTAAATCTAAATGTTTTTAATAATCTAATCATTAGTCATTTTTTATAAAATATTCTATTTTTTTGTAAATATATCTATGTATATAAAAAATCATTTTATTAAAAATATATATCTTAGAATAATTTATAATAATTATATATATATATATCTGTTTATTTTACTGAAAACCAACTTCTAATGATGATTTTTATAGGAGATGTGATTTGAGAAATTTAGGCTATATTCCATGGTAAGATTTCATAGGTTTTTCCACCTCATCAATCTATATTTTCAAATAAATGAATACCTTAAAAAACACTTTTATATATTTATTTAATGAATAAAATTATAGCATGTGATTGATGAGAGATTTCTTGCTATGGTTGCATAGAGCTATGATCTGTGCTTCACAACATGCAAGGATGGGAGGCCGATGTTCCTGGATATGAAATAGGATAATGCTCCAATGGAAGAAAATTGTGTCGTGTGTATGTATGGAGAGTGGGAGGTGGGAAGCCTGCCTATGTTTCTACTAATGTAGGTCTTCAGGTGCGCATCCGGGTGAAGGGTTTCCCATCATTTGCTATTCGGTGATAGGTTAAATAAGTGGATGACTCACTACATGAAAAAATGGAAACATAATTGGGAATTCAATCGGAAAGTAATTGATAACAATTAAACTAATAATAGTGATTATTAGTTAAATGAAATAATTATTATATATTTAATTAATATGTAAATATTTAATGTATATGTATAGAAATATAACTAATTTATTTATAGTAAGAGTTATACTTACACACTTAATAATAATAGAATAATAATATTACAAAAAAATGTTAACATAATTTAAAAATACAAAATATACTCCAATTAATAGAACTAAAATTTATATAAATATATAATTTTTAAAATTGTATAATATTAATATATAATAGTTATATAAAAATCTATTATAAACTAAAAAATGAATTTTAATATAATTGCTAAAAATAAAAAAAATATTTAAAGCATTAAAAAAATGGTAAAGAACCTAAAAAAGAATAGAAATTAACCTAATTAACATAAAATATGTTAATGATTAATTAATGTTTCACTAAATTTGATGTACATCAAATATTACACATTTAATATTTGGTACACCCAATCAAAACTATCAGAAACAACATGCAACTATACCATATTTAAATACTACTACTTCAAAAAATGGGCTTTAATAGCACTATAAATAGCCTTCATCAGCACTAAAAATCATTTTTGTTGTAAGAATATTTAAAAGATGACAACTTTTATCACTGGTAAAAATATAATGATGTTGTAGGTGACTTTAAAAGTTGAAAAATTTTAACTGCGCTAAAAACACTAATAAATGATCCCTACATCAATGTTAACAAATGATGATCATGGCGGAACTTTAAAAATTATTTTTTAGCATAGATAAGATAACAACACACTGCACTGAAAAATAAAATTTTGTATTTTAATTAAATTTACATCACAAATATAAGGAAAAAACCTTATCAGTGTATTAAGCATTTAACACAATTAAAATCACTATGAAGGTGGTTACAATAACAAATATTTTCAGAGTAAATGATTAATATGAAGAATACCCGACTATACTGCTTGTATATATAAAGAACATACGTTGTGTGCCCTCATAAATTCAAAAACTAGGTTTTTAGGTTGAGTTATATATGAAAGTTTGGGTGGATTACCCCACACGTTGTGCGAAACCCTACAGACTAGGTGGTCATGTACCAAAAGCACACACTCGAGACCCTAGAGGACCCAACACGTTATGTTGATTAATTCATAGGCAATGTGTCTTCACAGAGTCATACTCGACTTATACTAGAGGAAATGAAAATGAGATCGAGTAGTGCCAAATTTCTTGTACCACTAAATGACATGATATATACTCTTCCATGAATAATCTACCTTTTACAGTGGTACTAAAACCTAGGCCTTCTTAGGACAGATTGTGGTGATAGAGTAGTTGATATGATTGGTTTGGGATTTTGAGCAATGATGTTAAAGTGTCTTGATTTTATCTCTTAGGTTAGGGAACCAAGTGACAGTGTAATGTCTGATGCATCCACTCAGCACGAATCTGATAATCCACCTATAGACTTGGAATAATAGCCACTAATTTCAAGGATACCATTAGTATAAACATCATATATGAATGAGTTTTTGGTTTCTATGTCCTTCTTGATTCAACTACCCAAATATTCACTTTCGGTTCTAGTACATATTTACTATTTCAATATTCATCCAAGTAGATATCCATCTAATATTCCATGATAGGATCACAATGAATAAAAACAAAGATATTAGGCTATAGTTGAGGGGCCCATTTAGGTGGTGTTTTCTCTTTATAGAAAATCGATGATACTTTTTCCCATCTAGAAGTGAGTAGACCCACCTCTAGTAGTAGAGACCATATTTTTCCTCACCCTGTAAAAACTGTATCTATAGTAATAAAGTGTGATGACACACATACGAGGATTGCAATTAAAAATTTGCAGAGAGAGCGGCCTCCTTGGTTTTAGGGTTATTCAGACACACATGTAGTAGTGGACTAGCAAGATTTAATGTTTTGAGTGTCCCGTCTAGTTTTTATCCCTCCCAAATAGATCATGGTTCTTATATATGGACATTTATATGGATTTGAAGGATGATAGTGGAGTTTGGAAACTTAGGATCATGATGAGATGCCTCATCATTGTACTAGGTTTGTGTGATTTTTTTAGGAGAATTATTTTTTAATTTCAATATTAAATTGTGTTTTTTATTTATTCCATTTATAAATTTATATTCATGCATGGAAAAGTGAATTTTAAATCTCATTTCATTATTATGCTCTATTTTTTATTTTTTATCTTAAAGAATTACCCATATATATTATATTTTTGTTACCCTTACATGACCTTTTACCCATACACATGGATTGAATAGATTTACTCTAATGTGATGTTCCCTTTCACTTTAAGTGGTTTATGGATTACCCTTACATGGGAGTTGATTACCCAAATAAGGGAGGTACCATTACATGTGAACCATTACATGGGTGGTACCCTTACATGTGAAACCTTACATAGATTTTATCTTCACACATGTGTTACCCTTATGGTGGCAGCCTTATGGGTTTACTATTTCGGGTTTACCCATATTGTTTTCAGAGTGGGTTTTTCTGACCTTTACAACACAAAAGACATTTTCAAATGTTTTTGAATGATTTATTTACTATTTTTAATGTCTCAATGGAACCCTCTGATTAGATGGATATTTCGGGGGGCATGTTCATTTGTTAGTGTAATTAGTGACACCCTTCAGCCTTGTCCAACTGTGAAATAACTTTATTCAACCCACTCTACACTCCTATGATTTTAATCTTGTTTGGTCGTGGAAAAACCTATTTCCCTATGTGATCTTCATTGAGGGAGCTCAACGATTTGGACCATCATCATTTTTAGATGACCCATCATTGAGACGAGGATTGGTGAAACCACATCAGATGACTCCAAGTCGGGACTTAGACTTATTGTACCACTGGTGTTATTTTCTGGATTCATCACATAAAGCTCAATATATTCCTACCATCGACTAATATATCTTGAATAGTGGTAATACAGTTCCAGAATTTGAAGATTATTTTTTATTCTTGAAAATTGGTTTTTTGTTGATTTGTAGTATTTTTTTTAACATGTGATTTCTAGTTTTCTTTCAGTATTATTTGGATTCTAGTTTTGGAAATAATAAAATTCACGTGTGTGTGTTGGTGTTGTTTCAAATAATATTACATACAAAAGGATCTAAAGTATTTTATATCTTGTATCCCCTTTCTTGATATCTATTTTATATATTATTCTTCTATATTTGATCTCATTTTAACTTTCCAATCCTCTCTCTATTTTGTTGTTATTATCTCTGTCATTTTGAACTCATTCTATTAGAAATATTAAGAGAAAAACCAATCATATATTCAATGATACTCCTATAGTATTTAGTGAGTATTCCTTAAGATTTACATAACAACTAGGTATCAAATCCCTTGCATTATAATATGGAATACACTAAATAGGAGAGAGAAAGGTTTGATGGTGATGAAAACATCCACATCTGGCCAATAAAGATGATATCTAAGCTTGTACAACTAGGACATATAAACACCTTTTATGAGTATAGGAAGAACTATTTACGAATTCTAATAATGTACATACAATAACAACTTATCATGATGTACCTTTTGACACTTTACAAAAGGCACATATCTTGATTCTTCTATCCCAATGTGATAATGTGCTCAGAGAAGTAGCTTTTAAAATGAATGCATTCGTTAAATTTTTAAAAATTTAAAAAATATAAATAAATGATTTCGTTTTTGGTCACATTAAAAAGAAAAATATAATTTTCAAATTTATAATGCACCATGGTGCACCAAATTTAGCACACATTGATGAGTTTAATAATATTTTGTTAGATCTTTAATAAATTAATGTTGAAATTGAGTTTATAGATCAAGATATTATTTTGTTAATTTCACTTTATATTTCCTATAATACATTTAAAAAGACCATGATGTATAATTGAGAATATTTATAACTAGAATAATTTAAATCATCCCTTCTTTCAAAATAATTTTATGCTAATCTTAGATTGAAGTATTAGATATAAATCCATTTTTACAAGGGGTAGACCTAAGAGTAAAAATAAGAAGGAAGGCAACAACAAGGTAAGTGGAAAGAAAATAAAAAAATATAAACATAAGTAATATTTTAAGGGAAATCATATTACCTATTATAATTGTGGAAAAGATAGAAATTTTTTTCTAGTATGTCATAAGGCCAAACAAAAATAGTATTTTAGAACTGATGAATATACTGATCAATATTTGATAATTGAGTCCTGTTATAACACTAAAGTGGTGATAAATATTACTATTAATAATATACAAAATTAATGGGTGCTAGATTCAATATTTTCTTTTCAAATGTTCCCTGTTAATGATTCTTTCCTTGATCTATTCGAGAGAGTTTAGGGAGAAGTTATTCTAGGTGACAACAAGAGATGTACAGTTTGAAACAAAATTCCAATTATGTTTGAGATTCATAATCACTCATTAGTGGCCATATTAAATGTAATTTGGGTCCCTAAAATACATATAAACCTCATTTACTTAGTGTATTATACTATAAAGGGTGCACTTTTAGGTCTAAAGCTAGATGTATATGGATCTTTAAAGTGTCTAGGACAATAATCAAAAGAATTCCTCTAAATGGGTTGTTTGTTTTAGAACTAAGGACACACCATTGATATCTAGGAAGTACACATGTCAATAAGTATTATATTACTATGATTTGGCATAGAATATTAGTTCATGTAATCTTTATAGTTATAAGAAAGTCTAAGAGTTCCATATTTAATGTGCCTTCATTTAAATAAGGAACCCCTTTAGAATACGTCTATTCTATCCTATGAAGACCATGTAGTACATCCACTTATGATTCAGGCTCTTATTTTTTATCCTTCATTGATGATTACTCTAGAAGTGTTTGGATCCATGTTCTTCAAAATATGTCTGATGTACTTGAAACCTTTAAATCCCATAAATCCCTTTTTAAGAACCAATCACATAGAAATTTTAAATATTTAATAATGAAAAATGAATTATAGTTTCTATCATATGAATTCATACAATCTTATGGGTCATAAGGTGTTATTAGACATCATAATATTGGAGAAACACCACAACATAATGGTTTGGTACAGAGTATAAACCTAACTATACTTGAAAGATTTTGAAGTATGTTAACATAATCAGAGCTTGCTAAATACTTCTGTGAAGAAGACGTATCTACAATATTTTTCCTTATTGAACAATTACCTTCTTTTGTAAATGGATTTAAATCTCATCAATAGTTGTTGTGTAATCGACCGCTTATTATAACCATATAATTGTTTTTAGATGAAAAAACCATGCTCATATTGAAGGTGATGATATCGAATTAATATCCCATAAAAGTATATTCATACGAAATCCCCAAGTGTTTGAAGAGTATATTATTTTTGTTGAAAATCTAGGTTACTAAAATTGCATTACAATTTGGGATATATTTTTCAATTAGTCAATAGTAGACAAATCTGAATATATCATTGATGAAAACGATGAAATGCCTTAAAATGAGGCTATCAAAACTAATAATCAAACCCAATTTGAAGGTCCAACTGGTTTTGTTCCACAAAACCATATCCTCAAGGCGATACTAAATGTGATTATCTTATTTAATTGGATCGTGAGATGATAGGGGCTCAAAAATATTACTAGCTTACCTGGAATAGATCTCAGAGGGTCATCATGTCCCCAAATTTGTTTAGCAATATGACATGGCTTCCTTTACTTTCCATGTTTCCTAGTTCATTGAATTTTTGGACACCCAAACTTATAGAAAATATATAATCTATAGAGACTTTAAGCATTGGGTCTCTTCAATGGATGATGAAATGAAATATTTAAAATATAACCACACGTGGAATATTTTTATTAATAAACTCAATGAAAAAGTATTTTTTTCATGTGGATATTAAAAATGATATAATATAAAACCAATTAGTATTAAATCAAGTCTAAGGACAGGGTTATAGTGAATGGTTTTATATAAAGGGTGGGAATTTATTATTCTTATATTTTTTCTGTTGTGATTAAACATTTATAAATCTATTTGTTTCTTGATTTTTTTGATTATTATGATTGGAAAATTGATAATTTTGATTTAAAAACATAATTCTTGCATGGTTATATAAATGAGACCATTTACATGGAACCAAAATGTGGTTATTTAAAAAATTTCTAGGCCAATCAGGTTTGACTTCTAAATAAATCCTTTTATGGTCTAAATAAATCATACAAGAAGTGGTATTTGAAGTTTGATACATTTATTCTTAATAATTATTTAAATATTTGTAAACATTATGCATATGTATATTTCAAATTTTCTAATCCGTTATTCTCTATTTTCTAATAAATGTCAATTAAATGATTTCTATTTGTAAGGGAAAAAAGCTTATAATTTCATTCAAGTTTCAACTAAAGGAAATTCATGAAATAAAATTCTTATGAAAGGATAAGAAATTTTTTGAGATGAAAATAATAAGAACAAGAGATAATATTTTTATCTAGATATCATGACATGGTTATATTTGAAATTTTTTAAGAGATATACATTTTAATGCTTAAATCCCACTAATTTCTAAATACCACAAATTTTTAGGCTCTTACTACCTTAATATCTTAAAATAGAATCTGGTGTCGAATTTAGGGATAAGATAGAATTTTCTAGTATAATAGGTATCATCATATATGAAATGATTTTTACAAAACATTATATTGCATATTTTTTTCTATACTCTTAATAGATTGAAAATTAATAATAGAATTCCACATTGGCATGATTTAAAATAGTTACATAGATATATTTCTGATGATCCAAAATTATCTTTAAGCTATGGAAATATTGTCGATATTACTGAACCTGTTTTTATTTTTGATGGTTCAGATTATGTAAGGAATTTAAATACCCATAAGTCCTTCATAGGGTATGTATTTATATAATATTGAGAATCAGTGTCTTTGAAATTTAATATGAAATCTTGGGTGGCCATCTCAACCAATGAAGCTGAATATATAGACCTGACTGAGGTTATTAAAGTGGCCGTTTTTCTCCACAATATTTTTTTAAACCTATTCTTAGTAATTATATAATTACTATATATTAAAATAGTAAATATTTCTTATATCTACTTAAAATTTATTTCACCTTATTAGGTTTAAGCATATTGACATTAGGTTTCATTTTATTAGAGGTGTTACTAAATTATGAACTTTGTGTGGCAATAAGATACACTCCGATGAGAATCTTATTGGTAGTTTGACTAAGACCATGATGTTATCTAAGATCAATAATTTTTTAGACTTAGTGAAATTGTTTCCAATTCAAGGAAAATAGTTCCAAGAACATCATAAATCTTATTTAAAAAATGGTGGATATTTATTGTTAAATTTTAATATGAAATTATGTTCCTTTATTTCTAAAATTTATACATTGTTATTCTTGCATGAAAAAGTAAATTTTAATTCTCATTTAATTATTATGATAATTTTTTGATTTTTAATTTTATGGTTTTACCATTTTCTATGTTTTTTTGTTACACTTGCCTAAGTATTACCCTTACACAGGGGTTTAGAATATTTACAATTTCATGAAGGTCCCTTTACCTTAATGTGGCTTATGGACTACCCTAACATGGGAGTTGATTTACCTTACATCGATGGTACCCTTACACATGTACCATTACATGAGTTGTTCCCTTATTCATGTACTCTTTCATGAACAGTTCCCTTATGCATGTACCCTTACACAAGGGGTACCCTTACATGGGAGGTACCCTTATGGGTTTACCCTTACGCATTTTATAATGGATTATACTAAGCATTACCTAATGAAACCCCTTTTTCAAATGTTATTACATAGTTTATATTCTATTTGGAAAGACTCTATGGCACCCTATAATTGGGTGGGTAGTCGAGATGGAATGTTAATTGTTTAGGGGAAATAATTACACCCTTTTGTATCACTCTCCCGAAAAAAAAAACATTATTCATCCCATTCATCTACTTAGTGATTTAGATCTCATTTAGTGGAGTAAAAAATCAGTTCTATATGTGATCTTCATTGAGGAAGCTCCAATATTCAACCCTCATAATTTTATGGATGATCTTTCATTAAGAAGAGGTATGGCTGAACCACCTTAGAAGATTCTTGGTGGATACATAGACCTGGTGCACCTTTGGTTCACATTTATGGATTCCACACAAGGATATAAACATTTACCTAACATTTATGAATCTTTCCGGGATAATGGTATGATTTTATGGGATGTGTAAGATCCTATTTGATTTTTTATTTTCATTTCTTGGATTATTTGTAGTTTCTATTGTTTGAAATATATTATTTTTATTTTTATTCCTATATTTTTTTGATTCCTTGTTTTGAACATAATAATGTTATTTTGTGTGGGGTGGTGTTATTTCCATGCATGTACGATCCCAAGGGATATGAACCATGTTAAATACAATGTTGCTTTTCTTAATTTCTATTTTATTTATTGTTTTTTGGTTATTGATGTCGTTTTGACTCTCCAAATCACACTTTGTATTGTTTTCCTTATCTTTTTCATTTTTAACTCATTTTATCAAACATCTTAAGAGAAAAGCAATAAACTATTAATTGATCCTTGATTTATTTTGAGGTTTCATCCTGAACATTTTCCATAATAAGTATTTTATGGAATCTTTTCAATTGTTGTGAATCTTACTGATTCTTGAGCCGCAGTAGGGAAACATGTCATTCATTGAGTATCCATAGAGGTTTATCAACCTCATGAAATACTCTCTCCACATGATTAATTGTTTATAAATTCTGTCATAGACGTTTGAGTGTACACTTCAGTGAGATATTCAAGCCAGAGTAGTGCCCCTTTTTATTACTACCTATGTTAGGGTGTTGGAGTAATATTTTGTGATGGATAACTTTTTGAATAAGGGTCTAGTGGTGGAGGGTGGGGTCAATATACACCTTGGGGATGTTTTTTTATCCATTGATGAAATGCATTGAGTGCCAAACCCATAACATAGGATGTACACTCCCACCCAGACTCTGTCCAGAGGATCAACAACTCGATGATCCCATATGGGTTCCATCCATATAGGATATAGGTGACATTTTTCATGTGATGGGTGAGGTTATACTATAAAAAATTTTCCAGCCCATTGTGTGACACCGGATGATCAGGTGGTGGATAGGCCACTGAGGTTGTGATAGCGATGTGAGCCGAGTGATTCATAGGGAAGAAATCATGAAAGAGGTGCTAGGATTGTTACATGATGTGGTAAACATTATGATATGTTACTACTACTTCCACATATAGGTTTTCTATGCTATACTAAGGGAACTAATATATATGGACATATTTAGTTGAAATTAGTGGAGGCTTATGACCCAAAGTCTCTCAATTTGATAAAAGGTGTGATCAATGTCTCATCTACCTCAAAATAAATCTTGATAGATTATAGCACAGGAAATTACTTCCTTTCCCTATCCAATATTCATGAACTAGATATTAAATAAGATCATATGGCCTAACCTCTATGGTTAGAGACCTCTACTAGAGAATTTATCCTAGAATATCATTATATATGTGATGAGACCATATGATTTCATTCATGGTATAAACTAGTTATCTATAGTCCATGCACAAATCAATTGTTTTCCACTGAGGATGCAGTGTACTGAAGATTATTAGTCAAGATCATCCTTTACTGGTGAAATGGAATTCCATACAAAGTACTTTGGGCTCATGTGTTGGGTATTACAACCAATTTCCAATTTGTTGACTAGATTGAATCCTAGTGTAGAAAATTCAGTAGATGTTAAGATCCTGAATGTGATAAAGGAATACCCAGATGTCTTCCACAAGGATGTACTTGGTTTACCATATCATCATAAGGTCTACTTCTACATTGAAATTTATCCTATGTCTTTCCTAATATATTTAGTGGAATATCAGATGGACCCCACTAATATTTGAGAATTGATCATGCATAAAATTTGACGATAGCCATGGACATACTTTGAGAGAATTAGTTTCATGAGTAAATCATGATGTGTTAGTTCAATATTAGAGAGTTCCACTTTTTAGACATTTTATCTTAGAAGAGGGAGTGGTTTTGGACCCAAAAAAGATCAATGTAGTGATATCTTTGGAGAAAACCATGCGCATGATAGAGGTATAGATCTTATATTATTTGGATGGTTATTAATAGATATTTATTTAAAATTTATCTAGGACTACACATCCCTTGATAGCCTTGACCCCAAAGGGACAATATTTCATCTTTAAAAAAATGTGCCAGAAGGCCTTTGAGTAGTTGAGAAAATATTGATAAGCACTGAGATCTTGAATTTTCTACAAGAGGGGGTTTAGTATGTGGTGTATTGTAATATTCCATATATATCTAAGCGTGGATGTGATTTTATGTAAAGGTAGTAAGTGATAACTTATGGATCATAAAAGGTGTGACCCTACAATTAGAATTACACATCCCTTGATTTGGAACTAGAAGTAGTTCTCTTCTCCCTGGATAATTAGTGATACTAGATTCTCAGTGTATAGTTTTTCATTTATTATGAGCATGGGAGTCTTAGGTATAACTTCACTCAGAGAGACCTCAACCTTAGTCAAAGGTGATGGCTATAGATCATACAAGAAAATTACTTCTAGATATTCTATTCTCCTTGGAAGGTAAGTGTTGTGGAAGATTCAATCAATTAGAAATCTCATTACCACTTTCTGAGAAATCCATCAAAGTAGTTGGCCTAATACCAGTTTTCCATGGTGGATGAGGGAAGATTTAAATACCACTAATTTGATGGTTCTGATGCCTCCACTTCCACAACATGTGAGGAAAGAACAACATGGAGATATTAATTCTGAGGACATTCATGACCATATATTCAGAAGACATACTCTTTATAGATTTTTTAAGGCCTAGATCATATCATCCTCTTATAAGTTTGGACTACGGTACTAATCTCACTTTGAGATTAAGAATTATGAGAGGTCAATATATTTCCCTTAGTGGTAGAACCTAGTATAAGTAATATGTAACTAAATCTTAGATTATTGTCTTGGGAGTAATAGGTGTTTTTAATGGTGTCTCAAATATAGAAATAAAGATCTCTATTTAATCTGTAACACATGGTCTACCCTAGAAATTATATTATTCGTGATCTCATTTGGACCCTGATATGATGTAAAAACTATAGTGAATATTAGATGAAATAAATAAATTACATTAATTGATTTATTTATTTGTCTAATTAAATGTTTAAACATATCAATTCTCTATTTAAACATCATTATTTGAAATATTGAGGGCTAGCTGAAAACCCTGATAGATCCATTAGGAGGGAAAACCATTGCGAGGGGATTTTTGGGATGATGATTGAATTTAGTAGAACTTATGTGTTTCTAATAAAGTTGCTAGGGACCAACAAGACATCATTTCAGATTTTTTTATTCAAGAGTGATCGATAAAAAGATGAAGTAAGGTTCTTTATTTAGGGATTTATACCCATATATGACATCATTTAATTTTTGTAAAAATTTTTATATGAATTTAATTTAAAAATAATCCATGGAATGACCCCATAAAATTAGTGATTTTGATTCACACTTATATAAAATAGGCATATAATAGCACTAGAAAAGTGATGACTACATGAGTGTGGTTAAAATTCATGGTCTTTTTCAGCATTGAAAAA
Organism: Viscum album; assembly: GCA_963277665.1. Lineage (NCBI taxonomy): Eukaryota > Viridiplantae > Streptophyta > Magnoliopsida > Santalales > Viscaceae > Viscum > Viscum album. The sequence goes on from OY728144.1 coordinate 399,917,634, forward strand.
TCAAAGATAGAGGGCCTTTTTTCAGTGCTTAAAGAAGCACTGCTAATGTGTACCTTTATCCATGTTTATACAAGCACAGATAAATGACCTTTTATCAATGCTAACAAAGTAGACCTTTATTAGAGCTTTTAAAAGCACTGATAAATGGCTATACTTACATTGTGCTATAACAACACAACATAGCACCAGATACATACTAGATATCAACAAAAACAAGAACCAAAACTGTATTTAAATTAAATGAAATTTACAACATAACCAAAAGAAAAAACACTGTATTTTATATATATTTCAAACATTAGTTTATAAAATTACGGAAATAAAAATTATTAAATACATTAAGAAGCATTAATATTCCTTTTTCATTTAATCCGGACATGACTCATGCTATTTTTAAACAAACCAGCCATACTTGAACAGAAGAATTCACCATTATAAAAAAACTGTTTTTATATTAGTAATAATTGAAAGAAATAAATTAACAGAAAGTGTAATTTTTCTAAAATTTATATCAATATTAAATAAAAAGACACACTTGGAGTCATACCGGTCACACTATACATCGGATTAAGGTTTGGCTGGTTCCAAAATATCTCAAATGACTTTTGGATCATTTTACTAATGTATCAAAATAATCAGAATGTATTTTCTCAGTTTTGAGTATGTTTGTTGTCTTATTTATGAAAATGTCATCTTAAAATGGAAACAAACACTTTTGACTCATTCTAATCACATCATATATCAGTTTGATATGAAAGTAATTACTACAAGTCAAAAATGACTTGTGAATTTTTTTCCTAAATTTTCAAGAAAACAAAAGCATGTTTTATTTGTTTTTAGTGAGTGATACTTTCTAAACTAAAATATAGATTTTAAACTGATAACAGACACTTTATGTCATACTATGAAAATCATGTATTGGATTGAGGTGAGTAGGATTCATACACATAAAAAATTAATTATGGATCATTTTTGTAAAGTATCAAAACAATCCAAATGTGGTTTCTTAGTTCTGAGCAGGATAGTTGTCCATTTTAATAAAATTGATGACAATTTTAAATAAAAAGACATTCTTTGAGTCATACCTATCTCACTATGCTTTTGATTGAGGAACAAATGATTTATACATGTCCCAAATGACATATGGATCATTTTCTTATTGTATCAAAACAATATGAATGTGTTTTATCTGGTATGAGTATGTCACTTGAATTTTTTACTAAAATGTCATTTTAAAATTGAAACATGCACTTTGAATCATATTGATGGAATTGTGTATCAGATTTAGGTGTGGCTGATTCCTGCACATCAAAATTGACTTATTGGTCAATTTCCTAACATATTTAAATAATTTGAATCAATTTCTTAGTTTTGAGTCATTTGGCCTTTTTACTAAAATTGATGTTAATTTTAAATAAAAATACACACTTGGTGTCATACCGGTCACACCCTGCATCGGATTAAGGTGAAACTAATAAATGAATGTCTCAAATCACATGTGGAACGTTTTATTAATGTATCAAAACAATAAGAATATGTTTGTTTAGTTTTGAGTAGCCCAATTTGTTTATTCTGAAATTGATTCCAATTTTGATTACAGATGCACTTAGAGTCATACTGGCCACACCATGCATCAGATTGAGGTGTAGAAACTTCCTACATGTTCCAAATCACTTAGGGATTGTTTTCATAAAGTATTAAAATAATAAAAATGTGTTTTCTCAATTTTGAGTATGTCACTTATCTTTTTTACTAAAATATCATTTCAAACATGAAACACGCACTTTTGACTCATTCTGATCACATCGTACGTTAGTTTTACATGAAGGATTCCTATACATCACAAAGGAAAGATGCATTTTTCCCTAAATTATAAATAATGTTTGAGCATGTTTGACTAGTTTTCAGTGAGTGAAATTTTTTGAACGAAAATGTCAATTTTAAATTGATAATTGACACATTTATTCATTTGTATTTTCTTACTAAAATTAATGTCAATTTTAAATAGAAATAAGTAATTAGATTTATACTAGTGAAATCTTGTATCGGATTGAGGTGTAATTGAGTACTATATGTCCCAAAGTCTCAAAAAAAATTAACATTCTATGTAACCATCATTTCCAATGATTTTATTTATCTAACTTCCAACACTGCATGAGTAGCTTCCAAAAAGCAACATCAGCTTGAAAAAAATAATCCACTTATATTATAAAACAATTATTATGAGTAATACTATATGGAAATAAATTAAACATAAATATGAAATAATATATCAATTATTGGAAATATTATTTTACATCAAAAATTTCAATACTACCTCTGTGATTGAGAAGTGGAGGGAACTTGAAGGAAAGTGATCAATGGAAACACTACAGGGGTTTATGGTTTTAAGGGAGAAGAAGTATTTAGACGTTTTGGATTAGAAAGGCATGAATGACGGATAGAGAAACACAACTCTAACAGAAGAATGTAACTATATAAAAAAACAACTATTATGTGAGTAAAAAAAATAAACATAAATATGAAACAATATAATAATTCTATAGAAAATGATTTAAGTATGAAAAAATAATAAAAACCTCTATAATTGAGCAGAGGAAATGCCATTGATCTTCTGAAAAATGCAGTTGTGGTATCTAGAAAGAAAATGATAAATGCTCCACTGTATGGGTGAAGAGGGTTTGAGGGAGAAGAAGTTTGTGGATGTTTTGGTGCAGAATGGCATGAATTATGGAAAGACTACCCCAAATCAAAACAAATCAACATATATAAGAAAAAAATTATTATTTGAGTAATAATAAAAAGATAAAAATGAAATATATATATGAAAAAATAAATTAACTCTATGGACAATGATTTTATTGTGAAAACATCAACATTACCTCGGAGATTGAGTAGAGACAATGTTGTTTCTCTTCTTGTAATGACATTAAACATGGACATAATTTTTCTAAAATAAACGAAATCTACAAGGAATAATTATAATTAAATAGAAGTTTCATTGTATTATTATTTAGTAAAATAGAGAATGTATATCGTAACATTACTCTTACATTTTCCAAATGGGTTCCTTCATTATAGTTTCTTCTTACAAGGGATTTGTAACATCATCATTTGTAGAAGACATTTTCTGCATGAGTTGTAATATATTTAATTTATATTATATTAATATAGTAGAGATTATATAATTTTATAAGAAAACACATAATATATTAATTTTTTTTACCTTATCATTGAACCCTATTTCATTTGTAAATATTGCAAGGATTTGGTTCCTCTATCAAGAGTCCAAATCACCTCTTTGTGGTCCCCTCTAATGTACAATACATTTTCCACATTGGGACCAGGATGAATAGATTATGATGTCTCAATGAAAGGATTATCCTAGATTGAATATAAAATTTAAATAAAGAGAAATCAATATAATCTCATTTTCTTATTTTTGGTGATGTGATGTGTTTTTTAAACTAAAATGATATATATATATATATATATATAATATACATAGACTCAAACATGTCACACACTGCATTAGATTTTGGGTCATATCAGTCACACCGTGCATAAGAAGGTGAAGATAATTCTTACACATCCCAAATGGATAATGGATCCTTGTCATAAATTATTAACAAAATCTAAAAGCATCTACTTAGTTTTAAGTATGTCACTTCTATTTTTTTACTAAAATGTCATTTTAAGCTGGAAAGATATACTTTACTCTTAAAGATAACATCATGTATCAGTTTTATGTGAGATTAATTCTTACACATTAAAATTAATTATGAATAAATTTTCTAAATTGTCATGAAAATATAAGTGTTATTTATTTGTTTTTAGAGAGTGACACTTTTTGAAAGAAACTGTCAATTTTAAACTGATACCGAACACATTGGATCATACCAAGAACACTATGTATTGTATTGAGGTGAGACTAATTACAACTCATCAAAAATGACATATGGGTAATTTCCATGAAGTATTAAAATAACCTGAAAGAATTTTATCAGTTTTGAATAGGTCAATTGTCCTCTTTTTTAAAATTGATGTCATTTTTGAATAAAAAGATGCACATGGAGTCATACTGGTCACACCAAGCATTGGATTGAAGTATGGATGATTCCTACATATCTCAAATGACTTTTGGATCATTTTCCTAAATTATCAAATTAATCTAAATGCATTCTTTTCTGTGTTTGAGTACATCACATTTTTACTAAAATGTCATTTTAGACTGGAAACACACACTTTGCCCTATACCGATCACATTATTTATAGTTTTGACATGAGATTGATCTTAACACGTCAAAAATAATTTATGAATAAATGTCCTTAATTAATAATAACATTTGAAAAAAATTTCTTTTTTTATGTGGCTGAATTTTTTTGAACCACACTGTCAATTTTAAACTTATAACCAACACATTAAGTCATAGGTGTCATGACGTGTGTCAAATTGATGTGTGACTAATTCCTATACATCTCAAATAACTTATGGAGATTTTCCCAAACTGAGAATGAAGAGAACACATCCAAAGAACTCTTTTTACAATCATATATAACCCTATCATTTTTTTAAAAAATAATACCAATTATGAAAACCATGTTTTATAGTAAAATGTTTTTAAAAAAATCCCCAACCGAATATTTTATTAATGATTTTTTAGGATGATTTTGGAAAAATTTGAGGATAAAAATGAAATTAATTAATCATTAATTCTAACACCATAAGAAATCAAATAAATTATTTTCAGTCACATACACTCGTAAGCTAAAATTATACTATAGCAACCCAAGACTCTCGGGCGGCAAAACACTGTACTTTCATTTTCTGATTCTTCAATCTCCACCCTCTCTATTTCTTTAGCGACCTTCACTCTATCATTTCTCTAGTATTGTGGAGATTCTATTTATAAGGATTTAGTGGAAATAGAGGTGTTATATTAATAACTATTATCAATGGGGTAAGTTTCATAGATGGGAGATATTTCCGCTTTTATCGAACACAATGAATTACAAGTGGTCAATTTTTCCCATTAACGTCATTGTGTTCTCTAAAAGGGGAAATGGATCACATTCGGGAGAATTAAATGATTAAATCTAGTTATTAACTAAAAACCTCCATTTCCACCAAATCCTTCAATGGAAAATCTATACACAACTAGAGAAAAATATAGTGAAGGATGAAAAAGAAATAGAGAGGTTGGAGATGGATGATTCAGAATATGAAAAGGAAGTGCTGTGAAGCCTGGGGGACTTGGGTTGCTATAGTGTAATTTCAACTGAAGAGTGTATGTTATTGAAATTAATTTATTTTATTTGCTGTGGAGGTAGATATAATGATGGAATACATTCATTTTTATCCTCAAATTTATCCACAAGGATCCAAATAAATAATTAATTAAATAAGTGGATGCTGATTTTTAATATTATTTTTTCTATATAAATGGGTTTTCAATAGGTTTTATCTTATCAAAAAAATTTATTGGGTGTTATATAATTATAGAAATAGGTTGATGGAGGTTTTTACTTCATTCACACTTACCTCGATAGGCAATAAACCTGAACGGGGTTCACGCCTTCCACCATCATGAACTATAAAACGAAGGTCACTCCATATTCTATACATAGATAAATAAAGTGAATATACGGAAATATTATATATATATATAATATATATATATATATATTTATATTAAATTATCAACATTATTTTAATATAATTAAATATATATGTATATTATTTATCATATTTAAATTCATTTAAATATACAACATATTTTTCGATGTATATATATTACTATTTTTTGAATGAATTTAAAAAATCACCATAAATATTAAATTTTCACTTATATTAATTGTAAATAATTATTATTTTATGTATTTATTTATAAAATATAATTTTTTAAATTTTGGAATGTTTAATTATTTACAAAAATTTTATTGTTCCCTAATTTTATTATTTTGAAAGTAACAGAAGATTGCAATATTTTATTTGTTATTTAAATATATATATTATAATAATGTTAATTAAATCTATACATTGAACTAAAATATATATTTATTCCTAAAATGATGAATACCTAAAAATAATTTCTATTATATAGAATTTGATAACATCGATTCTATTTTTTTGGAAAAAGTGATGAATTATCCTAAGGATTCTAGGGAGGTAATATAATATGAATTGGCCCATCCTTTAGATTCATGGGAGGCCCATAAAAAAGTTGGAATAAAGAAATATTACACATCAGGATGATATATCAGAAACAAAGGAGAACAACGCACCAACCCTATGGAAAACTATCCCATTCACATTTAAAGAGAGATATAAATATATATATATCATAGAATTCCTGATATATATAATTTCAAAACAAACACACATTTAAACAAAATTTATAATGAAAATAAATATAATCCATTCCTATTTTGGAAATCAGAAACCATAATTTATGAAAAAATACTTATAAAATCACACTTAAAATATAAGTGCTGAAAAATTATATAAATCGATAGAAGGATATATATTTACACACACACTTACATATGTGTATATATATCATCATAATATAAACATAAATTGGTAAAAATATATGAAACCCTTTTAGAGTAATATCACAACATAGTAAAATAAATAAAATACCATACTCGTTTTGAAAATAGAGAGCCATTGAAAATTAATAAATATGGAATCACCCTTAAAAAGATTTCGCTTAAAATAATGCAACACAATTATGAGAAAATATAATTTTAAGGAAAAATCATTACATTGGAATATTTAAACAGAATTCAAATAAATAAACTCCCTTACATGAATTGATTAAAATCAACTTATTTACTACTTCTCACCATCATTAGATAGAGAATTTGTTTACTAAATCAATTTACTCAGAACATGCAATGGAAATTTATTCAAAAGAGCAATGAATGTTGGGATATAGATAGAAAATTTGGAGAAAATTGATTCAAAAACTCAATTTAAAAAGAAAAAAAAATGGATATCCAAAAAACATGTTAAGAAAAATACATACCATAAAAAAGTAAAATACAATAAAAAAACTAGATCCCAAATCCAGAATGAAAATTAAAACCTATAAAGGAAAATCAGAAACCCCTATATATAGATATGAAAACAACAAATACCAAAATAAAATCAGAACCTACAAAGGTAATCACATGCCTTCTTTTCTAGTTTGAAGAAAATTCAAAACCCTATAATCCATATCTCAATGTTTTATTCAGAAACCCTAACTACAAAAAACACTAGATTCCAAATGATGTTTGAGAAACTGGAGGCGGTGTGTTTTTGTGATTTAGTGGTTTTGTATGATTTGAGATTTGATTTACTAAGGAGGAGCACTGACAATAGGTGGATTTTACAGAAAGCTTCTGATATCACGACGTGTTTGAAAATAGTTAGTTTTTTTAATGATATCAGGACACTTTTATCAACACTTATTATTAAACCGATGGTAGAAAAAATATTTATCAATGCTAAAGAAAGTGATGGTTATGATTTATTCTATTCGTGCTTATCACTTAAGCGCTGATAAAGGATTTATAATTATAATTATAAAATAATTTTTTTTTGTAAATATATACACTTGATATATATATAAATATAAATAAAGGTAATATATTCCTTATTTAAATATATTTATTACAATATTATATTTATTTAAATATATAATAAATAAATTACAATTATATAAATATTTTTAAAAATAATATTTATATCATTATATAAAATTATATAATTATAAATAATTATATATATTTAATAAATAAATATAAATATAAATACTATAAATATATTCATTGTTTATTTAAATTTATTATAAATTAAGCAAATATTTAAATATATATAATTATTTTTTTATAATTATATAATTTATTTTTTTAAAAATTATTTCTTTATAATTATAAGTATATAATTATATATATAATGGATGTATATTTTTAAGAATATTTATTTATGAATATATTTAATTATAAATATTTTTTACAAATGTTTTTAACATTATTAATGAATATCTAATTTTATGTACATTCCTGTTAAAAATGAGTGAAATTGAATAAATTGAAAATAAGTACACTTTTATAATGTTGAAAAAATGGATAAATTTGGAGTGTGTGAATTGTATATAAAATTAATTAATTACATATATATGGAATCAATATAACAAACATTTGATTTCTGTTAAATTTAAAAATAAAACAACATTCAATTATATGTCCCTTACTCTATGCAATTTCTTAGTATTATTAATTCATATTAATTTTTAATTATAAATCATTATTCACTAAATATATGAATATTTAATGGAAATCACATAAATATTTTTTATTATATAAGTCATATTTATATACATTAATATATATCTATATGCTTAATATATACTATTTTTTGACATTACTATAAATCATCTTACTAATAAAATGTTCAATATTTTTCTCAATTTACATGTTTTCAATTTTAATTTATTTAATTTTTATTTTTCAAATAAATATAATTAATACACATTTTTATAAGTATTTATCATTTATATATAGTATAATCAAGTCATTCATTTTTATCAATAATTATTTAATTAAGAAGATATGTAATTTTTTTTAATAAACTCATTTTTTAGTTATTTATTTTTTATTTAATTTTTTCATTTCATTTATTCATACCCTTATCAGCTTTAAAAATACACTCATAAAGGAATACATTATGAGTGCTAAATATTTATCACTGAATAAGGGTACCCTTTATCAGCACTAAATATAATATGCTAATAAATTATATTCTCAATCAACTCTAAAAATAAAGCGTTGAAAAATAGAACCCACTATCAACACTGAAAAAGTGCTAATAAATGGTTAAATTTATTTGACCTTTCTTTTCCACTGATAAAGATTCCATTTATCATCGAATTTTTCTATAATTGAAAAATATTAGCACTATTAAATGAAAATTCCATAGTAGTTTCATATTAGGATTTGTAATTAATTGTTTCATAAACATATAAACAGTCCTTATTTACATGATTTCCATGAATGTAGTTAATGATCAACCACACATGATCATCTTTGTTACATGTTTATGAGTTTTCCTATATTCCTCCCTTAATTCTTCATATTCATCATTATCATTCAATTTTTACTTGGTGGTTTGACCAATTTGAGTACTATTTCATTAATCAATCATTTTTTGTTTTTTGGATGATTATTATGGTTTATGTATCATGGTTTATAAAAAAATGGATGATCGGTGAGGAAGGGGAATTTCAAAAAATTATGGATGATGGACATTTGATGATCTAGGACCTTAAGGTGATGTAGGGAGGCAATATGAGTTCACTTTTCTAAAGAATTACGGATGAAAAACAATTCTTGACATGGAATTAATATTGATCAATGTGTTTTTTGTATATTATGACATGAATAATGATAAATGTAGTGGTAGCAGCAAGGCTTTCAAGAGAAGATGATATGACTATGAAAAACTCGGCTACATTGTGTGTAGTTTGGACGAATACATGCCATATGACCTTATCGTTATGATGAACCAGTTTTTAGGATGTGTTAAATATAATATTCCATGTGGATAAGCCCTACATTCATTTTTATCCACTACTAGCCAGGTCGGTGTGTACCAGGAATGCATGACCCTGACCTAGGGTGGCCTGAAACATCATCCAGATTAATCTATACATTGTGTCACATCAAATAGACAGACTAATCATATACTAGACGATATGAACATGATCCTGAATAGTGATACACATTGTATACCCATAAAAGACGTATTATATACACTTCTCTATATAAACTATCTTCTATATCTTATTAATTGGGATAAAAAATGAACTTTCTTATAGTCCCTTCTGATTATAATTCATTGTATGATGTGAAAATGGATATGGAGTTGAAATATGAGATGTGATGAATGTAGGGGAAAGCATGTCACTTCTCCAAAAAATGGTTAGACGATGAGAGAGTTTGAGAATAATACTAGAGTTGGTGATGGGATTTTTATTCCCATGATAGTAAGACTCTATTAGTGTGTGGGTATCAGATATTATATATGTAGGTTGGGCCAATACTCCCACATACACTTTTGGGGCGTATGTCCCCTATATATAGAGTTGGTTTTCTCCCATCTAAGAGCACTAAATAGGTGGGATCATTCTTTGTTGTTAGTACTCCCTCAGTTGAATCATCCATCTACAAGGTGTGGGTCCTCCATTATGATTCCCTTGAGGTTATGTAGGTACTATAGGAACTTAAAATTTGACATAAAATTTTTCTCATATGGATATGAAAATTGATTCCATACTCATTGACTTCAGTACTTATTTGAGAATGTATCAGTTCTTCCTACCTTCCCCTCCTAGTTATGGTTTTGAGTTAGGTTTATTTTAATGCATTAATTCAAAAAGATTTTGGGGAGTCATATTAAGTATGTGTATAATTATCTCTTTAAAGTCTCATCCCACATGTTTCTTGTCTTATGAAGACTATATGTCGTTCGATAGAGATCTAGGTGGTCAGGGTGCAGGTGGTCTTTAGGGGTGCTTAGTGGAAGAGGTAGCTGGATTTTGGTTCATCATTGGAGCATGTTGGATAAAATAAGACACTTTTTTATTATTATGATATACCTAATTTCTATTTTTTTGGAAAATATTTTTCCCATTGTATCATGTTTAAGACTTATACTCTCATTGTATTGGTTATTAGATGTTGTGCAAGCATTTATTATTCCAGTTGTTTACTTGTTTATATTTTTATGGTGTGTAAGTAGATGTGTGTGTGTGTGTGTGTTTATAAGTGTCTTTTTATACATGCTACCATATGTGTGATATGCCTATTCAGTTCTATACACCATCCCTTGACCAATTAGAATTAGGCTTGGTGTGGCACACTCAATTACTGTCATCCAAATTGGCGCTGGTGGCTAGGGTCATGTCATTACCTGTCTTATTGACTTTGATCAAAATGGAATTTTTTGTAATCTTGATGATTTTTTCACACCATTTCATTCAGAAGGAAAAGATCCATTCTATATGGTAATATCGTTAATTTGGATTTCTTTCTCAAGCCGCATTTTTCATATTTAGATTGCATTAGATATGATCTATTTTCTAGAGTTGATCCCACCTTATCAGAGTACTAATTTTGAGATCTTTATCAATTCTTATGTGTCTATATTGTGTATAATTCATTTTTAATGGATATTTTTCCTTGATTGGGTATCATTATTTTTTATACTTTTGGGGTTTTCTACGTTTAATATTTTATGTGTTACCATTTAATGATTTGCATATATGTTTTTGGAATGTTTCAAAAAAATTATTATTTTTAGTTCATTCGAGAGGGAAATAATTTCATTACATTGCACATTCATGTTTTTCATTTATTTTCAGATTCATCTAACATAAACACTCTTAATATATGATATTTGAGGAGAGGGTTTTGTAATAATAAATTATGGATGAGAATTACATCTAGATCATCATGATAAATGAGACCAATTATCACATCTTTTGATAAAAAATTAAGGATATGATTTTTCGAAAGTGATTGAATATTATAGTGCTTGGTAACAAGAATATATGAGGAATTTCTAATGACTAATTGGATTTTCTATCATTATATGGTTTGTGTTTTCATTAATTAGTGGGTTAATGGAAACATGATGAGCCATATTTTCAACATTTCTCATGATATAACTTTATAAGAGAAGCTAAAGACCAATTTTGCTTCCAATATGGGAAAACAATTATTTATTATTAAACTGTTTATGAAATTAGGGTACAAATAAGGTAGATCCATTTATCATTATTTAAGTGAAATTTAGGGTTTTTTGATCGGTTAACTTACATGGGTATTAGTTTTGAGGATTAGGTTTTGGAATTTTCATTACATAAAAATTTATCTAATTTGATGGAGAGTTTAAATGTTACGCTAACTAGTTTGGCTTCAAATGGTGCTACGATATTTGGATTTGTCAATAATGAAGTCAAGTGATGTAAATAGTAAATATCTTCTTCAGATCATCTGGTTATATAGAATGTTGGGGAATTTAGGAATGGAATCCAGGATTGATGTGCTGAGGTAAAAGCAAGGATAAAAACCAAATAGATGACAATGTTAAATGAGGTGTCACCATTATTTTAATAAAGTACATGTCATGAAACTATTGTTTCAATTGAAGAGCAAGAAAATGATAGAAAATAAAAAGAATAAAAATATTGATAATGATGATCACATTGCCTTTGCTACATTCATTGATCTTAATAATGTTTATGATTTCGTTAATATTGGTTTTAATTATTCTTGTTATGTTATTGATAATAGTTTATGATTTCACATGACATCACAAAATGAGTTATTAATATCTTATATCCTAGGAAACATTGGGATTTAAATGATGGGAAATGGTGGTCATGATAACTTTGTAGGCATGTATACAAGATTTAGAGACATACATAGGATGTAAACTAATTTTAAAGATTGTTCTACACGATAAGGAGGTTAATATGAATAATATTTAATTATTTTTATTCTTGATAATGGTTTTTATATAAATTTAAAGACTTTACTTTGAATATTTCAAAGGATTCCATCATGGTGGATTAGGAAAAGAAGCAACCATGTTTGTTCTGATCAAATATTTCTATTTATTTTGATAGTATTTGCATTATTTATTGTCTTGTTTCTTTAAAATTACGACATAAGAAACTCAACTAAATTAGTGAGAAGATACTTGGTTTTATGGGTAAGAGATATTTTCTTCTATCTTTAAAGGGTATCAAATTAGAAAAATGTGATCACTGTAGGGCAAGAAAACATAGTTGGGTTTGTTTTAATTATCATCTATCACCCAAAAAGTCATAGGTACATGACTTGAGGCATTATGATGTCTTTAGTAATTTTATTTCTAGTGATTTAAATGGTGGGATTTATTTTGTGATTATTATTAATGTTTAATCAAAAAATATTTTGGTTGATATTTTTAATCAAAAAGTTAGATTCTTATTGTTTTTAAGTAGTTTCATTTATCTATTGAGATGTAAACTGGTAGAAAAAATATATTTACACAATCAATGGGGGTGAGTACTATGTCCAATTTGAAGAGAATTATAGTAAAAAGATATTTTACAACAGAATATTACTCATAAGACATGCCCACTAATTTGTGTTGTTTAGTGAATGAATATGACATTGATGGAATTAGTTTGATGTTTAATTTTTGAATGAATGTTTCCTAGTCATTTTTATGCTGGTGGTTTATTTACCACCACATATATTATCAATTTATAAGACATTATTTTTTTTAAGGTACTCCTGAATGGTTTTGGTATGGAAAATAGATAATGTATGATCACTAGATTGTTTTTGATTGTAAGGATTTTTTTTCTAGTTATAAGAGATGAGAGATCAAAGATGGATGCTAGGATACAATAATGTATTTTTATTTTCTATAGGTTTGATGAGTTTGGGGGCATGGTTTATTATCCTATATTAACAAAGAATTCATAAATCATATTGTAGTGTAAATGTAGTATTAGATTGTTGCATACTTTTATAAGAGGGAAAAAATACACTTCTCCAAATTATGATGGTTTTGTTAGTCTTGAGACATATTTTGATTCAAATTTACCTCAAATTATTGATTTTGATGATCATGTTGTTGTGAAAAATGACATTAACAGTGAAAAGCTTAGATTTACTATTTTTTATGCACCTATTGTTTCTAATGATATAGTTTCAAGTGTTATTAATGAATATATAGTTACACTTAGAAGATAATCTCAACATACTGCCACTTCTAACTGGTATTAACTTTATTGGTATGTGCTCTTAACTAATGGGGGAAAACCAAAATATTTTTATGAGGATACAGAAAGTGATCTGATGGAAAAATGGTTTAAAAAATGGATGATGAGATGAGTTCATTTAATTACAATCACGCATTGTACCCAATATAGTTACTTAATTTTAATAGAGATTTGGAAAATCAATCAATTTATTATATTGAAAATTAAGACTATAGTTTCATTCCATGATGTAAGGAAAGGTTTTCATCATAAGAAAGGTATTGATTTTAAGGAAATTTTATCACCTATCTTGAAAATGTATTCCATTTAATTTGTTATTATTTTGGATTCTAGTTTGTATCTATAGATTGAGTAGATAGATGTGAAGAAAAATTTACTTCGTAGTCATTTAGAGGAGGGTATTTATATGGATCCAAAATAAGATTTTTTTAACATCGATAAATAAAATTATTTTAGAAGGATAGATAAGAGTCTATATAGTATATAGGAAGATCATAGTTAGTGGTATAAAACTTTTCAGTCTTTCATTTTACAGCAAGTATTTTGGAAGACCACTTCTGGTCATTGTGTTTTTTTAGAAATTTTCTATATACGAATTTATTATATTAATACTTAATGTTGAAAATATTATTATTATTAGCCATGATGGTTATAAAATTGATATATTAAAGAAGGATATTTGTTAGAGTTTTGTGATGAAATACTTGGGCCCAGTGAGATAGATTCTTGGTATAGTGATCTCCTCTTGAAAAATGACAAGAAATTGTAGCTACATCTTGAGAGATAGATTTATATGGTACTTATGATATTTTATATAAATATATAAAATTTTATTATTTCTCCTATTACATTACATTTTAATCAAAACACAATGAATCCCCCTTTTATTGATGAGAAGAGAGATAAGATGGAACACAAACCTTATTCCTCTACTGTTATATATTTGATTTCTGCGATGGTATGTACTTGGTTTGATATATCACAGGGTATTGGTGTGGCCATTAATTTTCTAAAAAATATAGGTAAAGAATATCAAATGTTATTGAAGAATATATTTTTATATCTTTATGGTACTTCTTGTATCAAATTTTGTTTTGGAAGTGGAAGAAAAATTAATTATAGATTTACAGATCCATATGTGGAAAGAGATATGGATTTGATAATGATAATCTTAGTCTATTTGATCACATTTATATGTTAAGATATAAATGGGAATTATATATTACATATATTTGTTTTTTATATACTACCTTTTCTAAGTTCACCATGCAAGTAATTTAACTGGATAAATAATTTTATTTTTGAACATAATTTCAATTAAGACATGTATGTTTTATTTTATGATATCCAGAGTACTATTTGATTGGGATATAATTGACCATTCATTGTAGATTAAATAATATAGATATGTATATCACTGGATATTCGAAGTCCTAAATTATTGAAAATTGGTTCATGAGACGATTCACATAGATGACAATGGTTCTGACATGTTTACTATGATTTCCCTGAAAGGTAAATTTCAGAGTTTCTAACTAATTACATTGTTGGAATTGATAAAAAAATGCATTAAAAGGGGATTTTATTGAGGGTACTCCCTGACTGGAGTCGTCAAATGATTATTTATAAAAAATAAAATAAATATATGTGTTATTATTTAAAGAGAATATGTTTTTTATAGGAGTGGTACTCTGTTTGAATTTCTCTGGGTCAATCTAGGCTTACCCCTATTTTGGATCTGCAACAAATAAAAATTTATGTTTTCATGTTTATATTTTATTTAAGGAGTCCTTTTATTTTATTCATGATAAAAGTTTCACCTTTTTCCTTTATAAGAAGAACCACTAATATGAAGATATTTAATTATGATATATTTACTATACTGTGTTCTTTGTCATTAGAAAACTATTGGTTAAATCTATTTTCTATGGTTGATTGAACTTTATCAGAATATTAATTTTTATATACTTATAAATTTTTGGGAGTCCTTCCAATGTGCTCATCATTTTAGTGGTTTTTATTTCTGGACTAGGTCGTAGGTTTTTCCTTTTTTGGGTTTTCATAGTTAAAATTTTTCATTGTCACAACTTAATTTTCATCATATCTTTTTCCAATTCAACATACAATTATTATCTTTAAAACCCCTTCATGAGGGAAATAATTTCATTCCACCATAGAATTGATTTTTTCATTAATTTTGATGTTTTCCTTATTTTCCAAAAATATCATATATCAGATACATAGAAAATGATAACTATTCAACTTTTTAGTCAATGAATTTAAATAAATGTTCTTGATATCTCAAACATATCATATAAATCATATAATTAAAGTTGGATATAGAAAATATCTGCAATATCTAGCAATAATGAAATTGTAACCAACTTGATGAAAATAAAAGGTTATCATCCATATGAGATTACCATATCACTACATATAATATGTCTTGGTTATCTATGGTATAAATACATGATCCAAATGATATTAACGGAGGTGATAATCCTTATATGTAAAAATTTTATTAATATTATGATAACAAAACTATAATATACTATAAATTTTAGACCAGTTCTATGTATTATAAAAGACATTTATCACAGTTAAAAAAATATTAAGATTTCAGGACTTGAAAAATGGTGTTACCAATTTTAAACACAAATAAATTCCACCACCAACTACTACTGTTTAATTTTAGTGTTGTAGTAGTTCCAAAACAAGAAAAAACAAAAACAAAAAAATAGAAATAGAATAAGAATTACGAAAAAAAAAATTCTTTCATTATTTAAAAAGAATTATATATATAGAAATTATCAGTAAATGTTATAAAAATTATAGATATAATTTTTATATAATGGAACATGGGAATGAGAGATTGTTGGAGAATTAATAGATATGTTTTTAGATAATTTTAAGGTTGAATTTTCATTAGTGTAAAAGATATTTTACTAATATCAGTTATAAAGTGATGAAATTAAAATAGAAATAGAAAATATATTTCTGATGTTAGTTATTATAAGTGATGTTAACATATATTTTCAATGTCAGTTAATTGTTAAACCGATGTCAAATATAATATGCCTAAAAACTATTTATAAATAAAAATATTTATGATATAAATTATTATATAAAATTTATATTATATATAATATTTGATAATGGTATTATGTAAAACCAATGTATAATATTCTATCAAAATAAAAAACCATCCAGAACATTTTACTTCGATTTTTTAAAACCAATATGAATAATTATTTTTATTATCATTTTCTGGGAATCTAACATTGAAAATAAATTGAAATGTTGGTTATTGAATAAAAATGTTAAATAATATAAAAAACATATTTTACATTAGTTTTTATATAAATGATGTCAAAAATGAAATTTTTGTTTATATGTTTTATATAATTATAACCCAAACACGTTTGAGAGAAACAACCATAGAAACTGTAGCATAAATGGATAAATATTTTTAGAATTTTTTCATTCCAATATTCAAAATGTTACATACCAAAAAAGGTAAAATAAAATAATCTTATCAAACTAATTTTACTATTAAAATTCCACAAAACATTATATAAACATAAACTAAAATTTAACTAAACTTTTACAATAATCATCCAATATTCTTCACAGATCTTTTAACTCATTTTCATTATATTTTATAGTGTCATAAAATAGAAACACATATTAAAGAAGTTACATAAAAATAAAAATATGATGATAAATTATATAAAATATTTTTTAAAATAAAATTAATCTTAGAAAAAGATAATGTTGTTCTTGTTTTAGTTATTAAATATATATGTTGTAGAAATTTTTATTCACATTTAATGACACTATGTTGATGATAAATTATTTCTTCAAAGAATTTTGAAATTAAAAAAATTAGGTAGTTATTATGAAAGACTACTTATTAAATAAAAATACATATGCATGAACATATTTGATTTTTCTTACCCAATTTATGATTTCATGAGGTAGTGAATCCATGACTTGTTAATATTTTATGTAAAATAGTATTAAATAATGAATTTACAATAATTTATTAGAATTAAAATTATATAACTCACTATTCCAATTTGTCTTCAAATGATTAATGTATATCACTCAGTATAGATCATGACTAATAAGTAGCATTTTCATGGGGATAGAAAAACACATAATATCTATGGTCTATTAAAATAAAAAAAGTACAATATGTCCAATAATACAACTAAAAGTGTTATGAGGTATTTATTATACATGTTTAAAAAATGTTTTTATGCCACTAAAGATATAAAAGAATCCAATAAATTATTTATTCATTATGAAGTATTTCTGAGACAAATTAAAATCTACTTACATGTTCCAAAGTCAACACTTATAGTGAGATGAATTTTGGGTCCATGAATCCATAAACAGATGATGCATCATTTTAGATGGAAGGAACATGAAGATATCCATTAAATAATTAACATGAAATTTTTTTAATTTATATTAAATTTATTAATAAAAAAAATATAAATAACGTTAAAAAAATATTTGAATCACTCTAGTACATAATATATTAGAAAAAACAAGCTCTATGAAATGTTTTGTTCATTATAGTTAGTAGATAATCTCATCATCAAAGGTTAGAAGTTAGTGGAGGTTGATATAAGTTATATAACATAAAAGAATATATCAAGAAGTTAGATAGTCTTTAATATACAAGAAACGTTATATCCAAAAGTTAATATGGCCCGAGCCTTTTCTTTATGAAGCATTGAGTCTTAATATTTATTTTTATTTTATAATAATTTATATATATGAAAATATTCAAATCCATTAAAAATATTAAAAATAAAAAATATATTCCATGCATACATTAGAGGTGAACTAACATAAACATTTAGGAGGGTAAATTAAACAATATCTGGTGATTTATATAGTAGTAGCCACCTTATTAATAGAAAATGGAACTCTCGATTTGGAATCTATAATATCTATACTATCAACCATATCTAATACAAATCTATTTTTTAATTATGTATGATATACTAAATATAATGTGTGAAACCATATTATATAATATCACATTATCAATCATTATAACATAACGTCTAGTATATGGTTTATTTTGGAGGAATTAGAGGAAAATTGTATGCAAGATAAGATTTGAATGGTCTAGGTGAAATATATACAACCACCAAAATTTGATTGAATAAATCATCACCAAAATACCAAATTTCAAAAAATTAATACCGTAATGGTTAGATCGTATGATAATGATCAAAACCAAGTTCTAGTGTTGACTGTTTGACAATAATAAATAAAATACATAATAAAAGATATTTTTTACAAGGTTTGGACATGACCCAACCCACTAAGACAAAACCTATGCTATCCCTAAACTGAGTGTTCCCTCAAAATTCTACCTTAAATTGGATATGGGTTGAATAAATAAACCAAGAAGTAATATCTCACATATAATAGGATTTAGATTATATACCTATATACAAAAACACATATCTTAGAATATATATGTAAAAATTAAAAACCATATAAATTAGTATATGTAGTATAACATGCATCATACAATGAAAAATATCCCAATAATGTAAATATCATAACCAAATATTTTTTATTATTATATTTTTTATCAATAAAGATTAGTTTTATAAATATTATAAAGGTATTAAAAGAAATCTATATGAATCATAGTATTTTATAAACATTATGTATTGATTCTGGAGTTCTGGAAATGATTAGAGGATTCTAAACTATAGTGTTAATAACCAAGACATGGTTATGTTTTGTATGTTATAAAAAATATGGATGAACTTTGACCTAAAATTAGTGTTAGTATCCACCATTAGGTATCCATATTGGCTCAACCACTTCTAGTTCTATGAGTTAGAGGAGGATAACAGAGCCCAGTGCAGGTCGGTGCTAGGTTGGAAGGTTGGTACACTACATAAGATTATACTGTGTACAAGTTCCCGTAGTATGTGGTGACACCACCTGAGTTTTTTGAGAATTATATTCCATATAATGGTTTATAAAAAAATAAACATGAAAGTATGATTTGGGGAAAATACCTATGAATATCATTGAAAAATAGAAATTTCAATACTATAGTATAATGTATAAGATGTTTCTTTATTCTATCCACAAAACAGATAACCACGCCTTAGATTATATTGAGATGGATTTTAGTATCCATTAATTTTTTAAGGTACCTATGTTATGGAGATATGTATACATTAAAATTTGGTTAATGTGAAATAAGGAACCGACCATATTTCATTGGATATACTATAAAGGGTTGGTTTTTTGGAGATCAATAGTTGGGATTTTTATTGAGTCTACAGAACATTAAACTATGAAATTTTGTTACATACCTCACCTACATAGTGGTTGAAATTTGTTAAAAAAACATTTCTCATCAAACTATTGTGGGGTATGATATAATATGATTTATGATATCTGTAGTATTTAAAAATAAAATTACATGGATACATATTGTATATTTTTTTGATCATTTCTATAACTAAAACTACCAAATTAAAATTCAATTGTGAATATTTTTCTTCGAATTAATCCACGGGAATAATTTGGATGGGAGGTTACTTGATGTTGTAATTTTAAATTTTAAAATTAAACATTATCTAGATTTTAAGGAGGATACTATGAAAAAGAAGAATATCACATATAATAAGTACAAGGGGAACATATTAAATATATAGAATCAAAGGTATAATAATAATACTTTTTCCATATCACGAATTGTTTGATAAGTGTGATCACTTAAGAGTTGTATTAAAAACCAGATCTAGTAGATATTATTTTGGTTAATATTAATAATATATAAATTGAACATAATATCATTATATATAAAATATTTACTATTTATTTTTGTTTATCTTTGATTGAAATCTTATAAGATATACATGAGAGTTGATTTCATCACCCTCTTTGAAATAGTGAGTCGAAGTGTGTAATATTATGTACACCATGATTTGGTATTCATATCTTCTTAAAAATTTTAATCACCAACTACTAATGTAGAGTTTAGTTATATATACGAATACACTATTGATATATTCTTTTTAGAGTATAATTTTATAAGTGAACCATGTTAAAATTGTGTATACATGGTCTTTAATGTTTTTAAATTTTTGTAGTTCCATAAAAAATAGGGTCAATATGTGTTTTCTAAGATAAGAAAACATATGATTAAGATTAAAGGAAAATAAAATTAATTACAACTTAATTTAACCCCTTATTAATGTGTTCACTGAGACGTTATTGAAAAACAAGTGTTATCAAATTCATTAATTGTTTCTTAAATATATTGAAATATAGTTATATAGATGGATAGTATTGTGAAAAAAATGGATTAATCTTAATTTATGTGTGAAACTACCATATTTAAAATTATATGATGATATCAAATCTTATATCCTTTTTCTTGGATGTTTACTCAATAACAATTCATGGGATTCAAGTAAATGCTCCCATCAATTGATCGATGATAGAAGCAACAAATAAGATTTTGAATGGGGATTCCAAGGGGTAGAATGGTTTATCATGATCATTATTCAATTAGATATATATAAATGTGATGGTATATTTGAGGACTAAAGTTATTAGGGATAAACATACTAATATCTTTGAAGGCGACAAAATAAGTAAAGAAGGAAAAGTTGTAAGTGTTATCAAACATATTTAATGATATAAAAATGAGTTCCAATTAATATATGAGTAGTTTATTTAATTATATAACTGAAGTTGTTTCTTCTATTAAAATACCTTGTCAGAAGATCAAGTATTTAAATATTTTTAAGAAGTTAATTAGAATATTTACTCTTACCTACAATCCAAAAGTATCAATACTATATGAGATGAATCTGGGTGAGTTTTCCCTTAATGACTTACACAACACGTTTATTACAAATGAGATGATATTGAAATTGGAAATATATTTAGAACATTAATCTAAATAGATTTCATTAATGAATATCACGAAGCAAGAATTTTAGGAGGTTGAAAATTAAGATGTTGTAAGTGGTCAATTATAATCAATTATAACAACAAAATTTAACTGAGGAAAAGTAATATTTTAAGTAAAGCATATTTTAGATTGTTTCCATTGGGTGAAAGTTATTATCATCAACTATAGTTTTCTGTAGAGACATGATGTAGAGGATTTTGAGTAAGAATTCTCACCAATATCTAAAAAGATGTTTACCCCTAGAAGGAATTCATTTTTTTCAATTTAAGTAGAAATAAATTTTAAATGAAAGATATTTTTAGAAAGGAAGAAGTGGAAAATATCTAAGATACATTTAAAGGGATTAAAACTATGTTCATATTAATAGTGTAAGGATCTAGGTTGATGTTGGTTTAAAAATAAAAAATTTAAGTTCCAAAATAAAATGATCAGTAGTAGAAAATTTTTATCTCAAGGTAGATTTTGATGGAATTCATGAAGACTTTAATATGTAGAAAAATATGAATAAGAAAATTCTATGTATTTAAAATATATATTCAATCTATTCTAATGAATATAAAACTAAAATTTATCTTCTCGAGAAAATTTTGAAATAACATATTGGAGATTTAGTAAAATATTATGAAGCTGTGAATCACATATTGAATATTGTATAAAAAACTAAGATAATTGATGATATTAAATCTTCAATAAAATATAATGTGAATAATAAAGAAGATATTAAACAAAAAATAATTTAATTGAGAATTAATACTGAAACATAAACTAAATTAGTTGGTTTGAAAAATAAACTTCAGTTTTGAAATTTTTTAGATGAATTATAAAAAGAAAATGTATAACTAGGAACTATATCATTTTTAAAAAAATCAGTAGTTCTCAATGATCAAAATTTAGGAGTAAAAGTATTAATGGTTGGTTATGATGCTAAAACATTACAAATAAAGTTTAAAAATATGAAGATCTCAAGGAAATAGTTGAAGTCAAAATTTTCTCAACCAACTAGAATATCTCAAAAACCAAGGAGTCATAAAAAGGAGGAAATATGTGGAGAGGATAAAACAAAAAGATGTCTATATTGATTAATTTTTTTTGATTTATTTTCAACACAATATCCTATTATTTTCAATTTAAAATTTATCTAAGATGGAAGTAAATGGATTTTAATAAATAATAGTTGGAATGTAAGCTTCAAATGGAAGGAAATATATTTCTATGTTTACTTTTTAAATTGTTAAAACTTTTGAACTAAAGTGGTAGATTATAATAATAGGATATAGATATATTTTTGTGGAACACAAAGTCAAGTGGAGGCAAGGAAATAAAACATGATCTCCTTGAATAAAATATTTTTTCATATATGAGAAAATTAATTTAACTTGAAGGAATAAAATAAAAATAATGATAATATACCAATAAAATACTAAAATAAATTTGGTTTATATTTGAAGTAAAAGGATAAGAATGAGAAAGACATCATGGCTTGAATTAATTTGAAAGAAACAAAAAATTAAAGAACTTGTATTTTGGAAAATGCATATTCATATCATATCATAAGTAATCTAAATTTGTTTAAAAACATTAAGGTAATATTTTATGGAATAGTTCACTTTAGAAATGATATAGAATTAAATATTAATTGGATTGTAAAGACTCATATCACTAGTGGAGGATTGAAGAATACAAATATTATTTTTATTAATGTACTTGTTCATAATTTATTAAGTATAAGTTAGCTTTGTGACTTATATTTTGACGTCACATTTAGTTGTAAGGCCTATTGAATCAAAGGAAAGTACATGAATTATAATTTTAATGGACGGTGTAGAAATGGAATTCTTTATCAGGATGATAGAATTTAATATACATTAATTAAAACTATATATAAATAAAATATTGTGTCACCAAAGCCAAGTGTATGTTAATCCACAAATCACTGAGAAATTATTAGAATTTAAATCTATAATAGATATTCATAATTTAAAGTGAGGCCATGAACATATTTTTGAATCATGTATAAATGGAAAGACGATATAAAATACACAAACTAGAAATAATATTAAAGAATAGAGTCTAATAAATTTTGATCACACACATGTGTGTTGTATAATTGGTTCGTAGGCAACCCACTTTTAATGAACTTTAATCCTATTTTTGGATTAGTATAGAAGAATGAGATTTTCTATGTTTATAAATTGAAAAATATACGTTTTAGATTATAGAAAAGATTTTGAATAATTGTAGGAAATAAAACTAAGAGGAAAGGGAAAATTTTGAGATCAAATAAGGTAATAGACTATAATTATTATGAACTATTAATCATGGGATAAAATCAAAGTTAAATTCACTTGTAATTTTTTTAAATTATATTTTTATGTATTTATGGCCTCAGTGTGTTTTGATAGAAGTAAAATGGAGGAAAAATAAAGATTTGATTAAAGTTGTCATGAACCAAGAGTTTCAGGGCAACATGGAGATGTTTGGTAATATTATATATTGTGAGAGTTTTCTACTAAAAAGAAACCATGTTACCTAGCCATAAAAATCAAGCAAGGAATAATTCTAATAGATAGTTTAGTTTTCATGGTCCTTGGATAGTTAATCAAACTGTATGGTATCTTCCAGAAACAATGATTGATATAAATTTAATGGATAGATCGATTTCAAACAAATAACTATATGGTTAAATAAACCATAAAGACTCACCTATGATTCATTTGACTCAAGGATGGGTGTAAATATTGAACCACATGGTTATAACATGGATTACCAAATTTTGTTCCTTAACTATGTGACTGGGTCATCTTTTCCACCCACTTATGATCTACCTATTAACTACAATTCAACATAATATTAATAAAACTTACCACTCTTAATCACTAGGGGGAATGTAATTTGGACTTAATCTGATTATTTATAAGGGAATAATCATCCGAGATAGAATTCATTAATGGGGGAAAGCTAGAAAGTCATCATAGGAAGGAGTTGTTATATTTTCCCTAAATTATATTGATCTCCATCTTACTGTTATTAACACATGTTATAAATGTAGCTTGTTTTTTTATTTTACTCCTTGAGAAACTAATACCCTCTCATTTCAAGGTTATAGGAAATGACAGGGATCCAATTTAAGAAGTAATTTTTTTATTAATGTGTTTGGTTTCATTTATACTTGTTCATTTCAATTCCTTCTTGTCAATGTTAACCCATTCAATGAATACAATGTTTCAGGAAAAGATCTACATATTTAGAGATCTCTGAGGGAATTACAATGAATCAATCCATGGACATTTGATGAGTTTTTGTCCCTATATGGATTATTTTTTGTGGCTTTTGAATAATTATTAATCGTACCAAGAATACACTTTAAAAATGACTAAGTTATAATTTACTCGATGAAAGAGATTGGAATAACTTTGAATCCTATTTTTAGAAACCATATAAAAGGGAATTGCACAATTTCCATGAGCCTTATAAAATCACATAACCCTGATATGTTTTCCCATAAAACCCCAAAAAAATAGTTTGGGATCATTTTTAATACTCTTAGAAATTTAATTCTATAAGGATTTAATGGAGGGTCAATTGAATTTCTCACATGACCATTTTTCAAACAAATAATTCCTCAAAATTATCGAATAAATATTATCATCAGCAATAACTAATTTTCCCTAATGACTGAATGCGTACATATTCAATATAAATTGTGGGTTTGGATAAAATTAATTTTGGGTTACCAGAAATGACATGTTGGGTGGAACAACATCAAAATTCTACATAGGTTTCAAGGAATATTTCAAATTGTGTATTTTCATTCGAGCTTCATTCAGCTAATTTGAAAACAAAAATTAAGTTTTTTTGAAAAATTATTATCTTAATCTCATTTATGATTTTGTTTATTTTTTATTTTTCCCTTTTATGTTTTTGTGTTTTTGTGTTTGTGTAGTATATGAGTGATTGAGTTACTTCATTACTAATTCCAATAATGATAAATTATTAAAGAGACTACTCTTTGACCCGAAAATTAAATAAACTATATCAATGTGAATGTTGGAACTTATGATATTTTTTATGGAAAACACTCTCATTATTATTGTGGAATTAGATGACCAGACAGTTGTCCATAAAATTGGAAAATAATTCACTTGTGGTGGAAAATCCAAAAACCAATTTAACTTTTTCCATAATTTGTACCTCAAAATAAAAAACCAGTTCTATATTTACTAGGATTTTTTCAATAAGACAAATAGTAATACATGATGAAAGTTTCTTATGTATAAATACCATCTCAATGAACTCATATAGATTATAGAATTCCATAAATACATGGAGTAGAATCAATAATTTTTCAACCTCCAGTTGGATCCAAAAACATTGAAATTAATATATTCATCATGAATATTACTCAATATATTGTTTATTTTTTTTGGTAAAATGAGTGAATATCTTAGTGGTTACCTTGAAAATTTTTGGGAAATGTGTGGCACTATTGGTTATAGTGGAGTATCAAAGGATGCTATAAAGCATAACCTATTTCCAATATCATTGAGATATAATGATAAATATCATACCTAGAGAATACCTTATCACTCTATTCTCACATGTTATTCAATTTGACAAGAATTACTAGCTATGTACATTCACCTATCTGAATCTGTAATGCTAATAGACGTTGATATAGTAACCAAACTGTAATATACAATTATGGATAATATTTTAGTACTTATATAGTGGAATATGAACAATCACAATGTTCTTTATAGATGCAATAGTTAGGAGAACAGTCATGAGGAAGGTTCCTGAAATATTTTTGATTATTTTTGAAGATATACTAACCAATATATTTCAATGGAATTCATAACATGAAATAAAAAATAGTGTAATGGATAAGATTGAGACAACCACTATGATTAATTCCAAATTTGATTATATTCCAAACAAAAATCGATGATCTATATATTAGTATAAGTTTGCAGGTTAAATTCATTAAACACACTACATGCAATGAATGTAGAGACAACCATGAAATTTTAGAGTGTCCAAACATGAGTGATGGTCCCTATACTATTAATTGGGTTATATATCATAAAATCATGCACCGAATATGTTTCTATATTATTAAAATCCTATATGGAAAGAAATTTCAAATTCATTATGTGGTGGATTGAAAAAAAAAATCTACAACCATTGGTATGGATACTACAAAGTTATAGTCCACATAAATGTTAGAATCTAAATCCAAAGAAATAAATAGACCCATAATAATAAATAAAACAACACCATAAAGGCATATATCAATTAGGGTATCCAAACCCTTATCTGATATAACCACCTCAACAATGAAATGAACAAGTTCCCCAACAACTGTAACAAGAGATAAAGTCAATCATTGAAAAGATGATATATAAATTCATCACCACTATTTAAAATATATTTCAAAATTAGGTAGAAACAATATGATGCCTACAGAAACAAATTAGGAAAATAAAAAATGATCTCTCAATAAGATAACTGCTAATATTTCCATGTAATATTGGAAATAATCCCAGAGAGGATGCTAAGAAGGTAACATTAAGAATTCGTAAAGAGCTCTCAGAAATATCCCTAGAAATGAATAAGGTAACAGAAGGTGATTACGGGGATGGTCCTCTGTAACCATTGGAATTGGTTGTTGAGAGTGATTTAGTTTCATCAGAAAAAGAAAACCTAATAAGAAATAAGAAATTTTTAAAAATATAAGGAGGTGTGAAATCCTTATGCACCACCCTTACCTTTTCCTGAACATATGAAATAAAGAAAAGTGTATAAAATATTATAAAAGTATATAAAAGTGGTTTATAAACTCTATATCAAAATTCCATCTAATAAGGAAACAAATCATGTGGCCACCTATGAAATTTCTATGAAGGAACTTCTATCAATCAAAAGAAAGATAGAGGATTTGGGCACCATTTCTTGGAATAATTAATTATCTATACTGGTTCAATATGATATTCCACCAATTATTCATGACCATGTGAGTTTTTCAAATCCATTAACCATCATGAACCAATGAGTTTTTGAAATCTCAACATAAATTAGGAGATATAATTAATATAGCTTCCTTTAGAGAATTCTATAAGTTAGGTCTCAAATAATTGAATGTCACTTGTTTTCAATTCAATTATTTTATCGATCAATTAAATTTCCTAATGTGATATTATAAGATAGGTTGGTAACGTTGAGAAATTTTAATTTTAAACTCACTTCATAATTCTTGATTGAAAGAGGATTTAGAGGTTCCATATTATTTAAGAAATACGGTTCTTGTAATATGAACATTATTGATTTATTTCCATCAATGAGTTATTATTTTTTGTAGGCGATGAAAAAGAATCTTTTAATTTACTCATGGCTATAAAATCGGTATCACTATTGGGAAATAATCCCTCAAGAAGATATTGAAATATTTTTGGTCGAATGTGTTTGTTGAAAAAGAATGTTTCCATGGACATTTGTAGTGGTATTGAAATATTTTTCACTAGAAATGATAACAATGATCCAATATAGAAGAATGTATTCCCCTGAAATAGTTAAGAAAATTTGGTAAAAAAGGTGATGATGTTTCCTAGTGTTTATCATATTTTTGGCGTCTAAAATGTAGAATAACGTTAACATTTGTAAAAATGGATTTCCTTTAAAGACTTATAAAAATATGGAAAAGGAATGAGTTTTGAAAAGCCTGAGTTTCATGAAGGGTGTTTCTTGAAGTTGTGGAACATCGCGAATGATCATTGTGAATGCATAAATATTTTACGCAAATCTTCTTGACTATGAGAAGAACTACGAATGTGAAATTCCCATGTTTCTTTATGAAGATAGGGAGCATCATGAATGATATTGATGTTCTTTGTGAAATGGTTATGATTTCGATGGATGATTTTGGTGTTGATGAAAACACTTATAAACACGCCTCTACTGCCTTTAGAAAATTTAAGAGACTTAACAAAGATTCTAATGCTCCGGAATTGTGAAGGTGGATCACGAAGGTAGTTCTCACAAAAATGTTCATAAAGAAAGGAAGTTTTTTATGGATATAAAAATCAACCCAAAATTATGAGCATCACAAAAATATTGAAGTTCACAAAGACTATAAAATATTATCAAAAGTTGTGAGCTTCGCGGAGGATAGCTGAGCTTCAGGAAATAAGTTATCTTCATGAATAATTGTTTCTTTATAAATGATATTTGAGTTTTGTGAAAGAGTTGTTCTTTGTGAAGGTAGTGAGGATCATGAATACATTGAAATAGAATTTCCCAATAAACCTATTGTAAATTGATATTCATAAACTCAATTAAAGTGGGAATTCAACAATGAGTCTATCTAAAAAATAGGATATATTATTTATAGTTAATGAAGGGGCCTACATGTCCAGAAATTGAGTGTGAATCATTTAAATTTTTGTGAGAAAAGGAAGAGGAAGAAGGTGATCCTTTCCACCTACAATGAGCCATCATAAAAGAGTTAGTGTGTGGCCCTTGGGAAATAGTGATCTATCCCAAAACATTTTAAGGGAAGTGAGTCTGGGAACAGATGTAATATAGTATAAAGCTTGTATTTTTGTATTGATACTTAGGGGATTTGGCACATCAACACATTATCGTTGTTTTCTCATTCGATGAATCCCGGAGTGGGGGAACCATGTAAAATATTTGTGTCCCCTGCATGATTTTATTAACGTTCATATGTTTCTATGGGAGAAGGGGAGAGGAGTGTTTTATTTAATGATGAAAAAGGATTGAAGGGGTAGTTATTTTAATCTTCCATTCCTTGATTCACCCACCTCTGAGGGAATTTCACCTAGTTGGTATAACAATTATTATCTGAGACATGTTTTGAAAGTCAGTGGTTCTATATCAGTATAATAAATTGAGATTTTCAATCACAAGTGGATTCTGATCATTGAGGGGAATAAACATAAAATAGATGAATCAGGTTAAGAATTATTTTCAACCTTCAGGAATGGATGTATTTAAAGTATCTATACATGAAATATCATCCAATATTGATAGTGGTGCTTTATCAGATGCTGAATAAAGGGGATTGGATGTATACGCAAAAGTATTCATTACTTTAGGGGGATCCCTATCCAATGTAATATATAAAAAGGTGATTTTTTTGTAAATCATAACATGAAATATGAGAAAATCCATTTAATATTTATGAGATTGACTCAAAAGTCAAAGAAGAAAAGCTATGAATTTTATGTAAAAGGTTTGAGGATATAAAAATGCACCTTATTGAGTCTGTTAATGAATTATTTTACTGGGTAAATGATGTTGTGGAAGATATGTATGGTTTTAGATAGATTATTGAATATTTAATGATTATTAAGAACATCTTGAGATTACATCCACTTCGATTCAATCTAAAAGTTTTTGTATTGGAAGAAAAATATCTAAAAGAGATGACATTGGATAACATTAATAGTAATCTTATTTCCTAGGAGATTAAGAATGAAGATAAAGATTATGTGGAAAAAGGTAAGTCTAGAGAAGAGGAATTTAAGGCCATAAAGAGGATCACAATTGAATATGATCAGGATGAAGAAGAGACAAATTAGGTGATGTCATTACATTCCTCAAATATTCAAAGCGGAAAAGGTATGTTCTAATGGAAACTCTCAATTGGATGATTTATATGTTGAAATGTTGGAAATATTACAGAAAGGTGTCCCTATAAGTTTCATTAATATCAAGAGGTAGAATTTGAAATTCCCAAGAATAAGAATTTATCATATATGAAAGGAAAGAAAAAGTTTAATAAAAAAATTTCAGATTTAAAAGTATTATTTCAAAAGAAGATGACAATTTAGTAGAATCAGAGGTAGATGAATTGATGGACTGGATGGATCATGAAAAAATATATATGGTTGTAGTTTTCAAGAGTTCCAAAATAAGGAATGACAATGAAAATGATGAAGGAGAAGTTGAATGAAGATTTGTCCTTCAGGTCAAATTGGAATCCACTATTTAGGGAATAAATGTTTGGAGAGCCAATATGAAGAAATCCAATAATGTGGTCTATGAAGACAAGAATTATATGAAGTATTAGGAAGAAGAGAAGTCTTAGATAAAAGAATAAATTAAAAAACTGATGTCTTCAATACCATAGTGCTCAAAAAATGTCATTGAGTACAACATAAAAATTGAGGAACAAAAAATAGAAATCAATAGTTTTATTAACACTAGAAAATATCCAATAAAGTGTGTCGAATAACATGAATAAGAAGTCTTCGGCAAACAAAAAAGTGTTAGGGATCAGAAAACAATCTTTACACTTGAAAAGACATCATGAAAGTAGTTTATTCAGGAAATAGAAATGATGAATGTGCAGAATAGAGGTACATTATATCAAAATAAACAGCCAAATCCAAATGATAAGGCTAGAGGGAGGCTTGATAAAAAATAGAAATCCGTAGTGGTTGAAGTCAGATAAAAATATCCTACTATGATATTAGAGATTAATGTGGTAAGAATCAGAACCAAAAGATTATGAGAACCTAAGAGAGAACTAACAGTGAATTATTTATACATAAGAATGCACCTAACATAATATGTTATTGTTGAGGAAATATGGGACACTCAAAAAATGTATATTCGATATATAAGAGGTACCATAGTAAGCATAACCAATAACAGAATCCATTAAAAACTAAATATTCTATAAAATAATTTAAAGGTCACCATTTTTGGTGTGAAGGATTGAAGCACATGTTAAGATACTTCTCATTGATAATGTAGAGAAATGATTTGAATTAGAATGAATGTGTTCATTATAAAAAATTCAACATATCATTAAATGAGCTAAATATGAAAAATTGGTTTTAATTTATATATGATGAAGCTATTCTATCATACATAGAGGAAGATAAAGATCATCAATCTATACCGGATATGATGTCAAACACATGAATAAAAAAAAGAAAAGAGTTGAATAGATAGTGGTTATAGAGATTTCTTTTAAAGCATCAGATTGCACTGAAATATGGATCATGGATAGTTTATCCACCTATCATATGACAAGAAATAAGGATATGAATATTAGAATTAGGTATGATAGGAAATGTGTCATAATATTTGGTAAAGATGAAGGTCAAAATATTTTTGGCTAATAAAAATACATGTTTGGTGGAAGGACATGAAACATGAGAGTGCATTGGTTGTTGAAGGTCTCATTCACAACTTGGTATGTTTAAGCCAACCATGTGAATGAATAAATTCTATAATGATTTCACAGAAATTATGTATCATAATGGAAAAACATTTTATAGTATTTTGGAAGGGAAATAATTCAAAGGAAAATATCTACCTTGTAAGTAGAGAGGAAGATATGTTCCATTTGACCAAGGAAGAAGAAAACAAGTTATGGCATAAAAGTCTTGGTCACTTGAGCAAAAAAATCATGGATGATATAGTGAAATATGATTCAACTAGAGACCTCATCAGGTCATCACATGATCTTACTCATACATGTGATTCTTCACTACCAAAAAATTGGGCAAGGCCAATGCCACACTTTTATCAGCACTAACGAAAAGCACTGATAAATGGGCTACCTTTATCAGTGCTAAAAAAAGTGCTGAGAAACATACCTCTTTATCAGCAATTTTTTTAGCGCTGATAAAGGTACCCCTTTTTAATAGCCCCTTTTTAGCACTGTTAAAGGTACCCCCCCTTTATCAGCACTTTTTCATTAGCGCTGATAATGGGGTGTCTTTATCAGCGCTTTCAAAAAAAGTGTTGATAAAGTGTCTACTTCAAAACAAAAAATAATTAAAAAAATATTTTAATATTTAAATATATAGATATCGTTATATTGATATAAATATAATATATATTTTTAAAATATAATTTTAAATATATTTTAGATTAGTACAAATATACAGTTACACAAAATATATAAGATATTTAAGGAAAATGGATTATAAAAAAATTAAAAAAAATATTTTTAATTAATAATTTGCTAATTATTATGGATTAATAGTCATTTAATAACAATTTGATAACTAAAAAAAATTAAAAAAATATCCAAAATATGTTGAAAATGCAACTCGAACTTCAAACGACCATAACTTTTGATACGGGTGTCCGTTTGAGCAATACCACATATCAAATCGAAGAATGCGACGAGATCCACATCGATCTGACCAGGGGGACCTCGGTAAAGTTTTCTTAGAGGCAAAAGGCATAGAAGGCCTCCAAAATTGAATTTTTAGTCAGGGTTCCATGATTTTTTAACATTTTTTGGATTTTCATCCTCGTTTAAGGGGGTATTATTGGATTTTTTTGGAGGGGAATGAATTTATTCCAAGGTATTACATTCATATAGATAATATTTCTTTGAATGTTTATTATTTTTTATAATTAAGTACTATTTATAATCAAATATATAACTATATGTATATATTTTTTATATGTTCACACCTAAAAATTTAATTGTAAATATAAATAATAAAATATATTTACATATAAAATATATTAGCTTTATCAAAATAATAAATAATATCCATTTTATTTAAAATACAAATATATGAATATTTACATACCTATATATTAATCTAACTATATATATATATATATTAATATAACTACACATATATATATATATTTATATAAATTTAAATATAAATATTAATATCACTATAAATATATATTAATATAAATATATATTTAAATTAATATAAATGTATATTTATATTAATATAACTATATATATCTATATTAATATAAATATATATTACTATACGAATAAATATAACTAAATATATATATAAATAAATAGATATATCACTAATATGAGAACAATTCAATATAGGGGAGTGGAAAAGGCTTCAGGCGTGCATGGGGGATGTCTTGAGATCAAATATGGGTGGAGGCAGGGACATGCTCCGATGGGGGAATCTGGGGCCAGTGCTGATAAAGGGTAGTGGGGTGCGTGTGGGAGCTGGAGGGTGGCAGAAAAGCACTGTAAAAGGGGGCTCAAGCGCTATAAAATCCCCCCCGATTGGAAGTATTTTTTTCTTTTTTTTAATTTTTTTGTAACTTTTATCATTGCTCAAAAAATCGTTGTAAAAGGGGGGCTCAAGCGCTATAAAAGCCCCCCCGATTGGTAGGATTTTTTTTTATTTTTTTAAAACTTTTATCAGTGCTCAAAAGAAGTGATGATTAAAGGGTTCTTTTATCAGTGCTAAAAAGAAAGCGCTGATAAAGGACCCTTTTATCAGTGCTATGTTTTAGAACTGATAAAAGTCCCCTTTTATCAGTGCTTTATTTAGCGCTGATAAAACGGGTCTTTGTCAACACTTTTTGGAGCGCTGAAAAAGTGGACCCCCCTTATCTTCACCCACATTTATAGCGCTTTTATTGAACAGTTAAAGGCCATTTTTAGCATGGATAAAAGCTATATTTGTATTAGTTCTTGTAAAAAAAGTAAGATAATTCAAAATACATATAAGGTAAAAGATAAGAGGTCACGAAAATTGCATGAGTTGGTGCATAGTAATGTGTGAAAACCTATTTTACTAAGTTATTTTAATTGGAGGAGATATTATATTCTCCTAATTGATGATTTTAGTAGAATATAATAGGTTTCAATCATCACCCACAAATGTGAGGTGTTCAGTTTCATAACGACTTGTCAAAGGGGTGTGGAAAAGATTTTAGGTCAAAGAATCTAGAAGATCCGAACAGATAATAGAAAATAATTCAAAAATATCAAAGTGTAGGATTATCTTGAGAAACATGGGATAAGGAACCATGTTTCAATAGTAATAAATCCACAAAAAATGGAGTGGTTGAGAGAATAAATCAAATTATCAACAACATGGCTAGAACAATTCTCATTGAGAAAGACCTTTCAGAAACTTTTTGGATAGAAGAAATGATAAAATCAGTCTACACATCAAATGAAGCCTTATTATATATAAAATAAGATAATTCTCCATATGAGATATGGTATAGGAATAATCCAATGTTGAATTTCTTTTGAGTCTTCAGATGTTAGTGTTTTATTCTCAATAAGGGGAAACATAGGAAGTTTTAATCCTGTGGAAATGAAGGGATACTTCTTAGCTACTCAATGAATTGAAAAATATATAAATACTTCAATAAGATATTGGGAAGGTTAGTTATAAGTAATTAGGTTAATATAGTATTGAATTAGTATAATATTCCACAAATACATGATTATTATCTGAATGATAATGATGAAGAGATATGAAGATCTAACGATGTTCCAATTCTAGAGGATAATTCAGAAAAAGATTCATATAATGAAAAGAATATGAAAAAAAAATATCTGTTAAAAGATTGAAGATATGAGATGGGATTTATAGATAGAATATAATTGATTATCATACAATGACAGTATAGATGAGTAGGATAAAAGCTCTATGACAATCATAATTCTTATCATAGGTATAGAAAAAATGTTTTTCATAAGCTGTTAAGGATGGAAACTGGGTACATTCTATGAATGAAGAGCTTGACCAAATTGATGCTACATATAAATGGGAGATTGTTTGGAGGCCAACAGATAATAATTCATTTTGGACAAAATAGTGTTTTCTTAAAAATATGAATGAAAATGGCACAATGATTTAAAAAAATTAACAACTAGTGTGAAATGGGTACTCTTAGGTAGAGGGTATCTATGTTGAAAAAATATTTTCACTTGTTTCAAGGATAGAGACTATTAGATTATTCCTATCCATAATAGTTTAAAAACGTTCAATGTTTTCCAGATGGATGTCAAGTGTTAAAATATTAATGGGGTTCTAGATGTAGTAGTATATATTGGGAATCTAGATTATTTTTTCTCATTGATGAAGATGGGAACACAATTCTTTTTTAAAGAAGGAATTATTTGTGTTAAAGCATGCCTTGAGAGTATTGTATTCCAAGATAGATAAATTTTTTATGAAGATCAAATTTTAGCATATGGGATTTGATTACAATATATATGTCAATAATGAAATTAATCAATTCTTAATGGTGCTGGTATATGTTGATGAAATAATTTTTGGCAGATCAGATGAAGCGCAGTTCACTCAGTTCGAAGAATTTATGAAAAGTGAATTCAAAATGTTAATGAATGGAAAACTCAAATTTCGAATGGTTTACAGGTGAATTAAGGAAATAATTGAACATTAATTTATCAATACAAATATGATAAGGAGGTTTAGAGAAGATTTGGAATGGATAATTCCAAGGAGAGGATGAGTTAGGGGGTAGTTGAATGAAAATTTCATGTTTTTATGAAGGAAATGCAGTTAATGTAACAAAATATAGGAAAATCATTAGTAGTCTATGGTACATGACAGTGACAAGACCCGATATTGTTTTCTTCACATGCTAACAAACATGATATAAAACAATCCCAAGGAATGTTACTTTCTTATAGTGAAAATTATTATTCAGTTTATCAAGGGAATTCTAGATTTTAGTTTGATTTATAATGATATCATAGAAAGAGTTATTGCGATATATAGATATATATATATTGGTCCAGATCATATGATGATTTAATGTCAATGTCAGGTGATTCATTATATCATGGTAGATTGTGTATTTCTTGGATAAGCTAGAAAAAATATTTTATGTTGTTAAGCACGACATAATCTGAATATATTGTGGTTACTGAAGCATGCATGAAACTATTGTGGATACAAAAGCATCTCGATGATATGGGAGTCGAGGTAAAGTCTCCGATTATAATCCATTTTGATAATTCAAGTGCTATAAATCTTGAAAAAATATAGTCCATCACTCAAGGAATAAAGTATCATTTTATAATGTATAAGGTAGAGAAAGGGCTGATGATTTTGGAGTATGTGACAATAGAACTATAGGTTTCAGACATTTTGACAAAGGCGATACCCAAATAATCTTTTGAATGACATCTAATGGATATTGGAGTTCATTTTACTCTCCTTAGATGAAAAAGTGTGAATGTGGGACCCCATCTCCCTGATGTATGTTGTGTTTTTATCAAATGTACTAATCTATGTTCTTTACCCTATTAGAGATAATAATGGGGTGACCATAAGGTTCTTTTAAAAAGGGGGAGTAGTGACATTGGGGGGGGGGGTCAACATTTTAAAAGTTGTAGGTTTTCGAAAAACCATGAAATGTTTTTATGACATGATTCCAATTAGGTGTCATGTGGAAATATTTCATGGTTTTTAGAGGTTATCATGGACATCATTAAGCATTCCAATGTATGAGATTTTAAAAAATAATGTATGGGGAGTTTTATATATAATGATGCTAACGATGATTGATCAAAGGATACATATCATGAAATATAGAGTTTGTGATGAAACCGGTTTAGTGGTTTTTGGAATTATGTGATTCATTGATGAAATTTCTATGATACTCTTGTTTCTCATGCCGATCATGGATCATGTGGTCTTATAGTATGCATTCTGTAAATCTTTTATCCCTATCAAAATCACCAAAAGATAATGATTGTATATGACGGAAGAAGCTCTAACAATGTATAAAACTATGAAGAGTTTTCAACAAACCCAAAGTGGGTATTGTTGGGCCAAAATCCATAAAGGTTACATTGATGTATTTTTGAGATGATTGTTTTTATTGTGAAAGCATTTTTCCATGGATATTTTTGGTGGCCTAAATATATCATTGTCTAGGAACATTAAAAAAATATCTAAGGAAAAGGAATGGATGAATTGGAAGTGATTAAGAAAATTGTGTACAAGTTGTGATGATCATTCACAGCGTTATCCAAATTTCAGGTGTCCAAAATTTAGAGGATGGCTAGCATTATGAAAATGGATTTAATTGAAGGCCTTAAAAAAATATTGAAAATGTATGAGTATTGAAAATACTAGGTTTCTCAAATTGTGTTTCATGATGGTGTGGATCTTCATGAATGATAATTTCAATTTTTTGGATATTTGACAGTAATATCCTTGACTACGAGAAGCTTCACAAATGGGAAATTACCAGAGTTATTTGTGAAGACAGGGAGAATCATTAATGAGATGGTATAACATCATCAAATGCGGATGACATGGATTGAATATTCGGGAATCAAAATAAATACCAATAAATAGGCATCTACCTCTACATAAAAGTAGCGTGACTTAATGAAGATTCTATGGAACTGGATTCATGAAGGAAGTTCTTGTGAAAACGTTTATGAACTACGTAAGTTCATGAAGGCTATTTTTTGGTCCAAATGGGGATGAGATACCATGAGGTAGGGGGTGGAGAGAATTTGGGTATGAATATTCTATCCTAAATTCTTCCTTCCCCAATAGATCTTGACCCCTTTATTATAAGGGCCATTTTTTTCACTTAAGTGTTAATGATGATATTATTAATTCCTTCATTATTCTATGATGATGTGATGATGCCTTTAATGTAATGTATGAAGTAAAGAACAAGGATGCAATGATTTATACTTGGTTCACCCTCATTGTGATACATCCAAGGATAAAATAATGATAATGATCAAATTGTAGAAAAATCACAAAGGATCAGTGTCGATAATGATGGTTTAGGCTAAACCTCATTTATACCTTGCCTCACAACCTTTACAAGGTTTTGGGTCTGCTCAATCCATTTCCAAGGGTAACTCCCAATTCATCTTTCTCTAGCTCACTACCAATGGAAAGGATCACATTCTTCCTCTTCCCTCACTCACTCGTCTTGGAAGGGATTAAACTACAGTTTATGGACTTATAGGTCCCTTAATTATATCTATTGAATACATAATTAGTTTTATATAGATACTCTATTGAAGTTACACTTTCATCCAATATATAAATACCACTTTACAATATATGTGGTGGTAAATGAATTCTGAAATTCTTTTTTAATGCTCATTGCCTTCGCTGAGATCCTCTTTCGAAATGATCAGATAGCCCCTCACGAAGCTCATAAATTTCTAAAAGATCACTTATCCTTTATGAAGAGAAACTATTACATGAAGCACAACTATCCTTCATGAAGATCCTTCCTTTCATGAAGAATACTTATCCTTTGCAAATTACTTTAAATTCATGATGCTCAGAACATTTGGTTGGGTATAATATCCTTTGACAACTTCTTCGCATGAAACTCTTTCGCAAACCAACATCAAAAACCACCTTTGTGGAACAACTTCACAAAATTGGAGCCTTAAGATATTTGTATCTCACACTAATTTTATGGAGGGAATATAGGCCTAGTTATAGGAATATCCACCGATTCTCGAACCTTCCAGCAATGTCTTGACCGTTTTGTGATGCTCCCACTTTTCTGCTGCGATGCTCCATTTTTCGAAAATAACAATGGAAATTTCTTATCCAAAATGATTTTCATAATCTAGGAGATTTTATAAAAACCATTGCTCCACCATGATGCTCCACTCAAAATTCTCCTCACCTTTACAGTTCGTGATGCTCATCATTGTTGCTTAGATCACCGCCAGCTTTCGTTGATCCATCAGGAAACACTCTTTTCAAAGCCCATCTCCACAAAACATATGCATTTTCCCTATTTTAATAAGGCCATAACGAGAATAAAATTTTCACGATGCTATCCAAACTCTAAATTTTGGACCCCAAAAATTTGGAAAACACTAGGAAATGGTGTCACCTTACGTATGAAATTTTGCGAACCCCATTCCTGTCATGAATTCCTCAATCATGGAACTTTTTTAATTTTCTTAGTAAAAAAATATCTATACTCCATAAATATACTTAGAAACCCACTTTTTCAACAAACAAAATCAACCCAAGAGATACATCACTGTTACCTTGAGGGATTTTTTGCAAACCTCTAAAAACAATAACCATGAATTGAGAGCCTCAAGAAATTATTGATGTCCATGAAGGATATAAAAGATGGACAAAATTTCTGAGTTTCATGAAGGCCAGTTGAGGTTCATTTAAGAAGTGACCTTTGTGAAATTTGTTTTCCTATTGATGGCTATTTATGCTTCGCAAAAGAGGTGTGATTCATGATTAAAGTGTGCATCTCGATTTATTTAAATGGGATTTCTTATAAAACATATGGTAATATGAAATTAATCAGCCAAATGAAAGTGGTACATGAAAGAAATCAAATATCTACAATAAGGGATGTATTCATTATGTTTAATGAAGGTACATACAGGTACATAAATGAAGTGTGAATCTTTTCCAGAGTAGTGAGTAATGGAAGAGGAATAAGGTGATCAATTCCATGGGAAGTGAGACATTAGATGTGAGTTAGAGAGTGACACTTGGGATGTAGTGAGCTATCCATGAACATTTTAAATGAAGTGAGAATAGGCATAGAAGTGATATAGTCTAAACCTTGAATTTTGGTAGTGAGCCTTCGTGGATTTGGTACATCAACTCATCACCATTGTTTACTCCTTGGACGTAGCCCTATGATGGTGAACCAAGTAAAATTGTTGTGCCTCATGAATGATTTCATCTATATTAATACTTTGCTATTGGATAAGGAGATAAGAGTGTTAATTTTTTTGATGAAAGGACATCCAAAGGGTTAGATTTTTAATCTTCAATACCCAAATTCACCCACCTTTCTGGATATTTAACATAGTTGGGACAACAATATCTTATAGAGTTTGAAGGTAGTTGAGATTTTTCCATGCTAGAGAATTACTTAAGATATATTGAAATTCATGGTGGGATATCCCTATCTATTTAAATAGTAGGTAAATGAATAATTCCATACTAATAATAAACAACATTATTTATAATTTTCACCTAGCCAATGTGGTCATTACTGGTAGCGTGAAATAACTGTAGATATTATGGAGAGTGAAAAAACAACAACATTTGTACCCATTTTCCTAAACCCCATGGATGTAAATTAGCCCCCCATCATCACTGAAATATGACTGCTTGGGAGGGAATGAAAACTTTTCAATTATTTTATACCCTTCCCTCAATGATTATCAAGAAGTAGATTAATTATAAGTTTTTAGAAGAGGACACCTAGTAATTGGATAGATTATTTACGATCTTAATATAATAATCCCAATAATTTTAACCCCAAATGTGATCTTAGAAGAAGGATCCATGTTATAAAGGCAACCATAATGAATGATAAACCATCATATGAAGGATTTTGATAAAAAAGAAGTGATTGAGGGTTTGAGTACTAGAATAATCTATCCAATCTTACATATTCCATGGGAGAGTCCCTTACAAGTAATACCAAAGAAGGAAAGTTTTATAATGAACTCAAATGAATAAAAATAGATAATTCCACCATATATGATTATAATAAGGAGGGTATTTGAAAACTATCACAACAGGAATGATTCTACATAGAATAACCATTTTCCACTCCCTTTTGAGGATCAAATTATATAGTTCCTAGTGGATTAATTTTTTTTTTCACCTTGTATGGTTTTTTAGATATATCCAAACACTTATTACTTATAAAAAACTGTGAAAATTTCAATTTTAGGTGACTTTATAGGAAATTTACTTATCACTGATGTCATTTGGCATGTGAAATTATCCATCCACATTCCAACATTGTTTTCTATCCATTTTTCCTGATCTTGTGGAATACATATTAAAAGTCTTCCTGGATGATTTTTTTATATTAAACCATTTGATATTTGATTTAGTATAATAGTGTTAATCTTAAAGATATTTGAGAAAATAAATTTGGTTCTGAATTGTGAAAAGTTTCAATTTATAGTGAAACAATGGTATAGTTTCGGGATTCAACATTTATTAGATAAGAACTTCAGTTGACCCAGGGAAGATTATAGTAATGGTTAACCTACCAATCCCAACATCAATATGATAAATTCAATGTTTTATTGGGAATTTAGGATTCTAAAAACATTTCATGATAGTTTTGTGAAATATTTTTTAACTTTTGAAAAACTTTCTAATGAAGTATTCAATCTAAGAGTGTGATATTGCATTCTCTAAATCATTTTAGTTACTCAGAAAAATATTAGCCGAGGCCCAAATTATGATGTTTCCAAAATAG
Source organism: Viscum album (assembly GCA_963277665.1). Taxonomy (NCBI): domain Eukaryota; kingdom Viridiplantae; phylum Streptophyta; class Magnoliopsida; order Santalales; family Viscaceae; genus Viscum; species Viscum album. The sequence goes on from OY728144.1 coordinate 399,959,454, forward strand.
ATGATTTGTTAAAGATTATGTGAGATAGAATCAATTATTCTATGGGTGAAATGCTTGGACATGAAGTTAACCGTATGTTTAGGCATATCTATTATAAAATTCATGAAATCAATGAGGCCCAAACCAGTAACACCATCATAGAGAATGATATATTGACAGTGGAATTATAATTTGAATGACTTTGGTCATATCTAGTGTTGTTAAAAGTAATTATATTTATGGATCATGTAATACAGAAATATATTTTGAACATGAAGGATGTGAATCCAGGACTGATTCAGTGGTTGATCTTTCTCTTAGAATTCGACATAGAAATTCATGAAATAACGAAGAAATAATCCTATAACAAACCATTTATTTCATATAGATCGACCGAAATTTTAAGAGGATGAATATAGAGATATCCGTAAGGATTTCCCTAATGAACATATATTTTCAGCAATGTAGGAACCTCGAATGTGGTTCCCTCATATTGCTAATATGTGGAAATGGGGACAATTCACCTTGATCTCTCCTTCAAATAAAAAAATTAATTTATAAGAAGAAGATAAAAAATATTTATTGGAAGACCCAATAACTTTATGATTATGGAGATATATAATTATCCATCATTTTGTGATTTAAGATAAGGTTCAATAGATTTTAGACTTTTTTACACTTCCCTATCTTGGGGACACCATGGAATATGCCAAAACACTATAAAAATATTAAAATATAGTTTAATTTAGGAATGCATGAAAAAATATTATTGATATTTAATAACCCATTATTATATATTCCAATGTATGGGTGACATTGTTTGTAGATAGAAAATACCATAACAACCCATTTTGTAAGTGTATATATTTGAGTATGGGGTATTAAATTTATAGGGAAATTCCCAAGGTATTATAGAAATGATTAAATAATTATTTTTGTGGAATATATCTCCCACTGGGTGTAATCCATAGATATGAACCACAACACATCCATGGATTTCATCTTCATTATCATGAAAAATATTTTTAGCCATATCATAATTCTAAGGTTTAATATAATTGAAAAGGGAACATGTTTTGGAAACACAGTGTCATGGAATGTGCTAAACAATATAGACTGAAATATGATATAGACAGACTTTATCATCCTCAATATATTGGTCATGTGGGGGTGTTAAATTGAGAGCTCCTAAATATTCTTAGCGAGATGGTGGAAGCCTTAGGAAAAGACAGGGAAAATCACTTTATGATGATCTATGGGAATATAAGATAACATTCGACAAAATTTTGAGCATGGGTCATGTCCACTTGATTTATTGAATGAGATGACATTTTACAGTGTCAATGGAACCCAAGGCATATTAGGTAATTATAGAATTAAATTTTAATATCAAAATTATAGAGGATAAATGTAAGATACAACTATTCAAATTATATGAAATAAAAAGAGAGGAAAATGAAAATTCCATAGGCTAGAAGGATAAGAAATAGGTGATCCACAATCAAATGATTTATTGAAATAAATTCAAACTCAGAGATAATGTTTTTCTCTTCGACTCACAGTTGATGATTTTCTAAAGTATATTGAAATCGTAGTGGTTTGAGTCCTTTATGGTCATCCAGTAATTCCGTCATAATGTGGTAAAAATCCAAAGATATGAAGGAAAGTCATTCAAGGTCAAAGGGTTGTTCTTGAAGCCCTAAAAATATATGGATGTCTTGGTTTGAACAATTTATACCATTCAATTTTGTTAAAAAGGATCCTAAATGTCACGACCCATCCCCTGAGGCCCGTGCCGTGACTAACCCCATGCCCACCTTCCATAGGGTAGGGGCTGGAGACTATCATCAAAGGAATATTCCTTAAAACTGGGAAGGAATTTCCTTTATGACCTATAAACACATGCAACCAGGAACCTAACAAGAAATTAACACAAGTCATCTTCATAGCAAATAGAGTGATGAAAGTAAAAATGGGACGGAATACAAGACCAACAGTAACAGTACAAGTACAACTGAAATACAATATAACTAAAGAAAAATAAAGGCACATACAGGGTTGTCCTCTGGTTCTTACTCGAGGGGTAGGTACATATCACCTCCACAACACTCCATGTCCCCCAGTATCCTCTACAAACCGACATGCCGTATTGTCCACCTCCGAGAACCATCAAGTCTTGGTACCCTTTTCCTCAGTCAGCGTTATCCATCGTCTGCATCCAACACAACAAGGCGCGGGTATAGCCTATGCAGGGGTGAGTATAACAATACTTAGAAAGGAACCCGAGACCCCCCAAGTTCTCACAAAATCCACCAAGGATAAAACACAAAGTATGAAATCAACAGATAACTCTACTTAGGTATATGATAATACATATACCTAAGTTATCAAGTAATCAATCTCAATCATGAGGAAACACAGAGGTATTGACTTATCTCACACAAGGTATATCTTTTGGAAGATTAGTAGAGATGAATAGATGTAACTACCAAATCATCTTACTCCATTAAGAGGCTCTGCTAATAACTTACACAGAATCGCTAGGAGCTGACCCACATAGTATCGCTGGAGCTGACCCACACACGATCGCTATGAGCTGACCCACACAAGATCACTAGAGATGACCCACATAGGATCGCTAGGAGCTGGCCCACATAGGATCGATAGGAGATAACCCACACAGGATCGCTAGGAGCTGACCCACACAGGATCGCTGGAGCTGACCCACACATGATCGCAAGGAGTTGACCCACACAGGATCGCTGGAGCTGACCCACACATGATCACTATGAGCTGGCCCACACAATATCTCTAGTAGATAACCTGCACAAGATTTCTAGAACCTGACCTGCACAAGATCGCTAGGAGCTTACCCCCATAGGATAGCTAGGATCACTCTTCTCGTCACAGCCAACTACTGGGATTCCACACTAGGCTTTCTCGTATCCTAGAGAGTCCTCTTCCCAAGCCATAGGTAGATTCTACTACTACATAGATGTCCCACAAAGAAGTATCTAAATGTTTTGCCACATCTTAGGGGTCTCAATGCAACATATGGTGCGTCAATAGGACGTCCGGTCTGTGAGTTATTAGCCTTTTAGTCCAGGGGCTCGGTTTGATTCATGCACCATCCAACCTGACCATACCCTGTCATAATCCAAAACTCTAGTGGGGTATACTCAAAGGGACCTCCTCGCTCCGAGGATTCCGACGTTGTTGAGGGTTCTTCAAATGGACATCCCATTCCAATGTTATGGCCCAAGTAAAGTATAGGTTTGTATCAGGTCTAGGCCTGGTCCGACCCGGTCGGACCGACCCGACTTGACCTAGCGTGGGTCGAAATGGTTCGGGTCAACCAATCCCGTGGTGTGGATCATCCCGCTGGGTGTTCTGGTAGGACACAAGGGCCGCATGGGGCATCAATGACCGAGGGTGCTGATGGGCGGCGAAGGCCACAGATCGGCTCGACCACTGACGGTAGCTCGGCTGCGGGGGTACCGCAAGGGTGCAGGGTGGCTCAGCCAAGCCCATGGCATCTCACCGGGAGGACGGAGGCTACGGGGTGGATCTGCCGGGAGGGTGAAGACCGCGGACTGTGGCGGCACAACCCGGACGACAGCGGTGGCTCGGCCTAGACGACGATGGTGGAGCAGGCAGCAGCGGTGGCTCAGCCTGAATGAGAGCAGTGGCTCGGCCTAGAAGTCGTTGGTGGCTTGGCCTGAACGGCTGCGACGACTAGTCCTAGATGGCAGCAGCAACTCGGCCTAGATGGTGGCTCGGACCGAACGGCGGCGGCGGGTCGGTCTGGCCTGCAGCGGCAACTCGGACTGGATGCCATCGGCAGTTCGAGTGGCGACGCGGCTATGGATGGCGCGACCACGGGGCGGTGAGACCACTACGGCGGTGGTTTTTGCACCATTTCCTTCATCGAGGATGGTGGTGGTGTTGGCCACCGTTCTCATGCCCCATGTGTTGTTAGCTGTTCCTCCATCACGATCAACAATTAATCACAATGTTTTCATTGAGGACGAGCCATGTTTTTTTGGTCCACACTCTCCACGTTAGTGTAGTAGCAAGCAGCTATAATTACTTCTTGAATTACAAATAATTATCTAGAACGGAAAAGAACATGATTCCCAAACAACTAACTACAACTTCCCACAAAAAAAGATCATACACAAATAAACCCCTACCTAGGATTGTTCATTGAAGTTGGCATGAGAAGAAGTTGAGGTTGTTGACATTTGTCTCGTTCACCACGCACCTCAAATCTCGGGCTCATGCATTAGTTCGTCGTAGTTGAAGATGTTCCTCGTTGGAGGATGTCCTGAGGAAGAAGTCGAAGTCAGTGTTCTTCGTTTGAGGATCATTCTTCGTGGAATAAGTGTAATTATCCAAGGGTTCTCCTCTCACAATTCCTCCCAAAAATGAATGAGGTTCCAATATAATTAAATTAAGAAGATATTATGTTGGGACAGTCACAGAAGTTGGAAAAATTGATGTGGTGCGTTGGCACAATGAATGTGGAAGAATCTCAAGAGGCTCCTGCACATTAAAGAGAAATTTGAGGGGTTTCTCCTCCATTAAGAGGGGTTTGGGTGGTACCCACCTTTATGAATTAAAAAAATGGGGGTTTATGCCTGGGTGGTCCCTACAACCATAACCCAAACAAGGGAGGTTTCGTGAATAAAAATAAAATGTTAAATAATTTTATTTTTTTATTTTCCCATGAAAATCCCAAAATCTATCTTTAACCCTTGACCTACTTCAGTCGAGGTGAAGGTATAATTAATCAAATACTGGCACTGCGGGTTCAATGGTGCCCTCATATTTCAATTCTGAGCACCGGTTCAAAAGTTAGAAAAACCTTCTCACACGTTTACTGATCGTACCCAAAATAATGTTGAAAAATTCATTTCGGGAAGTCTAGTCTTCAGAATCACACACCATCAATTTTTACAGACTCATAATATTTCCATATATTAAAAAAATTACATAGAAATTTAGAGTCTTTACATTCTCCCCACCTCAAGGATCTATGTACCCAACATCCAGAACTCAAACTAGTTAAAAAAAGTGGGATTACTAAGCACGCATTTGAGCCGCACACTCCCATGTGCTCTCCTGGAGGTTCCTGTGCTGCCAGTGAACATGCACCAAAGTTATCGACCATACATGAAGGACCCACTCCTGTCGATCCTCAATATCTACTAAAACCTCCATAAAAGTCACCCAATCGTTGACGTCCAGCTCACCATTGTCGATGATGTGGGAAGGGTCGTTCACGTAGCTCCTCAGTTTGGATATGTGGAAGACGTCGTGCACCTGGTGCAACTGTGGTTGAAGAGATAAGCGGTAAGCCACCTTACCAACTCAAATGAGGACCTGGAGGGGTCCAGTGAATCTCGGAGATAACTTGTCGCCTTGGAAAAATCTCTGTAAACCTCGTCGGGGTAAGACTCAGAGGAAGACGTGGTCACCATCCTCAAACTCTATAGGTATCTGTCTCCTGTTGGCATAAGACTTCTGCATGCTTTGTGAAATCATCAACCACTATTGGATGATTTGAAATTTCTCTATTATAGCCCATACTATATCTGTTCCCACTAGTGCTGACTCACCTGGGTCAGTCCAGCACTAGGGTGATCTTCTAGGTCGCTCGTATAACACCTCGAAAAGTACCATACCAATGGTGTAGGTTATAGTAAAACTCCACCAAAGTCAATTGATCCTCCCAATTGTGACTGATCTTGAGGACACAAGCATGCAGCAGGTCCTCGAGGGTCTGAATGGTCCACTCAGTCTGAGCATTCTTCTGAGGATGGATGGTGGTGGTGAAATGAAGTTGAATCCCGAAATCCTCCTACAACCCCTTCCATAGCCATGATGTAAAATGTGTATCATGACCGGAGACAATTGTCGAGGGTACTCCATGTAGCTAGACAATCTCTTGTAAATAGAGGTGTCCCAAGCTCTCTACTGAACCCTGCTCTTTGATCGGTAGGAAGTGGGCCGATTGGTGAGTTGGTCGATGAACACCCATATCGAGTCATGACCATTGGATATACGTGGATGTCATGTCAAAAAGTCCATGGATATCCTATCCCACTTCCACTCGGGAACCTCCAAAGGCTCAACCAAGACTGCTGGTACCTAAAGCTCTCCCTTCCCTAGTTGACATGTGAGGCATTGATAGACAAACTCTACAAGAACATTCATCATTCCCTGCCACCAGTGCTGTCGTCGGAGATCCTGGTATATCTTTTCCACTCCTGGATGTACTGCTAGAGTGGATGTATGGAACTCCCTCAACACATCCTTTTTAAGTGACACAGGTACCATTGAAATTCCTCTAATGAGGATGAAATTCTCCCCACCTTAAAAAAATCCATCAGGTGACTACCCTGTAGATATTTGAGTATGTCGAGTCTTGCAGTCAGTGTCCCCATGTTACGCCTCCCTGACTCGCTGAAGAAGTGGTGGAGTGACTGTAAGAGACTGATGAAAATCTTCTCCATCTCTATCCACAATGGATATCTACAAAGTATCTAGCTGCTCCATTACCCTTCCTAGCAGTTGTATACGAGACCTCTTGCTGAGTGCATCTGCAACAACATTCCCCTTCTCAAAAGTATATAATATCTCAAATTCACAGTCCTTGAAGAACTGAAGCCAACGTTACTGTCTCAGATTCAGGTCCTTCTAAGAGAAGATATACCTGAGACTACTGTGATTAGAGTACACTATAAAATGTTCTCCCATCAAATAGTTCCACCACATCTTCAAGGTGAAGACCACTGTTACTATGTCCATGTCATGGGTAGAATGGTTTTGCTGAAGCTGTCTTAGATGTCGGGAACCAGATGCGATCAATGATCTCTCCTGCATCAGGACACATTCGATTCCGGTCCTTGATGCGTGTCAGTAGACTATATACCCTATGCCCTCCTCTGAAATCCTCGAGATGGTGGCACTAATCAGCCTCTACCACAGCTCTTGAAAACTCTGCAATCATTTCCCCAACCAAATGAAGTGTTTACCCTTCCGCATCAATGATGATAGTGGTGCTGCAACTCTGGAGACGTATGGCACAAATGTTTGGTAGTATCCAAAGAATCCCAGAAAACTCTGTACCTCCGTTACACTCTTGGGTGTCTCCAAAGCGAGTACCACCTCAATCTTTGCTTTATTTACGGTAACTCCAGCCTTAGATATGACATGTCCCAAAAAGTGAACCTCTCAGATCTAGAACTAGAAATTCAAGAGTTTACCATAAAGCTGGTGCTCTCAGAGTGCGTCCAGTACTACCTGTAAATGATAGGCATACTCCTCCTCAGTAGCCAAGTAGATCAAAATTTCATCTATTAAGACTACTACAATGCGATCAAGGTATGATTGAAAGATCATGTTCATGAGTCCCATGAACACTGATGGAGCATTTTTTACACTGAATGGCATAACCAATCTCTCGTAATGGCCATACCGACATCAGAGAGCCATCTTATACACATCCTCATCACGCACTCTGAGCTAGTGATAGCCTGATTTGAGGTCTATCTTCGAGAACCACCATGCTCCCTACAGATGATCAAAGAGCTTATCAATCCTCGATGTGGGTACATGTTCTTTACGGTCACCTGTTTCAGAAGACGATAGTCAACAAAAAGCCTCAAACTCCCATCTTCCTTCTTGGAGAAAAATATCCGGGCTCCCCAAGGTGAAACACTGGGTGGAATAAATCCCTTCCCCTGTATGTCCTCTAGCTAAAACCGCAGCTCACGAAGCTCTGCGGGAGCCATCCGATATGCTAGTTTGGATATCGGTACCATCCTGGGGTATAAGTCAATGTAAAAGTCCACCTCTCTATGAGGAGGTAGACCCAGAACATCATTAGGGAAGACATCCACGCACTGGTCCACCACTATAGGATAACGAGGACTCTCCACATCAACCGCTCCAAGGGTGAGGCTAGCCAACTAATGAGTGATCAGCTGCACTCTCCTCTGAGTAAGTCCATCATGTTCTGCCAAGGATCCCTTCCAACCGGTGAAGGTGAAGCTGGTCGCATCCATGCGAACACAGCACACTTTCTTCCTAATACAGTCAATCTAAGCATGGAATGTAGATAACCATTCCATACACAGGATGATGTCGTAAGGCCTCGATGTCGCTACTAGGTGATCCCAGCTGATGATCTCACCTCCTAGAGTAAGATCACACTACCAGCACCAGTGCGTAATCACAGAATCCACTTTCATAGGAGTCTCTAGCAGTAAGGATTGAGCTGATGACTCTGTTGGAATCTATGAGCTTCGAACGAGGGTATTGGAAATAAAAGAATGACTTGAACCTGTGTCTATAATTACTGTAGCTAAGGTGGAGTAAACAAAATCTATACCTCGTATCATCTCTATAGTGCCGTGATTGTAGGACTCAGCTTCCGGGATATGGGGTCACACTTGTCCACCTTCTCTCTATGGTTAGGGTGGACCTCTTGGTGGTGGTGGCGGTAACATCTTGAAACGTCACCCACCACCAGCTGCACGGCCAGCACCTCTGCCCCGTCCGCCTGCTCCCTGCAGACCTCATTGGATGAATATCTGTCTCTTCCTAGGTGGTCCTTCGACTGTCATATTATCATCCGTATGGTGGGTCGGATAGTCACGAGCCTAGGGACCTTGCTTGCTGTAAGCGTAAGATATCCTTCTCCTGGCATGACCATCTTTGCCTCGGGTGCCTCATAAAACTGACCCTAAATCATGCGGTCGTTCACTTATGGGTCTAGTCCTTTTGGACCTCTACATCATCTGTCAACTACCAGCTATAGATGAATTCTCTATTTGATGACTGGTGGTGGGTCTCGCTGCTGGTGACTGCTCAGCAAGAAAACTCTCCACTAAGAGGGCTCACACTAACACCCATGCCTGCATCAGGATGTTTTGTGAGAACATCGAATCCCTGATATCATGCCCAAGTCCCTTCTCGAAAGTCCAGGACCTGAATAAAGGGTCCCAAACCATATCCATGGAGTAGCACGATAGTTCAGTTAACATCACTTAGTACCGAGATACAATCATACTGCCGTGCTACAGATGTAGAACCTTTTGTATGAGGACCGTGTGAAGTGTTGTTGGGACAAACTCTGCCCAAAACATGCTCACAACATATGCCCAGAAACTTTTGCCCTCATTGTGAACCTGGAGAATCATGATCTACCATCTTCCCACTACTTCCTATAGAATGTTGGTGGAAAGGATCACTATGAGATTGGCTGGTTTCCCTAACAGTCGGAAGACTCTCACTACAGCCTCCATCCAATCCTCAGCTAGCTGTGGGTACGTCTCTCCCCAGATCATGGGTGGCCTCTGGCACTGGAACTCATGAAATGCGCTCAAGAAGCATGCATTGTCTTCTGCTGGGGCTGGTGGCATCAGTGGCCAAACAGGGAAAGGTACCACAGGTTCCTCGGCTGGTACCTCTATTGGAAAATGGCCCTGCACCGAGGCATCATCACTCAGTTGGCTATCAGTGCATACAACTATCAGGACCCTAGCTGGCTGTCTTCATGGAGGCATCCTGAAAAGAAACAGGTGCACCACGGTCAAAAAGTTATACCTGGTGAGCTGACTCAATAGATCACAAAGAAAACTCTTCGAAACACACATGCAATCAATGTTTTTGTGCCCAAGTCAGAAATCAGAATTAAATGTTCTGGGGTATCAATACGGCGGCCGCCACACAAACACTGGATTCCCTAAACAGATAAAGACACTCACTACACTTAACACTATTTCCATTTCAAGAAATATCAGAGTCCTATTTTCTTCCTTAGAACTGACTCCATTGATACCAATTTGTCACGACCTGTCCCCAAGGGCCCGTGCCATGTCTAACCCTAATCCTGCCTTCCATAGGCCCGGGGTTGGTGACTAGAATCAAAAGTGTATTCCCAAAAACTATTAAGGAATTTCCATTATAACTAGTAAACACACGCAACCATACACCCATCAAGAAACGAACACAATTCAACTGTATAGAAAATAGAGTGTTGGAAGTAAAAAGGGGCCGAAATACAATCCCAATAGTAATAGTAAAAGTAAAACATAAATACAAAACAACTGAAGAAAAAGAAAGGCAGCTACTAGGTCGTGCTATGGTTCCTACCTGATAGGTATGTACAGATCTCCTCTACAACACTCCACGCCCACCCATCTCCTCTGCGAACCGACATGCATTATGGTCCACCTTCGAGCACCATCCAGTCCTGGTACACTCATCCTCAGTCAACTATGTCCGTCGTCAGAATCCAACACAACAAGGTGTGGGCATATCCTGTATAGGGTTGAGTATAATGATACTCAGTAGGGACCCCAAGACCCTCAAGGTTTCACAAAATCACCAAGGATAAACAATAAAGTATTAAATAAACAGATAACCCTACTTGGTTATTTGCCCATACATATACATAAGTTATCAAGTAATCCATCTCAATAATGAGGAAATAGAGAGGTATTGACTCCACTCACACTAGGTATATCTATAGGTAGAGTAGTAGAAATTATTGGATATAAATACAAAATCATCTTACTCCATTAAGAGGGCCAGCTTCTAACCTGCACAGAATCGCTAGGAGCTGACCCACACAGGATCGCTAGGAGGTGACCCACACCGGATCGCTTGGAGATGACCCACACATGATCACTGGAGCTGACCCACATAATATCACTTGGTGATAACCCACACAGGATTGCTAGGAGCTGACCCACATAGGATCGCTAGGAGCTGACCCACAAAAGATCGATGGAGCATACCCACATAGGATCGCTAGGAGCTGACTCACACAAGATCACTTGAGTTGACCCAGACAGGATAATTAGGATCTAGCCCCTACAGGATCGCTAGGTGTTGACCCACATAGGATCTCTAGGAGTTGACCCACACATGATCTCTAGGAGCTAACCCGCACAAGATAACTGGGATCACTCTTCTCATCAAAGCCAGCTACTGGGTTTGTGCACTAGGCTTTCTCATCTCTAGGAGATTCTACTTCCCAAGCAACTGGTAAATTCCCCATCTAACACTATGTCCCACTAAGATGTATCTCAAAGGATCTCCACATCATAGGGGTATCAACACATCAGACGGTGCGTCAATCGGGCGCCCAGTCTGTGAGTTATTAGCCTTTTAGTCCTAGGGGCCCGGTTGGATTCGTGCCCGATCCAACCTGACTATATCCCATCATAATCCTAAAATCTAGTGAGGTATACTCAAAGGGACCATCTCACTCTGAGGATTCTAGGGCCACTGAATATTCATCAAACGGATGTCTGATGCCAAAGTTATGGCTCATGTAAAGTATAGGTTCATATCAAGTCCAGGTCTGGTCCGACCAGACCTGGCCTGGGTCGACCCTATTCGGGTCGACCCGGCACGACCCGCTAGGTCATGTTTAGCCCATGGTGTGGCCCATCCCGCTGGGTGATCTAGTAGGCCGCCAGGGCCACGTGGGGTCGCGAGTGCTGCGGGTGCCGCGGGGCAGCGGAGGCTATGGGTTGGCTCGAACTCAGATGACTTCTCAGCTGCGGGGGTGCCGTGAGGGAGCGGGGTGGCTCGGCCCAGCCCTGGGTGGCTTGATAGGGAGGCCGAAGGATGTGGGGTGTCTTGGCCGGGAGGGAGGAGACCACATATTCCAATGGCTCAGCCCAGATGGCGGTGGCGGTTCGGCCCGGACGGTAGTAGCGGTTCGGCCCAGACGTTGGTAGCAGCTCAGCCTGGACGGCGGTGGCGGCTCGGCCCAGAAAATAGTGGCAGCTCGGCCCGGAAGGCAGTGGTGGTTCGGCCCAGACGGCGGCGGTGGCTTGGCCTGGACAGTGGCTGCGGCTCGGCCCGGATGGTGGGGGCGGCTCGGACCGGACGACGGCGGTGGATTGGGCGGTGGTACGACCGCGGAATGCGATTCCACGAGTCGGAGAGACCACGACGGAGGTGGTCATTGGTTGTCGCCTTTGTCATGGTCGACGGTGGTACCAGTTGCAGTTCTAGTTTCCCAAGTGTTTGTAGTCATTCCTCTATTGCAATCAACAATTAATCACAGGGTTTGTGGAGAGGACACTCTATGTTTGTTTGGCCTGCACTCTTCAGATTAGTGTGGTAGCAAGCGGCAATAATTCCATCTTGAATTACTAATAATTATCAACAATGGAAAATGATATGATTTTCAGACAACTACCCTATGACTTCCTGCAAAAAAAGATCATACAGAAATATACCCCTACATTGGATTTTTCATTGACGTTGGCGCGAGAAGAAGTTGAAGTTGTTGACGTTTGTCTCGTCCACCACACACCTCTAATCTCATGCTCGTGCGTCAGTTTATTGTAGTCGTAGATGTTCCTCATTGGAGGGTGTCATGTGGAATAATTCCATGTCAGCATTATTTGTTGGAGGGTAATTCTTCATGGATTATGTCTAATCCTCCAAGGGATCTCCTCTCAAAATTCCACCCAAAAACGAAAGAGGTTCCAATATTGTTAACTTATGAAGAAATTATGTTCGTACACTCACACAAGCTGAAAAAATTAACATGGTGCATTGGCATAATTAATGTGGAGGATTATCAAGAGCCTCCTCCACATTTGAGAGAGAGTTGAGAGGTTTCTCATCGATTAAGAGGGGTCAGGTGGTCCCCACCTCTAGGAATTCAAAAATTGGGGGTGTATGCTTGGGTGGTCCCCACCACAATAACCCACACATGGGAGGTATCAAGAATAAAAAAAATGTTATTTTTTTTATATTTTCCCAAGAAAAGTCCAAAAATCTATCTTTCACCCTCAACCTACTACAAACAAGGTAAAAGTATACTTATGATAATACCGGCGCGACAAGTTCAACAATGCCCTTGGATTTCAATTCTGAGCACTGTTTCAAATGTTAGAAATTCCTAATCCCACGTTTACTGAACGTACCCGAAATAAAGTTCATAAAAGCATTCCGGGCACTCTGGGCCTCAAAATCACTCGCCATAAATTTTCACAGACTCGTAAAATTTCCATATATTAAAAAATATTATTCGGAAATTCCAGGTCATTACACTACATATGTTTATCTTAAGGCATTAAATATGGAAATCACTGTAGGTAAACCGATATTTTCTTAAATTTCATAAAGAATTACATTTTTTCATATTTTGAATTTTTCTTTAGATATAAAGTTAGTGTTTTCTTATAGTGTTCATTTTAAACAATAGTATGTTTGAGAAGTAAGATATTTTTAGTTGAAATATTTATTGTAGAATTCAAACATCTAGGTCTTATGATGATAGTTTTAGTGGTAATAATTTACTTCAAAAACATCATGGAACATAAATTTTAAAAAAATTACTTCATTTCAAAATTAGGTTAGAAAATATTTTAAAAATCAAAATATACCACATGGTTTATAGAACCATTCAGAACAAGTATGAAAAGGGGTCAGGAACATAGAGTGGAAAACAAGATGGTTTCCGAATTGTTTACAAAACCATCTTGAATAATCATGTGTTTTTTTTTAAATCATCCAATTTTCCGAACAACCATTTTTAATAAAAAATTTGTCACCCCAAAAGTGCTTCCCCCTATATGCCCTAACCCCCTCTGCTTCTTCTTCCCCACCTTTACTATCCCCATTACACACCACCTTTATTAACTTATTTTATTTGGATATACCTAGGTATGATGTTGTTGTTTTTATTATATTTACTATTCTTTTTATTATTCACCTATTTAATTTCACTATTTTATTTTAAGTCAACCCTTTTTCTGCACCCCATCTCTTTCTGTTTTTTTCTTCCCCTTTATACTCTATTTTTTAAGAAGATTCATGCCAAATTTTTCTACTCCACCATTTCTCACACACTTCACACTATATATTTTAATGAAAACAAAGTTTTCAACATAAAATTACATCGGTTTACGGACTAAAAAATATTAAATTAGGATTTACCTATGTAAATTATTGTATAAATAGTTTAATTTATATATTGTGTGAGATTAATTCTTGATGGTTTCATGAACAAACCGTTTCTGAACCATTAACATCACCGTAGTAATCCCCTCTAAATTTGACTGTGGATCTGATTTGGAAAGCCTCTCCCTCCCTCTCTTTAGGTTCTCACAAAGGAAAGTAAAATTAATTGAATTTTTTCCATGCATCTAGTCTCGAAACACCAATTTTTTTGAACCTAATTATCTCACTATACTTGAAATTACAGATGTACTCTTGATTTATATTGAAATTGTACATCTCATGGTTTCCCTTTCGATTTATAGTCCAACATTTATGGAGTTATAATATTAAATTGCAACAAGTTTACATTGTAATGATATGTATTCAACTAATGAGAACAGTGAAATTATAAAAAATTTAGATGATTTACATTCTAACTCTTGATGAAACATTACAACCTATACCTTTGGAAACATCAAGTATTTTTTGAGGTTATTTGAAAATGATTATGTGGATAGTTATAAGTATGTTGGGTCAACCTTGAACTAGGAGTTCGATGAAGTTTTGTATTTTTATGAATAAATCACCCAACCTAGGTATTCTTATGATCCAAAAAAGGCAAGTAATTAAAACTACCATACCTAGTACACTGAATCATTTCTTAAGTCATCAACACATGATTTACCACAAACTAAGAAGAGGAAAATGTCTCCCAGTGGGATAAATGTTTATTTGAATCAACGATTGTAGATAAAAAATAAACCTATAAATCTTCTACTCAGAATACTATAATCATCTGTTTAAAAATTCAAAATGGGGAACTTTCAGAGGGCCATATATTACACTATTCGTAGTGTTTTGAGGATTGATCTCGATAAAGAGGCCTTCATTGAGCTTGATCCCTATATTCATTTTGATATTATCAAGGTGTAACATTTGAGAATGATTGATTTTCATTGTAAACATTATCATTTTCAGGGATCCACCATATATGTGTAGAGAGATGAGTTACAATCTCTACAAGATCTTGTACAAGAGGATCCTCATCATACTCCACCCCCACTGAATAAACCACCCCCACACCTCACCATACCACACTACACACCTATGTAGAATACCCACCCATCCCAATAACATACATGCATCCACCCCCATACCACCCATATACCACCCACCCATACCTACATGGCACAACCTATGGAAATACATACGACCTATGGAAACTCCAACAAGACCAATATACCCTATTTAATTGGAACAGTGAGTACACTAAGATTCAATGGGAAGGAACCATATTATGGAACCTTGCATCAAAAATATATATCACACCAAACCCATATATCCCCCATTATAATACTTTATAGGTTCTTTAACTTCTTATAAACACACTTCTTGGCCATCATGGGCCATTGAGGATTATCCCTACATAGATGAAAATGGGAATGCTACCTGGGCCATTTTTTTCAATATGTGGTAATGTAAGTGATCCTGATCAAACATACAACATAGAATATGAATCTAGTGGGAGAGAACCTGAATGGGATGAGGTCATACAAACAAAATTCAGTGACCCTTTCAATATAGTCCCTACCATAGGATAAGATTGATTATTATTCCACATTTCGGTTTCTCTACACATTTCCCCTCCTTTTCCTTTTCATTAATACCATTAATCTATTAATCAAACCCAATTTGGTTTCTATATTTATGTTTTAAGGTTTACTTTTTGTGATTGTGTGTTGTTACCATTTATCCCCATCTATTATGATTGTCTTCTTACTTCAATTTTTCTTGACTCTATAATGTACATATCTGGTGGGCCTACCCAGTTTTTTAGTGCACACTACTCCATTCAATGGGATCTGACACACCATCCTCAACAATTATATTTCCCAACACATCAATGGAGATATATTTTTTTATATGCTTTATGTTTTTTGGGATTTCCCATCCCACTTTATTATACTTTCACTACTCCCCATTTTACACGTCAATGAGATATAGAAGGACTATGATCAACTTTAAGGTTGGGGGAGGGTACCTCAATTTTTAGAACCCCATTTTCTCATTCAGTCATTATTTAAATGGATTCCTTGTTTTTATTAGTGAAAATCATTGGTTATATCATAAATTTTATAAATGAATATTACATAAATGATAAAAGAACTTGGTTGAATCATATTGAGAATTGGAAAATGCTTGGATTGAAAAAGCCATTTTTTTGGTCAGTTGGTTTATGAAAACTCAAGTAAAATCATTTTATTTTTAGCCTTAAAATATTTCAATTGATTATGATATTTTAAGGGAGTAATATAAATTATGGAAACTTTTGATTTTAAATAATTAATTATGAATTTTGAATAAGAGATTCTTGTATTTTTTTATATCACACATATGGTTATTACACCATCTTAATTTCATGAGATATTTAATTGATTTTAAAATTCATTAAGTTGAGTCATAAAAAAATCTGTGAACACAAATTTTAATTATAGTTTCTCACATTGATGAGAAATTTGAGATATAAAAAACAATATCAAAATTACGATGACCCTATATCTTTTTTCAAATTTGCATGAAAATAATATTATGTGACTTGTAAAAGTGTAACCCACCATTTCATATTGAAAAAACATTTGTTTAACTTACCAAATAGTATGATAAGATAGACATGAATGAGGAGAATTTATTTGAAAGGAATAAAGGAGATCTCACACTTAATAAAAAATTATTTAAGATTTAAAGTTAAAAATGAGCTTGAATTTACTATTATCACTTGATTTAGAGATTAGGAGTTTAATAAAAGGTGAGTGTCAAACATTAAATTATTTTTATTCAAAATAATTTTCATTTATTTGATATTAATTTGTATGTTTATACCCATATATTTTGTTCCCCCCTTTTTAATAATTATCTGAGTGATTGTTTGAGGAAAAACAATCGATCAAATATGGGTGAGTTTGATAAAATAGTATTCATGGGGGAAATATCAGAGTACAATTAAATTTGAAAATGGATTTTACATTCTTATTTAATATGTTTTGTTAATTAATGTGTTTTTATAGATTTAGAATTGGCATTTGACTAAAATTGATCAAATTCTGAATGAACTTGGAGTTTTTGTAAGAACATGGAGGTGTTTTGGGACATTTTCTATAATGCATAGTTTCTACTAGAATAAAAGAAATATTAACCTTAGACCTGGAATCCATGAAAGACAAACTTTTAAGAGACAATATAGTCCACTCATTCTATGCGTGGTTAATCAAAAAATGTGGTAAAACCCTAAAAACATTATGAATATAAATTTAAGGAATGAAGTCATTTTTTATAGTATTTTTTGGATTAACCAAATTTTATAGACACACATATGAATCACGTGACTCGAGAAAGGGTATATAGATACAATTAAATAGTTGGAACATCATTTACTAAATCATGTTCCTTAACCATGTGACCTAGTCTTATTTTCCACCAATTATCATTTAGCTACTAAAATTTAGTTTGATATGGTATTAAAACATACCACCACCCCTAGACACTAGGGGATGAGTAACCATGGCATCAATGGACCATTTCGAGGGGGTGAATCTTTTGATATAACATTACTGGTTGAGGGATGTGCTAAAAACAAATAAAAGGAAGGACATGTTGCATTTTCTCTATGGTATTTTCTTCTTATTCTTGTTTTTATAGAAAAATACTATAGGTGTATCTTTTTTCATTGTTTCAATCATGATTACCTAATCCCCTCACATGTTTGGGTTGTGGGAACTAATGGAGAACCAATTTTGGAAGTAATGTTTTATAAATATGATTCGTATCATTTGTACATGTGTTTTGAAATTAATTTATGTCAATGTTTATCCATTAAATGAGTAGATAGTATCAGACCAAGAATGAAATATTTATTATTGGGAAAAAATCCCTCAAGGTAACATTACAGCATTTTTCGGTTGATTTTGTTTGTTAAAAAAGTGTGATTCCAAGGTATTTTGTGGTGTCTAGAGATATTTTTGAAACATTATATTAACAAAGACCCAATATTATGGAATGGATTCTCTATAAGCATTATAAAAAATTGTGTACATAAGGTGACACTATTTCCTAGTGTTTTCCAATATATTGGGGTCCATAATAGGGAGATTGGGTTTCATTGAAGAAAAATGAATTTCTTGAAGGCTACATTAAAATATGGTAATGTCATGAATTTCTTGAAGATAGGATTCATGAAGATTGTTTCGTGAAGGATAAAAAAATTCTGACAGTAATCTCTATGAATAGTTATGATCATAGCGAATGAAAAAGGTGAGGAGAATCATGGTAGCATAATGTTTTTTGACATCGTAGAAGTATTTGACAGAATGATATGTGATTACAAAAATCATCGTGAATGGGATATTTCCATTGAGATTTGTAAAAAAGGGGAGCACCACGATAGAAATTATGAAGATTTGCGAAATGGTGACTACGTGACTCGGATGGTTCTGGAATCATTGGAAAACATATAAATAAGACTCTTATCCCTTCAAAAAATGAGTGTGATTAACAAAAATCATAAGGCTCTAGAATTGCGATGCTTGTTCATGAAGGGTTGTTTATAAAGGTGATATGAAAAAAATCTTTTTCAAGGTTGTAAATTCCAACAAAATGTTTTGAGTATCATAAAAGTAAGGAAATTAAAGAAGGATAAGGTATATTAGTGAAAGGAAGGAGCTTTGTAAAGGCTATTTGAGCTTTGCGAAGGAGGTAAGATTCGTTAAGGCTAAGAGAGCTTCACGAAAGTCAAGATATTCATGAAGGCTATTTGATCTTCGCGAAAGAGGAGCTCCATGAAGGTAGTCAGCAACACAAAAGTTATTTAGGGTGCGTTTACTAGTGAATATATGGTAAATAGGTATTCATCTATTGGTTGAAAGTGGATATTAAATAGAGCATCCTTGTACAATTGAGGATTTATTCATTAGAGATAATTAAAGGAAATAAAAGTCCACAAATTTTGGGTGAATTTGTTCCAAGAGCATTAAGTGAATGAAGAGGAAGAAAACAATCATTTCAACTAAAAGTGAACCAAATAAAGAGGCTTAGGGAGTGAACATTTGGAATGTAGTGAGCCTACCCTAATCCTTGAAAAGGTTTTGATCAAGGGCATTGACGTGATCTATCCTACACATCAATATTATCTCTAATCCTTAATTAATTTTCCAAAACTGACACATCACCATGGTATGCTCCTTAGATGTATCCCAGTGAGGGTGGACCAAGTCAAAATCTATTTTTCCTATGTGTGATTTTTTTTATATTCATACATTACTATGAGAGAAAGAGAGACGTACGTTTTTTAACGACTATACAATATCTAAAGGGGATGTAGTTTTAATCTATCATACCCTAATTAACTCCACCAATTAGGGTATTTTACCTTGTGGACCTAACATTAAAATATATTTTATGGAATTATAGATAATCAACCCTGACCATTAGATGATTCTTCATCACCTTAGATATGTTTTTAAATGATTTTTTAAAAAAACATTTATTAGACCAAGAAGACAATTTTACAAATGACTGTTGTAATTTAGTAATCCAAGAATATTACATTTTTTCAATTCTACTGGTAAAAACTATATTAAAGCAATGAAAATGAATAAAAAATACAATTCCCATGATCATTATTGAAACTCATAACCCTGGTGCATTCTTATCCTAAAAATCCAAAAACAACCATTTTATTATCCTTTCTAATTTTTAGTGAAATTCATTTCTATAAGGATTTAAGGTATTGTCAACCAAATATTTAAATAGTCAAATAACTGAAGTTCTTCAAGGAATAAATCTTAAATTACACTATAATAATTATGGATTTGGGTAGAATTTAATTTGGGCCACCAGAAAATTATTAGTTGGGTGAAAAGAGACCATTATCATATGAGGTATAAAATATCTAGACAATATTGGAATTAAACATGAAATTTATTCAGTGGGAACCCTTCAATATAATGGGGTTTTTTAAATAATAAATGACAAGGTAAAAAATATTGGAATTTGTTTTTTGATAAATAGTACCAAATCCTGTCAGTACTAGAAAGATGTGGATAAAGTGGATATATATACTCAAAATAGATTATTATTTAGTTTGAGGGTATTGAAGTCACCATAAAAAATCTTTCATGGAAGAAAACCCTCTCATATGTATCATAATGAATCTATAATAATGTGTTTACTACAAAATATAGAAGGTAGTTAATGAAAATAGAGTTATGTTGTTAATGAAGGAATATTCCTAGGATACTCAACAACACGTTGTGCATATAAAAGATTCAACAAGAGGATCAAAATGATTATTGATAGCAGTAATATTAATGTGGTTTAAAATAAAGGAAAAAAATATTATGTAATATCATATTCTATATAAATGTTTGATAAAGGAAAATATGTAAATAAATATTTTAATTATACTCAAATTATTCATGCTTATGATCATTCTGAGATTATATTAATTGAAGAAGAAAGTGAAGAAAATAAAGATAGAAAATGATCACGTTTATATATGATATATCATCATAGATAAATATTTCAAATTGTATATCCTAAGGATTAAGAGAACAGAGAAAATGGATCTAAAATATAACATTAGAATCACATATATTTAAGAAGATACAAATGATGAATCATGATTAAAAGTCATAAATGAAGAATTGGATAAAATTAATAAAAATTAGACTTGGATTCTTTTAGATAGACATTAAATTGATAAAAAATTGGTAAAATTTGTGCTTTCAAGAACAAGATAGATGAAAATGGCAAGATAATTCTGAATAAATAAAGAACAATTTTCAAACTATATTATTATATTTAAGTTATTTACGTTGAAGAGACATTCACTCAAGGGTTTGGGATATAGTATTTTAGCTATTCTTTGCAGTTTTTTCAAGAGAATGTTAAAGTGGTTTTTAGTGGATGTGAATATTAAATTTCTAAATAGAGTCTTAAATAGAGAGTTTCATATACAAATTATTTTTTCTTGGAAATAATGATCCCAAAGCGTACATCATGATAAAATATTTATATGGACTAAAAATGAACCTCATGATTGGTATGAAAAGATGGATACCTCCCTACGGATGATATGGTTCAAAAGAGGATTGGTTAATCATAACCACTATGTAAATATTTTATAATTGGATCATTTCATGGTATTAGTGACATCATATTACATAGAAGCGATAAGAATTTATTTCAAAATATTTTCTGAATTATTAGGATTTGATTAATAAATTTAAATGATCAGATAATTGAAGTATTTTATTTGGCTATAAGTTTATGAATATTAATTAAAGACATTCATATCACATGAAAAGTATGTAAAATAAGTTTTAAAAAAGTTTATATAAGAAGATTAAAACCTATTTTAAAATCTAATATTCATTTGAATGAAACTTGATAAGCATGAAGAATGTGATAGGGTAAACTTAAATTTATATAGAAGAATAATTTTTAGTTTATTCTATCTTAGTGTGACTCGATATAATATTTTATTTCCTACAAGACTGGCAGTATGGTTTTAGAGTTGATCTTAGATAGTCCATAACATAGAAGTGAGAAGAATAATGATATATGATTAAGGAAATTTGGATTATGTTTTTTTGTTCAAATATTTAAATACCATAAATTTATTGGCATATTTAGTTTTTTATTTTTCTGGTGAAAAAATATATAAAAATCACACAAGTGGTGGATATTTCTATATTGATAATAATTAGGTTGGATGGCTAAAAAGAAATAAGATTTTATTTATTTAATAAAAATAGAGGTAGAGTTTACTTAAGTCGCCAAAAATCATGCAAACATTATATGGATGTAGATGTATTTTTAATTCATTGATGAATTTTTTCAACAACCAATGATGATTCATTGTGGTAAAAAATTCATATTGAGTTGTCTAAAATTCATTTTCATCACTCTCATGTGAAGCACATTCAGATTTGGTACCTTTTTATAAAAGAGTAATTAAAGAACAATATATTGTAGATGGAATTAAAAAGAATTAAAGTTAAAGTAAAATATATATTCAAAAAACCTTTTACAGCTCATGTTTTTTAATGTCAAAGGTTTAATGATAGAATTTTACCAATCTCTTCAAAATATAGAGGTTATGAATTTCCCTTCTTCTGATTTTGTCTAATACGATGACAAGATTTTTTTTCAATTCTTTTAAAATTATATGTTGTATTTAGTGTAAAATATTGGTGGATATTCTATCAAGGTGGAGTTATTAGAGAGAGGAGAATCATATAAAAATCCCACAGAACATTTTTGCAGTTAATATTTTCTCCTGTTTATTGTATCTATCTAGGTCTCGTGTAGGCTTAGAGAAATTACTAAATGATATTTTTTCAATTTATAGAGTCTTGGAATGTTGAAGAAATTTTTTTATTTTATTATCAAAGGGGTATTTATTTGAAAATATACGTCAAGTAAAAGAGAAATTATGAGTGTGAATTCAAGGAATTTCCAAGCATTTTAAATTGGAATAATAATATAACAACTATTTATATAATTAAAGTTGTTGATGTTTGGAAAATTGTGTTTTTTCCAAAAAAAAATACAATAGCGGAGAATATTAGAACCAACATTATTTTATGATTGAATTTTTTTTTTCAAAATAGAGTTTTTAGAATGTATATTGAAGGCCTTTATTGAAATCTTGAGGAATCTAAAAAAAATTTGAATGTCGGATAAGGATTATGATTTTTTTTAAATGATAGAATGATTGCAAACATTTGTGATATTTAACTTATTTTTGATATATTTTAAATGCTAAAAAATATATTTCTTACCATCATTCCACTATATTAGTATCCAATTTTAGTGACGTAGTATAATAGGCTCAAATTTAGCCTTTGCGTAGAAGAAAAGGATTAGAGATACCAATGTGGGTAAATGTTAGGAGGGAATATAGATCCACAGTGTATGGTAACTGTGCAGAGAAACACTATGAATGTTATTCAAGAAATGGGTTTCACATACTGGTAGATAAGGTGAAGAGAAATAATGGTTGAGGTCTGATAAGGGACAATGATAAATGAATATCACAACAATGAAAAAGAACAGAAATTCCAAAACAAAATATGTAATTTGTTTCTAGTTTCCACACTGTATAATAGATATCAATTTTATTGATTATATTGGGATGTGTTTCGGTATCACTAGAATTTATAAGGTACCTATTCTATGCGGAAACTTCAACTCTTCAATGTGATTAAAGTGAAATAAGGACTAGACTATATTGCATTGATTTTACTATGGAGGATCAATTTTTGGCATAAATATCGGTTGTGTTTTTACCAAGTGTACACAACATTTTATTGGGAAGGTTTTTTAAACACTTCACCCTGTATAGTGGTTGAAATCACTCAAGTAAAATCTATCTTATCAGAATAAAAAAGAGATATTTTTTGATTTATGGTATCTATAGGATTCGAAAATAAATGAAGTTATTGCTATATATTGGATATTTGATGGTTAATTAAATGAATTTCACTAAAAAATAATTGAATTCAATGGTGGATATTTATTTTGGAATTAATCAAAGGGATAAATTTTACTAGGAACTTAATTTGAGTTTTAATTTAAAATTTTTAATTCAAACATTCTCTATATTTAGAGGAGGGTTTTGTTAAAATGAATATTGTCACACATATTGAATAAATTATATAAACTTGTTAAATATTAGTAATCAAAGGAATAATATGTATATTTCTTGAATATTGCGAATTGTTTGATATGTTTGATCTATTCATAGTTGTATTGAATATCAAATTTGAAAGAGAGTATTGGTGTGTATGTTAAAGATTTTAAAATAGAAAAAAAATCATAATAGAGAAAACCTTTTTAGTTTAGTGTTTTTTATTTTTATTACAACCCAAATATAATATCCTAGGTCCAATCTTTACTTTATTATAGTGGAATAAGATACAAGGGATCATAAAATATTGGATCTATTCATTTATAAATCAATGTAAACTAGATACATAAAAATTACCATATTACATTGGAAAAAGTACATATTATAAGAAACATTCATACACCCTTGATATAATTCATAATATCCTTCTTCATGTCCCATGACAATGGAAACATATAAAGGGTGATCTCAGATACTCAGTAAGGGTTATATACAAAAGAAGATGTCATGAGTAAATAATGCATAAACAATATCATAGAGCTGATAATAAAAAAACATTCCATTAAATTAAAATTTTCATTTCCATAAACATACATGGATAATATCAACATATAAATCACATGGATAATAGAAACTAGTTCATTAATAAAATAAAATTAATGATTTAGTAAATCAATTACCAAGACCTATCAACCATGATATCATGAATACAACTATCTAAACCTCTCAACAAATAAATCTTTCTTAATAAATGGGTTGGTTTAAACCAAATACTCATGTAATATGGCATGTATACAAATTTGTATCCTAAAAATTATAAGTGCGTTAATATATTACCAACATCTGGCCCCATCAATCATTTTCAAATCCAATGGATTCCTTATATTTGAAATGATGAATACATTTCACTCTAAAATGACATATAAGTCCAAAATTATCCACATTGAATTAATAATATGGAAGAGAAATATTTATTCTTTATAATACAAAAAATCTATTGAAAGAATAAATGTGTCATTATTTGATCATATCCCCACTAACATCAATGGGTCTTGTTATTAATGATAATACCTTTAAAATACCATGAGACCATTTCTTGAGGAACATGTATTATTAATTTAATGAAGTTATTTATTTACAATCATTAATTTTCAATAATATACGTGAAATAATTTCTTTGAAAATAACAGTGGAAAAAAATATCATTCATTATGTTGGGAAAATCCATTTATAGAGAGAACATTAAAACAAATATTTCATTCATACCATTGGTAAAAAGTACCTATTCTAAAATATGATAATAATATTCCTTTAAATACATTTTATAGAAAGTAAAACAATGGTAAAAAAATATATAATAGATCTATTTATAATACTAAAAACATTTCTTGAAATTTTTTTAGTGAAAATATGGAAATGTAAGAAAAAGAGTTGGAATGATTACATGAATACAATATTTTTAAAATAAATCCCACATACATGTTACTTACTTGTTGATTTATCATCCAAAACGAGAAGAAAGGAAAAAAAAACATAGACCCCAAACATAACCAAAGGATAACAAAAAAATGTGATTTAAGAGATTAAGATCATAAAATTTCTCCAAAGGAAATCTGAACATAAATAATCTTTAAATAAAATGATATTGTAAAAAAATCCCTTACATGAAGTTTGAATTTACTATTAGTGATTTTAAACACATGTATAGTAAATTTAAATTTATTATAATTCTATACCAAAACCATATACATACATATAATATCATATATGATCCACATATAATATTGTAACACCCATTTATTAATAATTCCTTATTAAAATCATCATTCCCAATTGTGAATTGTATAATTTTTCATGTAATTTTTATTTTGGTAGTTTTGGTACTTGCATCTTGATCATGGTTGAATAATATCAATAATTTTAATCATGACATAAAAATCATATATAATAATTATATACATATTAATAATAATCAATTAAATTTGGACATGAAAAAAGATTCACATCACTTCATGGTGGTGGTAGTCCACACACATGCATGAGTGATGTCATCCTTATTTAACATGTTGAATGGAAAGAAGATAAATAATAAAATATATTGATAAAATCATAATAATTTTATAAATATTATATGTAAATATTTTATTCATGATATTTACTATCCGCGAATGGTGGTGATGAAAAACAAAATACATCGCTTCGTGATGCAGTAGTACAGACATACACATGAAAGATACAATAAATTCCCATTTGATGATGAAGGAGATGAATATAGTTTATAAAATTTACATAGTGAAATATTATTATATGAGATATATTTATTTTTATACCATATTTGTTTCATATAATTGAAGGAGTTATAAGAATGAATAAAATGAAAACACTTGGTTAAGAACTCTACCTTTTTTTGGTCAACCTCTATTAGATTACACATTAAGCCTTTTAAAAATTATATTATGATATAAAACATATAGGAAGTGGGAATTAATTTCAGTTGAGTATTTTGGCGGTTATTGGACAATATAATCAACTCTTTAACTGTGTATAAAAAATGACATGTGGCATCTCTTATAAGTGAGTGAGTAGACACACTTATAAATTTATATATGACCAAAATATATTGGTGTCTTACTCAATCCACATGTATCTAAAATGAATCATATTAATATTTGAAACTTTTAATGTATAAATTAAACCGAAATGAGGTTTGATAATGTATTTTGTGATTTCTTGAAGCCTTAACCAATTATTTTTAACTCTTTTAACAAAGTTTACCCTTAACCATTTTGATAAATATATACCATGGTTGATATTCATTATGACCAAAAATTATGTTGAAATTGTGGGAAAATATGTATTATTAGGATTCCTAATATGGAAAACATTTTACGTGATTAATCTTCTATAATATGTAGAAATTAGTTTTAATATAAGTTCACAAAAGGCAACAAAAAGTGTTTTCATAATTTTTTCATTTTAATCATAAAAATGAATTAATATAAAAAAGTTAAAATTTTGATTATAATGGAATTAATTTTATTATGTAACATAATAAAATTATTATATTTCTTTAAAACCAAACCAATACCTAATAGTACCGTTTCAATAACTGATAAAAAGAAAAGTAGTGATAAATTTGTTTATTTGAAAAACAAATTGTTTGATTTAAAAAAATGTTATCCAATTATATTTATAAGTGGAACATTGTTTGTTTATATGAATAATATTACTTATTTAATATACATTTGTTAAATATAAAAGGATTTATAAGCTTTAAATTTATTATTATATCATTATAATGTCGTAAAAGTGACATTTTTATAAAAACATTATTTTTCACTACTGACCTAAAATCAACTATTTATGAATAGAATAAAAAATTAATCCTAATATAATATTGAAATGGTTAATTAAAAAATGAAATTAATTTATTCAAATTAAATTTATCAAATCTTCAATTTTATCTTTTAGTCAAATTCTTGAATAAATCTATGTGCAATGTGTTATAGTTTCTTTAGAAAGAAAATATTAATTAATATAATTGAATCACTGGTGTTACAATATTGGATTGAAATATTTTTAGATTAAAATGAGTGTAATGTTTTTGCTGCATCCCTCTTATAAGTAGTAAGTAAAATAGAGGAAGGGTTCGTGGACCTTGGTTGAGTAGTGATCTCTTCATAAATCCAGTAATCATTGTCCAGTGATGTAGTGGTTAATTTGATATATCAACGTAGTAATGATATAGGATCCCTGGAGTTACCTTTTTATAGTGGAAAAAAGTAAGTATTTTGTGTCCACAGTCACTATTTTTTGTGGATTCTATTTGTTCCAACAAAAAATATTGAAGGTGTCTTTTCCAATTCGAAGACAATACCTAATTTTTTTACTGAAAAATATATTTTATTACACCCTAATTCACCCACATATTATTGTAATTAATAGTACCTCTTGTAACAACAACATATAACAATGATAATAAATAAGAAGAAAACATAATTATTGAATAACTATAATAAATTTCATCCTAAATATGATATACTAGAAAACCTCTTATCATGAAATTACTAACAGAAGCCTCACTAACATAAAAAATTCAACCAAAACCCTCCTAGAACCAAATCCACCAACAACAGTTCCACTAAAATATCTATAAAATTGTGCATCATCTTCACAAATATAATATGAGTGAGAACTCAAATAATATACGGGTGAGTATATATATACCTAGTAGGATTACTTAAAAACACATTTGGGAAATGATATAGTTAGTTCGCTCAATATGATGAACCCATATATACTTAATGGAAACCGATATTTATGGTAAAGTAGGTCTTAAATTCTCATTTTTAAATCCAATAAAATAATCACTGAAATAAAAATTAATTACCTATATTATTGTGAAATTAAAGAATTCACACAACATTCCTTATGATACTTCCACATTATCTTTTAGTAGTAGTAGTAGTGGGGGACCCACAACTCATTGAATAGAGTACATCCGTTGAGTTGGTAAAAAAACCTATGGGGGCCCCATGAATTGTTGTGTATAATGTAAATTATTTATGTGGGGTTTATACTATAGATATGGAGGGCTAAGTCTCCATCACTACAGTTATTACCTACTCCACTAAGTATATAGATGTCTGGAACCCTAGAATCATAATACATTTTGGGGGTTACTAACCACATGGCTACTCCAACCTTCTCTACCACTACCCATATTAATAATTATGATTCTATGAAACTCTAACTATTCAAAAAATTTGAATATATTCCCCTAAAAATGAATTATTGAAAAAAAATTAATTCTACGGGGAAACAATGTTTCAATGAAGTACTCATGTTTTTAAAACTGACACCCTGGTAATGAAATGTGAGAAATAATGAGAATTGTCATATAAATGGTGTATAATCCATGGTACATGTAATATAGGTATCAAATTTAGCTATCAAAATTCCTTTATATCCCCTTTCATAAGGGATCAACTAACACAACATGTCTTAGGGGGGGTATATGGATTGTGGGACCATTGGGAATGTTAGATGTGTATTCCTAAAAAAATCCAAGTCATGTATTTAGGTACATGAGATATAATTTATGATAGAAGAAATGATTATCATGTAAGATTTTTTATTATAATATTTATACAAACTGTGGTACATTGACATTTGTAGAAAACATTTTTTTGTGAAACATACAACATGTGGGTCCAATTTTTTAACCTGACATGTACTCAAAGTACAATGCGAGAAAATATGTCTCAGAATAAATAGTGTGTGGCCTGAGGTCACACCCTATATTAAATTTATAAATAAAACTAATCCCTTTAGATACACCGTGTGAGATACATGCCTTGTTACTTGGAGGACTACACTCCACGATGTTTTTATTTTCATAGCCAAAATGCTTAATCCACCAGATTTTTGGCCAAAAAAATTATATCCACAATTTCCTCTGATCACACCATTGGTGTCACCCAAACCAAATGAACATGGGGCCCCCATTAGACAACTCTAGAGTTTTATTGACCATCTATAATCATTGTTAATATTCATTACTATACTCTTTAAAATATGAATCCATGTCCTTTCCCTGATTCACCTCTTGTGCAGTTGTTGACTAATTCAAACAGGAATTCCTGGAACACTGTTTGCTGATACATCTTTGATCTATGTTTGGAAGAAATTAATAAGAAAATGGAATAATAAATCAAATAATAGTGGTTATTGTAAATCCCTACCACAAAAAATGGTTGCACACTCTTAATATAGGAATAAAATGGAATATAGAAGGAAGAAAAATATATTTCATCAAACAAGAAATTATATTTCTGTAAATTTTATGGTGAGAATAATAAACAATAAGGGGTTCATTTTATTACAAACAATGGTAACTCATTAACCAAAAATTTAACACTTTTATCATAAATGATACATGAATAATCAACCAAAATTGAATTCTATGGATAAAAATAAATTCATTATAATCCCATTCAAGATGTATTTTTTGAATAATATAGAATGAAAAAACATGGAAAATTAAATTAAATTCAATATGAATACCATTTCCCATGGAAAGATAAATAATCTACATTAGTAATACTACATTTAAAATATTTTATAAAATATTTGATGTTTCATCATCTTAATTCTTTTATTATGTTCCCCCAATGAAGAGTATCTTATAAAAATAAAATTTGGAATATGTTAAGAATGATGTGAAAACATATGTCCTACCTTGATGAATGATATGAATAAATTCAATATATTTACCACAATATATGGGTTTAATCCCCTTAACCATGGATAATGTGAAGAAGATAAAGAATATCCCCCCAATCAGTGTAAAAGATATTGAATTTTAATGATGGATTATATTGTCTTTAACAACCACCCCGCCAAAAGATTATAAATTGGTATCTATAATGAACATGAGATTAAGGGTGTCTAATACTAAGCATTTTAATTAAATATCAAACAATACTCAATCTAGGATTAGATTTTGGACTCAAATGTTACACCTCCCCTAAGAAAGACCATTTATTCTAGATAAAAACGTAGTTTGATATTTCTATTCTGGGATATGATGAGATGATTAAAATTATTTTTATATTGGCAACTGAAAATAATACATTTAATATATTATTTTATTTTGAAGGGACTATAAACACAAATTAATATAAAAGAGCTGTATGAATTCATCTAAGAATAATATTAAAAATATTAAAATATACTTATCATACAAATCTGGGTTTCTATATCGTCCCCACCTTCAACGATTGTTATCCTGAAAATCAAAACTTATGAAAGAAGGCTAGGGTAATGAGATCACATCTGAATCTCATGATCTCATGAGCTCTCCCAGATATTCTTAGACTGAAACATGATATACACTATAGCGATTGATCACCAGTTAAGGATATTATTATGTCGGTCCTCAACAGATACCAAGAACTCTATAAATGAAGTTTCATTCTATACATTTGTCTCAATCCTATTGATAATTTGAAATGATTCATGAACATGTTTCCTCAACTATAACACACATAAAACATTATACACCCAATATATTAGTGGGGAAAATGAAAAGTGATATGAAACCATAACTAACTAGTTCAGATTCTAACATGGTTTTATTATTTTGTGATGATGACCAATGTTTTAAATCTCTCTTCCAAAACATCACTTTTGGAACTAGTATTGAGGATTCCAAATTGGAATCACCTGACGTCAATGTGGGTATAAGGGAAATTTGATTCAATTTCTCATCCTCAATATCCTAGACCATAATAGATATTTCAAAACAAAAATACAAGTGGAAGAACAAAATAATTCACACACAACAAAAAATAAAAAATATATTTACTTGGTTTAGTCTTAGTCCAATTCCATGGATGAAACATTACCACTTTTGATAATTATGAAACAAGAAGAGAATGAATATATTATTTTTCCACATAAAAATCTAGTGAACCCTAACCCACTATTTATTGTTTATCTCACTTAGTGACCTAGTTCTACCCCTATTTCATCTTTGTGGGTTTTCCATTTCATTTTCAAAGATACCATAAGATACACTGCCTCAATAACCAATCCCTAGTAAATAGTGATAGTATTTTGATGTAATTTTATATAGACCTTTAAAGATTCTTAAATAGACCTTGAGAAACACTGAAATATTCTTAAATATTCAATAGAGATAATCCTATTTTTTATTCTATTCCTTCATACTTTTATGACCAAGATTCTAAAATTTCCATTACTCCCACTATTATAGCTTCCATTTTAGTTTTAACATGTACTTACAAACTTATTTGGTTTGACTAAAATGATAACATCCTGATCCAAAACATATCCTCAAGAATCAGTCTTTCTGGAATATATATCTAATTTTTTTTATTTTTTTATTATAACTAACTTAACAGTATCCCACTTGAGAATTATTTTCTTAGATTTACAATTTTGTTTTTTTATCACAAAGGAAACCATAATCTTCTTTCCCTCATTCCATAGAAAAAATCTATGAGCCTATTTCCTTTCATTATTATGGGACACTCAAGTCTCACTAATGCCTAATAATATCATATAATTTACTAGAACAAAATATTTTTTTATCAGATCAGTCAGATTCTGACTTTCATTTATATTTCATAGATATAACACTCTATATTTTGAAAAATTTCAAATGAATTTATTTTAATACTAAATATATTTTGTTTTTATGTGAAACACTATATTATTTTCAGATTGTATTAAACTTTGAATATCACAGTATAATGTTTTATTCGCATGCTTCCTTATGAATCGACAAAAACCTATTAACCATAAAAACTCATTCATTGGTTCTGTTACTGCACATACACCACTTCAAAAGTAAATAGTAAAACTACTCGATGTATCCCAAACATACAACTTATGGAAGTTACTCCATAAGTAAAAAAAATATATGGTACTTATCTGTGTGTCAACATCTCCTCAAAAGTTTTTATGGGAATACTCTTGAAAAAAAAACATTCATTCGAAATCATAATTAAAGACATAATTAACCATTGAGATAATATAATATCCACCTCACCCCTTCCCAATGTTTATATACCATAGTTTCCAAAAACCTACAAAAAAACTCCCACTTTTTGAGTAATTTATGACCTTATACATATCATTTCATGCATAAAACATCAAGGGAATGATTCATAAGAAACATTTTCCATATACATAGCCCCATATTCCATTCATGTTTCCTTATCTTAGAATAACATGATATTTTTGGTCCATAGTGTAATGATAGGTTTAGATATAAACATTCTTAATAATCCCACTATCTATAAAATATAATCTAAATAAGGCAACAACAATGTTTTATACTTCTATTCCCTCGAGATATCCATCAACAAAATTTGTTTAGATTCCATAAGATCCTTCATGTTGAACCATCCAGAGAACTAAAATTTATCACTTCATTTCATTGAATTTTCAGACCTTCCAAGAGAATTACATCCATATTTAGGAATCCTTTGTTGAATCTACCATCATAAACTAGTTTCATTAGTATAAATGATTCACATTTCACTAGAAAAACATTCATTTTTTTATAAAATATGGGAGGAAATATATCACCAAACTAAACTAGTTTTTTTACTACCATTATCAAATAATATTAGATAATACCACTTTATACCATATTCATCTTCCTTCAACATAAAACCCATTTTTATATGGAACCTTCTTTCTTATCAGAATTCCTAAATTCCCCCATGCTCTATATGAAATCATGGATTCAATTTTTCCATCATCGTTGACCCCCACTATTTTGAATTACTGAGACTTACTATATATTTTAAGATTATTAGTAATTTAGTATCTATAATAATAAATTAGTTTAATTTTTTTCCAAATCCTTTGATTTTTCTTCTGGATATGATAGAATTCATCAACCCATTTGGTTCTGTTCCTTTTGGAATTGTGTCTTTTGGAACAATTCCTTAAACCTCATCAAATACTGAACATGGATTTTCTTATGTTGTTTGATGATAATTCAAAATCAATCTCCCCATAAAAAATACACCATAAAATCAACTATGTTCTTTTAAATCATGATTAATTTTTGATATTTATGAATTTATTAACATTTAATCAGATCATCCTTGGTATTTTCTAGTAATTATTTGTTTGAATTTTCATATTCTAATAAATTCCAATCCTTCCATTGGACCCCTTCATTAATGTGAAGATTTTATCTTCTTATTACCGTCTAGATATCATTAAATCATAGCCAAATTAGAAGTATTCATTACGGTAACCTACATTTAACTATTCTTGGGACTTTGATTCTAATTTTTCCCTTTTATTATCATCAATATAGATATAGTAAATTTTTTCAAATACATTGAAGTTAGATACATTAGCCTTTTTTTGGTCTTCAATTCTTTTGGAATCTCCCACCATAGTGGCCAGAAGAAATTATTTTTACAAGTACTTCCATAGAATTCATACTTTCCATCCAAAAATAATAGGAAAGCATTAAATTAATTCTCATGCTTATGGATCTCTCAAATACTATATAATTCATCTTATTTTTTATATTATTTTATTGTAGTGTTCTATCCATAATTGTTTTATAATGTATTCTTTTCTTCCAACAAAAACTAAAAAATCCAAGATTTAGTATTCACTATTATTGTCAAACTGAAAGAAGTTATTCTATATACCAACAACTATTTATATAATGGATATCCACTAAATTTTGGTTCTAAAAACATTCAACCTATAATTTAGAAATAACATCCACACTCTATATGCCTATTCATTTATGATCATAATAAATTATAATAACCCTCAGTTAGATTGAACAAGTTCCAATACCCATTCAATAATATCTATATTCTCTAACTTATTTGAGTATTCTATAATATACCCCCATGTCTTTATAGTTAATCCTTAAGTGTCCTTTTTTTTCTATCAATTTTAGTATATAGGTTGAAGAATTGTTAATTTTACCCATATATTTTCAATTTCCACCATTTTTTTTGATATTTTAACTAAGTTAATCATCCTCTATAATTGACACGAAAAGAAATTCTGGTAGTTCCATAGACTTACTTCCTTGTAATATATACATTTATAATGAGTCATTGAAGTTTATTAAATCCCCTGTTAGTATTACTTATTTAATTACATACTATGATAACAATATCATTACATGATTCTCTAAGTGTTGAATGAATAATCAATTCCAATATAGGACCTATGAAAAAAATCCTTCAGATTCAAGTAAACTCTAAATAAAATTGATGTTTTTGGCATTATCCTACACTGATTTAATTTCCATCAAATTCTTGAAAATGAGTGTCCACATTAGATATTTGTTTTATTTATGAAGGACTTTCATTCATTTTTAGGATTTTAGACATAATTGTTTTAGTTGTCTTCACAAATGGGATATTAAATGTTGACCTATAGAACTTTTTAATCAAGAAAATTCTATGTAATATTATCTTTTTAATACGTAATTTTTTTAATTTTAAAAGACCTAATAATATAGAGGGTATTTTGTTGGAAAAAAGGAATATAATACATCAAAAAAATAAAATTTCATCTAATTCACTAGAAATTATTCTTCATAGATACATCCTAGGTTACTTTTCTACATATCATATCATGTGTACAAAAATCAAAAGAAGGGGATGATAATAAATCCTAGTAAGGTAATAAAAAATAAAATATTTAGCATGGTATCATGTGGCATAACCACATGGCATGATCTTAATAACACGAGGCATATCTTAATAGAATGATCATGATGCATAACCTGAAATTTTGGGTACAATATGAAAATGATAGTTATGCCATAGTAGTTGGATTTCAAGTATGAATCAGAACAAATAAATTATGAATAATTTATGGTTTCATATGTATACAATTAATTCATTGGTTATCAAATAATTATAAATAAAAAATAAAATAATTTTTAAAAAAATGTTGTTTTCGCTGAAAAAATTATTTTATGTGAACTTTTTATATTTATCATAATAAATAAAATTAATCCCTATTGGTGAATTATTTCATTTAAATTAATATACTATATATTTAATAATTTTTTTTAACATTCATATAATATTTTTTCTACGCATGAGATAAGACTCAATCTTGTTTTACGCTTTAAAAATATTTTTTTATTCTAAAAAGATTGTTTTGTCATGTGATGTCTGCATATTTTAATATTAATTTCTACCCCTTATAGAAATTGAGTTTGATAAAATGGATTTCATATTTTTAATCAAGAGGTTTAAATTTAGTAAATAGGTCCCCTTTACTTTTGGTCTATATAAATAGAAACTGTTGTAAAATATGTCACATTTGTAAAGGAAAAATCATGATAATCAATGTTAAAACTAAGTGATTCGTCTGTCAATTTTCAACCTAATTATTATAACATTAATATAATTCTACCCTTATAATATTAGTTTTTAAATTAATTTTTTTAAGGAATACTGTTCCATGAATGTGAGATATAAAATATTTGATGAAAAGAAAGTTAAAAGTTGCGACTCTGTTAGTTTTAAATATATATGATGTGTTTACATAGAGAAAAAGAAATTCATTAATGAATATAAATGTATTTTTTGTAAATAATGAAATTATTTTCAATGTGGTAACTTTTTTCATTTTAGGGATTTAAAATTTAAGTTAAATTATTGTACAATAGTAATACAATATTTACTCAATTTATAGAGAAATAAAATAAATGATATTAAAAATATTTAAAGTAATATAGTTTGAGTGAGTTATAGAATTCCAAAATATTTTTAGATAAATATAAGATATTATAATTTTTAATAGTATTATATTTTCATTCACTCTTTTTCGTTATGTATTTTAAGTCAAATCTAATGAATAGTATCAAAATAAACATTTATGATATTTTATCAACATAATATATTATTAAATTATTTAAAAAAAAATTGAAAATTGAAGAGTTAGATATTATATGGTCTAAAATTTTTCCTTGTGGAAATTTATGAACCAATTTTTACCTTATAGGTAAAATTATAATCTTTCAAAAGTAAATAAATACATTACAACTATTAAAAATAAAATTGGTTAACCAAGCGGCAAATAAAAAAAGATAATGTTTAAAAAACCCCATAAATTGATCCAATGTATTTGGGTTGATGAGATTTAAAATACATACTATATAATATATTAATATATCGCCTTTTGGAATCATTTTTCTTTATAATGATTTATTTATATTTTATTCTTGTAAGAAATCCCAAAAGTTCCCCTCACCTCAATTATATATGGGAACATCCTTACCTCACTTTTACACACCTTTGGAGCCTTATTGAATGAACATACCTTGAATAATAAATTATAAACTTAATTACCAAATTATATAGGTGACTATGATCCCAAAATACCAACCCTAAAATCCTTAAGTGAACATTTAGAAGAGATGTTTCATGGAAGTGGCAATGACCTAAATCGATCAGATTCTATTTAATTGTTCATTTACATACTCTAAAGCAGTTATATTCTTCATAAAATAATAAATCCAATATCATAAATATACATAATGTTATTATTATTCTGAAACCAAATTTATAAACCCTCTTTCCATCAAATGGAAACTGAATGTATTTCTTGTGCTTACAATGACTTACCGTCTCCACATAGCGATACAATTCATTTTTCATAACTGTGCTCAATTGAGGGTTATTATTTATGATTTTAATGATTATATATTATATTTCTGACATAACTGGGATTATATAAATATAATACCACTTCTACCTTCCCACCTTCCAAAACATTGGAAAACTGATGTAGGTCATGTGTACGTGTTGACTACCACTTCTACAAAGTGATGTGATTAGTTTTCATTTATATTTTCATTGGATATTAATAAAGTTGTATTTAATGATTATGTATGAAATATATGATACAACAATTATTAATAAAAGGTTAATTAATATTTACCTCTCTTTCGTTCTATTTTTTAAAAAAATGAAACAACGTTTGCACATACGTACTGTCTACTATTTCCATGAATGGTGTAATTAATTTTTCCATATCTATAATTTATAAATGATTATAAATATGAATAAAATTAAAATATATATTATTTTTATATTTATATTAATTATGGTGACGATGGAACCATTATTAATGTATGATGACCAAAACTACTAAACTTAAACATACATGAAAAATGAAGTAGACATCATCAGGAACAATGAATTTTAAAAAAGAATTATTAATAAAAAATTGATTAAAGGTTAGAAGTAAAAAAACATGGTATGATATATATGATTATGGTTGTGGAATATATTTATAATAAATATATATATATATATAATGAATAGGATTTTCAAACTTTTATGAATGAAATCATTCCTGAGGTAATGGTTTATCATCGCAAATTATATTCTTTGTGGAATATGTTATGTTATGAAACCCTCTTATATTATGAGGTCTATATATTACCCTTTGAAATTCTATATCATAATTATTCTTATTTTAATTATTTTAAAATTATCAGATTATGTTATTATTTTATGGGTCTTAAAATTCAAATTTTACAAAAGTATCAGCAGATTTTATTATAAAATAACTCTTTATGTTACAATTTTATTATTTTTCTACATTACTTATAATTATGTTTATAATGATGAAATTACAAGATATACCTTGAAAAGTCATTAATTTTAGTATCCGCTAGTTATTTATGGAGAATATATGTTTTCCGTTCATTTTTATCTCTTTATGTAATCAATATACTGAAATAATTTTTTAAATGAAAGTTAACTTCATTTGTCTCTTAGGTAAGAAATACCTTCTCTTCCATGTCCAAATTTTATAAAAATATTTTTAAATAATATTTTGAATATTATACAACAATTATTTAAAATCATTTTCAGCAAATGTTTTATTATTTATAAAAGGATTTTGAAAGAATCTTTTTGTCGTTTTCTAAATTTGGTACATTTTTTTATAAAAATGTTAAAGTGATGCATTTTAACTTATATGACAAAAAATAATAATTTATCACCATCCTGACTAATCAATGTTTTGAATATTCATTTTAATTTTTATAATTTTATTTTCAAATAAAATATCATTCAAAATATTTTAGAAATTTTTATACTTTAAAGAAGTGATTTCAAAGTGAAAATCATATTTTACTGAATACATATTTCTTGTGATCTTAAATATAGTTTTCATCAAATATAATTTCCAATTATGTTACTAATATATTTCTTGTGTATTATACGTTGATACCATTATTATTCATTCTCTTGATTATTTAATTTTATTATGAAATGATATTTAGGAAACCTATTTCATTTCCACAGGTTATGTTATGATGAAATGTTTAAAAAACCTATTTCCTTTCAAGGGTTCTAATATGATGACTGTTATACAATATTATAGAACACATATTTATGATTTTCATTATCTGATTTTTTTGATCGAAATATATATCCAACCAATGCAGTGGGTAAATATTGATATATAACGTGATAAACAAGACTATAATAGGGAGTGAACCCAGTTTAGTAAGGGACTCTATCCACTATGATAGTCTTGGGTGTGAACCATGACTGCTATAATGGATTAGGGAGTGGCCCAAATCCATTTTGATAGTCTTGGATTTTAACTATGAATGCTATAATGGTTTTGGGAGTTAAAACAATATACTATGATATAATTGGTAGTGAGACTTGACTACTAAAGAAATAATTTATTAACCTTATGTGTATTATACAAAATAATGCATATGTTATACTCTCATGGATCATATTCATTAATTACCTTATGATTTATGTGCTATAAACATCCAACATTTATTTCATGAATCTATATTATGATATATGATATACATGATATAGTTTTTAGATCTTAGGATAATGTCATTATACCCTTATTATCATGTTATTTTTAAGTGATAAATTATATCTTCCCTATTTTCACTTAATGAGAACCGAAGATCACTCTTTCATTAGATTCCTTTTCCCCAAGTTATGAAGAAAGGTATAAAAAAGAAATTTATAATAAGGTAGATAGCTATTAAGAACTTATAATGAGATTATGTATATCTTTTATGACCTTATTTTTATGTGTCCATGTTCCCAATGATACTAGAACTATACAATTTGATGAAGATTATTTTGATATTTAATGAATATTCATCTAATAAGATGTAATATCTCTACATGAAATGTCAGGGTCACTATAGTTTATATCAGAGAATGTTTTATTTATCAACTGGAAACTAGGATGAGAAAACTCTAGTGAGAACACCAATAATAAGTCTATGTATAGGATAAAATCCCAAAGATTTAGTTATTATCATGGATTACCAAGTTAAAACATATTCTGTTTTAGATTTAATAAAACCTGTATTTATTTAGACATCATATACCTGATTTTGCATGATCATACTGTTTTTTACTAGGATTATTGATCCTCACAATGTGTTTTTTGGTTTTATTCAATGATTGGGGCCTAAAGGAATCATGTTAATGATGAATACGATAGATAATACAATAATTTCCTTTATAAGAGTCCAAATTTTATGGGAGTTGGAATGCCAAATCTCATTTCTATACTTACTCAAATTTATCAAGATATGAATCATGTTAAACATCCAAATGAGAAAAGGAGAGAACATATTATTTTGAGTCATTCATGAGGAAACACCCAACTTCATTTAGTGATCCCACCGATCCACTATGTTTTGAATATTTGATTAGCACCACAAAAAATAAATTTTCTATTTTGCAGTGTTTGAAACATGAAAAGGTAATTTGGAATTTTTATAATTTGGAAGGGGGAAAAGATCAATTATTGACTCTAATGAATATTACATGTAAAAATAAATAAATTGAAACCACATAGTATGCTGAGTTTAAGATATTATTTCTTAGTAATAAATTTACGAATATTCCTTAGATTAAAATGAAGAAGGGTTATCTTGAGTGAAAGAAAACTGCTGATGAATCTATTGGTACATATGAGGAAATTTAAGGATAATTTCTAGGTACACTTCAAGTATTATCAACCAAACTAAAATTTAGGGGTTGATTATTTAGTGGATTAAAACTATGACTTTGAAGGGTGTTATCCATAATAGTCTATTTCAGTTATGAAGGGATTGATCGATGTTATAATAAGGTGGAAATCGAAATTGGAGTTACCCATCAATCTCATAGTTTTGATAATAAAAGAATGATGGAAATAATTATAAACCCAAAAAACCATGGATAGAAGAATATTATATTTCCCTTATGATCATAATGTGTAAATAAACATAGTGAATATTTTTATAAGGGGACTGATAATTTTTTGAAGAATAAAAAGGTAGGTCATCAGGAAATTTAATGATGAAGTGATTGGGAAAAGGTAGATACTGATGTTAATAAATATAATTATCTATAGAATTCACCACCTACACTCCAGTGTTTCATATTATAGAAGTATAGTCATTATGATAACCATTTCTCAAACCTGAAGGTTATTTATGATGACTGAAGTTAGGAATATCTTAAACTAAGAGATAATGTGAAATCTAATATTATCGCTATTGGTGATGTGGAGTTGGATAACAAATTATACTTACCATTATCTCTAAAGATGTTAATGTCTTATTTGATTCTGGATCTACCGACTCTTTTATATCTGAAGCATTTTCTATTAGTACCAAAATGAAACCCCAAGGATTAGATATTGAGTTAATAGTAAAATACACTAATGGTATTATTATCATATATCAGGTCTGTGATTCTTCCCTAGTTGAAGTTTCGTGGAATATTATTCCTAAAAATCTTGATGTTCTTCCTCTAGTTGAATTCAATGTTATTTTGGGGAGAGACTAAACATAAAATAGATGAGTATTGTATGGGATTATTTGATGTCCTTAAATAATTTCTTTTTCTTACTCTAAATTGTGTATTTGATTCCTAAATATAACTCATTCATACTTCTAAACACATTTCAAAGACTCCTTATATAATGGCCCTGATTTAGTTTTAGGAATTAAATTATAAACTCTATGTGAATCTCGATAAGGGAATTATAAAACCAAGTTCATCACCTTGGGTCCCACTTATTATTTTTTGAGATGAAATATAGATCAACTGGACTCAAAATTGATTATCGAGAATTTAACTAGATCACTATAAGGAATAATTATCCTTCATTATTTTTAATAAATTATTTAAAGAACCATGTGGAGATCAATACATTTTTAATATTTAACTTCATTCAGGAAAGAATCAATTGGGGTTCAAGGAGGAGGATATACTCCAAAAATCATTCCTTATAAGGTATAGACACTATGAATATATAATGATTATATTAGGTCTTAATAATGTCCTGATTATCTTCATGGATTTAATTAATGGATATTTAGAGATTAACATGATCATTTTCTGGTAGTGTTAATAAATGATATGAATATTTATTCCTAGATTAAGGATGAGAATTAATACCACTTGAGGATAGTGATGAATACCCCGAGGAAGGATAAGTATTATGAAATGTTTACCAAGTGTGAATTTTCGATTTGTAATGTTTCATTATTTGGTTATAAAATCTCAAGTATGGGTATATTATTAGATTCTTCAAAGACCAAAGTTATTAATCATTGATCTAGACAAACCATTGTGATAATGATCTATAGTTTTCATGGTTTGGTTGGATATTATTTGTGATTTTTGGAAAATTTATCATTACTGTCAAGTACTCAAAATGAAGTAACTTTTAAGGGAGATATGTTCCTTTGGATTGATGAATGTGAGTAAAGTTTTATGGAATTGAATAAAAGGGTTATCTGTACGCTTATGCTTTAACCTATAGCGAAGAATGGATTTTAATCTATAATGATGAATCAATGATGAGATTGAGATTTTCTCTCATGAAAAATTATATGATGATAGCTTATTGCTTACTTTAATTGATTTTTTGTGAGTAAAATTACAAAACTAATGATTTGGGGTTAGCTGTAGTAATGTTTTCACTTAAGATATGAAGGAATTTTCATTACAAACAATGGTATGAGTTATATTGTGGTAAAAAAAGTTTAATGTATATTTTCAAATAGAAGGAGTTGAATATATTCTATATATGATTTTTTATTTGATTAAATATTTTAAATTATCAATACATTTCCACCCTGTGAAATAGAAGAAGGTGGAAGATGCTCTAAGTTAATGGATCATACTAGATTATCTAAGATTTGGACTAAAAAAGATCCAATATTTTTGGATTTTTAAAATATGTGTATGAAAATCATGAAGGGGAGAAATATTATATTTCTCAAATGAGTGTTCCAAAATCTATCAAATTAATGATTAAAGAGGAATAGAGGGAAGATCTAGAGCTACATAAGAAGGTGAGAAATGTCTCTATTTTTTACTCTAGATGTAATGGGATGATAAGGTTCATAAACCCTATATTTTTTCTTACAATACTATATTTGAAGAAGGTGCTGTTAGTTGTGGATCATAGTTCAAAATTCTTTATTCATCCTAAAAGTATGAAGATTTATATATATATCCGAAAGAGTATTTCTTGTGGAAAAACATAATGAAATATATTGATGATTATGTGTCTTGGTTCTTAGTATGTTGAAAATTTTAGAATGAGAGATATATGTCTAAGGATATGATA
Source organism: Viscum album (assembly GCA_963277665.1). Lineage (NCBI taxonomy): Eukaryota > Viridiplantae > Streptophyta > Magnoliopsida > Santalales > Viscaceae > Viscum > Viscum album. The sequence continues at coordinate 400,002,280 of OY728144.1, forward strand.
CAGCTATTACCCATACCATAATGGAAATGGGAAAGCATTACCATGTTATTTTTTTTGAACTCCCAAAAACTTCTATGGTCCATAATGCCATTTGGGATACAGTCGATCACCATAAGAAGTCAACACATTTAATTTATATTGGAGATTATTTATCTGTAGATCATATTTACAGAATATACGTTATCTAAATGATAAGGTTTCAATGATTACTACATTTTATTATGTCTTATCAGGATGCTTGGTTTACCTTATTGTTCTAGTAAAGTATTTAGTAAGATCTGGAGGAAAAGTATAGTTTTTGTATGATGTATCCTCCTAAGAATGATGGTTAGTCTTCAAGAACCATTAAAACACAAGAGATATATTTATATCTTGTTATTTTGATTTTATAGAATGTTCGGATCAACACCTTCATCTGGACTAGTATTCTATCAACAACAATAAATTTCACTAGAGAATTCATATGTATTCTTATGAATCCTTATATGGATGGAAGTGTATAAATCCAACATAATGAGATAAATTTAGAAAAAGATAGTTATTTGGACTTGATATGGCTGAGTAAATGGAATATAAGGTAATAATTATTCAATAATACATCAAAGAATCCATGATTTGATAGAGAAATTATGCAGACAATCATCCATGGGATCTGCAATTTAAAGTTTGTGAGAAAGAATTTCAGTGAATTTCACCATGGATGAAGGTTATACAATTGGTAATGTAGGGAAATTTGAGACCTAGGTATAGTGTTCCTTTTGATATTCTAGATTTATTAAGAATGGTATATTATCATTTGGTTCTTCCACTGAACCTCTCACAAGTTTATGTAGTGTTCCATGTATCTATCTTGGGGAAGTATATACCTAATCCATCACATATACTCTAATCAGAGGACATACCATTGGAGTATGATATTTATTATTAATAAAAACTAATATATATCATCAAACTTGTAGATAAATTTCTATGAAACAAGACTACTCACCTGGTTAATGTTATCTTGAGGAATCAGAAATTTGGAGAATCTACTTGGAAAACCAATAATGTAATAAAACAAATACATCCTCATTTTTTATATCCATGTGATGATTTTTAAGGGATTAATTCATTTTAGGGGGAGGGGGTATAATGTTACACAATAATATTTTGGAATATATTTTTCTTAAAATAATTTTACTTCTCCAATAGCTTGTGTTACACGCAACCCCATGTTTAAAAATACCATGATATAATTTTAAACTTTAATATGATAACTATCAGTGATGTGTTGGATTGAATGGTATGAATAAGAATAGATAAATTATGGAAAATATATTGTTTACATACATAAAAAACTAACTAATTTTTTTATCAATTAACTATAAATAAAATTAAAAATCACTAAAAAATAAAAAGTAGTTTTTTCTGAAAAATAGTTTTTATGCACACTATATATTTTTATCTTAGTAAATAAAACTAATAACTATTTTTGAATTATTGTAATAAAATTTACATATTAAATATTCTGTAATTTTATTAACATCAATCTATTATTTTTTCAAGACATGAGATAAGAATAAATCTAGTGTTATTTCTTAAAAGTTTTTTGTTATGAAAAACAATTTAAATTGTGTATTGCATTCTTATTTTAAAATTAATTTCAACCACTTACGGAAATTTAATTTTATAAAATGGATTCCATATTTGGAATTAGGGGTTTAAAATTTTGAAAATATCTCTCTTTTAGTTTTGTTTAATATGAAAAGTAACTGCAGTAAAAATTTTCACTTTGATAAAGGGTAAATCAAGATCATCTATGTTAAAACTATGTTATAAGGCCATAATTTTTATAATAATAATTATTATACTAAGGTAATTATACCCTTATCAGCTTAGACTATAAATTTATTTCTTTAATAGAAACATTTCCATGAAAATTTCATGTATAATATTCAATTCCAATAAAGTTACCGAATTCAACTTTCTTAGTTTTAAATATATCTTATCATTTTACATAGAGAAAGAAGATATCTTTGAAACATTTAAATGTATATTTTGTGAAAAATGAAATTATGTTCATGTGGGTAATTTATTTATAATCTTTAGTGATTAAATAATTACCCAAAATTATTGCGCAATTCCAAAACAATAATTATTAAATTATTAGATAATTAAAATAAATGATTTTGAAATAATTAATATTAACTTAATTTTATTGATTTATAGTGTTTCTAGAATTTTATAGATAAATTTAATGTGTTTTTGATCTATAAAATGATTATATTCAAATTCAAATTTTTTCTTTATGACTTTTAAGTCAAATTAAATGAAGAGTCAAAATTTACATTAATGATATTTTATGAAAATATTAAATTATATTAAAAATTATAAAAATATATAAACGATAAAAAGTGAAAAATATATAGTATAAAATTTTATCCCCTATCTATTTATGAATCAATTCTTTCTTTAAAAGTGAAATTTTAATATTTTAATAGTAAAAAAGGTGTTACTATAGTGAGGGTTAAAGTTGGTTAACGAGGAGGTTAATAAAAAATAAATTTTTTAAAATGAAACTAAAACCTCACTAAATTTAAATTTTTTTGTGTTTTAAATCCAATAATATCTTATTTTTGAATCCATTTACATTTTCAATCACTGTTCTTATGAATGAATATTTTATATTTTAATGTTTTAAGAAATTTCAGAAGTGACCCACATATCAATTATAAAGGGATCCTCCTTCCCGTAGTTATTCACACATTTTGGGCCTTCTATATTGACCAAAACCTATGAAAAACCCTTTCAAAATTCCATATAAACATTCTATAGGTGATGGTATTCCCAAAATACCAACCCTAGGATCCTTAATGAAATATCCAATGGATTTGTTTCAGAGTAGATGTAATCAACTTAACCAATCACTTTATTTTTATGTATTCTTTTAAATCTTTTAAATATGTTATATTATTCGAAAAATAATAATTTTATTAACCTAAATATGTTTAAATTTTATTATTATTATGAAACCACCTTTATTCACCCTCTTTCTATCAAATGGGAAGTGAAAGTATCATTTGTTCATACGTATGACTTACCTTCCCCACGAAGTGATACAATAATTTTCTGTCATCGTCTTTCATGGATGGATATTATAATGGTAATAAATTGTATATGTGATATTTTTGAAATAATTATTTTTATTTAATGATAATATCATATCAAACTTCTTATATTATGTTTGTTTAGAGATAATTAATGTTGCTTACGTGCACATGGGGACAACCACCTGCACAAAGCGTTGTATTTTTTAAATTTAAATTTTACTTGGATGGTAATAATTATTTATTTTATGAATATAAATGATATATATGATATAATAATTATTCTATAATGTGTAATTATTATTCACCTTTCTTTTATTTCATCTGTCTAAAAATGAAAACAACCTTCATGCGTACATATGGTCTACCATCTCTATAAACAGTGTGAGACATTTTTCGATGTCTATATTATATTAATGATTATAAATATTTATATGATTATTAAAAATGTTTATAAGAAGTATCATTTGTAGTAAATAATCAATATGTGAGGTTTTAACTCTGATAATTATTGAATTCACCTTCATTCTCAAATACATTTTCTTAGGAATGCACATTTTTACTAGAAGTGAATACCATGAAAATATTTGTTTGCATGATGAATTGAATATTCCATGAAAAAAGAAATGTTTTATAATTATATGAAGAATAATTTTAAGGCCATAAAATACTATATTCATTGACAAGTTACATAGAGAATTTATATAGTATTTTTAAGTTGATAGTTTGGTTGTCTAACACTTTTCATGTGGCATATGTGGAAAAATTATCAAACCATGTGAGAAACCAAGGATAGCCTTAAACCACACATTAGGGTACCCATTGGTAAACCCACATGGGAGATCATACTACATGAGTCCACAAATAGAGGAATTTAATATGGTAGCCCCATGTATAAATCTCTTAGTAGCGTTCTTGGTAGTAGTGGTGGTGCCACCGTATGGGGAGAAATAGAAGTGGAGAACCAAAACAGGGTCGTGCCGACATGGGTTCAAGAGTGGAACATGGTTCAATATTATAGAAAAATTAATGAATTAATTGAGTAATATAACATGGAATCAGCCAAAAATATGATGGATGTGGGATAAGAAGAGTGTAGGTTGTTGTTCTTATATTTAAAATCATACATATATTTCAGGGGACACACTATATGACCGATCATGACTATATGATCACCTGCGGGAATTTTATCCACCTATAGAAAAGAGAAAGTGATTATATTCCATGAAATTCATGCTGATCCACCATCGATTGGGAGAAATTAAATGTTCTGTAAATATTTTAATACGATGAGTCATTCAGGATTGATCTAATTCTAGGCATGCAATCGGTGTCATGCATGCATGAAGGAATAAATGATAATGATACTATTGAAGAAGATGGATAAAACACCATCGATCAAATAAATGGTATAAATGAATGTTCCATGATCAATATTATGAGATGATAAGCCTTAGAATCCCCATGAATTTATGCTATTATTTTTATACATGTGATAACGAAAATAACAACGATCACCCAACTGCAAACGTAGTTACAAGAGGCTGTTCGGAAAACTGATCACCACTGATGAGATCAAAATTTAAAATAACGATCATATGATTATATTAATTCCTGAGAGGATTTATTTATTAATAAAATATTATTTTATTCTCAATGTATATATTTGTGGCCACTCATGGATGATAATATTCTAAGAGCCAAGATCCTTGGGCATTTTTGTGGTTATTTGAATACAGGAATTGCATGGAATTATCATTGTATTTAAGTTGGCGAGATACATAGTTATACATTATTATAAAAGGATTGGTATGGTAAAATCGGGAAAATATAAAAATATTGATAAAATAAGACAAAATATTGACATAGAGAATCTACAAATACACTATTACTTAATGGAAGAGTCTTTATAGCACCTTCTTCCAAAAAGAAGATGAGGAATCCACAAGCCCTCATGATGTTTTATTTATATAAAATTTTGTTCTTAAAGAACCTAATCCTGCAAGACTAATTGGATTATTTGAAGGAAACATGGTCAAATGTAGGAAAATCATCTCTGAGGAAAGATGAACAATGCATGATAACAAATCCATGCAGTGTGAGATCCCGTGAATACACCTATGTTCCAAAAGAAATAATTGAAAAATTTATTGGAACATTAAAATAGGAATAAACACTTGAGAACATTTAGTTTAGATATAATAATTTAGAAATAATATAAAATAAAAATTGGAGAATTATATGTTTCAGGGTTTAATCATCAGAATCCCATTCATGTATCAGTTTATACATTATGTGTACTTTAAGAAGGGTGAAATTTTAGAAATTATTCTTGCATAATATAATATGGTAATAACATTTGTGAACCAATTTCACAAATATAATTGGGGGTGGGACTTCATGAGTAGGAGGAATTGGACTGAGAATCATTACACTGAATGTATACTTATTAGAGACTTCTTCTCCTCAATCAGTATAATTGGATAGTAATTTAATTGAACACAGTAAAGTTAGATCCTACAAGATTGTGGAGGAAGATAAAAGATATTACTATAGTGGAAAATTCATTGAATAAAATAGGTAGACTTATATTGGACCTAAACCATGAAGTCTCTTTTGTGATTGAGGAGAAGAAGTCTCTAATAAGTATTCTGGGGTTGGCCATTATGGATTCTGGTAGCAGTGTAAAATTTAGTATAAATAACCTTATGCATGGATTCATGAGAGATATAGTGTGATTATTTATGAGTCATTATAATTGATAATAATCTTATAGAGGAGAATCTATATTACGGGGAGTGGGGGGTAACCAACATATCCAAGATTTGGCCTTTCATTACTGAACCTTGTAAAACATTGTGTTCTATATCAATAAATTTACTACATTATTTGAGGTTTGGTAGATAGATTCAAGAAGTGTAGATTAAGGATTTATCCATCCATATGATTTTAATTTAAAAGAAAAAAATTTTAAAAGGAAAACGGGATCCCATATTCACCCTTTCCCTCTAAGTGATCTAACACTGATCTAGGTTCTAGAAGTGGTATTAGAGGTATGGTCACCTCTGAAAGATATAACAAACTTCTAAGGATGGAGAAAATTAATTCAATAAAAAGATGGGTATTATGACATTGATGAAGTTAAAGAGTACTACAATTGAAGGAGATCCTTTTTTACAATGATGAAAAGTAGATACAAAAGAGAAAAATAAATGAATCCACTAAATATATTCAACTATCATGGGTTTAGAAATTTTTCAAATGAATATACAAAGAAGAAAGATAGTGTCACCAATTTTTATGAATAATAATACTATTTCAAGAAAAATTTTATGAAATATAAAAAGGGTGACCATGATAGGAAAAATAATAAGTGCTCAAAGAAAAATAGAATAAATTTTATGTTTAAGAAAATTGATGATTCTTCCTAAACATGTAGTGAGAAAAATTTTAATCAACTTTTAGAAATAATGTGTACCTTATGAGAAAATATAAATCATATAAAGACACATTTGAAGGTATAGAAGGTAAATAGAGAATTTATCTCGATGTGACTAAAAATATTGGTTGAAACTAGATGAACTGGAAAAGATGGTGAATGATCTTTAATAATGAATTAATAGAAAGATTTAATTTTTCATAAAGATTATTATTTACTGTATAACATGTCACAAATATGAATAATTAATGAATCAAGGCAGAGAAAGGATAATAAAATATAATATGAACAAAATATTTCAATGAAAAAGGATAAAAAGTGGTGATATTTGATGAGAAGTCCATACAGATGGAAATCTCTCAATCTAAATGTTATTTCGTAGAAACCAATTTCTCTATACTTATTCCATTATATATGAATGATTTTATACTATCATGAACAAAATTGATGGAGATGAATTAATCCATTGGGGGGCGAATTCAAGAGAAAAATTAGTTTAGTCTTCACCATCTAGTGAATATGAAACATCTGAACAACTTTATAAAATTATATGATGAGGTATTCCATTATAACTATCAACCATCACTTGATTGATGTCAATATGGTTTAAATTCGGATATTTATCTTTTGAACTTGAACATCTTGGTGTGCTTGTTGAACTATGTACTGGAATTAGCTTTACAATGATAAATTTTATAATTTTCAATCCCATTAATGAGAATTTAGAATTTATGGGCATGATTTCTTATGTATGATTTTTTATTAATAGATAATAAAACCTTGATTTAATATATCTTTTTTTATATAAGAGGTTAACCCACATAGAATTAGAGTTGATTATGTTAAGGATATTTACTAAGAAAACCCCATGAGATCATCCCTCTCTTAGAAGAGATGAAGAAAGTTTCATTTAAGAGATAATTTTTTTATGTGTTTGATTTTGTGTTTATAGGATTTTCATTACACTGATAAATCTCATAATTTCCAATACCATTAATGATAATTGAGTATTTTTTATCATTATTACACCTGCATGATTTTTATGGGTAGATTACACAACCTTGATTATATCTATATTTTTTTCAATACCAGGTTAACGAACATAGACATAGAGTTTATTCACTAAAGGCCCTTTTCTTAGAGAACCATGTGAGACTATACTATTCTTAGAAGTTATTACACATGTTTTAGATAAGGTAGAATATCATGAAATGTCCCCAATTTCTGTTTGAAAATATATTTCATTAAAGGGAGAAGGATTCCACCACATATTGAATTGATTTATATGAGTTGGTATTGATAAAATAATACAAAGTGGGAGATTATGGAGACCATGATTAATTTTTTTTAAATAATTTATGATTTTCTATCTTAATTATGATTGTAATTGAAGTGATCTTCATTTTCAATGAAATGTGATTAATAATGAATATTGTTTTGGACAAGTTAAGATCATGGAAAAATTTATTTTCACAATGAATTGAATATTCAATGAGAAATGAAGTGTTTTATAATTTAATGAATGTGATTTTGAAATCCATGATATACATTATTACTAATGATGTTTCATGAGTAATGGTGGAAGATGATTTTGGAGTTGAGGCTTTGGTTGGATTACTATTTTAATGTTTCTTATTTAAAAAACATATCCTTCCATGTGGTCCACCAGGCCTATCTTGAAAACACACATAGGGGTACCCATGGGTCAACCCCCCTGGGATAACCTTCCATAGGATTGTGTACGTGGTAGTACGGAAGAGGTAGGGCCTGTGTATATGGACCATCAGAGAGAACACATGAGTAGCAATGGTGCCACAGTGTAGGGAGGCACTACGACGGAGAGCCGACACAGGGTTATGCCAGCAGGGGTTCAAGAGAGGAACCCAAAACTAGCCTCTTGAAAGATAAAGTAATGTACGGAGTAATATACTATGTACTTAGGCTAATAAAAAACTGATGTGTGACATGAAAATTGGGGGTTACTGTTCCCACATTTAAAATATTATTGTAATTTCATTAGACACACAATATGGATAATATCGACCATTCGATCACTTGAAAGAATATTCTTCCACCTCCAATGATTCTAAATTGATCATATAAATCAGTGTTCATGTCAATTCACCATTGATTGAGCAACCCACCATCTTATATGGTGATACTAAAAGGATGATTTATTGGAGATTGATCTAATGCCCTGGATGAAATCGATGTCTTTAATGCATGAAGTTATTAAATATTATGATATGACTAAAAGAGATGTACATGCCATCATCAATCAAAGAAACTTTCACCATGGATCTTATGGTATAATAATTATGAGATGATGAGCCTTCAAATAACCATGAATTCATTCTATAAATTTTATGCATGTGATAACATAGAGGACACGAATCAACCGACTATAAATGTAGTTACAAGAGGCCATTTGGGAATCTGATCACAATAGATGATATATGTTTTCCATTTATTTACTCTCTTCATGTACTTAGGAGATGAAAAGGATGTTTTTAAGGAAAATCAACTTCATTTCTGTCATTAGTCAAAACTTATTTCTCTTACATGTCTATATTTTCTAAAAATATTTTCATGAATGTTTTTAAAATTATAAAATGTATGTTTAAAATCATTTTTATACATTTTTTAATTTTTCAAAAAACGATCAAAATTATTCTTCTTATCATTTTCTAAATGAGGTACCGTTTTAACTTTTTAAAAATATGCGGAAGGAATGTTTTTTTAACTTATACAATATAAATGAAATTTATTACAGTATTGAACTATCAATTATTTCAATCATACAGTATATGTTACCAAGATTTTTTTAATGAAAATATTTTCTATAGTATTTATGACATTTATAAATTATAAATATGTGACTTTAAATTGAAAAAGATAATTTTTTTCAATAAATATTATGGGTGATATTCAAAGGTGTTTTCATCTAGGATGGTATCCTTTGATGTTACTAATTCTTTAATAAGGATTTGATCTAATAATACCATTCTTATTACTTCTCTAGATGATTTATGATTATAATGAAAAGATATTTATTTAACCCAATTCTTTTCTACAGGTTATGTTATGATGAAATGTTTATGAAACCCATTTTTTCTCATGGGTTCATATATGATGAATGTTTTATGATCTTATGTCACAAATATGTATAAATTACATTATAGGAGAGGTTGGACTAGAATTAAACATCCCTCCAATGTATTTAGTAATGATTGATATCTGATGAGATAAGCATGATTGGTTTGGGGAGTGATCTTAGTTTAGTAAGGATCATTATCTAATAATATAATATTCATAGTGAATCATGACTATTAAGATGGTTTAGGGAGTAAACCCAATCCCCTATGATATTATTGATGGATAAAAATGACTATTAGGATGGTTTTGGGAGTGAAACCAATCCACTATGATAGTCTTGGTTGTGAGACATGACAACAAAGGAATTAATTTTCTATGATTATGTGTATGACACAAAACAATGCCTATGTTATGATCTCTTGGGTCATGTCCGTTGATTACATTATGATTCTTATCTTATAAACTATGAATATATTTTCCTTATATCAAGATAATGATATATTATTTGTAGGATATAGTTTTCATAATTTATGCTTATGTTTTTACACCCTTATGCTCAAGTTATGTTTTACTGATGATTGATAGATCACTTTTTTACCATTATAGAGCAAATGAGATATTCCATTCTTGTGCTTACTTTTACTTAAGTTATAATCAAAGTCATTAAGTATGATATGTCTACGAATGGATATAATTATGAAGAAATTAGTGGGAGATGATGTGGATCTTTAATAAATCATATGTTTAGGTGTATATGTTTCCAAATACACTACACCTATACAATTAATGCATAGATCGTTATGATATGTATTTTATATTCATTAAATAAGATGTAATATCTATGTATGAAATTTATGGGCCATTATTTTTCTCACCAAGGTTCCATAAAATATATTTAGCAATGTTATTAACCTAGAAATCATAAAATATATCATATATATATATATTAATTCTTCACCTAATGTGTTGGAGTTCTGTCAGGGGAAACCTTCAAATGTATCAATTCTTGTTATCCAAAACGATCATAATAAATCATTTCATCAAAAAATCATCGATAATAAAGAATATGATTCATATAATATCATTTAGTAAAAACATTCTAAAATACAAGAACATCTCATCATTTTTATCTGAAGAGAAAGTAATGCTTTTTTCATACATGAATATATCCTATATCATGTTTACATCTATGTGAATACCCATGGATAAGGAAGGGGTTTCGGTATTTAAAATATAATAATATTTAATGTAATGGAGTGAAATTAAAAAAAATTAATTCAACACCCTGATGAGTATACAACATGGATTAAATAATGGGAATAATGAAAGGGACTAAAGGTCTCCCTTAATAAACTATTTTTGTGTTAATGGGATAATAAAATGTACATGAAAATATAATAATCCAACATTTATAAGGTATTACCCAAAATAGGTACATTAATGGAAAATGATAAGTGAAGAGTTCCCTTACCTTGAGGAGTTTCTTACCAATATTTATGGATAACACCTAATGTATTTATGTACTCCATGGAGGGACTCTGGTGGGGGGGGGGGGTAAATGGCTAAAATGTCATGGAAATAATAGTTTTTTTTGGAGAGGATGTGTGGGTAATTATAGTAAAATAGAAGGAATTTTTTTAATAATTTGAAAACATAATTCTCGGAATCCTAAGTAGTGGAAAATGAAAAATTTAGTTTAACCCTGATTTTTTAAGGGTTTTATAAATTTAAATCATGCTAGTTAATAGTTAAATTAATTATAAAATAAATCCAATTTTTAATAATTATTTGTCCATGAAAAATTAATCATTCCACAATATAATTTTTTTAAAATCTTGATTCCCTTTTTAGAATTCGAGAAGTTAATTGTAGGTTTGAAAATTCATTTATATCCATTAAAATAAATAATATTAAAAACATATCTATTTTTGGTTCATAAATATTTTAAATTAATTATTATATACCTTTTATTTATTTATAATGTCATATTATATACAGTATATTATACCATCATTTATATTATACCCAAAAAATTGACATTCTTAGAAAAATTATGAAAAATTTAACATCCACTAATTTTTTGTTGCTAGTTTTAAAATTTCACCCATTTTATTAGGAAAATTTTCTAAATTTTATATATATAATTTTTAATTAAAAAATATTAATTTATTTAAAACCATAAAATTTTATTATGTAATCAAATTTATATCCCTTATAAAATTTGTATATAATCGCATAACAATATTTTATAAATATTTTCATTTTGTTTCTAAACTTTTAAAACACTTATTCTATTCTTAAAAAATTATTTTAGTGGTAATTAAATATATATATATATATTATCTAGAAAAAAAATACAATCATTGTCACTTTATATAAAAGTCTATTTTATTGTATTATCTAATTATAATAAATTTAAATAAGGGTTTAACAATAAATAATAATGTGAAATCCATGAAACTATTAATTCATTTCTAAAATAATTACACCTTAATTCTACTTGGGCATAGATAATAACACCTGATTATAGCGGCATAGGATCTAAGGGTAAGGTGTGTTATGGTGGTAGTTTTGTGTGGTGGATTGGCCAATATTGATCTAGTGGTGATCTCCATTAACTGGAACTTCACTCATAGGAAATTTTATTAAGACTTCACTTGTTGAACATATTCTTAGATTTGATTAAGAGAAAATTCCATTGATCCTTCCTCCATCCCTAGATTTAATAAACGAGTCTTTTAAATTAGGTTTATTCAGGTTGAGGCCATCATTTCTTCCTTTTGTATTCAATTAAATCTTATCATTAACCATAATATACACTATCCTTAATGGCCACCTTATAATGGACATATTACCAACAATCATAAATCCAAATAGTTATATTGACAAATGGTTATATAACAGTAATGTAATAGTCATACCCTAAAAACCACATTTCTGATTACATCAAATATATAAACCACCAAACAAGACCATTTAATACTTCATTCCATTTTTTTTAAAATTACTTCGATAATATCTATCTTATTTATAATGTTTCTTTTTCGTCTTTTAATATTTACCCTAGAAGGTGTATTCATCCTAGAAGAGTTCAATCCTATAGAGTACACCATTTCTTGGTCATTATTCTTTTATATTTATATCCCTATACTTTTCTAAGATGTAGTAATTGGTATTATTACTTTCCATGTAATATTATTTCTATAATAGTCTTAAAATGTAAATTCCTTAAGAAATATAACAAAATAGTCATTATGAAAATGAAGTTTTTTTCTTATTAATCAATGAAGGAATCATTAGGTCATTACATTCTCCCCCATAATAAATTTCATTCTTGAAAATTCAGTCCAAATTCAAATAAATTGGGGGTATATTTCATTCACTCATTCTTTATGTTCCAAAGTATGTTCCTTGAATTATTATTTCTATATAAGAATTTCTCAATCCATTATGTCTTATTCCCCAACCCTTTATCCATTCTATCTGGAATAGGGTTCAATTCCTCTTCATAAGATAAGAGAGAATCAAATTCTACACCATTAATATCAAGTACATGTGTTGGCTCAAGTATATAGTTTTTCAGTAGAGATTAGTGGATGAAATAATGTACATTTGAATGATTTTGTGGTACTATTAATCAATAAGAAACCACTCCAACACACTATAGAATCTCAAATGTTCCAATGTATATTGGACCTAGTCTCCAATTTCTGAATATTGTAACTACATTCCATGGTGATATATTAAGAAATACATTTCCACCAACATGAAATTTTATTTCCTTCCTTTAGTTAACGTTATAATGTTTCAATAGAATCTAAGAGGACTTGTTATTTTTCTAAACCAATTGCATCTTTTCTATAGTCTACTTTCATATGCCTAGTCCCAAAAAAATTCTTCCATCAAATTCATCTCCACATGTTGGAGTTGTAAAATGTTTTCAATAGAGAGGTTCAAAAGGTGAAAATTTAATACATGAGTGGAAACCATTATTGTAGTAGAATTAAATAAGTGAAGGGTTTTGGTCCAAAATCCCTTGAAAATCATGTGAACGACCCCTCAACATATATTCAAATGTTTTAATTGTATTTTCAGACATCCCATCAATTTGAAGATAATAGGTTTTTTATGAAGACTACTTTTTTATTCATATCCTTTTAAGAGCCCCCCCCCCAAACCTAGAACTATATATAAGATCACTATTAGAAACAATTAACAATAGTACTCTATGGAGTCTTTTTACTTCATCAATATAGAGGTAGGATTTTCAATCTAATGAAAAAGCATCTCTTATGGAAATGAAATGGGATTTTTTTTAAATCTATAAATGATTACCCATATACTATTGTTTCTCATGGATGTCTTAGGTAGTCCAGAAATAATGTCTATAGTGATGTTGTCCCACTTTAATATAGATATCTGTGGTGGTTGAAATAACCCATTAGGAATTTGTTACTCTACCTTCACTTTTTAACAAACCAAGAATCTTATAATGTAACATAATATATACTTTTCATATTTTTACCCCAATAATGATCATAAAGGTACCTATACATTTTAGTGATTATGATATTTATTGAGAATGTAGAGCTATGTGCTTAATCAATCTTCTTATTCTTTATCTCTAGAGTATATGGAATTCATAAAATTGTTCCAAATTTTAGTACACTAAATTTTTTCAATATTTAAATTATAAAATTCCCATGTTTTAGAGACTCTAAATTATTTTTGATCAAAGGATCATCTCTTTGTGATTTCTTGATCTTGTCCAGTAATGGAAATTGAGAAATCACTTGGGATAAGATTAATGATTTACCTTACCTTATGATTCCATTATACAATTTAACTATATCCTTGATCAATGGATCTCCTCCAATTATCATCACTAAAATTACTCTAGGGCCTTATCTAGTCATTGAATATGTGACTTTTTTAAACTTTTGGGTTGGTAATGAATTGGAAAATCATAGCCTTTAAGAAGGTCTATCAAACTACTTTACCTCATGTTAAATTACTTATATGTTAATATATACATCAAACATTGGTGGTAAGTGTATATATATATCATATTGTATCCATAAATATAGTGTATCCATACATTCATATATAAAATGACTATAACTACCTCTTGGGTATGGGTGGGATAATATTTCCCATAAGTCTTTAACTGTTGAGATTCATAGGTGATCACCTTTTCATTTTTCATGAGAACACGTCCAAGAACATTTAGAGATAATTAATATATATAATTAATCCTTCATTGACATATGTTAGGGTTATCACTGGTAAACCAACTAACATTTTCTTTGGTTCATGAAATATTTCTTCACATGATGAACATAAATCTCGTTCATGTTAACTTGGTTAGTGGATTATAAATCGATTATTTTTTTTGACAAAACTTATATAATATCATAATAAAAAAATGAAACAATGAATATTAGTTACTTTTGAAGGATGTGACCACTCCTATGCAAGTGTCGTCTTGGTAGGATTAACTAATATTCATTTAGAAGTTAGAATGTTCTCCAATAATGCATGTTTTTATAATCAAAAGTGACATTTAATGAATTTTACAAAATATTATCCTTTCTAAGAGGTAATAATATGAACCTTATATGACCCTCATGATCCTTATAATTTTTAAAATATATCATAATATCATCAATAATGACCACCAAATATTAATCACGGTAGTCCTTAAAAAATCTATTAATAAAATTTGTAAATATAGTAGGAGCATTCTTCAATCAAAACTGCCTAAAAACTCACAATTCCCATAACAATTTCAGAATATAATATTTTGGATATATTATTTTTTAATCCTTAACTAATGATATCATGTGTAACATATTAATCCAGAATCTCATAAACCATGTCTCGAGCCAGTGGGTCACATGAATTCAAGCATGCCTCCCCATACGCCAAAGTCTACCAACTAGCAGTGATAGTCTAATATGGTTTTCTGGAGAGACTATACCTTAATAATTATTATAGAGACCCAAAGCTTCATGTACATAGACATTACATTACTTTTTCAGAATACTTAATACATAACAAAAACAGAAACCAAAGGACCAAAATAGTTAAGTGTCTTTGGAAACTTCGAACATAATCTTCTAATCTTGTTGAAACATCTTCAACATCTCCCATAAAGATCTTCCCTTTTTTCACCTAAATCCATTCATTATATCTTGGGGAAAAAACATATAAATGGTGAGATAAAATGCTCAATAAGGGTAATCATGGAGAAAATAAGACAAACCATATACATTTGAACTTCAAAACATGAACATAAAGCTAAAAATCTAAATCTTGAGTTGTGAAATAAATCTCGGCAGTACGTAAGGAATAGATCATAAAAGCACATCAATCATGAAAAACTATAATGGGAATAAAACATGTAATTGTGGAAAACCATTAAGTACATGATATTATTTCCATATTAGCCAAGGCATTGTTGCCAAGACCATATTACTGGACAAATTCCCTTTCTGAATTGAGTTCACTCCATGTTCCAGTCCTGTATCACTGAACTAGATTAAATTACCATTCCAGCCATGTCTATCTCATGAGATATAAATCTTTACCCCTTTAATTGCAGGTAGATATAGGTCCCACCCATCTCATATTGAAATCATTCTTACATGTGCCACAAAATAAACATAAATCATTCATCATAACCCAAATAATAAAAATATGTTTCATAAACATCAACCCATCATAACACAATCCATATAAAACAAATGGATATCATTTCATCATAAGAAATGTGAAACCACATAAATCATAGAGACATTATACCTGAAACATACACATATGAAATAATGTCATCGTAGATGAAAAATGGTTTTGATAAAACACCTGAAATGAATTCTTGAGGAAAATACCCTTTATTTTTCAAAGTCATTTTCTTTTCACAAAATTCCATGCACTTTTAAAAGAAAAGGATTTTTTTGAAAATAGTCATGAAATCTTGTAGAGGGATATTCATGAAAATTAGGTGTTATTAAACCGTAAAAATATGTTCGTTCCGTATAAGATAAAAAAACATTATCCTCGTACTTTTTCTCTAAAAGTCAAAAATTTACTCGTATGGTAAACAAAATAAGTATTCCTTCCAAAAAATGTAAAAGTAAAAGAGGGGTAAACATGACTTTAAACTTATATGGAAGAATCTTAAAAACTTTATCAAAAAACATTTTTATGGACATGGATGAAAAATATAACCCCAGTAAATACATACGTATAAGAAATATCGGATAAAAATGAGATTTGCACAATTATCCCTTACCTTAGGTTCGAAATGCTTCGTATATATCCGAACCTCCTATATAGTGACTTAAATAATGTCATTGACTTATTACATAATTATATTCATTTTTATTATATCATATATGGTTCACTTTTGACTTTATATTACCCGTTCATTTGTAAATTCCATGTTAAAGCAGCGTTTTGGGTAAGATCGTTTTATTTATCGTACGTGTTTGGACATGTTGTTATTGATATTATTATTACTTATATCATGATTTACTTACATCCAAAATGTAATTCATGATTTATATGTCATATATATTTAGTATATATATATAATAGATAGATAAATGAAATGAAATACACTGTTCATTGAGACGGTAGGCCGTACGTATGCATGAACGATGTTTTCCTTTCCTTATTAACTTGAATGGAAGTAAGTAGATGACATATATATATATACATAAATAATTTAGCTTTATTATTTCATGTATTTAATTATTATTCATTATATATACTTTATAATCATTCTTGAATGATTAACATGGAGAATGAATCTCATAGCGTCGTGGAGATAGTAATCCGTACATAAGCACGAGCGATGATATCATTCCCATAATTATTAAATAGAATTGGAATGAATGATATAATATCTAAGAATCAGATAGATGTTATAATAACCATATATAGTTATTCTTTAAACCATTATACCTATCAATGTAAGATGGTTGTGGAGAAACAGATTACACCAGATCGTGGAGATGGTATTCCGTACGTACGCATGCACGGTGATTTATTTTTCCGTAGGATAGATAGAAGGTAAAATGGGGTTTTTTAATAATTATAATAACATATCAGTATATTATTAATACTTATGTTATTAATGTATAATGAAAAAACTAAAGAAGAAGTAGGCTAAGAAGAATAAAACATGAAATAATCGGTAGAAAGGATTGCCTCTTCTTCGACACACCTATTTACGCTTCCACTTAAGGTACTTGAGTTTCTCTTTTGAAAATGAAAAAACCACCAAAATGTTTCTAGGTATTTTAAGAAGATAAATGGTTAGGGGTTGGCTGATCTTGAAGTCTCAAAATAGTGTAAAGAGGAGAGGGAGGAGGTGCCCTTTTATAAGGGAGGAGAGGGGCACCTTTGGAAACCTAAAAAATATTAATTTATAATAAATAAAACCCCACTTAAAAACCAACAAAATTGAAACATATTCGAAGATTAGAAGAGAAATGGTTGTAATCTCATCAAAAAATAAAATTTAGACATGTTGTAAATTTATTTTAAGCCTTATCAACTTGATTTAGACTTATTTAATCTATTTAATTTTATTTGTGGTAACAAGATTTTAAATTTTAAATTGTTATAAATATTTACTTATGTGTTGTGAATTTTCCACTATTGGATAATTAATAACATGGTAGAACATATAAATTTTAATATTTAGTTTATAAATATTTTTTTTTATTTTTAAACAATTTTATATTATGTTATCTTTATAAAATAACAATAGTGTCAATTTTCACACTATTCATTTATTTTAATTTAAATAAAATCCACACTGAAGATATGAAAGAAATTAAAATATTTAATATATTAATAACATGTAATATTTATACATAAAATTCTTGGAGCATATAAATAGTTCATATAATATTTATTTTAATATTGTTAAAACTATTTATTTGATATTTCAATCAATTAAATAATTTCAACATCACTATTGTGTCACCTTTAATGATAATTATTTAATCCTTATAAATTATAAATAAATTTACATGATGTATATAATTTTATAAGATTTCTGGAGACTGTTAATTTTCAAAGATTCAGAAAGTTTATCACTAAATTAAAATTATTATACTTAGAATATTTAAGAGAGTGACATGCTGTCACTTTCTATGGTTTTAATAACAATGAAATTATTTTCATTGTAGAGAGATCCTAAAATGAATCTATTTTGACCCTTAGGTTATATGGGTCGACTTTTATTCATCCAATAGAATTTTGGCAGGTGTTAGGGTAATTTTATAATCTTATTTTTACCCTTAATTTCCTGATTTACCTTTAACTGCAGTAAATAAAAATTACCGTAGTTACTATTCATAATATCAAAAAATAAAAGTAACCTATTAACATAATTTGGACCCACTAAATTCAAATATGGAATCCATTTTTATAAATTTAAAACACATATGTTTCAGTAATTAATTTAAAAATAATCCCATTGTCGAAAAAAATGGGTTTTTGTTTAAAAACATTGGAAAAGATTGAATTGATTTAACATACAAATTCAATGTAAAATCAATGGTAATGAAAAACATTATATTAAATCGTAAAAATATATTATATTTATAGTTTAAAACAATTTCCTATTATAATTGAACCAAATAAATTATCTCTATGAAAAAAGTTGTTTTTAAGTAAAATTTAGCGTGTTTTTACTATTCATCAAAATAGGAATGTTGTCAGAAAAATATCAAAACATTATCCCATGTAAATTTTTATATCCCGATTCAAAATAAGAAGTTTATTTTGTAAAATTGATCTTATAAACTTCTCAAAAACTAAATTTAATGTAGGTGTGCCTTCAAAAGGCGATAAAACTGCATTTTTTAAAAAAAAATACTTATTTTACCTGAAAATTTCATTTTGTTCTCATACAATGTTCTAGAAAATGTGTAAGATGAAAAATAATGTTGTAAAATTTATAATTTAGTTAATAATATTTATAAAGGATAGTTTATAAGAATATTATAACTATGTATCGTTGTTTAGTGAAACCCGGTATTGCGTAAAACACATGTTATAGAGGAAGGTCGTGATTGCGTGTAATGAAAACCAAGTCAGAGTTGCATGTAGTGCAAGACTCCTTTCTTGCTTCTTATAAAAAATCCAACCATATTTCATTTATAAATTGATTATATATATATATATATACATTCAATGTTGCGTATAATATCTACTATCAAACAAACATGAAATTGTGTGTAACACGATCCAAGAATAGTGTTGTGTATACTAAAAGCTAATACAGTGTTGCGTAAAGCACAAGATAGTATTTTTGTAGCGTACAAAAAAAGACATCAAAGAAATTAAAAAGAATAATTATCATAAAATCTCGGGTTGTTACATTCTACCCCCCTTAAAATGAATTTCTCCCTCGAAATTCGTCGGGGTTATAAAAATTTTTCTACTGGAATGTTTTTTTAATAGAAACCCACATTGTAAAAAGGAATAACAAAACATAACTATAAAATCTAAAGTATGAAATGTAATGGTTACCCAAATTAACTAATCATTGGGTTTACACATAGAATAACATAGGTGAAAATGTGGATATGGAAGAGAAATCTAACAATCAAGTTCTGATGGAGAGTGGTAGAGAACATGGCTATGAAAAAACCAACAATCACAAAGCCATAAATTTGTGATGATCTAATTTACCATCTGAGTCATTAGATATGAGGACACTAGGACAACGTTTTTAGTTTTTAAGACCATTTCCCTAATGTTGAAGAATTATTGAATTAAAAGAAATACTTACTTGATTTTGGTACAATCTCACTGTTGTTCGTGCCTTGAACAATTTCCACTTCATCTATTAATGAAATGAAGTTGAATTTGTCATTCTTGAAGTGTTAGCAGATCATGCAATATAATGGTAGGTCATTCCATCTGTTTCAATCGAAAAATATTATCACAATTTATTAAATATACATATGTCCATAAATGATGAGAGTAATCGTATATGGTTGCTAAAATGGACTTATAATTCATCTATCATAGCTCTTAATAAAATAAAACTAGTTTTTACTAACCAGGTTCTTCCTATAGGCTAGTGGTAGATGATAAAGGCATGTCGCACTTTGGATGTGGGTTCGATTCCCACAGCATTGTCTGACGCGACGGATTGTCGCCCGTCCTACAGGTTATCCTATTTTTAAAACTACATTATTATAACATCCCATCAATAATATCGAAAAAATTTCTAGCCTTAAACAATACTATCTTTTTTCCAACATAATCCATTCCAATATTTAGGCTTATCCAAAATACTTCTATCCAGTCTCATAGTATAAAAGAAACAATTACTAGACATTTCATTTACCGAGCATGTGAATACCATCATTTATCCCCCATATATCATAAGATATATCTTGTTGGTCACATTGCAAGCATTTGAATACATTAATCATGTATTCTTTTGAAGAAGGAATACCCATTAAACCATATTGAAAACATGAATGCTGTCAAAAGTTAACTCTTTCCACGTACCAAAATCCCAAAATTATGTATACTCAAACCATGATATCACATTGTCCTTATACCAGTCATGAGCTCAGTAATACTGTCAAACATCTCATTATCTCTTTATCCTTTCATTATGCACATATTATCTACCTTACAAAATTATTTAAATATCCTTTCTTGGTTATCGGTACCATTCATCATATACTTTCAAAAACTCAAGGAAAGGAAATAGTGTAACAATCCTTATATTTTTCATTATTCCATAGTACCATACATTATTATTGATAAACATACAATTATTCCACTACCTTCTTAAACCACTTACTGAGCTTCATCATTTCTTTCATCTCATATATCATTTGTAGTCTCTTCATCATCATCCATATAAATACTACCCATATGACCATGCTGATTATCTTCATTAGATTTTACCTTAGGGAATGGGTTTGCATAACGCCTGTACATTCCGCATTTAAAACATTTAACCATTGTTGATGTCTTAGAAATACCATTATCCTTGTCCATGGTGTTAATTGAAACTTTTCCATTACAATTACTGGCCTTTTGTCCTTATTTTCCACACCTAATGCATCTTCCAGTTCCTTTGAAACATTCTTCTTGATGCATCTTCCCAAAATATTTAAATGAGGTAAATTGAACTTTATTTCCACTATGATCATCATGAAACTCCATCTTTCTCTTATTAGCTGAGTCGGGAAACATTCAAAATTTGAGATTATTGATCATATTATGAGATTTCTGATTAGGAATAATAATGATATGTGGACTTCCAGATCCAATTTCATTTGATTTCTCATGAATAATATCATTCCATTGTCCATAATATCCTCCATTATCGCGAATCTTCCTGTTTCCAACAATGTCTTAAAACCCAAAAAAAATATTGTGAGAGGAAAAAATCATAATCAAGGTGGAGTACCTTCAATATCTAACATCTTAGGTTTAATTCTAATATAATTTCTGTAATTCTAGGACTATAACTCAGACTTATACTTAACCTTAGGGACATCCTTAGACATACCTTAGAAATATCTCTAGGGATCTTGCTAAAGTTTTCGCATCCTAGTTTCCAAATGTTAACTAAACCTTTCCTCTCATACCAACTATAGAGATCCAAAGAATGACATATATAGACATTACATTACTTTTGCAGAATACTTAATATATAACAAAAATATACACCAAAGGACCATAATAGTTTAGGGTCTTTGGAAACATGGAACATAATCTTATAATCTTGGTGAAAGATCTTCGATATCTCTCAAAAAGATCTTCCCATTTTTTCCTTTCCTAATACCGTTCATTATATCCTAGGGATAAAATATAAAGGGTGAGCTCAAATGCTCAGTAAGGGTATGCATGGAGAAAATAAAACAAACAATATAAATTTGAACATAAAAACATGTTTATAATGTTTAAACATCAAAATCATGAGTTGTGAAATAAATCTTGGCAGTACGTAAGGCTTATATCATAAAGGAACTTCAATAATGATAAAATAGAATGGGAATAAAACATGTAATTATGGAAAACCATTAATTACATGATATGATTTCCATAGTAGCCAAGGCATTGCTGCCAAGACTATCTTAGTGGACAAAGTCCCTTTCTGAATCGAGTTCACTCCTCGTTCCAGTCCTATATCACTGAACCAGATTAACATACTATTCGATCCATATCTATCTAATGAGATAAACATCATTACATAATGCATTGAAGGGATATATAGGTTCCACCCATATCATATTGAAATCATTCTTACATGTGCCACAAAATAAACATAAATCATTAATCATAACCCAATGAATAAAAATGGGTTTCATAAACATCATCCCATCATAACATAATCCATATAAAACAAATGGATATCATTTCATCATAAGGAAAGTGAAACCACATAAATCATAGAGACATTATATGTGAAACATTCACATATAAAATAATGTCATCTTAGATGAAAAACGGTTTTGATAAAACACTTGAAATGATTTCTTGAGGAAAATATCCTTTCTTTTTCAAAGTCATTTTGTTTTCACAAAATTCCATTCACTTTTAAAAGAAAGTTATTTTTCTTAAAATAGTCATGAAATATTGTAGAGGAATCTTCTTGAAAATTAGGCTTTATGAAACCATAAAAATCCGTTCATGCCATATAAGATAAAAAACATTCTCCAAGTATGAAGTTATATGAATCATATATAGTTATTCTTTACACCATTATACCCATCCGAGTAAGGTGGAGGTGGAAAAACAGATTACACCATGACGTGGAGACGGTATTCCGTAAGTACACACGCGTGGTGATTTCTTTTTCCGTAGGATCCATAGATGGTGAAATGGGGATGTTTCATATTTATAATAACATATCAGTATATTATTGATGCTGATGTTATTAATTTATAATGAAACAATGTCAAGACCCACCCTCGGGGTCCGTGCCGTGACTACCCCAAGCCCGCCTTCCATAGGCCAGGGGCTGGCGACTAGCACCAAGGCGTAAATCCCGGTAAAAAGGGAAGGCATTGCCTTTGTAAAGTAAACAAACACCACTGAGTAAGCAAGCGGAAAGTAAATACTAAGCAAAAGCAGAGTACAACTGAAAGTGCGGAAAGGTAAATGGGCCAGTATACAAACCCAAACTGAAAGTAAAGTACAACTCGAAAGGGAAAACAACAACTGAAAAGTAAAAGCCGCTACACCGAGATGTCCACTGGAAATCCCACCTGAAGGGTGGGTACAGATAGCTCCACTGCTCCACGGGTCCCGCCGTCTGCTCCGAGCACGTCCCGCCCAGTGGTCCACCTCCAGGTACCGTCCTGCTCTGCAAACCTCAGCTAAGATCAACGTTGTCCGTCGTCTGCAACCAACACAACGTAGTGCGGGAAAAGCCCGTGCAGGGGTGAGTATAAGCTACTCAGTAGGGACCCCGAGACCCCTGAAGGTCTCTCAAAATCCAAAAAGGATAAACCACGAAGAAAGGTACAATCACGAAGTAACAACCGACACTGCTTAGGTATATGCCCATACATATACCTAAGTCATCAATTTCAAATATGCTCCAATCTCCGAGCCCAAGTACAACTCAGTCCACACAGGAAAGTAAACGTATTCCACACAGGAAAGCAAAACGTAATCCACACAGGATAGCACAACATAGTCCACACAGGAAAGCAACAGGATTCAGCTCATACAGGATTTTCATTATCAAAACGTAACTACTGAAGAGCCCCATCTCTGAAGTGTACAGTGTCCTGTCACGACTCTGAGATACTTCTCACTAACCTAAGACTGTTGAGGTACTCCTCCTGTCGAGTACCGCGGGTCTGCCACCAACTACCGGGCGCTCCGTCCGTTGAGGGTCTGCTGCCAAATACCTGGCGCTCCGTCCGCTGAGGGTCTGCTGCCAAATACTGGGCGCTCACCCAAATAGCCTACAGAGGTACTCCTCCAGTCGAGTACCGCGGGTCTGCTGCCAACTACCAGGCACTCCGTCCGCCGTGGGTCTGTCGCCAAATACCGGGCGCTCCGTCCACTGGGCTAGTCGACTCACTCCAAGTCGAGTCGGTCGAGCAGTCTTCAGGTCTCAGCTGGCTACACGGTCTCCATACTCCGTACTCTTGTCTCCAGTATCGCGGGTCTGCCGCTACAACCAAGCGCACCACCTCTATCGAGTAAAACAGAAGATTAAGCTCACACAGGTAAACTTCTTCGGATGACGATAAAGATGATCACTGAACCATCTAAGTCGTCGGACCCACGAAGGATCGATAGGTACTAACCCCCGCAGTGACCTACACAGGATCAGACCCACACAGGATCGGGCCCACACAGGACCTGTAGCACTGATCCACGTAGGATCGCTGAGTGCAGTAGTCGTTGCAGTCCACTGCGGATCTCTGCACAGTCGTCGCCGCAGTCCACTGAGGATCTATGCATGGTCGTCGCCGGAGAAGCAGTCGCAGCCAGCACTAGGGTTCCCGCACACAGCAAGCTCGTTCGGAGGGTCCGCTCCACGAGACGAGAGGCTGATACATCAACTGTCACAAAGTCCACAGTTGATGTATCCAAAAGTTCCGTATCGTCAACAGGAACTCAACGCAACAGACGGCGCGTCGATCGGACGCCCGGTCTGAGAGTTATTGGCATTTTCGTCCCCGGGGCCCGGTTGGTTTTTAAGGCAAAACCAACCCGACCATACTCCACCTGCGTCCAAACCTCGGGTGGAGCATGCCAAAAGAACCGTCTCAGTAAGAGGAACACAACAAAGCTGACGGTACGTCAATCGGACGTCCGTAGCTCAAGATATGAGCGTTTCCGCTCCGAAGGCCCGGTTGGTTTCGTGAACGAACCAACCCGGCCGAACTCAAAGTGTTCCGAAACCTTGAGTGCAAAATACCTAAACGACCGTCTCGATCCAAGGATCGCGTTGCCGCAGACGGTTTGTCGATCGGAGGTCTGTGTCTCATGTTATGGCCAAAAGACCGAAACTGATTCGAAACGGGGGGTCCGGGTCCGGGCCGACCCGGCCCGACCCCCCCCTGGTCTGACCCGAACCGGGTCGACCCATTCCGGGTCGACCCGACCCAGATCCGACCCGGTCCGCTGGAACCGGCCCGGCCGGTGGCGGCTCGGCGGCGCGGTCCGGCCAGCGGCGGCGCGGCCAGGGAGCCGCGCATGTGCTGCACGCGGGGGGTGTAACCCCCCTTTTTTCGGATCTCGGCCGGCCTAAGGCCAGCCGTTTCTTTCCTCACGCGGGACCCGCGGGTCCCGCCTCCTATCCAAACCGGCGGCCGGCACGGCCGGCCGCCCCTGGCTGCTCCGCCGCGGCCGTAGGGCCGCGGCCTTCCTGATCTCCGGCGCCGGTGAGGCCGGTGCCCCTAGTTGCTCCGCCGCGGCCGTCCGGCCGCGGTTCTTCCTCTTCCGCCGGCGGCAGGTTTTCCGGCCGCCCCTTCTTTCTCGGCCCTTGAACGATTGGCGCGGCGTAATGGCGTCACGCCCCTCCGCCGCGGCCCGACTCCGGCCGCGGTCTCATCCGATTTCAAAGGCGCGACATTAAAGCGCCGCGTTTCTTCGTCGAGACCCAAACCGGCCTTAAATTCTTTTGTTCCTGCGCGGTGCGACGACACCGTGCTGTCTCCGCTAAAACATCACGAAAGATTAGAAGGGGGAGGAGAATCGGTCGTGTTCGTGCGGTCCGGTCTCCTCCCGTTAAAACGATATCAATTGGCCAATCCTAATAACACAACAATGAACGTTTCACAAATTTTTAATAAAATTTGGAACTACGCCCAATAGATTATTCTTTCATGTTCGAGGGAATGATACACGTAATTTAAAAAGAACAAACCCCTACCTTGGTTCTGGAACGAAGTTCGATGATCGATAACGATTCGCGGAAGTCGAGCGTCGCGGTGGTCGTTCGTCAAATCTGATGACGAAGAGGTACGTCCGAAGAGATACTTCGTTGGCGAATCTTCGTATGCCGACGAAGGGAGTCCGAGGAGGAAGCGGTGTTCCCTCTCATTGACACGGAAGACGAAGAATAGAGGAGTGACGTTCTTCGTCGGATCTTGAGCGTTCTTCGTCAAGATGAGCATTCTTCGTCAAAGATTGAAGAAGGAAGAGAAGCTCTCAAAAGCTCTCAAGATGGCTAAAGAGTTCTAACCCAACAAAATAAGCTAAAAGCTTATTTTATTAAGTCAATCCAAACCATTTGAATTTCAAAGGTTTGAATTAAGACAACTCAAGCCATTAATTAACCAACTTGCCATCTTAAATTAAAAGGGGAGTTTAAGGGAGAAGATGAGAGGTTTAGGTTCTTGTGGGTCCCACCACACTTAATCCTCTCAAGGGAGGTTAAGTGGGTGTGGGTCCCACCCCTAACTCCCTTTGAGAGGAGTTAAACTACAAAAGTAAAATAAATAGAATTCCACATTTTTTTATTCAACTTTTTATAATTCTCCCCAAAACTAACTTTCATCCCGCAACAAACGCAACTTCCGAAAAGGTCTCCTTAAGCGAATATCGGCGCTGCGAGTTCATCGGTGCCCTCGGATTTCAATTCCGAGCACCGGATCAAAAGTTAGGAATTCCCACTCGTTCGTTCACTGAACGTACCCGAGCCAAACTTCGGAAATTGATTCCGGGCACACCGAGCCTCGGAATCAGGTTCCGTCAGAAACCGCGCTCTTGTAAAATTCCAAAGAAAATTAAGAAAAAAATTTCCCTTGAATATTACGGGTCTTTACAAACAAGTAAAGAAGAAGAAGTTAAAGAAGAAAAAAACTTGAATGAATCGGTAGAAGAGATTACCTCTTCTTCGACACACCTTTTTTAAGCATCCTCTTAATGGACTTGAGTTGGTCTTTTGAGAAAACCAAAACCTCCAGAATGTTTCTAGGGAAGTGGAGAAGGGAAATAGGAAGGGGTGGCTAAGATTGAAGACTCAATGTTGTGTAAGAGGAGAGGTAGGAGGTGACCTTTTATAATGGTGGAGAGGGGCACCTTTTGAAACCTCAAAAATATTAAATTATAATAAATAAAAACCCACATAAAATCCACCAAAAATGACTCATACTCGATGATTATATGATATAGGGTTGTAATCTCATCATCCAATAAAATTTAGACAAGTTGGAAATTTATTTTAAACCTTATCAACTTGATTTAGCCTTATTTAATCTATTTAATTTTATTTGTGGTAATAAGATTCTAAATTATAAATTGTTATAAATAATTACATATATGTTTTTAATTGTCTATAATTGGATAATTTATAACATTTTAGAGCATATATATTTAATATCTAATTTTTAAATATTTTGTGATTTTTAAACAATTTATATTATGTTTTTTTTATAAAATAACAATAGTGTCAATTTTCACACTATTCATTTATTTGAATTTAAATAAACTCCACACAGAATATATGAAAGAAATTAAAATATTTAATAGATTCATAACATTTCATATTTATCTAGAAAATTAGTGGAGCATATAAATAGTTCATATAAAATTTATTTTAATATTTTTAAAACCATTTATTTGATATTTCAATCAATTAAATAATTTCAACATCACTATTGTGTCACCTTTAATATAAATTATATAATCCCTAAAAATTATAAATAAATTTACTTGATTTAGATAATTTTATTATATTTCTGGAGACTATTCATGTTCAATGATTCATGAAGCTTATCACTAAATTAAAATTATTATACTTATAAGATTAAAGAGAGTGACATGTTGTCACTTTCTTTGGTTTTAATAATAATTAAATTATTTTCATGGTAAAAAGTTCATAAAATGAATCTATTATGACCCTTAGGCTATATGGGTGTACTTTTAGTCATCCAATAGAATTTTGAGAGGTGTTTGGATAATTTTACAATCTTATTTTTACACTTAATTACCCGATTTTATCTTTTACTGCAAAAAATAAAAATTATTGTAGTTACTATTCTTAACATCAAAAAAATAAAAGTAACATATTAACATAATTTGGACCCACTAAATTAAAATATGGAATCCATTTTTCAAAATTCAAAATAAATAAGTTGCAGTAATTAATTTAAAATTAATCCCGTTGTAGAAAAAACCGGTTTTTTATTTAAAAACATTGTAAACGATTGAATTGATTTAACCTACGAATTCAATGTAAAATCAATGATAATGAAAAAAATTATATATAATGGTAAAAAATATTCTATTTATACTTTCAAAGAATTTACAATTATAATTTTACCAAATAAATTATCACCATGAAAAAAGTTGTTTTTAAGTAATGTTTAGCGTGTTTTTACTATTCATCAAAATCAGAACTTTGTCAGAAAAATATCAAAACATTATCCAATGTAAATTTTTATATCCTGATTCAATATAAGAAGTTAATTTTGTAAAATTTAACTTATAAACTTGTCAAAAACTAAATTTAATGTGGGTGCGCCATCAAAAGGTGGAAAAACTGCATTTTTTTAAAAATACATATTTTACCTGAAAATTTTATTTTGTTCTTATACCATGTTCTAGAAAATGTGTAAGTTGAATAATAATGTTATAAAATTTAAAATGTAGTTTATACTATTCATAATGGCTTGTTTATAACAATATTATAACCATATATCGTTGTTTAGTGAAACCCGGTATTGCGTACAACACACGCAATAGAGGAAGGTCGTGATTGCGTGTAATGAAAACCCAGTCAGGGTTGCGTGTAGCACAAGTATCCATTGTTGTTGCTTATAAAAAAATTCTACAATATTTCATTTATAAATTGAATATATATATATATATACACACTCAATGTTGCGTATAATACCTACTATCAAACAAACATGAAATTTTGTGTAACACGATCCAATAATAGTGTTTAATATAATACAAGTTAATACTGTGTTGTGTATAGCGCAAGATAATCATGGGTTAGCGTACAAAAAAACATCAATGAAATTAAAAAGAATAATTCTTATAAAATCTCATGTTGTTACAATTATAGTGTATCACAATGATGTAATCAAATAAGTAAATTGAGTAACCATATATAATGACTAAACAATAGTAAATAAACATCTTGAAAACAAGAATAATAAACAATTACAAGGGTAATAGAATATAAAAGATAAGTATTTCATGTATATATAGAAAATGGAAGAAAATACAATGAAATATGAATCCAATAAAATACATACATCAAATGTACAAAATAAAAAAAATAGTCTCCAGAGAGCTTCATGATCATTACTTAATCTTGTTCTCCCATACTCTTATAAGAAATAAATCATGAATCATGAAGTGATCACATTCCCTACCCTTCCCACTTTCATGAAGTCTGTATGGGTATCCAACGATCACCTGAACATGGGGTGAGATAACCCTTAGTAGTCGACCACAAATTGTGTCTATTACAATTTTAGTTTGTGTATGTAATATGAAATAGTGTGAAATAAATAATAGGAATAATGTTATATATGTAAGTGTAATACTTTCTATCATACCAAGTCTCACATTAAACAGAAATCGTTGAAAAGTGTTATATGTAAAGCGTAGTAAAACTTCTACTATGGTATATTCAAAGAAATTCATTTTCAAGAATAAAGGGGTAGGATCCAAGGCATAAAATTACCAGTGCATTATTATTATGTCCATGGAGCATCTCCATAGAAAACTCTGTACAAACTTTGGTGGAGCCTAAGGAGAATATCCATATAGCATGTATAAGGAAATCAAATAATGTCTGATCCCAAGGGTATAAATATCCTAGGAATTAAAAATAATCAAAATCCAAAGAGTAGGAATGTCCATGGAATCCAATTTAATCAGGATCCATGGAGTAGAGATTTCGATGACATATAAGGTAATCAGGATCCATGTTGAATAAATTTTAATGGAATCCAATGTAATCGGGATCCATAGAGCTCAAATTTCTATTTTTTCCGATGTAATCCTAACCATTATATTAAAATTTTCATTACTCATTTGACAATAATATAAACTCCATGAGCTCATTCAACTCATTCCAGGTTTTCCATTGAATCCATTTAACCATTTTAGGAACATGTATTCACTTGTAAAAGGAGGTGTAGTCCCTCTCCTAATATATCATTCAATTAATTACGATTCCCATGAAGATGAAATGGTCACACACAACCAAATGGGTGGTATATAATGGGGAATCTAAAAAAATATTTATTGGTGGTTTTTTTTGTGGTTGATAACCTCCATCCATATCATGGTGCCAAGTGGGAAACATATCAGGGTTCCAGTAATTTAATCAATCTATTTAATCAATTTAGAATAAAAAATAGTATTTATGATGTGAGAAACAATGTAAACAGGGTACAACCCCACAAAAAATTAAAGGAAACAGTATAGACCATGTATGTTATGCATTTGGCATAACAATCATCCAATGTCGACTCTAAAATTTACCCATATCCGAAGAAAATGAAAGAAAAAACAAACACCCAAAAAATAGGGAATATTAGATTGCACCAAAATAGTTTTTTATAGGAATTATAATGATGAAATGATCCTATGGAGGGAAGAACTTACTGATAACTGTCAAAAAAGATGACTAGATGTTCAATCAAAGACTGGATAGAATATTCATCAACCAACTTAGGAAGAGGGAATGTGAAGCTTAAATGGTAGAGAAAAAGGAGGTCCTATCTTACTGAATTTGTAAAAGAGTGAGGGGATTAAAATTATAACCCCATAATGAAAAATAGGAATTTTTTCCAAAACACATGGGTTTCATGGTTTGTTCAAATGATTAGAAAAACCATGTGCCAACTATTCTTGGCCAACTATCCCAAGAAAGGACCTGCATGGTTCATGCACACGGTTGGGGAAACAGTGAAAAAAAAAACACAAGTTTTGGTTCTGTTAAAAAATATAGATCCCCATAAGGGTGTGCACCATTAATTACATGGTTTCATAAAATTGTGCAGCAAAAATTTATCCATAAAATACCCATTATGATTACTAGTAGCCGTGCATCCATGGAGTAAAAATTTCTACAAACCATGTACCATAACAATCATTTCCGAAAACTGAGACTTTCGGATCGAAAAATTCCCCATATATCTTTTTTTCCTCCATAGCTTCACTAGGCATCCACATTAAGAGAAAACTGGGAATAAACTGAAACTCAAAAGATCCATACATAAAAGAAAAACCTATGATATTACTCTCTACCCATATTAATATAAATCATCCCTGAGTTTCTCTTATGCGGTGGTAGAGCATCGGAAAAGTGTTCCAGCCACTGAGCATATACATTTTCCTCTCTGTCATAGGTCATTTAATACACCCCACTATGCTGCCATAATGCCTCAACTAAATAAACTAAAATATATCAAAGGTCATTTATGATCTGATAAAAATTATTTATTGGATGCTCCTCGAAGGATGCATCTACCTGTAACTCAAAATCATATAGATTAAGTGTGTTAGATGGGACTGAGTGATAATGACATAGTTGAGATACATGGAAGATGTCATGCATGTATCAGTACCTCTGAGGTAACTAAAACCAACCGGATACCACACTAAATCTCTCAAGAATCTTGAGAGGCCCAATATATGATGGAGATATCTTACCCGATCTTTGAATCCATCTATATATCTGGATCAATGAGATACATAAAAGACCCAATCTATAACCACAAAATCTAGAGGTCACTGAAGACGATCGATGTAGGTTTTCTGTCTAGACTATTCTCCATCTATCAGTTTCTGAATCATCAAAATCTTCTCCAAAGTCTTTAGAACTAGATGTGGTCCAAGTAGTGCTACCTCTCCTTCCTCTATCTTGAATATAGGTAATCAACTTTTTTTACCATACAAAGCCTAATAAGGGGAAATATCTATAGTATTATGATAAATATTTTTATTTTATTATTCATCCAGAGCTATATACCACTCACAAGAGCCCAAAAAATTTAGGATACATTCTCTAAGCATGTTCTTTAAAACATCTATAGTGAACTTTGACTATCCATCGATTAGAGGGTGGTTTTCCATGCTCAAATGCACCTTTGAAACCAATGCCCTCTTTAATCTTTTCTAAAACCGAGATGTAAACTATGAATCCCAACCTGATTCAAATATATGAATAAACCCATGAAGGGGAACACTCTAACAGATATAAAGTATCCTAAGATCATTTACCGAGGTCTCCCTAGTTGATAAGAATTGGGAAACTATCATGATCTAGTTCACAACAACCCATATAACATTACTAACTCAAGGTGACATCGTTAAACAAGCAATGAAATTCATCACAACATCATTTAATTGTCACCTAGGAATGGGTAACTACTTACAGGTCCCTCCAGTAACTAGTGTTCTACCTTCACCTGCTGACAGGGGGAACACCTCGTGACTAAACATGCTACCCCGCGTTTCATACCCGACCACCAATATTGGCTTAGTAAATACTGATACATCTTGGTTATGTAGGGATGTATTACCCAAGATGAGGCATGAAAATCACACACCATTTCATCACATATATGTACTTGGACCCAAACAAGAGCACGAATGTATTGAATTTCATCCTCTCTAATGGTCAAACTAAGAGGGAGGCCCTCCCGATCCACACTCTCTCTTAGAACTAAACTCTCAAATGCTAACATTTTTCGTATCATCTCACTTTCTAGAAAAGTGCATGTCATCACCAATAATGAAAAAAAGTGTTACTGTGAATATCAAACACATCAAAGTGCATACCAGAGAACATGTCTATCAATTTCCATTCACTAATAGCATATTATTCTTCATGGGTTTATTTTTTCTAGGTTAGAGAATTAATTACTGCTTTTTCGATTATGAGGCATATAGTATAGATTTTAATCAAATGGTTGGGGATACTCAACCTAGTTTCTCTACTAATGTTTCAAGTCACGCACTATAGAGAATTATTTTATGATTCTATGGTCCTTTATCACCATAAAATTATCTTCCAACAAATAGTGACTCTAATAATGCAAGGCATAAACTATTGATGCAAACTCAAGATCATGATTCCGGTAATACCTCTCACGAGGTCTCAACTGGTGGACCCCGTACAACACAACTCTATCCACCTACATTAAGATCGCTCCCATATTGATGCCTAATTTATCACAGTAAACCATATAACTTATTTTAGTCTCTAGAATTATCTATATTGAAACTAAAATTGACATGAACTTAAGATCTTAATAAGCCTTTTCACACGCTTCAAACCATTCAAATTTCGCCTCCTTTTTTTAAGCCCATTATAGGAATATCTATATGTGAAAATTTTTGAATAGAGTGCATATAAAAACGTCAAAATACCATGAAAATCTGTATATCAAATAAATTCTTGGGGTTCTCCAAAAAGAAAACCACAATAACCTTTTATGGGTTCGTAGAAACATCTATCTCTGAGATTATGTGACCTAATAAGGGAACTTTATCTATCTAGAAAATACATTTTTCAAGATTCAAATACATGATATTCTCTCTTGGTGTATTCTAAACAATGTTAGGATTCATTTCATGATTGTTTGGGGTATGAGAATACACCAAGATTTAATTCACAAAAACTACCATGGAAAAAATTCAAATATGAGTTGAAAAACCAATTCATCAAAGACATTAAAACTGATGGTGCATTCTTGAGACCAAAAAACATTACCCAAAAAGCATAATGGCCATACCTATTACAAAAATTCTATATGAGGTATATCTATAGGTTGAAAAATCACGTGATGATAACCCGATCTTAGATGAATATTTTAGAACACCCAAGCTTCTATGAGTTGGTCTAAGAGATCATATATCTTGGGAAAATGATATCGGTTCATAATTGTCAACTGGTTCAATTTTTAGTAATCCACATACAACATGAGGGTTCCATCAAACTTATTTGGGAAAAGGATATGTAAACCCCACAAATAAGTATTGTTTCATATATACCCATTTACATATAATTCCTCTAGCTATTTCTTGAGCTATTGCAGCTCAATAATGGCAAAACTATAAGGAGGAATGGATATTGTTGAATATATTAGAACCATATAATTATAGAAATACACCTATTTATTAAGAGGTAAAATAGAAAAGGTGTTCGGGAGGAAACCTACCATGCTACTTAGCCTATGCTTCTCTGGTCTAGATCTACCATCCTGGACATCCCTCTCACCCCTGTGGACAAACCTACCACCCTCTAGTGATTTAAAGGATAACATCCGATGATAGAAATCAACATTGGAATGGTAAAATCCAACCAATATATTATGATAATGAAATCGAACACTATCATATCAATGATAAAAATATTTCCAAAGAAGGGATACCTACCTATCTCAAGGGGTAACATCATAAATTAGAATACACCCTTTGATCCATTTTTAAATTGAGTGCTGAGTATCATAATGCTATGAGAAAACTAAACATCAAGACTATGGATCTCTATAATTTGTACAAATATTAAGGAATATGATGACCATATACAAAAATGATCACATACTACAGTAGAAGCTACCAAGATCATAGCTATCACTATAGATGGACCGACACTATGCTCCTTAGGTATTGGTTGTACTATATATAACTAGAATAAACTACATCCCTATGAAATAGCCTGACTAACCTAAGTTGTATCAGCCTGCTGTTAAGGTGAAACTAGTGTATTGGTCTCCCAGCAGTGACCACCCCCTTAGCATGAATGACCTGCATTACACTAGATCCCTACATGACATGGAGTTGTGAATCCTACTCATAAAACTAGAGTGGGTGTTGACCCCCTCTCTATGAACTATGGAGGAATGGTCCTACAGAACTGATGTACATGGACCATCCATTCATATTATCAGAAATAAACTAGGTCTCTATAAAAAAGTTTCCTCCTATATCCTCTCCTCTCACACTAGTGAAAGAAGACATATATTCTAGTAAGGACACCGAAGCTAGTATCCCCTCACAAGAATCCGCAATTGATCACTTCCTTCCACTTAAAAATGATCCAATGGGTAGATAAGATGAACTACTCTACCCTACACTCCTAGATTATTTCAAATAACATCCAGTAATTAGTTTTTTATTTAGTATCTCAATTATAGTAGTCAACCAAAAAACATTCACTTGTGATTGAATTACATGCTAGAGACCTTCCTTGAAATATCTCACCCAAGGTAGATCATCAGTATGATATACAAATGCAAAGAAATGAAGTTTTATAAACAAAGTCTAAAACTCTATAATAGTCATTGAACCCTTCTCAAAATGCATAAAATCACTGGCATGTTCAGATCTCAGAGTTTCAAGAAAAAAGTTATCATATAATATTGTTTGGAAATCCCCCTAACAATATCATGAATCCTATCATATTAGTTCAGAACATCCCACCAATGGTAATCGGATCCTCAAAGCATATATATTTTGAGATTGTCTCCACTTAGGAGAGGAGTCTCTAAGTACTTGAAAATAAATAGAACAATTTCAAGCGATATCTCAGCAACCTATAGTCCTCCATCCCATGACAATGATGGTGGATAATACTATTACAACAAAAACATTAGCTCCTCCATATATGAATCTAGATTTGAGGCTCACTAAATGGCCTGCATGAATAATAGGAAACCCTAATTGATCTCTGAACCTTAAACCATATTATAAAAAATGGGTAGTTCTGTTAGAGTCTCTACTGAATATTATACTAGTTTCTCAAGTCCCACCACCTATGGAGCATAGTAATCACCACAATAATGGAACATGAATGCATGATATGGTGGTTGTATATCATTAAAAATTCCATTCATAGGCCTCAAAATGATTTGGTAACAATCATATCAAAGATATCAGCATGGAATATGTTCAAGTGTTCCTATAACCAATACGGACCCCTTTTCCTGCTCCTAAACTGCTACTAGGTAAAAGGAACAATCATATAGTGTAGAAAAGACATTGCCTACTACCCAATACTAAAGCTAGTTCTGGGTCAAGCCATCATTTTCACGACATGAGTCTCGTAATACATATAGTTAGTTGAAATTTATAGAGAAAACACCCCTTTCATTTGTAGTTGGCAACTCCATTGAGCATCATCCTTTCCATTTTAAAAGTAAATTTCTTTTAATTTAAAATTTATATTAAAATTATCATAAAATGGTTTAATTTTATTGGCTTCCATTTCTAATTTATAAGGGCCCACACACCTTATAAATTGAATTGTGGCCTCCATTTAATTCAAAATATAAAGCATTCATGCCCATACAACCAACAGTCTATGACTCAACGTTCCGTAATTAACTACATAATTCATCTATTTTAGCATATGAAGTAAAAAATTATTTAGGCTATGGAAGTAACTTTTGGTAACAGTTATGTTTCACAATCTCTATGAAGAAATTATATTTGATAACAATTTTATAACAAAAGCCACAAATAAGAAATTTCTTTTTGTAATGAAATGCATCCTACATGGCCTGGAAAATGAAAGGGATGTGACTCATTTAAGGTTACTGAAATGATTCATGATCCATAACTCATCTCTGTATCGTTATAAGGATAAAATTACATTCTTAAATAATTGAAATAATAATATCATGTATCATGTGCATCTCCAAACAATGGAAACAAATCAACTGTAATAAAAAAATATAGAATTACATTTCCCATTCCAGGTAACTTGGTAATTATCCGAAATATGGGTTAATAAGTAAAAGAAGCGACTAATAAAAAAGTTCCAATTAATACATAATCTTTTTCTATATTGTCTCGTATAATTATGAAATGAAAGGATGATTTGATACAAAATTGTAACATCCTGGCTAAAAAGCCACTAAATAGTTCCCTGAGCTAGTGGGTCACATAACCTTATGCGAGCCTCCATGTACACCAGAGGTTGCTAACTAAAAGTGAGGGTACAAGTTGGAATAGTGGGTAGAATATACCCTTATAATCAAATTGTAGCATAGCTTGTGTAATCACATTATTAAATTGAAGAATCATATAAATTACCTGAACAAAATTATGTAAACATTCAAACATCAAGAGTAATAAAAAAATCCAAGGGTAATATCACATAAAAGAAAAATATGTCATTTATCAATAAAAAATGGAAGGAAGTGGATAGAAATTGGAATATAGTATAATACATGTATTAAAATTATTAAAAAATAACTACATCCAGATAGAATCAAAGGAATAGTTCAGTCTTGTGGTCCCCTACTCATATGCACAATCAACCAAGCATCGTGAGGAAGTTTCATGCCCCAGTCCCTACCTATATCAATGAATTCCTTCTAGGTACTCGACATTGGCTTGGGTAGGGTGTGATATAAAACCCAGTAGTACACTAAAAACCATGTCTATAACATTTCCAATCTGTGTATATAAGATGAAAAGATATTGAATATATAATAGGGAAAATGTGATGCATATAAGTGTGATATTGTCCAGCCTACCAGGGCTCATTCTAAACAAGAATTCATGGAAAGGGACTATATGTAAAGAACAGATAAACATACACTATTTCTTATTCCTATTATTGTACTGTCATTCTTATAAGGGCCAAATCTAAGATATAAAACGATCAACAGATCCTAATCTAGTGAAAAGAGAACCTCTATAGAAAACAAGGGATATAATTTGGTTGATCCCAAGAAGCTTGTCTAAGATAGTCCAAGAAATATATATCCTGGGGGTAGAAATATATGATGAATTCAAATTAATCTGGAAACATGGAGTACATATGTCCATGGTATCCATGGTAATCAAGATCGATGGAGTAGAAATATACATGGAATCCTATGTAATAAGGATCCATGGAGTATAATTGTTGATGGAATCCAATGTAATCAGAATCCATGGAGAATAAATTTCCATTGATTCAAATGTAATCATAACCCTTCCATTAGTCATTTTGTAACTCATTTTGTAATCATAAAAAATCCGTGAGTTCATACAACTTATTCCCCATTTCCCATTTAATCCATTTAACCAAATTTAAAACATGTAATCACATGGTAAAGGAGGTATAATCCCTCTTTTAAAATATCATTTAAATCATTATTTCTTCCACTAATATGGAGATATCACACACACCAAATGGGGTGTTATATCATTTGGGTGATACATAAACACACCTCACAGGTGGTCCAAGTTGAGGTTGACTTCCATCAACCATATCATGGTGCTATGTGGTCAACCTATCAAGGTTCCATTAATTTAATCAAGTCATTTAATCATTTTATAAGAAATTTCAGAAGATCTGCTACACGACACAATAATAATAGGGTATAAAAAATGATACATCAAGGAAAAAGGTATATACCACCTAATTTATGCCCATGATTGAACACTCATCCAGTACCGACTCCCAAATCAACCTGAATCAGAAGAAAATTGAAGAATGGGTTAACAACCTAGAAATAGGGCAAATTTTCTTGCACAAAAATAGCATTGTTTATAGGAATACGAATGATGAAAAAAGCCTATTGAGTGAAGCAATTAACATTAGCTATTCAATAAGATGATAAGATGTTGAATTGGAGTCCATGTGGAAGATTTATCAAACAATCATAGATATGGTTTTGTGGAGATTCAATGAGATATAAAATGTTGTATTATGTACTAGAATATTGAAATGATATATGGGATTAAATGTTTTATCCCTTATTGAGAAAAGAGTTATTTTACCCATAATCTAGGGGTCACATTGTTTGGCTGTATGGTTGGACAAACTGTGCGCCAACTCTTCTTGGACCACTATCCAAATAGAGGGCCCATATGGTTCAGGAACATAGTTTGGGTAACTATGTGCAAACCATTTTTTTGATCTAATAAAAACTAAAAATATCCCACATGTGTGTGTTCCTTTGGTTTCATTGTTTCATCCAACTATGTGGTCCTACTGCCTACTCTAGAAACTGAGCTTCTAGATCTGAATATTCCCCCACACATTCTAATTTCCTCAATAGCCTCACTAAAATCCAAATTAGGTCAAAACCAGGTAATTGAATTGAAACCCAAAAGATCCATACCTCATAGAAAAACCCATGAACATATATCCCGTCGAATTTCAATCTTGAAAAATAATTGAGACCCTAAAAATTGGTTTAATAAATAATCAATCCCGAAGAGTGGGTATTCATTCTTAACTATGATGAAATTAATTTATATATAGTCAATTCATATCCACATTTATCCATATTTATTTTTCACAAAGATAACTAGTGCTCCCCATGGAGACACACATGGTTCAATAAAAACTATTTCCAAAAGGTATTATAGTTTCTTTTTTAATACCTCTTACACCATATATGCCATTTTATATGGGGTCTCTGATATTATCATAGATCTAGACATGATTCCAATGGATACATTTACCTCTCTTTTTGAGGGAGGCCTTGGTCACTCTTATATAAGTACATCAATTTTGACCTGATAAATATGGAAATTTTCTATCTTTATACTTCCATTTTATTCTCCCGCTTCACCTATAATTTCTATAATGATGACTAAGGGTGGTTCTTATAGACAATGATCAGACTAGGATATGTCTCATTTGAAAATAAATATAGGTTATCCATTTAATACCACAATTTTTTCCCTCTGTTAATTATCTTACCATTGTACTACTAAATCCAATGCATCCCTAATACAGTTATAAATTTCACCATGGAAAATACTACTTGATTTTTGATGAGATAGTAATCACATATGTTGATACTAGAGTTTCTATCATCAATTTATTCTAGGATAATCCTTCTATGAGTCATAATTGACAACTCTTCTTTTATAAAGATATGGATTTATTATACACTCTTCGCTAACATGTATTGAAGAAAGGTATGTGTAAAACCATAGTAAAGAAATATTCCTACTATCATTGATATCACAAAGAGGGTACCTACCACCACATTTTTTAGAGACTCTACCTCATCCATCATGACTGTTAATGCACAACCCCTATCCCTTTGTAGATGATGAGGTTAATGGTGGTCACCAACCATTATCTACTATTTTGGTTATTGATCTAATGTTCCCAAGTAATTTAAACCTAAAGCATTGATCTTTTGTATTTTCTTGCTCCATCCTCACTCTGTTTTGTTCATTGATATGTTGAGGCTTCACCTCAATATGAATGTTCCAAGCTATAGGACCATTTCTTTTGCACTTATAACACCTTCCACATCTATGAAATAAATTCATGAAATTTGTCTTTATGAATTTCTTTTTCATGTTGGTATTTTCAGTTTCTTTCCTTCTCATCCATGATCAAAATTCATTCTTTAGTTTGGTTCCATTGATTTGTAATTTTCATACATTCTATGAGATAAATATGAATCTTCATACACTATAAGAACCTTGATAGAACCTATCACTACCTCCTCACGAATTTTGTAGTCTTGATTTTCTCAGTTCCTCAACATATCAGGTCTTAGTAATCCAAAAAACCTATAAACTATTTCATTACGTAAATTTAAAGATGGAGGGTTACTGAGAAAGTCTTATAAAGGTTATTTCATTGTGTTTGATCAATTAATTTTTCTTCTGATGCAACTCTAATAATTCCTTATCCAGTTTTTCTCATATAGGTTGGAAAATATTTATTGGAAATAATTCTTATGAACACTTCCCATTCCATATAACTAATCTATATACATAGCTCCATGTTGTTAATCTGTGTCAATCACTGAACAACATACCCTTTTAAGTGGTAAACTACCAGGGTGTATTTATCTAGATATGAATAATGGTGTATATATATTATCTTTTCAATATAGAAAATCCAGTATTATGAAATTAATTAATTGATAGATCCATTAAATGAAGGTGTTCATTGATTCAAAAAGGACTCAACTACTTGTCTTTCCATTCAAGGAGAATCTTAGAGCTCTACACGATTCAATTTATTATTCATAACGGAGATAACTAAATCATTACCCCCCATTCGTTTTCGATTCTATCATTCATCGTGTTATGAAGGCTATTAGTGCAATGTACATTTAAATCATCATGTACAAAAATACTTCTATTTATATCCATTTTATTAAAATAATAATACCCTAGTGAAAAATACGTTACATAAAATACTATTTTAATTCCAAATAGATTTAATTTCCTAAAAGTACATCTTCAATGATTTTATTCATTAATATCCTCTAATGATATTTGAAGTTTCTATATATGCTTTATAATGGTTTATATAAATAATTTCATTAACAAAAAATATCACTCAAGAGTGATAAGCCAAGTGTACAATCATGCCTCTTTTTTATGCAATGGGCGAAGATCATGTTAATACCCAATGCACGATTTTTGTGTTTATTACCCCATGTAATATGATCCACATCCAATGCTAGTATCTAGACATGTATTTCACTGTGAAGAGTCCACTCAATTTATAATTCACAAAATTTTAGGATGTTTTACTATATTTAGGATGAT
The DNA here is from genome assembly GCA_963277665.1 of Viscum album. Lineage (NCBI taxonomy): Eukaryota > Viridiplantae > Streptophyta > Magnoliopsida > Santalales > Viscaceae > Viscum > Viscum album. Next base: position 400,044,370 of record OY728144.1, read on the forward strand.
CACTAAGGTTCTTATTAATTTTCATTAGTCTAAATGTCCATAAATAAACAAACCTTCCTTTGATACGAACTCTGTAATCATTTTCTTTTAATAAATAGTAATTTTATTATGTATTACAATATTCAATATTAAAGAGGATATTATAAGGTTTAGATTCATTTAAATTATAAATGCAACACATGATAATTGTAAAATTTCTTTTAATACACTAAAAAAAATTATTAATAGATTTATGTTAGGTTAATTTTACAACATCTCATGTCATTGGGATGTACATCAAAATACATGGGAGAGAATAAATCCTAGAAAGGTAATAAAAAAAGGAAATATATGGAATGTGATAATGAGGGAAAAAAATATGGCATGAACATAATACCATGAGTCATATCATAATTAAAGAACCATGAATCTTATAATGAAATTATGGATACAATATAAAAATGAGACATTCAAAATCATGTCACCAAACATTATTACCAAGGTTCCATAAAACGTAATTACCAAGGTTATTGACTAATGTATTGAAAAACTTGTCATCTCTAGAGATTAATTATTTAATGAATACATTGGAGAGCTATCAGGTGCACCTATCATATATGTTAATTAACATGATCCACATTGATCATAATAAATTATTTAATTATTGACATTTGGAAAATAAATAATGGGTTTTATATAAAACCATTTAGTACATATATGCTTGAGGACAATAGAACCTCATTATTTTTAACACCTTAGAAGATAATTTGAGTTCGGATCATGAAAAAAAAAATTATTATTACATCTAGGTTAAAACCCATGAATAAGTAAGGGGATGTGGTTTTCTCAATAAAATAATATTTCATGTAAAATTGATAAATTCACGAAATAAATTCAACATCATGACCAATATAAAACATGAAATGGAATAAAAGTACTGTAAAAACTTATACCATAGATAAATAAATATATTTGTATTTATGGTATAATAAAATGTGTATGAAAATAAAGTAATTCAAAATTTAGAATACATCCCACCAAAGAGGTACTTGAATTAAAAAGAAGAAGCGGAGAGTTCCCTTAAATTGAGCTGTTCAATCCTAGAATAAAAAGATGTTATAAAAGGTTATTTTGAATATTAATAAATAAATTACTTTTTATTAATCTATTTTTAATTTTTTTTAATGGTCTAATTATTCAAAATGCTTATGCATTGCCCATACCATGATTTTCTAAGCAGGTGTAAAATAAAACAAAGTTGTTTTCAAATACTAAATGTGATGAGTTTTCAGATAACTTAACATATTTTACAATTTTAAGAAGAATGATTAAATGTAACTAATGTTTTAAATATTCAAATTAAAAATTCAGGGAAATTGTGATGTTCTTGAAGTCAAATTATGTGGATAGTCCTGACAAAGAATTAAATGATATATTATGTTAAAAAATATATAATTAATTATTTTAAAAATCATAAAAAATATTATATTAGAAATTTAATGGGTATTAGTATAAAATTTCCACAAATTTTTACTTATTATGAACTGTCCCTTTAAGAATGACTTTATAGACATATAAAAACTAAGTATCTTGTTACCATGGTAAAGTTTAATGAGGTAAATAAGGGATTCAACTAAATATATAAGGGTTAAAAAAATTTAAAAACATAAATAAGTAATATTGGTTGAATTAAATTGGACCATATCTCATATGACCTTCAAATTAGCTCCAATTTAGAGTCACTTTTATATGAAATTTATCTAATATTACTTTAAATTTTAAAATTATTACAAGTTTCCCACTCCCATCACTTACAAACAGGAACATCTTCTACTCTCCTCTTCAAACCTTATTGAGAAACATAGATTAGAAAATTAATACACAAATACCTTATCAACATCGCAATACACATTATAGAGGGTTTTTTTTCTTAAAAGACTAACCTAGGGGTCCTCAAGAAGTGATCCAAAATTGGTTTCTCAAATAATAGGTAATCATCATCACCGAATGATTTTAAATTTATTTATTCTCTTACCACCTCGAAATAATATATAACCTTATTTACATAGTGAAATTATAAAAAATTTATTACTAAAATTTTATTATATTAATATAATAACTATTATCTATTTATCATTCATCTTAATGGAATATGAAATCATCACCACGTGTACACACAAATTACAATATCCACAACCAGCATATTTTATTTTTCTTCACCACCTCTAGTTATTGGTTATATATATGTATTCAGTGATTATATATGAGGTCAAAAATATTATTAATATTATATAAAGATAAAATAATGTCCATGTTTTGACCCTCCCATCCGTTGTAGGATGATACTGTCGCTCGTGTGTACATGTGGACTACCACCTCGACAAAGAGATTTGATTTCTCTCTCATTTATTATTTTTATCAATGATAATAAGGATATATTTAATTAATATAAATTTTATAAATTTTATAAATGTAATTATTGTAATTTTAATCAATTTTTAACTTTATTTTACTCCATCCATCTAAATCCAAAAACATTACCCATTAGTGCATGGAGACTACCACCTCTGTAGAGTGATGCAATTTATTTCTCCATAACAACCTAATATGATTAGTCAAAAAAGATTATATAATTAAGAATTATTAAAATTAATAAATTATTAATAATCTATATATGACTAAACCATGACTGATGTTCATGAACAAGAACTACTTAATCGAAACTTGCATGAAAAATGGAATAGTGAACACCCAGAATGATGATTTAAGGGCGAAATAATTAATAAATGAGTAATTTAAAAGTATAATAGAATCATATATATTAATTTAAGTATTAATATGGGTTCTATATAAAATTATAATAAACAACAAAATTTATACCGACGGTTAAGAGCGTGTACGAGGAATTTTTGGATCTAAGTAAGAGTTTTTTATATCACTTTTCTTTCTATGACACATTTTCCATATTCTACACTTCGTTATTTTAGGTCGTATATATAATACCAATGAATGTATTTTATGATTTTTTTAATTAAAATTATTACTATGAACATAATTACTCTATTATTCTTTCTTTCATGGTGTTTTTATTCAAATATTACCAAACTATAAGGGTTCTTTATCATATAATTATTTTATTGAAAAATGTTTCATGGTATTAGAATATTTGTGATAATATGGTTTATAAATTCCCATTTTATATTTTATATCATTAATATATTCATAAATGGGGTATTTAATGTTTCATTTGAAGATATATCTTTTCATTGGATTGTGATTCAAAAGTTACAGAAGTAGTGAGTGTTTATATTACAATATCATTTCATTTTAGAATTTTTATCAAAAAATCACATTGAGTAAAAATATATGATAATTATCTTGTAGAAACCATATGTTTTATAATACATAAGATATAATTAGGGTTTTCATTATTTATTTTAATTATACTCTCTTTATATGTTAAAAAATGGAGAAAATTCATTTAGGAAACGTCGTACTTATTTATTCTCTTTGGTTGAAAAATCATTTCATCCATGTATATGATAATTAATTTTGTTTCAAAATTGATATTTTCTATGATCCATTGATTATTTAAATTTTTTAAACAATATTTTACAATATTTCCAAATGATTAAAAAAATAATTTTTATAATGATTTCCAATCATATTATTTGTGTTTTTTTCGAAAAAGTGTGAAACAAATTTTTATAATGTTTACTCAATGGTTGAATTTTACCAATATAATTATCATTATATTAGTTGAATATTACTTTAATTTTTTCCAAGGTTTTTTAAGTTAATATAATTTTATCAATATTCTTGGAATTTTTAATTAAAATGTTATGAAAAAAATGATATGTTTTCAAATAAGGATTCAAATTTACTTTTAAAGTTATTTTCATCCATATTACATTCATTTATTGTTTTTATGCTTCAATAGAGATATAATATAATGATCCCATCCATTTTATCTCTATTTATAGACTATCATTACATGATGATATAATCATTATGAAACCCATTATTTTCCACATGTTATATTCTGAACAAATGATAAATGTTTTTTTACATTTTAGAAGACATATGTATAGTGTTCATTACATTATTGGTGGGAGTAGAAGTGTAATTCCCTCCAATTAACTATGTAAAAATTAATATCTCATGACATAGTATAAAAATGATATGTGAGTAAACCCATTTTATAGATTAAAATAGGTTGGGGAGTCAACCTAATCCATTATGGGACTTTGTCTACTATGATAATTTTGGTAGTGAGCCTTGACAACAGAAATATTGGATTATGGAATAAACTCAATCCACTATGGTACTCTATATACTATGATAGTCTTGGAAGAAATAATTAACAAAGGAAATGATTTTTCAACACTTATGTATATTCTAAAAACTTATGTCTTCTATTTATGATATGATCTCATGGTTCATGATTGATTATTGATGATTCTTCACTCTTATGACATATTTTTTTTATGAAAAATATTTATGCAATGAATCATGATGAATGGTCTTTGAATGATTTATTTTGAATTTCATAAGTTATGATTATTTTTTATTAACATCATTCTTATCTTATTACCACTCTTTATTATCAATAGATATTTCCCATATTTTCCCTTACCGTGCATTTAAACATACCATTTCTTATGTTTCCATTTAAATAGGTCATAAAGAATGATAATAAGATTTATATATAAGGTTATAATTTTTTTATAACATTTTTGAAGATGATAAAGTCTCCTTACAGAATAATACAATCATGTTATAAAAGAAAAAATACCCATATGATGTGAAAGACCTGGATTTTTTTAGATAACAATTTTTTTTCCTAATTCTCTAATACTATAAATCTAAAAGTTATTGGGCATGTATATGACTCATTGATGGTTACAGATATTATAAATATGGTTGGTTAAAGTTGGGTCAATTCAATTGATATCAAAACCATTATGGAAATATTATGTTTTAGCATCAGATGACGGTGACCAAGTTTCAGGCTATCTCAAGTATAGTCCAATATAGAATTTCCCACTAAAGTCCTTGTTCAATGTATCAAGCTCAAATTTAACTGCAATGAAAATATAATTATATTACCTCATGAGGCTCATAAACCTTTCAAAAAATTGAGCCACTATCCCAGTTCCCTATTGGAGGTCTAGTATCTTTAGGACCCACACCATTGTCAACATTGCTGAATAGTACACCATTGTGAATAGGTGCCTAACATTAACTAGGGAAGAGTATGCACATTATGTATCTTCATGGTTAAAGGATAAAACAAATTAATGTTCCATGAATAAGACTCAAATAATGTGACATAATCTACTTTATGAGTGTCTATAGAATATAAAAATGATAGGAAACAAACTCCTGCCAATATTACACTCCATAAAGATCATGATTTCCTTGAAGCCTATGAGGAATCTATCAATATAACTCCAAAATAAAGATAAAAAAATTATTAGTGTCATCCTAACATAATGGTACTAATATAAGAACAACTATAAAAAAATTTTACTAATAGATATGATTTTTGTTTGATTTGGAGGTTGTTTAAATCAAATCCATATGATTCTGCAACAGTTTTAAGAAACCGCTGCTCAAGTTGGAATCAACATACAACTAAATTCACTTTACTATATTTGGAAGTGGATGCTATAAATAAATCATAAAAAATTTATTTAACGGTGATTATTTGAGTTTTAGATTCCATTTCTACTCCCAAAAAAATGTCGACAGTATAGTGGCGGTTCAAACAGCCACTACCGCCTTTCTATGTTTGGATGAAAACTTCACTGCTAAAACTCTAAAAACTATTTCTAAAAACATTTAAACCTAATATTGTGATATTTTAATCCACTTATAAACATAAATTTTACATATACAGTGGTGGTTTAGTCCACCACTATATATCTCTTTTCAAAACAAAATACGGTAGCACAATCTACTAATCCAAAACAGACAAACAGAAAACAATGCAGTTGCAAATCTCTAAACCAAACTAGATTTAGTTGACTTTACATATATATATATATATATAGAAAGATTCATTGAAATTGAAAAATATATAAATATAGAACTAATATTAATCCCCTAATTAAAACTAATATATTCAATAAAATAAATCACCAAAAGTTCACAAGAAATTTGAAACTTCATAAAGCAGCAACTCTAGACCTGAACATTGTCATACAAGATCATTTGAAATCCAAAACATCAATTAAACATTCATAATAAACATTAATACACATTTTATTTTTTAATAAATATAGGGAATAAACCTATATCCTTTTAAACTAATTTATAAAATCTTACCTTTTATCAATCACTTAAATAATCACCCAAAACCATTAAAAAATTGATATTTTACATCCCAATGAGTCTTTGGTTCAAACAAGTGGTACTGGATCCAATATGTACCATGTTATGTGTTAAATCATGATATTATAATTAAAATCGACAAGATTAGATTCAAACCATGAAAAAAGAAGTCTTGTTTTTAAAAGTCAATGGTGGAAGAAGTTGTGAAATATTTATAGATTTATTGGAACCACCAAAAAAAGAACATGAAAATGAATGAAAAAGGTGATATAATTAATAAACTTATTCATGAAATAATTTTAATCACAGAAGAGGATAATATCTATTAATCATCCCTAACTACCCTTAGAGAATGGTGTACATAATGGGTGAAGAATTTATATAGTGAAAAGAATTATCTCTTTGAGAATTTAGAAGCCCGTATAATGGAGAATAAATTAAGGATTAAGAACCTTGAAGGAGAGAATTGGGATATAAATAAGATGTGAAATAGTGAGTCTTCTCATGGGGAAATTTTAGTGGATGCAAGAAATAAATTAATCTAGAGTCAAGTGAAAGGATGAATATATCTTACAAATTTGTAAACTATTCCCAATGATAGTGTTATAGTGATAATAATGTGGTAGATTTGGACACACTATGAGTTTGTATATGGTATCTCAAATGTTTATCAAATTTTAATGACTATATGTAACCATATCATAACCGATACAAAATTAACAAGGTATTATATTATTGGATGATGTTATAATTATGCTAAAATTATTGTAAAAAAGGGATGGAAATTATAAAATAAAATTCGAAGATTTTATGAAGCTCACCTTGGATTCTAATATGTTCCAAAGAAAAAAAAATATATCCCAATAGTATCCAGTGATATTTTGGGAAGAACGTCAGGATTTTTCCAGTATTATAAATCCTTGTAGAATTAAATGGATATATTATTCAAGAAATTACTTCATTCATGAAGGAATAATTGTTTTACATTATTGTGAAATATAAATTTAGAATCATATAAATGTTATTTGTTTGTTACAAAAAGGCTATTGAGGGGAATTTTTTTTGAATATCATGTGTTTAATATAAAAAAATTAGTATCTTTAAGTAAATGTGTCAGAAAACCTTCATATGTTACGTTAAATATCATATCTAAATTACAAGTAAACCCTAATCACTACTAGATAAAAATTCATTGACACCCTCTCCATCTCCGTCTCCACTTCCTACTATCGGCACTTGCATGACAATTATGTTGAAAATTAAACAATGTTTTATATTTACATTTAAATATTTTAAAAAATAAAATGAGTGTAAAAAATGATTTTAAAGTTTTTTGATTTACCTCCTCACTACCAGTTATCAATGCAATATCGACGTGGACTGATCCAGCCATCTTGTGATAAAATTCAATTAATTCTTTCCATAAGAAATCAACCTTTTTATCTAGAATATTTATATGAGCCCCCTATTCCTGAATTGTGTTTTCAATACAAAAAAACTCCCTCTATCCATAATGGGTTAGGGAGTCACTAAAACAAGGAGTAGATGCTACTACAATCCCCGATGTCCTATCAAAGACCTCAGGTGAGAATAGTACCAAAACCATCATGCACACTCGACTAGGATGCTCCTTCCGAAGGGCTTGACCAACTGGGTCATCCTAGGAGACCGAGAAAGACCACACAAGATTGAAATCCCACATTTCATTTATTGTTAACTATAAATTAAGTTTAATTCATATTTTAATTAGTACATATCAATATATAGATAACTAACAATAATTTATATCTCATGAAAATGGAATTCATTCCCCAACATCTTTGGTATGCTCATTAACATAACTCCCATAATGGTTGGTATGAACACCCATCCACAGTTATGTTCATGACACTTTATTCCCTAAATTCATTGACTATATTAAAAAAATGATAAATCAACAATTTAATATATGAAAAAATAATGTTATCTTATAATATTTAAATGAATGAAAATATTACCAGGGTCGATATATTTCTAGAAAAACTCTTTGACCTGGTAGTGTAAGGGATGAGATTTTAATCTCAAACTGATGTATTTTTCCCTAAAACTTCCTAAAATAAATAACAAGTTATTTAATAGTAATGTATCGAATGTCATCTCATTTTCATACGCATGTATATATTTAAAAAAAGATTAATATAATAATATATATTTCGATACTTGGTGATTCTCATGATGATGGGTATCAATACATACCTCAAATTTCCCTCTAGGTACCTTTTTGGTTGACTTTTCATATAGATAAAAATAGCTCAATGAAGTATCATTGTATTAATTCCATGATCCCCATTTAAAATCCTTCCATTTCATACCCAAATATATCAATTTCCACTTTCATGTGATCTGATCTGCAATAATAAATTGGAAAAAAATTATAAAAAGAGATTAATTTTTGTAATATTTTAATTTAATAACACAATTACATTCAATTACACGATATTGTATTAAAATTACCTTAATATATCAATCAATAACTTCAATTTTCAATTCAGAAGTACATGCCTCTAATCTGCATTGGTATATGGAAGGGTAACCAGCACCATCTCTATCTGGCCAAGAATTTAGCAATGAAATCTAGCATAATCATTACTGGGGACCCCATTTTAGTCAAATGGGACAACAATCTTCATTACATAAAATTATAGATATATGAAATGTTTATATTTCCATCCGTAGCAACATTGTTTGCTTCATTTTGGAAAAAATAGCTAGTGGTATTAAAAAGTGAAATAAATATTTTTACATTAATTTTTTTTCCAATAAATATTACCATCCAATATCCTCATAAGAAGATCTCTCCATTACCTTATGATTTAAATAAATGGGAATACACTCTCTCTGATGCTGACGGGATGCAGACATAACATTTTCTAGACATTGAAGAAATGGAGGGTGTGAGATACAGTAAAGGGGGGTGGGAAGAGGGTGTATTAGATGCTATAGGGAGGGAGACCACTATATCATAATATGTATGTGTGGTCGAGGGAACATAGACTGAGAGTTTACTAAGACTTTTGAAACAATTCTTCCTTGGAATTTATATCTTTTAATCAAATAAAATTAACTTCAGAACAATTCATCCCCCACTTATTGAATTAATTTCATTGGTCTTTGGTACAACATGGGATAATAAAAAATGCATAATCTTAACATCTATCACATCCATCTTTCAATTTACCACTATGTTACACAAGATTACAAAGGATAATTTCTAAATATGAAGTTTAAAAAATTAAAAAAAAATCATGATATGGCGTCTAATAAACACTCCATGTAAGTCACACCAATCACTTCCATTCACCTATTTCAATAAATCCCAGTTAATTAATGATATTCAATGATAACTCGTTTTTATAACATGACATAAAAAATTAAAAGCTAAAAAAATGGGAAACCACATAATGTTTATTGATTTAAATGATGAAATCCCACATTTCTTTATTAAATGGGATTTTGGATTTATTAAATGAGTTGAATTCATAAACAATTTTTTCAAGATATATATTGAACTGTAACGTCACTGAAATTCATCTTTATAACAATATAAAATATAATGAACAAATCAATGAATGAGAGTCTAAATAACAATAAATAAATATAATATCTATTATGATATAATATTCCACTTATATAATGATGTAATGTTGAGAAAATATAGGAAACCCAAATTTAAAAATAATTTTTACTAATAGAAAAACAATTTCTAAGAGTCAGTTATTTTGGTGAAAACCCCTATAATCATTTTTTAAAACATATTATGGGTTCAATTTTTTGTTGAAGTAGAAATGTAATTAAATTATAAAATTCAAATTTTAAGTAAGAAGGAAAATCATGTAAAATTTTGAATTCCTTTGGTAATATAATAATAGATATGTTATATTACCTTTATTTATCTAATACACTTGTTTCAAATTCCAAGAACATAAGCAAGTAGAATGGGGTAGTAAAACCAAGTACACTAACTATCTTTTTTAAGAATGGGGTGGTTACTTTTCATTGTTGGGTGTATGGTTTTGAAATAGTGTACCTTATATATTTATTTTATAAAATACCCCACATTAAAAAATCTTTCATAAACACTAATTGTAATCATAGTTATGTGAGGCACCCAAATAATAATTTATAATTTTAAATTGATCATCACAGATACATACCTTTATTTTTAGGTATCCATTTAATCTCTTAAAGATATAAAATAAATTTTATCATATGTTCTAGGGCCCTGTATAAGGGTAAAACACATTTTTTTAAAAGAAAAAATAAATAAAAAATAGTGAATTTGACTGAATTTGATGCCTCTTTCCAAATATAAAATTCAATAAATACCATTAAAATATTATTGTACTCATAAATATAGTATTATGTGAAATGAACCAACGCAAAACTAATAGAGTTAATATAAATCAAGAAGAATTAAATTAATAAAATAATAACTTAAATAGATAGAGACTACATATAATAAAACCAAACAAAAAAACCAAACCAAACTACCCTATATTATAAATATTAAAAGACTACAAAATTTAATTGATTCAAAAAATTCTACCAAATTTGACATGACTGAGGACACCACTACTCTACTTGAATCAAACCAAGAAAAATAAATATAATTTCACCGATATAAATCTTTCAAAATGAAATAAAATAAAATTATACTAAACTCAATCAAACTCAGTTTAATGAAAATGAATTGAAACCCACCAAATCATTCTAATATGATCCAAATAAAAATATAACAATTCACCTACATGAAAAAACTAAACTGATTTGATAGAAATAAATCTGAACCACATTGAAAAAATTACACAATATAATAAAAAATAACTGAAATTAATTGAAATAATTTTCCTAATACGAAAACATTACACAGGGCATACCATTGAGGGAGTCAAGTGATAATAGAGGTTGGTGGGGATGACTTTTGGGAGAATTCTAGGGTGACAGATTGGGTGGGCTCAAGGGTGAACGTATATCCAGAGAGAGGGATATGACTCAAGGATGGAAAAGGGGGATAGATAAAATGAGGAAGAGGGGGGAGATGGCTCAAGTGGAACAATTGTGATCTTAGTGTTGGTGAGGGCTCGGGGGGATCAGGCTCGAAGGGTTTCGAGGGACACTAGAGAATTGGTGAGGGATAACCACTATGGGTGAGGGTACGAGATCAAGGGGGAGCTCGGGGGATGGACTTATTGGGAGAAGTTAGGGGTATTGGATACTTTTTTTTCTTTTAATAAATATATAATATATAGCATCAGTTTTTATAAAACACTATTAAATCATTTTAATTATTTAGTAGTTGTTTGTTAAACCACAACTAAAAAAATGAAACTAAAAAATAAATTTTGTGTAGTATACTATGCATGATGATCCTACACATAAAAATGGTGGTGATAAACTCATTTCTCCACTAATTGGGGAAATACCACCTTATTAGATCCGTGAACTAAAGCCTTATTCTCAATTGGTCGATGACTAGAGGCTAAATCACTAGCATGTTCTCATCACAATAATTCCAAAGAAATTGAGCTAGCTATCTATAGGTTGTTGTCTTATATTTGATGATATGAAACTATTATTATTATAATATATATAGAATACATGTCTCAATAATTAAATGAATTAAAACATTGCTGAGATGTATTAATATGCATTCACTATTCTACATAAATCTTGCAACCATTGCATTGGATTTATGAGTTGACTAACATGATATCAATGAACCGATGAAAGGATATGTCAGCTACATACCAAAATCACTATATTTAGTGGATTTATTTATCCAAACTCAATATACATGAAAATATTTTTCCTATGTAAACCAACCCCCACAATACCACTATATGATCCTTGTTCTTTCTTGTGGTCTGGAATCGTTTACTTCCTATCAAGTTTTTTTTATATATTATTAGTTACATACTAATTTAAATACCCTTTGAGTTTAGGGGGTATAAGGGGTTTTGGGGATTATTTATAGTCTAGAAACCAATTTTTTGTGATACCTAGTTGGGATGCACAGTGAGTAGTAATAGCGTGGTGCTAGATAGTGGTTTGGGGGATCCCACACAGTTTGAGGAATACGTAAATATAGATTCACATTCCCACACAATAGACACTATAGTTTTTTGATAGTGGTATGACACAGGATTTTAATAGGATTAAAAAATGGTGTTCACTAACCCTATGTGGTGCCCCTCCTTATAGAAGAAGGTGCATGATTAGTTCATGGTTTGTCCAACCCTGCAAGGAAACCTTGATGCCAAGTAATTTAAAGTAAAATTACCATATTACCTTATAAAATCTTATACCCTATTTTATATTATCTTTTCTTCCTCCATATAGTAGTAAACCCATTGGATATCCTATTGATGAAAAAACATAGGCTTTGTTCACACACCTCCTTCCTATCCCGGGATCATGTGCCATCAGTCTCTTTGGATCCTCATTAGTGATCACTCAATTAATTTATTCCACTCATTGTTCTTCTTGGTATATTATGTTCTATTTATGTGGAAGACCATATGCCCTATTTTTAGGTTTTTCATCCTTTATTCATTTTTTCATGATCATGGTTGAACAAAGAGATGACACTGTATGAGCTCTACAAAATGGACCTATGGTATGTGGTATCGTACTTTCCCCTTAAAGATAGAGTGTTTACATATATATATATTCTATTTTACTGCACACCCAATTTTCCAATAATATTCCTTGAAATAAAAGTTATTCAATTATTTAAATGAATATATGGGACTTGTATAATTAAATATACAAATTGATCAATGGTTATGGTTATGAACCATACATTGGAATCACCCCTAGGTTGAATTGTTTAATTAATCGAACCACAATTGGTAGCATATGAATTTATCACTTTTATGTTTTCCATTTACCCCTTTTGATGGGATGTTAAATGATGAGTTGAATTGTAAATTGTAATTTTTATTTGAATTGATTAATGTGAGGCACTGTAATAACATGTCCACAGGATTTGGTCTTGTTATTTCGTTCTTAAGTGTGATATGATTCTTATATTAATATGCCAACATGAAACAATTTAGAGGTTAAGCCTTCTAAGATTAACCCATGCCAAGAGATATCATTTGAGGTGTATTTGTGTGGAAATGATCATTGTATACACCTTTGAAATAATTTAGTTAAAATGAATGAGCACATGATAAATTACACGGCTGAGACAGGGGTTCATATATGAACGCCATGGAAAGACTCATTTGGCTTGTTCTTTATATATGCTCAAGTGACACTTATAATCCCTAGTGTATTGCAAAGAACGTACTCGAAGGGATGATTATATATTTACACGAGTTATACTCGGACTCCTTATGTGGATTTTCATGGAAAGAATCATAGATAAGTTGATTATAATGGCCATGGGTGACCCTTGGGAGCCCTTAATAGACTACTAAGGATGGAATCAATGAGTGATGATGTTATACCACACCTAGAACAATTCCTCAGTTTTGATGAAGATCACCATGGACAAGATTGTATGGTCATTGGTTGATGATATACATGGAGAAATACCAGGATTATAAATAATGAATTCCAAGGATGGGCTAGGTTTATTATTGATTAATTAATGAAATTATTCATATGACATTTTTTCCATGCCAAAGCAAAGCTTGGATTGGGACAATGTCTTATACCATATTGATGGAATTACAAGGTGAATGTTTGTCACATCATTACATTGGATGTTGGGATACACGCTAAGCCCTGAGACTTATTAATTAAATGGCACATACCATACTATTCATTTTGAGACTTTTTGACTAAGGATGAAGCAGTTAAGAAGAGGATGGGTCCATGGGAACCAGGACCCTTATGAGTTCTTTACTTTTTTCACATACCTTACTTATTCTATTACATCCATCAGACTATTGTTTTTTTATTTTTAGTTAATAGATGTAATTAGACATTGTTGGTGATATCCTATAGGGATTTTATCTCACACCTTACTTAGTCTACCTTTGTTACCTGGGAAGACTATACGACTATAGGTATGGACAAGGGAGAGCAACATGTTATAGGTTTTTTACTACTGTTTTGGAGAAGGGGAGCACATGACTGAGCTTAGGATCATGATTCTAGTTGGGATAGTTATTGGTATTTTTTGTATTTTGATACGTGTATTTTATTGTTGTATGAAGACCTTTTTGTCTTATTCGAAGACACATGGCATGACTATAATTATATATGAGGTTATTTCTTGAATTATTATAAATATATGTATTTGGATGTTATCTATTATCTAATTTATTTACATATTACTCTATTGATTGTACATTTTTACAACTGTGGTATACTCTGAAAAAATGGAATAGTCTCTAAACAGACACACCCTAGGCCCTAAGTGCTAGTTAGTAGCCATTGGAATTTGGGGAGTTGAGCTTGAGGCAATGTGGTCGACCTGGCTTCGGGAACCATTCAGTGGAATCCAGGTTTGAGATGTTACAAAGTGGTATCGAAGGTATTCTATTCCTCATTGCATCACTATTATGAGACAATAGAAATGTACAATAAGAAATAAAAATTTGGTAAAAAGATGTGCATGAGTGTAGCTAACCCATTTACAAGAAAAAGCCAAATTGACTTGAATTAAAATTGTTATTTTTTGGATTTTGGCAATTATTTTTGACTTGATTCCGCCATTTTGTGATGTAATTGAATTGTAATGTTATAATTGATATTATTGTGGGTTCTATTTTATTGAAACTCAATAATATGGGGGTATTAATTTTCATGCATCATTTTTAAACAATATAAAAATACTATTACAGGAATTATGCCATTAGATATTATAAATATTTATTATTTCAATGATAATGTGATAGGTTCTATGGTAGGTATGCCTACTATTATGATATTTATTTTGTTCAGGGAATTAGGGAACGTCGTTGGTACTTAGAGTTACTTCCCTATCCTAAATAGTTTTTTCTTGATTAGACTACAATGATCACTCTATGTAGTTAATTTCAGAACATTGATCCCTAGTCCTAGATTCACATGGACATGAACTTATTATGGTGTGGATTTGGTGGATTCAATGTTTTGTTTTATGAGGAATATTTGTCCACATGGATCGTAAATTTTTTGAACCACTTAGTTCAACCATTTAATATGAATTGTGATATAATGAAAATTAAATGGTAATTAAAATTGTTTAATTTCATATGGAAGAGAACATAACCTTGACCCAACCGTCATAATGGGTAGTATATAGTATCTCTTGATTTCTTATGATCTATACATCACCCTGACCTGAAAAGGATTCTAGAAAAGTGTTGTAATTCCAATATTTTATGTCTTATACCAATCCTATTTAAATATCTAATCTTTTAGTAGAAAAAATTTATAACATTATTTTCGGGGCATATATTTTCAGTTTTAGAGATATTCCACCATGAGGACATCCAATTGTAGACTTGGAGGCTGGTGAAGACCATACTCCAATGGTGGTGGGACAAAGGGTACTAGTGGGTCATACTATAGTTCTACTTGAACCACCCATTTCTTTATCAGACATAGGTGCTGAAGCATATTTTCATAGGGATTATTTCTTCTTCATGCAGACTTTTCAGGGAGCACTGCAACCTGCCTCATCTTTGGATGATCTGTCTTATTTGATGTAGTAGAAACAAACAAACACATTTTTAGGGGATGGTAGACCACATTCTCTAGATCTATTTATAGAGTCAATGCTATTAATCATCAAGAATCTCTAGACGCCTCCCTAGATGAGGGTAACCATTTCTACTAATATGTTGCATGATTCCTCCAAGAAATGGTGGGATATCTTTACCTAGGCAGATCATCATCGGGATATAGGTTGGAGGGATTTTTATATCAAAATTTATGATTAATTATATCCCTAGATGTTGATATATTATAGAGCCACATAGTACATATAGTTGGAGTAGTTCATGTTATATGTTATGGATTATTCATTCCATTTTACAGACCTCTAGTGATACACACTCATTATGATTGGTGATGAGATTTATAAAGCCAAGTAATTTGAATATGTTCATAGGTATGGAATCTATTAATAGGTTATTTTCATTTAGTTCACTATCATTTATGGAATAGTTAATTAGGTGAATATCCTTGGTATTAACCTAAGAGATGTAGAGTTATCTATCGAGCTATTTCTAGGAGCTTCTGCATTAATCATCCATACAAACAAGACAACTTCAATTGAGATGAAAGAGTTTAAGAGGTATCTTCATGATTTAATGTAAAATGGGTTTTTCAACCTAGTACTTCTTAATGGGGTTCTCTAACCCTTTTTTAGAAAAGTCTGATGTTACCATCATGCTATGTATTGATTATAGGAAATTGAACAAATTGAAATTTAATAACCAGTATCCTCTTCCACTAATATATGATATCGTCAAATAGATACAAGGAGCGTGTGTATTCTCAAATATTTATTATAGATATGGTTATCATCAGGTTTCTTTTACGCCATCACACATACCTCACCGAAATTTTCATGGGAGGTATGGTCAATAAGAGTATTTGGATATGTTGTTCAGTCTCATGAACTTTCCAATAGTTCTCATGTCACTGATGAATCGATTCTTCCATCGTTGGCTAAATTCATTTGTAATGGTATTTGATAATGATATCTTGTTTTATTCTTACACTAAAAATGACCATTCCATGCATTTAGAGATAATATCAGATACACTAGGAGAGCATCAATTATATAATAACCTCACGAAGTGCCTCCTTATGATGATTAAAATTAACTTCTTGGGTCACATTATCTCATCAAAAAGAGTATCAGTTTTCCCAAAAATGGTGAGGGATGTTGTTTCCTAGGAGTAACAAAAGAAAGTCTTTTAGATTCATATTTCATTGGAAATCTATGGATATTATAGGAATTTCAGACAAACATTTTCATGTCTAACGACACAAAAAACAAGCTTGAATAGGAATTATTTTGTTGTCTGAATGGACAGATGCATGGTAATTAACCGTTTTGGAGCTCAAAGGGATATTGAATTCATCATCGATACTGATTTTACTAGAACCCGGAAGGATCTCGACTAATTGCAACAATTTATCAAGTATTGATCTTTGAGATATTCTGATATAAGTATATAAAGTCATAGTGTATGGGAATTTGAATTTGATGCCAAATATAAGGAATTAACACACAAATTATCTCGAGTTTTCTGACATTTTTTCATGTTATAAAATGCTAGAGACACTATTTACTAGGAGAGAATTTTTTGGTGTACGCAGACCACAAAATCAATATGTACATATTTACACAGTGTGATAAGAATCAAAGGAAGTGAAGGTTGGTTGAGTACCTACAATATTTTGACATTGTTCTTTCTTATAGAACATGTAGAGGAAATGTAGTGGATGATGAATTGAGTAGGAGGAATCAGTTGTATGTAGTTCTGGAGGCTAGTAGTAAGTTGAATCATATGGATTTGATTATTGAGAAGAACTTGTTGGTTCAAGATAGTCTATTGAAGACTTTTCTTTCATCCTTAGCTTTGAAATTTCTCTTAATGTATAGAGTGAGGACAAGGAAGCTATCAACATCGAAGGGCCTGGCCTACATGATAGTGTGGTAGGTGAGGAACTTACTCCTTTTTGGATCATGGATGAGGATGAAATTATATATATGCAAGGTTTCATGTGTGTTTTAGAAGACATGCATGAAGATATGACGTGATATTGTCTACATAATCTAGGGAATTACATTCCAGTTTCAAAAAAAATTATCGGTATTTACATATTAAATACGGGTGGCTAGGTATGAAGAGATATGTAGCTTGTTTTTTCATGAGGTGTTCTACCTGTCAACTGGTTAATACGGAACACCAACAACCAGACAGACCTTTACCGTAGATGACCCCTACAGAGAAAAATTGGGATGATTTTTTATGGTTTTTGGGACTAGGATTCCAAGGTCACCATGAAGAAATGATGCCTTTTGTTTGGTTATTTATAGGCTCACAAATATTCCTCATTTTTTATTTATGAAGGATAATTTTTTAGTATATGAATTTGGTAGGTTTTATATCAGTGAGATAGTGATACTTCATAGGGTACCTTATAATATTATTTTTTTTATAGTGCAGCAATTTCACTTCAAGGTCCTAGAAGGGGTTTTCGAGTGCATTGGGTACATTGGTTATTCTATGAAAATCATACCACTCTCATACCAATGTATTTTCGAACCACATGAAACTGGTTCATGAGGACATGACGTGGGAATGATTCGATGATTTCTTGGGCTATTGGGAGATCCACATACCCCTGGTTGAATTCACATATAATAATAGATTTTAGTATACTATACAAGTGGTTCCTTATTAGTATTTATATGGTAGGCTATATAGATCACCACTTGCTGGTTAGAGGTAGGAGAGGTAAATATTGTTACACCTCATCTCATATAGAAGACTATATAGAAGGTTTAGTTGATCCAGAAGTAGATGGAAACTACATATTCATGACAGAAATCTTACATCAATAACCTTCGGTTTATTTCTAGAGTTTATGTTTGGGGATTGGGTCTTTTTATGTGTCTCACCATGGCTGTGAAAGAAGAGGATTAGTAGACTGGGAAAACATTCAAAGCAATATGTCACAGTATTCAAGATTCTTGAAAGATTTAGGATGAAAGCCTATCAGTTGTAGTTATATAAAATCTACTAGGTCATGAAAGACATATTCCATTTATCTCAACTATGATATAATATTTCTGACCCATATCATGATTGTTAGCCAGATGAGGTTGAGTTACAGGTTCATGTGTCCTTTGAGGTGCATCCTATTCGTATTGAGGATCATAGCATGAAATTTCATAGAGGCCTTTTAGTTCCTCCAGTATGGGTACTATGAATGCATGACTGTGTGTAAGATAAGTTATGGGGGGTGGGAGGATGATGTACTAGTATTATGGTCAGTTTTGTTCACATATGATACTTCACCCCCACGGGAAGAGAAATTCAAGGACATATTTAGTTTAGTGGGAAGTTTATTACAACCCTATTCATATTTAGGTATGAAATATATAATTTTCATCAATTTTTTGTTTAAATTCTTAGATACGGGCTACTGTGATTACCATTTGAGGTTATGGGGCTATCAAGGGTCTTTAGGACTTTTTCATATAACAGAACCCACCTTTTGGACAAAAAACTGCATGGACACAAATTTAATAGTAACCATGCAACCCAAGACACATGGATTAATGAAACTACATGGGAAAGGATAATTGGGTAGAGAAACCCAAACAGTTAAGTTAACCGTGAAGATGGAGTTTCATTCTTGTTCGATAAACTCTACAACATTTAGAGTTATTTGAGAGAAGGTTTGCACATGGTTTGAAGAAACCATGTCAAAAAACTATATGAGGATCTCCACCTTATAGAAAAAGGTGCATGAATGGTGCACAGTTTGGAAAACCATGAGGCCAAACCATGTGTGATTTTATTTTGAAGCAAAATGACTGTTTTAACCTTAATTAATATTTTAACCGATTTTATATTCTCTTTTCTTCCACCTCGGAGATGTCAAACCATTGGAGATCCTCTTTAAAGAATTACATTGGGTTTGATCCCAATCATAAATTTGTTCTCAAAATCGATTGCCTTTAGTATCACTGGATCCTTGTTAGGGAGTAATAAATTTCTTTTACTCTGTTATTCGTCCTTCTTAGTATTAACTAATTTATTTAGGTGAAAGATAATATGCCATATTTTCAAGATTTTCATTCGTTCTTTTTTATCCTGATTTGAGTCTAATCATGATATGACATTGGATGATAACTCTACTATGAACTTGAGGTAGGTGGTCCCCTTCTTTTCCCTTAAAGTTAACTTGTTTATTTATATTCCATTGATTTTCGCTCTCTATTTACTGACAATCTCCCTTGAAATGGAATTTTTTTCCCAGATTTGACTATGTAGGTATGGCCTATGTAATTGGGGAGACCCGGGGATAAATTATTGAGGGTTATGATCCTTTAATTGGAACCACCCACTTGGTGAATTGTTCAATTAATTGGACCACCATGGATTAAATATGAATTGGTCAGTGTAAAGTGAAACTTTTAGCACTTGTTGTGTGATGTGAAATGAAGAATTGAATTATAAATAGAAATTCAATTTTGAATTGATTAAGGACAGAGAAAGGAAGTACATTCCATAGGATTTTGACATGTTTTTTCTTTCTTAATCATGAGTTTGTTATTATATTAACAATACCTAGTGAGAAAATTATGGAGATAATCCATCTATGCTTAACCCATTCCTTGATATATCTTTTGAGGTGAGGTTAAATTGAAATGATCCTGGTGTTGACCTATGATATAATTAAAATATTTTGATTGAGTGTTTAATAAATTCCTTGGGTGACACATGGGTCCATGTACAAATTCTATAGAAAAACACATTTGGGTACTACATTATATAGGCCCGAGTGACGCTAGGACTCACTAACTGATTTCGAAGGATAGAATAAGAGGAAAGATTCTATATATGCTAGAGTGATTCATGGAATCCTTATATGGAAAACAAAGGATGGAATGATAGGAAATTTGATTACACATTCCATGGGTGACACATGGGCTCACTTAGCAGTCCACCAAGGGAACAATTAGTGAGTAGTGATGTTATACTACACCTAGAGTGATACCTGGGTTTTGAGGAGGATCTCCATGGATGGGAATGTAAGGTTTTTGGTTTATGATATGCCTGGAGTGATACATGGATTTGTAATAAGGAATTACAAGGAATTGATTAGGTTATTATCTTATTAATTATTGAAATGATTTGTACAAGACATATACCAAGACAAAGAACAATCTTGGATTTGGTCAATGTATTATACCATATTGATGGTATGGTAAGGAAAATTTTGATCACATCCATAAATTGGATTATGGGCTATTTGATAGGTCTCAAAAATTATTAATTAAATAGAATATTCTTAACTTTATATTCAGAGTCTTTCTAGCTAAGGATGAAGTAGGTAGTAGAGGAAAGTTGTCCTTAGGAACCCAGACCCTTATGGGTTGTTTACTTTTAACACTTACCTCAAATATTCTATTACTTACTACACAATATTATTATTATATATTCATTTAATAGATGGAATTAGACACCAATTGTGGAGGGCGTCAAGGATTTTATCTCAAAATCTATTCAAGCTGCCTTGGGTATCATAGAAGATTACATGAAAGTAGGTATAGATAAGGGAAACCACCATACTATTAGTTTTCTATTACTACTTAAAATCATGGGTGAACATGACAATGTCAATTCCATTGATGATAACTGGGATATATTTTTATGATTTTGGTATTTTATTACATGTATTGTATTTTCTTATGAAAACCTCTTTTAGATTATTTTTAGACACATGAAATGGTCATCATTATATGTGAGATTATTTCTAGAATTTTTATATATATATAGTTTTTATCTATTTTTTGATTGATTTACAACTTCTACTATTGATTTTATGTTCGCACTGTTACACTCTGACAAGTGGGCATAGTCTCTCTAGAGACACACCCTATTCCCTCGCCACTATTCGGAAGGCTTTGGAATTTGGAGATATGTACTTGATCTTGTTGGAACCATGGGTGTTCTATGTAGGAATTGGAGTTTGGTTTGTGTTTGTTGTCAATCCTCAGTGGCATTTCAGAATGTGTGCTAGCAAATTGATCATACAGTTCAAGTAGACAACAGTATTGAAGGTGGCACAATTTCTTAGTGCTTTCCAAATTTTTGGGCCTCAAAATCTGAAAATGAAGACGTGGATTGTTGGTAAAAGGAGGTGCAGGCAAAGAGGAAGTGATTCATGAAAAATTAGGGTTGTGTGAAAATATCTTAGTTGGGCGCGAAACACTGCGGGTTTGCGCGAAAAAGAGCATGGAGCGCGAAATTGGGGAACAAGGTTTTTCACGCAAATAGTGTTTTGGAATCAAACCGTCAAAAAAATGGATAAGGAATGGGTTGTGTGAAATATCTGGAGATGGGCGCAAAAAACGATACCTACATGAAACATTATGTTCCAGATGAGAGGTTTTCGCGCCACAGGTGGTTTTGCAGGTGGGGGTCTCAGACGCCTATAAATAAGATGTGACCCCCCTTATTCGGTGAGGTGGAAGACTTAGAGAAGATTCAAGGTCTGATGCGTGAAAAAGGATCCCATAAAGGGGCATGCACGAAATATTCTGGATTGCGTGGAAAATTCCGGGATGCGCAAAAAAAGGAACTATTGTGCGTAAATATTGGGGTTGCGCGTAAAAGATTCAGTTACGCGAAAAACGGGTGTTGTGGCGCGAAATATTTTTCCATGAGAAAAATTAAATTTTGCGCGCAACAGGAAGGTTATGCGCGCAAAGCGTTGGTGTTGCACACAGTTGTCAGTGAAGCTTTTCTACACGTTCTGGTTATCCGCTTCAGTGGTTCTGTACGTTCTAGTGCATCAATGTTGTACTTGGATGCAATCAGAGTCTCATGCTAAGAAGAGACAAAGACTTCAATGAAAATCTATTGTAGATACCCTCATGTCTATAAACTGAGTGTGACTTCACCAAGGGCAGTGAGCCAGGGGGAGTCAACAGGAGTGACCCGAGGGAAGCAGTGAGCTGTCCCTAAACCTTTTTAATGGTAGTGAGCCTGGGACAGAGTGACTGTTCCCAAACCATTGTAATCCACAACTAGTGAAGATTAGTGGTATTTGGTACGACCGACAACCTTTCGGCATATGCTCCTTGGACGTAGCCCTTAGCGGTGAACCAAGTAAAAATTCTTGTGTCATCTCTTTGCATGTGAATGTTTCATTGATGAATATATTCATTGTACAGGTTTAACCAGTTCCTACCAACGTCGGAACAAGATCCTTGTTTTTAAAAGAAAACGTTGACACCCTGATTCACCCCTCCCCTCTTTGGGGGTCCAGGGGTCCTACAAGTGGTATCAGAGACCTCTTACTGGTGTTGAATCTATCCTTTGTCATCATGGAGAATGCAGTCAATGTTAGGGGAGTCCCTCTCTTTGATGGAAGTAATTTTTAAATTTGGAAGAACAAAATGAGATCTCATCTAATATCCCATCGAATGGAAGTTATGTTTTCCACTGTGCAAGGTGTAAATGTCATTGATCCAACAGGGCTGGCTATGACTGAAGGAGATAGGAAAATTCTTGATGCAGATGCTAAAGCACAAAATGCACTCACCGCAGCCCTTTGTGATCAAATCTATCTAAAGGTAATGAGTTTCACCTCAGCTAAATCCATGTGGGATAAACTCGAAAATATTTATGAATGGGATAGAAAAGTGAAGGAGGAAAAATTACAAGTCCTGCACAATCGGTTCGATGATCTGAAGATGCATCCAGATGAGAATGCAGACTCATTTTTCAAGGGAATTACTAAAGTGGTTAGGGAAATTCGGGGTCTCAGTGAAGAAATCAAAGACATTGATAGACTCAATAATATAATAATAAGACTTCCACCCATGTACAATGCAAAGGTGTGATCTCTTGAGGAAATAGATCTTTCCAAACATTCTCTGGATGATCTATTAAGAAGCTTGGTAGCATATGAAATGAGAATCAAACCAGATGATGCTACGACTCGGGTGAGCAAGGAAATGGTGTTCAAGGCCATGGAAAAACTGAAAAGATCAAAAGATAGTAGTGGTGAATATGATGAATTAAAAGAAATTCTTTCTCTCATTGCAAAGAAGTTTCAGAAGGGAAAAGGGAAATTTAAAGGGAAGTTACCTCTCGCATGTTTTTGTTGTGGAAAAGTTGGGCACATTGCCTCTTAGTGTTTAAGAAAGATCAATGATAAATATAGTGATGATGAGAACATCAAGAATCCCCGAAAAAGGTTTTTCAAAAAGATAGACTTCAAATATGGAAAGAAAATACAAAGGAATAGTTTTGTCTGTGAAGAGGAAGATGAGGATACTAAATTTTGTGAATAAGAAGAACCTGAATTTAAAACGGGAATTCATGTTTCCATGATGGCTACGGTTGAAAAGTCATAACCCTTTAACAATAAAGACAGAGATAATTAGATTACTTTTAATGGTGATTCAAAGACTCAAATTAAGGATGTGATTTCCAAGCTTCAGAATAAATTAAAAAGATGCAATAAGTGGAAGTAAATGATCAAAGAATCATCCGAATATGTTGATGATCTTAAAGCAGAGATTGAATGAATAGAAGAACTTGTGAGAGTTTAGTCTTCAATCCTTGAAAGCATAGATGATGTTTTAGAACTAAAGCTTAAAATTTAAGAACAAACAAAGGTCATAAATTACCTTTCATCCAGACAGGAAGAGAAGTCCATGACTATTGAGGGACATGAGGAAGAAGTTGTTACTCTTTGAAGTAAAATTGAATGTCAATCAATGACAAATGAGGGAAATAAGAAAATTCATTTCGTAAGATTCTCAGATGTAGAATTACTAGCAAAAGCCAAGTGTGGTTCAGACGGGGTTCGAAAAATCTTAAGTGATCAAAGACCAGCTTTCATGGGAATGAGTGGAATTGGATGTGAAGATGAGACATCAACTACTAGAAGAAAAGAAAGCCAAAAGAAAGACAAGTTGAAAGTTGGACATGCTGAAACATTACCTAAAATGCTGAAAAAGAAACCCTCAATTCAAACTAAAAGAGGAACTAAGAATTATCCTCCAACGTTCAGAAATGACAGACAGTTCGACTATTCTCCCATGGAAGAAGTCATGAGGAGAAATTCAATTGAAAAGACATTTCCTCTCCTGAAGTATCAGTTCTATGGTTATCTGGGCCATACCATGTCATACTATGAAGAGGAAAGGAGCTATTTGAATGGAAAAGATCTAGGAAGTCAACAAAGGAGACCGATTTCATATCCTACATCTTATAAAATAAATATCTTCTATGGTTACTGTTTTAATTGTTCTAACTTTGGCCATAAAGCTATGTATTGTAGGCAGAGTTACGAAACAAGAAATTCATACAACACTCAAAGACAGGTCAGTTTTCATCCTCCTGATGGTGTTGTTCTCAGAAATACTTTTTCCCCTCTCGAATAAGATTTGGGTACGAAGAATCAGATTATATGGAAAAAGTATTAAAAGTCCATCAGTATCCTATTCTCAATCCAATATATCATGGAAAGAAAAGAAGAAGATCGAGAAATCCAATCTTGTAGAAGTAGCCCTCAAAGCTACAAAGAGCAGCAGCACCTGGATCCCTGATAGTGGATGATCATCCCATATGACGGGGAATGATGACCTTTTGAAGAACATTAAAAATAAGGTTGATGGAACAGTATGGTTCGGTATTGATGGTGCATTTAAGATTAAAGGCAGTAGGAATACTACTCTCTCCAAAGGGGAGATGAAGAAGACAGAAGTTCTTTATGTGGACGGTCTACGCCACAATCTCTTCAATGTAAGTCAACTCTGTGACTCAGGGATCATAGTGACCTTCAATCAAAAAGGCTGCACTATAAAGGGAAAAATAGGGAATTCTATTATGAAAGGCTGTAGAACAGATTAAAAATTATATCAGGTTGACAACAAAGTGAACTCCTTCTATTTATCTATTGAAGAAGAAAACAATTTGTGGAATAGAAGGCTGGGGCACATTAACAAACAATTCATGGAAAAGATATCTAAGATGAAGATATTCATGGATATTCCCATTATAAAAAATGAACGGGAGAAGTCTTATGATGCTTGTATTCGTGGGAAGCTGGTCAGTAGTTCATATCGGCAAAAGAAGAAAAGGGCATCACATCTTCTTGATCTCATTCATAAAGACGTATGTGGATCAATAAATGTTGTTGGAACCCATGTAGAAAGGAACTTCATCCTTTTCATTGATGATTATAGTATAATGTCTTTTTTAATGGTGATTCACAGGAAGCGACAAGTTCTTGATTGCATGAAAACTTATCGCCGGATTGCCGAGAATGATACATGACAAACAATAAAAGTACTACGATCTGACAATGGAGGGTAATACATGTCCATTGAGTTTTAAAAATACTTATAAAAACATGGAATACAGCATGAGGAAGCTACTTTGATAACTCCACAACAAAATGGAGTTGTTGAGCGTCGGAATTGACAGGACAACAATATGGCCAGGACTATGCTGATCGAGAGTGGTATCTCTCACCATTACTGGAAGGAAGCTGTTGAAGCTGCAGTGCATATTTCGAATCTAACAAGGCTTTATATGGGAGAAAATAAGACACAATATGAATTTTGGCATGTAAGGAAGCCTTCATTGAAATACCTTCGTGTTTTCATAAGCAAATGATTCATCCGGAACAAAGAAGGAAATCAAGGGAAATTTGGTGACAATGCTGATGGAGGAATTTTTCATGGGTATCCAATGAACAGAAAAGCCTACAAGTGTTTCAAAAAGCGATTGGGAAAGATTTTAGTAAGCAGTGATGTGAAGATAATTGAAGAGAAAACCACAAATTCTTCAAGGAAGTCATGTGCTGATGTGATAGACAGTGAAGAAGAGAGTGAACGTGGAGAAAATAAAACTACAGAAATAGAAGAAGTTGTACAAAACACTCAGTAGTCACATCATGATGTTGACTCTGAAGAAGAATCTAAATTAGAGATTGTGGCTGGAGAGAATGCAACTGAACCGCACAGGAAAAATCGTAGAGCTGAGATTGATCCATCTAACATAATTGGGGATAGGGGTGCACCCACACAAATAAGGAGGATGAGGAATAACACGCAGTCTGCATTTCTGTCAGTTATGGAGCCATACTCATTCGAAGAAGCTGTAAAGGATGAATCTTGGGTGAAAGCCATGAATAATGAATTAGATCAGATTGATAAGAATCAGACATGGGATCTTGTCCAGAGACCCGGAGGTCACAATGTGATTGGTACAAAATAGATCTTCAAGAACAATTTTGATGAGCATGTAAGTGTTATTAGAAACAAGGATCAACTAGTATGTAAGTGATATTCCCAGATTGACGGTGTAGATGTTGAAGAAACCTTTGCTCTAGTGGCTAGACTAGAGTCAATCAGGCTTTTCCTTGCTATGGAACTCCAAATAGGATATAAAGTGTATCAAATGGATGTCAAAACTGCATTGTTGAATGGTGTACTCGATGAATAAGTTTACATTGAACAATCAGTGGGTTTTGTTCTTGGTACTGATGAGACAAAGGTCTGCAAGTTGAAGAATGCTCTATATGGTTTGAAGAAGGCACCACGTGCATGGTACTCCGGGCTGGACTCTTATCTCAAGAAGCTGGAATTCGAAAGAGGAGGAGTAGATCACAATTTTTATGTGAAAAGTTTTCCAGAAGATCAATTCATGGTTCCTGTCTACGTTGATGACATCATATTTGGTGGCAGCAGGAAGAAATCTGTTGATTAATTTGCCAATCACATGAAATCAGAATTTGAAATTTATATGATTTGAGAGCTCACATATTTCCTAGGGCTGCATGTGATTCAAAAGAAGGATTACACTTTCATTTCTCAGGAAAAATATGCAAGAGATCTACTGATGAATTTAAATATGCAAGACTCCAAACCAATGCCAACTCTTATTTCTATTGGAACTAAACTTGGAAAACATGAAATGGGACCTCTGTAGATCCCACCCGGTATAGGAGGATCATTGGGAGCCTACTGTACCTGACAGCGACACGACCAGATATTGTATTTTCCACATGTCTTGCAGCCCTCTTTCAGAGTGATCCAAAAGAGGAACATATGGCAGCAGTAAAAAGAATCATGAGGTACATTCAAGGTTCACATAACTTTGGGTTATATTTTGCTACAGGTGGGGACAGTGAATTATCAGTGTTTTATGATGCTGACTCGGTTGGTGATGTAGTAGACAGAAAGTCCACTAGTGGTGGAGCCTTCTATATTGGGCAGAAATGTGATGGCTGGTTGAGCAAGAAACAAGAAAACATTTCTTGTAGTACTGCTAAAGCTGAGTATATCTCTACAACAAAGGCATGAATTCAACTGATATGGATTAAGCAACAATTAAAAAATATTGGTGATGAGGTAAAGAAACCAATGGTGATTTACTATGATGACAAGAGCACAATTTATCTTACGAAAAATCCTGTTCAGCATTCCCGTACGAAACATATTGAAATCAGGTATAAATTTATCAAAGAAAAAGTTAAACAAGGGGTGATTCGAATGGATCATGTGGTAACTGATGAGAAAGTGCCTGGTATCCTGACCAAGCCACTGTCAGCGGCTGTGTTTGAGAAGCATCAGTTGAACCTCTTTGTTCAGCCACCTCCCAGTGCATAAAGAGTTTACGCAATTCCCCTCTCCCCGATTATGAAAACTATTTTTATCTGTTTATGGATGTGATGCAGGTTTGTGGGGGAGACACTATCCAGGGGGAGTATGGATGGAGCTAAACAATGAACAAATTACCAGTCTTTGGGTTTATTGAAAATTGGGGAGAAAGGATTAATTCAGGATTGTCAATGGACATGTAATGCTTCTGTAAAAAGATGAGAATTCTACGTCAGTGATAGGATGAGAAAGAATTCATTGGACATGAAATGCTTCTATGACATTCTAAGAAAATTTCTTGGGGGTCATTGAGAATTCCAAAACTTGGGAACCCAATTCAAGCTTCCTCTCTTTTTTTTCAACACCGAGCATTGCTCACATAGACTTAGAGTGTTGGATGATTTGATCCTTGCTTTATTGGATTTCATGGGGACGTTGATCCTTTTGAATTTATTTGGTGATTGCCAAAAAACCCAAAGGGGGATATTGTTGGAACCATGGTTGTTCTATGTAGGAATTTTAGTTTGGTTTGTGTTTGTTGTCAATCCTCAGTGGTAGTTCAGAATTTTTGCCAGCAAAGTGAACATACAGTACAAGCAGAAAACAGTATTGAAGGTGGCATAGTTTTCCAGTGTTTGCCAAATTTTTAGGCCTCAAAATCTAAAAATGAAGACATGGATTGTTGGTAAAAGGAGGTGCATGAAAAGAGGAAGTGGTTCACGAAAAAGGAGGGATGTGCGCGAAATATCTGACCTAGGCACGAAAAACTGCGGGTTTGCGCGAAAAAGAGTGTGGTGCACGAAATTGGGGAACAAGGTTTTTCGCGCAAATAGTGTTTTGGAATCAAAACGTCGAAAAATGGAAAAGGCATGGGCTGCCTGAAATATCTGGAGATGGGCGCAGAAAACGATACCTACGTGAAAAATTACGCACCAGATGAGAGGTTTTCACGCCATAATGTGGTTTTGCGCACGAGGGTCTCACACTCCTATAAATAAGAGGTGACCTCCCTCATTTGGTGAGGTGGAAGACTTAGAGAATATTCTAGGTCTGATGCGCAAAAAAGGATCACGTAAAGGGGCTTGCGCGAAATATTTAGGACTGCGCGGAAAATTACAGGATGCGCAAAAAACGAACTGTTGCGTGTAAATATTGGGGTTGCGCATAAAAGATTCAGTTGCGCGAAAAACGTGTGTTGTGGCGCGAAATATTTTTCTGCGCGAGAAAGTAAATTTTGCGCGCAATAGGAAGGTTATGCGCATAAAGTGTTTGTATTGCACGCAATTGTTAGTGAAGCTTGTCTGCACATTCTGGTTATCCGCTTCAGTGGTTTTGTGCGTTCTAGTGCATCAATTTCGGACATGGATGCAAGCAGAGTCTTGTGCTATGAACAGACAAAGACTTCAATGAAAGTCTATTGAAGATTCATTCACTTCTATAAAATGAGTGTGACTTC
This sequence comes from Viscum album, assembly GCA_963277665.1. Classification (NCBI taxonomy): domain Eukaryota; kingdom Viridiplantae; phylum Streptophyta; class Magnoliopsida; order Santalales; family Viscaceae; genus Viscum; species Viscum album. The sequence continues at coordinate 400,074,498 of OY728144.1, forward strand.
ACCAAGGGCAGTGAGCCAGGGGGAGTCAACGGGAGTGACCCAAGGGAAGCAGTGACCTATCCCTAAACCTTTGTAAAGGAAGTGAGCTTGGGACAGAGTGACTGTTCCTGAACCATTGTAATCCACAACTAGTGAAGATTAGTGGAATTTGGTACGACTGAAAACTTGTCGGCGTATGCTCCTTGGACGTAGCCCTTAGCGGTGAACCATGTAAAAGTTGTTGTGTCATCTCTTTGCATGTGAATGTTTCATTGCTAATAATATTCATCGAACAGGTTTAACCAGTTCCTACTAACGTGGGAAAAAGATCCTTCTTTTTAAAAGAAAAAGGTGACACCCTGATTAACCCCTCCTCTATTAGGGTATATCAGGGTCCTACATATCCCATGTGTCCAACCGGGCTTGAGGGACCATTTAGTGGAATTCGAGTTTGGTACATTACAACAACAAACTCAAAATTCAATCCATAGGTCTCAAATTTATCTGATACCATTCTGACATGAACCAACCCATCAGAACCCCACCTGTGCTGTTTGTAATCAATGTGTGCCACACAAATGTTTAATCCAATAGGATAGAGGGTGGAAAAAGTACCAATAAGGGATATCGAATAGATTGGTAGTCTTATACTCTAAACCTATTGTCTACCACACATCTCATGGAAAATATATTTAAAAATTTCAACCCATATAAATAACCATATCTTGTATAATTTCATTTAAAAATGACAAGAATACGTATAATATTTCGCATAACAATGATACTAAAAATGGAAAAAAAATCCCCATATCCCATGGTAATGGAAACCATCAAATAACTGTAATAGATGGACTTGTTATCTCTTCAATACCGATACAAACCTTAGTAGAAAAAATACTACAAATATCCATTAAATACCAAACCTGTAAATGTCACATTCACAAAAATATCCACCAAACTATTTATTATCAACACTAACACAACCTGTGTGAGTACAAGAACTAGTATAGTGTGAGTATAAATATACCCAATAGTTTTCTCGGAATAAATAATGAAACAATTAACACAACAAGTCATCATAATTGGATAAATATTTATATTCTTAATGAGAATATGTAACCAAGGTCAATTTAGATCAATATAAGTCACATGTGAAAAATAAACTGAATTATGTAGAGATCTATAAAACTAAATCACATGAAATACCTCTCTTATAATACTTCTATATTACCCCTCAATAGTTTAAGTAGTGGGGATCCTATAACCCACTAAGGATAGTACACCAGTTTAGTGGGTACCCACCCCTATATGGGACCCAAGCATCATTATGTCTAATATGAATTGGATAATTGGTTTTCTTATGCCATAACTAGAGTACTCATGTCCCAAAACTAAGTATTGTAACCTAATCTTCTAATTATATAGAGGACACATGCCATTTAATCTATATTCCTCCAGAGGATTACCAACCCTGTGTCTTATCCTATCATCTTTCCCACTATTCATCATCATCTCTATGAAGGTATAAAAATATAAATTATTTATAGACAATAAAGAATCAACCAATGATAAATAGGTATATACTATCATCTTCTACATGACAAACCCATTATATTGGACAGGATATGCATCCAAAACAAACAATAAGGTGATACAAAATGATGAATAATGAAAACAATCCCGTATATAGAAGTACTATTGATTATGTGATGTGTAATACTCAAAACTAACAAGAAAAATTCCAATATAGTGCATTTCAAGTTGGTTCATTCTACATGACATGGTCTAGTCAGAGTACATGGAGCGTGAAAACCTTGGAAAACTAGGGTGTGTACATAAAAAAAATTATATGTCATGAAAAGTATATTCTACCACATGACATGAGGAATCATGTGGGATGGTATGTGTGCACTCTAGATACATGTTGAGTAATCTGTCAACCTATATATGGTATGTACATTGAAATACATGGGGTATGGAAATGATATATTAATCTAAAATAAACTCAGAGTGTACACTAAGGCACTTAATACCAAAATAAATGGTGTGTCACCGAAGGTCACACCCCATACATATTTTAAAATATGTTCAAATCCTATCACTTCTCTACATGAGATACATGATGTACTACATATCACATAGTCATGAATTGCAAATCTTGAATTCTCAATTCTCCACATTTCACATTGCGACCACCACCATCGCTATCACCTCTGGTAATGCAGCTCGTGCCACCCAACCTTAATGTACCAGAGGACACTATTGCACCTCATTTGATTATTATCATTCGTTCATCATAATTTTCCCTCATTTTTGTCTTACTCCATTAAATATGTTCCCATGTTCTTATCGATATTGTCCTTTGGTCCCACCACTGCTCAACATGAAGTCAACTTCCCTGGAAACCATTTTCGATACATCGATAATCCATTATTGGTCGAAAATGGGAAGGAATGTGAAGAATAAATTAAATATATGTAGTTAGTGGATAACTCAACCACAGTAATTTGGAGTGTGGAAAATATAATGGAGACCAATTTCCTTGATCAATTAATAAATTACATTTTTGAGAATTTGATGTTGTGAATGTTCAATAACAGAAGTATTATTTTATTAATGACCAAATATTACTCATAAATAACAAAATAAAAATCTAAAATCATATATTTTTTAATAAAGATAATCCAAAATGAAACAAAAATTATTACTATAAATTCAAGATAATCCCATTCTAGAAGTATTTATCAAATAAGAAAGAATGTAGAAATGTGGAAAAAAAATTAAATTATGACTTTCATCCTTGTTCACACAACATGATAAATAATACACATTAGTGATGATATATTTAAAATATTTTTTTCTAGATATTTTACGTTAAATAATTTTAAATCTTTCATCATGATTCCTTACTGATGATCTAGCTATACAAAAAGAGAATTTTGAATAAAAAAACATAATAAAATATTAAAATATATCATACCATGATAGAAAATTGATGTAACATAAGTACATTAGCACCAATCATTGTTTTTTGTCACCACCACCACAAATAAATAAATAAGCATGAATAACACCGCACGCATTGAATGAAAACAATATGAATTCACCTCTATGTATTACTTATTGTGAATGATCACCCAAACTAGAATTTTATTAAATAAGTATTTATAACCCACATTAAGATAACTGTGTCTAATATCATGTAATTTAATTAAAAATGTAAAAATACTAGTTCTAGGGTTTCATGGAAGAACTCCAAGATTACACTTCTTCTGAGACAACCCCCAATTACAAACACAAATGTTCATTCAAATTTCTATTCAAGACATTGTTTTGAAGATAATAATTATTTTTATGTGTGAGACTAAAATGATATATCATATATATATATTTTTATATCTCAAGAATTGACATTGGAAATAAAATAAAAAAAGATCAAAAAATACCTTTACAAATATTATTGATAACATTTTAATGAATTTATCGCAAAAATATGGATCGTTATAGGTTCAGTTAATCTTTTTATCGAGTGTATAAAACTTGGTTTTTAGTGATGGAGATTTAATTCCCTTGTCCTTATATTAATATAAATAAATAACAGTGGAATTGATTTAGGAGACTATCCTAAACACTTGGTACAAGAGAGATAAAAACATATCAACAATATCAACTAATCTTCTATAATCCTCCTCAAGGGCCTTTATGGTAAGAATTAATATAAAACATCATTATTCTCCTCAATCCTAACAAAAAATTCTGTATAATTCTCTATGGAATGTTTTAGTGTATATAGTTCATCACACATTAGCAAGAAAAACATAACATTTATATATAGTTGAAAAAATGATAACATTTTTGATATATATTATAACATATATAAATTGGTCAAAACCAGTTATGAATACCAAAAATATATATGTATAATTTCTCTCAAATATTCGATGTTATTTTTACATCCTCTATATCTTTTAATCCCACCATTACGTGGTGAGATTGACCACAATTTAGTTTCTTTACATAACAATTCTGATGCCATAAAATTAAAATCATAATGAAAACAATACCCATTTTGAATCAACCATGACATTTAATGTGTAATAAAACCATTTTAATTATTTATTCTGGTTCTACAGTTCCAATATTAATTCTCGATAACTATGATCAAATAAAATATATTTATTTTATAATATAACCATGATGTATTAGTGAAGACCATGCCCATTTTTGGTTTTCTTATAGTTTCCATCCAAAATTTTGGAAGATCATTCCCATTAAAATAATATTTTTTCCGTAACTCTTCATAGATGTTTTTCAAAATTCTCACCACAAAGTTCTTTGCAAAACACTATTAAATGATGTGTGTCTTCAAAGAAATTCTTCATTCAATTTTATCGCATTCAGCTAAAATTGATCATTTATAAATCCATGAGAATGTTGAAAATAAATATATTATCAAAAAATATATTAAACTCAAGATTGATCATTTCCAAAAATAGTCATCGAAATATACCAATAAGAGAGTTATATAAATGAAACAACACTTGATAAAATTCAATTTTTGAATGTTCTTTCAACCTCTTTGTAAATACCATATATTAAAAAATTATCAATTGATTTTGTCTCATATCGCCTTTTAAATTTTCAATTTATGAGAGATCTATAATCATACACATATCAAAGGGTATGAGATCATCAATCTACCTCCTTTTATTTCATGGAAGCATGATAATATAAAACAATTCCACCACCAATAACCTCATGTCCCCATGAAAGTAAAATCATTTTCTCTTCACGATTTTATCAACTCCTCAAGGGATAATATCCACTATCTATTTAAAAGAACTAAAAACATTATCTATCAAATTTTAAGAATGCTTCTTGTCTCTTCTCCCCCTTCATCAACTCCCCATGGTTTAATAATATATCCTAATTTTTAATAAGATCTCCCAATATATTTCAACCCTTTGTCAGTAAATTAAATAGAATGAAGGAGAGAAAATAAAATAATTAACTCACTTGGATGTTGATTAAAAATACTGTTAAAAAATAATCTCATATGTTGAAATATATACTTAATTAGTGGATTCATAAAGATATATTCTAATTTTTCATTTATTGAAACATATTAAAAATTTAGAACTCTATATTCCACATTATTATTAAAAAATTGGTTCTTTATTTCAATATTCCAAAACTTTTAAGGGTAAATCATCTTCAATAAAAAATTGTTCACACTTTTTTTCACACCAAATCATAAATTGGTATTAAACTGACACCCCCATTTCATTGAGTTGCGAATTAATCAAAATAATTTGAGTTATGAATTTTAATGCGACAACATACTAAAATTCTATTATGCTTAATGTGACTAACTTTTTCTTCTTGGAGTTACAAGAAATAATTATTCATCAAATAATGAGTGAACATCTAGAAGTTAATTTTAAATATCTAATGTCACCTCACTAATAAGTATTTAAAACACTAAAAATCTATAATAGTGAATATTTATCATACCTTAATCCATAATTCAGGGAACCTTTGACATAGAAAAAGGTTTATCCCATAACTATAAGACATTACTCACTTGGATTACTTTTAAATCGATCACATAAGGTAATGGTAAGGATGATTTCATGTCCTTACATTTTCAATAGATTTTTCGTTCAATAGGAATTTAAAACTATATCTTATCAATAAAACATCAATTGATATCCAAATTAAACATTGATTCAAGTGATATAGAAGTAATTATATCTCTTAATCATTTATTTTAAAACCTCTTTTACAACCAACCAATTCTTTTCTTAGGAGTGTTATATTTGACCTACTACAGTCATAACATGAAAAAAGAAAGAAATTAAATTCATTTATTATTTAGATTTCAAAAACTTATTTATTTATAGAGAAAATTAATCTAAGGATTTTCTACATTTTTTTAAACAATAATTTCATCAATACACACAATCAAAATGAGTGAGTTTGAATCAAATACCATGAAATTTATATTTCTGTTGATCATTATATTCATGAAAATTATAATCTACAAGATATTATCCTACATTTAACACCCACCTATTTGTTCTTTATTAAGACAATAAAGTTACTTATTTATCTTATATAATTGATATCCATCATCATCATAGTCCTTAATTTTTTTTATTTAAGAATGTACAGAACATCCGAAATAAAAAAACAGACAGGAGACAGGGGGCTATGGGGGCCTAAAGTGATGGAGGCCAAGGGAATCCCCTTTAAGGAGGTTTTTCCATTCCTTTGATATAGAATTCAAGTCCGATGGAAAGAAGATACAAATACCCTGTGGGGATAAAGGGGAAAAATGATTGCCACCATATTTCCCTCCCTCCAAGTATGAAGGACGTCAGCTTTGACACTGACCAGAGATCTGCACTTCCTCATAACATAGGAAATTGACCATGGAGTATTGCCTCTGCCCAGCATGGAATCATGAATAATGATAGAATCTGTTTCCACCACAGCTAATCTAATATGCCTATCCCTGCAAATAAGAAGGCCAGTCAACAAATCCAGAGCCTCGGCCATAAGCGAATGCCCTCTGCCAATGTGGGAATTGAAGGCAAGAACAACGCTGCCCCCTTAGTCCCAAACCACACCGCCACCGTTCATGACATCCAAGCAGCAGGAACCATCACTATTGAGCATAAGGCCCTGGTGGTGCGGAAGCCATCTTACCCAATTACCATTACTCCTCAGAATTTTTTCAACATTGCCCACATAGAAACGCCTGAGGGAGGGAGCTTCGAGCCAATATTTATAGGATCGGACCAAATCGAGCAGAAGGAACTTTGTCCGTGCCACCACTGCCTGACCGAAACACAGAATCCCATCATGCTTTTCCTTGTTCCTTGCTAGCAAAAAACTCCAGCAATCAGCCACCAATATGACCGCACAAGCCTTCCTCTCGGGACCAATTTCTCAGGCCCCATGAAACTAGTGGGACCTGAAAGGATAATCCTTCAATGTCGAAACAGAAAGTCCCATGAAAACCCCAAAGTGTCGCCACACCTGCTGAGCCCAGCCACTGTTGAATAACAGATGCTCCGAACACTCCTCCATATAACCCCTACAACACATGCATCTCAAAACCAAGGAAATACCTGTCTTCTTAACAATCTCTTCCATGGGAAGGGCATGATTCCGGATATTCCACACTAGAAAATTGATCTTAGTCGGAATTTCCATGATCCAAAAAATCGAGTCCCAGGTACCTTATTGAGTCATTGTAATGATCACCCTCCTATAGTCCCTTGATGAGAAAGCAACTAAAGAAGAAGCAGTGAAAACACATCTGTCAAGTTCATCCGTGAGCTCAATGGCATCGAAGACAATTTTTTGGTCCCTATCCAGCACCGATCTGACAAAACCGGGGAACCTGCCGGCCTACTTGAAGGTGATGCTAGTAACCGGGAATCCAGGGAACTCCACAAGAGCTCCAGCCCAGTTTTGATGCCAAAATGAGAGGTCCCCATTCCCCACAATCCATATAGTGTGGGAAAATGGGATCAAATATGGGAATAAACTGCAACACACAATGAGGCCCGACCCCCATTAGCTCTACTTCTGCCTCCGCTAAAATTCTCGGCCATGAAACTTCCCCATAAAGTTCAATCCTCAATAACCTCCCATGCCAGTTTCGCCTACATACCTTGCAGCGTACCTGAAACTCTCTTCATGCCAATACCCCCTCCCGAACAGGTTGTGCAAGTCTACTCCACGATTCCCAATGTCTCCTGCCCCCCTCATGAGCATCCCAGATGAATGAGGAGAGTATATAGTCGAGCTTGGTGATCACCCCAATTGGAACTATGGTGGCCGAGAGGGCGTGAAACGGAATGGAAGAGAAACCACTATTAGCCAAAGTGATCCTGCCACTGAAAGATAAAAAAAGGTTCTTCCAGTTGTGAACACGGCTTGTTAATTTCCCAAAAATATTATGAAAATAATGAATTCGAATCCTTCCAGGAAAGACAAAAGCACCAAGGTACTCCATGGGAAAAAATCCATTCTGCATATCTAGCCTACCTACAAGAGATTAAATCCTTCTATCCGTGCAACAGTTCGTGATATAGAATTGGCTCTTACTCCTTTTATTCTTCTAACCATTCCATCGACAGTAATAATCGTGAATCTTGTTGATCCCATGGACAACCCTCAAGCCAATAGTCATAAAAATAATCATATCATCATCAAAACATGAGATGGGAGATACTATAATGCCTGGATTTACAACGGTAAGGCAGGATAGAGCCCTGCATGATGTCCTTGTTGATAAGGCAGCTGAGAACATCCTAAACCATAATAAAAAGGCTTGGGGATAAAGGATCCCCTTGCCTCAACCCACAGACCGCTTTGAAGAAGCCAAAATGCCTTCCCACGAACTGAACTGCCAACCACAAGGAGCTGAAACACCGGAAAAATATGTCAACATCCCAATGGGAAATGCCCATACCTGTCAAGACTTTGATTATGAAGGACCACTCCAGCCTATCATAGGCATTATCCATATCCAGCTTGATCTCCATATTGGAACCACATACTTTAGTGTTAATATCATCAGTGACCTCTTGGAAAATTGCAATACCCCTTGAATTGATATTTGATCGACAAAACCATGTTGCTCTGGAGAGATCAAGTGGGGAAGATGTTTACTTATTTTGCTAAGAATGGTGGCCAGAACCCTATAAGAAAATTTGCACATACTTTCTGAGTGATAATGCTGATGAAAAGAGGGATTTTTATGCTTTGGGATGAGGACCATAGTGGTAGCACTAGAAGCACAAAGAAGGGACCCAGCACAGACGAAATCTTGGATGGCTGCCACTATGTCAGCCTTAACAATTCTCCAAGAGGATCTGAAAAAAGGTCCTAGAGAACGCATCTCGGCTAGGATCTCTCTCTGGGTTAAGGATTCTCGCATCCCCTAAGATTTCATCCTCCTATGGAAAGTATTCAAACAGGTCATTGTCTAACTGAGAAACCATAACATAAATAACACATGTAACCTCGCATTGACCCCTGTGATACCCATCTTCAATGTTTGTATTGGGGCCGGAAAGAAGCTCCTTGAAATAGGACTCAACCATGCCACCCACCATGTTAATTTCATCAGAATATGAACCATCTTCCAGCCGAATATTTGGACGAGGTGACCTTAGGCTTTCCTTGATGCTGGATTTGAAATAAGCTGTGTTACGGTCCCCCTCCCTCAGCCATCTGACTCTAGAATGATCGCGAGCCAAGCGTTCCTATCTTAACAGTAGTTCTGCCATCATGTTATTTTTCATAGCGAGCTCCCAAAATATGGTTTCGTTCTAGTCTACTTCCATCATGGATTCATGGCGGTCAATTTCAAGCTGGACCTCATCCATATCCCATGTAGAAGACGGCTGGCTACTAATCCATTCCCAGAGGTCGGCCTTTAGATGATGAATTTTATTGTGCAATATGTCTCATGCAATCCCATGAACTTGTTTACTCCAAGGTTGTTCCTCTGTACACAGAAAGTATGGATGCAAAGTTCACAACTGCGAGAAAACAATAGAAGCTCTCCTATCCAGATTGGGAATAATGTCAAAGAGAAGGGGGTGTGGTCTGAAACGCTATGAGCTAGATGGGTGACTTTGGCATTCTGATAAGTTGACACGGCGTGGAAATTTGTAGGACATCTATCCAAAAGGAACCAGGACTGGTGCACACCTCTCTGATTGTTACACCAAGTGAAACGCCTTCCTGAGAAACCCAAGTCTAAAATTCCTGCACAAGACATGAACTGTGAAAATTCCAAACTAGCTCTATGGGAGAAGGAGCCCATGCCCTTCCTCTCACTGGGTTCATCCACCACATTAAAATATCTAGCTACAAACCAATGGGAGTATTTGGGATCAAAAGATTCGAGCTCATTCCAATGAAGGTTCTATTCCCTTAAATTAGAACTCCCATACATGAAAGAAAAGATGTAATCTCTATAATCATTCATAATTTCAGTAGTGATACACTGATCTAAGGCCTAAACTAGATTCACACAAATGCTCGATTTCAAGATGATCCAGATGGAGGGGCTTTGAGACTCAGATTTCATGAAGCCAATCATACTAATTCTATGAGAAAAATCTGAAATCTTGGCACTACTTTGTTTGGGTTCATGCACTACCACAAGAGACACCGATTTGGATCGAACCATATTCAATATGTAGTCAGTTTTAACCCGGCCCCCCAGGCCGTGAGCATTTCAGATTAATAAAGATAACATTTAAACAGGATATGTCTGGCTTTGGCCCTAGGCTTCTTGGAAACATTGCTCTGAAGAGAAGGGATACTATGATGTTTTGTGTGAGAACGGGTCCTCGTGCCAATGCGGTTCAGAGGAGGAGTCCGGGAAGGAGGGGAGGACATCTCCCCGGAGTTGGGCATATGGCTAGGTCGACGAACAGATGAAGAGGCTGGAGCCTCCTTACTGCAACCACTAGGGATCACAGGCGGACCCTCTAATGAGACCATAGAAGGAGTAGGAAGGAGGGGGTGACGGGACAATGGATGGATAGGTGCCCTAGACACCAAGGGGAATTCAGAAGAGGAGCAGAAATCCGGAGCAGGTAGGGGGATAAGAGGGTCATATCTGAAGGCCAAAAGCACTAGGGGGGGGGGGGGGCAGGAGTTGGGAGATGACCAGGGAGGACCTCATAGTCGGGGAACACCCTAGAAAGTGCACCCACAATTGAGGAGGGAGAGGGATGGGCAAAAGAGGGACCAAAAATAGCCAAACCATCTAAGAGATGCGAGATCTAGGGCCAATGGGGGTCAGCAGGAGTAGGAGGAACCAGGCCTACCATCGGCGTAAGAGCCAAGAAGGACTGCCTGTTAGCCGCCAGGGAGGGGGAAGCCACCAAATCCAATGGCTCACATACCGCATCCGCAATAGGAGGAAGAATAGGACCAGAAAAAGGGACGCTTGGAGAGGCCAGGGGCGGCAAAACATTCAAGAGTCTTGACGAAGGGGAACTAGGACCATGCCCAGGGAGCGAGCACGGAGATACTCCCTTCCCCTGTCCACACAACACTTCCGCCTAAAATCTAGTAGAGAATTTCCTTGGAGGTGATAGAAGGAGCAAAACCTGGGTAGAGAAGGGTAGACCAAACCTTGGCACCAGGAAAAGGAGTCTTGGACACAGATGGTGATCTTCTCTGGGATAGGGGAGGACAGGTCCATGTCAACACAGATGCGAGCCATCGAGGCCTCCTCGAGGAATAAGGTCCGGTCATCCGCATACATGAAATGCCCCAGAGAGTTACCAATGGAATGAAGAAAGGCACCGTTCTGGAAGGGGAGTGGGATCCCAGAGATCGACACACACACAGGCACACGCGGAGAGTCTCTTCCTCGATGAACCTCCATGTCCCACCGGAATAGGGTGAAACGCCGCTTCCCCACGGACTTGGGATCCAAACACCAAGCTGTAATGAAATCCACCTCCGAGCACAGAACGATGTAGATGGACTTATGGTTCAGAGAGGACACCGTAGCCAGAGCATCCAGATTCCACGAGCCAACAAAATTACGAGAGGAGAGCGGCGGGAGATCAACCCCAAACATCTCATGATATTCATAAAAATCATATTTATTTTAACTGGATCCATTTTCATTCCAAAACCATTTAGTGGAATATCCCATATTATTTTCAACACCACTCCAATAATATTATAATCAACCATGGGCTTGTGATTTTCTCAAAATAAATAAAATATAATCCATAATATTAAAATCATTATACAAATTAATATTTCTTATCAAATTTTTTAAAATCCTTACTAATATGTCCACAAATACCACAATGTATTAATCTAACATTTTTCCATACATTGATTTCCCCTTATTGTGGATCATATTCACCATCATTCCATTATGACACACATTACAAGAGTTAAGTCTTTTCCAATATATATTTTATATATCTTTTAAAATTTTACACTAAATAATTTTCTCCATGTAATTTAAAACAAAATGGATAATTCTTATATTTCAAACAACATTCACTTACTTAATATAATTAAACCTTCTTTTATCCCTTCTTGATGAAAATTACTTCCTTAATTATCTTTATAAAAAGGCTTTTATTTTAAACACATTCCAAAATAACATTTTCAAAAACCTGATAATCACTTAATAGAACATGTCTCAACTTCTAAACAAAGAAAACATGATTGGATTATAATTTTATTTCACCAATTTTAGTGCTTACAAAACCTTTCACATTTGAAGATACCTCATTTTTGAAAGTGATTACACATCTATCATACCTATGGATATCCTTTAAGATATATTTATTATTTTTCATGATTAATGAGAAACCACTATCCAGGGTCAGAGGACTTATTCCCTTTTGAATCTTTTTATGCCTCCTTAAACACCTTGTTTTTATCTCAATTACTGCTCTTATTTATTCATATAGATTTTTCATTTTTATTAAGCTTCTTATGTAGTATTTTGGGACACTTCATTATGTTATGTTAATGTTTGTCACACCTAGAACAATATTCCTTAAGGGAATAAAAATAATTATGAAATTTTAACTTCGGTTTAGAATTTTATCTTGGTTGAAATTTCCTGACAAAAGCGTGTCTGTACTACATTTAATGAAATGTGATAGAATATTTGAGATCAATTTTATATAAACAAATCTATTAATTTTATTTTATCCCTTAATGATACCATCATATTTAATAAAACTGAAATATTTTCAATTTTGAGTAATTTGTTTCAAAATATTTCATTTCATTTATCATAAAATTTGAAACTATATATATTTATATAGAAGTTATCTCTTCTACCTTATATTTTATTCAAGTTTATCCTCAACCCCCTTATTTATGAACACCACTCTATGTTTTTTTAGTAAATCCAATTAAAGTGAAATTGTATGAGTCATATTTATTTTGGGAATTAGTCACTTTATTACCATTGTTGTCATTACTTAAATGGATTTTTTTCTTTCTTGGCTGTCTAACAAAATTGTTCACTATTCCATTAGATAACAATGAAGATCCAATACAACTATAAAAAAATATTCTTAATATTAAAAGATTCTTCATCCTCATTAAATAATCAATAAAACATATTTTTAGAATAAAAAATTACAACTTAATAATTGAGTAGCATTCCCACACCAAATAATGGGGAAACATACCCCCAAGGATCATTTTTGGGTGATAAGGGTATATTTTCATTCATCTTCTAAATTTTGGGTGTCATTGAAAAAATTGGCTCACATGTTTTTTCATGAGATAGGTGATGTCAATTTCTAGAAGATATGTAGAAATCACAGCTAGTCTCTAATATGGATGGAATAAATTTTAATTAAAATAAAATTTGGAAAACATATTCTAAAACAATAACAAAAATCCATGACCCTACATGATACATAAAGTGTTGTGCAAGTGTGAAAGGTTTTTGTGAGAAAAAATAATATAAATAGAACACCACCTTGATTGGGTGGGGGGATCTTGAAGTTGAAGAAGCATGATCTCAGCTAAAAAAAACTTATTTCATGAATTCAAACAATCTTAGAATCCCCTAGATTTCCCCAGGTGAGAAAAAACGTTCATGACACACCTTACATAGTCATAAGTAATCCCAATTGTTTTTAGATAACATTTCCCACAACATTATTCAATGAGTACTTGAGTTAATGAAAGATATAAATCCTTTGTATAACACAATGTTCCATGAAACACCGAATATTTTTGGAAACCATCCCTTGAAAATCCATGCATCATCTTTGTGTTAGAGCTGATTGATCTCTTAACTACAAGGCATCAAACGACTTCAATTTTTCTTGACAAGGGATTAGAGTTCAACCATTCAATATATCCTTCTTCCGAACATAGTTTCATGCATGTTGAGTTCCCATGGGACCCCTATCCATTTAAAAAATGTTCATCCCAAATGATTCGATATGAAAAACTAGAAACATAGACCCTTACAACCAATCAATTTTCATAAATAATAGACTTCTCAGTCTAATTGACTTGTGTTTCCAAGGAACTCTCACAATGGACCCCTTCAATTTTTCATGAAAATGGTAGTGTATATCCAATTTTCACTGAAAAAAGAATCTACATATTGAATATCTAATACCCAACCATGATGTCATCAAGGGAATCCAACCACCATTACCTTCATTGAACACATTCAAGATCATTACCTCCTTCTCAATTCTAACCAAAAATAGTAAATGGATTTTTAACACATAATCCTCCATGATATCAAAGATATAATACTTTAAACTACATAACTCCAACATCATAGTCACACATTGTCAAACTACATAAAAAAATCCTAGTCCTATAACATTATACTTCATGAAGATGTCCTAAGCATATAACTTCAAACTGCAACCTTATCTTTTGATAAAAATAGGATTTCATAAGTAGTGAACTCAAGATTCTCCATGTGATTATCATATGATTACTCATATAACAATAATGAAAAAATAACCTCATCCTCTGGGAATCTCTATTGTATAATCCCCACATCATCCCCTCATGTCTCCCCATTCATGATACAATTGACCTTACAACATTATATTAAATAGTATGGTACAGTCATATCAAATGACCTTAAACAATGCACTCAAAATACATCAGCTTTGATATGTAACTCCTAGTTGGGAATGTTGGATTCCACTTATAGGTTCAATCCAAACTACTCAAAAATCATTTTTCCATATACAGTGGTATTCTAGGGCGATGAGCATAGGATGACCCCACCATCTCTAAAATATTTTCCCAATACCATTTCACTCCCCATCTGGGGATTTTATATCTAAATACTTCTTATTATTATAGACTATACCAAACCTCTCGCCATATTAATAAAAATCACCAATACACTTTGGCATTTCTACATGATACTAACCTGTGACAAACCTAATATGTGACAAGCATATAGGGGAAGCATCCCCCACTAGATTCTAAAATTTTAACACCGTCACTCATCTCTAAGCCTTTTCATGGACTATTGCCTGAATATAATATATGGGAGGATTAACCCACTATACTTTAAAAAAGTGAGCACCCACACTCATCATTAAACCTATAACCCCCCCCCCTAGTGCAACAAAAACCCAACCCATGGTGATAATCCACAAATGAATTAGGTTACAAGTCTATGGAGCCTATGTGATGAAAATAGGGTGTATTCTCCCTCTGCATAGGTGATTTTACTTAGATTATTCCCCAGGTTAAGTGAGTTATATGAATTATGTGATGAGAATATTATTCATATGTTATGATCATATGATAACTTTACCCTTTATATATTTTTCAAGATAATGTTCATTCCTTGTGTGAAAAGTACAAAATTCCTTGTGTCGTACGACTTGGAAGACATATGTAATTGGAAAAATATTCATTTTCTAATGAGTTATGTATGACTCACATAATGAATGTGATACTCTTGTGTGAAAATAACATGATGCATGTGACAGTGATCCTTGGATTCCATGAGCACTAAGCATAAGGATTCATTGGAAAATAATGAGATGAATTGGTGTTTTACTAGATATCACATATGTCTAGAGAATGAGATTCCCTCAAAACCATAAATGTGCAATATTTTTATAGACACACAACAATCCTATCATCATCATCAGCTCCAACCATAGGTATACATACTATTAAAAAACAAGCGGTGTAATTAACCATCTTCTACTAAAAGATGGGGCTTGGAATGATATTAATTAACATGTCTTAAATTTTTATGGGAGATATGAACTTGAAAAAAACTCAAAGGATGAATCCATGGAAGGTGATTCGGAATCCCATAACCATGTTTTGATCATGGAGATGACATCATCAACTATAGTGGTGAAGGACATTCACCTATGGAAATAGATAATGCAATGAAGTAAGATTATGATCCGTCCTAATAAATATAATACAACCAGAAAGCATGTCCAGGTTTATGTTTTCAAAAATAACATTTTAAAACCAATTTGAATATATTTTCCTATAGCATTGAGAACATATGTATCGATGGGTATATCCAGTTATAGATGTGATCAATGTGAATCCCTCCACAACCCAAGAGAGGATGAGTAATGTTTGGAATATTGGAAATGAAATTCTCCCAAAATGTTCTAATAGTTGTATTCATATGTCCTACAAGACATCAAACACCATCCATTATCAACAACATAACATAAAAAAATATGATGGAGGAAGGTCTAACCATATAGTAATATTGAAAATGTATGCTTCTACTATGGAGACCACCCCTCTCATGGATTCTAGCTATCCTAGCACCATTTATCCCTTATAGATCATAATGAATATGTTCTACACTTAATATTTCCACTATTATGTGTAATAGGGTGTTATATAGACTTCGAAGAAGGATCGTGAATAAATGAATGTTGTAGTGCCTTCACTACTCCCATTACAGGCATATAGGGAAAATCCGCACCATTTCCACGAAAAACCATTTTGGGGGTCTCTTAGTGTAATTCTAGGAAATATATCTCTCCATCGTGAAGGAAACGTGGGATTCTCATGTTACACCTATTCAGGCACTATCTGAGAATCATGTAGGAGGGTCCCACTAAACAATATATCCAATGACACAGGATAGCCCCACATGCAGGAAAACAAGATGATTCCATCCATACTCCACATACCTTTGTCTAAAATTCTTGGTTTTCATTCTAGGTTAAGGATTCCAAAACATCTTAATGAGATTGAGCTTCAGAAAATCCTATATACCCTACTAGATTGACACATTTTCTTCTATCCTCACCATAGTATAAGGAGACAATTTTTCTAGGTTGGGATCAAGACCCAAGTAGCCTAGTGAGTGGGCTAGGTTGACTCATCTAGCCATCAAAAATATCAAAGTGGTCATCAACACTATGTTGAATCCCAAAGTTGAAGCCCTCTTCACAAGGAAATCAACTGACATAGATTTCCTACGTATAATGAATAAATTCAGTACCCTAAAGGGTTTTCTTGAGGTAGAGGGGATACTAATCACCATAGGGAACCAAATCACAACACCACCAACAACTCATATAGAATAACCTCCCACGACCCTCAAACATTAATGCTTGGGGAGATCTTACTCTTTCACCAGTGGTGATGATCATTCATAAACACCGATTCAAACATCGAATCATAGATTATATGGTAACCAATGATTCAAGTTAAATGCCTCCTCCCCCACCAGTTATAGGTGATGGGGGCCATTAGTTGAGTTTAAAAAACCATAAGGAAAAATTTCATAAGTTTACAAATTCCAACATATTTTTATCCACCTATGAGAGATGTTTTGTATTCAATTCAATTACTCTCTTTGTCTTCAACCCTAATAACACTAGTAACCATCCCCTCTATATATACTATATAAATAAGGGGGATGTTATGATCTTGTTTGAAACCCTATAAATAAGTAGAAAATTGCATTGAGGTACATGCACTGGATGACCATCCACAATAGAAAGTGGTTCTGGATTTCACATACTATATGGTCATGCTCATGACTCTCACACCACCTATAGGAAATTCTTTCTCATTTTAAGTAATATTGGATCATGTGATGTTTCTACATCATGAGGGTCAATAATAGAACATGTCGGTATCAGTTCTCCAATGGTTTCCTAATTTTCTGATATGGGAGGTAGGGATGACCAACAGAAAAAAAATAACTCCTTATAATCAAGTATAGGAATGTTATTTGTGGGATATCTTGGCCACCGATGATTTACTATTTGTTTTCTATGCACATATATCCTTGAACATCACCATCATGGAGTCTCTTGTTGTAGATCATAGTGAGTACCTCCATTAAAAAGTGTGGGGAAATTTTAAAAAGCATAGAGGATATTTTTTGAACTATTTTGGAAACCATGGGAACCTTTAGGCCCTAAATCTAAAATGTTTGTGAATCTAATTTATAGTGATCCCATTTTCTCAGAACCTTGATTCATGTGGGTTCTGCCAATGTTTTCACTCTAATTTTATAATGATCCTCACTAGGATTCATCCAATAATTTATGAAGTGTTTCATAATATTCATATGAACTACAATATAAAGTATACTACCCAAAAATTCATCCATATTCAATAATTTAAATAATATTATCAATATTATCCTCCAAAAAATAGTGGATGTTCAGGGCCAACAACTACAATTGTGAATATAATAATGGTGAATCCACTAGATGACCATCACAATGAGACTAGTGATAGAGAACATGGGGATGAAGAACAACCATGAGGGTTGCAAAAAAATCTGGTATACATTCCAATAGGTTCTCGTACTCATCAGTATAGGAATAATTTTTGAATTATGATTTTCACAATGGTTTTTTTTTGCTTTCCATCATCACCTTTTAAAGGGTAAATGAATTTTTGAACCGACTGGTCCATCTGATACCATAGAGTCTACTGAAGCAGACACTGGTATATCTAATTTACTCTCAGAGCATGAAAAGTATAAGAAGATCCCTAATGAAATTCTTGGTGAATATATCACAAAATATAAAGGTGTTTTGGAGGATCTTATCATCTCCCCAATGGAAGACCAACATCCAAACCTTCTTGGTTGGATATCCATGGGTAATGTATGTGGCACCACACATTCGATCTGGATAGAAGCTAAATAATCATTCACCTAAGACACAATTAAATATTTTCAATGGTTCCTTCCCTAATCAATCAATGTGACTTTCCAACTTTGGATCATGGTCATTACACGTCACAATTTATTAGTCTAATTAGGGGAAATATGTAAGTAAACATTCCCTGATAATGGGATTAGTTATCTCATTGCTCATCTGGATAAAATATAGACAAAAAGAGCCTTAATTCAAAAAAGGTATCTTTATATGGCTTGGGTGGACCACACTCTTCCACCCAATAAATTGGTAACCCAATAACCTCTTCAATTAATTGAATAGTAGATCTAAAGAAGCACCTATCACATTTTATCTCTTTGTGTGATAAAATAGTTTGAAATCAAGAGTAAAATGAAGATTTTACGCTCAGATCCTTTTTCAAATAAATTTAAGGACCTTCCTTTTTTTTATATTTTTCAGTTGGCCCAAAGATCCATCACAACCTAGGAAGATATTCGTAGATAATTAGTATATTATATCATCTACACTTTGTATATGACATGAATTACTAACTTATTCATGTGAAATAAGAGGGGTAATGAACATGTTAATTTCAACATTACCAGATTGAAGGGAAAGAAATATTCCCTCAATGCGTAGCGTCCTTAGAGAGAGATCAACGTAATTCAGAATATTTGTAGTAGAAAAAGATCTAGTCTCTTCTATCACATGTATCATCCCTGACAAAAAGACCTGTGAAAGAAGGTGTATCAATTTTTAGGAAGAACCGAATTCATCATCCAATACATATTCATAAACCTATGTAGAACATACCACTCCAAGAACAGCCTCACCATAATAATATTTCGTAGGTCCCCCCATCAAAGATAAGTGCTTGGGGCCCCTTTTCAGTGTGTAATAATATGGATTATTCCATAAAAGATGATTATGTCCCAGATTTCTTCTACTGTAACCTTGAGAATATGATGCTCACGTTTTCAAAGACAAAAAGAAAACATAAAGTTCGTTCAACATATCAAGATGACTATTGTCCCTACCATAGGCTCCATGGACACACTATGAAATATATTTTTTTCTTCATGGACTTGACTATGGACCTGGAATATCATGTAATAGTTTAATTGTGTAACAGCCCAACCTGGATAATTCTAAAACAGTATGAATACGTTTATCACTACATGATCATAGGAATGGATCCTCAAATTCTAGAGGTTTTTGGCTAGATAGTGGGGTTTAAGGAGGTACAATGTGGAGAATATTCCCCTAATATTATAGCATCAAATCACAATTTTGTAGCCCAAAAATCATAAATAATATGAAATCATCATTTTACATAAATAAATAATCATACAAGAATAAGAATATGATATGTAGGGGAAATATATTCATTTATACAAGCTTTACCATCCACAAGAGTAGTCCTATATATATAATAAATTTAAAAAATACAATAGATAATAAATAAAAGTTCCCGACCTCTACTAAAATCCACTTGCCTCACATATCCCTAACTTATGAATCCCATCAGAACTACTCTAAATCGATCAAGTAATAATGGGACACATCCCAACCTGAACCTTTAAGACGGGAAGAGTTTCTTGGATAACCATTTAATGTCTCAGATTTTCCATTTATTATTATTTTTAAATATTATATAGAATTATCATGAGACCAGGTGCAGAGAAGACACATCATTCCGAGGCCTGGTGATCCTGGAATGGTGTTTCAAACTTTTTTTATGTTAATTGAGTCGGCACTTGTACGCAGTTTTTTCAGTTTTCAAATGGATGACTGGGTTAAAAATCTGATTGCACTGTTGCGTTCAGGATGAAAATTTTACCTATGAATAGGTTTAAACTTGACTGGCACAGGTCGAGGGAAAATGTTAATTTTTGGACATTTTTAGTAAAATAAAATAAAATAGCCTAGATTATTTTATTTTAATTGGAAACATCTGTTGCATCTCAGCGACAGGGGAAACTGTTTCCTTATTTAACGCCATATCATAATTACTCTAAAAACAACAACACTAAATCATTAATGTCGTAGTGTGATGGAATTCCAAACATGCTTCCCCTTTTTAATGGGTTAATTGAATGATGGTTTTTGAAGGAAAACTGAGTGAAAACTTGGGAGAAACAATGGATCCTTGGAGAAAACTCTCAGCGACGAACAATGACAAATTAAATCTGAAAATCATTGTCCCAATAGGTTGAAGGATCTTGACAATTACTACAGCATGACCCCTTCATCAGTGATCGATCCCTTTTGAGGTATGGGTTTTTATTTTGATTATGTGTTCCATGTTTTTCAATTTAAATGACAAACGTGGATCAACCATGAACATGTTGACCCGTGGATTCGTACATTCTTGTGGGAGGGTATAATTGGGATGTTTTTGGTGATTAATCCATGATATTTGTTAATTTTTTTCATCCTACTCTATTTGGTCCTACTAATGGGAGAAGATCAATGCTGTGACGAACATTTGCGGTGGTTCGTTCCTCAACTTCTTTTCTGGATTTCCTCCACCTTTCTAATCTTTCACATTCTTCACGTTCTTCATGGGGCATGGAGAAACAGATCGTTGCACATCCATTTTGTGACGCAATGATCCCAAATCAATGATTTGACACCAAGACGACCAAGAATTGGTGCGATGGAGACACCGATAGACGAATCAACAAGGTTCGAGAATTCTCTTTCTTCGACCGTTCTTTATGTGGAGGGATAAAAACACATTTTCGGAGCCGGTCAGAGGCCCAAAAATAATGGATATGACCTCGGGACATCAGGGCGACCTAGATTCTGGTGTTTCATGGTGATTAGACAGCCGGATCGATGAATGACAGAAAAGAAGGTGTGGCGGCGGAAGTCTGCGATTCTGGAAATTTCCAGAATACATGGCATGTACTTACGAAAAAATGTTGTGTAGTACCAACAGTAGAAACTAGGGTTTCAAGGGTTAGAGAGTAATCACACGGTGAGTGAACCTAGTCACCCACCATGTTGGACTTTCCCCAAAGCTCGGTGTGTATTTCGGAAAGTACACGCACACAGGATGGACTACACGTCTTCGGAACACGGCGTGTACTCTCTACGTAGCATGGCAGAGGTGGCTACGCCAGACTCAGTGTGTATCCAGGGATACACAGAGGCGGGATGGAGTACATGACCATGTACTCCATCACATGACCAGATGAGACTAGTAACGCAAGTCACCCTGTGTACCGATTACATGAGATGTCATACATGGGTTGAAGCCGTGTACGAGCAAATGGCCAGTGTACACATAGCTGACCCCAGTCACTCAGACACGGCGTGTACACCATACTAAAAGATGTGTACTCACTTTTTCTACATGACCAATCATACGACACATGGCATTGTACACGAGCAGTACCCAAGGACATAAGATACGGCGTGTGACATTTCTACACATCGTGTACTTTTTTGGAAAATGGCACGGTCCTCTTGTCCACCATATCTTGGACATGTTTCATTTGGGTTACTTCCCCTTATTCTTGTTCGCCTAAAGTCCAGGCATTATTTCCTTCTACAGGTGTATGATCCCTTCGACAGGACATTCTGTGATAGAATCGGCATCCCTCTGAGGGGCCAGGAGCGAGATCCTCTATCCTTTCCTGACCCCAGGTAGAGTCAGGCATCAACGTGACCAACTCTACCGAGAGTTGATCCTCTACCTAGCTGGGGAATCTGGATGAGTCGTAGTATCCTCCATGGCCCTGGATGTGATCCCCATATGTGTATCTAGATCTTTCCCACTCAAGAGTGTGTCTCCTATAACGATTGCATCAATTTATCATGATCTTCCCACTCAAGAGTGTGTTCTCCCGTAATGAGGGTATCTACCTCTCGTGACATTTCCTAAAAAACAGTACTTATTAGATGGACGTCAATTAGATCTACCAGACTCGTGGAGTGTGTTCTCCCAGAACGAGTGCTTCATGGAATCTTTGAAATGAATCCCTAGTAGGGGTATGCAGTTGTGTGACTTATTTCTAGACGACGGGTCTGAGTTTTTGGTATATCTGGATTGTTTTCTCCTATTATATGTTAAGTAAACATATACTATGTAGATATTACTGTGCCTTTTCATTCTGATTTTCGGGGTCCTCTACTGATTATTGTTATACTCACCCCTTCACAAGATCTGCCCGCACGTGTCATGTCTTGTGCAGATGAGCATCCTTTTGACAGAGTCTAGGGAAGACTGAGATAAGACTGAGCTTTCTGAGTTCCCAACATGCCGAGGTGTTCCTTCAGCTATGAGCTACAGTCGCAGTACCTCTTCTGTTTATAGGTTGTACTTTTCAGTTTTCAGACTCTTGTTTTTGGTGGGCTTGTATTGTAGCATACTTTACTTTTAGAACTTTACTTTCCGTCATACTCTGTTGGTTGGGTTTAGTTGTATGCATTTAGTTTTGTTCCTTAGTGGTTTTTAGATTTCCATATTTGTGGGCTTGAGGATGCGTGTGTGTGTCTAGGTTCTTAGGAAATGCCTTCCATTTTAGCGATATGCCTACTCGGTGCTAGTCACCAGCCCCTGGCCTATTGGTCGTGGGCTTGTGGAGTCACAGCGTGGGCCACACTGGGATAGGTTGTGATAGATTGGTATCACTGGTGGTCAGTTCTACCATAAGACCAAGAGTCTGTGAGATGGGTTTGGGGAAACAATGTTAAGTGTTTCAAGTCGACTTTCAGGCCAAAGGCTCTAGTGTTGGTGCGGCGACTGATGCATCCAAAAACCAGGACTCTGATGACCTACTTTTGGGATGGTGCATGAAAACACTGGTTACAGGGAAATAAAATAATGGTACATGCATCATATAATAATGGGTTGTATTTTACATATCCATTGGGTCAGGTATCCAGATATGCTCATTGACCATGGTACATATTGTTTCCGTATAAGATGCCTCGATGATGTAAACCCGCTAGGATTCCAAAGCATGATGATGCGGATGACCCCCTCAGTGTCGATGCTTTGATACAGGGACCAGTTCCACAGGAGATTCAACCAGGTGGTGAACATTCTATACCACCACCAGTGGAGCAGCCCGTGGTACCAATAGTACAGACCGATGAGGAGCACAGGCTTAGCGCACACCATGAGTTCTAGAGACAGAGACCCCTCAGGTTCTTAGGAGAGCCCGACTATCAGGCAGCTGAGGACTGGATTGAGGTGGTGAGTAGATTTTTCCGCCTAATGAAGAAACCATCAGACCATATGGTTAACCTAAGAGTGATCCGTCTTTAGGGTTCGGCGGGACAATGGTGGAGTCTGACCACAGACACTCATGACTAGGAGACTCTTTCATGGAAAGAGTCCGAGCGACTCTTCAAAAAGAAGTTCTCTTTGGCTACGCTGAGAGATGTGCGCATCTAAGAGCTTCTTCAGATCCAACAGGGTAGTTTGACGGTAGCAGACTACTAATCAAGGTTCACTAACCTTGCCCGGTTGTCAATGGATATGGTCAGGGATCAGTACTTCAAAGATTGGACCATCGACCGATGTCTACGACAAGACATCCGAGATAGTGTCGTACCTTTATGTATTTCGACTTATGTTGGGGTGCTCGAGTAGGCTTTGGTGATCAAGAGATTTATGGCGGAGCATAGATAGCCGATGACAGTCATCAGCAGGCAGATAGGTGCGGAGACCTCGGCCGTAGGGAACCAACGTCAGACACAGAGATCAGGATGTGATAGACATCAGTGGAGGACCTAGGTTAGGGGATCGACAGTCTAGGGCCCTCAGGCTGCATCCAGTCATCCCAGGGAGAAGTGGTGCTACACGTGCGACAATAATGGACATCTCGCTAGAGATTTTCTGACCTGTCGATATGCTGACAAAGAAGCGGTGGATGGACCACCGAGTTAGAGGTAGAGAGTGGAGAAGACAGACCCACCAGGCGATGGACGTGGAAGAGGATCATTGAGAGTTGCAGGTGGGGGAAGGCGCTTTGAAAAACATCCACCACCACCCCCAGGAGGTATGTACTAGGCTCATGGAGCTGGGGGGATAGGGGAGGGACATCTGCATGCAGTTAAGGTGTACAACCCAGGGGCTCCACGAATTATATGAGGTATGATTTTTTTCTTCTATGCCTTAGTTTCTGTGCTTATAGACAGTGTTTCCATTCAATCCTTCATCACCACATGCCTTTTGCAAAACCTTTAGATCCTGGTAGACCCGTTGACTCAATCCTTACACTTTTAGACACCTGCAGGAGGATACTTGATGGTCACACACCTTTGCAGACAGTGTGATCTTACCCTTGTAGGTGAGAGTTTCAGATTGAACCTCTTGGTGGTAGCGTCAAGGCCTTATGACGTAATTTTTGGAATGGATTTGTTATCTTCGGTCCATGCCCAGATTGACTGTTTTAGGTGAAGGGTGTGGTGTCTCCGCCATGACGGAATGAGGTTTTCCTTTTTCGGAGAAAAGGAGACCCATGAAGAACAAAATGGGCCAATTTATAGGGGGATGCGGCCGATAAATCATTAGATGGCTAGCCTTATACTCGGTATAGTAGATGTTGTGAGAACTCAGTTCCTAGCAGGAGTGGTGGAGTATGAGTATGTCTTTCCCGAAGATGTTCTGGGATTACCTCCCTGTTGGGAAACCGACTTCTGTATCGACTTACACCGAGGGATGACACTGATTTCATCACCAGAATATCGGATGGATCTCGCAGAGATTTGAAAGATGAGTGTCTAATTGGTGGATTTGCAGAGCAAGGGATACGTGAGACCCACCGTTTCACCCTGGGTAGACCCAGTCTTGTTTGCCAAGAAGGTAGCTGGATTTTTGAGGTTGTGTGTGGATTACTGGCACCTAAATCAGGTAACGGTGAAGAATAAGTATCCACTGACGAGAATCGAAGAACTCCTCATTCATCTGAGAGGGGTAAAATGGTTCTTGAAGGTTGACCACCAATCAAGTCATCACCAGCTGGGAGTACGGGACGAGGATGTACCAAAGACAACCTTAAAATGCCGCTACGATCACTATGAGTACTTGGTGATGGCTTTCGGCATAGAAAAATCCCCTGCAGTGTTCATAGGACAAATGAACTGGATCTTCCAGTCATACCTGGACCGGTTCATAGTGGTCTTCATCAATGGCATCCTTTTATACTCGGTTTTAGAGGAGGAGCACGCGAGTCACCTACAGATAGTTCTAGATGTACTCTAAGAGCACCAGCTTTTTGGGAATCTCTCGAAGTTCCAGTTCTAGATTCAGGAGGCCCACTTTCTGGGGAATTTCATATCAGCAGATGTAGTAGCTATAGACCCATCCAAGGTGTAGGTAGTGTTAGCATGGGAGCCACCTCGAAGTGTGATGGAGGTGAGAAGCTTCCTTATGTTGGCAGGATATTACCGGAGGTTCATTCTTTATTTCTCCCGAATATCAGAACCTATGAGAGCTTTGAACAAGAAGGGGAAGCCATTCATGTGAAAAAGGAAGTGTTAGCAGTCTTTTGAGCAGTTGAGAAATAGTTTTACGAGCACCCCAATCTTGAGATTGCTGGAGGAGGGTGTCGAGTACATAGTTTTCAATGACGCATCAGGGACCGGGATTGGTTGTGTCCTGATGTAGAGGCAAGTAGTGATTGCTTATGGTTCGCTCCAGCTTTGGCCACATGAGAAGAACTATACGGCCCATGATCATGAGTTGGATACTGTAGTCTTCGCATTGAAGATGTGGCGACACTATCTTATGGGTGATCGGTTCATCATCTACTCCGACCGCAAGAGCCTCATGTACATATTTTCACAGGAGGATCTGAATCTGAGGAAGAGGCATTGGCTAGAGTTCCTACATGATTATGATTTCGAGATCATCGATACTTCGAGGAAGGGGAACAAGGTGGAGGTTTCTCTTAGCGGATGGTCGAGGTCACAGCTGTTGAGTGAGGCGAAAGAGCAGTTATCCGCGTTGCAGTTATCCTTCATGGATGGGGAGGATGCAGATTACCTTTAGTCGATGACATTCACCCCAACACTCTTACAACATGTTTGGGAAGTGCAGCTTCCAGATATCAACTGTAAGGCATTACGTGATCAGTTATCCATAGGACATGCTCGTGATGGATATTCACAAGGTGGTAAGCATGTACTTATTTTCAGAAGACACACTATTGTACCAATAGTGTTGCAGGAGGAGG
Organism: Viscum album; assembly: GCA_963277665.1. NCBI lineage: Eukaryota > Viridiplantae > Streptophyta > Magnoliopsida > Santalales > Viscaceae > Viscum > Viscum album. The sequence goes on from OY728144.1 coordinate 400,101,337, forward strand.
TCCTAAGGGAGTTTCATACATCCCCCGTGGCGCTATATCCAAGAGTGGAAAATATCTACCTGGACCTTCGATGACAGTTCTGGTGGCCATGCATGAAGAAGGCAGTAGTAGAGTTCGTCTCTCGATGCCTTACATGCCAGTAGTTGAATGCTGAGCACCAGGTTTCATGAGATTAGCTCACCCCTGGAAGTTCCAGAGTGGAAGTGGGATGTACTATCGATGGACTTTATGACAGGATTACCACGGACGTCCAAGGGGCATGATTCTATCTGGGTGATCGTTGACCGACTCACCATGTCGGCCCACTTCCTAACTATCAGGGAGAAAACATCCGTAGAGAGCATGGAATGATTATATGTGAAGAATATAGTTCATCTTAATGGAATAATATTGATGATAGTCTCGGACTGAGACACCCTCTTTACATCCCAGTTGTGGAAGGGATTGAAAGAGTCCATTCGGACCTAGCTGTGCTTGAGCACGACGTTTCATACCATAGACTGATGGTCAGATGGAGAGGATCATTCAGGTTCTAGAGGATATGTTGCGGGCCTCTATGTTGGACTTTGGTTGTAATTGGGAGGACCACCTAACACTGGTTGAGTTTGTGTAAAATAACAGATACCACACGACCATTGGTATGGCACCTTTCGAGGCATTATATGGGAGACCCTGTCGGTCACCACTTTGCAGAACTGAACCCGGAGAGTCATCACTCCTGGGTCCAGAATTGGTGTGAGCTACCACCGAGAAGGTTCATATCATCTGGGATCGGATGAAGACTACATAGATCTGGAAGAAGTCTTATGGTGATAGGAGACGAAGACCCATGTAGTTTGAGGAGGGGGACCATGTTTTTCTTCGGGTCTCAAGTAGACAAGGGTTACCGAGATTTGGCCGAGGCGACAAGATATCTCTAAGGTTCATCGGGTCTTTTAAGATACTACACAGAGTTGGAGATGGGTCATACCACCTAGATTTACCACCATAGTTGCATTGGGTACATGATATCTTCCACGTGTCGCAGTTGTGGAGGTACATGCATGACCCATCACATGTCATCGACTGGGGCTAGCTGGACATCGAAGATGGAGTGACCTTTGCTAACTACCCAGTGGAGATCGAGGATTGGAAGGTGAGGATCCTTTGTGGGAGATCGATTCCCTTGGTGTGCATTCTTTGCCAGCACACGAATCTTCAGGAGAGCACGTGGGAGCGGGAGGCTGAAAACCATGCCCAGTGCCCTCATCTTTTTGAGTAGTCTTGTCTTGGATTTTCGAGGAGGCAAATCCCCAAGGTGGGAAGAATGTAACATCATAGATTTTCCCTGAATTATTTTTTTAAATATTATATGAAATTATTACGAGACCAGGCACAGAGACGACACATCATTCCGAGGCCTGGTGATCTATGAATGGTGGTTCGAACTTTTTTTAAGTTATGTGAGTCGGAACCTATTCACGGTTGTGGCAGTTTTCAAATGGATGCCCAGATTAAAAATATAAGGGCACTGTAGCATCCGGGATAACAACATTACCTAAGAATGTGGTTAACCTCAACCGGCACAGGTCTAGGAAAGAAGTTAATTTTCAGACGTTTTTAATAAAATAAAATAAATGAAATTAGACAAGTTTATTTTATTTTAATTGGAAACATCCGCTACAGTGCATCGACGGGGAAACTGTTTCCTTATTTAATACCAAGTCATAATGGCTATAAAATAGCAACACTGACTCATTAATGCCGCAACGTGATGGAATTCCGAACACGCTTTCCCTTTTTAATGTGTTAATCAAATGATGGACATTGATGGAAAACTGAGTGAAAACTTTGGAGAAACTGTGGATCCTTGGAGAAACCTCTTGGCGATGAACGTTGACGAATCAAAGCTGAAAATCTTTGCTCCAACAAGTTGAATGATCTTGATGACAATAGCAGAATGACCCCTTCGTCAGTGATTGATCCCTTTTGAGGTAGGGGTTTTTATTTTGATTATTCTTTCCCTGTATTTAAATTTTAACAACGAACTCAGATCAACCTTGAACATGTTGACCCTTATATTCGTTCGTTCTTGGAAGAGGGTTTTATTGGGGTGATTTTGGGGAATAATCCATGATTATTGTTTATTATTTTGATCATTCTCCATTTGATCCTACTAACGGGAGTGGATCAACGCAGTGACAAATGACGATGGAGGTTCGTTCCTCAATTTCATTTCTAGATTTCCTCCCCCTTTCTTATCTCATGTGTTCTTCGCGTTCTTCGTGGGGCGATGAACAATGGATCATTGCGTGTCTGTTTTGCGATGCAATGATCCCGAATTGAAGATTCTAAACAAAAACAACCTACCAGAGGTGCGACGGTGATGGCGACAGACGAATCGACACAATTCATGAATTATTTTTCTTCAACCGTTCTTCATACAGTAGGATCAAAACATGTTTTCGGAGCTGATCAGAGGCCTGAAAACAATTAAGACAACCTCCGGATGTCGGGGTGACCTGGATTCTAGAGTTTCATGGCGATCACATGGCCGGATCGATGAACGGGCATCACAGAAGGTGCGAGGGCAGATGTTTGTTATTCTGAAAATTTCCAGAATACATGGTGTGTACTTCCAAATTATAATCCGTGTAGTACCTATGATAGTGGCTATGGTTTCGGGGATCCGAGAGGAATCACAGGACGTGTGAACCTGGTCACATGACATGCTGGACTTTCCCTGAAGCTCGGTGTGTATTTTGGAATGTACACGGACAAAGGATAGATTACATGGCTTCAAAACGTGGCGTGTACTCTCTAGGCAGCAAGTAAGAGGCGGCTATGTAGGACTCGACATGTATCCAGCGGATACACAGACATAGGATGGAGTACATGACCGTATACTCCATCACACAGCCAGGTGAGGCCAGTAACGCAGGTCACCCCATTTAACGATTACATGGGATGACGTACCTGGTTTCAAGCCATGTATGAGCACATGGATAGCGTACAAGGAGCCGACCCCAGTCACTCAGACATTGCGTGTACACAGTACTACATGCCGTGTACTAACTATTTCTACATGACCAGCCTTACGACATGGGTCATTGTACATGGGAAGTAACCAAGGTCTGAAGACACGACGTGTGACATTTCTATATGCCGCGTACTTTTTGGGAAACAACATGGTCCTCTTGTCCACCGTATCTTGGATATGTTTTTTTTGGGATAGTGCCCCTTCTTCTCTCTCATCTGAAGGTCGATCATCGTTTCCTTCTACAAGATTTTTATCCCTTTAGCTGGACTTTCTGTGATAGAGATGGCATCCCTCCGAGTGCCCCGGAGTGAGATCCATTATCCTTTCCTTGACCCTATGTAGAGTTAGGCATCTACGTGACTAACTCTACTGGGCGTTCATCCCCTACGTAGATGGTGAATCCGGATGAGTCGCATTATCCTCCATAGCCCTAGCATTGATCTTCATCTATGTATTGTGATCTTTCCCACTCAGGAGCGTGTCTCCCGTAATGAGTGAAAAAATCTATCATGATCTTCCCACTTAGGAGTGTTTTCTATCGTAATAATTATGACTACCCCTTGTGATATTTCCCGAAAAACTGTACTTCTCAGACGGACCTCAATCAGAGCTACCGGACCTGATTAGTCCCTGAAAGTGGCTAATATTCATTGTTAAGATCTTAATATTAATGTATTTAAAAGTTCATAAACATCAATTTTAGTCCAATTAAGAAATTGAACTTCATTTCCCATCATTGTGCAATTCATGATTAAAATGTCAATTTGGGCCCACTCAATAATTTGCTTGTGGAAATTACAATATTCATCATTTTAATTTGACATTTTGGGATATGATTGATCACTTTGTTTGGAACATTTTATCATTTAGGCCCGATGGATGAATCCCAAAGGAAGATGGAGAATTTTGCGCCTGAAGGCAGAAACATGCTGGAAAAAGCATAATGGGCCTAAGGCCCATCAAACAAATGTGGGGCCCAGAAACCTAGCCCAATGAAGCTCAAATTTATACAGTAGAAAGATAAAAATATTAGGATCATTTTATTTAACTGTGGCCAGAGCTAATTCTGATGTTTTCATGATGATAAAGGGATATGAAGTTAAGATTTAAATGGTGGACTCGTCATTAATGCTCAAAAATCCGTCCTACCATTTCGACTATAACATCCAAACGACTGGGCGAAGGTTCCTTAAATTTTTATAGATCATAGAGGACAGATGGATGAAGATATATCTCTTCTACAGCCCCTCCGGATTCGGCCTTCTTCAATATCGAATTCACACATCAATGTGGTGGAAGAATCAGGACAGTTTTCCGGGTCAAATTCGAAACATCAATTTCCTTTTGATTATTCACCCTCCATTTGACTCTATAAATTGTTGGGGGGTGAATTAATTGTTGGGGGATGTACCTAAGGCTCCTAATATGCCTATATAAGGAGCTATTTGTGAAGGGAATGGTGGTGGAAAATTTTCTTATCATCTTGGATGCTTTGTTTCATTGTAATGTTTTGCTTCCAAATTTCCTTTGTAATGTTTTCCATTTCCATGTAAGTTTTTTTTGTATCTTTATGTTATTAATCAACTTCTTCTCTTATATATTTTCCATTTCATTTATTAAAACTTTATAATCACAAAGCACAATGATATCTCTGTGTTGTTGTGAATTAGTTCACACATAGGTGTGAATTTCATTCACACACACGGAGGAGTGCTCGTTATTTCCGCGGTTTTAATTTCTTCAATCCAATTCTTGTTAGCCATCTTCCTCCCACCATTGAGAGTATACCATCAATGGAGGGATAAAACCTGAATGGGTTGATCTTAGGAGGATGCAAAGGCTGGATTGAATGTTATTTTATGAACGAATTGTTGTTAATTGGATAATTAATTTAAGACATCCATTCTTCAGTTATTTCTACTCTTCATCTTTACTGTGTTTGAGCAAAATAAATTCAATTACTAAATGACCATATACCTCGGAGAGATCATGAATTTGGTTCTATAAGTGTATAAGGGATTAGTAATTGTGTTTAGTAAGCACCAAACCCAAAAATGATGAAGGTAGTGTTATTTTTGAAGAATGGATTCATCAAGAATTAATAAAACCAAAATTGTTTAAAGAAGTAAAATTCATTCAATCCACCCCGAGCATAATCCTAGATCAACCCATTTTCATTAAATTGAATTCACGTAGGTTTATTAGTGTTATTTAAACCATCCAAAATCAAAACCAAAGTTGGCTACTTCATAGCCCATCCTTCACCAAATCATAGCGTCTCAAGGTTACTTCTTCGGTCCCTGTGGACTCGACCCCTACATGTACTACATCGATCGCTTTTACCCGTAGGGTAAATTTGGGCGCAACCAAATTTTGGCGCCGTTTCCGGGGACCAAGTAAGTTCCTTAGACCAAAAACCTTCTTTTCTTACCCCCATTCTTCTATTCTCATCCCAATTCTCTTATCTTTTCCCTTTCTCGCTTTTTTTTTCTTTTGGCGCATGTCCGCCTACACCCGCGATAACTCAAACAGATTAGTTAGGGTGGATACTCCTAAGGATGGGGAGTCAAGCACTAAAAGTGGTCTATTTCCTTTAGATCCAAATCTTCCTAATACTCCAAATTCAGACGTTGAGTTTGATACAATGGAGAATATCCCACAAAACCAAATCATAAACCGGGGAGGGAACCAAAATAACGGGCAGGACCCTAACTTGGGAATTGTTGCAGACCCGACCATGAATGACTACCTCACACCAACCTGGACCAATGCACCCTCATGCATTAGGCATGATAACATAGGATATGCCCAATATGTTTTCAAACCCCATGTCCTGAACCACCTTCCAACCTTTCATGGGATGGAGTCTGAGATGCCTTACCTTCATGTTAAAGAATTTAATGACATTGTCGAAACCATGTGCCCACCAAATCAAATTGAATCTGCTAAAATGAGACTTTTCCCTTTTTCCCTTAAGGACCGAGCAAAGAATTGGTTAAACAATTTGAGACCAGCATCCATTCACTCTTGGGACCAACTTCAACGAGAATTTTATAAAAAATACTTCCCCCATCACAAAACAATTGCACTTAAAAAGAGCATACAAAACTTTTTTGAAAGAGAGGGAGAAACATTCTACGAAACATGGGAAAGGTTCAAGGACACATTAAACATGGTACCACACCATGGTTTCTTAATCCCAGAACAAGTGAGAATTTTCTATGAAGGGTTGGGTCCCGGAAACAAACAATTCATTGATATGATGTGTAATGGAACCTTCAAAAACAAAGCCCCAAATGATGCTTACGAGTATCTAGAAAATCTTGCTGAACAAAACCAAACATGGGGAACATCACCATACTATGAGAAGCCACCCAAATCTGGTGGAATGTACAATCTTGGAGAAGAAGAAAACCTTAGAGCAAAACTTGCTGCACTCACAAGGAAAGTTGAGGAGATTGATCTTAGGAAGGTCCACAAAACCCAAACTGTTGAGCTTGTTTGTACAATTTGTGACAAGAATGACCACAAGACTGATAATTGTCCAACCATTCCTTCCATCAAGGATGTTCTTTTAGGAGGACCACCAGAAGAAGTTAATGCAATGAACTTTCAAAATCCACAATTCATGAACACCTTCAATCCAAGGTATAACGACCATCCGGGCTTTCGTTGGAAGGAAAATCAACAACCAACACAACAACAATGTATCAACCCATACCCTCAACAAAACTTTCAACCTCATAATCAGTTCCAACCACAACTGGTCCAATTCCAAAATCCTCATGTCCAATATCAACAACCTATCCAACAACCAAAGTATCCTCCTGGAATAAACCCACAAGCTCAAGCACCAACCCAAAATGTTCCACAAAGCCTACTAGAACAACTGTGCAAACAAATGGACAAAATGAAATCAGAATTCTCATCCATTAAACAAGAACTTCAAACCATAAAAACTGGAAAGGCACCCATGCCCACACAAGCCATTCCACAACAAACATCAAGGGGAGAGACAAGTTTCACTCAAACAACTCACGAACAACTAAAGGCTGTGACAGTTTGAAGAAGTGTGAAATCAATTGAAAAACCTAAACAGATAAGTCAGAAACCATGTGAAGCTTCAAAATCTAATGGAAATTCAAATGAAATACAAGATCAAACTGAAGAAACTGATAATAATGTGAATGAAACAACACTTCATCAAACGACTCCACAATCTGCACCATTTCCTCAACGCATGAGGGGGAAAACCAAGCCTGAATTGAGTGAAACACTGAGGGAAATCTTCTCACAAGTCAAGTTGAACATTCCCCTTCTCGATTCCATGCAAACCATACCTTCCTACTCAAAATATCTTAAGGACTTTTGCACTTTTAAAAGAAAATTTTCACATAAAAACCAAGTCCTTTTGGCTGCTAATGTGAGTACCACCATTCAAGGGACCATTCCTCCTAAGATGAAAGACCCAGGATGCCCTTACATAAATGTTGAACTAGGAGAGAACAAAGTTGTAAAAGCCTTGTGTGATCTAGGTGCTAGTGTGAACCTCATTCCTTATGCCATGTACTGTCAGTTAGGGCTCGAAGAACTCCAACCCACATCTGTCACTCTTCAACTTGCTGATCGTAGTGTTCGAGTTCCAAAGGGGATCTTAAAAGATGTTTTGGTAAAAGTTGAAAATTTCATTTACCCAGCTGACTTCATTGTTCTGGACAATCACCCAAGCTTAGGTCCTAGGGAGAAAACCCCAATCATACTTGGTCGTCCCTTCCTTGCAACAATCAACTCTGTAATCCGAGTCCGAAATGGGAACATGACCATCACCTTTGGGAACATGAGTCTAGACTTGAACATCTACAATGCAAACTCTCAAATTGGGGATGATGAAGAGATCCATGAGGTTAATTGGATTGGTAGTGTTGATAATGAACTCAATGAACATCATGGAGTTACCGAAGGATGGTTAAGTCAAGAAGAGATTGATTTTCTTTATTCACATGAGGGAAATTTTCCTCCTTGGATTGAATCCCTTTCAGACAGCTCTATTGATGAATTTCTAGAATCACCAATCAATGATACCATGGTTGAAATCAATAACATTGAGTCCATAGCCATTCATGACACTACTCTGGAAAATTTAGTGGATGAAAATTCTGTTCACAAGGAACCAATTTTGTCAAGAAATCTGAACAAAGAAACTAAGTTCAATAGAAAGTCTCAACCATTCTTGGAAAGTCATGACCAATCTGATCTTGAATTAAAAGTCTTACCTTCATCACTAAAGTATGCTTACTTAGGGGACAATCAATCCTTTCCTGTTGTCATTTCTTCCTCCCTTGAAGCCGATCATGAGAGGATGCTTCTAGATGTTCTTAGGAGACACAAGAAAGCCATTGGATGGACCCTATCTGATATCCCTGGGATTATCCCACTTATCGGGACTCATAGAATTATTCTTGAATCTGAGTCAAAGCCATGTCGTCAACCTCAGAGGTGACTCAATCCTAATCTCATGGAAGTAGTGAGAAAAGAACTTTTGAAATTGTTAAAAGCTGGTATCATCTATCCTATACCTGAGAGTGAGTGGGTTAGCCCAATCCATGTGGTTCCAAAGAAGGCTGGAATCACAGTAATAACCAACAAGGATGGAGAGATGCTTCCAACAAGGGTCAGTAGTGGATGGAGAGTTTGTATTGACTATAGGAAGCTCAACTCTTGTACCAAGAAAGACCATTTCCCCTTAACCTTTATTGATCAAGTCCTCGAGCGAGTGGCGGGTCATCAATTCTATTGCTTCCTAGATGGATTCTCAGGGTATAATCAAATCGAAGTCTCCTTAGAGGATCAAGGAAAAACAACCTTCACTTGTCCATTTGGCACTTTTGCCTTCAAACGCATGCCCTTTGGGTTATGTAATGCCCCTGGTACCTTCCAGCGGTGCATGATGGGAATATTCTCGGATATGGTGGGGGATTTTTTAGAGGTCTTCATGGATGACTTCTCCATCTTTGGGGATACTTTTTAGGGATGCCTTATAAATGTTGAAAAGGTTTTGTCAAGGTGCGAGGATAAGAATCTCATACTAAATTGGGAAAAATTCCATTTCATGGTAAGGGAAGGACTTGTTCTAGGTCATCTGGTATCTGGTAGAGGGATTGAAGTTGATAAAGCTAAGGTTGACATCATTCGTCACCTTCCCTCTCCTAAAACTGTTAAGGAAGTGAGGTCCTTCTTAGGACATGCTGGTTTTTATAGAAGGTTCATTAGGAATTTCAGCTCTATTTCTCGACCACTTTGTGCTCTATTGGTAAAAGATGCTCCATTTTTATGGACAGAAAGATGTGAGGAATCATTCTCTACACTCAAGTCAACTCTTATATCTCCACCTATCATGCAATCTCCAAATTGGAAACTTCCTTTTGAGCTCATGTGTGATGCAAGTGATTTCGCTGTAGGAGCAGTCTTAGGACAACGGTGTGAGAAAACTCCACATGTCATTTCTTATGCAAGAAAATCTTTAAATGATGCACAAATAAACTACACCACCACTGAGAAAGAGTTGCTTGCTATTGTCTTTGCCTTAGAGAAATTCAGGTCTTATCTCTTAGGATCACCCATCATTGTCTTCACTGATCATTCAGCCCTAAAATACCTTTTCCAAAAACAAGATGCCAAGGCTAGATTGATTAGGTGGGTCCTTCTTCTTCAAGAGTTCGATTTAACCATTAAGGATAAAAAGGGTGTTGAAAATATTGTAGCTGATCACCTCTCTAGGATGGAATTCAAAGACAACTCACACCACCTCTCTGTGTCTGATTCATTTCCCGATGAGCACCTCTATTCAGTGAGTGATTGCCCTTGGTATGCTGACATAGAAAACCATTTGGTGACAGGTGAAATTCCAAAATTCATGGGGACCCAAGCTAAGAGGAAATTCCTTTCTGACGTAAAAAACTATGTGTTTGATGATCCTTACCTCTTCAAGTTCTGTCCTGATCAAATCATCAGGAGATGTATTCCCGAGTCTGAGCAAGAGTCCATTCTAAAATTTTGTCATGGAGAGGCATGTGGAGGCCACTTTTCTACAAAGAAAACCACTGCAAAGGTCCTCCAAAGTGGTTTCTACTGGCCGAAACTCACTAAGGATTCCTTCCAATTCTGCAAAAGTTGTCCTCAGTGTCAGAAATTAGGATCCATTACCAAAAGGAATCAAATGCCCCTCACTCCCATTCTGGTCGTTGAAATCTTTGATTGTTGGGGAATTGATTTCATGGGACCCTTTCCAAACTCTAAGGGATACCTCTATATCCTCTTAGCTATTGATTATGTCTCATAATGGGTTGAAGCCATTCCCACCAAGTCCAATGACCACCATGTTGTGATCCGATTTTTGAAAGAGCATATATTTTCTCGACTTGGAATTCCTAGGGCTATAATCAGTGATCGTGGAACCCATTTCTGCAACCGCCCATTCGCTTCACTCATGTCTAAGTATGGTATTACTCATAAAGTTTTCACTGCATACCATCCTCAAACCAACGGTCAAGCTGAGTTGGAAAATATAGAAATTAAACAAATTCTTGAAAAAACTGTCAATCCCTCTAGGAAAGATTGGACCAAGAAACTCTTAGATTCCCTTTGGGCATATCGAACTGCTTTCAAAACTATCCTAGGCATGTCACCGTATAGATTGGTTTATGGAAAAGCATGTCATTTACCTATTGAAATTGAACATAAGGCCTTTTGGGCAATAAAAAAATGAACTTTGACATTTCTTTGGCTGAAACAAAAAGGAAATTAGATCTTAATGAACTCGAGGAACTTAGGATGGAGGCTTATGAAAATTCAAGGATCAATAAATCTAAAGTTCAAGCCTACCAATCTAGGAATCTCAAAGTCAAACACTTTGAGCTGGGAAAATTTGTGCTCTTTTATAGTTAAAAACTTCATCTACACCCAGGAAAGCTAAGGTCCAGATGGTCTGGTCCATACCTAGTGCATCATGTGTACCCTCATGGGGCAATAGAGATTCAGGATCCCACAAGTGGTCATGTCTTCAAAGTCAATGGTCATAGGTTAAAAACATTCATTGAATCATTCAATAAACAAGAAACCAAGGAGGAGTTAACTGAGCCAACATATGAACCAGAGAAAAATTGATATATTTTGGGTACAAGTCGGGCTAACGACGTTAAACAAAAGCGCTACACGGGAGGCAACCCGTGGTTTTCATGTTTCCAATCACTGGGAATCATCTTTTGTTTCCTTCTGCTTAATTTTGTTACTTTTTTTTATATATATAGACTATTGACCTGTTCTTCTTTTATGAGTAAGGATGGGTATGAAAAGGGAGCACCGTATTCATCCGTGTCACGCGGTGTGATCCCTGAGTAATACCTTACCCAGAAATTTAAAGAAGACAATGTATCATCAGTTTATTTTATTTATGTTTTTGTAGGTTTAAAAAAAATTATTATTAGACTCTTGACCTGTTCTTCTTTTATGAGTATGGATGGGTATGAAAGGGGAGCACCGTATTCATCCGTGTCACGCGGTGTGATCCCTGAGTAATACCTTACCCAGAAATTTAAAAGAAGACAACGTATCATTAGTTTGATTTAAAAAAAACATGAAAATGATGGTACTTGGAATTAAATAAATCATTGTGTTGTTTGTTTTGTCTGCTTTGTCCTTCTTTTTATGGTTCAGGAACTATTTTGGGTGATACATGTTCAATCAAGGAGGTGCCTACATCCCCAAAGAGATCAAAGGAGTAATTTGGAGCATCATGAACCTCAACTTTAAAAACCAGGTGAATTTGTTCAATGTTTTTCATTCTCAATTTTATCTTTGAACTCCTCTCCTACCCCCTTCTAGATTTTTTTTTCTTTAAACACTGGGGACAGTGTTATTCTAAGTTGGGGGGGGGGGATAAAAAATGATTTTTATTTTGAATAAGAACATGCATGAAAAAAAAATTCCATTAACCATAAACATGATAAAGACACATTGCAAACTCTAAAATTGGATATCAAATAAATTTTGCATGCCTTGATTCTTATTTTAATGCACGTTTAAGTTCATGAGCATAGTTTTTGGAAAGTGCGGTTGTCCAATGTGATTTTTCAAAGTTTACATTTTCATCCTCTTAATAAAAATGCCACAATGCACGTCTTTTGGATTGTGGGTGTAAATTTGAGTTCTTGGGTCCCTTTCATTATAGCATAGGGTTCTGGGGTCACTTTTAGTTTAATTTGAGTATCAAAAAAAAACAAAACAAAAAAAACAAAAAAAAAAACAAAAAAAGACCACATAGAGCAATGTTTTGTCCAAATGAGTGGCGTCCGGCACTTGGGGATCGTGACTCCATAGTTGTCTTGCCCAGAGTTAGGCTTTATATCTCTATTGTAGAGCATGAAATTGACAATATGTGTGGCGTCCGGCACTTGGGGATCGTGACTCCATAGTTTTCTTGCCCAGAGTTAGTCTTTTCATATCTATTATGGTTAAAAAAATAAAAAAATAAATAAATAAAAAAAAGGGATACTCATCTTAAGGTTTAATGTGATTCCCACCTAGCGCTTCCATTTTTTCCCCTTGAACAATAAAATGGGCCCCATATCTTTTATGATGCACAACACTTTATCATGCTTAATTGGAATTGGATGAAATGTGGCAATGAATTTGAACAAAGGAATGGGCTTGGGCTTGGGATATGCTTATGCACCTAGCTTGTTTTAAACTATTTTTATGGGTTCCATAATTTTTTTTGGTATGAGATCTTTTGAGTGAGCAATTTGTATTTAAATGTTTCTGGAAAAGGGGATTTGAATTTCATATTTGTAATTTATTTTGCTCGGGACTAGCAAAACTCAAGTTGGGGGGTGTGATTAGTCCCTGAAATTGGCTAATATTCATTGTTAAGATCTTAATATTAATGTATTTAAAAGTTCATAAACATCAATTTTAGTCCAATTCAGAAATTGAACTTCATTTCCCATCATTGTGCAATTCATGCTTAAAATGTCAATTTGGGCCCACTCAATAATTTGCTTGTGGAAATTACAATATTCATCATTTTAATTTGAAATTTTGGGATATGATTTATCACTTTTTTTGGAACATTTTATCTTTTAGGTCCGATGGATGAAGCCCAAAGGAAGATGGAGAATTTTGCGCCTGAGGCAGAAACATGCTGGAAAAAGCATAATGGGCCTAAGGCCCATCAAACAAATGTGGGGCCCAGACACCTAGCCCAATGAAGCTCAAATTTATACAGTAGAAAGATAAAAATATGAGGGTCATTTTATTCAACTGTGGCCGGAGCTAATTCTGATTGTTTCATGATGATAAAGGGATATGAAGTTAAGATTTAAATGGTGGACTCGTCATTAATGCTCAAAAATCCGTCCTACCATTTCGACTATAATTTCCAAACGACTGGGCGAAAGTTCCTTAAATATTTACAGATCCTAGAGGACAGATGGATGAAGATATTTCTCTTCTACAGCCCCTCCGGATTCGGCCTTCTTCAATATCGAATTCACACGTCAATGTGGTGGACGAATCTGGACAGTTTTCCGGGTCAAATTCGAAACATCAATTTCCTTTTGATTATTCACCCTCCATTTGACTCTATTAATTGTTGGGGGGTGAATTAATTGTTTGGGGATGTACCTAAGGCTCCTAATATGCCTATATAAGGAGCTATTTGTGAAGGGAATGGTGGTGGAAAATTTTCTTATCATCTTGGATGCTTTGTTTCATTGTAATGTTTTGCTTCCAAATTTCCTTTGTAATGTTTTCCATTTCCATGTAAGTTTTTTTTGTATCTTTATTTTCTTAATCAACTTATTCTCTTATATATTTTCCATTTCATTTATTAAAACTTTATAATCACAAAGCACAATGATATCTCTGTGTTGTTGTGAATTAGTTCACACATAGGTGTGAATTTCATTCACACACACGGAGGAGTGCTCGTTATTTCCGCGGTTTTAATTTCTTCAATCCAATTCTTGTTAGCCATATTCCTCCCACCATTGAGAGTATACCATGAATGGAGGGATAAACCCTTAATGGGTTGATCTTAGGAGGATGCAAAGGCTGGATTGAATGTTATTTTATGAACGAATTGTTGTTAATTGGATAATTAATTTAAGACATCCATTCTTCAGTTATTTCTACTCTTCATCTTTACTGGGTTTGAGCAAAATAAATTCAATTACTAAATGACCATATACCTCGGAGAGATCATGAATTTGGTTCTCTAAGTGTATAAGGGATTATTAATTGTGTTTAGTAAGCACCAAACCAGAAAATGATGAAGGTAGTGTTATTTTTGAAGAATGGATTCATCAAGAATTAATAAAACCAAAATTGTTTAAAGAAGTAAAATTCATTCAATCCACCCCGAGCATAATCCTAGATCAAACCATTTTCATTAAATTGAATTCACGTAGGTTTATTAGTGTTATTTAAACCATCCAAAATCAAAACCAAAGTTGGCTACTTCATAGCCCATCCTTCACCAAATCATAGCGTCTCAAGGTTACTTCTTCGGTCCCTGTGGACTCGACCCCTACATGTACTACATCGATCTCTTTTACCCGTAGGGTAAATTTGGGCGCAACCACGACCCGTCCATTGTGTTCTCCCAAAACAAGTGATTCATTGAATATTTGTATTGAATCCCTAGCAGGGGTATGCGTTAGTGTGGCTTGTTTCTAGACCATGTGTCTGAGTTTTCGGTATATCTGGATTGTTTTAACCTATTATATATTCATTATAAATATACTGTATAGACCCCACTATGAATTTTCTTTGTGATTTTCAAGGGTCTTCTACTGAGTATTGTTATACTCACCCCTGCACAGGCTCTACCCACACGTTTTGAGTGTTGTGCAGATAAGAAGCATTTTGACAGATTCCAGGGTGGATAGGTACAAGACCGAGCTTTCTGAGTTCCTTATAAGCTGAGGCGTTCCTTTTCCTATGAGCAGCAGTCCCAGTACCTCTTGTGTTTACAAGTTAGACTTTGCAGTTTTCAGACTCTTTTTTTTGGTGGGCCTGTATTCTAGCCCAGTTTACTTTCAGTACATTACATTCTGTCATACTATGTTGGTTGGGTTTAGTTGTATGCATGCATTTTTTATCCTTAGTGGTTTTTACATTTCATCATTTGTGGGCATGTAGATGTGTGCCTGTGTACAGGTTCTTAGGCAATGCCTGCCATTTTAGTAATATGCCTACTCGGTGCTAGTCACCAGCCCCTGGCCTATTGGAGGTGAGCTTGGCGAGTCATGTCACGGGCCCCACTGAGACGGGTCGTGATAGAGTGGTATCAGAGGTGGTCAGTTCTAGATTAGGACCAAGAGTCAATGAGATGGGTTTGGGTCAATAGTGTTAAGTGTTTCGAGCTCAGCATTCAGGACAAAGGCTCCAGTGTAGGTGCGCCCGCCGACATATCCATAAACTAGGATTCTGATAACCTGTTTTTTGACTCGGTGCATGAAAACACTAGTTGTGGGAAAATAAAATAATGGTACATACATCCTATATGAATGGGTTGTGTTTTCCATATCCTTTGTATCAGTTATCCAGATATTCTCATTGACCATGGTACATCTTGTTTCTTTATAGGATGCCTTCAAGATGCATACCCTCTAGGATTTGGCTGCACGATCATGAGGATGACCCCCTTAGTGACGAGGCATCGATATAGGGACCTGTTCGCCAGGCATTTCCATGAGGTGGTGCACTTGCTATACCACCACCATTGGAGCAGCCTATGGTACCTGCAGTACCGACCAACGAGGAGTGCATGCTTAGCATGCTCCATGAGTTCCATAGATAGTGACCCCTCAGGTTCCGAGGTGAGTAAGACCCTTAGGAGGCTGAGGACTGGCTTGAGGTGGTGACCATAGTTTTCATTCTAGTGAGGACACTAGCTGAATATATGGTGATCCTAGGAGCGATCCTTCTTCAGGGTTCAGCGGGACAATGGTGGAGTCTGACCACACAGACTCACAATGAGGAGAATCTTTTGTGGATGGAGTTCGCGCGACTCTTCAGGGTGGAGTTCTCTCCAGTTACGATGAGAGACGTGTGCATCTTTGAGCTTCTACAGCTCCAGCAGGGCAGTTGACGGTAATGGGTCTCCCTCTACCCAGTTTGGTCCAACAGGACATGTAATGGGCTAAATGCCAACTGGGCCTTCAGGCTATGTAATGGTTCTTCCTCTACCCAGTTTAAATACCTCTTTTCTTTTCTTTAATAATAAATGAGTCTTCGACCCCAAACATTAAATATATATATATATATATCTTATCAAATTCCCCAGACATGAATAATTTCATATCCTCAATAAAAAAGCATCTCAATAGGGTTTCCAAACGAAACAATTTTTACAATAGGGAACATTCATTACAAACATGAAAATAAAAATAAGTGTCAGCAGACAAGGTTATTCTTTCAAAATAAATCTAACACAGATATCCAGTAATGCCTCATAGTTGGTTTCTTTTTCCATATTCTTTATTCTATTAATTATCATTTCATAATTGTTTCTTGGAAATAATACCCATTTTGAAATTTACCTCCCAATGAATTTTCTCTCACCACTCAAGGTAAAATTTAACTGGTGTTATTATCAAACCTTGAATGTATGTTCATAACCATAATATTTCATTGTTTCTAATTTCCAAAATTTATATATCAAAATATAAAATAAATATGGAGGGATTCAAAAAAAGGATCAATGACTACCAAACTAAGGATTGGTGGATAGAAATTAAAAAACCATGATCAAAAGTAGGGTTAGATCTATAGTATAATGCTTGAAACACATGAATAGTGCAATGAAGTAACTGCTCAAGGACAAAGTGTTTCCATGCTCTAATAGATAAAGGTGATCTCGTGAGTGTATCATGTATTTAAAAAAATTCCATATTCCATTTTTTATTTATTTTGGGGATCTCATATCTAGTGAAGGACTCATATATATCCTCTAACCACATATGATCAATCATAGGATTTATTATTAGGGTAATGGTGATTTTTTACATTCCCAACACAAAACATGATATATTTTTATTTTTCATTATATATATATTTAAAATGAACATGTTTGTAATAAAAAATTCCAAAAAGTAATCACAAACCAAGTCATTTTATTCGGATGATTGTTCCACAACACAGCTCCTCAATAAAAAACCATGTGTCAATCTATAGTGAAAATTCTCCCACATTTGTTCAAAATATGATCACTAATCATGCCAAGAGAAAGGTTGGATGGGATACTTTTCTTAAAAAAAATCCATTCTAATAAATTTATTCATGGATACTACATGGTAAAGAATGAAATATGTAAAAGTGGATATCAAAAAAATTATCTCATCAGATATTGCCTCAGTCGTATTAAAAATGTATTTTTTCAATCAAAATCTCAATAAGATATCAATTCATGTCCTGATAGGTTTACATGCACCATTTTTCTCCCAAGAAACATGCTCTAAAAATAATATGAAATCATGGGTCTAGAATCCTCTTTGAAATGGTAGCATACAAAAAGAAAAACTGGCAATCACATAAGTTATAAAATTGAGTTAGAAGTAAATCAAAATAAACTTCACAAATTAAAAAATAATTAATATAATAAACTAAATCTCCATGGTAAAAAATTATATACAAGAGTAAAAATGTCCTTCACTAATATATAGCATAACTTTTTATTTTATTTAAATGGGTCTAATGAGTTTAAATTTTATATATTTATTTCAGTGAAAAAATGTATCCTACATGAGTGAAATAATACAATAATCTATGTGTATAAAAAATAAGGCTCAAGAAAGACTCCCACACTTAAAATGAGATAGTTTCCCCAAATTCTTAGAAAGTATCATTGGTGAGATATCAATAATCGAATATAAAAAATGAAATGGAAAATTATAAGTTGAAATTAAGGAATCGATTACTTTCTATATTGAATATTATGCCATGGAGAAACATCTTGGATATTGGGTAGAGTTTTTATTACATGTGAAATTTGTTAGAAAGAAAAAAGTACAGTAAATAAAAAATTATTTCAAATGGATAACCAATTTGGAATCAAAACAATGATCAGGTGAATATAGTCAAAACCAATAGAAATCAGCTCTGATAAATGCAGAAATGTGAGTATGGTAAATTTTCCAGATGAAATATGAATAAGAATCTACAAAATTTAAAAAACATATTCTAAAAATATGACTAAAACTAAATAAAACCAAAAAAAATATGGGTTGTATCTTATAAATCACTAAGAATTACATTTTCATCCAAATGGATGGAAAATAGGAATCAGGTAGTGTCATCCACCAACTCAGAAGTTTTTTTTCTTCTTATAGGAACTGGTGTCTATGTCATTGATATCCTAGGACTCTTGGTAGTATTTACCACCTTAGGAGCATACTCTAAATGAACCTCATTGGAAAAGAATTGAATCTGTATTTGTTATGGGGGGGGGCACTTCTGATCATAGATATTATGTGGGAGATCCTCAAGCTAGTGCTTGACATCATCTAGATGCTGAGACATCCAATGAAAGGGTATGATATTGGTGGGATAGGTGTGTCAACTACCATAGATGAGGCCGAAGATATATAAATAGTTATAAAAATACATAAATAATTAAGAGAAATGAAAAGCTTGCATGGGAGTCAAAAGAGAAAATCTTATCCATAAATGCATAAAACAAAGTAAAATGGGGAATCATGGTTACAATTAAAATATAAACAGACTCTGATAGAGTAAAATAGGGGAGTGGTATAATGGGTAACTAAGACATTGGGGAAATCCTGACAACCATGAATTTGAAGTACCCTACCAAATAGTGGGTTATCAAACATCCCAACCATATCTATGTCATCTATAGAAATAGACATAGAATCATCAATGGAATCTAAATGCGTTTCAAAACAAGAATCAACCTTAGTGGATGGTGGAGGTGAGGCTTCGATCTTAGTAGTGGCTATGTGTCTGGCAGGATTATAAATTAAAATCACTTTGGTAGATTGTGGGATGGCTGAGCCCTTGCCTTAACAACCTTCACACACAAGGAAATCTTTCTTGTATGTAGCATTGGTGAGATATGAGGGTAGTCCAACCGAGGTGTCTATGGATGGAGATATGGTGGAAGATAAAGGGTCTATAGTGGTTGGTGGATGAATTTTTTATGGTTTTGTTGAGGTGGTGAAAATGGAAATATCGAAGAAGGGAAAGCGTAGGTGGTGGGAAATCCAGTTATGGTTCTCTAGAATACATTGGTTAATGGACCAGAAATCTATAGGGGATTATGGGGTGGGATATTGTGTGGGAATGGTAGGGGTGGATGAATATGGGATATGGGTGGTGTTGGGGGTACGTTTGTGTATGGGAATGGGTCTAGCAAAGGTGGAATGAGGAAGATCTTAGGTGGCGGTAGAGGATGGGGTGGGAGAAGGGGCATGAGTATGGTAGGATGGTATGGTTGGGTCAACTGCCTGTTGAGAAAGGGTCTCATCAATATCATCTATATAATATGGAATCATTCAGTTGAGGTGGGGGGTTGGTTATCCTGCGTGAACCCTAGGTTCCAATTTTTTTTAAAAAAAACTCAAGAAAATTACATGTTGTGTATTATGGAAAATGATTGTATTTATATAATTATTTATTTTTTAGTCGATCGACATTTACATGATATATAAAAACTATAAAAAATATAATTTGATTTTTTTTCCTTTTTAGGCCAAGTCCCACTAAGAATATTCCATTATGAGAAAACCTTCCTAAAAACAAAAAATTCCCTATTCTATCTTATTAAACCTACCTTAGATTGAATCTTATTTATTGTTTTTGTTTCTTTCCTAGAGATATAATTTTTAGAAGTAGAATTATTTTACATTGATTTTATTCTCCTTGTATAATGATTCTTGACAATAGCGGGGATGAATGGTAGGATGTCTTCCCTTGTCAGAGATGTAGTGAATTTTTTCCTCTTGCGAGATCTAGATCCCTTTTAAATAGGAGGTAATTTATTATTATCAACTTCACATTTCACATTATCTTATCTCTTATTATCAATATTGATGGTTTAAAAATTTGAATACTCATTTCTTTTATTAGTGGATTTATCCACATCAAACATAGTATGTTCTTTACCAACTCTAATAATAAATATCTATAGGTTAACATAAATTATTGGCTTTAGAATGGTGATAAATTTTCATCCTAGAATTATTTCAATTTCATATTCTTCTTACATTCCATGATGAGGAAATAAGTAGGGAAAATGAGTTTTTTTTCTTTAATTAAGACATTGTTAAGTAATCATTGATGATTATTGACTGGGTAGTCATCAATTTAGTGTTACACCCTTGTTGGTTTCAGTTCACTAATCCCCAACTTCATGAAAACACTCATGGGAATTATATTGATATCATCTCATAGATTTCACAAATATTGTTCCAAATTACATGCCCCTATAGTGCATGAAATTGAGAAACTTTTAAGTTCCTACATTTTTTTATGGAGCTTCTGTTGGACAATTACAAATCATTCTTCATTTTGTGAGAAGACTCCTATATCCTACATTTTCTTTTTTCTAGATAATGCTTCTTTAAAGAATCCTACAAAAGTGTGTACTTGATAAATCTACTATACAAAGGGATTATTGATATGTAATATTTCAATCATTTTTATCTTTTATATTTCCACTAATTTTTGACATGCATCATTATTTCATGAAGGGGTAGGGGTGGCTTGTATGATGGGGGGTCTGACATAAATTTCTTCCTGCTTAGGATGTTCTTTTTTTGGATATTTCTAAGTTGGTTCTACCTCTTGTGTTCTCTCCTAACTGGATTCATCAAATTATTAAAACTATTTCTTCTCACCTAAGTATGAATACTAAAAATATAAAAGCTTTCCACTTATAAAAATTATATATTTATCTTACTTCCTCATAAGAGATTCAGTGTTACCACGTAAATTACCGAGTCTTCTATAAAAAAATATATTAGAGATCTACCCCATTTGATGTCCAAGGTTTCATATTGTGTCTTTGTGGTTTTTCATTTCTATTTATTGAGTTTTCATAAAAGGTATTTTTTTATAAATTTTGTGAGATTTTTTTGATGATTGTATTGGAGAGTATATTTTTATTATGGTGGACTTAGTGAATATTATGGAAAAAATCTTGTTGTGTAAGTAAGAACTATTATTCTCTAGGAAACGGTTGTTGGAATTATTGTGGTGGTCGAGGATTTGTACCATGTAGTCAGTTACAAGGTGGTGCCTTATTCCATGGTGGTACTTTTCAACTCATCTACTAAATGTAACCATGTTTTTTCCATAGTATTAACTAAGATAACCATTTATGATTGTTTTTTTGAAAATGTTGGGCCTGCTGGAACTACTGAACATGTTGATTTAAATTAACATATTTTCAATCGCAGAAATTGGTTTCTTCAATACCTGACATACAATCTCATTACAAAATGTTTCTTTTTTACACGTATCACAAGATTTTATTTCCATTATAAGAGGAATAGGGGGTGGTGGTGTATCTGGTAGTCGAAATTATTTAATCTTTTTGTTAACAACCACAACTTGAGCTTCCAGGAGAGTGATTTATACCACTTGATGGATTCCTCGTTGAGGTGGTACTCTATCACATTTACATAGAATTTAATTACGAGAGACTTCATGAAGAATGGATTGGACCAATTCTGACATCTTTAGCATAATTTAGTGATTAGTAGGGGCATCTACTACAGTATGTGTAGTTGGTTGGGGTCCCTGATAAAATATTTTCAATTACTGTAAAACATCTAGTCCATGATGTTGTAAATTTCTAGTGATCTCCTTAAATATATAATATTCAACCCATGAGTATTCATTATACTCATTGGAGATGTTTTGAATATCATTATAGGGTATCCAAGTTCGTATCAGACGTATGTATTTTCCTAGAAATATTTATTCTACATCATCCAATGTTGTGATTGGCTCGGGAGATTTTCTTTTTATAAATCTTTAGAATGTTCATGCAATGAGAAAGGGAATACACATAGTCTTATGGATTCTAATGATAAATCATTATTTAAAATGGTATTTTAAAGCACAAGAACATTTTAAATATGATCATGGTGTTCTTCACGTTGTAGGCCATAGAATATTCCCATGTTGCGGATCAGATGAATAATTCCAAGATTAATATCTAAATTGTGAATCATAATTGTAAGACACACAATACTGGTAATAACACCACTAATGGAAGTAAAGTTGTAGTCCATAGTTGTGTGCTCCTCCAGCATTGGTATCTCAACATTATTTCAGATGGTATATATTAGGGGTCTTGAAGGTGTTGTGCGGAAATTTGTTTGTTCCTGTCCATTGTGAAGTAGCTGAATTCAATTCTTTTTCTATCAATATCTCATCGAAAATAAGTATTGCTTTTCCATCAAGGCTTCTTGAGTGAGTCAAGTTTCCCTTGTTCATGTGATAGCCAGTAAGAAGAGGGAGGGAGGGAGAGAGAGATGATATAGGTGTGCCCAAACGAGATGAATATAAAAAGTAAATTGGTAAGTAAAAAAGATAAATGGGGGAGGGGTGAGGTAATCAAAGGTTCTATATAAAGGTCTCTATACCCTAGCAATAGTAAATACCTAAAAATGTTACTAAAGATTTGATGCGCCCATATGTGCCATTTAGTTATCTTAGGAGATGATTAGATAAGATATTTATAGTCCCAAACTTCACTTACTAATAGGTTGTAGTAAAGTAAGAGTCAGGGGTCAACCCCGTGAGGATCACTGATAGGTAAGAATCCAATTGAACAAAACCCTTGGAAAGCATTCATCATGTCCAGTATTTAGGTTTCTTACTAAAGATAAGTATTTTTGACATAATTTAGATAATAAATTAAAGGATTGAAGTCAATTTTAGGGAAATGTATCGATGAAAATCAAGGGTTTATCTTGGGATAGTCCTACAACGTAGGCTGCAAAGTGGTGAAAGATTCCACAATTGGTTTTGGTCAATCCAAGTGGATCTACCCAAGCTACATCTATCCCATGTTCAGGGTATAACTGGAAAACTAGGTTCACTATGATTAGATTCCATGATAAAAGCATCATAGGATAATGGTCATAGTTCTTATCAACTCTAATTAGTTTATGTTCATTTAATTTCACCACTCATTGTCATGTATTTGTAAGAGAATGTGATAAAATGTTTTTTAACATAATTATGAGCTATAGGATGACCAAGATTCCCTATATAGGTGCATTAGGCCTATAAACACCCCTACTCTCGACCTCTAATAATATATGGATTAACCGCACATGGTGATGATGATCAAAATCATATAAATATTGATCTTTTTATGTATAATCATGAAATAGTTGAGAAAGAAGAAATCATGGATAAAAATAATTATTAATCAAGATCAAAAACATAGAAGAAAAGAAAATAATAAAAACTCTCTTAATGTGATGAAATAATGAAAAATATCGTAATAATAAATGATGAATGGTGATTGGTGATGAAACATACATCCAAAAATGGAAACTGATTCATAATATATGAGGTACTTTTTTATAATGGATGTATATTAACAAGAAACTCAAAATGATTCCAAAATAAATTGAAATAATGTATTAAAATGAGTTTATAATTAATGTTGATGAAATCTAGAGAAAATTATCGTAGATGATGGGAGAAAAAGAAAGTATGCATCCCTTTCTATACATGGAGGAGCAATCAAATATTAATAGTCCAGAAAAGAAAATGATGTGTAGTTCATACACATCATGTACTGCCTTTAGTGTCTTCTTTCCCTATATCTTCATGTCGTTTATGTTTTTTTTCTTGTCATGTATTTCAAATACACAATTCCCATTAAAGAATCAGGTCGTATGATTGACCGGGTCAGCCTTCAATCTTTTCACATCATGAAATCTCATCATTTCATGTATGTTATTAACTTTTAGTATATTTATAACCTATGTAATCGGTACATCATGTAAGGAATGTGCATACTGTGTATTTTCATCACGTCATGTAAAGTTATCATATCCTGGTTTCTGATCTTGCAGACATGCTGTGAATGATGACTACATGTTGTGTATGTTCTAAACATCGTATAAATCATGATTTGGAACTTTTTCAGAATTTATTTCCTTGATCATAGAGTTCCTAATTAAAAAAAAACAAAAACATAGTTCATTATTGTATAAAATATGTATAAATTCTTTTTTAAATTTATTCTATACTTATATATAAATTAATATTATCACTCCAAGTGTAATTATACTATTGGTTCCCTGAAAAATGAAAAATCATCAATTTGATATGCTAAATCATGATATCCGACACTCCTTAGTCAAGATAATATTCTGACCCTATCAATATACCCTAGGTCTAAATCCAATTCTTGAATTATATATGAAAAAGTATCAAAATTTATATCCAACAATCACAGAAGAATCAAGGGAAATTCATATCGATTTTTCTTTAGTGCTATAAATCAATATCAGGAGTTACAAATCTAGTTTTTCACATTCCATGATCCTTATAGTGTGAGTTTAATATCACCATGGCCAACATCATGCTCCCCATAGGAGGATCTTCATTTTCATCACATCACTAGGTTACATCCATGATCATCACAACCTTCATCCAAACCACCACCAAACTTAATGGATGGCCCGATTAAAACAATTCATACACAAACAACATCTAAAAAACACCATTTAATCACCTTCACCAAGATCATGATAAAACATAAAATACCTATATAAAATTTGAATCCATTATGTTGGTTACACTCCCATATATCAACTAGTGGAATCCCCATCATATGGACTCACTTATTCCACTTTTTTAGTGAAATTATAACTTGGTATCCCCATTATTACAAACATACTTGTCCTCTGAATACATTCATACCACTACACACCCCTATTACCATCACTATTATGGGGGATTTCCCATTTACATTAAATCCATAGGGAAACATTCTCATAATCATATCATAAAACTTCTATCAGATATTGACCCCATTAAATTTTCTCTAACAATTTTGAAAATCATAGGCTCCACACATAATGACAACATAATTCCTCAATCTCACTTAATCCCAATAATAGTACACTTCTTTATTACCTGGTCATCAAAACCTCAATCATGATGTTCAGATTCACATCATATTAAAACAAGTTGTTTACGCATAAAATGATGACCATGATCATGTTTAGTTCATCATCATTAGACAAAATGTATCATAGATTTTCTCTTCAGAAAAATTACTAGACGTTGCACACATGTCAAGTCTTAGCACCCAAAACCACTGATAATTCACCTTCCACAAGTCCTCTCTAACAAAAAATTATTACCTTTGGTACTTATTTTTAAATTAATCATCTCACTTATGCCAATATTAATTATATGACGTACACCAGCCCACATCATTCAAATACATGAGCAGCTACCAACACTCTCACCATATGTTAATGGGTGTCTAGAATTTATGTGAAATGTAATTGATCGAGCCTGCCCTAAAATAACATATCTATTAGTGCCATTATATTAGTTGATCATTGTGTGGAACATGGTGTTGATACACACTATTTAAATCCCTTCAGAATCTCCCATCAATGTTCTTGGGGTAGGCTGATCTTCTATCTCGATAGTCATTTCTCTTAGGGATCTATAGTCAAAACATAATTTTTTCTATGGATTCCATATGAAAGGAATTACTTAATGAAAATTATGAGAAATCATTTGATGACATTCTGTATAGAGTTTCAATGTGAATTATCTAATTGCTCAACTGTTTATCTCAACTACATCCACAAAAGGCTCAGGATCAATAAATAACTCATAGGATTTAAATAGAGCCATCGAAGGCCCAACAAAACTCATCTAGTCAAAAATAACATATCATATGTGATATTTAGTACCTATCACCTCATCCAGTGTGCACTATCATATTCCCATTAGGTATCAAACAATAGGGAGGAATAATATTACCATGACCTAAAAATAGGGTGTTATTAATAATTTATCTAGCATACCAGCAAGCCTCTTGACCGTCTATGTACTATGCCTGCCAAAAAATATATGTGAGGACCTTATCGAGGCCCTAAAGATCCCTCTCCATTTTGAAGCTGAGGTGACTGATATTGAATCCAACCATATAATAGAATCTATGTAAGAAGAGTTATAGGTCATCATATATTTCTTTGGGAGGATGAGGGATCCCACATTTAGGGGAACATCTACACACTCTACATCTTTTTGATAGTTCAATGGAGTATAAGTTTAACAGTTCTTAGTGAACACTAGTCTCAGGGTAAATCTCATCCGAACATATAAAACCAAAGTCAAGGCCCAATAAGGCTAATTTCACCCAGAATAAATTTATTACCCAAGGATATGACCAGAGTGAACTGATGTTGTGTGTTATAATTTAATTAAGGACCTAATTTGGTGACATGGTAGAAAACACTAAAATTATGGTGGTCTCACAAGACACATCTTTTTAAAACCTTAATGGGAAGGTCCCAACTTTAACAACCTACGATATTCCCCTCATCACATCCTTAGTGCTTCAAATTCTACCTTCATGGTAAAGTAGGTGTACTCAATGGTGATTCCACTCTATTTCACTTCTACGAAGCCTTCTATATGGACATGAGTATTAAAAAGGGAATTAAATAGAACCATGCTGAAAAAATCGATCCTTTCAATGCTCTTAATGACTTATAAATCACTACAATATATTAATTGAATGATATGAATAACAAACTCAACATAACTATTCATTTTTGGAAGAAATCGTTCTAGACCTTGCGAACTATTTCATTATCCTCAAGAAAAATTCTTTTCCTCAGAACATATCACACTCTTTTAAATTTAATGCATTTATAAATCCAAAAAAAGTCTTAATCCTATTATATATTGTAATTCCCATCCTCCGACCACTGAATAATGACATAATCATGGTTTTTAGAGGTTGATTCTGACCAATTAAAAGTTTATAAAAATAATTGTTTCGACATCAATGGAGGAACATACCATTAGAGGCCTCATGTGATTGTATTCATGTCTTGTATTTCCATGATATCCATAGAACTGGAGGATAGGAATCCACCCCAGAAGATCATTGCATTATAAAGATTGATGAAATTGTTACCTCACAACCCCTTATGGCCAAAGGGTAGCCTCCTCCATCCAGTCCTCATGATTCAGGCGATATATGGTATTTGACTGAATTCCCAGATTACATTGAAGAATTATTCTATACCATTCTAAATTAATTGACACAAGTGAGAATGAGTACTGAGGAAGAACCATAATAGACCCTGATTAATGCTATCATGTATTCTAAATATAAGTAGCTATACAATGTGTTCTTGAAACACTAGTATTATGTATTCATCAATAACTGTAATCAAGTATGAATGAATTTTTACAATATTTTTTTCCCACCACATCAGCCTTTATGTCGCCCATTTTTGGGTTTATGAGTCATTGAGGAAAATACATCACTCTCACAGTTCTATGGATAAGGCCAATGTTGATAGTATCATTAAATACAAATTTATTATCAATGTGCAGTAAACCTGATGTTTATCCAATACTGTATCAATCATAAATACGAATAGATATATTTGAGACTATATCAACTTTTGGGACCCCATCCACCATTTCGTAAGGGATGCATTTCCCTCCCTAAGAATAAATATTTTAATTAATTAATCTTCTATATTTCACCCCCTATACATTTTGGATGGGTACTCTCAATGAAACAAAATTTGGTTGACCCCTAAAGATGAATAATCCAACTCATTTTGGGTACATTAAGTAATTATATATAGTTGTGTTATTTATTTATATTTTATGAATGTAGTAAAAAAAATCAAGGAACCATGCTTCACATACTTACACATATTCATATTAAACTGGTGGAGAAATACGTGCATTATTTGGTAGAAAATCATGCAAATGTTAGGACCATAAAAATATCTTGAAAATGTATTCTGCCTGTATTTCACCCCCACTTGAAGATGAACCCCTTTATGTGTGTATTCATTGTTACCACTGTGAAGTTCGTTGACATTATCTTCAGATATAGAGACATTGGGGTTGACTAAGGGATTGTCAATGTAATTAGTTAATGGCCTCATCCAAAAAATCTTTTGAGAGTTAGGAGACCTCTAGGGAGACCTCACCTACATTCAATGTTTTATCACCGATCTGATTTGATAATATAATCCATTTTCACATATGATTAAGAAAGTAATATATTTCCATTTTGATGAGGAATACAAGAACAAAATTGATGAAGTCAAGTTATATCTTCCAAAAACATCGACCATAATGCTTCTAGTCATGGGGAAACCCTCTATCCATTATGTTTCAACATTATAACTATCCTATAGAACCCTAACATCCGTTGCGATTAATAATGAAATGTAAAATAGTCTAAAATATATCAATTTCATGTTACATGACACTGGGATAAGACATTATCATATCGAGAATAAGAACCTCACCTTTTCCTTTACTATTTAAAATTTGTACTACTACCTACATCACCGTACGTCTTATTTGGGTTTTCAAGTACAATTGATAACGTATATCCAAAATCTTCCTATGTTGATTGAGTGGTGGGTATGGTGGGAGATAATCCTACCAAAAATTTACATTAGTTTCATTCCCTAGAATGCTGTTAAGGTATAAGTTCTATAATATTTCATGACTGCTTACCAGACCTTTGAGGAGCTACCCCAAGATGTGAAACTCTCAAAATAAGTTATTTTTTGTCAACCATGTGATTAAATTATGTTATATTGGTGTTCTAGAATTATAATTGGGAGATGGATAGAGAAAAAGATTCTTACTAGGGTTGGAATTAAGGTAGTCATTATCAATCCTTCTCTGGTCCTTATAGCATAGTCTTTCCTCCTATCATATGGGTAAACTAAAAATGTGGCTGGGTACAATGACCAAATCATTGACCATGATTTGGGACTCATGATAATATTTCATTGGTTTCATGTGAAAGGTGACTCTGATAAATTCTTCATGGAGATCATTGGTTACACAATTATATGAATTTAGGACCCCATCCCATTACATGGACTCACCTACATGAAAATGACCTAGCTTCCTTGTAATTTAAAGATGTATCATGTACCCAGATCCTAGAATCTTCAAGAATACACCCTTTCAGTTCCTAATGTGTCTCTTGTAGAACCATATAAATATGAATTAATCATCCATGTTGTGCATTGGAAGGTATTTTCCCCCCTTTTCCATTAATGAGGGAAAATTTGAATCAATGTGTTGTTTGTTCCCCTTAATCAGGTCCCTCAGGTTCATCCATAGTGAAAATAGAATAAAAATAGATGATTTCTATATTGGAGTACCTATAGGGAGGTAAGCTAGAATCAAACTGGTCCAAGTGTGAGAAAATATACTTTTATGTATTTAACTCCATCCTTTTGGATGGACCCAACATAGATCACATCCATTAAATTAAATGTTATGATAAAATAATTAATCATATTATCTAAGGAAAGGAGATACCATATGCCCTCCATGTGGGCTATGATGATTTATGTGAGGCTCATCAAGTATGGGGTAAAATATCTCACTATATCTAAAGGATGGGACACTTTTGGCCCACCTTGGTTTGTGTTTGAAAGTAATTCCTTAAAAAGAACATGCATGTCATATTTATGATTCCTTCATGCATAATATACCCTAGATCCTCCATGTCACCAAATATTACCCACCCTTTATTTTATTGGGACTTAATGTTTTAGGCCCTTACCCTCGAGCCACAACCCGTCAGTTCAGGTTTGAACTTACTACAACATACTTCTTCTCAAAGTGGGATGCTTCCATTTCACTCATGTAGATCAAGTCTTGTTATATAGTCGGGTTTTTACAATAGTGTATCATTCATTAGTTATAGATCCCTCAAAAAATTCCCATATACAAGGAAACCAAATTCCTATCCACTACATTTAAAAACTCTTTTCCATGTACAATATCCAGTAAAACCATACGTACAATTATCACACAACATAAAATAGATATATCAAGTCATTCAAAAAATTCATCAATGATATTTCTTTGGATATAGTAGATTAGAACATGAAAACCTCTATGAAGAATCTCACTAATTCTCTCTGTATATACCATATGACAAATCAAACACCCACCCAAGAAACTCTACATTACTTGGTATATTGAAAAGAATCAACAATTCCAATCAATGATTAGTTTAAATTTATTTGAATATACATATATGACTAGATGATTCTAGGAAAGAGGTACCAATTCCACCTATCTGTATTTGAACCCCTTTATGAGAAGGGGCTCCAATACCAATACAACCTTTTGACCCATTAGAACCATGTGGCTTGAGAATTTAACAATAATCTTCACCTATTATATTTCCTTTATGGGGATTGGTATTGGAATTGAGAGTTTCCATGACACATAAACAAGAAACCACCAAAGTTAGAACACAAAAGGGTGTCCATCTTCTCCATATATTTGTTCTATTATAGTGCCGTATATTCTCGGATCGCCAATGACCCAACACAAGGTTTTTGAAGATGTAAATCATATATTTTTCATGTCTATTTTCATCCCAGTAATAATTTTTTTTTAAATTATAACGTTCATACTGCATGTCTATTAATAAACCAAAGGCAAATTTTTTAATCACATGTCATTAAACTATATAACACTAATCCTCACTTCAGGATGTTAAAATGTACAATTACTATCTTCACTGTATATTGTTAAACTACATCTTTTATATCCATGTATGATTCTGTTAAACTATGCCATGGTTTCCCAGCTACATTACATTAAAATGCATTGCTAATGACTTTTTGTACGATGTTGAATATTATATATTTGTATCATCATCATTGCCCAAGTGGATAACAATATCCTTTTAATTACTATTCTTCTATAACACCACCTACAAGAACTATGTGTGGCTTAATAATCAATTTAAGTGATACATATTGATGCCCAGATCTCTTATCAAGGGACTAGCCACCATCATCCCCATCATCATGAGCGTCTCACCACACTCATCCTATCTCACTGACCAATTACCTTTTGATGGTTTCCTTTCCCTCATAGGGCTCTAGGATGAAGCTCTTGTCATGGTAAAAGATCCCCCCTCACATATTCTGATAAATATTTTTTTATTTTCCTAAGAACATAGTGGAATAAAGAATTAATTATTAAAATCTACCAAAATATTTACTTTTATTCACCATCAAACATCAGGTATCCATCGATTTGGATCCTCATCATCCAATTTCTATAAATGGGCTCCCCTATGACAATGAAGTAAAACCTAAATTATATTTAATATTTTTTAAGTAAGACACCATGGAGGACTCCCAAAGACATGTGATAGTTATTTTATGGATTAAAATGGGCAACAATAGATCCAAAATTTTCTCATCCCATCGTTAAAAGTGAGGTAGTAGATAGTACCTAACCAAACATGGTCAGTGGTCATCCCCAACCCACTTTTCACTACCCCTTTTTATCCAAACTGAAGAATATATGATATAATTTATCTATATCCCTCTTTTCTAGTATAATCCAATGCTCTTGACATTACCCTTCTGGTGCACATGCGTACATCCGTAAAGTAAGTAGGTGTTATGAGGTTTTACCCCAACTGAACCGTCCTTTATAGGGACACTCCTAATAGATGTTGTATTATTCAAATGTAAACCCTTTCACCTCAATTGATAACTCTATAGTGGCATGGTTAGTTTTATTTTACTTCATTTTTTCCACACTAAGCATGGATATTATGGGTATAGAAGTTTTAGGAGATTTATTCCCTACACTATTGAGTCACCCTATATTTATGGGATGATATCCCTTCTTAGTACTGCTTTTTGGAATATAATTGGTATAACCCCCATCAAGACTCTTTATTTTGGGTCCCTATATCCCTCAACCAATGTTGGATTTTTGATATACTTGGTTATACTTATACTATATTACCATTGTTTAAACATCTTGAGCTTAAAATATTTTCCCTCTATTGCAATTGTATTTTTTTGGTGCAAGGTCTATTTGGAACCTCCCTTCTTATTTGGTTCTTATTATCCTTATTTCAATGTGAATATCCTCAAAACACTACTTCTCCACTCTCAATGAACCTAAAATCACAATACTCTATGGTCTATGAATGACAACCTTAAATTTTGTGAATTCCCCCAAGGATATATTTTTGGTGTAGGGACTATACAGTCCTTTATTTTGAATGGATTTTATTTATTATAGATGGAAATAAAAACATATCCCTATAGTCCCTGCTCTATAACCATAATTATGTGACACCCCTAGTCCTCATTTCATGACCCTTAGCATTGTTCACACCACTTATGAGGATATCCAATTGGAACCTATTCCTTTATCCATTTATTTGTGCCACAAAGAGTAATTCACATGCCTTAGATTGTCGATTTTATGTGACTATAAATTTTATTGGTAACCTTCTCATCCTTACCATATGATGTTAAATTGTGAATTCAATGCCCTTTCCAAAAGTCCTTAAACTACATGATTTTTCCCATCAACTGACTTAAAACTGAATGATTTTTCGAATACTCACCTAAGAGGTTTTTCCACATTCTTACCATGGAACTAGTTTTTTACATCACCAATTTCAAGAAATATGCACTAGAGGATTCCCATTTTACATAAAACAGTGGAATTTATAGCTCATCTATCTTATAAATAGCCACATAATGACATTGTCTTAGACACCTGACAATAGTTTTATAGGTTTTATGGCCTCACTAATAAATAATAAATGTATAAATTCACATGGAATTCATCTAAAAAAAAAATAAATTTAAACTATTGACTCTATTTTTGTCTATGAATAATGACCTTAAACTACATACACCTTATTTTGGGAATGGTGTTGCAATGGACCACTTCCACAACCTTGAATTAGGGTCTAAATCACTTATTAATGCCTTAAAAACATTCCCTTGGTCTATGTTCCATGACCTTAAACTCATATCCACTCTATGGTCCAATCAACATGACCATTTACTATGTTTACTTTCTCTATGTGCACCGAATTTGTGTGTTCCTTCACTTAAATCAGATAGATTACACTAACAATGAGCTTGTTATGTCATCTAATCCTCGATTCATGTCATTTTTTTCCAACTCTAGATAGATAGAACACCCCACCCTCATAGTCCATATGAGATGACCATAAAATATTACTACCCCAATCAGTCTAAGAATCATAACCTTAAAATTTGTGAACCCCACTTCAGAGAAAATATGTAGGGAACCAATCCCATTGGCCCATCATTTATGTCACACCAACCACATTAACTATTCTCCATGAGATTTATAACTAAAAACATTTAGTAAATCATGATAAAATCTATATGACCATAAAATCAATCCCCAAATTTTTTGATTAGCATGACTATAAAATGCCCAATATAAGAGGCCCAAATAGATATCAGGTCGTAATACCATAAAGGGATGCCCAACCAAGTGTTAGGATCTTCTTTCTAACACCCCCAATGAATTTTGAAAAAGTAATGGAACAAAATGAAAAGTTATAACCCCCTTGTGGGTCATCATTGAGCCCTATAAAAAGACTTGTTGTACTCACTAAACCTGTGGGTCCAAGATAAAGTTAGATCCAACCTTATCCACATTTTCCGCCTGATAGTCCTTTCTATATAAATTTAAACATCCTAACACATCAAACTCAACACATAATGTTAAACTACAACTAATTTATCCTTGATTCATAAATTTAATGGGAAGTACCATTTTTATGAGAATCTTGACTTTAAACTATGTTAAAATAACTTTAGGTCACCTGTTTTGACATTTGTTATGCCAAATTGACATTGGGTCTTATGCTCACCTAGAAATATACATACCACCTCCACCCATATACTAATATTAATGAACTTAAACTCAATAGAATCAAGAACCAATTAGATCACTTGAGGCATGGTCTAAATTTACCTCTATCACTATTAGTTTAGACACCCCATGAGACCAATTTTATCCCATTAGTTAAACTGGTGCATCATAGTTTTACCCCGAGGTGCTCATATCTCTCTTTGAGATTATCCTTTAACCTCTCCACTTTTTCCCCTAGGAGTTTGAATTACACCATCACCTTTCAGGTCTGAACATGATTCCCATCGGAGATAGGGAATGGACTCAATTACATATACTCTCATTCATAGTACTCTCACCATAGTATTCTCATCTAAAAATAGTTGATCATGTATACTGATAATGGTCAATGCCCAATTATAAATGTTTTTGTCTGAATTATAGAAAATGTGGTAGTGGAATCCATAGGTAGAAAATAGTCAACATTAATGCTTATGAAACCCATTACCCCCTTGTAAATTCTATTTCAGGATGGAAAACTTTACCTACATCAACTCCACTTTTCTCAAGAGGAATTGTAACACCCTAAGTGTTCCCCTTTTCTACTCTCCGGTATATTGGAACATTTTATAGACCTTATGGATTTATGTATAATTGTCCTATTTACTTCTACATTTGTTATCGGTTATTGATACATCATTTCATCCTAAAAACAATCATCTGAATTACTCTTTCAAGAAATGAGTATCCATCCATTTCCACTTATTTCTCACATCAATCATAGATCATGTGGGATTAGGGATTTTAAAATGGTTATCTCACTAGACTAATTCAGTTACCCAATATTTCATCATCATAGTATTTCTTTAATATGTGTGTCAAAAACCCTAAACACATGATGTTATAATATCTATTATATCCCGATCAAATGAATTTATATAGTTTAATACCTTAGTCCTAACTCAAGAGGACATCATGGGTATCATGTCAGCCACCATCCATGTGGAACCGTTAGTGTTGTTGTTCTACTATACCTCTTCTAGAACTATGTGTGACTCGATTTTCATGTATGAGATAAATATTGAGGCTATAAATTATTATCTTCAGCATAATCATAAACTTATATCCCGTAGTGTGTCCATCTGTTCTATATTTGGATACATGTGGGCTCTTATTTTCATGTTAGGTTTCCCAACATTTGAAAAAAGGATTCATAGACACCAGCAGTCTAAGAATCATAACCCTAAACTATATTCCCTATCTAATGTTGAAATTATGTACACTGGAATAGTAACCCATGGGTCCTTCCATTGACAACAACTTTATTTTTCCTTGGTCAATGAAATTATATTACTTCAGCATGGTTTATGTTATGAGACCTAAAACATTATCTCCCACTTTTCCAAATGTATGACTTTAAATTTTAGTAAAGCCATGGCCTTGGATTCATAACATTAAAAAGAATAACCAAAATTACATGAGTGAATGACCAAAAAATAAATAAATCTAGATACATGTTATAATTCCTTCAAATTTAGCTCCTCGTGGTCCTATTTTCTCATCCATAAACGTCAGTACCATCGCTGTCTGAGTTTCTTGACCTTGAAAAGAAATACCCAAAATTATTGAGGGAACAAACTTAAAATAAAAAAACCATGGTTCAATATATGATACCCTATAATATTATCCCCCTTTGGGTAAAATAAATTAGACCTTAATCTAATAATCATTGGGGGGTCATTAACCTTCTCTTAGAAGCAGAATTTATTTTTCCCTTGTATATCACTCATCCAATGCGAATTTTCAATTTTCCAATTGGATTTCAAGATTATCATCTATTTTTTATGACCTATTAATGTTCATGACGCATTATGGCATATCCAAAAGAGTAATCACACTCTTCATAAGAATCCCACTCATTCATTGACACACTTTGTTTCCCCTTCATTTGGATCAACATATAGTTGTCCTATCCAAATGGGAACCCCTATAGGGATGACCGAGGACCTAAATTTGATTGGATCTCATCCAAGGAACATGACCCTAATGAATCATCATTTTATCTCAAAGGTATACCCTATGGTGATTCATCATGCGCTAAATTGGATTTCCACATTTAAATGGAATACATCATAGAGGAGACACATTTTTTTGAATGGTCATAGAACTCACAGGTGAAAAAATAGTGAATGGTTGTCCTAAATCAATATTTATCCACCATCGAAAGAGAGAGACTCTGGAGGTCGCAATTTACCACCCTCTACCACACCTTTTATTATGTGTATTTTTAACACCCATGTAATTTCAACTTTATGCGTCTTTGTCATTTTTAAGGCCACAAAAAAATCATGGATTCTTACCAAAACGATTCCCATATTTTTATGGGTCTCCAATGGTGATCAATGAATTGTTATGGGTCATGAAACATACAAACTTCCTAAAACTCTTGTAGGATTAAGTGATTTTATATTCGTACCTTGATTCTCTCATCGATCTTGGATTATGTGAGCTTACAGATTTAAAACTGGTTGTCTTTTTATTATGACTGAGTGAAAAATAAATACATGAAATTGAAATTAGTGATATCTTTTATTTACTAAAAAATAAGATTATCCATCTAAACATTGGATACTATCCCTTAGCATAAAAAATGATTCCAACCTATGGCCTTGTCTAAGATACAGCTGCCCCAACTAAGGTGGCCACTATTGTGTTGATTCAATGACATGCTACCACCAAGATTGAGCCATTATATTTTCCACATAAATGGAACAGACCTCATTATGTTGAAATAATATCCTTCTTTATTTATTCATGAAATCCATAGCCATATAATCAATCTAATCCACAATATCTTTGGCCATTTCCAACGTCACCCTTAGCTACAACATTAATTAATATTTGGCAGCGAGGAAAACATCATATTTCCATGCTTTGTGTTTCAACCTAAAAACATCCCACTCTAACTTATGAAGTTCCTAAATGATCGTGAAAGTATGCTTGTGTTAAGAGACCTCAAAATATTTCCAGCCTCTGCACACCCAATAACCTAGGAAGTATCAGGTCATCATCTTGAGATAGAGGTAGTATACATCATGAATCCATTGATTCACCAGCCAATGGTGACGGGATATCATTCAACCTACTAAATTAGCCCACCAGGTATGGGTGATAATGTTCTAGATGCACCTCTATGCTCTAAACTAGATAAATCTATGCTGTTGGGAAATGTATGACCCAAAATCATGAAAGAATTCTTATTATAAAAGATGATACTTGGTAAAGGCCATAAGTTCCTATAATGTGGGTTCCACTTATGGAATTCTCTATAAGGGGATGAGATGTATCTAAAGGGGAACAATATGCTTTCCAGACCCCTCATCTGTGATTACTTAATTTCTTTTCATATACTCCACCGAACCCACAAATGCCTCCCCCAGTGATATATGATACTCTTCATGAAAAGGGTTCAAACTCTCATAAGAATCATAATCCTCAAAATCCGAAACTGACCACCAAGGAATGAGTAGATTCAATAACATTGTTAAAAAAACTTATTCTTCCGAATCACCACCCCATTGAATGTTGAGATAGGGATTAGATATCTGAGACACCATATCATTCTTTGAATCCAGGGAGATTCATCCTCATTCATTTTCATAATGAATTAGTGATTAAATCAACCAATAAAAATTACCATGTTATATAAAATCTAGGGGATAAAGGACTTACATGAGGTGATAGAATCAATATTTTCCATCTCTATCACACCTTTAACCACTATAGCATGGGTGAACACCACCCAAACCTTGGTCTCTAGGCTAAAAGCATGAAAAGTGATTTTTAACATTTGAGACCCCTCCACACCAAGAGGTATCCCCAAATATGTTCTAGATTATACAAGGTTTTGTTTATTTGAGTTTTACAAATGTAAAATGGGTCAGTGAACATATAATTAAATGAAAAATAGAGGATAAAGGAAAACTGGTAAAAATTGAATTGGAACATAATTCATTCATATGAACTAATTTGAATAGTTTTCTACCCTGGATGTTGTTCCTCACTTTTGGATGAATTCACTATCAAAAACCCAAGACAGGGTCACTTATATATGATAGGGAGGATATGGGAGATGGTAGAATTTACCCATGTTTAAATTGTGGTTTAACACACTAATTTATTATGAATTTACCCATAGGTACTACACAAATAATCCTAGGAGGCATCCTCCCCACCTCCTGTATAGGTTCGTTTTTCCTCTCTTGATTGTTACTTCATGGGATAAAAAAGAGAGTTTTTTCTTCTCAAAAAAAGGATTTGATATTAAACCCAAAATATTAAGGATTACCCCACCAATGAGGATCTTGGTCAATTAATATTTGTTTGAAAGTTTCCTATACTCTAATGGAATTCCCAACTATATGGTGCTACCCTAAGAGAATCTATCACATTATTCCTAAACACATAACTTTGAAATATAATCTCCAAGACTAAAAGTCGCCACTATATCTCCACTTTAAATATTTCACAAATAATATCCTTCTCCCACTTATTTAGGGATTTAAATCACTAAAAAAGTTCCCAGGGTATCCATCTCAATGGGGTACGCAAATCCAGAACAATTGATAACATAGATAGAAAGGATGATGACCTTAACCTTCTATAGCTCAACTCCATCTTTTTAATCATCAGCCACAACTAATCTATGGTCTTACACATCTGTAGAAGGTCCCAAAGCTCCCAATGTTTAGTTTTGATCACATAATTTTCATCTTATAAAATGTAGCATATACTGTTTATTAGATCCTCTCTGGTTATTCATATAATGGATCAAGAGATCTCAAGTTTTTATTATGGTCACTTCTTAGGGAGCATCACACCATCAAATATACTTATACTAGGGTCCCCACCCAAATTATGAAGAATAGAATACCCCCAAGATCCCTCAATATAAATTGTTTCCTTGATAAAATCACTCATTCTTGTCATGTGAGACCCCATAATGACATCCCTCCAACCATATTTCCAACGAGGATCCTCCAATGAATCCACACACCTCACCCATATTCATAGAAATATATCCTGATATGCTTCCACATAGTAGTTCACATAGTTCTAGATAATATTGATGATGAAACTAGCTGGTGTCAGTATAATGGTTATCCAAAATACCACATATGTGAGAATTCCACAAAAATGGTGTATGTTGTAGGGATTCATTTTAGTGTGAACCCCTATTTAAAACTATGATATTGGATGGTGGATGCAACTAAACAAAATAGAGAATCTAGATCAGGTATACATACCATAATAAATTTGATTTCAAATCTATACAACTAATATACTACCAAAATTTGTTTTTGGTATGATAATTTCTCCATATTTCTTCACCCGTAATCCATTATATCGCCATATAGGGCATGTGAAGTCCAAAAATTAATGTTTATGATTTTTTTGATGTGGGATACCACCCTTAATACACTGATAGATGTTGTCAATACACCATTGATGCTGATGAGAGTTTGTGTGAAGATAATGTTCAAGGGGTCATAGTGTTTATAAATTCATACCCCCTAAGGTATATTGTGACCCATAAATATAAGAATTATAGAGAGACACAATAGTACCTAAGTATATCCCCACTGGCGATATTCAATAGTAGGTCATATAACATGGATAGCACTAGAATTCCAAGGTTAACCTGGTTTCTTGATTCTAGGATCGACACCATCATAAGTCTACCCAGTAGATTTTCCATATGCAATTCCCAGATGTGAAACAATAACCCGCTCAAAAAGGGTCTCAAGAATTCCACATATCTAACTTTTGGTTGTGGTAGTTTATGATCTAAACCCACTATTCATACTAGAATTCCTTTAGTATGAACCAATAATAACCTGAAATTACTAAATGCTAAACACCTTGGATGTTATTCTGTTTTTCAAGAATTTTAACCACATATATGTTTAATGAGAGGCTTAGTCATGTCTTGAATGAGATAGTAGGATTGTGAGTTGTGTGATGCCGCAATTACTCTACTAGTGAATAAAAATAATTCTTTACACCTATTAATATCTTGTTTTAAACTTTATAAGCAATGGATTTTAGAAATAATTTTTCATATTGAAATCCAAGAAAACGGATCCTACCGATATTATAAATATCAAAAAATATGACCCTTAAATAGCCATACTAATGGCATAATGTATTGTTTTCTTGACACCACCTACTTAGTAGCTGTGATAGTGTGTGTGAATGATGATGAATATTTATTTAGTAAATCTAAACTACCAAATACAATCCTATATGATGTAGCTTGACTTCATATTCCATAATGTTTTAGTGTACACATTATGACCTTTCACACTCATCTATGCAATACCCCCACATCATATATTATTTTCTTCATAAATGGCCATCCAATTATCTAAAAAGATTTCTTTGATGATTTTGGAATAATAAGGATGTAAAAAATAATTTTTTATAAGCTCCATAGTTATAGTTCTGGAATAGGGTTTTCAGTTGTGAATGGTTTCAATATATTTCTCCATCACTGTATAACCAGGGGAAACTAAGTTACATCGTTAGAGCTCATCATGTCATGAGATCCATTTTTATGGAGTATTTACATCTATATTTGAATAAATTACATCAAGTAGGATGATTCTATAAAGCATAAATTGACTAATGAGTAGACATTATTTATGTGGTTGTGCCTCTAGAGTCAGCAACACGTTGTTCTTTGACATGACCCTCTTGGGATGGATAATCTCAATGTTTTTCCCATTTACCACATCATAGAACCAATAGTGATGAATATGGTAGTAGAAATGACTTATTCAACTTTTTTAAACCATTTTAGAATTGTTTTAGAGGTTAAAATTAGTTAAATCATGAAACTGAGGTCTATCTTGCATAATTTTTTTTATTTCACACAACTTTTGGATACTTTGGGAAAATATTTATCACTCAAGGGACAAATGTTGGATTGTTCATGCATTTTCACTAAAAATGTAATGCACGAAAAGGGGAATTTCTAGAATATTGTTTCTTGAAATATTAGGGGATTCCTTCAATTGTTTGAGTTTGAAGACATGAGCAGTTTTATGTGGAGTTTGATATAAATTTTGATCTATAAGAGGCCCTATATATCCATTTATAGGCCAAGGACTACTTGGATCATGCAATTTGAATAATTGAGTTACATGATATAGACAAGAGTTTTGTGAAATTTGAGAAAATAATTCATGATTTATTATTTCCTAAAGAATTTGGCCATCCACTTCCAATAATTTTCAATTCTAAGGGGGGGGGGAAACTTTTTAATACCCAAAATTTTATCCCATTCATTAGTAAGAATTCCTAAAACAATAATATGGGGACACATAACCTCTGGAAACGTTTTGGATTAAAGGAGTGATTTTCATGATACTTTTGAGTTTTATATAAAACTATAAAAATTATCACATGTAGTTATACAAAAAAAGTGATTCCAAAGGTCAAAATATCCATTGCAATCCTAAAAATCCTCTAATGGCATTACAATGAATTCCTTGAAACTCAACGTTTCATGAAACAATCTCCAACAATAGAACTTAACCCCAACATTACATGATATATTAATTTTTTCACGATCCTATATGGATTCCATGATCCAGTGCCTTGTGTGATCCAAAATTACTATAAATAGAACATCAAACACCCATTTTCTAAGGTAAACATTATTTTTCTAAGTGGCACACTCTTACCATGTGAAACTCTTTATATCATGAATTCACACATCTAAAGACTCCAATGGATTTCTACAAGTGAAAAAACTTATTAAACAGACCTCCTAATGGTCTTATATAATGCCCACTTATGTTAGATGAAATATTTTCAACATTATTAAATTAATATTTGATTGTTCACAATATATTAATCATTCAATCAACTGAATAATATGACACCAAAAGTTAAATTTCATTTTACATTAAAAATCCACACACCACACTTTTGATAAAGAATATGCTTAATGTAACTATATATCTTTAAATAACTCAAAAGTTATGTGACATGGGTTCTAGGTTTCACCATTCAATGCCTCATTATACATAAAATGTTGACATAAAATTTTAGTAATCTGGTGAAGCAGATCATATCTATAAATGTTTATTAATTCGAATTCCATATGCTAGAACCACATTGTGGAAACTTACACAAAACCCCTTCCAATCAATCATGGGATTGGAAGTGCCCGTTACATATATTTCTAAGAAATGTAACTCTCAAGTCGGACCCCTTATTTGCAATCGGAACAAAGTAGTGTCCCTACATATTCATCCCCAAAAAATATTTGTGTAGTGGACATGTATGCCCATACCATAATATAATTTATGAAAACCAACCATAATTATAATATTTGAGCACATGAAGGATACCTGGATCATTATCTCCTCTCACCCAAATAGATAATGGTAAAAAAATCATAAGTCCTGATGAAATCTGAGCTGAAGTAATTTAAATATCATATCACCAATGACCTATTTGAATAACATTAACTACATGACAATGTCCTAGTTGCAGAACATTAAACTATATAACAGTATATATGGTGCATGATGTTAAACAGCAACCTTATACAATTAGATGAACATAAGATGCCTTTAATGATGAGCTCAATATTCTACATTTCATGAGAATGTGATGAAATAGGTAAAAATTATTATAGGATTTCCTATTCCTCTGGGAAGATCTAGTGAATAATCCCCACACCATCCCTTGATTACACCACTTTCATGATAAAATCATCCTAATTTCACAACATTAAACTAAATGACATGATTCTATAAAAAAATGAACTCTGAACATGAAGTATGTACTTTATATTCAGTTCCTCCATGTAGGGTATGTAGGGATCCTCATGGTGGTTCAACCCTAACTATCCAACAACCGTGTTTCCTATATATAATGAGATTAATTTGGAAATTAGCCTAAAGTGAACCTACAGTATAAAAAATGATACCCACAGACCATTTTTATCCCCCTAAGGAGATGGTATATCCAATGATTTACCAACAATATATATTATACTCAACCAATCACTATAATAATTCGATGCAATTGTAGATTTTAGTATTTTTATAGGATACAAACCTAAGACGAACCTAGTACTTCATGAAAATATATGGGAAGCATCCCCCTTCGACCTAAAATATGTGAGCATTGTCACATGATTTTAAATCATTGTCCAGTCCATTTTGTGGTGAGTTTATATATGAAGCATACCCCAAAATGGTACTAAATATTTGAGTACCCTTACTTGACTTCAAAATAGTGACCTCTGCCGATGCATCAGAAACCCAACCATAGTTAATCAGCCTCATATGACTTAGTTGATGATCCAAAGGGGCCTATAAATTGAGCATAATATGTCTTCTCCATCTACCAAGGTGATGGTCCTATGACGATTCCCCTTATGATGGGAATAAGATCCATTATTTCAAAATAATCAGAAGCCCATATGAGCAGTATAAGATCACTCAGCCCATTCTATAGGTGGGAAACACAAGTTATTACTCTATGTGATGATCATTGCATACCCCCGGTTATTAGGATTGGTTATGTGAAAAGAATAAGTTTCTAGGAGTTAGGAGCACCAGATTCCTCACACAATGAATGTGTACTACATTGTTTGATTAGTGAAATATATCCAAGATAATGAGACATGTTTATAATAATCACTGAATATATCTTTCCTCGTGATGGTCATTAGATGCATCATGTTTTATAATTTATAAGAGGTATTTCATATGCATAATTTTCCCCCATAAGCCCAAATAATTTGTAATTTTATGGATTCACATTATTCCCAAAATCATTATGATATGTAACCACAACCATCTACCACGCTATTGGAAAAATTTGTGTAATTAACTAGAACCCTCTAGAAGATGGAATAGATAATTAGAATCACAAATAAGTATTAGATATCTAAGGGAGTCCTAGACTAGAAGAAAAACTCTATAGAGGGATCTATTTAATAATGATATGACATCCTATCAGCCTATTCTAATCCGAAAGGAAACATTATTCGCCATTGAGGATAAGGCCACCCATTTTTAGAAAGTGGGAATGAAGGGAAAC
The DNA here is from genome assembly GCA_963277665.1 of Viscum album. Lineage (NCBI taxonomy): Eukaryota > Viridiplantae > Streptophyta > Magnoliopsida > Santalales > Viscaceae > Viscum > Viscum album. The sequence goes on from OY728144.1 coordinate 400,145,456, forward strand.
CTGATCATGACTAGACAAAGGAAACATATTCCAGTATTAAAGTGTGCCCTAATGGAGGTGTTGAGAAACAATAATACTGAAATATATTCAATGTATATTTAACATTAATCAAATATTCTTCAATAATTTTAAACTCATCATTCATTGAAATAAAATACTATATTATAATCTCAAGAGTATTTTCACTCTATTTAATGATTTTATTGAGACATCCAATCTTTCCAATATATCCTTATTAATTTTAATAAGTTATTTTTTGACCAATGAAAAATGATATATTTTCAATGAATCATTCTCATTTCTTCAAGGTTGTTTTATCTCATTGAAGATTCATATTTTCTTTAAAATAAACCATAATTTTTATTATAAACTAAAACACTAATTTTACTTCCAGAAATTAATTTCTTTGATAATAATTCATTTTTCTTTACCAGAGGATTTTTAATTAATTTTTAGTTTTAGTATAAATTCATAAGTAATCTTATAATTATAGCCTTTTTAACCATTTTCACTCTCCTCACCACAAGATGACAAATCATGGTTTGGGAGAAAATTATTTTTCTTTGATGGATTACCTTCACTATAAAATTTTCATATATTTCCTACACATTAATGATTTACACCTTATTCCTAATTAAATATATCTTTTATGGTTCATCATCTTTATCTTCGTTATTCTTCTTGTAAAAACTCTCCAAAAAGTTTCCAATAATTCCTTAATTAAAATACATTAAATGTAAATTTCATTTTTTTCATACTTTTTCCATCGTGTATTAATTTTAATAAAAATAAAACAAACTCCCTAAAATTCATGGAATCCTTTTTGTATTAATATCACACATCATGAATATTATTTTATTAAATTTCCATTGGTATTTTAGAAGAATTAATATAAACATCCTTTATCAATGTGTCTTTCTTATCTGTGGATAAGAGTTTTCACAACAGAGAAGTTATCAAGATATTTTTGGTATTATCAATGTTAAAATAATCCAAATTTTTATCCTTTAATGCAAATAGTTTTTAATAAAAACACTTTTGGTGGAATTATCATCAATTTCTATACCACAGTGTAGTCTTTAAGAACTTCTTGATTACTTAAAATCAGGAGAACTGTTTTTTCAATTGAATAAATAACTCATCCTTTGAATCTTATTCTCCCATTTCAATATCACCAAATTGTGCATGGTATGTTTTAAATTATGAATCCTTGACCTTTTCATGTCCTTGATGAATGTCATGGATCTTTCTCAATATTCCATTTTTTGTCTTGGAGTCGATGACTCATGTAAACATTTTATTAGTGAAGGATGAGGGTATGGAATTACATTCTCTTACATGCTTTTAAATATTCTTCTTTTCTTATAATATAAATGATATCTCAAATTTTTGTGTATTTACAATAGTGTTAGTAATATAAATTATATACAATTAAATTTATTAATGATATAGAACCATCCACTCTCTCAATAAATGTAATCATTTTCCATTGAACAAGGGAACACCGTAATTATCGATGAAATTCACACTCTCTGTTGAATTAATAAAAAAATTGAGAATATAATAACATACTAATATCCTCTATAATACCAAGAACAACATCTTTAAAATGATATAATGAAATATTTACTATGTTAGCCATTATTTGATTCGAATTTTTGGGTATATGTGAATGTTTTCTGAACAAAAAGAGGGGGTGAATTAGTGGTCACCAAAATAAAAAAGTTAAAAAATTATTCTCTTTCTAGTTAGGTAATATTATTAATTATTGAAATAAACTGGCGATGATGAGTAATAAAGGGTGAAAAATAACCCACATGTTAGAGAATATTTTTTACAAGTTTCACCCACTCGTTCTATCAACTAGATAATACATGGTGTTCAATGGTTATGATCTCACTCTCTAAATCCTTACCTCATTATCAATAAATAAGTGTATGATAATGGATGAATATGAACATAAAATCCAAGTGAAAGAAAGATAAAACAATTTTCAAAAATCTCAATAAATCTTATTTAATCCTCCTCAAGTGCGTATAAGGTTGGATCAAGAGTGTAACTTTTTTCTTAATGAAGATAATATTGAATTATTGAACGTGTATTGTGATTATTTTAAATTATTAGTGACTATAATTTAATATCACAATAGCAATCCTTCATAAATATAAATTAGATACTAATTGGTGAATATTTAATATTTTTCAAAAATACGCACCCATGGATCGTAAATGTATTGTTCCTCTGGATAATAGTTACAAAATATTCTTATTTCAGAAATATATTCAAAATATCCCATAATGATCTTCCAATTGTGTAATCTTCATAGACATACCCTACATAATGTTTTTTACAACATATGGACCTGAATCATAAGAATGTGTGAGCTCATATTCTCAGTAAGGGTAAACATGGAATATTTTAATTGATCATCATATAGAACAATAAGATAAGAATAAAGAAATGATATTATAAATATAATTATAATGTTCATAACCAATATATAATGGATATTATGCATGATACACGGAATAAACCATAAATATTTCAAAATACATGTACCAAAAGATTAAAAAATTATCATAAATAAAATATGAACCAGATGTTCATGTTATATAACTATCTCACCATCGTAAGTAAAGAAGTAATTTCACATGTCATGGTCAACATAGAATTCTATAAACACATAAAGGATAAGGCATCAAAACATCATTCCCATTTCATATCAGAATATTAATCACTATTTGTTTCCAATAGTGGATAATGAACATCATCATGTTTCCTATAACCGGTCAAGAAAATCGTCTTGCTTCCCATAATCATCTCATGAGATCTAAAATTTTTACCATTTAATTGGAGGGAGTTATAGGTAACACACAAAAAAATTATCCATATTTTTTGTTAAAAAACATTATAAAATAATTATCATGTCGTAACCCATAAAAAAATTCATAAAAATCTCATCATATAATAACCACTGGAAATGAAACAGGTTTCATAAATTTTTTGTTAAATTCACCATATCATAACCGTTATAAAAGATTGAGTTTCAAAAATATCTTTACATCATATTGATAAAGGAAAACCATCCACATAAATAATATGTATGGTACCAATGAATCGTATCCCCAGTAAAATATAAGCATCCCCAAATGTTTTTGTTGTTTGTAAATAATCATTCAATGAAATATCATTAAAAAATTCATTGGGAAAATATACCTTTCCATTGAAATAAATTCTTTTAAATATCAAAATTTATAAAATATTAAGGTAATAAATTTCATATTAAATGAACATGATATAGTTGAAAGTGAAATTTACGTAATTTAGCGGTCCTTGCGGTGGAAAATCTTGTTCATTCCGTACACATTAAAATAATGATTCCTTTAAAAATTTTAGTAAATATAACTAATAAATCATTCATAGAAAGTGAATAACGCTCATTTCATTCTTAATAAAAGTCAAAAAAGTATATAAATTTCTTTAAACGTTCATTTAATAATATTTTGCCTTAACTTAAACCATTTTTAGACAAGATTAACGTAGAAAAAAAAGCGTTTTCGACCGAAGATAGAAATAAATTTATTTTTCTTAAAGAATTTATTTTGGAATTTTTATTTCATAAAGTGGGGAAAGTTAAATTAACCCATTTTATTTAAATAAATAAAATTTTATAATAAAATTAATGAGCTTATTCTTAGGTAGATCATAATATTTATTTATGAGAAATGTAATCTTAAGTAATCTCGATAAACAATGAGATTGTAACATAAAAAATTTACAAATTTGGTAACCTTTTAATTGTAAACCCAATGAAATAAAAAAATTAGGTTTATATTTAAATATATAATAATTTTATTGATAAATTTATTGGAATTATACATACACCACCCAATAGAAATAAGTGTTGTATAAGGCACGTGTCCCATAGAAATAAAAGTTAGATGAAAATAACATATATTAAGTCTTGAATTCATTTGTACACATTGAAAATTAATATATAATAAATATAAGTTTATTAAAAATATGAAATGTTACCATAACCATAGGTATCATAACATATATTATTTATTTATGACCATTTATTACCGATTTATTAATAATTCCTTCTTAAAATCACGTATTGAGTAATAACTACATTATTTTTCATATATGTTATGGTTTTTTATATTTAGTACTTTTACATTGATCATGGTTCCATAATATACATAATATTAAATATGATATAAATATATTATATATTCATTATATATGTACTTATAGTAATCCATTAATGATAGTGATAGAAAATAAACTACACTGTTCATGGAGACGACAGGCTGTACATATGCACGAATGTTGTTTCCATTTTATTAATGCATGAAATGAAAGAAAGATAAAAAATATATTAAATTTATATAATAATTATTATATAACATATATCAAATATTTTTATTAAACAAATCCTTATTACCATCCATTTAAAGCATATGTGAAGAACAAATCGCATCTCTTTGAATGGTGGTAGTCTGTCATTCCCATGAATGATGTTATCGTTTTCGCATGGAATATAAAGTAAGAAGGTGTATGTGATAATATATATATATAAATAAGTATTATAATGTAGTAAATATTATAAAACTATGTTAAATCCATCATTATATCTGGTCCACACATGTGGTGACAGAGAACGAATTTTATTGGTTTGTGATGCATTAGTCAGTCGTACACAAGATTAACAATTTCATTTCCCACATTATGTGAAATGATATGGATATATTTTATTACAAAAAAAATTATTATTAAATCATATATACTAGACTAATTATATTTTAATTTTTAAGACATGAATGAAGGTGGAAATATAAAAATTAAAAAGAAAGATTTTATTGAAGACAATTACCTTCACTTTGAAAATATTCCTTTGGATATCTTATTAAAGATAATAAGATTTGTCTTATTGGTTCAATATAATCTTAATAACACGTATATATAAATTTCGGAGGGAATATTTCTTGGTTTTTCAGCCCAAATATATTATTAGGCATGAATAACTAAGGGGAGGGGCCTCTTTTATAATAGAGGAGGAGTTATACTTTCGTAAATACCCCAAACTATTCCATAATGAGAAGTCACTCTCATTATATGTCCCTATGTATTTTTTTTTAAATTAATAAGTGATGGGATTATATGGTCTATCAATACAAAAACCACAAAAAATACATAATTTTTAAAAATGATGTACCTAAATCTCTATGTTTTCTCACTTTTTGCATTTTATTTTTTAGCACAACAACAAGTCTCTTTTAAATTAACCAAGATACATTATACTTTATAACATTAACTATAATTATAATCATTGTATAATTATTAGATACTTATTATAAATTTTAAATCCAATTTATTAAATAAATATCCATTGGGTGTTGAACATTAATTTTAACACATGCATATGTAATGCACAAAACCCCTTTTAACCATAACCGCAATAATTAAATTTTTTATCTTTTTTAATATTTATTAACACAAATTACATTGAAAGTATGATATAATATATATTATTCTGATTCCAAATACAGAATATATATTTTTTCAAATTAATTCATAGAAATGTTACATTTAAATTTAAAATAAAACCCACAAAACACGACAGAAATGTCGTTTTCCAAAGTGAAAATGTTTTTGTGTACCGAAATTTTTAATATTTGAATTCTACATGAAATTTATTCCAATGAACTAAATTATATTAATAAATTTGTAATATAACTAATTTTATGTTTAAAATTATATAGAATATTATGGATCATGTAACTTTTTTAAATGAATAGTAACTTTTTTATAAAACTCAATATGTTTTTTTACTATTCATCAAAAAAATATTTTAAAAAAATTATAAATGATTGTTTCTATAATAATCCTGGCATGTAGATTAAAAGAATAATGTTTATTTTCAAAATATTAGAAAATTAATTTAATTATTTTTTAATAAATACATTATTTGAGAAAATTATATTTTTTGAATAATATAAAGACATTACTAAAATTTAAGTACTTTTTTCATTAATATATTTTCTTTATAAAAACCAATTAAAAATTATATTATTGTTTTTTATTCTCATTCACATTTTAATATTTAAGGTATATGTTATTATGGTCTTCTTTAAATAATTATATTAATTTAATAACATAGTTCGTTAAAACTATGTGTTGTATGTAACACAAGCTATCAAAGATATTGATTTTTTTTTGATTTTTTTTGTAAAATATCGAGATGTTACATTATACCCCCCATTAAAATTAATATCACCATTTGAATTTTTTCACACAGGAAAATCAAAACTAAAGATAATTTTTCCTCATTACATACTCATGTTTCCCTAAGCTTCCTAAAGATGATATATTCACCACAAAACATTGACGAGGCTTGTGGTCGTGTTTCGTAGCACATTATCTGAACGGTACAAAATATTCACTAGTTTTTCTTTAAAGGGAATATCATTTTCCAGTTGTAAGACCTCTAGATATGATACATTGTATGGGTCAATTATGTAATTCATTAGGAGAGATAAATAGAACACATCATGTAATTGACACATCTTCAGTAGAATTTCCAATCAATAAGCTACCATCCAAATACATTGATTAATTTAAAAGGGAAAGATATACCTAGGTCTAAACTTTTATTTCTTCCCAAATTCCACAAAAATGTTCCATGGATAAATTTTTATAAACACCTTGTCACCAAATTTAAATTTTAGATCAAACCAACGATTTCGAATAAAAAATTTCTATCAACTCTAAGTGGTATTGAAGTGATTATAAATATATATAACATTTTATTCATTTATTCATCTAATATAAGTCCCAATATATTTATTTCTCTAACTATAACCCAATATATTATATTTATACACTAGTTTCCTTTTTGGTCTTTATAAGGATCCACATAAATGTTTGACTGAAAGATATTGTTATAAGAAAACTCAACAATTGGACGGTGTCGATCTCAAACACCATTATAATACATGGTGTATGATCATAGAATATTCTCTAGGGTTCTAATTATTCTATCATACTGGACATCTTTCTGGGGATGATATATTGTTTTGAAATGTAATTCTGTATCTAAATACTATTGAATGATTCTACAAAACCATAAGGTAAACCTTGAAACCCAATTAGAAATAATTAAATTCATTACACCAATAAACATTACCAAATTTATTAATGTATATCATATCATGATGGTCTTGATAAAAATATTATCTATTAAAAATGAAGTGTTCTGACTTCACAAGGTGATCAGTTAGACCCATATAACATTTTTTACATTATATGTTTTTGGGATTCAGATAAAAAAATCTATTGTGATGGTTTCCTATTTCGATTTAGGTATGGGTAATGTTTGTACCATCCACCATGAATTTTTTCTTTAATCATTAGCTTAATAACATACCAAGAACATATAAATATTTTATACAATTTCTCTCTTTATGCCATCCCACCATGTATACTCTTTCAAATATCTATTTGTATTTTTATTTCCTGGATAAATATAGAATGAAGAACTATGAGATTAATCTAACCAAACCTCTCTAAAATTGAGTGTGGATGAAACACATTGCTGGTTCTAAAACCATATCATTCTATTATAATAATGGTTAAAAACATGAAGTTTTGACATTCTTATATAGATGTACATATTCTTTCGGGGCCTATTTAATATTTACGTGGATATATGGCTGAATACTCATTTGAGAGAGATATAATTTCTACTTTTCCTAAAATGTTTTCTGATCCATCCTTTTGAAATCAATAAATATTTCATCATCTGTAACCCTGATCATAAATTAACTAGAATGATCCTTTTGTCTCAAAGTATCGATCACCATGTTCCATTCTACATGATGGCAATGTATTTATTAGTCAATAAATTTCTTTATTTTCAACCATCTTCTATGTCACATGCTCAATTCCTTATACGTGAATATATACTTTAAAATTTTATGATCAGTATATATATCACACTTTTCTATATAATGTTAATACCTATATATCTTAAAATAAAAAATTACCATCACTAAGTCCAAATCATGAGTTCAGTAATTTTTCACATGATCTTTCAATATATATTATAAATAGGATATAAAAATTTCATTCTTCATGATAACATATACCAACCCCATAATTAATGCATCGTTATAGATTTCAACCCTTCTCTATTATAGGATAATGTATGCATAGTTGTGCTGAATAATCTTCTCTTTAGTTCCTTGAAATTTTTCTTAAATTTATCAGTTCATACGATCATAGCTACCTTTTATATTTACATATTGATTAGATTAGATAATAATTAAAAACTCCCCAAAAACCATTGATAATATCCACATAAACAAAGAAAACATTAAAAATCATTTACCGTGGTTGGTCAAGGCCAATGTTTATTAGCCTCTAACTTTGATGGATCCATTGATATATCCATGATAGATTTTATATAACCCAAAAATAATATATTTTGTATAAAAAATTCAAAATTTGTAAATTTTACATACAACTTATCCTTACACCGTGTCCTCTGTACAATTCTAATGTGTACGTAATATTCATCCATTCACTTGAAATATATATGAATATCATATATATGTTGGGTAATAATGTCTATGAAGAATAAAAAAGAGGGAGTGGATTATGTTTTTTTTTAAATTATGATAGATGTAAACCATCCCACTTGAAATGAATTGATCCTTTCGTTATCCAATAATGCTGAATGAGAAGAATAAATAAAAAAAGGAAAAGAACCCAATGATGAATAGTCATTGGAGGCACAAAAACTATCTTTTACACTCCACCAACACTCCACACCATGATTTTGTTTATTTTCACTAGTAGAAAATCTTATCCCAATATGTTAAAATCCAAAACTGAGTGCAAAAAGTTAAGACCATACAAGGATTTTATAGGGTCTTCTGGTTCTTTTACAGGGAACTAAAATAACTAGAGTTTATTATGAGAAGATAAAACTCTTCCATGAATTATTCTATGAAACCAATACTCCAAATAAAATATATGAGATGATTTTTTTTTTCAATAGGTTTAGCTCAACATTTTAGTAGAAACAAATAGATGTAGATGATCTGGAATAATTCACATCAGTAACATCAAAATAATCTTCAATGTCGTACATGATTCTTCATATTTGATCATAAGAAAATAGATCAGATAATGTCTCTCAGGATTCCTTCTTCTTTTTATCATAATATTTTCAGTATGTCCAAATAATATTTATATCTTCTTTAAAATGATGAGTAGAAAAATATTTCAGCACTATATTATCATCAGAATTTTCATTTCTTTAGTCTTTTTGGCATTTTAACTTCATTCTAGAGATAGATATATATAAAGAATTAAAATATCTCAATAACTAATATCCTTTTCCATCAGATATTAAAAATAAATAGATTTAATAGTTTTTCTAAATATCCCATGAATATCATAGGTTTACTGAGTATTCGTGTTGAATAAATCTCTAATAAAAGCATTCAATTTAAGTTCAATAAGAATTTCAATAAAATATGCATAATAATAGCACCATTAAATGATTAAAAACTCTATTTTAAATCCATTCAATAATAGTTTAAATATATTTAGAATAGTTCCTAAAAATTAGTAGCATGATGTTATTGTAAATTCAAATATTTGAAATTGAATAACATGATATCCTCTGACATTGATAAAAAATGTTGTTAGAATAAAATTTCTTTTTTCTCTCCAAATAATGATCCATCAACATTTAAATCTCCTCATCCATAATACTTTTCATTTATTATAATATATCAAACTGACAAACTCCAAAAATAATTCTATTTAAGAATTTATCATATAGTAATACAATGAAACATATAAAATAGAGCATCATGGGATACCTAAACCCCATTCTCTACTTTCTGTATATTTATCCTTTTAAATATTTATTCAATTCAAACATGGAGTAAAAATATTAGTTTATTTATTTAAAAACCATATTGAGTTCCCCTTTCTCATGATCATTTTAATTTCTACAATCCTTTGTGAATCCTAATTATTTAGCTTGTTTATCTTCTTAAGAAATGAGAAGGTGTTCAACAAAACATATTTCCGCATCATCATCCCCTGGATTCATGTGAGGATTCTTGTGGTATTTATGTAGAAGAATTATAATTAACATTTACTTATTTTTAGAATTATTTATCATGATAAATATATTCTATGATCCTCTACAATATGAGACATATAAACATTCATTTTCGATCATTTTATCATTTAATCAAGATGGAAACACAAATCTAGTTTCCATCATGAAACATAGAATCCAGACCTTCATTTTTATGACATATAATATATCACCATTTTATCAGGTGATGTATCCCCATGAATATAACATTATGAAATACACAACATTTTATGTAGAATGAAAATTTTAAAATAAATACTCTAAAATATCAGTGCATAATTGCTCAAAATTCAATATTTTAGATGAAAAAGTTTTCTAGGAATTTAATCACTTTGGATTCCACATTTAAGTTTGTGACAATATGCATAGAAGGATGAGTTTTGTTTTTTAGTAAAATAATATATTATAAAAATAGTAAATTGGGAGAAATTCTACCTAGAATATAGGTTTCATGAATGTAGGGATCATGAAAGTAGCATTGTCAAATTTAGGGTTGATTTCCAACAGAGCATAGGGTTCACTGAATTCTGGGTTCAAGAACATAGGGTTCATTAAAAATGTTTGGTTCATGAACCGTAATTTTGTATCAAATGTAGGGTTTTAAACATTGGTTTTAACACAACTATTGGGTTTATTGGACATAATTTCCCTTTCTCAAATGCTGGGATTCACAGTTTACAAAGTGGGTTTCATAAAACGGAACAACATCACGTTAGATACCTAAATCATTTTTTAGAACCCTTTAAAAACATATTCATCCTTCTACTGAGAAGAATTATATTTAGTTAATATTATTATAATTCTAATGGATCAATAATTTAATCAATACAACTTCAACATCTCTAAATATCTTTGATAAAAAAAATCAATAATATACTAGAAAAAATGTAGTTCTGAAAATTCATCATAAATCTTGTAGAAATTTACATTCCATCAAAAAAACATTTTTGGACTTCAATTTAAGCTCAAGAAATTTAGATAAACATCTTGTATTTCCATGCTAATGTGTTTCAAGTGATTAATATATATTTATAACTTTCAGTAAATAAAATAAAATATGTTTTCAAATTTGTTCATTCTAGAGTTTCAAATCTACTACAACATATTCAGTGATTTTTATGCGCACAACAACATCATTTTCAGACGTCCTCATAAACCAAAAATGATGATCTAAATTTATTATTTATATGATGGTATAATGATAACACAAATACTTTAATTTATCTCGAGATATCATCAAATTTCATGGGGAACTTTAATATTAAAACTTCAATGTTACTTGAACATCTTTTAACTACTTAGGTGAAATTTTTCACCATCAAAACAACATAATCGAATTTCAACATTAAAAATAAAATGAAGATAGTGTTATTATATTTAAAATATAATAAAATCAGTATGAGTATGATAAATATTTCTTCAGATATAAAATAAAAACCATGACATACTAAATCCAAATCACTTAAATAAAATCATTAGAAAAAAAGAATTATGGGTTGAAGTAATTATCAAAACTAAACCAAGATGAGAATGAAAAAGAGAAACAACATATTCTCTCCATTATTTTTAATTTTAAAACCATAATTCCTTCACATATTTTCCCCCCATTTTAGTAAGGAACAATTTGAGTTCTTGATTATATTAAACAATATAATATATTTACCATTTTTAAATAATAGAAATTTGAATTTTAAGTATAATTATTAAAAATATTTAAAATTTCAAATACAATATTTTCATTCCACTTTTCAATATATAAAAAATATAGGTTATTGAAAAATATTTTCTTAATACATGAAGTTATATAAACTCCCTCCCTAAATTCATGTTTCCTTTAAAAAGATAAAAATATATAATCAGGGATCCATGAAAACATATGTAATATTATTCAATGAATAGAGAGGGTTCATAAGGAATATATTAGACCACTTCATTCATACCATCATAATAAAACATTTAATCAAATTCTATATGTTGAATTAAATCCCCTTAATACGTAGTATTGTTATAAAACTTATTCAATGAATTTAAAAAAACTATTTTCCATGAATTTTATGTAAATAAAAGTATTTTAAAATAATTTGATATTGAATATTTAAAAATTTATTTTTTCACATTTTATAAATGACCAGAACATTGTAATCTAATAATTGAACAATTAATCTCATATATTCATTGATTAATTTCTCAAAGACACCTAATTTAAAATGTATGATATTAAGTACATGTCTACGCACAAGATAACCATTTATATAAAATCAAATGAGTAAGATTTATGGTCATTAGATAATATAATATTTTAAAAAATTAATTTATATGATAAAGGATTAGTAGGATTATTTAATAGTTTAATCATAATGATAATTAAATATAGATAAAAAGATAAATAATCTAAATTTTTTATCCACTATGTAAAATAGACAGTGCAATGATTATTGAAAATAAAATACTTCCTAGCTAAATTGTTCCCACTGTAATGAAGTATAATTTAATTTATTAGGAAATATAAATATATTAAATTTCCATAATTTTTAGGTAGCCATATAGTGATGTCACATTGAATTCTAATGTAACATACCTTCAAATTATAAAATACAACATTGTTTTGGTACCCATATACTCTTGGGTTCGGTATTGTTAGCAATTAATCATTTTTGTAAAATAATATGTTTGTTTTCATAAAAAATATTATAAATAAATATAGATAATTAATTTAAACAATGACCATGCTTGAAATCACACAAATTATGTTTTCTAAAACTATAGTCATCAGAATAATCTCCATTAATATGACAATAAAAACATTTAACAGTAGAAATTCATTTTCTGTTCAAACCGGGAACAAAATAATTATTATATTGTTTTTGATATTCCCCATTATTAAATATATCGAGTTTTCCTTTGTGAATTTTATTTTTACCAAGTATTTGATTTAGGTAATACTCTCCTTAATAAGAAACTAGAATATTACATTAAATTATCAGCCTCATCCAATAATTCATTAATTATTGTTTTACGCATGTCATAATTTTTTTTTGAATCATTTGATATTAAATTAGAAATTTGATTTTAGAATATTTAACTAATAATTGAAATAGAATCATAAGAATTTATAAGTTTTATATTCTCTTTATTTAGGGATTCAAATTTTTCATGAAGCATAAATAAATATTTGTGATGTTTATCTTGAAAAATATTTTCTGAATCAGAACATCCAAATTACGATGATTGTACCTCCTCAACGTGACCTGCAATACTTTAATTTTTGTTTTGATTTTCCTAGCAACATTATATTTTTTTGTAGATTCATTTCTTGAATAAAAATGACTATAATCAGAAAATTCATCAATCAAAACCTTGAGTGCATAAATTTACTCTTTGATAGAAATATGATTTTCAGTATCTTCTAGTAACTCAGCTTCACACATCTCAATCAAAACCTATAATGCCTGGTTTTTTTTTGAAATTATATTTTCCAAGGCGTCATCATAATTTTTAACATCTATCAATTTATCAGTTATTTCATAAGAAAGTTCAATTTTCTATCACATCTCATATGTATTATCACATTGAGAAACATGATTAAATTCGTCAAGACAAGGTCCACATATTATATCATTAATATCTCAAGAATTAATATCATATTTAGATTCTTTATTTCATCCCACTTTTCTAGGTATACATAGATTTTATAAGTTTTGAAAATATTCATTTAAATTTTGAAACCGATATTATTCAAATATATAGTCATGTGAGATTTTCAGTATCTATAAATATCGACATTAAAATAAGTAGCATTGATCATCGACATACAATATCTATGAAAAACCATTGAAATTTTTCTTTAATTTAATATTTATCTTAGGATTGTTAGATCCAAAAGAAATATTCAATATTCCAAAAGTTTCCAAGCTTTTATATTACTTGTTAGGTATCCGATAAAAACAAAATAATTTTAAAGGGTTTACATAAAGTGAAATATATAAATCGATCAATTCCTCTGATACTTCTTGATGGTTTCGAAAAAAAATAAATTTCTAGAATGGTAAATACCCATAATAGAGTCTAACCCATAGTACAACTTATTGGTATTAGATAGAAATAAAAGGGTTTCCAAAAATAGAAATTTTTACAATAGATATCACCCTCTAATAATACTTATTTGGATGGAATGGATATGAAGAATATAGAATAGGGGTGGTAAATTGTGTCATTTTAAAAATATTGACATATTTAAAATGAACCTCCTAAAATAAATCAATCCTATCCTTCTCTCTTACAGTGGATAGATCTGTTGAAATTAATAAAGGAATTGAAAACAACTATTTCTAGTTGTTTGGACCATAAAAGTATCCTAATCCACTCTACCAACTCTCTACTCCTTGAGTTTATTGATTTTCACTAGTAGGTCCTCTTATCCCAAAACCTTCAAATCCACAATTGAGTGGAGGTAGTCGAAACTTGACAAGGATTTAATAGGGCCTTTTGTTTCATTTATAGGGAACCAGAATCACCCCATCATAGTCCAAAAAGCTGAAATTATACCATGATAGAGTCCAATCAGACGATTGTCCAAATAAAATAGATGATAAGATTTTTTTTGAAATCGGTTTATCTAACAGTTGTACCACAAAATGATAGATTTATATGATATTCAATAACGCACAACACCCACAGGAAAATAATATTCAAATTTGAACTTGATTCTAAATCATTACACAACAACAAATAGGTTAGAAAATGTCTATATGGCTTCTTTATTCTATATGTCGTGAGAGACTAAGGATATGCAATGAATATTTCTCTCTAATTTTTAATTAGAAGAAAAATAAATTTTCAGCATTGTATTTTAATTATATTATTCACATCTCCTCTCTTCTTCATATTTTATTTTCTTAAAAAAGACATATATATATTTAGAGAATAAATATCTAATAGTAACTGATCAACTTTTCCATTAGATATTCATAATTAATGGAGTCAATATCCTTCATAAAAATCCCAAGAATAAAATAGAATTGTTGACTCTTTATTCATGTAGAATAAATCTCTATTAAAATAATTCTATATAATTTGAATAAATATTCTTGTAAAATATAAAGAATAATATCTATGTTGAATGATTTGAAACACCCATTTTAATCAATTGAAACATCATTTAAATATTATCAAAACAGTTCATCAGAATTTTCATCACATTCCAAATGTAATTTCAAATTTTTTATTTGAATAACATTATATCCTCTCTCTTTTCTAGAAAAATTACTTTAGAAAAAACTATCATTGTTTCTCTCTAAATAATGCACCATAAACTTTGAAATTTCATCATCTATAGTCCTTTAAATTTATTATAATTTATCCCACTCTTAAACTACTAATATAATTTCATTTACAAATGCAGTAGATTGAAATACCATGAAACATATACAATAGAGTATATTGGGATAGTTAAACTCAGTGATCCTTTTTCTATATATTTTACCCTTAAAAAATTTATTCATTCCAAACATACAAATAACAAATGAGTTTCACCATGTCAAAAACATCTTGAGTTCCCCCTTTCTTATGTCCCTATACATATCTCAAATCATTTGTGGAGACTTATTTTTCATCTTCATCATCTTCTTAGGTAATGAGAATGTGTTCAGCAAAACATATTCCACCATCTCTATCCTCCGTTTCGTGTGATTTTGAAGAATTATTGTTGTAATAGTTCTCCTTACCATGTCCTCATTTTCAGAATGGGTTATCCTAATAAATATATTCTATGAGCCTCTGTAATATACAACAAATAAACATTCATAATGCATCGTTACATCATTTTAACATGGTGGAATCATTACCTATGTTTTCATCTTGAAAAAGTGGATATTAACATTAATGCTTCGGCACATAACAGATCACCATTTAATTATGTGATGTATCCACATGAAGATAATTTTATAAAATATATATTATGTCATGTATTAGTAAAATTTTCAGCAAACACTCTAATGTATTAGCACATAGTAGGTTACGATTCTATATTTTAGTTGCAAAATTATGTTCTGAATTTAATATCATTGGATGAAACATCTATGCACGTAAAGATATTCCCAACAGAATGAGGTTTATTATTCAGAGAAATAACACAAGGAATCAATGGGAAATTATGGAACATTCTTCTCAGAATGTTTGTTTCAAGAACATACGGTTCATAAATGCATGGTTTATGAACAAAAAATTGTTGGGTCCTCTAAAAGTTGGATTCATGAATGTAGGATTCATCATCATTGTATGGTTCATGAACCATAAATTTTCCAAAAAAATATAGCTAAAAATGTAGGTTCTAATAAAAAAAAATTGAATTATTACCCATACATTCCCTTTCTCAAACGCAGGGTTTCACTATTCAGAAAGTAGGTTTCATAAAACTGGATACCTTAACTTCAAATACTTCAATGATATTTTGAGACTAAACAGTCAATTCGGCCTCTGTCATAAAATAACTATATTTGGAAAATATTTATATATTTCTAAAAGATAAACAATAAAATCAATCATACTTCTAAAGCTCTAGATAACTTTCAAAATTATAAGGAATAAAATTCAAGAATAAATGTAGTTGTGAAAAAGAATAATAGAACATTGGAAAATTTATTTCACATCCAAATGAATATTTTAGACATTGATATAAACTAATGAAATAAATATGATCATCTTTTATTTGAATTCCACAATTTTTCAACTGATTTTTATATCTATAGAACATGAATTAAATCAAATATAGTAGGTTTTCTAATCTATTAACTATAGAGTTTCAAAACTATTGTATCCACTTTAGGGATTTTTTATATAACCAAAACCTAATTTCCAAACATATTTATAGAATAAAAATGTATATATAAATCTATTTTATATCCAATGGTATATAAAAAAACAAATATATTACCTTTAGCTTGATATATAATCAAAATAGTATATTAATTTAATCCCACAACATCAATATTACATGAAGATCTTGTAACTGTTTCGATGGGGTTTTTACCCACAATACAACTAAATTAGATTTGGACATTTACAAATGAAATGATGATAATTTTATTATCTTTAAAAATGAACAAACTCAATATGATTATGATAACTATTTATTTATATATAAAATATATACTATGACATAATAAATCTGAAACACTTAAAAATCATTAGAATACAAAGAAAGATGGGTTGAATTAATTATCAAAACTAAACCATGATTAGAACGAGAAGGAGAAACTCTACACTGTATATATACCATAAAACGATGAAGGTTTTCACTAAATAATATAATAATTAAATTCATAAATAGATCTGGGAAATTAGAAATACCAAATGGGATCACTATATATTCATAGTCTCCATACCTTGTATGGAATGCTATCTTTGGTATATCCTTTATAACCATCAATTAATGATATCTAGAATGAAGTTCAATATTGGAAAAGAATTGAATTATAGTAATTTGGTCAAAAAATCATTTATATGGGGTATATGATTATTTTTCTTGATATTGGTCTTCTTATGTTCCCAATAATCAATATAAATTCTCATCGATCCATCTTTCTTCGAAAAAATGGATAGGTGCACACAAAGGTGATGCACTTGGACAAATAAATCAATAGTCAAGATTATCCTGGAGTTTCTTGTCCTATTATTAGAACTAAATTGGTTCCATTATATATAAAATACTAGAAGTAGGTTTTGAAACAAGCATGAGTTCTATAACACTGTGATATTTTATAAAATATATATATATTCAAATAAATTTAATTTCTTTGATTGCTTGAGTTAGAGGAAACAATAATTTCAAATGGACCATGGCATACTATTAAAATATTATAATTTAAAATAGTAGTTACATTATATATGTTGGATTGGTGTGTATATATAAGAATAATTAAATTATTAAATTTTTTTTTATATATGCATAAAGATAATTTATTGATTTTTAATTGATTATAAATGAAAAAAATCATTTCAAATAAAAATATATATTATTCTATGAAATATTATTATTGAAGAAAACGTTTTTTAATAAATTTAATTTATCTATATTGGTGAATGATTTTAAATTTATTTATATATTAATTAATAGATCAAATTTTCTATACAATAAAAAAAATATTTTCTAAGCATTGGATAAGAATAAAACATGTTTTATTATTAAATATGCATTTGTTCTAAACAGTAATTTTGTTCCATTTTTCACTTAATTAAAAATTAATTTATCTCTTTTATAGTTATTTAATTAGATAATATGAAATATGTATTTATAATCAAGATTTTAATGTTTTTAAATTATGCCTCTTTAATTTTTTTCAATATGAATAATAATTATGGTAAAATATATTACCTTAGAAAATGGAAATGGTGTTAATCTAGGTTAAAAATATGAGTCAGGCCAAAATTATTCATCCAAAATCATATTGTATGAAGTTAATTATATATTTTATACCTTAGTCTCAACTTTTATTTGGTTAATGGATATTTTTCTAGGAAATTGATTTATATATTATGTAAATCAAAGAATGTTAAATAATATTTCTCTGTTAATTTTTAATATCAATTATGTGTTAATGTAGGAAAAATGTATATTATGAACAAATATAAGTGTTTATTTGGAGATTAATAATTTTTTGGTCATGATATATTTTTTTATATGTATATATAATGACCATAAATTCATGTGCAACATCAATACAGAATGAATCCATTTAATTGAATATATAATAAATGATGTTAAAAATATTGAAGGTTTTATAATTTTAATGAGTTAATGTGACCCAAGATATTTATAGATCTATATGAAATATTAGGGAAGTTTGAAAGCATAAGATTAAAATTTTTCCTATATATATAGGTAGTTAAAGATAAATTTTAGGACATGTATCCAAGTTGACAATAATTATATTTTATCAAAATAATATGTAGTAAAAATGGTTAAAAATCCTAATATTCTGGAAATAAAAAAGGTTGTTATGATATGGTCTAAAATGTCGTAAATTGTATAGTTATGTTCCAATTTAAACCAACAAAGAAAAAATGAAAATCTTGTAATATTGAAATAATTTATTACCCTAGTTAAAATTAAAATACACTACTAGAAATGTTTTTTATACCTACGGTTTGGAACATTGGGTATAGCCCATAAAATGATCAGATCTTATGTCGTTGATATAACTCTATGTTATACCCACAGTTTGAAAATGCTATTTACATGTTTATGAACCCTGGTAATAGGTTTATGTGAAATTTTCCACCATATAAATAACCATATACCCACGGTTTTGAAAAAGGGGCTATAAGATTTAGAAAAATTCTTACTGTTGGATTTGAACCCAGGACTTCCACTAATGAATCCAAGCACCTAACCACTACACCACATATGATTATTGGTATAATAATATATATTTACTAATATATATATTTATATTTTAGACCATGTAAATAGGTTGAAATTTTTATTAATATGTGTTCCCCCAATAATTATTTTCCCACACAAATTTGTGGAATCTATAGACACAATTTATAAGAATTGTTGCTATAGGGATGGCCTATACCCATGCTTCTCGGAGAATAAGGGGCGTAGCATTTCAACCAAAACCTATAGCCATGTTTTTCAGATATGTATGGGTATAGGTTTGACAAATTTCCATTTTTTTTGAATAATTTAATGTACCGGTCTTGAACCAAATCTTATACCCATGTTTTTTGAAAAACATTTGGTATATGGGTGACCTGTACCCACGGGGTTCGAAAAAATCATGGGTATAGTTCTTGAACAAAGCACTATACCCACGGTTTTTGAAAAACAATAGGAAATATATGAAATAAGACCCATACCCTTGATGTTTCGAATACTATGGGTATTGGGGTGACCTATACCCATAGTTTTATTTTCAAAACTGTGGGTGTAGCCATGTTTTCCAGTAGTGATGGGTGGGTTCATCAAAATTATAATGTCTAAAATTTCACCAAAACATGTATATATTCTATTATTTAATGGGATTAAACTCCTATAACACCATAGATTCTAATACCTCTCCATTTATATGTAATTGTATTGAGAATAAATTTATAATAATTTTTCCTTTTGAGAAAGTAAAAAAGGTCCCCTTCACCTCAATTATAAAAAAAAACATCCTCCCTCTCTTATTCACATGACATTGAGAATTTTAGATAAACGAAAAATAAAAATTTACCAGATCCTCTTCTTTATCTTCAATATAGATGTGCTGGTATTCCAAAAATAGAAATCATAGAGGCCTAATAGAGATATAATCGAGTCACTTCAAAGAAGAATAAATAACCGTCATTAATCACTATATTTTTATACTATTCTTTACATTATATAAATACTTGATATTATCATAACACGATAAATTATGTACCCTAAATATTTTTAATTTTTAGTATGATTTTTAATACACCATTATACACCCACATTTTCTATTTAATAGTATGAAAAAGTATTGCTCAGGCGTACATTCATCTTACCGTCACAATGTTGCGATACAATTCATTTTTCTTCACCATAATTTATGGATGGGTATTATTATGGTTTTAATGTTTATATATGATATTTATGATATAATTACACTTATTAAATTTTAATACTAAATATACCTGCATACCATAAAATCATTTGGGAAACGATAACATCATTCATGTGTACGTGTGGACTACAATCTCTACAATGTAATGTGATTCGTTTTACATTTATCTTTTTTTATGATTTTATTAAGAATTAATTTTATGAATATATATGAAATGTATGATATCATAATAATTATATAAAGGTAAATTTTTATTTACCTTTCTTTTATTCCATCGGTAAAAAAATTGAAACATCATTCAGGCATGTGTACAACCACTACTATAAAACAATCCATTAAAAATTGTTTCCTTTATCAGTGTTGATAAAGGTTCCCTTTATTAGTTCCTTTTAGCACAGTTATAGGGCAACCATTATCGGATCTTTTCATTAGAGCTGATAAAAGGCACCCCTTATCAGCGTTTTATTTTTAGTGCTAATAAAGGGTACCCTTTATTATTGCTTTGTTTTCAGCACCGATAAATGGATCCTTTATCAGCCATTTTTAGCCCTGATAATGGTCTTGATTAAAATTTAATAATAAAAAAATATTAAAAATTCATTTTGACAAAAAATAATAAATTTTTTATCAATTAAATATTTATTAACAGAAATAAAAAAATTTGATTATAATATATAAAAACTATAAATACTAAGAAATATACCATATTAACTATATATATATGTGTCTGTAAAAATAAAATTAAACCAATAAAAAATAAAAATAATTAAATTAAGAAAAATATTAAAAAATTTATTTATTAAATTATTATTGATAATATTAATAAAAATTATAATATATATATAACGGTATTAAATTATGATTTATATAATAAAAAATATTTATGATTTACATAAAATAAACATATATTTAGTGAAGAATTGGTTATAATAAAAAATTAATATGAATTAAAAACATTTCATAATTGTATCGGGTAATAGACTTAATTGAATGCCGTTTTATTTTTCAATTTAACATAATATTTCTGTACTTTTGTCACATTTTAGTATTCATTTTATAATTTCATTATCACATGACACATTTAATATATCATGTCTTTAATCGGTATTTTTTATTTATTTTTTATTATTTTTATTACCATTAGGTACTAATTCAATTTTAACAATTTTTTTTTATTTTTTTGGTATTTTAATCAATTTATATTATATATATATATATTTAAATATTTTTAATATGAATTCATATTTATTTGAAAATAAATCCATATTTTGAAATTTATTTTATTTAATTAATAAAATGTATCCATTTGTTCAATATTGTAAATTTTTATGTCTATTTGATTATTCGATTTCACTATCTTTTAACGTGCATGAACTTAAGATTAAATATTAATTAATAGTGTTAAATAAATAAATATAATAAATATTTATAAATAAATATATTTTTAAATGAATATTTACTATATTTATACATTTATATATTTTTCAACATAAAGAAATAAATATTAATTTAAAATAAATTATTTATATTATTATCAATATAATTTATATATTTAAATAATTATTAATTTATAATAAATTTATTTAAATAATGAATATATTTACAATAGAGATATTTATATATATTTATTATATATGTATATATATCATTATAAAAATATATATAATGATTTAATTATTTAAATATATTGGAATTAATTTTTAAAAAAGTATTTATATATTTTTAAATAAATATTCATGAATTTAAATAATTATAAAATTATAATAAATATATTTAAATAATGAATATATTTACTATATTTATATATTTATTTAATATATATATATATATAATTATATATATATCAATTTATTTATTTATAATTATAAGTATAAATCCTTTATCATCTCTTAAGTAATAAGCCCGGATAATAGACATCTTTATCAGCTTTAATTAATTTTCCATTGATAAAAGGGATCTTTTTAAATAATGATGAAAGTGTCCTGATATATTTAAATAACCCTAACCAATCGTGAACTAGTCGTTATATCTGAATCTTTCCACTGAAGGCACGTGATGCTGGTGCTGCTCCTCATCGAATCCAAGATCGAATCACAGATAAAATAAATTATCAAAAAATTATAAGGCTCAAATCCAAGGCATAAATGATTCAAGGGTTAAATGAATCCAAGGATCGAATGAACTCCATGTTTGGAAATATCTATGATTCTCTTGAATGATTCAATGCTTCAATCCATGGTATGTTATTTTCTCCTCCTCCTCAATTGTTGATTATTTTTTTGTCGATATTTATATTCATTTTTTAGATCATTTTTTTTTATTCATTAAACATCTATTTATTCTCATGCATTAGTTTGATAAATGATTCCCCTTAAAAATATTACTTGAAATTGATAGATATTGGTGAAATTATATGGAATGACTTAATGACCACAAGGCATGTAGAATGGGGTTCTCTTCATTCATTCATCATAATGAATGTGAAATCCAAGGGTTATTCTACTCATTTGTGGGATTCCTCCTCCCATCGAACAATGGAAATACTAGCCATATAACCCATGTTATTGTAATGCAGTAATTTATAATGTTGGATAAGTAGTCAAAGGTTGTTAGGTGAATGATATTGATCACATCTATATAGTGATAATTATGTTGGGAAAACATATTAAGAAACAAAGTAAACACATATATGGGAAATCCACCAAGGTTTTATCATTATTTTTGGATTATATTGTATTCAAAATCCTATGTTTTCATTATTTCTATTATTTTGTTTTCATCAATTTCCGTAATACCCAATTATTTTAATTTTAATAGTACATATATATAATACCTTAAATATAATAATGTGGTAGGAATATCAAGTGATCCAAAATAGAATCCTTAAGTTAATAACCACGGCCATAAAATGTGTTGTACTTATGAGGAAAATAAATATTATTTTTACCAACCCATAATAGGTGTGTCATATATTCATCCCCAAAATCAAATATAGACTTCTTTACTACATAATGAAACTCAATCTTAATAATTTTAATTTTTTAATCCCCTTTAGATCATTATATATATATATGACTAAAATATAATACATATAGTCTGGGTATATTTATAAATGGGTTAAATGAACTACTTTTCACAGTGCATTGATTTATAATTTTAGGGTCCATATATATCATAGTGAATAAAATCCAAGGGTTTTTCTGTTTAAATATCTAATTTATTATTGTAATAACTAATTATCTTTCAATTCTTATTATTAGAAAATATCTATCAATTTTAACTTCTCATCATAAAAAGATATCGAGACACCCTTTTTAAGTCTCTATTTAAATGTCTCATTATTTAATATTATCAATTTTTACAAAAAAAATCAATTTCCTCATTCAAATAGAATTACCCTAAATTTTTACCAACCCCAGATTAGAGTATGGTTTGACTGGTTTTCTATACCGTATTAACCTTTTTACAATTTTGAAAGGATAACCCAATCATTAATACTTATTAAAATCAATTCTTTTCCTTCATTAAACGTCTAATAAACTGAAGGAATTCTTTTATATTAATCAATTTAAGAAAAGATCATTCTTTAATATTGTCGTTTATTTCCAACATCTTTTATATGCGAAAATTTTATCAAAATAAATCCACCATTTCTAAAATTATAAGTACCCATTGAAATTGTAAAAATATTTAATTAGATCAATTTACCTATCAGGTGAGATAAAAAAATATCTAATATGAAAGGATATTTCTTTTGAAAATCATTTAGTGAGACAAATATAATAAATTCCTCTTATATTCCATTTTTTCATATAATGAATTTATAGTTCTTTATTCACATTTATCTATACTTTTTGAAAATATAGACAATCCTTCAAAAAATTGTTTAATTTTTCACATGTTAGATAGAGTTCATTCAATGGCTTAAATTCATCATCCAATTTTACTTATGAATATTTGTCTCACATCAAAACTATTTTTATAAAAGTGTGTTATATCCCCTTTAACATAAAACATATATATCTTCCACAATTACTAAAATTTATCTCATTTTCAATATAACATTATACAATGTGCCAAAAATAACTACAGAACTCATAATGGACATGAAAATGAAAATTTATTATAAATACTACTCATGTTATGCTAGAAAATAATTCTGGTTTTCAACCTATCTAGTCATAATTCATTAATAAATTTATCAACTAATAATATTGAGATGTTTAAAACAATTATTTTAAATAGGTATAATCATTTCGAAAAATTATTTTTTTAATAATTTATTTATTTTTAATTGAAATTGATGTTATAATTATGAGATGTTATAAAATATTTGATATACCATTAATATTAAATTTAATAATTACTTATGTTGTTATGTCACGTGTTCCAAAAAAAGTTATTGGGTGTTATAAATGTCAATATTTTTTTGAATAATTATTAGAATTTATTTTTATGTTTTAATCATTTTAGGTCTACATGTATTGGTTCCACCCTCATGAATCTATGCTTTCCATCCATTTATATGACATAACTCTTTATTTATTATATTATTTTATCAAAATATTTTTATATCTTCTAATTGATGGAATGAGAGTTAGTTATTATTGTTATTATATTTAGGTTTCTTATTACTCCTTATTTTCCTATATTATATTTTAATTTTAATGGATTTTGGTAAGACATGATGGATCATTTTAATTGAGGTAGAAAAATTATTATTTTTCAGCTTCAAAGTATTTAAAATGGGATTCCTTTTATTAAAATAGAATTCATTGCGGCCCCAAGGAGTCATATATCTTCACATGTCCCCATTGAGAACACTTGAATCATAGAAAAGAATGGGGATTCCACCTAAATCTCACATTCAACATTCCAAAAGTTAATAACTAGTGCCAATTAGTATTTCTCACAAATGGGAGTCATTACCCATTTTTGGTGACCCAATGGATTACAATTGGCATCATCGTCAACTCCATATCCCGAATAATTATTATTTCAATATGATTCTTAAGACTCATCCACGATCACTTTTAGGTTTATTTTTATACTCTGAGCTATTTTCATCCTATGGATGACTACATCTTAGATTATTTTATGAAACATATGTTCATGCCCATTGGATATGGATGATGTAGTACCACATTTTTCTATAGTTTTAGCTTCTACATGACTTCTCATGGATAGAAATTCATTGGTGAGGAGGTTGGAACATTCTGATACTTGAACAATATGTTTCCCCCTCTACTAAGTCACTTTTGGTAAAGAATTTCTTTTATGCAGTTTTCTAGGGTTCTCTATAGGTTTCTGGACAGGTACACAGCACGTACCTGAAGTACACGATGTTTTCTTGTGAAAAAATTCATGTCGTGAGGTGGGGGTCCTGTCGGGTGCTGGTACACATCGTGTACCTATGGTACACGTCCTATAGGGTTTACATTTGGATTTTGAGCCTCAGGCGACGGTTTTTTCGGCGTACTTATCCAGTGTGGACTACACGTCGTGTACCTGAGGTACACGTCATGAGACAACATGCGGACAGTTTAAAATCCCACATTCATATGTTTCCTTGGATATTTGTGGCTATCGACTCTAGGTTGCCCAAGGTGACATTCAGAGGCGTTCCACCATCTGGGTAAATGTTTTCATCTGTTTCATTGTTGTAGTTCACTGTTCTTCCTCCATATAATGAGATCTACTCTTTTATCCTCTGGGTTTCACAAATCTACACCCGTTATAGGTAGATATAGGTTATTGAATTCCAAATATGTGGATTTTTGTATTTTTATTGAATGGAGAAAATATCTAAGGTTGTTTGGTTGAGAATCGCTTTGATTTTTGTGAGAATTATTTATCTATTGTTTAGTTTCATCAAAACTATCGAGGTAGGTGGCCTCACTCTCAAATCCTCTTGTCTGAATTGATTGGATTATATTAAAATTGGTTTATTTGAATGTAATTTATTTATAAATGTATGGAATGGATCATCTTTAGTGATGATTTATGACGTCATTGAAATTGTGAAATTTTTGTGAATTTTTTGTGTAATGTGATTTAGCTTCTTGAATTTAAAATTACAATTTTATTTAATTAATTTTCTATAATATCTAAATGTTTTGAATGAAATGTTTATTTCCATAAAATGGGTGTTTTATTAAAATGGTTGAGCATTGAAATGATTTTGATGGAAAATGGTTTTCAATAAAAAGTTGTTTTTATTGAAAAGTTTTTTTTGGCGCAATCCTTGGGAATGTTGGTGTGTGTGTTCATATTGAATAAATGAGGATTGGTTTAAATATGACCTTTTACTCAATGCCAAAGGTTTAATGTCACATGGGATATAATTAAGTTGTGACGACTTCACATAACAATGAGAAACCACTGATGAGAATGGATCTGTCATAACGTAGCATGCACTCTTGGTTGCACGGGTTTTTGGAATGGATGGGTATGCCAAAAAGGGATTTTTTTGAAACGGTTTTGAAGCTTTTTTAGTAATTTTTTGGAAAAAATAACATGCTTGGATAGTTGGTTTCAATCCGAACTATATTCTTTTGGTTTTAAATGTTTTTGTAAACTCTTTTATATTTAGTTATAAGATGTTTGGAGAAGTTGTTTTATATAAATTGTTTTATATAAATTTTGATAACACTAATATCCTAGCAGAGTGAGTAGAGAAGTCTTTGGGGGAAAACCTATTGAGTGTTATACTCACCCCTACATTAGGACTTTGGTGCTTTTGAAAAATATATCTTCTATGATAAGAAAATAGGTAACATTTCACACATTTTTAGTACAACATTGTGAGACTAGGGATGTTTGTTGATGTTGGAGCCCGGAGCATGTGGGGCATGGATTATTTTGGGGATTTTGAAGACTATAGTTGTTTTCCACAGTGTAATTTTTTGTTTTTTTGTCTTCTTCTATTGTGAACTTTGGATGAATTTGTTTAATAATGTGGCTGAATTGACTTGTTGTTCATCATGAATCATATAGAGGTTATTTGGTTGTGTTTGTGTGTTTTGTGGTTTGCCTTTTAAAGGGTAAATCATCAGCCAGTTTATTTTGAAACCGTTAGGAATTTATTTCCATCCTTTTGTGTCTTGTATACATTGCTTAAGTCCCAGAAATTACTCATTGTACTCTCAATCCACTGGGATTGGGCATGTCATTATAAATGGTTCAGGTCCTTCCTTTTTGGTACAAATGGAAACAAATTGTTCAGTCTTTTCCTAAAAAGTAATCATTGGTCTTCTTGGTATTTATGTTAAAATTACTTCTTCTCTATTCCTTGGGTGGTCACTTTAGGTCGGATTTGGATTTTCGGAACATGAAATGTATAGAATAAAGGGATGTAGCTAACCAATTTATGATGAACATCGAGTTACAAGGGTGTTGGGTAAATAAGTGTTTGGATACACTTCTAGAATTTTGAAATCCCATTGTCATGGGTTTATCCAATGATACGAGAAAGAAATTCATGATAGTGGAATTTATTCTCACTAGGATTGCATATTTCATTTGGAGTAATGAGTTATGATTTGGTGAAAAAGTGATTTTTGTTTTGAAAATTTATGAATTTTTTATAAAATTTAATGATTTTGAAAAGAGGATATTTGTATTATTTTAAAAATGGTTGGATGTTCAAAAAAAATAATGGAATTTATTTTAAAAAATTGTTGAACTTGGAAAAAGGGTTTTTTTGGAAAACAATGTTGTGATTGTTTATATGATCGAATTTGAAATGCAAAGCCATTAGTTTCTAGAGAGTGATATTGAGAATTTCATTGTTGTATCAGAAAATGGAACCAGGTAGGAGTCATCAAAATCAGCTGATATATGTTGGGAATAATTTGGTTGTACCTAAACCAGGGGTGAACCAAGAGCTAGTTCAGAGTATTGTCCATACTTTCCAAGCAGTGGATACGGGGAACCAGAGTAACGATACAAGTAATCTGGATTATAATATCTAGTTCATAAAGTAGAATCAACCTACCTTTTGGGGTCATGCTGAGCCAAAAAAATGCAGAGGTGTGGCTGAGTGGGACGAATCATATCTTTGAATTAATCGGCACACCATCAGAGATCAATGTCAAGCTAGCCACGTACATGCTCATGGATCTTGCATGTTATTGGTGGGAACTAGTACGGAATTCAAAAGTAGATCAAGGCCTTACATGGAATTATTTTGGGGAAATGTTTTGTAAACAATTATATCCTTACATTTTCATGATCTCGGGGATGACTGACTTCTTTATCCTGAAGTAGGAGAATCTCTCTGTCATGGAATATGATTCTAAATTCATGAATTTAGTATGATTTTCAAAAGAATTTACCAAAAGTGAATCCTTGAAGGAACACATATTCGAATATGAGCTAAGGAAGGATATTTGATTGAAGATTTCAGTTCTAGGTACTACACATTATATTGAGATGGTTTATAGAGTGATGGTGGATGAGTGAGACATCTCAAGAGAAAAGGGAGGAGAAAGTATGATGACACATACTGAGAATGGTGGGGACTCCAATGCTGGGAGGAAGCGGAAAAGGGAAATCTATTTCTAGGGTGGGAGAAGGAATTAGAATTAGATGGTTGGATCAGTGATCCTTCCTCCAAGACCCAAAATCCATGTGGGATTCTACCAATGTGGTTCACTTGACCACATAATGGGAGAGTGTATGACATAACCTAGAGCATTCCATAACTGCATGAATATGGGGTATCTTTAGTGATACTATCGTATTACACTGAGTTCTTGTGCTCAAGAAAGTTCTCATGAATCATAAGCGTCATATGCTTCAACGGGGCGAGGACAACAGAATTATACTCATCAACAGAGTAGATCTATCCATGGTGATTCTCAGAAAACCATGAATCTTTGGAAAGGGAATCACAACAAGGGAATTAAGAGAAGAGTGCAGCAAAAAAAATTATATAGTGCTGAGAATATGATTGTAAATGATCCGAATGGACCATCTATAGTGATTGTTATGTTTCTTTTGAATTCTTACTTTGTTAAAGTGTTGTTTGATACTAGTGCATCACATTCCTTGATTTCATCACATTTTTTGACATTTTGGGTTTAAAAATAGAAAGGATTCCTTCTGTTTTAAAATAGAAAACTCCTCTTAGTGAAAGATAATGCCAAGACTTTGTGTGAATAGAATGTGATATAAATATTAACAGAGATGAACTGAATTGAGACTTCTCAATATTGGAGATGGATGTCTATGATGTAATACTAGGTATGGATTGGCTGACAACATTCAAGGATCATATTGACTATTATAGAATAACTTTTAGTTTCATGAATGAGGATGGAATCGATCATTTATTTAGGGAAGATAGGATTTTAAATAAAGGTGCTAATATCTTTTTGGCACCAATGGTGGGAAGGATCTATTTTCAGTTGGAAGCATTTACTTTTTCATTAATGGAAGAGATCAAGGAAAATATTTTTCCATCAGTTGTGGATCAATTTCCAGATGTATTTCTAGAGAACATCTCAGGGTTACCACCTCTATGGGAAGTGGAGTATACGATTTCTCTCCTTCTAGGGACCATTCTTATTTCCCTTCCATATTATAGGGCGGAAGAAACAATGTTAAGAGAATTAATAGTGTAGTAGGAGGAGATGTAAATCAAGGGTTTCATTCGGCCTAGTACGTCTCCATGGGAAGCACCAGTCTTGTTCGTGACAGAATTATATTTAACTCTTCGGTTGTACATTGATTATATTATTCTGAATCATGTTATAATAAAGAATAGTTACCCACTTCCATGCATTGATGATCTGTTCGATCAATTGAGGGGATATAAGTGGTTCTATAAAATTGACATGGGATCAGGATATCACCTATTGTGAGTTAGGAATGATGATATTCCAATGGGAGCATTCAAAATCAGATATCGCCACTATGAATATATAGTCATGCCTTTCGTCCAAACTAAAGCCCTGGTGGTCTTCATGGCTTTGATGAATCAGTTATTTCAGCGATATCTAGAATCATTTGTTGTGGTGTTTGTGGATGAAATCTTGGTGTATTCAAAGACAAGGGCTGACCAGGAGGAACACCTGGAGACTATGTCAATCAATTTTTAGAGATCATTGTTTTTTCCAAAATTATAAATGTCTGTTTTTTGGAGACCAGAAGTACGTTTTCTTGGACATGTGATTTCTAAAAAAGGTTTTTTTGTGTATCCTGAAAAGATAGAAGCTTTTATCACATGGAAACCACCAACTAATTTCATTCAGATACGATGTTTTCTTGGTCTAGTTGGCTATTACGAATGCTTTTTTTTGTTATTTATCATGAATAGATACACTAATGATAACTCTAACAAAGAATAATTCTCCATTCCAATGGATAGAGGATTTCAAGAGGTGTTTCTCAGAGCTGAATGTTAATCTTACATCAACACCTATCATTATTTTTCTAGAACCATGACAGGGATATGTGGTCTATTATGAGGGTTTAGGAACTGGGTTGGGTTTTTTTTAGGAAAGGAGAATATGTCAGGGATTATGGTTCAAGGAAGTTGAGAGTTCATGAGAAGATCTACCCATCATAAGATTTGGATTTAGCTACAGTCGTCCATGCTTTGAGGACATTGACACATTATCAATTTGAATTCACTATGGTTATGGATCATAAAATCTTGAACACATGTTCTCACATCGATACTTCAATCTATTTTAAAATATATGGATGTATTATATCTTGATTTTTGACTTTGAGTTGATGTATACACTGGGGAAAGGGAATTTTGGGGTAGATGCATTGTGAAGAAAGTTATATGATCAGTTTGAAAAGGGGGATTCATAAGAATGATAGTTTATGTTAGTCCTAGCTGAAATTTATGCAGAATGTGAAGACTGGGGGATGTTGTGGTTTTATATTCATCTATGATTGTTCTTGATTTGGTAAATATGGTTAATGAGTCAGAATCATCTGAGGAAGAATGTCTAGTTATGAGTTCAAAACTCAATGGTGGGGAGACCAATGAGGGATGGAAACATGATGGGAGTTTACTTTTGTGTTTTTTAGATCAGATGCTTGTACTGATGTCTTGTGAAAAATAACTAATTCTTTCTTACCACCATTTGAGATGGAATGTACATCCATGTACACAAAATATTTATAAGGAATTGAAGGCACAATTTTTGTGGAGCAGAATGAGAAAGAAGGTGGTTGAGTATGTCTCGTGGTGCTTAACTTGTCAGCAGGTTAATGTAGAGCAACATAGACTAGCTGCTATGTTGCTATATTTTCCCATACCGGTGTGGAAATGGGATAATAAAGCGATGGATTTTGTTTCAGGTGATCCAAGAATGGTTTGAAAACACGATTCCATACAGGTGATAGTGGATCAATATACATTGTTGGCCCATTTCATCCCAATTTGTGAAACTCATGTGGTGGAGGATCTGTCAAAATTTTATATCCAAGAAGTGGTAAAGAGACATGGAGTACCTGTTTCAATTGTGTGAGATAGAGATCCAAGGTTCACATTTCATTTCTAGAAATTCTTATAGAAATCCCTTGTGACTGTGTTGACTATGAGCATGACGTATCATCCTTAGTCAGATGGCCAGTCTAAGCAT
This sequence comes from Viscum album, assembly GCA_963277665.1. Taxonomy (NCBI): domain Eukaryota; kingdom Viridiplantae; phylum Streptophyta; class Magnoliopsida; order Santalales; family Viscaceae; genus Viscum; species Viscum album. Next base: position 400,177,822 of record OY728144.1, read on the forward strand.
ATGATACAGATGTTGGAAGACATTATGTGGGCTTCTGTAATATATTTTTTTGGCTCATGGATGGAGCACATACCCTTAATGGAGTTCTCATATAATAATAGCCATCACACATCAATAAATATGGTTTTTTGATGCATTGTATAGAATTCCTTGTCGTTCTCCACAGTGTTGGGTGGAAACTAGTGAGACTACACTAGTTGGGTCGAGCCTTGTCCAAGAAACAATGAAGAATATCTAGTTGATAAGAAAGAGGATGGATACAACTCAGATTTTTCAGAAATGTTATGCAGATCATCATCGATGGCCATTTTCCTTTGCAGTAAGTGAGTAGGTGTTCTTGCAGATATCCCTAAGGCTGGGACAATGTCATTTTTGGAAACCGGGAATGTTACCTCCTTGATGCATAATCCCTATTGAGATACTAGAATGGGTCAAAGAGGTGGAATATTAGATGGAATTACTAACACGGTTTAGTTCGATGCATAATGTTTTTCATGAATCCAAGATAAAAATGTGTCACTGTGATACTGACCATGTGATTATATGGGATCACGTTGAACTAGAGTCGAATAATTCCTTGGTACACATCCCGGTGGGGGTTGCGGATAGGCAAGAGAATTGCTTGCATGAAAAAAGCATCTGCCGATTATTGGATTTATGGAAGCATGGCCAGATTTAGGAAGAGACCTGGGAATGAGAGAAGGAAATGAAAGATCAATGGCCTTAACTCTTTCAGGGTAGCGGTTGGTTTCTACATTCTGGGGATGGAAAGAACAATGGAGGGGAGATTATAGTTCCCATAGAATCTAAAGTTCCAGCTTCCACATGACTTCTCAGAGATGGAAAGTCATTTTTGAGGAGGATGGAAAATTCCAATACCCTGATTGAGTATGTTTCCCCCTCAACTATGGCCCATTTGGTAAAAAATCTTTATATGCAATTTTCCAGGGATTACTGTAGGTTTCTGGAAAAGTACATGTCGTGTAGCTGAAGTACACGATGTGTACTAAGGGACGAATTCAAGTCATGAGGTGGGGGTCACATCAGGATCGGGCACACGTCGTTTACCAAAGGTACATATTATGTAGGGTTTGAATAATGAATTTTGTGCCCGAGGTGACAGATATTTTGGCATACATATCCAGCGCGGCCTACACATCGTGTACCTGAGGTACAAGTCATGATCCGGCATGAGACCAGTTTAAAATAATTCTTGCAACTATTTTGTTGTATTCTTTTTCTTGGCTCTTCGTGGATCTTGACACTAGGCATCCCTAAGCGATATTCAGAGGCGTTCTACCATCAAGGTGAGGGTTTTTTAGTACGTTTTGTTGTTGTGGTTCACTATTCTTCTTCCATATACATAGATATATTCACCACTCCTCTTGTTTTCTTAGATCTACACTCTATATGGGTAGATCTAGGTTTTTTAATTCCATGTAAGTTGAGTTTTGTATTTTTTTGTTGATTGGAGAAGAGATCTATGGTTGTTTGTTGGAGAATCAACCCAAATTTTGTTGGCATTCTTCATATGTTGTTGAGTTTCATCAAAACCATTTAAGTATGTGGCTTCACTATCAAATCCCCTTGTAATAATTTATTTTCCTAGATTTAAATTGTTTTATTTGAATTGAATTGGTTTTTAAAATCATGGAATGAATGTCCTTTACTGATGATTTATGGAGTTAGTGAAATTGTGAAATCTTGGTGAATTGTTGTGTAAAGTGATTTAGCTTCATGAATTTTAAATGATGATTTTAAATTATAGAATTAATAGAAATTTAAAATTTTGGGAATGGAATGGGGATTTCAATAAAAAAGGTGTTTTGTCGAAATGGTTGAGCATTTAAATGATTTAGATGGAAAATTGTTTTCAATAAAAAGATGTTTTTATTGAAAATGTGTTTTGGCGTGATCATTGGGCATGTTGGTGAGTGTGTTAATATTGAATAAATGAGGTTTTGTTGAAATATTACCTAGTGCTTGGTTACAAAGGGTTAGTGGCACATGTGATATAATTACGTTTTGACAACTTGGTAGATCAACAAGAAATCCATTATGAGTATGGAACTTTCATAATGTAGCATGAATGGTTGGTTTCATAGGTTTGAGGAATGGTTGGGTATACTAAAAAGGGATATTTTGAAATGGTTTTAAATCTGGTTTAGTTATTTTTTGAAAAAAATAACTTTCTTGGAAAATTGGTTACAACCGCACCTGTATGCTTTTGGTTATAAATGGTTTTGGAAACTTGTTTATATTTACTTTAAAACTATTTTAAGAAATTGTTAAATATAAACCATTTTACAAAAATGTTGATAAATCTGTATCCTAGTGTAATGAGTAGGTATGTCATTGGGGAATACCTACGGAGTTTCATACTCACCACTTCTTTATCACTTTTGGGATTTTTCAGATGCTATCTTCTAGGATAGGTGCAAAGGTAACATGTCTCAGAATTTTAGTACCACTTCCTATGACATGAGATGTTTTGGGATGTTTGAGCTTAGAGATGGTGGAGCATGGAGTGTTTTAGTCTTCCTGGTGTCTATAGTTATGTTACGATGTACTTTGATGTTTGGTTATCTTCCGTTGTTGTGCACATTGGGTGACCTGTTTTAATAATGTGGTTGAATATCCTTGATTTTCATCATGCATCATATAGTCGTTGTTTGGTTTTGGTTGGCTATTTTAATTTTTTTTATTGAATGGTAAATCGTATCCCACATGATTTTGAAACCCTTAATCATTTATTTATAGCCTTTGATGTCTTGTGGATGTCTCTTAAGGATAAGAAATTACACATTGTACTCTCAAGCCAATTAGATTGGGTGGGTCATTACAGAGGTTGAGTTTCAAATAAAAATGAAATGGTAACTATTTGGGAGATGAGTTGATGAGGATGAAATTTTTCTTTAATGTTCACCATTGTATGAATTCATAGTATACAACCTACCGTAATTGTGAAATTATTTTCTTAAATTAAATTATCCATTTTCATCAAAACATACTAAATTTATTTCGAAAAAATAAAGTGTTTTATTTTCCTTATTTGAATTATATATAAGTTTCTCCTTTGATAATGAATATATTATGTCTACATATTTATTTGTTATATAAAATGAATATTTTATGAACCCAATAGGATGGATATAAATCTACAATGGAGTCACTCTAGTCATTTGAAAAAATAGTATGAATGTGGAGATAAAGAGTTTATAATGTTTTCAATAGAGCATGCATACGATCATTCTCAAATCCTTTTTCGATGTTTACATCATTTATTTCAAGAAACATTCATCTGGATGAGTCAAAATAACATTTCATTTGTCATGGAATAGAAAAAATCTATAAATGATGGACTAAACATGTGGAAAAATGAATTTGAACACTGATGGGACGTCATTGTGGTTTATGGAACATTTGACATGAATACCAGTGTAAATGATGAAGGAGATCACAGGGATGAAATGGAAATGTAAATTAAAGATAACCTTCATGATTTTACAAAGTTGTTTGAGTATTTAATGTTCATTGATAAGAGACCATTGTGTACCGTTATTAATAAATACAAAATATTGTTAGTTGTATTGATGTTATATACTGTTAATGATGGAAGAGGATGGAGTGACACTAGCTTTACAGAACTACTTTGTCAAGTGATATGGTGCCAAAAACAAATGAACTACCTTGTCACACATATTTTTCTAAATGAATGGTGCTTTCAATGGTCATGATCTCTAAAAATATACATGCTTTTCCAAATGATTTCACACTCTTTCTCAATGACCCTGAATCACTCATAAAATTCTCCAAGTGTGGAATAGATCGATACAATATTAATGAATAAAGTCTTTCAAAATATGTATGGTACTTTACTATAATCCCCCAATTTAAAGGACTATATAAATGTTAGAAAACGATGAGGAAATTTACATGTCATTAAGATTCAATAATTAAATACGGGAACCTACGTAATATAGTATATTCTCATCAGTAGAAGAAAATTTATTATGAGTATCCTAAATTTGGAAATGAGGTGAGAAACATTCATCTTGCGTTCTTTATAGATGGACTGAATCCATTTGGTGTACCAAGTGGTACTAAAAATACATGGTCCTATACATTATAGATGGATGTACCCAATTTAATGGTATATGAATATTTTTAAAGGGTATGCCTGGAATCAAAGTCAACAAGAAGGTTGTATTGTAGAATGATATATCAACAAATATGTTATTAAATTTGAAATGTATGAAAATTTAAGTGTACTTTTTTAATTATATGGAATTATTCTAAGGCCACATGCTATTAAGACACGTAAATCCGAGGACCAGTGAGACCAGAACATATTTTCTATCTTTTTACGGTACTTTCAGTATACCTGCGAGCATGATCTTTTAACTTTTGAACAAGTGATTAGATCAAAAGTCTGGGGGCACCGTTGTACTCGAAATGCTAGGATTCACCTAGAAAATATATAACTTCAACCAGAAAGGGTCATATGGAAAATTTATTTTCAGGAAATTTACAATAAATTATATAATAACATTAAAAAGTTGTTAAATTTGTCATTTTCACTATTGACCGGAGGAAGACGACGATGCGGTGCTGCGACGATGTGACGACGATGTGCAATTAAGGAAGCGCCTTAATGGCTCATTATGCAAGTGTAAACACTTTGATATTTCATAAATGATATACCATAATGAAACAAAGTCTCAGAATAAAAGAAACTCTATGAAAATATTCTTTTTTATTAAACAAATGCATTGGAGAGTGGAGAATTAAACTGTACGGATTCTCTAATGAACCTCTAAAGATCTTCCTCTACAACAATGAATGAAATACGCCGAGGAATGTCAAACATATTCAACACACCTTGAAGAGGGGATTCGGAAGCGATGAATGATGTCAACGTCTTGAATCCTCGAGGACCTAACATTGTGGAAACATACATTAAATAGGTAGGTATTTAATTTGTGCAAGTTCATCACCATTATTATTCTAGAAATGACGAAGAAAGATCAACCCAAAAACTAGTTCATATGAGAATCATGCATTAATGTAGGACAGTTACTTTTATTTTGGGAGTTATTATCCGAGATTAGTTTATCTCTTGTTTGATTAAGCCATGATTCCTCAGCCTCCATTCAATTATAAAAATCTAATGCGGTGGGCATGAGCCGAGACTAACAAGGCCCGAACCCCTCTGTAGGTGGATTCCTAGTGAACCGATTTTATGAATTGATGACAGAGAAGTATTGAGAACTTTTTAGTGAAGGGTATGATCCCTATAGGCTGGAGGTGTAAGAGGCGCGATGAACGGACCACCGAATCGCGTTTGTTGGTTCGCCAAATAATCGGTCGGCGTGCCGGTGCCGATAGTGCCCACTTGGCACAGTGTAGAGCGACGACCCACGTTATGGCCATCCAGGTAGCCGATGATCCTCAGTCCCTCGATTGTAGAAGGATGGACCCACACATCTATGGGGAAGCCGAGGCTGGACGTGGTAGCCGACCGTGTCCCGGTTGGACGACACACCACCAGGCGCCCATGCGGCCAAGATTCGGGCTGGCAGGCCGCGCCTCGAGCCAGCAGGGTAGACCTGAGGCCCCGAAGGCTGGACCTATTAAGGTGAGCCAGACCCACTCTAGTAGGCCTACACCCATGCCCTTCGTGCCGGGCTGGACTAGACCGGTTCACCGGGTGACCCGACGGACTTGACCCTCACCCAAATAAGGGCGGGTCTAGCGTGATCCAATGTGCATGGCCCCCTGGCCTTGCCGGACTTGATCGAATCAGGACCGAACATGGACATGTCGAGTTAGTAGAGTTAAACTGGGGTATGTAGGACCCCCCATGCTAGGTTGGTCGGGTCGGTCTGATCAGGTTGAACCGGGCCCAAACGCAATTTGCCCACGTTTCACTAAAACACCCTTATCTCTCAAACTGGGCGTCTGATTGACACACTGTTAGTGCCGTTGGGACCGATGATTTGATGCGGTGCTTTTGAGATAATTTATGTTAGTTTTTGTGGATGTTGGTGTAAAATTTGGTTGAATCAGGATCGAATCAAACCAGGCCCTTTATACAAAGATACCCATATATTACAGACTGATTGCCCATTTGATGTTTCATCTGTTCTATTGGTACCCTTAGGATGAGACATGATTTGGGGTTACTATAGGTGTGAATTTATGAAAATTTAAATTGAAATAATGAATTTAGTATCGGATTATCTTTGAATCAAGTGTGCAAAGTGCATAAATCCAATGGATGGTAGTGATGTGTAGAACGAGTATCAATCCTATGTCGGTCAACACATAGCGATTTTGTGTAGGTCATGACATAGAGATCCTATGTGGGTTAGCACCTATAGAGCATATGTGAGTCCCCACCTAGAGACCCTATGTCAGTCACCACCTAGAGATCCTATGTGGCTCAGCAACTAGCAACCCTGTGTGGATCAGCAGTAGACGCTCTTGGCAGAATTTGATAATCTAGCTTTACAAATAATCATCTTTTCTTCTGTAATTAAGTAATACCTAGTGTGAGATGATTCATTTACTTTTTTCTATGTTTTTGAGATCCTTCTGGTTGGTATTTATCTTTGTGGTGTTTTATTTTTTGGATTACTAAGAGTCCTTCGGGAGTCCCAGGGTCCCTACTGAGTATCGTTATACTCAAACCTGCACGGGCTTCACCCACAACTATTGTGTCTTGTGCTGACGACATATAGCTTTGACTGGTAACATGGGTCGGTATGACTAGATAATGCTGAAGGGTGGATCGATAGATGTGTTGTGTTATTTTGACATCCGATGGAGAGTTATACCTACCCTTCACGTAGGATCCTTGGAAGATGAACTAAAGAGCTTGTACTTCTTTTCATGTACTTTCATTTCATTTTTGGTTGTATTATGGCCACTTTACTTTAAGTTTACACACTTTACTCTCCATAGTGGAACTTTGTGGTGGTTTTATAACTTTTCTTTGCATCATGGTTTTCTTTGTCCAATTTTCTCTTTCTGTTTGTGTACAAGTATAAAGGAAATTCCTTCCCATTATAGGATACTCCATTCCGTTTCTATTCACAAGCTTCTTTCCTATTAAAGGAGGGCTTGAGGTAATCACCACACGACCCCAGGGTGATGTGTCAGGAAAAAGTGGTATTAGAGGGTGTCCGGTTCTACTAGAAGAACTTAGCATCTATATTTTCAATCGGGAAAATAATGTTAAGTAGCTTGAGTCTAGATTTTTGTCAAGGGAGTCTAGTGTTGGTGTGGTGGCTGATGTATCTCTAAACCAGGACCCTGAATTCTATTTTCCAACTCATTGCACAAAAAAAAACATGTTTCATGTGTTTTGGAGATGTTTTTATCTTGATCTATTTTGAATCAACTCACCAGTTATAAATTACTGATCATGGTACATCCCTTTCTCTATAGGATGCCTCTACAAATATAACCAACCATAGTTCTAGTGATAGATCATGATGATGGTCCACCAAGTGATGAGACATCGGTGTAGGGACCACTTAAATTTATTGAAACTTTGGGTTGTGTACCAGCAGCACCACCACACAGAGAGTATCAGTTTCTACTAGCCCCACTAGCCCCTCCAGCGGACAATGCACACTGACTAAGTGCACTGCAAGAGTTCTAGATATAGAGTCCTATGAGGTTTTGAGGCGATACAGATCCTTAGGTAGCTAGTGATTGGATGGCAGTAGTTACTCAGGTTTTTCACCAAGTAGAAAAATCTACAAACCATATGATAGTTCTAGCATCTATACTTTATTTGGACATGGTAAGGAGATGGTGGATCCTGATAATCTAGACACACGAGGAGGTGACTCTTGCCTGGTCGGACATTAAGATCCTCTTCATGGTGGAGTTTGTAATAGATACACTATGCTCTGTGTGTATTCTGGAGTTATTGCACCTATATCAGGGAACCCTGACTATGGCCCTTTAGTCAATGAGGTTTACCAACCTCTCCTGCTACTCCACCTATATAGAAAAATACCATTTATTCAGGGTTTGTACCTTTGAGCAGGAGCTCCTAAGGGAGATTTGAGCATTGATGATTTCCCTCAGTATCCCGACGTAGGCTGTAGTGATAGATTTATCCATACTGGTGTTGAGCTTCTTACTCGAGTAGGAACTGGTGGTGAGAGCCACCACTGGATGGTAGGTGGCCAAGTCATCTGTAGCAGGAAGTAAGCAGATAAAACAGTGGCTCAAACAGGTCAGACCATCCGGAGGATAACCCCAGGATACAGGGTTGGAGGTTCGTTGCTCGTGAGGTTGAGGAGTTCATTTGAGGGATAGAGTTTGCTACTCTTGTAGAGAACATGGGAACATGGATTGTGATTGTCTGAATCCTCACACAAATTACCAAAAGGTGGTTGAGGGACCGCCAAGATAGCGATAGAGTTTAGAGTGAGGATGTACATAGGGCTGCAGATGAGGCAAGGGAGTAGACTGAGTGGAAGTTAATGCACGATGGTTCGAGGTACTACCACCACCACACATGGAGGTCACCACGAGCTCCCGGAGTATGTGGAAAGGGGTAGGGTCGGCTTCAGGGGATGGGGGCCTACTACCACGGAGCTCTATAGCTGATTAGAGGTATGATATGTGTAAACTAAAGCTTAGATTCAATTATTATAGACATAGGTTCCAGGAAATATTTCCTTTCCCTAAACCTTATTCGAGGTTCGGAGATTCATTTGGAGTTGTACGATTTATCCTTATGTTTAGAGACTCCTACGGGAGGTGATTCGATGATAAAAAATTGGTTTCGACAATGTGATATTACTCTAGGAGGTGAGAGTTTCGACTGGGATCTCTTAGTAGCATCATTGAGGCCTTACGACATTATATTGGGTATGGAATGGTTATCCAAATACCATGATTAGTTTGACTGTTCTAGGATCAATGTATAATGTGTCCATGAGAATGGGACTAGGTTTTCCTTAAATAATGAGATGGGAACCTTTTTAGCACATGATGTTTTTTGTTTGAGGAGGGTGCAGTTGATCACACACAAGTTGGATAGCCTCACCCTAAATATAGTGGATGAGGGGAGTTTTGAGCTTTCCTATAGTGGTGGAAGAGTATGAGGATGTGTTTCCGAAATTTTTCCTAGGACAACCTCCTCACAGAGATGTAGACTCTTGCATTGAATTTTAGATAGGGACGACACTGATATTTACACCTACATATCAGATGGCTCCCATGGAGCTTCGTGAGTTGAGGGTATTGCTGGAGTAATTTCAAGGGATGGTGTTTCTAAGGCCCATTGTTTTTCCTTGGGCAGCCCAGGTTTTGATTTCCAAGAAGAAAACCCAGAGTTTGAGGCTCTGCGTGGACTTTTAGCACCTAGAATTGATGACCATGAAGAATAAGTATCCACTATGAAGGATTTATGACCTCTTGAATATGCTCAAGAGAGCAAGGTGGTTCTAGAAGATCAACCACATATCGGGTAATCCTCCTCATTAGGTGTAGGATAAAGATGTATCGAAGATAGCCATTAGATGCTGGTAAAACCACTATGAGTTTTTGGTGATTCCATTCAGTGTGAACAATCCCCTATTAGTGTTCATGGGATTCATGAACATAACCTTCCATCCTTACCTTGATCATTTCATGGTAGTCTCCATTCATGAAATCTTAGTGTATTAAACGTCAGAAGAGGATCACGTTATACACCTGAACATAGTCCTAGATGCACTTTGAGATCCCCAGCTTTATGGAAAGCCTTCCAAGTGCTAGTTATCGATTCAGGATGTACACTTTCTAGGACACTTCATCTTGGAAGATGGAGTTGCAGTGGATCCGGCGATGATAAAGTCAGTGCTTTCTGGGGAGCCACCTAGGAGCATGACCGAGGTGTGGAGTTTCCTAGGGTTGGATGAGTACAACCAGAGGTTCTTACTCCAATTTTCCAAATTACAAGAACCCCTTTTATCTTTGAAAAAGAAGGTACAACCTTCATGAGGATAGAGTGGTACTAACAGAGCTCCCAGGAGCTGAGGAGGAGACTTAATTGTTCCCCAATCTTGAGGCTACTATAAGAGGGAGTTGGGTATGTAGTCTATTATGATGCATCTGGTAAAGGACTAGGTTATGTCCTGATGCATGAGTAAGTAGTGATAACCTAAAACTCATGACAGTTGGGGAAGCATGATAAGAACTACGTGACCCCTGACCCGGAGTTTGCAGTAGTGGTCTTTCCCATGAAGATGTTATGGAACTACTTGATGGGTGAATAGTTTATTGTCTACTATGACCACAAGAGTCATAGGTATATCTTCTCACAAAAGGGCCTGAACATGAGAAAATAGTGATGGATGGAGATCCTCTAGGACTATGATTTGGAGATATTTTATACTCCTAGTAATGACAACATGGTGGATGACGCACTTAGCCGGAGGTCTGGTCTGTAGATTTTGAGTGAGGCGATGAAACAGCTAGCCACGATGTAGATATCATTCATGGATAGTGATAGAGCATCTTACCTCTAGTCTATGACTATCACTCCCCCAATCTTCTTATAATTTAGGGAGGCACAACTAGTGGATGTTAATTGTGATTCCCAACCTGCTCAGATATCCTCATGACATGCTTTTGATGGATTTTCTCTACGTGGGGAGAAAATCATCCTTTTCATAGGATGCATCTTTGTACGAGTGAATTTACAGGAGGAGGTGTTAAGGTAGTTCCAAACTTCTCATTTGATGGTACATACTGGTGTGGAAAAGATGTACCAGGACTTCTGACATTAGTTTTGGTGGCCAGGGATGAAGAAAGCAGTGGGAGATTTCATTTCCTGATGCCTCACTCTTCGGCAAGTGAAGGCCGATCATTAGGTCCCTCTAGGAACAAAATATCCACTTGAGGTCCCAAAATGGAAGTGGGATGGTATCAACATGGACTTTGTGACGGAGTTACCACACAATTCTAGTTCCACGATTCTATCTGGGTTACCGTTGGTCAACTCACCAAGTCGGCTCACTTCCTACACATCTGAGAGCAGGGATTGGTAGAGGGCATAGGATGCCTATATGTCCATGAGATAGTGCTGCTTCATAGGTACCTTCAACAAACGTCTTATCCCTTGATTCATGCTTTACATCTCAGTTATGGAAGGGGTCGTAGGAAGAGTTCAGGACTTTGCTGCACTTGAGAAAAACATTTCACCCTCAGTTGGATGGTCAGACAGAGCGAACCATACAGGCCATGGAGGACATGATTTGTGCTTGTGTCTTGGATTTGTTTTTCAGTTGGGGGGAACACATACCACTTTTGGTGTTTGCGGACAACAAAATTTGTTACTCCACCATTAGCATGGCACCGTTTGAGGCCTTGTACATGCGGCCATGCAGATCAACCCTATGTTGGACAGACCCAGGGGAGTCGTCACTCATGGGCACAGAGTTGGAGATAGCTACCACAGAGAAGGTGAAGATCTTCTTGGAGTGGATGATGACTTCATAGAGTGGAAAAATTATTATGCAGACTAGAGATGGAGACCCTTGGATTTTGAGGAGGGATATTATGTATTCCTTCAGGTCTCACCCCGATGAAGATTGCAGTGATTTCACAGGGGTGTAAAGTTATTTTTGTAGCTCATCAGACATTTCTAGATCCTCATTAGAGTTAGAAATGTGGAGTACCACCTATCTCTTCCCCCATAGATGCACCGGGTGAAGGATGTTTTCCATCTATCACAGCTGATGTGGTAAGTGCATGATCTATCGCACGTCATCGACTGGGGAGATCTAGATATTGATAATGGGGGGATTCTTGGGGAGTTTTCGCTGGAGATAGATGATTGAAAATAATGTTTATACATGGGTGGTCAATTCCTCTAGTGCGAGTTCGCTGGCAGGACATGAATCTATATGAGAGCACATGAGAGCAGGAGGCTCAGATTCATGTTCAATAGCCCCATCTATTTAAATAGCCATTATTTAGGAATTTATGGATGTAAATCCATAATGTGTGGATAATGTAATGTCTTGGAATTTAATTGTATTTTTTTAAATATATTAAATTATTCTGAGACCACAAGATTTAACAGAACATGATTTCGAGGCCCGGTGAGCCCAGAACGGATTTTTGAACTTTTTTACGGTTCGTTCAGAAAATGTGAGTCCGAGATTTTATGAATTTTGAACCACTGTTCAGATCAATAATTCAAGACATCATTTAACGTAGAATGTCGTGATTCACCTAAAAAGTACTTAACTTTGAATAGTAAGGGTTCAGAGGATAAGTTATTTTCTGGGACATTTCGGAAAAATAATAATACAAGATTAATGAGTTATTTTATTTTTATTTTTCACCGTTGAGTGGTGGATGGAGACGATACAGTGCGGTGAAGAGGCGATGATGCGGTACGGTTAAGAAATCCACATAATTAATCATTATGCAAGAATAAACGCTACAATATTTCATAAATTAAATAGTGTAATGGCGGAATGTCGTAGCGTAACAAAAACACAATGACATTTTTCTTTTTTATTAAAAGAACATGTTGGAGTGAAGATAATTAAACTATGAGAATTATCTGATGAACATTCATCAAACATCATTTCCAATGAAGAACAAAAAACACCAAGAGACGTATAACATCTTCAATGCAACTTAAAGAATGGATTTGGTAGGGACGAATAACGTCGACGTCTTGAAACTTTGAGGACGTAATGATGTGGCAAAGAACATCAATGAGGTAGGGGTTTGATTTTTTCAAGTTCATCCCCATTCATATTCTTGAAACGACGAACACAGATCTACCCTTGGAAAGGTTGATCTGCGAATCGTGTGTTTATTTGAGAGGGTTAATTTTGTTTTGGGTGTTATTATCCGGGATTAGTTTATCTACCATTTGATTAAGACCCAATCTATGAGCATCCACATGACTATAAACTTCTAACATAGAGGGAACGAGCTAACATGAATAAGGCCTGATCCCCTCAGTAGGTGCAGTCCTTGTGAAAAAATTTTCTGAATCGACAATAAAGAAGGGTTGAGACCTTAACGGTGATGAGGATACTCCCTAGAGGGCATATGTGTAGGAAGCCTGAAGAATAGTCCACCAGAGTGCATACAGTGGTCCGCCGAAGAATCTTCCAGTGCACTGGTGGTTGCAGCAATGAGGTGAGGTGATACCCCCTAGAACCAAATGGTAGGATGACCTACATCTGTGCCATCTGGGTGGCTTGAAATCCACAGTCCCTCAAATGTGGAAGGAGGGCCCTGTGCTTTTGTGGGGAAGCTGAGGCTGGACATGGCATCCAGTCACGTCCCAGCTAGACGATGCACTGTCGGCCGCCCATGTGGCCTAGATTCATGTCGGCAGGCTGCACAACCGTTTTGGTGGGCCGAACCCACACCGGCAGGCCAGATTCACACCCTTCGGGTCAGGCCAAACTTGACCCAATCACCAGGTGGCCAAGTAGAATGGACCCTCAGCCAAACTGGGTTGAGTCCAGTGAGGCCCATTAGTCTTGACACACTGGCTAGGTTAGACTGGACCATCTGCGACCCGAACCAGGCTAGTTCGAGTCGATCGTTTTAAACTGGGGTATGTGGCACACTTGGGTGGGAATGGTCGGGTCAGTCTGACGAGGTCAGACTAGGCCCTGATGCAACCAGCCACAATTTCTCTTTAATTCCCATATATCTCAAACCAGGAGTCTGATTGATGTACCGTCAGTGGTGGTGGGACCCTTTCAAAGAGGCATACTTTCTAGGTACTCGATGTGAGTTTTGGTGAATATGGGCATGCTAATTGGCTTGATCAGACTCAAATCTAACCTGAACCTTTTTACATAAATGCCCATATCTTACAAATCAGGCATTCATTTGACACACCGTCTATTTCATTGGGACCCTCACAAAGAGATGGTCCATTGGGGTTACGCTATGTTGGAAATCGTGGTGGTTGAGGCACAACTAATGGATTTAGGAGTGGATCCCACTGAAATCAAACATGCTCGGTGTGGGAATCCAGTGGCTAGATATGATGTGAAGAACGAATAACAATCATATGTGTGTTCGTACCTATAGATCCTATGTGGGTCCACATGTAGCGATCCAATGTGGGTCAGAACGTATAGATCATGTGTGGGTCATCACCTAGAGATCTATTGTGTGTCCGTACCAAGACACCATGTGTTGGTCAACACTTAGAAACCTTGTTTGTATCAAAAATAGAGCCTCTCGACAGAATAAGACTATCTAGGTTTAAAACTAACCATATTTACTTATGTACTTAAGTTATACTTGGTGCGATCTGATCCTTTTAATTTTTTCTAAAAGTTTCATATATTTTTTGTGTTATTTTCCTTTATGGTGTTTTACTTTTTGGATTACAGAGAGAACATTGGGGGTGTCAGGGTCCCTACTGAGTATTGTTATACTCACCCCTACATGGGCTTTGCCTGTAGCTGTTGTGTCTTGTTCAGATGAAAGATAGCTTTGATTGGGACCTTGGGGAGCCAGTACTAGACGGTGCTCAAAGGTGGATCGAATGACATGGTGTGTAATACTGACATCCGACAGAGAGTTGTACCTACCCTTCATGTATGATCCTTAGCAGATGACCTCTAGAGCATGTACTGTTTTTGGTATACTTTCCATTCAGTTGGTCATGTATTTTGGTCCCATTACACTCAATTTACACACATTACTATTAGTGGGGGTTGTATTATTTTTATTTCCTTCTTGGTTAGAATTGTGCATATTTATTTATCTCTGTGTGTACATTTTTAAAGGGAATGTCATTCCTTTTTGGGATATTCCTTTTGGATGCTAGTCACCAGCCCTCAGCCTTTGGAAGGTGAGCTTAGGGTAGTCAGAACATGGGCCACGAGGATGGGTTTCGATAGAATTTTGTTCTTATTAACTATAAGATTTTTCCAACATAGGCCTTGTAAGGTCTTGTCACATGAGACACATTAAGGGAGAAGATATTTAAAGAAGAGTTGTTGTAACAATTACTTTGACAGAGTAGGATAAAGTGCAAATTTATATTTTACATAATAGAAATGATGTTGATCCATACACTAAATCCCATAAAGATATTATTATATATTAGAATACCCAAAGGAATGATAGATGGATATCAAATACACGTTATAAATACATTATAGGATGGTTTACAGATAAAATTTATCTGGATTTCTTAGAACATATAAATTCAATTACTGAACGAATTCGATAGGTATCTAGTGGACCAAATGAAAATATTATATCTTACACTGATTTTCTATTTGATGGTTATACATTCTTTAGAAATGAACATGATCATTGAAGTACAATGAAAAACAGTGGTGTTACTCTTATGGAGGAAACAATTCACATATCTGGTTCTAAGAATATAAATCAAATTTATGAAAATATGTCATATTTTTGAATTGTCAAAAAGATATATGTGTTATATTATACTACATTTTAAGTTCTTATTTT
Organism: Viscum album; assembly: GCA_963277665.1. Classification (NCBI taxonomy): domain Eukaryota; kingdom Viridiplantae; phylum Streptophyta; class Magnoliopsida; order Santalales; family Viscaceae; genus Viscum; species Viscum album. The sequence goes on from OY728144.1 coordinate 400,193,311, forward strand.
CCATTTAAAATGGGTTGAAAATAAGAGTGTAATGAATGTTGATGAAATGGGAATCATTATGTTGAATTTCGGAGTGGAAGCAGAAATAGATGAGCAGTTTATAATGGAATCACAAGCAGTGATACTCTTTAATGTCTTAGATCTAGCAAAAAAGAATTGTTCTATTATACTTCTGGTGACTAAAACAAATTTTAGATCAAGTGAAAATTAAATCAAGGATGGAACTTTCATAAGGAGATAATAATTAGTTCATGTCATTTCCATGGTAGATAATATATTATACATTAGAGGGGACTATTAATAGGGGATTCATATTCCCGATAGAGGATAAAAATCACTAAAACCATAAAAAATAGAGTTGAATGAGAAGGTAATAGTGTTTTTTAATATAATATTTTTCCATCATAATGTTATCCATTGTCTACTACATTATCATAATCTAAATTAATCCTTTGACTACTGATGAAAAAAAATCTTCTATTCATGATGGTGTTTCCAATTCTACTGATGAACAAACTACAACAAAGGAAACCCTTTAGGAAGATGTAAAGGTAAATTTAAAGTATACTTTCACTATTTTATTGAAAAATAAAATAATAAAACATTGATCTAATTTTCATTATTTATTTCAGAGCTCATTTAATATAGAATATTTATGTCCATATTTCAAGCCTTTATTTAAGAAATCATCAACAATATTGTTCTCCTGAAAAACCTTTTCACCCCTGTAGTGTTTTAATTTTCCACTTTCCTTAATGTTCCCTCTAATGCATTTGAAGTAAGAGTGATGGAACATCCTCTGGTCAATAATATTGGCAATCTACATGTTTTAATATCTTAATCATTGCCTATAGAATTAATGGATTGTTTAATATTTTTGTTTAATCTATTTTTTTAATATTACTAATATAATTGTTTTTATTATATAGGTGGATTATTTTGTTTTATTGGAGTGGATTGTTCGCAGTTTCTCATGATCCTAAGATATTATACATCAAGGTAAAAACAGAGATAATGTAAATAAATAAATATGTCAAGAATTTATGCAACCTTCTTGAATTGTTGATTCCATACTACTTATTAAAAAATCATCATTTTATCAATTATTTGTAAGTTAATTTCCTTATTATTTTTATTTAATAATTATTTTGTTTTTTTCATAGATCTTTTGGGTAGTAAAATTTTTATAGTTCATTTGTTTTAGAATATTTCTTTATATATTTCTCTATTTTCTTCACCAATACTTCCATAGAATAATTCCCCCTCATATCCTTTTCACCTCTATAGTGTTTCCATTTATCACTTTCCTTAATGTTACCTAAACTACATTTATAGGAAGAGAAACAATTCTACCTATGATCAATCAAATAATAAATCATGATTTTTTCACTATAAAACCATTATACATAGATAAATTTATAGTTTCATAATTTTTATTATTATATTATTTTTATTATTACTCACATAATAATTTATTACCTATACAAGTGGATTTTTTTTTCAAGATGGGGTGGTTTTTGCAGTTCTACTCATGCTTATAAGAGATTGGACTTGAAGACAATAAATAATATAAAGGAAAAAAGTAAATGGGTAAATATGTATACAACCATCATGAAAAGGTGAATTCCTACTACTTATTAAATTAATTTTTTCATCATTTTATATACTACATATATGAAAAATTTCTTTTTATTTTTATGTTTTAATTATTTATGTTTTTTTCATAGATATTTTTGGAAGTCATATTCTACTTTAAACTACTAGAAAAAAGTCACAAAAGAGATAACATGTTCATTTATTACAATGTTACTTGGATTTGTAGTGTATTTCTCTATTTAACTGCCAACACTACCTATTGATTCAACGTTCATAGTCTATTTTTTTTTACTAAGTACATCAACTCAATATACAGTTTTGGTAGTTCAAAAAAGAAATCCAATTTCATGTAAGGTAACATTGGAATTTGGGATTTTTTTGATACTTTGGTATATGTATGAATAAGACACACCTCAATCTAACACACAATGTGACCAGTAAAATTCAAAGTGCTTCTTTTAATAAAAAACAATCATTAATTCTTTTAACAAAGAAAACTAACATACTCAAAATAGATCAAACACATTATTATTATTTTGATATTTTAGTAAAATGATCCATAAGTTAATTTTTATCTATAGTGATATTATACACCTAAATCCAATTCATGAGGTGCTTAATAAGAATGAATGTGTCTATTTTAAGTTCAAAATTGACATTTTAATTCAAAAAGTTGGTCTCACTAAAAATTTAGAAAACATGCTCATATTTTCTTGACAATTTATTATAATGATTCATAAGTCATTTTTTATGTCTAGGAATCAGTCTCCAGAAAAAATGATTTACGATGTGACTGATATGGCTCAAAGAGAATCTTTTTATTTAAAATTGTCATTAAATTTAGTAAAAAAAGAAATATAAAAAACATGGAACCAAGGGACATCATTTGGAATTTTCTTTATTATTGAGTGAAATTATCCATAAGTCATTTTTATATGTTTTAATAAACCACACCTAAATTTGATTCATGATATTACTGGTATGAATCAAATTATCTTTTATCAATTTAAATTTGAAATTTAATTTCATAAAGCTCCACTCCCAAAAAACACTCTCTGATTTCCATGATTATTTTCAAAAATGATTTATAAGTAATTTTTTATGTTCAAGAATCAGACTCCCATAAAATTGACACATGATGTGTCTTATATGACTCAATGTTCAGGTTTCCAATTTAAAATGATATTTTAGAAAAAAGCTTAGTGAAATTTTGGAGACCAAGAAAACAAATTTTCACTATTCTTATACTTTTATGAATGATCCAATTTTTTTGGGATATATAGGAAGTAGAAACACCTCAATATGACTCATGGTGTGACTAGAATAACTCCAAGTGCATCTTTTTTTAAAAACAATTGACATTAATTTAAGAAAAAAAGGCAAATGACAATATCAAAATAAATAAATTCGTTCATGTTATTTCAAAAAATTACGAAAATTATCCAAAAGAAATTTATAATATACGGGAATCAGATGAACCTCAACATGATACATGATGTCCCTGTTATGAGTCAATGTTCCCATTATCATTTTAAAATTGATATTTATGTTCAAAAAGTGTCACTCATTGAAAACTGAGAAAATTTACTGGAAATATATTTATAATTTTTTATAATTATTCATAAGTAATCTTTGACATGAATGAATCAGACTCAAATAAAACTAACATACGATGTGACTGGTATGACCCAAGTGTGTGTTTCATGTCTAAAATGGCATTTTATTAAAAAAACAAAAGTTATCTATTCAAAATTGAGAATTCACATTCAGAATATTTTTATAATTTATAAAAATGATCTCTAAGTAATTTGGAACATGTAAGAATCTGTCTCAACTGAATCCAAATCTAGGTGTGATTGGTATAATTCCATGCGGGTCTTTTTATAAACAATTGACATAATCAAAACTGAAAAAAACCATTAGATTGATTAGATACTTTATAAAATGATACATATGTAATTTCTGACATATAGGAATCCATCTTCCCACGATTCTATATGCGATGTTTCCAGTATGACTCAAAGTGTCTGTTATAAGATTAAAACCAAAAATGTTATTTCAAAAAGTGTAACTCAGAAAAAAATTAGAATACAAACTCAGATTACCTATATAATTTAAAGAATAAATTCATAAATCTTTAATGATGTGTCAAAATTATTCTCTCATCAAAATTTTACATGATGTGTCCTGTATGACTCAAAGTCCATGTTTCCATTTTAAAATAAAATTTTATTAAAAAAGATAAGTGACATACTCAAAACTGAGAAAACACATTATATAATTTTTGTACTTCATGAAAATGATTGATAAGTCCTTTTGGATGTGTATGAATATTTCTCACCTCAATTTTATACATGGTGTGAATGGTATGAATCCAAGTGATTATTTTAATTCATACAAACATTAACATTAGTAAAAAAATAAATTGACATTCTCAAAACCTGAGAAAACGCATTAGGATTGTTTTCATATATCAGAACAATTCTCAATAAGTAATTTTTTAAATTTAAGAATCATCCAAACCTTAATACGATACATGATGTTCCTGATATGAAAAAAATGGTCCATTATCAGTTTAAAATTAACATTTTAGTTCAAAAAGTGTCACTCATTGAAAACTGAGAAAAGACACTCAAATTGACTTGATAATTTCATAAAACAATTAATAAGTCATTTATGACATGTAATATTTACTCTAACATCAATCTAATAGAATATTTGATCGGTATGACTCATAATGCGTGTTTTTAGTTTAAAATAACATTTTACTAAAAATGGAATGTGTCATACTCAAAACCATGTAAATATATTCTTATTCTTTGATACTTTAAGAAAATTATCCTTATGTCATTTGACATTTTTAGGAATTATTCTCACCTAAATCTGATGCACGGTGTGATCAGTATCTCTCAAAGTGTGTCCTTTAAATATATTATTATCATTTTAGATTAAAATACACATCACATCGCCAAAACCAATTACACAAGCCTATATTGTTTTCTAATAATTATGTCTGGTATTACTTAAATTATTTCCATTTCATTTTTATCTTATACTTTTTTAGTTAAATTTTTCAGAGATAATTATAAAAGATGAACAAAAAATAGTGCGATGGGCAAGTGATAGAGCACTGGCATGGGCGCCTTCAAATGATTAATGTGATTTTGGGTTTCTTAGGTGCAGTAGAGTGGCTGACCAAGGTCGTCTCTCAAAGGAGGAAGTGAATTTAACAACTTATTAAAGGTATTATAAAACAAATAAAATGAAATATAATAAAAAAACTACTTGAAAGGATGGGGTTTGGTTATATTTTTTTAATCTAGAAGATGTTTTATGGAAGAAGATTTTATTTTTTTTGTTTTTAGTTTTGAAATGAAGTTCGATTAAAATGACACAACAAAAAGATGTTTTTAGACAATATTTAAAAGAAAAAATCGAACTAACTCTACCTATTCAATCATTTATTAATCATTATAATTTAAATTAATATTCACTTAATTATTATCCCTTAATTTTTTAAATCCTGAACCCTACGAGAATTATCTTTACCACGAAGATGAAGTGAATTTAACCTTAGGCTAACTTCGGAACATGCAATCGCAACACCCTGCTTTGACTGATGTTCTAAGATTAGCTTATGATAAATGGTAAATTAAGGCACATAAACACTCTATAAATAAGGATTAATCGAGTTTATAGATTATATTTTAACTCTACAAATTGATCTTGTGTGGTTTTGAATTACCAGTTAAGGTTGCACTCTCACAGTTCACACAATTCCCGACCTCGCGTGTTTTCTGTTAACTATTAAATTGCTTTCTTAGTTTAATTTAAATTAAAAACTCAATTAATATATCATAATATTTTAATTACAGTAGCTCATTTATTCAAAATAAATTAATGAATAAGGATAGAGGTCGATCGATTACTAAAAAGAACTACTCATCCATGGGTGGTGAAATCATCGTAGAAGCGTTTTGCATGTGCAAAGGTTTATAATGGGTATAACCTAATAATGATTCTACTCAAGAATTACATCCCAAAGTGGAAGATTAAGAGAAGAATAAATTTAATCAAAACAGAACAAAAGATAAGAAATAAAAGAAGAACAAATAAGTTTATTACAGAAACAAAATCATTACAACGTGAAGGAGAAGAAGAAGGCTACGATGAGGGGATCCTTGCTTCAAGAGCTACCCCTCTTACAATGGTTGGATAATTTTGGTGAAACAAATTATCCTCTGCCTCCAATCTCTTAATTCACGTCCCAACCACTCCAAATGAGAAAAAATCCAATTTATATAGTGGATGGGAGGAGAGGTTACAAGTGGTTTCAAGTGTGAATGTGGAAATTCGGCCAAATATTTTATTCCAACTTTAACTGCCCATTTGACCACCAAAACGCGTGAATTGGCTAGAATTCTAGAAGGTTAATATGTGAGGATATGGGTTCTCTAAGGCATATAAATATTTGGGCTTAATCCAGGCCCATATGAAAGAGTTATGGCCGAAATACAGAAGCTTCTCCATTCTGGAGAGTCCATCCCAACTTTGACTTAATGGACCCTTTTCAACAACCAAATGCACTTTTTAGCTCACGTGTACTGAATAAAAGTTTTAGATAATTAAGTTAGGAACACTTTTAAAAACGTTCCAATTGAAATAATAAATATACAAATATATATCATCGAAATACTATAGTAAATTATAAAGGGTAAAACTGGAATTTTCATCAAATATTCAAATGAATGATCTAATCCCAAATACTTTCTAATTAACCATATTTAACACAATGTGAGGAAATTATATCATTTATTATCAATAAAATATTCATTAAAATAGTGTTTTATCAACTCCCCCTCACTTACCCGTTTGCACTCCTGAGCAAAACCTCATATCAAGTAAACATCAATATCAAATCAAAACCAATTTTAAAACACATATCCTTGAGATCAAACAACTACACACCAAGAAAAATAGATATCATGCCTCATAAAAAACCATTATTTCAAGTTCTTCATTTATATCATTCAATATATTTCCACTTTATTTATCCTCCCATGCACAAAACACTTACCTCACTTGAATTTTCTCTTATTACACAAATGTCAATTTTTTTGCATTGTCTTTCTCATCCAAACTCATACAAGGGTCACCATAGGCTTGATGGATTCCTACATCGCTACCCGATGTGAGTCAAGGACATATGTTTATCATGAGGAATTTTCAGGGTTGTTCTATGGATTTTGGTTGGTAGGATTTAGATGTGAAAAATTCTGAGGCTGAATGAGGAGGGTTGACTCTTTTTGAAGCAAAATTGCATTAATCTAATTTTCACTTAAATATAGTCTTATCCTCAATCCCCATAGTATCAATTCATCTCCATAATCATGAAATGTCATGAAAGGTTTACACCATTCATCATTTCAGCATCAAAAATTTCAATCTTTTCAAACATGATTTTCTTGAAAGCTCCAGATAGACATAGCTTTCATCCTCAATTAGAGGCTCCAAAAAAGGCATAGCTTCACTTGTCATGAATGCTCCAGAAAAGGCATAGATTTCAATATAATTACTTTCTTTAGCATCAAAAAATCTCCTCAGAATTTATTTTTCCACCCAGAGTATCACAAAATGTGCTAGCACAACAAAAGACAGCTTTCCCCACACTTAAGCTCAACTAGATTATGCAATTTCACTTCAAGAGTTGGTTGGATAGGGAAAATTGGCTTGTAATGTGGATAACCTAATAGGATGTGCATGTATTCTAAAGGATAAAAGGATTAAATTTTCAAGGTAGGCCATTATAAGAAAAGGATTCTTTGAATTAGGGGCTTTAATACCAAACAAGTGCCTTAATAATTTAAACATATGTACCTAAAACCCTCAAGTTTTGACAGGAATAAATCATGTTCTGGTTAAATCAAGCATGGTTTGGTTCTCTCAATAAGTGAGGTGAATGTAATGAATATGAAAATAATGGTTCATAAGCCTCACAGGAAAGTGATTTCAAATATAAAGACAGTGAGATGTGGCATGTGATTCAAAATTCGGTGTACTTTCCATGAAATTACTAAATATTTGAACTTGAAAAAAGTAATTTTCATCATTCATTTAAGATTAATTTCAAGGTATAAATTGTTTCACTCATTTATATGCATTTCAAAATTGTGATGAGAATCATTTCTGCTAAAGAATTTCAAAAATACAATGAAAATTGAAAAATAAACACACAAAATTTGAAAAACACACAATTTTTTTGGTTTGGTTTTTAAAGGAAAAAAATTGAAATTACTAAACTAAAAGGTTCCCTCCCCCAAAATTAAAATATTTCATTGTCCTCAATGTTAACCCATGAGATGATATAAGCACATGAAATGAAGAATTTTTAAATAGGACAAATAATATAAAAGTGAAAGAGTTAGGATCAGCCTGATGTGATCAAGTGATGATGGGGTCATACAGTGTGATAAAATCCACTACATCAGTTGGAATTCCCTCAATGTATCTCTTCAAACGTTTCCCATTGACTGTAAAGCTCCTTCCAGTGTCTCCTTGTGTGATCTCCACTGCACCATATGGAAAAACATTACATACAATATAAGGACCTAACCATCTAGAACACAACTTACCAGGCATCAGCTTCAGTCGTGAACTGTAGAGAAGGACTTTCTCTCTAACATGAAACTCCCTTTGTTGGATCATTCTATCTTGAGCTGCTTTTGATCTTTCCTTATAGAGCCTTGAGTTCTCATATGATGACAGTTGAATCTCCTCATGCTCTTGAATTTGCAACTTCCTTTGAATTCCAACTTGGGCCAAATCCATGTTGCATTTCTTTATAGCCCAATATGCCTGATGCTCGACGTCCACTGGGAGATGACACGATTTCCCAAAAACAATCCGAAATGGGGACATACCAATGGCGGTCTTGTATGCTGTTCTATAAGCCCACAATGCATCATCCAAGTGCATTCTCCAATCCTTCCTATTTGGTTGCACAGTTTTCTCCAAAATTTGTTTCAACACATGATTTGAAACCTCAGCCTGGCCATTTGTTTGGGGGTGGTATGGTGTTGATGTTTTGTGTGCCACCCCATACTTTCGAAGGAGGGAAGCGAAATTCTTATTGAAAAAGTGTGTTCCTTGGTCACTAATGATAGCCTTTTGTACTCCAAACCTGCAACAAATCTATGCTTTGACAAAGTCCACAACAACATGAGAATCATCAGTCCTAGTGGCCTTATTCTCCACCCATTTACTCACATAATCAATAGCAAAAAAATGTACAAAAAACCAAAGGAACATGGAAAAGGTCCCATAAAGTCAATTCCCCAAACATCAAAAATCTCACAGAATAAAATGGGTTGTTGGGGAATCTCATGTCTCCTTGAAATATTTCTAGTGTGTTAGAAAATAGAGCATGACTTACAAAACACATGGGAATCATAGAATACGCTAGGACAATATAATCCAGAGTCTAAAACATTACTATCTGTCCGTTGGGGTTCGAAGTATCCACCACAAGAAAGTGTATGACAAAAATGCAAAACAGACTCAAAATCATGATCGGGAACACACCTCCAAATGACATGGTCACTACACATGTTCCAGAGGTAAGTATCATCCCACACATAAAACCTAGACTCACTTTTTAATTTTTGGACTTTATGTTTCTTTAAATTTGCAGGTATTTCAGAGGAAACAAGGTAGTTCACTAAATCAGCATACCAAGGATTCGTACCTGAGATGGAATAAAGATGCTCATTGGGAAAAGTGTCCCAAAGTGGTACCTAGTCCAAGGTGTCATCCTCTAGTGTGTGAGTAAGCCTACTCATGTGGTCTGCCAGCAAATTCTCTGACCCCTTCTTTTCCTTTATATCGATGTCAAACTCTTGAAGAAGGAGCATCCAACGGATATGTTGTGGCTTTGCATCTGGCTTCTTTAGGAGGTACCTCAAAGTTGCATGGTCAGAAAAAACAACTAATTTAGAGCCCAATTAATATGAACGGAATTTATCTAAAGAAAATATGACAGCAAGAAACTCATTTTCCATGGTTTTGTAATTTGATTGGGATGAATCTAGTGTCCTCTATGCATAGGTGATCACATGTGAACGTCCTTCCACCCTCTGAGATAAGACATCTCCAACTGCGAAATTGGAGGCGACACACATAAGCTCAAAAGGAATCTCCTACCATGGGGGCTGTATGATAGGTGGAGTGGTCAGACATTTATTTAGCTCATCAAAGGAAGTCGTACAAGAATCATCAAACACAAAATCATAATCCTTTTGGAGCAATCGTGACATAGGAAGAGCAATCTTACTAAAATCTTTGATGAAGAACTGATAAAATCCAGCATGCCCTAGGAAATATCTAACATAACCCACACATGAAGGATATGGTAATGATGAATTAATGTCTATCTTAGATCTATCAACCTGTATCCCATGTTATGACACTACATTCCCTAAGACAATGCCACGATCTACCATGAAATGGCACTTTTCAAAGTTTAGGACCAGATTCTTTTCAATACAACGATTCAATACCTTTCCCAAAATCTTTAGACATTCATCAAATGAGGATCCATACACTGTAAAATCATCCATAAATACCTCCATGCATGTCTCAATAAAATCAGAAAAAAATACTCACCATGCATCTCTGGAAGGTACCTGGGGCGTTGCAAAGTCCAAATGGCATCCTCCGGTAGGAAAATGTGCCAAAGGGATAGGTGAATTTAGTCTTCTCCTGATCCTCTGGAGCTATAAGAACCTGAAAATATCCAGAAAATCAATCCAAGAAACAATAGTGTGTCTTCCCAGCTAGTCTCTCAAGCATCTGATCAATAAATGGGAGGGGGAAATGGTCCATGTGAGTGGACTGATTTAGTTTCCTATAATCAATACACACACACACACAAATTGTTTTGCACCCTCATTGGAACTAACTCATATTTCTCATTTTTAAAAACAGTAACACCACTCTTCTTAGGCACAACCTGTATAGGACTTACCCACTGGGAATCTAAAATGGGAATGATTATACCTTCCTCGAGCAATTTCTCAACTTCTTTTTTAACAACTTCTAGGAGGGTGGGATTGAGTCTCCTTTGTGGTTTTATCACTGGTTTAGCCCCATCCTCCAAGAGAATCCCATGCATGAAAATGGAGGGACTAATACCTGATATGTCAGCCAAGGTCCACCCAATCACCCGGATGTTCTCCCTCAAAATATTCAAAATCTTTTCTTCATGTTCAAAAGGAATATTGTTAGAAATGATAACAGGTAATCTCTCACCACTCAAAAAGTATGAGTATTTCAGATTTTGTGGCAATGTCTTGATTTCTAATGAAGGAGGGTGTATTATGGATGGAGATATTTAAGGAACTGAAATAAGTGCACAAATAGAATTAGTATCAGAATAGACATCATCAAAATCAAAGAATAAAGCATCAAATCCATCAGCATACTCAACATCCATGTCATAATCTGAGTGAACATGATCAAAATTAGAATATGAATCCACATCAAAATCAAATACAAGAGAAGATTTTGTATCAGAAACATGTGTGGAGGTGCTCTTAGACATCAAACTCAAACCAATACTAATAATCTCCCTAAGCATAGGACAATCATATTTTTTGGAGTTTTTTATTTGGTGGTTGAAAATGGGAGATAACAAAAGCAGAATGGTCCTCTGAGGGATACTTCATGGAAGCCATAACATTAAATATCATTACTTTATCTCCAAACTCCATGGAAAGTGTACCCTCATTGGCATTTATTATAGTTTTTGCAGTCTTGAAGAAGGGCCAACCTAATATATTGGGGGCATGAGAACTTACCTGATCATCCTCCATATTATGCACATAGATGTCTGCTTGAAAGATCATGTCTCTTACCCGGACAAGTACATCCTCAAGGACTCCCGCTTGATATGTCGTAGCTCTATTCACCAACAGCACCACTACTCTCGTCAGTTTTAGCTCACCAATCTGCAAGGAAGAGAATACAGAGTGAGGCATCACATTTATTGAATCTCCTAAATCACAATGATCATCAAAGAAGTGCAACTCCCCTATGGTACATGGGATGGTGAATGTCCCGGTATCCTTGCACTTTGTTGGCATTGCTGGAGTTGTTGTAATGAGTTCTAAGACATTCCTTCCAAGGTTGATCCTCTTATTTCCCTTGATCCCTCTTCGATTGGTGCAGAGTTATTTTATGAATTTGGCATACCTTGGGATTTTCTTAATGGCTTCATGTAGAGGAATTTTGATCTCCACACGCTTGAATGTGTCCAAAACATCCTTTTTCATTGCTTCTTCAGCCATCTTCTTGGTTTGTACAACCCTGTTTGGAAAAGGAATGGGTTTAGGAGGAAGATCATCAATATTTTTCTTACCTTTATCTTTCTCCTTGGAATGCTCATCAGTTGGTATGGAAAGCGTCTTATATAGACTAGAGGTGAATCCCGGTGGAATGGTAGGTACAAATGTATCGTTCATTTTCTTCCCACTTCTCAATGTGATGGAACTAACATTCCCATTTGGATTTGGAGTGGGTTGGGAAGGTAGATTTCCATTATTCTTACTCAGAAATTCGTGGAGGGCGGTGGTAATCTGGCTCATTTGAGTCTTCAACTCCCTCAGATCTGAACCATGAATCTTTAGTTCATTCTATTGATTAAGAACAATTTGCTTCAAAAGGTCATAAGTGTTAGAATCTACCTTGTGTTAGAGATTCCATTGTTGCTGACTTGTTTATGTTTGAGCTTTGAATCTCCATTGGGGTTGTTGGAAACCCTGTTGGTAAAGTGGAGGCTACTGGAAGTTTTGTTGAAAGGGTGGCCTTTGTTCTTGTCTAGAGCCACACCTCATGTCTTATTGATCCTTCCACCCTTGGTTGTATGTTGGAGAAAATGAATCAAACTTATTTTGGGGATATGGTTGTTGTTGCTGCTGAAATGGTCTCTCTAGGAATACTGCTTTGTAATCCTTTGTCTCTTGTAGTTGTGGGCATCATTCAGTTGGGTGGATTGTCTCAGTGAAAATTCCACAAGGCCTTGAAGGAGGGCATTGGGATGTCTTTTGTGCCAAAACAATTTTCCTCACCATAGTGGTCAATTATTCAAACTTGGTATCAATCAAATGACTTTCAATAGAAGAAGGACATACCTGATGTACTCCCCTGAAATGTGGTGTACCTATATCGCCAAATTTTTGGGGGTTTTGGGCCATTTTTTCGATCAATGCATGTGCGGCTGCTGGTGTCTTTTCCACCAATGCTCCTCCAGCTACAGCATCAACCATGCTCCTCTCCATGGGTGTGAGTCCTTCATAAAAGTACTTAATGAGTAATTTTTCACTAATTTGGTGATGTGGGAAGCTTGCACACAACTTCTTTAATCACTCCCAATACTCATACATTGACTCCCCTTGAGCTTGCTTGATCCCCAATATCTCCTTGCGAATGGATGTGGTCCTCGATGCTGGAAAAAATATCTGCAAGAAAATATGTTTTAAATCGTTCCAACAAGTTACATCCTCGGGTTGTAAATAATACATCCAATCCTTTGTAGCTCCATCAAGTGAGAATGGGAATGATCTTAATTTAATTTGATCTTCAGAAAAATTTCTTGGTTTTAATGTTGAGAAAACCACATTAACTTCCTTAATGTTTTTGTTGGGATCCTCACCAGATAAGCCATGAATCTTTGGAAGAAGGTGAATTAATCCAGATTTCAATTCAAAGTCAGATTCGGGATTTGGGTATGCAATACAATTTTGTTGATAGTTAATATCTGGTGCAGCCAATTATCAAATGGTTCTATTAAGTTAATTTCCATTATTTCCAGACATTGGTTCCTCTTTTATGTTTGAATTTTAATTTCTTCCAATTTCAATGTTTCTAGAAAAGAGGAATTCACCAACTGGTTGAATATTGAAACTTCCCATAGACTGAGAATTTCTGATTCGATCCCTAAGGCTACATTCAATCTCAAGATCAAGATCTAAGAGATCTTTGGGATTAATTCGTGTCATAAATCCAATAAAAATGAATAGAAAAAAAGTGTACCATAGTAAAATAAAAATGAGAAGTTTGAGTTGATGGTCCAAAAAGAAAAGAAGAGGATGAAAAAATGAAAACTTGAAAAAGGGAAACGATGAAAGAGAGCGGTGAAGAAAATAATAAAATGAAAAATACAAGAAATACCTCTAAATGGTTGAATAAATTACTTGCCTCCCTGGAAATGGCTCAAATTTGATAGAGCGCTGTCGTGGGCGCCCTCAAATGATTAATGTGATTTTCGGGTTCTTAGGTGCAGTAGAGTGGCTGACCAAGGTCGTCTCTCAAAGGAGGAAGTGAATTTAACAACTTATTAAAGGTATTCTAAAACAAATAAAATATAACATAATTAAAAAGCTACTTTAATGGATGGGGGTTGGTTATAGTTTATGAATCTAGAAGAAGTTTGCTGGAAGAAGATTGTATTTGTTTTTGTTTTTAGTTTTGAAATGTAGTTCGATTAAAATGACACAACAAAAAGATGTTTTTTAGAAAATATTTATAAGATGTAATAGATCTAACTCTACCTATTCAATAATTTATTAATCATTATCATTTAAATTAATATTCACTTAATTATGATCCATTAATTTTTTAAATCCCAAACCCTACGAGAATTATCTTTACCACGAAGATGAAGTGAATTTAACCTTAGGATAACTTCAGAACATGCAATCGCAACACCCTGATTTGATTGATGTTATAATATTATCTTATGATCAGTGGTAAATTAAGGCACATAACCACTCTATAAATGAAGATTAATTGAGTTTAGGGATTATATTTTAACTCTACAAATTGATCCTGCGTGGTTTTGAATTACCGGTTAAGGTTGCGCTCTCACAGTTCACACCATTCCCGACCTTGCGTGTATTGTGTTAACAATTAAATTGCTTTCGTAGTTTCATTTAAATTAAAAACTAAATTAATAGATCATAATAGGTGAATTACAGTAGCTAATTTATTCCAAATAAATTATTGAAGAAGGATAGAGGTCGATCGATTACTAAAAGGAACTACTCTTCCATGGGTGGCGTAATCATCGTAGAAGCGTTTTGAATGTGCAAAGGTTTATAATGGGTATAACCCAATAACGCTTATACTCAATAATCCATCCCAAATATGAAGATTAAGAGAAGAAGAAATTTGTACAAAATATAAGGAAAGAGAAGAAATAAAATATGAACAAAGAAGTTTATTACACAAACAATATCATTACAATGTGAAGTAGAAGAAGAAGGCTTCGATGAGGTGATCCTTGCTTCAAGAGCTACCCATCCTACAATGGTTAACAAATTTCGGTGAAATAAATTCCCTTATTCCTCCAATCTCCTAATTCACGTCCCAAACCCTCCAAATGAGGAAAACTCCAACTTATAGAGGGGAGGGGAGGAGAGGTTACAAGTGGTTTCAAGTGTGAATATGGAAATTCGGCCAAATATTTTATTCCAACTTGCACCGCCCATTTGACCACCACAACGGGTGAATTCGCCGGCCTTCCAGAAGGATAATATATGCGTATATGGGTCTTCTATCTCCTATAAATATTTGGGATTAATCCAGGCCCATATGAAGGAGTTATGGTCGAAATATATAACCTCTTCCATTCTGGCGAGTCCAGCCCAACTTTGACTTCATGGACCATTTTCAACAACCAAATTCACTCTTTAGCTCTTGTGTCCTGAATAAAAGTTGTAGATAAATAAGTTAGGAACACTTTTACAAAATTGAAAATTCATATAATAAATATAAAAATATTTATCTTCGAAATACTACAGTGAATTATAAAGGGTAAAACTGAAATTTTCATCAAATATTCAAATGAATGATCTAATCCCAAATATTTTATAATTAAACATATTTAACACAATGTGAGAAAATTATATCATTTATTATAAATAAAATATTCATTAAAATAGTGTTTTATCAGTAAGGAAAAATCACAATTCAATACGATATACAATCTTTTTGGTATAAAAAAATTTGTTTAAAATTTACAGTTTCTGTTAATTTATTTATTTATATTATTACTAACATAATACATTTTTCATATATTGGTGCATTAATTTTCTTGAGAAGGGGTGTTTTGTTTAAAAATAATATTAGCTGGTGTTAGGATCAAAAGGAAAAGGATCATGGATGTTTTTGAATGTATGAAATACCTTTTACTCATGTAATTATGTAAACCAATTTTTTAAATGTATATAATATAGTGTTTTTTATTTTAGTTTTGTTGAAAATTTTATTTTATTTAAATTATGTATTGGTACTTGTTTTTTCTGATTTCGGGTGGTGTTTCTAGTGATGCAGTGCTCTTTTACAACACACGACACTAGTGATAATGTGTGTTGTTACAACACAATGAATTATGCCCCTTTATTAGTTATTTTATATGATTTTATAATGGTACACTTTATTGGAGGTTCCAAAAGCACCGATAAAGGTTCCCTTTACCAGTGCTTTTAGAAGCACTTCTAAGGGTCCAATTTATCATTACCAAATAAAAGTGTTGATTAATATTTTCTTTTATTATCATGTTTAAATCACTTGTAAAGGACCCCTTTATCAATTCATTTTTATTTCTCATAAAATCCATGAGATTTTAATATTTCTCTGGTAGTCAGTGATTCATTAGTACTTATAAATTATATTTTTAGCATTGTTAATGGTCTATATTGTAGTAGTGGGCCTACTATCTCCATGAATAGTGTAATATCTTTTTATATATCTAGTTTTTATTAATGATTATAAATATGTATATAATGAATATATATGATTTTTTATAACATGGTTATAATTATGTAAATTATTGAACAACAATAAATGTATAAGGATGTATATTTTAGAACCAAAACATTATTGAAAAATGAAGCAATTATCCCTGAAAATAGTGATTTTAATAATAAATTATTAATTAGTAGTTGATAAGATTTCCTAAATAAATAATACATGGTATGATTGATGTGAATATTTTAATGTAATACATTTATAGAAAATCCATATTTATTAAACCTGAGGTTTGAATAAGAATGACAAAAGGTGAGACTTGAGGTAAGGGGTTATTTTATAATCTATTCAATATTCATGATCTAATGTTTATGTCCATGCTAGGGAACATTTATCTTCCATATCCATGTTTTCTAAACAAGTTTTCATTTTTTACTATTCTCCTATGATTTTTTGAGTTTATTTTTATCCATTTTTAAATTTTTACAAAATGTTTTGAAAGGAACATTTTTTCATTTTCCAAGAGAGGTACATTGTGAATTTTTAGACTAAAATATGGAAGGAATGTTCTTTTAACTCATAATATATGAATAAATATTCCCATCACTATGAATATTTTTTTCACGCTTCATTTATAATTTTATTAGGTTGTTTTAATAAAAATTCATCCATTTTATAATTAGGCATATTTTTTTAAAAAATATAAGTAATTTCTAAAATGTTATGGTTATTTTACTCAAGAATAATTATAATTGATCTTTTAAAATAATATTTTCATCTATGATGACAACCTTTAATGATACTTAATAGTTACTGGGGATGTCATGCAGAGATTGCATTCTTATTCATTCCCTATATGTTTTTTTGTTTTTAAATGATGTTTATGAACCCTATTTCTTTTCCATGGGTTATGATATGATGAAATTTTTATGAAACCCATTTATTTTCGTGTGTTCCGATATGATGATTAATTTATTATCCAATAGAAAACGTATGTACTAATTTTATTATGTTATGTGTGGGACCAATATGTCTCTCCACAAAATTTGGTAAATATTTATATAACATGAGTTAAACTGCACTAGAATGGGGAGTGAACCCTATTCAGTAAGAGAATATGACCACTATGATTTTATGGTGAGAAAACCATGATTACTATGATTTTCTGGGGAGTTAACCCATTTAACCATGATAGCCACAAATATAAACCTTGAATACCTTGGAAACGGTTTTCTAAGCTTATATCTATGCCATAATTCCATGTCTTATGATACTGTTCTACACTAACATATCATGTTCTTTGATTCCATTATAACTCTTGACTAAAGAATTACCAAAATTCATTCCACGACTCAACATTAAATTGTATGATATGTAAGGTATAATTAACAAAAAAAAATCATGTTCATGTTCTTTTGCCCTTCGGCTCATTTTATACTTATGTAATTATTTATGTCTTTTTGTTTACCCTTATTAGGCATATGAGCTTAATCATTTATTGTGTTTACGTTCACTGGGATACAAAGAAAGTAATTATTTATGATATGTCTAATAAGTTCCTTATTTATGAAGAAATATGTGGGAGATAATGTAGTCATTTTATGAATAAATTGTTTATCCATACATATTTCTAATGGTACAATACCTAATTGATTTTAGCATGTATTTTTATGTTATTTAATATTTCCAAATGTAACATACATATTTGATTCTATCATGTATTGTTTATGTTATGTAATATCTATGTATGTAATTTATGAATCATTATAGTTGTTATTATTGTATTGTTTTGTTAACATTTTGAAACATAGATGAAAATACTTTATTAAGAACCCTAGAGAAATGTCTATGTATATTATAAAATTATAATGTTTTGGTAATGATCATTAATGGTAACGATTAATCCTAAGGTGCAATAGAAGAAGGTGTCATGATTTTGACATCTAAAAAATGAATTCTCTCAATTTTATAGTTTCCCACTATGATTATTTTTTCTTACAATTTCTGATGATTTCTCACCATGGATGCACATCCTCTTTCCATATGGTAGTGATAAACTTTCCCCCGGCATTCATACTTTCCAAAGGTAGGAGACTTCCATCACTTAAATCTACAATGTTGGATACATGATAGAAATGGCATAATGGGATATTTATTCCTCTGTCCATGGATTCATCCTTTGAGCTCATTTCTTAGTTGGGGTCTCCATCATTAATTTAATTAATTTTCATAAAATTCATTCTTTTTGCAATATTAATATAGGAACTGGTTAAAAACACAATTACTTCCTCTATATGGTAATATCCTTTGTTCAGAGTAGATTGTATTGTTCTAAATGTATGGGAATTTCTCGATATTGGGTTTGTTGGGACCTTTAAAGTCATCACCTATTTTAGTTGAAGGAATCTCATATAAAGTATTATTGGCATTGATCCTAAGGAATCTTCTATTGACCATGAGGTTCCTTCCACAATGGAAATATGTGTTTTTAGTATATCTTCCTCAGTAATCCTATTATTTTTGTATGGAGTAGAGAATACAAATTAGGTTAGAGGATTAAAGGTATTGGGGGGATATGCAGGTCATGTGGTTAACACCTTTAAGGTTAGGTTAGGTACATGTTTAACGTATTTTTGGGATAGGTGGGTCATAATTTAACATCTTGTGGGAATAGGTCGTTAATAGTTTTAATGTATTGTAGTGATAGGATGGGCGTAGGTTAAATATCTTGTGGGGACAGGTGGGTTGTAGGTTTAACATCTTCTGGAGATATGTCAGTTAGAGGATTAACGTCTTAGATGGGAAGGTGGGTAATAGGTTTAAATTATTTTGGGGACAAGTGTGTTATTGGTTTGATATCTTGTGGAGATCAGTGGGTTATATGTTTAACATCTTTTGGGGACATGTGTGACACATGTTTATTTTATTACTGGGGTAGGTGGGTAACCATTTTAAAACCAATCAAGGATAGGTGTGTCACATGTTTTTATCTTATAGGGATAGGTGGTCATAGGTTTAATTCCTTCTGGGGACAAGTGGGTCATATGTTTAACATGATGTGTGAAAATGTGGGTGGTAATGTTTTTCCCCATAGTGGAATATGATCACATTTTAGTGTACTTTTATGTGTGTCCCCATGGGTCAATATGATCACGCTTTAGTATTTTACAGAGTCTCGGGGAATCACGATCTAACCCCAATGAGATACCATAGATGTGTTGTTATATCATGATTAATACTCAGAGAGGTGTCCTATATACTTTATTAAGAAACATAGATGAAAACCCACTAAGTTATATTTTACATAATAAGGTCATATGATAAGACCAATCAATGTAGAATAAAGTCTTGTAGTAAGGATGCTCGTGTAATTGATAGAGCGCCAATGAGGGATAGTGCTTGACTAATTTAGATGGGCGGCATAAACTACGATTCCATGGGAGTGTGGGCCTCTAGCCCCGAGTAAATTTCCAGGGCTATGTCATCCCATGATGATTATACATGGGACATACCATGTCCATCACATGGGAAGAGGCAACTATTTAAGATTATATGTCGGGGACGTTGTTATATAGTTTAACATCATACAACTAGGATGTGTAAATAATAATTTTAATATAATACATCTCTAATGTGTTTAGGGATTATACATGGGGAGGCCATTTTTATGTGGGAGAGGAAGATAAAGAAAAAATTAAAATCTACCTGGAATGGTTGTATTTTTTCTTTGATTAGGACACCTTTAAGGATTATGTGTCCACTAATCATGCACCTTTGGGTTGGGAATTGAATAAAAACTTCTATAACGGATTGTAAATTAGGGGATGGGGTGTTAGAGAGTCTATTTTTAGGAGAAAGAGAAAGGGTAATGTTCTAGGTCATGCTTGAAATACAATGGTTGGACATGTTGGTTACTGGTACCATTCACATGGAGATTTGGGGTGTCATTGAACCGGTTTGGGATCTGTATATGTACCTTGGGAACTCTAATTTTGAAAAAGGGTATTAGATGAAAGGAGGCACGATGGAGAGGCCAGGAGGATGGGTTTCCTGAAATTTGGGACTTAATAAATGTTAGGGTCTTCTCCAATGATAGGTTGTGAAATAATGTGTTTCATGAAACCGGATGAACCTATATCAGAGTGATGTCTTGGTTCCCATGGGGTTATTTTTTTGAAGGATAATTATCTATTGAAACAAAAAGATCCATAATGTAATTTATTCTTACCAAAAGGCCACAAAACTTCATGGATTGAATATCTACCATGGTTTGTGGTTCTCAAGAACCCATTAGAGGCGTGTTTTCAAATTATTGTTACATTTGGAAATCCAACTCCTATTTCACTCATGATGGTTTTGAATATTGAAAATTCAAAGCTTTTATTGAAGAATAAAGGTCTAATTCATATAAATTTAAGATACTATGAGGTCTTTATAGGCCCAATGGAGGAAAGGGTATCAATTTAGAAAATATATAGGCTCTTTGGGATGATTAGGGGCTTTGTGAAGTCATGGGGTTTCACAAACTGGACATACGTGTCATGACCCGCCTTCACCAAGACGAGGGAAGGGACAATAGATTTCTAGACTCTACCTTCTTCTTGTTGAAAGAGAGATAATGACCCCCAAGACCCGCCTTCAATGGGTCCCAGAGTGGTGACTAGCACCAAGGGTATAAAATCACACATATGATGGAAGGAATTACCCTTTTTATTTTGTTGGATCGGGAGATGAGATAGTAAATCCCAACAACACCCAACTGAACATAAAAGTAATGCCAAAATCAAACCATTCCCATATGCATGTCCAATAGTAAATGCTACAAAAGTATAAGAAAATCCCAAAGTAAGGAATGAAGAAATGAAGAATAGCTACAAAAACTATCCCAATGTCCAAACTAGTACGTACCAACACGATCCCTGATGTCCTTTCGAAAATTTGAAAGTATTTTATATACATCGGGTGAGTATACATGTATAATTAGTAGGGAAAACCAAAATCTCTCGTGCACAAGTGGGGAGGCTTTATAATGCCCCATGGAAAAAAATAAGAGATAACAAAAACACCTAGAAAAGAAAACAGTCCACCCAAACCTCACCATAGCACACTTCCTAAATAACGCAAGTCAAACAAGTAATAGAAATAGCACATCGATATTTGGGTACCCCACGCCACATTCCCATAGGTTAATGAAGACATCCTATGCGTCAAACCTATTCCGCCATTTTCACCATTGTCCCACTGCCATCCCACGCCCGCATGCACCTGAGCTACCACAACCACACATCCCGCCCAAAAACACCTAGGCCACAACAAATACATGTAACCACGCCCGTAGAAACCTGGTTCATAACAACTACCACCACGTCCAAAGACACCTAGGCCTCATCCTGAAGGCCCTTGGGAAACCACCTGCCCGCACACACCTGGGCCAACAACCTCAGCATACCCTGCCTGAAGAATCTTAGGCTATAATGGAAATCAATCCCTTGAATCCTTCCTGAAGAATCATGGGCTACTCAGGAAAGGTAGAAAAAAAAAGACAATAACTGTCCACCCATAGGAGTGCGGGAAAAAACACCCTCCCCCATGAGATGGGGGTGTTCAGCATGAAGTGCTCAACATGGATGGGGTGTGAATAAGAAACATAGAAACTAAATTATACATATAGGTAACAAGAACTCATCCCATTCTATGGGTTCCAAAACTAGCTCATATACCAACATCCTTATTAGAATTCATTCATAAGAATCACCATAGCCATAAACATGTCACCACTCTTTCCCGAAAAACAAATCCCCATTTATCCCATTTTTGTTTCTATATTTGAGTGACTCCATTTAGATAATTGCTTCCCTACCGGAAAACTAACAGGCATAAACACATGCCAAAAATGGAAAACAACCATGTAGCAATTTAATAATTCACACTTGGTTCTCTTGTAAAGTCACAACAACAAATGGGATCTGTGAGATCCCTCAAAGTACTGGAACCAAACCAAGACCCACCATATGACACATATAGCCATAGATACAAAAGCCAATAACTATGAAAAATGGTATCCCATACCCATCCATGTCACCTCACAATCATTAACCTTAAACATCGCCAAAACATAGCAAGAAGGTTTTCAAATTTGAATATTCCATTCATTTAGTTCCGCCTTTCTGTTTGGTTAACTGGGTTGATCACACAAGGAATCTTATTCATTGGGAATCCATTTAATCAACCAAGTTTACATGATTTACTAGTTTCCAAGTTATACCCATTCAGTCACATAAATACCTAGAAAAATAGAGGTCCATTAGTGAGCAACAAAGGACCACAAATAGCCATGATTTGCAGTGGGCATAATCCCATTCAATTCACAACATATAATAAGAGATAAAGGAGTACATCAGCATTATCAAACACACCCCATAATTATTGAAATCCATTTATTATCTTTGTTAAGGTTTTGGTTTCATCCATCCTCGTAGGAAAAATTTTCAAACCCAACCTGCATGATGTATAGTAAAGAAAGAAAAAGGAGGATCCCTACCTGTATGATCAAAGATCGATGTTTATCTCCGCGCGCCAAGAACTTGGGAAGTTCGACTTGCAGGGGAGGAACATCAGGGACTCCAAGAAAGAGCAGGAAAGGCTACAACATAGGTTCACCACACGCCTTAGGAAGGTGACTCCAAACACACCAAGGGGAATAACAGACCAATCCAAGAAAAGGAAGAAAGGAATTCTAGTGTGATATAAATAGGTGAGATCCTAGAGTTATGAGATAAGAATTTTGAATGGAATTTAGGAATGTTCGTGGTTTCACCACGTGGTTGGGTGGTTACGCATGATGGAATTAATATTTATTTAATTTCTCAATAGAGAGGAGGCACTAAAGCTGTGAGATAAATGATTTCATATAAATGGAGGAAAATGCATAACTTGGGAACAAACTAGGTCCTTTGATGGTCTCCCCACCCATAGGGATTTAAAATATTTTTTATTGGCTAAAAACAGCCTTGAACGACTTTTAAAAGGTTGAAAGGTCTTGAAAGTGGCGTTTTTTAAATAACTGGCGATGAAAACCCAGAAAAACCCCTCTGGCACTGATTGGTGACACACCGATCAGTGTCAGACCGATTGGTGTCCCGACGATCGGTGTCACGCAGATCGGTGTCACTCTGATCTGTGACCCTGTGATCGGTGTCACTGATGGTCGACACCACGATGAAATCCTACCGTCGATATGTCGCCCTTCAGATCTGGACCTGATGGGTCCATGGAATGACAAACACCAGAAATTTGGCAAATTAATGATCCAGGAGGGTCTGGGCCATTACATCATATACCTCTCAAAATTATTCTCACTCTCGAGAATACAAGAGTAACCTAAACAACCTCTCGAGAAGATACCTCTTAGGAAAAAACCACCCCAAAAAACTATATGAATCACAAGTATTACATTTCCCTGACATATGGATCAGGGATTTCTTTCCTCCATGTCAAGATACTATCCATTTTTTGCGGCACAGACTCGCCCACACGGGTTTAATTGCATCTAAAATAATGCATCTTGATTGGGGATCTGGTCATCCCTTCCCCACATAGTAGGACTTTTCACAACATTCACAAGGTAAGGAGACAAACATATCATAAACCCAAAAGGTTATCATTACATCACAACATGTCACCAAAACAAGAATAACAAGGAAGGCTCAGAACAACAACTCAAAACAGCATTGGGTACTGGTCGCACAATTGAGCCTCTCCCTCCCATGTACTCTCCTTCAGGACACCGTTCCTCGATAACACACGAACCAAAGAGATGGTTCATCCATGAAGCACCTTCTTCTTTCGATCCTCGATCTTCACTGGTAGCTCCATGAATGTAGCATCGTCCCCTATATCCAACTCTCCCTAGTCAATGACATGAGAGTCATTTTATATATATCGACGAAGATGAGAGACGTGGAAACTATCATGTATCCTTTCTAACTAATGTGGAAATTCCAAATGATATATCACCTCTTTGACTCGCCCCAACACTTTTAAAGGCCTGATGAACCTAGGAGAGAGCTTTCTCCCCTTGTCGAACTTCCGCTGCCCTCGTCTAGCAGAAACCTTCAGGAACACATGGTCTCAAACCTCGAACTCCAAGGATCTCCTCCATTGATAGGAATATGAATTCTGCAAGTCATGGGCTACCTTCATCCTCTCACACACTAGCTGAACCTTCACTATTGTGCTCTTCACTACCTCAGGGTCATGAACACCTGCCTCTCCAACCTCAGTCCAACACACGGGCGATCGACATGGCCTCCCATACAAGGCATCAAACAGTGACATTACAATAGTATAGTGACAGATATTATTGTAAGAAAACTCTACGAAGGTGAAATGTAGTTCCCATGATCCCTTGAAGTCCAAAAAATATGCACGTTGCATATCCTCTATGGTCTGGACGGTTCGCTCTGTCTTCCCATCTGTTTGGGGGTGGAAAGTTGTGCTAAGGCGTAGCTAGGTGCCAAAAGCATGTTGTAATCCCTTCCAGACTCATAAGGTTAACCATGCATCCCGATTTGAGACTATGGACCTCATAACTCCATGAAACCGCACCACCTCATCCATGTATCTCTGTGCTAATTCATTCACCACACTCGACTCCTTGTTCACTAGGAAATGAGCTGATTTAGTCAACCTGTCTACCACTACCTAGAGATCATTAAAACCTCCTTGATCCCTGGGTTGTCCTGTGACAAAATCCATCGATAGGTCATCCCACTTCCACTCGGGGACATCTAATGGCTGAAAAAAACCACCTGGGTTGTGTTGTTCAGCCTTCACCTACGGACACACTAGGCACCTTGACACGAACTCCGCCACGACCCGTTTCACCCCAGGACACCAAAATTGTTCCCTTGGCCCTCAGAACATCTTGGAAACACCATGGGGTATCTCTACGAATGAGTTAGAAAACTCGAAGATAACTTCTTCCCACATCGGCTATGGGGAAAACAACTCCCCATAGAATATCATATGATTCTGACTATCCTCTGTCCACCCTTCCAGAGCTTTTCCTTGGCTTACCCGATCACACATCACTTCAATATCTACGTCTCCCCACTGAGACTCCTCCACCTGCCGCAATAGATAGGACTAAACTATCATATGAAATAGGAAACCTCTACCACCATCCACCCTTGCATCCAGGTGTAGGGCAGCCAAATCCTCCATTTCCTTCCCAGAATCCATAGATTTTTAGACAGCTTCCCTCAGTGATGGGAATCGGGTTGCAAGTCTATCCCGAACTCAAAATCATGTCAAGGGGGTAGAGTCGCCACTTCTTCAGGGAAGAAGTACATGAAATCACTAACGATCCCTGAGACTTCTATCATCTCGGTGTCTACCGAATCCACTTACACCCAAGCTAACATGGAATGGAGGGGCTCCACCAACCAGCTGCCTTCCTAGAAACCCCTCTCACCAGTGAAAGTCACATGCTGGACATCCTCACTAGAGAACATGGCTCCTATTCGGAAACAGTTGATAATAGCATGTACATAAAATATCCTATCGATTTCTAGGATGAAATCATATAGTTGTATCTGCAATAGTAGATGACCCATGCTAGACTAATGTTTCCCTATCATGAATCTACACCCTCGGAAAACATAAAACATGTCGGTTTGACCTCCGATAGCTATACTCAACACTAGAGGCACTAGAATTATCTCATCATCTAAACCAAGAGCGTGGTCCAGACAGGGTTCAACAAAGGAGGGTGAAGATTATGTATCAAACATGGCATTGGAAAGAGTAATAAATGAGCTGATCGCACCTCGAATGACTTCCAGCCCTTCTGGAACTCCTGCCTCTATAGTGTGAAACTGCCCATGCCCGGATCCTCTGCCTCTCGGCTGTTAACCGCCTCCCCTACCACACCCCAGTTGAGTTCCTTAAGGAGCACCATGGGGCCATCCTTCTCCTGCGACGTCTGCTCTTGGACGAGTGGGATCTCGTTGTCCCTGCTGCTGCTACTGAAAGGGCCTAGATAGAAACTACTGCTGCGAAGGAGGGTGCTAAACCTTCCCACCCCCACTGTACTGCACTCTATCTGGGAACCGGGTTCCAAAGGTTCTCATGAATCCCACAGATGAAGCACATTGGTCTTGGGCCTATGAGGAAAGTGTGAGGACCAGTAGATCGAAACTAAAACTGCTGGCGCTTGCTCCCCACTAGTCGAAACCTAGAAGGCCATGATGCTGGAGTCCAGCTACTAACTGCCATCCCCTTAACAAACCCAATAGGCTTCCCTCTTATGGAATACCTCCCAGCATGTTCATCCTCTCACCCACTTTATCCTTATTTTGGACCTCCCAGTATATTGGTAGGGTGGAGGGGGTAACAACATATTGAAGAGAAGGTCGGAGTGCATCCTCTAAATGCCTCATCTGAGACTCCTCATTCAGAAAAAGGTATGGACCTGAATGAAGTAGATCATTGAACATGATCCCAAACTCCCTCACTGAAAATCTCCCTTGATGGAGGGAGATAAGATCCAGCCTCTTAATAGCCTTCATCATGGAAGAGAGGAATTCTACACGGAACTCCTTCTCAAATCCAGTCCATGCAACCTCAGCCTCCATCTTCTCCCCAAGGTAGAGAGTACACTATTGACTTGAATATCTCCACATCTGTCTTACATCTAGAAGAACCCAGTACTCCGTCAGAGCCCGAATCTAGCTGAAAGCTATCACCAACTCGTCGAGCCAGCTCTCTATCTCCATGTCCAAGACGCAGTCCTCGTACTTCCCGAGGGTCTTCTGATAAAAGGTGCAAATCATCCTATGCCACTGGTCATTATCTTCCTCTCAATCATCCCTCTTCTAACCAGCCAAAATAGTCTCTTCGGCCTAGATCACCCACACTACTCGTGGTCATTTCCTGGGTGCCATAGTTGCTAGGTAAACAAGGAATGCCTAAGCCCAAGTAGTGTCAAAGATTGATTTTAAATTTTCATAAACTTATTATTCATTTTAAATCCCCAAAATACACGAGAAACACAAGAACACAAGCCATTTTGGTGTATGTACCATTCCCATGGTCTCTACACTGAAATCAATGTAGCCTCACTTGGTTGTTCAGTACGCCCAGAGTTCTTGCATTGGATCACAGGGGGCCCTAAAATCCCATGTCC
Source organism: Viscum album (assembly GCA_963277665.1). Taxonomy (NCBI): domain Eukaryota; kingdom Viridiplantae; phylum Streptophyta; class Magnoliopsida; order Santalales; family Viscaceae; genus Viscum; species Viscum album. Next base: position 400,220,900 of record OY728144.1, read on the forward strand.
TAGCTGTTCTTCCCCGTCCAATTTCACGTACCAGGATTTCCTAAAATACTTTCCCTACCATCCCATGAAATCCTCACTATGCCTATTCCGGACTCCATCCTATCTCTTGACCACCATCTAATACCATTCTGTCACGACCCGCCTTCACCAAGATGAGGGAAGGGACATCAGATTGTCTGACCCTTCCTTCATCATATTGAAGGAGAGATAATGAACTCCCGAGACCCACCTTCAATTATTCCCATAGTGGAGAATAGAACCAAGGTTATAGAATCACACAAATGATTGGAGGAATTACCCTTTTTGTTTAGTATTATTGGGAGATAATATTGTAAATCCCAACTACACCAAAACTGAAGGTAAAAGTAAATAAAAAAGCAATCCATTCCCTCATGCATATAAAAAGTAAATGCTACAAAATTACTAGAAAACCCCAAAGTAAGGTACCAAGAACAGAAAAACAATAAAAAAACTATCCCAATGTCTGAGCTAGTACGATCCCACATGATCCCTGATGTCCTCCCGGAAACATGAAAGCAATTTATTCACGTAGGGTGAGTATACAGGTATACTCAGTAAGGAAAACCAAAAGCTATCATGCACAATTCAGGAGGTAATCTAATTTCCCGTTGAAAAAGATAAGAGATAACCAAAACACCAATCAAGGAAAACTATCCATCCAAAACTCACCAAGGAAAACTCCCCAAATAATGCAAGTAAAATAAGTAATATCAATAAAACATCGATATTTGGGTTCCCCACGCCACTTTACCACTGGTTATTGAGGAAATCCTACGCGTCAAACCTCTTTCGCCATTCTCAATATAGTACCAATACCGGCCCCCGCCCACACACACTTGGGATACCACTACCACACATCCCGCTCACGAACACCTTGGCCATAACAATCACACATAACCACACCCGCAGACACCTGGTAATGAACAATTACCACCATGCTCGAAGACACCTGGGCCTCATCCCGAAAGCCATTGGGAAACCACCTTCCCACACACACCTCGGCCTACCACCTCAGTGTACCCTGCCCAAACAATAATGGGATATAATAGACTTCAGACCATTACAACCTGCCCAAAAAATCTTAGGCTACTTGGGAAAGGGAGCAGAAAATGATTCAATAACCATCCACTCATAAGAGTGTTAGGAAAAACACCCTCACCCATGAGATGGGGGTGTTCGACATAAAGTGCTCAACTTGGATGGGGATCAAATAAGAAACATAGAAAAAAAATTATACATATAGGTAACAAGCACTCATCCCATCCGAGGGGTTCCAAAACTAGATCATATACAAACACCTTATTACTATTCATTCATAAGAATCACCACAACCACAAACATGTCAGTACTCGTTCCCATAAAACAAATCCACATCTACCCCCTTATTGCTTTCTTTTTCAAATGACTCTATTTAGATATGTTCTTCACTACAAGGAAACTAACAGGAATATCCACATGCCAAGGAAAGAAAAAATAGCCAAGCAGTAATTTAAACATCCACACTGGGTTCTCTTGTAAAGTCACAACAACAAAAGGGATCCTTGTGATCCCTCAAAGTATTTGAACCAAACCAACCCCACCATATATACCCACATGGACTTAGTTCCACACAACAATAATTGTTAAAAGGGGGATCCCATCACCTTCCAAGAAACCTCACAAGCATCAACCATAAACATTTCCAGAACAGAGAAAAGGAGTTTTTAAATTTGAATATTCCATTCATTTAGTTTCGTCTTTCCATTTGGTTAACCGCGGTGGTCACACAAGGATTCTTATTCATTGGGCATACATTAAAACAAATGAGTTTATGTGATTTACTAGTTTCAATGTTACAACCATTCAATCAGATAAATACCCAAAAAAATAGAGGTTCATTACTGCACAAGAAATGAACACCAACAACCATGATTTTCAGTGGGAATCAGCCCATTCAATTCTAAATATAAAGGATGATATAAATAAGTAAAACAGTATTATCAAACACACATATTTATTCTTTAAATATATTTATTATCTTTGTTAAGGTTTGGTTTCATCCATCCCCATATAAAAGATTTTCTTTCCCACCCTGCATGATGCACAATAATGTGAGATGAAGGATGAACCCTTCATGGATGATCAATGATCGGTGTTTGTATCTGTGCGCCAAGAACTGGGAATGAAAAACATGCAAGGGAATAACTTCAGGGACTCCAAGATGTACCAAGAAAGGCTACAACAATGGTGCACCACTAGCCAGGGAAGGGGACTCCAAACGCACCAATGGGAAGAATTCACACATCGAAGAAGAAGAAGATGGGAATTACAGTTCGATAAAAATAGGGGAGATCATTGAGTTATGGGATAAGAATTTTGAACGACATTAAAGGCGGATCGTGGTTTTACCACACGGTTGGGTGGTTACACGTGATGGAATTAATTGTTATTCAATTTCTCATTAGAGAGGTGGCACTAAAGCTGTGAGTTAAATGTTTTCATTTAAACAGAGGAAAACACATAATAGGGACACACACCGGGCCCTTTGAGGGTTACCCCACCGATAGGGATTTAAAATGTTGTTTATGGGGAGGAAAATGTCCTTGAACCACATTTAAATGGTTAAAAGGGCTTAAAGAACTACAAAAAATACTGGGGAAGAAAAACATGAGAAGCCCCTCTTGTAGCAATCGGTGACACACCGATCGGTGTCACTGATGGTTGACACCACAATAACATCCTACCATCAATATGCCGCCCTTTGGATCCAGACCTGATGGGTCTAGGGAATGCCAAACACCATAAATTTGGTAAAGTAATGGACCAGGAGGGCCTGGGACATTAAAATACATGACATGGAGGTTACTGCCTCTAGATCCATATGGTCCATTGACTTATTTGAAATGGAGTTCTGATATTAAATGGTTACCACCTCAATCTATGCATGGATACATGATTTCTATGAATCAGAGTTACACTATGTAGAGGTAGACGCCTCTATCATTGCACGTCTATGTGACTTCCGTGAACTGGAGTTTATCTAATCACAGGTTACCTACTCAAGCTCTACATGACTAGGGATATATTTGAACCGAGGTTACATTGTGTGGATGTTACCAAATCATACACTATTCATCTATGTGACTTTCCCAAACTATGATCATTCGTTAAGGTGTAGAACATCTTTTACCCAGTTTCTTAGGTGGATTGTTTTTTCTATTTTAACATGAATTTTCATTGGACCATATATCCCTTCCTTGATCTCTCCCATGAAACATATATTTCCGAATTAGTAAATTCTCCCTAATAATTGAATCCTATGAGGGAGAGGATGGCCATATTCTAAGGGAAAACTATAGAATATTAGGGATTTGAAATACCTAATCATGAAAATTGATATGATATTGTTCCTATATTATGATTTAGGGTCCTAAGGGGACTACGCGATTTTCATGAAATATATAACAACACTCTTATTTTAGAAAAACCAAGAATTTATTGAGCCGTTTGTGATTTTAATCCTCTTCTCTTGTGAAAACTACCCCTCTTATAAAGTCCATTTATGTGAACAGTTCTTCATTGTGTTTTTAACATTAAAAAACATGTACATTATGAGACAAAATCCATGAAATTACTTCTATTAACTAGGTTACAAATACATTTAATGACTTGAATGATGGCCACCGAGGGAGAATACGCCACTACAACTCAATGAGGGGCGATAGCTGATCTTGCAGAGTGACATCTGACACGGGAGTATACTCAATATAAGATCGCTAAGTTTGAAAACTCAATTAATGGGGTTGAGACCTAAGTAGTTTTACCTTATCTTGATATAAAATAGAGGATACAATATGTGTATGAACCTTTAAAACATTTGGAATGGATTTTTTAAACTTCCTTTAAACATCAATTAATTCTTTTTTGATGTGTCTCAATCATATCGACAAACAAACCAACAATGAGTGTGTAAGACCACCTGAGTTTCCATGGTTTGGGAATATAATTAAAAGATCACTAATTTATATTAGAGTTAAAAATAAAGGTCTAACAATTGGGGTATGAACTTGTTTACCTACTACTTGGATTGTTCAGACCAATAAATATTCAGTTAGACTGTGGGACTCTCTACATAGTCAACTATCATTTTCAACATATTCAGGTGAATGAATGTGACAATACTAGTAATAATTGGATTCAACCCAAACAATAGGGAGTGATGAATATTATGCATTAGGATTCCAAGGATCTGGAATAAAAAGGTGTAAAAGGGATATAGGGGATAGCTACTGACAAAGTTTGAAACATTGGTTCCTCTATCAATTTTCTGGGAGGTGAACAAATAAATGTAGGATGAGCGTTGAAAATGTTATAGAGATTTGACCTATCAAAATACCATAACAATCATTTTAGAGTGTGTACATAGGATTTTAGGTGAGTCAATGTGGCCAGGAATCATTGTTGTTAGGAGGTACAATTCAGATGTGAAATATAATAGAGATCTAAATACATGGATACTCAAAGCATGAGATTGAATTGGAGGAATGATTGCATGGATCTCAACAATTTTGAGATTACACCATTGTTTTTTCGAAAATATTTTTTAGTAATAACATTTTGAGATATGGTTCGACCAATCTTCTAATGTGAGTGTCATATTGGATAGAATGTGACTAAAAAAATTGTGTGGTATAGTTGGAGACCATCATCATAAAGGAAAATGGGATTATTTGGAAAATGAATAAGGATATGTTTAGTTTTACATCATGCATTGAGGATGAGGGAAGTCAGTTTAACATCTCAAAACAAGGAAAATGGGAAAATAGATTAAAATCATATACTAAGGACCGAGGGTTCACATTTTAACATATTACTACAAGGAATTCCATGGCATAGTTTTGCATATTTTTTACAAGACATTGAACTCGTAGTTTAATGTCATATGTTGAGGATGGTGCAAACCACAATATTACATAGTTTGGTTAGGATGTTTATAACATTATTTAGCATCTTGTGATAATGAGATGTAAACCATCTTGAATAAATCCAACCTTCTTAGGGTAGTGGGATGCATGAACTTGAAACAAAATTTTTGGGACCTCATAGAAGATATCATGGAGAAAATGGATATGGGATTTTGTCCTTATTTTTTAATAACCCGATGGGGTCCATGAGTATAGCCTAGTTTTTCATGGTTCAATGTTGGTGCCTCTAGCATTGTACGTCTTTATTTTTACTCCATAACTTTTTTCCAAGTCTCAAGAGCGACTATGTGGGATGAAGGTTGATTTTTTCTCAAGTTTCCCTTATGGGGTTTTAATCTAAAAAATGTATGTTTCTCTTTCATATGGGAGTTTTTAAGGTAATACATATCAGAAAAACGAGGTTAAAATAGTTTAAGGTCAAAATTCATGGACCATGAGTTAAAAATGGATAAGGAAAAAATTATTGAACCAATATAATGTTGTATCAAACTGGTCTGTGTGGAATATAGGAGAGGTAAACTAATGTGAATTGAGGACCATGGATTGATGATGTCAAAAAATACCTTTTTAAATAACTTTTACAGAGTTTACGGATGTGAGGCCTAGTCTTGAACTCATAGTTTATGATCATATAGTTCCAAACAAAGAGGCACCCATGTATCTCAACCATTCTTAGGCGAAATCCTACCCAAATACTAAGACAATGTAATTCAAGATTGGCGTGAGAAATAAGGATCAGTATATAGTTCCCAATGATTATTTTGGGAACACACATCAAGGGGAAGACGTGACCAAACTTGGGAAGTCCCAAGAGATTAGATCATGTCATTGAAGACCCATATAGTAAAAGGGTAATGACTGGTGGGTGGGTAACAACTATTCACAATGTTCTATACATAAGTTCTACACCCATGTTTGTCGTGGAGGGTGTGGAAAAATGATAGAGTGAATGATGACCAAGTTTGAAACATGGGATCTTCCTTATGTTACTATGGATCATTCAAAGAAATAGCCCAAGATGGTAGGGATGGACCTAGGAAAAGTTATCTAAGAATTACTCTGTATCTCATGAGAATTGGAATCATGCCACACATGCTCCTAGATTTTGGTGAGATTAGAGAATGATGTTGTAGGGGAAGTGTCCTCTCTAGTGAGGACATCGAATCATCTCATATTGGTCATATGAGGCATTATATGTTTGTTTCATTATAAAGGGAATTACTTTAATGTCGTGCACTATGAAACCAGTTTTTTCATCTCATTTTTTTATATGAGGCATTATAGTTTTATATAGTGTAAGGATATAATTTAATGTTATGTGATAAAAAGGATGGTTAATTTCCATCCTATATTTTTCATATGGGGCATCCTAGTTTCATTTGGGGTAACGTCATAGTTTGATATCATTGTTTAGTGATTTTTGTTTTTGCTTATCCCACATTTTCAATGTGAGGCATCCCTGTCTCATTTAGGCTAAGGCTACAATTTAACATCATGTTCCATAGATTTTGGTTTTTAGTCATCCCATATTTGTGATATGAGGAATTTTGGATACTTATGGGGTATGTCTATAGTTTAACATCATCTGGTGAGCACGTTGGGTTTTGTTCAACTAGTATTTTTCATATGTGGAATCCCGGTTTTATAAAATGTAAGGCCACAATTTAACATTGTGTGATGAAGATGTTGGTTTTTGTTCATCCCATATTTTCTATATGAGTTATTCCAACTTTATATTGGGTAAGAATATAGTTTAATTTTATGTGATTAGGATGATGGTTTTTGGTCATCCAATATTTTTTATTGGAACAAAAATTGATTTCATAGAGAGTAATGTTATAAATTATCTTTATGTGCCAAGGAAACCTGTTTTTACCCATCCCATATTTTTCATATGAGCCATTGTGATTTTATATAGGGTAAGGGTATAGTCTAACATCATGCGATGAAGATGCTCATGTTTTTATTTTAGATTCATATATCTTAGACTATGGATAATACTAGTTTATAGTCATAGAGCATGGACGATGGAGTGTTCATATCTTAAAGGGGTTCGTGTGGTAGGAATTATTTTTAACCTTTCATGAAAGGATTTATGAGGATGCCCTTCACCACAGAAACTACTATGAAAATCCACACCCAATTTGAAATCATGAAACCATTGGATAAAGGAAATCACGATGGGTTAATGGTGGGGATAGGAACATGACATGATATCTGGGTATTAGTACATATCCAATGAGAACTGGAATCAATCCACATGTAGTTTTGGAACATGACATGATAGAAAACCAATTCTGGTCATGGGTGATCACCTTGAGAGAGGATGTGATAAAAAGGGAAGGGTGAATTGGCTTTGAAAAACAAAGAGGGTGAAGAAACCAATACCAAGAAGGGGATAGAAGGGGACCAATGCACATATTTTAAAGGTAATAATACTTTGACTATAAAGGAAATATGGATTTTTAGGATTATTTGGTGGTGTAAAAGAGTCATAATGTAATGTAAATATTCCATAGAGGATTTGTAACACATAAGGAAATCATGAAACCAGTTGTTCATAGATTATGATTAATTTTTTTGGATCAAGGGGAGGCTGAAAAATAGGTTAGTTTCGGGGATACTCCTCGTATGTTGGATCCATACAACCCTATATATCCCTTTAAGAATGATAAATAATCCATATATTGTTCATTAATACATTACAGTATAAAACCAATGAGTATAAGGTGGCATAAACTTTGTTAAGGACACAAATCATCTTATATTTTTGATGCGAGGCATCCTACATTAACTACATAGGGTAAAACTATATTTTATTATCGCGTGTTAATGTTGTTTATTTCGGTAATCCAATATATTTCATATTGGAAAACCTTGGTTTGTACGAGGAAACTAATAAAATTTAACATCATTTTCCGAGGACTTTTATAGTGATTATGCATTGAGGTACCCTTTATGTTATTCCTCATGTCATGTAATAAGGGAATTTTGATTCACTAGTGAGATAAGTAATGTGACTTCGTACTTCACCTATATACGAATCCCAGAATAATATTTTTAGGGTGAGATAATAAATATTAACGTGGAACTTATAATTATTATCCGACCTTGGGGAGATATTTTGTAGCGGATTTATGGATTTCACTGATAATAGGTGGTATTATAATCACTATGTATCCCATGGAATTTTGAATCAATCCATACATAGATCTGGAATGAGGTATGGGGGAAGAAGAAAATAAAAAGCTGAGGGGGGGGGGGGGGGGGTTCAATAATCACTGATGAGGATATGACATCTATTCTATATATTAAGAATCATACATCAGGATGATGGATACAGAGTTAAAGGTCAGGAATCTAGGACCCAAAATAATTTCGAAGTTAGTTTAATGCCATGATTCTTGGACTGATGAAATGTTAGATTTGAGATTTTTTGTGTGGCATAATGTGGTAAAAATAGACATGAAAAGACGGTGATTCAATACTAGTTCTAGAAAAATATACTAAAACAATATGAACACTATTTATGTTTGTAATGATTGGACCATTTGTGGGGCCAAATGGAAAAATAGAGAAATGATGGTGAATCTGGAACCCCCCAGGAGAAAGGTTTTTGATGAGTTGGTGACTTGTCATAAAGATTGGGGACGAAGAATCATTATGAAACCCATAAAACTAGGAATCAAGACACCCATAATTGTGGAACGTAGTATGGTAGAAGACCAATGAATGAAGGATGGTGCCATCTTTCAAAAATACATTGAATAATATCATATTTTTATATAAATAATATTATGTTCATTTAATTAGGAAGGACTATAGTTTGAAATCATGAGATGAGGATATTTGGATTTGTAGTTTAACTATGTGATAATAGGACAATTGATGCCACTAGTTTTATGTCATGAATATGGGGAAAATGATTGTTGAAAATGGATTCTGGTCATATAAATTAGACCAAAGGGACCAAAAATTGTTTAAAGCCACAATGGTTTGACCAAAGTGACTGAAAATAGATTAAATTCATAATTCATGCAGCAAAGAGGATTCTATTATTTTACGGTCATAGATATCATATCCTAGTTTCATTAGTTTGAGGACGTGTAGTTTTGACCATAATAATCATGTGATGTACAACTTGAGAAAGTTGAAATTTTGGATAGGTATTAAATGTTCTACATCCATTGGAATTAAAGAGTATTCTCCATTTAATAGTCCTTATGGAATATGTAATGTATTTCTCATTTTGGGATTTAAATTCAGTGTATTTTTTAGGGTATCATAAGTGTTATGAGATCCAGTACTATTCCACCATAGAGGAAGTAGCCGATGAAAACCTTTTTATTAAATTCACTTTCTACCCTATTATAGTGCCACTATACATTATGAAAGACATGGTGTTTATTTTCCCAAAGTTATTCAAACTTAGCATAAATGAATTCTTCAAATATATGTAGAATTTTTTGGTCATAAATATCCCTTTTAAGTGATTAAAATCGATCCTCCATAGGTAATACTACATCTATTCCACACACAAGGAAGTATATGATTGCAAGGGTGGAATTTCGTGTTGTCAATTGATATGACCAAATGGCATTGGGGAGATTATCGGGCCAACTCTTTTTTTATATCACCACATTTTATTCAATAATTTAGTAGGGTCTTATAAAATAACTCAGTATTCGTATTTTACTATTCATGGTAGTGAGAAGTATGGTTGGAATGGATATTTTAATAAGAATTCCATTTCTTCAGGTTGGAAGCATAAAATATGTTACTGTTGACTATGAGAATATTGTGAGTCACCCCAAACTTATGGATTGGTTGGGAGATCATAAACTCAATCGTGGACCAGGTTTTGACTTATTTGAGGGAGAAACTTCTACTCATTCAGATAAGAATTCGGTCGTGATTGAATAAAAATCCTATATTGAAATATTTTCATAGGTGATTATGGTCCCACAATGTTTAGTCCCTATACTAAAAATGGATAATAAAATTTGGTAGCATAGGGAAGCTTCGATGGTTGAAATAGAAAGTTAGTGTGGATTTGAAATGCATGAAACCTTGTAGCGAACAATATGCAGTTGTGATATATAGAGGTCCAAAAGTAACCCATACTCTAAATTTGGTGGGAGAGTTTCATTGATACTTGATGGGAACCACAAGATATATCATAGAGCATCTCCAATACCTGAGGTGTTTCATCTCCTAGGATGAAATGGAGGATAATTCCATCAAAACCGTGCTAGTAGTGGGTTTGACCAAGGTTAGAGACACTCTAGGGGAAAACTGTGATGCACACCATGTGATTTACTCACACTAATATCGGCACGAAAGGATAATGACATGATGAATATACTCAATAAATGGTGTAATCCAATTACGAATTTACTCAACTATGATTGGATTTTAAGGACCAGACAATGAAGTGAGAATAGCCAGTTGATATACTCATAGATTTCTATTTTCTAGTGTGGATGGGGTAGTGACCCTCTAGTGTGCTACATTAATGACTGGGTCATCATCATCGAGTTCAAAAAGAGAAGTATCAATGCATTCCAATGAGTCAGCTCCACCATTATGTGACACAAGAACTATATGTCACTTTTTTATGGGAAGGTAATTCGGTCATCCCTTGACGGGTGAATTCTAGTAGGGTTATAAGATCTTAATTTATAATTATGAAGTCACAATTTATATGTATGATGATTAGCTTAGTGTTTCAATTCATATCTAAATAGTGGAAATTAGTTTTGAGCGCCAACTCAAGACCATTAATTAGAGTATGAAATTCTATATCATTGTTAGTTCAACATTTAAATAGTAGGACAATGTATGGAAAGATATCATGTTTTGGAGTGATGAATATAATTTCTTGTACTACCTTGTTGAGATGGGAGTTGATCATCCTTCCATTAGATAGTCTTAAGGAGGGATCATCAAAATGAATCCTTCTATATGGTTCAACATGATCTACTTAGAGAATAAATTTACCCAAAAAATCAACCTACAAGGGAAATTTCTCAGGGGTTGGATTTACATACAATAATTCTACCAACGCTTGACCTGTAACACCCAGATATCTTTTATGAAAAATTTAATTTAAATATCATTTATTCATCAGTAGGATTAATTTCATATAATTATGTGTTTAATCTAATAAGAAGATTCCCATAGTATAAAATTACCATTTAATACTAGACATTAGGTTAGTAGGAATAATTATAACTAACTTATGAAAATGTATTGTGAATTCAATAGCTATAAAATATTTATGAAAAATATAAATTTTATATTTTTATTTTTGAGTGAATTGCTATTAGAAATTAAATTAATGAAATGAATGAAATATATATGTTATATAAATAATAAAATATTTGTTATTCATCCAATGGTTATTTCAATCATAGGGTGTGAATAAACCCAATTTGTTGTATAAAAACATAATTTTTAAAAAAAGAGCAATCTTATGCCTTTGAATGGATAAACCCTTTTAAATAAAGATTTTGAAAGTTTAAAATCTGTTATATGAAATAATAGATATTTTCACTTAATTTTGGATATAAAACTTTACTTTGGTCGAATTTTTTATATTTTTTGATATCATTCATGTTTTTGATGAATAGAAAAAACACAATAAAATTTAACTGAAAACAACATTTTTATGCGAGATAATTAATAAGGTTAAATTATAATATTGAATGGTTTCAATGTATAACTATAATATCTTTCAATCAATCAATATAATTTATGTAATTATCATTAATTTTACATTGAATTCATATTTAAAAACATTTCAATCTTTTGCAATGTTTTGACTTTTAAAAAACATGTTCTCTTTTCCAACAGGGGGATTGATTTAAATTAATTTGTAAAACTTATATGTTTTGAATTTTTAAAAATTATCTCCACATCTAAAATCATTAGGTCCAAATTATTTTAATTGGACACTTTTATTTTTGGGCATTCCGAATTGTACCATTGGTAATTGTTTTTATTACCATCGTCAAAGATAAATCAAGTAAATAAAGGTACATATAATATTATAAATGTACCTTAACCCTGTCAAAATACTATTTAATGGCTATATTCTAAATTAATCAACTATTTTTTGACGTTTAACAACTTAATGGCAACTTACCTATGAATATGACATGAATGTAATAAAAACTAATGAACGTGACAAAATGTAATAATCTAATTTTGTAAAACTATATTAATTTTAATATATAGATAACTATGACATAATATAGACAATAGATAGTATCTAGAAATATTACAGAAATAAAAACATCATAGAAATTTATTTATAATTTTTAGAGATTAAATAATTACAATTAATGATGACAAAATAGGGATGTAAAAATTATTTTGTTAACAGAAATATCAAATAAATGGTTATAAAAACATTTAAAGAAATTTCATATGAAAGAATAAATATTGAAAAATAATATTCTAGGTTATTATGACATGTTAGGAGTTTATTAAATATTTGTGTTTCTAATTTATCTTCTGTTTAGATTTTATACGATGTCAAATAAATGAATAGGGACAAAATTGACAAAATTGACATTTTATAAAAATAACATATAATTAAATTAAATAAAAAACACTAAAAAAATTTAAACAATAAAAAATGATTACTATAATGTCTAAAATATCATAAAATATCCATTTATGGTCAATTAACACTATATAACAAAATATTTATAACAATTAAATATTTAGAATGTTATTACCACAATTAAAAATAAATATAATAATTATGTGTCAATTTAAAATATATGCTTTAAATTTATAAATTAAATTTTCCAAATTTTTTTTATCTATGATATTTCAATCTTGTATCATCTCATCATCGAAACAGGGATATTTTGGAGATTTTTCGGGTAGGGTTTGATTTTACTATAAATTATTATTTATGGAGTTTCCAAAAGTGTCCCTCACATAAATTATAAAAGGAAACATACTACATCACCTATTCACTTAATGTTGGGCCTTAATTCTTGGCCATACCATACTATTTTTCCTTATCAACTTACTTATTTTCATTCTATAGGTTCTGGTCATCTTCAATTACAAACTCTAGTGCTCTAAGAAGAGAATTAGAGGAATCGCTTTGAGGAAGAGGTAATCACTTCTACCAATTATTTGAAACTTCTTTCTTTTTATACTTCCTATTCCTTAGTTATTTCATTATAATTTAATAAAATAAGCATAATTAATATTATTATATGTTATAATAAAAATTAAATTTCCATATTTCACCTTTTATCCATTCAATGAAAATTGAATCATTGTGTGTGCGTACGTATGACTTACCGTCTCCACACCGTGGTGTAATCTATTTTTCACCACAACCTTACTTATATGGGATTAATGATGTAAATAATAACAATATATTATTATATATCATGATACTAATTCTGGAATATCACACTCCATCCACTTCAATTCCATTCAATAATTTTGTAAATAATATCATCACCCATTCATACGTATGACCTGTCATCACCCAGATGTAGTGTGATTCATTATACATGATCTATATTAAACCATGATTATATACGTGAATTTAATGAATAAATTTGATATATATTATACTAATATCATTCTATAAATTATTTAACTATAATCTAATATATGGAACATAAACTTTTCCAACAAATGTTTCATAAGAACAAAAGTATTCAATATCTGAATAATGAGTGAGAATGAAATGTTACTAACAAATAGATGATAATATAATCATATATAATATCATAAAAACTATTATGATTCTGGAGTAATTCAATAAAATTATTTAAATCATTATATAGGATATTCGGATACATAAGAAGGATGTCAGACCTAAGGTAAGGGATAATTTTTCAATCTCATTTTTATCCGAGATTGTTTATATGTAAGTACTTACTAGGGTATATTTATCATCCGAATCCATTTTTCCTTATTATATAATATTATTTATATTATTATACAATTTTTTAAATTTAATTTTACCCCTTGGTCAATCTTTATAAAATTCTATGAAATGAATCTTTTGTTGTTATTCGATTTGAGGTAATTTTTGACATTTCCAGCGAATGTATGAGGATAATGTTTTTTTAATATTATATTCCATGAATGGATTTTAATGGTTTTATGAAATATTATTTCAATGAATCTTCCTCTAAAAAATTTCAAGATTGTTTTCAACTGAATTTATTTATTTTAAAATTTCATTTCATTTCGTGATAAGATAACATTTTTGTAAAAGAAATGATATTTTCCTCAGGAATTAATTTTAAGTGTTTTATCAAAATTATTGTCAATCTAAGATGTCACAGGGTTATGTTTTTATCCCAATTATTAATTTTTTCACTATTTTTATGATGAATTTTTTTTATGAAATGCATTTATTTTAAATGGACTATGATGGGATGATGTTTAAAAACCATTTTAATTTATGGGCTATGATGTGATAAATTATTTAGGTTTTTGTAGAATACATAAGAATGGTATCATTATGAGATGGGTGGTACCTATATCTTCCTACAATTCATTGGTTAAATATTCATATTTCATGAGATAGACATTACTAGAATGACAAGTAAATCTAGTTCAGTAATACAGGCCTCCAATGATGAGTTAACTCATTTCAATTATAGACATTGTCTTATATGATGGTATTGGAAAGGATCCTTGACTAATATGAAATAATTTTATATTCTTATGTTTGTATGACATAAAATTTCATGTCTTATTTTATGACTATTGGGATTTCATTTCACTAGTTTGATTTAACCCATGACATCATATTCTTATCTTTTATATACAGGATAATATTTTCGAATGTTATGTTTTTATGATTATGATATGATTTATATTTACATTGATTACCCTAAATAATAATTGGATATCATAAGTTCATATTTTTTCATTTCCCCTGTCATGAATAAGGGTATTAATGACGATAAGTCCAAAGGAGTATAATTATGAAGAAATAAGCGGGAGACATTGTGGGTGTTTTATGAACCATTTGTTTATGTTTCCTAGTTTCTAGATATGCTAAACCTATATGGTCCTCACATGGTTTTAGTTATATTATGTATTAAATATTCTTAATTTTATTAGTAATTTCTATATGTAACGTATGGGCCTTTATAGTTGGTATCAGAGCAAAGGTATAATTATTTATTAGAAACTAGGATGAGAGAACCTTAGTAAGAACCCATATGATATATCTATGTATAGGTTAAAATCCTATCCCGGTGTTTTAGGGATGTTCATGAATAACCTAGGATCAAACATTATGTTTCTTGAATCAAATTTTTATTCTGAAATAATGCGGTTTTTCATTTATGATTAGTGTTTCTCACACTACACTTCTTGGTTTTAGTCCACAACTAGAACCCGAAGAAACTGCATTAATGCTGCGTGAGATGGGAAATGAAATTATTTTCTCCCAGAGAAACTAAATATTATGGTATATGGAATAAAAAATATTATAGCCATGGTCACACAACATTCTCATGCTATGAATCATTTCGGACTTCAAAACAAGAAAAGGAGGGAGCAACATTCTGTTGAATCCTTCATGAGGTAGCGTCTACCTTCATTGGTATTCTGATCCATTAGTGTATGAACAATAGATTAATACCACTGAAAAGATATTTTCAGTTCTAAAATGTTCTTAACATGATAAAGTTATATTAGTAGTATATCATTTTTAGGGTGATGCTAATCAATGATGGAATCTTATCAAGAATACGAGACAAGGAGATAAAATTGATTCCATGGAATGGGACGAGTTCATAAACCTAATTTTCAATAAGCTCTTTCCAAGTATTCTTTGAAAAAAGTTAGAGAAGGTGTTTCTTTAACATATGAAAAATTCTTACGAATATATATCTACCAATGAAGTAAATGTTACAAGAAATGTAAGGTACGCTTTTAGAATTATTATCCAACCTGATAGTAAAATTGATCGATTATTTAGTGGATTAAAACCATGTCTCTAAAGGGAATTATCCATAAGTTATGTCAATAGCTATGAGGAAATATTTCAATGTGATCCCATGTTTGAGATGAAGATTGGAGTAACCCATCCATAATCTGGGTTTGGTAAGAATAGCAAAATGGAATGCAAAAGAAAATATAAGGAGCACACTGATAATGAGATGAGTTTTCCCTTATGCTCATAGTGTGGAAAAATGGAGGGAATTGTCTTAAAGGGACTATTAAATGTTTTATGTGTGGAAAAAAAGCTCATCAGGAAATTGAATACTGAATTAATGGGAAAAATATTTCAATTGATGTAAATAAAGAAAAGGCTACACAAAATTCACCTAATACACATCAATGATAAAAGTGAAAGTAGATGGAGTATTATACCAAAAAATGCACCAATCCATGGTTCATTAATGTTGAATGATATCAAAAAAAATATTTATACCAAAGACAATGTAAAGTCACATTAAATCACTATCGATGATGTGTTGTACACTAATTATTTGGTGAAAGGTACACTTACCATCCAATCTAAAGTAGAAAATGTTTTATTTGATTTTAGAACAACCCAGTATTTTATTTCTAAAGATTTTTCTATTTGTATCGCCCTGTTACCTCAATAATTAGATTTTGAGTTACCTATGAAAACTCTTAATGGAATAACGGTCAAATAAAAAGTTTATAATTATTATTCAGTTGGAGTAAGCGGGAAAGGGATTCCTAGAAATCTTGACATCCTTCCTATAGTGTAATTTTATGTGATTCCTGGCATGGATTTCATTTCACTATATGGATCTCATATCAATTTCCAAGGTAGGGAAGTAAAATTTTATATTCTCAATCAATCTATGATCATCTTTCAATGCATGGATAAATATAACCATTGAGTATTAATTTCTTCCATATTATGGGTCTTGATACCTATAAATGAAGGCAATTTATCTCAAATAGTCTAGGAGAAAATCATATTTATGAATACACACATTTTACGTGAGTTTTATGATATCATTTTGGAGGAATTTCTAGGTCTACCACCAAATCCTGAAGTTCAGTTTTCAATAGAACTCATACTTGGTGTTATTCCTATTTGAAATACACCTTATAGAATGGCCCCAATTGAGTTGCATGAATTGAAGAAGAAACACTCAGAGACTCTTGATAAGATATTTATAAACCCTAGTGTGCCACCTTGGGGTGAACCTATTCTATTGTTAATCAGAATTATTGATCAATGAGACTTCGCATTGATTATTGAGAACCTAACAAGATCAATATAAAGAAAAAATATCCCCTTCCCCGCATTGAGGACTAATTTTACCAACTACATGGAGCTCAACATTTTTCCTAGATTGATCAAAGTTCATGATATCTTCAAGTAAGGGTCAAAAAGGAGGATATACCAATGATGAAATTCCATACAAGGTATAAATTCTATTAATTTATATTGATGCCTTTTTGTCTAACTAATTCCCCTGCAATCTTCATGGATCTAATGAATATATTTTCTAGAGACTATCTTGATAAGTTTTTGGTTGTCATTATGGATGGTATTTTGGTCTATTAAAATAGAAAGGAAGAACAAGATTATTACTTGATAATTGTACTGAAGAACATAATAAAAGATAATAATTATCCTAAATTTTACAAGTATGAATTTTGGCTTCCAAAATATTCATTTTTGAGTAACATAATTACAAGTGAGTGGATATATATAGATTAGGAAAAAACTGAGGTTATTGATAGATGGTCGAGACCAACAATGGTAACTGAAATCTAATGTTTTCTTGGTTTGTCTAGATATTATCAATGTTTTTGGAATATTTTTTCATGATTATATAATCTACTCACCATGTTTAATTGGAAATGATTTATGTTTTTGAGGAACAAGGAATGTGATGTGAATTTAGAATAGACAAAAAGAAGGTTAGCCAGTGCACAAGTGCTCGCATTGCATTGTAGTGGAGAAAGGATTGTAATATACACTGATGCATCCCAAAAGGGGTTGGGATGAGTTCTAATGAAAAATGATATGGTGATAGCTTATCCCTCATGAAATATTAAAATTAAAGGGAAAATTTTCCCAACTCATTATTTGGTGTTAGATGTGGTAATCCTTCCATTAAAGATATAAAGGCATTATATTTTTGGTGAAAGGTGTGATATTAACACTGATCATAAACGTTTAATGTATATTTTCACACAAAATGAGATAAATATGAACCAAATAATATGGATGTATTTGATTAAAGATTATGACTGGACAATACATTAACACCCTTTGAAAGCAAATAAGGTGGTAGATGGTTTGAGTCAAAAAGACAACACTAGCTTATCCATGATGACGATCACCAAAGATACAATATTTATAGATTTTCAATGGATGGATCTATAATTATTAATGGATGGGGGAAAATATTATCTTTATAATACGAATGTTAAACAATCTTTACAAGTGATGATTAAGGAGGCATATAAGGAATATGTAGAGATGCAAAATAAGGTGAGAAATGTTCTTAAATTCAACCATGATTGTGATAAAAATAATAATGTTCTGGAACCAGATTTATATTTCTCCCATACCAGAAGTATACAAGGAGATATTGGATGTGGCTCATAGTTCATCAGTATCTATTCACCATATAATCACAAAGATGCATAAGGTCCTGAAGGAGTACTTCTTGTGGGATTGCATGAAAAGAGACGTGGCCGAATATGTCTCTTGATGATTGGTTTGTTATCAAGTTAAGACTGAGAGATAGAAGTAAAATGGGGTGTTCCAACAATTATCCATACTAGAATGAAAAAGGGAAAACATCACTATGGAATTTGTCATTATATTTCCCAAAACATCCAATGACAATAATGCTATTTGGGTTATAGTTGATATCCTTTCAATGTCTGCACACTTCATTGCTATTAGAGATTATTTCCCCCTTTATCATCTTGCCAAGATATATATAATGTTAGTGGTAATATTGTATGGAGTACCATTAACCTCATATCCGGTCGAGATACATGGTTTACATTAAGGTTCTGGAGAAGTCTTGAGCATGCCCTGGATACAGAGTTATGTTTTTTTCAATACTAATCATACTTAGAGAGACAGTCAGTGTGAGAGGACAATTAAAACTCTGGATGACATGTTGAGACCGTGCTCTATGGAATTAAAAGGTTTTTGGGATCATCACCTACCATTGATGGAATTTTATTACATTAGTATCTTTCACTCTAGTATTAATATGGCTCTTTATAAATCCCTCTATGAAAGAAATTACAGAACTCTAACTTGTTGGGATGAAGTTGGGGAAAGGAGGATAGTAGGACCTGGTCTTGTTGATGAAATGGTATGGAAAATTAGATCTATTCAACAACAAATATGACTAGCTCAGAGTCAGAAAAAACGCTATACTGACTACCGAATAAAATACATAGAGTTTGAAGTGGTTGGTAAGGTGTTCTTATGAATATCTTCCTAGATGAGGATAATGAGATTTTGAAATAAGGGAAAGTTGATCCCTAGTTATATAAGTTTTTATTTAATTTTCAGTCATGTTAGGAAGGTATCTTATAGATTGGTAGTTCCACCGAATATCACTGATGTTCCTAATGTGTGGTATTTATATCTCCTGAGAAATTAGTTCCTGATACTTCAAATATAAAAATATTAGAAGTCATAATGCTCGAACAAGATCTTTCTTATGAAAAAAAATAATAGAGATTCTAGATCGTAGAGAAAAAGTTATACCAAACAAGACCACTCACTTGTTTAACATTTTATGGAGGAACCATCCATTTTAATAAACTATATGGGAACTTTAGGATATGATAATGGAGAGTTATCCTCATCTATGTTTTTCCATGTGACAGATTTCCATGGGGAAATTCAGTTTAAGGGGTGTAGATTGTAACAATTGGATTTTTTTTGAAAACATTTATTTAAATTATATTTATTGATCATTAGATTTCACTGCACGCAATCAAAAATTTAAATGAACATCAAGATTCCCTTTTTATATAATAACCATTAATTCCTAACAGTTTAGTTGGCAAAAATAATTATAACTAAATTTTTAAAATGTATTTTGAATTCATTGGTTATAAATTATTAATGAAAATATAAAATATATATTTGTACATTTGATTGAATTATTTTTTTAATTAAATTAATGAGAAATAAATGTTATATACTTAATAAAATATTTTTTATTCATCCAACATATATTTTAATCATAGGGTGTGAATTTACCCTATTTATTTTTTAAAAAACTACTTCTTTTAAAAGGGTAAACATACACCATTAAATAACAAACCCCTTTTAATATAATATTTTGACACAATAATAATTTTTATATAATAAAATAAACATGTTATTTTTAATAGAAAAATAAAAAAAATCGATTGAATTTATGATATTTTATGATAACATTCAATTTTTGATGAATAGTAAAACACACTAAATTATTAGTAAAAACAAAATTTTTCATCATGATTATTTATATGGTTAAATTATAATATTGAATAGTTTTAAAGTATAAATAGAATATATTTTTATCATTAAATATAATTTATGTAATTAGAATTAATTTTTCATTGAATTCATATGTAAAATATTTCAATCTTTTGAAATGTTTTAACTTTTAAAACACTAATTCTCCGATTCCGACAACATGAATGATTATAAATTAATTACTAAAACTTCTGTGTTTTAAATTTTTAAAAATTAAATCCATATTTGGAATTATTAAGTCCAAATTATGTTAATATGAAACTTTTTTGGGCATTATGAATTGTAACGTTGGTAATTTTGTTTATCACTATGGTCAAAGGTAAATCAGGTAATTAAAGGTAAACATAATATAATAAAATTACCTTAAAACCTATAAAACTCATAATATTAAACTAAATTCTACCATTATCATCTATTTTAAGAAATTTAATAACTTAATGGACACTTATCTATGAATACGACAAGAGTATAATAAAAGCTAATGAATGTGAGAAACTGTCACAATCTCATTTTATAAAAGTACATTAATTTTAACACTAGGATAATTAAGAGATAATATCACCTATATATAGTCTCTTGAACTCTATAATAATTTAATATATTATAGAATGTTATTTATAATATTTATCGATTAAATAATTACCATTAATGATCACACAATACTGATGTAAAAATTATTTAATATATAAATATTTCAAATAAATGTCTTTAAAAATATTAAAGGAAATATAATATGAATGAATAAATATGATGCATGAATTTTTTAGGTGAATATGAAATTTAAGAGTGTATTAAATATTGGTTTTCTAATTTTTATTCTATTTGGATTTTATTTAATTTCAAATAAATGATTAGTGTTAAAATTGACAATATTGATAGTTTATAAAAATAACATTTGATATTATGATTTGTAAATTATAAAAAAATTAAAAAATTAAAAATTTATTAATATAAGGTTTAAAACGTCATAACATGTCCATTTATTCTCAATGAATACCATTAAAGTTAATATTTATAACCATTGATTATTTAGAATATTATTACCATATTAAAAATAAAAAAGAATAACTAAGTGTCAATTAAAAAGATATGGATTAAATTGAAACAATAACAAGACAAAAGTATATTGTATGATGATACTAAAACCCTATCACATCTCATATTCTAAATTGGGAAATTTTTGTGGTTTTTGGGTAGGGTTTTGTTTTATTATAAATTATTATTTACAAGAGTTTCCAAAAGTGCCCCTCACCAAAATTATAAAAGGGCACATCCTCAGTTGTCACGCCACTTCATTGTGAGACATAAATCATGGACATCCGCTGCTATTTTTAGCTAAAAATTGTTTATTTTTATTCTAGAGGATTTTTTAATCTTCAATCTCCAACTCTAGTTCTCTAAGAATATTTTTAGAGGAAGCATGTTGAAGAAGAGGTAATCGATTCCACATATTATTTCAAAATTTATTCTTCTTATAATTAATCTTCATTACTTGTTTCATTACAAAGTAATAACATCAATACAAATAAAATAAAAATATAATATTAAGCAATCATATTTCCCCTTCTATTCATAATACAAAAAATAAAATCACCACATGTGCGTACATACGACTTACTATCTGCTCGGCATGGTGTAATATTTTTTTCACAACCACCATAATTGGATGGGAATTGTTATATAAATAATAAATAAATATTATTATTAAAATATTATACTAATTCTGAAAAATCATACACTATCCACTTCATTACCAATCAATAATTTTTGGAATAATATCATCACTCGTGCGTACGTAGGACCTACCATCACTATGATGAGATGTGATTCATTCTACTTGATATTCATTAAAAAAGGATTATATACCTTAATTTAATGAATATATATGATATATAATTTACTAATTTCATTATTTAAATTGATTTAACTATCATCTATGTAATGGAACATGAAATTGTCTGACAAATCATTCATAAGAACCTAAAGCAGTCAATATCGGAATAATGAGTGACAATGAAAAGTTAATAACAAATGGATGATAATGTATTCATATATCATATCATAAAAACTATTAGGTTTCTTTATTAACTGAATAAAATTATTTAAATCATTATATAAATGTTTCGGATACATACAAAGGATATTAGACCTAAGGTGAGGGGTAATTTTTCAATCTCATTTTTATCTGAGATTGTTTATATGTAAGTATCTATTAGGGTATATTTATAATCCACATTCATGTTTCGTAATTATGTAATATTATTTCTTTTATTCTAAAAATATATAACATTAATTTTATAGTTTGGTTAATTTTTATTAAATGGTTTTAAAGGAATCTTTTTTCATTATTCGATTTGAGGTACTTCTTGACTTTTATGGAAAAAGTATGATGATAATGTTTTTTTAAAACTCATATGACATGAATGGATTTTTAGGGATTTATGGAACATTATTTCCATGAAGCTTCCTATACACTCTTTCAAGATTATTTTCATCAAAATTCATTTCTTTTAAAATTTAGTTTCATTTTGATAAAGAAAAAACTTTTTTGAAAAAGAAAGTATATTTTTCTCATGAATTAATTTCAAGTATTTTATCAAAATTATTTTCCATATAATATGACACAGGGTTATGTTTCTATCCCTATTATTAATTTTATTATATTTTGTTTATAATAGAATTAATTTAATTAAATATATTTATTTTAAATGGATTATGATGGAATGATGTTTAAGAAACCTATTTTATTTCATGGGTTATGCAATGATAAATGATTTATGTTTTTTGTGACACAAGTAATAATGGTTTAATTATGAGATGGGTGGGACCAATATCTCCCTCCAATTCATTGGGTAAAGATTTATTTCTCATGATATAGAGAAGACTAGAATGATTAGTAAATCTGATTCAATAATACTGGGCTTTAACGAAGAGTGAACTCAGTTCCGTAATGGACTTTGTTTGCTATGATGGTCTTGGAAATGTGTCTAGACTAATATGAAATTATTTTCTATGAATATGTGCATATGACATAAAATTTCATGTATTATGTTATGACTATTGGGATTACATTGCACTTTTATGATTTATCCCATGACTTGATATTCAGTTATTTTTTATATAGGATACGATTTTCAAATGTAATGTTCTTATGATTATGATATGATTGACATTTCCCTTGTTTACCCTTACTGAGAATTCGAGCTCACCCTTTAATATGTTTTCTTATACCCAAATCATGAAGAAAGTTATTAAGTATGATATGTAAAAAAGGATTCTAGTTATGAAAAAATAAGTAGGAGAAAATGTGGATGTTTTAGGAAATAATTGTTTATGTTTCCCGATTTTTAGAGACAATAAACATATATGGTCCTAGCGTGGTTTTTTTTATGTTATGTATTAAATATTATTAAATGTTGAAGTAATATATATATGTAAATTATGGTCCATTTTATGGACTATAAATACACTTTATGGGAAATAAATTATGTTGAACTACTAATGGATTACAGCCTACCACGCCAATATTCCCATTAGCAAGGGTAGATTGATAATATAATTTAGCAGGATTATATGGGACATCAATTTTATCTAATGTTTCAACAAATAATGTCCCAAAATATTCACTTTAAATACCACTGTGAGTTATCTATTCTTGATGGGGGAGTATCTGTTCTTTGTTTTGTTGAGCATGTGGCTGAGATAATACCTACTTTTCTCCCCTACCCTCATTGTTTTTATAATCTATACGGATGCCAAGGGATTGTTACCAAGCAGTCACGTGATGGACAAAAAGATTTCCTATCATGGGAGGAATTAGAACATGAGTCTATATTTGGTACCACTTAAAATATTAAATGGAAGTCTTCTAGTCTTAACCCCACTATAAAAAGGTTCCCTTTTTCATTATCCTCAAATGGGATGACACTTTCAATCGATATTTTCAAAAAAATCAGTGTATATAGTCTATGTGTCCTTGGAGACTGGATGACTCCCAATGATTCATTGGGGGAGGAATTTAATTGATATAATTTATTTTCCCTAGGTCAATATAGATGCCTCTATATTTAATTAAGTAGTCAAGAAATTTGTTAGAGGAAACGACAAATATGCACATAAGGGGTTCATATTCTAGTGTCTAAAGTAGAGGATGATTACCACTCTCTCTTGATACTTGATATATTCCAAACACTGGTGGTAGTTGATCACTAGGTAATCCATTTAAAACTCCACCCAAATCCCAATAATTGTCTTATATGTTTTGTTCATGGTCTGTTGGTAAGTGGATCTAGCATTCTACAATCCTAAATGAATCATATCATAGTAAAATGTTCCTTGGAGTACCCTGAGGGTGGTGGACTCCTCATCCTCATGGGACAGATGGGTGTTATTATACTTAGATTATCCATCTATGAAGGAGGAGGACTGGATCCCAACGATAGCATAAATCAAAAAATCTAGCACTAATAGGAAAAAATAACACTTCAAACAATGGTAGATGAGGTCTGAGAAGTTGATTCGTACTCTGATATAAAAATTTCTTATTCGTAAGTTGGAAAATGTTGGCTAACCACACAGGGTATTGGACCTCCCTAAAAAAGTTTTCATTAATAATATTGTATTCGTTGACCTCGACCAAAACATAGTGAGAGGGTTGAATCATTTTATGAGTCTCTTTGACCCCTCGATAACCCATTGGGAGGCAAAGTATAGGCAAAACAAGTTGTATTTCTAGACGTTTAATTTCATTATAGCACTAGTAGAATACATTGTGGTGGTATTTTAAGAAGACCACTGACTATTTTTTTACTCAAGTGACTTGTCTATGTTGATTAGTGTAATCCTTATATATTCCTTAATATTAAGGATCACATGGGTTGGATCATAAATAGTGGTAGAGACTCCATCTTCAAAACTATGAAGGGTGTCTTCTAAATCATCTTCATTATCTGTGATAGGTGGATCCGAAAGAGGAGGTGACTCTTTTGGGCCAACTCACCTTGTGGGAGCACTATTGTTTGATTTGGAGGATACCGAATCCTCGACAAGGGGTTATCGTTCTATAAAAAATTTAGACAAAAATTATACTATGGAAATTCCATTGAGTTTTTGGCTCTATGGTCCACTCTAGATATCGAAGCAACAATGGTGGGTCATCGTAAGTCGATTGAGTTCTATATTGTGGAACACAAACAAATTTCATCATTCTATGGCCATCATGAAAATTTCTGGGTGATTCATAAGATTTTTGTAGAGATGATGAAACAATTCCTAGGTTTGGAATCATGGGCTCTAACTAATGAATTGTGAGAACAAATATTTCTTTTATGTCTACGAATTGATTATATATAGTGAAAATTAGATCATTCGGGTCATTGATGCACTCAACCTTATTTATATGGACTTACTTCCCTTCCATTTTATAGAATCCCGAATCTAGATAGTGGACCTCAAGGATTAAAATATGGATATATAGCCCAAGAGTACCCCTTCTCAACCATCAAGAGAGTACTTAATTCATTGCTGAAACAAAGAGGGGACCACTACATGAAAATGATGATAGGTCCTTCCTAAAAACGTTTTATAGGTAATCTCATGTGAGACTTCCATAAATTAATTTCATGATACCAAGCCACCTAATTTTGTCTTTTGTCAAATAATTCTATGGAGTTTCTACTCACTCTTGTTTGACCCCAAATTTATTTTGTTGGAGGCTATCATATCAGCGTCTGTAAGTACCAGATTTTGATGTTTTAGAATCAGAATATGGTTGATCTTAAATCTTGTATCCAATAGGTAGCAACAGATTTCTACTCCCTAAAATTGGCATTTGATATACAACAGGCATATGTTCCCATGAATAATGACACCCTCATATTCTCTAGTAAATGTGATGATGGATTGGAATTCTTCTTGATTTTCCTCTTCTATGTGGTAGGTATCAATGATAAATACCTTAGTATTTACATAATGAGTGTTTTAAGGCATTAAAATTGGAATCACACATTTCCATTGACATGCAGAGTGCCATAAGAATTTAGATCCTCATAAGTATGTTAGTGAGGTGCATCAGGGTATAATACTTCTGTGTTGAGGGAATATTTTTTTTCTGCAGAGGGTCGTCCATTAGCAGGGATATAACATTTAATATTTAATGAAGATATCTTGTTTTTATTGTTAATAGAAATATTTTTTTCATGGTTTTATGATTTTTTATGAACAATTGATGTCTAGGTTCTTGTCATATAATGTATTCCCTGGATGGATGTTGTTGATTGCGACGAACTCATGGATGAACAACATGGTCAACCATTATAGTTAGTAGTAGGGGACGACCTGATGAAGTGATCTAGATAGACTAGTCTTTCTGAGTCCTACGTGATACTTACATCCTAGTTTTAGTTGCATGAATAGATTGGTATGAAGTTGTATCTTGATCATTTTAATGGGTTGCATTTCCCCTTCCTTTACTTTATTGACATTGTGCAAAATTGACTAATGGGGTCACATGACACTCGTCATTATTGGGAATTGTAAATTGGTCTTCTATTTGAATAGAACTCATAAAGGTTTATTCGTTCTTCTAATTAGTGTAACCGTCATGGGATGGATGTTCCCTTGGAAAATCTCCCAACATTGGATTCTTGAAGTTGATAAGGGTGAATACTATATTTTTCACCAATGATGTAATATGAGACCCCTTATACTGTCGATGTATATTATTCTAAGTCTTGGGAGGAATTAATATAGATGTGTGGGATGTAGTCATAGGAGCACAAAAACTACATGATGTTATGATTGACTCAAGAAGGAACGAATGATACCATGGGTATGAGAGACTTACTTACAATCCAAAAATTCATTGTACTTATGTGTTCCATGGCCTAGAGCCTGTTTCAAGTCACTGAAGCATTCATTATCACTATCAAGGTTAGAAGAGACATGTTTCATCTTGTTCAGGACATCACCCAATATTATTAAGCCAATATCTACTTGTTCATGGAGAAATATTTTAATTCAAAGAATTCATTTATGTTTTTCTAATGATTTTGTGATGCGAGTAATGTTTGGCGTGACCCGTGAGTTTGACCTCCTAGGGTATCCTGCATTCTAGAAACTAAAGAATTCACTTTTCCAAGGAGGAAATGAAATATCATGGGACTTAATAATCTTTTAAAGGAGCGGTTTTATTCTTACTATCTTTGAGAGACATCCTGGGGGCTTGACTTTGATGGGGTAGATGGATCCACATTCTCCTGTCGAGACTAGTTTTATTGGTGAGGTTGTGCTTGTTGGGTTAGCACTAGAGAATGATGCACCAAGAGAGGATATACTTGGAGTGGATCTTCTAATAATTTCTATTTGAAATGTAAAATATCAAGATCCTCTTTTTGCATAGTGGGATCTATCTCATCTTTTATAGGTCTTATTACAGGAGATGAATGGTGAAATGGGAATGACCATTGTTTGGTCTACTCCAAGGCTTCTTCTAGAAGTTGAGACATTTTAGAGAAATACTAAGATATTCCTGGTTTATTCAAGGAGATAATTATGGGAGCTATATTATCTCTATCATTCTATAAACACATAAGAATAATCTATTAATAGAAAATCAGAATATCAAGTGAACACATGAGTTCCTTCTATCGGGAAATGAAATCAGAGACTTTCTTACATCGACTCTGTTTTCATCTAAAAAAGACATCACTGGTTGTCTACTGTGAGGTGGATATATAATGGTAGATGAACTACCAAGAGAGGTTCTCACAGTAGGAAATAAGTCTTTTTTGAAACTAAATATACAAGAAGAATGCCAGTCCTTCGGAATTTTGGAAAAAGCATAAGATAATGGAGGTATCTAGCTATTCTAATGTCCGCAAAAATTGGAACTCCCTTTGAGGGAATACGGTCTAGATGCTATAGTGGATTTTAGTTCTTTTAAATGGTGTGAATATTGAATTACTAATGTTTTGGGGTTCTTGAACATGGTCCACCGATGCTTTCTATGGCTTTCCATTATGCATAATTTTCAACTATCACGTTTCTAGAGCCTCGGGATGGGTGATAAGGGCATCCACCATGTCATTTGGTGAGGTTTTTTGGTCCCCAATGCAATGAAAGTATCATATAAATTGGTACTTTTTTGACCATGATTTCAAGGAGGATGATTAAATTACTTAGGTGGGTTGGTAATCTCATATATAAATCGTTTTCTCTACCCCCAGCTATTACCATAACAGAGTGCACAAGGCTACAATGATCATATCAGGAATCCAAATCAAGGAGACAGAGTGACACACTAGTAGAGAAAATGGTTACCTTTTGAATTGTCGGGATTTGGGAAATGATCATAAATTATATCATTAGGGAGTATTTTATAGTCCCCAATATTTTGAATCAAGGTGGTCACCACATGTTCTCACTCATCTTTTGGCACAACCTCGAATGGGTTAGAAGGATCATGAGGTTTATTTCCATTATTAACATGTTGAAGAGAAGGTAGTAAAAAATCATCGAGATGCCTCTTGAGGCCCAGTTACAGTCTCCACAGATGAGTACGAGTGCCTATTAGGGGGGGGGGGGGGCTTCTTGGTGTTGTGTCATCCATCGAGGAAGGTCTTCCCTATCATGACCAACATTATCAGTCTTGTTTCTATGATCCCATGACTTTTTAGTGGTTAAAATTTAATAATTGTGGTAGTCATAAGGGATCCTTCATTATTAGTGGATGTGTTGAATTGACGGTCCCATTAATTCCATAGGATTGGGCTTAAATGATAGGAAATGTACTACTACAGCGAAAGATTTTACCATGTTGAGATGCCTTTTTTATAACCAAACAAGAATGGTGAGGATCCTAATGTAGCTTTTCTATAGAGTATGGTGGTATCCATATGATTTAGAAAACTGAGCTATTGGGAACACAAATATATTATCCCAATTTCACCATTTGTGAATGAAATGAAGGTGCTCGTGGCTACATTGGTATGTGAGATGATGGTCTGGAAGGTGGTGGAACATCTTCTAGATATTCTAGTGAAAAACACTACCTAGTCCAGAATGAGGAACTCAGTGATGAAAACATCCAGAGATACATGTGTCCAAAATTTGATTGAAATATGGTTGGTGGAAAAGAGTCTCTATAAGTCCACTTATTCATTACTAGTTGGATTGTCTTTATCCCGTTCTTCACATGTCATGATTGACACAATCTAAGATACTAGTGACTGCACCAACAATGAATTACTTTGCTACTGGTTGACTAGAAGAGGGGCTACTACATTTTCCAAACATCTACTACATGTTTGGATGTATATCCAAGGTGGAGCTAGATTGAATATCATATTGATACAGTATTAGGTGTTTGAGTACTCCTCTTACATGTGGAAAGAACAAACCCTTTGAGTATTTATATACTTCTCACTAAAACCTGATTTTCTTATCATGAATTGTAACATCTCTCCAACTTCTTGTGTTGAGGTGGAGAGGAAGGAAACTGGTGGAAAGAGAGAAAGTTGAGATAACATTCCATGAATGAATGCCGAATCATTTTCCACATATAGGTACGTATGGATATTTTTGTGTATCTTTTGTAACATAGATATCAGGGCTGTTAGCCCAAATAGATGACCATTTACCCACATCACTGGTAGTTGGGGTGAAGGTTCCCCAATCGAGTGATCCACTGTTTTAGAGTTTGAGAGGTTAATGTTGATGTGATGATCCCCATGTTCAAGTATCTAATGGTTTGAGACCACAGCTAGTTCAAGATCTTGAGAGTCTCTTGGGTCCTCAATTTATTTTTTAACCTGTTTCATAAAAACAACCCCATGATGTATGTTTTCCTTCCAACACTAGGATGGTTCCTTAAAGAAAGTAATGTTTACTACCTGGGTAGGACCTCAACAATGGTTTGTGGTAGTGAGTGGAAGACCTACAAACTAGTTGAATGTTGTTTGCGGTTGATAGAAACATTGAAATTATTTGTTAAAATATGGCCTGTAATGACTTTCAATGTCACTAAAACAGGGAGAGTCATCCCGGCATACCTGAGAGGTGATATTAATCTCGATCCCAGGAGGGTAAATATTGGTCCATGTTGAGAAGTTGCAATTATATGAAGGGATACAACAAAGGTGGAGAAGTCCACTACAGTTGCAGAAAATGTCTAATATGGGGAAATGTTTTAGTTCTTCCCCGGATATTAGTGTTGGGTTTTTTGGACTAGGGACGATGGAGTGGGGACAGAGTCATCCCACTCATCAACCTATGGGACCAGTCAATGTTGTCACTGATATTTATTGGGGGTAACCTCCAAGGAATCTCCCACATGATGGATGTGATAGGTATGACTCAAACGTCCCATAACTCCATTTCATGGAGGATTCAGTTGTCAAAGCAATCGAGGAGTGGCTCCCAATGTAGTTATCCACTGGAAAGAGTTATTGATTCATCATTCCCGACTGTTAGGCATGGAATTATTGGTGAGGTTATCATTCCATTAGATCCTAGAAGGGTATGTCTATAGTAGTAATGACCCATTATTATTCATATCAACAAAAAAGTCTGTCAATCTCTCACCTCTAGATAATAATGTTGTGCAGAATAGGGCATATGTTCCCTATTGTTGAAGGTGTGATGGATGTAATTTTAAGAATATAGTTATGTGTGATTTCCACACCAACATTTCCCCTACCCCTAATCCAATTGGACAAAGGAATCCAGTATCCAATATCGTGATTCCTTTAAAGTACGTGGAATCAAGTGTCAGTATAGATATTGTGAAAATGATGCCCAATTCCCTAACATCTTATATTATTCGTGAAATAGTGGAGGGAACCATGATGATGTTGTTATAGACTGAGTATACCAAATGTTATCTTACCCAATTTACATGAGAGTTTCATGATGGGCCCTCCACATACCTGCTATGACCTATCACCGAATATATAAATACGGTGACATGAAAATATGATGGTGTCTAAATTTTAATAGTCTCCAAACATAATGGAGAAGAGATTTCATGCCAGGTTCACCATATTTGTTTCTTATGCTTTCTTACTAAGGATATGTTCTATCATTCCATCTAGCATTGAAACACTTGCTTATTTTTTCATATTACCAATTTCTAGTGGAGGGTGGATTCCATTACAGCAATTGGTAATGCTGGTTCATTGATCAAAATGGGTGATGGCATTCCATCTCCTCCTTCCATGGATTCATTCTATGATTTAATTTCATTGTCCGGGTCTCCATCTTAGATTTTACTAATGACCGCAAATTGTTTTCCTGGCTCCATGTCATCGGTGGATATCGGTTAATTAAGTTGGTTTTATATTGAATGGTCAGAAACCTTTTGGTTATTGTAGATAGTAATGTTGGGCATGTTTGTGAATTTCTAGATGTTTGGTTTATTGAACACCTATAAGGTTTTACCCTATTTAATTAAGAGCTGTATTATATAAAGCATTGTAAGTGTGGAACCTAACAAATCCTATGTCATCCATGAGGTAGTGGATTATATGGTCATAAGACTTTTAAAGAATTTACTTAAGTCACAACATGTTTAGTTTATGGGGTAGAGATCTAGTATTGGGTCACATGATTAATTATATTTTGAGGATAGGTGGGTCACATGTTTAACCTCTTATAGGGATAGTTTGGTCACAAGATTAAACTCTTATTAGGGCAAGTGGGACTCAGTTTTAAAATCTTATGGGGAAAGGTATGTCGCAGTAATAACATCCCTTATGGATAGGGTGGTTGTAGGTTTAAGGACTTGCACAAATTGGTGGGTCAAAGGTTTAACTTCATTTGTATACATGTGGGTTATAGGTTTAACATCATATGGGGACATGTGGGTTATATTTTTAATATTCTTGGAGATAGGTGGGTCATTAGTTTAATGTCATGTGGGGATAAGTGGGTCATACAATTAGTACATTATGGGGATAGTTGTGTATCATGTTAAACATATTATATGGATAGGTTGGTCACTCGTTTAATGGGATAGTTGGGTATCATGTCTAAGTTCTTAAAGGGATAGGTGGGTCATAGGTTTAACTTCTAGTGGGTAAATGTGGGTGTTTATCCATAATGGGAAGATGATCAAATTTGAGGGCCTTTGTGAGCATGTCCCTATGGGAGAACATGACCACAATTGATGATTTGGTAGAGTGTTAGGGAATCGTGATCAAACCATAGGGATATACGCTAAGTGTGTTGGTATATTTATGTTGAACCTCTGGGGAGGTCCCACATACCCTTTTAAGAAATAAGGATTAAAAAATCATTGTTCTATGTTGTATTTTAAGGTCCTATGAGATGAACAATCCATGAATATTAACATCTTGTGTGAAGGATGCATGTCTCATGGAAGGATCATAAATGATATTTGTTGTGGGGATTCTGCATAAGGGGTTTCTTGAAGTAGGAGTCTATGGGGTATAGGGGATTAATCCCAGAGTAGATGTTCATGGGGGTGTTATCCAATTATTATTAAACATGGGGAATCACGTAGTCATTTCATGGGGTAAGTATACTATTTAATTTCATGTTTTTAAGATGTTGATGTGCAGTTTAACATCATATGACTATCATATGTAGCTTGTAATTTTCTTATCCTGTAGCGTGACCTTGTTTGGGGGTTATGCCTAGGTAGTTAATTTCCATGTAGAGGGGAAGATATAAAAAAGTATTATCTATGAGTAATGTTTATAATGATCCTATAATGATTCCAACTTTAGGGTTTACATGTCCACTACACATGTACCATTGGGTGGGGAATATCATAAACGCTACCGAGGAGGAGTGAAAATAAGTTGTACCAATGATATGGTACCTATGACTATGAGAAAGATGCATAGTAAAAATTTATGAATTTATTGAAATATAAATGAAAGAGTTGAGGGGTTAGTGATATTTGGAAAATTATTATTTTTTTGTGGTATGATGGGTATTGGATCGCTAGGAACATGAATTTCAAAAGAGGTTATTTTCTGATTGGAGGAACCATGGAGAGTCTTGGGAGGTGGGATTTTTTAATGATGGTACTTAATGAATGTTTTAGGCTTCAAAAATAAAAGGGGTATCATGAAAGATCATGTTTCCTAAAATAGGATGACCCTACCCTTGTGTGACATCTTTGTTTCCATGTGGATGTTTTCACAATAAATAATTATCTTGTGAAACCCCAATATCGAAAAATGAATTTATTATTACATGAAGTCCATGTACATTTGAGAAGGACATATCTAGCTTGGGTGGGTGTTCTCAGAAACCTATGGGAGGTGTCTTCTGGAATGAGGGTTATCATTGTGGATCCATATCCTCTTTCACACATGAAGGTTTTCAGTTTCGTGAATTTAAATATTTTATTAGAAACATAAAGGACACATCAAATGAAAAGTTATTGATGAAGCTCACATTTTCATATATTTTATACTGTAAAACATTGTTTATAATCCCACAAAAGTGTTATTGAATGGGTAATTATCATGTTTTTTAGGTTTTAGTGCTATTTTGAACCCAAATGTGAAAAACGACTAATTCTGGATTTTTGACAGAATTTTACGTCAGGGGTATTTTGGTCATTTCAGGGAAAATAAAATTCCA
This sequence comes from Viscum album, assembly GCA_963277665.1. NCBI lineage: Eukaryota > Viridiplantae > Streptophyta > Magnoliopsida > Santalales > Viscaceae > Viscum > Viscum album. The sequence continues at coordinate 400,255,001 of OY728144.1, forward strand.
AATTTTATGATTCAAATTTTTTTAGAATCCTTATTTTATTTCCTTCATTTTTTTCTTCTGGACCAGGAGCTTATTGTTTCATCTAAAGGGTCTAAAAAAATCATTGATGATTGGAATTGTTTCCGGGCGGACAGCATGGACCAACCCAAGGTAACGGGCATCAAACGCCGCCTAAACATATCCAAATGATGTGTTTCCACCTGGGATACCTCTAGGACAGATATGTCCGTCTCTAAAATAAATTTTGAGGATGTTGGATGTCATTAAGGAAGCTATTGAATGACATTAGTTTGGAGAAACCTTCCTGGATGCTTCTTCCAGAAACAGCAACCGAGAATGACAAATTCATAACTCCTACATAAAGTTTCCATATTATCTGACATTTTGAGAGGAGAAGGCCAAGACATTTATGAACAATATATATGAAGGGTGGAACGCGTGAATATGTCATTAAAGGGGTCTACAACGCGTCTACATTCGGGGGTCGAATTCTGCCTATAAAAGGAGGCCCTCACCTCCTTCCCAAATCATCCATTCTCCACCCCATTCCTTCTGGGACACCAAGAAGGAGAACTTTTCTGTTTTCTCTTTTATTTATTTTATTTTTCATAGTTTTTTAATGAATTCTTCTTCCCCATTCAACTCGATTACCCTTACCATGGTGGGGTAAAATTTTGGAGTGATTGGGGAAGGGTTGGTTTTCTAAATTGTAATTCTTGAGTTCTTGGACGCAATTGAATAAATTTCTTTCTTTTTCAAAGTTGTTTTCAATTTATTATAGCGGATTTTATTATCAAGTTCGATCGTTCTTGAATATTAATTCTGTTATTTATTTTTTCCTTGGTAAAATAATCAATATCTCCCTCCACTAATTTCTGGTTTATATACGATGGAATAAACCAGGAATTAGTGGTGAAGTACTCGACGATCGTCAGTACGTGTAAAAGGTGTAGTGAATGTTCTTGATTTTTTGGGATAAACAAAACCCGATCGGGAATTGCCCATTTCAATTAAGGATATTCAATACAACTATTTTACACATGGAAGGAGAGTTGACCAAACCAAGATCTTGGTAAGGTTTTCTCTCACAATAATAATTTCACCAAGGAAGTGAGAGAAACGATTGTGGAAACTCAATTTAATCAACTAAGAAGAAGAGGTTTGAATTAAATTGAACAAGGATAGAATTATAATTAGGAAACCGACCCCGACCTAATCACCCTTTTAAATTTCATTGTTTTTCAATCATTTGAATATCAAATCTCCGTTCACAACATTTTTACCCCCGTTTTAAAGTGACAACCCATTTTGTGTGCACTCCTCTTCGGGAGACATCCTAGGTCAACCACATTACTACATTTTAACTTAGGAAATAATTGTTTTGCCACGCCCTATGACAGGCGTGCGTCAAACTTGGCGTCGTTGCCAGGGAGCTAATCGGTTGTTTACTTTACATTTTCTAATTTCAAATTTTAGATTTTTTTCCATTTAAAAAAAAATTGAAAAAAAACTTTTTCCCATGATCGATTCAAATTCAAATTATTCTGCATGGAACAATTACTCACAGGTGCAGGAGGAAGAAATAGACTATAATGAGGAGGCCCTCCAACGAAGAGCCGATGCACTGATGATAACAGTCAGGCAAGTGGAAAGTGGCATAGCAACATGGATCTCATTGGAAGATTTGATGGCCATGGTCGATGAACTCCAAGCTGACTTAAAATGATTCAAGGCCAAGAAGGAAGTGCCACTAGTCTTTCCTGATTTCACTGAAGACATCCATGAAGTTGAATCCAAACCCGAGGTGGAGGAGCCCGACTACCTACCTCCATCTAGTGAAGATCGACTCCAAGACGCACATTCAATTGAAGATGATATTAAAGTCGAACCGACTCAGGGAGATGATACAATCTTAAACTCAAACTCTTTTAATTTTATTGAAAATTATTTGAGTATCACCCCTAATAGTTTTGAATTTTCAGATTCGGCCATCTCACATTATGCCATGGAGGATCATGAAGGAAAAGAAATTTCACCTGTTGGGGAACATTTAAAGCTCCCTGAACACACTGAATATTTACTAGGAAGAGCACAAGAAGGGAAAGGGAATGTTGCACAAGTAGCAACAAATGAAGAGGAGGTTCCCTACATCTTCCAACCCCCGCCATGCAAGCTGTACAAAATTGCAAAGTGGGAGGATCTTGTATACTCTATCTATGGAGTCCTCCTCAACAAGAACAAAGATCTTCAAGATGGGAAGAACCACATGTGGTGGTTCAAATCAAAGAAGCTTCATCCACCAACAGATTATGGATAAAAGCTGGTACTGCCCTCTGGAGGCAGTAAAAGATTCCATGGCCCACTTGGCGGATCATACCAAGATTTAACCTTTACTTTCTTTATAGTAATTTAATTTTCAATATTAGGAATCTAGATTTCAAATTTAGCATTAGGAAATAGTCTACCATGTGGCCCCCTCCCTCTTTTAATTTTGAGCTTAAATAAAATGATCCTTGTGATTAATTTAGTAATTTTTCTTTTGTAGGATCATCAAGGCAGAAGGAAGCCCTGAGAATTGACCGAATCATTATTTCAAAAGGGAGTTAACTTTTTACGATTATCCATTAAACTCCTTTATTTTTTTTCCAAAACATATTTTTAGATTTAATGAATATTCTTATCACTTTTCACACAACAATTTATTTTGAAGGAGTTGAAATGATTTTTGAAATAATGGATTTTAAATGATTTTTGATGTGAAAACATTTTCTTGAATTAAATTATCAATCATTTGTATGAGTTTGACTGATTTTTGAAATCCATTACCATGAAACAACAGACTCAAAATATTTTTTTTCCAATCCTGTGATGTATTCTATACCACTTTTACATATTCTTCCTAATACCCACACTTTCTTGAGGGAAACATTAATATTATGTGAGAACCAGAATTTGTGATTAGTTCTCTTTCGAAGCTTTGGATTTCATGGAATGTATTTAAAATGATTGAGGCATCGCTTTGGCTAACCACATTTTATCTTGAGACCCACCTTTACATTCATCCTTCGTAAGCCCTTAGATGCCATGAATTGCCTTATAGGTTTAAGCCACATTACAAGCCAATTTTCCTTACCTACCCGTACTTTTAGTATTTTTGCATGGATATTTCATGTTTGAGTGTGGGGGAAGGGCCTTTCGTGTGCGTTCCTTGGGATTTGTATCATTTATGGGTAATGTGAAGTGTGTGTCAATATTTTGGGTTTTGGATAACAAGAGAATTGGGCATGTGTCATCATTTCATTGTGCTTTATTTGTTTCATCCATTTCTCCTAAAAAAAGAAAGCAAAAAAATGGAGATGAGCTTGAATTCCTCATTGTAAATTCTTTTATGACTCATGTCCCTCCCAAAAAAATCAAGGGCATGAATTTTCATTCATTCATTGTATTCAATTTTCAGCTCATCCTCCATAAAAAAAGAAAAAAATAAAGCTGTGCCTTTCTGGAGCTTTGAAAACAAAGAGGAGAACATAGATGATATCATCACTTATTGGATCATGTACCATGTCATAAAGAGGGGTGGGGTTGTTTTTCACATTTACAAGAAGTATTGGGTGAGGAATTTCCTGTGTTTTCACTTGATTTAATCATGCATTGGACTTAAAAGTTCAACCTCCTCTTTCTAGCTTGGAACATTTTTCAATCATTCTACCACCGACACTAAGCCACAGAATCATTTGAACCTTTAATTAAAGTCCTCATGATTAAATTCATTTTCATGTTTCACGCTGTGGAGAAATGATAATTTTCACAAACCTATGGTGATACATGTGATTTTCAAGTATGAGCATAACTCCAGAATCAATTTCAATTGAGTGAAGAGTGACATAAAATTCAATGTGAGTTAGGTTGTGATTGGGCCGTGGATTGATTTATGAGGTTGAACAAATTTTAATTATTGAAATGAAAATGAGAGAATTATTATTCATAAATGAGACATGATGGAATTCTATTTTGGATGAAATCATTGATATTTTCTCATTTTTGATTGTTGTGTGGATTTTGATTTGGATGTAAGATGATTGCCCAGGAGTGCAATGTTTAAGTGTGGGGGTGTGATGAAGCTCACATTTTAATATATTTTATACTGTAAAACATTGTTTATAATCTCACAAAAGTGTTATTGAATGGGTAATTATCATGTTTTTTAGGTTTTAGTGCTATTTTGAACCTAAATGTGAAAAACGACTAATTCTGGATTTTTGACAGAATTTTATGTCAGGGGTATTTTGGTCATTTCAGGAAAAATCAAATTCCAAATTTTATGATTCAAATTTTTTTAGAATCCTTATTTTATTTCCTTCATTTTTGTCTTCTGGACCAGGAGCTGATTTTGTCATCTAAAGGGTCTAAAAAATCATTGAAGATTGGAATTGTTTCCGGGAAAACAGCATGGACCAACCCAACGTAACGGGCATCAAACGCCGCCTAAACATATCCAAATGATGTGTTTCCACCTGGGATACCTCTAGGACAGATAGGGCCGTCTCTACAATAAATTTGGAGGATGTTGTAGGTCATTAAGGAGGCTATGGAAAGTCATTTGTTTGGAGGAACCTTCATGGATGCTTCTTCTAGAAACAGCAACCGAGAATGTAAAATTCATAACTCCTACATACGGTTTCCATATTATCTGACATTTTGATAGGATAAGTCCAAGAAATTTATAAACAACTTATATGAAGGGTGGAACGCGTGAATATGTCATTAAAGGGGTCTACAACGCGTCTACATTCGGGGGTCGAATTCTGCCTATAAAAGGAGGCCCTCACCTCCTTCCCAAATCATCCATTCTCCACCACATTCCTTCTGGGACACCAAGAAGGAGAACTTTTCTGTTTTCTATTTTATTTATTTTTTTTCATAGTTTTTTTAATGAATTATTCTTCCCCATTCAACTCGATTACCCTTACCATGGTGGGGTAAACTTTTGGAGTGATTGGGGAAGGGTTGGTTTTCTACATTGTAATGCTTGAGTTCTTGGACGCAATTGAATAAATTTCTTTCTTATTCAAAGTTGTTTTCAATTTATTATAGCGGATTTTATTATCAAGTTCGATCGTTCTTGAATATTAATTCCGTTATTTATTTTTTCCTTGGTAAAATAATCAATATCTCCCTCCACTAATTTCTGGTTTATATACGATGGAATAAACTAGGAATTAGTGGTGAAGTACTCGACGATCGTCAGTACGTGTAAAAGCTGTAGTGAATGTTCTTGATTGTTTGTGATAAACAAAACCCGATCGGGAATTTCCCATTTCAATTAAGGATATTCAATACAACTATTTTACACATGGAAGGTGAGTTGACCAAACCAAGATCTTGGTAAGGTTTTCTCTCACAATAATAATTTCACCAAGAAAGTGAGAGGAAACGATTGTGGAAACTCACTTTAATCAACTAAGAAGAAGAGGTTTGATTTAAATTGAACAAGGATAGCATTATAATTAGGAAACCGACCCTGAACTAATCACCCTTTTAAATTTCATTGTTTTTCAATCATTTGAATTTCAAATTTCCGTTCACAACATTTTTACCCCCGTTTTAAAGTGACAACTCATTTTGTGTGCACTCCTCTTCGGGAGACATCCTAGGTCAACCACATTACTACATTTTAACTTAGGAAATAATTGTTTTTCCACGCCCTATGACAGGCGTGCATCAAACTTGGCGCCGTTTCCAGGGAGCTAATCGGTTGTTTACTTTACATTTTCTAATTTCAAATTTTAGATTTTTTTCCATTTAAAAAAAAATTGAAAAAAAAACTTTTTTCCATGATCGATTCAAATTCAAATTATTCTGCATGGAACAATTACTCACAGGTACAGGAGGAAGAAACAAACTATACTGAGGAGGGCCCTCCAACGAAGAGCCAATGCACTGATGATAACGGTCAGGCAAGTGGAAAGAGGCATAGCATCATGGATCTCATTGGAAGATTTGATGGCCATGGTCGATGAACTCCAAGCTGACTTAAAAAGATTCAAGGCCAAGAAGGATGTGCCACTAGTCTTTCCTGATTTCACTGAAGACATCCATGAAGTTGAATCCAAACCTGAGGTGGAGGAGCCCGACTACCTACCTCCATCTAGTGAATATCGACTCCAAGACGCACATTCAATTGAAGATGATATTAATGTAGAACCGACTCAGGGAGATGATACAATCTTAAACTCAAACTCTTTTAATTTTATTAAAAATGATTTGAGTATCACCCCTAATAGTTTTGAATTTTCAGATTCGGCCATCTCACATTATTCCATGGAGGATGATGAAGGAAAATAAATTTCACCTGTTGGGGAACATTTAAAGCTCCCTGAACACACTGAATATTTACTAGGAAGAGCACAAGAAGGGAAAGGGAATGTTGCACAAGTAGCAACCAATGAAGAGGAAGTTCTCTACTTCTTCCAACCCCCGCCATGCAAGATGTACCAAATTGCGAAGGGGGAGGAACTTGTATACTCTATCTATGGAGTCCTCCTCAACAAGAACAAATATCTTCAAGCTGGGAAGAACCACATGTGGTGGTTCAAATCAAAGAAGCTTCATCCAAAAACAGATTATGGATAAAAGCTGGTACTACCCTCTGGAGGCAGTAAAAGATTCCAGGGCCCACTTGGGGGATCATACCAAGATTTATCCTTTACTTTCTTTATAGTAATTTAATTTTCAATATTAGGAATTTAGATTTCAAATTTAGCATTAGGAAATAGTCTACCATGTGCCCCCCTCCCTCTTTTAATTTTGAGCTTAAATAAAATGATCCTTGTGATTAATTTAGTAATTTTTCTTTTGTAGGATCATGAAGGCAGAAGGAAGCCCTGAGAATTAGAGGAAGAGGACCGAATCATTATTTCAAAAGGGAGTTAACTTTTTACGATTATCCATTAAACTCCTTTATTTTTTTTGTCCAAAACATATTTTGAGATTTACTGAATATTCTTATCACATTTCACACAACAATTTATTTTGAAGGAGTTGAAATGATTTTTGAAATAATGGATTTTAAATGATTGTTGATGTGAAAACATTTTCTTGAATTGAATTATCAATCATTTGTATGAGTTTTACTGGTTTTTGAAATCCATGACCATGAAACAACTGACTCAAAATATTTTTTTTTCCAATCCTGTGAGGTATTCTAAACCACTTTTACATATTCTTCCTAATACCCACACTTTCTTGAGGGAAACATGAATATTATGTGAGAACCAGAATTTGTGATTAATTCTCTTTCGAAGCTTTGGATTTCATGGAATGTATTTAAAATGATTGTGGCATCGCTTTGGCTAGCCATATTTTATCTTGAGACCCACCTTTACATTTATCCTTAGTAAGCCCTTAGATGCCATGAATTGCCTTATAGGTTTAAGCCACATTACAAGCCAATTTTCCTTACCTACCCGCACTTTTAGTATTTTTCCATGGATATTTCATGTTTGAGTGTGGGGGAAGGGCCTTTCGTGTGCGTTCCTTGGGATTTGTATCATTTATGGGTAATGTGAAGTGTGTGTCAATATTTTGGGTTGTGGATAACAAGAGAATTGGGCATGTGTCATCATTTCATTGTGCTTTATTTGTTTCATCCATTTCTCCTAAAAAAGAAAGAAAAAAAATTGAGATGAGCTTGAATTCCTCATTGTAAATTCTTTTATGACTCATGTCCCTCCCAAAAAAATCAAGGGCGTGAATTGTCATTGATTCATTGTATTCAATTTTCAGCTCATCCTCCATAACAAAAGAAAAAAATAAAGCTGTGCCTTTCTGGAGCTTTGAAAAAAAAGAGGAGAACATAGATGATATCCTCACTTATTGGATCATGTACCATGTCATAAAGATGGGTGGGGTTGTTTTTCACATTTACAAGAATTATTTAGTGAGGAATTTCCTGTGTTTTCACTTGATTTAATCATGCATTGTACTTAAAAGTTCAACCTCCTCTTTCTAGCTTGGAACATTTTTCAATCATTCTACCACCGACCCTAAGCCACAGAATCATTTGAACATTTAATTAAAGCCCTCATGATTAAATTCATTTTCATGTTTCACGCTGTGGAGAAATGATAATTTTCACAAACCTATGGTGATACATGTGATTTTCAAGTATGAGCATAACTCCATAATCAATTTCTATTGAGTGAAGAGTGACATAAAATTCAATGTGAGGTAGGTTGCGATTGGGCCATGGATTGATTTATGAGGTTGAAAAAATTGTAATGATTGAAATGAAAATGAGAGAATTATTATTCATAAATGAGACATGATGGAATTCTATTTTGGATGAAATCATTGATATTTTCTCATTTTTGATTGTTGTGTGGATTTTGATTTGGATGTAAGATGATTGCCCAGGAGTGAAATGTTTAAGTGTGGGGGTGTGATGAAGCTCACATTTTAATATATTTTATACTGTAAAAATTGTTTATAATCTCACAAAAGTGTTATTGAATGGGTAATTATCATGCTTTTTAGGTTTTAGTGGTATTTTGAACCCAAATGTGAAAAACGACTAATTCTGGATTTTTGACAGAATTTTACGTCAGGGGTATTTGGGTCATTTAAGGAAATATAAAATTCCAAATTTTATGATTCAAATTTTTTTAGAATTCTTATTTTATTTCCTTCATTTTTGTATTATGGACCAAGAGCTGATTTTGTCATCTAAAGGGTCTAACAAAATCATTGAAGATTGGAATTGTTTCCGGGCGGACAGCATGGACCAACCCAAGGTAACGGGCATCAAACGCGGCCTAAACATATCCAAATGATGTGTTTCCACCTGGGATACCTCGAGGACAGATAGGGCCATCTCTAAAATAAATTTGGAGGATTTTGGAGGTCATTAAAAAGGCTATTTAATGACATTAGTTTGGGGGAACCTTCCTGGATGCTTCTTCCAGAAACAGCAACCGAGAATGAAAAATTCATAACTCCTACATACGGTTTCCCTATTTTCTGACATTTTGAGAGGAGACGGCCAAGACATATCGGAAAAACATTTATGAAGGGTGGAATGCGTGAATATGTCATTAAAGGGGTCTACAACGCGTCGACATTCGGGGGTCGAATTCTGCCTTTAAAAGGAGGCCCTCACCTCCTTCCCAAATCATCCATTCTCCACCCCATTCCTTCTGGGACACCAAGAAGGAGAACTTTTCTGTTTTCTCTTTTATTTATTTTATTTTTCATATTTTTTCATGAATTATTCTTCCCCATTCAACTCGATTACCCTTACCATGGTGGGGTAAACTTTTGGAGTGATTGGGGAAGGGTTGGTTTTCTACATTGTAATGCTTGAGTTCTTGGACGCAATTGAATAAATTTCTTTCTTCTTAAAAGTTGTTTTCAATTTATTATAGCGGATTTTATTATCAAGTTCGATCGTTCATGAATATTAATTCCGTTATTTATTTTTGCCTTGGTAAAATAATCAATATCTCCCTCCACTAATTTCTGGTTTATATACGATGGAATAAACCAGGAATTAGTGGTGAAGTACTCGACGATCGTCAGTACGTGTAAAAGGTGTAGTGAATGTTCTTGATTGTTTGGGATAAACAAAACCCGATCGGGAATTTTCCATTTCAATTAAGGATATTCAATACAACTATTTTACACATGGAAGGAGAGTTGACCAAACCAAGATCTTGGTAAGGTTTTCTCTCACAATAATAATTTCACCAAGGAAGTGAGAGGAAACGATTGTGGAAACTCACTTTAATCAACTAAGAAGAAGAGGTTTGAATTAAATTGAACAAGGATAGCATTATAATTAGGAAATCGACCCCGACCTAATCACCCTTTTAAATTTCATTGTTTTTCAATCATTTGAATTTCAAATTTCCATTCACAACATTTTTACCCCCGTTTTAAAGTGACAACCCATTTTGTGTGCACTCCTCTTCGGTTTACATCCTAGGTCAACCACATTACTACATTTTAACTTAGGAAATAATTGTTTTGCCACACCCTACGACAGGCGTGTGTCAGTTGTATATGGGGATGTATTAACAGGTCTAGCAGTGTAGAGGTAATAGACTTTATGAATGATGGAAGAATCTGTGAAAGATTATGAGCTTCATGAACTCATGAGGTTCCATGAACCAAATAGACATAATGTGGAGGTTACCACCTCATACCCCATGAAGTCGAGTGACATCCATAAATCAAATTTATGATTCCTAGAGTTTACCACTACATGTTCTATATGTCAATGAAACTTATCAAATCTATATTTACTCTATTAAGAGGTTACCACCTTATGATCCAAGTGTCCATGTACCTTCTACGAACCATAGTTATGATATAAATAGTATATTTAATCAAACTCCACACTTCAGAGGAATTCTATGAACATATGATATGTTGAACAAATGTTACTACCTCAAGATCCACATGCCCATAGAACATCCATGAACGGTGACCATTCACAGAGGTTTATACCTTCACAAAACCAATCCCTTAAGATGTTTTTATACATTTTAGTGTGAATTTCCTTCAAATTTTACATACCTTCATCAATCTATCCCGTGTCAAACTCAATTCAGTGTCAACACTTACACTATAATTTTTTGTATTAGTCAATGGATGGATCCAAATGAAATCATGTTAATGCTAAATGTGATGTAAAAGTTAATGATTTTACTCTTGAGAAACCAAATATTATTGGATCTAGAATGAGAAATATTATTGTAATGCTCACATAACTATCCTAAGCTATGGACCTTGATGATCTTACAAACAACAAAAATTGGAAATAATATATCAATTCCTGCATGAGGCAATGAACATATTCTATTAGTGGGTCGTCAAACTAGTTCCTCTGAAATGGATCAGTACTACTAAAAAAATACTTTTCATTATTTGGTGTGTTGAACATGAAAAAGTTATTTTGGAAATTTATCATTCAGAAGAATGATTAGATCAGAGGCATAATCTTATAAAGAATGTGATATAATAATATGAAATTGAATTTATAGAGTGGAAAAAATTAAAACAATAATTTTTCAATAGGTAAATTCATTGTATTTTTCATATAAAAATGTTGAAATAATTCAATGATTTAAAAGTAGAAGATAATTAATATATTTGAAATTATGATGAAAATTTAACAGGAATTATAAGGTATGTTAATGGTATTATCATCAAACAGAAAAGATAAAATGATTAATTATTTAGTGTCTTAAAATAATGTTTCCAAATAGATTTATCTATAAGGGTATTCAATAACTATGAATAAATTATTTAATGTGCTCTCAAGGTGGAGATGAATATTGGAGTTACCCATAAATATCATGTTTTTGATAATAAAATAAGTATTTAATTCAATGTAAAATCTAAAAACCACAGAGAAAAGAAGAGGATGGTTTATTTATTCTTGAAGTATGGAAGGAATCATTAGGAACATTTTCATAAGGTAGCCAGTAAATGCTTCATGCGCGGAAAGTAAGGCTACATAGAAATCCAATACTAAAGTGATGATAAAAAGTTAGATAATTATGTTAATTGATATAAATCCATAGAGAGTGAACAAACCATGATCTAGAGTTTTGAATTTATTGAGTTTAGTAATTATTATAACTGGTGCCCAAATTCAGTGTTTAGTGATGATGATCAACCTCATAAACCTCTTACACCCATAGAAAATTTGAAGTCCCATGTATCAATATTTCTAACGAGGGGTACTATAATAACATGTTGAAAGGCACAATTTTTATCCAATCTAGAACTACTAATATCATATTTGATCCTAGATGTTCCCATTATTTAATATACAATGACTTTTCCAATGGTATCACAATGCCACACCAAAAATTAGATTTTTAGTTATTAGTAAAAACCCATAATGCTATGATGATCACATCTATAGCCTATGATTCTTTCTGATTTAGGTTTGATGGAATGAATTTAATGAAAATATATCCATTCTGCTTCTAGAAGGATTCAATTTTATTCAGGGTATGTTGTATATTTCTTTACAGAATTTTGAAATCATTTTTGTGGGATGGGAAATTACATTTGAAATTCTAAACCAACATTTGATCGCTAGTATTGGGTGATAAAAATGAACTTCTGATGGAAATTACATCCAACATATGGGTCTTTCTAATTTTTAAAAAGGTACCTTTATCATATATTTATAGAGAGAAAATAACATTAAATATATTCCTATTGTGTAGGAGTTTATTTATATAGTTATAGAATAACTCCCTTTCCTTCCATGGAAAAGTGATGTGAAAATTTTAATATAACACCTATTTGGTGCTACACCCATTCCCAGGATCCCATATAGAATGGATTCTATTGAGTTGAATCAATTTAATAAGTGAATTTAGGAGAATTGTGACAAGGTACTCATTCGGCCTTGTACATCACTATCAGGTTTACCAATTCTATTTGTTAATAAGAATGATGGATCAATGTGACTCTACATTGACTATTGAGAAAATAAAAAGATAGATTTGATGAACAAGTATCCTCTACCCTTTATTAATGACTTTCATCATCGAGAATTATATTTTTATAGGATTGATCGTCATTTTGGATGTCATCAATTATGGGTAAAGTAGGAGGATATACCCGAGGCAACATTCCATACATGGAATGGACACTAAATTTATAGTGATTACTTTTGGTCTTACTAATACCCCTTTTTTGTTCTTAGATTTAATGAATTAGGACAATAGAGTTCACCTTGATCAATTGGTGATCATCTTAATAGATGATATAATTTTATATTCAAAGGGAAAATAAGAGAATTAAGATCATGTAAAGATTTATTTTAAGAACCTAGAGAAGTATAATTCATAAGAAAAATTTACCATGTATGATTTTTTTCATCAGAGAGTTTCATTCAAGGGTCACATAATCTCAGGTAAGGGTATATAAGTCGACCCTTCAATGATAGATGTTATTGAACACTAGATTAGACCTACCACTATTACTGAGATACCTATTTCTCATTGTTTAGTAATATATCATCAATTATATATGAATAATTTCTCACTAATATCAAATACACTACCCAAGTTAACTCTGAAGGGAGATGAGTTCATTTGGATAGATGAATGTGATGAATGATTAAAGGTCTTAATGATAAGGGTTGTCCGTGAACACATGTTTACACTGAACTTTATTAGATAAGGGCTTTTAGTCTATAATAATGCATAAAATAAGAGATTGAGATGCTAATTTATGAAGGCTGACGTGGTTATAGATTATGCCACATAAAAATTGATGTTTTATAAGAGAAATAAACAAGGTCACGATTTTGAGTTATCTTGGGTTAAAGTTTCATTAAATATATAGAGGAATTATCTCAATGTGGAATGGTGTGACATAAATATTAATAAAAAATATTTAAATTATATTTTCAATCAAATAGACTAGATCATGATCCAAATAATATGGTTGGAGATGAGTAATGTTTATGATTTATCAAAACATTACCAACAAAGGAATTTGAACAATGTGAAAGATGATTTGAGATGAATGGATTATGCTCTATTATTTAAGACGTGGATATCAAAGGATCCAATTTTATGGATTTGAAAGGTATATATCTAGAAATATTAATTTAATTAGAGAAATAATATTTGTTTCAAATGAGTTTTTGTATATATATCTAGGTTAAGATTTAAGAGGCATATATAGAAGATGTTGATCTATAAAAGTATTTGATAAAATTTACTGAGTTCTACCTTGATTTTTATGGAATAATAAGGATTAGAAACCATGTATGTGTCCATTGATTACCATATTTGAAGAGGAGTTGATGGGTGAAGCTCACAATTTTATATTATCTATCCATCCTATATGTTTTAATTTGTATAGTGATTTGAAAGTGTATTTATATTTGTATGGCTTAGAGGGAGATATTTCATAGTATGTTTTGCGATGCATGGAATGTTAGAATTTTAAGACTAAGAGTCAGGAGCCTAAGATGATGATTCATCTATAACCCTTAGCTGAATGTAAATGGGAAAACATCACCATAGATTTTATTACAAAACATTTCAAAACATCTATATAACATAATTTTATATGGGTTAAAGTAGATCATCTTAAGGAGTCAACATGATTCATCACTATTAGAAAATATCTACACTGTGATCAAATTACTCAGTTATACATTACTAAAGTTGTAAGATTTCATGGTTAACTACTCTCAATTGTAAATAATCAAGATAACATGTTTTCCTTGAATGTTTGGAGAAGCCTTTTGCAGGTTCTAGATACAGAGTCATGTTTCAAAACTAAATTTCTTCCTCAAAAGGGTAGAATGTGTGAGAGGACCATTCAAAAATTAGAAGACATGTGTGATTCTGATATCTTGATTTCAAAATTTGTTGGAATCAACTCCATTATTTTGTATAATTTTCTTACAACAATAGCTTCCACTGAAATATTCTGATGGATCTTTATGAATACATCTAATGTATGAAGTATAGAACTCTAACATGATATACTGAAGTTGGCGGAAGAAAGAAATGTGGACTTGATAAAGTGGAGTAAAAGGAAGATGTATTTAGATCCATTAAAAACATATAAGATCTACTCATTGTTGAAAATAGTTTTATACTCACTACTCCCATAAAGATATAGATTTTGATGTTAGTGACATGGTATTATATTTAATATGTTCTAGAAAGAGAGTGATGAGATTTTGAAATAAAGGATAGATAATCCACATCTATATTAGAACTTTTTAATATGTTGATCATATCTAGATGGTAACTTATTGTTTGGTGCTTCCACTGAATCTATCTCATGTTCATGAAGTGTTCTATGTATCTCTCATGTGGAAGCATACACCTGATCCTTCATATTTATAAAACTCAGAGGTCATACTAATAGAGGAAGATATTTCTTATGAAGAACAACTGGTAGATATTCTATATCATAAAGAGAAATATATAAAAAACAATACCACTACCCTATCCGATTTTTTATGGAAAACACCCTAATTTGAGGAAGTAATGTGGTTACTTGAGTATGTAATGAGGTAGAATTATCATCATATGTTTCTATCTGAGTGATGAATTTTAAGGGGGAAAGTAATTTTTTAAGGGGTGTTAAATGTTACACCATAATATTTTATGAAATATGTTTTTATAAATAAATTTATCTTCTTTGATATCTAGCATTACAAACAACATCTTATTTTATTGATTCATGATATAGTACTAAAATATTATTAGTTAAAAAGATATTTATATCCAAGACATTGAATTATAAGGTATTAATAAAAATAATTAAATTACAAAAAACCTATATTTATATGTCTATAAATTTAATTCATTATTTATTAATTGATTATATATGAACATAAAAGTCATTTCCATGAAAAAGAATATTTGATTTTTCTATAAAAAAAAATTTTGTATGATTTTCTTTAAAATTAAATTTATAAATATTGGTGAATTATTTTAATAAAATTTATATATTATTTGGAAGAAAAAATTATTTTAAAATAAATAAATATTTTCTAATATTAGTATATAAATAAATGTAATTTTATGCTAAAATTTTATATTTTTGTTCTAAAATGTGATTTTTCTCATTCTGTGAACGAACATTAAAATTAATTTGTTCCATTTATAAAAAATAAAATTGATAAAATTAAATAAATATGTTTAATTATTAGGTTAAAATTTTAAAAATTGGCCCCTTTTATTTTTGGTCAATAAGAGTAGTAACTATGGTAAAATGTATCACCTTTATAAAGGCTAAACATGATTATTCATGATATAAAATAAGCATTAACACTATTATGATTTATCCAAATTATTTTTAGATGAATTTATTTGGACCCTTTACACCATAGTCATGAATTTTAATTTATTGACAAGAAATTTTCTTTGAAAATGATTTATTTATTATTTAAGTGAAATAATGTTTCAAAGTGTCACTCAATTAGATTTTAATATATTTGTTCTGTCCATATTATGAAAAAGGTATGTTATTAATGAATATATTTGTCTATATTAAGATTAATAAAAATCAATTCATAATTAATATTTAATTTTAATTTTTGGAAATTATTTAATGACCATAATATATTTTTCAACACTGGTGAAGTATGTCCACATTTAATACAAAAATATGATAAACAACTTTAAAAATATTGAAAGTGATATAATTTGAATGATTTAATGATACCCAAAGATGTTATAGATCTATGGAGATATTAGAAAGGTGTTAAACAATAATATTTGAATTTAAACATTTTATTAATTTATTAAAATCTAAATAAAAAATGGTATCACAATTGGAAGTAATGATATTTTATTAAAATAGTATTTTATTAAATTATTTAAAAATTATAAAAATCATTATAATTACAAGGTAGTTATCATGCGGTGTCAAATATATACTTCTTCCATTTATGGTGAAAATTTTAGCTTATAAGTAAAAAATAAAAACTTTCATTTTTGATATTTTTTTCAATGTAGTTAAATTTAAAATACGATACCTAAGGTCTAATCAAAATTATAAGGTTTAAAATTAAACCATACCATGTATAAATTATTTTGGTTGATGGTATTATAGACCTATACCATTTTATATTATAATCCCTTTACATTTGGAGGTATTCTTCATGATAATTAATTTATCATAATTTAATCTTTTGTGAAAATTTAAAAGTTCCCCTCCCTTCAATAATAAATGGGTAACTTACCATTCACTTATCCACACATCGTTGAGCCTTGTAAATGTAACAAAATTTTCAAATTTCTCTTCTACAATTATTTATACACAACCTATATGTTCTTATCTTCCAAAAGTCTAATATCTTGACAATTTCTACATATGTCTCAGGCTTAGTTTTAGGTATTCATTGTTGGTTTTTTGAGTCATTTTTGTTTGGATTTAATATTGGGTGAGTTTGGGTCAAGATTTGAGGAAACTGGAAGATAGAGAGTATGTTCACGGTAGGAGCATGGTTTTCCCAAAATTTTAGACCCATCCTAGTTAACTGTGTGAACACAAATAGAGGGGATTTAGATGGTGGTATCATGGGTTGTCAAACGATGATGCATCTTTAGAGAAATTGTGCACCCTACAGAATAGTCACACAATTAAGGCACATGGTTTGGAAAATTATGAATTCCTACCTATAAAACCATGAATGGGTTAAAATTAGATTTAAAATTCCCAAACACCTCATGTTTACCCAAAATCGAACATAACATAGAAATATTAGATTCATAACATTTTTGGAGGCTGTAAGATGATTTTTTAGGGCTTCCACCCTATGTTATGGGGGAATCAATGGGAAAATTCATGATCTAAACCTCCTTAGGTATGATTTTCATTATCATTTAGATCCACATCTCAATATTTCTATTCTCATCTTCTCAAAAAATTATTAATTTTAATACTATGTTGTATCTATATATTGATATAGGATTTTTAGATCTCTAATCATTTAAATCATAAATCTTGGAATTAAATCAGGATCTCATTATTTTTCATTGTTCTTTTCCAATTGGTGATTTCATTTATGAAATAGATTGAAATATAATTGTGGTAGGTGTTCTATTATTTAAATATCAAAGTATTGATTTCAATTACATGTATGAAATTATAGAACACTTAGTAGATGATTAGAAATTGTGTTTATGAGATTTAATTAATTTATTTGGTGAATTAAATAATAAAGGGAATGTGAAATTTGGGAATAATTAATTTTTGAATTAATTATTGGTATATTGAATTGATTAATTGAAATAATTAAATTTTAAATTAATGATCTTTATATTAAATTGTTTAATTTAGTTTAGTTAATTATTGAATTAATTAATAGAGATTATTTTGATGACGAAATTGGTTGACATGATTAATGAATTGTTGAATAAATTAATATTATTGATTTGATTAATTAACTAGGGAATTAATTAATGGGATTGATTTGATTAATTAATTGGTGGATTAATTATTGGTATTGATGTGGACACTTATTGTTGAATTAGTAATGAAATTGATGGGGTTAATGAATTTTCAAATAAATTTATGGTGCAATTATGATATATTTGATATTGTAATATTTTAATATTGTGATATATGTGACTTGGTATGGTGAATGGAAATAATGGAATTTATATGTGGATTGAAATGATGAATGCTAATAATGGAATTCATATATGAATTGAAATGATGTATGGTAACAATGGAATTTATATTTGAATTGAAAATTTGAATGGTAATAATAAAATTCATATGTATATTGAAATGGTTAATGGTAAAAATGCTATTAATATATTAATTTAAATTATGAATGGTAAAAATACAATTCATATGTGAAATAAAATTATGAAGGGTAACAATTTCATTCATATGTTAATTAAAATGATGAAAGTTTACAATTGAATACATATCTGAATTGAAATGATGAATAGTAAAAATGGAATTAATATGTGAATTGAAATGAAGAATAGAAACAATGGAATTAAAATGTGAATTTAAAATATTTATGGTAAGAAATTAATTCATATGTGAAATGGGAGAAAGAATGTAAACAGTGGTGTTTTGAGATATGATATCCCTCAAGGATTGTTTAGACTCAGACCGAAGAAGAAATTGAGAGTTCTGGTGTCCTTGGGTACCCATGGTGATATGTGGCTACATAACGAGTAATTTAATAAATGTAATATGATGTCCCACTGTGTTATACTCACCCTAATCAGACTGCCTGATCGGTACCTAGATTGATTTCACGGTTGTAGGACAAGTAAGGGTTATTCTCCCCAGTCGTTCTCTTTATTTTTCTACTCTTATCCACCTACTATAAATATATTTTATTTATCATAATATGAAAAATTATGTATCCTAAATATACTAAAATTTTATTACTATTAAGAAAAAACCATTATATACCATATTTTCTATCAAACAATAACGGAAAGTATCGCTCATGCATAAATATGACTTACATGCTCCACAAAGAGATACAATTTATTTTTTGTCACCAAATTTTATAGATGGGTATTATGATGAATTTAATTTTTTAAATATGATATTTATGATATAATTTTACTTATTTAATGATTATAACACATCTTACTTTTAACCATCCAATACATTGAGAAAATATAATGTCATTTGTGCATACGTGGGGACTACCACCTCCATGAGATGAAATGATTTTTTTTCATTTATATTTTAGTTGTATGGTGATAATGATGAATTTGATGAATAAATATGATATATATATATATATGATATAATAACAACAATATAAATCTTAATTATTATTCAAATTACTTTCATTATTTTAGTCAAAAAATTAAAGCATCTTTCATGTATACATTTGATCTACATCTCAAAGAATTAGATAATTCATTTTTCTAGATATATTTTTAAGGAATTATTATTAATATTAATATAATGAATATATATGATATTTATACTACTATTATAATTACTTAATGGATGTAAGCATGATCAAAATATAAGTTCTTGGACTGCTAAATGAAAACATGTTTGGAAGATGAAGCAGTTATCACATAGAGATGTGATTTTAATAACAAATTATTAATAAAGAGGAGATATGATTTTATAAACAAGTCATAAATCAAATATAATATATTAATATTTTTCTTAATACATGAATAATAAATCAATATTTTTTAAATATTATTTTTGAACATGAATTCAGAAATGTGAGACTTGAAGAAAGGGTTAATTTATAAATATCGTCGATATTCAAGATTATTTATGTTTAAGCCTCAGCTGGGGAAAAACTATCTTCCATATCCATGTTTAAAAAAAATACCATTTTTAACCATTATCCTATTACTTTTCATGTATTGTTTCTCTATTTTTTATTTTTTAAAATGTGTCTGAGTTGGATCTTTTGTTATTTTCAAATGAGGTACTTTGAGTGATTTAAAAAAATGAATGCATGTTTTTTATATTTTAGAACAACAATTTAATTTCAAACCATTGTGAATAAATTTTTATTATAAGAAAAATTTAGTATTTTACATGGTTATTTTCAATGAAAATATTTTCATTTATAATTGAAATGTTTTTTAAAAGAAGTGATTTCAAAATTCAAAATATTATTTTCCTCAAGAATTATTTCAAGTGATCTTAAAAAATTATTTTTCTTCTATGATTAAATCCTTTTATGATACATAAGATTTATTAGGGACAAAATAAAATATTAAATTTGTTATAATTTTCCTTACATGGTTTATTTTTACTATGAGGAGATTTTATGAAACCCATTTCCTTTCCCCACTTTATGTTATGATAAAATATTTATAAAACACTTTTTTTTCATGGGTTCTGGTATGATGAATAATTGTTTATCTTGTTTCAATAATATGTATGATTTTCATTATGTGATGGGTGAGAACGATATCTCTCTCTAACAAAATGGTTAATGATTTATATTTCATTAGATAAGTAGGACTAGAATAGGGAGTGAACCCAGTTTCGTAAGAGACAATGTCCACTATAATATTATTTTGATTGAACATTTAGATCAATTATTTTTTGGGGAGTGAACCCATTCATTTCTAGTATCCATAGAATTCACATTTTATATTAATTAAATGATCGTTTATTCTTATATATATATTGAAATTCTATGCATTATTCCAATTTTATGCTCTCATGGAACATATTTTTTGATTCATGTCTTATGAACATCCATGATTTATTAAATTACTCATGATTATGTTCTTTTATATACATGGTATATTTGAAAAGATTTATGTTCATTTTATTATTCCATTATAATCATTGTACTATTATTAAGCAATTGATTTCTCCATTTTTTACCCTTAGTGAGTATATAATCTCAGACATTTATTATGTTTCCTTTCCCCATGTTATGAGGATAGTTATGAGAAATGATATGTCTAAGAAACAGGTTATTTATGATGAAATAAGAGAGAGGAGATGTAGTTATTTTATGAATTTTTTGTTCATTCATCCTATATTACAAAGGAAATAGACCTATATGATTACATTGTGGATTACTATGTTATATTATTAATAATCATCAATTTTTATGTAATTTATGTTTTGGAAAATTTTGGGTTATTATAAGTTTTATATAGAAATAAAATTCCATATTTTTTGGAATAAAAGGTAACATTTCTGGTATGAAATCAACACAAGCTATCGCATAATTGTTAAACCATATATTTTTCATTTCTCCCAAACTATCTAATAAAAACTCCCCTTTTGAATAGGAATCAAGACCCATATAAAGGTTGAAATTACCATTGGATGTTCATATTTATCATCATAATGGATGACAATCATATGTTTCTTTTAAATATAAAACGTTACTTTCATTCCATGGAATTTATTATGGTGTATATATAAATAAAGATAATCTATGCCTAAGTTAATATCAAATTTATCTACAAGGTGAATAGTAAGATTTTTTGGAAACAGATTCCCATAAACATTAACAATGGGAGAACTATATACTTGATATGTTATCAAAGTCAAATTAAATGTTTTCTCTACTAATTCAATATCTAACCATTGAGGATAACAATGAACATCCATATATATATGTACCAATATTCTTGAACTCATATATATATATGATATTATAGTTTATGTAAACATTTTATTGTACTATTTACAACTAAAAAATTTACATTATACCATCATTCCCATAGTAAAATAAATTGGTAGCATAACCATCAAGAATCATAATCATAGTGATTAATCATGAAATATCCTCCATATGATTTCTTAATCATGACACATTATTTTTAATCTAAGACATGCTATTTTTATCATATGTCATTAATGGTCATAATATATATTCAAATCCTTCATGATTGTTCATAAATAGTTTTTCAATTTACAAATAATATTACCAATGAGTGTCAAACTAATTGTGTAGAAAGTCCCATTTTTATTCTCCTCGTGATGATCAAGACCATCTAATAGTATTCTTTTTAGAGTTATCACCTCTAGGTACATGTATTCTAAATCTACAGCCACTTTTAGCATCTATATATTGATGCAATTTCGTAGAAATCATTTTCATTGTCATTCACCAAAATTCCAAGAAATTATCTAGTCCTTTGACTTATCCTTAGACTTATTTGTAGACATATCCTAAGAAAATGATTCAAAATATCCATAATAATGTCACTAAATATTTATTATCCTATTTTATAAATGAAAACTAATAATTTCATCTAATAAAACCTATAGTGACCTTGTATTTTGATATATAGATATTACATCTTTATATATGGATATTCAATAAATTTCAAAAGTACATGATTTTTGATCATACATGTTTTGTTTATTTAGATACAAGTTACAAAATCTACTTATTACATAAAATATATTAAAACTTTCCCATAAATAACTTCTTGTTTAGTATTCATCATAGACATACTAAACATAAACCTTATTTCATAACCTGGAGAACAGAATCATAAGAAATGGTGTGATCAGATACATAGTAATGGTAAACATAGAAGATATTAAATGATGATTATACAAAATAATTGGATAAGAATAAGTGTACAGATTTAAAATATAAATTAAAAAGTTCATATCAAATTTATCATGGATATTAATCATGAACCATGGAATAAAATATTATCATTTCAAAAATAAATAGACCAAAAGAGTAAAAAATAATCACAAATACATCATGAACCATAAGTTCATATTTTATATGTATGGAACCATAATATGTATGAGAAACCATTTCATATTTTAAGGGTAAAAACAAATTCCATAAAATCAAAATGGATTAGGTGTCAAAATATGTTTATTTTTTTTAAAGTTTGGGGTTGAAGCCTCAATTTATTATTTGAAAGCAAAGACCTCTTTAGACTGGGTAGAGGTAGAACCATTACATAGCCCGAAGGCCCAAGGCCATGTGGCCTGAATACAAGGCTTGAAAGCCCATTTTTTGCCCCAAAGGACCCCTTGGTGAATAGTGCTGCTACAGTACCCGCGCTGCTACAGTACCACCACCGCTACAGTGCCGCCGCTGCAATAGTACTGCTACAGTACAGCTACAGTACTTGGGAAATTCTCCCCTGCCCGGATTCGATCATGGGTCTTTTGGATGCCAAGAAGGAGCATGTACCACTAGGTTACAGGTTCGTTGGCATCAAAATATGTTTCTTATTTCATAATGGATCAAGAATAATAACCTATTTCCCATAGTGAATCCACCAATTCATCCCTTTTCCCATAATAAATCAAAAATACCATTTTGTTTCCCTTAATTTTCTTATGAGGTATAAAAATTTAACCAATACAATAGATGGACATATAGGTCTCAACTATATCATAGTCCATGAATTTGTGTGGCACACGATCATCGAAATTTCATCATGTCATTACCATGAAAAAATAAATAGATTTCTTAAACATTTCATCATAGAATAACCTTTTGAAAAGAAATGGGTTTCATAGAAATTTCATCAATTCAATATTTATTAATCTATAGTAAATGAATGTGTTTCATTATCATATTTTCATAATAATAATAAATATAAAACATAAAATGAAAATATATTGATGGTACCATTTGATCATATCCCCAAAAAAATATAACCAAAGAAAAAGTTTGTTCTTATTGAAGAATATAGATTTCATAAAAGACTAGTAAAACATTCCTGAGGAAAATATACATTTCATTAGAAGACACTTCTTTAAAAATAAAAAAATTCACAAATATTAAGGAAAAAATTATTTTAAAATAACCTTGGAAAAATATAAAGGAATCTTTAAATAATATAGTGGTATGGATGGTGTAAAATTTTGTTCATATTTTACATGTTAAAAAGGATTCCATTCACATTTTTGGATAAAAACACAAAACTATACCCTTTAGAAGATGATAAGAATATATATCTTATTAATTTTTTTATAAATTATAAAATGGGTACAAATTTTATTTAAAAGTCAAATTATAATATAGAATATTTATTTCAAAACATGTTTATAAAATTTGGAAATATACGAAAAATGTATTTCGACCGAATAGAAAACTATATTAATTTTTTCCTTAAAATATTATTTTGAAATCTTGAGTATATAAATAGAGGAATGTTAACGTAAAACATGTACTTTAGAGAAATAAACATAGGAGAAAACAATTATAGAGTTTCTTGAGATGTATATCCTAATATTTCAATATTGGAAACCTAATCATAATCAATACTAATAAAGAATGATATTGTAACATAAAACCATTACCACTTGATTAACATATTAATTATATGTACAATGAATAATGTGGCATATAACTCATGTTTCCAACTGAAATAAAAGTGGGAGAAAAATACATTTCCTTAAATCTCAACATAATTCATACATGTCATAAATTATTATATAAAAAATATAAATTTACTATAATTATATTATAGAATCATTCTCATATGTTTAATAACATACATTATTTACTTACGACATTTCATTACTCATTGGTAAAATTTTCTATATTAAAATTTTGATTTATGTAATAACTACTTTGTTTTTCATGTAGGTTTGGATTTAGTATTTGTGGTTATTTTACATTGATCATGGATCAATAATATATACTATATGAAACAATAAATAAATCAAATATATATTAATTATATAGGTATTTATACTAATCACTTAATGTGATAGTTATAAAATGATTTACATAGTTGATAGAGATGGTATGCATTATGAATGCATGAATGAAATTTCCATTATCTAAATACATGAAATAAAAGGGAGGTAAAAAATATATTACCTTTTAAGAATATTTTTAATTCATATATATCACATATTTTCATTAAAACTATATATATTACATTTTTTTAACTATATGTGAATAATGAATCACATCTCTTCATGATGTGGTTCCATTATACACACGAGTGATGATATTATATCCAAAAAATGGAATACAAGAATGTGTATGTGATATTAACACTATATAAGTAATAATACTTTAAAAAAACATATATCTTGGTCAAATCCATCATTATATCCATCTAATATTGGTGGTGATGGAAAACTAATTGAATCGGTTCGCAAGGTGGTAGTCCGCCATACAGACAATAAGTAATTGCATTCCCCACATGATAAACGATGAGATGGACATAAGATATGTGTTAAAAATAATACAATATTGTTAAATGGTTGATAATGTTGTTATTAAATTACAACTATTTGGACATTAATGGTGATTGTATTAGAAGAATTAAAAAGAAAGAGTTTAATGAAGATAATTACCTTCACAAAGAAAACCCTCCATTAGATTCCTAATTAAAGACCCTAATATTGGACTTATTTATTAGAAAAAGAGATATATATCATGGGTAAGGATGTTTAGGAGATGAATTTAAATATTTGGGTCAGTAAGAATGGATTACGTTGTTTGAATAAGTGATGGGAGTAGGTCCACTTTAATAATTGATGAGGAATGACATTTTATGTAAATTATCAAAGCTATTCAATAGTGGATGGTCATGCTGAGGCCATGTGCATCCAAATTCAATATATACAGGATAATATGTATTTTATTATTGATATAAACCTCCAATATAAAAAAATACACATTTTATAAACACTCTAGTTATTAATCTATATGTTTACTCACATTTACAATTTTATTTTTCACTACGGTAACTGGTATCTCTTTATTTACATTGGTAATTTTACCATTAAGAATAAAACTAAAATTAGCCTAATTAGATAATTTAGAACCACATATTGTAAATATTTGATCTAATTTATTAAATAAAAATAATAAGTTTTCTGAAAATTAATTTTAATATAAGCATATGGATTGCATAAAACATTATTTTAACCATAACTAGTGTAACTTTTATTTTTTTATTTTTAAGAATCATTATGTAAAAATAACATTTTTAACTTATTATAAATTATTAATTATTATAATTCCAAATCTAAAATCTATTTTATCAAATTAAATTCATATAAGGGACATTTTAATTTAATATAAAATCCACAAGCATAGTAAAAAACGTGTTTCGAAAGAGAAAATGTTCATAAGTAGTGAAAGTTTAATATAAAAATAAATTATTAAGTGTAACACCCAAAACAATTATGATATTTTCATTTATAAATATATTTTATTTTATTTCTTGCTTCATTTTTACACAACACCATGTTAATCATACACTAAACACAACGAAGAGATGCCTTGCATTACAAGAAAGACCTGGTTTTACCAAACAACAATATATTGATAAGATATGTTTTTAGTATATAATATAACATAGCCTCTAAATTAATGTTTAGGAACATTATTAACCAAAATTTGAATTTTAATTGTCCCATATAATTTTAAAATTTATCTTATGTATTTTCTAGTCCTGATATAAGAAATTATTCCATTTTTTGGATAGAGTATATTTTTTTAAAAAAAATAATGTTTTTTATGATTTTGATGGAAACCCAATTATAAATCTGGTTTTTGAAACTTTTATATATTTTATTTAACAAAATGAATTCATTCTTTGGATGTGGGACATAATGAATTAGTTTATAATATTTTTTGATATTTTTCTATTATGTTTTCAGTTTTGATGAATAGTAAAAATATACAAAATTATTATTGAAAGAAAACATTTTTTTCATCAAAGTAATTTATATGGATAAATTATATTATTAAATGATTTTACTATAAAAATTGTATACTTTTTTACTCGTTAATATAATATTGGTCATTGACACTAATTTTAAAATGAATTGTGTTGTAAAATCATTCTAATCTCTGGAAATGTTTTAACATTTAAAAACACATTTCACGTTCCAACAATGTGATTAATTTAAAAAAAATAAAGAAAAATTATTTGTTTTAAATTTTAAAAATTGTATTACATATTTAGATATAGTTGGTTCAAATTTTTTAAATACGTTACTTCTATTTTATTGGATATTATGGATAATAACTTTAGTAATTGTTTATTAACGCAGTTAAGGGTAAACCCGATAATTAAATTAAAAAATAATATTTAAATTTACACTTACATCTATAAACATTCTATTGGATGACTAAATTTTACCGTAATCACATTTTTTTGAAATGAAATATTTTAATGGACCCTTATCCATTAATAATACTTGAATAATAATAAAATTATTGAATATAACAAAATGTCACACTCTCATTTCTAATAAGTATAATAATTGTATTATAGAGATATCCAAGAGATAAAATAAATTATAAATAGTTATAATAAATATAAGAGAAATAAATATATATCATATAAATTTATTTATAATTTATAGATATTAAATAATTACCATTAATGAGGACACAATAGTGTTGCAAGAAATATTTTATTGAAAAAAATATTAAATAAATGAAATTAAAAATATTACAATAAATGAAATTTGACTAAATTAATGACATAAAATAATTTTATAGATACCATATACATTTAAGTGGAATATTTTAATTATTTTTTCTAAATTAGGATGCTATCTAGATATTTTATAAAATGAAAATATTGAATAGTATTAAAATAAACATAATTTTTAATTTAAAATAAATACTATTTTATTAAATGATAAAGAATTCATATAAATCTAATGATTAGAAAAATAACATGTAAAATTCCAAATATGTCATAAATTATCCAATTAGGGTAATTTTATAATTTTTTAGTAACTATATTAACTCTATAGTGTAAAAATACAAGAAGATATGGTAAGAGTTAAACTGTTTAACTAAAAGTTAAATCCAAATGATATGGTTTATTTTATGACCTAGACATGTATAAAAATAATTAGTTGTGGGGATAATGACCTATAATCATCTTAAGCTCTAAATAAATAAACATGGATCTATTTGAACGAAAAATAAATTTATAATAAATTAGTATTTTATGATCTTCCAAAAGTCCCCCTCACCTCTCTTATATTATATAACTAAAAAATCTCTTTAATTAAAACCTCTAAAATCATTCGGCTTAGACAAAACAAGCACAATTATCCTAAAATATTATTCCAAATCATCCCATAGTCCTTAATGTTTCTATAATTTTGGCATATGTAGTTATTTTGAGCAAATAAAATGGAGATACCTGATGAAGAAGTAATTACATTATAGACCCTTTCAATGTTCCTTTATTCTTCTACTTACAATTATAATATTTTTATCCATACCAAAGTAATAACTATAGTATAATCTAAATTTTGAGATGTTATTATAGTTATGGTACAAAAATATTCATCCTTTTATCTATCCTATTAATAACCAAATCAGCATACGATCGTACATACGGCTTACCATCTCTACGTTAGGGTGTAATTTATTATTCCACACTACATCATTCGGTTGGATATAATGTAGAGTATAATGGATATAAAAAATTAATATAACATGATAATAATTATGTATGATAAATATATAATCCAATTCGACACCATTTGACCATTAAGAAAATGATACCATCGCTTATGCCAACGTATGACCTACCGCCTCCATTATGCGGTGAGATTCATTCTCTCGGATAACAATTCAGGAATGGTTTTAAAATTTATATGATGAGTAAAAATAATAATTATGAACTTAATATTATTATTTATATGAATAATATAAATTCTATTCATTAAAAAAACATCACTTACATAAAAAAAGGAATTTGAACGAAGCAGTGAACACCCAAAACCGAGGTAATACTGAAATATTATTAAAAACATTATATAAGAGGATCATATATGATATCATAAAAATTGATATGATTCTATTATAATTTAATAACAAACATTAAAAATTATACAAAAGATTAAATAACACTTGATTAAAGGAAAGTACAAGGTGAAGGTTAATTTCACAATCTCATCATTATTCGAGGCTGAATATGTGTAAGTATATACTAGGTCATCTTTATCATCCATGTACATGTTTCTTAAAATTTTATTGAAAATATTATCAAAAAGTATTTAATTTCATTTTTAACACTAATTAAATTTTATAAAATCTTTTAAAGATATATTTCTATTATTTTTCAAATATGGTACTTTATAACCATTTTGACGAATTTAGAAATGATTGTTTTTTTAACATATATCATGTAAGTGGATATTTTATGCAATCATGATCCATTGTAATTTTGAACCTTTATTTTCATTATTAAAATTATATTTTGAAAATAAATGTTTTCCTTTACAAATATGTGGCTTTGTAATTATTTCAAAGTAAAAAGGGAATTTTTCTCTCAAAATGTTCTTATGAATTTATTAGTTTATTTTCATCTAAGTAGACATCATTATTTAAATTTAATGCTTAATTGAGGCTGATTTATTATGATAAAATCATCCATATTGTATTAAATGGTTTGTGATATATTTGACTATAGATATGATATTTTGATACCTTTTGTGATTTAGACTTGATGAATTAACATTTCTTATGGTAGTTTTAATATGAATGATTACATTATGTTTTAACCCTTTAATAAGAGGAATTTATTAGACAAAGTAAGTGATGGGTGGGGCCCCCAATAACCCACAAATGCATCAGTGTGTCTCATGAGACAAACTAGTTTCTTAGCACAAGGCCTTGACAGTATGGTTATTTATGATCTTGGAACAAGGCCTTGATGGCCTGGTTATGATATCAAGAATTATGTGTTCCCTATTTTTGATGTTAGTTATTGTTATTAAATGTGATTATTATACTAATAGAATATCTATATTTGATTTATTCTATCCATATTAGGCTAAATATTATTTTTAAAAGTCTTCTGTTTCAGTTGTATACCTTGACATAAATGTTTATGCTTATTTATAATAGATTCTGCTATATTTTTTATCCTTACTAAGCATCTGATCTTACCCCTTTATTTTGTTTTATTTTTCCAGGATTCCATGAAGTGTTTTACGATTGATATACAGGGTTAAGATTGGAGAAAAATTGTGTTATTAATGAATTATATATGTTTCATTTTATGTGTTGATTTTTATGAAAAGTAAATATATGAAATATATTTTCCAATACTACTAAATAGGTCATACCATTAAGATTTGATTAAATATAAGGATGACAATGTATTAAAATAATACACTGAATCCGGGCTTCTGGAGATGGGCTGTTACAACTAGTATTTTAGTAAGTTTAGAAATAACCAAGAAAAAAGATTTATAAAAAATAGATTTATAAAATAATCGACCAGGGATCATAACCCTAAGATAGAATTTGAGGATAATTATAGAGTAATATTCCAAGACATCAGCAATTTATAGATTATGTGGGTATTCCAAAAAAATAAATTCATATATGCATTCTAAAAGTTAACATAGTTATAAAACATATGCACACAAGAGTAAGAACATCAAGAAGGGTACTGAGCTAGACTAAGGGTATCCTATAACATGAAAACGAGCCTTATTGCACACTTGGTTTGACACTCCCAGGGGTTATGCTTACAACAATTCAATTTTTTCCTTCCAATCAATAAAGATGTAAAAGTACATACTCCCCCAATGTGACCCAATTTTATGATTAAATGATTTACAATGAATAAATTTATTTTATATACTATACCATATTTATATTTATAAAAATAATAACATTATAAGCTAATCCAGTATATGTCATCTTATAGAAATGGTGCCTAGAAGAAGGAATGAGAACTCCACCAATTCAAATGATCAAAATATCATATCTTTAATGGTATTAATAATAAATTTCTATGAATAATTGAATCCCATGTATTATCATCATATGAAGAAATAGTATCATGAGTTAATAAAAAAAATTAATAATGCTCTATGTCCTATGGCATTAAAGGGAATCTTGATAAGAAGAGGATGATAGAGAAAAAGATGGATAAAGGGAAGAGGGGAAATAAGGATTTTCTAACATGTGATAATTTTGGAAATAATCTCCTAAGTAAATTATTTAAGGGAATGTTAGTTTTTTATAAATATGTAGAAAAATGACATGATGTTCATTATTTGAAGGTTATGAAAATTATTTCCAATGTAAAATTCATCAACTGCATGGAGATAGGACACTATGTGAATCATTTTCATAATTGCTAAAGGAATATAACCAACATTATCTTATTGCAAAATGACCAGGTTCTGATTCTTATGTAGATAAGGAGGAATGAGTAATATGTATATTCAAGAATTATTTTATCTAAATATTTTATTAGACATTTAATGGTTATAAGAATTATGAATTATAGTAGGATTGTACCTCAAAACTATTTCATTAAGTGTTTGAGATTTTATAGTACCAAGTAAAGTGACCTAGTCGTAGGTTAAACTATCTAAAAAATATACTGTGGGGGGAAATATAACACTTAATATATTTATGATAGAAAAATAATGATGTTGGAATAAAGAGATGACTTATTTTTATAATGTATATTGTCTATTATTGACTTCCTTGTAAATCATGGTATTTATATGTTTTAAGAGAATACATTATGATAGTATTCACATGTTTGTTATGTGAAAAAAGGATCTTAATTATGTTATGTTACGTTCATTTTAAATTATTGGACTGTGAGTTTGGAAGGAAGTATTTTAAATAAGTCTAATGGTTTGAATGGATTAAGTTGAACATTGGATATTATAGTTTAAGGTAATAACATTTATTAATATTATTTTTATAATGTTATAATAATATAGTTTTACGAAATGGAAAACCCATAGGTGAGGTGATAAACCGTTGCATATGGATAGACTGCGAGAGTAGAAACCACAACCAAAGGGCGAAAAGGGTGCATCTCCTACCACCATCCCACGTGGTGTCATAGTTTGTATAATTCAGGTTTTTGTATTTAAATGATATGATATATGAGGTGTAAGTTAATTTTTGGAGTTCTATATGTTTAATATAAATATAATATTTTTGAATTTTACTATCTTTTAGAGATAATGATGGGTTCTTAGTAGATGTTAGTTAAGGGATATAACTCTACTTATCATATAAGTATGCTTCCTTGTGTAATTAGTCTATGAAGAAAATTATTTCATCATTACGATGGAATGAATATTAAAAAAAATTGATTCCTATTACTTTATTTTACGATGAATAAAATGTCCCCTTATATCATCATTGAATTCTATTTTTGTTATTGTAATCATTATCCTGACCATGTTCCCAATCACTCTCCATTTGAACATGATGGTTAGATTTTTCTTTCATGTCCACATTTTCCTTCATGGAAACTTTTTATGTGTTATCTCTGGTGGCCTTAATTCATATCTTTACTTATAATAATGTAGGGCTATCATTAATATTTTTCATAATATGGGATTTCAACAATGATTTTTTGAAATGTCAACACCCTAGTTTTTGATCCAAACATCAAATTTCAAGGAAACAGTTTATTGATGGAGGGGAGAATTTTTTACCCCAACACATTATGATATATTCATTTATAAATAAATTTAATTTTGTTTCCTAATTTATTTTTACACAACACCATGTTAAGCTTACGCTACACACAATAATGAGTTGGCATTCATTACACACAAGGCCCAATTTTACCATAAAACAATATATTAGTAAAATATTATTATTTAATATAATATATAACCAATACATTAATTTTTATATTATGAATATTTTTAACCACATTTTTAGATATATATATATAATTTAGTTTTAAAAATTATCTTATGTGTTTTCTAGTAATGGTATATAAAAATATTCCCTTTCCCGGATAAAAGAAGTATTTTTCAAAAAATGTTATTTTTCAACCTTTTGAATTCAGATTCATTTTAAATATAATTTTGGAATAAATAATATTTTAAATATAAAAATATAAAAATGTTATTTTAAAGAATGATATAAAAATTTACTTTCGATGAGTTCTTGCTATTTTTCTGACAAGCTATATGTTTTGATGAATTGTAAAAATAAACAAAAATTTAATTGAAAACAAATTCTTTCATTGAAATAATTAATGTGGATAAATTATATTATTGAATTGGTTTATATGAAAAATAAACTATATTTTTTCATATTAATATAATTTTGGACATTGGAATTAATTTTAAAATGAATTTTTATGAAAAATAATTTCAAACTTTTATAATGTTTTATCTTTTAAAAACCCATTTTTTTGGAAAAATGATTGATTTTTTATTAATTACTGAAAATTATGTGTTTTAAATTTCTAAAAATTGTTTTAATATTTGGAATCAATGGGTCCAAATTATCTTAATATTTTTTTGAATATTATGAATAGTTACTTTAATAATTTTTTATTATCGCGGTTATGTGTATATCGATTAATTAATGGTAAACAAATATTATAAAATTACCATAACAGTAGTAAAAATTTTATTTTAGAACTAAATTAGTCCTTCATCACCTATGATTATAAATGAAATCATTTAATGAACCCTTTTCCTTGAATATGATATGAATATTTTTAAAATTAACGAATATGATAAAATCTCACACTAATTTATTATAAATAGAATAACTTTAATATAGAGATATCCATGAGATAACATATATTATAAATATTATATGTAAATTTTAAATAATTAACTAAATCATATAAATTTATTCATAATTTTTATAGATTAAATAATTACCATCAATGATGACATAATAGTGATGCATAAAATATCTCATTAATTGAAATATAAAAAAACAATATTAAAAATATTAAAATAAATATAATTAGACTTATTTTAGGATATAAACTATTATTATAGAAAAAATAGAAATGTTAGTGACGTATTATAAGGATGGGTAAGAAGTTATCATGTTTTATTTATATTTAAAAAAATGAAAATATTTAATAGTATTGAAATTGACGTAATTGTTATTTTAAAATAAATACTATTTTATTAAATTATATTAAGTCATAAAAATATAAGGTTCTGAAAAATAACTTCTATATTTTAAAATATCATATAAATTATCCAATTGGGGTTATTTTTTAATTTTATAGTAAATATGTTAACCCTATAATGCAAAAATACAAGAAGATATTGTAAGAGTGAAACTGTTTAACTAAAGGTTAAATCCAAATGATAAGGATACTTCTGTGAGCTAAAAATGTATGAAATTTATTTTTTGAGGATATATAGACACATAAATATATTATAATCTAAATAAATTACATTTTATATATTTCCAACTGCAAAAACATTTACAGTTAATTAATATTTAAATATCTTCCAAAAGTGACCCTCACCTATCTTATAAAAGGCCACTTCTCTTTCTCTTTAATTCACACCCATAAGTCCCATTGGATCCACAAAACCGTAACCAATTATATTAAAAACACCCATAAAATCATTATAGAGTCCTTACATTTGGTATAAATCCAATCTAAGGAGTCCATTTGTGCAATAAAAAGGAGATACCTAAAGAAGAGGTAATTATTTTTTCAACACTTTCAATGTTCATTTCTTATTATACTAATAGTTAATATGTTGTTTCCATACCGAAGTAATACATATAGTATCATATTAACTATTTTATGTTATTATAAATAAGGGGCAACCATATTTATCCTATTATATGTCCTATGAATAACAATAT
The DNA here is from genome assembly GCA_963277665.1 of Viscum album. Taxonomy (NCBI): domain Eukaryota; kingdom Viridiplantae; phylum Streptophyta; class Magnoliopsida; order Santalales; family Viscaceae; genus Viscum; species Viscum album. The sequence goes on from OY728144.1 coordinate 400,289,550, forward strand.
CACCATGCATGCGTACATATGGATTACTGCTTGCACATCGTGGTGTAATTTGTTTTTCAACAATAATTATTTTTGACGGATATAATTATGTTTATAATGGATATTAATAATTAATTTAGCATTATAATTATTTTTTATAATTAATATAGCATCCAATTCAAGACAATTTAACCATCAAGGGAATGGTACCATAGCTCATGCGTATGTGGGGCCTATAGTCTTCAGGATGTGTTGGGATTCATTCTCCTTGTTAACAATTCAAGAATGATTATAATGTTTATATGACAAGTAAAAATAATAATTATGAACTCAATATCATTATTCAAATGAATAAATTTCATCCTATTCATAACATACATGACATACATGAGAAAATCGAAATGGAAAAATAAAGCATTTTATAGCCGAAGCAATAGTAATACTGAAATATTATTAAAAAATGATATAATAGGTTCCTATATATTATTTTAAATATATATATGGTTCTGGTATAATTTAATAACATAACTTAAAAATTATAATGTAGGTTAATGGAACATTTACGAAAGGATAGTACAAGTCAAGGTTTAATTTCAGAAGCTCATTTTTATTCACGGTTGTTTATACGTAATTTTCTACATGGAAATATTTATCATCAATATCTATGATTTTTAAATTTTAATTTGAAATAGTATCAATAATTATTTGAAGTAATTTTAACCCATGTTTTAGTTTTTATAAAACATTTTGAATGGAATCTTTCTATCATTTTCCAAACCAGGTACTTTATAACCTTTTGGACAAATTAAGGAAAGAAGGTATTTTAACTTATATGGAGAAACTGGATATTTTTCTTCTTTATGATTTCAAAACATTTGGATGATTTCCTTACAATATTATACAGATATTTTCAGAATAAATTGTTTCTTTTAAAATTTCATGGCTTCTAAATTATTTCAATGTAAACAATAGGATACTTCTCTCAAAGAGTTTATATTAATTAATTAGATTATTTTAATCTATATTAACATCCTTTGTTTAATTTTATGCTTCATTGAGGTTGATTTATTATGTTAAAATCTTCCATATTGTATTGAAGGGTTTTTGATATATTTGAATATGGATTTTCTATTCGTATACCATTCGTGGTTTATGTTTAAAGTATTAACATTTCGTATTCTTGTTTTAATACGAATGTTTATGTTAGGTTTTACCCCTTTGATCAAAGAAATGCATTGGATAGAGTAAAGGATTGGTGGGCCCCACTATATCCCTTCCATTAATCGGTAGGTATTAGTAGACAATCTATTTTCGAGTCACAAGGACTTGAAGGTGTGGTTATTTTTGTTCTTGGAACGAGGCCTTGACTGTATGGTTATGATGTCCAATATTATCCATTATATCAATATGATATTTGTTATTGATATAACATGTGATTATTCGACTAGTAGAATATCCATATTGGATTTATTATTCCCATATTATGATGAAGATTATGTTTAAAAGGATTGCGTTTAATATTTATACCTTGACATAAATGTTTATGCTTATTTATAATAACTTCCACTATATTGTTTACCCTTACTGATCATTTGAGTTCACCCCTTTAATATGATTTATTTTCCTAAGATTCCATGACGTTTTTTGTGATTGATATGAATGGTTGAGCTTAGAGAATAATGGAATTATAAAATAATAATAATTGTTTCATTTTATGTATTTGTTTTTAATGATAATTTCTTCTATGTAATCTATTTTACTAGACCACCGATCAATCCTTCATGATTTGATTCCACGTAATCATTCCATTGTATAAAAATAACACACCAGTTTTAGGATTCATATGGAGGGGTGTTACATTATGTTGATTGAAATTAAATAGATTTCATAAATAAATATATAATTGAAATAATTAATCTTTTATAACTATCTTAAAATATATGTTTTCTTTTGAATTGTTTAAACTAAAAGTTTTTATTTGAAAAAAAAATCATTTTTTACTATCCATTTAAAATTTAATATCGTCGAAAAAAATAAAAAATTAACTCGATGATAATTTAGACATGAACATCTAAAAAATAATTTTTATCATTAAAATAAATTTTATAAAATTGGAATAAAATATTTTGATTATTTATCAGTAAGATCATTTTTCTGAGAATATTTTATTTTCAAAACTTATGAAGTATTTAAAATAAATTTACTATTTCTTCATCAATATGTTTTGTATATAATAACATTATAATTAATTTTATAAAAGTTGTTATTTATATTCATTCTACTAAATTAAACGGTTATGTTATTATGGGAAAATTTAAATAATAATTTTACAATTATGCCAAATTTCGTTAAAACTAGATGTTGTGTGTCACCTAATTTATTAATGAAATTAAATTAATTCAAAAAAACTATTTTTTATGACTTTAGGGTCTAACATTGTAGGTTTTTTATAATACTATTCATATTTTTTGAGTGATTGGAATCGTTTGAGGGATGTTTGAAATGGTTTTTGAAATGATTTAAAGAATCTATTTTACTATAAGACGGAGGTGGGAATATGAAAAAGGCATCTGTAATATCCCTTGACAAAAAATAACGTCCATGGATTTAATTCCATAGGAATATGTAAGGGTACTTAGGGTTATATACAAGACTCACATAGAAATCCTACTATATAGGAAATACATATGGGATTCCCTGATGTAAAAAATCATGAAACAGTTTCCCAAATCATAATAATTTGAATTTGGAAAAGTATGCGAGTGACACTATGATAAGTAAGATTTAGATTCCAGGAACATAATAATTATCACAAACTTTAGAGCCAATAATTATAGGTACCCATAAATTTTTTTTATAAAAAATTAATGAGCAACATTTTGAAACTTAAATGTAAATTTTATGATATATAATGGTCATCATAATGAGATATATAAGGGTACTAAGAGGGAAAAATATTTAGTAAAGTACCAGAGTTATAATATGACAGGTAGTGGTAGAAAATTATTACACAATGGTAAATACTTATAAAATGTATCTCTAGAGATCAAAATAAGATGATGTTTGAATATTCTTAATTGGTTAAATATCTTGATTCTTGTGATTTATCAACGATTCGATATGAGTTAAAAGGAAAACTGAATAACAATAAATTGAGAGGATATTCAAATGACAATTAGGTTTTTTCAAATAAAATATTTGAAATCATTAATGAAGATAAGAAATTAAGATGATTCATATCAATTTTGTTAACCATCTTAAATTAGAATATCAAAGTGTTGGACATAATTTATTTTCTATATAAAATTGTAATTGTTTCATGAATATAATATAGTAAAAAAACAATGACGATGGTTATTGAGGAGAAAAAACCAATTCTATGTTTCAAACATATGGAAAGTGTGAGAGACTAATGGGAACCAAAAACAACTATTTTTCATATGAATGAGTGATAGTAGGTTTAAATGATGTTCTAACATAAGGGTTTTGTTGATTATGAGGAATAAAAGATACTTTTTCATGCTCTATTGTATATATTTTTTATTATGAACATTTGAGATTAAGGATGACGTCCATGTAGTGATACTATTAATTACATTAAATCTGAAGACCTACCATTAGGGAATAATATTTTATATTTTTATATATATATGACTAGAATTACACTACATATATTATTTATAAATGTAGGATGAGGTTAATTTCATAATAGTGTGATCTAGTATTATCTGAGACAAATTATTTGAGAGACTTTTATCCATTAATAGATTGTGATTTCCCCAGCGATGTGGATTCTAACCATATCCTATGGTTTAATTATTAGTAAAAAACATATGTGTGGGTTTTCAGTTAAGAATTATACCTTTAATTCATTTATTCTATCAAATTTATAAACTATTAAAAAATATTTTTCATTAAATTTCCCTAGAAAAAACAAGGATTAGATAACCACATTTGGATAAAATCTTATAAAAAATCCCAATGCTTCTTGAATTTCATTATATTTATTTCATATGGATGAGAGTGGGATTATAGAAGAGTGGATCAACAATTTAATTAGTAGAAAAGGTTAATTCGAATGAGTAAATTATGAAAATAAGAATCACTAATTTAATCCCACTTCCTAGTGATATATCCAAAATTTCTTGGGAACTATAATTTTTATCAAACTGAACTAGGTCCCCTATAATTTACCAAGTATTTTTAAATTACTTTTTTGGTGAAATCATATAATTATCACCGGATCTACACCATTTAATGTTTTACAAGTATTTTTATATGTTATGGGATGTATTTCATGAGTTTCCCCATTTCCATGTATGAAGTTCACAAAAATTACACTATAAGAGTTATTCTAATTAGATTGGCAGGACAATGTGGTATTTTGTGCATGATTTTCTAAAAATGGGTGGTATCAGTGATTTTTGGATGGGTTTTGATTAAATTTTAATGATGAAAAAAATATTGATATTTTTAACTCTTATATACATAAGGTAAAATTTTGGATGTGTAATGTTCACCTTAGTGTTTGAAAAATATAGATAGGTTCAATATACAATAGTTATCTTGTGAAGAGTTGTAAAAATGTGGATTAGTCCAAGAAAAACACATATATTACTGTTAATATTTTGTTTTAGCACTCTATATGTAAGATTACGTTTATTTTGAAAAAGTGGCTATGTTTTAGAATCCCAATGATTATATAAATTTAAATTATTCATGAAAATAATAACCTTTTGATATGTAAAAGTAAACATACATCAAATATATTTAATGTAAAGGAAACATAGATGATACGTATGAGTAACTCAAGAGTTAACCATTATACATAAGGGAACTTTTATGTTAAAGGATATATGTAAAAGTAACTTCTTGATATTTTAGAGTTATCTTATCTTAGAAAATTTTGAAATTGTTAAGCCACCAATGATATATAAGAGTAACCTAGTGAAATAAGTAAAGGAAAATCCATGTTTCCCTAAGACATGAAATATGGCTAAGTATGGTAGTATTCCTTGTGATACGTAGCAGTAGTTTGCTGATACATAATGGTTTCCAAATGGGAAAGTGTTGAGTTACACAATGATACATAAGGTCTATTTTGTGAAACATTGATGGTATGTAAGGGCCATTTTGGGCACCATGTGGTATATAAATGTATGGGTGTTTAATAAAATTGGATAAGTGTGATATGTAAATATCCTTATGTGGTGTGACTATTAGGTTTAAGGTAAATACAAAAGGGTCTCATAGATTTTCAAAAAATAAATATGTTGAATTTTCTATAGATTTTTCAAAAATAGATTTTAATTAATTTATAAAGGCTAAAAAGGTGAAAATAGGCCATTTCATCTAAATAGTAGTGTCTAACCTCTAGTTATCAACTCTACATTTTTTTACTTACTAAGATATATTAATTTATTCACTATATTTATTTTTTTAATTATTTTTTGAATTAGTTTTATGTAAGGTTAGCATCCTTAGGGTATTTATTGATATTTTTCTCACATTTTCCATGTTTTTATCAGTTATTCCCTAAGTTAGGTTTTTTATCCGATTATCAAATTTATTCCCATAAAATTTCAATCGACTAGAGTTTCTTGATATATGGAGATATTCTTAATATAAGTAGGTAGTTCCCATAATTTTCTGATGTCATATGTGTGTCTGTGTGTTCTGAAACAAATTGGTGAGCATAGGGTTGGGTTTGTGTGGCCAAGAATGAAAAAGCTTATGATTTCCATTGTTCATAAGGGATACTTGGGGGTAGTCTCATATAGAATATGATTTGTTGATATAATTGGATTCAGTTATGTGGTTATAGGGTTTTATAGGCATGATACCACATAGTGTGGATTATTTATTGTTGTTATGTGATATTTTATATGGTTATCCATTAATATGCAGATGGATTTGACTATAACTGCGGTGTTTATAGATGTTATCTAGGGTGTATACTTAAATATGGTTATGACTATCTACCATGGGGTATAGTCCAATGAGTTTCCATGCACACAAGATATATACACCCAATTAAATTTCTGTTAGGTATGTTTTATCCTTTTTTTGGATTCCTTTTTTATTGTATAAGTAATGAAAAAGGGAAATTAGTTGGATACTTATAATGGTGAAGCCATAGATTTATTGGAATTTTCAGGTTATACCTATAGTTTTTACGTCTTGGTATGCACTTACAAGCTATTAAGTTAGAGTATAGGTTGTATAAGGGATAATGGAAATAATATGTGAAATAGATAAACAACATGAATGTTTTTCATGTCATGTATAAGGTTCACATCATATAAAGGAAAATATAAGGTTTATAATAAAAAGGAAATGGTATGATCGTTGATTTTATCCTTTGTGGATGACATGAAATGTAACGAGATTACACGCCATTGAAATGCCATTAGTTTAAGTTTTTATGCTGGTTCATCTGTAATTTTCATTTTAATCTACCTACAGACATCCCTATCTTAGAGTAGACCTCACCCTAGGATATTTTGGGTTAAAACATTCCTTATAGATCACATTATTCATTAATTAATCACTATTTGGATGGGATTTATTCTCTCTATGAAAGTAATTATTAAATGTTTCTTTATCATCGGGTAAGACTATGGTTATGTCTATAGTTTGTTTTATGATATTTTATCAGATAATGTTTCTAATTGATTATATATAGTTTCATGGAATGACTTTCCTTTTGAATCTCATTATCTTTGTTTCCAGTCATCGTCGTTTAGGTCATATGGGTTTCTTCCTTGATGATGTATTTGATTCTATAAAATGGGCAAATTCATTTAATTTCATATCATTATTGTTTAATACATTCATGTTGTTCATTTATTTTATGTGATAAGTTGTTTAAAATAATTTCTTGTAATAGATAATGTTTTTCTAAAATTAGGGTTTTCATTGAATTTTTTTATCAAATTTGGAAATATGTTTTCTAACTCTAAAGAGGAGTGATTTCTCTTTGAAAGTATTTTATAAAATATTGAGACTATTCTTGAAAATGTATTTTAAAATTTTCACATTGGGAAGATTGGGTGTGTTAGGAAAGAGACATGGGTAGCCTTAATGTGTGTTTCACCACTATGAGGAAATATTTATCTATATTGACTGGTAGGACTTGATATCCATTGGATGCAATATTATTTTTATTTAGTATTTCCTTGTTAGTGTCTAGTACATAGTGTCCCATAGGCTAGATACCAATATATGTTATTCATTTTTATTTATAGTTTTTTATCACATAGTTTTTTATCATAGATAATTTCTCACATGTTTTTATATGATTTTATACCACATAACCTCACCATATTGTTTGTTTCATGGATATGTATTTATTATATTTACCTCTGGATCCATGGATATGATTTACTATTTTTTCCCTTCTAATTTCATATTTATGGTTTAAAAATATGAAAATAGTTTATTAAAACCAATGGAAGAAAAATGAAAATTATTTAATAATATTTTTTATGAAACATCATTATAAAAATATTTTTGTTTAAAAGCAATAATTGTGTGATTCTAGATATTAAACCTTGTAGAAAAATTGTAGTGATATCTTACATGTAACTAGATGAAAACCAAAATTTTCCTTTAAGATTTTTTAGATTTTTTATAATCGGATTTAGTAAAGGTAAGAGCATATTATATTATTTTGGATTCTCTTGGGGCTATAGCTTTTAGTTTGGTATAATCTTAATGTGAATGATCATCACACAGGGACTTGAATTACTATTTTGTGTAGCCTTTTTTGGTATGGGTTATATATATTTTGTTTTAAAACACCTATTTCCTCATGTACTGAACTATTTTATCTTGTTTTTATTATATTCAGAAGAAGTTTCTAGTTTTCCAATTTTTCCAATATTACATAATAATCCAGTTTGGGTAAATTTTCTAGATGAATCATGTTGTTTTGTTTAATGAAAATTCCAAGAATCTTGTTTTAACAACTAATTATTGATTTTTACTCCATAGTTTAATTAGATTAGTGGTGATGGTGTTGAACATTGATATAGAGGAGGGATACACTATAGATGTCCTTAAAATGTGGTTGTGATCACAAGATATGTGTGGGATGTGACCAGACTAAAGGGAATATTTATTTTAAATGGGGATAATCATATTTAATAAATTAATTTAAGATTCAAACTATGATATCAACTAATTAAATGTTTTGATTGGTGAGTTTGAGGTTGAAACCAATAGATTATTTTGAAATTAATTATGGAAATTTATGAATAATTGGTTATGTTTTATTGATAAATATGGAGAGAGAAGAATAGTAATTTATTTGAATTTAAATTGTTGAAAAATTCTAAGATCCTTATTATTCAGTTTAATAATATGGATTATTTATATTTAATTACATTTTAATTACATTATCACTGGAATTAAACCAAATTAAACCTTTTGTTTTTATGAGTCCTCTTTAATTTATTAATTTTCCATTCAGATGCTTAATTAATTATAGTGGATTAATTAATTAATTAATTCAAAATATTGTTTAAGAATAATTATGTAGATTCATATAATTTTCATGCATGATGTGTGTTATTTATTATTACTATTCTTTATTTGATTACAAATGGCCATGATGAATAAAAGGGGAAATGTATTAATTTATGAATGAGCATAAAACCCAACATAATGAAAATAAAAGAAAAATATCCACCCAGAACAATCCCGTTACAATTACTTCACATAGAATAATTTAAAAATTACTTCCTGATGACCTCTACGAGAGGGTTCGAGAGGTGGAGAATAAATGAATTATAATAAAAAAAATAAGAACAATGTGATGGAGGTTCAACACTTTGTACCCTTGGGAAATAATCTATCATTGAATAAATAAATAGGATAAGCTATGAAGAACTATATATATTGATTTGAAGGACCTTCAAGGCCATATGATCATTTTACATATAGACTACGAGGAAATATATGGGTTTAAAGGCATTAGAAAGTAGTCACATTCAATATTTTACATAAATTCAGAAGTTTTTTGAATTCTTGTCATGTTTCATCACATGTCACATAGTGTCACACTGTGAAAGTTCATTTTTTTCCCTTCTGGGTTCTAGTCTTCGTATGCTCTATCCTTTAATGATGTTTTAATGACTTTCACATTTCTAGTAGGTGAATTATGATGTGAATATCCTTTTTCCATCATATTTGACGTCATTTTTTCTTGAATATTTAATTTTGATCCTCATAATCTATCCCTATCCTAGACCACAACACGGATCATCATTTGTGTCATGAATTTAAATTTTTTTTCTCATTTGTTTATTTTATTGAATTTTAAAAATTACTTGGTACAATGAATAAAATATGATATATGTTTAAATGATTTATCTATTAGATTAAAATAATGATGATTTTTAATATTTTTAATTTTTATATAATAAATATAGACATCATGTCCCCCACACATAAACTCATTCATTTTCATTAGAATGAAATTTGAAAAAATTAAATGTTTAACCACTCTTTAATAAATAAATTCAATGTCAATAAAATCAAATGATTAAATGGGGAATCTAATTTTCATGCATAATAAATAAATTTAATCAAATACTCAATTTTTATTTAAATAAGTCATTCATGTTTTTTAATTTTTCAATTTCAAATTAATCATTCCTTTAATTTATTCGATTCATATTTTTCAATTTATTTTCAATCCTCCAGCCAAAATAAATTTACATAATTTTAAAAAAATTCCCCCACGATCAAGGTGAAAATGTAAATGAAGGTGTTCTCATACCATAGATCATGATACTTACCCTATTCTTATACTGGATTTATGTTGTCCACCTCATAGAGAAAATTATGAAAAATAATTATGTGGTCTTGGTCATGTGCTTCAAATGACATTGACTCTTAAGGGTTACTGGGTAATGATGTAAAATAATTTAATCTCAAAAAAAGGTTATTATCTAAATTAATTTTCATTATAATCATTAATATCCTGATAAATAATTCCCCATTTACTAATTACATAACTCTCTTAACCAAAAACTCAAATCATTTTTCTAAATGAGTTATGTATAATGATTATTAACACTTGGAAAAAATTATTTTTCATTTTTTGATTATTTTTTATAGTTTAGATTGGAAATGTCTCACATCTGTCACCCAAAATTGAATTATAAAAATTAATGGTCAATTAAATTATGATTTTTGAACCTTGAAAACCCAAATTTTTTTTAATTCATTATTAATCTTGGTATTTTTTATCAATAGGGGTAAAACATAATGTCCAAAGAATAAATAATTTTTTACCATCTCAATATCCCATGAAAACACACCCACACATATCTATTTTAATATATAAACCCTGTACAACATGGAACTATAACCCCATTTTTTTATTTATAATAAGTATTTATAGAAGTATAGGAAAGGATAAGATGGGATATTAATGATCCTTTTATCTAAAAAGGCTATTCATGGATTCGCTGAGGTTACAAAAGATTAACGTAAATTCAAGGATTCATATTTGGGATAATTATAATATGCATCAATCATTATAAATTTAAATATTTATAATCATATTTTCTACAGGAATAAAATAAATTTCTAGAATAAATATTGCACAAGTTTCACTCATGAAAATTTCATAAGAAAAGAATGGATAATATTAAGTTAAGAAAATTTTCCCGAAATGAGAGAATGTGTCTTGGACAATTATAAATGAAAGTTAATAATTAAAATAAAATTAACTAATAAAAATGTTAAATTTACAATGTTTGGAATATCATAGAAATGTTTCATTTAAATAAATTAACTAGACTCCCAAACCATGGTTTCTCAACTCAGAATAAATTTTTTATCTTTACTTAACTCAATCAACTATATTTTCAATTTTAATTTATTAAAAATGAATTTAAAATTTGGCATTGATAATACCTAAAATTTATAGTCTCCTCATTTTATATATAAAAAACTCAATCATGGGGCATGTTGTTTGGATTTTTGAATGTAAGAAATGTTGGGGTGAATGGTGGAGGAAATTTATAAATTAAAACCCATTCATTTTCATTGAATAGATGTGATTCATATTGTGGATTCCAATTTGGTTCCTATATTGTTTTTTTATTTTATACCCTCCCACATATATAAGAATAACAATTTATATGTGTATGTGTGTCATAGTACCGACCCTTTTTCAATGGAATTATAAATTCATTGGGGGAGAGTTCGTATAATAAATAACAAAAAAATTATATAAACATTATAAAAACTAGGTTTTCCTCATAAAATAAATTTTATTTAATTATGATGGAATGAACATACCTATTACAATTATTTTATATTTGATTGAAAATATTTTACATAGTTGGGCCTACTAACAAATATAGCTACACTTAGTCTAATTGTATGTGTCTTTTTCCTTCTTCTAAAAATAGATTCATTATTTCATAGGTTAGATCCTTCTCAACATCCATTAGTACTATCAAAAAATTCTTCTCCAGACTAGAAAATATCATGCCCATGTTGTGTACCATCAAAAGCTATTATCCTTCTTCAGAATTTGGTGCTTCAATTATCCATGTATTGTAAATTATCTAATCATTGATATTCAAACTTTTATTTTTTAACGTTCACCCATTCTTCTTCCCTATGGATAGTAATTACATAATTATTTTCATATAAAATAGAAACCTATTTAAATTCATACCGTCCATGTTCTTAAAAATCAACCCTAACTGTGTTGTAGTAATTCATTATTTTGTTTATGTTGAAAATGACTTATTCACTACACACTCTAAAAAAACATACCCCAGTTTTCTCATTGATAATTTCTTTTTCCTTCTCCAAAAGGCCTACTAATAATGATCAGCATTCGTTTCTCATCAATTTCTAGCCCCCAAAATTCCACATGGATAATAAAATTGTCATCTTTAACTAGAATGTCTTCGATCAGTCCATGTGGGTATTTCACTGTTGAATCATCTAACTAATATGTGACTCTTATGGTATTTAAGACCTCATGTTCTGTTATATTTATGGTGGAGTGGGATATTATATTTTCACTCACATGTAAATTAAATTCATATTTTACAAATTTATTAGACCCAATATAAATAGGAAAAGAATACTACTCCAGTTTTATTTATTTTTTTTGTAAATCATTTGATACTACAACAAAGAACTCTATCATAATATTCCCCATTCAAATTTTATAAAAATTATTTTTTTCAACAAAAATTTATATGATAATCATTAATTACATTGTAATGTTCTCATGTTCTTCTAAAACATGAATATTAATTTATATTTTTGTAAAACTATTCAATAAACCACCTCTCTCGGGTTTAATATTTTTCTACATTACTCTTCCAATTTATTATAGGTATAGCATGAAATATGTTTAGAGTTACTTAAATAATAGTTTCTTATTTTCTTAAACATTCTATTATTATTGTATCATTCTTGATTTATGAATGTTTTAGTTGATTTCCCTATATCATAAGGTGATTTATTTAACTTCTACATGTCAGGAGTTTTCTTGGATTCCTCCAATAAATCTTTAATGAAATTACATTAGTTGTTCAATGATCTTCCCACATTAAACTCCATATTTCATAGACATATTTTAGGGTTCTTTAATCTTACATACCTTTTTTATAGACCCAACAATAGTGGATATGTAGTTGTGAAATGTATCATCTATCGATTGAATTTGGACTGTGAGTATGTGGAATTGTGGTTCTTGTTGTTGGTATCCTTGTTGTCTTAGAAATAATCATTCACATTATGGTTATTAGGGTCTCAAACCCTAAATATTGTTTTTTGTGATTATAATAAATATAATTTAAATCATCAATATACATATGTTAGGGTTTTTATGATCCATCTTTGCATCAACCTTTCTTATCAAGACCTCAATAAAAGGTACCATCCATCCTTATAAATTTACTATGTTCCCCCTAATATTTGGGTTCCTTTTGTTTTATAATAGAAACTATTTCTAGACTCTAATAAAAACAATTATTGACCAGCTTGGTTAATATCCTCTCCAACGACCTATAAAATGAGACATCAATGAAAAAAACAATTTAATTTTGATAAACCATTATTAAAAGTTTGGATTGGAAGCCACATTTCTATTCCATGATGATGGAATTTTTAAATTAAATCCATAAAAAATTACCATGTATTATAGATAGATTCATCATTAAATTAACTAAAATTAAAAAAATCGACTCTTCTGTTCATGTATTTTGAAAGGGGGAAACAATCGAGTCAATAAAATCATCACCAATCCATCTCTTATAGTGATATAATGAGATGAAAGGCATTGAATTTATTCAATTTCTATTTATTTTAATGAGAAATGAAATAAATGAGGTCTTACCAAGTGCATTGATACATTTTTAAACTAAAATGTGTCATACAGTTTATTTATACTCTCAACATGATCATTAAAATCTTTATGAGGCATTTTAGAATACTATATAAAATTTGAAATCATTTGAATTAATGCTGGTTTGATTTTAAATTGATGTGAGATGACTGGTGGCATCACGATGTTTGGTTGAATCCCATCACTAGAGGGTATTATGTAATCCATGAGTACATGAATCTATTATGGACTATGTGTCACACCTCCAATCATGTCATTTCATTATTTCCTAAAAATTCCCTATTCCCAGTCCTTTCATTAAATTTATATTGTTTAGTCCATCTCAAGATTTTATACAAGTTCATCTTGTTTTTATTTAACAAATCATGTAATTGTGAGTTGGATTATGATTTGAAACCAGTACATGAAAACATCACTAATAAATTAGATGATTAAAACAATTGAACTATTTGTTATTAACCTATGTATTATTCAGTAACCATCACTCACAATGAAACCAGAAATTTTACTTGTTTGAAGTTTGTTGTTATTTCCAATGGGTATAACCAAATTAAAAAATTTATTTTTAACCTAAAACTATATTTTGAAATATATAAATTTAGTGATTGGTTATTCTGAGTTCAAACCCTAAAAATAATTTTGAAAATAAATAAGAAATATTTAAAATACTTGATTGGTTTTGATGAATAAAGAGAGAGAGATATATAGAAGAAGAAGAATCAATTTGAATTCAAATAGGTAAATCATTCATAGAATATTAATTTTTAGGTTAATGTGATAGTGTATTTATACTATATCACAATATTATTACATTCCTAGGAAAATTAAGTCAAATAACCCCTTGGACTTTTTGAATCCTGTCTAATTTATTAATTTTACCATTTGATATGGTCAATTACTTTAGGAGGATTAATTAACCATGTGATTGAATAATACTTTTAGTCATATTATTCTTAATTCATAAAATGTAAATGCATGAATTATGTTAACTATTTGTCTATATTATGATTTTCATGATTCGTTTATGAATGGTAATGATGATAGAATGGGAAATATGGGGAATTTCAAAAAGATAATAAAACCCAATATAGGGAAAATAAGAGAATATTATCCACTGAGCATACTCCCTTTATAATCTAATCAGTTAGTGAATATTAAGAATTAACCCCTCATACATTCCATGAAGGTGTTAGATATATATAAAGAAAAGTATTCATATATAAAATGGTATGACAACTTGATAGAGGTGAAAAACCTCATACCTTGGGGAAAGTATCCATCCTCGAATTAATAAATTTGAGGACCACCAGATCTTAATTTTTATAACTGTGAAGGATGAAACATGACATAAAATCATTCACTATATATATCTAGTTCAAATATAGGAGTTAAAGGGCATTAATACATAGTACCAATGAACATTTGAATGTAATTCAAATGTTTTGGTATCTTCTTGGCATGTGTCAGAGTTTGACACATAGCATCACACTTTAAATGTTCAATTTTTTTTCACATGGTGCAATTTTTATTCATTCCTCATCGAATCATAAAATTATGGAGAGTTTCACATCATTAATAGAAAATTCACTATGTGAGTATCTCTTCCACAGCATGTTTGTCTTCGTATTGGGTTGAATATTCAATTCCATTCCTCAGAACGTGGCCCTAAACTAGCCAACGTCATTATCCATCATTTGCATAATGAATTTATATCTTTTAACTATTTATTATTTATTTTAAATTTTAGAAGTATCCTAAAATAATGAATAAAATAATAAATGTGTTGTAAATATTTATTTATAAAATTAAAAAAACAATGTGTTTTAACATTTGAAATTTTTATTCATGAAATATTGAAATCCACTCTATGTATATGTCAAATATGATATGATGTATGTTTTGGACATGCGATTGGGCCATCATAGTTAATTTGGGTATATGATTCCAAATTACATGACAATATTGTAGAATACCACAAAAGACACTGTTATAAAATATTCTGGATGTTTTTTTCCACTATGGTATTAATCGAGGTAGGTAATTCCTCAATCAAGTATGGTTGAACATGAGTTGTTCATTTTTTGTTATATATTGATTACTATTTGTTGCCAATTTCATGCACTTGTATAAAAATATATATTAGATATGGATAATATTAGAAATAGTGTATTGAGTGCATTTTCATAACCAACATAGTCTCCATGAGATATTTATAAAATTTATATTTCATTGATTAGGTAAGGGTAAGGATTCATAATTTTGATACTAGTGGAGATGGGTGATATGATAGTGCATGATCTATATGGTATGGTTTTTATGACATGTTGAGTGATTACTCTGTGTCAGGTAGTTTATTTTTGGGAACCTCATGAATTATAATATGTTATAAGCCTTTGGGTGATCATGTTAACACTTATATACATAGAATTATCCTTTTTCATATAGTTCTCCTATCCAACATATATTCTATCTTTTTGTTGTCTTTTATTTGTGATTTCATACATTGTATTTGTATTATTATTATTGTTTATATTTAGTGGGTGTAGTATCACTGCTATCACCACATATAGCCTAGATTCTAGTAAAAAACAATTAAAGTATATGTAGGTACATTTAAGTTTATATTGTGATCTGATATATTTAATATAAGAGTGAGAAGGGTTGAGATGTTAAAAGAGTTACTAAAAAATGTCGAGAAAAAATAATTTAGAATTGGATTTTTTTATTATTTGGCCTAAAGTATATGGAGTATTAGGGAAGTTTCATAAATTGGGGTTGATATCATTGAATGATCCATTCCACATAAGGATAGAATAGATTCAATGTTACCTAGGAATCTAGAAATTATTTTGTGGTTTTTGTGGTTATGATTGAGTTAATTTATTTAGAAAAATTAGTATATGATATTGTTGATTTAATTGTTAAACTCTTATATTTAATAATAATGATGTGATAATCATGCATCATTTATGTTATTTGGTGTAATAACTTAGGATTTAATAACACATTATCTTTTAATGTAATTCAATAGTTTGTGCTACACACAACATCGAGTTCGAGCGCACCACGAGTTACCAAACTAGCCATTTAAAAAGTGGTTATGAATAGTTTTAACAAAATATATAATTTTATATAATCCATATAATTTTAACATCCATATTATGTGTTTCTTAGATATAAAATAGGAACAAATTAAAATTTTCAAATAGAGTAAGTATTTTTCATAAAATATCATTTTACAACATTTTGTTCGATAACACTTTTTAAATCCAATATTGGAAACTTTTATATATTAAATTTGACAAAACTAAATTTTTTTTACATAGAATAAGGACAATAAAATTTAGTTTTGATAAATTCTTTTTTTATTTCTAATAACTTTCATATTTTGGTGAATAGTGAAAAATATTAAACTTTAATTGAAAACAACTTTTTTAATAAAAATAATTTGTACTATTAAATTATTCATTTGAGTGGTTTAGAAGTATCATTAGATTATATATTTATCATTTAATCCAATGTTTTTCATTGAATGTAATTTTACATTTAAATTGGATATAAACACATATCAATTTTTTGATAGATTTTACTTCTTAAAAAACCCGCTTTCTAGTTTTGACCACCAAAATTATTTTTAAACTAATTAATGCAACTCATATGTTTTGAAATTGGTAAAATAACATAATTTTTTGATTCACAATATAAATAATTATATTAGAGTGAATATTTGGTATTTTTTTGAAAACATTCAATTTTGGATGAAAAGTGAAAAACACTACATTATTGTTTAAAACAGACTTTAATATAAATAATTATTATTTTCCTCTAAATTTATTTTAAAGTAAAAATAGATACAAAATAACTATATTAGTTCAATGTAATTCATCAGAGTAATTTTATAATTAGATAGGATGTATACAATTTTATTGAATTTTTTAACGTCTTTTACCCACCTTCTATGAACATTTGAAAATTTGCATATAATGTATTTTTACCACTTCTGTGAAATGAATCTCAAAAATATGAATGAGACTGTTGAAATATGTATGTAAAATGCTGTTCAATAAGATGAAAATAACTTTGGTGAGTAGTAACTTTTGATTTTTTTACCACGGTTAAAATTTAATAGAATAATTAATGGTAAAAATGATATTATAATTATTCTAACTATAAGGACCCAGCCTTAAACATTACTTATTATTGAATGAAATGAATAATTCAAATTTAGGATCTTTTCAGGTTTAGAGTTTTAGATAATTAGGACATATCTATTATATCTCAAATGTTACAAAGTATAAACATCTACTCAGCATCCATTTCTTTCACAAAAATAAAAACTCTTGAACAAAAGAGTCATGTCTAGTTCTTTGTTTTAGACAGCCTGACATTTCCTTGATCCCATCCTTGACCCTATTCAACATTATGTCCTGTGAAAAAACATTTCGAAAAAACTTAGGATGGGCATAAAAATCTTAGTAAGGGTTATAACAATACGGAAAGAAAACATTAGTCCATGTATACATAATAATCAATGAAATCATACTTTACTCATAAAGCATAAGCAATTTAACATACCTCATGAAATCAAATGATTTACGAATAACTCATTGAAATCATAAGACATAATGGTAACTTGAGGATTTTATAACATTCTTACATAGGGAGTAACCCTCATGGTTATGTTTGGAATACCCATCACAGTATATTCCCTAAATCTCTTCATAGAAACACTAAAGTTTAACTCCTTCACATTACCCAATGCATTGGAGAGCTATATCGGGCTCACCCGCCATTGGTTTATCAAGAAACCACCCGTTTTCATAAACAATTACCAAGAAACAAAACATAATAATAGCACATAACTTAACCATAAAGTAAAGATAACATTCCACCATTGCAATAACAATATAACCTTTTAAGATATTGAAATAATGAATCCAATCTAAAAAAACATTTTTCAAAACCATTTAAAACACTTAATAAAGGGATTTTTGAATCAATGTGTCCCATACCAATTTGATGATTTTAACATTTTAAACAATTAATATTCATATAAATAAATCCTTAAAACCATTTTTAAAACATGGATATTAATGAGAAATATTTATAAGAATAAACCATTAAAACATTTAAAACGATATTTTAGTTAAAGGGTTTTTAACAAAATTGGAGACACTTGAATACAATAATTGAGGAATAAAATTTAATAAAAACATTAAAATATCATGAGAATAAAGGGATTCATGATATAATATTCCAAAGGACAGTATATACAACATATAAGCGTGAATCGGTGCATAACAGCAATGAAGTCTCAATAGAAATGTAAAATGGGATGAAATCCATTATAAAGAAGGTATCCTAAAATTAAGGATAAATCAATATCATAATTATGCATGGAAAATATAAATTCATCCAATATAAGCGGATATTAAGTGTAAAAAAATAAAAGGTCATTCACACATATTCCAAGGATGACATATTCAATAACTACATATTGAACCCAAATAAATCAAAATTGGGTTAAGAAGTTCCCTTGGTAAAATTCGACAGCCTAACGGCGTCACATAATATTTTATAAAAAGAGTTGATGAGAGAGATAAAGGGTATCTCATCAATTGGACATAAAATTTACGGCAATAAGGATATATAATAACATTTCACCACATAATAAGATGAAAATTGTAAGACATAACAAAAGAAGTCTTTTAAAAAGAGGAGGGTGAAAGGTTCCCTTAACGATTTGGGTAACATTCGAAACGTACACCCCATGAAAGAATGACTATAAAACATTGATGTAAATACTCATAAATGGAATTATATTACACAAAGAGTAGAATAATGGACAGTACATAAACCAATCAAAAGGAAATATTGGCGAATGTAGCATGAATCTCGCGAAAATAGAAAGTGAGATAAAAAGTCCCTTACGAAATTTCGGTAGCCTAACGACGCCAATTAAAACTTCCAAAAATGTATTTGTGAGATCAAATAGGGTCTCTCATAATATAAACATAAAAATTACAGAATTAGGAATATAAAAGAACATCCCCAAACATAAGAAAGATGAGCTTAAAAGAAATGACATAAAAGAGATTACTTAAAAAGAAAGAGGGAGGTAGGATCCCTTACCTCTAGTCCGGCTTGTCTTGTTAGTTTCATTATATTCCTGAATAATAAACTTTGGTCAATTTATAATTTCTTAAGTTACTTATTTAAAGATTAGTATTCATTTCATATCTCATATTATAATGTTATAATAATTGGTTAATAATGCGAGTTCATATCAGACGTTTTTGTCGATGTTTGGTACATGAGTCAAAAATGAACTTGTTTGAGAAGAATCGTCCATGTAGTTATAAGTACATCATCTCCATAATATTATTAATGATTTAAATATCATATATATCCAGTAAAAATTCATTTTATACTATTCCATAACATTTTGAGATAAAAAGAAATGAAATTCACCGTTCACGGAGACGGTAGGCCGTACGTACGCATGAACACTACTTTCATTTCATTGTCATATTAATGGAATTAAAAATAATAAACATATATATATATATATTATAATTAAAGTATAATATATATGTTATATAGGTCACATATTTTCACTAATTTCATTCTTTATACATTCCATGTCTTTCATGAACGAGTCACATCACTTGAGGGGGTGGTAGTCCGCACTTCCTCATATGAAATTATCGCATTTTCACAACATGAAAATAATAAAGGTATGATTTAAATATAAAATACAGAATCATATATAAAGAATAAATACCATATATATCATATATAAAATACAGTGACATCATAATGTCCACCTTTAAAGGTGTTAAAAGAATATTGAACAATCATCATTTCGTGAGGTAGTAATTCACCATCCACAGAAACAGTATGTTCTTTAACCATTAGACGGATGTGTGTGTAAGTGTAGCTCTGATCCTTCTTATAACAACATCCTAGTATATTTAATATACTTTTGTTGTTACAAAATAAAGGAATAAAAAGAGTTTATGGGGTTGGAGAAGCAAAATACAACAAAATAACATAAGAGAAGACATTACCTTTAAATCGTGTAACTCCCTTTGGTTTGATCCAAAAGGGTTCCTTGAAGAGCTTCCTGCCTAATGTGAGGCTTTAATGATGAATAAAGGGATGTGGAGAGTTGAAATGAGCCAGGGTTGGCTGAGCCAAAGGATTGATAGGTGTGGGTAAGAAGGTAGAGGTGGGGGCCTTTTATAAGAGGAGAGGAAGGGCACTCATGGAAAGTCAAGAAATGTTACTTTATTTTAAAAAGCGTTTCAGATTTTAAAGGTCCCAAATTGATATATTTAGAGTAAAAGGTGATATGGGTTCAAAATATACTCATCCAATATGTGTTTTCTAAGTTTAAGTCTTATATTTTACATTATCTTTTCATTTTATTTAAATCCTTCATTAATGAGGTAATCGCTGCATCATCATTATGTCATAAATAATTTAATTTATTTAGTGTCAAAAAATAAAAAAAAATACTATGATGTAGGAAATATTTTCATCTTTATAATTACTATTTATAGTCTAATATATGGTTTATGTAGACAAAATTAAAAATAGTTTACTTAGGTGTTACATACTTTGGTTACATATTCCTTTCTTTAAAAACAATATGCTAAAAGGTCACTATCCCACTAAAGTGATTCCATGGGGTCCCAAGGTTGGTACAAGGAATCCCATGGTCGCCCAAGACACCACCAATAGCATTAGGAAACATGTTTTGTAAAGACCTGGAAATTTAAAGGAAATTATTTTTCTAAATTCTTTGTAATTTTACGTGTCTGTGGCTTCTGACGACACTTGATTCTGAGGCCCTGTGTGCTCGGAATCAATTTCCAAATATTAGCTCAGGTACATTCAGTGAACGAATGAGTGGGTTTTTCGATCTTTTGAACTGGTGCTTGGAATTGAAATCCAAGGGCACAGATGAACTCACAACGCTGATAATTGCTTAAGGGGACCTTTACCACAATTGCATTTGTGCGGGTGGAGAAGTAAAAATTGTGGATTAAATGAGGAATGAATAAAATTGTGAATCAATTTTATTTTTAAGTATATGGTGGTTTTATCCTACATGGGGAAGTTGGGGTGGCACCTAACTACCCATTTGAGGATAAATTTGAGGATAAATGTGCGGTGGGTCCCACACGAGCCCCAACCTTTCACATTCACAAAACTCACTTTGACTCTCATAAACTCCCACCTTTAATTATGAAACTCATCCACTTCCTTGTTAATTTTCCAACCTATCTCTAGTTAATTAAACAACTCAACATTTAATTAATTAAGGGGTTTGATTTTCAAAAGGGGAGTGGCTTGGTAAGTTCAATTAAAATAAGTTGGATGCTTATTTTAATTTGGTTGACACTTGTGTTGGGAAAGTCTTTTGAAGAGAAAGCTTTAGTGCTTTGAAGAACTGTTTCCTTCCACGAATAATGGCATATCTTCATCGAAGAATACCGAGGTTCCATCTTATCTGACGAGACACCGACGAACGAGTAGGGATTGGTAGCGTGGTGCGGGCGCAACGAACTAAGTTGAATCTGACGTCTTTCTCGTGTCAAATCCGACAAATGACAAATGACACGAGGTAGGGGAATATTGTATATTACTCATTTTTGTGGTTTATACCCTTGAACTTGAGCATTTATTTGTAGGATCTATCTTTGAGGATTCCTTACCCCGGTTTAATTTATCATGATTGATGTGATTTAAATAAATTAATTTGCGGATCAATAAACAATTAATTGTATTAATTTTCATCTTGTTTATCCAGAATTTGAGATTCTTGAAGCATGATAAATATTTAATTGTCAATCCCCATGTTTTTGATTATCAAAAGCAATGGCCAAACTAACACGGCTATCGATCCTCACATAAACCGAGATCCATTCATATCCATGGTCCTCTCATTCTTCTCTTGTTCTTCATCGTCAAATATTTAAGCGCACTGGAAACTCTATGTTTCGTTGAGCGCGACATACAGACGTGAAGATCTCGACCCGAGGATCATGGATATGCGTTCATATCTATTTTTTAAAGTTAAATAGAAGTTGGAATGGAGTGCGGATGGATATTGTGGTGCGAGTAGGGCGGTCTGGCAGAGCATGGTTGGCAGGCCGAGGCTGAATCCGTAGGTGCATCATATTGGGGCGCTAATTGGGAGAACAAAAATCGTAACGGGAGGAGTTAATTGGAGAGAGAATGAGATACAAAGTTGATAAATAGTAAAACAAATAAATAAAAAGAGGGAGAAGAGTACGAGAATGGTGATGCGCACCAAATTAGAATGATAAGGATTGTGGGTGCGTGGATTGTGGGTGTTAGATTTAAAGAATTAATTTAAATTAGAAATAATAATAATATAATAATGTTATGATTATTTTCGTTGGGAAAACCTTATTTTGACTGTATCTTCTTCGTGCGACCTCAGTTTCATGAACCATTAGTGGCAGTGCGACCCTGACTTCGAGATGGAATTTATGATTTCAATATTGGATGTCTTTTTCGGGTTTTTGGATCGGGTACCAGAAATGCTCATACATAATAGATTTAATATTATTATTAAATCATTAAAACGCCATAACTCATGCGTGCGACGTCAGATTGACTCACCGTCAGTGGCGACATGACTCTATCTTTAAGATTTTCGATTCAAGTCTAATGTTGGATACTAAATTCGGTTTCATGTCTCGGACCCATGAAACACTGAATAATAATAATATTATTATTATTACGGGATTTTATATCTGACATATCTCCCTCATATGGTGTCAGAATGCCAAACCGTCTGCGTCGTTGCGACCCAGGAAGTAAGTTCGATGTTTGGAGACCAATTTTGGATATTTAAGTCGAGGTCCGGTTCGCGCGTGTTGCGGTGAAATGATACTTTTTCACCTGCTATCCATTTTGGACCAATGGGTAGTCCATCTCGTGCGTTATTCCGTATGGATCGCAATGGTGTGACCGGGTTTGGTTAACTGGTGTCATTTGAAGTATGACTGGGTTGGATCGAACATGAATCCAACCGGGCCCTCGGAGCGAAAACACTTATAACATGAGCTCCAGATGTCCAATTGACCTGTCGTCGACTATGTTGGATTACTCTTGATGAGACGGATCTTTTTTCATACTTCAACTGAGGTTTGGACGTAGCTAGAGTATGGATGGGTTGGATTGTACCCGAAATCCAACCGGGCCCCTGGAACAGAAAAGCCGATAACTTTCAGACCGGACGTCCATTTGACGAACCGTCAGCGACATTGTTGATCACATTGAAAAACGGTCCCTATGATTATACCCTATGAGAGTTCAGGGTACAATTGAGATACGGTCAGGTTGGTTCGTACATGAAACCAACCGGGCCCGTGGGACGAAAAGGCTAATAACTCACAGACCGGGCGCCCAATTGATGCGCCGTCTATTGCGTTGAGACCCATATGACGAGACGGTCCTTTAAGATACTTCTTCGTGGGACTTTGTGATACTTGGAGTATCGACCTGTAGCTTGTGGAGCGGACCCTCCCGGAGATGAGCGTACGGAGTACGAAGACCGTGTAGTCGGCTGAGACCTGATGACTGATTGACCCACTCGACATGGAGTGAGTCGACTAGCCTAGTGGAAGGAGCACTACTATTTTTGGGTGTAGACCCAAGGCAGATGGAGCACTACTGTGTTTGGGTGCAGACCCGTGGTACTCAACAGAAGGAGTACCTCTGCAGGTTATTTGGGGGAGTGCACTACTGTGTTTGGGTGGCAGACCCCGGCGGGAAGCACTACTGTGTTTGGGTGGCGGACCCGCGGTACTCGACTGGAGGAGTACCTCAGCAGTCTTAGGTTAGTGAGCAATACCTCAGATTCGTGACAGGATCATTGTACTCGTCAGAGACGGAGCTCTTCAGCAGTTACAGTTTTGATAATGAAAATCTTGGTTTGAGCTGAGTCAATGACCTTTGTGTTTACCTCATGATTGAGATGGGTCACTTGATAACTTAGGTATATGTATGTGTATATAAATAATTAGTGGTTATACTTTGATTTCATAACCTTTGTGTTTCCTCATGATTGAGATGGGTTACTTGATAACTTAGGAATAATTATGGGCTTATACCTAAGTAAGGGTTATCTGATGAGATCCTTCATTATGGTTATCCTTGTTGGATTTAGTGAGACCTTGAGGGTCTCGGGGTCCCTACTGAGTATTGTTATACTCACCCCTGCATGGTCTATGCCCGTACCTTGTTGTGTTGGATGCAGACGACGGACAACGCTGACAGAGACCGAGTGTTTGAGGACTGGACGATACCCGGAAGTGGACCTCACGATGAGTCAGTATCCGGAGGTGGACTACATGACGAGACGATACTCGGAGGAGGTTGATGGGCAAGAGTGTTGTGGAGGATATCTGTACCTACCCTTCAAGTAGGATTCGTGGTGGACGATCCAGGAGCTGCGCTATCTATACCTACCCTACATGTAGGATCCGAGGTGGACGACCCAGGAGCTGCTTTTATTCTTCCAGTTGCTTATATTTTATGTTGTACTTTAGTTTACTTGTAGCTGTAGTTTTCAGTTGGGTTTGTATTCTGGCCCATTTACTTTTCAGCACTTTCTTTTGTACTTAGTGTATTACTTCCGCTTGTACTCTGTGGTGTTTTGTTTACTTTTATAAAGGAAATGCCTTCCCATTTATCGGGATTTATGCCTTTGGTGGTAGTCTCCATCCCCAGTCCTATGGAAGGCGGGCTTGGGGTAGTCAGGACACGGGCCTCGAGGACAGTTCGTGACATGTTGGGGTCATTTGATGTTTTTATGATATTATTTTCTTACCCTTAATTACACGATTACTAATTAAACACAATAATTAATGATAATTACCGTCTTTACTATTCATAATGCCAAAAAAGAGTCTTAATTACAAAATCTAGACCTTATTATTCCAAATATGGAATCCATTTAATCAAATTAAAAACACATAAATTTTATAAATTAATTTAAAAGTAAATCCCGTTGTCAAAACAAAAGACGGTGTTTTAAGAAGTAAAAGTTATCAGAAGATTGACCAGTTTTTACATCCAATTGAAAAGTGAAATTACTTCCAATGAACAAAAGTTTATTAAGTGATAAAAACATAATTCAATTATACTTTAAAAACAATCAAAATTACAATCTAAATATATAAATAAATTGGATGAAAAGGCAGTTTTGAATGAAAAACTGTATTTTTCACTATTCATTAAAAAAAGCATTATCTGAAAAATTCCAAAAATTAACCCTAAGATATATTTGATATTTCAAATTCAGAAATGATGTCCATTTTAACAAATTCAAAAAATATAAGTTTCATTAATAAATCAAATAGTTAATTACCACTGTCAAAACAAATAGCGGGTTTTTTTGAAGCAAAATGTATGAAACGTTTGGCACTTGTTTATGTCCATTTTCAAAGTGAAATTAATTCTAATGACCACCATTAAAAATTTTTTTAAAAATATATTCTAATTAAACTTTAACACCAATTAAAAAGATAATCTAACCATATATTTAAATTAGATGAAAAATCGTTTTTGATGTAAAATGCAATATTTTTCACTATTCATTAAAAAAATGAACATGGTCAGAAACATACCAAAAATTTATCCAAAGTAAATTTCAATGTCCCAATAATAAAGAATAAGTTTATTTTGAAAAATAGATCTTATAAAATTGTCAAAAGTTAGATTTAAAAAATGTTCACTATCAAAAGGCAGTAAAACAATCTTTTAAAAATATTAGATTATTTATTCTTAAAATTGGATTCATTTGGATTTTAAGCGTCTAACATTTATTGGATAAATGTAAAAATATTTAACAAACATATGTAATAATTTTTTAGTTATTTATGTTCATTACCCCCATTAAAACGGCTAGGCGTTAACTATTATAATATAATATTATTATTAGTGTGCAACCTAAGATTTCAAAGAAACTCGTTGTTGCGTATTGGGTACGCCATCGAGCATAGCATTCCCTTTAAAGAAATATTAACATTTTATTTACAAATATTGATAAACCTTAGAATGTAATATTATTTGTTTACCTGGGATGTTACATCCTTCCCCCCTTTTAGGAATTGCGTCCTCGCAATTTCCAAATTGGGCATGGAAACTTCATTGAAAGTCCTACATCGGAACAAGAGTCAGTAAAACTATCACTTTAAAAGAAAGGGAGATAAGTAAAAATCTCACCTGAGTTAATCCATACTAGGATTCCATGTAGTAAAATATGGATATATAGGTGAAAAAAAGGGTCATGTGTCTAGGAGAAAGTCAACCACAAGAAAATCACAAACTTGTGATGTGTTAAACGGTATTCGATTCCACAGTAGGAAATGTTAACAGAAAACATTTTTGTTTTAAGTTACTTTTCATTGCGGAATTTATTTTGGAGCTTAACTAAATCATAATGAAACATACATACTTGTCATGTAGACTTTTAACTTTTACTAGATTCCTTAATCAAACTCATATTTTCTCCAAAAGATGAGTATTTAGGAAGACTTGTTCGCATTAAGAGTACTATAATAAACTTCTTGATAATAACCTAATCCACAAAATATTCCCATGTCTTTATATCTCGACCAAAACCAAACAAAAAAGTTTAATACGAGATCAGATAATACCCAAAAAGGATATTTTTTTACAAAAAGAAAAACTACTTGTAATCTCCAAAATTTGTCAAACAAAACCCAAAGTTCAACAAATACCATTTAATAAACATAAATCCATAAAATTCATCAAAGTAAACCAAACTAATATTGAAACCCAAATATCTGAAGGATTTAATCACATAGTCTCCAAAGATAAATCTTAACATTTTTCTCAAAAATAACATCAGTTACTCTTACAGTCTCATACTGAAAAGTAATTAACCTAATCACATATCCTCCATGATAGGCTAATCATTTACATTGATAACCCAAAATCAACTTATGCTTATTTAATAAAATCATCTAACTAAAAATACTCATTCAAAATAACTAGGTACTTCACGTAGTCCAGTGGTAAGCAATAAATATCAGTTGCACTTTTTTTGTGGGTTCGATTCCAACAGCTTCGTTCGACGCGACGGGTTGTCACACGGTCTGCGTGTTGTCTTTTTTCCAAAACTATATAATTCTTAAAAACAACCCCCCAAAAAGAGATAAAACCCTTAAAAATAACTATAACATATTTTAACCACAAAGGTTATCTAATAACTTCCATTTTACAACCCAAAATGTATTAACCAATAATTGCCTCAAATTCAAGGATCATATAAATCCAAATGGTTCTTTATAACAATATCCACAAAAGATAGGATAATTAATCCTTGAATAAAATTTTCGTATAAAAAACATCAGGGTTACTATAAAAATTCTTCTAATGTAACCCCATCATCAAAAGAGACTTAATACATCTAAGAGTTTCACCATCCTAAAATATACCATAACTCTTGAATCTCTTATATGTTGACTTCTTACTCATTCAACATTCTTCATGATACATTAGCCATTCATTTTAAACTTATTCTGAAATACATGTTTCCTACAAACAAAATCATGAATCATATCCTAAGATTCCAATAATAGGAAAACATTTGTTAAGAAATAATCCATACATTTCATTGGTCATTGTCGGTTTCTTCATCCTCAATCGGAATGGGATTAGGTATTGGTAAATGAATATTTGTATGATCTTGGTGACCCCATTCCTGAAACTTCTTCATAGTACACGTGTTTCATAATGACCATGCACACCATATTTAAAACATTCAATTTATCCTTCAGAAATAACTTCTTTCCCTTTCCTAGAGTCAAGTAGATGCTTCCTTTTTCCATGGCAGGTTCTTGCTTTATGACCTTCATTTCCACATCTATAACATCTTTCTGTCCCTTTGAAACATTTTCCTATGTGTTTCTTTCCACATATTTGACACATAGGTTTTTGAACATACTTAACTTTATGATTATTACCTGAACTTCCATAGGGATTTGTTTCTCTCATATACAATGCCATATAAAAATCACTAAGGTTCAGGTGGTCAATCATGACTCCAGATATTTGGTTGAGGATAACCACAAGAGTTCTCATTGCAGCTCCCATATCATTCAGTTGTTCTTTCATAAACCCGTCTCAGTTTTCTTAAAATCCATTGTTACTTTGGTGCCTGCTAGATCCATCTATTTACTAAAAACAAAAAGGTCAGTGTGAATATATCAGTAAAATCATCATATAATAAATAGAAAGATAAACACCAATATATAATTATCCAAGTTATCTCAAACTCATTCTAACTTTAAAAAAAACAATGACTCCATCTAATATACTAACCATTGTGGTAATACACGACTTGTCACTTTTTCTTAAACAACACTCTAACCTCTAAAGTTATCTACACCGAACTTTGATACCAACTATAAGGACCCGACCTAAAACATGACTTATTATTCAATTAAATGAATAATTCACATTGAGGATCTTTTCAGGTTTAGAGTTTTAGAGAATTAGGACATAGCTTTTACATCTCAAAGGTTACAAAGTAGAAAAAACTACTCGGCTTCCATTATTTTCACAAAAATAAAAACACTTGAACAAAAGAGTAATGTCTAGTTCCTTGTTTTAGACGGCCTGACATTTCCTTGATCCCATCCTTAACCCTATTCAACTTTATGTCCTATGAAAAACATTTCAAAAAAACTTTGGATGAGCATAAAAAGCTCAGTAAGGGTTATAGCAATACGAAAAGAAAACACTAGCCCATGTATACATAAGAATAAATGAAATCATACTTTACTCATAATGAATAAGCAATTTAACATACCTCATGAAATCATAAGATTTACGAATAACTCATAGAAATCATAACACATAATGGTAACATGAGGCATTCATAACATTCTTACATAGGGAGTAACCCTCACAGTTACATTTGGAATACCCATCATAGTATATTCCCTAAATCTCTTTGGAGAAACCTTAACGGTTAACTCCTTCACGTTACCCAATGCATTGGAGAGATATATCGGGCTGACCCGCCCTTAGTTTATCACGGAACCACCCATTTTCATAATCAATTCCCAAGAAACAAATCATAATCATATCCCATAACTTAAGAATAATGGAAAGATAACATTCCCACATTGCAATAATAATATAACTTTTTAATATTTTGAAATAATGAATCCATTCTAAAAAAACATTTTTCAAAACCATTTAAAATATTTAATAAAGAGATTTTTGAATGAAAGTGTCCCATTACACTTTGAAGATTTCAACATTTCAAACCATTATTATCCATATAAATAAATCCATAAAATCATTTTTAAAACATGGATATTAATGAGAAACATTTATAAGAATAAATCATTAAAACATTTAAAACGATATTTTACTTAAAGGGTTTTTAACAAAATTACAGACAGTTGAATACAATAATTGAGGAATAACATTTAATCAGAATATTATAATATCATGATAATAAAGTGATTCATGATATAATATTACAAAGGACAGTATATACAACATATAATAGTGAATCTGTGCATAACAACAATGAAGCCTCAATAGAAATGTTAAATGAGATCAAATCAATTATAAAGATGGAATCCTTAAATTAAGGATAAATCAATCTCATAATTATGTGTGAAAAATATAAATACACCCAGAATAAGTGGATACTAAGTGTCAAACAATCAAATTTTATTAAAACATATTCAAAGGATGACATATTCAATAAATACATGTTGAACCAAAAGAAATCGAAATTGGGTTAAGAAGTTCCATGGTTAAAATTCGACAGCCTAACGACGTCACATCAAATTTTAGAAAAAGAGTTGATGTGAGAGATAAAGGGTATCTCATCACTTGGACATAAAATTTACATAAATAAGGATATATAAGAACATATCCCCACATCATAAGATGAAAATTAAAATACATAACAAAAGAAGTCTTTTAAAAAGAGGAGGGTGAAATGTTCCCTTACCGATTTGGGTATCTTTCGAAACGTACACCCCATGGAAGAGGGACTATACAACATTGATGTAAATACTCATAAAAGAAAGTATATTACAAAAAGAGTAGAATAATGGAAAGTACATACACCACTCAAAATGAAATATTGGAAAATGTAGCATGAATCTCACGAAAACACAAAGTGAGATAAAAGTCCCTTTTTAAATTTCGGCAGCCTAACGGTGCCAATTAAAACATCGAAAAATGTATTTATGAGATCAAATAGAGTCTCTCATAATATGAAAATAAAAATTAAATAATGAGGAATATAAAATAACATCCCCAAACATAATAAAGACGATCTTAAAAGAAATGACATAAAATAGAGTACTTAAAAAGAAAGAGAGAGGTAGGATCCCTTACATCATGTCCGACTTGTCTTGTTCATTTATTTATATTCCTGAATAATAAACATTGGTAAATTTATAATTTCTTAAGTTCATTATTTAAAGATTATTATTCAGTTCATATCACATATTATAATTTTATAATAATTGGTTAATAATGTGAGTTCATATCAGACGTTTTTGTCGATGTTTGGTATATGAGTCAAAAATGAACTTGTTTGAGAAGAATCGTCCATGTAGTTATAAGTACATCATCTCCAGAATAGTATTAATGATTTAAATATCATATATATCCAGTAAATATTAATTTTATACTATTCCATAACATTTTGATATAAAAAGAAATGAAATGCACCGTTCATGGAGATGGTAGGCCGAACGTACGCATGAACGCTACTTTCATTTCATTGTCATATTAATGGAATTAAAAATAATTGAGAGATCTATATATATATATATATATATTATAATTAAAGTATAATATATTTGTTATATAGGTCACATATTTTCACTAATTTCATTCTTTATTCATTCCATGTATTTCATGAATGAGTCACATCACTTGAGGGGGCGGTAGTCCGGACTTCCACATATGAAATTATCGCATTTGCACAACATGCAAAGAATAATGTTATGATTTAAATATAAAATACAGAAGCATATATAAAACATAAATACCATATATATCATATATGAAGTACAGTGACATCATAATTTCCACCTTTAAAGGTGTTAAAATAATATTGAACAATCATCGTTTCGTGAGGCACTAATTCTCCATCTACAGAAACAGTATGTTTATTAACCATTAGACGGATGTGTGTGTAAGTGTAGGTCTAATAATTCTTATAAAAATATCCTAGTATATTTAATATATTGGTTTTGTTACAAAATAAAGGAATAAAAAGAGTTTATGGGGTTGGAGAAGCAAAATAAAACAAACGAACATAAGATAAGACATTACCTTTAAATCGTGTAACTCCATTTGGGTTGATCCAAAAGGGTTCCTTGAAGAGCTTTCTTCCTAAGATGAGTCTTAAATGATTAAAAGAGGGATGTGGAGAGATGAAATGGGTAGGTTTTGGCCGATAAAAACGCTTGATAGGTGTGGGTAAGGAGGTAGAGGTGGGGGCCTTTTATAAGAGGAGAGGAGGGGCACTCATGGAATGTCAAGAAATGTTACGTTATTAGAAAAATATTTTCAGATTTTAAAGGTCCCACATTGATATATTTATAGGATAAGGTGATAAGGGTTCTAAATAAACTCATCCAATCGTTTTTTTCTAAGAATAAGTCTTATATTTTACATTATCGTTTCATTTTATTTAAATCATTCATTAATGAGGTAATCGATGCATCATCATTATGTCATAAATAATTTAATATATTTAATGTCTAAAAATTATAAAAAAAATACTATGATGTATGAAATCTTTGTATCTTTCTAATGACTATTTATAGTTCAATAGATCATTTATTTAGACAAAAGTAAAATTATTTTACTTAGGTGCTACATACTTTGGTTAAATTTTCCTTTCTTTAAAAAATATATGATAAAAGGTCACTATCTCACTAAATTGATTCCATGGGGTCCCAAGGTTGGCACAAGGCATCCCATGGTCGTCCAAGACACCACCAATATCATTAGAACAAATTTTGGGGTCATTTTATATTTTTATGATATTATTTTCTAACCCTTAATTACCTGATTACTAATTAAACACGATAATTAAAGATAATTATCGTCGTTACTATTCATAATGTCCAAAAAAAGAGTCTTAATTACATAATATGGACCTTATTATTCCAAATATGGAATCCATTTTATCAAATTCAAAACACATAAATTTTACTAATTAATTTAAAAGTATATCCCGTTGTCAAAACAAAAGACGGGTTTTGAAGAAGTAAAATTTATCAAAAGATTGACTTGTTTTACATCCAATTGAAAAGTGAAATTACTTCCAATGAACAAAATTGTATTAAGTTATAAAAACAAAATTCAATTATACTTTAAAAAAATTTAAAATTACAATCTAAATATATAAATAAATTGGATGAAAAGGCTGTTTTGAATTAAAAACTGAATTTTTCACTATTCATTTAAAAAGGCATTATCAGAAAAATACCAAACAATAACCCTAATCTATATTTGATATTTCAAATTCAGAAATGATGTAAATTTTACCAAATTCAAAACATAGAAGTTTCAT
Organism: Viscum album; assembly: GCA_963277665.1. NCBI lineage: Eukaryota > Viridiplantae > Streptophyta > Magnoliopsida > Santalales > Viscaceae > Viscum > Viscum album. The sequence goes on from OY728144.1 coordinate 400,322,555, forward strand.
TAATAAATTATATAGTTAATTCCCACTATCAAAAACAAATAGCGGGTTTTTTGAAAGCAATATGTATGAAACGTTTGGCACTTATTTATGTCCATTTTCAATGTGAAATTAATTCTAATGACAACCATTGAATTAAATTTTAAAAATATATTCTAATTAAACTTTAAAACCAATTAAAAAGATAATATAACCATATATTTAAATTAGATGAAAATGCAGTTTTGATGTAAAATGCAATATTTGTCACTATTCATTAAAAAAAGGAACATTGTGAGAAACATACCAAAAATTTATCCAAAGTAAATTTCAATGTCCCAGTCATAAAGAATAAGTTTATTTTGACAAATAAAGCTTATAAAATTGTCAAAGCCTAGATTTAAAAAAGGTCCTCCATCAAATGGAGGTAAAACATTCTTTTAAAAATATTAGAGTATTTATTCTTAAAATTGGATTCATTTGGGTTTTAAGCGTCTAACATTTACTGGATAAATATAAAAATATTTAAAAAACATATGAAATAATTTTGTAGTTATTTTTTTCATTCCCTCCATTACAACGGCTAGTCGTTAACTATTATAATATTATTATATTATTAGTGTGCAATGTAAGATTTCAAAGAAACTCGTTGTTGCGTATTGGGTACACCATCAAGCATAGAATTCCCTTAAAATTAATATTAACATTTGTTTCACAAATATTGGTAAACCTTATAATGTAATATTATTTATTTACCTGGGATGTTACACTAACACCTATACTAATTATATTGGATAAGTTTATTTCAACCAAAATAAACCTTATGAATAAACTATTATCATTTTGGTCCACTTGGATTAGATTTGGACATTTATAATTATTTTATTTAAAGAATAGTTAAAAGTGTTAAATTAAATTTTTAATAACTAAACCATTTTTAATATAGGGTTATACATAATATAAATTCAACTATAAATATTCATTAGAAATCTAAAAATATTTCCAACATAATTTTGTTTTATTTATAATTTTTAGACATTAATTAGATATATTTATGACACAATTATGATGCAGTAATTACATTATTAATGAAATATTAAAGAAATTGTCGTTATAAATATTAATATATTTTTAAATTTAGTCTTCTGATGTATTATACGAATTTTACAGGTTAATATGAAATTTTTGGGTTACTTAAATAATTTTTTTATGTGATAAAGTATTTCTGAATTTCAAAAAAACCAAATACTAAATCGTGTCAAAATTTAAATAAATGTGTTTAAAAAAATACTATATTATTAATTAATATAATATTCATAAAAATATGTGTTTTGGAAAAAGGACATAGATAAATTTATATATATCAATAATGAACCACTTGGGGTTTTCATGTATATTTATAGTATGTTTACTAACCAATTATTATAATAATACATGAATACATGTTATAGGTTAAACTATTTATCTAAGAGTTAAATCTAAAATATAAGGTTAATATGGTGACCTAAACCTATTTAAATTTTATTGGTTGACAGATTTCTACAAAGATCCACTTTATCCTTGAAATAAATACTTTTGGAGCCATTATAAACTGATTATGATTGTATAATTAAATAATATTTCAAGATTTCGCTAAAGTGACACTTGACTCTCTTATAAAAGGGTACTTCCCCTTATTTCAAAATTACAGCTCCAAATCCATTTTGATTGGCCAAACCCTACAAAAATATCATCCCAACTACCCTCACTCTGACCTAGAGGCCTTAATTTTATCAAAATTCTATCCTAAGTATCCCTTTTGGTCAACCCAAAAGGAAACATCCGAAGAATATGTAATAATTTCTCCACCTCTTCCAAAGTTCTTCTTTTTATTCCACATCCTATTCCATTCTTGATTCCATAAAAATTTAATAACTCTTGTACCTTATACATACTGTGATGTTATTATAAATATGGTACCACGATATTCATTAATCTATTTATCCTATGAATGAAATGTTTCCAAACGTGCATACGTACGACTTACCATCTCCACGTCGTGGTGTAGTATGTTATTCAAACACTTCATTTTTTGATAGGTATAATAATGAGTATAACTAATGTAAATAATAAATATGACATGTTAATGATTCTATATATATGATATTCCATCCAAATAAATATTATTTCATCATCAATAGAATGATATCGTCGCTTGTGCATACGTATCGATTATCGTTTTCATGATACGATGAGATTCATTTCCGGGTTCCCTATTCAATGATGATTATAAAAATATATATTTTTAAAATGTATGTAATATATTACGTAATAATTCAACTATATTTATATATATATATATGTATGTATGTATGTATTTACATATATATCATTCACTTACTTCTGTTCAATACGATATGAAAAGGAAAACTGTGTTTATGTGTACGTACGGACTACTATCTCCATAAACGGTGTCTTCCATTTAATATATCTATCTATTATACATATTTATATTATTAATATATATGATACATAAATACTTTTTTATATTCTTGAATCATTTCAATCATGATATAAGTTATATGATCAAGAATAACAAGTTAAAACACCTAAGATAAAGAAAGTGATTATTACCTAATATGTTATTTTAACATAGAAACTAATATTAAATCTATAGTATAAATCCCTAAATGAGTCAATTATGATATCATAAATATGAAAATGGTTTGTTTATAATTTCAAAACATACTATGGGCTTTATACAGGAGGTTAAACGTATCCTCATCAAAATGAAATTACAAGGTAAGGGTTAAATCCACAATCACATTATTATCCGTGATTGTTTATGTGTATGTATTTATAGGGAAAGTTTTATCATACATTACCATGTTTCATAAAAATGATTTAAAAATTAATATTTTATGGTTATGTGGAATGGATTCTTTATCAAGATCTATATTTTAAATGTTTTAATGATTTTTTATAAATCTTTTTAATTAATGTCCATGTTTTAAAAATGATTTAAAGGAATTATTTATATGGAAATGGTTGTTTAAAAATCTTAATTCCTTTAAAAAGTTCCAAAGTTGTATGGGAAACTTTGATTCAAAAATATCTTTCAAATTAAATCCTTTATAAATTCATGTATTTTAAATTATTTCACAAAAAAGGATATTTCTCTCAAAGAGTTTTAATGATCATTTTCGACTATGTCAACATCTTTTACTGGATATTATTCTTGATTGAGTCTTATTTTTTATAATAAAATCATCCATACTGTATTGAATGTGTTATGATATGTTTGAATATGGATGTGTTATTTTTATAACATTCATGTTTTATAGTTAACATATTAACATTTCATATGGTAGTTTTCTTACTAATTTTTATGTTATGTTTCAACATTTTAGTATGAGGAATGCATTGGACTTAGTATGTGACGAGTGGAGCCCACTATAGTTCCTCAATGTATCGGTAGGTATCATGAGACAAACTAGTGTCTTGACATAAGGCCCTGACAAAATATTATTTGCAGTATCGGCATGAGGCCTTGACTATGTGGTTATGATGTTCGACATTATTCATTCCATCATTATGAAATTTGCAATTGATATTACATGTGATTATTCGACTAGTATAAAATCCTTGTGAATAAGAAAATGACATTACTTGATTTATCTTTTCCATATTATGATGAACATTATGTTTAAAAGGATTTTGTTTTAGTCATATATATTTTGTTAATTGTTTATGCTTATTTGTGATAGTTTCCGCTATATTGTTATCCTTACTAAGAATCTGAGCTCGTCCCATTCATATGTTTTATTTTTCCCAGGATATGAATAAGTATATTATGATTGATATGTAGGGTTATTATAGTTGAATAATGGAATTCTCAAAGGAATATTTATGTTGTTTTTTATTTTATAAATTGTAAGGCAATGTTAACATATGTAATCTATTTTCCAAGACTACTAAATTGATATGTCCTTCAGGACACAATTTCTTGTAATCATGCCAATGTTATGTAAAAATAGTCTGAATATGGGTATCTAGGGTCAGGGCATTATAGTTGGTGTCATAGGAAGTTTAGAATAAAATATGGAAACTAGATTTAGAAAAACTCTCATTTGAGAACATTACACTATGATAAGATTAGTATGGAAGAATTTCCTAGAAATTTTGTTTTGTAGAGATTTTGTGAGTTTTCAAAGAAATAAATCCATGTATGGATATGATCAGGTAGTGTCGGATCTTGAACAGATGTACCTAGGAGTGAAAAATACAACAAGGAGTTTCAAGCTTATCCCAAGGTATCGGGGTACATGACAATGGGTCTTGCTGCACTCTTGGTTACGACACTACTGGGGGATACGCTTAGTATAATTCACATTTTCTTTACAAACCATTATGAAGGATTTATGAGTAAATACATGTTTAAGGAAAACATTTTTCATGATTATGGATTAAATTCATAAACTGTTCAATTTGTGTTAGGTATTTTACATGTTTGGAATTATTCATTGTGATTCATAGTCTAACCTTGTGTATGATATTTTTTAGTAATGGTTCCTAGTATAAGGATTGAGAACTCTAACAATACACATGATCCAAAGAGTAAGAAAGATCAAACCATTCATGGTCTTAAGAAAAAATTTAGAAGGGAAATAGCCTCCCATGTTTTCTAATCATATGAACAATTATTATCATGTGTTAATAAGAAAATTAAATAATTCTTTGAGTCCTTTGGATTTGAAGGGAAGCCAGAGAATAAAAGGACAGTAGAGAGAAAGTTGGATAATGGGAAGAAAAGAAATAAGGATTTTCCAAAATGTGATAACTATTGAAAGAATCGCCTTAGTAAATTCTTGAAGGTACTGGGAGTTTGTTATAAGTGTGAAGTAAAAGGACACTGAGTATGTGATTTCAAGGGTATGAAAAAGGTCTCAAATGTACTATTATTCATCTATAAGGAGTTGAGATACTACGTGAATCAATGTCACAATCATTAGAGTGTACTACTAATGATGTTGTTGGATAACAATCATGTTATGATACTATTATAGATGAAGAGGAATGGCTAGTATTATTATGTTTTTGTTACCTAATAATGTCTTTTTAATGTTGTATCAATGATATACTAGTTATAAGAATTATAGTGTATATAATGATTGTACTGCAATACTATTTCATTGAGGATTTGAGATTGTGTGGTACCAAGAAAATTGACCCAATAACATGTTAAAATTTTTTGACAATAAATTCTTGAAGGAAAGATAAATCTAAATATTGTCTTGATACTAAGGTATTGATTTTGGAATAAGATATTATTAATTTGGATAAATTATATTGGATATTATTGACTCCCTTGGAACTTATTAAATGTTTGTTTATTCCATCATTATTTGAGATTACAAAATTTTTTGCTTTAAGGAGTATATCCAAAATTATATTTTTTATAGAAGGAATAAGGACTTACATACATATTCAAATATGGGTTTTTGGTAATTTATTTTATCACCACATTCTATGAGAATACACTATGAAGGTATTAACATGTATATTATGTGACATTCCTTATAAATTTTGGACTGTGAGTTCGGATAGAAGTAATGTGGATAAGTCTAATGGTTCCAATGGATTAAGAATAAAATTGGATACTATTTTTATGGTTAAATAATTTCTTAAGGTTATTTTTGGATTATTATAAAAAGGACAATCTGGAGGTTCGACGATAACTAGTTGCATTCGGAAAGGCCGCGAGACTTGAACCCACAACTGAAGGGAGATAAGGTTGCATCACCTACCACTAGCCTATGTGATGTCATGGATTGTATAATGTAGTTTTTTTTAATGTTCAAAAATTGGAATTATAAATTCATTTATTTTGGAACCCTATATGATTAAAATAAATAGAATATTGTTTCACTCTATTTTCTTTTGGAGTGAAAGATGAGTTGGTAGAAATTTGTTAATGGATGGAACTCTACTTGTCAAGTATTATTTCTTCTTATTTTATAGAGAATTAATTCTTAAACATTAAGGAAAGGATCTCAAAACCAAAAATGTTTAAATCTAATACCTTATGTTTTGTTGAACCGATTTTATTCTTTCTCATCATAAACTTATGGCTTTGAAGCCCAATATTTTCCATTTATTATTCAATTTTTTGTGATTGATGTCCTCAATAAATACCTATAAATATTTACATTTTCATCAATTTATGTGTCTATAATTTCCACACATTTTCTTCTATTTGATACCGTAATTTGGAGGAGACTTTTTCATTTCCCTTTCCCTCTTATTAAGACTAAATTTGTTTAACCCTATTTCCGATAAGGGTTTTCCACAAAAGATATGATGTATTTTTAAACATATATTTTTGAAAAATAATTTCAAATAGTTATCAAGAAATTTATTTAAGGAGGGGAGAGTGTAACACCCTTGTATTTCGTACCATGTTGTCTCTTTAATGTAATTCAATAGCTTGCGCTACACGCAACACCGAGTTCAAGGGCACAATGACTTACCAAACTAGCGGTTCAAAACACGGATATGAATAGTATTTACTACATTATTAATTTTATATAATTCAGATATTTTTAACATCCATATTATGTGTTTCTTAGACATAATATTAGAACAAATTAAAATTTTCACATAACTGAAGTATTTTAAAAAAATCAACTTTACTACCATTTAATGGATAACCATTTTTAATCCAATATTTTACACTTTTATATATTCAATTTGAAAAAATAAACTTCTTATTTAGAATCAGGACATAAAAATTTAGTTTTCTTAAATTTTTTGTGTTTTTCTAATAACTTTCATATTTCGATGAATAGTAAAAAAATACTAAATTTTAATTGAAAACATATTTTTTTAATCAAAATAATTTATAGTGTTAAATTATATATTTGAATGGTTTTTATGTAACATTATATTATATTTTTATCATTTCATCCAATATAGGTCATTGAAAGTAATTTTACATTTAAATAAGACATAAACACATATCAATCTTTGGATAGTTTTTATTTCTTAAAAACCCGTTTTCTGGTTTTGACCGCATGAATTAATTTTAAATTAATTAATTCAACTCTTATGCTTTGAATTTGGTAAAAGAGACATCATTTTTTTATTCAGAATATCAAAATTATCTTAGGTTGAATTTCTGTATTTTTTTGAAAACTTCCAATTTTTGAAGAATACTGAAAAACAGTACCTTATTATTTAAAACCGACTATTATTTTAATAATTAGTTTTTTATTTAAATTTATTTTATATTAAAAATAGATAAATAATACCTATATTATTTCAATGTAATGCACTGGAGTAATTTTATAATAATATTACATATATAAAATTTTATTGAATTTTGTAACGTCTTTTACCCAGTTTCTAGGCACATTTGCATATTTTAATAAAACTTAATTTTAATGGTTATATGAATTGAATTTAAAATATTTTAGAGACATAGTTGATATATTTATGTAAAATTTGGTTTAATAGGATGAATATAATTTTGGTGAATTGTAACTTTTGAATTTTATTTACCACAGTTAAAAGTAAATATTTTAATTAATGAAAACTATTATATTATAATTACCATAACACATGTAAAAATTCTATTAGATTAGTTTATTTAGACCAAAATAATCCTCAGGAATAAAATATGATCATTTTGGTCCACTTGGATTAGATTAGGGCATTTATTATTATTTTATTTAAAGAAGAGTTAAAAGTGTTAAATTCAATGTTTAATAACTAACCCATTTTTAATATAGGGATATACATAAGATAAATTCGACTATAAATCTTAATTAGAAATATACAAAATATTTCGACATAATCGTATTTTTTTAATATTTTTAGAAATTATAGAATTAAATTTAATTATGAAACAATGATGATGTAGTAATTACCTTATCAACGAACGATTAAAATAATATATATTATAAAAATTAATATAATAGTAAATTGAGACTTTTGATGAATTAAATGAATTTTATAGGTTAATTTGACATGTTAGGGGTGATTGAATGAAATATTTCCAAGTGATAATGTTTTTTTTACTTAAAAAAAACAAAATACTAAATAGTGTCAAAACTGACATAAATGAGTTTTTAAAACAAATACTATATTATTAATTGATATAATTTTCATAAAAATATGTGGTTTGGCAAAATAACATATATAAGGTTATATATATAAATAATTAACCAATTGGGATTTTATTTTCTATTTATAGTTTATTTATTACCCATTTTTTATTATGATACAAGAATATATGGTAAAAGATAAACTATTTAACAAAGTGTTAAATCTAAAAGAGGAGGTTAATATGGTGACCTAAACCTATATAAAACCTATTTTATGAGAGTTTGTTGACCTAGCCCCACATTATACTATAACTAAATCATTTTGGAGCCATTATAAACTGAATATGATATTATAATAAAATAATATTTCAAGTTTTTTCTAAAGTGACCCCACCTCTCTTATAAAAGGGTACTTCCCATTATCTCAAAATCACACCTCCATAGCCATCTGGTTCGGCCAAAACCTACTCAAATATCTTCCCAACAACCATCAATTCGACCTAGATCCCTTATATTGATTCTAAAACTAACATAAGGTGCCCGTTTGATCAATTCAAAAGGAAACACCAGATGAAGAGGTAATAATTTCACCCCCTCTTTCAATGTTCGTTTCTTCTTCCACTTCCTCTTTCATTGTTGTTTCCTTACCAAAATAATAACTAAAGTAAATTATAAATACTTTTATGTTATTATAAATATGTTAAAACCATATTCATTAATCTATATGTCCTATGAATGACATGTCACCATACATGTGTATGTACGGATTACCATCTCCACGTCGTGGTGTAGTTTGTTATTCAATCAATTTATTATTTGGATGGGTATAATAATGAGTATAACTAATTTAAATAATAAATATAACATTTTAATGATTCTTTATATATGATATACAATCCAATTACATACTATTTCACCATCAATAGAATGATATCTTTGCTCTTGGGTATGTACGGCTTAACGTCTCCACGATGCGATAAGATTAATTTCCACGTTCACCAGTCAACGATAATTATAAAAATATATATTATTAATAAGTATGTTATATATGAAATAATAATTATATTGAAAATTTATAGATATATATATTTATGTATTTACATATATCTAATTTAATTATATCTGTTCCATACGATATGAAAACAGAAACAACGTTTATGCGTATGTACGAACTACCATCTCCATAAATGGTGTCTTTCATTTCATAAATCTATCTTTTATACATATTTATATTCTGAATATATATGATACCTAAAAAATTTATTATATAATGATATCAATTAAATCATAATATAAGTTATACGATGAAGAATAACATGTTAAAACATGTACGATAAAGAAAATTACTATTACTCAAAATGTTATTTCAACATAGATATTAATATTAAATGGGAATTATAAAGCCATAAATGAATCAAGAATGATATCATAAATATTAATATTGTTATTTTATAATTTTATAACGTACTATGGTCATTATAAAGGAGTTTATACAAACCGTCGACCAAACGAATGTACAAGGTAAGGGTTAATTCCCAAATCTCAATATTATATGAGATTGTGTATCTATAAGTATTTACTGGGACATTTTTTTCATACTTGTCTAGGATTCATATGAAATTTTTTCAAAATGAATATTTTAAGGTTTTGTGGAAGGTCCTCTTTATCAAGATCAGTATTTTAAATGTTTTAATGATTTGTTTTTATAAATCTTTTTAATTAATATATAGGTTTCAAAAATGATCTTCAGGATTTAGTTATATGGACATGATTGTTTTAAAATGTTAATTCCTTTTAAATGTTTCAAAGTTGTATGGTACAATATTATTCAAAAATATCTTTTAAATAACTTCCTTTACAAATGAGTGACTTTTAAAAAAACTTCACAAAAATGGATATTTCTCTCAAAGAGTATTACTAATCATTTTCAACTATGTCAACATCGTTTAATGGATATTATTCTTGATTAAGGTTGATTTATTATAATAATAGTTTCCACAATGTATTGAATTAGTTCTCATAAGTTTAACTGTGGATGTCTTATTTTTATACCATTCATGTTTTATGGTTAATGTATTAAAATTTCATATGCTAGTTTTAATATGAATGTTTCTATTATATTTGAACATTTTCATATGAGAAATGCATTGGACATTGTATATAAAGGGTGGACCCCATTATAACTCCTTGATGAATTGGTAGGTCTCACGAGATAAACTAGTGTCTTGTAACAAGACTTTGAAAAAAATCTTATTTTTGGTCTTGGCACGAGGCCTTGACTATGTGGTTATGATGCTCGACATTATTCATTCCATTGTTATGAAATTGTCTATTGATATTACAAGTGATTATTCGACTAGTAAAATATGCATGTGAATACATAAATGGAATTTTTGTTTTATCTTTCTATATTATGATAATGTTTATGTTTAAACGGATTTTTTTGTATTATACATTTCCTTAAGAGTTTATTCTTATTTATTATAGTTTCTGCTATATTTTTATCCTTACTGAGCATCAAAGATCACCCGTTTCTCATTTTTTATTTTTCCCAGGATGTGAAGAAGTGTATTATGATTGATATGTATGGTTATTCTAGGGAGATAATGGTGTTATTAAAGGATTATTAATGTTCTATTTTATTTTAGAAATTGAAATGTACCGTTCATATATGTAATCTATTTTCCAAAATTGCAAAAATGATCAGACATTCGGGACATTATTCCTTGTAATCATGCCAATTTTATGTAATAATTTACCGAATATGGGTAATTGGGGACATGGCATTAAATTTGGGGATCACATGACATGTGTGTGATTTATGTTTTTTAAAATTTAGGTTTTTGGAATGGAAAGGGGTTTGGATATTGATGGTGTTGGTGAGAACCTATATGGTGCTTTAGCAAATATATTATTTGTGTAATTTTACATATCTAGATTGAATATTTTATTCTTGGTGTGAATATTCATGAAAATAGAACATGTGTGTGGCACATGTTTCACCTAATCCTATCATATGTTGAAAGCATTGTGAATTCGGATGGAATGGGTCTTTAGTGTTGTAGGGAAGTGTAAGGGTTTGTGGTTAATAATTTATATTAGCATTTTCAATATTTGAAATACCTCGATTATCTTATAAATTTTGATCATGGTATCTTTATATTAACAAGATTCCATCTAGATAAAAACCATTAGATAATTTTGAGGGAGGAGACCTAGTGCCACTAAAGAATGACTTGGACTAGGCCCGTGGGGGAGGAAGTGGGAATGATCCATAATTAGATGATATTATGAAGAAATGCTATCCACTATACATATGGGACATAGGGTAGTTATTAGATAATTTGATTATGGTATGGTTAATGTATGTTATCCAAATCATTGACCAAGAATCTTAGGGATCCAACCCTTCTATATAATATCTATTATGGGAGTTATAGTCACAACACCATCCTTTTTCCATGGATATGGATAAGATAGGAGTTGAAATAATTTATTTAGTTATTATAGATTCCTTCTTATTAGATATAGATGATTATAGGTATGATAGTAAATCATGAAACACAGAAGACTATAGGACCAATAGGACAATAGTGGAGCATATATATATTGGAAGGTTGACATGATGGTTATAAATGGATTGAATTTTAGGTGATGTTAATCATGAATTTCATTTATGAGGCATTGAGGGTATATAAGGACCATGTTTTTATATAAATGCTTCATGGGGATACATTGGTTATGAATTACAATGGGTGGATGATTGATAGAATTTGGTTTGTGTCGATACAGGTGAGATATGGGGTAACCAAGGAGTAAAAATATGGGTATGGGTTATAGTATGATATTATAGTGAATAAAAACATCTTCATGTTGATATAATTTTAAAATGTGGTGAACTGGGAATAGATAGAAGAGAAGAGGAAGGTGGTGGGAGGAATTCTGAAGTAGTTTGTGGTATAGTTCAAGAATGATAGGGGAGATCAGATTATCTAGATACAAGGACATGAATTGGCCCAGTTGGTTGTTCAAAGATGAATTTTGATGATACCAAAATTTTGTGGGTCATCAGCTAAATGTTTTCATTGAATAAATGAAGGGAATATGAATGACTTGTGTGATCTACTAATGAAGGTGTTCTTAGAATACATCCAAATGGGACATTTTTAGTGGTTTGTGGGAAAATATTAGAGAAATTTTGGGTTCATTGATCAGAATATACCCATTCATTTTAGGTAGGACTATGATATCTATCGGGAGACAGAATTTAGTATATGAAAATGTGTAATAGTTGATATAGTGGATGGGATATACAACTATGGTGTAAATGGATGACGATGTGTGTGTCCCCATATGTAGAATATGTATCTTGTAGTTAATCACCATGTAAATTTTATGTGATGGAGATAATGTTTTCCATACATGTTAGGGAGAAACTAATATGTAAAGGTATTCTTCTAGAATACTAAATTATGGTTTTGTTAGATGGATACAAGTGAATGAAATGTGTAAATGATAAATAGTATAAAATTATGTTGGTTGAGGTTTTGGAATTAGGTTTTATTCAATACGAAGTTCTGTACAGGTATGATGTGGGGGGATGCTAATTTATTATTATTGTGTAATACATGAGACCATATTATAGATGGTAAAAACGAAACCCTAAAATTATTACAAAAGGAACACTCTATAACCTCATTTTCTATTTCATTAAGTCTCCATGGTTTACTATATATATAATGGGAACGAAATTTGGTTTCTTCAAATATATTATGGTCCTTTAGCAAGGAAAACCTCTTTCACCGAGTATCATCATCCTCAATCAATATATTCTATATAGTAATCTGAAATTTGTAAAAAAAACAATGTGATCTAGTATCCTTATAGAGTTTAGTATGGGATTAAGGGGATATTAAATTTCTTTTTATAGAGAAAATGTTATTATGTATCGATGAAAAAAGTAACTCTATTCAAATCATCAAACTAATCCTAAATTCTTACGATTGTAGGAGTGTAATACACATTTAATAAATACGAGTATTGAAATTATTTATAAATACTATTCTAGATGTCGCTCTATGTTCATTTAGGGAATGAAAGGATTTTAAAAAATAATAATTACTTATGGAATATCATAGTGCCCTCCATTCCAACTGATGTGTTTTAATTGACCACATTGATGATATTTGAAAAAAATACTGTAATGATTTCAAATTTTAAGATAATATTTCCCTAATTTTGTGGGAATATCAATTTAGTTAATAGATTGAAGGATTCTATCCAAATTAATTTTCTTTCAATTTTTTATACTACAAATATAGTTAATAATAATAATTAATATACCATCAAATCTTTAATTTTGGATTATTTTCAATAGGGGTTCCATCATTAGACCAGCTGCGCTATCTAGGAAAATCATGTTAATGAGAAGGGAATCAATCGCAATATAATATATAAAATTATTTAATTTATATAGGATAATATTACTTTATATAAAATTTTGGGGCGCTCTTTTTATAATATTTTTATCAAGTAGAAATATGGATCTTCTTTTGTTTTTTGAATTGAGTGATTCACATGATACCATCTATGGCATGCGATGCGGGATAATATCTAATTAATACATGATAAATATCATAGGATTATTAAAAGATGTAGTGATTCCATAGGGGTAGATAATTGTGCTGACCTCCCACTATAATTCACTGGAATCCCAACATTGGATCTAGGATTTGGGTTGGCCATAACCTTTCTTCATCTCATGCAAACATTCCTCAAGGATGAACAAAAATTCCTTTTTTAAAAAATAAAATGGTCAATGACACTGATTACTATATTTTCCAGCCATCCTCATCAGTAGGATTCATGTAGGCATCATTTTGGGGGATGACCCATGTTTCAAATCCTCATTAAAACCAAGCCAATAACCTTCAGTAAGAAAAATACAACAAACATAACATTTATATTTGCATTCATAAAAATTATATTGTCACCATGTTTCTATATGTCTAAAGGAAATTAATTCAACTTGCCTCAAAGTTCCTATGACACATGATTGTAAGTTCTAAATTAGTTATTCATATATTCTTGAATGTGATTTGGCCCACTATATATGAAATTTTATTAGGGTAATTTTTATTACTTATAATATGTTGATATTTTCTATAATCATGTTTTAGTCTTTTTATAATTTCTGTAATTAATGTTCAAGGCCAATGTATCCTCTATGCGATAGGTTATTCGATGATATTGGTCACTAAAAATTCATTATTCCATAAAATACTCATTCCTAGGAATGCATACCTCAAATAAAAAATCCTTAATCAGGTCTAATCACTCTAAACACTCTTTAAGGATGCTATTATATCTCATGTTGTCATGAAAAAGATCCGTAATTATTTTTTAGTTAGCAACATGAATTAACCAAGGTCCATAGGAACAAGGGTTTTCTAGAACGTTATTAGGAAATGATTGAAAAATAAAAATTATTGGATCATATATCCTATGTATTATCCATGTAGACGTCTTATTTTTGATGGGTGTGCTTTAATCGTCATGGATATTTGGCATAATACAATAATAGAACTTCTCCTCAAGAGGAAGCCTAATCCATGTTCTTTGGTATCTGTCTTTGTAAGTCTAACAATATCACATTATCCAATATTGAATCTGACTCTTCTAATCGTTTAAAATATCTTTTGTTCCATTACCATAGTCATTGGAGCATCATATATACCATATAGAAATATCAAATTATGGTTTCCTCAATCATAGAGATCTTGTATACTATGCAAGTGGGAAATAATGTTGTGGATCTTCAAGATTCAAAAGTTTACAAAGTAGTATAATTGAAAAATTTTATGATTTTAGGCTCTTTTTATAGAGATTTTATAAATATATTCCAAAGGTATTACCTTTGTATTTATCATTTTATACCCCTTATTTCCTTCTCCACATTAACCTCCTTATATACCTCCTTTTACATAATAATAAAAATTCATATTTTGATTACTAAAGAGAATTTATTAATCATTTGTTTTAACTATTAATTTTTAATCTGGATCTAAAAAATTTAACATAATAATTTGATGAAACATGCCAATTTTATATTAAGATGGATTTTTTTGTAGGTTTCCAAAATAATTGATTTTAAAGTGAATAACACAATTACCATTTTGTTTAAAATAATAAATATTAATAAATATTTGGGATATAGTCATAAAATGAAACTCAAAACAACCTTATATATGTAAAAATATTTTTTATAATTAATTCAATAAAATTTATAATTTCTTTTTTATTTTATAAATGTCAAATAATTATGTTAAAACTTCAGTTATATTTTTCACTAAAATGGTTTTAATGATTTATATATATACAATTTTAAAATAAACATATATAACCATTATAAATTTAATACTGTTAAATGATTTTAAGATTCAGAAACATTAATTGTAGATTATATAAAATGAAACAGTTTATTTTTATGAATAAAGGATAAATTTGAAGGGAAAATACCAGTTACCGCTAAAAATTTTAAAATGATAAAATAGTAAAATATAATGTTATAGAGTTCAAATAAAATATAAAAAAATGTATAATTTAATAGAATAATTTTACTAGACCTTATAACTTCCCAAATCCATTATTTACTCAACTTGGGAGCCACTTTTCTTGAGAGATACTTCCCATTGTTAAACATTTATGTGTATATAAAAAATGACATCCCTGTTTACTTATAACATGGTCCTCCCACAACCCCTTAAATACCAGTCCTCAAATTATGTTTACTATAAAAATAGTACCAATTGTCATTCCACATGTTTATTATATTTCTTCAATTATATTCTCACTGTAAACTTTTATATTAAGCCCTCTATTTCCATGAGATCCTTAAAGGGAATCTCAAAGGGATAAACGTGAGTACTCTCTTTTACATGAATTATTTAATTTCTATAATGACATTATAATTATAATTTTATAATCAATATATTTTTACCTAATTTATAGTTATATAAATATTATGTTATTTTATGAGAATAATAATTATCCACATTTCCCCTTTTCTATAGGAAAAATAGAAATGTGATTCGTATGTACTTGCAAACTACCACCACTATTATGCAACATGTTCCGTTCTCCATCACTATGTAACATGGATGATAAAAAAGGAGCAATTATTAATTAATTTTTATATATATAACATGTTTGGGTTTCTTATATAAAAAACAAAAGTACTTTTTCTTTTGGTTCTTAATAAAAAAAATCATCATCCATGGCTACGTGCAAACTATCGACACGCTATAAAATTTTATTATATTTTTTTCATGAAAAACTTTTATGGATTGAATTAATAATCGGATTTAAAAATAAATATGATTTATATTTAAAAAAATAATGGGTTTTAATGTAAATTCAATAACCTATTAACACAATAAGTTATAAACAATCATTATAAAATTAATAGTCTTAAATAAGAATACTAAGAGGAAAACATATTTATTCATAATATATAATATTAACATATCAATTAATTATTACTATTAATTATAATTATAATATATCAGAATAATAAACAATTAATAAGATTATTGCACTTTTGGTATAATATTATTATAAATAAACCTCATCCAAAATATTAATTTAAGCAGGGTTTGTTCGTGTTTGGGTTAATTTGACCACCTACCAGAACAATACTATGAATTTTTATAATTAATGATTATGGGAACATAATTACTAGTTTAATATTATATAAATTAACAAATAATTATTATTTATTAGTTTTGGATACATTAAATTAGAATTTAATTAATTAATTAAAAAACACCATTTGATCATTAAGAATCACCAAAATGTTTTTTATTGATTTAATATTCAAGGATAAATAATAAAACACCTGTAAAGGGATTTACAAAATTTTAAATTGTTAAAAATAGTCACAATTATTAAATTTAATTATATTTTAATGATGAAATTTTTAATAATAATGAATACATATACCAAAATTATGGAGCTAGTTTAGACAATCAAAGTATAAACACTTAATGTGTAAAAATAAGTTAAACAATTAAGTATAAATTATATAGAGAATGACTATATATAAAGATTATAAATGAAAATGGATAAAATTAAGTATGTTAACTATGTTTTTTAGATATTTATTTTTTTAACATAAGAGGTTACATTATGTTCATGGAAGTCAAGACATTATGAAAGGGATTTCCATCACAAATTTCTCTAATTGAGAAATATTTTGTATTTTGCACCTAATTTAATCTATACTAGGTATATAATATCTATTTGAGGTTTTAGATCATTTTATTAATTTTATTCGTAATATTTTAATATTAATTTTTATCTATATGTTTTAGGATGATTTTATGGAATTTCTTCCAAATACATAAGTGTTTCTTTCTCTCTCAATTTTCATTAATTTGGAGTCTTTCTATTTTAACCACATATTTCCTTTTGTTTGTTTCATAAACATACATATAAAAATTATTACCATACTCATCATGAATTTTAAGGTATTTAAAATTATATATTTTTATCCATCCAATAAATTATTTTGATTCAAGATGTTCCAAAAACATTCAAAAAACTAATTATTTAACAATATGAAAAAACCATACTATGCTTTGGTAATGTAAGTTTTTGTGTTTTTCCCAAGAAAATAAATCTATATATGGATTCTAGAAGTTGGATGCGTCTATAAAAATGGACTAACCTATTAGTAATTACCAAAAAAGGTATTTCTGATCATTGACTCAATCAACACTCGGATGCATGACTGGTGGGATATAGACTACACATCTAGTTAGAAATGCATATAGATATGATTTTTAATATTATAATTCATTGTATGAACCATGATAAAGGGTTTTCCTTCATTTTACTTGGGATCCTATAAATCAAAACTATCGATCCCAGTGATTATCTTCCATGGATAACTCAAAAAATTAAAATTACCCTTAAAACTATATTAATTTGTTAAGGGTACTTCCAATTAATTATATAAAATCAAATAGATTTTATATTGATTATGGAATGTTATCCTATAACTCTACATTATACCATGGATTGGGTAAGTATTTTCCCCATATTTTTCTATATTCAAATAACCATTTTTATTCATCAAGAGGTTCTTTAAGGATTTGAATGAAACGTCCTACTGAATCATATTGTGAATAAATTATACATTATCCGGTGAAGACTCAGCCCTATAATTATATACCCTCTTGATGCATCAATGGGTCTCATAAAAAAATAACTTTGGTTTTAGTGTAAATATATCCATATATCAGTAAAATGTCATTATATAAGGCCATAAAATGATGTTCTAATGTCCCACATTATGCATTAGATTTGTATAAGATCAATTATTAATGTTATTCATCATTTTATTTAATGGTTTAGATAAAACATGTTTTTAGTTTCAGTTGATTATGGATTCATGAGTTTTATTTATTCTGATGATATAATTTCTTCCATGTTTATGTTATGATAGATTACTCAATTTTCTAGTCCATAAAAAAGCATACTATATCACCCTAATTTTTTCTATTTCCTTAAGAAATTTAGAGGGGAACTATGTGTAATATTCATGGATATTATAAAAGGGATACAAATGTTCTCACAATTCTTTCGTCCCACATCTTGTGTTTTTAAATTTAATTTATATATATTCACATAGTATTACAGGACTACAAATCCATTGGATCATGTATTAACTCATGTATTATGGACCAATAATATAATATATCTATTGGATCAAAGTTTATAGAGACTACACTCTTAATATTTGTATTACATAACGTTTAGTAAGATCCTTGGGGACTAGTTTTATAGGTACAAATTAAGATGGAATTATATTTATGAAGTGTCTCAATATATCCAGTGAACATTGTAGAAAATATAATAGGAATTTTATTTAACAATTCATTATCATGCTCTAATTACATGTCTTGAATTTTGTATATAAGTAAACTAACATAAGGACTGAAATTCATTGAAGCACACATAGTATTGGTAGGGATGTTCCTGCCATGAATGTAAATGGGATTTCTATTTATAAAGGGGATATACAATCATTTGTTTTATAAGGTAATATTTTACCTATTATAAATTTTATATACCCCCTCTAGCAGATAACCATACTAAATTATGGGAGAATATAAAAAGAATACACTATATATGTATATGGTAATTATTAAGAATATAAAATTTTCCCATTTTATATAAATACATTGACATATTTCCATAGTAATTATGTATTTTTCCACCTGATCTTCATTTATAATTTTCCATTAATATATTTTCTAATTAAACACCTATATCTAAAACCTCTCTATATAATGGAACCAGTGCAGTCAATGGAGTTAAAAAATATATTGTATTGTATTTTTGATATGGTATTTATAGTCCCAGGTATTTCTCTATGGGACACCCCTATTTTATTTCTGAATAGGAGGTATGGGTATGATATTTTCTATTAACTATTGGGATAAAAATTCCATTAGTATAAATAATATGTATCATTTTCCAGACATATAAGACTAATTTGATCAACTTTAATGAGCCCAATACATTTTAAATATTGAAATTCTCTATAGTTGTAACGCCCCGACCCCAGCTACCCAGAGTCGGTGCATTATTACATAACATTGGCATGATCACAAGAAAGATCAAATCTCGAAAGACCGATTGGTTTAGTAGCCTTGGAAACACTAGATATATTCATAAGTTTTACATTACATCATAAAATCAAAAACTACTACAACAACATAATGTTTCCACAGTCCACACTACAATCCCCTCATAATATCCCTGCAGGTCATTCATAACTTACATCTTCACTTCCTGGGAAAAATAAAACATAGAAAAGGGGTGAGCTCAAATGCCCAGTAAGGATAACAATATAGCGGAAACTTTCATCAATAAGAATAAACATTTAAGGCAATGTTTAACTAAAACAAAAGCCTTTTAAACATGAAATTTCAACATGGTATGGCATAAATAAAATGAAATAATGCCATTTACTTATTCACATGGATATTCCACTAATCGAATAATCACATGCAAAAATAAATAACCACTTTCATAATGTTGGAATGCATAATGCCAGACTATCATAACCACATAGCCAAGGCCTCGTGCCAAGACTACAAATAAGATTTTGTCAAGGCCTTGTGCCAAGACACTAGTTTGTCTCATGAGACCTACCGATGCACCGAGGAGCTATAGCGGGCTCCACCCGTCACTTATTAAGTCCAATGCATTCCCATATGAAAAGGTTTAAACATAACATAAAAATTCGTATTAAAACTAGCATACGAAATGTCAATAATTTCACCATAAACTATGAATGGTATAAAAATAGCACATCCACAGTCAAACATATCACAAAACCTTCAATACAATATAGAAGTTTTGTATCATAATAAATCAACTTCAAATAATCTTAAAATCCATCAAAGGATGTTGACATAGATGAAATCAAAATTCTTTTTAAAGAAGTATCTCCTTTTATTTTGAAATCATTTAAGATCCATATAAAATAAAACATTTTCTTTGAAAATATTCTTATAAGCTTGTATGGAAAGCTTCGACGATTTTATAACGGCGGAAAATAACCGCACCCGCCGTATAAGTTAAAAAAAACATTCTTACCTCAATTCTGTCGAAAAGGTTAAAAAGGACCTTGTTTTGAAAACGACGGAAAGATTCCTTTATAAACCTCTTATAAAAAGTCAAACAAGGGTATAAATGACTTTAACCCATATTCTTGTAAATAGTAAAAATGTTTTGAAATACATTTTGAAGAAACATGGATGTGGATGATAACGAGATCCCAGTAGATTATTACGTATAAACAACCTCGGATAAAGAAGAGATTGTGAAATAACCCTTACCTTGTACTTTTCCTTGGTTGGGGTAGGTTAACCTCCTGTATAATGGTGAAATAATTGTTATTAAATTATACAAGAATCATATATATTAATATGATATCATATATGATCTTTTAACATTGATTTATTAATAATATCTTAGAATTATCATCGTTTCGGGTGTTAACTTACTCATTTTCTTTTATATGTTTTGTTACATAAGCCATGTTTGTTGTATCTTATTCATATCCAGAATGATATCAAGTCCTTAAACATCATTTTTAAATCATAAAATGATAATTATACTTGAATGGATACGATGGAGAATGAATCTCATCGCGTTCGTGGAGACGGTAGTCCGTACGTACGCACGAGCGACAATATCATTCTTTTGATATTAAAATAATATATAAATGAATGGTATATCATATATACAGAATCATTAACATGTTATATTTATTATTTACATGAGTTACACATCATTATTATACCCATCCAAATAATATTATATTGAATAACAATTACACCATGACGTGGAGACGGTAAGCCGTACGTACGCACGTATGGTGACATGTTATTCAAAGGGTGGATAGAATACTGAATATGGTTGTACCATACTTATAATAACATCACAGTATATGTGAGATACTGGAGTTATTATTTTAGAATGGTAAGAACAAAGGAAGAAGAAGTGGAAGAAGAAATGAACTTAGAAAAGGGTGGTGAAATCATTACCTCTTCTTCGGGTTCTTCCTTTTGATTTGATCAAAAGGGCTCCTTAGGTTGGCTTTCTGATCAAACTAAGGCCTCTAGGTTGTAGTGAGGGATGTTGGGAGATTATTTGGGCAGAGTTTGGCCGAACCAAAAGGCTTTTAAGGTGTGAAGAAATGAGAAGGAGGAGTGCCCTTTTATAAGAGGGGTGAGGGGCACCTTTGGAAAAGCTAGAAATATTAATTTATAATAAATTCATATTCGGTTTCTAAAGGCTCAAAAGTTGACTATTCAAAGGATGAGGTGGGGATAGGTCGAAAAAAACTCATCCAATAGAATTTAGACAGGTTTGGGTACTTATATTAACCTTATCTTTAAGTATTAACTCTAAGTTAATTAGTTTCACTTTTACAATGTCTCTTTGTATTTTTATATATTATGGTTAATAAACTTACTATATACATCCAAGAGACCCCCAAGTGGTCCATTAATGATTAACCTATCATAATATAAGTCTCTTGGCCGAACCTTAGATTTTTAGGAATTTAATATCAATTAATAATATAATATTTGTTTTAAGAACTCTTTTATGTCAATTTTGACACTATTCAATAGTTGATTTTTGTGAAACTCATAACAGATTGATTACTTCGAACAAAGTCAATTAAATCAATCCTAATATATCATATTATCCTAGAAAATTATTTTAATTCATTAAAAGTTTCATATTATATTTATTTGGGTATTTATAATATCAATTATTTTAATTTTTCACTATTATAGTAATTACTGCATCATCATTGTGTCATAAATAAAATAACTTATTTAATGTCTACAAATTATAAATAAAATATCATTATGTAGGAAATCGTTTTATCTTTCTAATGAATATTTATAATCTAAAATCCAACATGTATAACCCTATGTAAAAATTGTTCTTCTAAAAGATGTAATCTTATGCCATTTTTATTTTTATTTTAACTTTATTAATATAATGTGTCCCTACCACATACAAGTGGCTCCAAGGGGTCCCCAAATTGACCCAAGGATGCCCATGGTCGGGTATGTGTCCACCAATAAGGTTAGGACACGTTTTAGGGTAATTTTGTATTATTATAATATTATTTTTTTAACCCTTATTTACCGGATTTACCCTTTAACCATGGTAAATAAAATATTTACCGCAGTAATTATTCAAAATGTCTAAAAATAAAAGTTACCTATTTATACAATTTGAACATCCTGATTCCAAATATGGAATCCATTTTCCTAAATTCAAAACACAGAAGTGGCATAAATTAATTTAAAATTAATTCCCGCTGTCAAAACAAAAAGCGTGTTTTTAAGAGATAATAACTACCAAAAGATTGACACTTGTTTATGTTCGGTTTAATTGTAAAATTATGTCCAATGACCAACATTATATTAAATGGTAAAAATATATTCTAAATATACTTTAAAACCACTCAAATTCATAATTTATCACTATTAATTATTTTGATTAAAAAGTTGTTTTTAATTAAAATTTAGTAATTTTCACTATTCATCAAAATATAAAAGTTATCCGAAAAGTACCAAAATTTCACCCTAGGATAATTTCGATATTCCGAATCCAAAAATGAAGTCCATTTTGAAATATAAAATATATATGATTTCAAAAAGTAGGTATTACTATTTACAACGGCTAGTTTAATTAGTTGTGGTGTGTGTTAGAACTCGAGGTTGCGTACAACACACGCTATCGCATTATTCGAAGGGAAACGTACCGTAGAAGCTTGGGGTGTTACATTCTCCCCTCCTTCAAATAATTGCGTCCTCGCAATTTCTAGGGTATTACTGCATAAAAACACTCGGATGGTTCTTCATCATAAGTTCCTCGGGTTCCCACGTTGCCTCTTCCATCTTATGATTTCTCCACAAAACTTTTACCAGACGCGTCGTCCGGTTTCTCAGTACTTGTTCTCTTGTATCAAGAATCCTGACGGGCTCTTCACAATAGGAAAGATCGGGTTCCAGTTCTAATTCCTCATAGGTGAGTACATGCGTTGGGTCAGGCATGTATTTCCTCAACAGAGATACGTGGAACACATCGTGAACTTTGGAGAGACTTGGCGGCATTGCCAATCGGTAAGCTACAGCCCCAATTCGTTCTAGAATTTCGACAGGTCCGATGTACCTGGGACTCAATTTACCTTTCTTACCAAAACGTATGACTCCCTTCCACGGAGATACCTTCAGGAAAACATGATCACCGACTTGAAATTCCAAATCCTTCCTTCGATTATCGGCATAGCTCTTCTGCCTACTTTGAGCTACTTTAATGTGATTTTGGATTACCTTCACCTTTTCCACCGTTTCCTCCACCAGTTCTGGGCCTACAAGATTTCTTTCACCAACGTCATCCCAACAGGTTGGTGTACGACATCTCTTTCCGTATAACGCTACATATGGTGCCATCTGAATACTCGAATGGAAGCTATTGTTATAGGAAAATTCTACTAGTGGTAAATATTGATCCCACATACCCTGAAAATCAAGTGAGCAAGATCTCAACATGTCTTCTAAGGTCTGAATAGTCCGTTCTGATTGTCCGTCTGTCTGAGGGTGGTAAGCAGTGCTCAAATGAAGTTCAGTATCCAGGGATTTCTGAAGACTTTTCCAAAATCTTGAAGTAAAACGGGGATCACGATCAGAAACAATCGATAGGGGTACTCCATGAAGTCTCACAACTTCATTAATGTATAGTCTTGCTAGACGTTCCAGGGGTAGATCTTCTCTTATAGCAAGAAAATGTGCTGACTTGGTAAGACGATCAACAATAACCCATATTGCATCGTTCCTTCTAGGAGTCTTTGGTAGCCCCATGACAAAGTCCATCGTAATATTGTCCCATTTCCACTCAGGTATGGGAAGAGGTTGCATGACTCCTCCAGGCTGTTGCCTTCCAGCTTTCACTTGTTGACAAACCATACATCTTGACACAAAATCAGCAATCTCCCTCTTCATGTTGTCCCACCAAAAATGTTCCTTCAAATCTCTATACATTTTGGTGCTCCCAGGGTGTATAGAGAAATTGGAACTATGAGCATCATCCAGCAATTCCCTTTTTAGATCAGGTATATTGGGAACACAAAGTCTCTTCCCGAATTTCAAAATTCCACCTTCATACGCAAAGTCTCTCAATCTCCCATCATTCACAGCTTTAATCTTCTTTTGGAATTCTTCATCATCAGTCTGAGAACTCTTAATCCTTTCTAGTAAAGATGGTTTGGCAACCATTTGAAAAAGCATTGATGTTTCACCTTCCCTGGTTATTCCCATGTCCATCTTCACTAGATCCATGAAAATTGGATCCCTTTCAATTCTCATATTGTTCAAAACTCCATGGTCTTTTCTACTCAAAGCATCTGCCACCTTGTTTGCCTTCCCCGGGTGGTAGTGTATCGTGCAATCATAATCCTTGAGTAATTCAAGCCATCTCCTTTGCCTCATGTTGAGTTCTTTTTGTGAGAAAATATACTTCAAACTCTTGTGATCAGTATAAATCTCACATTTTTCACCATAGAGGTAGTGCCTCCATATCTTCAAAGCAATGATCACAGCTGCTAACTCAAGATCATGAGTAGGATAGTTTTGTTCATGAATTTTCAACTGTCATGATGCATAGGCAATAACTCTATCATTCTGCATAAGGACACAGCCAAGTCCTTTCTTCGATGCATCACTATAAATAACGAACCCATCATTCCCCGATGGTAGAGTCAATATAG
This sequence comes from Viscum album, assembly GCA_963277665.1. Taxonomy (NCBI): domain Eukaryota; kingdom Viridiplantae; phylum Streptophyta; class Magnoliopsida; order Santalales; family Viscaceae; genus Viscum; species Viscum album. The sequence goes on from OY728144.1 coordinate 400,347,983, forward strand.
GAGCATTGACTAATCTTCTCTTCAGTTCTTCGAAACATTCTTCACACTCTTTTGTCCAAACAAATTTAACCCCTTTACGTGTGAGCTTCGTTAATGGGTTAGCCAATCGGGCAAAATTCTGGACGAAACGTCGATAATAACCTGCCAAACCAATAAAACTACGTACCTCAGTTATACTCGTAGGTGCTGGCCATTCTTGGATTGCCTTGGTCTTAGAAGGATCAACAGAGATTCCATCTTTAGAGACAATATGGCCAAGAAAAGAAATCTCCTGAAGCCAGAATTCACACTTGCTAAACTTTCCATATAATTCATGCCTCCTCAGAGTCTTCAAGATAATGCGCAAGTGATTTTCATGATCTTTGTAGGTTTTGGAGTATACCAAGATATCATCAATAAATACCACCACAAATTCATTGAGATACTCCTTGAAAACTCTATTCATCAGATCCATGAATACAGAGGGTGCATTAGTCAATCCAAACGGCATTACAGTAAACTCGTAATGCCCATACCTGGTTCGAAATGCTGTTTTCGGAATGTCTTCCTTCTTCACACACAACTGATGGTATCCAGATCGAAGGTCAATCTTTGAAAAGTATTGAGCTCCATGCAGTTGGTCAAATAAATCATCAATACGAGGTAGGGGATACTTGTTCTTTATTGTTATAGCATTGATCTCCCTGTAGTCGATACATAACCTCATAGATCCATCTTTCTTTTTAACAAAAAGAACAGGGGCTCCCCATGGAGAAACACTAGGGCGAATAAATCCCTTATTACTCAATTCCTCTAGTTGTTTCTTTAGTTCGACTAACTCTACAGTGGCCATTCTATAAGGGGTCTTCGATATAGGCCTTGATCCAGGAATCAAATCAATAGAAAACTCAACTTCTCGTTCTGGAGGATGTCCAGGTAAATCTTCCGGAAATACATCTACAAATTCTTTCACAATAGGTACATCCTCTATTTGAACATTCCTTTCCTCACCGACAGTTATTTCATTCTCTTCCTCCCCGATAATTGAATTAAGTTGAGCTACTGGGGGTGGATCTAAATAAGAATTAGGTGGTGACGATTCTGCTCTAAAAATAAGGTGTTCCTTATCATTATCATCAAGAATCGTAACCTCTTTCTTCTTACAATAAATCATCGCATCATAGTCCGAAAGCCAGTCCATACCGAGGATTATATCAAACTCAATCATAGGTATGACGATGAGATCAGCAGATAAAGAAAATTTATGTGCTCTAATGGGGACTGATTCACAAAACTTTGTTGCAACGATACTTCCCTTAGGAGTTTTAACTGACAACTCCCTTATTAAATCAAATTGGAAATATCTAATTTTCTTAGCAAACTGGGAAGATATGAAACAATGCGATGATCCAGAATCAAATAATGCATTTGCTAAACTTGAGGAAACCATTAAATTACCTGCCACCACGTCTTTCGGAGCTTCTACCTCAGCAGTAGTGATAGCATAAGCCTGGCCTTGATCCCTTGGCCTTTTCTGAGGTAAGTTCTCCTGACTCTTAGGACATGAATTTGCATAATGCCCCATCTCCCTGCAATTGTAGCACTGAACGTTGGTAGCTTCCTTCTTCCCCAAGCAATCATGAGCTTGGTGGCCTTTTTCACCACACTTGTAACAGACTACCATTCCCTTCAGGCAAGCACCGGGGTGTTTCTTCCCTCACTTACCACAAGATGGATATTCAACCTTTCCCTTCTTCCCCTTATTTCCATTCCCAGATTGATCAGCAGGTCTCTTCTTCTCTTGCTTTGCTTTAAAGTCATAAGACTTAGAGAATTCCTTTTCGGTCTTGATAGCACATGAGACAATGTCTTCGTACGATGAAAAGGATTGTGAGACTAATGCTCGACGGAGAAATGGTTTTAACCCATCAAAGAAACGATCAATCTTACTTCTTGGGTTGCGAATATAATCTCCAGCATACCTCGCTAACCTGGTAAAGTTAGCCTCATACTTTGTGACATTATCATCCTCCTTTTGTCTCAGACTCAGAAATTGCCTTTCCATATCTGCTCGATGGTCGCGAGGAAAGTATTTTTCTAAAAACAGATCTTTGAACTCCCTCCATTCCATGTTTGATACTTCATCATCTTCCTTCATGTTTTGAATCAATGACCACCATTGATCAGCATCTCCAGTGAGGCGGTAAACTGCCATGGTAACTTTTTCCCTTTCACTACTCCCCAAAGCCTGAAATATTTTCTGTAGGGAAAATATCTATTGCTCAGCTACTAAGGGATTTGTACTCCCATTGAACGTTGGTGGTTGTTGTCTCATGAATCGATCTAACATTGATCCTCCACGCTGCGGATCAGGGTGCTCCATACGGGTAAGGTTATTATTCATAACCTGAGTAAGTTGTCCCAGTACGGTGATTAGCTGATCAGCACCAGTTGCATCACCAGCCCCACTATAATTATATTGAGCAGGAGGGCAATCCCTACATGGAGTGCGTGCATTGATACGGTTTCCATTTCTTCCACTAGGCGCCATTTCTAAAAAAAATGGCATAAACTAGATCAGTTTATGCATCAAAATACATAATCCCATACTTATAAAACACTTAACATAAATTGAACTATTTATGGATATAATCCATAATCATAAAAATGTTTTCTTTGAGGAAGTATATACTCATAAACCCTTCATAATGATTTGTAAAGATAGTGAGAGTTATCCTAAGCATATCCCCCGGGAGTGTCGTAACCAAGAGTGCAGCAAGGCCCGTTGTCGTGCACCAGTTCCCGTTCGAGTCTAGCTCAAAGCGGTGTTTTCGGGTTTTACCCCTAGGTACATCTGTGCCAGAGCCGCCTCTACCTGCTCGTATCCAGACAGGGATGTATTGCTCGAAAAACTCACAAAATCTCTACAATACCAAAATTCTAGGAAGTTCTTCTATACTAATCCTCAAAGTTCATCTTAGGTCTACGTGCTCTAATCAGAGTTTATCTAAATCTAGCTTCCAAGGTTTGTACTAAACTTCCTCTGATACCAACTGTAACGCCCCGACCCCAGCTACCCAGAGTCGGTGCATTATTACATAACATTGGCATGATCACAAGAAAGATCAAATCTCGAAAGACCGATTGGTTTAGTATCCTTGGAAACACTAGATATATTCATAAGTTTTACATTACATCATAAAATCAAAAACTACTACAACAACATAATGTTTCCACAGTCCACACTACAATCCCCTCATAATATCCCTGCAGGTCATTCATAACTTACATCTTCACTTCCTGGGAAAAATAAAACATAGAAAAGGGGTGAGCTCAAATGCCCAGTAAGGATAACAATATAGCGGAAACTTTCATCAATAAGAATAAACATTTAAGGCAATGTTTAACTAAAACAAAAGCCTTTCAAACATGAAATTTCAACATGGTATGGCATAAATAAAATGAAATAATGCCATTTACTTATTCACATGGATATTCCACTAATCGAATAATCACATGCAAAAATAAATAACCACTTTCATAATGTTGGAATGCATAATGCCAGACTATCATAACCACATAGCCAAGGCCTCGTGCCAAGACTACAAATAAGATTTTGTCAAGGCCTTGTGCCAAGACACTAGTTTGTCTCATGAGACCTACCGATGCACCGAGGAGCTATAGCGGGCTCCACCCGTCACTTATTAAGTCCAATGCATTCCCATATGAAAAGGTTTAAACATAACATAACCATTCGTATTAAAACTAGCATACGAAATGTCAATAATTTCACCATAAACTATGAATGGTATAAAAATAGCACATCCACAGTCAAACATATCACAAAACCTTCAATACAATATAGAAGTTTTGTATCATAATAAATCAACTTCAAATAATCTTAAAATCCATCAAAGGATGTTGACATAGATGAAATCAAAATTCTTTTTAAAGAAGTATCTCCTTTTATTTTGAAATCATTTAAGATCCATATAAAATAAAACATTTTCTTTGAAAATATTCTTATAAGCTTGTATGGAAAGCTTCGACGATTTTATAACGGCGGAAAATAACCGCACCCGCCGTATAAGTTAAAAAAAACATTCTTACCTCAATTCTGTCGAAAAGGTTAAAAAGGACCTTGTTTTGAAAACGACGGAAAGATTCCTTTATAAACCTCTTATAAAAAGTCAAACAAGGGTATAAATGACTTTAACCCATATTCTTGTAAATAGTAAAAATGTTTTGAAATACATTTTTAAGAAACATGGATGTGGATGATAACGAGATCCCAGTAGATTATTACGTATAAACAACCTCGGATAAAGAAGAGATTGTGAAATAACCCTTACCTTGTACTTTTCCTTGGTTGGGGTAGGTTAACCTCCTGTATAATGGTGAAATAATTGTTATTAAATTATACAAGAATCATATATATTAATATGATATCATATATGATCTTTTAACATTGATTTATTAATAATATCTTAGAATTATCATCGTTTCGGGTGTTAACTTACTCATTTTCTTTTATATGTTTTGTTACATAAGCCATGTTTGTTGTATCTTATTCATATCCAGAATGATATCAAGTCCTTAAACATCATTTTTAAATCATAAAATGATAATTATACTTGAATGGATACGATGGAGAATGAATCTCATCGCGTTCGTGGAGACGGTAGTCCGTACGTACGCACGAGCGACAATATCATTCTTTTGATATTAAAATAATATATAAATGAATGGTATATCATATATACAGAATCATTAACATGTTATATTTATTATTTACATGAGTTACACATCATTATTATACCCATCCAAATAATATTATATTGAATAACAATTACACCACGACGTGGAGACGGTAAGCCGTACGTACGCACGTATGGTGACATGTTATTCAAAGGGTGGATAGAATACTGAATATGGTTGTACCATACTTATAATAACATCACAGTATATGTGAGATACTGGAGTTATTATTTTAGAATGGTAAGAACAAAGGAAGAAGAAGTGGAAGAAGAAATGAACTTAGAAAAGGGTGGTGAAATCATTACCTCTTCTTCGGGTTCTTCCTTTTGATTTGATCAAAAGGGCTCCTTAGGTTGGCTTTCTGATCAAACTAAGGCCTCTAGGTTGTAGTGAGGTATGTTGGGAGATTATTTGGGCAGAGTTTGGCCGAACCAAAAGGCTTTGAAGGTGTGAAGAAATGAGAAGGAGGAGTGCCCTTTTATAAGAGGGGTGAGGGGCACCTTTGGAAAAGCTAGAAATATTAATTTATAATAAATTCATATTCGGTTTCTAAAGGCTCAAAAGTTGACTATGCAAAGGATGAGGTGGGGATAGGTCGAAAACAACTCATCCAATAGAATTTAGACAGGTTTGGGTACTTATATTAACCTTATCTTTAAGTATTAACTCTAAGTTAATTAGTTTCACTTTTACAATGTCTCTTTGTATTTTTATATATTATGGTTAATAAACTTACTATATACATCCAAGCGACCCCCAAGTGGTCCATTAATGATTAACCTATCATAATATAAGTCTCTTGGCCGAACCTTAGATTTTTAAGAATTTAATATCAATTAATAATATAATATTTGTTTTAAGAACTCTTTTATGTCAATTTTGACACTATTCAATAGTTGATTTTTGTGAAACTCATAACAGATTGATTACTTCGAACAAAGTCAATTAAATCAATCCTAATATATCATATTATCCTAGAAAATTAGTTTAATTCATTAAAAGGTTCATATTATATTTATTTGGGTATTTATAATATCAATTATTTTAATTTTTCACTATTATAGTAATTACTGCATCATCATTGTGTCATAAATAAAATAACTTATTTAATGTCTAAAAATTATAAATAAAATATCATTATGTAGGAAATCTTTTTATCTTTCTAATGAATATTTATAATCAAAAATCCAACATGTATAACCCTATGTAAAAATTGTTCTTCTAAAATATGTAATCTTATGCCATTTTTATTTTTATTTTAACTTTATTAATATAATGTGTCCCTACCACATACAAGTGGCTCCAAGGGGTCCCCAAATTGACCCAAGGATGCCCATGGTCGGGTATGTGTCCACCAATAAGGTTAGGACACGTTTTAGGGTAATTTTGTATTATTATAATATTATTTTTTAACCCTTATTTACCGGATTTACCCTTTAACCATGGTAAATAAAATATTTACCGCAGTAATTATTCAAAATGTCTAAAAATAAAAGTTACCTATTTATACAATTTGAACATCCTGATTCCAAATATGGAATCCATTTTCCTAAATTCAAAACACAGAAGTGGCATAAATTAATTTAAAATTAATTCCCGCTGTCAAAACAAAAAGCGTGTTTTTAAGAGATAAGAACTACCAAAAGATTGACACTTGTTTATGTTCGGTTTAATTGTAAAATTATGTCCAATGACCAACATTATATTAAATGGTAAAAATATATTCTAAATATACTTTAAAACCACTCAAATTCATAATTTATCACTATTAATTATTTTGATTAAAAAGTTGTTTTTAATTAAAATTTAGTAATTTTCACTATTCATCAAAATATAAAAGTTATCTGAAAAGTACCAAAATTTCACCCTAGGATAATTTCGATATTCCGAATCCAAAAATGAAGTCCATTTTGAAATATAAAATATATATGATTTCACAAAGTAGGTATTACTATTTACAACGGCTAGTTTAATTAGTTGTTGTGTGTGTTAGAACTCGAGGTTGCGTACAACACACGCTATCGCATTATTCGAAGGGAAACGTACCGTAGAAGCTTGGGGTGTTACAATAGTTATCATCGGGTATGGGTAAAGAAGGATGATATACAAAATATGACATGTTAAAAATGGTATAATCATTATGAGTTTATGGTAATTGACCATATATTGATCAATGAGTCTTCTATATTTATGAATTAGATGAATTTATTATTCATAGATTATCATGATTGATTTTTAGTATTATTCGTTGATGATATATTGATATACTCTTGGAGTTAATAATATCATGAGAGACATATAAAAATAATTTTTGAGACCCTTAGAAAAATAAATATATGGGAAATATGGTAAGTGTGATAGCTTACATATTTTTTTATTGGATATATTTTCTATAAGGATATATTTTTTATCTAACATTAAAAATGAAACATATAGTCAAATATTTTCATACACTAATAAAAATTACTGAGATCCATAATTTACCCATTTTGTTAAGTTACTATTATTGTTTTGTTCAATATTTAGTGTACTTGGCCAACCCATTAACCATGTTAACACATAAAGGGGTAAAATTATCTTAGTTAAGGGAATGTGAGGAATATTTTGAAGATATGAATTGTTAACTGATTAAGGGACCATTATGAAAGTTACTATTATGTAAAAAATATTTATAATATATAGTTATACATAAAATAAAGGAATTTCCTATTTAATTATGAAGAATTATAGGTTCATTGAGTACGCATCAAGGTAATTGAAAACCCATGAATAAAACTAACCAACTCATGATCTTGATCCATCAACCATAATATATAATATGAAATTATGGGGACACTAACTATATAGTGGTATATGTGATATATGTTTGAACCATGATATTTTTTAGTATTTATTCACTCAAAAGAAGATCAATATAAGGAAAATAAGATTATTTGAATTACTCAAGGTCTTTGACTTCTCGATAAACTGCCAGAATGAGAAGGAAAACAAGGTGAATGATGCATTGAGTAGGATACACCATAGAATTATATCCATGTTATGGATTAAAATGGATTTAATATAAACCATCTATTAAAGAACTATATGACGTCTATTTAGAAAGGTGTTCTACCATTAATTTTCCATGAAATTGAAAATTAATCTTCAAATGAAAAAACATGAGATTTCATACAAATATGATGATGACGTACCAAGGAAGAATGAAACAGATAATAAAAGAAAATTGAAGTAATTATTCTATGGAAATGGATTGTTCATATTTGGAATGATATTATATATTATATCCAAATTATATTTTATGATGTAACTACTAGATAGAACATGTAGCTAAAAATTATCTATACACACTATAAGTATAACGATGTATACAATCTTTATAGTAAATTTCTGGTTGGATGGAATGATGTAGGAAATTTCAATCTATATTTCTAGATATTTCAAATTCTAACAAGTGAAGGATGAAATATAGAACCCTAAGGGAGTCTTGGGTCCTTTTTCTTAACATATATAGAAGATTAAAAATATTACAGTCGACTTTGTCATTGGACTTATAAAGATAACAATGACTAAAAATTCTATAAGGATCATTATAAATGTCCTTTCTAATATTGAACATTTTAAAAAGATAATAAAATATAAACCACTTGAGTTCCTTACCTGAAACTATATCAATGAAATTGTAAGGCTGCATCTGTCACCTCTATCAGTGTATATTATCATTAACTTTAGTTCACATTAAAAATTCTATAAGACTCGTTATAGGGATATCAACACTGACTCATGTTTAGGTACCACCTCTCATCCCAAAACTAATGGACAGTCCAAAAATTCTAGTTATACAATAAATTATATGTTGTGATCATATTATTTTGTCATTGAAGGTATATATTATAGGTACCTACATTTTATGGAATTTTCATAAAAAATGAATTCCATTCATATATCCAAATGGCACCGTATAAAGCATTTATTTTGAAGACATGTTGTACTCAAACCTATTAAGCATAATTTTGAGAAAGAAATCATGTTGGATAAAATATTTTAGCTGATATTATTGTAAAAGTTAATATTATTCATGATTATATTATATTATAATATGGAAGAGTAAAGAGAAATATTTAAAATAAAAGGAAAGAATTTTAATTTCTAGTTTGCTATCAAGTATTCGTGAGGGTCTCCAAATGGATGGAAACTGTAAGATTTGGTAAAAGGGTAACAAAATCCCGAAGAACATTGGTACTTTTAATATACTATATGTAATTAGATTTTTAGCTTACTGATTGGATATGACACATAACCCTTCTAAAGTACATGAGATATTCTATGGTTCATTATTAAAAAAATCAAAATCTATATCCAATTTATATATAAATTAATTGTGAAATAGAGATAGAACCTGACTTATCTTATAATATAGAACCTACCTAGATTATTTACAACAAGGATAAATTATTACAGATTCTGACAACTTGGATGGAGAATTTAATTTAGATAAATAAAAAATCAGAAGAGGTGGCCTCATAGCCTGAATAATATATGTGAATGGAATATCCAACATTTTTTTATTAGAATATATATTCCATAATTTTTATAATTAAATCATTTAGTTACATGGATTTTATTACCTGATACCCTACTATATTAGGTTCACTTCTCTTGTTAAAACTATTACATACTTTTAATTTTAAATATATATTATTCAAGACTTTAATTAAAATATATTTTGAAATTATAATTTTAAAAAATTAACTTTATTTTTTATTAAACATTTCAAAATTATCTTATGAATTTTTTTTATATTTTTCCAAAAATAATTATTTTTTAGAAGAATACTGTAAATATATTTTTTCTCAAAACCACTACCATTATGAAATATATAGGATATAATAATAAAATAATACAAAAAATACTCTTATCTTGAGTAAAACTATTTTTATAATTAATATTGTACACTTTAAAGTGTTAAATATAATTTATAAACCTATATTTTATATTTTTAAACATATGTGTAATTCTCAAAAAAATTGATTTAATGAATTTTACATTTTCAATTTTAGAATTAACTTATATCAATTTTTAAAATTTAGTCAAATTAAATGGATTAAAATGTTCAGTCATTCTTCCAAAACTATGTTAAATAAATAATTTTGTTTTTCGGAATAAATGATAAATTAATTATGTTAACACTAGTATACACTGTAAAAGATAAAATGGAGAAAGTGGAAAATAAAATGGTAAATAGAAAAAATAAATTTTTACACATGTTTATAATTAAATTTTATATGATTTATCAACCTTATATCTTACAAACTCCATCATTTATCTATTTTGGTGCTAATTTCCTTGAGAGTGACTATCTATTATTAAAATGTTATGAATATTTACGAAAATATATTTCCTTTTCACTTATAAAAGTGGACTCTAATAATCCCTTCCACACAACACATAAACTATAGTTTATCATAAAACCCATCCATATTTCACTCCCCCAGTAATACATTATTTCATCCATTATATTCTAGTACAAAAATTGTTCATTTAGCCCTCAATTTCCTATGGATCCCCAAAGTAAATCTCAATGATCTGAACATGGGTAATCATGTTTACTTAACTTATTTACTTTATATCATACCATTAAAATTATAATGCTTTCATAAATATATTGTAACATTAGTATTATTTATTTACTTACTTATATTATGATAAAGTAATAATTGAAAAGCATATTTCCCCATTTTCACAACAAAAATAAAAACTTAATTCGTGTGTATATGTGGACTACCACCTCTATGAGGAAATGTGTTTTATTTTAATTCCTAGCATAAAATTTCTGGTAAAAAAATTGAAATCAGTTATTAATTATGATATATATAATAGGTTTTTATTATTGATATTGTAATATATGTTTCTACTTTCTTATATTCTTTGTAAATTGAAATCGTCATCTATGTATACACGCAGACTAAAGCCTCCATGGTATGGTTTGTTTGTTTTTTTAAGACATCATTTAATGTATATAATTAAGTATGTTTTACAAGACAAATATTATTTTTATGTAACTATTAAGATTTTAGTAAAGAAAATTGAATAACCATTTTTTAAATTAATAACAATCGTTATATAATTAATTTTCTCTAACAGGCATTCAAGAAGGAAACAATATTTATTCATAATATGTAATATTTAAATATCCATTAATTATAATAAACATTTCTCTAAATTATAATATATCTCAATTATAATCACAAAATAACCTTAATATCCTTCTATTATAATGATATTATAACTAAACTATCTCAAAATCATTTATTGAATCACTTTATGTTCATATTTGGGAAGGTTTAACCAACAAATTGAACAGTAATATAATTTTATATCATTTTCTAATATGATAAAATAATTTGTGGTATAATGTAATATAAATATGTAATTATTGATTCTTTTCTATTCATGATATTTCAAATTATTATTCAATTCATTAATTTTGATAACACTATTTTATCATCCAGAATAATTGGAATAATCTTTTTATTGATTTCATCTTGAAGGAAAAATACTAAAATTCTCAAAAAAGGAATTTGAAATAGTTTAAATTTTTATGAATCATCCAAAAAAGTAAATTTAATTTATTAGCAGTGGTAAAATTTTAATACTACTGAATACATAAACACGTATATGGAGCTAAAAAATCAACAAACTATAAACACACAATTTGGGAAAATTATGTGAAAAAATAACTACAATTAATATATATAATTTCTATATATTAATAGAATAAATGAAAATATATATGACTGAGGAACTAAATTATCTTATTATAATTCCATGTTTGTAGTACATTAGGTTAAAGTTTGTTCATGGAAGACCTGAGAAGAGTTATGGTTTTTCATCTCAAATTCCTCTTTTGGATTCATGTCTGGTATTAAACACAAAATTTCTATTATGTTTAGTATATACTTTCTCTATAAGTAATTTTATATTTAAATTATTTTTTTATGTAATTTGATGATCAATTTTAATCCATCACTTCTGAGATGTTTTTTTAATTGTTTACAAACCCATAACCGAGTTTTTCTGACATTATTTTTGTTCTTTAAGAATCATTCCATATTCACCACTTATTTAATTTTTTTGGTGCATAAAATTACATTGATATATTTTCACCCCATTATTCATGAATTTTAGTGGAATTAAAACAGTATATTTTTATCCCTCTCTTATATTATTTTGATTAAAGAGTTACCAAAATCATTGATCAAATAAATCATTTCTATTGTTGAAAAATAATTATATTTTTGTTAAAGTAAAAGTGTGTGTGGATTGCGATAAATTTAATATCTATCTAGTTTCAATTAAATTGATTCTTATATACAATACATTAACTTATGGGTAATAAAATTTGAAAAGGTTGGGTAATATTTGAATCAATTATCACATTGATGCACAATTAGTGGGCCAAAGACTACAAACCTAGATTGACACTACCTGGGGATATTCTTAGGTATATTCACACACTATTTGTAAAACATGCTGAATTATTTTTACCACTATTTACAAATTATTAAATCATTTAAAACTATTGAAAACATTTACTGAATTCCAAGGATATCCCAAAACAATAATGGTACCATCGACTTTATATTTATTATATAAAGGTACTTATTATTACATTCATGATACCCCACAACATCTAAATTGATTAATTTATGTTTTTCTAGGAATAAAAATTCAGCCATTTAATGGGGATGTATTTTTTTACTATATGTTTCAGTATATATACATCTATGTTTTTGTTTTCCTAGAAGATACTAATGGAATGACCTAAAATGTATTATTGAACCTTATAGTGAATAACATAGAATTAATTATGTGATTGGTGGGGATCAAGATTTTATTGAACCTTGCTGCACCAAAAATAATCATGAGACAAAAATATATTGGGGTTTTTTGTACACCTCCCCTCATATTAGGATAATGGATTAGTAAAATTCCATGGCAATATGTTTTGATGGCTGATATTATACATTCTGTCAATATGAGATTAATGATTATTGCTATCCCTTTTTTATTTGTTATCATTGATATAGAATTAACTTAGTTTTAGTTTGTTATGAATTCATGTTTTTATTTACTTATTCCATATCACATGTTCCATTTTTATCATATGATAACTTTTGATGTATTCTACTCTATATTGAGCTTCTGAGCTTGTCGTTATTTGTTCTCGTTCCTAATGAAACCAAGTGGATAAATACATTTAATTTTCAATAATATAATACAAGGGACAATAATTTTCACTAAATGTGTCTATGTTGTATCATGGGTTTTGAAAAGTAATTTTGGTATATTTCACATTTTCAAAGAATACTAACTATTGGAAAACGTTTATGATGTACCAATAATGTAATGTTACTATCAGATATAAATTTATATTTGCTATTTTGTAACATGGCGGATATGTGTGTATAACCTATTCATGAGGAATGGGAATGTATGATACCATCATTATGTTGGGTAGATTGGTCATGATGATAAAGGGTAGTTAATTCCTATGGTGGGAGTGCATTCAAAGTGGATTAAATAATTTTAATTTGATAATATAATTGAATAGGAGAGAATCATAGAGTTTTGGATTCATCTTGATGATCATAAATATGTGATCATGATGCTCTGGTCTTGGTAGGTATTAGTTAGTGCATGGATTGTGATAGCTCGATGAAGACGGATATTATAGTGGGGAGGCAGCAAATTTGTGGATATATTAGAATTTTATTTGAGGCCAAATACAATTTTTCAAACACATATTCTAGAATATTTTTAGATGTTAGGAGTGTTAGTATAGGTCTAGAAATGATTCTCCAGAGCTAGCACGAGCTTCGGAACTCATGTTGTTTGAAATTATTCTCCATGTGGTATTTTTTAGATATTTATATTTTATTAATAAGTTTTTGTCGGATTTTCAAAAAACTATAGGTCTATCAGATTTTAGTTTAATTTGAAATTATTTTTAATATTTTAATGAATTTATTGAAATATGGAAAATTTCCAAACTCAGGGTTAAAATGTTGATGCAAAAAGGTTTCCCTAGTGTTTAAATGAATTGGATAATATTTATTTATAAATGTAACCTTATGAAGGATTTGGAAAATGTGTATATATCCTATAAAACAACATATATTAAAGATACTCAATTTTATGGGAAACCCATAAGTTAGATTCTTGTTCTCCTGTGAATGTGGCTATGTTTTGGAAGTCATATGTCACGAAAAATTTAAAACATGATGCATAAGAGTAACTTTTTGATAGGTAAACATACAATTTCATAGAAGGGATGAAGAATAAAATTTACTCAGATGATATGAATGAGTATATATAGAGTTACCTTATATATGAAAGAGAAAATATGTATAAAAGGAAATAAAAAAGATCTACTTTTTGACATGTTATAGTCGCCATATATTTGAAAATGTAACAAATTATCGAGCTGTCTATGATGAAAAAACCCTTAATACAATAATATAGAGCTGATGTTTTCTATATTATGTTTTTATAAGAAAAAAAAGATTTAATACTACTAGATAAAATATTTTACTAGTATTAATAGAATAGATACATAAAATATTCTCACATTATAGTTAAAAACATGAAATACAACTTAAATTAAATGATAAATTTATTTTTATTTATATAATATACCAATAATAATTTAAAATTCAAATTTGTTTAACCTATGGATAAGAATAAAAATAAATGTGTAAGATCAGATACTTATTAAGGTAAATCTTATAATATAGTTACGATAGAATAAACAAGGTGTTAATAACATGGGAGAGATAAATAATAATAAAATATTCTGTATAACTAATATCAGGAAAAAGAAATATATCCATGGATGACCTATTAATATCAATAATTATATAGATAACAATAAAATGTACATAATGATATAATTCAAAATATAGTAAAAAATATCTTACCTCCATTGACTAATTAATTGGCATCACACATAAATAGGAAAGGCGTATGCCAAATATCCAAGCTATTTTCCCTCTTGACAACGACTAATGTATTAAGGGGTCATTTAGTATTAGTCCCCACCCACAACATATGAAAATACCCTAACCCTCGTAGCCCAGAGTTGGTGGTTACATTATTACATTGGCCCTATATATAAGGAAAAAAATCCCTATGGACTGAATAATTTAGTAGTTTTAGAAATATAGATACATATATAAATATTATATAATAATTGAAAATATAAAATATAAAATATATATTACTTTTATAACACCATAAATCTCTTGATTAAATCTCTGAATAATAATTATAATACACTACCTATAATCGTAGGGGAATGTAAACAAAAGAAATGGGTGAGCTCTAATTCCCAGAAAGGGTATGTATAAATCGAAAGCTATCATGAATAAATTAGGCATAATCAATTTGTAAAGGTAAATAACGAACACACATTTCATTCAATCAATTAAATGAGCATAATATGGTTGGAATAAATGAGGATTAAATAATTCCATAAAAATAATCACATAATCATGAAATATAACAATAGATATTCTATATAATCAAATAATCTAATAAAATATCAATTACTAATATCATAATGAGATAATTTTTAAAGATAACTTCAAAAAAATGACATTCGGGTATCATTACAATATTCTTATTTAAATTGGAAAAGCCTTATCCAAATACCCAATCTAGTTTGTCTGATGATACCTATGAATAAATCGAGGGGCTATAATGGGGCCAACCCATAACTAAATAAGCCAAATGCATTCATCATAGAAAAGGGGATAAAAAATTCAATTTAAAAATTCATAATGAAAACTAACATACAAAATGTTAATAATTTACCCACTCAATAAGAATAATCATAACACATCCAGATAAATATGAACAATGGTATCAAAATTGAACATCCCCATTATAAATAATCATAAACTTTAAGGAAATAATATGAATTTTATCATACCACACATTCCCAAATGTGAATATATAAAATTAGGTATTTTGATAATGAAAAATATAAATACAATAAAATTCCATTAAAATAGTCTTGAGGAAATTTTCATTTTAAATTTTAAATTCACTTTTAATAACTAAAATGGTATATAACACTAAGAAAACCATTTTCATTGAAAATAAACATGTAAAAATTAAATTTAATAATTAATAAAATGATATATGGTAATTTCATATATATATATATATTATATGATAAAAACATTGATTTAACACTTTTATAAAATTGATAAAAAATACGTCGTTTTGCAAGAAAAAATAAGATTCCTTTAAAACCATTTTTGAAAATAAAATGATGATTAATAATGTTTTTAATAAATACTGTGGATAATTTTAATAATAAATGTTGAAAATATTTTGAGAAAACAATGATATTGATGTAAAATGATTTTTCACTTAAGAGAGAAATAATGTATGATTTTCATAAATAAAATCATAATTTTATATAATAAATTGAGAAATGGTAATATTTCATGAAAATGTCATGAATAACCATATGAGATGAATGTTATATAGATTATTGGGTAATATATCATAATATTTCATCATAAAAAGTCAATCATAAACAATCTTGATAAATAATGAGATTATAAAATAATCCTTTACCTCTTGGGAAAATATTGAATCATAGCCGCATAACATAAAATAAAACATTAAATATTATCAATGAATATGAAATAATGATATAATATATTAAATTGAAATAATATAAAAATCAAAAAATAAATAAGTATTGAATATGACATCTGCCTCACGGAAGTAAAAGTGAGAAGATAAACGCATAACATAGGTCTAAATACCTTTTCACTTGTTCATACCTCATGTATAATAAATATAATTTTATTATTGATGTTTTAAAAATTCAATACATATATATTTCATTCAGTGTATTATTTAGTTATAGTAATGTGTGATCCATTTATTAAAAAGAATTTTTAAAAATTACTATTTCAATTGACAATTGCTCAATTGTTCCTAATTGTTTTGGTTAGGTAGTTTCGGTCCATAAAATGTGGTCACTGTTATGTCATCTTCATAATGTTGAAGATGATATAAATATAATATATAAACATTATATAAGTATTTATACTAGTCTATAAAAAATAGAGATGGAAAAATGAGTTACATCCTTCATGAAGATGGTTGGTCATATATTTGCATGAGTGTTGTATCTATTTTTAAAAAATATGGAACATAAAAAGGTTTATAACCTTTCAAATTCCATACATGTTAAAATAAAAAGGAAAAAACTCACAATGCTTTGTGGAGGCTGTAGACCGCACAAGATTTATGGGTTAGATTAAAATTTAATTGAATATGAGATGGATATTATAAGGCCCCAGCCTTAAACCTTACTTAATCTTGAGTTATTACAAGATTACACATTGAGGATCTTTTCGGGTTTAGAGTTTTAGAGAATTAGATCATAAAACTTGCATTACATTCCACGTATAAACAAAGTGGTTACATAAAGATAGTATTCTTCATTCCCATCAATGGGAATGCATTTAAAATAAAACATGGATTATTTATTGACACATCCTTGACTCTATCATCTTATCATGTACCTTTCCCTTGACCTGTGAAAAACATTTCAAAAACTTGGGATGAGCATAAAAACTCAGTATGGGTTATAAAAAAACAACATGGAAAGGAAACATGAGTTCATATATACATAAGAATGAAATCATACTTTACCCATAAAACATAGGCACTTTAACATACCTCATAAAAACATGAATAAATCATATAAATCATAAGACATAAAGGTAACTTGAGGCATTCATAACATTCTTACGTAGGGAGTAACCCTCTTGGTTACGTTTGGAATACCCATCACAGTATATTCCCTAAAATCTCTTCGGAGAAACCTTAACGTTTCACTCCTTCGCATTACCCAATGCATTGGAGAGCTATAACGGGCTCACCCGCCCTTAGTTTATCACGGAACCACCCGTTTTCATAATAATGCCCAAGAACCATAACATAATCATATCACATAAAACATGCATAAAGGAAACATAAAATTTCCACATTTCAATCACGAGATATCAATACAACACATTGATATAAAAACATTATGAAAACCATTTTCAATACCAAAGTAAAACATGGTATTTATTTTTCTTTTAAAAAAGAAGGTATGGCTTGTAGAGGAAGCCAAAACTCAAATAACGGTTACGACGGCGGAGAAGTCGTTGTCGCCGCATACGTACGAAAAAAAACATTCCCTTTTTTCGTTTAGTAAATGCTTCGTAAAAAGATTCCTTTTGAATAAACGTAAAAGTCAAAGGGGTTTATACACCATATGAAAGAAAGTTGTGTATAAAATAAAATATGCCTCAATGAAAGGAGATTGAGACGAAGTCCCATACCTCGTATCCGACTTGACCCGACCGTTCTTTAAACTCCTGAATAATAAACTTGAGTTAATCTCTACTTGCTTATGAATCTTTTTCAAGTTCATTATTCCTTTTATACCATGTTATGAACATCATGTAATCATTTAAGTTAATAATGTTCATTTTGTCGGTATTTGGTTCTTAAGTCAAAAATAGACTTCTTATACTTACATGTTGTTAATTTGGTCAAAGGTTCATTATACCAGAATGATATTCATGATGTAGATATCATATATGTCATATATATCCAGTACCTGCATTCATTTATAATATTACATCACATTTAGAGGTAAGAAATGAAATGCACCGTTCATGGAGACGGTAAGCCGTACGTACGCATGAACGCTACTTCCATTTCTATTTCATATTTTCTGGAATGGAATCATAATGATATAAGAGTATATTATAATTCCAGTATAATAACATATATAATATCATTAACTTTATCCTTTACACATCCCACATATGGTATTAACGAATCAAATCACTTTCAGGGGGCGGTAGTCCGCACTTCCTAAAATGAAGATATCGTGTTTTACCCATAATGGAAACCATAAAGGTATGCCCAAAAAGAAAAAAACAGAAGTTTAAGGAAAACATAAACATGTTATATATCATATATAAAAATAGTGACATCATAATGGCCACCTTTGAAGGTGTTAAATGAGTGTTGAACAATCATCGTTTCGGGAGGCAGAATTTTGCCATCCACGGAAACCTTATGTTCTTTAACCATTTGATGTAGTTGTGTGGGAGTGTAGCTCAAATAAATCTTATAACACCATCCTAGTATATTGAAGATACTGGTGTTGTCACAAAAGAAGTAAATAAAAAGAGTTTAGGGGGTTGGAGAAGCAAAATAAAACAAATGAACTTGAGAGAATGAATTACCTTTAAAAAGTGTAACTCCTTTTTAGTTGAGCCTAAAGGCTTCCTTTGAAAGGATTCTGCCCAAAGGGAATCCTCTAGGATGAGGAGAGGGATGTGGAGAGAGCAAATGGGCAGGGGTTGGCCGAGCCAATGGCTTGAAGAGTGTGTGAAATGAGGTATAGGTGGGGGCCTTTTATAAGAGGAGAGGAGGGGCACTTTTGGAAAGTAAAGAAACATTACATTATTTGAAAATGTATTTCGGTTTTAAAAGGTCCCACATTGATAGAATTCGTGGATAAGGTTATAAGGCATCGAAATCCACTCATCCAATTGGTTTTGGCCATGTGTAGTTCATAGATTTTATATTATCTTTCAATTTTATTTAAATCGTCAAATAATGATGTCATCGCTGCATCATTATTATGTCATAAATAATTAAATTTATTTAATGTCTAAAAATTATAAAAAAATTACTATGATGTAGGAAATACTTTTATCTTTCCATTGAATATTTATAATCAAAATTTGGACTTGTATAACCCCGCTTAAAAAGTGTTTTCGTAAAACATATTATGTTTGTGTCATTTTCACTTTAACATTAAATAAAAAGTTATTTATGTCATTTCCCATCAAAAGTGGATCCATGGGGTCCCCAAGTTGACCCATGGCTTTTCTTGGTCGGCCATGACACAACCAATAAGGTTGGGACATGTGTCTAGGTCATTTTATATTATTAAAGCATTATTTATTCCTTAAACTACACTAATTACCACTAATCGCGATTAAGAACTTAATAAGTTACTATTCACCAAAAAATTATTTTAATCCCATTGAACCACATTTTACTTCTTAATGATAACCATGTATGTCGGATTTTCAAAATTCAATACACATTAGTGGTAAACTTTCATTTAAATGAAAAATCAGTTTGCTTGATTACCACTTAGTGGTTTCACTATTCATCAAAAATTGAAGTTTTTCAGAAAATTACCAAAAATTCACTCTTTGCTATATTTGATATTCCGAATTCAAAAATGAAGTCTATTTTAAAAAATTCAAATCATATAAGTCACATTAATTAATTTAATAATTAATTCCCGCTGCCAGAGCAAATAGCGTGTTTTTACAAAACAATAAGTATCAAAAGATTGACACCATTTTAAGTCTAATTTCAAAGTGAAATTGATTCCAATGACCACCATTGGATAAAATGGTAAAAATAGATTCTAATTTTACTTAAAAACCAATTCAAAACATAATCTAATCATATAAATAAATTAGATTAAAAAGTAGTTTTGATGTAAAATGCAGTATTTTTCACTATTCATTAAAAAAAATGAACATTGTCAGAAAATTACCAAAAAATCACACAAGGTAAATTTTGATGTCCCAATCATAAAGTATAAGTTTATTTTTACAAACATAGTTTATAAAATTGTCAAAATATAGATTCAAAAATGGTTTTCCATCAAAAGGCACTAAAACAATCTTTTAAGAATATTAGTGTATTCCATGCATAAGATTGTATTTATTTTCATTTTAGGCCTCTAAAACACTATCTTTATCATTAATAGACATAGATAAAAATATCTATTATTCATTACTTACTTGGGATGTTACAGATATAGATTATTAGATTTTAATAATAACATATAAGTATATATGATAAGTTATTTTTCATTATTTGATCATATTTGGAAAATATTTTAAAGAGTTAGAAGAAGAAGTAAATTTAAAAGGCGTGGTTAAAAACTTACCACTTCATGGAAAAACCTCCTTTGTTTTATACCTAAAGCCTTCCAAAATATGGAATCATGATTGATAAATTAACTCTATGATGTGTGTAGGTATTTATGTAAGATATTAGGTCATTTATTTTTTGAACGAAAGGGTTTATAGAGTTTTAAGTGGAGAGTATAAGGGGTGACCTTTTATAAATTCGGTAGAGGGCACACATGGGAGTTTTTTTAAAGGTTAGACACATTTTTTCATGAAAAATAGATGAAAATGTATCATTCAAGAAAATCGGTTGTGATAAGGTCTGAATAAGTCCATACTATAGTAATTTAAATATTTTATTGGTCATTTTAACTATTTTCTATTTTGTGTAACCCAACAATAAACCCATTTTTGACATTAACCATGATTAATAATATTTACTATTTTTAATATTTCGTATGATGAATAAAATAAATTGAACTTATTATCTTATTAGTAATTTTTATTATAAAAATGGAATCAATTTTTAAAATTAAATACAAAGATGTGGAATAATTTAATTTAAAATTAAACTTGCAGATGTGACAGAAAAACTGTCTTCCAAAGAGAAAATTTACATAAGTATAAAAAGTTTTAATATTTACCAATGAGCATGTACCGAAGTGGTAAAGGCTCCTGCTTGGCATACAAAAGACCCATGATTAAATCCGGGCAGGGAGTAATTTTCTGGTTACTATAGAAACAATGTAGCAGGGCACTGTAGCAGTACTGTAGCGGTCGTGGACTGTAGCAGCGGTAGCACTGTAGCGGTGGAGAAAATGTAGCGGGCACTGTAGTGGCGGCGGTACTGTAGCAGCCCAGGTACTATAGAATTACTATTCATCGAAGGGCTCTTTGGGCGAAAACAATGGGCTTCCAGGCCTTATATTCAAACCACTTGGTCTTGGGACTTCGTGCTATGTAATGGGTCCCCCTCTACCCCTTTTGAAAGAGGTCTTTGCTTTAAATAATAAATGAGGCTCCAACCCTAACCTTTAAACAAATATTTTAATATTAACAAAAATGAATTTTGGTTAAATGAAAAAAATTTAGTTAATTATAATATGCTTTTAAAATTTTTATTTTAAAAATAATTTTTTATAAAATTTAACTTTCAAATGATTTAAAAATGGTATTTTCTATAAAAAAACATTATTTTCACTATTCTATGTAGAATTAATCTTTTTAAAATATTATCAAAAATTCACACTATGAAAATATTGACATGATCATTAAAAATATATGTTTCAATTATAAAAATATAATTTCTAAAAGTTCTAAACATTAATTTTAAATTATGTTTGAAATGAATGTTGAGGCTGTCTTTTATAAAAATAATTTTTTTTAGAAAATATTTACTTTTATTTTAAATGATTCTTATTTTATTTAAAATTAATTAGTAACTATGTAAATTATTTATTTTATTTTAAAACCATATAATTTTTATAATTTTTTAGTTATATTTACACCCAACAATTTAACATATGTGTTATAATGGTGTCTATATTACTATTTTTTAGACTTGGGGTTGCGTGTATTACAAGATATCGATGAGACTAAATTTAAAGTAATATTTTCTAGGGATAATTTAGGATATATGATTAATGTCACATAAATTATCAAGAAAAATTACCTTCTCTTAAAATATAAGGGTGTTGCATTCCCCCCCCCCTAAATAAATTTTTCCTTCACAATTTTGTTTTGCTTATCATAGGTCCAATAGTTGTTGAAAACCTACATCCTAAAAAGGGTTAATAAATTATACACTTAATAAAATATAATTCAATGTATGGAGGTCATCTAAAATAACAAATAACTCGGTTCCCATGTAGGAAAATATTATTGAGAAGTGAAAATATGTTCATAGAATAAAAGCGTAAAAAATTACAGAGAGTGATAGAGATAATTGAACGTAGAAATGTAAATGATCAACCAAAAATAAATAAATATGTTATAGAAATATATGTAAGAGGCTAAAAGATTTATTTTAAAAACATTTTTTCGTATTTTTATGGATAATTTTACAATCATGATAGAGTACATTGAAAAATATACAGACCTCCTATATTTTTATTTTATAATCATAGTTTCATCCTTTAGTTGTTCTTAAGTCAATTTCCACATTGTTTATTAATATAATAAATTAATTTTTAAAATGAATTTTTTATTCATAAATAACTAAAATAATTATTTAATGGATCACTAGATCCATGAAAGATTATCATGTCCTTCTATATTACAATAAATGTTTTCCAAATCCCAAATGGTTATTAAGAGTTTCCCAATGTAATATATTAATATCTATTCTATAAAAATTACACAAAAAATCAACTTAATCCATTCCATAATAATCTATATGTTAAATCATTTACGTAAAACTAATTTCATAATAACTTGTAAATCACGCAGGCTGTTGGTAGGTGTTTCAAACCTATAGTCCATCTGTTGTGCATTCAAGCCCCACAACCTTACCAGATATGAGAAGATGTCATTCGAAAAGGTGATTTTCTTTTTTTTAAATATAATAATATATTTACTACATTGTTAAACAAATATTATGAGATTACCCAAATATAACATTGGTCATCAAATTAATTTTTAAACATAATGTATTTCTATATTACATATTTTTTCCATGAAGTGAAATAATATTAATTGAGTATTATTAACTAAACATGTATGATCATATAGACCCTAATGGTTATAAAAACATTAAATACTAAGATAAAAATTATAAAGTAATTAATCGTGATATATATTTTTTAAAATATATAATAAAACAATGGGTTGTTTTTCTATAAAAATCTCCCAAAGTATCCTTAATGTTGATAAACCCCATCACATAAAACCAAAAAAAATGTATTTCTATTTCATTGAACATATGATCAATTGTAAACTGATAAACCCATGAAATTTACCATAACACTTTATTTAATCATACATAAAGACTTATATTCATCCAAAATTAACAAAATGCATAGTTGTTTCACCATTCTTATAAACAAAAAACCATTGGAAAAATAATTTTATAATATAAATCATGAATCAAAATCTACAAGAAATTTAATCACTCCACATTGGATATATTAATAACATAAGTTTTTCCTTGATCCCTTATATTCTTCTGAGGTATATTTTCTTCACTTTAAAGGAATTGTTTTGTAGTTCCCTATATCCTCACAGTTGAAACAGTAAACACTAAGGGATTCTTTCTAATCCTTGTGTCTGCACGATTGATGGAATTTCTCTCTACATATTAAGGAACTATTATTCCCATTAAGAAGTAAAAGGGTACTTCTTTCAAAATTTATTGCATGTGGTAAAATATTTTATTCCCTCTTGACCCTAGAAAATTTTCCTCTACCATCTACTTCTTCTATTACTTCTCTTTAAACCTATATGACGTGGAATATTATTTATCTATCATTATAGGACATCATACAATTCCATAAAATGATTAGAATTCATGAGACATTAGTTCCCTTCTAAGGATTGGTTTAATCCCATAGAATAAAAATTGAATCATTTTATTTTGATGGTGTATATATTTTATGGCATGACTTTCCACCCTTATATTATTGGTTCCATACATAACAACATTTTTATCTGTAATTTGACTTAGACCCATGAATTTACTCTCTATATATTTTTATTCATCACGTGAAAAATAATTTTACAATAAGAGTACTAAAAAATAATTCCAATAAATGCATGTTATTTCCTCTTCATCCTTGGTGTTTTAAATTAACTACCACTATTAATCCAAATCCACTGATAGAAGATAATCCTATATGAAAACATTCTTCCTTTAATTACTTTACATAGTGACAAATAACATCACCAAGGAACTTATCCATTTATCATATATAAATATATTTGTAGTCCCGTTGAATAATGATGGTTTAAAATGTAATAATTGGACTAACATTGTTACACCACACTATGGATCAGCCAGACACTCCATACAAGCAATGTTATTGTTCATAACCTGAGTCAACTTCCACAATAAAGTTATAATTTTATCAGTTCTAGAAAAATCTAGAGTTTAAACTTCATTATATTTATCATGATGAAAATTTAAACATGGATTACATGTATTGATTCTATTCCCATTAATTCCATGAGGTTCCAAATCTAAATAATAACTAACACTAGATTGTGTAATAGCATCATACAATATATTTTATAATTCGAAAACATGTGAAATAATTTACATAAATTGAAATTTTTAAACATATTTAATATCATAATCTTAGACATGGTTTATTTGGAAAAAATTTCAAATAAATTTTTTTTAAAATCCTTTATAATGTGTTATAAATGAAATGTGAATTATCGCAATAATTTTCCCAAATGTGTGAAATAAGTTTCACAATAAATCATTTTTCATGAACTAGGTGATGATTGAGACAAACCCCAATATTTCGTTATAATAGTTACTTCCCATCCGTAAAATTCTATGAGAACCACATCATCTTTTCGTATAATGAAATTTACGTTTTACTATGAAAACCACATAATCTCTACCTTACCGAAACATTAGGATTTTTTCATATACTAATACTTATCCTGAAATTAAGTCATATTGTTATTTTCTCAATTCCATGTTTTCATAAATATAGATCCTAGGTTTTATACTAATCTTCTTCTAATACCAACAATATAGACCCATGGCCCTAGTAGCCCAGAGTTGGTTGTAACTTTATTACCTGGGAACTAGTTACAAGGAATCACATCCTGAAAGACTAAATTGTTTTCATTTAGAAAACAATATTAAAAAAATGAATCATATATTACAATATGAAACATAATTTTTGACATAGAATTTTCATTTATAAGACAATAATTTTTTTTATAATATCCCTACATATCAATCACTAATAAAAAAGGAATTTCAATATTTAATATTAAATAAATATAAAACAATCCATTCAATAAAATAATTGAGCATAATATGGTAGGAATAAATGATGATAAAATAATCCCACATAAATATTCATATAATATTGAATCATGACCATTGATTTTCTTACTAATAATATAATTATATGGAATATCTATAACTAATCTAGTGACTAGAGAATTCATAATTCCAATCATCATAACTATACAATGAAGGCCTCAGTCTAGGACAAGATACATAAATGGCTAAGGATTCTTCCTAATAACTAAGTGAGTTTTTTTCAAGATACCTATCGATACATTGAGAGGATATAAGGGCCCACATCAATTACTAAGATGAATGAATCCATTATATGAAATCAGAGAAACATAATCAATCTAAAAATTCGTATTGGAAAATTATATATATATGGTTAATAATTTATCATCCCAACAAACATAATCATAAACCATATAAAGTAATATATAAAACAATATAAACATATTAAATCCCTAGTCAAACTAAAAAATAAACTATCAAAAAAAAAATAATAAATATGGAATAATTATAACACATTCCCAATTGATCATAAATAAAGTGGTGGTTCTGTAATATTGTAATATAGATTCCATAAAAATGAAATTAAAAAATTATTTGGGAACATAATATTATAAAATTGAAAATCATTTTATAAACTAAAAATTTCAATAATATAAGTAAAATTATTTTCTTTAATATGAATATTTTAATCTTATAAAGGAATATTAATAATGATGAAAGAGGGAACTTCCATACATGTATCATATGTTTAAAAAGAACATTTTTCCCACTATTTTAAAGGGGATAAAAAGTACCATGTTATGAAAAATAAAGAAAGATTCATTTCTAAATATTTTGTAAAAAGTAAATTAGTAGTAAAAATTTCATTACTAAATCATTTTAAAATTGGTAACAATAATTTTTAAAAATATTCTTAGAAATCGTTGATTTGGAAGAAAAATGAAATTCAGATGATGGGAGAAATTATGTCATATTTTTTAAAAAACAATTCTCAATATTTTAAGTACCAAGTAGGGGAAAATAGTACTATTATAGTAAATGTTCATTAATTACTATAGGATAATAAATGTAATGAGTTTCTTGAGTGATGGATAATAATATTTCATCATCATAAATTTAATCATAAAGAATCCCAAAAAACATTGATTTTATAAACTAAACCCTTCCTACTAGTGTAAATATGGAATAATTACTCCCATAACATTGTACTAAACATTTAATAACATAAATGAAGTATATTCATGAAAACATATATAAAATGGTTATTATATAAAAAAAATTAGTATGGAATATGGAAAATGTCCTTAAAAAGTAAAAGAATGATGAGAAACCCATACCTCAAGTCTGATTTCATTTATATTTGTCCATAAACCCTATATATTTATATATATTTATTAAACATATATTAAAAAACCATAATCTTATATTTCATACCATATATTATTTACTTATAGTCTTTTTTCTTATTTATTAATAATTCTATGTTAAAATCATTGTTTTAGGTGATAATTGCTATGTTTTCCATGTATGTTTTGGTTTGGTAGTTACGATCCTTCTATATTAATCATGATTATATCATATAAATAATATTATCCATGATATAAATATCATATTTTATCATTATATAAGTATTTACACTATTTAACAAATGTTAGATGTGAAATAATGAGTTACACCATTCATGGAGATGGTAGGTCATACGTATGCATGATCTTTATTTCTATTTTTGGAATATATGTAATATAAAATTGTAAATAATATTTCTCAGTAAGGAATTTTTTTTATCAAATATGATATTTATATCACATCACTATATGGTGGTGGATGTCCACATGTATGCACACGTCCCATTATTGTTTTACAAGATATTAGAAGGTAAGAAGATATACATCATATTATAATTAAAAATGATTATCAATTTTTTAAATAAAATACAAATATGATAAATCCATAATTATATAAAGCCGTTATAGGTGGTAATGCCAACCAAATTAATCAGTTTGTGAGGTGGTATGACACTGTACACATGATAGATAGTTTTATTTCCCATTTATTAGAATTTTAGATGGATATAGGTTATGAAATTAAAATAATAAAATAATAGTATATGGGAGATATTTTTTTATTATTTTATTAAATTTTTATTTTATTTTATGGTGTTGAAAGGATATATAAAATGAAAACTCAATGTTTGGCGCTTTACATATTCTTTGAACAACCTCTTTAGTTTTATAACTAAAGACTTCATTGATTGGATTTATGTACCATGAAATGGGTTTAGGGTGTTGGTATTGATGTAATTAAGAGATTATTTTAGTTATTTATTGAACAAAAATTCTTGGGTAGTATAAAGGGGAGAGTATATTGGGTGGCCTTTTATAAGTGGAGGAAATGAAAAATTTGGATTATTAAAAAGAAAACATGATATGCACTTTTTCACATTAAAAAAGGAATAAAAATTGATTCTTATTGAAAAGATAGTTAAATAATATCTAAATATAGAAATAAAATATAATTTGGACATGATTACAGGTTATATAACCATAATTTATTTAGATTAAACCTTAGTAAAACCATTTTAAGTGAACCCATTTTAATTAATTTTTAATATTTTTACAATCCATTAAGAGAAAAAATGATATTTATTTTATTATATAATATTAATTATAATTAATCCAAAAATGGATCCATTTTTACAGAATCATTTTACATATGTGATATAATTTAATTTATAATTAAACCCGTTTACACGATGAAAAAGAGTTTTTCCAAATAGAAAACTCTCGATACTATATAATGATTAAATAAAAATATAAAAAAAATCATTAAAATTAAATATATATTATTTATTTTAATTTAATTTTACTAATTTTAATTTTAAAAATATTTTTTAAAAAATAAAGTTTTAAATGTTTTAAAAAATGAATCATCTCAATAAAAACTAGTCTTCTTCACTATTCATCCAAAAAAGAACCCTTTGAAAATATTATAAAATATAAAATCTATAATAATTATGACAATATGATTTCAAAAATATTTAAAAACTATATATATTTTCTAAAATCGAAAAACAAATTTATAGAATGTGTGCAAATTACAACGGTACCATCTTTTTTAAAAATATAGATTTTTAGATAATATTTCCATTTATTTAAAATGATTATTATTTTATTTTAATCAAATTAAAAATATTAATTTTATTTTATATATGTTCAAACTATATAATATTCATAATTTATAATGTTCAATTAATTCCTTTAAATTTAATAGCCATGTCATAATGATATACTATCTTATGGTTCATTTAGACTCGGGGTTGTGTGTATCACAAGATATCAAGCATATTAAATTTAAAGAAATATATTTCACAAGTCAATCAAGATTATAATTTATTTCAAATAAAATATCAAGAAAAAAAATCTAATTGTAATATCTTATGGTTTTAAGAATTTTTATGTTCATTTCATTCATCATATGAAATGGATGAATAAAAAACACAACACTTAATTTTCATACCATAGTAATCAATAATTATTTGTATTATATAGGTAGTCTAAAAAATGTAAATAATCTTATCATGTAATAAATAATAATACTTGGTAATACATAAAATATAGACAGAATTTTAATTACATCCATAGATCACATCACTACTGAAGCATAATTATCATTAAATGATGTTGATATAGTTGAAAAATACCATTATAAAGACACTAGAACAACAATCTAAAAATAAGAAGAATTAGCATTTTCATTTGAAATTTTATAAAAAATAAACTCTAAAAAAAATATGAATATGGTATTATTTGAAAAAAAATATATAAACTAGAAGATGAATCTTTATAAAATGTAAAGACTGACAATGAGAAGATTCATTCATGCATGAAATGTTAAAAAACATTTTATTCCCGCTTTTTTTAAAAGTAAAATAATGAATTGTACCTAAATGTTAAAAAATTTAATCATAAAAAATTAAATATAGTGTGAGATATATGTAAAATTTACCTCAATTTAGCATTTCATAATTTAATAGATTTTACTTGAATCAAAATAATTAATATGATTATTGAAGAGAATGATTCTCATCCAAAAAGAGGAAATAAGGCTATGTTTTCTTATTAACATTTTATTAGGGGTTATCGTAATCAAAAAGAGGATAAATGGATAGAATAATTGAAAACACAAAAAAAAAATTATAAATAATTAAATGGTTTTTTGGGGAGAAACAATATCTACTTTTCTTCTAATGTCAATTGGAATGTAAACATTCCTAATAAATAAGTCAGATTATAACAAAAACCCTAACCATGGATTCCTACTTGGTTGGAATCAATTCAAAATATATTAAAATATCTTTATATTTGTTATTAATATATTATAAATGAATACTTATGTCTAGATTCGGGGATATCATTTCTTCTGTTTACCCTTTTACTCATAATTATTTGTTAAAATCAATTACTTAGGTATTTTTTTCTTTTGCTTGTTTTGATTTAGTTATTCTTGTATATCATGTATAATAATGGGTTCCATCCCATAATATTGTTAAAAGTTTTATATTTTAATTATTTATACATTAAATACATTTTTATTACCAACTGTGTAAGGTGGTTATGAAAAATATATCACGTTTCCTTTTTAGAGGTGGTTATCTGTAGAAAAAACATTAAAATAATTACTCAATGGATGGAAGAAAAATAGATTATACAATATTTTAATTTTAAAGATTCTTAATTATGTTATAAATATGTTATATATTCATAAAATACATATATATAACCATTCATGGGAAAAAGTGATGAAAAATTCAATATATATATTCATCTATGGGGTAGTTCACGCGTAAAAATGAGCAACATTTTCCTTTTTAATCAAATATAATAGAGATAGAATATTTTTATATATTAACAATAAATAATTTCATTTTATTAATGCATATTATTTAATTATTTTTAATGGGTTTATAAAATATTATGAGGATGTCTAAGAAGAAATAATCTAAAGATATTTTGTGGAAACATATTCCTCTACGTTTGATTATATTCTTTAAAAAATTCCATAATATTTATTGGATGAGACTTTTTGGAAGAAAAAATATAGAGATATTGTAAAACAGTATTGGAATGTTATTTTAGTAGATCATTTTTGAGAAATGGAACTCAAAGTCCATGGATTTATTAGGATAATAGGTCCCCTTTTATAAGTGAGAGGCATGGTACTCTTATAAATATTAAGAACTTGTAAATTTAATAAATTCATTACATATGAAAAGTGGCTATAATTGAGTCCAATTTTCATTATAGAATAATTTAATGTCTAAATAAACTAAAAAAATCATTTTTGGAAGTGTTTTAGATATATTGGAATCCTTATTTAATATTTTAACAACTTTTACCCATAATGTTGGTGATAAACTCTTTACATGGTGACTAATTTCATGCCCAAATATTTAGTTTAACTTATTGAATAAAATTTTATACAATTTAATAATTGTTATTTTATTGTATGGGATCCATTTTGTAATGTTTTTCAAAATTAATTTTAATATAAAAATTGAAAAACACAATGAAAGTGTTTTTTTAAATTACTTTTTAAACATTAAAATACATTTTCCACAAATTTACTAATATATTTGAGATCTATGTTTTTAATTGAATTATGTATTAAAAAATATAGTTTTATTACTTTAAAAGAAACTCCTAATCGAATGGATCATTGTAAATACTTAATTAATGAAAATTGACTTAAAATTGACTTTATAAAGATAAATTATATCATTGTTTCCAAAAATTCAAGCATGGGTTTCATAGTTAAACATAATAGTATTAAATGATCTATTTCACTCTTCAAATACCTATTTTTTGATAAAAAAAATTTATACCTTTTAGTTATTTTTAGATCAAAATTAATTATTAACAGTTACAATATTTTGTAAAATCATAATTGTTCACTTTCCTCCAAAAAATCAATTATTTCATAAAATCCCAAAAATGTATCCTTAAGAGAAATTTTACATTATAAAATAAAAAAACAGTTCTATTTTACCCAATAAGAATTATAAAATTTATAAATATTACTTTTAAATATAACTGTGAATAATTTCTATTGTATTGATAAAATAATTGATTGTGCATGGGTAAATAGTTTATGTATGTAGTTTGTACCTATATTAGTTGTATTTATATAATACATTCCAACCCCTAAATAATTTCATCCTTTAAATAATTATATATGTCAGATCTAAAATAAATTATGGTAATTCTCCCACATTGCTTCTTCATGCTCACATGTTTCCTCCTCCAATTTTTGAGATCTCTAAAGGACTATCAACAACTGTATAAATTGAATCCAAAACACTTTCTATCTCGTTTTAGTAATTATGAAATTACCTTCATTATAAGATAATATAGGTTCCAACTATATTCCCTTAGATGTTAGTACATCTGTTGGACCCAAAATTAATATTTCCTTGATAAGGTAACATCTAATACACTATATACCATTGAGAGGTTAGGTTCCATATCCAATCAGTAAGACGCAACTCCAATTATATCTAGAGTTTGAAACGGACCAATATAACTAGGGATTAACATCCCCTTTTTATATAAAATTAACCCCCTTTAATATATATACCTTTAATAATACATTATCACCCACGTGAAATTTCTTGTCTTTTCTTCCATTATCTGCACATCTATTTTTTTTACTTTAATATGCATTGATATGATTTAAATTTTCTTTGTATTCATAGTTTTTTCCCAAAAAGTTATAGGCTTCTATCTTCATCACCACATGTTCGAGTAAGACATCTCTACCTATTTAATGACTCATATGGTGACATCTAAATTATTAAATAAAATATATTATTATATGAAAATTACACAAAAGGTATATATTTATCCCACATACCATGAAAATCAAAAGAACATAATCTCCTTATGTCTTGTAATGTTTGAATAGCCCTTTTATACATCCCATCAATTTGGGGATGATAGGTGGTGCTCGAATTTATGTTAGTGTTGATAAACTTCTTATGAATCATCCAAAATTTTGAAGA
This sequence comes from Viscum album, assembly GCA_963277665.1. NCBI lineage: Eukaryota > Viridiplantae > Streptophyta > Magnoliopsida > Santalales > Viscaceae > Viscum > Viscum album. The sequence continues at coordinate 400,380,789 of OY728144.1, forward strand.
GAACATAGGGTCACAATCAAATTCAAATAATAGTGGAGGTCCATGCAATCTCAATACTTCATTGTTATATAGTTTGGAAAAGTGAAAACATTGTAGATCTTCCCTTACTACTAATAAATGTGTATAGATTCTAATTTGAACATCAAGGAACCATATTTAATTATTCCTCCTTTTATAATTTGGATTTCATGGGACAAATTCCAATATAACATCGTACCAATTCAAAATATGTGTAGGAAGAAATTACATAACGTAAAATGTTTTATTTCATCTTTTACCTATTAGAACACCAAAAATCAAGACAAAATGTTTGAAATTTCTCACTTCATGCAATCCCACCAGAACTATTTTCATAAATTCTTATACATCAATGAGATTATAATGTGTTTATAGAAATTTGGGTTATGGATCTGTCTTCAACTCTATTATAAATAAAACACACAACCTGTTTCAAGACCTCAACAATCCATATTAATAATTGAATTTTATAATCTTATTATCATTCACCATAGTAATATTCCTTTATAAATATATATAATCCTATAAGGAATTCTCAATTTTTTAGTAAAGATTATAAATTTCTTGGAAAATGAATGATGTTTCCCGTTCCCTATCAAATACTATATCAGATTTTACTAAAACCGTGAATATAAAATCCTTATTGATAATACACATGGTAAGAACTTAATAGACCCTATCACTCAATAAAACATCCAATTTTGTATTTACCATTGTGGTAAGGTGTTGGGAAATCATAATCTATGAGTATTTAGAACAATATATTTTTCCTCACATTAAGATATTTTTTGAGAGAATATATATTCCACAATTATTTGAACCATATATACATTGCATATTTCACTATAGATGGAGTTCATATATATATTTAATGAAAATATTATGGCTTCCAAATCATGATCATGACTTAGATAATATTAATCGTGTATCATCAATTACCTTGGTACATATTTATCCAATATATTTGTTTACGTAAGAACAAAATCCAATCCTTTCATTGATGCATAAATATATGTTAGAAATCCTTAGTTTCATGGTAGTAAAAGTAAATTCTGTTTCATTAAAAAAATATCCTATTTATCTTCTCAATTTTGTTTCACATTACCTTTACCATTATTTATAAACATAGTTAATTGCTTGGCCAATCAAGGAGAAATATTATAAAAACGGCTGATAATAAACCACAAAATATGGAAACTATGCATCTTAGTTATATTCGTTATTGTGTTCCAATTTCCACAACCATTTTTTTGAAGGTTAAATAGATACTCCTTCCTTTGATAGACTGTAACCATGAAAAGAAAAAACCTAGAGAAAAAAAGGAGCACATATTTGATCTTTGTATAATTAATTTTCACCAAGAGTCTCAAAAATAATTCAAAAATGATTTACATAATCCTCATGGATTTTAGAGTATATCAAGATATCATCAATGACTACCACTATAAATTTATCATGAAAATCCATAAATACTATATAGATATATTCTATAAAAATATAAGGTGCATTAGTCAATCCAAACGTAATATACATATACTCATAATGTACATTCTATGTATGAATTTATCATCTTTAGTATATCATCCTTACTCATCCCAAATAGATGATGACCAGGTCAAATATAGATATTTGAAAAATATCGCGCTCTTTGAATTTGATAAAATAAATCATCAATATATGGAAAATGATAATTAATATTTTTTGAAATGATAATGATCTCTATATAGTCGATGCAAAACCGCATAAACACATATATTTATTCACTAATAGTATAAGAGCTCCCAATGGCTAATGGAAAGGGTGTATAAGTCCCTTAGTACAAAACACCTGCAATTTTTTCTTTATGTATAACAATTCTTCTATTATTATTCTATTGTCATTCTTGGATAATGTCCTTACATTAAAGATTATTTCTCTAAAAATTCAACTTCATGCTTACATGGGTCTATTGTTAGTTCATCTAGAAATACATCAATTTATTATTGAGTAATAGGTACATTATTTATCCTTTGAATGTATTCATTATCCATAGAAAGTTTTCTATCTTCCACTTCTCCTAAAATATTATTAATGTATGCTAATATAAGTGGATTAATAAAATATTCAGATGATGAAGTCCTTCCCTTTAAATAAGGAATTTTATAACTCCTTATTAAACAATAATCTCCTTATATTGGAAATAAATTATTGAATTATACATTGAAATATAATCAATAATGAGGATTATGTCAAAGTTAATTAGAGTTATGAAACTAAAATCTAAAACAAGAGAATATTTACGAATATGAATATTGACTACTGGATATATCCTTATAGAAACATCAATACCACTAGGTATCTTGATTGAAAACTGATTCCCCATAGTTATTGGGGATGGTATATTTTTTAAGTAAACATGAAATATATAAAATTTCGAGTCAATATGGAATCAAATAAATCGTTAACTAACTTTGAATTTTTGATCAAGGTTCTTACTATTATGTCATTTGGGAATTCAACCAGAGCTGTAGTGATCACATAATCATAGACATTACCTATTGGAATTTAATAATGCAAATTCATTTAGTTATTTTAGATTTTTTTTAAGATTTCCCTATATACTTATTATTCAAGATTTGAAAATTGGTAAATTCATTCTTTCCCATGAATTCATGAGACTGATGGTCTCTCTCTAAACACATGATGAAAACTATCATTCCCTTCATGCATATTCTAAGATGTTTCTTTAAAAACATATTACATTTTGGAAGTTCTATCCTTTTTTAACCACTTTTTTCATATTCCTTTCAATATTGTTCCCAACCCAATTATATTCTCCTAATTTCCCTTGAAAACATTATTATAAAAAAATTATTTCCCTCTCTTGATGGAATTTGACCTTGTATCATTGTATAATATAAAATTAAATAATAATACCATACTAAATCTTGGTTTTAATCAATAAAAGTAGTAATCAATCTAACTTTACGGATTACATATATAATCTGAACATAAGTATCTAAATTTTTAAAAATAGATTCATATCCAACAATATTTTCCCCTAACTGTTTCAATAGATTGAGACATTTTCTACCTATATGAGATAATTTTTCATGATGAATATATTTTATTAAATAATATCTTCAAAAATGTATTTCAATCCAAACCCAATAAATCCCTAGACTCTTTATTAATCTATATCAAAGAGTTCTATTTATAAATATCTCTTTTTCGATGATAATGAAATTTGAAAACATTCTGTAATGCCCCGACCCCAGTTACCCAGAGTCGGTGCATTATTACATAACATTGGAATGATCACAAGAAAGATCAAGTCTCAAAAGACTGACTAGTTTATTATCCTTGGAATCACTAGATATATTCATAAGTCTTACATTACATCATAAAGTGAAAAAAACTCAGAAAACATCTTTTATTCATATCCCCCTGCAGTTCATTCGTACAATACTTCTTCACATCCTAGGAGAAATAAAACATTTAAAGGGGTGAGCTCAAATTCTCATTAAGGGTAACAATATAGCAGAAAATTTCATAAATGAGCATAAAAATTTAAGGAAATGTATAACAGAAACAAAATCCATTTAAACTTGATCAACAACATAATATTGCAAAAATGAAATGAAAAAAAAATTCCACTTACTTATTCACATGGATATTCTACTAGTCGAATAATCACATGCAATATCAATAACCACTTTTATAATGATGGAATGCATAATGCCAGATTATCATAACTACGTAGCAAAGGCCTCGTGCCAAGACACTAGTTTGTCTCATGAGACCTACTGATGCATCGAGGAGCTATAGCGGGCTCCACCCATCACATACTAAGTCTAATGCATTCCTCATATGATCAGGTTTAAACATAACATAAACATTTGAATTAAAACTAGCATACGAAATGTCAATACGTTCTCCATAAAACATGAATGGTATAAAAATAACACATCCACAGTCAAACATATCACAAAACATTCAATACAATATGAAAGTTTGTATCATAATAAATCAACATCAAATAAGCTTAAAATCCATCGAAAGATGTTGACATAGATAAAATAAAATCTATTTGAGAGAAATATCTCTTTTTTGAAATCATTTAAATGTCACACATTTATAAAGGAAGTAATTTAAAAGAGATTTTTTAATAAAAGTGTCCCATACCACTTTAAAACATTTGAAAAAAATATCATTTCAAAACATTCACGTCCATATAAATAAATCCTTAAAATCATTTTGAAAACATGGACATTAATTAAAATATTTAGAAAGATAAATTTTTAAAACATTTAAAATTCTGATCTTGATAAACATTACCTTTCACAAATTCTTGAAATATTCATTTTTAAATCATTTAAAGGTCACATAATTATAAAATAAAACATTTACTTTCAAAATATTCTTATAATAATATATTGGAAGCTTAGAAAATTTTATAATGGTGGAAAATATCCGCTCCATCCGTATAAGATAAAAAAACATTCTTACCTTAATTATGTCGAAATGGTTAAAAAGGACCTTGTTTGGAAAGTGATGGAATGATTCCTTTATAAACTTCTTATAAAAATTCAAACAAGGGTATAAATGAATTTAACCCATATTCTATAAAATAGTAAGAATGTTTTGAAAAACATTTTTAAAACACGTGGATGTGGATGATAAAGAGGTCCCAGTAGATAATTATGTATAAACAATCTCAGATAATGAAGAGATTGTAAAATAAACCCTTACCTTGTACTTTTCCTTGATCAAGGGTAGGTTAACTTCCTATATAATGGTGAAATAGTTTTTATTAAATTATACAAGAATCATATACATTAATATGATATCATATATTATCTTTTAACATTTCATTGTTAATAATATCTTATTATTATCGTCATTTAGGGTGTTAACTTACTCATTTTATTTTATATGGTTTGTTACATAAACCATTTTTTATGCATAGGTTCTATATTATTCGTATCCAGAATGATATAAAGACAATAAACTATATTTTTAATCATCAAATGAGAATTATACTTGAATGGATACGATGGACAATGAATCTCATCGTGTTCGTGGAGACGGTAGTCTGTACGTACGCACGAGCAACAATATCATTATTTTGATATTAAAATAATATATAATTGGATGGTATATCAAATATATAGAATCATTATCATGTTATATTTTTTATTTACTTCCATTTCACATCATTATCCTACCAATCCAAATAATAATTTTTTGAATAACAATTACACCACGACGTGGAGAAGGTAAGCTGTATGTACACACGTATGGTGACATGTCATTCTAAGGATGGATATAATACTGAATATGGTAGTTCCCTATATATAATAACATCAGGGTATATATAAGATACTATAGTTATTATTTTATAATGTAATTAACAAATAAATAAGAAGTTGAAGAAGAAAGGAACTTGAAAGAGGATGGTGAAAACGTTATCTCTTCTTCGGATTCTACCTTTTTATTTGATCAAAAGGGATCCATAGGTTGGCTTAATGATCAAAATAAGGCCTATAGGTTGAATTGAGGAATGTTGGGAGGATATTTGGGTAGAGGTTTGCCACGTCAAAAGGTTTTTAGGGTGTGAAGAATTGGTTAGAAGTGGTGTCCTTTTATAAGGGGGAGGAGGGGCTCTTTAGGAACAACTTAAAGTATTATTTTATAATAAATTCATATTCAGTTTCTAATGGAGCCAATGTATATTATTCAAATACTATGGTGGGTATGGGTCGAAATCCTTTCATCCAATATATTTTAGACAGGTTTGGGTCATTATATTGACCTTATCTTTTAGTTTTAACTCCTGGTTAATTAGTTTGACACTTACCATGTCACTTTTTAATTTTATATTATATAGTTATTAAACTTACTATATACCTCCAAGAAACCCCATAGTGTTTAATTAATGATACCCCTATCATGATAAAAGTCCTTTGGATGAATCTTATATTTTTAAGAATTTAATATCAATTGATAATATAATATTTGTTTTAAAAACTCTTTTATATCAATTTTGACACTATTTGGTATTTGATTTTTTTGAAACTTATAACAGCATGATTACTTCGAAAAACGTTAATTAAATAAATCCTAACATGACATATTAACCAATAAAATTCGTGGAATTCATTAAAAGTCTCAAATTATATTTATTTGGGTATTTATAATATTAATTATTTTAATATATCACTAATAAGGTAATTACTGCATCATCATTGTGTCATAAATATATTAATTTATTTAATGCCTAAAAATTATAGATAAACTACCATTATGTAGGAACCATTTTTAGCTTTATAATTAATATTTATAGTCTAAAATATAACCTATATTACCTTATTTAATAATTGTTTTGCTAAAAGATATTCGTTTATGTCATTTTTGTAATTACTTTTACTTAATTAATATAAAGTGTCATTATCACTTACAAGTGGATCCATCGGGTCCCCAAATCGACCCAAAGATTCCCATGGTCTGACATGTTTCATCCAATATGGTTAAGATGCAATTTATGATAATTTATTGTTATTATAATATTATTTTTTTACCCTTTTTTACTGGATTTACTCTTTAACCGTGGTAAATAAAATATTTACCGAAATAATTATTCAAAATGTCTAAAAATAAAAGTTACCTATTTACACAACTTGTTAATCCTGATTTCAAATATGGATTCCATTTTTCCAAATTCAAAACATATAATTTTCAGAAATTAATTTAAAATTAATTTCTGCTGTCAAAACAAAAAGCGTGTTTTTAAAAGATAATAACTATCAAAAGATTGACGCTTGTTTATGTCTGGTTTAAATGTGAAATTATGTCCAATAAACAAAATTTTATTAAATGGTAAAAATATATTTTAAATATACTTTAAAACCACTCCAATTCATTACTTATCACTATTAATTTTTTTGATTAAAAAAGTCGTTTTTAATAAAAATTTAGTAAATTTCACTATTCATCAAAATATAAAACTTATCTGCAAAGTACCAAAATTTCATCCTACGAAAATTTCGATACTCCAAATCCAAAAATGATGTCCATTTTTAATGATAAAATGTATAAAATTTCAAAAAGTGGGTATTACTATTTTTAAGGTCTAGTTTGATTGATTGTGGTGTGTGTTAGAACTCGAAGTTGAGTACAACACAGGCTACTATATTATTTAAAGAGAAGCGTACTGAGGAATCTTGGGGTGTTACATTGTAAATTTTTGATGTCCCAATTCTAAATAATATATTTATTTAGTCAAATTTAATATATAAAAGTTTTAAATTATTGGATTTAAAGAGGGTTCACCAATAAAAGTCGGTAAAAGTGCATTTTTTGATAAATATTTCTTTTATCTAAAAAAAGAATTTTTTCTTACATTATGTCTAATAAAATCATAATATGGTTTCTAAAATTATAAGTATTATACAATTTTCATAATTCAGTTAATACTATTCATAACCTCTTTTGATCGGCTGGTTTGGTAAGTCATGGTGCGGTTGAACTCGGTGTTGCGTGTAGTGCAAGTTATTAAATTATTTTGAAGAAATAACACACTATGAAATCTTGGGATGTTACATTGTCCCCTAATTTAATAAATTGTGTCCTTGAAATTTGAAATTGTTCTTCAAAAATAAACGATTGAAAATAGAAAATATCTTTCTGGGAAAACCAGCATCGGAAATTGGGTTAATAAACTTTAGTATTAATATGAGGAAAAGTGAAATGAAATGGTCACCACCAAATTATGATCGCGATTAAGAGAAAATTGGTGGAAATTAGAGACATATAATTGGAATAAAAATGTAAATATTTATAGGAAGTGATTGAGGTCATCAATCACAAACAAGTGTAAAATTGAGGGCCTTAAATTAATCAATCTATGATGATTTAAAATACCATCGGTTCAACAAAACATATGGTATTAGGATAACACATTTTTTTTGAAGAACCCTTCACTAATGTTTGAGAATTAATTTCATCATTGAATAAGAGAAGAAGAAAATATATACTTGACAAGTAGAGTCTCATCCTTTAACTATGTTATACAACAAACACATCTTTCACTCTAAAATATAATAGAACTTAAAAATAATATTCTATTTATCCTCTTCGTATAGGGATAAAAAATGAATTTATAATTAATCTAGTATAACCATAAAAACTACATTATTCAATCCAGGACATCACATGGGTCAGTGGTAGGTGATACACCCTTGTCGCCCTATGGTTGTGGGTTCAAGTCTCGCGGCCTTTCCGGATGCGACAGGTTGCTGCCTGACCTCTAGGTTGCCTTTTTTATGGGAATACAAAAATAATCTCAATCTAGTCTTATCGAAAATACTTCTACCAAACTCACAGTCCAAAATTTATATGGCAGGTAAACATAATGAAGATCCTTTTTTCCACGTAATAGCATGTGAACACCTTCATCATGTATTCTTTTGAAACAATGAAACATCCTGAAATACCATAAAACATTATTGATTACGTTCATGATCCCTTATTACTTATAGAATATTGGATATTCCATCTATCCAAAAATGTTGTAAACTCCAACAATGATGGAATATTTAAATCATTAATCAGTTTCAAGGTAGTCAATAATATCCAGTATAATTTATCCAAATCAATCATGTATTATTCCAAAATTACTACCTCAATATCAGAACCATATTATGTTTTATGTTTCTCTTAACCATATATTTTCCAAAAATTTAACCTGCTATTGAGTCACTTTTCATTATTCCACACAATCTCAAGTCCTTAATGAAATAGTACTGTAGTACAATTCTTATTTATTTCCAGTACATCATTGATACAACACTTCAATGAAATAATTCCAAAACAACAACAAAAGAACACTAGTCATTCCTTTTCATATAAGGTAGTATCATAACTTGATTATTATCTAATATCATCATTTACGGCATAGTCTGATGACTGGGACATTGGTTTGCATAGTGTCCCAACTCCTTGCAGATGAAGCATTGTACATTTGAAACTTTTTTCTTACCCTTGTAGTCACGTACAGGGAGTCCTTTTTCTCCACACTTATAACAAACTCTCATTCCCATCAGGCAAGTTCCAGGGTGTTTCTTCCCACAACATTCACACATGGGAAAATTCTTCTTGTCCCTCTTCCCTTTATCCATATTTCTCTCTTCCATCCTTTTCATCTATTGCTTCCCTTCAAATCTATAGGACTCAGAGAACTCTTTACTTAACTTATCAACACATGATACTATTTATTCATATAATGATAATACGTGGGAGACTATTTCCCTTCTAAATTATGGATTAATACCATGAAAGATATGATCCTTCTTACTCTTTCGGTCATGCGTATTTCTAGAGTTCTCATTCCTTCTACTGGGCACCATTTCAAAATAATGGAATCCACTAGATTAGTTTATGAATAACAATAACTAATCCCAAACTTGTGAAACACTTAACCTAAATTTAAAAGTTTATGGATATAATCTATAATCATAAAAATGTTTTATTTGAGTAAGTATATACTAATAAACCCTTCATATTGGTTTTTAAAGAAAATGAGAGTTATCCTAAGCATATCCCCCGGGAGTGTTGTAACCAAGAGTGCAGCAAGGCCAGTTGTCGTGCACCATTTCTCGTTTGATTTTAGCTCAAAGGGATGTTTTCGGGTTTTACCACTAAGTACATCTGTTCTAGATCCGCCTCTACCTGCTCATATCCAGATAGGGATGTATTGCTCGGAAAACTCAAAAAATCTCTACAATACCAAAATTCTATGAATTTCTTCTATACTAATCCTAAAAGTTCATATTAGGTCTATCTGCTCTAATAAGAGTTTATCTAAATCTATCTTCTAAGGTTTGTACTAAACTAGTTCTGATACCAACTGTAACGCCCCGACCCTAGATACCCAGAGTCGGTGCATTATTACATAACATTGGCATGATCACAAGAAAGATCATGTCTCGAAAGACCGATTAGTTCAGTAGCCTTGTAATCACTAGATATATTCATAAGTCTTACATTACATCATAAAGTGAAAAAAACTCAAAAAACATCTTGTATTCATATCCCCCTGCAGTTCATTCGTAAAATACCTCTTCACAACCTAGGAAAAATAAAACATTCAAAGGGGTGAGCTCAAACTCTCATAAAAGGTAACAATACAGCGGAAAATTTCATAAATGAGCATAAACATTTAAAGCAATGTATAACTAAAACGGAAGCCTTTTAAACATGAAAATCTGCAAAATATGGTAAAAATGAAATGAAAAGATATGTCATTTACTTATTCACATGGATATTCTACTAGTCAAATAATCACATGCAATATCAATAACCACTTTCATAATGATGGAATGCATAATTCTAGACTATCATAATCACGTAGACAAGGCCTCGTGCCAAGACTACAAATAAAATTTTGTCAAGGCCTCGTTCCAAGACACTAGTGTGTCTCATGAGACCTACAGATGCATCAAGGAGCTATACCAGGCTCCACCCATCACATACTAAATCCAATGCGTTCCTCATATGAACAGTTTTAAACATAACAAAAACATTCGAATTAAAACTACCATATAAAATGTTAATACTTTCTCCATAAACCATGAATGGTATAAAAATAACATATCCATAGTCAAACATATCACAGAACTTTCAATACAATATGAAAGTTTGTATCATAATAAATTAACCTTAAATAAGCTTAAAATCCATCAAAAGGTGTTGACATAGATAAAATCAAAACTATTTCAGTGAAATATATCTTTTTTTAAATCATTTAAATGTCACACATTTATAAAGGAAGTAATTTAAAAGAGATTTTTTAATCAAAGTGTCACATACCACTTTGAAACTTTTGAAAATAAATATCATTTCAAAGATATCATGTCCAAATAAATAAATCATTAAAATCATTTTGAAAACATGGACATAATTAAAATATTTAAAAAGATAAATCTTTAAAACATTTAAAATTGTGATCTTGGTAAAGAGTACCTTTCACAAATTCTTAAAATATTCATTTTGAAATAATTTAAAGGTCACATAATTTTACATTCAAAATATTCTTATAATATTTTAAGGGAAGCTTCAAAAATTTTATAACGGTGGAAAATATCCGCACCCGCTGTATAATTTAAAAAAACATTCTTTCCATAATTATGTCGAAAAGGTTAAAACTAACCTTGTTTGGAAAATGACGGAAAGATTACTTTATAAACTTCTTATAAAAAGTCAAACAAGGGTATAAATGACTTTAACCCATATTCTATAAAATAGTAATAATATTTTGAAAAACATTTTTAAAACACATTGATGAGGATGATAAAGAGGTCCCAGTAGATAATTACGTATTAACAACCTCAGATAATGAAGAGATTGGGAAATAAACCCATACCTTGCACTTTTCCATGGTCGAGGGTAGGATAAACTTCTGTATAATGGTGAAATAGTTGTTATTAAATTATAAAATAATCATATACATTAATATGATATCATATATGATCTTTTAACATTTCTTTGTTAATAATATATTATTATTATCGACGTTTCGGATGTTAACTTACTCATTTTATTTTATATGTTTTGTAAAATAAACAATATTTTTTATGGATAGGTTGTATATTATTAATATCCAGAATGATATAAAGTCCTTAAAATTTTTTTTATTCATCAAATGAGAATTAGACTTGAATGGATACGATGGAGAATGAATCTCATCGTGTTCGTGGAGACGGTAGTCCGTACGTACGTGCAAGCGACAATATCATTTTTTTGATATTAAAATAATATATAATTGGATGTAATATCATATACATAGAATAATTATCATGTTATAATTATTATTTACTTCCATTTCACATCATTATCATACCCATCCAAATAATAATGTTTTGAATAACAATTACACCACGACGTGGAGACGGTAAGCCGTACGTACGCACGTATGGTGACATGTAATTAAAAGGGTGGATATAATAATGAATATTGTAGTTACATATTTATAATAAAATCACATTATATATAAGACACTGGAGTTATTATTTTAGAATTGAAATAACAAAGAAAAAAGAAGTTGAAGAAAAATGGAACTTGAAAGAGGATGGTGAAAACGTCACATCTTCTTCAGGTTCTTCCATTTGATTTGATCAAAAGGGCTCTTATGTTGGATTTATAATCAAACTAAGGACTCTAGATTTAATTGGGGAAAGTTAAGATGGTATTTGGGTAGAGTTTGGTCGAGCCAAAAGTTTTCTATGGTGTGAATAATTTGTTACAAGTGATGTCATTTTATAAGCGGGAGGAGGGGCTCTTTAGGAAAAGCTTAAAGTATTATTTTAAAATAAATTAATATTCGGTTTATAATGTTTCCAAAGTGGATTGTTCAAACACTTAGGTGGGTACCATTCGAAATCATTTCAACCGATAGATTTTAGATAGGTTTGGTTCATTATATTGACCTTATCATTTAGTTTTAGCTCTTGGTTAATTAGTTTGACACATACCATGTCACTTTGTATTTTTATATTATATAGTTAATAAATATAATATATACCTCCAATAGACCCCAAAGTGGTCCATTAATGATACACCTATCATGATACAAGTCCGTTGGCTGAACCGTAGATTTTTAGGAATTGAATATCAATTAATAATATAATATTTGTTTTAAAAACTCTGTTATGTCAATTTTGACACTATTTGGTATTTTATTTTTTTTAACTCATAACAGCATGATTACTTAGAAAAAAGTTAATTAAATCAATCCTAAAATTTCTTATTAACCTATTAAATTCGTTTAATTCATTAAAATTCTCATATTATATTTATTTGGGTATTTATAATATCAATTATTTTAATATTTCACTAATAAGGTAATTAATGCATCATCATTGTGTCATAAATAAATTAAATTATATAAAGTCTAAAAATTATAAATAAAATACCATTATGTAGGAACTCAGTTTATCTTTCTAATGAATATTTATAGTCGAAAATATAGCATATATTACCCTAATTAATAATTGTTTTTCTAAAAGATATAGGCTTATTTCATTTTTGTATTTTACTTTAACTTAATTAATATAATGTGTCATTATCAATTTAAAGTTTTTACATGGGGTCCCCAAATAGATAAAAATATGCCCATGGTCTGCCATTTATAAAACATTAACGTTAAGACACATTTTAGGCTAATTTGTTATTATTATAATATTGATGTTTTACCCTTATTTACCAGATTTACCCTTTAACCATGGTAAATAAAATATTTACCGAAGTAATTATTCAAAATGTCTAAAAATAAACGTTACCTAATTACACAATTTTGAAATACTGATTCCAAATATGGAGTCCATTTTTCCAAATTCAAAACAGATAAGTGGTAGATATTAATTTAAAATTAATTCCCGCTGTCAAAACAAAAGGCGTGTTTTAAAGAGATAGTAATTATCAAAAGCTTGACACTTGTTTATGTCTGGTTTAAATGTGAAATTATGTCCAATGAGAAAAATTATATTAAATGGTAAAAATTTATTCTAAATATACTTTAAAACCACTCAAATTCATAATTTATCACTAATAATTATTTCGATTAAAAAAGTTGTTTTCAATAAAAATTTATTAATTTTCACTATTCATCAAAATATAAAAGTTATCCGAAAAGTACGAAAATATCATCCTAGGAAAATTTTGATATCTTGAATCCAAAAATGAAGTCCATTTTTAAAGATAAAATGTATAAAATTTCAAAATTTTGGTATTACTATTCATAAGGGCAAGTTTGATTGGTTGTGGTGTGTGTTAGAACTCGAAGTTGCGTACAACACACGCTACTATATTATTCAAGAAGAAGCATACCGAGAAAGCTTCGAGTGATAAATTGTAATTTTTTGATGTCCCCATTCTAAAGAATAAATTTATTCAGTAAAATTTAATATATAAAAGTTTTAAAATATTGGATTTAAAAAGGGTTCACCATTAAAAGTCGGAAAAAGTGAATTTTATTAAAAATACTTCTTTTATCTGAAGAAAATTAATTTGTTCTTACATTATGTCTACGAAACTCATAATATGGATTCTAAATTCATAAGGACTATAAAATGTTCAAATTTTAGTTAATACTATTCATAACCTCTTTTGAACAGCTAGTTTGGTAAGTCATGCTGCACTTGAACTCGATTTTGCGTGTAGTGAAAGTTATTGAATTATTTTGAGGAAATAACGCACTATGAAATCTTGGGGTGTTACAAATTATCTTTATAACAATTCCACAGTGATACAATTAAATCCTTTGGGTATATAATCCATTTATTAGATAAAAATGGAATCGTATTCCTATTGAATTATTGTGGTTTCTATAGCATGAAGTGGTCCAAAAATATTTCACCATGTTGAGGAATAAAACATTTCTCTATAAGGGATACGTTATTGGACCAAACTATATGAAACTATCCCAAAATTGTTATAATATACTCATATCTAACATTGACCCCATTGAATTGATTCAGTTGATTATAAATGAGACCCCAACATAGGTTATAGTTATCGATATGTTTTATATTCCTTCCACTATGCACCATTTATAAATAATTATTTAAATTTCCTTTGCTCATAAAATTTTGAATATTATGTCATAGTGTATAATAATGAATATGGAAAAAAAATTGACATAAATTTAAAAATTAAACAAATATAAACAAAGAATTCTAATAACAGGGTATTTTATAATATCTTCATATGATAAAAATATTTTGAAATCCATAAAAATAATTTGTATATAGTTTTTGTATACAAAACATGATATCTCTTAGGTGTATCATAAATTTTATGCCTTTAGAACTCTTTTTCCCACACCAAGTGATGATTGAGTTGGTACCTAACTATCATTTTAGGGGTTATGACCCCTAGTTTCATCTATTCTAGATAATGCATGATCTTTCTTGTATCTATGTCATGATTTAGTTTTTCAAATATCACCAATAAATGCTTTACCTAAATTTTAGGATGTTTTCCTATACATATAATTACCCCTAGATTTTTTTATAGGGGTTTGATCACCAATTTTTTGTTTCTCTTAAGCCTAGTTCCCATTATTCCTGCAAATAGTTTTTTAATTCTAACTATAACAATGTTGACTCAAGTAACCATATTCTATTGCTTACAATATAAAATTTGAAAAATATACAAGATATTAAATCAAATGGGATCATATAGTCTAGTAGTCTTTAGATACTATATATATACATGATTGTCTCATTAAATTTGAAACGATGAAATAAAACATAAATTATAATGAGATCCTTATAATTCATCTGATATTATCCCTGAAATATTTTAAATTTAAAATATGGAACCCTCAATGATAATAAAACAAATAAAGGGGTGATAAAAGGTGATTAATAAAGGAAATAGTGAGAAGAATTTACAAATAAAATAAAGAAATAATATAATGGAAAAAATGACCAATAATCTAATACTCTAAAAAACTAAAATCATTGTAGGGAAATATATTAATAGATAAAAAAGAAACATAAATATTAACCTATATTACAACAAGTAGTGTCGTATTTATAGAATGAATAATTTCGTGCATCATAATCTTATCTTTAAGGGTTAATTTCAAGACATTATACACAAATAGGTGAGGTATACCCTGGATACCCAATCATTTTTATCTCATGAGACATACCGATGCATCAACGAAATATATAATATCAGGCCCCACCTATTAATTACTATGTCCAATAAATTCATAATATGAAGGTAATGAATAAAAACACTGTAATAATCATTTCTTAGTAATAAGTAAACCTATATATTGGAAAATTTTCATAAAAATTGTTAATATTTTCTCCAATTAATAAATTGAACAATTTTATTTTGAGACATATATGGAATTAAATATTATTATAGCATTAGATAATATACCTAGTGAATTACAGGAATAATTATATGATGTTGAATTAGATGAAATAAACCATTTTATGGGAATAAAAAAGTCACTTTGCGAACAAGAATAGATTTCAATTTAAAAAAAATTATAAAAAATTAATTTTTTTTTGAATAACATATTTTTGGAAAACCATATCGAATCATTTAGATGAATCATTATAATAAATAATGATCATATCAGTGGGAATAAGTAGTCTCACATTAAATGTTAAACAAATTACCTATTTTTTATAAAAGGTAAAAAAAATATTGAAAAAAATTAAAAAATTTCAATTTAAAATATCTAAAACAAAATAAAATTTTACTAAAATTTACATTAAAAAATATTATTTAAAGAAAATAATATACTTGATTCAAAATAATGAATATGAAAATTTAATAGAATGATACCCTTACAAAATAAATATATTTGGTCATATTTTCTTATGAAGCTTCTTTTCATTGTTTTTAGTACACATAGAGGTAAAATGGAAAGAATACTTGAAAAACATAGAAACAAACGGAGGATAAATAAATAATTTTGTTTTTTTAGAGAAAGAAAATAAAATTTTTCCCAAATGGCTATTAAAATTTAAAAAATGCTAATAAAGTGTGAGAATGTAAAAAAACCCTTACCTTGGATTCCCTATGGATTGAAAACATTACAAAATCAGGTATAATAAATTTATATTTGTTATTTATTTATATAATTTCCATATTTATTTCTTTATTTTTCAATATCATAACATATTTTTACCCATTATTTCATAATTAATTATTAAAAAAAATTATTTAGGAGTTGATTATTTTGTTTCTTATGTGTGGATTGAATTAGGAGTTCTAGGATTTAAACCATTTTCCCAATTTCAATAATTATATAAATTTACTATTGTCATATATGTCATATTTATGCATAAAATTATATTTAAGAATCATTTATATAGAAATGTTATTAAAATTTAATTACACCACTTCGAGGAGGTGGTACTTTGTACGTACACCCAAGCGATGATCCTATTTTTTCAGTGGATGGGAGGGATATAAAGTTGAAAATATTTTTAATGAACCAACACAGATAATTAAATAATATATTTCCTTTATACTAGAATTTAAATTATTATGAACCTGAGGATATTTATGGTTTAATGTTTTAAATAATTATACCATAAATATTCCAAAAAAACTCATATGATTCTTTTTGAACACTTCCTCTTAGTAACAATTTTATAACAATATAAAACAATTAATAAGAAAAATGTTTTCTTTTACTAGAAATTAATTATGATTTTCAATATGAAATCCTTTCTATTTATATTAACTCATGAAAAAAATTAAAAAAATATAAAAATATTGGATGAGGGAAAAAATAATAGCAAGGTATATGAAAGTAAAATAAAGAAATATTTTAGTCCATTTTAGAACCTTGTGATAACAAAAATGTTATTTTGTTTACACTTTGATCTCAAATAAAATTAACATTACTACAAGATGTATTTTATGAAACAAATCAGACGAATACTATGTGTAAGATAATTACAATGCAGGTTTTGTAAAAAATATGAGAACCCCAAAAATTCTTTTTCATTAAAAAATATTTTTTTAATATATAAGGGTATAATAAATCCTTAAAATATATAATTATTGTATCATTATAAATAAAAAAAATTACATTTAAACTGATTAGAATGTATTAAAAAATCATGTAGTTTATATGGGAAATTGTTCTCATAAAACCCTTAAAAATAGAATAAAAATAAGATCAAATTCAAATATACTTTAGTTGAGAAAATAATCCATACCTAATTTAATAGAGTGTTATATGGGCATACACATCATATAAGATTTATCAGGGTCACATGTTTTCTTGAACTATATCGATCTCACATATTATCATATGCTATATCAGTATAAAACATCATTATGAAAAATTTCTAAGCACCATGTCCTAAAAAATAATTAATCTTTCACATATTTGTCAAAAAAATATTCAAAAACACTTTTAATCCCATATGTAAGACTGTTTTAGATATCAAAATACTTTTTCCATTTTTTTTGAAAAACCCAATTAATGACTAAAATTACAAGAAAAAAGGAAAATAAGGATTTTATTTGAATAAAAAATGGAATCCTTTAATGAAATCCAATCATTAAATAACGTTTTTTGGGGTGAGAAAAGTCTGTATTACCATATATTTTAAAATATAACATACCTTTTTTCCATTTGTAATAAAATTCCAAATGTTCACTAAAAATTATGTTAGTATATTACTTTTGAAAAAACCATTAAATTATTGTATAAAGTGACATAAAATTTTCCATATTAATATTTTTCTGTCTATATAAATCATCCATCAAATAAATTTAAAAATATGGACTTGAAAGAAAATTATTTGGAAAATAAATTGTTAAATTCTTAAAAATGACGTATTAGAGGAAAAGTATCCCTTACATTAATACGTTAAAATATTCCTTATTTATTAAAATCAAAAATAAGTTTATATATGATAAAAATGAAATTTATAATCCAAATAATCCTAAATAATATTTTCTTGAAGTATTTATTATTACATAGACTAGGAAGAAAAAGAGATATAAGACAAAATTAAAAGAGTATTTCCAAAAGAATGTACAAGACCTTGAGTTTTACTCAACATGTATACTCTTTATCTTCATAAATTATAAAATTATGTTGATTATTTAATTTTTTAATAATAATTTTCATTTTTATTATTCATTTTACCATGTAATAACTAATTAATTAATCAATTAATTTCACCGTAGGCGTTTTGATGATATTTAGATCATATGTCCAAAATCACATCAGTATGCTCCATATGGTAAAAGAGGTATATATTCCATCATATCTGGAATAATAAACATGTAATAATTATAATTTTTATAATTAAAATATAATTTTAAAATAAACCTTGAGATAATGTCTTAAAAATTAACTATGTTGCAATCATAGAGGATGTAGGTCATACATATGTATGAGTAATGTTTCCATTTTTCAAAAATCATTATAGAAGGAAGGAAATTATTATTTTATATTCCCAAGATTATCATAATTTCATAAATAATATATTATTTCTTGAAATACACATATATATGTCTTCTATTTCATATGGTGATGAAAAATGAATCAAATGTTTTATTACAGGTGGTAGTCCAAACGTATACACGAATAACATTATCATTTTTCAATTAATGGAAATTTATAACAATTTGGTGATATATTACTTATAAATAATGACAAATATATGTCATGAATATCATACTGATACATTGAATCCATCATTATGACCATTAAAATAAAGTGGTGTTGGAGAACTAATTATAGCAGTTTGTGGTGTGTTAATCCACTATAAACACAAATGATTGTTTTATTGCCCATTTTATAGAAGAAGAGATACTTATACAATTTTACATAATATAATGACATATAATTATATTTAATATATGAATATTATTATTTTATAATTATTTTAGAATATTTTAATTTTTTATAGGAAGACACAAAATGAAACATTTTGGCAATGAACTATACCACTTCTTCGGAAAAATGCTTAAAGATTTCCCCAAAATCATTCCTACGATGATTTCCAGATCAAACACAGAAATATAATAAATAGTGAGTAATGGTAGGAATGGTTTTAGGTAGGGATTTAATGAAGAAAATTGTTTTTAAACTGTGAATAAGAGAGTAAAATAGGTTGAAATTTATAAGAAAGGATAGAATCACTCTTGAATTTTCATAAAATATTGAAATAATATAAAATATTTTTATCTTTCAAAAGGGTCATAATTAATAATATTATACAATAATATTATGGTCAGTTTAATTATATCATATTATAAAAATTGTACATTTTTTGAGATTTTATTACCCTTATATTTTTGTATTAACTTGTATTTATAACAATGTTTTTACAATTTCTATGTCAATATAGTTAATAGAAAAGGTAAATTGATCCATAAATGGATAATATTTAATATATGCAATTAAATAGAAATCACTTGGTGGAATATTATATGTTTAGGTAGTTTTAATTATTTAATAAAAGAATATTTAATATAAAATAAAATAAATATCAATTATGAAACTATTTAATTATTTTTTTTGAAAAAAAAACTTGTTATACATTAAATTATAATATAATGACTTAAAATACATAATGTGATATTTTTATATAAATGTTTCTTAAACATGATTATTCATTCATATTAAATTACATTTTTTTATTTTTAGAATCATTGATATTATTTTTATGTTTACAAAATAAATATTATATCCACATTGCGTAATATTTTAAGGTAAACATTTCATTAATATATATTATAAACAAATTACCTTGATAATAAAATAATTTATGACTAACTATAAGTTATTTTCATCCCCCTCACAAAATATTGTAGTTAATAAAAGGAATAAGGTCATATTTATTGATTTTATTTACCAAAAATAATATAATGTTAAGAATAATGGACATTTAGAAAAAAAGGACATAATTTAGAAGTTTGAATAATTATATATGAAATACATTAATAAAATAAAAGTTAATAATGTGTTATAGTTACTTGTTATCCTTTATCATATTATTTGTACTCTATTAACCCATTTTACCTTCACTGAGGTAAAAATTATTTATTAAGGCCACTTTACATAATGAAAAAAAATAAAAAGGAAACATATTAAAAAACATTACCCCACAATTAAATAAATGAAAACCATTTTTCTATATTCAATACACATAAGTGGTAGAAATTATTTTAAAATTAAACCCACAAAATGCAAAAAAAGTGGGTTTTAAGAAAAAAAAATACCTTATGTATAAAAATGATTTTCACCACATTAAATGTATAAAATTTATTTTAAGGAATATATTTATATAATATTTAATAAAAAATAACTAATTATATTTTAAAAACATTCCAAAATTGAATATTAATTTTCAAAAATATTAAAATCAAATATAGTTTTCAAGAAAAATCAGTATTATCCACTATTAATTGGGGAATTTGTTTTAGAAAAATATCAAAAAATAACCCTAGGATATTTTTTGGAATGAAAATTTGAAAAACTATATCCTTTTAATAAATATTATATCCAAAATTGACAAAATATCATTAAATTATCCACTCATAGAAATCAATAAAATTCAATTCTGACGTAAATGTATTATTGGAGCATAAAATGACATTATAAGGACAATTGAGTGATTATTTATTTAGAATTTATCTATAAATTTTTATTGAGTATGAAATTTCTATTTATTTCTTAAATAAATCAATTCTTTTCATACTAACCAATTCAATATCTAGGTTATAATATTTATAACAAAATTAATATATTTCATTGTTCTTTTAGTCTCAATGTTGTATATCGTATACGTTATCGAACATAATTTTTTTTATAAAATATATCATGATGATACAAAAAATTCACTTCAATGATTCATAATTACTTTATAAATATAAAATATATTCATTAAATCCATCTATATTTCCATCAATCAGAGTCGGTGACAAAAAATAAAAGTTGACACTTTTTTGTGGTGGTGGTTCACATGTATGCATGATCGACATATTAATTTTATATTATATGGAATAGAAATAGGAAATGGTGGTAAAATTGTTTACAAAATTTAATATATTAAATATAAAAATTTGATTATGTTTTTATTATTACAAAACAATTATAATTTTAATAAGAATAAAACCTGAAAGCTCTTGGTAAGCAAAATATATCTTCCTTGGATATTTTCCTTTAATAATATCATAAGGATTCATTGGTGGACGTTTTTGGATAATAATGTAAGAACCCGGGTTTTGCTGTGAAAGACTTTGGAATATTCTTGATGATATTCCAGAGCAGCGCCTTCAGACGGCGTGCGATTCAGAGCCCCGGAGTGGCCGAAATTAAATTTTCAGTGCGTTCACACTAGAAATGCTAAATAAATGGGATAACTCCTAAACGGAGTTCTGGATCAGATATTCGAGTGTAGGATGGGTCCAGAATTGGGTGTTTACCCTAGGAACGACATAAAACTTGTCGGCGCGGGATGTTTCGACCCCTCGCTCGCTTTCAGAAGGTTAAACGGATAAATTAATTAATTCATTCATTCATTTAATGATGATACATAGGTATCTCTTAAAAGGTGGCTCCGATTGGAAAAGTGAGGGCACCGTTGAGTTCGGAGCGTGTCGTTTACCCTAGGAGGGGTGTAAGTTTTGCGGGCGCGGGCTGTCTGTGAAAAATGGCCCCATGGGTGTTTTCGTAATTTGGCGGCCTCAGGCGCTAAGTTTAATAACTTCTGAACGGGGCCTCGGATTAAAATTCTGAGACTGCCGTTGTGCTTGGGTGATGGTGTTTACCCTAGGGGAGGCTTAACCTCGACCCCATCGGGAGTTTCGGATGCGGGTCTTTTCGGGGGTTTTAAATTAATTAAATTGTTAATTAATTTATTTAAACCCTCCCCCTCCCCCTTCTCCCTTAAACCCCCTTGCGAAACCGCTCCCCTCTCCTCCTCCATTTCCGGTGAGACGGTCCGGGGGGGCGACTTCGGCGAGGTGCGGTGATGCCGGCAGATCGTCATGAAGCATCGGGCGAAGCCCCACGAGGTAAGATGTTGCGTTTTGCATTTTCATTCCCGGACATAACTTCCAACACAATTTTGCATGTTGTATTGCTGTCCGATGTTCGATCTAAGCAGATGAATGCGAAGTAGATTTTATTCTATTTCTGATGCTTGTTTCGGATTTGAAATCGGAATTCGGAGGCGTTCGCAATCGTTCGCCGAAGGTTGCGAGAAATTCGGGAGGTTCTAGGTGTTTCCGGCGGGTTTCGGCAGTCCGGCTGGCTCAGGCAGCGGTGGCTTCTCAACCAGGCGGTGGAGGCGGCACGGCATGCGGGCGGCAGCGTGGCGCTTCGAGCAGTGGGCGAGCGACGGCGGGGAGCGGGCACGAGGCCGCGGAAGACCGGGGTCGCTGACCCCGGCCGGCACACAGCAGACCCACTTTTTGCGGGTCTGCGCGTGGAAGTGAGACCAGCCTTCGGGCCGGTCTAGTTGCGTGGAACGCGGTCCACACGGGTGATCCGTGGACCGCAGCGGCTCAGTCGGCTGGGCCGCGGGCCGGCCTATTTGAGCCGGTCCATGGGGTGTGGACCGGCCGGACCGGTTCGGACCACCCCCTCTTACGTCTGGTGACGTTTAAAAATGCCGCAACATCCATAAGGCGCGTCCGTTTGACACGCCGTCTATGGTAGTAGATCCGTATTGACGAGATGGACTTTTTGAGGGAGATTCGGGAATTTTTAATTCCCGAAACGAGGGGCCTCAGAGGTGCGACACGTCTTTAAGTAAATTTGACTTTTTCTGGGGGAATTTGTTTTGGACGGTGCGGGCGCGTTCGACGTCCGTTTTGAGCGTCGTCAGCGGCGTTGGGACTCTGGCGCTGGGGCGAAGCTTTCCAGGGTGGCTCCGGGCATCGAAGTCGGAGTTGAGTCGTGGGCCCCACGGCCCGTCTTTTGAGCTGCGTGCAGCTTTAAGCGACTTTTTCCTCAGACGTCTGTTCGGGGCGTGCGAGCAGTCGATGTTGGGTGTTTTTTCGAGGGCATCGTGTTGGCGCAGTCTGCCCGCTGTAATTCTGCACGACAGTGCGGGCCCCGCAGGGCTGTTTCGGGATTTGACGGTGATTTCCAGCTTTATCACCGGGCGACCGTTTTGGACAAGTGAATAGTCCATTTCGTGTACTTTTTCGAGAGGATCGCAATGGTGCATTCCGTTCGTTGAGTTTTGGGACCGGGATGCGGGTCCCACCTGGCACCGCTCGTGTGCGGTGCGCCGGGATGCATCTTTTTCTCCAGATACCTGTTCCACGCAAGTAAGCAGTCAATTTGACGTGCTTTTTGAGAGCATTGAAATGGTGCAGTTCGCCCGACCTTTTTTGGGGACGTGGTGTGGGTCCCACCCGACCCGGCTACGGTGAATACTACCTTTTTCACCGGGTGTCCGTTGTGGGCGATTGAGTACTCAATCTCGTGTGTTTTTCCGAGGGGATCGTAGTGGAATGATCCATTGGTTCAGTTTCGGGATCTTGAGGTGGGCCCCAGACCGGTTTGGTTATGGTGAATAGTACCTTTTTTCACCGGTTGACCGTTTGAGGCGAGTAAGTAGTCTATATCACATTTTTTTCGCGAGGATTACAACGGTGTGAACCGTTTGGTTGTGCGGAGCCTTATACGCGATCTTATTAAATGTGGAAGCATAAAAGGTGCTCCGGTGGCCGTTCTTCCTACCATGTTTGTAGCGGACCCTTGGCGTGTGATCGCGCACTCTTGGGAGAGTGATATAAATGGTTCACAAGATGTGGTTGGTCGTGCTTGGGCCCTTGAGTTGGAGATGTTACGTCATGCCTTCGCGTTGACGTTGGGTGTCGTGTGCACGATAGCCCTTGGGATGGAGACGTGGTATACTCTGGGAGTATATGAGAGCACTTGGAGATACGTGTGGTTTGTACATGAGACGTTTGTGTGCTTGGTTGGGGTCGACTTGGGGCCACACATCATGTGGGCCCCATGTGCGTGTTGTGTTATGTTTTGTGTACTTGATCCCTCGCAACGTAGAGCGTCCCTCTGTGTGTTTGTTTGACCAGCAGGGTGGAGTTTTTCTCCTGGCTCTGTGGTCGTTGGTTGACCAGCAGGGTTGAGTGGTCTCCCCCTAGTTTTGTTCTCGATGGTTTGGCTGGTAAAGGTGCTAGTGACACCCCGTGATGGAGCAGACGCTGCACCTCATTTGGGTTGAGTTGTTCTAGAGTTCGGTGGTTGCACAATACCCACTCCGTGTTCGGTTGGCCAGTGGTGTACCCTTCGGTAGAGATGGATTTTTACCCTCCAGCGGGGCTGGGAAGTGGGTTACTCATCGACTTCTTTGGGTTTACCATCCAGCAGGGCTGGCCAGTGGGTTGGTCGCTGACTTTTAGGGTCTACCCTCCAGCAGATATTGGGCAGTGGGTCACCCGACGCTCTTAGGGTATACCCTCCATCAGAGACTGGGCAGTGGGTCACCCGACGCACCTAGGGTCTACCCTCCAGTAGGGCTGGGCAGTGGGTTTCTTACTGACTTTTAGGGTCTACCCTCCAGCAGAGACTGGGCAGTGGGTCACCCGGCGCTCTTAGGGTCTACCCTCCAGCAGAGGCTAGGCAGTGGGTCACCCGACGCACCTAGGGTCTACCCTTCAGCAGAGACTGGTCAGTGGGTCACCCGAAGACCTCTTAGGGCCAACCCTCCAGCAGGGCTGGGAAGTGGGTCACCCCTCGTCTAGTTCCAGGTCTACCCTCCAGCGGAGCTGGGCAGTGGGTCACATGATGATATATTAAGGTCTTCCCACCAGCGGGGCTGGGCAGTGGGTCGCCAGTTGATGTATTATGGTTTACCCTCTAGCAGGGCTAGGCAGGGGGTCCCCCAGTATCTTATTATGGTTTACCCTCCAGCG
Source organism: Viscum album (assembly GCA_963277665.1). Classification (NCBI taxonomy): domain Eukaryota; kingdom Viridiplantae; phylum Streptophyta; class Magnoliopsida; order Santalales; family Viscaceae; genus Viscum; species Viscum album. Next base: position 400,406,238 of record OY728144.1, read on the forward strand.
GGGCTGGGCAGTAGGTCGCCTAATGATGTATTAGGGTTTACCCTCCAGTAGGTCTGGGCAGTGGGTCACCCGATATCTGGTTACGAATTACCATCCAACAGGGCTGGGTAGTGGGGACACTGGTTGGAATTCCAGACTCAGTCCTCTCAACTAGGCTAGTCTGTGGCTTACCTCCGTGATTACCGGAGTGGGACCGTTGGTTATATGGTTCAGTGTTGTGACGACTTGACTTTGAGGAGACCTCTCGACTGCAGGGTAGTGACGAGGTGTGGTTTGACATTCCCTAGAACTCTCAAGTTCGAGGGGCACATTCCCCACCGAGACATGATCTTGTGACGCGATCTAAAACCATGCGGGCGAGTCAGTCCCGCCCAAAGCGGATAGTGTCAAGGTGCGTTGATTGAGCCCCTTGGCTTGCGGTTCAGGGCAGACGTGCGGGATGCTGGGAATCGATGATGGTGTTTCTTTTGGGACTGTTGGCGACTCATTTTCTTTGGTTGAGCTTCGGGATGGAGATCCCCTTACGAGCTTGTTCGGGATTCTTTGCAGAGCATATATATGTATATACCTTGTTCTAGTACCCATTTATTGGGTTTGGTTACTCTCCTTCCAGGAGAGGCGAAGACGCGCGGGGTATGCCACGTGCTTTCCGTTTCTAGCTTCTCACGGTTGGATGAGTCTACTCTCCTGCTATAGGTAGCGAAGACTCGACAGGAAGTTTATCTTCTCACCGTTTCTAGCTCCTTGTGCCTGGACGAGTCTACTTCCTTCCTCTTGTTGGGTTGAGCTGGAATCTTTACTGCACTCTCTATTGTACTCCCTTGGATTTCCTCTGTTTGCTCTACTGCTCACCCTTTGGTACCTCCTTTTGTTGATCCCTCGAGCCTTCAGGGTATCCTACTGAGTATTTTTATACTCACCCCTACTTGGGCTTCGCCCACACTTGTTGTGCCCTTGCAGATGACGGACAGGTGGAGCGTGACTTCAGTGGAGCGTAGGAGCTTGGGAGCTTGGACCGCCTGCAGTGGTCATGGCTGGGTTCCAGGTGGGAGACCCGTCAGCTGTTTCTTTTTGTTTAGCTGTTGCCTGGTTGTGGCACTTTTTGGTTGGGCTCGTGTTTTTCCCCTTTTCTTTTTAGTTTTTACTTTGTACTTGTAGAGGTTGAGGCACTCTGTGGTTTATATATAGCATTTGTTCTTACTTTTTACTCTGCACTTTTACATTGAGTTTTCTGCGTGTGGGTGTGTTCAGGTACTTAGGCAAAGGCCTCCTCGAGTTGTTGTGCCTTCGGAGCTGGTCGCCAGCCCCTGGCCTATGGAGGCGGGCTTGGGGTAGTTGCGTCTCGAGCCCGGGTAGTGTCGGGTCGTGACAAATAATAAGTTCAAATTCATGCATAAGGTTTTTTGGAAGGTATTTGTGTTTGTAGTTGTGGATATAATGGGAATAAAATTTATATAGAAGTGAGGAGAGGAGGGTCCCTTTTATAAGCTAGAGGATTGACTCTCTTGTAAATATTATGATTATTTAAATATAATAATTTATTTATAAGAGATACTTTCTCCACTTTAGTTGAATTTATGATACATGATGGTTTAAATACACTAAAATAATCAAATGTGTGATATATGAATCCTTTTCTCTTAGTTTATTCCCCCACATTTAACACTTATTTCCCTTAACCATTGTGATAAAATTATTCCATGGTAACTTAGTTATATGACCAAAAATTAGTTAAAACATTTTACATAATATTAATTACTATAATTAATAAAATTTCAACTTTTAAAATGATTCAATATAATTATGTGGTTAAAATAAATTATAAAATATGCATGCAAGATGCAATGAAAAATATTTTATTTTTGAGAAATGTTTCTTTCCAAACAATATAATTTACACCAAAATCATTTATATAATTAGTATATATGAAATTTATTGAATTATTGATAAATAAAGTATAGTTTTACATCTTTTAAATCAATCCTAAACCTAATATCTCCCTATGAATGATTAATTCAAGGAAACAATCTAAATTTGTTTTTTATTATAATAAAGTACAAATTAGGTTTTAAAAAAAATTCAGTTTCCAAATTAAAAATCATAGATTTAACTAATTTATTTAAATCTATAGATACATCATTGGTTAAATGGAAGGTTTTATAAAATTATAATTCATGTTTATATCAAAATTTGGTAACTAATGTTATATTATTTTAAAAAAATCAGTATCTTCCACTGTTCACATAAAAATAAAATATTACTAAAAGAATATAAAATATCATCCTGAGATTAATTAATCATTATGAAATAAAAAATTATATCCATTTTACCATATTGAAATTCTGAAATTTATAAATTTTACTTTAAAATATAACCATGACCTATTGCTAATTTAATAATAAAATAACAGAATGTACATTAGGAAATAATTTAGGGATTCAGTGATTACCTGCTATAGTAGGATCTTAGGTTCTACACGTGATCTATATGATTAACCATGTGGGTTATATATATTTATTTTTGAGTTACCTTCTAATGTAAAATTTTTATAAACATTTGAGTGTTCCCTTTGATACGTATGAGTTGTTTTCTAATTCTTAATATTTATAATATGGTAAATCAATAAATTACCATATGATATGTAATATATATTTTGGGACACAATGATGATAAATATGTTTCATTTAGGAAACACTATGATAATGAAAGGAATATGGGTTTCGAAGCATTATGAAGATTGATATTTAAGGGTCCATATGTAAGGGTCCATATGTAAGGGTATAAGAGTTTCAAAAATTAAAAATGATGGATATTTTCATTATTTTTCTTGTAACTATTATTTATTATATAATATTAAAAAAATGGAAAAAATTAATTTTGTAAGAATGCTACATCTATGCCTTATTTTTAAACTCCTTTATATTTCTCCGGCCTTCTTGAGATATCTTTAATAATTATTTTTTATTTTTTATTGCATTTATTATAGGGAATAGTTTCTAGTAAGGCTAGATACCCTAGTGTGTTTATTTTAATTTTCTCTTTTTGTATCCATGTTTATTGTTTGTTATGCCCTAAATTGTTTGTTTCTCAAATTAGTTTATTTCGTCCATCAGAATCTGAATTAACTAGATTTTCCTGATATGTACAGTCTTACTAACTCTTAGTGGGTTGTTCCTAGATTTTTTCATATGTTATATGTTTTTCTATTAATTGTTAATTATTTGGTGAAGGTAGGACTATGTATGTGTAAAAAATAGTTTAACTACATTTTTTTCCGTAAAGGATAAGAGGAGATATTATCATATGTAAAATGATGAGTTGATATAGTATGTTTTTTGTGTGGTTTTAGATTTTTATGAGTATTATACAACATGTTGTAGATTAGGTATTATATTTAATTGATAGTTTTTGTGGTTATCTAGTGTGATCTTGATGGTATTGACCTTTTTCATGATGGAGATGGAGTTTCTCCATGTTTTGGACAGAGTGATGGTGATATCCACTCTCTATGGGAATGACTGTATTGGGTTTATTTTCGTATTGTACATGTCCCTTGAAGTTAAACACTCATTATTTGGGGTATTGTTTGTTGTTTGAGTACCTTAGGGGTGATGGTGTTGACCATTGATACTGAGTATGGTATGCCATTGATAACCAAAAAAGGATTTGGAGAAAACTATATTGGAGTGGTGTGATCACCAGATATATGATATATTATGTGATATAGGATATGGATGTGCTATTCTCATGTTTTATTTTATTAGGGATGATTATTCCATGTTAATTGGGAGTTGGTTGGATGATTAATGAATCTTATAGAATTATATAATTCGAATGTATCATTCCACTCTGGAAGTAGATGAGGCAGTTAAAGGCTCACTCAGAGATGGTTGAATACAAATGGAGAAATATTTTTGTGTATTAATTTCCATTTATCATTCTATTCATACATTGGTATAGCTATTTATATTATCTTTTGGAACCATTGGTGGTGGATTACTAAGTTCAAAATCACAGGCTATATGGGACCTCTAGGATAATTGGAGTAGTAATATTTCATTGAAATGGTAAGGTTTGGGATTCATCCTCGATATTATTGTGAAGATATACATGAAGATGTTGAATATTCAGTGTGATATGGTTTTTCTGATAGGATGGATAGTTCCGTGATGCCAAATAATTTATTCTAGATAGCTCATGAAAGTACATATGTGATTAGTATATGATTGATTATTTTGACAGTTGTATGAATGTAATTCCATGTTATATGTTTAATATCTTAATTGAATTTTTATTTTGACTTATTATTGCACGTTATTTTTGCATTATATTATTATGGTTATAATGTAACTTTTTTTATCAGCATTGGGAAGATACTCCCCGTAATAACCCATATACCCAACTACTATTTGATTACATTTGGCATTTTTGGAGGTACATTTATGGTTAATTGTAACTCTAGTATGGTTAAAATAACAGTGATCCATATAGTATGTTATATTCCCTATGAAAAATCCAATCATTTCTAAAGAATAGATGGATAATACAATTTTTTTAATGAAAATGGTGTTATAACATTAAATGGAAATAACTATCATGGTTGTGAGAATAATATGATATCCTTTTATTATAAATCTCAGAATACAAGCTAATGATGTTGTCATAGAGGTTTTGACCCCAATTTATAGATGCATACCATAGTCATTTGAAAATAAAATGAATCAAGAGGTTCATGAAAATGTAATTAATTAAATTATGATGTCTTTACCGGAATGAGATCATAAAAAAATGATGGGATCATAACTACTAAAGAGACATGGTATAATCTGGAAAACCATGTTAAGGGAATATCAATGTAAAATAATACAACCTATATATTTAATGGGAAGTGATTGATGATATTTGATAGTTTGATGATGAGACTGTTGATGAATATTTTATTAGGGTGAATGAAATGACTATTAAAATTATAGTTTCTTCATACATTCTTTAAGATCCAACCATTATCAATAAGTTATCATGAAACTTTGTTAAAGGTATTATTGAAAAAATAATTTCCCTGAGAAGATAAAAATGCATATCTACTGATGAAATAAAAAACATTATTAATTTTTTTTGAAATTACTAAAAAATCATACTCTAAGACGAAGTTCAAATATGATATGACATTGAAAGATATAAATAAGAACAATGTCAATTAAAAAAATATGATTACTCATAAGATTATGATGAAAGGGATGGATAACATAAAAGGGTAATGAATTTAATTTGAATGAATATCTGTGAAGGAAAGGGTATGTAAAAATAGTAAAACCCCACATAACAATTTTAAGTGGTGTGTAATGGGAAATGTTTCAATTGATTATCCAATTAATAATATTGAATAATATAAAGATAAATATTATGATTAAAGGCTTCAATGAATTCAATTTATAATAATTTCAAAGGATTTATGGAGAGTTAGGAAAAACTTCATAGTAGAAAAATATGAAGTATACTTATAAAATAAAATAAATACCACTAAACTAGAAGTAGTAAAAATGAAGAAGATGTTCCTAAAAGGTTTATAACCATTATGGATCTTGATGAAAATCATGAATAATCCTCAACTATCGATGGTTGTTTTAATGAATCTATCATTGAGAAAATTTTATAATCATTGCTCGAATATGATCATAACAAGATCATATAACAAAAGAAAGAGACAATTTTTTTTAGAGGAATAGTTTGAGAAGATAAAAAATGAACATGTGGACTTAACACAAGGGAGAATAAATCTATTAAATAAGTCAAACTTATGAAAGATATCATTTAGGAATAAGAAAAAATATTTTAATATTTTTAAGAATAATATACTGTAAATGAATAAGAATTAAATAAGGAACAATCAACATGTGTTAAAACTGAAAAGAACCAATGAGAAATGAGAGATGAAATTATCAAGGTTATGAACATAATTATAGACTTATCAAAAATAATTTGAGAATCATTACAAAAAATATTAGGAACAATTAATCACATTGAATAATAAGTATGTTATATATACTTTGTATAATTGTGTATGATCTAAAAGAAATTATAATCAATCTTGGACTAAGAAAAATCATGAAAATAACACTTATACAGTAAGGGGATTTAGAGAATAAACGACAAGGGAGGTTTCACTATGTAAAACTAAAAATATGCCCATAATGTACCTAGAAGAGGAGAATAATTTTTAGACAGCTTATTTAGTTTCATAGAATATTGTGCATTATAAGTAATTATTATGATATAGCATGTGGTTTATGATAAAATTTTCCATTTACATGGAATCATAAGATACATGGTTTGAGGGGGATCTATTAAAGGAAGATGGTAAATAATTATAAGAAAACCCTAGTTGTGGATAGATAAATATATCAATATTTTCTTGATAGAGTAGGTGTGAATTATTGGATGAAATTTGTGGATGGTGTGACCAATAAGATAATTATGAAGAAGAATGTAATAAAACAATTTTAAGAAAATAATTAGTCTTCCATAGATATTATTATTTATATAATAATTAAAATTGGTAATTCTATTTTTATTTAGGCATCTTCTAAGGAGAGAATGAGATGAAATCCATATATACTGGATTACAGATTTCAATCTCATATGAAAAAAGAAAAAAATTAATTAAAAAATTAGATGGACTTGAGGGTCCTGTAGTCACTTTTAGGAATGAAAACTCTTAAAATCAATGGTAATTGGAAAACTGACATTAAAGGCCAACAAATTCAATTCAAATATGTCCTTTGTATTGATGGAATGATATATAATTTTTTAAGTGGTGATTAAATTTATTATGATGGGAATAAATTCATTTTTATGGTGAAATCATGCATCATCAAGATCTTCATGGATGGAGGATTTATCACAATGGGAGAAAGAACCATTGGCAATTTATTTCATAGAGGGAATTCAGAAGATACATGTTATTTAATAATAGAAGACAATAATGAAGTATTCTATAAAATACATGTCCATCTGGGTAAGATGATTTAGAAAAAAATATTGGGGTGATGAGATAATTTTTTTACCCAACTAAAAATCTAAAGTGAATATATTTTTGAAACATTCCAAAAGGAAGAACTTACAAAATGAATTCACAAGTGATTAGGGATTTAGTCTACAAGGAACATGAATTGATTTATTCAACATTATGTTAAATAATGATATATAAATCTTATAAAGGTGATATTTATTTCATTACGTCCATTTATAATATTTCAAAAAATAAGAACATTTCTGTTTAAGTGGAATACATCATAGTATGTGTAAATGTTCAATATCATTAAAGAAAAAATCAAAAAAAAAATATGACGGTCTATATCTAGAATCTAATAACTAATAATTGAAGGGAGTTCATGAAAAATTAAATCCAATTTTATATTATTATGTTTGGGATTAAGAATTAGTAAATCCTTCATATACACCCCAATAAAACAGAGATTATAAATGTTATTTATAATATTTTTTGAGATAATTAGTACCATTCTAGTAAAATTCATTCTCAAAATGATTTTTTGGAGAGAATTTGTTATTAAAAAATGCACATTCAAAATATCATCTCACTGAGACTGAAATAAAAAATGATATTCTAATATTTTGTGTAAGTATAAATATATTGTGTACTACTTCATTATTTTTCAAAGGTTATTTTTTATTAATATTGAAAATTTATATTTAGAAAAATTTAATGAGAAGTATGAGGAAAACGACTCCATGAATAATTTATCTAATTAAAGAGTCTATAAACATTGTATGAAAGGGTGAAAAAGTTGTGGGAAAATTATTATATAAATATTATTAAAATAAACCAAAATTTATTATGGAAATTGATGAATACTTTGAAAATATATATCTAGACAATATGTATATTCTTCGGAAATTAATGGAAGAAGAAGCAGGAAATAAACCAGTAAACGCTAACATTGATTCAGAGTATAACGGTACTAATAAAGTTTGTACTAGAGATACTGAATTAAAACAATATAGGTTGATAAAACCTTCAGAAAAACAAAATATAATTGGAAGTCAGAATAAAATAGTTCAATATAGAAAAACGATTATATTTGATATCCAAACATCAATTATTTCTATATTTGATCCTCAATCAATTATTGAGGCCATTGAAAAAAAATGCATATATGTAATGAATGATAAGCTTGATTATATTGAAATTAATTCAAAATTAGATACTTTTTAGAAACTATAAGGTAAGAATTTAATTACAACCAATTGGGTGTTAAGTAAAAACACTATGGTAATGGCCATATTTCAAGAAATAACGAAAAAATAATATTAAAAATATTCTCAATATTAAGGAGTTTATTTTGGAGATAATTTTCCGACTTTTATAAGATTTTATTTCATAATTATATTCCTTGATATTTTATATCATATTCTTTGTAAAAAATTCTAAATGGACGTAATGTGTGTTTTTAGGAATGGATGCCTTGAATGAAAATTATGTAATAAACTATTAGAATGTTATGACCATGAGAGAAAAAATATTAGTGCATAGTGGCTGATGAAATATCTATATAGATGAAATGTTCCACTAGCTCTTAGATTTAAAAACCGGAGAACTACTTGAGGGACAATCAATTCAACAAAGTAAATTTCATTAAAATTCTTCATGTAAAATATATTATCATATATACTCTAATAGTATTTTCTTATTTTGATGACATTTATTTAAAGGTGATAAAGAGTACACTTTGGAGAAATTTTTTAGAAAATTAATATTCCCATAAAAATTTATATTCTTGGATAAATGATATTTTTCCTAGTATTGAATTTTATGAAAATAGAAGATCACATCCTTATATCCCATTAAAATAATTGACGAAATTTTTGCAGAAATTTTTCATGGAAAATTAAAATGTTTTATTTATACCTATGAAATATGGGGAGAAGTTTTGTGATGACCCATAATTTCTCGAGTAATTATTATTTGAAAATCCAATGGTTAGGGTGATCTCAGGGATGTATGTGGCTCATTCAAAGAGTTTGAAAAACTCCAGTTTCGAATTGTTGGCATCGGTTAGTCAGGGGCGTCTGTATTGGTGAGTTAGGGACATTTGCATCGGTGAGTTAGTGGTGTCGACATTGGTGAAAGGGAATTTCTGCCATGGTGTCGATGTCAGGGCATCAGTGCTAGGGTTTTGGTGCCAGTGTGTTGGTATCAAGGCCTCAGATCTAGGGCCTCGGTGCCAAGGCATTGGTGCCTAGGCGTTAGTACCAGGGCTTCGTTGATAGGTTTTTGGTGTGTCAGGGTGTCAGTGATTTAGGGCATCACCGATTCATTGCATTGGTAGCTCAACATCAATGGCTCAACGTCGTTATTTCACGTTATTAGCTCACTCTTCCAGGGATTAGCATCAGTGACTCCTTCATCGGTGACTCATTTCCAGTTTTTCTAGTTTTTCCCTATTTTTCCTATTTCACCCCTCTTACATCATAGTTGATGTAAAAAGATTATAAATCCTTGTTTAGATGTTATTATGGGTGTTTCAAAGTATATTAATTATATTTTTAATATCCTAACTTTATAGGGGGATTGAGATACAAAAAATATGTGATATTGACAATGATCCCACACTAAAGTATTTTGAAACTGCTATTCCATTAATATAGGATATCTCTCCTCAAAATCGGAATCTTCCCTTCCCAATTTATTTTACATTACATCTCAGTGTTCCTAACGTGTTCTTCCCTAGATGATTCATGCGCCTATGTTAGATCCCCTTCTTGATTAGTTTTCTTAGGGCTCCTATAGCTCACGCAATCCCATGTTCTTGGCACAATGAGGATCTTTGATCGCATGTTGTTCCATTTTGGGATTCTTCTACCCCTATTTTTTTGTATCACGTAGGGTGTTTGTACTAATGATTACTTGTGAAGAATGGAAGGATCCTTTATAATAACAATTAATAAATAAATGGAGCAAAGTATGATCAAAAGATAACGAGATTAATGAAATAAAGAGCTGAGAGTGGTTTGATGTTTTTTACCTGTTTTATTTGTTATCCTTTTTTATAGTGCGACATTTTGTGGCTATAAAGACATTTAAGAATCATGTATATTATTGGTCTTTGTCTATGCGTGGTTGAATCTTTATAACAGTTGTTGTTTCGTCAAAAAAATTGTTGTTAATTCTAATCTGACCAATCATTCATACATAGTTAAATGAAATAGATTCACCAGGATGAAAACCTTGGTTTGACCACTCATTTTTATCTAGTCGATTAAAGAACATTGTTTACAAAATCTGAATATATATCTTTTTGATAGGCTTGTATGAGTTTTGTGTTCTATTGGGTTTCTATGGGAGTAGTGTGGTGTTTCTATTGGGAGCATAGTCATGGGTACATGGGTGGTCATGGGAGTTGGTTCTGTGATATGGTAGTGGTATGTGTGTGTAGTTTGGTTGTAGTGTAACAGTGGTTACTATGGGATTTTTGTGTGTGTGGTGGTACTATTTTTTGTGTTTGTATCTAATCATGACAGGCATATTGATTGTGGAATGGATGTACTAGTAGGAAATAAAATCAACATTTTTTGTGATTCGGTAATTAAATGTCGCTAGGCAGTGGGACTGCGGTGTGGTAATGATCTTGTTTTGTAGTGAGACTCCATCTATGTAGTTTTTGGGTTATGGGGATTCATGAATTGGTTTTGAGAATAGGATTTTGTGGTATAAATTTTAATAATGGTATTTGTTACTGGTTGAGTGGGTGTTTGGGAAAAAAGGGGTTGTGTAATGAGATTGCAGGATGAATGTTCTATATTGTTTTAATGAATGGGTGTTAAAATTGAAATTCATTAACTTGTCCCCTCTTCCATTATTCCATATCATTCTTCATAGTTTCCCCAGATAGTGTTGGAACAATTATAGTGAAACCCCCTTAACAAAATACATTAAAATGGTTGGATGAAAATGGGTTGGGGTTATGCTTTGGTTGTGTTCATTTTTGTGGTTGTGCATATAGGGGCATTGACAAGAGTGGTCCAAGTGGGATGGTAGTAGGTTTTGGGACCTGTACGTTGGTCTTAGTGTTTTCTTTCATATATATATATTCTAGTCCCTTGATATTTATATTCACACCCCACCCTTGTTGAGAAACATGTTCCAAATTCCCCAACCTTATGGGGGAAGGTGACTTTCCCAACATCATGGTGGGAGGATCGATAGACGGTTACTGACATACTTCCTTGCACACTATTTTGGGTTCTTACCACTCTAGCGCATCTAGGAAAGATGTAATGGAATAAATCATACCATAGCCTAACATCATTTGGGTAGGTTTTTTGATGATAACGATAATTGGTGTTTGTATACTATGATCTATTTCTCAAGTGTCTTCAGGATGAGGCCCAAGTTTCCTCATGTGATAGGTGTTGTTTTTGTGGGATATGTTTATGTGGGCGACGTGTGTGGTGTCCTTGAGTCCCAGTTATGTCAAAGAGGGTTCTGGTAGTGGGACTACATTACGAAGAATGGTAGAATAAAGATGTTATCCATTAAGAATAATGGTTATGTAGTGGGAAAGTGGTGTGGGTTACCAAAATGATGATGTGGTTATAGTACTGCATGACATGATGTGCGTTATTTTGTGTCTGTTCCTTTGGGGCTGGGATGGTTATTACTCCTTGGTATGTGCCTGAGGTTATAATGTTTTCTCATATAAGAATTAGTATGTTCCCCCACTTGTGTATGTGTGACTTTAGTTTTCCTACTGGGTATACTTGTATATTCAACGAACGTCTGTAAACAATTTTTTTAGGTTCCTAGGAGGACTTTGTGGACCATGTTAGAATTTACTAGCTCATGTGTTGGGATAGTTTTTGTTGTTCTCCTTAGCCTCTTTTATATTGGTAATTTATTTTGGATTTTTGGTGTACTTTTTATCATCTTCACTTTTGGACATGCATGTGGGAATGGATTTTGGAATTACATGTACATTTTTTATTTGGAGTTTCATGGGATTTAACATTTTATCTCCAGACCCAATTTTCATTGAAAAGGTAAATACATTCCATTTTGTGTGAGATTATATACTATTATTTCTAGTCACTAGTCTGAGGCCTATTGATGGCAGGACTCGGGGGTGGTCATTTTCTATACCTCATCTTAATGAAGGAAGGGAGTGGATTCTTGTTATCCCATCACTCATCAAGAGGAAGGAGGGTTGTGAAAAATATGTATCAGATGTGAGGTTGGATTGCTATAAATGATGGAGAATGAAGTTATGAACATTGAGGATTTAAAGGGTTGGTAGGGAAACAATGTCAGGCAATCGTGGTGCAAGAAATATGCCAGGGAAGACCAGATAGGACACATGATTTTAGGGCACCTATGATCCAATTCATGGACTCCAGACCTACTGAACGACCAAGTGAGGCTACATTGATTACAAGGTAGATACCATAGGAAAGGTACATTCATCATAATAACTTGTGTACTTGTTATATTTTTTGGATTTTCGAATTGAAATTTAAATAAAAAGCTAAAATAAATCTTAAAAATGGAATTTCCATACTACCTGGGATTAGGAGTTCCTTATTTTCCCTTTTTCAGCTATAGCGCCCACACCATGCCCACGTGTGGCATGAGTAGCTGAGGCCAAGAAGGTTGGCCTGTTTGATCAGTGGTGGGCCAACCAATAAGAGGAGGATAAATAGTTGGAGAATATGATTCTTTCGATCCAGTAGTAGACTCTGGGAAAGAATGAGGGTAGTGTCTCGGACATTGAGATAGATAGTTGGACCGAGGAGTAGGTGATCAATTTCAGCTTAATCAGGGCTCCAAAAGATTACTGGGATCCAATATTGGTGAGCCATATTAGGGGAGTAGGTAATCATTGGTGGAAACATTACCTTGTGGAGTGGAAGGATAATTATGTTTCGTGGGATGACTCTGAGAAGGAATTACAAGCATAATTCCTTTTTCCAAAATGATGGCCGAGAAGGGTAAGGATCCACTCCCCCTCCATCAAGGAGTATATCAGTATGAGAACTGGTGTAACACCCCAAGCTTCTACGGTATGTTTCCCTTCGAATAATGCGATAGCGTGTGTTGTACGCAACCTCGAGTTCTAACACACACCACAACTAATTAAACTAGCCGTTGTAAATAGTAATACCTACTTTTTGAAATCATATATATTATATATTTCAAAATGGACTTCATTTTTGGATTCGGAATATCGAAATTATCCTAGGGTGAAATTTTGGTACTTTTCGGATAACTTTTATATTTTGATGAATATTGAAAATTACTAAATTTTAATTAAAAACAACTTTTTAATCAAAATAATTAATAGTGATAAATTATGAATTTGAGTGGTTTTAAAGTATATTTAGAATATATTTTTACCATTTAATATAATGTTGGTCATTGGACATAATTTTACAATTAAACCGAACATAAACAAGTGTCAATCTTTTGGTAGTTATTATCTCTTAAAAACACGCTTTTTGTTTTGACAGCGGGAATTAATTTTAAATTAATTTCTGCCACTTCTGTGTTTTGAATTTAGGAAAATGGATTCCATATTTGGAATCAGGATGTTCAAATTGTATAAATAGGTAACTTTTATTTTTAGACATTTTGAATAATTACTGCGGTAAATATTTTATTTACCATGGTTAAAGGGTAAATCCGGTAAATAAGGGTTAAAAAATAATATTATAATAATACAAAATTACCCTAAAACGTGTCCTAACCTTATTGGTGGACACATACCCGACCATGGGCATCCTTGGGTCAATTTGGGGACCCCTTGGAGCCACTTGTATGTGGTAGGGACACATTATATTAATAAAGTTAAAATAAAAATAAAAATGGCATAAGATTACATCTTTTAGAAGAACAATTTTTACATAGGGTTATACATGTTGGATTTTCGATTATAAATATTCATTAGAAAGATAAAAAGATTTCCTACATAATTATATTTTATTTATAATTTGTAGACATTAAATAAGTTATTTTATTTATGACACAATGATGATGCAGTAATTACTATAATAGTGAAAAATTAAAATAATTGATATTATAAATACCCAAATAAATATAATATGAAACTTTTAATGAATTAAACTAATTTTCTAGGATAATATGATATATTAGGATTGATTTAATTGACTTTGTTCGAAGTAATCAATCTGTTATGAGTTTCACAAAAATCAACTATTGAATAGTGTCAAAATTGACATAAAAGAGTTCTTAAAACAAATATTATATTATTAATTGATATTAAATTCCTAAAAATCTAAGGTTCGGCCAAGAGACTTATATTATGATAGGTTAATCATTAATGGACCACTTGGGGGTCTCTTGGATGTATATAGTAAGTTTATTAACCATAATATATAAAAATACAAAGAGACATTGTAAAAGTGAAACTAATTAACTTAGAGTTAATACTTAAAGATAAGGTTAATATAAGTACCCAAACCTGTCTAAATTCTATTGGATGAGTTTTTTTCGACCTCTCCCCACCGCATCCTTTGAATAGTCAACTTTGGAGCCTTTAGAAACCGAATATGAATTTATTATAAATTAATATTTCTAGCTTTTCCAAAGGTGCCCCTCACCCCTCTTATAAAAGGGCACTCCTCCTTCTCATTTATTCACACCTTCAAAGCCTTTTGGTTCGGCCAAACTCTGCCCAAATAATCTCCCAAAATCCCTCACTACAACCTAGAGGCCTTAGTTTGATAAGAAAGCCAACCTAAGGAGCCCTTTTGATCAAATCAAAAGGAAGAACCCGAAGAAAAGGTAATGATTTCACCACCCTTTTCCAAGTTCATTTCTTCTTCCACTTCTTCTTCCTTTGTTCTTACCATTCTAAAATAATAACTCCAGTATCTCACATATACTGTGATGTTATTATAAGTATGGTACAACCATATTCAGTATTCTATCCACCCTTTGAATAACATGTCACCATACGTGCGTACGTACGGCTTACCGTCTCCACGTCGTGGTGTAATTGTTATTCAATATAATATTATTTGGATGGGTATAATAATGATGTGTAACTCATGTAAATAATAAATATAACATGTTAATGATTCTGTATATATGATATACCATTCATTTATATATTATTTTAATATCAAAAGAATGATATTGTCGCTCGTGCGTACGTACGGACTACCGTCTCCACGAACGCGATGAGATTCATTCTCCATCGTATCCATTCAAGTATAATTATCATTTTATGATTTAAAAATGATGTTTAAGGACTTGATATCATTATGGATATGAATAAGATACAACAAACATGGCTTATGTAACAAAACATATAAAAGAAAATGAGTAAGTTAACACCCGAAACGATGATAATTCTAAGATATTATTAATAAATCAATGTTGAAAGATCATATATGATATCATATTAATATATATGATTCTTGTATAATTTAATAACAATTATTTCACCATTATACAGGAGGTTAACCTACCCCAACCAAGGAAAAGTACAAGGTAAGGGTTATTTCACAATCTCTTCTTTATCCGAGGTTGTTTATACGTAATAATCTATTGGGATCTTGTTATCATCCACATCCATGTTTCTTCGAAATGTATTTCAAAACATTTTTACTATGGGTTAAAGTCATTTATACCCTTGTTTGACTTTTTATAAGAGGTTTATAAAGGAATCTTTCCGTCGTTTTCAAAACAAGGTCCTTTTTAACCTTTTCGACAGAATTGAGGTAAGAATGTTTTTTTTTAACTTATACGGCGGGTGCGGTTATTTTCCGCCGTTATAAAATCGTCGAAGCTTTCCATACAAGCTTATAAGAATATTTTCAAAGAAAATGTTTTATTTTATATGGATCTTAAATGATTTCAAAATAAAAGGAGATACTTCTTTAAAAAGAATTTTGATTTCGTCTATGTCAACATCCTTTGATGGATTTTAAGATTATTTGAAGTTGATTTATTATGATACAAAACTTCTATATTGTATTGAAGGTTTTGTGATATGTTTGACTGTGGATGTGCTATTTTTATACCATTCATAGTTTATGGTGAAATTATTGACATTTCTTATGCTAGTTTTAATACGAATGTTTATGTTATGTTTAAACCTTTTCATATGGGAATGCATTGGACTTAATAAGTGACGGGTGGAGCCCGCTATAGCTCCTCGGTGCATCGGTAGGTCTCATGAGACAAACTAGTGTCTTGGCACAAGGCCTTGACAAAATCCTATTTGTAGTCTTGGCACGAGGCCTTGGCTATGTGGTTATGATAGTCTGGCATTATGCATTCCAACATTATGAAAGTGGTTATTTATTTTTGCATGTGATTATTCGATTAGTGGAATATCCATGTGAATAAGTAAATGGCATTATTTCATTTTATTTATGCCATACCATGTTGAAATTTCATGTTTAAAAGGCTTTTGTTTTAGTTAAACATTGCCTTAAATGTTTATTCTTATTGATGAAAGTTTCCGCTATATTGTTATCCTTACTGGGCATTTGAGCTCACCCCTTTTCTATGTTTTATTTTTCCCAGGAAGTGAAGATGTAAGTTATGAATGACCTGCAGGGATATTATGAGGGGATTGTAGTGTGGACGGTGGAAACATTATGTTGTTGTAGTAGTTTTTGATTTTATGATGTAATGTAAAACTTATGAATATATCTAGTGTTTCCAAGGCTACTAAACCAATCGGTCTTTCGAGATTTGATCTTTCTTGTGATCATGCCAATGTTATGTAATAATGCACCGACTCTGGGTAGCTGGGGTCGGGGCGTTACAGTTGGTATCAGAGGAAGTTTAGTACAAACCTTGGAAGCTAGATTTAGATAAACTCTGATTAGAGCACGTAGACCTAAGATGAACTTTGAGGATTAGTATAGAAGAACTTCCTAGAATTTTGGTATTGTAGAGATTTTGTGAGTTTTTCGAGCAATACATCCCTGTCTGGATACGACCAGGTAGAGGCGGCTCTGGCACAGATGTACCTAGGGGTAAAACCCAAAAAAACCGCTTTGAGCTAGACTCGAACGGGAACTGGTGCACGACAACGGGCCTTGCTGCACTCTTGGTTACGACACTCCCGGGGGATATGCTTAGGATAACTCTCACTATCTTTACAAATCATTATGAAGGGTTTATGAGTATATACTTCCTCAAAGAAAACATTTTTATGATTATGGATTATATCCATAAATAGTTCAATTTATGTTAAGTGTTTTATAAGTATGGGATTATGTATTTTGATGCATAAACTGATCTAGTTTATGCCATTTTTTTTAGAAATGGCGCCTAGTGGAAGAAATGGAAACCGTATCAATGCACGCACTCCATGTAGGGATTGCCCTCCTGCTCAAGATAATTATAGTGGGGCTGGTGATGCAACTGGTGCTGATCAGCTAATCACCGTACTGGGACAACTTACTCAGGTTATGAATAATAACCTTACCCGTATGGAGCACCCTGATCCGCAGCGTGGAGGATCAATGTTAGATCAATTCATGAGACAACAACCACCAACGTTCAATGGGAGTACAAATCCCTTAGTAGCTGAGCAATGGATATTTTCCCTAGAGAAAATATTTCAGGCTTTGGGGAGTAGTGAAAGGGAAAAAGTTACCATGGCAGTTTACCGCCTCACTGGAGATGCTGATCAATGGTGGTCATTGATTCAAAACATGAAGGAAGATGATGAAGTATCAAACATGGAATGGAGGGAGTTCAAAGATCTGTTTTTAGAAAAATACTTTCCTCGCGACCATCGAGCAGATATGGAAAGGCAATTTCTGAGTCTGAGACAAAAGGAGGATGATAATGTCACAAAGTATGAGGCTAACTTTACAAGGTTAGCGAGGTATGCTGGAGATTATATTCGCAACCCAAGAAGTAAGATTGATCGTTTCTTTGATGGGTTAAAACCATTTCTCCGTCGAGCATTAGTCTCACAATCCTTTTCATCGTACGAAGACATTGTCTCATGTGCTATCAAGACCGAAAAGAATTCTCTAAGTCTTATGACTTTAAAGCAAAGCAAGAGAAGAAGAGACCTGCTGATCAATCTGGGAATGGAAATAAGGGGAAGAAGGGAAAGGTTGAATATCCATCTTGTGGTAAGTGCGGGAAGAAACACCCCGGTGCTTGCCTGAAGGGAATGGGAGTCTGTTACAAGTGTGGTGAAAAAGGCCACCAAGCTCATGATTGCAAGGGGAAGAAGGAAGCTACCAACGTTCAGTGCTACAATTGCAGGGAGATGGGGCATTATGCAAATGCATGTCCTAAGCGTCAGGAGAACTTACCTCAGAAAAGGCCAAGGGATCAAGGCCAGGCTTATGCTATCACTACTGCTGAGGTAGAAGCTCCGAAAGACGTGGTGGCAGGTAATTTAATGGTTTCCTCAAGTTTAGCAAATGCATTATTTGATTCTGGATCATCGCATTGTTTCATATCTTCCCAGTTTGCTAAGAAAATTAGATATTTCCAATTTGATTTAATAAGGGAGTTGTCAGTTAAAACTCCTAAGGGAAGTATCGTTGCAACAAAGTTTTGTGAATCAGTCCCCATTAGAGCACATAAATTTTCTTTATCTGCTGATCTCATCGTCATACCTATGATTGAGTTTGATATAATCCTCGGTATGGACTGGCTTTCGGACTATGATGCGATGATTTATTGTAAGAAGAAAGAGGTTACGATTCTTGATGATAATGATAAGGAACACCTTATTTTTAGAGCAGAATCGTCACCACCTAATTCTTATTTAGACCCACCCCCAGTAGCTCAACTTAATTCAATTATTGGGGAGGAAGAAAATGAAATAACTGTCGGTGAGGAAAGGAATGTTCAAATAGAGGATGTACCTGTTGTGAAAGAATTTGTAGATGTATTTCCGGAAGATTTACCTGGACATCCTCCAGAACGAGAAGTAGAGTTTTCCATTGATTTGATTCCTGGATCAAGGCCTATATCGAAGACCCCTTATAGAATGGCCACTGTAGAGCTAGTCGAACTAAAGAAACAACTAGAGGAATTGAGTAATAAGGGATTTATTCGCCCTAGTGTTTCTCCATGGGGAGCCCCTGTTCTTTTTGTTAAAAAGAAAGATGGATCTATGAGGTTATGTATCGACTACAGGGAGATCAATGCTATAACAATAAAGAACAAGTATCCCCTACCTCGTATTGATGATTTATTTGACCAACTGCATGGAGATCAATTCTTTTCAAAGATTGACCTTCGATCTGGATACCATCAGTTGTGTGTGAAGAAGGAAGACATTCCGAAAACAGCATTTCGAACCAGGTATGGGCATTAAGAGTTTACTGTAATGCCGTTTGGATTGACTAATGCACCCTCTGTATTCATGGATCTGATGAATAGAGTTTTCAAGGAGTATCTCGATGAATTTGTGGTGGTATTTATTGATGATATCTTGGTATACTCCAAAACCTACAAAGATCATGAAAATCACTTGCGCATTATCTTGAAGACTCTGAGGAGGCATGAATTATATAGAAAGTTTAGCAAGTGTGAATTCTGGCTTCAGGAGATTTCTTTTCTTGGCCATATTGTCTCTAAAGATGGAATCTCTGTTGATCCTTCTAAGACCAAGGCAATCCAAGAATGGCCAGCACCTACGAGTATAACTGAGGTACGTAGTTTTATTGGTTTGGCAGGTTATTATCGATGTTTCGTCCAGAATTTTGCCCGATTGGCTAACCCATTAACGAAGCTCACACGTAAAGGGGTTAAATTTGTTTGGACAAAAGAGTGTGAAGAATGTTTCGAAGAACTGAAGAGAAGATTAGTCAATGCTCCTATATTGACTCTACCATCGGGGAATGATGGGTTCGTTATTTATAGTGATGCATCGAAGAAAGGACTTGGTTGTGTCCTTATGCAGAATGATAGAGTTATTGCCTATGCATCACGACAGTTGAAAATTCATGAACAAAACTATCCTACTCATGATCTTGAGTTAGCAGCTGTGATCTTTGCTTTGAAGATATGGAGGCACTACCTCTATGGTGAAAAATGTGAGATTTATACTGATCACAAGAGTTTGAAGTATATTTTCTCACAAAAAGAACTCAACATGAGGCAAAGGAGATGGCTTGAATTACTCAAGGATTATGATTGCACGATACACTACCACCCGGGGAAGGCAAACAAAGTAGCAGATGCTTTGAGCAGAAAAGACCATGGAGTTCTGAACATGATGAGAATTGAAAGGGATCCAATTTTCATGGATCTAGTGAAGATGGACATGGGAATAACCAGGGAAGGTGAAACATCAATGCTTTTTCAAATGGTTGCCAAACCATCTTTACTAGAAAGGATTAAGAGTTCTCAGACTGATGATGAAGAATTCCAAAAGAAGATTAAAGCTGTGAATGATGGGAGATTGAGAGACTTTGCGTATGAAGGTGGAATTTTGAAATTCGGGAAGAGACTTTGTGTTCCCAATATACCTGATCTAAAAAGGGAATTGCTGGATGATGCTCATAGTTCCAATTTCTCTATACACCCTGGGAGCACCAAAATGTATAGAGATTTGAAGGAACATTTTTGGTGGGACAACATGAAGAGGGAGATTGCTGATTTTGTGTCAAGATGTATGGTTTGTCAACAAGTGAAAGCTGGAAGGCAACAGCCTGGAGGAGTCATGCAACCTCTTCCCATACCGGAGTGGAAATGGGACAATATTACGATGGACTTTTTCATGGGGCTACCAAAGACTCCTAGAAGTAACGATGCAATATGGGTTATTGTTGATCGTCTTACCAAGTCAGCACATTTTCTTGCTATAAGAGAAGATCTACCCCTGGAACGTCTAGCAAGACTATACATTAATGAAGTTGTGAGACTTCATGGAGTACCCCTATCGATTGTTTCTGATCGTGATCCCCGTTTTACTTCAAGATTTTGGAAAAGTCTTCAGAAATCCCTGGATACTGAACTTCATTTGAGCACTGCTTACCACCCTCAGACAAACGGACAATCAGAACGGACTATTCAGACCTTAGAAGACATGTTGAGATCTTTCTCACTTGATTTTCAGGGTATGTGGGATCAATATTTACCACTAGTAGAATTTTCCTATAACAATAGCTTCCATTCGAGTATTCAGATGGCACCATATGAAGCGTTATACGGAAAGAGATGTCGTACACCAACCTGTTGGGATGACGTTGGTGAAAGAAAACTTGTAGGCCCAGAACTAGTGGAGGAAACGGTGGAAAAGGTGAAGGTAATCCAAAATCACATTAAAGTAGCTCAAAGTAGGCAGAAGAGCTATGCCGATAATCGAAGGAAGGATTTGGAATTTCAAGTCGGTGATCATGTTTTCCTGAAGGTATCTCCGTGGAAGGGAGTCATACGTTTTGGTAAGAAAGGTAAATTGAGTCCCAGGTACATCGGACCTTTCGAAATTCTAGAACGAATTGGGGCTGTAGCT
Organism: Viscum album; assembly: GCA_963277665.1. Classification (NCBI taxonomy): domain Eukaryota; kingdom Viridiplantae; phylum Streptophyta; class Magnoliopsida; order Santalales; family Viscaceae; genus Viscum; species Viscum album. The sequence goes on from OY728144.1 coordinate 400,427,723, forward strand.
TACCGATTGGCAATGCCGCCAAGTCTCTCCAAAGTTCACGATGTGTTCCACGTATCTCTGTTGAGGAAATACATGCCTGACCCAACGCATGTACTCACCTATGAGGAATTAGAACTGGAACCCGATCTTTCCTATTGTGAAGAGCCCGTCAGGATTCTTGATACAAGAGAACAAGTACTGAGAAACCGGACGACGCGTCTGGTAAAAGTTTTGTGGAGAAATCATAAGATGGAAGAGGCAACGTGGGAACCCGAGGAACTTATGATGAAGAACCATCCGAGTCTTTTTATGCAGTAATACCCTAGAAATTGCGAGGACGCAATTATTTGAAGGAGGGGAGAATGTAACACCCCAAGCTTCTACGGTACGTTTCCCTTCGAATAATGCGATAGCGTGTGTTGTACGCAACCTCGAGTTCTAACACACACCACAACTAATTAAACTAGCCGTTGTAAATAGTAATACCTACTTTTTGAAATCATATATATTTTATATTTCAAAATGGACTTCATTTTTGGATTCGGAATATCGAAATTATCCTAGGGTGAAATTTTGGTACTTTTCGGATAACTTTTATATTTTGATGAATAGTGAAAATTACTAAATTTTAATTAAAAACAACTTTTTAATCAAAATAATTAATAGTGATAAATTATGAATTTGAGTGGTTTTAAAGTATATTTAGAATATATTTTTACCATTTAATATAATGTTGGTCATTGGACATAATTTTACAATTAAACCGAACATAAACAAGTGTCAATCTTTTGGTAGTTATTATCTCTTAAAAACACGCTTTTTGTTTTGACAGCGGGAATTAATTTTAAATTAATTTCTGCCACTTCTGTGTTTTGAATTTAGGAAAATGGATTCCATATTTGGAATCAGGATGTTCAAATTGTATAAATAGGTAACTTTTATTTTTAGACATTTTGAATAATTACTGCGGTAAATATTTTATTTACCATGGTTAAAGGGTAAATCCGGTAAATAAGGGTTAAAAAATAATATTATAATAATACAAAATTACCCTAAAACGTGTCCTAACCTTATTGGTGGACACATACCCGACCATGGGCATCCTTGGGTCAATTTTGGGACCCCTTGGAGCCACTTGTATGTGGTAGGGACACATTATATTAATAAAGTTAAAATAAAAATAAAAATGGCATAAGATTACATCTTTTAGAAGAACAATTTTTACATAGGGTTATACATGTTGGATTTTCGATTATAAATATTCATTAGAAAGATAAAAAGATTTCCTACATAATGATATTTTATTTATAATTTGTAGACATTAAATAAGTTATTTTATTTATGACACAATGATGATGCAGTAATTACTATAATAGTGAAAAATTAAAATAATTGATATTATAAATACCCAAATAAATATAATATGAAACTTTTAATGAATTAAACTAATTTTCTAGGATAATATGATATATTAGGATTGATTTAATTGACTTTGTTCGAAGTAATCAATCTGTTATGAGTTTCACAAAAATCAACTATTGAATAGTGTCAAAATTGACATAAAAGAGTTCTTAAAACAAATATTATATTATTAATTGATATTAAATTCCTAAAAATCTAAGGTTCGTCCAAGAGACTTATATTATGATAGGTTAATCATTAATGGACCACTTGGGGGTCGCTTGGATGTATATAGTAAGTTTATTAACCATAATATATAAAAATACAAAGAGACATTGTAAAAGTGAAACTAATTAACTTAGAGTTAATACTTAAAGATAAGGTTAATATAAGTACCCAAACCTGTCTAAATTATATTGGATGAGTTGTTTTCGACCTATCCCCACCTCATCCTTTGAATAGTCAACTTTGGAGCCTTTAGAAACCGAATATGAATTTATTATAAATTAATATTTCTAGCTTTTCCAAAGGTGCCCCTCACCCCTCTTATAAAAGGGAACTCCTCCTTCTCATTTATTCACACCTTCAAAGCCTTTTGGTTCGGCCAAAATCTGCCCAAATAATCTCCCAAAATCCCTCACTACAACCTAGAGGCCTTAGTTTGATAAGAAAGCCAACCTAAGGAGCCCTTTTGATCAAATCAAAAGGAAGAACCCGAAGAAAAGGTAATGATTTCACCACCCTTTTCTAAGTTCATTTCTTCTTCCACTTCTTCTTCCTTTGTTCTTACCATTCTAAAATAATAACTCCAGTATCTCACATATACTGTGATGTTATTATAAGTATGGTACAACCATATTCAGTATTCTATCCACCCTTTGAATAACATGTCACCATACGTGCGTACGTACGGCTTACCGTCTCCACGTCGTGGTGTAATTGTTATTCAATATAATATTATTTGGATGGGTATAATAATGATGTGTAACTCATGTAAATAATAAATATAACATGTTAATGATTCTGTATATATGATATACCATTCAATCTATATATTATTTTAATATCAAAAGAATGATATTGTCGCTCGTGCGTACGTACGGACTACCGTCTCCACGAACGCGATGAGATTCATTCTCCATCGTATCCATTCAAGTATAATTATCATTTTATGATTTAAAAATGATGTTTAAGGACTTGATATCATTCTGGATATGAATAAGATACAACAAACATGGCTTATGTAACAAAACATATAAAAGAAAATGAGTAAGTTAACACCCAAAACGATGATAATTCTAAGATATTATTAATAAATCAATGTTAAAAGATCATATATGATATCATATTAATATATATGATTCTTGTATAATTTAATAACAATTATTTCACCATTATACAGGAGGTTAACCTACCCCAACCAAGGAAAATTACAAGGTAAGGGTTATTTCACAATCTCTTCTTTATCCGAGGTTGTTTATACGTAATAATCTACTAGGATCTCGTTATCATCCACATCCATGTTTCTTCCAAATGTATTTCAAAACATTTTTACTATGGGTTAAAGTCATTTATACCCTTTTTTGACTTTTTATAAGAGGTTTATAAAGGAATCTTTCCGTCGTTTTCAAAACAAGGTCCTTTTTAACCTTTTCGACAGAATTGAGGTAAGAATGTTTTTTTTAACTTATACGGCGGGTGCGGTTATTTTCCGCCGTTATAAAATCGTCGAAGCTTTCCATACAAGCTTATAAGAATATTTTCAAAGAAAATGTTTTATTTTATATGGATCTTAAATGATTTCAAAATAAAAGGAGATACTTCTTTAAAAAGAATTTTGATTTCATCTATGTCAACATCCTTTGATGGATTTTAAGATTATTTGAAGTTGATTTATTATGATACAAAACTTCTATATTGTATTGAAGGTTTTGTGATATGTTTGACTGTGGATGTGCTATTTTTATACCATTCATAGTTTATGGTGAAATTATTGACATTTCGTATGCTAGTTTTAATACGAATGTTTATGTTATGTTTAAACCTTTTCATATGGGAATGCATTGGACTTAATAAGTGACGGGTGGAGCCCGCTATAGCTCCTCGGTGCATCGGTAGGTCTCATGAGACAAACTAGTGTCTTGGCACAAGGCCTTGACAAAATCTTATTTGTAGTCTTGGCACGAGGCCTTGGCTATGTGGTTATGATAGTCTGGCATTATGCATTCCAACATTATGAAAGTGGTTATTTATTTTTGCATGTGATTATTAGATTAGTGGAATATCCATGTGAATAAGTAAATGGCATTATTTCATTTTATTTATGCCATACCATGTTGAAATTTCATGTTTAAAAGGCTTTTGTTTTAGTTAAACATTGCCTTAAATGTTTATTCTTATTGATGAAAGTTTCCGCTATATTGTTATCCTTACTGGGCATTTGAGCTCACCCCTTTTCTATGTTTTATTTTTCCCAGGAAGTGAAGATGTAAGTTATGAATGACCTGCAGGGATATTATGAGGGGATTGTAGTGTGGACTGTGGAAACATTATGTTGTTGTAGTAGTTTTTGATTTTATGATGTAATGTAAAACTTATGAATATATCTAGTGTTTCCAAGGCTACTAAACCAATCGGTATTTCGAGATTTGATCTTTCTTGTGATCATGCCAATGTTATGTAATAATGCACCGACTCTGGGTAGCTAGGGTCGGGGCGTTACAACTGGGGATCAAGTTCAAATATTTCCAACACTTCTCACAATATCTCTTTCTAGATGAGAAGTTGTGGGTGAGGTGCTTGGAGGAGACACTTTTACCTTCTCTTTATTTTTCTCTCACTCCCTTTACTCAGTAGATGTACATAAATGTTTAGAAGAAAGATGAAGTAGGGAAGAGGATACACTCATAAAGTGGTGTACCGTGAGTGTGGAACCAACTGATTTCATCGAAGGGGAATGTATTCAGTATAAGGTGTTTGGCGTCAAGTACTTCTAGGTTTCTTCAAGTACAAAGTAGGCCTCACTAGTTCTAGTTCTGATCTCCTAGTCCTCGCACAACCCCCATGGGATTGGGACTAAGGTTATTTCTCTATGGAGGTTGTTGTAATATTCCGAACCCATTCCCAATTTGAAAATAGTACAATAGGGGTGGGCAGGTTCATTGCCCACCCAAATACAAGATGTTCTCATTGAGTCCCTTCCAGCAGCAGGGGTTACAGGCACCTGATGTATTTAGGGTACATGGTTATGGAGGAGGCCACCTCAGGTTTATCATTAAGGACATCGAACAGGGCGCATTTTGGGAGTAGGTCAACAATAGAGGGGTATATGATCTAGGTGTGAGGTGTTTCATTCCACCCAGGTAGCAGTTCCTGTAGGGATATAGGTTGTTTGAGGTACGGTGATTATATTTTAGCACTATTGTTTGTGCTTTTTTTGATTCAGGAGCCTCAAAATCCATTGTTTCACCCAGTCTATCCCATGTTTTTGGATATGATGTTCAATGTATTCCTGTGAATCTGGAATTGAGTATGCTAGTTGGAGGTCATACATGTATTTTTGATATTTTCTGGGGATGTAGACTTATGTGGGGACCGCGTCAGTCTAGTGGGGATCTTCTTATGCTAAAAATTTAGTCGTAAGATGTCATTGAAGGAATTTAAGGGTTTTTTATGAACTATGTTATAGACTACTTTAGGGGGAGAGTATGGTTTTTATCTGTGGATGACTAGTCCATAGCATTCATTGACGAGTGGAGTTGTCAGGTAGGATGTTGGTGAATGGAGAGTTTCTCTCTATGCCGACTGAGCAGTCTATCAGATCAGTGGAAAAAGAGATAGAGGAGGTTTCTGGGGTTGTTAGAGAGTTCTAATATGTCTTCGAAGAGGATTTTATGACTATACCCCCTCTACATCATGCCAAGTTCAGAATAAACTAGCAACCCAATGCCCATCAGATTTCAATGGATCCTTATCAGATGATGCCTTATGACTTGTGAGAGTAGTGAATTTAGGTTGACAACCTAAGGAAGAAGGGTTTTGCCCTGATGATTGTGTCAGCATGGGGTGCTCTAGTATTCTTTATGGAGATGGAAGATGGTGGTATAAAACATTCTATAGACTACCAGAGACTGAATCAGGCGATGATCAAGAACCATTACTCTCTCCTGAGGATCGATGATCTTTTTGACCGGTTAAAGGGATAAGGTCAGTTATATAAGATTGATCTATATTCTGGATATCACTAGTTGAGGTTGAAAGAGGGTGACATCCCAAATACTACTTTTATATGTAGGTATGGGCACTTTGAGATCATTGTCATGACCATCAGTGTCACGAATGCACCAGCCATGTTCATGAGGCCCATGAACTCTCTTTTCTATGAGTTCCAAGACCGGTTCATCATCATGTTCATTTATGACATCCTGATCTACTCAAGGTCATTAGAGGAGAACACCAAAAATATAAGGACTATTTAGAGGTCCTCTAGAATCACCAAATCTATGGGATGTTGTACAAGTTTATGTTATAGATGTGAGAGGTGCACATCCTTAGACACATGGTGTCTGAGAAAGGGATAGCAGTGGACCCATCAAATTTAATGGAAATTAGTTCTTAGAAAACACCCAAGAACGTAGTATTGGTTTGAAGATTCATCGGTCCAGTAGGCCATTACAGGAGGTTCATACCCAAATTTTCTCGAGTTGCATCTTTGTTAATGGATTTAACCAGAATTGACCTGGCCTTTTTGTGGGGTGAGCTGCATCAGTTATCCTTCATGTCCTTGAAGGGTAACCTGGTTAGTGCCAAAGTTCTTTGGTTGGTAGATGGAGGGGTATTGTTTGAGGTAATCAGTAATGATTTTGATCTAGGATGGGGATGTGTGATGATGAAACAACAAGGAGTGATCTCTTATGGGTCTAGGTAGTTATGTCTGAATGAACGTAACAATGCCGTACCTGATTTGCAGCTTATGGCGGATGTGTTCACGTCGAATTTATGCTGACACTAACTCATTAGGGAGCACTTTGTGATCTTCACAGATCACTAAAGATTGAGTTATATCATCTCCCAACAAGATCAAGAATTGTGGAAATGATGTTAGGTGGATGTTCTCCTGGATTATGACCTATAAATCTCTTACCCCGTAGGAAAGGGGAACTTCGTGTATGATTACTCAAGCAAGAAGTCATAGAAGGAGGTATTTTGGGAATCCAAGGATGCATGGAAGGTGATGGAGGAGTTAGACACCTTGTGTTTGGATGCGAGAGTGGATGGTGGTAGAGGCTATTTGTTTCAGATGATAGTGAAGTCTTTCTTGCAGTTCTATGTGGAGGAGTCTTATTGGGGAGACTGAAAAACTGAAGTGATATGCGATTTTTCTATTTAGGGAGATTCTCTAAATTTATTGTCAGAGGATATTCATAATCAGGTGTTGTTATGTAGGAAGTTGTTCTTCCTACTGGCGATAAACAATGGAGTTCTCTATGATATCCATAGATCGCCTCTTGTGGTGCATCCAGGATTATCTAAGATGTATTGAGGCTTTAGGGAACTATTTTGGTGGGATGGGGTGAAGAGGGAAGTGGTGGAGTTTTTGGCAATGTTCTTAGTGTGTCAACAGGTGAAGGCTGAGCACTGTGCTCCTGGAAGTATATATCATCCCTTAGACATTCTTGAGTGGAAGTGGGATGTCATCTAGATGGATTTTTTGTTTGATTATCTAGGGCTCAGGGATGATGTGATGATCTTTGGGTAGTAGTGGACCTGTTGACGAATTCATCCCACTTCTTGCCAATCAAGGAGTCGAACGTAGTGGATACCTTAGAGAAGTGGTATGTGGATGACGTGGTGTAGCTTCATGGAGTACCAATATCCATTGTCTCGGAATGGAATACATGTTTTATATAATGAGTCTTTAGGAGATTTCAAGATGACTTTGGCACCCTGTTATGCCTCAGTTCTTCTTTCTACCCTTAGAAGAAAGTACAAATTGAGAGGATCGTCCTGGCGTTGGAGGACATGTTACGATCTTGTGTTTTGGACTTGAGTAGGTCTTCAATTTAACATTTTCTATTTTTATAGTTTTATTACTACCATAGCTATAAATATTCCATAGGAATGGACCCATTCATAGTTCTATATGGGAGGTCATGTCATTCACCCTTATGTTGTTTGGAAGTTGGGTTAGAAACCACTATTGGTTTGGATGTGGTACAAAGTATGACATAGAAGGTAAAGCTTATCCATGAGGGGATTACGGAATCACAAGACCGACATATGTTGTATACTGATCACAAAAGGTGTCGTTTGGAGTTATTGGTTTGGGACTATGCCTTCTTGAATGATTCTCCTCGAAAAGGGTAGGGGAGGTTTGGAAGAGAGACAATAGTTTCTCCTGGTTCATCGGACCTTTTGAGGTGTTGAGATGAGTTGCCGAGGTGGCATATCACCTGGAATTTCAAACATTGTTGGAGAGAATCTTTGATGTCGTCCATGTCTCTTAGCTCCTTCAGGATCTACACGATGACTCCCACATCCATGAATAGAGAGAGTTGGATATCAAGGATCATGAGACGTTCGTGGGGAGACTAGTAAGAATCATGGATCGTGAGGGGAAGGTGCTTTGTGGCTGGACTATTCCTTTGGATCATGTGTTATAGAGGCATGGTGGTCACAAAGAGAGATCATGGTAGTTAGATTCACATATGTGTGCCCATTACCCAGGGCTGTATTGAGTTTTTCTCTTGTGTTTTACTTTTACGCATTTTTTATGATGTAACATTTGACCAAATTTTCTATAAGATATGTTTTTTCCCTATTCTCTAAATACATTTGAAAATTCCTAACTATGTAGAGGGGAGGACCTGATTTCAAATCAAGACACATTAATGTGGATGTAGATAAACCTGTATGATAGAGTCAGTTCCACCCATAAGGGGTAGTATCTTGACATGGAGGAAGGAGAACCCTAATTTATTTTTCTAGATAGTGTCACTGTGGGTTTTTCATGGTTGATTGAGGTGGTGGGAATTTAGTTTTTCTATAGTTGATTAGGAGATAGATGTCCAGGACGTTTTCTTGGATGATAGGGTTTTCACTCTAGCATTCAATCAATACAGGGTGGTTCAACCTTTAGAGGTATCTTATGGGGTGGTTGTTCAGACCTCTCTGTTCATGGGATTGGTTTTAAATTCTTAGGGATGATAATAGTTTGATAGGAATCTGATGTGATGAGCTGGATTTCATTAGGCCATTCCACTGTGAAAATCTATTTTTTAGTATGTTTTGAGATTATCCATGGATCATTCTTAGAGTATTCCAAAATATACTTTGGAATTGTCGGCATTGGTGAGTCTGGGGTGTCGGTATCGGTGATTCATGGGTCTCTGCATCGGTGAGTCAAGGGTGTCGGTATTGGTGTCAGGGGGTTAGTTTCTGGGTGTTGGTGTATGGTTGTTAGTTATAGGGTATCATTTCATGTTAATCGATGCAATGGAATGGTTCCAAGGCACTGGTGCTAAGGTAATGGTGCTAGGGCGTCGGTGCTAGGGCATCGGTGGGTCAGGAAGTCGATGATTCAGGGTGTCGGTGAGTTATAGAATCGGTAGCTTAGCATCAGCGGATTAGTGTCCGCAGATCTCATTTGTAGCTACCCCGTCAGTGGCTTAGCATCAGTGAATCACCCATCAGTGAGTCATTTCCATTTATTCATAGTTTTCCATTTTTTCCCCTTGTACGTCTTATTTGACGTAAACTAAGTTTGAAGACATGTTTTGGTGTTTTTAACTGTGTTTCAACTGATATTTAGTATTTATTTATTATCCTAATGTTCTAGGGGTCTGAGATTGTAAAACTGTGTGATCTTGACCATGATCCCATGTCAATGGATTTTGAAACCGTTCTTCATTTAATATAGGATGTATCTCTTCAAATCTAAGATCTTCCCATCCCAATGTGCTTTTAATTCTCTATCAGTGTTCCCAAAGTATTCCTCTCTAGATGAGTAATTTTCCTGTGTTAGAACCCCATCCTACTCAATTTTCTCAGAGATTCCTACTACTCTCAGGATCCACTGTTATTGGCCCATAGAGGATCTTTGGTTGCCTGTTTTTCCAAGTAGAAATTATTTTGCCACTCATATTTTTGTGTATCATGCGGGGTGACTGTACAAATGATTCCTTATGAATAATGGATGAATCCTTTTTATTACCAGGTAATAAATCGAGTGAATATAGTATGAAGAAATGAAAAAAAAGTTAATTAAATAATGGTATGAGAGTTGTTTGATGTTTTTTTCATGTTTTATTTATTATCACTATTCATCATGGGACCTATTGTGGTTGTAATGAATTTTTTAAAATCATGGTCATTGGTGGTATTGGTCTTTGTGTGGGTGATTAATTATAACTCTAGTTGTTTCATCATAAATAATTGGTGTGAATACTAATATTACTAATCACGTATACCTAGCTAAATGAAATAAATTTTATAGGATGAAAACCCTTGAATGAATACATCTATTTATCAAGTGGATTAAATAATAGTGTTTACCAAATCTGAATATATACTAGGTTGATAGGTGTTGTTGAGATTTGTGTTCTGTTGGATTTTTGTGGGAGTTGTGTGGTGTTACTGTTGGGAGGAAATTCATGGGTACAATGGTTGGTAGGGGAGTTGGTTAAATGAGAAGGGAGTGGTATGTGTGTGCAGCAGGCCTATGGTTTAACGTTTTTTCTATGGGATTTGTTTGTGTGGGGTGGTACTGGTGGTTTTTTGATATCTCGAATTGAGATACAGATTTATTGTCGAATGGATGGACTTGTAGGTGGAATAATTTCTTTTTTGTGTTGTTGTCGTCAAATGATATTGGGCAGTAGAACTGCAATGTGGTTATGATCTGTTTATACATTGGGACTGCATCTGAGAATTGTTTAGGTAGTGAGGATGTAGGACTAGTTTTTGAGAGAAGAATTGTGTTTTATCACATTGAAGAATTGAAATTGGCTGTGGTTGAGCGGGTTTCAAGAGAAAATGGGGGTGTGCAATGAGATTGCAGGTTGGATGTACTATATTGTTTTTATGAATTGGTGTTAAAATAGAAACTTTTTACCTTGGCCACTCTTCCCTTGTTACATGTTATTCTATATAGTTTCCCATATAGTGATGGAACAATTAATGTGAAATCCCCATAATAAATAAATGGTAAATGGTTGAATGAAAAGATGTTGGGGTAAGGTTTTGGTAGTGGTCATTTGTACGGTTGTGCATATATGGGTAAGATAAATAGTGGTCCTGGTGTGATGGTATTTTGTTTTGGGACATGTTGGTTGGGATGACTATTTTCTTACCTATATATATATATATATTAGTTCCTTGTGATTTATATATGCACCCCACCCTTGTTGAGAACCATGTTCTGAACACCCCATACTCGTGTGGAGGGTGTATTTCCCAACATCCCTATGGGTGGATGGATGGATGGTTACTAACATACTTACTCACAATCTCTTCTAGGTTCTTACTGCTCGAGTATATTTGGGAAGGCTCTAATGGATTGAATATAATCACCATCCAATATCATTTAGGAAGGTTTGATGTGGATAAAGGGACTAGGGGTTTGCGGTCCAGGATCAATTTCCTAAGTGACTTTGGGGTGAGGCCTAGGTGTCTTCAGGTGGGAGGTGTGGTTGTTGTGGACCAGGTGTCTATGGGTGAGGTGTGTGGAGTGGTTGAGGCGCACATGCGTGCTGGTGGTTTGTGTAAGAGGTGAAACATTTGGAAGAGTGGTAGCATCAAGACGTTAGCTGTTAAGAATTATAGTAAAATAGTGGGAAAGTGGAGAGGGGCGCCCAAACATCGATGTGCATAAACTACTAATTTACATGACTTACATTATTTGGTGAGTGTGCCTTGGTAAGGATGGGCTAGTTAGTAGTCTTTGGTAGGTGCTTATGGTTCTAATGATTTCACATAGGATAATTAGTATGTTCTCCCACTTGTTCACATGTGGATATAGTTTTCCTACTTGGTATGCTTGTATACTTTCCTTGTGTCTGTAAAACTATTTTTTTAGGCTTCCAAGAGGACTTTTTGGATCATGGTGGACTTTACTAGCTCTAGCGTCGGGATATATGTTTTGTTCCTGCTTAGCCTCCTTTCTTTTGGTACTATATTTTCGAGGTTTTTTTTCGTACTTTGTACCTAATTTACTTTTGAACATGAATGTGGGAATGGATTTTGTCCCTACCTTTACCTATAATATAGTGAGTTTCATGGGATTTACCATCTTCTCTCTTGACCCTAATTCATTACAAAGCATAGTGCACTCCATTTTGTGTCAGATTCAATAATCTTGGTGCTAGGCACCACTCCAGTGAATATTTAAGATATGATGCAGGGGTCATTATATCTCTTTCATCTTGAATAAGTATGGGTGTTTCATCTTTCATTCCATTCCCTCATCTTGAGGAAGGTGGGTCGTGACAAGCTGAGTAGGGAAGATGCATGTTTGAGCGTGAATTAAAATTAAGTTAATAAGTTAATTGGGTGTTTGTTATTTATTACTACATTATGAAAATATATCTAATATAAAATAAAAATTTCTAACAAGTTTCAAATTAATCCAAAATAATAACACTTGATATCTTTGATAAATGCATTAAAGGGGCTATGAATTTTAGGTTGATGTATAAAATTTGTGAGCACTTGAACCAGATTGGATTCAGTTATGGTGATTGGGTTTGATATTATGATGATATAAAATAATAATATGTTGGTATTATCATTATTGGAGAAATGTTTTATAATGGAAATTCTCTATGTAGAATTTTAAAACCCATGATCATCCTCTTACAGGTAAACATTAAATTCCAAGACTATTATCCAATGCACACCATATTGTTTTTATTTTGATAGAAATAGTTCTTGTTTATATTGAAATTTCAAATTTATAAAATTTATTATTTTAATTTTATTAAATTTATATCATTTTTTATAAGGTTGAATTTATATTTGGTTGAATTTTTTCTATTTTCACAAAATAGTTAATTTTTGGATTAATTTTGAAAATGATTTTTTCTTGAAATGCTATCATATACATTAATTCCCAATATGGTTTGGATTTTATATTAAATTATCATAATATCAATTTTATTAAGAATAATATAATTAATTACATAGGAATCAACATTATATTTTATATTGTTATATGATTATTTTTATGTTTAAAAACATATTTTTCTATAAAAATTATTTTTTGTTATATTTTTCACAATTATTAAAATTAATTTCATCCACTATTATAAATATAATATTTAAAAACATATCAAAAAGTTTTTAATTTATAGGTTAATATTTTTATTGAGGTCAATTTATGTTTTGGTTATTATGAATTATTACCACGATAAAAATATTGTCACCTCCATATAAGGGTAAAAGGTGCTAACTATGGTTACAACATTGTGATATGGTCCAAATATAACATCTTATTTTTATTTGATGAGATTATTTATAAGATTATTACATAACATTCAAACTTTTATTATTTATGTGGAACTTCCCCATGAGTAAGAAACCTGTAATATTCAATGGTTAAGAATAATTACAAGTATTCTACTCAGCACAATAATAAAAGGGAACCTCGTCACCCCTTATTCTCACATAACAGAATCGATTTATTTGGAACAATATACTCTAAATTACATTACAAAAATATATCCAAAAGTACTATTTGAAAAAAAATTTAAATACCAAGTCAAATGTGTATTCAAAAAATAGTTTATGAAGAAGAAGTATAACTCTAATCCGAGTGTTTTTATATTTATTTCTTCTTTAACATCGGGAAAATATTTTGTATCCACCATAGTTTGAAAAAATAATTATATTTCATATATTGAAATGTTATTTTTTATGGAATAAACACTTATAATTTCATTTTACATCCTATGTAAAATGAAAACTAAACTCATGGTATGATTGTCCTATAGTCTCCACATATCAGTGTATTTCATTTTTCATCACTAATTTGGATATATTTTCAGAAATTAATGTATATATATTATATTTATGAAATAATTATGATTATTTTATTATAATTTATCAACATAATTGGTACCCTTACTCCCATTAAAAAGGATGATGTCGCTCGTGCTTACCTATGGATACCAACTCTACAAAGTGATGTGATTAATTTTTTTATGTCTTCCATTAATGAATGACTTAGAAATTATGTTTAATGTATGAATATTATAATTATTCTATTATTAATATTTTTGAGATAATTCCACCATTAACCTATTTTCCACGGTCAATACATCTAATTTATTTTGATGTTATAAACTGATAGACCCCAAAATGCACAACTTGAACTTAATTGATTTAATGACTATATAAGAAATGGTATTAATATAAATAAGTGATATTGAAAATGAAGAACCCGCAAAAAAATCATTATGAAACAAAAAATTAATTTTTGTTTATTATATAGGATATAAATTACGTACATGGCGAGTCAGACATGTGGTATGGGTTTCCTCCACAATCACAGTTTTATTAAGGACTATTTATGTTGTAATATCAATTATAGAAAATTATAATTTTTTATATTTTAAACTCAATATATTTTTATATTACATAGTTATCCATTGATCTTACATGTTTTACTTTCATTTTCCTATATTTTTTATATAATTCGACAGAGGTAATTATTTTCATAAAAGCTAACTTTTTTACATTTAATCACTAATATTTTTCTTTCTTCTCCGTTTCTCATTATATGATTTTAAGAAAGTAATTTAATATGATAAAATGAATATTTATATTCATTTTAATCTTTATTTTATGTTCTTTTAAATATTTTTATTATAATTTTCTTATTTTCTTCTAAATGAGGAACTTTTGAATTATTACTAGAAGTGTGAATGTAATGTTTTATTAATATTTTTTCCACCATTAGATCATTTTTCTAATTTTAATATTTATTTTCTTGTTTCTACGGATATTTTCATTTAAAACAATTCTCTCAATATTCTATAAATTTAAATATAAAATGTTATCTAAATAAAAATATATTTTTGTCATGTTTTTAATGATAGCTTTGAATATTATTTTAAAGACATATTTATTTATATCAAAATTATTTGATGGTTATTATACTATAATGGAGATACAAACCAATGATATCGTCCACCATATTACTCTTGAAATATTTTGATTGTTTTTTCTATATATTAGCTAGGGAAAATATTAAAAAATATTCTGGTTTTTCAATATGAATGTTTATAATGATAACATATTGAATTTTTATTTTCCTATTTCATATGATGAATTTATTAGACTAAATAATGGGAAGGTCCTATTATATCCCTTATATGCATCAGTGGGACTCATGAGATAAACTTGTTTGGGTATTCAAAATATTCCATACCTATTTATGTATTTTGTTTTGGTATGAGGCCTTAATATTAAGATTGTGATGTCCAAAAATATGCATTTATCTTTATAAAACTCATTCTTTTTATGAAAGTGATTTTTTGTAATGTCATGAATGTATATATTTCAAGTTTATGTTATATTTTATATACAATATTTAATTATTATTTTATCCTTTTCCAAATTATTCATGATTTATTTATTTTCTCATAAATTATGTTGTAGAAATTCTCTTACTATACATTTTGTTTCACTATTGTTTTCTATTTTCCTTTCCCAAGGTAAATGAGAAGAGATAAATGAATTATTTAAGGGACATACAAGAAGAAATAGAAATTTTAACGCATAAATTGTATGGTTCATTTCATATTTTAAAATGTAATATGATAATCATGTTTTTATCTAATCTTAAAATACTGCTAAACTATTTGATCATTCCAGATGTGATCTCATATACCTTATTACAATAATTTTGGTTAAATATCTAATTAACGTTATTTTAGATCTGGTGTTATAGTTGGTATAAAAGGATTTCTTGTATAGATCATGTGAACTAAATTTTGTAAAACATAGAGAACATAACCCTATGATATACTATAGGGAGTAGACTATGTATAGGATAATATCATGATGTTTGGGGAAGGTAGATAATGTATAGCTTCCTAACAATGAAATACCTTCCCTGATAATGGAATGTTGAAACATCCATGACCTAGATTCACCTAATATTAAATAATCATAAAAAAGGGTGGTTTAGTATCAACTTGATATTCAGTTGGTGCATGATGAGTTTTCTTAAGACTGCACATCTAACTTGAAACTATTGAGGGATATTCTTTAATTTATTGTTATAATCCATTATGGATGTTTTGAAATATTTTTATTATTTTAAGTTATTCCCAATGATACCAATCTTATGATTACAATATTATCTATAGATGATTTTTTATTTATGTTAAGTGTCACATTATATTTAATATTATAAACTATGATTTACAATTTATAAATATATGAGATAATTCATTACATTCCATTATTTAGAAATGAAACCAAAGAAAAATAATTAAAACTATATCAGAACACATAATGAATATAGGGATTTCCCTCTTTAGAAAGTCATTAAAGATATATTTGGGGATAAAAAACTTATAAATATGTTGAGATAGCTCAATCAGGTCATGACTGAAGAACATTCCTATATGGAGATGTCTAAAACTTCATAATATGGTGTAACAATGATGGGCCACTTCATGCAACAATAACCACCATCATTCAAAGGTAATATTAATATATTATTATTTTAGAAATAGATCATGCCCTGGGTGAAGGTATCTCTCTGCTTAGGAATTTGGGAATGTGAAAATGTTATCATGCCATTTTATCATCTTAAGGGATACATTGATCAATTCCTTTCATGGATGATGTATATTATTGAGTAAGAGTAAATATATAGTTGGGGGTGGAAAAATTTTAGGAAAATATTCTTCATAAATAAATTCTTGATGATAGATGAGTTGTCATGGAGAGTAAATTATTCAATTTAAGTAAAAAAATTGGAGAAAATATTATATAATATCAATCTAACTTTACAAGGGTATAAACTCTCGATATAGATATTGTATGTAATCTATGAAGAAATATTGATCACTTCTTTGATGGGATAAAATGATTCCTTCGATGTGATTTGGTCTCTTTGAAATTTTTACTATAATAGTATAGTATGATATTCCATCAATATAGAAAAATAATTCTCTATCTCTTATGTTTTATTTGAAAAAAAAAAGAAAAAACACACAACTGAGAACTGTGAGAAAAAAATAAGGAAAAATGGATGAATATAAGGGTGTAATTTTCAACTTGTAATAATTTTGGAAATAAGAACCTTTGAAGATGCTTGATCGGAATAGTATTTTACATTATGTGAACAGAGAAAGGTCATCTATCTCACGATTGTAAGGGAAATCAATAACCTAAA
Source organism: Viscum album (assembly GCA_963277665.1). Classification (NCBI taxonomy): domain Eukaryota; kingdom Viridiplantae; phylum Streptophyta; class Magnoliopsida; order Santalales; family Viscaceae; genus Viscum; species Viscum album. The sequence continues at coordinate 400,444,509 of OY728144.1, forward strand.
AATTTATAATACTTCAACATCTAATATATGAGGCACTATTCTAATGAACGTATAGATATTTAAGGGTATTATCATCAGAACAGTCCATGGGATTATGGATAAAATTATATAATCACCATAGATGAGGTTTAAGATCTTAAATATATGTGTCCAAGTAATTTTTACATAATATTGAATTTATTTAATGTTTTATTTAATTATATATTTTTGTACTCTTTTAACACATCCATGTTTTCCAATAAAATTATATATTTCCCTTAAACCTTAGTATTTGAGTTATTAATCAAGGATCCTAGTGGATATATTATTACAACATGTATTTTTCATTCAATTCCCATCATGATATGTAAATATACACTATTTTAAAACATTATTATTATTCTTGTTAGTGAAATTGATATAACGCTTAGTATGTATTATCAATCAAATTATAATAACAAAATTTATTTTAAAGAGAGATGAAATTATGATTCATGATGGAGATGTAGAATCTATTTCCATCATAGGGGAGACAATGTCATATGAATTATCTCTAAATCCACCTCCACTAGATATTTCTATTGAAATTATTTGATTATAAAAAAATTAAAAACATATAAATGGGAAATGTATCCTTAGAATAGTGGAGGTTCTTATTTTTTAGTAATACAATGATCTATTTATTATAAAACTACCTACACATCCACCTAGGCCTAAAGTTTAGTTATCCATTGATCTTATCCCTATATAAAACCTAATCTAAGACCCTATAAAGGATGGACACATTTAAATTAATAAATCTAATGAAAAACCAGTAGGGATTGTGTGTAAGGTGTGTATATGCCTTATTTTTTAACAATAGGGATACCCCTCTCTTCCTGTTAAAAAATGAAATGGAACATTGATATTTTTAATTAATGATAGTTTAGTTAATTTATTACAGTTTATTAAAAAATATTAAGTTACCTATATTAATGAATTTTTAGATCAAATTCATGCAGTTCGTTATTTTTAGAAAAATCATCAATATTATAGGTATCATAAAAAATGCTTAATTAAATATTATATTAAAAATAATTAAATTTTTATGAGGTATAAACGTTATGAATTTATAGTAATTTCATTTTTATTGACTAATGTACCCTTTGTTACTATATTTATGATGAATAGGGTATTTAAGTATGATATGTATAATTATTTATGTTATTTATTGATTATATCTTGGTAAACAAAAAAATTAATGATAATCATAAGATTTATTCATTAATAAATCTTCAGAATCTTCGAGAAAAGCATCTATAAAGAAAATTATTTAAATGTGAAATTGTCTTCAAGAATTTTTTTTCTGGGCCATGTTGTCCCTATAGATGGAATATCAGTTTACTCTTCATTGAAAAAGGTAGTGAGGTAATGGAAAATGCCAATGAATATAACTATATTTCCTTGTTTCCTTTCACTATGGGGTTATTTTCGGATTTTTGTTCAAAAACATGATTAGCTAACTCATTAACCAAGTGAATATTTAAAGGTGCCATGTTCATATGATAAGAATAATGTAAAGAGTGTTTTAAATAATTCACTAGAGACTAGTCAATGCATCAATATTGAATTTACCAATAGGAAGGGATGTATTTTTGATATATAATGATGTGTTAAAAAAGGGACATGGATTTTTTCTTATGTATAATGATAAATTCATTGCATATGTATGAACGAAGTAAAACATTGATGAACATAATTATAAATACCCTTATCTTGAGTTGGAATTCATAATATTTACATTAATTTTATCAAAGAATTATCATTATGGTAAATGATTTAAAATAAATATAGAACATAAAATAGTAAAATACATCTTTTCTTATAAATATATCAACAATAAGGAAAATGTTTTTCTTAAACTAATCACCGACTCCAATTTCTCAATACACTACATCCCTTGGAAGTAAAATAAAACGGTTGATTAATTGAGTAGAAAATATCATGGGGTGTTGACTAAAATGAGGATTTAAAAAGAGACTATGTTTATCTGTTTAGTAAATTTGGACATGTGAATAATTTAGGATGGGGAATCATCACATATTTTCAAATAAATTTACAACCAATCCATATTGAACTATATAATAATTTCATATATTTATGATAAGAATATTCAAAATAAAATCAATGTTTTGAATAACTGGAAGTTGGTAGACTTCATCTATGAATATATTATGTTTAAATTTATAATAAGGATATGTGTTTCATCTATGTCTAATATGAAATGTGAATTATTAGATGACATTCATAGTTGAAATTTCCCCACACCCTATGGTATAAAAAAATTTATATGAACATTATGGAAAATTTCTTAGGGGATATATGAAATGATAAATTTCAGAATTTTTATCAAGATTATATTTTTTCGATTCGTAATTTCAATGATAAGAAATCTTAAATGACTCATTCAACATCTATCTATTCTATTTTGGAAATGTTATAGTATTACTATGGGCATTTTCACTTGATTTCCTAAAACTGCCTTAAAGAATGATGTACTATGGGTTATTATTAATCATCCAACAGTGTATACACATTTACTATCTATAAGGCATAATATACCTCTTGTCATAATCACATTAATATATATTAATTGTTTTTTAATAATTCATGGTGAAACACTTCCGATTTTGTCTGATTGTGATCCACAGTTTACAAAAAATTATTGAAGATTCATCCGACTGTTCATGATGCTATGAAACATTTAATAACCACCCATCATCATCATCAAATTAATGGACTATATAAAATAACTATTTGAATATTAGAAGGTATTTGGTTTTCATGATCATCCATCATTCAAGTTATGTTGTATTATTATTTACCATTTTTTTAATTTCAATATAATAATAGATTCCATTCAGGTATTCAAATGGAATCAAATAATGCATTGTATAGAAAGTGGTGTCATTATCCAGCTATTTAAGATGATATTTTTTGAAATGAATATTTTAGTTACAGAACTCATGTAGGTTATAATGATGAAAGTGATTACTATTCTGAATCGGGTTAATGTGTATCAATGTAGACAAAAAATCCATGTTGATAACCAAATAAATATTTTAAAATTTCACATAGGAGATCATGATTTAATAATTGTATATTAATTTATTGGTATTATAAGGTTTTATAAGAAATGGAAAAGAAGTATTACGTATTTCAAGAATTCTGAAATTAAGCAAATAATTGGAAATCTGGCATACCAATTGGAAATGCCAGTCAGCCTCTCTAAATTTCATTTTTTATATAACTTGTTTTATTAAAAGTACATTCCAAATACCAAGTATGTGATCATCTATATGGAAATATATATAGAACATGATTTACCTTACTATGAATATTCTCTTCATATTTTTGATACTATAGATAATTAGTTATGGAATAACGAAACATTAATTGTGAAGGTTCTTTAGAGAAATTTCAAACATGAAGAGGAAATATGAGAGTTTGAAGAAGATATGAAAAAAGATTACCAATATTTATTTAATAAACATGTTTATTCTGAATTTTAAGGATGAAACTATATATGAGTGGGTGTATAATTCCTGAGACCATCTAAAAACATGTTATCATTTTTCACCTATACTATTTTCTAATTCTCATTCTATTATTTTATCATTATAAAAGAAATATCTCATTGTTATATCTATAATGTAATTTTTTAAATTTCATAATTTTATTTTAAATAAATTGAGGTCGTTTTGAATTTAATATGGTAAATTTTAGATTAAAATTTCTTTTCTAGTAATTTTTTATTTTCAGTCAGATAATGTAAAATGAATTTTATTTGTAAAAATATCATATATTTTCATTTAAATTTGGTTTTGGATTTTGTTTTAATGTTACATAATATCTATTTAACTAATCATAATCAAATTAATTCAACAGGGATCAACATTATATTTTATTTTTGAAGTAGATTATTTTAATGATTAAAATTAATATCAATAAAAAACAATTTTTATTGTATTATATAATCTTATATTGAAATTAATTTCTTCCACTTCTAAATGATTAATATATTAAATTTTATTATATATTTATAATCAGAATGTTCAAATTTAGTATTGAGGTCTATTTAATTTTTTTCGCTCTAATAAAATTAACCATTATAAAAATATTATCACCATAGTAAAAGGGTAAAATGGGATAAGTCATGTTTTTTAACAGATAAATTATAGGAGACAACACATATAATGTTTAATAGTTAACAAAAATTACAAGTGTGACACTCAACCTAATTAAAATAAGATACCTCCTATACTCCCTTTCTCACACCACTTATGCCATTTAGAATATCTAATATCGAAAAAATATAACATCAAAAAATTACTCCCCACTTCTTAGAGTTCATGGTCTCACACAAGTATCACTTAAATAAGGTTAAATGTGTTTGAATTATGAGGTTTATCAGAGAAGATATGTAACTATTAACCAAGTGTTTTCAGGTTAATTTCTTTTTTTTCCATATTAAAATATTCTATAACCATGATAATATGATAACAAAGAATTACCCCATATAATTAATTGTTATTTTGTTTATGGGAAAAACCATTATCATCTCTTTTACAATCTTATGGGAAATAAAAAAATCACTAATGTCTATGTACAACCTACAATTTCCACATAGTGGTGTATGTTTTTCCATCACCATGTTACATGGATGGTTATAAATATGGAACTAATAAAATTATATGGTCTTAATAAAATTATAGTGATTTTATCAATATAATAATTAATTTTACTTCTTACATATCCCCTTTTAAAAAAATGATAACATCCTTTAGGAATATATGTGAAATACCACCTAAATGAAGTCATTTGATTCATTTTTCTTGTTCTAATTTCATGGGTGATTATAAAATTGTATATAGAATAAAAACATGATAATTATATAATGAATAATATTATATGGATAATGGAACAATTACCACTTTTATCATGTTCAATGCACTAATTTTTGTTTGAGGTTATAAACCTATGGACACCAAAATGATTAATGTGGATTTAACTGATTTACTAACTATATAATACATTGTTAAAAATTAAATAAAATGGACTATTAAAAGTGAATAAATCCTAATGATTTTATTAGTCCACTGTAGAATTTTTATAAATTTATTATAAATGATTTAAAGTATATATGTGGCAAGTTATACAGGACGTACAAGTTTATTCTATAATCTCATTTTTATTTAGGACTGTTAATTTTTAAACCTCCCATGGAAGAAATTATAAAAAATTTATCTTATAAAATCCCTATATTTTATTTTCTATAATTTTTTATTTGGATTTTACATTTTTTTCCTTTTATTTTAATCTATTTGGTACTTAATATGATCAAGAAAATAGTTTTTTAGAAAAGAATACAATATTTCTTCTTGGATCTATATACTTTTTCCTCTATGTCTATATTGCATATAATTTTTCAAAAAATGTTCTTTAGTATGAAAAAATTATTATTTAATACTACTTTTAATATTATTATAATTTTTTTAAAAATAATCTAAAATGAATCATTTTTTTAATTTTACAAACACAGTACTTTTGAATTTTTATAAAAAAAGTAGAATGTAAATAATTGTTTTAACAACTACCAAATGAAGGGGTTTTCCTACCATTAATTTTTTTATATATTTTAATTTTAATTTATAAGATTATATTATTCTTAAATAAAACTATTATCTCAATATTTTTGACAATATTTGTTAACGTTTATTAAAATAAAATGATGTTTTTCTCATACGCTCAAAGAAATTTTAGAATGTTCATTTAAAGGTATATTTATCTATACCAATATGATTTTTTGATTCTATTAATTTTATTATATATATAATATAATCATACCAACCAACTTATTTATATAGAGGAATGATGATCATGTTAATTTTTTTATTTATTTGAGGAGAAATATAAATATTTCATTTTATATTTTTTAGTATGATTGTTTTTGTTGATTATGTATTGAATTTTTATAAATTCCTTTCATAGGATTAATTAATTGGAAATAATTTGTTATAGGTAGGTCCCATTATATTCCATTTATTCATTGATATAACTCATGAGATAAAATGGTTTGGGTGTTTGTCATACACTATACCAAATTATGTATGATGTCTTGGCATGAGGATTTGATGATATGATTACGATGTCTTGAATTATTAATTTTATTATTATGAAACAATTTTTTGTTATCCATGTGATTATTTATGGGTTTACATCATCCATGGATATATTATCATTTTATAGTATCATTTTTATGGAATGTTTTATTATTATTTATCTATGTCATATTATTCATTATTTATTTACTCTATGATAGATTATGTGTAACACCCCAAGTAAATAAAGAATATGACATTTTCATATTTATCCATATTTTTGAATAAAATATTAATATTACTTTAAAAGGGAACTCTATACTCAATGGCGTACCCAATACGTAACAATGAGTTTCTTTGAAATATTACATTGCACACTAATAATAAAATAATATTATTTTAAATGGTAGTTAAAGCCTAGACGTTGTAATGGAAGGAATGAACGGAACTAACTAAAAAATGATTATATATGTTTGTCAAATATTTTTACTTTTATCCAATAAAAGGCTTAAAATGCAAACGAATCCAATTTTAGGCATAAATGTTCCAATATTATTTAAAAGGTCGATTAACCACCTTTTGATGGAGAACCCTTTTAAATATACTTTTGACAATTTTATATGTTTTATTTGACAAAATAAAATTCTTCTTTAGAATCTGGACATCAATATTTACTTTGTGTAATTTTTTGTTATTTTTTCGATAAAGATCATTTTTAGTGAAAATGTTATATTTTAATTCAAAACCACCATTTAATATGATTTATTTATATGGATATATTATCTTTTTAATTGATATTAATGTTTATTTAGAATTTATTTTTACCATTTAATCCAATGGTAGTCATTGAAATTAATTTCACTTTGAAATTGGACTTAAACTAGTGTCAATATTTTGATATATATTGTTTCATAAAGACACGCTATTTGTTTTGACAGCAATAATTAATTATTAAATTAATTAATGCAACTTATATGTTTTAAATTTTATAAAATAGAAATAATTTTTAAATTCATAATATCAAATATAGCTTAGGGTGAATTTTTGGTATTTTTCTGAAAAACATCAATTTTGATGAATAGTAAAACCACTAAGTAGTAGTAAAAGAAACAGATTTTTCATTTAAATGAAACTTTTCCACTTCTGTGATTTGATTTTCAAAAATCTTACATACATGGTTTTCATTAAGAAGTAAAATTTGGTTTAATGAGATTAAAATAATTTTTGTTGAATAGTAACTTTTATGTTTTATTAATCGCGATTAATGGTAATTAGTGTAATTTAAGATAAAAATAATGTTTTAATAATATATAATTACCTAGGGACATGTCATACCCTCATTGGATGTGTCATGGCCAACCAAGAAAATCCATGGGTCAACTTGGGGACCCCATGGATACACTTAGGTAGGAAAATGAAATAAACAACTTTTTATTTAAAGTTAAAAAAAATTCACAAACTTGATTTGTTTTACTAAAACAAATTTTAAATGTGGTTATACAAGTCATATTTTTGACTATAAATATTCATTAGAAATATAAAAATAATTCCTACATCATGATATTTGATTTATAATTTTTAGACATTAAATAAAATAATTTATTTATGACACCATGATGATGCAGCGATTACCTCATTATTTAATGATTTAAATAAACTGAAACGATAATGTAAAATATAAGACCTACACATGTCAAAAACCTATTGGATGGGTGTATTTAGAACTATTATCACCTTATCCTCGAAATATATAATTTTGGGACCTTTAAAATCTGAAAATCATTTTATAATAAAGTAACCTTTTATAACTTTCCAAGAGTGCCCCTCCTCTCCTTTTATAAAAGGCCCCACCTCTACAACCTTACCCACACCTCTCAAGCCTTTGGTTCGGCCAAACCCTACCCATTGCGTCTCTCCACATCCCTCTCTTACTCCTAGAAGCCTCACTTTGGGAAGAAGTCTATCCAAGGAAGCCTTTGAGCTCAAATCAAAAATAGTTACCCGATTTAAAGGTAGTGTCTTCTCTTGTGTTCTTATGTTTTATTTTTCTTCTCCAACCCCCTAAACAATTTTTATTCCTTTATTTTGTAACAACAACAATATCTTAATGTTTTTATGAGAAGTATTAGAGCTAAAACTACACACACCTTTGTCTAATGGTTAAAGAACATATTGTTTCTGTGGTTGGCGATTTTCTGCCTCACGAAACGATGATTGTTCAAATTTCTTTTAACACCTTTCATGGTGGCCATTAAGATGTCACACTATTTATTTATGATATATATTATATTTTTATTTCCTCTCTATGATTTTGTATTTTATATTTAATACATACCTTTATTATTTTCATGTTGTGCAAATGCGATAATTTCATTTGAGGAAGTGTGGACTACCGCCCCCTCAAATGATGTGACTCGTTCATGAAATACATGGAATGTACAAAGAATGAAATTAATAAATTATGTGATATATATAACATATATTTTATACTGGAATTATAATATATATATATATATATCTCATCTAGTTTTAATTCAATTAATGTTCTAAACAAATTAAAGTAGTGTTCATGCGTACATACGGCTTACAGTCTCCATGAACGGTACATTTCATTTCTTATCTCCAAACGTTATGTACTCTTATAAGTACATATATATAATAGATATATATGTCGTATATTAAATCTAAATGATGGATATCATTCTGGAATTATAATATATATATCTCTCTTTTAACTTTAATTCCATTAATATGACAAAAAAATGAATGTAGCGTTCATGCGTACGTACGACCTACCGTCTCCCTGAATGGTGCTTTTAATTTTTTATCTCCAAATTTTATTGAATAATTAAAAATGAATATATAATGGATATATATGATATTTAAAACATTAATACTATTCTAGAGATTATTTACCTATAACTACATGGAAAATTCTTTTCCAACAAGTTCAGTTTTTACTCATGTGCCGAACATCGACAAAAACGTCTGATAAGAACTCACATTATTAACCAATTATTATAACAATATAATATGTGATATGAAATGAATAATAATATTTAAATGAGGTCTTTAAGAAATTATAAATTGACCATATTTTATTATTCAGGATATTAAAGAACGATCGAGTCATGTCGGACACGAGGTAAGGGATCCAACCTCTCTCTTTCTTTTAAAGTACTCTCGTTTATGTCACTTATATTAAGCTCCTTTTTCTTATGTTGGGGGATGTTCTTCTATATTTATCTTGCTATAAATATTATGTTAATATGATGAGATACCCTATTTTATCTCATCAATCCATTTTATGATGTTTTATGTGGCGTCGTTAGGCTACCGAATTTTCATAAGGGGATCTTCATCTCACTTTTTATTCCCATGAGATTCATGCTACATTTGCCACTATTTTCCTTTTGTGTGGTGTATGTACTGCATATTATTTTACTATTTTTATAATATAATCTCATTTATGGGTAGTTAAATCTTCATTGTATGACCCTTCTTTCATGGGTTGTACGTTTCGAAATGTTTCCCAAATCAGTAAGGGAACCTTTCAAACTCCACTTTTAATAAGACATCTTTTGTTATGTCTTTTAATTTACATCTTTTTATGTTGGGATATGTTCTTATATATCCTTATCGATGTAAATTTTATGTCTAAGTGATGAGATACCATTTTCTCTCTCATCAACTAATTTTATGAATTATAAAGTGATGTCGTTAGGCTGTCGAATTTTACCAAGGGAACTTTTTAACCCAATTTCGATTTGTTTGGGTTCAACATGTAGTTATTGAATATGTCATCCTTTGAATATGTGTGAATGAAATTTGATTGTTTTACACTTAATATCCACTTATATTGGGTGTATATATATTTTTCACACATGATTTTGAGATTTATTTATCCTTAATTTAAGGATACCTTCTTTATAGGGGATTTCATCTCATTTTACATTTCTATTGAGACTTCATTGTCGTTATGCACCAATTCACTATTATATTGTGTATATACTGTAAATTGGAATATTATATCATGAATCCATTTATTCTCATGATATTATAAAGTTCTGATTAAATGTTATTCCTCAATTATTGTATTCAAGTATCTCTCATTTGGTGAAAACCCCTTTAACTAAAATATCATTTTAAATGTTTTAATGATTTATTCTTATAAATATTTCTCATTAATATCCATGTTTTTAAAATGGTTTTATGGAATTATTTATATGGATATTAACAGTTTAAAATGTTAAAATCATCAAGGTGGCATGGGACACTTTGATTCAAAAATATCTTTATTAAATGTTTTAAATGGTTTTGAAAATGGTTTTTTGAATGGATTCATTATTTAAATATCTTAAAAAGTTATATTGTTATTACAATGTGGGAATGTTATCTTTCCTTTATGATTTTGTTATGTTCTATGATTATTTTATGGTTCTTGGGCATTGTTTATGAAGACGGGTGGTTTTGTGATAAACTAAGGGCGGGTGAGCCCGATATAGCTCTCCAATGCATTGGGTAACGTGAAGTGGTTAAACGCTAAGGTTTCTCTGAAGAGATTTAGGGAATATACTGTGATGGGTATTCCAAACATAACCATGAGGGTTACTCCCTACTTAAAAATTTTATGAATGCCTCAAGTTACCTTTAAGCCTTATGATTTCTATTGAGTTATGCATAAATCTTATGATTTCATGAGGTATGTTAAGTTTCTTATGTTTTATGAGTAAGGTATGACTTCATTGATTCTTATATATACATGGACTGATGTTTTCCTTCCATACAGTTATAACCCTTACTGAGCTTTTTATGCTCATCCCATGTTTTTGAAATGTTTTCCACAGGACTCAAAGATGAATAGGTTCAAGGATGGGATCAAGGAAAGACACACTAGTGCAGAAAACGTTTTTTACGTCACCAATTTTTACGTCGGTTATATAAAACCGACATCATAATATGTAAAACGAGGTTTTTTACGTCGGTTATTTAATAACCGACGTAAAAACCTGTGTTCGGTACACCTTTAACGTCGGTTATTTTTATAACCGACGTTATTAATCGTGCGGCTTCGTTTTTTACGTCGGTTATACATTAACCGCCATAAAAAACAGAAGCGGGGGGTGTTTGTTAGGTCGGTTATTCAATAACCGATGTAACAAATCGACATATGTAATAGTTATTATGTCGGTTATTCAATAACCGACGTAAAAAACGCGGTTTTTGAAGGCCTTTTTACGTCGGTTATAAAATAACCGACGTAAAAAAAGAATCCGCAGATGTTTTTGACGTCGGTTATGGAATAACCGACGTAAAAACGCGGATTTTGAGCCCTTTATGATGTCGGTTATAAAATAACCGACATAAAAAAAGAATCAGAGGAAGGTTTTTATGTCGGTTATTGAATAACCGATGTTATAAATGTTTTTAGAAAAATTATAATGTTGGTTATTGAATAACCGACGTGATAACTCATTTAAAAATTTACCCAGACCTGTGGATTGTCATTCGCGAGTTTACCTTCGACAGTCGCGACTCGTCTCTCTCGCGCGTAAACCCGAATCGGCTCGTCCATTTCATTGGTTTAGATTCGTTTTTTGATCATCATTTCTCATATTTAATCTCCTCGGATCAATCATCTAAACTCGCAGCACTCAGGTAATCCTCCCACTCGTTCATTTTTTTTTCACGGATAGTATATATATATGTGTGTTGTGATTTTTTTGTTGAAACTAGCTATGATTCTTCGATTGCGAACCCTTTTAACTCGTTTTGGCACCATAATCTTATTTATCATCCCTAGATCTATTAGTTCGACTTGCAATATTGACTAATTTTATGATTTCACTAATTTTTCATCATTTTCTATAAATCCCCGAGAGGGTTGGGGCATGTCCATTTGGATGGGTTTCCCTTTTATAGTTGTTACTACTTTATTCACACACAACCATGGCATAGGTGCATGGATTTGGGATCACATCACCATTTTCACCCCCTGCAAACAAAGTTTCACGAGGAGGACTCGCCAGATTTCTCCTCGGCGTGTTAAAATTTTTAGATACCCTCTTTTCAGCAAGTAAAAAATTAACTAGTTTTTTCTTCACTACTTATCCTAAACAAATAAAACCACCATTCTTTCTAGAACCTCTTCTAGATCCATTGCATCCATCAACATACATATTTGGATCTGAAAGCATCCCTTAAGCCTTATGTTCGATGCTAACATCCTTTACTGATCTATAGAAAATATGATGGTCTGCTAAGCTCTCCATTTAAAAGTCAAACCCCACCAATTATTCATCCTCATCATGAGAAAATGGCACAACATCTGAATTTCTGATTCAATCTCTTGGGTCACTGAACAAACATTAACTCCTTCAAATCCACACCTGGAATAGACAACCTAATGTCGAGTTCCTTCTCTATCTATTGAAACTCAGTTCTTCCTCCACACCTAAAAACATTCTTTGAATGGCCCAACTTCTTGTTATGGTAAATTTTCAGTGATTCTAGGGGGTGGGAGGGCTATCAAGAGGGTTGGGGGGTGTCCAGGGGGGTGTCCAAGGGGGTAGGGTGTGGGGGTGGTGTTCAAGAGGGGTGGGGGCTGTCCAGAGGGGTCGGGGGGTGTCCAGGGGGGTTTACAAGGGGGTGGGTGGGTGTGGGGGGATGTCCAAGGGAGTGGGTGGGTGTTGGGGGTGTCCAGGGGGGTGTCCAGGGGGGTAGGGGGTGGGGGTGGTGTTTAGGAGGGGTGGGGGGATGTCCAGAGGGTTGGGGGTGTCCAGGGGGGTGTCCAAGCAGGTCGGGGGTGGGGGTTGTGTCCAGGAGGGGTGGGGGTGCTTTCTAGAGGGGTCGGGGGCTGTCCAGAGGGGTCGGGGGTGTCCAGGGTGGTGTCCAAGGGGATGGGTGGGTGTGGGGGGCTGTCCAAGGGGTGGCGGCCTGTCCAGAGGGGTCGGTGGGGTGTCCAGGGGGGTGTCCAAGGGGTTGGATGGGTGTGGGGGGCTGTCCAAGTGGGTGGCGGCCTCTCCAGAGGGTATTTGGGGTTGTCCGGGTGGGTGGGGGGGCTGTCTAGAGGGTTGGGGGATGTCCAGGGGGGTGTCCAAGGGGGTAGGGGGTGGGGGTGGTGTCCAGGAGGGGAGGGGGGCTGTCCAGAGGGGTCGGGGGGTGTCCAGGGGGGTTTACAAGGGGGTGGGTGGGTGTGGGGGGCTATCCAAGGGTGTGGGTGGGTGTTGGGGGGTGTCCAGGGGGGTGGGTGGGTGTGGGGGGTTGTCCAAGGGTGTGGGTGGGTGTGGGGGGCTGTCCAAGGGTGTGGTGTATTGGTGTTTGCAGAAGCAATGCATTTTTCGAGTGCTAAGGATAGAAACCCAATTTCGGCATCAAGTGCATATTATGGAGTGATTGAAGACATATGGGAGGCTGATTACTTTAAAATTAAAGTTCATGTTTTTAACTGTAAATGGTTTATCGGTAACAACAGTGTCAGACACGATGAATTTGGAATGACACTTGTTAATCTGAATAGATTGGAAGACACTGCTGATTCTTTTATAATGGCAACACATGCCAAACAAATTTTCTATGTAGTAGATCAATCAGATATGCAGTGGGCTGTTGTTTTACAAGGGAAAAAACAATATGTTGGTGAGGATGAATTTGATGAAGATGCTGATTTATGTGAGATCCCTACTTCCATGGAAAGATTAACAGAACATAATGATGAGTATGTTGAATACATGGTTTGTGCCATAAGGAACGATCACTATGAAGGAATTTGGGAAAACAATCCAACTGTACATTCCTAAAATTACAGGTAACACATGTTTATTTCTTGTTTACATTTAGTTTTTTCATATAATGTTAGATATTGTAAATTTTTTACTTATTAAAACATGTATCAAACCAAAATGATAAAACAATAAAAACCGTAAAGAGGAGAAGTCCTGGGTGCACCGGCCGGCCGGTGGTGGATCACCAGTAGGCCGGTGGTCCAGACAGCAAAGCTCTGTCTGGTCCACCGGCCGGCCGGTGATGAGCCAGCGGCCGGCCGGTGGTCCAGACAGAGAGGAAGGCTCTCTGTCTCGTCCACCGGCCGGCTGGTGGTGAGCCAGCGGCCGGCCGGTGGCCCAGACAGAGCAAGGCTGTCTGGTCCACCGGTCGGCCGGTGGTGAGCCACCGGCCGGCCGGTGACACCAGGCAGTGGGCAAGTCTACTGCCTGGGTCCTCCGGCTGGCCGGTGAGCTCACACCGGCGGACCGGTGGACTCAGTGAGTCCACTTTTCAGCTTTCTTGGGCCAACTCCTTGACAACCTTTTTCCTATCAACAAAAACACTTGAAAACAAGTTAGAACATAATAAGAGTGATTGTGATCATTAAAATCCAAGAGAGAGGGGTACAACAGACTGTGTTTACCATGTTTATCATTGTTTAACATGCTTACCATATTACCAATGTTTACTATTATGTAATTTAGTACACTTTTCTATTTTCTGATTAAGTAGTATTACAATATTTGAATTTTTATATTTGTGAACTAATGTTTGTTTTTTTGATTTGATGGAAAATGACAGATCAATCAGTTGATCAGCCACATGATTCTGGAGATGAGAATATTGGTCATACATCTGGGGAGGAACATTCACATACTCCTATTACGAAAAAGAGTTCAAAGGTTGGTAAGCGTGGGTGCACACGTTTACCAAAATTATCACTTGCCCGTATGAAGGAGGAGAGGATAGTCATGGAGTTTGATGATGATGATCTTCCTAGAGGTCCAAATGCTAAATATTTTAAGGGTTTTGTAGCAACTCAGGATAAGAGCAAAGTAAGCATTATCTATGATGATTGGAGAAGTGTGGATAAGGCGATAATTTCTCAGCTGTGGGAGACCATTTTGGTAAGATCTTTTGCTATTGTTTGACTGTTCTTTAAATGTTTCTAGTATATATAATATTTTTAACCTCTTTTTTATCAGATGACATTTGATATTCCTGAAACTAGAGGAGTCAGGAAGAAATGCTTATTGTTGGCTACTAGGAGATGGAGGGATTTCAAATCAACCCTCTCATCTGATTTCATTTATGGTCATAGTAGTCGTGAGAATCCATGTCGTATATATCCTTTTATAGATGAAGACACATGGAGACAATTTTTTGAAAGTAGAAGAAAAGAAACATTTTTGGTAAGGGCAATGTAAACTTTTATAAGCTTTCTTATATAAATGATCTTATTATTGTTTTGTTAATGATTACTTATTCTTAATTTATAGCAAACAAGGAAATCTCATAAAGAGATCCAATCTAAAAATGTATACCCTCATAGTTTATCTCGGGGAGGGTATGCATTATTGGAAGAACAAATGATGGCAGAAAAATTTCAACAACTAAGAGCTGAGTCTTCAAGCTCTGGAGAGGTGGCCCCTCCATCCCCTCCATCTAGACATGAGAAATGGAAAAGAGCTCGGAAGGGCAAAAAATGACAATATCTTTCGGAAGAATCGAGACTCGTAGTTGAGAGGATTGTAAGATATCTATTTTATTTATTTAAGTTTACTATTTTCGTCATATATTTCCAATCATTATAGAAATGTTCAATTAATTATTACAGGACTCTCTTCAGGAGCAGAGTTCACAGGGGACATTTACACCATCTGGGAGGGAAGATATTTTATCTGTGGCATTGGGAAAGCCCGAACATCCTGGCCGTGTAAGAGGATATCCGGCAGGTGTATCGGTGAGAATAGTGTTGCCACGTTCCTCAACTTCTAACGTTGAGGGAGTTTATAAAAAAAATAGAATCCTTGGAGGCTGAAGTCCATAATATTAATGCGACAATGGAGGAAAAGATTAGAGTATCGGTGCAGTTTATGTTTGCAGACTTGCAAAGACAATTTCAGGGTGCAGCTCCCACTCCATCTCTCCCAGTAGCTCCCACTCCCCCACCTCAGCATGCGGACCCGATTTTTGATCCTCCTCCTCCGCCGCAGCTACCTACTTATTGTGAGTTGTATGTTGATGATCCTCAACATCATATAGTTTCATATGGGATGGTATATTGTATAGAAGATACAGTTCATCATCAACAGTTAGAGGTAGAGAATCAGAGGGTCACTGTACAAGATATTATAGATAGATCAGCTCGGATACCATTACCTACAGATGAGGTGACGACAGTTGGACATAGTATCGGCCATTTTTTACTTTGGCCATCCAGACTTCTTCGACTCATTACCATAGAGGTATGGATGTTATATCTTTTATTTTATATTTTTATTAATGTTTTATCATTTGAAAACTAATATATTTTTCAGTTTATTTTTACAGGAATACTTCAAAGGTAAAGAAATACTGTATAGACAACAACAAAGACAGATAGCTATGACATCAGATTCAGATACTAGCAGTCTTGACAAATTGTCAAGATATTCAAATTTGTTGGCGGATCATTATGACTTTACAATGGAAGCTCATGTCTGTGGACGTGAACTAAGTGTGGGGATTATGAAAACTGATATCATGGAGTTTTTCACTGGAGATAAGTTGGGCATCAACGTGGTGCAAATTTTTATCATGTAAGTCTTAACACCTTTTCCTTGCGTTATATTTATTAAAAATGTATACTTATGTCTGCTTTGTATTAGGTATCTGTATAAAATTTTTGAGAGGAATGAGCTGACAGATGTATATGGATTCGTGGACCCACAAGTGATTTCCCCGGAATCATGTGCATTGGATGAGGAACAAATAATGATTTATATTGCTGATAGATTTGAAAAGAATGTAATCACACAGTGTTGGATGATGCCTTTTTGTGAGAGGTATGAAACACATCCCTCTCAAAGAGTTAATTATCTTTTAACATAAAAAACCACTAACGTTAAATTTCCTTTTATCAGGGATCATTGGATGTTAGGGGTTTTTTGCCCTAGGGAGAAAGCACTTTATTGGATATGCTCTCTCCATGATGATGTGCGAGAAAGTTTTAAGAATATATTGGAAACATAAGTTTCAATTTCACAATAGTTTTATATATTATAATGAATTTTAAATTTACCCCATTCGTATTATTTTCTAACAGGGCATGGGTCCACTTTCGAAAAAGTGCAAAGAAAAGGAATTTCAAGATCAAATATGTACATGCGAAGGTAAATATCCATTTATAATTTGTACATTTTGATTTATTACATAACAATAATATATTGAATTTACACTCATTCAAACAGAAATTTCATGAGCAACAAGGCATCATCGAATGCGGATATTACATGTTAAGATTTTTGTATGAAATAATAACAACTGGGACAGTTCTGAGTTTTGACCTGGTAAGATTTCCTCTTTCTCATAATATTTCAATTTGATTTATTCATTATACACATTGACTACAATCCTTTTCCTTTGTAGCTTTTTGATGACCCTCAACCCTTTACTGTTGAAGATATCAAACACTTACAAGTGGAGTGGTCAAATTATTTTACAAGTTTGATTGACTTTTAGTTGTTTGTAATGTAAAATGTAATTTTGAATATTGTCAATGTAATTGTGTATTTTGTAGTCGTTTAGGTTGGATTTAGTTTTTTTTTGAAGTTGACAGTGTAAGTTTTGAATGTTATTTAAGTGAATGTTTAATTTTTCTCTACTTCTTGTTTTGGTCTACTGTTGATGGTTATTCTGGTCTGGATTTTGGTATGGGGGGAGAGGTTCCAAGGGGGTGGGTGGGTGTTTGGGGGGTGTCCAAGGGATATGGGAGGGGTGTACAAGGTGTGTTTGGGGCTGTCCTAGGGGTCAGGGGGTGTAAATGAGGGTGGGGGTGTCCAAGGGGTGGGGGTGTCCATGGTGTGTTTGGGGCTGTCCAAGGGGTCGGTTGGGTGTAAATGAGGGTGGGGGGGGCTGTCCAAGGGGTGGGGGGTGTCCAAGTGGTGGGGGTGTCCAAGGGATATAGGAGGGGTGTCCAAGGGGTGTTTGGGGCTGTCCAAGGGGATGGGGGGGGGGGGGGGTTTCCAAGGGGTCGGGGGGGTTTCCAAGGGGTCGGGGGGGTGTCCAGGGGGTGGGGGGGCTGTCCAAGGGGTGGGGGGTGTCCAAGGGGTGGGGGTGTCCAAGGGATATGGGAGGGGTGTCCAAGGGGTGTTTGGGGCTATCCTAGTGTTCGGGGGGTGTAAATGAGGGTGGGGGGCTGTCGAAGGGGTGGGGGGTGTCCAAGGGGTGGGGTGTCCAAGGGATATGGGAGTGGTGTCCAAGGTGTCTGGGAGTTCTGTCCAAGGGGCCGGTTGGGTGTAAATGAGGGTGGGGGGCTGTCCAAGGGGTGGGGTGTGTCCAAGGGGTGGGGGGTGTCCAAGGGGTGTTTGGGTCTGTCCAAGGGCTCGGGGGGTGTCCAGGGGTCGGGGTGGGTGTCCAAGGGGTCTGGGAGGGCTGTCAAGGTGTGGGGGTGTCCAATGGGTGTTTGAGGCTGTACTAGGGGTCTTGGGGTGTAAATGAGGGTGGGGGGCTGTCCAAGGGGTGGGGGGTGTCCAAGGGGTGGGGGGTGTCCAAGGGATATGGGAGGGGTGTCCAATGGGTGTTTGAGGCTGTACTAGGGGTCGTGGGGGTGTAAATGAGGGTGGGGGGGCTGTCCAAGGGGTGGGGGGTGTCCAAGGGTTGTGGTGGGGCTCCAATGTGGTGGGGGAGGGCTGGCCAGGTTGTTAGGTGGGTATAGATGAGGGTGGGGTTCAGTTGGGGCTTGGGGGAGGGCTGGCATGGTTATTTTTGTTGTTTGGTTTTTGGTTTCTTTTTGGTGAGAGTAGTGCAATTATTTTAAAAAATATATATATCGCTTTCACGTTGGTTATTTTATAACCGACGTGGTAAATAAATCGGTAGGGGTTTATCACGTCGGTTTTTTCGAGAACCGATGTGATAAACCGTTCCCGGGCCTTTTATCACGTCGGTTCTTAATATAACCGATGTGCTAAAAGGCCCGGGAATCGATTTACCACGTCAGTTATTGGATAACCGACGTGCTAAAACGTTTCCCCGGCCTTTTTATCACGTCGGTTATTTAAGAAACCGACGTGATAATAGGCTCGGGGAAGGGTTAATCACGTCGGTTATGTCATAACCAACGTGATAAACGATATCCCAGGCGTTTTATCACGTCGGTTTAGAAATAACCGACGTGATAACCCCCCCCCCCCCCCCCCCCCCCGTGCATATTTATCACGTCGGTTATATAATAACCGACGTGCTAAACCCCCCCCCCCCCCCACCCGCGGTTTATCACGGCAGTTATATAATAACCGCCGTTATAAATCCCCATCCCCCATCATTTTTCACGTCGGTTATTAATGAACCGATGTGATAAACACCTTGATGTTAGGGATGTTACGTCGGGTTTTAAATAACCGATGTAAAAACGTTATTTATAACGTCGTCCGTATTAACGTCGCCTAATAACCGACGTAAATAATGAAAAATAAACGACGTAAAAAATGTTTTATGCACTAGTGACATGCTATCTAAAACATGGAACTAGACATGTTTCTTTTTAAGAGTTTTTATTTTATGTAAACTTAGTAGAAGTGTCTACTTTGTAATATTTTGAGATTTAATAGTTATGTCCTAATTCTCTAAAACTCTAAACCTGAAAAGATCCTCATTGTGAATTATTCATTTAATTCAATAATAAGTAATGTTTAAGGTCAGGGCCTTATAGATGGTATTAGAGGTCAGTTTAGATAACTTTAGAGGTTAGGGTATTCTCTAAGCAGAAGTGACATTACCATAATGGTTAGGATTTCAGAAAGAGTCAAAGTTTTTAGATAAAGTGAATGAGTAAGTATATCGTAGTGTTTATCTTCCTCATTAGTACATGATGATTTTGTTGATATACTCACACTGACATTTTTTGTTTTAGTAAATGGATGGATCTAGCAGGCACCAAAGTGACAATGGATTTGAAGGAAACTATGGTGGTTCTCTGATTCAGAGACTGGATGAAATGGTGGATTCAATGATAAATCTCGTGGTTATTCTAAACCAACTATCAGGAGTCATGATAAACCACTTGAACTTTGGTGAGTTCTCTAATTCCTCTTATATGAGAGAACCAACTTGATTTGGAAGTTCATGTGATAATTATAAAGTTAACCATTAGGGTTTATATGATCCTTACTTTTGAGGTAATTGTGGGTTACTATATGTTATGATGGAATATGAAATTCATGAGGTAAAATTGAATTTAAATTATGTAATGGTTAATTTTTAAGATTTTATCTCATTTTTTGGAATGTTTTACGAATTATATGGTTTTGGAAAAAGGAAAACACACAGACCATGTGACAACTCTTCGCGTCGGACAAAGCTGTGGGAATCGAACCCACAACCAAAGTGCGACTGGTATTTATCGCCTACCACTGGACTACGTGAAGTCCCTGGTTAGTTTGACTAGTAATGTTTTTAGTCAGATGATTTTAGGAATATAGAGTAAGTTGATTTTGGGTTATCTATGGAAATTATTAACCAATCATGGAGGATATGTGATTAGTTTAATTACTTTTCAGTATGAGACTCTAAGAGTAACTGATC
Source organism: Viscum album (assembly GCA_963277665.1). Classification (NCBI taxonomy): domain Eukaryota; kingdom Viridiplantae; phylum Streptophyta; class Magnoliopsida; order Santalales; family Viscaceae; genus Viscum; species Viscum album. Next base: position 400,465,178 of record OY728144.1, read on the forward strand.
TTATTTGGAGATAAATGTTAAGTTTTATCTTTAATGACTATGTGATTAAATCCTTCAGAGATTTGGGTTTTAGTCTTAGATTTGATTACTTTGAAGAATTTTATGGATAGTTGTTTATTGAATGGTCTGTGTTGAACTTTAGGTATTGTTTGGAAAATTTTGGAGATTAAGAATAGATTTTTTATAAAAGATTGTCCTTTTCGGTATTATCTAATATCATACTAACCATTTTGTTTTTAGTTTTGGTTAAGTTCTAAAGACATGGTAAGTATATAGTTCTCTGTCAGGTAATAGGTGATTCTCTAGAAGTTGATTATAGTACTCTTAATGCGAACAAGTCATCCTAAATACTCGTCTTTTAGAGAAAATATGAGTTTGATTAAGTAATCTAGTAAAAGGTTAAAGTCTACGTGACAAGTAATTATGTTTCATTATGATTTAGTTAAGCTCAAAAATAAATTCCTCAATTAAGAGTAACTTAAAACCAAAATTTTGTCTTTTAACTTTTCCAACTGGGGAATCGAATATCGTTAATCCAATCACAAGTTTGTGATTTTCTTGTGGTTAACTTTCTCCTAGACATGTTTACTATCACTCTCCATCAGAACATGACCCTTTTTTTCCTCCATATCCATATTTTCATACTCAGAATCCTAGTATGGGTTAACTTGGGTGACATTTGTACTTCTCTCCCATTCTATTAAAGTGATAGTTTTACTGACTCTTGTTCCGATGTGGGATTTTCAATGAAGTTTCCAAGCCCAACTTTAAAATTGTGAGGACGCAATTCCCAAAATGGGGGAAGGATGTCACACCCTAGGTAAATAAAAAATATTACATTTTCATATTTATCCAAATTTTTGAATAAAATATTAATATTACTTTAAAGAGAATGCTATACTCGATGGCGTACCCAATACACAACAACGAGTTTCTTTGAAATCTTATGTTGCGCTCTAATAATAAAATAATATTATTTTAAATGGTAGTTAACGCCTTGCCGTTGTAATGGAGGGAATGAATGGAACTAACTACAAAATGATTATATATGTTTGTCAAATATTTTTAATTTTATCCAATAAATGTTAGAGGCTTAAAATGAAAATGAATCCAATTTTAATCATATATGTTCTAATATTATTTAAAAGTTCGATTAATCTCCTTTTGATGGAGAACCCTTTTTAAATATACTTTTGACAATTTTATATTTTTTATTTGACAAAATAAAATCATTCTTTAGAATCTGGACATCAAAATTTACTTTGTGTAAATTTTTGTTATTTTTGTGATAATGATCATTTTTGGTGAAAATGTTTCATTTTAATTCAAAACCTCCTTTTAATCTGATTTATTTATATTGATATATTATCATTTTAATTGAGAGTAAAGAGTATTTAGAATATATTTTTACCATTTAATCATTTGGTGGTCATTTTAATTAATTTTACTTTGAAATTGGACTTAAACTAGTGTCAATCTTTTGATATATATTCTTTCATAAAAACACGCTATTTATTTTGACAACGGGAATTAATTATAAAATTAATTAATGAAACTTATATGTTTTGAATTTTGTAAAATAGACATCATTTTTGAATTCTGAATATCAAATATATCTTAGGGTGAATTTTTGGTATTTTTCTGAAAAACTTCAATTTTTGATGAATAGTGAAACCACTAAGTGGTAGTTAAAGAAAATGTGTTTACATTTAAATGAAATTTTGCCTCTTCTGTGATTTGATTTTAAAAAATACGACATACATGGTTGTCATTAAGAAGTAAAATGTGGTTCAATGAGATTAAAATAATTTTTGGTGAATAGTTTATTTTAAGTTTTATTAATCGTGATTAAAGGTAATTAGTGTAATTTAAGGTAAACATATTGTTTTAATAATATGAAATTACCTAGACACATGTCCTACCCTCATTGGATGTGTCAGGGCCTACCAATACTATCCATGCGACAACTTGGGGACCCCATGGAGCCACTTTGGTAGGAAAATGACATAAATCACTTTTTATTTAAAGTTAAAATAAAAATGTCACAAACATGAGTTGTTTTACTAAAAAAAATTAAATGGGGTTATACAAGTCATATTTTTTTACTATAAATACTCATTAAAAATCTAAAATTATTTCCTACATCATGATAGTTTTTAAATAAATTTTAGACATTTAATAAAATAATTTATTTATGACACCATGATGCTGCATCGATTACCTCATTATTTAACGATTTAAATAAAATGAAAAGATAATGTAATATCTAAGACCTAAACATGTCAAAAACCTATTGGATGGGTGGATTAAGAACCCTCATCACCTTATCCTCTAAATATATAATTTTGGGTTCTTTAAAATCCGAAAAGCATTTTATAATAAAGTAACATTTTATAACAATCAAAGAGTTCCCCTCCTCTCCTCTTATAAAAGGCCCCCACCTATGCCACCTTACCCACCCCTATCAAGCCTTTGGATCAGCCAGAACCGGACAATTTTGTCTCTCCACATCCCTATATTACTCTTAGAAGCCTCGCTTTGGGCAGAAGTCTTTCCAAGGAAGCCTTTGAGCTCAAATCAAAAAGATTAACCTGATTTAAAGGTAATGTCTTCTCTTGTGTTCTTATGTTTTATTTTGCTTCTCCAACCCCATAAACACTTTTTATTCCATTATTTTGTAACAAAATCAGTATCTTCATGTTTTTGTGAGATGGATTAGAGCTACACCTACACACACCTTTTTCCAATGGTTAAAGAACATACTGTTTCTGTGGATGGCGATTTTCGGCCTCACGAAACGATGATTGTTCAATCTTCTTTTAACACCTTTCATGGTGGCCATTAAGATGTCACACAATTTGTTTATGATATATATTGTATTTATTTACTATATATGCTTCTGTATTTTATATTTAATACATACCTTTATGCTTTTCATGTTGTTCAAATGCGATAATTTCATTTTAGGAAGTGTGGACTACCGCCCCCTCAAGTGATGTGACTCGTTCATGCAATACATGGAATGTATAAAGAATGAAATTGATGAACTTATGTGATATATATAACATATATATTATACTGGAATTATAATATATATATATATATATCTCATCTATTTTTAATTCTATTAATGTTCCAAAGAAATGAAATTAGCGTTCATGCGTACGTACGACTTACCATCTCCATGAACGGTACATTTCATTTCTTATCTCCAAATGTTATGTACTATTATAAGTACATATATATAATTGATATATATGTAATATATTACATCTAAATGATGGATATTATTCTGTAATTATAATATATATCTCTCTCTTTTAACTTTAATTCCATTAATATGAAAAAAAAAATAAAAGTAGTGTTCATGCGTACGTACGGCCTACCGTCTCCATAAACGGTGAATTTAATTTTTTATCTCCAAATTTTATGTAATAGTACAAAATGAATATATACTGGATATATATGCTATTTAAAAAATTAATACTGTTTCGGAGATGATGTACCTATAACTACATGGAAAATTCTTTTCCAACATGTTCAATTTTTACTCATGTACCGAACATCGACAAAAACATCTGATATGAACTCACTTTATTAACCAATTATTATAACATTATAATATGTGATATGAACTGAATAATAATATTTAAAGGATATCCTTAATCAATTATAAATTGACCAAATTTTATTCTTCAGGAGATTAAAGAATGATCGAGTCATGTCGGACACGATGTAAGGGATCCAACCTCTCTCTTTCTTTTAAAGTGCTCTCTTTTATGTCACATATTTTAAGCTCCTATTTCGTATATTGGGGTATGTACTTATATATTAATCTTTCTTTAAATTTTATGTTAATATGATGAGATACCCTATTTTATCTCATCAATCCATTTTTTGATGTTTTATGTGGCATCGTTAGGCTGCAGAATTTTCATAAGGGGATCTTCATCTCACATTTTATTCCCGTGAGATTCATGCTACATTTGCCACTATTTCCTTCTGTTTGGTGTATGTACTGCCCATTATTTTACTATTTTTATAACATAATCTCATTTATGGGTAGTTAAAGCTTCATTTTATGACCCTTCTTTCATGGGGTGTACGTTTCGAAATGTTTCCCAAATCGGTAAGGGAACCTTTCAAACTCCTCTTTTAAAAAGGCTTATTTTGTTATGTATTTTAATTTACATATTTTTATATTTGGATATGTTCTTATATATCATTATTGATGTAAATTTTATTTCCAATTGATGTGATACCATTTTCTCTCTCATCAACTAATTTTATTAATTTTAAAGTGACACAGTTAGGCTGTCGAATTTTACCAAGGGAACTTTTTAACCCAATTTCGATTTCGTTGGGTTCAACATGTAGTTGTTGAATATTTCGTCCTTTGAATATGTTTGAATGACCATTGATTTTTTTACACTTAATATCCACTTATATTTGGTGTATTAATATTTTTCATTCATAATTTTGAGATTGATTTATCCTTAATTTAAGGATACCTTATTTATAAGGGATTTCATATCATTTTACATTTCTATTGAGACTTAACTCTTGTTATGCACCAATTCACTCTTATATGGTGTATATACTTTCCTTTGGAATATTATATCATGAATCCATTTATTCTTATGATATTATAAAGTTTTGATTAAATGTTATTCCTCAATTATTGTATTCAAGTATCTCTCATTTTGTTAAAACCCCATTAACGAAAATGTCATTCTAAATGTTTTAATGATTTATTCTTATAAATACTTCTCATTAATATCCATGTTTTCAAAATGGTTTTAAGGAATTATTTATATGGATATTAATGGTTTAAAATGTTAAAAGCTTCAAGGTGGTATGAGACACTTTGATTCAAAAATCACTTTATTAAATGTTTTAAATGGTTTTGAAAATGGTTTTTTGAATGGATTCATTATTTCAATATCTTAAAATGTTATATTGTTATTGCAATGTGGGAATGTTATCTTTACTTTATGCATAAGTTATGTGATATGATTATGTTACGGTTCTTGGGCATTGTTTATGAATACGGGTGGTTCTGTGATACACTAAGGGCGGGTGACCCTGATATAGCTCTCTAATGCATTGGGTAACGCGAAGGGGTTAAACGCTAAGGTTTTTCCGAAGAGATTTAGGGAATATACTGTGATGGGTATTCCAAATGTAACCATGAGGGTTACTCCCTATGTAAGAATGTTATGAATGCCTCATGTTACCTTTATGCCTTATGATTTATATTGATTTATGCATAAATCTTATGATTTCATGAGGAATGTTAAGTTTCTTATGTTTTATGAGTAAGGTATGATTCCATTGATTCTTATGTATACATGGAATGATGTTTTCTTTCCATACTGTTATAACCCTTACTGAGCTTTTTATTCTCATCCAATGTTTTGGAAATGTTTTCCACAGGACTTATAGATGAATAGGGTCAAGGATGGGATCAAGGAAAGACATTCTATCTAAAACATGGAACTAAACATGTTTCTTTTTAAGAGTTTTTATTTTATGGAAACATATTAGAAGTTCCTACTTTGTAATCTTTTGAGATGTAATAGTTATGTCCTAATTCTCTAAAACTCTAAACCTGAAAAGATCCTCAATTTGAATTATTCATTTAATTCAATAATAAGTAATGTTTAATGTCGGGGCCTTATATTATGTTGTATTTTTTCCATTTCTGAGAAATTTAACCCACCATTAATTTTATATTACATTCCTCAAGATACTAAGAATAGATCTATTAATTATTTTAGGAATATAACAAGAGAAATAATAATGTTATCACTTGAATGATGAGTTGTTTTTTATATTTTTAAATGTAATGTGGGAAAAGTGTATTTATATATTCTAAAAAGGCTTCTTAAATATCCAATTAGTTGGGATATTATCTCATGTATATTGTTCCAATAATGTTAAGATTAATCCACTTTTGGTTACAGGTGTTGGGGTGTTATATAGAACCAATGAATTTAAGAATCACTAAGGAAAATTATGTGTTTTCTACACTTATTTTTACACAAATAATCTAGAGAATAGATGAGTAGGATGATTTAAAGGTGAGAATTAAAAATATATTGATTATTCTATGTGATAATAAAAGTGCAACTGATATTTATAGTAAAATAATCTAGACCTAAACACACTAAACTGAATAATTCATTTTATCAAATAGAATGTTTGAAATTTACCTTTATTCATATAGTTTATAAAATTAATATATTTTACCAAAGGGCACACTAAAGGATTTAATTTAAGTCTTAAAGATAAATTATCTTCTTTAAACTCTACCTATCACTTGATGTAATTTGGAATGTCCCAAAATACTTTGTATTATATAGTTAATGACATGTAAATGTACACAACTCCTTTGTATACATATTATGAATTCAAAATAGAGTTTATTTCAAAAATGGTATATTTTGAGTGAGTTTCTTGGAGGTAGAAAAAGAAAAATCACTTGAATATAATTTCCTATCACTAAGAGAGAAAGATATCTCAAAAAATATTTCTCTATCAAGTAGTGTGGAGTTAATTGATTTCCCTTTGATAGAGGATGTAATTTTAAACCAGGTCTGAGTTATTGGAGTTTAAAAAAAATCCAAATAGAGATATTAATGTATATATAGGATTGTTAAAGTGGTATTTAATTTATTTTATACTATTTTTAAAGATAATTGGATAGTTTTTCAGTTATGTTGAGATAGTTTTTTATCTTTGTAGATTCATAGAACATGTTTGAAAATTTTCTTTTTTGATTTAAATAAGTTATATAATTCAGAGCTGGGGAGATAATTTATAAACGGTATACCTAATATATATTTCAGTAAAATACCCAAAAAAAACTAAATTAAATTATGAGTTCTAAGAGTTTTTTGGATGAAATGTAACAGTAACTTTGACATCTTGTTGAAAATTCAATGCTAAAGGGTTTCTTTGAGATAATGGTATGATATAAGGGTTTACCAAATCTTGTAAATACTATGTTGAAAATGTAATCGAGTGATAGTGTGATATGTAACACCCGAGACTTTTATGTTATATAAATCATCAAAGGAATCTTTTTCTACACAACACTTTCTTGGCTTTCTTTACACGAAATCGCGACCTTCCTCGATAGCGTGCGTCGTACGCAATACCGAGTTTCACTAAACAACGATATGCTATTAAAATATTATTAAAACTAGCCATTATGAATAGTAATAACCAATTTTTGAAATTTTGTGAATTTTATTTTTCAAAATGGAATTCATTTTTGGATTCGGAATACCAAAATTATCCTAGGGTGAAATTTTGGTATTTTTCTGAAAACTTTCAATTTTTGATGAATAGTGAAACCACTAAGTGATGGGTTAAAAACTGAATTTTGCATAAAACTTAATTTTAGCGCTTCTGTGAATGGAATTTCGAAAATCCGACAGTAATAGTTGATATTAGTAAGTAAAATGTGGTTCAATGAGATAAAAATAATTTTTTGATGAATAGTAACTTTTTACTTTTTTTACCGCGGCTAATAGTAAATAGGGTAACTAAGAGTGAATATGATATTACTATTACCCTAACACATATCCTAATTCTATTGGATAAGTTTAATTCGACCAAAAACAACCTTATGAATATAATATGACCATTTAGGTCCACTTGGATTAGATTATGACATTTAATATTATTTTATTTAATGAATAGTTAAAATAGTTAAAATCAAAGTTTAATAACTAAAACATTTTTAATATGGGGTTATACATAAGATAAATTCGACTATAAATATTCATTAGAAATCTAAAAATATTTCCTACATAATGGTATTTTATTTGTAATTTTTAAAAATTAAATAATTTAATTTATTTATGACACAATGATGATGCAGTAATTATCTTATTAATTAAATATTGACATAATTGATGTTATAAACACCAAAATAAATGTAACTTGAGACTTTTTATGAATCACACTAATTTTCTTGGTTAATATGACATGTCATTATTGATTTAATTAACTTTGTTAGTACTTATCATTCTGTTATGATTTTTACAAAAATCAATTACTAAATAGTGTCAAAATTGACATAAAATAGTTTTTAAAACCAATATTATATTATTAAATGTTATTTTATTCCTAAAAATATAAGGTTCGGCCAAATGACTTAGATAAGGTTATATATATTAATAATAAACAATTTGGGGTTCGTTTGGCTTCTTATAGTATGTTTATTAACCGTATAGTGTAAGAACACAAGAAGACACGGTAAAAGTAAAATTATTTAACTTAATGTTAAATCTAAATGATAAGGTTAAAATAGGAACCTAAACTTGTCTAAATTCTATTGGATGAGAGGATTTCGACCCATCCCCACATTAGCTTCGAAATATATCAATTTGGAGCTATTTAAAACCGAACATGACTTTATAATAAAATAATAGTTTTAGTTATTCCAAAGGTGCCCCTCTCCTCCCTTATAAAAGGACACCTCCTCCCCCTCTTCCTCACACCACTTGGAGCCTTAAAGCTCAGCCAACCCCTACCACTTTCTCCTCTCCACTTCCATAGAGACATCCTAGAGGTTCTGGTCTTCTTCAATGACCAATTTTAGTGCCCTAAAAGAAGGTCTCAAAGAAGCACTTCAAAGAAGAGGAGGTTCGGACGCTTACAAAGAAAGTCGGACCTAAGGTAAGGGAAAATATCGCAATCTCAATTTTTATCTGAGATTGTTTATACTTTGAAATTTACTGGGGTGTATTTTATCATCCACATCCAGGTTTCATCAATATGTAATATTATTTACATCCACCTACAATTGATTAAATCCATTTTTACCCTTCGGTGAGTTTTTAGTAAAGGATATGAAAGGAATCTTTTGTCATTTTTTCGTACGAGGTACTTTTTGACTTTTCCGACAAAAGTACAAGAAGAATGTTTTTTTTAAACTTATACGGCCTAAATGGATTTTTAAAAAATTATTTCCAAGAAGCTTCCTTTACAAGTTTTCAAGTTTATTTTTAATCAACTTCTTTTAGTTTAAAGTTGTATGACATGTTAAGAAAGGAAAAATGTTTTTTTAAAGAAGAAAGGATATTTTCCTCAAGAATGGAGTTCAAGTGTTTTATCAAACTTATTTTCCATCTAAGATAATAAAGGGTTCTGTTTCTATCCCTATTGTTACATAGATTTTATTATGTTGTGATGGAAATATTTTTATGAATTTTTTTATCTTATATGAATTGTGTTATGATGTCATGTTGTTTAAGAATCCCATTTTTATTACATGGGTTATGCTATGATGTATGGTTTATGATTTTGTGGCACACATAAGAATGGTATCATTATGAGATGGTTGGGACCTATATCTCCCTCCAATGCATTGGTTAAAGATTTTATATCTCATGAGATAGACATGGCTGGAATGGTAGGTTATACCGGTTCAGTGAAACAGGACTGAAACGAGGGTGACTCGGTTCAGAAAGGGACTTTGTCCACTAAGATAGTCTTGGCAATGAATCATGACTAACAAGAAATGATTCTCTATGATTATGTGTGTATGCCACAAAGTTTCATGTTTTAAGTTATGATTATTGTGATTACATTTCACTGCCATGATTTATCCCATGTTATGAAATTAAGATCTCTTTTGCAGGTTAAGATTTCCAAAAGTTATGTGCTTATGTATATGATGTGATTGATATTTCTTTTGTTTACCCTTACTGAGCCTTTGAGCTCACCCTTTTTTATGTTTTCTTTCCCCAGGTCGGGAAGAAGGTTATTATGTAAGATATGCCAAAACGGACTATAGATATGATGAAATAAATGGGAGGCAAAGTAGATGCTTTATGAACCAGTTGTGTATGTTTCCCAGTTTCTAAAGACAGTATACCTATACGGTCCTTTCGTGGTTTTGTTATATGTTGTAATATGTTTGCTTCAATTTTGAAGTATAAACAATGTATGTAAAGCATGGGTCGTTATAGTTGGTATCAGTGGAAAGGTATAGTCAACCTTTGGAAACTAGGATTTAAAAGCCTTAGTAATAACCCTAAGGATATGTATAAGCATAGAACACAATATTAGTGTTTTATAAATGGCCATGAATAACCTAGGATAAGACCATAAGTGTGAAATTTTATTCTTGAGTATGTGGTTTTCCTATTATAATTAGTGTTGCTAACACTATTCTTCTTGGTTTTAGTCAATGGTTGGAACCCGAAGGAACCATGTTTATGCGGAATGCGACGGGCAATGCAATGATTGTCCCCCTGAGCAACCAAACGTTATCGGAGCAGGAATGAAAAATCTTGTAGCCATGCTCACACAACTTTCTCAAGCTATGAATCATGCAGGACTTCCAAACGATCAAAGGAAGGAGAAACATTATGTTGAATCCTTCATGAGACAGCGTCCACCTTCTTTCAACGGGACTACTGATCCATTAGTTGCTGAAAAATGGATTAGCACTACTGAAAAGATATTTTCAGTTCTTTAATGTTCTGAACATGATAAAGTCATCCTAGTAGTGTATCGTTTGGAAGGAGATGCTGATCAATGGTGGAATATTATTAAGAATATGAGGCAAAGGGATGAAATTGAGTCCATGGAATGGGACGAGTTCAAGAACTTATTTTTCAATAAGTACTTCCCTCGTATTCTCCGAAAAAAGATGGAGAAATAGTTTCTTGAACTAAAGAAAAATGATGATGAATCTGTTGGTACCTATGAAGAAAATTTTACAAGACTTGCAAGGTACTCTTCTAGTATTATTATCCAACCTGAGAGTAATATCGATCGATTCTTTAGTGGCATAAAACCAAGTCTTCGAAGGGCGTTAGCCATAAGGGACTTCAATAGTTATGAGGAAATCGTTCGATGTGCTCTCAAATTAGAAATGGAGATTGGAGTAACCCATCAGTCATATGGGTTTGATAAGAAGAGGAAAATGGAATTCAAAGGAAAATCTAAAGAGCACACTGAAAAGAAGATGAGATTTCCCTTATGCTCAAAGTGTGGAAAGAAACATGGAGGGAGTTGTCTTAAAGGGACAAGTAAATGTTTCAAATGTGGAAAGGAAGGTCATCGGGCATTTGAATGCCGCGATGATGGGAAGAAGATGTCTAATGATGCAAACAAAGGAAGGGATACACAGAATGAACCTACTACACATCAATGTTTCAAGTGCAAGGAGATGACGCATTATGCCAATAAATGCCCTAATCCAAGGGTTGATGATGATGGTCGACGTCAACAAACTCTCAAGGCTAAAGACAAAGGAAAGTCACATGCAATTTCTATCAGCGATGTGGAGTATGATAATGATGTGGTGAAAGGTACACTTACCATCCACTCTAAAGTAGAAAATGTTTTATTTGATTATGGATCCACCCACACTTTTATTTCTGAAGAATTTTCTAAGGGTATCACCGTATTACCTCAACAATTAGATGTTGAGTTAGCTGTGACAACACCTAATGGAACAACAGTCGCAAAAAAAGTTTATAATTCTTCTCCGATTGAAGTTTGTGGGAAAGTGCTTCCTGCAAATCTTGTGATCCTTCCTATAGTGGAATTTGATGTGATTCTTGGCATGGATTGGCTTTCTTTATATGGAGCTCATATCAATTGCCAAAGAAGGAAAGTCACATTTCATATTCCAGATCAATCTATGATCGTCTATCAATGCAAGGATGAACATAACCTTTCAGTGGAAATTTATTCTATCTTATGGGTCTTGATTCCACTAAATGAATGTTATTTATCTCAAATGGTTGGTGAGAAACTCACGATTAAGAATATGCCCATTGTAAGGGAGTTTGATAATGTCTTTCCGGAGGAATTACCGGGTCTTCCACCAAATCGTGAGGTTGAGTTTTCAATAGAACTCGTACCGGGTGCTTTGCCTATTTCAAAGACACCTTATAGAATGGACCCAATTGAGTTGCAGGAATTGAAGAAGCAAATCCAAGAGAATCTTGATAAGGGATTCATACGCCCTAGTGCGTCACCTTGGGGAGCACCTGTTCTATTTGTTAAGAAGAAAGATTGATCAATGAGACTCTGCATTGATTATCAAGAACTTAATAAGATCACTATCAAGAACAAATATCCTCTCACATGCATTGATGACCTATTTGACCAACTACGCGGAGCTCAATACATTTCCAATATTGATCTTCGTTCAGGGTATCATCAATTAAGGGTCAAAAGGGAGGATATAACAAAGAAGGCTTTCCGTACAAGGTATGGACACTATGAATTTATAGTGATGCCATTTGGTCTTACTAATGCCCCTGCTATCTTCATGGATCTGATGAATAGAGTCTTTAGAGACTATCTTGATCAATTTGTGGTAGTCTTTATAGACGATATTCTTGTCTATTCAAAGATCAAGTAAGAACATGAAGATCACTTGAGAATTATATTGAAGACCCTAAGAAAGGAGAAGCTTTATGCCAAATTTACCAAGTGTGAATTTTGGCTTCAAAAAGTTGCTTTTTTGGGTCACATAATCTCAAAAGAGGGGATATCTATGGATCTAGCAAAAATAGAGGTTATCGAAAGATGGTCGAGACCAACAACAGTAACTAAGATCCGATGTTTTCTTGGTTTGGCTGGATATTATCGATGTTTTGTGAAAGATTTTTCACGATTATCTAATCCACTCACCAAGTTGACTCGGAAAGGAGTTAAGTTTGTCTGGACAGAAGAATGTGAAGAGAATTTCAAGGAGTTGAAAAGAAGGTTATCCAGTGCACCTGTGCTCACACTGCCTTGTAGTGGAGAAAGGTTTGTGATCTATAGTGATGCATCCAAGAAGGGATTAGGGTGTGTTCTTATGCAAAATGATATGGTGATAGCTTATGCCTCACGACAGTTGAAAATCCATGAGCAAAATTTCCCAACACATGATTTAGAGTTAGCTGCGGTAATCGTTGCATTAAATATTTGGAGGCATTACCTTTATGGTGAAAGGTGTGATATTTATACTGATCATAAAAGTTTAAAGTATATTTTCACACAAAAGGAGCTGAATATGCGTCAAAGAAGATGGTTGGAGCTGATTAAGGATTACGACTGCTCAATCCATTACCACCCTGGGAAAGCAAACAAGGTGGCAGATGCATTAAGTCGACAAGACAATGCTAGTTTATCCATGATGAGGATCACAAAAGATCCAATATTTATGGATTTACAAAGGATGGATCTTGGTATTATAATGGAAGGGGGAAAATCTTATCTTTCTCAAATGAATGTTCAACCGTCTATACATGTGAAGATTAAAGAGGCACAAAAAGAAGATGTCGAGTTACAAAAGAAGGTGAGAAATGTTCCTGAGTTCAACCTTGATTGTGATGGGATAACAAAGTTCAGGAATCGGGTTTGTGTTCCTCCCATCCCTGAATTAAAGAAGGAGCTGCTGGATGAGGCTCATAGTTCTTCATTCTCTATTCATCCTGGAAGCACGAAGATGTATAAGGACCTGAAAGAGTACTTCTGGTGGGATGGCATGAAAAGAGATGTTGCTGAATATGTCTCTCGATGCTTGGTTTGTCAACAAGTTAAAGATGAGAGACAGAAGTCTAAGGGGATGTTACAACCATTACCCATACCCGAATGTAAATGGGAAAACATCACTATGGACTTTGTCACAGGACTTCCTAAAACATCCAAAGGCAATAATGTTATCTGGGTCATAGTTGATCGTCTTACAAAGTATGCACACTTCATTTCTATTAGAGAGGATTTCTCTCTGGATCAGCTTGCCAGGATATATGTAAAGGAAGTGTTAAGATTGCATGGAGTACCACTTTCTATTATATCTGATCGGGATCCGAGATTTACCTCGAAGTTCTGGCGAAGTCTTCAGCATACTCTGGATATAGAGTTGAGTTTCAGCACTGCTTATCATCCTCAGATAGACGGTCAGTCTGAAAGAACAATTCAAACCCTAGAAGATACGTTGAGAGCTTGCTCTATGGATTTAAAAGGAGGTTGCGATCAACACCTACCTTTGGTGGAATTTTCTTATAATAATAGCTTTCACTTCAGTATTCAGATGGATCCTTATGAAGCTCTCTATGGAAAGAAATGCAGGACTCCAACTTGCTGGGATGAAGTTGGGGAAAGAAATCTATTAGGACCTGATCTCTTCGATGAAATGGCAGAAAAGGTCAGATCTATTCAACAACACATAAGAGCAGCTCAGAGTCGACAGAAAAGTTATGCTGACTTCCGAAGAAAAGACCTAGAGTTTGAAGTGTGTGATAAAGTGTTCTTACGAATATCTCCCTGGAAGAGGGTTATGAGATTTGGAAAGAAGGGGAAGTTGAGCCCTAGATATATCGGTCCTTTCGAAATACTAGATCGTGTTGGGAAGGTAGCTTACCGATTGGCGCTTCCACCGAATCTCTCTCAAGTTCACGATGTGTTCCATGTATCTCTCCTGAGAAAGTACATACCTGATCCTTCACATGTACTCAGCTCAGAAGTTGTACCGCTGGAGCAAGATCATTCTTATGAAGAACAACTGATAGAGATTCTGGATCGTAGAGAAAAAGTCCTACGAAACAAGACCACTCTATTGGTGAATGATTTATGGAGGAACCACCAATTAGAAGAAGCTACATGGGAGCTTGAGGATATGATGAGGGAGAGGTATCCTCATCTGTTTGTTACAAAGTGATAAATTTCGAGGGCGAAATTCATTTTAAGGGGGTAGAATGTAACACCCGATACTTTTATGTTATATAAATCATCAAAGGAATCTTTTTGTACACAACACTTGCTTGGCTTGCTTTACACGAAATCGCGACCTTCCTCAATAGCTTGCGTCGTACGCAATACCGAGTTTCACTAAACAACGATATGCTATTAAAATATTATTAAAACTAGCCGTTATGAATAGTAATAACCACTTTTTGAAATTTTGTGAATTTTATTTTTCAAAATGGAATTCATTTTTGGATTCGGAATACCGAAATTAGCCTAGGGTGAAATTTGGGTATTTTTCTGAAAACTTTCAATTTTTGATGAATAGTGAAACCACTAAGTGATAGGTTAAAAACTAAATTTTGCATAAAACATAATTTTACCGCTTCTGTGAATGGAATATCGAAAATCCGACAGACACGGTTGATATAAGTAAGAAAAATGTGGTTCAATGAGATAAAAATAATTTTTTGGTGAATAGTAACTTTTTACTTTTTTTACCGCGGTTAATAGTAAATAGGGTAACTAAGGGTGAATATGATATTACTATTACCCTAACACATGTCCTAATTCTATTGGATAAATGTAATTCGACCAAAAACAACCTTATGAATATAATATGACCATTTAGGTCCACTTGGATTTGATTATGACATTTAATATTATTTTATTTAATGAATAGTGAAAATAGTTAAAATCAAAGTTTAATAACTAAAACATTTTTAATATGGGGTTATACATAAGATAAATTCGACTATAAATATTCATTAGAAAGATAAAACGATTTCCTACATAATGGTATTTTATTTGTAATTTTTAAACATTAAATAATTTAATTTATTTATGACACAATGATGATGCAGTAATTATCTTATTTATGAAATATTGACATAATTGATGTTATAAACAAAAAAATAAATGTAATTTGAGACTTTTTATGAATACCACTAATTTTCTAGGTTAATATTACATGTTATTAGTGATTTAATTAACTTTGTTAGAACTTATAATTCTGTTATGAATTTTACAAAAATCAATTACTAAATAGTGTCAAAATTGACATAAAATAGTTTTTAAAACAAATATTATATTATTAATTGTTATTTTATTCCTAAAAATCTAAGGTTCGTCCAAATGACTTAGATAAGGTTATATATATTAATAATAAACAATTTGGGGTTCTTTTGGCTTCTTATAGTAAGTTTATTAACCTTATAGTGTAAGAACACAAGAAGACACAGTAAAAGTAAAATTATTTAACTTAATGTTAAATCTAAATGATAAGGTTAAAATAGGAACCTAAACTTGTCTAAATTCTATTGGCTGAGAGGATTTCTACCCATCCCCACATTATCTTCGAAATATATCAATTTGGAGATTTTTAAAACAGAACTTGACTTTATAATAAAATAATAGTTTTAGTTATTCCAAAGGTGCCCCTCTCCTCCCTTATAAAAGGACACCTCCTCCCCCTCTTCCTCACACCACTTGGAGCCTTCAAGCTCGGCCAACCCCTGCCACTTTCTCCTCTCCACTTCCCTAGAGACATCCTATAGGTTATGGTCTTCTTCAAAGACCAATTTTAGTGCCCTAAAAGAAGGTCTCAAAGAAGCACTTCAAAGAAGAGGAGGTTCGGACACTTACAAAGCAAGTCGGACCTAAGGTAAGGGAAAATCTCGCAATCTCAATTTTTATCCGAGATTGTTTATACTTTGAAATTTACTGGGGTGTATTTTATTATACACATCCATGTTTCATCAATATGTAATATTATTTATATCCACCTACAATTTTTTAAATCCATTTTTACCCTTCGGTGTGTTTTTAGTAAAGGATATGAAAGGAATCTTTTGTCATTTTTTCGTACGAGGTACTTTTTGACTTTTCCGACAAAAGTACGAGAAGAATGTTTTTTTAAACTTATACGACATGAATGGATTTTTAAAAAATTATTTCCAAGAAGCTTCCTTTACAAGTTTTCAAGTTTATTTTTAATCAACTTCTTTTAGTTTAAAGTTGTATGACATGTTAAGAAAGGAAAAATGTTTTTTAAAGAAGAAAGGATATTTTCCTCAAGAATGGAGTTCAAGTGTTTTATCAAAATTATTTTCCATCTAAGATAATAAAGGGTTCTGTTTCTATCCCTATTGTTACATAGATTTTATTATGTTGTGATGGAAATATTTTATGAATTCCTTTATCTTATATGAATTTTTTTATGATGTCATGTTGTTTAAGAATCCCATTTTTATTACATGGGTTATGCTATGATGTATGGTTTATGATTTTGTGGCACACATAAGAATGGTATCATTATGAGATGGGTGGGACCTATATCTCCCTCCAATGCATTGGTTAAAGATTTTATATCTCATGAGATAGACATGGCTGGAATGGTAGGTTATACCGGTTCAGTGAAATAGGACTGAAACGAGGGTGACTCGGTTCAGAAAGGGACTTTGTCCACTAAGATAGTCTTGGAAATGAATCATGACTAACAAGAAATGATTCTCTATGATTATGTGTGTATGCCACAAAGTTTAATGTTTTAAGTTATGATTATTGTGATTACATTTCACTGCCATGATTTATCCCATGTTATGAAATTAAGATCTCTTTTGCAGGTTAAGATTTCCAAAAGTTATGTGCTTATGTATATGATGTGATTGATATTTCTTTTGTTTACCCTTACTGAGCCTTTGAGCTCACCCTTTTGTATGTTTTCTTTCCCCAGGTCGGGAAGAAGGTTATTAAGTAAGATATGCCAAAACGGACTATAGATATGATGAAATAAATGGGAGGCAAAGTAGATGCTTTATGAACCAGTTGTGTATGTTTCCCGGTTTCTAAAGACACTATACCTATACGGTCATTTAGTGGTTTTGTTATATGTTGTAATAAGTTTGCTTCAATTTTGAAGTATAAACAATGTATGTAAAGCATGGGTCGTTATATGATATGTATGATTAAATTTCATAACATGTAAGAGTTACCACAATATTACATGGAAATACATAAAATCACTTGGATAGAAATTATATTTTATATAGTACCAACCCACACTATAATAAGTAAAATTAAATTTATTAATACGTAATGGTTATTATAGGTGGATATATAAGGGTACTCATAGGGTTGAGTACCTAACAAATAACTATAGAAAAATTGTGATGAGTAAGAATAACAGATTAGAACATAAGGGATAATAGTGAGAAGATAAAAGTATATAAAGAGATAAAAATCATATTATGATAGGTTATTCTTTATGATTTAAATATTACATTGTTATTTTTTGAGAACTAATTTATACTTAGTAAAAATGAAAATTAAATCAGAATATATTGAGTTGATATTGGAATAATAATTCTATAATTTCAAATAGTTTATTTCATGTTCTCATTGAATATCAAAAGTTACGGGTTTTCTAGAAAAATTGGTCACCCGCTAAAATGAGAAAACATGATTCTAGATATCGTTTATTTTTTATATAAAAATTATAGAGATTATACTAACGTTATTTTATACAAATTATATTGAATTGGAACAAAAGCAAGACTTGTTAATGAAGACAAAAAATAAAGCTATATATTAATGAGATATATTGTGTGAGTGACCAACAAGAACCTGCATATACTATTTTTCATTTGTATTTAGGAAAGTCAGTTGACGTGGTTGTTTATAGTAGGATTTAAATTGATAATAATTAATAGAATTTATGCCTTTATTATGTCATTCATAAGTATTTCATTCTAAATCGTCATAAAAAATTCCAATGACTATGTAATGATACAGTTAATTTTATGCATTGAGAATACCTATTTTTGAAGAAAAATATATTATATTTTGATGTAGAGGCATCCAAAAGCACACATAATAAGTTATTCATAAGATATGATGGAGGTTAATTATGTACAATAGGAATCCATTATAATGTAAGAAATACCTATTAGGATATTTGCTTATATCGAGAGATAGTGATTTTTCCAAAGACCTGGATATCAACCTTATCATTAGGATTCCATTGGAGTAAAAATAATATGTGTAGGTGTTGAGGTATGGTTGATAAATTATAAAAAATGTTGGTAAATTTTATATACAAGGGATAAATATATATCTCTAAACCGATCCAAATCCAGTAAATAGTAGATACTCACATTGAGATTAAACATTATATCCTCCCTTGATTTTATCACTGAATTCTAGCATAGTGTAGTGGGATAAAAAATAATGTTGTATCCTCATGAAGAATAATGGGAACCAACCACTCCCAATAAAAATGACAGAAAATTCCATTCTAAATAGACCATGAATAGTTTTTTTAGATCATACTATTTTGATATATTGATGTAGTCTTTCATCTCCTATTTCAACTCTCCAAAAAAATTGTCAGTTAAACCACGTACATTTTTATATGGAAACAAAATATAGTGGTGAATACAATAATCATTTTTAATTCCTATATGGGAACATTCCATATATCTAAAATGACATGAAAAGTTATTTTTATGTGGATCTATTTTTTTTAATAAACTCCCAATAATTTATTTTAGATAACACCATGACATAATCTATGACTCCTAAAAAATTATTCATTCCATTGTCTCTATTTCAGATAAAACTAATAATTCATTAATCTATTATAATGTTTAAGATAAATTTAATTGGCAATGAACCTATGAAGAAATTGGTCCACACTTCTTAAAATACAATCAAGTCCACTCTTGTAAGTCAACTATAAGATCGCACATTGGAGACTCTATGTAGATCAAGACCAATATCCAGAATCATTTTTCTAGATGACTATGAATAATAGAAGTAGGAAGTCACTACGACATATACACCACACTAATATATCCTTTTCTCACATCATTATGACTCATAAACATTCAAACTAAAAGAAATATTTTCAATGGTAAAACATACCATGAGAAAAGAAATAAATAAAAAACATTGAGCTTGCTATGCTTCCAAATATGTCCAACATGAATGGCGAAACACATTTCTATTTGATTTTTTATAACTGGAATATTACAGGTGTTCATATATACAATTTCAAATAAAAGTAATCCTAATTATATTCTCTTCTCCATAATAAATGATCAGTTGAATCACATATTCTACTCAATGTACACTCACTTGTATACTTAGTACCAATTAGTCAACCTATAATATCTTTCCCTTTAAAATCATGGAACATAAGAAATGAATACATGATCTTGATAAAAAAACTATTGAGTCTTCAATCATGTGAAACTTTTTTTCCTTTCAACACATCACTATAGTTCCATTGGTATATATGAACATATGATATACCTACTACCTTTAGATAAATTAAATTGCCAATGTATGTAACTCGTGTTTATGTCCTCATATAGTACAAAATATTCCATTGAACTTGATTATAATGGACAAAATTATGGAGAGCTAAAATAGACTTTACCATAAAAAATCTCCCATTTAAAGTTTATTTGATAGAACATTGGAAACTCTCCAACACATAGCATATAAGAACATTCCCCATTATACTCTCCCCCTAATTCACCCATGTACCACTGATGATTAATTTCACCTTATTATTTATTTAACTACCACCACCATGAATATATTCACCAAATTTTTAATTCCCAATATAATCTGTAGCACTAGCTACATTCATTGTAAAAAAATTATGATGAAATGATAATTAAGGTGATATGATTTATTCATGTATGAAACACTTCATTTTAAGCCAATTGATTTCTGCCATGGAATTCATAGTGAATAATTACTCCTTCTAGGCTTCATATAAAATCCTTCAATAATTCCATTATCCATATCATTTCCTTCCAATCATCCATTATAACTATATACACTTATTCAAATAAACATAGAGTAAAAATCATTTTAATTTTTATAAATTAGTTGTAAACAATTCTTCCAAAACTAAAAAAATATTTACTTTTACGAATATACACTTCACACACAATTTTTGATTCCAAAATATTCTAGTAACTAATCATCCATTCCATATGACAAAGAGTAATTGTTTAATCCTTTCAAATACCAAAGGATCAGATTCACATACTCTTAGTGCACTTCAACTATATTTTCTAAATACTAACTCACAACTCCCACTATTTGGGAAATTTCCCATTTAGTGAAAATCATTTAATACATTAAACTTATAACTAATAATGTATATAATAAATTTCCCATTTACATGAAATCAACTTCCATTGATGGTGAATTTAATTTGAATATTGTGAAATGTGTAGAAACCATGGTAGAAATAGTATTTCTTCTAGCCATCCAAAATATTTTCATTATCATTCAGATATTATCCTTCGGAGATAACACCAAAATTTTACCTCTCATATATCATTCAATCTTAAACCATATTACTTTCCTTCCATGTTTGAGATGGATTATTTCAATCCTTCTTGATTATTCACACTTTATCATTTTGATTTTCTGATCATATTTTTCTACTATATATATTTCATTAACATGTAAATGAAACATGATGAAGGATCCATATTTTTTTTTAATTTTGATAATAATAATGATCTTAACTACACCTAATGAAGCCTCCTATACACATAAATGTATCAATTTTGTGACTCTATTTTTGAACTTTTTTTAAAGTCCATTAATTTTTTTACTCTTATATACTAGATTTCGGTTCCCTTATGCCAATTAATATATTGCTTGTCTCATGGAGGACTCCTCATCCAACTTTCCTTGAAGGGGTATGGTCTTGACATCCATCTACTCCAGATAAAAATATCCTGATCAAACAATACTTATCACTGTTCAGTTGGAATAATTTTTAAATATGGATGAGAATATTTTGTAAAATCATACTCTTTCCTTCTCTTGAATACCTATAACTTCTAGCCATGATTTATATTGATTATTTCCATTATCTACTTTCTTCATATGGTAAAACCACTTATTCTCATGTTCCTTTCTTCCCATCCAAATTTTAGTCATCTCTCGTGTTATATTAATGTTTATTGAATCCATATCCACATTAATAGATGACTCTAACTACATAAAGAATCTAAGACAAGATGTTTCCTCTATTTTTTATATAATCTTACTTCCAATAGAAGTATATATTTGATATTAGAGTTGCACCTCAAAATTATTCATAAGAGTATTTTATCTCCCCCACTAAATTATATTCTCTTGGATAATCAACTCAACACTACCTACCATCAGATAAATTTATGAGAAATATACATCCTTGGATCCAAATTCTACAACTCCCACTCATGAGTCATTTCCATTAATCCTTATAGTCTTTATAATGGTATTTATTCTTGATATCTAGTGCCTTCAGAATTCAATTTTAACATTTCTATTTTTCATAAATTACTGATATTATCATAAACCCAATGATTAATAAAATATTTTTCTTTAAAAGTAAATCTCCAATATGTTATAAAACATCCATATAATCTTCCCAATAATGGTAAAATCTATAGAACTATTTTTTTTATTTCACCAAACTATAAGTGATATCCAAAATTGGTTATCTCAATAACCAAGGTGAAACATATTTTGGACTAAGATCCATGTTTTTCAATATCTTTAACATTTATATATACATATTCAAAACTATTAAAAACTTTACAATGAGGAGATTGTATTAAGTTTATGTATAACAAATCCTCAGTAACTTCCCGTCCAACAAACGATATAGTATTTCATTTGTTAGAAAATTTTATTGTGTTGAGTTAATTTTCCCAAATCCCCTTAGGTATTCCCACGTGGAAGCTCATACTCATATATTTCTATGTTAAATATTGATTCAGTATTTCATCTACTCCATAAATTTTTGGGGCCTTCGCATCGTCCTCTCATGCCTTGTACCATCCATTAGAAAATGTTTCAGAAGTTATGTCTACTATACTCACTACTATTTTCTGATCAAATATATTTCATCTTATGGTTCCACTCCATTTCCCCTAAATATTTCAATTAAATAATCACCTAAAACAAATAATACATATTATTCAAAATATAAATTCACACATTCATTGTACTATCATTAATGATTTTATCAAAGTAATAAAACCAGCCGAATATTGGATTGGGGTTGGTTCTCAAACATCAATGTGAACAAGATCCCACTTTCTCTCTATGGTCTTCTAACCATATAATTTTAAAGAAACATTTTTTGTCTCCAAAAAACAAAATGTTCACACATTAAAATGTCTATGTGATCGTGTTTTGATATACTTTTACACTTAAAACATTTATGTTCTTCTCACTGAGGTGATCGAACTTATAATGTTTTACTTCAACGTCGTCAAAATTTAAAATTATAATAATTAAAATTCTATCTAAATTTCTAATAATGTAATGGGTCCCATCCATTACACCTTTTAAACAACTAAAGAACCCAAAGAATCTATCCATACCCAATTGATAATGTTGGTTCTATAGCTTTCATCCTTTTATTATCCAATTAAAATATTATTTTCCATTATCCAGGATGTGGAAAACATCTGATACCTCTAATAATAATTCATTCATAATCAAAATGTGTAAATATCCATTTATAATAACATATTGGGATTAAACATCATTAATATGGACCATACCAAACCACATAGATACATACTTAACAATGAAACCTTGATAACCAGTTGAATGATAAGAGGCACCAAAGTAAATCTCCCAATAATCTATTAGAGTAGTGGATTATAATAATTAAGTTTTTTTATCATTAATTTAGTTAATGAAATATGAAATACCATATTTTGATATTTTCTAGTTTTATCAATACATGTTTTTCAATCCTTCATGATGGGTCCTTATTCCCACATTTGTAGCCAGTTTGATAAAAACCAAATAACTTGCCTAAAAGCTTCTCCCGTTATATTTCATGAGAATTATTTATTGATGAATTATTATGGTAGAATTTATTTTATTGAGGTGAACATTTTATTTCATTGGTATTGATGGAAATATCAGTTTGTACCCTAATTTCCATTTATTTATACTCCTCAATGTTTCATAGATTCATAACATCATCAAGAACAAAATTAATATTTTTGACCTGGATAATAGTCATAAGAAAAAAATTATCATCTATTTGGAAGTGAAGATAATATAATAAATTAATATAAATAATTGAAAAAGGTAACATGTTTTTGTTAGAGTTGTATATGAATCTTGTTTATTTCATATACATGTTCTTATGATAGTCTTCCTTCTGAAAACTCTAATTCAAACAATTTCCACAATATAAATACAATGATAACTAATATTATTTTTTAATACATAAACCCCAGCAACTTCATAGAAACCATTTTAGTATTATTATACCAAATTTTGATGGAAGAATTCCATTTTAGGGTCATTCATAGAATATTTATTGCCTCTCTATCCAAGTACTTTGGTTTTCATTTCTCTATCAACACTGGTTTCACTCTAGTCAATAAAACCTCTAAGTAATTTTTAATTTGATAAAATTCAATATGAATTCCCTAGAAGCTATTATCTAATCCCAATAATTTAGTAATATAGAGAATCCTTTCATCTAATTACATGCCTGAGCTAAAACTTTTTTGTTGATTAATTTAATTCTAAAAAACTGTTTGGTAACACTTGTTAGAGAATGATACCTCAAAAAATTGATTCCTTATCTTGATAAGACCATGGGTTACATGCTCTCTATTATTATAGAATATCACACCTAAAGAGCCTCTTTATTGTTGCAAACTAGTCTTTGGATATTTTTCATCACACACTAGAGTGTACTAGAAGTAGGATGTCACTGCACCCAACTAATAACAAAATTATATCCATTTTTTACACATATTAGTCTAAAAAACATAAAACATATCGAAAATACATTGAATTGTAAAAACATAAAAAGAAAAAAGAAATAAATAAAGATATAACATTATGTTTAATGTGATTAATTATAAATCCTCTTGCATATGGGTATCATATATGTTCTTCATTTTATTATAACAATAATATTATAGGATATTACAAACAAATCTAAAAGATAAGTAGTCATCACCAACTTCTCATCTCCATAATAAATGTTTACCTCAATCACACATTTCAATAAGGTATAAATCTCATATATACCAAGTGAAAACTATTAAACCTATAATACATACTCCATTGAATTAATAAATCACAAAATATTTCTATATAATCTTGGTTTCCAACCCACATACAATTCATTAATTCCAAAATTAGGGTTTTTCAAGATCTTCACTATAGAACCGTCATTACATATGAAATTATAATATTCTAACTAATATTGGAGAATATTTTCTTCTACTCTTGTGAATACCTCACATTAAAAACGTCCTCTGGTGCATGAAATTATGATGGATGACATTATTATGGATGAAATCATAGAGAACTGAAACATATTTTACCTCAGAAAAAAACAAGACATGAAAATATATATTAAAATCATGAATCATATTCTCAAAAAAATAGTCATTGGAATATCCCAATATATAACTATCTGAATACCATAAAAATTAATAGAATAATGTTTTTAAGAACCATCCAACACATGGGGTGAGATTAATACATAATTTACATTTTATAAATTAAGAATTTATTGTATTTTAGTCAACCAGTTTAATTCAGGTGTTCTATTTAATCAAATCATTTTATATGTTTATGGAAACATCAATATTGTCTCTATATTTCAACAAGCATCAACTAAACTATTGATATATGATTAACTTATATCAACTAAACCACATAAAAAAAATTGTGTTTTCATACATTATATTTAGTAATTTCATAATTTCTCCATCAATGAGTAGTATATTGAATAAATACTTCTTTAATGGGTAAAAACATCTCAATCCTCAAACAATGATCAAGTGACCAGCAATAATAATATTTTTCAAATGTATGTGTATCCTACTCTCTTGTATTTTGGTCCAATATATAGTAAGATCATAAAGAACCATTGATAATGTTTTTTAAATAATATATATTATTATACTAAAAATAAAATATACTCAGTTAAATAAATATATTAATTATTTCAACCTTATAATTTGTTACGTTCTACTCTTATATAATATATTTACCCCTTTTCACAATTTATCTATTTTCAGATTTTCATGGTGATTGTGGGGAGACCATCCTTCAAGGATCTGGGTTAATTGAAACTCAACTACTCATACTTTTCACTCATCATTCTCTAATAAATAAATGTATATCCTCATAGACATAAATTATTATTGAATATGTTCTTCATTGTGATCACATTGGGAGATCATTTTAATGCCTATTATTTTTTTAAATAACTATTATATATTTTTTTTAATAATTGTTAAATAGATTAAATTTATATAAAAAATATTTCACCTACCAAAAAATGAACTTAATGTTTCTTATAAACAATTTTATTTTATGTCTCTTTATATTGAAATCTATATTTGTTCCAAATATTATATTTCATTTTAAAAAATAAATATAATGTTAATATTGATTTATAATCACTCTATCTATTTAAAAAAGTAAACAACTACTATATAATCTCTTTTGTATTTGGTATATAAAATTTCATTATTAATTTCTTAAAAACTTTTGGTTAAAAATATTATTTAATGATTACCAAAATAAATTCAAAAAAGATAATCATGAATGAATTATCCATGATTACCTAGCATAGTTAATCTCAGGTCATTTTTGAACACTCTTCAAATCAAATATTAAAATGATAATTTTTTTCTTCACCTTGTAATGTTAAAAACACTAATTTTCTCTTTATATGTGGACCAACATGATTATCATTGACATTGAAATAAAAATATGTCATCGGTTCTTCGCACAAGAAGGTGATAGACTTGGTAAATGCGTAATACCACATTTACAAATTACAAATTCGTTATCATCCCTTGAAGAAGTAGGAGGCTCATATATATAAAAATTGGTATGATCTTGTCCATAAGAATGATAAGATATAGAATTTTGATCATACATAATCCTAAAAATAAAATTATTAAATAAATACTACCGAATAAGAATAATTACTTTAAATTAGAATTTGTAATATAAAATTTAATAAAACATATAAAACTAATTATAAGTAATATAAAAGTAGACAAAAAATTAACTTTTATTTATTCTAATGATATATAATAAAATGGAAACATGTATAAATCATATTTTATGGTATAGAAATAAGAAAACTAAACATTATTGGTGTTATAAAATTTATATAAATGAAAATAAATGTAATATATATTTATAATCAAATTAAAAATTCAATACTACTGAACATGGATGTTTTTTAAATAATTTTTTTAAATTAATAATCAATATATTAAATCACATTTAATAGTTTTAATATTTTTAAAATTAATCTAAAATACTTATACAGTATCTAAATTACTAGAAGATTATTGAAGTATTTTTTTCTAATATCTATTCTTCATGGCCATTACATAAAACAAGAACATTTTATATTTCATGGTCATTGGTATCCATTGATAGTAATGTCCTAGATATAGTAATGTCACATAACTCCGTAACAACATTAACAATTTCAAAAACAAAACAAAACATTTTCATGTAAAATGTTAGATCACCAAACATTTGATGAATCAACAAAATAATTGTTTTCTTTTTTTTCATGCTAAAAAGTATATCTTTATTTTTTTAATATATTTAAATAAACAAGTATAAATGAAAATTCATCTTGTTTATAATATTTTTTACCAACAACTTTGTTATTTTTTAACACAATTACCAAAAATTTCATATAATGAATCTTTCATATGTCTTCAATAACTGCATAATATGAAATTGATTTAGAAATTGATTTAGTAATTGTATAAATGAAAAAGGAATTCCTTAAATGAAAACGATTTCTTTTTTATTCTAAAGAACACTTTTATTTTCTGAGCCTTTGGTAAGAAACATATAACCATTCTACTATTATATGCTCATATGTCATTGTTTCTAAAACATTCATGATTCCCAATAGTTAATTGTGTGTGGATGAGTTATGTATAATCATTCACATTAGTTTCCTCTTCTCTGGGATGCTTCCAAAAGATTTTTTGTGAAGAATGAAACACCATACCACACCCTTATTTCATTTGTTTCATAATCCTTCTTTCCAAAGGATGGTGTTTATTGGAAAATTAATCCAACAATGCTTAGGGGATTTCATTAGTCTTGAGAAAAGTAGGTTGGTCTCCTCACACCGGTATTGGTGGAATTATTAACTACTCTCAGACACTCTTATATATTTATGACATATTATTGAATCCTTTATTAAATCTCATATATAACACGAGTCACTCTTATGTTAACAATAAATTATTACTATATATTGTATTTAGAATCATCTATATATGTCCAGTGTTATTCCTCAAGAGTGACATCTATATGTATCTATGGTTATCCATAATGGTACCCTATTGTTTGTCAATTATATATTTTAGGTCATTTATTATTATAATGGTGGTTGTATGCAATTAAATGGTGTTCTCTAAGATTTATGATTATTTTGGGAGATGAGAATTGTTTAGGTGTCGGTATTAATCCCATGGAGAAGTTATTCCTACATTACATCATTGACTGAATCAAAAAAAAAGATATTGTTTTACACCACATAACGGGATGAATCAAAACTATTATTGTCATTTGATGAGGACTAAACCATGAAGTTTAACATCAAATCGAAAAGAAATATAGGATAAAGGTTCCTAATCAAGTAGTGATGTGGGACATATGCGAATGTTTCGAAAAGGAACAAGAAGTGGTATAGATTCCCAATCTTGATATGACCCTATTAGGAGTGTATCCTAGATAGGATTAGGTTTAATTGGGGTTTTCTGTTTGAACCTAAAGGATTATTCCTACGTATACCATTTGGAAATGTTTTAAATCCCATATAGTTTAAATGGTTAGGGTTTATAGTTATGGGGGAGGCCCATTTGGAGGATTATCTCATATGGGATATGGTTCTTTTAGAAGGAAACATCGCATTGAGGACCTAAAATTATGGATTCCCTCTGATGGTTTTTCTCAGAAGGGACATGGACCTCCTAAAAGGATACATGTGTTTGAGGTCCCACTCATATAAAGGTATCATTTGGGATATGGTCCTTTCAATTGGATGCATGAATTTCAGTATCTACACATATAGAGGACCTTTGGAGGGATTTTTTGATAGGTTACAAGACCCATCGAGATGGACACTAGGATATTAGGGCCTACAATTATGGATTCCCATTGAAGGTTTATCTCAAATAGGATATAGCAATTTGGAGATGGATATTTGAATTTTAAGAACCACAACTATAAAGTAATTTTAAATTATTTCTAGAAGAAAATAATTAAAATGATTCCCTTTCGAGACTTGTGTTTAGTCATGTAGATTTAATTATCTAACTAACCTTTAAGCCTAAACGATTTATTCATGGTGTGATAAATACGAGGAAGTATAGGATCAAGAAAAACAAATGATCTCTATTTCCCCATGGTGAATGAAGTTGGGGTTATGGGAGAGGGACAAAGAATTTATGTTCTTGTCTCTTCTCTTGTTTTTTGTAACTGGGTTGGGACTTATACACTCGTGCTGATATAGCATAGACGAAATGCTAGGGGCTTACTACAAGAGGGATACCATATTCATAATTTTGGATAATAAGAGAGAATGATAAGTCATTGTCTCTCATCAAAGAGAAAGGAAAGAGGTTCCCCCATACTATCTAAAACATCGAGGCTCTTGGCATTTCTACAAAGGCCGGTGTCCTCATTACAATGTGAATGTTGAATCAAAAATAGTCTGAGGATCCAACCTATTACTTAGAAAAAATACAGGACATCCATTATCATGGTAATATATAACATATTGGACACACTAGGATTCCTTATTCATTGTTGATTCAAATCATGAGGCTTTGGGAGAGGTCTTATATAGGTCTCCGTAGGAGAGGGATCCGATGGAAGAGATCCCCTACAATGGTTGGTATAATAGATGGATCAAAATGTGTATTACATGGGTGAAAATTTGGTGAGTTAATAGTGTAATGTGCAAGGTGTGCCTGGGTGAGTTGAAGGGGTATCGCATATGGTGGACCAAGGTGGGATGGAAGTACTTCATGTAGGGTTCAACTCTACAAGATAGAGGTGACTTCATGATAATATAAATCCTAGGCTACAAAACATGGGTGAGGCCATTGTTCTAGGCTCCAAAGTTTTCCTCAGCTGTCTATGAAAGGCTCTCATGTTGGTCCAATGTTTTTTTGGAGACCATCAATCAATAACATGTCAAACGGGGAGAAGGGGCTTCTTATGAATTTATTTTTTGTTTCATACACTGAAGAAAATTGAGTCCTTCTATTTCCATAAATTATATTTCTCCCTTTTTTTGAGAGATTCCTTGATAGTTTTTAGGGATTGGATAACAAAATAGGGATAGAAGAGATTTAGGGAGTCTTCTGATCATCTATTCCCCCCCAAAAGAGGATCTATAGGGTCATTTTAATTAGTAATTTTAGGACCCTAGGTGAAGGAAGTATTCCACATAGGTCTATCGCATAGGTACCTCTGAAAACAGCCTCACACACATGTGGTTTCTCTTTATAGGACATATATGCTAGGATAATGCAAGAATAATGGCATGTAATATGGGTAATCACAGGTCAACCTAGGTTAGTCCTTTGACTCTACTTGGTTTCCTCCACATATTTATTACTTTAGGTATTTTCCTTTAGAAATTCTCACACTCACATGAAAAAAAATAGTGACAAAGAAAGCCTCTACCCCCTCAAGATTGGGACTGATTAGAAGAAGAGGTCATTATCCAGAGTAATTGGAATATATATGTCCACCACTCATATTAGTCACACAATTATTTGACTTAGGTCAATCACACATTTCAATAGCACATGCCAGCTATGAAGGTGACCAGATGTCTATAAACAGGGTCGTGTGTCTGAATAATTCTTCCTCTAGCATTATATTTTTCTCTTGTTGAAAAATTCATTCACAATGACTTTTCCATTGATTCTCATTCACACTTCTCCTTTCATATAGATTCCATATAAAAACAAAAAACATTAATGAGTGGATTATGCAAGGCCATCCGAGTGAGTGTCATGTGTGAGGCTACGTGACTAAGTGTCCTATGTGAGGACACTTGAGGGAGTGCCCTACCTAAGGCCATTTGAGTATATGGATTGTGCAAGGACACATGTTTGTCAATATTAACCATCTTTTAACGAAAAATCTAAACTCATGTATTGAATCAAATGAATCTCATCATTTTTGCCCTGTATATTTCTAATGGAATCATAATGGGCTATCAATTAACACATTGATTCTCATGTCTCATAAACTCTTAAAACCATTAGGCTAAATTATTATGACTTTCATGACTCCACCCTCCCATGTTTAGTGAAATACTTGATGAAGAACCAGTTTGAGAACCCAGAAAGTAATTATCTTCCTTTTTATAATCAAGTACATATGATATATAAATTTATCCAAAAGCCATAGATTTTTTTATGAAGTTCTATTTATTTGAATACATGAATTTTCCAACTACCAAATACCCTCCAAGGGAGTATTTATAATTAATCGAGTATTTCCTACTACATTCATCCTGAATTCAGTATTTTGACTAGGAGGGGAAGTCAAACCTGAATAGATGTAGGTGTACTGAGTACACTATACCTAAAAATAATTTATTACTGAACATCAAACCATTAGACATTATAAAGATATTTATATGGTGTATATGTATGTTTATAAGAATGGAGTCACTGTCCATGAACTGTTGATCCGATAGATCCCTTAGACAATAACATTCCTTCTGATGAATGGAAAATTTTTCATTAACCTGTGAGATGTATATAAGATCTCAGGGGTTTCCATTCTTTGAGAGATTTTTGGTGAATTCAACCAACTAAATTTTACATAGGATGATGTTGAAAGAATTCTGTTTTTGTATCATGAGCTATTGAATATGGATTGGAAGATTAATAATTAAAACCCTCACCCAAGGGAAAACATCTGTCATGAAGCATGGATGAAGGCCTTCTTCAAGACCAAAAGAGATTTTCCCACTTGCCTATTCCCAACAGGATTCGCATCATCAGAGAATCAAAATAATCCTAGAAAAGTTTATCCTACATTGGAGCAAGTCCAATTTAACTGTTGGGGATATAAAGTTAGGTCTGATGTCTCTACAAGTACCCATATCACAATATTTCTTTCAATGTGGTTGAGTAACTACCTTTAGTCAGGCTGTGAATCTAATGGTGGTGAGGCCTGGGAAATTTTTCATAGTATCCAATTTTGTAGAAAGGATTCACATAAGAATGAATACCCCAACTATAGAAAAAAAATATACTAGTGTTTACTACACCTCTAAACCATGTAGGCCCCATGATGAATTTTTTGTCCATTTAATGTGTTTTAGGGGTAGATTGTAGCACATATCCAATAGTATACCATGCTTTATAGAGTTCAAGTTTCTGAGGGTTAGTTTCCTCCCGTAATTCTATATATTTCTAGAATCAATAATTTATCTCTCAAATTTGTATATGCATTGAAAAATATGAACACATTGAGAGATTTTAACAACCTACAATATAATGATCTATATACTATAATATTTATTAGTGGTGTCCATGGTGATGAAGATCTGGGTGATACATGGTTTCATTCAAAGACAGTATATTAGGAGACTTTATTTATAGAAAAATCATATATGGGGCCTACTCTCCATAACAATTTTCCTACTGGTTAAACGGTCTAAAACAAACAAATTTCTCCCCCACACATTATTTTTGAGAAACACCCGATGGTGGCCTCAATATAATATATCCTCATGGACATAGAGGTATCCCATGAATTGATCAAGATTAGTCATTCAGGTGCATCCATTAGGATAAACTCCAAGTCTGGCTGTGTTGGGATTTTTTCTTACCCTCAATGGGGATTGATATGAAGTGTTCCTCAAGTCATGGCTATAATGATTGATGGGAATGGAATGTTCAATGGAAATATTCATATTGGCGGTGATGATGTCAAAGATCCAAATTCTTAAAAATATTCTCAATCAAGGGCCACAGATTAATAAAGAGTTAAAAAGACCACTTCATCTAATCTAAGGAGGTATAGTCATCACTTTTGAGAGGAGAACTGAGCTCCGGTTTCCTAGTCTCCTATTATAGTTGAGAGACCTAAAAGGGCCTCAATGTCGAAGGATTTCAGGTCATCCATGATGATAGATATGGAAAATTATAATTATCTATGGCCTCTTGTGGTATAGGCCTAGAATGTCAAAACTATGACATTTTATATTTGTTGGAATTTATCCATGATAAAGTACAGATCCTATATGCGAGGGATATCCGAGAACATTTTGATCATAACCATGACTCCAATTTCATTGATGTTGGGTAATATAATCCAGGGCTAGAGATGATGATATATAACATAAAAAACTAGAATACAACAAAAAATTAAGTGGAGGATATCATCACTCGAGGTTCTAAGAAAGGGGTGGATGTTGAAAATACCAATTAATTGGATGACTTCGTTTATGTTAGTGAAGTACATCTCACTATTTTACCTTATCCTTTCCCTCTCTCATCCTCAATAATATACCTCAAGGGGATTTTTCTTGAAGTTGGTAGAATAATAATGGGTTCTATGGGTAAAACATGATTCCAAAAAATATAGGATGTCTAAAACCACTATTGGGATGGGGTGAGACACTCCCTCATCCCAAGAAAAATCATCAGGTTAGAGGATAATGGAGGAGGAGGTGGAGAGAGGGCCTTCAAAATTGTGACCTCTAGTACCCATAAACGAGAGGGCCAACTTGGGACCGTTTCCATATATGGGGTATCAATTAAAGAGAAAAAAATTTGTTGGTTAGAAGAATGGTCCAAAGAAAGTATTTTTCTTATTGTTTAATCCCATGAATGGCCTGGAAAACCAATTTGAGCATGATTTTATTATATAGTATATGCTTCACTCTCCTCCCTCAAGGGGTCCAACACTATTACCATGATGACTACGGATGTAATTTTATATGAGTCACATATGAATGTTGGTGAATCCATCACTTTAGCATAAGAAGTTATAAGAGAACAAATCACATCCCCTCCCTTTACTATATATAAGGAAGAGGTTTCATGTAATATTAGATCAAATCATAACATTTAATGTATCTAATAATGAATTATAGTTCTTATGATATTTATGGTCTTTCACATACAACATAGGCCCTTGTGGTGACCACTACTAACCCTATTGTAATAACATAGAAGCTAATCAAGGTCTTAGGTTGTTAAAAGAGGATATTGTGTAGTCATATGAGCCTCATTCCACACATGCCCATATTGGAGAGAAATCCAGCGGTGTGGGGAATTAATTTATTCAATGAGAAATCAGGATAATATAATTGAAAAAAATACTCACAAATATAAATGTTCATTGATATTTAAAAGAGTATGCAGAATTTAATAACAATATTTATGGATGTGAGTATTTATTTTTTCATAATAAACATTATTCCTAATGTTCAAATCATGTACACTTGATTTATTTAGATTTTTATATGTAAATCATGCAACAGAAACCCATAAAAAATAGATGTCCATCTTATCCCTTTTCAAAGGGAGAAATAGATGATGTACCCAAAGTGTGGGATTCTCAAGATACCCCCATCTATATTTCTAAGAAAAATCCGGATTATATTTTTCATCAAGGGATCCTTACTCAAAATGTTGAGATTGGGTGAATTATGGATACACCAATTCTAGAAGAAGATCCATAAATGAGTGAATATAATTAATTGATCTGATTATTTCCCAACCCTTTCTATCAATTAACACTAATGAGAATGATGTATCATATATAATATATGATTCCATTTACATATAAGGTTATGATTATGGGATGGTATTACAAGACAATTCATCCAATGGTAGAAGGTGAATATAATACTACATCAGATGGAGTGGAGTAGGGGTTCCACAATGTGTGTTTTAAAAAAAGATTACAAATCTACCTCTGAAATAGGATTCCAGTCAAACTTAGAGGAATATGATTCCATTTTCATCTCACACCATTTTTTCTAGTGAGACATCTACAAGATCATCTCAGAGATGCCACTCAATGATTGACCATCCTGAATTTACGGACATCAAACCGTGTTTTCTATTTTATTGCATGTTGGGTTTGATTACCCTATGATCCACCATGATATGAATTTAATCATTCGGTAATGGGTAGAGTATCAATAATCATATCTTTATGAGCAGTATATAGTAGGATTATTTAAATATCTTAGATCATCTATATCCAAGGTGGAGCTTATGCATCCTAAAGAGGTGGAGGAGAATCAGAGTCACATTGATGATAAATCTCCCCAAATGGTGTTCCTTTAAGAATAATTAGATTCCTTAAATGTAGATAAGGTCTAACTCCCACAATACTTTAAGAGGGACTTGGCATATGGATGATATTTTGTTGTTGTGGAGAAAGAGAATGTTTTTCATGCTGAGGATCCCATTTCCACCCAATTGGATGGGTTTTATCCAAATGTGGTTAATGCTTGATCCATAGTCCAATAAATAAAATCCAATATCTAAGAACACTTTTAAATTGTAGTATATAGACTCTAATATGTGTAATTTCTTCACATTTTAATATATGAAGGAAACATATTTCCTTCCCAATAATATATTTTTGTGTTCCTATCCTAATTGTAACCATATTATGATACTAAAAATAACTCATTCAATTTAATTCCACTGTTTCAATGATTTGTAATTAAAATAATAAAAATCAATGAGTGCTCTAAATTCTCGCTATTTATTAATACATAAAGAGTGTAGTTCAATGGATTCTAGATTCATATGATGAACCCAATGTACATTCTATCTATTGTGCCGTTACCATATTTTTTTAAAAAATAGATATGATAAATAATTTTTCATCATCACATGGATTTTATTTAGGTATCTCTTTTAGGTTTTCAGCATAATAATAATTATGAATATTTTTTTCATTTCATTATTTTTTATTAAACCACAAGAGTGCATATCTAGTCCCTTGAAAATTGACTTTTAGGTAGGGGTCCCTATTGTAGGGTTTCAAAGTAGCGACTATTATATCTACATTCATTGTATTTATAGAGTATTTCACAGTAGACAAATAAAAATGGTGTTTAGCGATGAAAAAAATTGACCATGATTTGTCGGATGATAGACCAGGAAGGGCTTGTTGGCCAAGGATGTTCTGATATTCTTCATCTACAAAATGGTGTATATGAAGTAGTTATTTTGTGGTTTCTAGATCTGAAATATGATATCAGACAAGTATTAAAGGATTAAGAAAAAAAATTAAACAATTTGGTTCCATCATAATAATTATGGGGAGTTATAAATAAATAATTGGTTTCTCTTGAGGTTCAAATTTCCTCTAGTTGAAAAGAATTTTTGTGGTGACTTCTGCAAAGAAAAACTGGGGTGTTTCAATGCTCTGTAAAAAAATTCTTCCTTAGGTATCATAAATTTTATTACTGATAGACTAATAGTTTATTAATTTTCTGAATATCCAAATACCATTAAGGGTGGTTTGTAAATGGAATGTCCATGAGAATTAAAGGAGAACATGGGTTGGCACTGGACATGAATGAGAAGCTACTCCAATACAAATTCAGTCTGTATATAAAGGGGGAAATATATTTTGATTAAAATATTCCAAAGGAGGGGCCTGGGAGAAATCCAAAACCTCACTTCCAAATACAAGCTTTGTAATATCTATTCATAGTCAAAATACAAGCTTTGGAATATCCATTCAGAGTCAAAATACAAGCTTTGGAATATCCATTCACAGTCAAAATAATGGTTTCCTCACATATCAGACATTCTATCAGTGATTTTTAGGGAATTCCAATGGAGATTCAGATTTCCATTGAAATAGATTTTGGTTTGTGTAAGGAAAGTGGCTCAGTATAGAAGTTAATTTCTTATTTAAATCACCCAATAATAGGGGTAAATGTTTTCTATGTATGTCTAATACACATTTTGGGAAGGGATTATTTGTTGTGGTTGGGCCCAAAATATAGTTTCTGAGGATCTCTACGTCTCTCATAAAATCAAAAATCAAGAATCATGTAGATATTGGATTTATATAATGAAAGAGACATCAACCATGCAATTTAATTTCATTAAGTGATGTAGTCTTTTTTTATTTTTATAGCCTCCCATTCGGGACAATTTTATCAAGGGCATGTATGAATATTCCTTGATTATACAGGGAATCCGTTTTCAAGACTCCAAAGATCACATGATCTATAATCGATGTGAGAAAAAAGTTGTGGAAAATGTTCCATTTACAATATAGTGAAAATTAGAAGAAATGAAAAGTGTATTTTGAACATGTGGTGGATATACATGGACATATGAACCAGGTG
Organism: Viscum album; assembly: GCA_963277665.1. NCBI lineage: Eukaryota > Viridiplantae > Streptophyta > Magnoliopsida > Santalales > Viscaceae > Viscum > Viscum album. The sequence goes on from OY728144.1 coordinate 400,502,331, forward strand.
TTTCTATGTATCTCATAGGGGTGATATTAAACATGTGCATAATTCTATAAATCAATGTAGTCAAACATCATGTATAAGGGATGAAGGCATCTTAATGCTTTTTTTCATTTGTCTAGGAACATGAGTCATGGAAATTATGAGTAACCTAAGGATTTTTGGGCCAAGGATATTCTGATATAATTGAGACTTGAAGATTGAAATTATAAACAATGATCTTGGGTGTACTTATTTCATGAAAATTGACATGGGACAAGAATGTAAAGAATAAACATGGACCATGTTAAGAAAGGGGTTACAGTAAGATGTATTCAAGAAGTATAGATTTATAGGAGGTTTATCCCATAGAGGGATGTCCCTCTCATTGAAAGGGCCATTTGTGGATGACTTATGTAAATCCACACTTGGTCGTATCAAAACATAGTAAAAAATAGGTGACCTCAATAATCAAACATTCTATCAAAAATGGATGGGGAAAGCCTATGGAGATCCAAAATTTACCAGGATTGGGATTATGATATGTGGAAGTAATAAGCTTAGAAAAAAGGAAACATTTGGGTAGGAATCGGCCACTGAGTGTGATGTTCCCTATATAGGTCATTATTTATATATATGGGAGAGGAGGAATTATTCTTTACTGTATGATTGGTATGAAGAAATAAGGTCTAGTAATCACTATGTATATCATCAATGAAATAATCAAGCTTCATGCATTTTTGGAATGGAGGTATGATGAGAGACTAGAACCGTGGGTTGTGATCTTCTCATGCATCGACAAAAATGTTATGCATTTTTATATCATGAAACCAGGATTTGATCCATGCAGTTTTTCATAATGTGGAAAGGAAATTATTGTACAGTTTAACATTTTGTAACTAGGACAATATGTCATGTAGATTAGAGTATTACAACTAGGACAATGGCATATTTTTGTTTTAGGTCATAAATATAGGAACATATATTTTTTCTTTTTATGGTAATGCATGTAAGAACAAATGTCGTCCAGTTTTTTATCTTTGAATGAGGAAGATATGGTGCACCTTTTAAGGTCTTCAATCTGAGAAAAAATTGTTCTACATAGTCTAATTTTAGTCAGAAAATTTTAACAACGTCTTTATCACACAAAGTGTTTCATGAGAAACAATTCATTGGTATGGGTCATAACAACCTCCCCAACAATCTATATTATGGAATAAGCTTCATTAGAGTCGAAATTTTGTATGTAATATGGTTCCTCCAAATTTGGATCACGATTTGGAGGGTTATTCCTTAGTTTCATCGGAGTCTTGACGACTAATACCATATCTCCATAAAATGATGAGAAGAGGTGGATTTCATATCAAAATAATTTAATATCTGATTTTTCTGATCCTCCAAGTGATGAAAGGTATGTAACATATTTTCATAAATTCAGTCTAATTCATCCAATCACTTTTGATATTTCTAATCTACAGATATATTATCATAGATGGAAATGTGGAGTGAGTGAAATTGAACCTTGATGGGAAGGAATGCTTCGGTCATGTCTACTGGTGAATATAGAGTCTCCCAGGGGGCAGTTTTGGTTGTAGTCTGATATTCCCACAAGTAGTGAAATATCTTTTTAGGGAAAATGTTTTTATATTTATCTAACATATTCTTTTTGTGATTGAAAATTTATTTTTAAAGTCCTCTATCCATACAATAGTCATTTCATTATAGTGAGACGAATGATTGGACCAAATATTATACTCATGGTATATCTTCTCCAACTCAACTAAATAAAAATTGTTTCCATTATCTAATATTATTATATGGGGTACACCAAATTTGGTAATAATATTTCATTTTAAAAAGAAAAAAATGATATTGGTCTTGAACTCTTTGATGGGTATAACTTCATCCCATTTGGAGAAGAATTTGGTAGCAGTAAGAAGTATTCAAGCTACATGGACAAAGATGAAGGATACATCCCTTAAAAATACATTCACTATATGGAATATGACCACTAGTTTTTGGTTTTGTGTATAAATTATAGGGTTTGATGGATGATGTTGTCAGGAACTTGATAGGAATGGAACCTGTTGGTGAATTTTTCTTTATCATATGTCATTAAAGTCCATAAGTATCTATGCTTCCAAATGTGATTAGAAAGCAATGAACATTGACTGGTGAGAATTGAAGAGTCCAACATGTACTTATTTCCTGACATCAATAGTCTCTTCTCAATTAATTCACCTTATAATGACTCCATCAAATCCCCCTTTAAAGGGGACTTTCTGTTGGATTCTGTTATCATAAAGAGTGATTGTTGTCTCTCATGGTCGGTTTTCTATTTTTTGTATTGTTATGATGAGAGAACCCCATTTTAAATGTATTAAAATTTGGGTATCATCTAGATATTTGTAAGAACATCTTCTTTGGGTATGGGATTAACCATTTTAATTTCATCTATGTCAACATGAGCAAAAGGTGACACCATTCGGTAATGCGTAATATTGATGATTATTTCATCTTGATATGAATCTTCCAAAGTCAATGATTTATTTTCTAATGCATCATCCTAAGAAATATGTGATAATGATTTTCGAGTAAATGTCATCTCTTGTGGAGATTATTTCATTAGTCCCCGTACATATTCAATAAGAGGGATTAGCTGCACCATTCTAAGAGTATAATCCAAGTTGATCATCTTGATTAATAACTATGAATTATTTTTTACCTTCATGTGGTCCACAAGAATTTTAATTTCTTCACCTATTCTTGTAATGCGGTTTTGATACACTTCCTCATTATTTTCAAAACCTTCTAAAAATTTGAAGGAGTAAGTTGAGATAACCTTTTATGGGCAGATGAGCATAACACCCAATCAGACATAGTTGAGCATGGTATCTTCCATTCTCTTACCTTTTGGGATATTGGATGCACCGTCAAAATACATATTCCATTTCATAGGGTCCACTTGAATAGAGAATATCACTTCATAAGGAAGTTCAGTATTAAAGGATGGTGTTTCTACATATGAGTTTTTTACAATGAAGTCTACCAAAGCCTCAACTTTAATCACTTTTTGAGGCCAGAACTGAATTTTGAACAGTTTTCAAATCACCACCCAACATAATAATACTCTAGTCAACATAGAATGATTGATGATATATTTTAGTGGGTTTTTAAAGGATATCCAATGGACCTTGTGGTGTTGTAGGAAGAGTCTCATAATTTCAACCATAAGGATTAACAAAATACAATTCTTCTCAATATCTAAATAACAATTCTCAATATTGATCATGGTTCAATATAGATTATATGCTCTATTTTTACTCCCAACATCATTTTTTCGGTTGATTAATGTGTCCAATAATAATTCCAAGGATGTCATGTAATAAATGAGTGATTTTCCCTCAGTAGGTGGAATTAAAACTGGTGGGTTGAAAAGATATTTCTTGAGACAATCAAATTTTTTCAGACAACCGGCAGTCCTCTATTAGGTTACCCCCTATTTCATCAAACCGGTAAAGGGGAAACACATTCCAGTGAAGTTTGGTATAAAGTGATAGATGTATCTAGGTGTTCACTTCAATCCCCTCATCATTTTGAGGTTTTGAGGATGTGACATATTCCAGATAAATGTTTTCTTCTCGGAATTAATTTCGATGTCGTGATGGAATACCATGAAGATATGAAACATTCCTATGGTCACCCCAAAATTTCATTTCAATGGATTCATCTTTATTCTTTGATATCATTTTTTTAAGATATTACCAAAATCATCGAGGTATAAATAATTATATAAAGGCTTAACAACCAAATAATCAATTTTTATTTTAGAAAAAATTCCAAAAATGGGATCATGCTGTGTTTTATATAAGTTTGATATGTATCCTTGTATTTATTCAAGACATAGGGAATCAATCGATTGTAGCAAACAACCCGGGAGCCTTGAAGGTGTTGGTTTTTTCATCTAATGGGACCATTAAGAATTTATTATACCCTCAATATCTATCCATGAAAGAGATGAATTTATATATATATATATATATGTTTCATTAATCAGTATCATAATGATTTAAATTGGGAAAATATCACTGGTAATGTGCTGGTTGAGATATCTAGAATTAATGTAGAACATAATTTGACATTATGCTTGCTTACCAGGACTATGTTGGATATATATTTTAGATAAAGGAATTCCCAAAGGAACATTTCTTTGATATTATTGTCTACGTCGACCTTAATGTTGGTGGCGTGAGTTGGGTGTGTCTTTATGGTTACATATTTTTTCCCCTGTGGGTTTTTGGAAAGCCTAGTTGGTAAGTGGACACATCCAAATTGTTTCCTAGAATTTTTTGTAATTCAAGTCAAACACATCCTGATGTTGTCCTGCAAAGTAATAATATCCATATTATTATTTAGAAATATTTTATGTACTAATCAATGTGTGTCGTGAGTCCTCCTATATACCTAGTTTTATTTTTAATGGTTCGAAAACGGTGGTAGAGACCTTTCCTTAAATTCTGAATGGGAATCCTGATGGTCTTCCTCTAATTCTTCATCCTCTTTATATTCATCTTCCTCATCTACCATACTCCACCAAGGAGTAGGTGATGAAGAGACTATTTTTTATTTAGGAGTGGAGTCAAAATTTTGATATTTTGATGGACAAGTTGTTTCCTTCAACACAACTAATGATGTGGTCTTTATTTGACACTCAGAAGGGTTGAAATGGTTTAGAGAAAGATTATTAATCTCCCAATGTGTAATAAAATATTTTCTTGACTAAGGTAATGTAAAATTGATCATTTGAGGTTCAGGGGATGGAATGAGGGAATTTTTACCCAAGAATTCATCAATAGGGGGAGAGTTAGTAATGTTTTCAGCACTTATAGGATAAGTTATCTTGATTGTTATCAGGGAGTTTGTTGAATATGATTCCAAATTTAGGACCATTCATTCGATATGATTGATGGGAAAAAAATATTCTTCACTCACCTAGTTTATGGGATTATCCGGGTTTATTTAAAAACGATTCTATGTAGTGACTCAGTTAACACTATCAGCCATTTATTGTTTACTATCCCTATAATATAATTCAAGGGAAATATATTATTATTCTAAAAATTCAAATGTGAAATCATCACCATACAATGTCCCAATTTTTCGATTAATATGATATTTGAGGCATTGGTGGAATGATTAGGAAACTATATCCTGTTAATGAAACCAAGGCATTTGTAGCATAATATTGTAATTTTTATCTCACTGAAAAAGTTGAAATTATGAGTCTAATAAGAGTCCCAAAAACCGATCCATGAGATTTATTTAACAAAGGTGATTTTCATTGGTATTTTCATAACCTTGTTGCCTTAGACCAGAGAGTAAAAATTGGCCTTTTTGTAAACCTGTTGAAGAAGTGTTTGGACATGAATGTGGTTTAATATTGATCAATTAATAATGACATTATAACGACCCATGCTTTACATGCATTGTTTATACTTAAAAATTGAAGCAAACTTATTACAGATATAACAAAACCACGAAAGGACCGTATAGGTATAGTGTCTTTAGAAACTGGGAAACATAAACAACTGGTTCATAAAGCATCTACTTTGCCTTCCATTTATTTCATCATATCTATAGTACGTTTTGGCATATCTTACTTAATAACCTTCTTCCCGACCTGGGGAAAGAAAGCATACAAAAGGGTGAGCTCAAATTCTCAGTAAGGGTAAACAAAAGAAATATCAATCACATCATATACATAAGCACATAAGTTTTATAAATCTTAACCTTCAAAAGAGATCTTAATTTCATAACATGGGATAAATCATGGCAGTGAAATGTAATCACAATAATCATAACTTAAAACATGAAACTGTGTGGCATACACACATAATCATAGAGAATCATTTCTTGTTAGTCAAGATTCATTGACAAGACTATCTTAGTGGACAAAGTCCCTTTCTGAACCGAGTCACCCTCGTTTCAGTCCTATTTCACTGAACCGGTATAACCTACCGTTCCAGCCATGTCTATCTCATGATATAAAAAATATTTACCCAATGCATTGGAGGGAGATATAGGTCCCACCCATCTCATAATGATACCATTCTTATGTTCTCCACAAAATCATAAACCATACATCATAGCATAACCCATGTAATAAAAATGGGATTCTTAAACAACATGACGTCATAAAACAATTCATATAAGATAAAGGAATTCATAAAAATATTTCCATCACAACATAATCAAATCTATGTAACAATAGGGATAGAAATAGAAACCTTTTATTATCTTAGATGGAAAATAATTTTTATAAAACACTTCAACTCCATTCTTGAGGAAAATATCCTTTCTTCTTTAAAAAAACATTTTTTCTTTCTTAACATGTCATACAACTTTAAACTAAAAGAAGTTGATTAAAAATAAACTTGAAAACTTGTAAAGGAATCTTATTGGAAATAATTTTTTAAAAATCCATTCATGCCGTGTAAGTTTAAAAAAACATTTTTCTCGTACTTTTGTCGGAAAAGTCAAAAAGTACCTCGTACGAAAAAATGACAAAAGATTCCTTTCATATCCTTTACTAAAAACTCACCGAAGGGTAAAAATGGATTTAAAAAATTGTAGGTGGATGTAAATAATATTACATATTGATGAAACATGTATGTGGATGATAAAATACACCCCAGTAAATTTCAAAGTATAAACAATCTCGGATAAAAATTGAGATTGCGAGATTTTCCCTTACCTTAGGTCCGACTTGCTTTGTAAGTGTCCAAACCTCCTGTATAATGATTTAAATAATGTTATTGACTTAATCCAGAATCATACTTATTTTTATGATATCATATATGGTCATATTTGTAGCTTCTTAGTAGTAATATTTCATTGCTACTTGTTATTCGGGTGTTTATAACTTTTTGTTCTTATGCGTGTTTTTGTCGAATAAATTCTTATTATTTTCTTTAGGTTATGTATACCTCATTTCCAGAATGGTATTAGTGTAATATATATCATATTCATTCATCCAATTCATTTATATAATCATTATGAAATGAATATCATGTAGAACGAGTCGCATCACATCGTGGAGACGGTATTCCGTACGTACGCACGAGTGATGATATCGTTCCTATGATCGTGGAATTGTATTGGAGTATATGTATACTATTTAAGAATCAATATAACTTTATAATATGCATATATGGTCATTATTTACACCATTATACCCATCCAAGTATGGTGGTGGGGGAAAATAGATTACACCACGGTGTGGAGACGGTATTCTGTACGTACGCACGCGCGGTGATTTCTTTTTCCGTAGGATGGATAGATGGTGAAATAGGGTTGTTTAATACTTATAATAACATATCAGTATATGGGTTATACTGAGGTTATTACTTCATAATGAAACAACTAAAGAAGAAGAAGTGGAAGAAGAAATAAAGATGAAAGAATTGGTAACGGACATTACCTCTTCTTTGAAGTGCTTCTTTGAGAACTTCTTTTAGGGCACTAAAATTGGTCTTTGAAGAAGACTAGAACCTCTAGGATGTCTCTAGAGAAGTGGAGAGGAGAAAGGGGCAGGGGTTGGCCGAGCTTGAAGGCTCCAAGTGGTGTGAGGAAGAGGGGGAGGAGGTGTCCTTTTATAAGGGAGGAGAGGGGCACCTTTGGAATAACAAAAACTATTATTTTATTATAAAGTCAATTTCGGTTTTAAATAGCTCCAAATGGATATATTTTGAAGCTAATGTGGGGATGGGTCTAAATCCTCTCATCCAATAGAATTTAGACAAGTTTAGGTTCCTATTTTAACCTTATCATTTAGATTTAACATTAAGTTATATAATTTTACTTTTACCGTGTCTTCTTGTGTTCTTACACTATAAGGTTAATAAACTTACTATAAGAAGCCAGAAGAACCCAAAATTGTTTATTATTAATATATATAACCTTATCTAAGTCATTTGGCCGATCCTTAGATTTTTAGGAATAAAATGACAATTAATAATATAATATTTGTTTTAAAAACTATTTTATGTCAATTTTGACACTATTTAGTAATTTATTTTTTTAAAAATCATAACAGAATGATAAGTTCGAGAAAAGTTAATTAAATCAATTCTAACATGTCATATTAACCTACAAAATTAGTGTTATTCATAAAAGGTCTCAAATTACATTTATTTTAGTGTTCATAACATCAATTATGTCAGTATTTCATTAATAAGATAATTACTGCATCATCATTGTGTCATAAATAAATTAAATTATTTAATGTTTAAAAATTACAAATAAAATACCATTATGTATAACATCTTGTTATATTTCTAATGAATATTTATAGTCGAATTTATCTTATGTATAACCCCATATTAAAAATGTTTTAGTTATTAAACTTTTATTTTAACTATTTTAACTATTCATTAAATAAAATAATATTAAATGTCATAATCTAATCCAAGTGGATCTAAATGTTCATATTATATTCATAAGGTTGTTTTTGGTCTAATTACACCTATCCAATAGAATTAGGACATGTGTTAGGGTAATAGTAATATCATATTCACCCTTAGTTACACTATTTACTATTAACCGCGGTAAAAAAAGTAAAAAGTTACTATTCACCAAAAAATTATTTTTATCTCATTGAACTACATTTTACTTACTGATATCAACCGTGTCTATCAGATTTTCGAAATTCCATTCACAGAAGCGGTAAAATTATGTTTTATGCAAAATTCAGTTTTTAACCTATCACTTAGTGGTTTCACTATTCATCAAAAATTGAATGTTTTCAGAAAAATAACAAAATTTCACCCTAGGATAATTTCGGTATTCCGAATCCAAAAATGAATTCCATTTTGAAAAATAAAATTCACAAAATTTCAAAAAGTGGTTATTACTATTCATAATGGCTAGTTTTAATAATCTTTTAATAGCATATCGTTGTTTAGTGAAACTCGGTATTGCGTACGACGCAAGCTATCGAGGGAGGTCGCGATTTCGTGTAAAGCAAGCCAAGAAAGTGTTGTGTAGAAAAAGATTCCTTTGATGATTTATATAACATAAAAGTCTCAGGTGTTACATTCTACCCCCTTAAAATGAATTTCTCCCTCGAAATTCGTCACTTTGTAACAAATAGATGAGGATACCTCTCCCTCATCATATCCCCAAGCTCCCATTTAGCTTCTTCTAATTGGTGGTTCCTCCATAAAACTTTCACCAATCGAGTGGTCTTGTTTCGTAGGACTTTTTCTCTACGATCCAGAATCTCTATCGGTTGTTCTTCATAAGAAAGATCTTGCTCCAGCGGTACAACTTCTGAGCTGAGAACATGTGAAGGATCAGGTATGTACTTTCTCAGGAGAGATACATGGAACACATCGTGAACTTGAGAGAGATTTGGTGGAAGCGCCAATCGGTAAGCTACCTTCCCAACATGATCAAGTATTTCGAAAGGACCGATATATCTAGGGCTCAACTTTCCCTTCTTTCCAAATCTCATAACCCTCTTCTAGGGAGATATTCGTAAGAACACTTTATCACCCACTTCAAACTCTAGGTATTTTCTTCGGCTGTCGGTATAACTTTTCTGTCAACTCTGAGCTGCTCTAATGTGTTGTTGAATAGATCTGACCTTTTCTGCCATTTCATCAACGAGATCAGGTCCTAGTAGCTTTCTTTCCCCAACTTCATCCCAACAAGTTGGAGTCCTGCATTTCTTTCCATAGAGAGCTTCATAAGGAGCCATCTGAATACTGGAGTAAAAGATATTATTATAAGAAAATTCCACCAAAGGTAGGTGTTGATCCCAAACTCCTTTGAAATCCATAGAGCAAGCTCTCAACATATCTTCTAGGGTTTGAATTGTTCTTTCAGACTGACCGTCTGTCTGAGGATGATAAGCAGTGCTGAAACTCAACTATGTATCCAGAGTATGCTGAAGACTTCGCCAGAACATCGAGGTAAATCTCGGATCCCGATCAGATATAATAGAAAGTGGTACTCCATGCAATCTTACCACTTGCTTTACATATATCCTGGAAAGCTGATCCAGAGAGAAATCCTCTCTAATAGCAATGAAGTGTGCAGACTTTGTAAGACGATCAACTATGACCCAGATAGCATTATTGCCTTTGGATGTTTTAGGAAGTCCTGTGACAAAGTCCATAGTGATGTTTTCCCATTTCCATTCGGGTATGGGTAATGGTTGTAACATCCCCTTAGACTTCTGTCTCTCAGCTTTAACTTGTTGACAAACCAAGCATCGAGAGACATATTCAGCAACATCTCTTTTCATACCATCCCACCAGAAGTACTCTTTCAGGTCCCTATACATCTTCGTGCTTCCAGGATGAATAGAGAATGAAGAACTATGAGCCTCATCCAACAGCTCCTTCTTTAATTCGGGGATGGGAGGAACTCAAACCCGATTCCTGAACTTTATTATCCCATCACAATCAAGGTTGAACTCAGGAACATTTCTCACCTTCTTTTGAAACTCGACATCTTCTTTCTGTGCCTCTTTAATCTTCACATGTATTGATGGTTGAACATTCATTTGAGAAAGATAATATTTTTCCCCTTCCATTATAATTCCAAGATCCATCCTTTGTAAATCCATAAATATTGGATCTTTTGTGTTCCTCATCATGGATAAACTAGCATGGTCTTGTCGACTTAATGCATCTACCACCATGTTTTCTTTCCCAGGGTGGTAATGGATTGAGCAGTCGTAATCCTTAATCAGCTCCAACCATCTTCTTTGACGCATATTCAGCTCCTTTTGTGTGAAAATATACTTTAAACTTTTATGATCAGTATAAATATCACACCTTTCACCATAAAGGTAATGCCTCCAAATCTTTAATGCAAAGATTACCGCAGATAACTCCAAATCATGTGTTGGGTAATTTTGCTCATGGATTTTCAACTGTCGTGAGGCATAAGCTATCACCATATCATTTTTCATAAGAACACACCCTAATCCCTTCTTGGATGCATCACTATAGATCACAAAACTTTCTCCACTACAAGGCAGTGTGAGCACAGGTGCACTGTATAACCTTCTTTTCAACTCCTTTAAATTCTCTTCACATTCTTCTGTCCAGACAAACTTAACTCCTTTCTGAGTCAACTTGGTGAGTGGATTAGATAATCGTGAAAAATATTTCACAAAACGTCGATAATATCCAGCCAAACCAAGAAAACTTCGGATCTCAGTTACTGTTTTTGGTCTCGATCATCTTTCAATAACCTCTGTTTTTGCTGGATCCACAGATATCCCATCTTTTGAGATTATGTGACCCAAAAATGCAACTTTTTGAAGCCAAAATTCACACTTGGTAAATTTGGCATAAAGCTTCTCCTTTCTCAGGGTCTTCAATATAATTCTCAAGTGATCTTCATGTTCTTCCTTACTCTCTGAATAGACAAGAATATCATCTATAAAGACTACCACAAATTGATCAAGATAGTTTCTAAAGACTCTATTCATCAGATCCATGAAGATAGCAGGGGAATTAGTAAGACCAAATGGCATCACTATAAATTCATAGTGTCCATAACTTGTACGGAAAGCCATATTTGGTATATCCTCCCTTTTGACCCTTAATTGATGATACCCTGAATGAAGATCAATCTTTAAAAAGTATTGAGCTCTACGTAGTTGGTCAAATAGGTCATCAATGTGTGGGAGAGGATATTTGTTCTTGATAGTTATCTTGTTAAGTTCTCGATAATCAATGTAGAGTCTCATTGATCCATCTTTCTTCTTAACAAATAGAATAGGTGCTCCCCAAGGTGACGCACTAGGGCGTATGAATCCCTTATCAAGATTCTCTTGCAGTTGCTTCTTCAATTCCGGCAACTCAATTGGGGCCATTCTATAAGGTGTCTTTGAAATAGGCAAAGCACCCGGTACGAGTTCTATTGAAAACTCAACTTCACGATTTGGTGTAAGTCCCGGTAATTCCTCCGGAAAGACATCATAAAACTCCCGTACAATGGGCATATTCTTAATCGTGAGTTTCTCACCAACCATTTGAGATAAATAACCTTAATTTAGTGGAATCAAGTCCCATAAGATAGAAGAAATTTCCACTGGAAGGTTATGTTCATCCTTGCATTGATAGACGATCATAGATTGATCTGGAATATGAAATGTGACTTCCCTTCTTTGGAAATTGATATGATCTCCATATAAAGAAATACAATCCATGCCAAGAATCACATCAAATTCCACTATAGGAAGGATCACTAGATTTGCAGGAAGCACTTTCCCACAAACATCGATCAGAGAAGAATTATAAACTTTTATTGCGACTGTTGTGCCATTAGGTGTTGTCACAGCTAACTCAACATCGAATTGTTGAGGTAATACAGTGATACCCTTAGAAAATTCTTCAGAAATAAAAGATTGGGTGGATCCAGAATCAAATAAAACTTTTTCTACTTTAGAGTGGATGGTATGTGTACCTTTCACCACATCGTTATCGTACTCCACATTGCTGATAGAAATTGCATGTGACTTTCCTTTGTCTTTAGCCTTGAGTGTTTGTTGACGTCGACCATCATCATCAACCCTTGCATTAGGGCATTTATTAGCATAATTCCCCATCTCCTTGCACTTGAAACATTGAAGTGTAGTAGGTTCATTCTGTGTATCCCTTCCTTTGTTTGCATCATTAGACATCTTCTTCCCATCATCGCGGCATTCAAATGCCCGATGACCTTCCTTTCGACATTTGAGACATTTACTTGTTCCTTTAGGACAACTCCCTCCATGTTTCTTTCCACACTTTGAGCATAAGGGAAAGCTTATCTTCTTTTCAGTGTGATCTTTAGATTTTCCTTTGAATTCCATTTTCCTCTTCTTATCAAACCCATATGACTGATGGGTTACTCCAATCTCCATTTCGACTTTGAGAGCACATCGAACGATTTCCTTGTATCTATTGAAGTCCCTTATGGCTAATTCCCTTCGAAGACTTGTTTTTAAGCCACTAAAGAATTGATTGATCTTACTCTGAGGTTGGATAATAATACCAGAAGCGTACCTTGCAAGTCTTGTAAAATTTGCTTCATAGGTACCAACAGATTCATCATCCTTTTGAATTAGTTCAAGAAACTCTTTCTCCATCTTTGTTTGGAGAATACGAGGGAAGTACTTATTGAAAAATAAGTTCTTGAACTCGTCCCATTCCATGGACTCAATTTCATCCCTTTGCCTCGTATTCTTAATAAGATTCCACCATTGATCAGCATCTCCTTCCAAAACGATACACTGCTAGGATGACTTTATCATGTACAGAACATTGAAGAACTGAAAATATCTTTTCTGTAGTACTAATCCATTGTTCAGCAACTAATGGATCAGTAGACCCGCTGAAAGAAGGTGGACGCTGTCTCATGAAGGATTCAAAAGAATGTTGCTCCTTCCTTTGCTCGTTTTGAAGTCCTGCATGATTCATAGCTTGAGAAAGTTGTGTGAGCATGGCTGCAAGATTTTTCATTCCAGCTCCCATAACGTTTGGTTGCTCAGGGGGACAATCATTGCATTGGCCGTCGCATTCCACATTAACACGGTTCCTTCGGGTTCCAGCCATTGACTAAAACCAAGAAGAATAGTGTGAGCAACACTAATTATAATAGGAAAACCACATACTCAAGAATAAAAATTCACACTTAAGGTCTTATCCTAGGTTATTCCTGGCCATTTATAAAACAGTAATATTGTGTTCTATGCTTAGACTTATCCTAAGGATTCTTACTAAGGCTTTTAAATCCTAGTTTCCAAAGGTTGACTATACCTTTCCTCTGATACCAACTATAATGACCCATGCTTTACATACATTGTTTATACTTCAAAATTGAAGAAAACCTATTATAACATATAAAAAAACCAAGAAAGGACTGTATAGGTATAGTGTCTTCAGAAACTGGGAAACATAAAAAACTGGTTCATAAAGCATCTACTTTGCCTCCCATTTATTTCATCATATCTATAGTCCGTTTTGGAATATCTTACTTAATAACCTTCTTCCCGACCTGGGGAAAGAAAACATACAAAAGGGTAAGCTCAAATGCTCAGTAAGGGTAAACAAAAGAAATATCAATCACATCATATACATAAGCACATAACTTTTGGAAATCTTAACCTTCAAAAGAGATCTTAATTTCATAACATGGGATAAATAATGGTAGTGAAATGTAATCACAATAATCATAACTTAAAACATGAACCTTTTTGGAATACACACATAATCATAGAGAATCATTTCTTGGTAGTCAATATTCATTTCCAAGACTATCTTAGTGGACAAAGTCCCTTTCTGAACCGAGTCACCCTCGTTTTAGTCTTGTTTCACTGAACCGGTATAACCTACTGTTCCATCCATTTCTATCTCATGAGATATAAAATCTTTACCCAATGCATTGGAGGGAGATATAGGTCCAACCCATCTCATAATGATACCATTATTATGTGTGCCACAAAATCATAAACCATACATCATAGCATAACCCATGTAATAAAAATGGGATTCCTAAACAACATGACATCATAAAACAATTCATATAAGATAAAGGAATTCATAAAAATATTTCCATCACAACATAATCAAATCTATGTAACAATAGGGATAGAAACAGAACCCTTTATTATCATAGATGGAAAATAATTTTGATAAAACACTTGAACTCCATTCTTGAGGAAAATATCCTTTCTTCTTTAAAAAAACATTTTTCCTTTCTTAACATGTCGTACAACTTTAAACTAAAATAAGTTGATTAAAAATAAAGTTGAAAACTTGTAAAGTAAGCTTCTTGGAAATAATTTTTTAAAAATCCATTCATGCCGTATAAGTTTAAAAAAACATTCTTCTTGTACTTTTGTCGGAAAAGTCAAAAAGTACCTCGTACGAAAAAATGACAAAATATTCCTTTCATATCCTTTACTAAAAACTCAACGAAGGGTAAAAATGGATTTAAACAATTTTAGGTGGATGTAAATAATATTACATATTGATGAAACATGTATGTGGATGATAAAATACACCCCAGTAAATTTCAAAGTATAAACAATCTCGGATAAAAATTGAGATTGCGAGATTTTCCCTTACCTTAGGTCCGACTTGCTTTGTAAGTGTCCGAACCTCCTGTATAATGATTTAAATAATGTTATTGACTTAATCCAGAATCATACTTATTTTTAGGATATCATATATGGTCATATTCTTAGCTTCTTAGTAGTAATATTTCATTGCTACTTGTTATTCGGGTGTTTATAACTTTTTGTTCTTATGCGTGTTTTGTCGAATAAATTCTTATTATTTTCTTTAGGTTATATATACCTCATTTACATAATGGTATTAGTGTAATATATATCATATTCATTCATTCAATTCATTTATATAATCATTATGAAATGAAGATCATGTAGAACGAGTCGCATCACATCATTGAGACGGTATTCTGTACGTACGCACGACTGATGATATCATTCCTATGATCGTGGAATTGTATTGGAGTATATGTATACTATTTTAAAATCAATATCACTTTATAATAGTCATATATTGTCATTATTTACACCATTATACCCATCCAAGTAAGGTGGTGGTGGAAAATAGATTACACCACGGCGTGGAGACGGTATTCCGTACGTACGCACGCTCGGTGATTTCTTTTTCCGTAGGATGGATAGATGGTTACATAGGGTTGTTTCATACTTATAATAACATATCAGTATATGGGTGATACTGATGTTATTACTTCATAATGAAACAACTAAAGAAGAAGAAGTGAAATAAGAAATAAAGATGAAAGAATTGGTAACGAACATTACCTCTTCTTTGAAGTGATTCTTTGAGACCTTCTTTTAGGGCACTAAAATTGGTCTTTGAAGAAGACCAGAACCTCTAGTAATGTCTCTAGGGAAGTGGAGAGGAGAATGTGGCAGGGTTTGGCCGAGCTTGAGGGCTCCAAGTGGTGTGAGGAGGAGGGGGAGGAGGTGTCCTTTTATAAGGGAGGAGAGGGGCACCTTTGGAATAACTAAAACTATTATTTTATTATAAAGTCAAGTTCGGTTTTAAATAGCTCAAAATTGATATATTTCGAAGCTAATGTGGGGATGGGTCGAAATACTCTCATCCAATAGAATTTAGACATGTTTAGGTTCCTATTTTAACCTTATCATTTAGATTTAACATTGAGTTAAATAATTTTACTTTTACCGTGTCTTCTTGTGTTCTTACACTATAAGGTTAATAAAATTACTATAAGAAGACAAAAGAACCCCAAATTGTTTATTATTAATATATATAACCTTATCTAAGTCATTTGGCCGAACCTTAGATTTTTAGGAATAAAATAACAATTAATAATATAATATTTGTTTTAAAAACTATTTTATGTCAATTTTGACACTATTTAGTAATTGATTTTTGTAAAACTCATAACAGAATGATAAGTTCGAAAAAAGTTAATTAAATCAATAATAACATGTCATTATAACCTATAAAATTAGTGGGATGCATAAAAAGTCTCAAATTACATTTATTTTGGTGTTTATAACATCAATTATGTCAATATTTCATTAATAAGATAATTACTGCATCATCATTGTGTCATAAATAAATAAAATTATTTAATGTTTAAAAATTAAAAATAAAATACCATTATGTAAGAAATATTTTTATATTTCTAATGAATATTTATAGTCGAATTTATCTTATGTATAACCCCATATTAAAAATGTTTTAGTTATTAAACTTTGATTTTAACTATTTTAACTATTCATTAAATAAAATAATATTAAATGTCATAATCTAATCCAAGTGGACCTAAATTGTCATATTATATTCATAAGGTTGTTTTTGGTCGAATTACACATATCCAATAGAATTAGGACATGTGTTAGGGTAATAGTAATATCATATTCACCCTTAGTTACCTTATTTACTATTAACCGCAGTAAAAAAAGTAAAAAGTTACTATTCACCAAAAAATTAATTTTATCTCATTGAACCACATTTTACTTACTGATATCAACTGTGTCTGTCGGATTTTCAAAATTCCATTCACATAAGCGGTAAAATTAAGTTTTATGCAAAATTCAGTTTTTAACCTATCACTTAGTGGTTTCATTATTCATCAAAAATTGAAAGTTTTCAAAAAAATACCAAAATTTCACCCTAGGATAATTTCGGTATTCCGAATCCAAAAATGAATTCCATTTTGAAAAATAAAATTCACAAAATTTCAAAAAGTGGTCATTACTATTCATAATGGCTAGTTTTAATAATATTTTAATAGCTTATCGTTGTTTAGTGAAACTCAGTATTGCGTACGACGCAATCTATCAAGAAATGTCGCAATTTCGTGTAAAGCAAGCCAAGCAAGTGTTGTGTAGAAAAATATTCCTTTGATGATTTATATAACATAAAAGTCTCGGGTGTTACAGACATCCTATCAGATATCAATTTCATATATCCTTCTAGACACATACAGGGCTCGACATGTCCCTACATGAAAACACCTTTATCTTGTTCTGTGAAAGAGATGATCAGGTGGAAATATTCAAGATCAATCTCCACATGATATATTTCAGCAGTTATAACTTCATCTTCAAACTCACGAGGGCATAAAAAAGCAATTATTAGTGCTTCAGAAAGGTTTTTTGATAGAATTAGACAATCCTAGATCAAAAGTTTTTTTGGAACCAGAGACAATTTATTTAGAATATAATACTAATCAGATAATGGTTTGCGATTGACTTCATGAGGATGTATTTCATAGGTTTATTAGGAACTGAATCAGGTGAAATGGGTAGATTGACCTTTTGAACATGAGTTTAAGTCACTCCTATCCTTGGTGGTTTAGGTCAAACATGTCTTCCAGCTTATTAAATTTGATATAAAAATGGATCTCCCTCTCATCAATATTCTAGAACGATCAGGCATTGAATAAATTTTCAATATGTGTAGGAAATTTCCTACTCTTACTGGGTTTATTGGAGGCCTATCCTAAAAATTTTGGCATCATAGACAGTCTAAGAAAGGACATGGCTAGAGTATTGATTTTTTCCATGACCACATCTTCCAATGTATCCTCACAACTTGTGGCATGTTTTCATGAATCCCCAACTAGATACAGGTAACATAGGTTCACATATGTATTCATCATTAGATAACTAATCCATTAAATTAATGACATTTTTGGACTCAAAGGTCAATTATTTGTCTGATGACAACACCGTCTAGCTTGTCGACTCTTGTGTTATCATTTCATGGGGTGGTAGCAGTTCTTATGGTACTAAAGGCTTGAAGTATGATTAATTCAAATACAATTTTTTTTAATTTGACAATGTTCATATTTTTATGTTTTTTCCCTTGTAGAAATGATTTTTTTTTTGAATATTGGCCTTTAGAGTACTGTGGTGTTGACAGAGTTTTTTGTTCTGTAGAGGAAGGGGTCAAGGGAATTTTTGGATTTTGTAACTATCCTCAGATGATAAAATGATTCTGATTGATTATTTCCATAAAAATCCAATAACTAAAACAATATGTATTAATATTTGTAACACCCTTCCATTCACCCTCTTCCTCTGGATTGGTGATAGAAACACACAATACCTTCATATGTGGTATTCCAAGACTCACTTTCTTATAGTCCACCATTGTTTGTAGGATGTGTTGGAAAAATAATAATTTTTCTATATTGTGCCCCAATTTTTGGTAACAAGGGCATCAATTTGGGAAATCATCGAGACCATCTTGATTAGGCCACTTATTCTTCGTCAAACTAAGAATTTTGATCTGGAATGCTATGATGAATTAGTTAAGTACTTTCTCAAATAGGAATTATTAAAAAAACAATTATTTTTTCAAACTAGTTTTTTCTACACTCCTTTCACTCATCCTTATGATATATTAGTTTCTGTTGATTATTAGGAGGTGGTACCGCATGATATGGTGTGGAATTTATAGGAGGAACTGATATAGGGGTTGGCTTAAAAATTATAGTGGTAGCCTTTTATTTTGTTGTTCTCTTCCCATTAGCTGATCGATTTATTCATGACATAGAGTTGAATCAAAAGACGGAATAATAAAATAATTGGTAAACTATGGTGAGATGATGAAAGCCACCTGTGTATTTAAAAAGTATGAGTTGTGTGTGTAAATCAACCTGAATATTCCCTATAAAGATGGATAAAATATATTCTTGAGAATGTTTTAGGTTTAGGGAGTATTTCAATCCCGTACACTGAGAAATAAAATCCATGACTCTCACATTATCCCACTTTTTTCAATTTTAACCATCAAGGACTATCATCATCTATAATGCTGAGCTGAGTCGAAAGAGAAAAATTCGATCGAGATCTTCCAGTCCCATTATTTACTAAGCCTACAAACTATTGTATCACATGGAGGTTTTCCCTTTCAGGTTTTTCACAATGCTCTTCTATTTCACTACTTCTTATTGTGTGGGAGTTCCCATCCTGGGACACTGTGGGACATGAAATATGTGAAATGATGTCATGGTCCCCCATTCCATTAGAAATTCCAAATCTAGTATTCATAATGTTGGGTGTGGAAGGGATTAGATATACCCATATAGGGTAAGGCTTCATTTTTGGATGTGTCGGTGCACACCATTCCTCAATATCTTATAGATTAGCATCCAATGAATCAATAGAATTGATAATCCCATGGGGTGTTCTGGTAGAATTGGATATTGAATAGGAGAAAAAATAGGTAGTCTCATTTATGGAATCCCTATTTGTACACAAAGTTGGAATCATGTAGGATCTTTTCCGGGAGAATGTTTCTAACCTATCCCTGGTTGTGTATCTAAGGGAGGTAACTCATGATATATTATTTTCATGGAATGAAAATATATTTGCCTTTAGTCCCCCAGGTTTATTAGATGTTCTAGACTCATGTTTTTTTGGGAGAACTGTCTTGCTTTAGATACACCAGTTGGGAGTGAGAGTTTAGTCTCTCCATATAAAACATATCTCATAGGGTTGTTCCATCAGAGTAGTAAAATTGTGAGTTTTCTCAACTACTTTATTTGTTTCTCCTTCTAATCTAATCATTACATAATTGTATGTATTTTAACATATTTGCAGTGTGTTTTGGTATTACTTTAATGTTACCTTTTATTTTCTAGATGATCTTTGATTATGTAGTAGTAGTGCAGTTGAGGGAATCACCAAATTCATATAAAGCCTCTGGTTTTTGGTAGATACACCTTCTTAAAAAAATTATTGGACTATATTAAACAATAACCTCCTCTTTTTAGTCATCTCTATCATCCCCGTGTTCTATATATTCTATCAGAGTAGGGAAAACAACATTCACTGATGTGTAATAAGTTGTAGGAATTTCACTAGCCTCCTTGATATATTGATTTTTTTGTTCTATCCATGAGGCCTCATACTATCCTTCAATGGTCCTCTTGTAATAATTAGATGAATAGTTATCCAAATATAATCTGAAAAAAATCATGTGCATTCAAAGGGTGGAAACTGGGTCACAAGTTAGGACAACCTGGGAGGGTCCATTTTGTGGTTCTCCCCATAAATGGTAAAAGACCAACTTATATTTAGGATAAGGGTGGCATAAAATATTTGGTATCCCAATGGAATTGGGATACTCTTATTCCATTATTACATCCTTTTTACTAGGTTTTTCAACCTTAATTGTTTTTTCAAAATATCCCCTACTGTATGGGCTGGGTTTCTTCTGGATTCCCTTGAGTGCCACTGTCGTTACTACTCTCTTGATTTTTTGAAGTTTTGTCAAACAAGAAATGGATTCATTAAATGATTTTTTCATTAGAATACTTCTTCCAAATATATTGTATATTCATGATTATTATCCTATCTTAAGTTGTTGGATTGATTAAAATTCCCATATTCTTGTTGTAGGACTCTTTCGATGGATCGTGCTCTCCTGTCTTGGTATCTTCTAGAGTTATTAATAGACGGTTTTTACTAAGAATTCAACATGTGGAATTCAAGTTCCATTTGTTAAGATAGTTAGAACCTATTAAAATTCATGATGTATATTTTATAATTATTTAATTGTTTTAGAGACAGGTTAAATATGATGACCTAGGTTCTCCAATATTCTGATATAATCACCAGAATTGGGTCTCATCGATCAACCAATACAACTCTTTTAGCACATCGAGACATGAATGTTGGGGGGATCCTCGATGTTTTCCTAATTTATAGTTTCATGCAGTTATGAGGCTTTCCAAATTGATATGATGGTGTATCCCTTATATTACTTTAATGGGGAATAGATATTTTCTATATGGTCATACTTTTGTTTCTATGAAAACGAGTTGTCCACATATTTAGGTGAATTTCTTGAACAAAATCTTTTAATAATGCCTCTAGAATTCTATATTGTGGAGTGGATAAAGGCCATAACATGACTAGTATATTGTCCTTAGTCAACTATCTCCTCATGATAAATATGTAGTCCTGATCTTTTTCATGAGGATCCTTAACTTGATCCAACCAATTTAAATGTTTCCCCATATATTTATTTTATGAAATGGGATTGGTAGAGATTTCCTATACCATATTGGAAATAATATGATCTATGGGTGGTGTGGAGAATGAAAATTGTCTTGGGTTGTCTTCTAGTTGTAAAAGGATATCACTTTCCATGACAAGGCATCATTAATTATTGGCCTGTTTTCCCAAATTACCTCATAATAGTATTTATTTCTCAAAATTAATTACTAAAATGGTAGTCCACCTAGATGAAATGAAACTTCACTATAGTGACGAACTTCACAAGTGTTTCATAGTTCCTTGAAACATGTTTTCTAGTTTGAAGAATCACTATTTCTAAGAAGTTTACATTGAATATATTCATGGAACTGGAAACATCCAAGAGTTGTTTATCAAAAGGGGAAATACCTTCCAAATTCAGAAGTTCGTTATGTTTGAACTTTATGATACATAGGAATGTACATTGGTAGAGAGGATGGGAGTTCAATATCATCGCAAACTTTTGGGGGGAATTATTTTCTACTTTGGGAATCTCTTTGTAAATTTAAGATATTTTCTTGAATCCTTATTAATTCCCCATCTGTAACATATTCTTCCCTTGGAATTTAAAATCACTTATTAACTTGTCTAAAAATTAGAATCATCAGTATGTATTCACAATTCATCATTAATGGAGATATATATATATGTATTTTATATTCCCTATCAATGGAATCATCTCGTATACGTTTTAAATATTCTTTTAATCATCTTTATGATGATACTGGTTCTTAATCCACTTTGTGGGGCACTTTGGAATTTTTTGTCTTATCTGGAGAAGAAGGTTTGTTTTGATATTAGGATCGTACCCATTTAATGGGTTACCAACATATCCTTGTAAAAGGAATCAGAACCCTCGTATTTCATTGTCACTTAATGGGACACATCATACCTTTTTAGTTCATCTGATAAGGACCTAGCCATACAGTTTAATTTCATTTATATGGACATCTAAGTGAATGGTGATTAATCAATGTTTGGTGTGGGAATTATGCTGAAACATCCCAATGAACATGGAAATGATATGGGATTCTATGTTAGATTAGACCTTGTTGAGAATATGGACCAAAAAGAACATGGTTAATTTGAAATTTTGTGTTTGAACATCAAGGAGGCTTCTTACGTATCCCATGTGTATGATAATCAAATCCCTTGTAGTTTGATAAGTCTCATAAGAGAGTATAGTACTTTGAGAGAAATGAGTTTGGGATTTATTCTTAAAAATGATACATTAATGATTTAGAGGGTTAATTTGGGGCTAGTTCCTAAGGAGGATTCCCAGTTTCAGGGAATTAGGGGTTGGATTCCTGAACAGGATATCCAGTGAGGTCGGGCCCTGATAAGGTTTCTTATGTATCCCGAGTATGGTGGGTATCAGAGTTCTTGTAGTTTATTCAATGAATATTTGTGCACATGTCGTAATGATCATGAATCTATATTCCCATGTTATTCATGCTCAGTGTGAGAAACAAGAGAATGTAAAATATTCAAAAAAGACACATACACTTTTCCTCCTCCGCTGGCGGAGGAAGACAAGGGTAAGGAGACAATCCCTTCCTCTTTTCTCTTCACACTGGACAATGTTCCAATGAAAGGAATAAGGGATGAAGGTTAGGGGATTACACCAGGATGGCTTCCCATGGTGGAAAAGATAAATAGGAGAGGTGAAGGGTAACAAAAGTCCATGTGACCATCTCTCCTCTAGTCTTTGGCATGGAAGAAAAGATGAGGATCAATGAAGCTACATCCTGTAAGAATATCTAGGGGCTTATGCTAGGATGGTTTACCTAAAATTGATCTTGTCATGGGATGGAGACTTCTCCTTTGAACGCATATAAAATAAAATATGAACCATTCCATCCATACTAGAGACCTGAGGTTCTAGGTCTACTCATTGAGAAGGGGGATGCCAGGACCCAAACCCTCCTCTAAATCAGGAACTTCCCATCATTGTTCTAGGGAGATAGGTCCACGTGACTGCTGATATAAAAACACACATACACTCTATGAATCCTAACCATATTGTGAAACAAATGTGGGAAACCACTGACTGTGGATGTAAAAAACCAAATAAGAGATACTCTGATGTGCCTTTCCCAAATATTTGATGATTCATGAGGTTTTGGTGGAGGCTTCAACTTAGTTCATTTTGGTTGAGAGATCCAAGGAAATAGATACCCTTCCATGATTGGATTTGAAGAGGGAACATAAGTTGGTATAGAGGATCTATACCATGTAATTCCATGTTGGTTCCTCACACAAGTGTTCCATGTAGGTACCCCGCTTTGATTCACTACACATCTGTACCACACAGGTGTGGCACACAGGTGTGCTATGCAGGTCTTCCGCACAGGTGTGCCACACAGCTGTTTCACATAGGTGGGTATGATGACTGAAGAATATATTTCTTATATGGTAACCAAACCAATGTAAAAATTATTAAAGGATTTCAAATCATGATTATCCCATTTAATTATCTATTCTCTCGTATATTAGAGAGCTACATAGGACAATTTAAGGGATCTGTGCCAAATAGCTATTCAATGGGAGCTTGAAAATGTCTTTTAACTATTTTCAGTAAGAGAAATGGGAAGCCCAATGGTCCTATTTATAGGAATGGATGGGGGTGGGTCAAAGGGATGGTGCTCATGAAGGTCCTCCATGTAGCTTCTTCGTGAAGGTATGTTGTGTAGGGGTAGAGAAAATATTTTGTCGCATTGATTTTCCGCGCAGGTTTAACGCATAGTTCTGCCGCGTAGTCCTGTCACGTAGCTCTTTGGAGGGTTTTTCTTCCTTTTGAATTCTTCAAAACATTTCCTTGGGATTTTGAAATATCCGGGGCAGTCTTCATAGTCTTTTTTTCATTCATAAGTGTTGTCATCAAATACCCCCTCAGGATTGGATCCAATTAGAAATAGGGTTGAGTGCTGGGGTAAAATAAATGGGAAAAGACTATGGGTTAATTGCTGGACAACACAAGTTTTCCACAGAGCTACATTGTGTAGGTATTCCACGTAGTTTTGTCACATAGCTCCATGGTTTTATATAAGTAGGTTCAATCCTTTGCACTTTTCTTCCCTCGTGCCTCTAAATTTTCCAACTATTGTTGTGTAGCTCTTTCATCTAGACTTAACGTGTTGTTCTCTCACATCGTCTCCTTGAAATTTTATCAAGGTGATACTACATTGGTGATGGTTCTATGCAGAATTAATTCGTCAAAGGAGTTGTGTGAGGATTATTTTTGAAGAACTTACATGATAGACCTCATCAGAGGACCTATGCGAACAGCTTCCTTTGCAAAAAATTGTTTATTTCCTTTTCCTATAAGTTGAAATTTAAGTCAAAATACCAACCTAATAGGGGATGTTTGGTAATTATTTTTCATGAAAATGAATCATTTGATAACCTCCAATGTAGAAACCAATGCTTTTCAAAATGAAATGACGAATATTGTCAAACATGACTATTATGATGTTGTTGAATGTACTCTTCCTGGGGCATGGAAGGGTTTAATTCCATATCAATGTGAATATAAAAAAATTACTTACATACCCCTAGATGGGAAGGGGGTTTTAAAATATTCCCATATTCCATATATTAAGAACCACTTTCCATATAATTGGTTCTTTCAATACTCTAATTGTAACTGCTTGAATATTAATGAAAGGGGGTTCCAGTACAAGAAGGAATAATCCATGTTGGTCGTATCACGCATCACAGTGGTTGTACTCCAGATATGAAGGATAATGTTGTAGATACATGGACACATTTCAATGATTCAACTTTTCAAGATTCTCGGACAGATCAGTCTAACAGTTGGAAGGAAGACTGGGATCTTCGTTCTAGAGGAGGTGTAAAACCTAAATGAATGTGGGAATTTTGAGTGCGCTGGATAGGTGTAGAATTCAATAAAGAGTTATCATATTTTTATATTTATGAAGATGTCTTAATGGGATAATCTTATGTTGATAAAATTGATTTTATTCTTGAATTACTGAGTTGATGGAGTTCACAGACGAATTTGTTCCACTTGACGCATGGTGAAGTTTCGATTAGTTTTTGGGATGTTTACCAATTATCTAGGGTTCCCATTCTCGAGGAAATGTATGATGATTTTACTCCACCGATTACAACATGAGGTAATGTTACCCGAACATCATCATTGGATCATAATCTATACAAAATAGAAAATAAATTACCAAAGGATAAGAAATATATTAATTCCAGGGTGTTGATGGAAGCCTTTTTAGAACCAAAAACAAATAAAGGTCCCACCTGTGGATTTCCTACTGTTTGTCCTTCTACGGATAACTGGGGTAGCTTAGGCACATATTTCCCTACATTAGAGAATGGTGACTATATGAACTGGGGATAAAAATTAAAGTCTGATATTGATGAAATGATATACTTAGATATTTTCCTTGGCATGTGGCTTAACATTTACTTGCTTTTAGTTAATGAGTCAAGAGGCGGTGTAAGGCTTGGAACTTTTGTCATCACATATAAATTAGTAATGGGGGTGTATATTGGTGTATCAACTTTTGTATAGAATTGAATTGACTATTCTATACTACATTTATATAATGGGAATTCTACATTTAGAATTTCATGGCCATTCCAAGTGTTGTGCGGCTGGATTGCAGCACACATTTCTTCATACTCAGTGTTGAACTCAGTTTGAGTTCCAAATGGTCAATTCAACCCATTTTTACAGAATTGTTTGGGTATTTAGCCTCAAAATTTGAGACCTGATATAGTGATAAAGGCATTGAATGTATCAGGAGAATTCAGCTTCTTTCCATTTGGTAACCAACCAACTAGAACATTTATTGATGATTGTAAAGAAAATATTTATGAGATGAGGTATTATATGATGTCATTCAGGGATGGTGTATTATCAACCAGGATTGATGGTGAACTTATCTATGAGGACTACGTCCCTTATAGGTTTTCCCATCAGTTTAGATGTCTCTGAAAACCAAACACTTTTCCGACAACTTATGTTAGACCTGAGAAACACCCAGTGGTAGCGAGACAATTATGGATTCTAATGGCTTTAGAGGCATCCAAATTGTCGATTACTTTACCTCCACCATATGCATCAATCAGAATGGAATCTAGATATGAAAAGGCTTGGGATTATTTATATCCTCAAGGGGATTTGATGAAATGAATATATCAAGTGGCATCTACAATGACTATTGTGTGTAGAAATCGTGGTAAGAAGTCTAAGGCCAGAGATGATGTAGATGTTTCAGAGCTTTTAGAGCCTTCAAAATGCCTTTGCATGAGGTATACCCGGAAGACCAGGGCTAGAGACACAATACCTCTAATGCCAAGGTGATCCGGTCACCGTCATCTAACAGAAATTTATATTCCATCTGTTGAACTCTCTGAAGAAGAAATTAGGCCTGAAGAGGCTCACCAGTTAGAAGGTTTTGAATCTCCTCCACAATCAACCATACCGATATTTAATTATGTGCGACCTTCTACCATTAATCATTGGGAGAGTGTGACCCGTGATTTAAGGATGCATGGGAATTTCGTCATCATGGCACTCGAATACCAGATGTGGGTGACATTAAGGCACCTTCTTATTATAATCTGGATGATAAACTGGCTGAACTACATGAGTATATTATAGAACCAGAATATTTTGTATATACAACTGATGAAAAAAATCCTTCCCTTTAAACAAATACCTCAAATGATGGGCATAAGAGTATAGGAAGGGATAATTATCGAACCTGAGGAGGAGTGTGATATTAATGTTAATAATGAGAATTTATTTTCATTTTATTTTGTATCAAGACAACTTTACAATTCATTATCATTAATATTAATGAAAATGTATTTTTAGAGCTAGAATGTAGGGGAGGAAATTCGAGATCAGTTCTTGAATCACCAAAGTATGGGCCCACAGGTTCTCCTATCAAAAATAAAATGATCCCCCCAGGTCTCCAGAACATTCTCCAGGAGTAAGAATCATGGATAGGGTAATGGTGATGGATAATACTTAGCCATTACATCAAGTTTCTCCAACCAAGAGGAGTGTTTCGATTTCTCCCCATGATTTGGAAACGAATCGAAAAGGAGCAATGAGATTGATCCAGAGTGTTCGCCGAAGGATTATGTATTATACTATCCTTAGGGAATTGTTATTTTCTAAATACACTCTGGTAATCACATTTATAATCTCATAGGATTTGTGTCTCTCCCCTCTCTCAAGGGACTAAGAGATGATTCTTCAATACCAGAAAAGGAAACCCCAGGAAAACCTAGGTTAATGTTGATGGATCTACAATCCTAATAGACCAATCATCGAAAGATTCAGTTTTACCCTCTCCTGGTTCTACTGAGAGAGAGGAATTCCAAGGTAAGATCAAATACCTTTACCTTGAATATTAAATCCATTGATATTATACTTATTTTCAACATATTTTAGATTATATGCCTATACCAATGGGTCATGTAATAACAAATGTTGATAATCCTACTTTTCTAGAAGAGAGAAATAAAGACCCATGGCAATCTGACATAAATACTGATGTTTTACCACACCTAGAAATATTTGATGATGTTGTACAAAATGAAGAGCCAACGGATCAGAATGTCAGCGTAGCCAATTTTGGAATCAACCTATGTTTTTTGGATACCTTAAATGGTGATGATTATATAAAATTCTAAGCCGCATACATGGAAATGATGGAATCCCTTAATCCAAATATTGATATTCTTGGTTCCTTCAAAGTGTTTTTTCATGAGGAATTGCAAGGAAATAATATTATTCATGCATTTTTCATACAAAATATTTCTTATTTACATTATTCTTTATATCAAATTTTACCTTATAGTTCTTTATCTGCAGAAAATGTTGCAAAGGCTCCTCCAGAATGGGTAATTCCACTCTATCCTTCCTCTGTTGAAGCTGGAGAAATACCTATATAGGACTCTTCATCAAGAGATGCTTCAGATCCTTCAATTATTATAACTGGGAAAACTCAATAGAGTAACCCTTCTCAAGAAACATAAACTCAACATGCTAAAGATGATAATATCAGGGATGTATCCAATCAAGTGGCCGACTTATTATTGGGTATATGTCATTGGTTGATTGGATAATACTCTGTTTCTGACATTTTTATGAAACTGACAATGATCATGATTTATTTTTCAGGTCTATCAGCTTCCATAGTTAGATCAGAAGATGAATTTTAAATGTTGCCTCGGGCATCAGTAAAAGGTAAGACTTCTACTGTTCTGAGAGAAGTAGAACAAGGAATCTCTTTAGGTGATCTATTTCTAGATTACATATCACCTCATGGTAGTGACTTAAATTTAGACATGTAGATGCATTATGATCTTACTATTGCACATAAGAGGACATGGAAACATATATGGGGCATAATTTCTATGATTCCTTTGGATTAGATAATATCCCATTTCTCCAAACTCCCAACATTATTCTGCTTATTGGGATTTGGTAGATTCAATTATCAACCAATCTATAATTCAATGAAAGAGACCATTCTCCAATGGGAGAAGGAGCATAAGCTATGGTATGATTTTGAAAAGGATAAACAGGTCATCAATATTGAGAGATTTCAAGGTGCAGTAGTCGAGGTAGAGGCAGATCACAACAAAAATCGATCAAAATCAAACAACAAATCTAATATGAAACAAAGGAGTCATTATATCTTCAATAGAAACTAGAGGATGTTCATAAGATACTTGATAAATTGAACCAGACATTGGGAGAAACCAAATTAGAGGGAATAACTACCATTTCAACTACTAAGGAAGCACTTCATCGGGCCGAGGATGCTGGAGTAGCTCAGCTATCTCAACTTCAACATGCAGTTGACAGGGCCTATGAAGATATTCAACAAATGAAGAGTCATGCTGACATTTTATTTTAAAAAATGATAGAGAGGCTCCATTTTCTGGATTTCATTTTGGGTTCATATGACTAGAAGAATTTTTTTTCAATCATATATGTTCTCTTTATTGATTTTTTTATTACAATATTAAAGGTAATGATGTTGATACCTTTTTTTAAACATCAAACCTTCTTGTTAGATAATAATGATTATAATGACAAGAATGGGGGTGCTCAGAATTTTCTTATGAAACTGATTGGACCAATGAGCATAATAAAATTTTTTCCTAGGGTTTTATGGAAAAACCCACAAACATCATATCTTCTGACTCTTTAATGCTTAATATTACTTAAATCATATAATATATACGTTTAGTGTGCTAAGATTTGAATTTTATTCAGAGTTCCCATTGTTAGTTTTCAATCTGGTGAGTATTATGTCTTTTGTTGTTGGCAGTTTAAGTCATGAATGATGGACTATAAAGGGATAATGTTTATGGTCGAAATATCTTTAAACATAAAATTTTAAATTAGATCCCAAATAAGACTCAATGACTAAGAAATTATTTAATATTCTTTAAATAATTTCAAGGGGAATCTTAAGGAATGGTTTCTATGATCACCAAATTTAAAACTTGTATCAACATATGTCTTTTCTAAGAATGATGTTACCCTTATTTGGAAAATATGTTATGTATGTTTTTTTATGCAATGCCAACTAGGGAATATGCTGCATAGCTAAATAGTTGCATCCTTAGACTGATATGTCCATTATGTAGGAAACATATGCAAGGCCACCTAAGGGAATGTGTTGTATAATCATTCAAAAGAGTTCATAAGAATTTAACAATTTACTATTGATAGAAAAGGGGAAGAAATATTTGGGTGACTCAAGACCATAGTGGGTGGGTTTTCCAAGGAAATGGATTTTAAAAATAAAGGGCTATTTTATGCCGATAGATGTCCTGAATAGGAAAACCACTTCTATATAATTTTGTTGTATGATGAATGGTTTACATTTATCAAAAAGGGGAATTTATGATATAAAACATTGATGTTTTAAGTCATGTAGTGAGGACATCATACTATGCAGTTTTAAGTCATGCAGTGAGGACATTATATTGTGCTATTTTATGTTCTTTACTGAGGACATTGTGTTGTGCAGTTTTATGACATGTAGTGAGGACATTGTGTTGTTCAGTTTAATGTGATGCGGAGAGGACATTGTGTGTCTATAATTTGTGGTCTTCAACTTTGAACAAAGGTATGTGACTCTACCAATTTCTGGATAATTTTTTTGGAAATATAATACCTTATTTATGTAAGGAAGGGAAAATTGTAAATTGTGGGTTTGAAATTTCATGATTTGAATAAGGGCATGGGAAAAGTACTAAAGGCATTAGAGGCTGTTTTTTTTTCAATAACGAAGTTACCATTATTTGAAAATCCTGTTATGGGGGCCGTATTATGCATGGTCAACTAGGGAATATGATGTATATCCAAATAATGTCATATTTTGTCTATCAGGACCATTATTTAGGAAACTTATGCAAGGCCACCTAAGGGAACCTTATGCACAGTCAAGAAAAAGAGCTCTTAATAATTGTAACATTTTATTGCTAAAAGTCGAAGAAATATTATGGAGATTCTGATTTTTCAAAGCACATATTCTGGTTTGTGGAGAAAGGTACATGAATACGAAGAGGGTATTTCTAACCATGATTTCCAAATAATTATAGGAATATAACATTTACAGAGTTCTAACCTAAACATAGGAGGTGTGGTCTCTATAGGATTAGGTAATAAAAATAAGACCAGAAATTGAAACAGTAAATGATATGTGGCCAGGTGATCCCAATGTTATTTCATGTTTCTTTGAACACATAGATAGTGAAATGTGTAAACCATGGTCTTTAAGAGGTTTATATCGATAGAAAGATAGTGTTACAAATATACCTGAATGACTATTGAAAATATTGATTCTTTTAGATTGTCATCAATGTTTGAAGGGGACAAAGACACTATAACAGAGAATGAAATTACCATCATTTGAAAAACCTACTATGAGGGTTTTATTATGCAAGTCCAATTGGGGAATATGCTGCATAACCAAATAATGTCATCTTTTGACTAACATGATAATTATGTAGGCAACTTATACAAGGCCAGCAAAGGGAACATACTGTATAGTTAGGCAAAAGAGATCTCAGATGTTAGAAACTCTGTCACTAGGAACCATAAGAAAGATGATGAAGATCTAAAAATATTCAAGATTAAGAGTGTGAAATATGGAAGTAGGTAATTATCAAAGAAAATGATGAATTTTTAATTCAATATTGATAATTATTTTGATGCCCTTTACATATATCTGACTCATATGTAAATGGGGACTTTATTTGTTTCCATTGAATTAATATTTTGATGTGCAGTTTAAAGTCATGCAATGAGGACATTACACTGTGTAGTTTTATGTCATGAAGTGGGAAATTTTACTATTTAGTTTCAAGTCATTATGTGAGGACATTGTGTAGACCCAAAATAAATTTAGACACCTTATTTATATAAAGAATCCTTGTACCCAATTCCTAAGCCCACGTGATCTGTGATCTGTTTGAGAAAAAAGGAACAGTAAGGGTTTCTTCTATTACACAAAGGTGACACAAGTGAAGAATATGGGAAATAAATTTTTTTATAGTTTAACATCACATGGTAAAGTTGAAGATGATCTGATGTGAAAAGAAATACATAGCATAGCTGGATTAAGGAATAAATCCTAAATTTCACTATGTGTCTTTATGGGGGTAAGAATCACTCAATACGTAGTTCTTTAAACATTCCCTTGGAGGTATGATCTTTATATATAAGGAAATGGGGGCTTATAAATCATGGTTGGGCCCAATATTGGAGATCTGGGCATCTCTACGCACCTCATTGAAAATGGAAATCCAGCCATAAGTATTTTTTTGAAAAACTCATTCCTCATACCCATCGAGTTTAACATGAAGAATGGGGAATTCGACACCTTCTGAAGGAATGGTTAAACATAAGACATAAAATGGTATAAGGGAAAAACCTACTATCTTAATGAAAATATATGTATGGATATGATTCATATACTGAAGGATAAAATAAAATTAAAGGATTTTTTGATTTTTGTTGGGTCACAATTTGGAGATTTAGGTATCTCTACGTATCTCATTGAAAATCAGAATCTAGCCATAATTAGTTCTTAAACAAGTTCCCTATGCAGATCTGACTCGGAAAAAGGGAAGGGAGGGACTTATGTTCCTTTATGGATTAGTAACGATGTCCATGATGCTTTCTTATGAAATCTTCTAACATCAAGTAGAGAAGACGTTAACCGTACAGTTTAATGTTTTGTAACGAGGAAAAACGGTGTCATGTATTTTAATGTCATGTGACAAGGAAAAAGATGTTATGATTTTTAACATCATACAACATGGATTCTTATGGTGGTTACGTAGTTTAATGTCTTGTAACTAGGTCTTTTTACTATGCAGTTTTATGCCTTGCAGTAAGGACATGGGGGTTGTGCAGTTCAAATTCGTGCAGTAAGGACGAATGTGTACAACTACACAAAGTATTTCTTTAAGAATCTCGCATTGTTTAGAGTCGTAATAATCTATGCATCCATTTATATTTACATATAATCTCAATTTTATTAGACCTTATATATGGAATAAGGTTCTTCCCACTTGGGATCAATCTTTTGTGGATTCATTTCTGGTAACATTGGAGTCCTAAGGATCAATACCAATTCTCGTTAAAGAAATGAAAAAAAGGTGACCTTTCTTGTTAAAAGTGCACGCTATTCTATTTTGGTAGAATTATAAATGATGGAAGGTGTGCAATATTTTTTCTTCTTACCACTCCATCTCATCAAACCATTTCTGAGACTTTTCATTTGTAGAAAATGATCAAAGATTGAAACTCTAAGTGAATGCAATTGAATTTAAATTGGCATGATTTATTCGGTTCTGTGCACCTATGAATAAGGAGTTTCCTTAGTGGTAGTACGGGTAGTAGTCCAATAATCCCATAAAGCATGTAAAAGTTTATGAGGACAATATTTCTTATCATTATCCACTATATTATATAGTATATTTGATAAGGTCTTCTTGAAATCCTCTATCTATGCATTGGCTGCCGAATGATTGCGAGATGAATGGTTGTACTTGATATTGGGACTCTGATATATCTTATTTACCTCAATAGAAGAGAAATTGGTGCCATTGTCCGTCAATATAGTATGAGGGACACCAAATCTGGTGATAATGTCAGTTTTTAGAAAAATGTCAATTCTTTTGGCTCTGAATTCTTTGAGAGGTATTGCCTCAGCCCATTTTCAGAAGAAGTCAGTAGCATTAAAGATATACTTGAACTTTTTATCTGTAGTTAGAGGATAAGATCCTACTACATCCATTCCCCATAAGGAAAATGTCAAGGAGTATTCAGTTGTATGTAGAAACTCTGGTGGTTGATGAATGAAGTTGGCATGCACTTGGAAGGGATGAAATTTCTTAGTGAAATCTGTACAATCCTGTGACATTGAAGGCCAAAAGTATCCATGATTTTGGATCTGATCAGAGAGTCTATGCCTAGAATGATGGGCACCCCAAGCTCCTGAATGAACATCTATCATAACAGTTGTAGTTTCTTCTCTATCAATACATTTGAAGATAATTCCATCAAAACCTCATTTTTAAAAAATCATCTGGTGGTTTGGACTATCATAAAGAGTAAAATTGGCCGCTCGTCATCAGATCTATTCTTTTTAAACCCTATCTAATGGAACTACCCCATTTTGATGGTATTCCAAAATGAGTGCTCTTCATCCCATAGTATGACAATATGGCTAGCAAAAAGGTATAATCTCATTAATTTCCTCCAGTATGGTTTGAATGAATGCTGAGACCACATGACGATGGGCTATACTAATGATTTTATAATCTCTATATGGATCTTACAAGGATGTAGCTGCATTAGCCAGTGCATCTTCTTGGGTGTTTTGTGATCGCGGGACATAAGACAACGTCATCTCTAAGGGAAATTCTGCTATAAACCTAATGACGTAATCATACAAACGGATTAACTCTTATTTAATGATTGAATATTCCCCATTTATTTTCTTAATTACCTATTCTTGAATCACCTTTCACTTTTACGGGATTCACCTAAAACTGAAGGGCCAATTCCAAGCCTGCAATGGGAGCTTGATATTTTGCTTCATTTTTAGTTCGTCCTTAAGATAAAAGAAAATCATAAGTCAAAAATGCCTTTTTTGAGGAGATAAGGACAATTCCTAACCCAACTTTGTTGAGTTTAGGGTTTTCCATTGTCTTCTCTGTTGGACTTCTGGAGGTACCATAAATGTACATTTCCCATGTTTGGGAATTATCCTGAATAGAGAAGACCACTTCATCAGGAAGTTCAATATTTAATGATGATTCTTCCACTGATGGATGTTCAGCAAGGAAGTCAGATAGAGCATGACCTTTTATTGCCTTTGGAGGAACAAATTGGATATCAAACTATTGCATAGTAATCGCCAACTATTCCAGATTATCTGTAAGCACAGGAATACTGAGGATAAATTTTAGTGGGTTCTAGCGAGATAACAATTGGACCTCATGATGTGGAAAGTAGTGCCCCAATTTCTTCACAGTAATGATTAATTCCAGTCCTCACTTTTCAATACCCGAATACTGAGTTTCCGCATCAATCATAGTTTGAATGAGATAGTAAATGTTGTTTCCATTCCCAACATCATTCTTTTAGGCAAGGAAGGCAGCTAGTGATCGCTCTAAAGGTGTCTCATAAAGAATAAAAAATCTTCTGTCAACAGGTGGCATTAATACCGGTTGACTCAAGAAGAATTTCTTGAGGGTATCAAATGCTTCTTGGTGGTCTTCATTCCATTGATTGGTGACTCCCTTCATCATTAATCTACTGAAGGGCACACACATGCCTATGAAATTGACGATAAAGTGCCAAATATAGGCAATGTTTCCTTTCAGTCCTCTTAATTCTATCAAATATCGAGGAGGCGGCGTACTAAGGAGTTAGTTTGTTTTCTCGTAATCAACTTCTATAGCACGATGATTTACAACGAAGCTAAGATACATTCTTGAGGTTACCTCGAATTTACATTTCAGGGGTTTCATCTTCAAACTGTGTAGCAAATGATTTTTCAATATCGTTCTAGATTGTCCAATGGATTGGAACCTTTTCTGGATTTGACCACCAAATCATCTACATAACAATATAAAAATTTCTTAAAAGGGTTTGAAGATATGATGCATGACACATTGGTTTGTTGCACCAGTATGCTTTAAGCCAAAGGGATTCACCCTATAGAAAAACCAACCTTGAGGGGATATTAAGTCTATAGATTCTTCATCCTCTAGGGCCATACAGATTTTATTATACCCATAGTAACCATTCATGAAGGAAAGTTTGTCATATCCAGCTATTTCATTGATTAAAAGTTCTGTGATCGGAACTGGAAAATCATCTTTTGGACAATACTGATTAAGATCTATGAAATAAATACAACTCTGATTTGTCCATTCTTATTTTTCATTGGGACAATTTTGGCCAGAAATTTGCTATATTTAACTTCCCTTACAAATTTTGACTCTATATGCTTATGAACATCCGCTTTAATTTTAGAGGCATGACCTCATTGTGAACTTCATGATGCCTTCTTGAATCCTTTATGTTCATTTGGGTAACCCAAATGATAGGTTTCTACATCAGGATTTAGACCTGGTGTTCCTGTATAATCCTGTCAAAATATATATTGATGTTTCCTTAGAAATAAGGCATACACCTCTTTCTCTTCAGAAGTCATGGACGCACTAATTATAGTTGGGGTGTGGATCTTCTTTAATGCCTATATTTATTTCACAGACCTCATCCACAGTGGTAGAGACACCTTCCTCAAATTCTGGAGGAGAATCACTGGGATCTTCCTCTTCATCTTCATTAAGTGTTACCTCTTCTGTTTCTAATTGCATAGTAGATGACGGGGAAAAACATCCAGAGCTGGGAGAGGAGTGATTATTTGGAAATCCTGAAGAAGTGGCCACCATATATGACCCTACTAATGTTGAAGGGTCTTCCTGTGGTAATAAAGAGAAGATGGTGGATTGGGAATCAACATCATTGTCTTCCACTAGCATTGTCACAACTTCTTCTACTCTGAATTACAATTTATAGGTTTACTATAGTTTAGAAGATGATTTGAAAACATCTCTATTTAGGCTTTCATCACTACATGGTGAATAAAAAATTTCTCATATCCTATCTGACTCGATTGCCATGATTGACATTATGGAAGTTACTAGATGAGTTCTTGGATTTGGAGTTACCATTTAAATTTGATAAATTAGTAACACATAATCTATACAAAGAAGTATGAATGGGTTTGCTGGGATCTTTTCCAGTTCATTCAGATAAATAACTCTAGCTATCTCCTTTAATATGGACCTCGTTCCCATTGTGTGATAAAACTATTCCATAATGTATTGAGATTAAATTTTTTTTAAAAGAGTCTTGTCACCATACAATTTCTTGATTTGACCATTGAAATAGTAATTAAGAAAATTTTGGTGTGACGAAGGTATGGCTACATGTTGATGCCTCCATGACCTTCCAAGATGAATGTTGAAGGCTGTGTCCTGAGGAACAACAATGAAATCTGAATTAGACATATATTCTCCAAATTGAGTTTTGTGTGTAATCATTCCCATAGGTTCTTTCTCATTCATGTCATATCCTTGAAACATCAATGTGGAAGGAGATAAGTCAGATTCTATCATTCCCAATTGATGAAGTTTACAAATGGTAATGAGTTTGACTCCAGATCCATTATCAATGAAGGCTCACCAGATGTCTATATCATTGACCATTCCAGATAAATACTAGGTTTTAATATGTCCATGTACGACATCATCTTCATATTCATCTATAAAAGATATAACTCCATGAAATTATTTAGTCTCATTCTCTATATGGTAAAATTCAATAGTAGAAACTTCATTTTAAAACTCTCGAGGACTTGAGATAGCCCCATTAAGTGCTTCTCGAAGATCTTTTGATAGATTCAATGCATCTAAAATAGATAACATGGCTGGTACTTGGGACTGTTTTTTCAGTACATCATTCTTTTGGTCCAAAGGTCAACATTTCCCATCATGGAGATATGGTTTTGAAGGTTCCATAGAAGTTGATTATTCAGATATAGATGTACCCTATTTTAGATTAGAAGTTAGAAATACTCCAAGATTTGGTATATTAGACTCTATAGGTTAATTTACATGCTTAGAGGAAGATGGTGTGACTTCAAATCGGTCCTCCAAAAAAATCATTTCAGAACTAGACCTCTCTTGCATAGATGAAACTCATTGTTCTTGTTGATCCCGCTGAAGGGATCTTCCACGACTTTCTTCTACATATATGGTTTGAGTATGGGTAGAGATAAAATGGTGGTTTTGGGAATTCCTACATCTTCCCATGTATCCTCGACCATGGACTCTTAATTTAGTTCAATATTTATGTACACGGAACTCTGGCTCCTTATAATAAGAATTACTATTGGAATAAGGATCCTTTAAGTGGATAACGTTGGTAGAACCAAAGATCAATTCTTCATCTAATGAAGATTCTGCCTGACAGGTTGTTCTAGTTGAGCCTCTTGGATAGGTGGTGCCTATTCTATTTAAACGGATGTTATAAAATCTTCCAAGGTCATGGAAAAATTTGGAATTAACCTGAGATTGTCTTATTATGACTTTTCATTTTCCATATGATCACCTCTTTTCATTGAGTATTGACCTTTTGATGAAGGTGGTTTTACTAGGACATAAGTGGCAAAAAAACACAATCAGTTGTTTCAACTGTGTTCGTAAAGTGGCATGAGTTTGTTTGATCATTTTCTGGAACATCCAATCATCAAATTTAAAAAAAATTACTTTTGACTTCTCTCCATTATCCTTCTTCCTCGAGATCAGTAGTAGTAAAACATGCTCCTTGGGCTGATGAACATTTTAGTTTCACTTGTCCAGAGTATACCATTTTTTGTAGGAATGCCTTGAAAACAAAACACTCTTGAATGAGAGGCCCCAACATCTGGTGAAAGGGACAATAATTCAGAAGATCTTATCTCCTTCTTTATTTGGTTTCTTCATCCTTGGTTGTTTAACAAAATTATTTTCCAAGGATGAGATAATGTAACCGATAATTTTTTCATTCCGAAAAGAATAAACATTGTTATTTAATTATTAGAACAATTTCCACCATTGGTCTCTTTGGTCATCCAAATGAGGCATTCTTTGCTTCTTACGCTCTAGAGGTGAAGCCCTTCGATACGATGAAGGATATGAAGTGGAAGAAGGTACATGTGCTTGCTTGATTGTAATGGTAGCGTCCTCTACTTTCCCTGTTCTCCTCCATAGAGCTGATTGAATTACATGTGTTTTATCCTTAGTTTTATAACAGAATCTTCTATCTGTTGGGAAATTGAAGTAAGGTATCGAAACCCTCTTCTATATTTTACAGGAATCAATGGTGTGTGTAACTCATCACATATATATTCCACACAAATTGGTATAAAATCATCTTGAGGGAGTTCCATACTTATGGAATATGTTACTCCTTTCCATGGC
This sequence comes from Viscum album, assembly GCA_963277665.1. Lineage (NCBI taxonomy): Eukaryota > Viridiplantae > Streptophyta > Magnoliopsida > Santalales > Viscaceae > Viscum > Viscum album. Next base: position 400,541,455 of record OY728144.1, read on the forward strand.
ACAATGAAATATAAAATGATTTCATTATCTATTTGCTAAAATTTGTAAGATAATAAAATTCCATCTTCATTAGAATTTAGAAAAATATAATAAGAAATTTATGGTGAAGATATTCCCATCTAGTAATTGATCGAGATTGTAAACTTGTATACCATAAAAAGCTGGTCCCTATAGTGACTGCACAAAACAACAAAGCTTTATTGCTTCTTATTTTTGAGGAGTTCTGATAATGGGATCAAAAAAAGAAACAAAATTGGTTATGTGTTGTTCTGGATCTCCCGACCATTAATGATTGGGATTGTGGTATTCACAAAATTTGGTGTGAGAGGAATCAGATCCCCTCATTAAGGTTAATCTTTCTATTCCAGCTGAACTGGAACACATCGTTCCTCCAATGTTTCCAATCGAGTTGTTAATGTCTCAATTGTTTTCATAATCATTTGAGGAATATAAAGATTAGCTGGAACCTGTACAAGTATAAAAACTAGATCTTGATTTGGTGCAACTAATGGCAAAACCATTGGTGGAGGTGGTGGTATTTTCCTTGTATAACCCACAAAAATATGGTTATCAGAATGTGTTTGAACATTCCATTGTTGTGTACCCAATTCAGAATTCTTTATCTGAATTTGAAGTTACTACAAATCATCTTTACTAAGGAGATCCTACATGATGTTCAATTTGAGGAACTATCAAGGATGTACTTCTAGTAGAAATGCTTCTTTGAAGTAACATTGTAGTGAGTTTTTTCAACTCATTCATTTCCTCTTCTTGTTGGGAAAATATTTCTTCAAGTGAAAGGGAGTGACCTTATATAGTGAAAAAGTGAGATACAGTCTTACTTTTACCATTCCCCTTGTTAGATTCCTTTCAGAGGAGTGGTAATTGGTTATTTGAAGGAATACTTAGATTTTGGGTAAGCCTCTGATTTTAGGTATGTACACCTTCTTCATTTTCCTCAGTGTTTATCATATTATGGATAAATAATTCATCTTCTGATTCCCATGAACTAGACTCATTTCCTAGAGGATCATCTTCAATGGTGTTAATGACATTTATTAATGCATAATGCATTGATGGTATTCTATAAATATATTTGTTAGATCATATCCATCTATATCTTTCATGAGAATTTGTTCCCTTATAAGGTGTATCTTCAGGAACAGTTTGGCTGATAGTAACCCAAAGGGAATCCTCATATAGTTCAGTTGTCCACAGTCTTTGTGGATTCTCCCCTAATCTGGAGAAAATAGACATCTGTTGAGGAGGGGATTATAGATGTGAAAAAGCCCCCATCCTTATAGGTTGGGGCTATTCCTGTTCATTTTCTTCAAATCCTTGAACTTTGTATAGTGAATTTGAAGGTTGAATTAAATGATCTCTCAGCCTTGCAAGAAGGGTTTATTCTTGAACTGGTATGGATTAAATTTGTGCAACCACTCTTTTGATTTTTCAAATTTTGGTTTGGACATTAGCTGGGGGCATTATCCGAAAACCACTCAAATCACTTGTTTCAGAATATCGCTATGCTATTTTAGAAATTTTCATTCTCTGACGGCTGACATTCTCAAAGTAGGACATCTGCTCAATATTCTCATATGTTTGATCTAAAAGTAACTCACAAAATTCTTTTCTTTGGTCCGGACTCTGATGAGAGCTAGTTGAGGCTGGTTCTGGAGCGTACATTCAATTACATACAAAATCTATTGATTTTGGCCGAAAGAGGAAAATAACATTCCATTAGCCCACTTTTACAGAGATTTTTTATTATATAGTGCAATGAAATAAAATACCCCATGTTCACCCCATCCCCTAATATGAACACCTGATGGGGAATCAGAAACTAACTAGTGTATCCTCTTTCGAACATTAAGGCATTCATGATCAACGGTTCTCTGATGTTTTTCAGCCATTGGATATCGGGACACTTAGAGAGACACAAAATCAATTTGGCTTTGCATCCCGTATATTACCTTTAAATTATTTTGATATTCATCATATGTTAATACTTTGGTTTTCAAATGACAATGTGTCTTCCATATGTTGAGACAGATATCATGAATACAATATTCTTCCATCAATTCTGGAATGTTATACTGTGCATTTTTCAAAATCTAGAACATGACTGGTATTTATACATTATAAAATTGTTTTCTCATGTTTATCATATCATCATCGTCTTTCACAATAGGTTTCACAATCTGTTCTAACCAATGTGGATTCACTGTATTAGAAGATAAATGACCAAAGGGAGGTTCAGAGAATGATTGTTCCCTTAAGATGTCTTCTAGTTGAGAAAGTGTTTCAGCCATCATTGAGAAGGCATCAGACATGAATGGCCTTGTGTTTGTAGGTTCCTTGACATAGGTGGGATTTCTCATCGCAACATTATCAATTATAGAATTATTTTTGCAATGAGAAATATTACTGTGGAGAGGAATTTTGTAGAAAATTCCATCATGGATAGGAACACCATGGTGGGTTACAGAAAGGTATGAATCTTCTTGATCCATGGTCTTCGGGCCACATGGTGTGTTTCTGTGGCTCTCATCTAGAGATAGATTCTCTGAATTGACCTAATGTTAATCAATCAAGACTTCATGAAAAAGTGTCTAATGGGGAAATTAATAATTACTACTGATACTCCCATAATTTTGTAATGAGAGGGTAGGATCTTGAGGTTTAACAGATAAATGTTTGAGGGATTCAAGAACTCGAGCATTAAGAGGGGTAAAATCACAACATGACTCTTGATTTTCTTACAGTTCATGGTTAGAATTCATCTTAGATGTTATCTTAATCATAGTTGGGGCCACTTTTAGGGAGAAGTGGTTATCATGGGAAGGTGTATGTTACTACCTTGGAGTGGCCATCAAGAATAGACCACTTACCTCCAATTGGAAATTGTGTATGTTCCCAATCTAGTTGTTTGTATGATATGGGGGATTGTTCCCCCATGAACCTCCTGGACAAGAATAGAAGTGCGTATCTACTCCGGGATGGCATGATGATGTGTCTTCCCATTTTTGGGGATAGATTTATGTGTATGTTCACCTGGCACTGCTAATGTAGTTGTTATAATATCTCACATGCTTCCATAATATGGGCAAAGATTTGTGTCTACCCTTTCACCGTTGATAAGATGTTTTTGTGTAATTCAGTGGCCAAAATTGGAATATAGATCCATTATGTATCTAGAGTAGTTTTATGTTCCTGCTCCTTTCGTCCTTTTCCTATCAATGGGTATTGACAGCACTCATGCATGGGGGAAGAGAGATGGGTATGCCCTCGATTTTTCGTCAAATCTTTCTGACTAACTTCTAACAGTGCTTTCATACGAGACTGTTGGCAGGATTGATGAACACTTCCAGTTGTTTGTGCCTACTATATGTTTCCCATAAATTATGGTTGACAGACTTTCTTCAATATTTAAAAACGAGACTAATGGCATAATTGGTGAATATAACCAAGTGTATGTTCATGTTTACCAGTTCCCACCTCATTATATTAGCGGGCTTCATTAAATGTCGTCAGGCGATCCTGTTCACTGGATGATAACTTATAAAAAGATGTATGTTCCTGGTCATAATACTCCATAGGATTTATCTGGTGGGATTGGTGGGTTCCTTCCAGACGAGTCTACTAGACAGAAAAATTAGGATGGACAGGTGTATGTGCCCGCTCGTTATTCTCCATCAAGTTAGATTGATGGGCTTCTCTAGAGGGTGAATAGGTTAGAACCTACTCCCTGTTGACTGGAATGTGTATCTAATGGTTCTTCTTGTTTGCCCTGGTCTGAGGGACTTGGGACAAACATCCAGAAGCAACACACCCATCATGTTGGGTGGTTCACTATAGCGTGATTCTGCAGGCGGTGATTGTTGGTGGGAATCCTCTTAAAAGATCTCTACATCTATGAATTAAGGCCCAAAATGACCTCTTGATCCACCTCCATGTAGTATGAGAGGGACTAGTTGTTTTGTTATGGGGATAAAGACCCAAAATGGTTGAAAATAGTTGTTTTCAGCGTCTTCTTCTTGATCATCGGTTGTCGCTGGCCAAAAGATCAAGGATTATTATTGACCTAGAGGGCCTGAAAATAATCCTCCAATGTCAGGATTGTACCATGCTGGCAATACTACATTACAATCACATTTGAGACCCAGCATTGAAGACACTTAATGGGTGATAACATCTTTCATGTGGATGAGGATCTAGCTGGAGCATCAGTTGGGACGTTCACAGATGTTGTCTTGAAGAAATCCATTTTTTGAATGAAGTGAGTTCTTAGGAAAATAGAGACAACAAAAAACTCCCATGAAGATACATCTTTTAGATGAATACATGCATTATGGATTCCTTTATCTGGACATCCTTTAGCAATTGATAGGGTCCTAATAGGTGGGTATCACTATTAACATGGTTATGGATTCATGTTGGGTTCACCATTTTGGTTTTGTATTTCCTTGAAACATGTGTTCATGCTTAATGAATCACCATTTCTAGGTAGTTTCCATTCGATTAATTCATGAAACCAAAAACATCCAACAGTTCTTTATCCAAATGGTTTATTCTTTCCAAAGGTAGGATTTTGTTAAGTTTGAACTTTACAATACTAAGGAATGTACATTGGTTGAGGGGATTGGAGGTCAGAATCATCACACCCTTTTGGGGGGGATTATTATCTACTCTATAACTCTCTTTGTAAATTTAAGATATTTTAATTAATCATTATTAATTCACCAAGTATAAAATATGTTTCCCTTTAAAATTTCAATCACTTATTAACATGTGTAAAATTTAGAATCATTAGTATGTATTCAAGATTCTTCATTAGTGTAGATATATGTATGTATTTGAGATTTTTCATCAATAGTATCCTCTCATGAACTACTTAAGGATTATTTTAATCATATTTCTGATGATACTGGTTTTAAATCCACTCAGAAGGGAACTCTAGAATTTATTTTCATCTAGGGAGATGAAGGTTTGTTTGGATATTGGGATCATACCCATGAAATGGGTTACCTAAGAATCCTTATTAATGAAATCAAAACCCACGTAGTTCGTTGTTACATAATGGTATAAAACATACATTTTAAAATCATGCGATAAGGACCTAGCTATATATTTTAATGTCATTTGGTATGGACATCTAAGCGAAAGGTGAAAAGTAAAAGTTTGGTGTGGGACTTATGCCGAAACATCACAACGAACATCGAAAAGATATAGATTTCTAATTTATATTAGACCCTATTGGGAATATGAACCAAGGAGAATACGGTTAATTTGAAATGTTGGGTTTGACCCTCAAAGAGGATTCCAACATATCCAATGTGGATGGGAATAAAATCCCACTTAATTTAATAAGTCTCAAAGGAGTGTATAGTCCTTTGAAAGAAATGAGTTTGGGATTACTCTTTGAAAAGGATTCCTTAATAATTTAGGGGTCTAATTTGGGGAATATTACTAAGGAGTATGCCATGATTAATGGAAATAGGGTTTGGAGTCATGAAGAGGATATCTAGTGATCTTGAACCCAGAGAAGGCTTCGTACGTATCCCAATTATGGTGGGAATCAAAGTTATTCTAGTTCATTGAATGAGTATTTTTTTCACATGTTGTAATCATCATGAATATTTAAGCACACATGATTCATACTCAGTTTTCAAAACAAGAGGATGTGAAAGATTCTACAATGACACATACACTTTTGCACCTCTCCAGGTGGACTAGGGTGAGCATGTGGTGGCCCGGATGGACATGGGTGGGCAACAAGCTCTCCCTCTATTCTCTCACATTAGATAAGGGTCCAATGAAAGGAAGAAGGGATGAAGGTTAGGGGATTACACCAAGATGGCTTCCCATGGTGAATATTATCAATGGGATAGGGAAAGGGTAAATAAAGTCTCAATGCCCATATATCTTCTGGTCTTTGGCACCAAAGAAAAGAGGAGGAGTAATGATGCTACATCTTGCAAGAAAAACTAGTGGCTTACGCCAGGATGGTTTCCATAAAATTGTTCCAGGTACGAGAGGTAGAATTATCCATTTAATACATTTAAAAGAGAGTTTGAACTATACCTTTCCATATAGAGAACTGAGGTTTCAGGTCATCTCTTTGAGAAAGGAGAGTCCGAGACCCAAACCCTCCTCCAAACCGGGAACTTCCCAGCAATTTTTCAGGGAGAATGATCCATGTGATGCAGATATAAAAACCCACATACACTCGATGAATCCCAACAACATTGTGAATGAAACATGGGAACCCTTTGACTGTAGATATACAAACCCAAATAGGAGACATGCTGGTGTAACATTCCCAATGATTTGATGAGTGAAGAGGTTATGGTGGAGGCTACAACTTAGTCCCTTTTAGAAGATGAAACCAAGGAAAGAGATTCCCTGTCATGATTAAATTTGAAGAGGGAACTTAAGTTGGTATGTATGTTTTATTCCAATATTTTCTACAAATGTGCCTCTCACAAGTGTGTGGCGTAGGTACCCTACATTGATGCACCATGCAGCTGTACCGCACAGATGTGACATGAAAGTGTGTCGTGCAGGTGTGCTGCACTAGTGTATATGATGACTGAAGAATATATTTTACATAGGTGAACCAAACCTATGTAAAAATTGTGAAATAATTTCAAAACTTGATTGTCCCATTTAATTATCTCTTCTCTCATACATTAGAGATCTACCTAAGACAATTTGAGGGATCTGGAGGAAAGAGCTACGCAATGGGAGCTTCGAGAAGTTATTAAACTTTTTCAGTCCTTGAAATGGGGAGCCCGAGGTTCCTATTTATAAGCATGAAGGGGTACAGTCGAAGGGATGGTGTTCCTGTATGTCCCCTATATATCGTCTCCACATAGGTATGTCGCATAGGTGTATATAAATTATTTTGTCAGGTAGATTCGCCACACAGGTCTATCACGTAGCTCTACCGTGTAGTTCTACAGCGTATCTCATTATAGGGTTTGTCTTTCCTTTGATTTTTCTAACATTGAATTGGGATTTTCAAATATATAGGGATATCTTCATAGTCTTTTTTTCATTCTAAAGTGGTGTCAACAGCAAAGAATTCCATCTTGAAGAGGACTGCCATCACAATATAGAGTCTAGCTGGAGGGTGAATTCCAATAGTGTGTACACCATGGAGGACCATCATGGTGGTCACTGTTGAAGGTAGGACCTCCATTCTATTGGATCTCCTAGTAATGTAAAGGGGTTCTATCGTGATCATTTGGAGATATTCTCTTGTGTCCAATCATATTATGGGCATGAATTAATCATACATGGTAATATTTCTGTGGAGTAACTCTATAAATACTGGTAAAAAATTTACTTGTAGGACCTTATCCATTTCTATTAAAATTTACATAATTTGTTAATAGAGAAGTCATATCCTCATCCATTATAGAGAAACATCTACGTGATTCAAGAACAATAAAATTATATAAAGATGAATCATATAAAATCTCTTCATGTTCTAATAACCATTGGTGATGCATCTTTTTGGCTGATATCTATACTATGATAGGGGCCTATTTCTATAGATAACAACTATCTTATACGGAATCCTATTTGATTAGACCCCATGATTCTATTGTAATTTTATTATAGGCCCCTAGAATTTCGCAAGAGTTGTGTGCCTACTCAAAAGTAGATACTAGGATAGACTAATGACCACCATTTGGAATAGAGGTGTGATCATAATTATATTGTCTAGATATCATGGTATTTTTCCATTGACATTCCTAAATGGGAGTAGATATTTTTTTTATACTTCAGAGTGACCCTTATGTTGTGTTGATGAGTTTACTTAATTATGGGGATGGGGATTTGTATCCTCACATGAACTACTAAAAATTCCAATATTACATCCTTCCAAGTTAGTAGAATTTGGGAAGGAATATTCATCTTCCCTTTAACTGTTTTTAAGATATGTTATGTGACCTTAGTGGTGAGAGGGGGGGTTATTCACATTCCGAGGTTGAATAAGTGGTGTGTTATTTCTCCTATGACCCATTTCATATCAATCTAAATTTAATGTAATTAGTCATGATAATGAGATATGGATTTTCCATTAGTTTTTTTAGGATTTGTTGGTCGGTTTCTCCAAATACTTCCAGATTAAGTAGGAAGACTTTGTAGGTATTGGTAGGTGTATTCACCTACTCATGGTTTGAAATAGTATTTGTTTGGAAGGATTATATGAATTCTACCATTATATGATGTAAATATTGAAATATGTGGGAATGTGTGTGTGACTACATGTGGTTTTCCACCATATTTTGTTTTTGAATTCTATGGATGCATCCAAACTGTGTTGGTAGGATTAGTTGATGTGGGAAAGAGTGTGCCTTCTCATAGCTTTCTATTGTATTCTGTTGGAAGGATTCTCTTAAAAGAACAAACGTGTGGACATATTTCTTAGTTACCAGTTTCTAGTGTCAATGGTATTCCCTGAGTGCTCGGTTCTGAGTGTTCTGTGTTGGACCCTAGAGGGATACACCCTCATCATAACAAGAGTTCATTATCATCTGGCATTGGAAGTGGTGGATACTATTATGTTCCCCTTTAGAAGAACCTTGTATTTTCTAGATGAGGCCATTTGTGAACTTTTGATCTAGCTCCCTACGGTTATGGAGGAACTAGTTATATCATTCCGTGGATAGTCTCCCAAAAGTTTTTGAGATGAAACTATTTCCTTATACTTATAGGTCACCAGGTATCACTGAGTGGATGGTTGGTGGGGATTCAGGAATAATGGGGCTTGTAAAGTAGCCTATATGGTAAGCATAAAACAATTTGGTTGGTACTCCCGAATGAGAATGCTTGAGACCCTGACACTGAAGTTTCTAGGTTGGTGATAATTCCCTCAATTTAAATGAGGAACAAACTAACGGTCTATCCAATGATTATATATGTTTGAACTGGTAGGATTCTATTTTGGTAAATGGGGTTTCTTGTTGAATGTTTCTAGATATATATGAGAAAAATAATAATAAAATTTCATAATAATAACATATTAATAAAAAAACACCTAAGTAATTGATTTTTCTAATCCATTGCTTGTCCTCTTCCAATATTTATCTGAAAGGGGCCTTACATGTCATTGGCCCAATCATATTGATTAATGATTGTTGTCGAGTTCCCTATTTTTTTTTGAAAAAAAAATCATGGCACCTGACAGAATTATAGGGGGTTGAGTTTTATATAATTATTCACACTAGGTTCCACATTTTTTGGCGTCTTTTAACTAGTTTGGGTAATGGAGTAGGAAATGCCTAATGGTTTCCTTATTTGATATGTTTCACAAACCTATTTACCAAAGGCAGACTGTCATTGGTAAATTTCTCCAACATTTTTTAGGGGTTCACAATTATTGAATGATAGTAGATCGGGGTCATCAATACTTTTTGGGGGGAATTATTAACTACTCCATGATTGTTATAAATTAAATAAATGTTATTTAATCATTTATTAAATAAAAAATATAACAGAGGTCTCTCGTAAGTTGACAATAAATTATGATCATTTATTGGTTTTAGAATCATCTATATGTATCATAACTTCTTCATCGATATATATATATATATATATATATATATATATATATATCTGTGTGTGTGTGTATCTGTGGTTCTCTATTGATGGTAAACATTAGTATATAGATTATAGATTCATGTTAGTTTATTATTATAATGATTGTTTTAATCCACGTAGTAGGGTACTCAATAATTTATCAACATCTAGGAAGATGGGAGTTTTATATATCAGGATCGGGATGATTAACAATGGATTCCAACATTTCTTTGTGAAAGGAATCATAACCAAAATAATTCAATTCCACATAACGGGACACATCATTGAATCTAAGGTCAGGTGATGAGAACCCAATTGTGTTGTTTAACATCAAGTAAGTAAGACATGTAATGAAAAACTGCCTAGTTAAGTCCTATTATCTGAATTAAACTGACGCTGCCTATGGGATGTTGAAGGGGTGTATCCTTCCATGCAATATTTGACCCTACTGGTAAAGTATCACAAAAAATGATTATGTTTAATTAAGGTGTTGGGTTTGAACTAAAGGGAGGATTCCTATATATCTAATTCTGAAAGGAATCAAGGTGTAGGTAGTTTGAAATGGTAGAGGATTACATGCCTATGAGAGACCCATTTGAAGGTTTTTCTCACAGCGGATAAGTTCCATTGATATGGATACAAGTATTTGAGTACATACACCTATAGAGTCCCTTTAGTGGTTTGTATCAAACTGGATATGTCCCTTTTCATATGGATACATAGAATTGAGTACCCATAACTATGGAGGCAATCAGAAGGTTTTTCATATAGGGGATACAGCTCTTTGAGATAGATATATGGATTTGAGTAACTACTCTGATGGATTCCCCCTAAATGTTTTCCCCATATTAGATATTTACCTTTGTTATGGACACCTATATTTGAGGAACTGGAACTATGGAATCCCTTTAAAGATGTTTCTCACAACGGATATGACCTTTTTAGATGGATACATGGCTTTGAGGACCCACACCTATACAGGCCCTCGGAAGAAAGGTGAGGGGAAAATCCAGAAAAGGTTTCAAGGCAGAGACATTTATTTGATCATGTAGATTTCATGATCATCACTAATCTCTAATCATATGTGAATTATTATTTGTGTGTAAAAACAATTAAGTGGATGATCTAGTGAACCTTATGAACTTCATTAACTATTGTTGGATGAGGTCGGGTCTATAGGATTGAGAAAGGAATTTGATGTGCCGTTATCCTCTCTTTCATCCATAGCCATGGTTGGAAATTTCACTCTTGTACATATAAAATAGGAAATAAATAATAAAGAATTACTCCATAGGGGATGACATATTCCAGATTTGAGTGAAGTTGAGAGAAGGATAAGGCACTCTCCCACATCAATGGGAAAGGGAAGTGTAACCCATCACTTTCGAAAATGGGTAGGTTCCAAGTATTTCTACTATGGATGGGGTCCTCATTAGCATGTTAATTTATAATTAGAAATACAATAAGGATCCAACCTATTATGTAGGATAAATTAAAGACCTATACTACCATGTTAATGTATAATCTAGAGAACTTGATGGTATTACACACGCTCAAATGACATATATCTGAAGGTTTTAGGATAGGTCTTAGCTTGGTACCCCTAAGATGAGAGATAAAAATTAGTAGATTTCCTAAAATGGGGGATATAAAATAGGGTTAATAGGGTTGATTTCATAGGGTGAGACTTTGGAGTGTTGAAGGTTCCATACACAAGGTGCAACTACATGAGTTAAAGAGGTCTCACGCTAGGTAGGCTTGGGAGGACCGAAATTGATTCACATATTGTGCACCTACATGAGCTTGTGATTACTTCTTAAATATGGATATCCTAGAAAACAAAATTGAGGGTTGGCATTTCCTTGGGATATTAGGGTTTCTTGTAGAGTCTCTAGAAGGGTGTGTTGTAGCTCCCATGTTTGGGATAAGAGCTTCATGCTAGTACTTTTGGGCTTGGTGGAAGCCCCTCCACATACAGGTAATTTGTGTTACACACACTTGTGGAAGTATAATACCACTAATCCCATTAATTCCATATTATTGTGGGTTTTGGAGAACTACATGGGAGGTTTCTAGGGATTAAGTGAAGGAATGGGGCCATCAGAACTACATGTCTTCTTCTAGTCTTCTAGTTATTCTAAATGGGGAGTCCCAATGTCCTATTTATTGGATATATTTGGACCCTGGATGAAGTAATTCACCTACATAGGTCTATCATTAAGGTCCCTTTAATAGGGGTCTGATTCAATAGTTGGTTATCAATCTAGGAAACGCAGTCCTGGCCTATCTGAGCCTCTTGGTATGCAATCTGGGTATATACAGGTTGTCCTGCATGAGTTCCCTTATTCTCCTTAGTTCGCTTAACCACTTTATTACCCGAGGAATGTTCATTTGAATCTTCTTACCCTCAAATGAAAATGGGAGTTTCAATAGTTATATAATTTATTTTCATGCCACAGTTACCCATTCAATTGATATCAACTCTGACCTAGAGAGATGCATGGAGACCAACATTCTTCTCATCAATCATTATTACCTTACATAACTCAACCATCTACTCAGATATATTATTTTCAGTAATATAATCCCTTATTGAAGTTGATTTTTGACTTTTCTATCTAAAATATTAATAAAACATTTAAAATTATATATCCAAATTATATATATGTTTCCATAAAACTTTAAATCATGAACAAAATATATCATTAAATATACCATTAAATCAACAAATTATGATAGAAAATTCGTTTGAATTTGAAAAAAATAATTGATAGTGTTGTCATCAAGGCTATTTAATGAATTTTTAAACCTGAAATTTACAAAATTAATAAAATTGAAAAATAAACACACCATTATTCTACTCTCCTATAGATGGATAAATACAATTCTATATAGTGAAACATGTAAAAATATGGGTTTTCAGCCAATAATTACTTTTCCTATATTCCAATTTTTATTCTTGTTTAGTGTTGTTAAATTTATTAGAAACAATATTACTTAATTGCTAATATTCAGTGGATAAATTGATTATCAGAAAATGTTTTATAAATAATTTTTTTTACTTAATTTAAGATATTCAGAGACATAATTCTACATTGATTCTGGAATAAGGTGTTTCTCCTAAGGAAATACATTTTTAATTTAAGAGTGTTTTTAAGACATTTAAAAATTTGTGAAAATAATATTAAAAGGATAAATAATATTTATTTAAGTGATTATTTACCCTTTCATCTTCTGTAGACTCACTTTATAGGAAATTATAGGGTGGTGTTTCTAGTTTTTTCTCAATACATTGGTTTCCATAGAAGGGTGGATCATCATTATGGATTGACATTTTATTTTGGCTATTCCCTCATGCTTCATCACATTATTCCTCCTTCACATTGCTATATAATTTTTATTATTACTATTTTCTATCTTCTATATAGAGTGTGAATTGTACATTCCCATCCAAAGACCAGAGGTTTCAGGTCGTCTCTTTGAGAAAGGAGAGTCCAGGACCCAAACCCTCCTCCAAATCGGGAACAACCCAACATTTTTTCAGGGAGAACGGTCCATGTGATGTGGATATACAAACCCAAATACACTCCATGAATCATAACACCATTGTGAATCAAATGTGGGACACCATTGACTACAGATATGCAAACCCAAATAGGAGACACGTTGGTGTGCCTTTCCCAACGATTTGATGAGTCATGAGGTTTTGGAGGAGGATTCAACTTAGTCACTTTAAGATGAGGGAACAAAGGAAAGAGATGCCCTGCCATGAATGGCTTTGAACAGGGAACTTAAGTTGGTTTGTAGGTTTTATGCCAAGCTCTTCGGCAAATGATCCTCTCACAAGTGTACCGCGTAGGTACCCTGCATTGATGCACCATGAAGTTGTACCGCATAGGTGTGTCGTGCAAGTGTGTCGCACAAGTGATGCGCACTGGTGTATATGATGACTGAAGAATATATTTTACATTGGTGAACCAAACCTTTGTAAAAATTGTGAAATAATTTCAAAAAATTGTAATCCCATTTAATTATCTCTTCTCACATACTTTAGAGAGGTAACTGAGACAATTTGAGGGATATGGAAAAAAGAGCTATGCAATTGGAGTTTCGGGGAGTCATTCAACCTTTTCAGTCCTTAAAATTGGGATCCCAAGGGTCTTATTTATAATCATGGATGGGTATATTATAAGGGATGTTGCTCATGCATGTCCTCCATATATCGTCATTACATTGGTACGTCGCATAGGTGTACATAAATTATTTCATCATGTATATTTTCCCCGCAGGTCTGTCGCGTAGCTCTACCGCACAGTTCTACAGTGTAGCTCATTAGAGGGTTTGGCTTTCTTTTGAATTTTCTAACCATGCCTTGGGATTTCGAAATATATCGGGATATCTTCATAGTCTTTTTTTCATTCTAAATTGGTGTCAACAACAGGGAATTCCATCTTGGAGAGGACTACGATCACAATATAGTGTCTAGCAGGTGGGTGAATTCCCATAGTGTGTACCCCATGGAGGACCATCATGGTGGTCACAATTGAAGGGAGGACCTCCTTTATATTGGATAACCTTGTAATGTAAAGGGGTTATATCGTGATCATTGGGAGATAAGCTCTTGGGCCCAATCATATTGTGGGCATGAATTAATCATCCATGGTAATATTTCTGTGGAATAACTCTAGAAATACTTGTAGAAAATTTACTAGGAGGACCTTATCCATTACTATTAAAATTTTCATAATTTTGTAATAGAGAAGTCATATCCTCATCCACCATAGAAAAATATCTAATGGATTCAAGAATAATTGAATTGTATAGAGGGGAATCGTAGATAAGCTCTTCATTTTCTAATAACCTTTGGTGATGCATCTTTTTTCGATGATATCTAGACTATGCTAGGGGCCTCTTGCTATAGATAACAACTATCATATATAGAATCCTATTTGATTAGACCCCATGTTTCTATTTTAATTATATTATAGGCCCGTTGAATTTTACAAGAGTTATCTGCCTACTCAAAAGTAGACACTATGATGGACTGATGACTTACATTTGCAATAGCGGTGTGATCCCAGTTATATTGTCTAGATATCATGTGATTTGTCCATTGACACTCCTAAATGGGAGTAGATATTTTTTTTATACTTCAGAGTGACCATCATGTTGTGTTGATGAGTTTCCCTAATTCTGGGGATGTGGTTTGGTATCCTTCCAGGAACTACTATAGATTCCAATATTACATCCTTCCATGTTAGTAGAATTTGGGAAGGAATTTTCATCTTCACTTTCACTATTTTTAAGATAAGTTATGTGACCTTAGTGGTGAGAGGGGGGGGGGTATTCCAATTTCGAGGTTGAATAAGGTGTGTGTTCCTTCTCCTACGACCCACTTCCTATCAATCTAATTTGAAAGGAATTAGGCATGGGGATGATATATGAATTTTTCCTTTGTTTTTTAGGTTTTATTGGTCGGTTTCTCCAAATTCTGCTAGATTAAGTAGGAAGACTTTGCAGATATTGGTAGGTCTGTTCACCAACTCATGGGTTAAAATAGTATTTGGTTTGAAGGATTATATGAATTTCACCATTCTATGATGTAAATTTTGGTATATGTGGGAAAGTGTGTGTGACTACATGTGGTTTTCCACCATATTTTGTTTTTGAATTCTATAGATGCTTCCAAACACTGTTGGTAGGCTTAGTTGATGTGGGAAGGAGTGTGCCTTCTCACAGATTTCGAGTGTAGTTTTTTGGAAGACTTATCTGAAAGGAAGAAATGTGGGGTCATATTTATTTTTACAGGTTTCTAATGTCGGTGGTCTTACTAGAGTGATTTCTTTAGAGTGACATGTGATGGACCCTAGAGGGATACACCCTCATAATAACGATAGTTTATTATCATGTGGCATTGTGAGTAGTGGATACTAGTAGGTTCCCTTTTATAGGATCCATGTATTTTCTAGATGAGGATATTTATGACGTATTGTTATAGCTCCCTAAGATTAGGGAGGAACTTGTTATATCATTCTGTGGATAGTCTCCCAAAATAGTTTGCGATGAAACTATTTCCTTCTACTTCTAGGTCACCATGTATCATTGAGTGGATGGTTGGTGGGGATTCATGAACAGCGGGTCTTGTAAAGTAGCATACATGGTAACCATAAAACTATTTGGTTGGTACTCCTAAATTAGCATGCTTGAGACCCTGACAGTGAAGTTTCTAGGTCAGTGATAATTTCCTCATTTTAAATGAGGAAGAAACTAATTTTCTAGCCAATAATTATGTATGTTTGAACTGGTAGGATTCTATTTTGGTAAATGGCGTTTCTTGTTCAATTTTTCTACATATATATGAGAAACAAATATAATAAAATTCCATAATACTAACATATTAATAAACAAACACATGAGTAATTGATTTTTCTGATCCATGGCTTGTCCTCTTCAATTATTTGTCTGAAAGGGGACTCACATGTCGGTGTCACAATCATTTCAATTAAGGATTGTTGTCGAGTTCCCCATTTTATGTTTTTTGAAAAAACATCATGGCACCTGAAATAATTATAGGTGGTTGAGTTTTATATAATCATTCACACCAGCTTCCACATTTTTTGGAATCTTATAACTAAATTGGTTAATGGAGTAGGATACGCCTAATTATTTCCTTATTTGATATATCTCACAAACCTATTTACCAAAGGTATATGGTCATTGGTAAATTTCTCAAAAAAAATTTGGGGTTCATAACTATTGAAAAGAAGGTAGGTCGGGCTCATAAAAATATTTTGAGGGGAATTATTAACTACTCCATAACTGTTACAGATTAAATAATGTTTATTGAATCCTTTATTAAATAAAAAATATAATAGATGTCTCCCACAAGTTTACATTCAATTAAGAGCATTGATTGGTTTTAGAATCATCTATATGTATCCTATGTTCTTCATCGATATATATATATATGTGTGCGTGTGTGGTTCTCTATTGATGGTACACTTTTGTATATGGATTATAGATTCATGTTAGTTTATTTTTATGATGATGGTTTTAATCCACACAGTGGGGTACTCTAGAATTTATCAATATCCAGGAATATGGGAGTTTTATATATCAGGATAGGAATGATTAACAATGGATTCCTACATTTCTGTGTGAAAGGAATCATAACCCACATAGTTCAATTACACATAACGGGACACATCATTGAATCTAAGGTCATGTGATGAGAACCAAATAGTGTTGTTTAACATCATACAACTAGGAAATGTAATGAAAAAGTCCCAAGTTAAGGAAAGGCATTGCCTTTGTAAAGTAAACAAACACCACAGAGTAAGCAAGCGGAAAGTAAAGACTAAGAAAAAGTAGAGTACAACTGAAAGTACGGATAAGTAAATGGGCCAGTATACAAACCCAAACTGAAAGTAAAGTACAACTCGAAAGGGAAAACAACAACTAAAAAGTAAAAGCCGCTACACCGAGCTGTCCACTGGAAATCCCACCTGAAGGGTGGGTACAGATAGCTCCACTGCTCCACGGGTCCCGCCGTCCGCTCCGTGCACGTCCCGCCCAGTGGTCCACCTCCGGGTACCGTCCCGCTCTGCAAGCCTCAGCTAAGGTCAACGCTGTCCGTCGTCTGCAACCAACACAACGTAGTGCGGGCAATGCCCGTGCAGGGGTGAGTATAAGCTACTCAGTAGGGACCCCGAGACCCCTGAAGGTCTCTCAAATCCACAAAGGATAAACCACGAAGAAAGGTACAATCACGAAGTAACAACCGACACTGCTTAGGTATATGCCCATACATATACCTAAGTCATCAATTTCAAATACGCTCCAACCTCCGAGCCCATGTACAACTCAGTCCACACAGGAATGTAAACGTATTCCACACAGGAAGGCATATTGTAATCCACACAGGATAGCACAACACAATCCACACAGGAAAGCAACAGAAATCAGCTCACACAGGTATACTTCTTCAAAGGACGATAAAGATGATTTCTGATCCATCTAAGTCGTCGAACCCACGAAGGATCGATAGGTAACTAACCCCCGCAAAGACCCACACAGGATCGGGCCCACACAGGACCTATAGGCGCTGGTTCACACAGGACCACTGAGCGCAAGGACCCACACAGGATCGGACCCACATAGGATCGGGCCCACACAGGACCTGTAGCACTGATCCACGTAGGATCGCTGAGTGCTGAAGTCGTCGTCGTCGAATCCACACAGGATCGGGCCCACACAGGACCTGTAGCACTGATCCACGTAGGATCGCTGAGTGCTGTAGTCGTCTTCGTCAAATCCACACAGGATCTCTGTACTGTCGTCGTCGCAGTCACAGTAGCAGTAGTAGCAGTAGCAGTCACAGTAACCGTCGCAGCCAGCACTAGGGTTCCCGTACACAACAAGCTCGTTTGGAGGGTCCGCTCCACGAGCCGAGAGGCTGATACATCAACTGACACAATGTCCAGAGTTGATGTATCCAAAAGTTCTGTATCGTCAAGAGGAACTCAACGCAACAGACGGCGCGTCGATCGGACACCCGGACTGAGAGTTATTGGCATTTTCGTCCCCGGGGCCCGGTTGGTTTTTAAGGAAAAACCAACCCAAACGTACTCCACCTGTGTCCAAACCTCGGGCAGATTATGCCAAAAGATTAGCCTCACTATGAGGAACACAACACAGCTGACGGCACGTCAATCGGACGTCCGTAGCTCAAGATATGTGTGTTTCCGCTCCGAAGGCCCGGTTGGTTTCGTGAACGAACCAACCCGGCCGAACTCAAAGTAATCCGAAACCTTGAGTGCAATACTGAAACGACCGTCTCGATCCAAGGATCGCGTTGCCGCAGACGGTTCGTCAATCGGAGGTCCGTGGCTCAAGTTATGGCCAAAAGACCGAATCTGGTTCGAAACGGGGGGTCCGAGTCCGGGCCGACCCGGCCCGACCCCCCCTGGGTCGGCCCGAACCGGGTCGACCCGAACCGGTCCGCTGGACCTGGCCCGGCCGGTGGCGGCGCGGCGGCGTGGCCCGGCCAGCGGCGGCGCGGCCAGCGTGCCGCGCATGTGCCGTACGCGGGGGGGTGAAACCCCCCCCCCCCTTTTCCGGATCTTGGCCGGCTTTTGCCGGCCGTTTCAATTGACCCACGGGACCCGCGGGTCCCGCCTTCTGACCGAACTGGTGGCCGGCGCGGCTGGCCGCCTTCTTCATCCCCGCCGCGGCTAGCGCCGCGGCTCTTCCCTTCTCCGGCGACCGGCGAGGCCGGCCGCCCTGGCTGCTCCGCCGCGGCCGTAGGGCCGCGGCCTTCCTGAACTCCGGCGCCGGCGAGGCCGGCGCCCCTGGCTACTCCGCCGCGGCCAAAGGGCCGCGGCCTTCCATGATCTCCGGCGCCGGTGGCCCGGCTGGCCACCGGTCTCCTCCTTGTTCCGCCGCGGCCCGTCTCCGGCCACGGTCTCTTTCATAAACAACGACGCGGTGCGTCGACACCGCGTTTCTTCGTCGCAGCTCGCTCCTGCCATTAATTCTTTTGATCTTGCGCGGTTGCAACGACAGAGCGCTGTCTCCGCTAAATTAACACGAAAGAATAGAAGGGGGAGGAGAATCGGCCGTGTTCGTGCGGTCCGGTCTCCTCCCGTTATAACGATATCAGTTGGCCAATCGTATAAACACATCAACGAACGTTTCACAAATTTTTATTAAAAATTTGGAACTATGCCCAACGGATTTTCTTTCATGCTCGAGGGAAAGAAAATAGGTGATTTTAAAAGGACAAACCCCCACCTCGATAGTCGCACGTTGACGTAGTCGTGGAATATCAGTGTCGATTCCTTTAACGTTGGAGGAAGAGTCGTTGTCGATGGCGTTCGTCGCGGAAAACCGTCGCGGAAGAGATGATGCGGAAGAAAAATGTCATGTCTCGGATAAGGCGTCGCGGAAGAACCGTGTTCTTCGGCGAAGAAGTTCTTCGTTGAAGAACGGAGTTCTTCGTGTTCTTCATCGAGGTTGAAGAAGATGAAGAAACAAGAAGAACCTTCCCAACTCTCTCAAGGAGACAAAACTATTCACCAAAATAAAATAATACTCTATCTTATTTTATTAACACAACAACACACTAGAATTTCAAGAGTTTGAAATTCAAAACACACACACAACTCACCTTATTTAAGTCTAAAGTTATATCTTAAGATATCATAACTTATGAGGGAGTTGAGGGGTTTTAAGGGATAAGAAGAGGTGGGGTTCGAGTGGGCCCCACCACCCTCATAACCTTCCAAGGGAGGTTGGGTGGTTACCCAACTTCCAACAAGAGATAACACTTAGAGTAAAATAATAAAAATTGTAGTGTAATTACAAAGTAAACATCCACACTTTTTATTATAAACACTCGTATGAACACAACTCCAGAACAGGAGTTCCTAAGCATTTACCGGCGCTAAGGTTCCATCAGTGCCCTCAGAATTCGATTCCGGGCACCGGTTCAAAAGTTAGGAATTCCCGCTCGTTCGTTCACTGAACGTACCCGAGCCAAACTTCGGAAATTGATTCTGGGCACTCCGGGCCTCGGAATCAGGTGCCGTCAGAAACTGCGCTCTTGTAAAATTCCAAAGAAAATTAAGAAAAAATTCCCCTTGAATTTTACAGGTCTTTACATTACTCCCACCTCAGGACTTTACGTCCCTGTAAAGATACATCAAAAACTAGGGAAACAAATGAGGGTACTGAGCACGCATCTGAGCCTCCCGCTCCCATGTGGTCTTCTGGAGATTCCCGTGCTGCCATCTGATGCGCACAAGAGGAATCGATCGCCCATGAAGGACCCGCTCCTGTCGATCCTCTATCTCCACCGGGACATCCGTAAAAGTCGCCCCATCGTCAACGTCAAGCTCCCCATGGTCAATGATGTGTGTCGGGTCGTGCACGTATCTCCTCAGATGAGATACGTGGAAAACGTCGTGCACCCGGTGCAACTGAGGTGGCAGAGCCAGGCGATAAGCCACCTCGCCAATCCTGCTGAGGACCTGGAAGGGTCCGATGAAGCGCGAAGATAACTTGTCGCCTTGTCCAAATATCTGAATACCACGTCGAGGTGAGACCCGCAAGAAGACGTGGTCACCACCCTCGAACTCCAGTGGCCTCCGCCTCCTGTCAGCATAAGGCTTCTGCCGGCTCTGAGCTGTACTCATCCGCCCCTGGATGACCTGGACCATCTCAGGTCACACAAGAGCTGCAAGATTTCTTCTTTTCCGATAAGAGAAATCTGGTCTCATCCCCTGGATGAACCACATTCTTCGCCTAATACAGTCAATCCTAACATGGATGATATTAATCCATACCAAGGATGACGTCGTAAGGCCTCGACGCTACTACTAAGAGATCCAACCATTACTCTCGCCTCCAAGGGTTGAGTCACACTGTCGGCATCAGTGTGTGGTAACTGGGTCTCCTCCATTAGATGTCTCACAAGTGAGGGTCAAGTCAACAGCCAAAACTGGAACCTCTTAGTAACATCACGAAAGAGGACAGGAATGAAATATCACAAAGGTATGCGTCTTTTATTATTGCAGCTCATAATACAAGACGCTACACAAAAGCAACAAGGAACCAGAAGTACAAAGGATGTATCCACTAGTTATGCTCCTGTCCATCGGCTCCCAGGGCTCCATGATCAAAGGCCTTGGTTACCTGAAGTTGAGCTCTCGCATCTTCACCTACTCCCTGTGGTCGGGGTGGACCTCCTAGTGGTGGTGGTGGTAGAGCCTCAAAACGTCGCCCACCACCGGCTGCTCGTCCAGCTCCTCTGTCTCGTCCACCTCCTCCCTGCGGACCGCCACGGTCGAACCTCTGCCTCTGCCTAGGTGGTTCCTCAACCGTCTGCTGCTCCTTTGCATGGAGGGTCGGGCAGTCACGAGCCATGTGGCCTTGCCCGCCGCATGCGTAGCACTGTCTTCCACTTGAAAGACTAGCTCCGCGCTGTGTGCCCCGCACTGCTGAGCTAGTGTCCTGAGGTCATCTGCCTGAAGGTCTGGTCTGTCTGGACCCCTGAGTCATCCGTCGACTGCCTGCTGCAGATGACTCTGACACGTGCCGCCCTGTGGAGGGTCTCGGCACTGGTGTAGACTCAGCAAGGAAGCTCTCGATCAGAAGGGACCGCTCCAGTACTCCTGTCTGAGTCGGTATGCTGAGGGAGATCAGTGATGCCCTGATCTCGTGTCTCAATCCCTGCTCGAAGGTCCGGGACCGGAAGAAGGGGTCCCGTACCATGTCTGTCGAGTACCGAGAAAGGTCAGTGAATCTCGCCGAGTACTGAGCGACCGTCATGCTGCGCTGCCGCAGCTGTAGAAGCTCCTGGATACGCACCGCACGAAGGGTGGCTGGGACGAACTCCGAGCGGAAGAGGCTCTCAAAGTCCGTCCAAAGTAGAGATG
This sequence comes from Viscum album, assembly GCA_963277665.1. Classification (NCBI taxonomy): domain Eukaryota; kingdom Viridiplantae; phylum Streptophyta; class Magnoliopsida; order Santalales; family Viscaceae; genus Viscum; species Viscum album. Next base: position 400,563,486 of record OY728144.1, read on the forward strand.
CCTCATCGTGAACCTGGAGCATCAAGCTCCACCATCGTCCTCCTGTTGTGTGTAGTAGGCTCGTAGCGAGGATCAACATGAGGTCTGCTGGTGTCCTCACTAGCCTAAACACTCGTACCACTGCCTCCAGCCAGTCCTCTACTGCCTGGGGATCCGTCTCCCCGTGAAACCTGGGTGGTCGCTGGCGCTGAAACTCATGCAGTGCGCTGAGGCGACGTGCATCGTCATCGGCTGGTGCTGGAAGTATCGGGGGCTCGGCGGGTAGTGCTACCGCCGGTGCCATTGCTGACAAAGGGCCATGCACCGAGGCCTCGTCGCTCGGTGGGCTGTCATCATGCTCAACTCTCGGAACCCTAGCTGGCTGCCGTCGTGGGGCCATCCTGAATTGGAAACAGGTGCGCCACGGTCAAACAGTATACCTGGTGAGCTGACACAAGAAAATCACAAAGAAAACTTTGAAACTTACACGCAATCAATGTTTTCGTGCATTAAGTCGGAAATCAGAAGTCAGGGTCCTAGTGTACGGATACGTCGGCCGCCGCACCAACACTGGACTCCCTGGACTGATAACCACACTCAATACGCTAAACATTATTTCTTCACATAGAAAAGATCAGAGTTCACGGTAGAACCGAACTCCTTTGATACCAATTTGTCACGACCCGCCCTCGAGGTCCGTGTCGTGACTACCCCAAGCCCGCCTTCCATAGGCCAGGGGCTGGCGACTAGCACCAAGGCGTAAATCCCAGTAAAAAGGGAAGGCATTGCCTTTGTAAGGTAAACAAACACCACAGAGTAAGGAAGCGGAAAGTAAACACTAAGCAAAAACAGAGTACAACTGAAAGTGCGGATAAGTAAATGGGCCAGTATACAAACCCAAACTGAAAGTAAAGTACAACTCGAAAGGGAAAACAGCAACTAAAAGTAAAAGCCGCTACACCGAGCTGTCCACTGGAAATCCCACCTGAAGGGTGGGTACAGATAGCTCCACTGCTCCACGGGTCCCGCCATCTGCTCCGTGCACGTCCCGCCCAGTGGTCCACCTCCGGGTACCGTCCCGCTCTGCAAGCCTCAGCTAAGGTCAACGATGTCCGTCGTCTGCAACCAACACAACGTATTGCGGGAAAAGCCCGTGCATGGGTGAGTATAAGCTACTCAGTAGGGACCCCGAGACCCCTGAAGGTCTCTCAAATCCACGAAGGATAAACCACGAAGAAAGGTACAATCACGAAGTAACAACCGACACTGCTTAGGTATATGCCCATACATATACCTAAGTCATCAATTTCAAATACGCTCCAACCTCCGAGCCCAAGTACAACTCAGTCCACACAGGAAAGTAAACGTATTCCACACTGGAAAGCATATTGTAATCCACACAGGATAGCACAACACAATCCACACAGGAAAGCAACAGAAATCAGCTCACACAGGTATACTTCTTCAAAGGACGATAAAGATGATCTCTGATCCATCTAAGTCATCGGACCCACGAAGGATCGATAGGTAACTAACCCCCGCAAAGACCCACACAGGATCGGGCCCACACAGGACCTGTAGGCGCTGGTTCACACAGGACCGCTGAGCGCAAGGACCCACACAGGATCGGACCCACACAGGATCGGGCCCACACAGGACCTGTAGCACTGATCCACGTAGGATCGCTAAGTGCTGAAGTCGTCGTCGTCGAATCCACACAGGATCGGGCCCACACAGGACCTGTAGCACTGATCCACGTAGGATCGCTAAGTGCTGTAGTCGTCGTCGTCGAATCCACACAGGATCTCTGTACTGTCGTCGTCGCAGTCACAGTAGCAGTAGTAGCAGTAGCAGTCACAGTAACCGTCGCAGCCAGCACTAGGGTTCCCGCACACAGCAAGCTCGTTTGGAGGGTCCGCTCCACGAGCCAAGAGGCTGATACATCAACTGACACAAAGTCCGGAGTTGATGTATCCAAAAGTTCCGTATCGTCAACAGGAACTCAACGCAACAGACGACGCGTCGATCGAACGCCCGGTCTGAGAGTTATTGGCATTTTCGTCCCCGGGGCCCGGTTGGTTTTTAAGGCAAAACCAACCCGACCGTACTCCACCTGCGTCCAAACCTCAGGCGGAGTATGCCAAAAGATTCGTCTCACTAAGAGGAACACAACACAGCTGACGGCACGTCAATCGGACGTCCGTAGCTCATGATATGTGTGTTTCCGATCCGAAGGCCCGGTTAGTTTCGTGAACGAACCAACCCGGCCGAACTCAAAGTAATCCGAAACCTTGAGTGCGATACTGAAACGGCTGTCTCGATCCAAGGATCGCGTTGCCGCAGACGGTTCGTCAATCGGAGGTCCGTGGCTCAAGTTATGGCTAAAAGGCCGAATCTGGTTCGAAACGGGGGGTCCGGGTCCGGGCCGACCCGGCCCGACCCCCCCTGGGTCGGCCCGAACCGGGTCGACCCGAACATGGTCGACCCGAACCGGTCCGCTGGACCCGGCCCGGCCGGTGGTGGCGCGGCGGCGCGGCCCGGCCAGCGGCGGCGCGGCCAGCGTGCCACGCATGTGCCGCACGCGGGGGGGTGAAACCCCCCCCCCCTTTTCCGGATCTCGGCTGGCTTTTGCCGGCCGTTTCAATTGACCCACGAGACCCGCGGGTCCCGCCTTCTGACCGAACTGGCGGCCGGCGCGGCCGGCCACCTTCTTCATCCCCAGCGCGGCTAGCGCCGCGACTCTTCCCTTCTCCGGCGACCGGCGAGGCCGGCCGCCCTGGCTGCTCCGCCGCGGCCGTAGGGCCGCGGCCTTCCTGAACTCCGGCGCCGGCGAGGCCGGCGCCCCTGGCTACTCGGCCGCGGCCAAAGGGTCACGGCCTTCCATGATCTCCGGCGCCGGCGGCCCGGCTGGCCGCCGGTCGCCTCCTTGTTCCGCCACGGCCCGTCTCCGGCCGCGATCTCTTTCGTAAACAACGACGCGGTGCGTCGGCACCGTGTTTCTTCGTCGCAGCTCGCTCTGGCCATTAATTCTTTTGATCCTGCGCAGTTGCAACGACAGCGCGCTGTCTCCGCTAAATTAACACGAAAGAATAGAAGGGGGAGGAGAATCGTCCATGTTCGTGCGGTCCGGTCTCCTCCCGTTATAACGATATCAGTTGGCCAATCGTATAAACACATCAACGAACGTTTCACAAATTTTTATTAAAAATTTGGAACTATGCCCAACGGATTTTCTTTCATGCTCGAGGGAAAGAAAACAAGTAATTTTAAAAGGACAAACCCCTACCTCGATAGTCGCACGTTGACGTAGTCGTGGAATATCGGTGTCGATTCCTTTGAAGTTGGAGGAAGAGTCGTTGTCGATGACGTTCGTCGCGGAAAACCGTCGCGGAAGAGATTATGCGGAAGAAGAATGTCACGTCTCGGATAAGGCGTCGCAGAAGAACCGTGTTCTTCGGAGAAGAAGTTCTTCGTTGAAGAACGACGTTCTTCGTGTTCTTCGTCGAGGTTGAAGAAGATGAAGAAACAAGAAGAACCTTCCCAACTCTCTCAAGGAGACAAAACTATTCACCAAAATAAAATAATACGCTATCTTATTTTATTAACACAACAACACACTAGAATTTCAAGAGTTTTAAATTCAAAACACACACACAACTCACCTTATTTACGTCTAAAGTTATAACTTAAGATATCATAACTTATGAGGGAGTTGAGGGGTTTTAGAGGATATGAAGAGGTGGGGTTCGTGTGGGCCCCACCACCCTCATAACCTTCCAAGGAAGGTTGGGTGGTTACCCAACTTCCAACAAGAGATAACACTTAGAGTAAAATAATAAAAATTGTAGTGTAATTACAAAGTAAACATCCACAATTTTTATTATCAACACTCGTATGAACGCAACTCCAGAACAGGAGTTCCTAAGCATTTACCGGCGCTACGGTTCCATCGGTGCCCTCGGAATTCGATTCCGGGCACCGGTTCAAAAGTTAGGAATTCCCGCTCATTCGTTCACTGAACGTACCCGAGCCAAACTTCAGAAATTGATTCTGGGCACTCCGGGCCTCGGAATCAGGTGCCGTTAGAAACCGCACTCTTGTAAAATTCCAAAGAAAATTAAGAAAAAATTTCCCTTGAAGTTTACGGGTCTTTACATTTTGCCTAAGGGATGTAGAATGGGTGTATCCTTCCATTCTATATTTGACCCTACTAATAAATTATCCAAAAAAAGATTATATTTAATTAAGGTGTTGGGTTTGAACTGGAGGGAGGATTCCTACATATCTGATTCTAAATGGAATCAAGGCCTAGGTAGTTTGAAATGGTAGTGTATTACATGTATATGAGAGGCCCATTTGGAAGTTTTTCTCATAGAGAATATGTTCCATTGATATGGATACATGAATTTGAGTATATACACCTATAGAGTCCCTTTAAAGGTTTGTCTCAAAGGGGATATTTACATTTTCATATGGATTCATATCCTTGAGTACCCATAACTATGGAGGCAATCAGAAGGTGTTTCATGTTGGGGATACAAATCTTTGAGATATATAGATGGATTTGAGTAACTACTTTGATGGATTTCCACAAAATGATTTCCTAATATCAGATATGGACCTTTAATATGGACACCTAGATTTAAGGAACTATACATATGGAATCCCTTTAATGATTTTTCTCAAAAATGGACATGACCCTTTCATATGGATACATGGCTTTGAGGACCCACACCTATATAGGCCCTTGGATTCAAGGTGAGGGGAAAACCCATAATAGGTTTATAAGTGGAGACGTTTATTTGATCATGTAGAATTCATGATCATCACTAATCTCTAATCCTATGTGAATTATTATTTGTGTGTAAAAACAAATAATTGTACGATCTAGTAAACCCTGTGAACTTCTTTAACTACTGTTGGATGAGGTCGGGGCAACAGGATTGAGAAAGGAATTTGTTGTGCCCATATCCTCTCTTTCATCCATAAACATTGTTGGAAATTTTACCCTTGTACATATATGAAACACAATAAATACTATGGAATTACTCCATATGGGATGACATATTCTAGATTTTAGTGAATTTGAGAGAAGGATAAGGCACTCTCCCATATCAATGGTAAAAGGGAGTGGAACCCATCACATTCAAAAATGGGGAGGTTCAACGTATTTATACCAAGGATGGGGTCCTCATTCACATGGTAATTTATAATTGAAAACACACTAAGGATCCAACCTATTATGTAGGATAAATTAAAGACCTATACTACCATGGAAATGTATAATCTAGAGGACTTGATGGTATTGAACATGCTCAAATGACATATATCTGAAGGTTTTAGGATAGGTTTTAGTTTGGTACCCCTAAGATGAGGGATAAAAATTAAGAGATTTTTTAAAATGGGTGATATAAAATAGGGTTAATATGGTTGATTTCATTGTGCTAGAATTTGGAGAGTTGAAGGTTCCACTCACAAGGTGGAACTACGTGAGTTAAAGAGGTCTCACACTTGGTTGGCTTGGGAGGATCGAAAGTGATTCACATAGTGTGCACCTAAATGAGCTAGTGATTAATTCTTAAATATGGGTCTCCTAAAAAAATAGAGGATAGGAATTTACATTGGATATTAGGGTTTCTTATAGAGTCTTAGAAGGTTATTTTGTAGCTCCCATGTTCGGGATAAGAGCATCGTGCTAGTACTTTTGGGCTAGGTGTAAGTGCCTCCTCGTACTGGTAATTTGTGTTACACACAGTTATGGAATTCGTATACCACTATTCCCATTAATTACATATTATCGTGGGTTTTGGAGGGCTACATGGGATGTTTCTAGTTATTAAGTGAATGAATGGGGCCATCAGAACTTCATGTCTTCTTCTAGTCTTCTACTTATTTTCAATGGAGATGCCCAAGGTCCTATTTATTTGATATATTTGGACCCTGGATAAAGGAATTCACCCACAGAGGTCTATCATTAAGGTTTCTTGAATAGGTTTCTCTTTCAATAGTGGGTTCTCCTTCTAGGAAATGGAGGCCTGTCCTATCTGAGCCTCTTGGTATGAAATCTACGTATATACAGTTTAGCTTGAGCAAGTTCCTTTATTTTCCTTATTTCGCTTCACCACTTTATTACCTAATGTATTTTCATTTGAATCTTCTTACCCTCAAATGAAAATGGTAGTTTTAATAGTTATCTAATTTATTTTCATGCCACATTTCCCCATTCAATTGATACCAACTCTGACCTAGAGAGATGCATGGATACCAATATTCTTCTCATCAATCATGATATCCTTGCATAACTCAACCATCTACCCTGATATATTATTTTCAGAAATATAATACCTTATTAAAGTTGATTTTTTTATTCTTCTATCTAAAATATTAATAAAACATTTAAAATTATATATCCAAATTATATATATGTTTCCATACAACTTTAAATATCGAACAAAATATATCATTAAATATACCACGAAATCAGAAAATTATGATCGAATGGGCCTTGTGAAAAAAATTTGGGCCTAGAGGCCATGTAATGGGATAAATTCCCACTGGGTCGTCAGGTTATGTAATGGGTCTCCCTCTACCCAGTTAAAATAGTTTGTTGCTTTGCTTTAAATAATAAATGAGGCTTCGGCCCCAACCATTAAAAAAACAATGAACTTTAAAAAATTAATAAAATAGAAAAATAAACACACCATTATTCTATTCACCTTTAGAAGGATAAATAAAATTCTATATAGTGAAACATGTATTAATATGGGTTTTCACACAATAATTACTTTTCTTATATTCTAATTTTTATTATTTTTTAGAATCGTCAAATTTTTTAGAAACCATTTTACTTAATTACTAATATTCAGTGGATAAATTGATTATCAAAAAATGTTTTATAAATAAATTTTAATTTTTTTACTTAAGTGAATATATTGAGAAACATATTTCTACATTGATTTTGGAATTAGGTGTTTCTCCTGAGGAAATACATTTTTAATTTAGGAGTGTTTTTATGACATTTATAAATTTGTGCAAATAATATTTAAAGGGTAAATAATATTTATTAAAGTGATTATTTACCCATTCCTCCTCTGTATACTCATTTTATAGGAAATTATAGGATAGTAGTGTTACTAGGTTTTGGTCTATACATAGGTTTCCATAGAAGGGTGGATCATCATTGGGGATATACAGTTTAGTTTGGTTATTCCTTCATTCTTCATCACATGATTCCTCCTTGACATTGCTTTTTTATTTTTCTTATTAATATTTTTTCTCTTTCATAATAACATGTTTCAATTTTTCATTCATTTAGTCTTAAAGATATAATAACAAAAAAATCCAAATAATCTTTCAAATTGAATATGGGGACTTGAAATGAAAATTTTAGGGTCTAAAATTTATCTCATTAATTTAGAGGGGTTTTTTAAATTCTAATGAATTTATTAATGTCTATATTCTTTGAAATTTAGTGAATCCAATGAATTTAGATTCATCGAAATCATAGGCTTAAAATGTAAAAAATATTTTATGGAAATTTTAGGCTTGTTATCGGAGATATATTGTTATTTTATTCATATAGATGATTCAAAATAAATAAATTATATCACTAGAAATATCCGTATTAGATGAATCCAATACATTTTGAATCACATCAATCAATGTTATATTTTTAGAGAAAACATATTTAAGAGTCTTTTAAAAATATAATTTTATCATATTAAATTATAAATTTCATGAAAAACGGATGATACTGATTCAAGGGGATAAAATATACCAATATATAAAATTGGGTGAAGAAAATAGATAGTATCTCTCCAGGGTTCCACTGTTCACAACATTGAGGTGGTAATAATGGTGTAGAGTCAGAAGAAGTTATCAAGCAAGGGAAGTACAATCATATGATCAGATGGTGGTTACATTTCCATATCTCCTATAGCTAACACGACTAGAATTTGTGGCTAAAACATGAGTTCATTGGATTAGGTTGTTATAATGACCACCACGTAGTCATGTGGCAACATAGTGGTAGGACGCGGTCCATGACCCATCTCAATTATCATATTTTTAATCCCAAAATCAGATGATCTCTAGTAGAGCGGGTGATGCATTGTGGGTGTTTTACATGGTATAGTGAGGGACATTCAATCAGATGATCAAATTTATGACAAGAGGGTGGGTGTTTAATATGGTTGGGCGCTATTATTTCTATCAGACTCCTCTTAACATCACAATCCCAAAAAAGAAAATTTTAGGTCATATTAAAGATGATAAATTGTAAAATTATGAAAATTATGATTAAATTAATGCGTTAATTATAACTATAATATACTAATAATTGATCTTTATTATAACATTTTGGCAGACTGAATCATTTCTTTCAATCAGTGAGGAATGGAAGGCATGATCACGTAAGGGGTTGTGCAAGAGCATCCCTGCGGAAACCTAGGGTTCTCTTCCTAGGGTTTCTGTCGCCTCCTCTACACCGACACTCATGCACGCTGTTGGCTTCGTCTCGCTCTGATCGTGTCCAGAACTCCTCGTCCGACCCGCTGCTTGTCACCGATGATGACGTTGCGACTCCCCCAAGTGGTGTGGTCCATCTCCCCTGAGGGGTATTTTCCACGACGACGTCGACGCCTCCCTCCTAGATCCTACCACCGTGAAGCTGCTACCATCAAGCGTGGACTTCATCCCCCGGATGTCATGTGTCGTGGAGAGCGCAGTCGTCTGGAGATTGCTTTCCCGTGTCGGCCCCTTGTTCCCTTGTTCTGGCATCCTCGGTGTCGTCTCTTGAGAGATATATCGGTGAAGCCTCATCATCTATTCATTCTCCTTCGATTGGGCGATACCTGTGTGCAACTGGTTCTGGTTTGATCTCTTCTCCTCAAATGTGTTGGTTGTTGGTTCTCTCGGCCTCTCGGTTTAGCGATCCTCTGGTTCTGCTTCAGAGTTCTATCAACAAATCCTCTACCATTGTCCATAGTCCTTCGTTGGTTCTTCCTGTGGGAATCTACATTCTGGATTTCTTGTGTTCCTGCTTCGGTTTTGTTTTGCCTCGTTGGCTTGCTTCTTTACTTCAGGTCTACTGTTCATTGTCCCTCCTCTATCCTTATTGCACTGTTCCTCCGTGCACGACACCATACTGGTTAGGCTTTATGGTTTCATGGAATTTTGGGATGGTGTTAGTGTTTCTAGTGACAGTTGTCTGATATTGGGGTTTGCATCTCATTTTTCTTGTTTGTTTCACACATAGCCATAAAGTGATGTCATGTGTTTTATGGTGTTTTCTGGATGGGATTGGTCCTGAACATCGTTCTTTTCCCAGTCCATCTATTTCTCATTGTTATGGATTACTGGTTCTCACTTAGTCTCGAAGTGATTTGTACTTATGGGTTCTCACTTAGCCAAAAAGTGTTTCAAAATTAAAAACAAATGGATTTCTCTCAGTTCAGTCTTTCAATCAATGAGAAATAAAGTTATTAGACGACTGTTCTCAATGTGGTGTGGATTATAGATCTTGAATGTTACGTTTTCCTTGTGATTATCTGTGAAGAATAATATTATAGTTAATAATAATTTTTAATTTGATATTACAGGAATTATATGAATATATTTGATTAATCAATTCAATAATTCACTTAACTGCTGATGGTTTTGATTTTTCTATGATGATAATTTAAATATTATTTTAATTTTTTATTAGTAAAGGTTAAGTAAATCATTAATATTTACATTGATTATATTTAATGGTTTTCTTAAAATATAGAATAATTTTATAAAATTAACCTTAGTAAAATTTATTCTAAATGATAATCCTATGTAAATGTTATGGATAAGAATAATATACATATGTAAACCAAATTATGTATATTAATGGTGATTATAAAAGAAAATTATCTGATTGTTGATAATGATAAGTAATATACAAGTAGATCAAGTTAATTTCTATATTTAAAATGTACATTTAATGGAAATTAATGATTACGTAGAATTTTTTGTTAAGAATTGAACTCAGTAGTGATAGTTGAATGATATAATTGCATTAATTTATGTCAAGAAATGATTTTTTTGAGAAATTAAATTTCGATAATGGTTTTGAATTTTAATGTAATGTTAGGTTGCCTAATGTGGTATGTTATTGATAGAAATAAAATGATCGAACATCAACGATGAAGGTTCATTCAAAAAAGAGAGAAAAATAATTATGAATAAATTTTATGTACATAATGATGGTCATATAATTAAAGGTTATATAACATGTATGGTTGAAATGTTCTTTAATGGATTATATATTATAATTTTTTGATAACATTGGTCTTACTCATAGGGTTTTAATACTCCCACAATTTTGATTCTATCTTATAGTGTGGGGTTTGAATTACATTCACATTGGTTCCATGATATGATATATTTCATCAAGTAATTCATTCATGTATTTTGAGATTTATTTTTCTTATTTACTAAAATATTTACCATGGATGATCTTGATGTTCATTGCAGTTTAGTATAAATGTCAACGAAAGAATATCTACTTAGGAAACTTCTATCAATTTGTGAAGGGTTGTGATCATTCCATAATAGGATGAGTTCTAATGGAGAAGTTAATATTATACAAACACATCATGAAGTAATATTAGTGGATGCATTATAAAATATATGGATTTATGGTGAATTTTACTCTTTGATAAAGGATTCATGCCACAACACGAATCATTGAATCCTAAAAATATTCATATGACATTAGGAGGAACCAATTTCACTATGTTGTAGATCCCATGATATTTTGGTTTTGCATTAGTTTGTAATATGAAAAGAGTTATGCCGTAATGTTGTGTCCCATATTAAAACCTATATCACCACATATCGAAGGAGGAGTTCATACCACAATGATATTCTTTGAATATTTTTTATTATATAGAAGCTAAAGAGACAAGGTGATCAGAACATCATATTTATGGGAATCCCACGACAGTCCTCCCCCACACATGAGAAAACAAGTGACCTTTCCAAAACACACATGGTCACACTAAAAATGATAGAGTATATTTTGTTTATATATGGAGATATTTAATCTAATACATCATGATATGATTTTGACTAGAATATTAACCATAATGAATCATATCACATTTGTAATAATCTATAGCGTGTTCTGAATATTAGTAGAAAACTCTAATAAGTGTAATAATAGGAATATCTAGAATTCATATACACAGTCATATTGGTATGAATCAAGAACATTTTTTTTGATAAAAGACAGATTCATTAATGTTGAAACTCAGTAGACGTATAGACACGAATCCATGAAGGAAAATGGTCCAACCAGAGCTGGTTGACATCAAAGGGGCCAGATGCCTCTAGATGATGGGCATCATTGTTTCCTTCCATATTGGTAAAGTAGAAGGTGAAAAAAGTTAATCATTGATGGATGGATAGGCTTTTCCTGATGAGGGATCCAAGGGACTGAAGTCTGCCGTCGTTGAGGTTGATGGCATTGATAATAGTGAGGCAGTCTGATTTGATGTTGATTTTTTCCCATCCAAGGTCTTTTGCGAGCATCATTCCGCCGAAGATAGAAGCAGCCTCAGCAACCACATCTTCCCATAAAACATGATGTGAATCATGTTTGGCTACAATGACTTGACCAAGATGGTTTGTGGGGGAGACACAACCACATTAATCTTGAGATTCCCTTCCAGTGGTGGGATCCATAGGGAGGAAAAGGAAGGGGTTTGAAAGGACTTATATTGACCATTGTGGTGCTACCAGCCCTCAATCTAAAACATAAATGGTGACTCATCAATAGTTATCCAATTGAAATCATGTTGTGATTTAAGAGAGATAAATCTTGAATGAAAGCGAAGTTGTTCAATACTCATTGATTGATGAAGATCATTTTTGAATAAAAATTGGAAGTAAATATTTCATTAATTTAACAATCTATGCTATTTGGTGGCATGTAATTTGATATATATATATATTTGAGATAAATAGACACATGTTTCGTCATGATTGTATCCTAGATTGGGGTGAAAAACAAGGGTCCACACAGGATCCAATTTCATGAGAAAAGTTACTCCATGTTATGTGAAGGTTGACCAACTTATTGTTTCACATTTCTCATTATAGTAATTACATTTTTGGTCAGTATCTATTCTTTTTTTATTAGTTTTATTTCTAATAAAATTGGTAATTGTGAGACATTATCATGACCATTACTCGATTGAGTTCTCCACTTGATATAAATAGTTAATGAGCCATATATTCATTCACGTGTTGTGTGAGTTCTTCCTTACTTCATATATCAAAATTTTATAATCACCCTTGTGATCTAATCAGCCTAAATGGTTATGAAAATAATATATATTTAGAGTTGGGGTTTTTAATAACCACTCATTCACAACCCTCTCAGTAGTAGAATATATTCTTCGAAGCCTATTAATTTGTATCAATGTTTTGTTAATGTGATTATTTGTAAATTTTATCATTGATCTAGGTAATATTTTATTTCTAATATATTTTGATGTTTGGGATCTTTTGAGTAAAAGAATAATGTAAAATATAAATTATTTATCTGAAAAATGGTAAGGGTTTTCATTTATCATGGAAATGACTATTCTATAACGTCAAAATGTCTGATTGAATGTTCTTGATATCACAAACAATGTTATACATATTCCAAATATGGGACATCAAACACATTGGTGGACATGTATATTATCAAATGCAATTAGAAGGAAGGTGACATTCTACATTCATCAATCTTAGAGAAGAAGACAACATAAGTGATGAAATTAAAAAAGGGAACTTCATGGAAACAATGATAGAGATGAGAAATTAAAGGATTAATAGTTGAGAACAATGAGTAAACAATTAGTGGATACCCATAAGAGAGAAAAATAAATTTTTACAATGTTCTTCCCTTAGTTGGCCAAAATTCTGTGATACATCCATATCTATAGGGAAAATCCTCATGTTTAAACAATAGTGAATATTTTTATGGTAATATTCTTCGATAAATATCTTTTGAATATTTATACTCATTAATATAATTATTTGGATGTGTTTACCATTGATAAACCCAAGATTGAGTTGATATCCAATGAGAGGAGGATTGGGATGTCCATAATGAGAAAAGGAAAATTACTAAAGACAGTGGAAATTCAATGATTAAAATATTTCTTGACAAAAGAATCATAAAATGTATCATGAGATGGAAACGAAATATATTGACGTTTTCATAAATTTTTAATGATATCATTTTAATTTTCCAAGTCAGGTTTTCACAATACAAACGTACTACAATGAAGGGAGAGAGATAATAACCCCCTGAAACCTGCATCTAGTAGGCCTTGAGATGGAAACTAGAACTGAGAGAATAAAACATCTCATAGTATGAGACACTACTAGAATTTTTGCTATTTGTGAAAGACTATTTGGGATGGGATCCAGTCACAAATATGCTTTTGCGACATGGTCCCTTTGCAAATAGCTCGTTGTAGAAAACAGCGTCACAAATACAATTTTTTGCGACGGGCCAGTCGCAAATAGTATTTAAAAATATATATTTAAACTATTTGTGACGGGATCCCGTCGCAACAGGTTTCATTGCACATAATAACCAAATTATAAAATATTTAATAAAATTATAATTAATGAAAAAATTATATTAATATAATTAAAATAATAAATAAATAAATAATATTAAAATTCTCAATATTCTCAAAAAAATAATTATAAAATATTATTATTATTATAATTAGTAAAATAAAAAGACATTAAAAAATATAATACTAAAAAGATATATTTTTAATAAAATTATGATTAATGAAAAAATAATATTAATATTATTAAAATAATAAATAAAATCTTGAAATTTTAAATATTAACAAAAAATATATAAACAATTCGTAAAATGTTATTATTATTATTAGAAAAATAAAAAAAAATTAAAATATAATAGTAATATTAAATATAAAAATATAAAAAATATAAAAAAAATTAAATTATGCAATATTTACACTAATATAAAAGACAAAAACTGAAATTTTATCATATTACGACAATTAGAGAATTCAAATGTTTTTAATATAAATAAAATCAGTAGGGAATGTCTTCTAGTGTAGGTGGAGGAGCTGTAGGAGATAGTGAAGGAAAATCCATCACTAAAGTACGAGATAGACGACGCATGTACTCCATCTTCTCAAGATTCTGCAGCAGCCATCGATGCATCGCCTCATTGTGATACTGCTGCTACTGCTGAAGTATCTCTTTATGTTGCTTCTGTAAACTCTATATAAGCTCAGTCTGAGTTCACAAATGCACCTAATAATATGAGGCAGAAGTTGATACTTATCCAAAATATCCTCCTAAGTTGTACATCGAAATCACAGCAGTACTACAATAAGTATCAGGAGTCACATTAGAGCTGATAACAACTACTCGACCCTTATCAAAGCCATACTGATTCGCATACATCCATGCTGCCTCATTGAAATTGGGGGCACTGGTCTGATCAGTGGCCACGTACTAACACCCATCCTGTGTCTGAGAGGTCACAACCTCATATGACTCCTTCAATTACAATTTGAAAATAAAATTGGGAAAATATTATAGGCTTTTAATTGTCAAACTGAAAAAATAATAATACTAACCACAATCAGACGCTGGAGATCACCTCAAATATCTCCAGTGGCTCCATCACTGTACATCCTCTGATAAACATTGTACTCTGTAATATCGGGATTCTTGACTACCTAGAAAAACATAAAATAAACTATTTATATTTAATGTTATATAAAATATTTAAAGAAGATACTTACTAGATTCTATTTATGCGTACTAAAGGTAGGACTATCCACTCGATGTGTCACTTCCTGTCTCCCCCAGTTCTTCCGAACAACTTATAAGCTCCTCTAAAATCCACCACCCAACCAGTGTAAACATAATTCATCCCAAACATTAGATGAAATGTACTCTGGTTGGTGGGCTCTACACAACTCGTCAAAATCTATCTCTCATGCTTTCTTAATGACTGTACTTCTCAAAATGTGAAAAAACTGATAGAAACGGTCACACATAGATGCTTGCCATGCCGCGTGCATAGCGTCACACAAGCTATCATCATTGGGATACACTAAACCCTACAAATAATTTATTATATCATGTTACTAATAAAATAAATTTCAAAATAAAAATTATTTATTTATGTACCAGCCAATGATTGATCATGTTGTGCGGCACATCAATGGGAATCTGTTCCCATGTGATCTATTGCTGAGAAAAATAATTGTTCATGATAGCGCTCACCTATCCAACAGTTACATGCCCAAAACTGTGAGAAAAAAGAACAAATAATCAAAAAGTTAGAATATATATACATAACTTAATGAAAAATAACTAAAATATACAACTTTCCATACCTCTGTGTGCATGGATCGAAGCAATGACGTGGACATTGCTCAGGGATATGGTTAGGAATCATCAGTCGCACAAGACCTTACCCCCACTACATACCCCCTAAACCTCCAGTAGGTCAACAGTCATAGGATCCCAATTCCCCCTCATCCAAAGGTAGATCAGCCTCTTGTAACACACGAAATAGATTAGGGTCCATCTGAAACACAAAATGATTATTGTTAGGAGAGTGTTAAAAATAACTATTATATATATATATATATTAGTTATGATTATAACCAGCATTTAACTATGTCAATGTTCACCTTCATCATCATCTTCATATCTGAAGAGGTCAATGTCTTCATATTCCTCCTTGACATCATCAATATCCATATGAGTTTCAATTTAATCATATCTTGTCATTTAAAATTCATTTGTAACATCATTAACATATCCATCACCATCGACCCTTAATTTTGGGGTGTCATCATCGATATTAACATCTCTTCGTGAAAAAGATGGATTTTGAGTAGTCTCTTGAAAAAATTCAACCCCATCAACTTCAGCGGAACCACATTAAGTTTGAGTAAACTGATTTTCCCGAAATTTCATTTTAATTATGCTCCACCAATCACTCAAGTCTCTTGAAGTGGCACAATAATTTGGGAAATAAATTTTATGGGCATGTTAAGAAAGTAAAAAACGTTAATTTACTTTAAGAATACTTTTATATTTAATATTGACGATTCCATGAGTCGGATGAACATGTAAGCCTCTCTCAATATCCAACCGCCGACATTTAAACATTGTTATATAATTCTTTCATAGATATCATCGCTTAATAATTTCATCCATAATGTCGTAAAAGTCAAGTTCGGTTTCACTATGATGTTATCCTCTCAAAAAAAACTTCATTGTTCATTGTTTTTTTATTCCCCATATGCACATGTATGAAATCGAAAACCATTCACCACAAATGTGTTACAATATTTAACCATTTTGGATGGTGGGTTACTCAATATAAATAGTTTATTATCAATTTTATCAGAATGTTGAGATGACTAAAAATTATTAAAACAATTTTCAATATAATAAATAGTAAAATGAATTGATATTAAATCATCAATAATTTATGTTACCAGTTTTTGAAACCATTGGGAAAAAAATTTGTCTACACTCTCCAAGAGAAGCTACTGTAAATTGTGGAAGTTGTTTTTTGATATGATTATCATATAACCTACAAATAAAATATGTTTACATATTGTAATATAAATTATTGAATATGTGAAAGAAGCACTTATAGTACAAATGATGTCATTTCTTCACAGTTGAGAAGAACATATATATGGGCTTTGTGATGTTAATCCTCTGAAATCCATCAGTCCTGAAACCCACCGAAGCCAATATTTTTCTGATTAAAAAACTGGTAATTGATTTTCCATTTCGTCATTAAAACATTTTTTCTAAATATTCATGACATCCAACATGTGGCAGACCAACATATCAAACAAATTTGGAAGATCCCAAAAAATGATCCGTTTTTTTCAATTATGTTCTTTTCCAATGCCAAGGATTTTCTATTGGATTACTGTTAGCCAGAATATGATGTTGGGTAATGAAAATACAATTTATTTTAACTTTGTACCTGATATCATTTTTGGAGGTTCATCCCTTTCAATTGTGTCTTTTCTAAAATGAGATTTTCCCTCCAAAAAGGATGATTTGTAGGAAGAAATATATGATGGCAGTAAAAATAGCAAGGATTTCATCCATTTATGAGCATAAAGGCTTTGTTGTCTTCCATATAGTAAGGACATGATTTCAGACCATGTGTACTCCAGTGAGATAACATGCCTTATGCCGAAAAGTCACTACTAATCAACATCAATATAGCTTTTAATATGATATTTTGTTTCGAAGAAAAATCATATGTACTAACACCATTACGTCACAATGAATTTAACTCATCAATAAATGGTTTCAAATAAACATCAATATACTTTTTTGTATGTCCTAGGATTAATAAGGTCAAAACCATATAGGGCTCCTTCAACAACATCCATGGAGGTAAATTGTACGAAGTTATAAATACATGACAACATGAATACTGACTACCATAAGAACCAAATGGATAGAAACTGTCAGTAGAAAGACCCAATCACATGTTTCAGGCATCTAATGAAAAAGACGGATGCAAACGGTCAAAATGTTTCCATAAATCACCATCACATGGATGATTCCAGCTTGTATCAGTTGAAATATTGGTTTTCGTGCCCTGACATCATTGATGTTGTGTTATGAGACATAAATAAATGTTGTATCCAGGGTGTAAGGGGGAAATATCTCAACTTTTTTATAGGAATCGATCCATACATCCCTGGTTGAGCTTCTTTATATATCTATTTCCACATGTGGGACAACTATCCAATAAATCATTTTCACTAAAATATAATATTTAATCATTTTCACATACAATAATATTTCAATAACTAATTCCCATATTATGAACCAACCTCTTTCTCTCATAATAATTTTCAAGAAACACATTTCCTTCTAGTAACAATGTTTTAACCAGAGAAAATATCTAATCAAAACAGTTGTTTGAAATTGAATTATCTGATTTAATAGCCATAAATTTTGCAACCTCTTCTAATTTTCTTATCTGGCAACCATAATATAATTCATCCTCAATAGACCTCAACCACTCATAAAATTAAGATGGTGCCAACTCAGGGGTTAAATCAATAGCAACTTGAGTTTTAGTTTGTTGAACAGATGGACCTGCAACATCATGTACTAAAATTTAAAACCGTGTTGGATCCAGAATCAAGTTAATAGTATCTTCTCTAGAACCACGTTCATCATGTTGATACCAAAAAACATAATCTGGTTGAAAACCATACCGAAAAATATATTCTCCGACCTTGTCAAATTTGTCAAAAATTTTCAGAGAACATTTTTTACAAGGAAACTTAATTGTGCCTTCTAAAACATATTCTGCTTTTAATGATACAATTGATAAGAAAGATTCAACACCCTTGATATATAAAATATTTAAACCAGAACTGTTTATATTTTTGTGCTAATTTATCCAAGCTTGATCATCTAATAATGACTGATGTTGACTTCCATATTCCATATTTTTCTATAAATTATTAAATCATCGCTATTTTTGAATATTTTGAAATTATAAAAACACTACCCAAAAAAGGAGATAAATAATTACAACTACTTCTTAATAATTACCATTAATTTTGGGCGACAAAATTTCCAGTGGATTGACGGCTACTCTTTTGTCCAACAACTCATTTACTTGAAATTTTCTCTCACTGAAATAACAATGAGGAATCTACTCAGAGTTATGCATATTCATTATCGTGCATATGAGAATGTATAAGAGTCCCTCATAGTAGATTCTTTATTGTGATTTCAGTGTGAGAAAGATGCTAGTAAATGAGTTTTCAGACAAAAGAGCCCCCTTTTCATCGATGAATCATCTTCAACCAACTATCACTGTTTGAAAAGATTTTAAAAATGATGTCCCATGAATGCATATAAAAACTTGTGCATAAAAGATTGGATATGCATATGTAGAAGCATACTTTTCAAAAATAATTAATCGTTGAAATTTGAAAGAAGAACAGTCATCGAGCAACAAGAGTTTCGTCAATCCACTAGAAATTGTGTCAAGTTATTACAAGTTATTTTAATTTATTACAATTTATTAAAATTGATATTATTCTTAATTATTCATAATTAGTACTAATTATTCCTAATTATTGTTAATTATTACTAATTATTACTAATTATTCCTAATTACTCTTAATTATTCCAAATTATTCATAATTATTATTAATTATTCCTAATTATTCCTTTTTCTTCCTAATTATTCCCAATTATTCCAAATTATTACTATTTATTCCTATTTATTCCTATTTATTACTATTTATTCATAATTATTATTATTTAAACCTATTTATTTCTATTTATTGGTATTTATTCCTATTTTTTTCTATTTTTTCTTATTTTTTCTTATTTAATCCTATTTATTTATATTTGTTCATATTTTTTCGTATTTATTCTTAATTATTCGTATTTATTCCTAATTATTTCTAATTATAGCCCATTTTTCCTCATTATTTTTATTTATCACTATTTATTTCTAATTATTCATATGTATTACTAATTATTCAAATTTATTTCAATTTATTACTAATTATTCCATTTTTTTCTATTTATTACTATTTATTACAAATTATTACTATTTATTAATATTTATTACAATTTACTCTTAATTATAAATATTTATTCTTATTTATTACTATTTATTCCTATTTATTACTAATTATTACTAATTATTACTAATTATTCCTATTTATTACAAATTATTCCTAATTATTACTAATTATTATTATTTATTCCTAATTATTCCTAATTACTAGTAATTATTCCTAATTATTTTGAATTATTCCTAATTATTCATAATTATTTTTTATTATTCTTAATTATTCTCAATTATTACTAATTATTTCTTATTATTTCTAATTATTCCAAATTATTACTTATTATTCCTAATTATTAATATTTATTACTAATTATTATTAATTATTACTATTTATTACTAATTATTACTAATTATAACTAATTATTTCTAATTATTGAGAATTATTACTAATTATTCCTAATTATTACTAATCATTCCTAATTATTACTAATTATTACTAATTATGAATAATTATTACTAATTAAAACTGTTTATTACTAATTATTCGTAATTGTTACTATTTATTACTATTTACTACTATTGATTGTTATTTATTACTAATTATTTCTATTTAATACTAATTATTGCTAATTATTTATAATTGTTTCTAATTAAATCTATTCATTTCTATTCATTCTTATTTATTCCTATTTATTCTTATCTATTCCTAATTATTCCAAATTATTTTCATTTATTCTTATTTATTTCTAATTATTTTTATTTATTACTCTGCATTCCTATTTATTAGTATTTATTACTATTTATTCATAATTATTACTATTAATTTCAAATTATTAATAATTATTCCAAATTATTCTTATTTATTACAAATATCTCTTATTTATTACTAATTTTTCCTATTTACTTCTAATTATTCCTATTTATTACTCCTAATTATTCATATTTATTACTCTTTATAATTCCTATTTATTACTCATAATTATTCCTCATAATTATTTCTAATTATTCCAAATTATTCTTAATAATTCATATTTATTTTTATTTATTCCCTTTTATTCCTAATTATTACTAATTATTCCTATTTATTCCTATTTATTCTTATTTATTCACATTTATTCCTAATTATTTCTAACTATTCCTATTTATAGCTATTTATTCTTATTTATTCCTAATTATGACTCATTATTACTATTTATTCCTAATTGTTACTATTATTCATATTTATTCTTAATTATTCCAAATTATTCCTATTTATTACTATTTATTACTATTTATTTCTATTTATTTTTATTTATTACGAATTATTTCTATTTATTCCTATTAATTTCAATTTATTTCTATTTATTACCAATTATTCCTATTTATTATTAAGTATTCATATTTACTACTAATTATTCCAATTTATTACTAATTATTACTAATTATTCCAATTTATTACTATTTATTACTATTTATTAATAATTCTTCAAATTTATAACTAATTATTCTTATTTAATACTAATTATTACTAATTATTCATATTTATTACTAATTATTCCCCTTTATTGCTAAATATTTCTATTTATAACTAATAATTCCAATTTATTACTAATTATTCCTATTTATTACTATTTTATAAAAATTAGAACTAATAATTTCAATTTACTATTACAAATAAATACTGATAACAAAACAATTTAAATCTAATTTAATTACAACTAATCAAAAATAATAATAATTACAATAAAAATGAAATAAATATAAAATAAAATAAAATATAAATACCTTTAAACATGATCTCATATTGATGTAGACGACTTCACAACTTCTTGGTGAAAAAAAACTAACTCACACGAATTTTCACTCTAAAAATAGAGTTCAGAGAGAGAGAAAGTGAGAATTGAGAGGAGGAATTGAAAAAATGGATGGGGGTATATATACGTTGGATTACTTACGACGAGACTATTTGCGACAGGACCCGTCGCAAAAACATTCGCCCACATTAATTATAGTCGGTGGTTAAAAGAGTATTTGTGACGAGTCCCATCACAAAAGGTACCTGTCGACACAGTTTTTGCGATGGGACAACATCTCGTCGCAAAAACCTATTTACCACCACATATTATTTTTGACAGGTCCCATCATAAATACCATCCGACCGATGAACTATTTGTGACGGGGGGATTCCGTCGTCACAAATAAACTTCCTGCAGTGTGGCGCGCAAACCGCGCCTAACTTTTTGCGATGGGACCCCAAATCCCTTCGCAAATAACCAATTATTTGCGAAGGGGGATTCAGCTCGTAGCAAATAATCTCTGGGACGGGTTATTTGCGATGGGATTAATTGCCCCGCAAATAGCCTGTCGCAAAAATCTATTTTACCCATGGTGGGAGGAATTTCCCTCTATAAAAGAAATAGGATTGGGAGATAGCAGAAACAATCACCAAACAACTGCATCAGATAAGATAAATGTAAACCAAAAACTATCCCATAATGCATGAGTATAGTAAAACCAATACGTATAAAAGTCTCCAAAGTAAATACAAGAAAGGCATGTCTATAGAAGAAACTCAAAAACATGTCCATCCAATATTGTAATGTCTAGCTCGGTCCCTAAATTCCTCCTGGTAACAGGAAATATATTTTATACCAATTGGGAGATCATAACAGGTATACTCAGTAGGGAAATAACCAAGGCCTCAAGTGCACATGTGAAAAGAGAGTGCTAATATTCCTATGAAAAGATATGTGAACTAACAAGAACCTATATAAGTCCACTAACTATCCCATCATCTCTTATAACACTTACTGAATCGTGAATCTAGTTTAACAATATAGCATCAAGAATAAACAAAGTATGATGTCGTGCTTCCTCTTCCCTTCTAGTTTTCCTCTCACATCCCCCAACATCGAATGTCATGTTATCCCATCCTTTATACACATACCACATCACATCACATCACATCTTTCCCTAAATACACCTATAGATTCACATCAAATCACATCACATCCCACCCATAGACACCTAGTCCATAATAGCATATCCCAACTAGGTGACCTCCAACCCCAACCTATATCACTACTATTGAAGGAAGAAAGGGGTAGAGGGGTTAGCTAGCAATCTGAACC